>CM033320.1:65211612-67704112 GCA_019359835.1 Pharus latifolius | reverse complement strand
TTCAAACGTCGCCGCAGGCGCCCCCTCCCCGGTTCCAGATGATACAGGGGCTCCCCCCTTTCCGGTCCCGGGGGTCTTCGCAGGGGGCTCCCCCCAGCCGGCCCCGATAGTTTCCGGGCCGGTGGCTACAGTGCACGAGCTCCCTCCCCCGGCGGAACACGTCCGTTTCTCCCGGGGGGAGGTCGAGCGAATGCATTCACCCAAGCGCGGGGAAGAGCTTCCCCCGGGCCGTTGTCGCGGGGAGCCTCGCTCTCGCACCGGCCGGGGGAAGAGACCCACCGAGGAGCCAGCCTCTCCGGAGAAGAGCCCAGACGTCCGGGAACTCAGCCCCGGCCTAGAAGAAAAACGTCGTCACCGCCACTCCGGCGGACCTCTCGGGCCGCTCCCAGACTCCGATAATGAGGGCGCGTCCACCACCAAAGAAGACAGCGACCGGGGCTCTCCCCGGGAAGTGCAGGGGGCTAACCAGCCCCTGTGCCGAAGACTTCGCAGCATTCGTTAGCCGCGGCCCTACCCCCCCCGCACATCGAGCACTATAATGGTGAAGCAGACCCTTACGAATTTGTGCATGTATACTCCACAGCCATCTCCGTGGCGGGGGGGGGGATGAGACCGTGCAATACAACGTCTTCCCCCTCTACCTCACCGGCGTTGCCCACTCCTGGTTCTACAACCTGAAGGCGGGCTCCATCAAGTCTTTCACGCAGCTCAAGTGGGAGTTCTGCACCAACTTCCAGGGGAACTACGTGCGTCCCCTGGACTCCTCGCAGCTATACACCGTCCGGCAGAGGACTGGGGAAACCATCAGAAGCTTCTTCAAGCGCTTTGCTCAAGTGAAAAGCAAAGTGGCCCATGTCCCGGACTCTACGGTCATCGAAGCCTGCAAAAGTGGGATCCTCCCGGGGGAGCTCCATCGAAGACTCCCGGAGCTGCCCTTCTTCCGCCGACGAGCTCTTCAACGTACTCGAAAAGTACGCTCGGGCGGAGGAAGACGACATTTGGAATAAGACCCAGGGGGCTCCCGCTCCCGTCGACCGGGGGGCCAGGGATCCCCCCAAACGCCCCAGACAGGGGGGGCGTAGCGAGCCACGGCCTCGGGACACTTTTGTCCTCGAGGGCGTAGGCGGCTCGCGCGACCCCCCGAGGGGCAACCGCCCCTTCCCCAAGCCGAAAGGCCATGGGAGGGACAGTCCTCGCTCGGCCGGGAAGGCCCCGCGGGGAGAAGCCGGGAAGGACCGTGGTGCAGCTTCCACGGGTCCAGTACCCACGCTACCCGAGATTGCCACCAGCTGCTGCAACACTTCGCGGCGTTCCTCGACCAGCGCGGGCAGGGGGGACTCCGGCCTCCTTGCCCCCTCGGCCAGCTGTTCCGGCCCTTCCTGCTCCCGCGGGGGGCAGCAGATGCAGGAGGGGGAGCCTTCAGAAGCTCTCCTCTTCCAGACTTCTCAGCGCCGCATCAACGTAATCGTGGGAGGGTCTGCCTCCGGGCGGGACTCCAAGCGCCAGTGTAAGGAGTACGCGCGCGAAGTCAAGGTTGTGGGGGTGCTACACACGTCCCCGCCACCCAAGTGGTCGGACGTCCCCCTCACCTTTACGGCGGAAAACGCGCGAGGGGTTCGCTTCCCACACGACGACGCGCTCATCGTCTCCGCGACCATCTATAACTGCCACCTAGCCCGCATCCTCGTGGACGGCGGGAGCTTCGTCGACGTCCTATTCCTAGAGGCCTTCAAAGAGATGCAGGTGGATGAGAAGCTCCTGCAATCCGCGGCAGGGCCCCTGCAAGGTTTGTCCCGGGGAAGGCGATCCACCCCGTGGGCAAGGTAGATCTTCCAATGACCTTCGGCACCCTGGAGAACTACTGGACCGAGCTGGTCCACTTCGACGTAGTGGACCACCCCTCCTCCTACAACGCGATTATGGGGAAGACCACAATCAACCGGCTGGGGGCTGCCACCCATCAAAACTACCTCTGCATGAAGATCCCCGGGCCGCACGGCGTGATCAACGTCCGGGGAGACCAAGACATGGCCCGCACCCTATACGAGCGCGCCGCTGCCACAATCGGAAGCGTCAACATTATCAAGACGCCCGGGGGGGAGGCTTCCCCCCCGGATCCAGACGTCGCTGCGCCGCCTCCCGAGAGGCCCCTCCTCAAGCCTCGTCCGGAAGGGGGCCTCCGGAAGGTCCCGCTGTCCCCGGACGGCGAGGACAAAACCGTCCAGATCGGGGCAGAGCTCCCCCAGGACCATGCAGCGCAACTTGCAGCTTTTCTGCACGAAAACTCCGATGTTTTTGCGTGGAAGCCTTCGGACATGCGGGGCGTCGCCCGGGAGGTTATTGAACACAAGCTTGCGGTAACCCCCGGCCACCCCCCGGTCAAGCAAAAGCTGAGGAAGCTTTCCCTCGAACATCAAGAGGCGATCAAGGTGGAGATCGCTCGGCTCCGAGAGGCGGGGTTCATCTGGGAGGTCCTGCACCCCGAGTGGCTCGCGAACCCCGTCCTCGTGAAGAAGTCAACCGACAAGTGGCGGATGTGCGTGGACTTCACCGACCTTAACCGCGCCTGCCCTAAAGACAACTTCCCGCTCCCGGGGATTGACCAGCTCGTTGACTCCACCGCGGGGTGCGAGCTGATGAGCTTCTAGACGCCTACTCGGGCTACCATCAGGTCCGGATGGCGGAAGGGGACGAGGAAAAGACGAGTTTCATAACTCCCCTTGGAACCTTCTGCTACCTCCACATGCCCTTCAGGCTCAAGAACGTGGGAGCAACCTTCCAGCGCCTCATGACGCTGGTCTTCAAAGATCAAGTCGGCCGCAACGTCGAAGTCTACGTAGACGACGCGGTCGTCAAAAGTCCCCGCGCAGCCTCCCACATCGACGATCTGGCGGAGACCTTCCGCAACCTCCGCGTGTTCGGGCTCAAGCTCAACCCAGAGAAGTGCGCCTTCGGGGTGCGCGGGGGGAAGCTCCTAGATTTCCTCGTGTCCCAGCGGGGCATTGAGGCAAACCCCGAGAAGATCCGGGGGTTCCTAGACATGCCCCCGCCGCGCTCCGTCAAGGACGTCCAGCGGCTCTCCGGCCGCTTAGCCGCGCTAAGCTGCTTCATCTCCCGGTCGGGGGAGCGAGGCCTCCATTTCTTCAAGATCCTCCGAGGGCTCGAGGGGTTCCACTGGACCCCCGAGGCCCAGGAAGCCTTCAACAACCTCAAGAAGTACCTCACGAGCCCTCCAATGCTCGTGAGTCCGTCTCCAGAAGAGCTCTTGCTCCTCTACCTCGCCACGACCCCCGTCGCCGTCAGCACGGTGTTGGTAAAGGAGCAAGGGGGGCAGCAGCGTCCCGTGTACTACGTGAGTGAGGCCCTCCAAGCGGGGAGACTCGAGCAAACCGCTTCCAAGCGGGGTGCATGGGCAGAGGAGCTTCCTAGCATCCTCTGCTCCATGCGCCCGACACCGTCCCGGGCGACGGGACGTACTCCCTTCTCCCTGGTCTACGGGGCGAAGGCAGTCCTCCCCCCGGAGATTGGCTTCTGGTCGCTGCGAGTCGAGCTCCTAAACGGAGCCACGGCCGCAGCGTACCAGGCCAATGAAGACAACCGGCGGCTGGAAATCGACCTCATGGAGGAGGAACGCGACCGAGCGCTCCTCCCCCACGCCATCTACGAGCGCGAGATGTCGCGCGCATACAACCAGCGCGTGCGCGAGAGAGCTTTTCGCCTTGGGGACCTTGTCCTCAAGCGCGTTACAGACCCCCAAGCCCAAGGTAACCTCTCCCCCAAGTGGGAGGGCCCCTACAGGACCTCCGCGGTCTTGGGCTCCGGGGCCTACAAGCTCTCCAACCTTCAAGAGCAGGAGCTGAAGCACACGTGGAACTTGCGCTTACTTCGCAAGTTCTATGTTTAGCCTTACGGGCCTGTCCCCTCCCCCGGAGCGATCACGCCGGAGGGGGAGGAGGGACACTGTAGTTACTTTTCCCTTCTCCTTCGCGGCTTCGCAGGGGGAGGCATTGTACTTCATTTTGTTATCAATACATAGATTTTGTTGTTCAACTGTCTCGCTGCAGGTTCTTCTCATTACCGCCCCTAACGGCGATGCCCTCCCCGCGAGGAAGCCCTCCTCGTGAGGATGCCCTCTCTGTGAGGAAGTGGGCCCAAACTTAGCAAGTCCCTCCTGTAGGGCGGCTTACGATCAGCCCTCGTGGACTGAGGGTGTAAGCGGCAACCCGGTCCCCAGCGGCCGTGGTAATGAGTCACTTTGAGAGACTAATCCCCTACCCAAATACTCAAGACCCGTCATCGGGCATTTCCTCCTCCGGGAGTAGACGCTCTCCCCAGCGGGACGTCTAATGGCTTTCTCGGATATCTTTTCCCCGGAGACTTTATTCCCGGCTCCCCGTTCTCACAGCGACCGGACGATCGTCTCCGGGAAGGATTTTCCCAGGAATCTTCAGGATTTCTGGCACTATTCCCGGAGACCCGGCTCCCCGTTCTCACGGCGGCCGGATGATTACCTCCCGGAGACTCTATTCCCGGCTCTCCGTTCTCACGGCGACCGGACCATTGTCTCCCGGAGAAGTTACGGATTTCTCGGACGTCTCTCTCGGAGACCCTATTCCCGGCTCCCCGTTCTCATGGCGACCGGACGAACGTCTCCCGGGAAGCTAGCCTCCGGAAATCTCATCGGGTTTTCTTGGGTTCCTTCCACACGAGGCCTTATTCCCGGCTCCCCGTTCTCACGGTGACCGGATGATTGTGTCCCGGAAGGTCTTTCCCTTGGAAACCTCGTTTTAGAATTTTCTAACTTGGAAAAATTCTTATACTACAGGTCATCTTCACCCCGGGGGCCTTGCTACCCCCACAGCGCGCGGAGCTACCCTCCGGCCCGCTGTGGGCCGGGGGGGATAGGGAACCGCCGGGTGTCGACCACACCGACCACGAGCAAACTTAGCTCATTCTCAGTAAAAAGAGTCGTCCGGACCATCCAAGAAGAAAATAAAAGAAGACAAAGAAAGCAACAACACAGCTTTATTCATCGTCAAACCCGGAGGACATCTTCCCCCTCCGGTGGGTATCAGAAACGGTACAACCCGGGCTCTAACCCGGGGGATTACATCCTAAGGCTCCTACGCCTAATAGTCCTGGAGGCCCTCTGCAAGCTCCCGGGTTAAGTCCCGGTATAATGCGCGAACACGGCGCCGAGCTTCCCGGAGCACGCCTTCGGGCCAATATTCGTAGCTCGCCGGTGGAAGTATCCGAAGAGGAGGTACCATCCGGAACCCCGGACGCGGAGGGGACAATTCGGCGCGATGATTGTCAAAATTGTCCAAGTGCCACTCCGGATGCCACCTCAACCGGACCGGCTCCCGGACGGCGTCCCCACCGCGCTCCCCGGAGATGAGGCTCAGCAAGATCAAAGCCGCTTGGGCGTCCCCCGGGGAGCCCCTCCCGGACCTTCGCCCGGGAGTAACCTCCCGGGAACCCTGGTAACATTGCATTCAATTCAAGACTTAGAAAAATTTCTAATTGTATTGCATTCAAAATTTCTTTTTACAAGCGTCCGAGGCTTCTTCTAAGAAGCTACCAGGGTCAAAATCCTAAAAAAGCAAAAAGGGTCCTAACTAAGACCCGGGGGGAGGCTCATACTTTGTCATTGGCGCCCTCCCCTCAGGGGGCTTCCACCGGTGCCGGGGCCGGGGCATCCACTGCCGAAGGCACCGGTGCCGGGAATCTCACCCGGACGATCCGGTCGTAGAAGCCCCCGGCGAGCTGCTCGACCTCCCGGCGCGAGGGCTCGAAGAACTCGGGGAAGCTCCGGGGGATGCGGCCCCCGATCACCCGGGCACCGACCCCTCGGTACTCAACAAGCCCTGCCGCGGCCGCAACGACGGGGATCGCCCGGCCCCGCGCCCGGGCATCGGCAGCCTCCGGGATGGCAGAGACCTACGCGTTGAGAAAACGCACAGCCTCCACGAGGGTCGTCGGGGGCACCTCCGAGCTGCTCCCAGAGCCTAGGCTCACGCCGAGGCTCTCGAGGGCCGAACGGACGGAGCGGCCCGCGTCCGCCACCGCCCGGATGCTCGAGCCCTCGAGCTCCCGGAGCGCCTCCTCCCTCGCCTTGGCCTCCTCCCAGGTAGGTCGCGGCCAGGTCCTCCTGGGCCCGGACCCGGGCCAGCTCCTAGAGGGCTTCCTTGCGCTGCCCCAGGTAGGTCGCCGCCCGGTCCTCCGCGTCCTTGAGCAGCCGGTCGGTCCGCTGCTCGAGGCCCCAGGTAATGACCGCCGCCTACAAACTATAGTGTTAGAAAAAATTTAAGCGCAGGGCACGAAGGAAAACGTCACCAACTCGGGTTACCTGGGCCTGGAGAGAGTGAAGCTCCAGGAAACGCCCATGGGGCGTCCCCTCCGCAACGAAGGCCTGCACCTTCTGGGTATGCAGGCCCTCTGTGTAGCGGGCGACCTCCCCCGCGGAAAGCAGGGGGGTATCCCGCCCGGCGCCGGTGTCGCTGCCTGTGAAGGGTCCCCGGACTTGAGGGTCCGGCAGCGTTTTCGGCGTCTTCGTCGCCGAGGAGGTGGCCGAAGAAGAAGTGGCCGAGGAGCTCTCGGAGGGGGTCCCCGCCCGGGGGCGAACCATCGGCCCTTTCCCCTTCCCGGGCCGGAAGGTTCTCGGGACCTCCTCTTCTGGAGGAACCTCGTAGACCGAGGGGCTTCCCCCCTCGTCCACCGGCCACTCGACCCGCGGAGGCGAGGCCTCCGCGAATCTCACCTCCAGCCTCTCCGGCTCCAAAGGTGCCGGGGACGCCGGGAGGGTGGCCACCGAGGGCGGCGACGGGGCGTAGTCCGCTGAGTCGGACGCCGCCCCACCCGCGGCCGGCTCCTGCCCCCGGGCCTCGACGGGGCTCTTCGGGGAAGGTGTAGCATCTTTCCGGGCCGGCGCCCGGACGCGCTCGGTCCCGGGGGTCGTGCCCCGGGGCCTCACCGGCGTCGAAGCCGGCGTCGTCGATGGGCCGGGGGTCTTTTGGACCCTGGCATTCTTGGGCTCAGAGCCCCCGGCCGCATCCTTCCCCTGTTTGTGCGACCCGGGGGTGGGGAGAGGCTTCCTCTCCTGTAGCTTTAGCCCATAGGCCTCAGCCACCAAGTTCCGGGGAGGGCCCTCCCCCACGAGGCGCACAACGCGCTCGTGCTCGTCGGCGAAGTACCTCCCCAGGAGGTTCTCCGCCTTCTCTCGCGCCGCCGGGTACGGCCGGACTACAAGAGGTAAAGAGTTAGTCAAATTTCCAGAAATTCGTAAATACAATGCAGGTAACGGACTTACGCCGGGTCACCGGCTTGACCGGGGGCCGTTGCTCCGGGCCCAGGCCGATCCCCCTTCTCCCGCGCGAGAAGGGGGATATCCTTAGGAGCATCATCTCCTCGGCGGCGTCCCGCATGGAGCGGGTCTTTTGGGAGATGACCACCTTACCGAGGAGCTCGAGTGTCGCGCCCCGCACAGGGTACCACGACTACTCCCGTGGAGACCTAGCTCGCTGCAGCTGGCCTCATATATACATACCACAGACTTCCCAGGATAAGTCAAGCACAGGAGTTCATTGCAGCAGAGTAACTTACAAAATATCATTCATAAACAGTATGGCCTGCTGGCCTGATACAACAAAAGAGTAATACAATGCCTTCACGGCACAAATGGTCTAATTGAAACAAAAGACAACTACTTGGTGGAAGCTAGGCGAAACCCCCACAGTCGTAAGAAGTTGACAGCAGAACACCACACTTCAGGGCGCTGGCAGAACTGGCTCTCTTCCTTCTGGATCCACGAAATCTTCCAAGCCTCCGTCTTGGTATTTTAGCACTCCATCTATTGTTGATAAGTTGCAAGAGTGAGCACTTACGTACTCAGCAAGTCATAGGTAAGAGTAGAGATACGTATAGTAGAGATGACATGATCCTATGCTATTGAGGGAAAAGAGGTGAGAGGGTTTTCCATAAATACTTTTCTTCCAAGCTTTTCAAATCTCATTCTCATGGAAACATTTCATATACTTAGGGCACAATCCACATGCCTCTTAGATATCATATGATCACTAAATTATGGTACTACCGCGACACGTCAACACATGACAGCCCACGGCAGCACCCCTTATCATGACAACACATGTCATTTGGGTAATCTTGACTTAACAAATTTTAATTTATAAAACAAAACTTGTGTCACACCCCGTGGATTTAATCCACCGCGGCATACTCCTAAAACTCGGGAGCACGAAGTATTCGAATACATTTTTAACTCTGCAGAGGGGTGCCAATTTACCCGCAAGATATATCCACTTTCATGCCCTTCCTATCACAAGGATTGGACCCCTGACTCACTTCATACTATGAGTGGCAAGGTGGAGTTGTGGCAGGGTTACACAACCCCCACTAAGTTGGCATCTTCCCCTCAGGGTCAACGTGCATGTGTTGGAGCGCACCCCGTGTGGATCGTGAGTTTGTCATATAGGGGTTCCATGTGTGATCCACATACTACTTGTTCAGGCCTGTCCCATACCAGACTTGCGGTCGGCACGTTAATCATGCCACTAGACGCACAACACAAGGTTCTAGGTCCTTATATGCCAGTGACCAGATCATACCACATTCCATGCACTTCAAGTGCTGGCACATCCTGTGCGACCAAGGACCTCCAGTGCTTTCACCATTCCATACCAAAATACTGGTCACGGCTAGGGGTTTTATTTCATGAATATGGATTTATATACATATATTTATCAATTCATGGCTCACTACTAAACAATTCATTTTTCCATAGGCAATCAGCCTGATGCTGCCATTTCATCTCTTTTCTCGACACATGCAATACTACTTTATAATCAAGGTATATTCTAGCAATTCATAAAATATAGGTTCAAGATGTTCAAGAATATGACTTGCCTTCCACGTCGTAAGAAACAGCAGTTGATGTCGGGTCTGCGACGAAGTCTTCGAACTCAGACTCTTGCTCTGAACAAGGATCAAACAAGCAAACAGGCATTACAATCAACCCTACTCTTACTAATCCACTATATGCGATAATGCAAGGTAAAAGCATCTCGGCGATACAAGATTTGAGAGTCCTAGGAGGCGATTAGGGTTAAACTATGGAATCCAAGGTTAAGATTAGTTATCACAGGTTTACAAGGTTCCAAATGTCTCAGAATAACAGAATAGTATCAAGGTTGTGACTGGTTCGCTCAAAAATAGCGAACGTCTTTAGGTTGGCATTCAGTTCAAGGCATCGACATAGGGTCGATGGATGATAGATGGCTCAACTCAAGTTGTGACAGTAGAATAAAATGTTGATCACAACATCAGGAATCTAAGGGACAAAGTTATGTCCAGAATGCATGGCTGAAAGTAGGTGAAAAGGCTCAATGCCACTGGCTGACATAGGCTGACAGTGCCCAAGAATGGCATGGCATGGTGTGAACAGTTTCCAGTAGCCAAAATGGGTTTTGATTCAAGCATATGATGCACAAGGTAGTGAGGCAACTGTTTGACAAGGTAATTTTTGGTTTGCATGACCAGAGGTGGGTGAACAGGGCTAATGCCACTGGCTGGCATAGTTTGACATAGAGTTGACAAGGCCAGAAACTAGGGTTAGCCATATCTTTTGATTCAAGGCTCCAAATGATGCACCACTTTGTCTGGTGGTTAGGAATTTTCAACAGGAACAATTTATTTAACAGGGTCTTGGGCAGGAGATGGCCGGAAAGCAAGGAAATCCGGCGAAGAACACGGTGGCCGAACTGTTCTAAACAGTCACTGGACAAAACTTTGGCATGGCAATACCTCTTCACCTGGGCCGATCCATGTGTTGAGCTAGAAGACAAAAATACTCATGGGGTCAAGGAACATCTACTAGACAAGGTGGTTAGGGTTGAGAAGGCCGGAAATAAAATTCGGCGACCGGCACTAGGGACGAAACCACAAGAATTGGGCATTTCTGTTTTAGGGAAACGAACTCAATTCCTTGCTTGAGGATGGACTCTGGGGCATAACAAAGCTAGGTGTGAAGTTAAATTAGCTGGAAAATCACCAGAGAAGCTTAACGGTGAGCTCCAACTTACATGCAGGGTGTAAACTTGGGGTTTTCCAGATTTTAGAAAATTCTTCGATTCTGGTTCCTTAGAGATGTTAAGCAAGGTCTAGTGAGCATCTTTGATTACTGGCTCGAGAGCTAAATCGGCTTAATTAGGGGTTAATTTCTCGCCGGAGCTATCGGGGAAAATCAGCAATTCCCGGCGATGTGGTACGATAGAGTTCAATTGGCTGCTACTACACAGGTAAGTGGATGAGGGTTACTTACTGGTAGCTTCAATTTGAAGTTCGGTGCAGTGGATTGGCCTGGCACCGTGAGCCTCTTCTCGAGCTCGCCGAAGAAGACGAAGATGACGGCGTGGTTAGATACTTACGTGGTTCTGGCGTGTGTGTGTTTGAGCTGGGCTGGGGTGCCTTTTATAGGCACAGCTAGAAGCTTGCAACGGCTGGAATTGCCTGGAGAATTGAAGCTTGTGAATCGACGGCGAATTGACTGGCCGGGCGGGACAGCAGTGAAGTGACGCGCTCCAGCAGCCGTGCCGGCTTTTGCAGTCTGGCGCGCAACCCTGGTTGATGCAACGGCGAGTTGATGCTTCCCCCAGGCATGCTTGCAACATGGCGCAACTGCGCTGCCATTGTTGGGCGCGCGCGCGGGAGAGCGAAGGCGATGCTGGCGAAGTGAAGCGGTTCCACGGTGGCGAACACGATGCACACACGCGGCAAAAGAAGCAATGGCGGAGGTGGCAGCGGTGGTGCTCGATGGCAACGAAGCTGCAGCGGTGGCAACGGCAACGACCAAAACTCCTGTGCTCGTGGTCGATTCAACAGGCGCGGTCGAAATCTGGAGATGTAGTCGATTGAATGGCCTGGTCATGCACAGTAGCCCGTGGTCGAACCAGGGGCCTGATTGTGATGATTTTTGATGAGCTTTGGACTAAATTGTAAATCTGGTCTTAAAGATGATTAATTTGAGATTTGATTGCATGGTTGAGTATAATATTTCTATTAATACTCACCTAGCTCAAATTTAGAGCAATTTGATAAGATTTTTGTCGTGGTATTACGGATACCCCGGCAGGTTCGGACGTGCGCAGCACGAGTACAGCGGCGCGAGCAGACCGAGTTACTGGTCTCCTCCCGCCGGGCAACACAGAAAGTGACACAGGGGTTTATACAGGTTCGGGTCCCAGTGGGGGCCCTAGTCCTGTTGGCTCTCTCCGGACGCGAGTCCGCTGGGGAGGTGAGCTCTCGAGGAGAGGTCTCCGAGAGAACCGAATGTTGAGTTAATATAAATGAATTGGAATTCCTGAAAAAGGGTACAAGAGGGGTATATATAGCCCCTAAGAAATGCAAAAGATGAAAATGCCCTTGCTGCGACCGTTGGATGGAAGGGCGAAGACGTCCTTTGGCCTGACGGACGGCATGGATGCTCGACACGTGGCGCCACGAGCTTCCTAGAGGCCCCACGGTCAGCTACAGCTCTCCATGAGCCCGGAGGCTCTCCGGGCCTCACCGGGGTCCCGGAGACCCTCCGGATCTCACCGGGTGTCACCGGGGTCCCGGAGACCCTCCGGATCTCACCGGGGCTCCGGTCTCTCCGGATCTCACTGGGTCTCACCGGGTTCCACCGGGGTCCCGGAGACCCTCCGGATCTCACCGGGTGTCACCGGGGTCCCGGAGACCCTCCGGATCTCACCGGGCGCCCGATGACCCTCCGGATCTCACCGGGGGCCCGGTGACTCTCCGGGTCTCACCGGGGACTCCTAGGGACTTCGTGGGACCGCTGGGGATTCCCCCAACAATTTTAGGGATTTCACCTATTTCTGAAAATAGGGTAAAGTTAGGGTAAAATAGATCTGGATTTGCCGGTTTCGAGTTCTGGTAATTGGAGTGAGATTTTGAAGTTTGATCAGAAGGGAAATCTGTATCAAGTAGCATTTGGGAGGTGTTCCCTGAAGAAGTTCTGGATATGGAGTTGATTGGTAGGTTTTAGCCTTTTCAGGCTTCCAGGTAAACAGAAAGGACTTATTCGCAGTAAAATTTGGACTAATCTGCGAAGAGTGCTTAGATGAGACAATCTGGCTCCCAACCTTTTGGGGTAGGTTGAGGATGTATCATGGAACATATTCCAAAAGATACTTGAGTCTGGATAGGGTTAAATCAAGATAACTTAGTTATCTGGAAACTGGGGTACTCAGACTAAATCTGAATTTCCTGTTTTCGAAAACAGAAAGAGACTTAGATACTGGGAGTTAGGATTAGAATTCAATCTGGCTCCTGAAGACTTTTATCTTCAGGGTAACTGGTAGGTTAAATCTGGATGGGCAGATCTTAATCTGGATCCGAAGGATAGGTTTTGGAGATTTTTAGGGTTTGAGAGGGATTAGGGTTCAGCTGATTTGGCTACTGCTACAGAGATACATGCATGCAGGGTTTTTATGCAAAAACTTTTCACCCCCAAAACCAGGGTGTTACATCGAGCTCCTCGTCCGTCCACACCGGAGGCTTCGGTGCGGACGATCGGCTGTAAGAGGGGGGCTCTGGGGCGTACACCACCCCGTCGTCCCGGACCCGGAGGTAAAACCACCTCCGGGCCCAGTCGCCCCAGTGGTCCCGGGAGGCCGCCGCCGGGTAATCGGCCACCCGGGACGGCAGCATTTGCACCATCACCGAGCCGAAGGGGGACTTGGGTCCCCCCTTCACCAGGTGGGAGCTCCTCGCCGCCGGTTCGTAGAAGTATCGGAAGGCGCGCAGGGTGGGCTCCCGCCCGGTCGCCGTCTCGTAGAGCCAAATGAAGAGGTCGATCCGGACGAGCGCATTTGGGGTGAGGTGGTTGAGGGCCACCCCATACTCCTTCAGAAACTCCCAGAGCAAGGGATGCACCGGAAGCCGGAGCCCCGCCTCCAGGAAGGCCTCGAAGGCCACGATCTCTCCGGGCCTGGGGCGGGGGGCTTCGTCTTTCTTCACGGGGACCCGGATGTCCCCGTCCTCGACGACCCCGCGCTCGACCATGGACTCCGCGTCCTCGGTCGAGAACTCCGACGCCCAGAGGAAATCCGGGGCGATTTCCTCCGGGGGCACCTCCGTGGTCTTCGTTCGACCCTTCGGTGCCATCAGGTTTGCCTTCTTTCCGGTGACTAAATTTGCAGGGAGCTGGACCTAAAAAATCCCGGAAGCTAACTACCGGAGATCACTACCGGGAGACTACTACCGGAAGAGAGCTACCGAGAGAGGGCTACCGGGAGAGCTGAGTGCTGGAATTCGAAAATTGGAATGAACTTCCGGGGCCCCCTAAGGCGCTATTTATAAGGGCGAGCCGTGATCCAGATGCGTGCCACGTGGTACTCCGCGGAGCAATCTGGGCCGTTGAAGTTCAAACCGTGTGCGGGAAATGAAGGGACTGGCACGTAAATCGAGGCACCAGTTCGAATTACGAGCGCATTTATGGTGAAACGACGCGATCATAAGCGCCCGGCACGGAAACCGAAGCGTCACAGCAGCTCCGGTGACTTGGTCCGGAGATTTTCCCGGTGACATAAACCATTCCCACCGGGGACTCGAGCATCGTCCCCGGGGGGCATGGGGGGCTGCTTTCTTTTAGTTCATGAGTCATTTTGGTTTTTCACTGCACCAGCCTCCTTGCAATGTAATTCTTTCAGTTTTATTTCATCGAGGCTTTTCTTTTATATTAATAATTGGCTAAGAGACTCAATTGTGAATATTATTTTCACAATTATATTCTTAAATTGGTAATTGGATTTATTTCAATTTTCCATGATTTTTAGATTTTTTCTTGTACATAGTTTAAAGTTAGGTTTTGAGCTTTATTTTATCATTTTATATAACTCAAATTCGTTTGACCTAATTCTAAATAAATAGTAGGGTTTGCTTGAAATTTATTCAGGATTTCATTCAAAATTTCTACGTTTCCTATATATTCCCAAAACATAGAAAGCTTTTATAAAGCAAAAAAGAATAAAAGGGTATTCCAAACAAACATACGTTTTTTCAAGAATATCGTCATGCTTGTTTTGATTTTTGAAAATCGGCATTATCCATAAAACAAATGCTAAAAGTTGCAGATGAAGGAGAATGGTGCAACCCAGAAATTACCTATAAATATTTTGATTATGTTAATATGTGATTTAAAAATCATAATATGTTTACTTATAATTACTGCGTAAATATGTTCCGTAGGGAATGGAGCAACCCAAAAATTTCTGCATATTTTATGGAGACGGTTTGATTTGTGATGGGCCAAACGGTGTAGATATGAGTCATTGCAAATATGTCATGACCGATTTGAACGTACATAACACATCTTTCACGGATCTTAAGTTATGGATACTTAGTTTGTTCGGCAAAAGTGTAGAACATGAGACAATTCAAGTAGAGGGGCTCATTGTGAAGGAGACAGCCAACGGCCCATACTGGGTGATACACGAACTGAAAGGGAACAACTCGTGGGGGTCGTTTGTGAGGAAAGTGAAGGACCCTTATGGCAGTTTGGGCGGCCGGTTTTTTGTTTATGTCCAGTTCTGCGACCTAGAACTGCCGGAGGGTGACGTTGGAGCCAGCCCTAGTAGCGGCGCATGGGCAGGAGAAATGAATGCACCGATTCCGCCAACATTCAGGCCTAGTGATTGGTCAGAAGCTTTTTGCCACACACATATGTGAGTTCTTGGAGGGTCTTGGAACTGTGTCCGACGAAGATGACGAAGATGACTTGACAGACTCCGAATAATCTGAAGACTCCGACGAAGATCATTTCAGGACCCCCCAACAATGGATTGATGAATCTGGATTTAGTTCGGTAGTGCTGCCGACGGACCAAAACTCAAGATGGTTTTTTGAGCAAAGTAGCATCTAGCTCGAGCAAGAGTTTCGAACGAAAGAAGATGTGCAAAATGTCGTGGCTAGATGGTCTCTTGCACTCAACCGACAGTACAAAGTGGTGAAGTCTACCCCCAGGTTATATGATGTCGCATGTCTTACACTGGGCTGCGCATGGAGGGTTCGTGCCATGCAACCAAAGGATGACATTGGTTTTGTGGTCACGAGAGTTAACGCCCACACATGTGAGCTTACTAAGGCATTGGACAGCCATGGAAACATGACTGCGGCATTTGTAAGCAACATCATCCAGCCGCAGTGCGGGAGAACGTATCGATAATGCCAAGAGAGATCATCAAGCAAGTGGCAGATCGATGTGGCTATCGTATCAGCTACAACAAGGCATGGAGAGCAAAGCAGAAAGCAGTTGAGGACATGTATGGCACATACGAGAATGCATACAACACAGTGGTGCGGTTGCTTCGAAACATTGCACTAACGAACTCAGGCACATTTGTGGATATGCTCGATCAGACAGCTGTTGCCCCGGATGGCAGTACCATAGAGAACACAAGAGTTCTGCACCGTTTGTTCTGGGCATACCCGCAGTGCATAGAGGCATTCACATGGTGCCAGCCGGTGTTATGTGTGGATGGCACATTTTTGACTGGGAGGTACAAAAGGACACTACTAATTGCGGTTGCTGCAGATGCTAACAATCAATTGCTTCCATTAGCATATGCAGTTGTAGAAGCCGAGAGCACGGAAAGTTGATTGTGGTTCTTAGTGAACGTTGTAGGATCAAGGATGCCGACTAGAGGGGGTGAATAGGAGGCTTTTAAAAACTTCAATTTAAAACAAATATTTGCAAATAAAGAAATCAAGAACAAATAATAATATGAGAAAGAGGAAGAGAAAACGAACACAACGATTTTTACCAAGGTCTCGGAGACTCGCCCAGTCTCCCCTAATCCTTGTTGAAGCACTCAAATAAATTGAGTCTTGCTCCAATATCCACGAAGGATATTATCCACTAATGGTTGCTCCTTGTCCACTCCGAAAAGATGAGCACCGATGCCTTTTACAACCTTGCCGAGTCTCTCCAACAATCTTTGAACGGAGAGATCAACAGCCACGCCTCCAAACCGTCTAGGTGAGGGCGCTCACCAAGAGTAACATGCAACAAGGTCTTCTCTAGACCTCTAACAATCAACGAGAAACTAATAGGATGCAAATGATGCGAACACAAAACACTCAGTGGATTTGAAAAACACTCGACTTGATCAAAAGATCAAGATTTTGTATAAGAAACTAAAGCTCAAGAATGTGTATGAGAGGAGGCTGCTTGTTGTATAAAAAACGAGCTCAAAGCCTCTATTTATAGCCTCAAGAATCAAAAGAACCGTTGGAGCTAGAGCTGAAAATCAGCAACTCAAACTGACAGTCAGTTACATACACAAAGGCCGACAAATTTATGGATAAAAAATAGCTAGCCGTTTGTGGTCGTATATGGAAAATTGAAACCCCAAACTGACAGTCAATTATGCAAACTGACAGTCAGTTCAACCAAAACATCGACCAGTTTAAAAGAAAACTCAGATAAAAACAGCTGTGGTCGAAACCCCAACTGACAGTCAGCATGGGCATACTGACAGTCAGTTTAGTACAAAAATTTTGAGCCCGAAAAACACACTCTCTGAACAATTGTCAATTAACACAAACTGACATTCAAACTGACAGTCATCATGAACAAAAATAGATATAACTTTAAATCTAAGAGTCCAAATTGAGAGTTTAATAGCTCGTTTAAAAGATAATTTTAAGGGCTACATTTTTGTCAACAAAAGCAAAAGCCAGATCTTCCTAGATCTTTCTAGAAATTTGAAAAACTCTTCTACTATCAAAAACTCAACTGAAAATCCAAATCTTTCAAAACCAAATTGAAATCCAACCAAAAGGAATGCAATGCAATGACCTAAGTTTCTCGGTTCATGTTGGAATTGTAGAGAGGACTTTGCAACCCCTCTTTATAGTATGGTTAAATCTCAAAACAAAATCCTTAACCGATCAACCTCCAAACACCGAGATCGGTAAAAAAATAAAATCACAGATTACCTTAGGTCCTTTGCTTTTCTCGATTTGCGTCTCGACCTTGTTGTTTGTGACTTGTGCTTTTATCATTTTACGTCGGGTTTATCTTGATCATCTTGCATTTCTTCCCAACAAAGCTCTGTATCAAACAATCTCAAAAACACAATCAGTCTGAAACACTTTGTTTTATTAATCATCAAAATTAGGGTTAGGCATAAAGGCCTAGATGCAACAAACGTGAAGCGAGCGGTTGTAAAGGATCGTGAGAAGATCTGCATTACTTCTGATCGACACAAAGGCTTGCTCAGAGCCATTGAGATCATGCAGGGCGCTCCCGATCCACCTTATAAGTGGGAGGACGCGGTGAGCCGTTGGTGCATACGACACCTTGCAGCCAACCTCTTCACCAAATTCCGGAGCAAACAAATCATGGACCTATTTAAGAGGCTATGCTCGCAGAACCAAGTGAGCAAGTACGACACTATCTTCGAGAAGCTCGAGGAGTTGACACTGAAGTACACAGCTAATAAAGGGTCCGGGGCCGACGATGGGGATGCTATAAGCAAATTTTCACAGTGGATCAGCGACAAAGAGAAAGAGAAGTGGTTGTTGCTGCATGACAAGGGTGGGGCAAGGTATGCCATCATGACGACAAATCTATCTGAAGTTTGTAACTATGTTTTGAAGGGGTTGCGATGCTTACCATTGACCACGATTGTGGAGATGACATGGTATCGCAATGCGCAATATTTCAACAACAGAAGCCTTGCAGCCAAGATGTTGGTCGACGATCCATTTAGAACCTTACCAGACGTGGTGCAAGAATACATGAATTTTTGGATAAATAAGGCTCAGACGCATGAGGTAGAGATCATCAACCGATTGCATAAGATAATTTCAGTCCGACTGCGTCAGAAGCGGGTTAATGGCCATCTGAGAGCCGGTAGGGTGCACGAAGTCATTCTGGGGGATGTTGCGGAGTGCACATGCAACAAGGCCATGTTATTACACAAGCCATATTCGCATGTCATTGCTGCATGTGCGGCACTCGGTATAAACCCATCTCCATACCTTTCTGAGTTCTTCAGCCTTCATAACCTTCAGCAGACTTGGAGTGGTATTTGGAGGGTCTTCATGAAGGTTGGTGATTACAAAGCAATTCCATCTGGTGAGACCAGGTGGATCCCACCTTTCAACCACAAGAGAAAGGGACCTGGTCGTCGGAAGACGCGTCGCTTGCACAATGACATGGACGAATCACAGAAAGCGAGCACTCGAGGTAGAAAATGCTCGATTTGCAAACAAACTGGGCATACCAGAAAGAATTGTCTACATGCACCCGGCCCATCCACCTAGTATTCACACATGTAATAGTGACGCGTAACGAGTTATGTGATCGTTCATGAGTTCTGTATTCTGTCGTTATTTAATATTTTCCAATATTTTGGTAGTCCTTTCACATACATAACAGTGGACGTTCTATGGATACTCTAATTGAGCCAGAAGCTTCCCTATTTATAGTACACAGGTAAACATGTCCAAAAATAAACTCCTTGACAGACTCTTGGTATTCCAATTAAACATTACACATGAAATGTCGTACAAAAAGAGTTTTAAGAGTGATTTTTGCATGTTTTCAGAAATAAACTTGGTAGGCCTGATCCCTACAACACAGAGAACACAATTGGGAAAGAATCTTGTAGAAATAATGAAACTTTGCACATAAAATGCCGTATGGAAGGAGTTTTAAGCGTGATTTTTGCACATTTTTAAAACTACACCTGCGGTAAAATTCTACCAGATTAAGACATATGAGGTGTCAAACCCAAACTCATTTCTTCGATTATTTCAAATTGTTATGCTAACGGTAATTAATTTATGCAGAGATGGCTCACGAGGATGTACGGCTTCCAGAGCTACTCAGTGGCAGGTGGGACAATGCTCATCGGGGGCGTGTATTGTCGCGAGGTGGACATCTTGAGCCACTTGTAATGAGCGCTCCTATGGAATACTGGTCTCTTGATGCGAGATACATCCTTGTTCTCGCAGAGGCGGGTTTACTACCGTTTGCTCGTATGCTGCAAACTGGTCATGGCCTCACATTGGATTGGTCGTTGGTCAACGTATTGGTGGATCGATGGCGCCCTGAGACACACACGTTCTATTTCCAATGAGGGGAGATGACGATCACGTTGGAGGATGTGGGTATGCTCCTAGGCCTACCTGCCGCAGGAGCGCCCATCGTTCCATCACCGCCGCCTGCAGACTGGCGCACTCAGGTAAACCTTAGGTTCAACATTGTTCAACAGGCAAATCAGATCCCATCAACTAGGCGTGGTGTGCCGCATAGGTTTTTGTTGCACTACCTTGACTGCCCACCCGATGCACTGGAGCATGTTGTGCGTCAGCATTTGTTCGCATACCTGTTGGTAATGTTCCAGTATATCCTGTTCCAATCTACACACGGGGATATAGTTCACCCATGGTTCATTCCATTGGCGGAGAGCATTGTCGATCCCCAACCAGGACATGTTCCCCAGTACAATTGGGCTATGTCCGTGCTTTGTGGAACATACCAGGGGTTGTGCGATGCATGTGTCCGGACTGCCCCAGAGTCCGTATTGTCAGGATGCTCCCTCCTGCTGTAGCTATGGTCTTGGGAGCATTTTCCATTTGGCCGGCCACGCTTGGATCGACCGGTGCATCTGTACCCTGAGCCTGATGATGTCCATGATTGGGTGGATCGCCCAACCATGGGCACAAGATGGATGCACGGTCGACCGAGATGGTCTGCGAACCAGGTTCGTCGGTGCTACGTCTTTTACCAGGGGGATTTCGATCTACTCCACGAGTCGCGAGTCGTATGGTTTCCGTGGACACCAGATTTCATTGAGAGCATTGCACGGTATGGCATATCGATCATGTGCACAGTGGGCAACGATTGTAGGATGACACGACGTCATCTTGTGTTCTCTCATATGGTGGAGCCGTACTACCCGGAGCGGGTGATGCGTCAGTTTGGATTATATCAGCACACCACACCTCCGGAGAGAGAACGTGACAGGGATCTCCCCAAGGAGGTGCACAGGTACACCCATGCGTGCATAAGATTTGAATTCTGTTTTTCTGTTTTGATAGCTACCATTACCTCCATGTTATTTTGTAGGCAGAATAGGCAAGGAAGGCAGACCGACAATTGGGCGCACAAGAATGGCAGATGGGTGCAGGAGTGGAACGAGCTTGTACAGACCGATGTAATTGCAGAGGTTCGAGTGTACGATCACAGTACGTACCAAGCGTATCTTGACTGGTACATGCCTCGTACCCGCACGTGGCTTTCTCGTGTGCCTGAGGATACACCAACACATATACCGCATTCGGAACATGTGCAATTAGGTTTTGATTCTAATTGGCCGGGCCGGATACATCGCTCAGTACGTTTTTACGATATTTCCCCTTTTACGTCCATCATTTACTCATTTTACTAACTAATACACTATTTGTGTTTCTCAGTTCGACGTTGCAGCTGCCATCGAGCGGCAGACTAGATCGATTTTGTCTAGCATAGCACGCGGAGGTCGCTAGTGCCGTATTGAGTTTACTGGAGCCATTCGTGCAGCGAACACCGATGCCCGACGACTCATGAGCGACCTAAGTTGCAGATGTACTACTGACGCATTCATGCCAAGACAGCTTGTGGCGCGCCCACCAAGCTCAAGGTCTACTCGACCCTCCTTTACACGCTCCAGTACCTCGGGCACACGTCCTACTCGACACAGCGCATCATCGAGGTGGCGTACTGACACAGCAGGCTCATCTAGCACCCCATCAATTCTTCCACGCTCATTGTCAATGTTTTCTCGTCGAGATGGATCACTACATATAGGAGAGCCATAGACACATCATAGGCCAGGAGGCAATGATTCCGACGACTCCGACGACCCGGAGGACATCAGAAGAGCTCAAGAAGCTACTGATAGGACTTTCGCAGAGCAACTAGCCGCAGACAATCATTGTTGGGATCAGTAGGATTTGGACCGGGTGAACCAGCTCTACTCTGCTCCTTGGATGCCTCCGCAGCGAGCACAACCTGCTGAGGGGGCGTCTTGGGGTCAGCCGTTGGAGCAAACAATACATGCGCCACAGGGGGCTGAGGCTGTGTGGGTGGCACAACAGAGGGAGCATGACAATTGGGTGTCCAACATACTGAGGATGGATAATCCCTATGCACATCAGCACCGCACGCACGACGAGCTTCAACCGAGTCAGCTCCATGATGCTCTGCCACCCACATAGCCTTCACAACCATTAGGGCCGTCAGACCGCTACGAACCTTCTACTGCAGCTGGTCAGAGACCACATAACCCGCCTGATACTTATTCACCCTCGCCTTTTCAGAGAGATAGGCATCACAAAAGAGGGAGGCGATTTAATAATTAGATATGTTAATGGGTCAGCACACCATAGGATGTACTTCTAAATAATATGTACTGATGGTTTGTTTCGGCTTTTCAGTGTGGCGTTCCATCTTTTCAAACAATTAATAATTTCCAAATATCGGACTTCAAATTTAAAATTGGCCATGCCAATGCCCATGCAGGGCTCCGTTGCCTAAGGATTTGGGCCCTTCAGGGCCCCGATTCGTCCAATTTTCATGGTCTTCTTCGTTTTTTTATCCAAACAATCTCGAAATTCTTCCAAATTTTATACGAATTATCTCTGAAACATAACAAACACAACCGTGAAAGTAGATTGTAAAAATGATACAAAAATTCACATAAAATATCACGTCAAAAGATTTTTTAGCATGAATTTAGATGGAAACTTAGAGCAAAAGCTATACCAATTAAGCACTAAACAGAGATTTTCCAACTTCGAAGGTTAATTATTTGAAATCGACAAGGAAAGTATAAAAAAAGTTATTATTTTATGTAACATTACAGTGGAAACGACCAGACGAGAAATTGGGAAATTCTCTTTTCTATCGCGGCTCCAGAATGGAAAAGCTTACTGTCACGGTTCCAAAATGGAAAAGGTTCTTGTCGCTGGTCGAAAATGGAAAAGGTGCTGATCGAAATCAAAAAAAGTGCTAGCTCTTTTGTCGCGGTTCCAAAATAGAAAACGTACTTGTCGCTGGTCGAAAAGGGAAAAGGTGGCAGGCCGTTTTTGTCGCGTTTCACACCCGCGAT
The DNA here is from genome assembly GCA_019359835.1 of Pharus latifolius. Lineage (NCBI taxonomy): Eukaryota > Viridiplantae > Streptophyta > Magnoliopsida > Poales > Poaceae > Pharus > Pharus latifolius. Next base: position 67,681,931 of record CM033320.1, on the reverse strand, counting down.
AAACGTCTTCTCGCGCACGACCAGGCTAGTTTCACAATTTTGTTAAACTGTGTGTCATTTCTCAAATTATCTTTTTGCTTTGGGTTATTTATAAATTTTTTTCTTGTTTTCTCATGAAGTCCAATTTATAAACACTCATATCAAGAACACCTATCAACATCGTCCTGGCCCAAGCTCGTCACTGGGATGCCAGTCCCTTTGCTCACGACTGGTCAAGAGTGGCTTAAATGCAAACAACACATATCACATTGATTGCTTAAATGCAAGATAATACTTTACTTAATCATTGATCGCTTAAATGCAAATAACACATCACATTATTATATATTAGGGTAATAAGTGTCCTATGATTGTATAAAATATATTTTTAATATAAAAAGTTAGTGAATTTTGATTTTTCTGTCATTTTTCGAATTTTATTTCTTGTCATAAATTTTTTTTCATGATTTATAGGAGTATTATACAAATTTGTTTTGAGAATTTTTCATGATAATTTTGTGACTTAACGGTTGTGGTAATCCAGTTAGCACCTAGTTGGAAATATGCACTAAATATCACCTCTAATAGAAAGTATATATCTTGATTAAGTGGTTACATAAGACTCTAAAATGCACATAGAATGATGATTTGGGGTTTAGAGGTTAGGGGTTAGGGTTTAGGGTTTAGGGTGAGGCCGAGGTATATTTAGTGAAAGATATATTATTGAAAATGGAGTAAGTACATGAGTAAGCGAGCTACATTGAAGGAAATTAAGCACGGAAACCATCGAGAAGGGCCAACGATGGGGAAAGCTACGACGAGGCTTTGGTTCCGGTTTCAAAGTACGATTAACTTCACGACGGCGCTCCACTCTTTATTCCTCTATAGGGCTTTGGTTCCGATTTCAAAGTCCCTAAACCATTAACTCTAACCCCTAACCCCTAAACCCTTAAACCCTAAACCCTAAACCCCAAATCATCATTCTATGTGCATTTTGGAGTCTTATCTTACCACTTAATCAAGATATATACTTTCTATTAGAGGTGATATTTACTATTTAGTGCATATTTCCAATTAGGTGCTAACTGGATTACCACAACCATTAAGTCACAAAATTATCATGAAAAATTCTCAAAAAAATTTGTATAGTACTCCTATAAAACATGAAAAAAAATATTTATGACAAGAAATAAAATTTGAAAAATGACCAAAAAACCAAAATTCACCAACTTTTTATATTAAAAATATATTTTTATACAATCATAGGACACTTATTACCCGAATATACAATAATGTGATATGTATTATTTGCATTTAAGCAATCAATGATTAAGTGAAGTATTACCCCGTGCAATGGCAATAAGTAACACAAATCTGTCCTAGCATAGCTGGTTAGGATACTGATCTCTCATCCTCTAGTCCAGGGTTCAAATCCCACTTTCTACCACAGAAAATATTTATGCACATATATACAAGAACTTGTCGAGTGCCGGTTCTTGGTCGAGTGAGTGGCTTGTCGAGTGTCCAAGACTCGACAAGCTCACATGGCGATAAAATTTTTGAACTGTGGGTCATTTTTGTATGAGTTATTTATAAAAAAAACGCATACATAACTCAAAATTATGAACATTTTTAAAATTCTGATACAGGAATATATCATTGATATGTTGCCCGATATGCCGAAGTAAATCCAATACGAACCCAATATTTGCTATCTACAACCTGGATTGCCCCCTCTACTTTGAGAATAGTTCAAATTACCACTATATTTTGAAACCGGATAAATTACACCCTATATTTTAAAAACCAATGCAAATTACATCCACATGTAACTTGATAAATGGAATTGTCATGTGGGCCCCGCATGCTAGGGGCTGCTAAGTAATCATGCCAACATGGTAGAACTACCCATGCAGAATGAAATTTGCCCCTACTTTTAAAGTACATGATGTATTTTCTTAGTTTCAAGCTAGAAGAGTTTTATTTGGACGCCCGCATCCTCCACCATGCCCTCCCCCTCCTTCCCTGCCTCTGCTGTCACTCACCGTCAGCACCCACAGTCGGTGGTATCATTATCGGTGGTAACAATAACACTCCCATTTGAATTCTTATGAGTCTGATGCATCATCGTGGTCACCTATTTGGTTGGGGAGATAAGAAGCGAGCTTGTATGAATTTGTCTGAAATTTAAAATTTGAATTTTGAATTGAAATTAAGATTTGAATTATGATATTTGAAAATTTAAATTGAAATTTGAAATTGATAACTATATTTAAAATCTAAAATTCAAAATCTCAAGTCTCAAGTCTAGAATTTGGAATTCGAAATCTGAGTTTTGAAATTTAAAATTATATCCAAATTTCAAATTCTAAATTTTAAAATTTGAAATTTGAAATCTGATTAAGAAATTCAAATTTGAAATATGATTTTGAATTTGATATTTGACTTCAAAATTTAAATTTAAAATATGAATCTTAGTTTTAAAATGCAATAGTGAGATTGAATTCTGTATGCAGGAATTTGAATTTCTATGGGTAAGTGATATGCACACGCCTCGCTTTAAGATGCGTGCATGAAGTTTGGTCCCGATCTTCCATCGTAGGAGAAATCTGTGAATAAATGCGAGTTGTGACCTTGATGAAGGGGCGGCTAACCATGATCCAACACGCGACCAGCAACCTCACAATCACTAAACCACTCCTTAAATGGTTATCAACCGAGCAAAGCTAGGTTGACATGTTCACGAAGAACAACTCAAGCAAATCAATAAGAAAAACAAGAGCAACAGCGGAAGGATAACACTCAATAATCTGAATTATAAGTTGAACATTGAGATTCCAAATTGTACAAGTCGGCAAAGGCACGAGCATACAATCTGTATATCAACGAAGTCTACCTAAAACTAAGACTATGCCTTCTCTTTTATACAGGATAGTATCTACAAATTAAAGATAGAAGGTTTAAAACCAGAATCTTAATCTAATTCGAAATAAAACAGAATCCTAACAAACTATAAAAAGGAATCCGGAACTATCCTTCGCAGGTTCGTACAGGACTCTTCCCTCTCGTGCACTTGCCATTCTTTTGGGTCTCCTGGTTGCATATGATGTTGGATTTTGATGATTCTTGATGCATTGGAAAGCTCTTCCGATTATCTTTCCAATAAGTGCTCACATGACCTACTTGGACATCTGTTCTAAAATTGGCATTTGGTCGAAGTCGCTGAACAATCATGCTTGGTCGGCAGACTGTCTGATCCTCAGGCTGCGACCATGTGTTTCCAACCATGGGTTGCGACCTTGTGTTTCCGACCATGGGCTGCGACCTTGAGTCTTTCTGATCGAGCGTAGAGTTCTTATCGATGAGGTCGAAGTGATTGTTGATCGAAGTTGCCAGAAAAGTGTTCATTCTTCCTTGGCTAGGAATTGGATCAACAACTTCGTCCAGAACTCCCTCACATGTAACAACAAGCAAAGAACAATTATTAGGTAATATCATTTGTTCTGTAATCAAATAACTAATTCGCCCAAGAAACGAATTCACCTGATGTTCAAGGCGACGCGCATGCGCTCGTGTTAATACTTGTGAGTGTGTGGTCGTGATGTCCTCATCAGTAAGAGTAAGAATTCATCCAACCCCATTGTAGTTATAATTGAATTCTTTGAAATTGGATAGAATTGCAATTCTAGTACCTAATGTGCATCCAAATAATAAAATTTCATGCACAACCTAAAATTGTAATTCCATTTTCTAAATTCCTATCCCTATTACAGAATACAAACATGACCTAAATGTAATAACAATAGCAAGTTACTATGCTAAATTTTGGTCATTTATATTCATGCTCATTATTTATGATTGCTTAAAATTGGGATATAGGTTTTCTGTAATACACGGAAATCTTGCACTGCTAATGGGGCCGATGGTGAGGTACCATGGAGGTGATTGGGATAGTAGGGCAGTATTAGACTGTGGATGGAGCAGTCACGGTCAAAAGTGATGGGGTCGAATGGTGAGCACAATTGGAGGTGAACGAGGTGTAAGCGTTGCCAATCCGACAAGAGGCCATGAGAGGTGTTAGAGGTGGAGGTGGAGGCGCAATTTAGGGTTGGAGTGGGGAGTGTGAGTTGGGCAGAGGAATGGGGGATGTGAACCATCCGATCTAGATGATTTGATTGTCAGAACTTCATAATTGTGAATCCAACTTGGATTTTGGAGCGTTAGATGAGTAGAGGGATCAAAGAATATTTCCTCAAAGCAGAGGGACCATAAGCGACACATTTTTATGGTCTCTACCGGTTGTGTTCTTGTTGTTGTTGATGCAATTCTTGTTCTTGTCATGGAGATGGAAAATAGTGATGAAGATGTAAACATTCATGCCAATAACCAAACTTGTAGGTACTCTTAATAATGAGAACATTTGGAATGATTGAGCCTTGTGGAAAATTTAGCACTACTAGTCTACTACACATATAAAAATATTCTTTTGTTAAAAATGATAGACAACGTGAACCCATTTAACATGCTTTTTCCACCCCCACACCCTCGCCCTTGCATACCCGGTCGCGAACGTTGTTGCCAGAGTCTAGTTGTCCTCCGCTCCTCTCCACCATGCCCTTGTCCTCATTCCTTACCTCTGCTGCCGTTCACTGTCTCGCCACCCATAATCAGCACTCTCATTTTTGCGTCAACACTATCAACAAAAATCCAGATTAAATCCTTACAAGTTTGATGCACCATTGTGACTGCCTATCTAGTTGAGGAGGTAAGAAACGAGTTTGTATACATTTTTCTGAACATTTTGGTGAATTGTATTTGATGAGTGAGTCCTAGAACATGGGAGGCACTTGTGGATTTATGTTCGACAAAAGTCATCAAGCTAGATCACACTAGTGATGTTGAAATTTTTTTATCAATAACCCAAAGTAAAAAAATAATTTGAAAAATAACCCACAGTTTACCGAAATTGCGAATATGGCTGGCCACCTCATCTAATCGCAGCTCACGACCGCGACAAGGTGGAAGCGACCACGACGAATGCTTCTCGTGGATCATGACCGTGATAGACTTCTTTTCCGGAACGCACACGCGACAAAAGCTGTGCAGGTCATTTCCATTTCCCATCCGCGATTAAAAGTGCTTTCAAAGGCTGGGCGTTTTTGTCGCATCACCTACGCGCGAACAGTAGTTTACCATCTTCTCGCGAATTTTCATGTTCTCGGACAGGTTTTAACCCCCCTGATGCAGGTCACGGTCTCTCTCATCCATTTAGAACTCCAATCCACACTTCTTCTTCTATAAAATTTTTTGTGTTTGAACCAAATTTTCTTCAAATTTGTTTGTTGTTTGAAGTCAGTGCAGTTGAGAAAGTTGTAGCTCAGAGAAAGATCTTCGAAACGTGGTAAGTTTTGTTGAAATGCTTTTTGCTAATTTATGTGCTAATTATGTGATTAGTAACTAAGTAGATGTTAAAATAATTTACAGAAGTTTATGCATAGTTTAGTCACAATAATTTAACATTAATTGTGCACATGGCCTTCTGCATCCATAGATCACAAAACTTTGAACAAATTTTAGATACTTTCTGTACTGCACTTCTATCACCATTCCAAGCTTTGTCTTTGTCTTAATAAATAATATTATGTCAAGTATTATTGCCAAAAAAATTGGGGATGATAGATGTATTGCTGAGAAGTACATAGGTGAGATTCACCATTGTATGCACAAATGATTAAACTTGTGTTTGCTCTAAGACTCTAAGACATTGTAATGGTCAGGTCGAATTCTTGGTCTTGTGGTTCGGAGACCTCGTCTTCTGCATACACACAACAGCAACAACCCAACAAATGGCACACAGTCCTAGTATTAATATACTAACATGCACACAAGATATAGAAATGTAAATACGAGTGCAGAAATGCAAGTTTGGATGCAACTGCACTTGATTCTGACTTAATTAGGGTTTCAAATAACCTAAAATGTAAGTTTTCTACAGCGACATAGCTCAAATTAATGGCCATTTGTTGTGTTAAAATCTATCACAACCTGAAGGTTACCGGAGGTTTTATCACAGTTTTTGTTTGATTGTTGAATTTTTATTGTGTTAAAATCATAGCATGAGGTAGCACATGAGCTAGAAAATTACTAAGACTTGGCCAGTAGGTAAATGAGGACACTTTGGTGAGTTTACTGTAGCATTAGTGATTTTATCAGGTTAAAATGGTAATTTAGCACTAATAAAGTCCAAAATTACATGCAAGGACTTCTTTTTAATTTGTAAAAACTTGAGGGCTGTAGGGAAAAATAGGGTTTTCTAACAAAGGGGGTATTTTGGATGAATTACTGTTCATTTAGTGTATTTTTAAAGGTATTTTAGTAATATTCTAGAATACAATCATTAAATTATAAAACTTTAATTATTTTTTAGGGCTTTCTTGAAAAGGGGTCTTTTATAAATAATCTCTTCAGATACATAGTCATTTTTGTAATAAAAATTATAAAGTTTGTCGCCACATGAGCCTCCTTGTAATTTGATTCTTTTTTTTCAATAAGGCTTTTCTTTTTATGATGCAATTAATTAAGGGACTAAATTGTGATTATTCCTTTTGCAGTTGAATCTTAAATAGGGGAAACATTAGTAATTAAATTTATTTCAATTTTCCATAATTTTTAGAAATTTCTCTTGTGCATAACTTAGCTTTAGGTTTAAGATTTGTTCTATCATTTTATGTGAATCAATTCTTTTAACCTAATTTTAAATAAATGTAGGGTTTGCTTGAATTTATCCAAATTGTTCTACTGCCTCACATTATAGGTTTCTATATGATCATGCACTCAAATGCAAAAGAATTTGAAATTTAAAAGCATTTTAAAAAATTAAGAAATTTGGGGCATCAGAACGGACCAATTTGAGTCCAACTCGGCCAAAACCAACCAAAACCTGATCCAACTCGACCAATTCAACCAATTCTGAGACCAACTCGCTCAAACCGACCAAATCCGAGACCAATTCGACCAAAATCAACCACAAACGACCAGAACCGACCACACACCAATCAATTCGACCAAATCTGAGACCAAATCGAGCTCGAGCACAACACGTGGCACCATCCGAAGCATCCAAAAATTCAGTCAAACAGCCGAAAAGTTGGTCGTGTCCAAGCCCGGTCCTTTTCGACCGCGGGCGCGTTATGTGTTCGAATGCAGTCGCCTTTTCGACCGCGGGCGCGTTTTAGAATTCTCTTAGAACTCGTATTAGCTTGCGACCAAGACCCGGCCTCGACCAGCACTCATATGGGCGTCGATTTTGCCGCCAAAAAAGATTCGACCAAAGCTGTGCTCGTGTAGTTCTTGACCAGAAGTATTTTTCTTGTTCTTTTGGCTTTCTTGGTCGTTGGAGGCTCAAATGTGGTCAAATTCGGCCCAAATTTGGCAGGATTGTTCCCTGAAACATGGTTAATATAATCGGAAAGCAACCATTGAAAATAATCAAATTTTAAGCATGAAATTTGCATGTTTTGATACTAAACTTAATGGTCCAAGCATATAATCATGTCCTTATTATTTAATTCCAAAATTTTAATTATTTTTTATGACTTCTTTGTAAAGGGTATTTTTATAAATGTTTCCTTTAGTTCATGGGTCATTTTGTAATAATACTTATAAGGTTTTTTATTGCACGGGCCTCCTTGAAATTTTATTCTTTTATTTTTATTTCATCGAGGATTTTCTTTTATATTAATAATTGTCTAAGAGACTAAATTGTGAATATTCTTTTCACAATTATATTCTTAAATTGGTAATTGAATTTATTTCAATTTTGCATGATGTTTAGAAATTTTTCTTGTACATAGTTTAAATCTAGGTTTTGAGCTTTATTTTATCATTTTATGTGACTAAAAAATGTTTGACCTAATTCTAAATAAATACTAGGGTTTACTTAAAATTTATTCAGGATTTCATTCAAAATTTCTATGTTTTCTATAGATCCCCAGAACATAGAAAGCTTTTGTAAAGCAAAAAGAATCAAAGGGTATTCCAAAAAAACATACTTTTTTTCAAGAATATCGTCATGCCTGTTTTGATTTTTGAAAACCGGCATTATTCGTAAAATTTACGGATGAAGGAGAATGGAGCAGCCCAAAAATTACGTATAGATATATTGATTATGTTAACTATGTGATTTAAAAATCATAATATGTTTACTTATAATTGTTGCGTAAATATGTTCCGTAGGGAATGGAGCAACCCGAAAATTCCTGCATATTTTATGGCGACAGTTTGATTCGTGATGGGCCAAACGGTGTAGATATGAGCCATTGCAAATATGTCAGGGCCAAACGGTGTACGATCACAGTACGTACCAAGCGTATCTTGACTGGTACATGCCTCGTACACGCACGAGGCTTTCTCGTGTGCCTGAGGATACACCAACACATATACCGCATTCGGAATGTGTGCAATTAGGGTTTGATTCTAATTGGCCAGGCCGGATACATCGCTCAGTACATTTTTACGATATTTCCTCTTTTACATCCATCATTTACTTATTTTACTAACTAATACACTATTTGTCTTTCTCAGTTCGACGTTGCAGCTGCCATCGAGTGGCAGACTAGATCGATTTTGTCTAGCATAGCACGCGGAGGTCACGGGTGCCGTATTGAGTTTACTGGAGCCACCGTGCGGCGAACACCGGTGCCCGACAACTCATGAGCGACCTAAGTTGTGTAAGATCGAGGATGCCAACTAGAGGGGGAGTGATTAGGAGGCTTTTAAATTTTCTTCCCCACTAAACAATTTCAACAAGATAATCGTTTAAGCTAGATTATACAATGAGGCTTAAAACAATTTAATCAACTAGTTGCATTCAACCATGTAAGTTATTCAACAAATCATACAACAAAAGTAAATATAGCAATTGTGTCAAGATGAATGTAATGCAAAAGATAAATACGCAATTGACACAATATTTTTACCGAGGTCTCGAAGACTCGCCTGGTCTCCCCTACTCCTCGTTGAAGTGCTCTCTCAGAGCCTCGCTTCTATATCCACGAAGGATATCTCACTAGGGTTGCTCCTTCTCCACACTGGATAGGCGAGCACCACACTCTAGCACTAGTAATCTAATGGAGATGAAGTGCACTAAATACTCACACAATCTCCCTCAAGCTCTCTCTCAAATCTACTCAAGATTTGGGCTCAATTCTAACCTCTAAATGCAATAACTCAAATGCAATCAATTGGCTAGGTTTTCAGCTGAAGAATGAACTCTTTGAGCACCCAAAAATGAAGCCAAACATGAAGTATTTATAGCCTCAATGAAAAACTAGCCGTTTATAAGAAACCGGGCCAAAAGTTGTACAGGCCGGACATTGTCCGGCCACTTCGGACACGGTCCGGCCAGTACAAAAATTTCAGCCGTTGCAAACGTATCAGTGACCGTTGGGCGAAATTTTTGACGGCCGGACGGATACTATTTGTCCGGACAAAAGGTCCGGACAAATGGATATGTCTCTGTTAACTCTCGCCTCAAATGACTTGTACAGGCCGGACAATATTGTCCGGCCATTTCGGACAAAGTCCGGCCACTTCGGACAGATAGCTCCGGACGGATACATTTGTCCGTTTCATTTCTCGGCTCAAAAAATTTGTACAGTTTCGGACAGATAGCTCCGGACGGATGCATTTGTTTGGCCACTGCACACTGACAGTAAAAAAAGCATAAATTTTGATCCAGAGATCCGATTGAGGTGATTTTTGGCTTGTTAGAAAGATAACTCAGAGCTCTACAATTTTGTCAATGGGAGTAAGACCTAGAAAGGTCTAGAAACTTCTAGAAAACTCAAAAACTGTCCTACTGTCAAAATGTTCAATCCAAAAATCATCTCAAATGCAATTTGGGGTATTTGCACATACGGATGTTGCCGTTTTCTCGCGGATGTGATTGCTGTCACTTAGCAACGACCACGACCACACAGGTATTGTTGATTCTTGAGCCCCGATTAGGATTTTGGTGATTAATGACACCCGTTAGATTTGCGACTAATCTCTGTATGTGAGACACAGGTAAATCAAAGGAGAAAGCATCAAGAAAAGACAAAGCAAGGTTATCAAGACTCCGTGAAGAGAAAACGACGAAAATCTCGACAAAAGTACAAATACCTAAACCTAGCGTCTTCTTGTTTTGAAATTTTCTAGGTTAGATGGTCGTACTATTAAGAGGGGTCTTAGCACAAGTATCTTGATCAACCTTGAAGTTTTTAGAAGCATATTTGCATTTGCTTTTGCCCCAAATCAATAGCTGAGTAAAAAATTCAGAAGTCAGTTTTCGGTTTGTACTGGCCGGACAGTGTCTGAAGTGACCGGACAATGTCCGGCCAATACAAACAATCTCAGTACTTTGCAAACACGCGCAACAGAGACAAATCCATTTGTCCGGGACATCTGTCCGGTGAAGGCCGGACATTGTCTGAAGTGACCGGACAATGTCCGGCCAGTACAAATGTTCGCAACTTAGTGATTTGAGACAAATACACCTGTCCGGAGGATTTGTCCGAAATGACCGGACATTGTCCGAAGTGACCGGACAATGTCCGGCCAATACAAAATCCTGGCTAGTGTTAGGGCCGTGTTAATAGAGACAAATCTATTTGTCCGGACATTTTGTCCGGACAAATCCTATATGTCCGGCCTATATAAAAATCTGGAGTATATTATGTTAAGTGTTAACAGAGACAAATACATCTGTCCGGACATTTTGTCCGGACAAATGTATCTGTCCGGCGTGTACACTTCATTTTTAACAAGGGTGTTAACAGAGACAAATGCATCTGTCCGGACATTTTGTCCGGACAAATACATCTGTCCGGCCTTCACATTTTGATTCAAACGGCTACTGACACTCGCAATTCACGTGAATAACGGTCAAAATTTTTGTACTGACCGGACATTGTCCGAAGTGGCCGGACAATGTCCGGCCAGTACAATTTTCGCCCAATCTTCTTGATTTCGACCGTTTTTGTTGAGAGTATAAATAGACCACTGTTGTAGATGTCTTTAACACACGAAATACACTTCAAAAACCCTGAGCAACAGTGTGCAAGCTCTTACACATCCATTCTCTAGCAATTAGAGTCAAAACTTGAGAATTCTTGAGTGCTAGTTGAGTGAATTTGGTTCCAAGCCTTGTTGCATTTGCATTGTGTTCATCAAGCTTTGAGGTTGATCAAGCTAGGTGCTAGGCTTATTACTCTTGGTGATTGCCGTCACCTAGACGACCCGGGAGGTCCGGCGATCTCTCCATCGACGGTGTGTCGGAGAGGCCCCGCGAGTGGTTGTAAAGGCTTGGAGCTCGCCTATCCGGAGTGGAGAAGGGCTACCTCTAGTGGAATCGAAGCTTAAGCTCAAGTGAAGAGCGCTTCAACGAGGATTAGTGGAAATCGGCAAATTTCCGAGACCTCGGGAAAAACTTGATTTCTTCGGTTATCTCTACTACTTGTTTAATTTCCATTGTGATTGAATTGTTGCTAGTAGTATCATAGAAATTGCTAAATCTGAATTGAATTAGTTTTCCATACCCTTAGAATATTTGTTATTGCAATCTTAGGTTGTTAAACCCTAATTTAGAAGAAAATTTTAAAACCGCCTATTCACCCCCCCCCCCTCTAGTCGGCATCCTTCGATCAGCAGGTATGACATCCAATCGAAAACAGGTAGTCGATAGGGTTTGGTCGAACGTACGCAAGCGAGTCGAAGACTGGTACGACCAGTCCGAACTCCTACGACCACGCTCAAACCCTAAACAGAAAGCTGGCAAACAAGTGACACGACCACGACCACGTATCAACACTGATACGATCAGAATATGCAAATACGACCACGACCAGCTCTAGATAAATAAACCAATTTAAACAGCTGGCGATCACGACTAAGTGCAGTTTTCAAAACATTTAATCTAATGCATATGAACTACACTTAGATTCACTAGCAATGCAAGACACTAGTGCAAGATGATATGAATGCATCTGAGCTTCCGCACTAGATAGATTCAAGCTACTAGTTTCCGACCCCTCTTAATAGTACGGTCAAACTAGTAAAAAGAAATCTATCAACCCGGTCTGTCTCCAAACACCGAGGCCGGTAAAACCCTAAGAAAAAAATCCTTAATCTTGGATTTTACCTTAGGCGGAGTTTGACCTCGCGAAGCTCAATCGCTCGACGCTCGTCATCGCAAAGCTCGATCTCGTTAAGCTTGACCACGCGAAGCTCGACATCTCGACACCTGTCTTCGCAAAGCTCGTCCTCGCTAAGCTTGACCTTGCTCGGGATGTCTCATATCGTCTTCATCCTCTTCACACCCTTGCTTGTTTTCATCCTGCAATCATTCTGAGACTAGAACATATACACTCAATGCGCAAATGTTAGTCTCATTTGCAGTTCGTCATTAATCACCACCAGATAAATCACTCCACACAGGAGTTCACTCAACAGTTTCTTTCTTTGGTGACATGACAAAACCAATTTCAATTGAACAACAAATGAGTAATGGATGAATCTCACAATCATATAGATCCATATATGATACAAGAAATGCGCACACGATCCATACTACTCAAGTTATGATATCAATCAATATGGATGACTAATATCATGAGCTCTCTCTCAATCATACATAGAGATATCACATCCAGAACACGGAGTCATCAACCTTTTGCACAGACATGGATAACTAATCATCCTGAGCTCTCCCTCAACATGTGCATCGATATCAAATCCACAACTGAAGTCATCAACCTCAAGATTTTACATATTACATCTTAATCAATCAATCATCACAAGCTTGATGCAACCACCGAGCTCCCCCTCTACGTATGCATCAATATCAAACTCGCAACTGAGGAAACATCCAATTCAGGGTTTACCGATAATTAATCAATTCAATTCACTTGTGCTAAATCAGGATTTATCTAAATTGTCATTTAATCATCAAATCTGATATCTTCAGATTAACTTTAATTATCATGGATTTATCCAAAACGTCATTAATCATCAAAACCTAGATACTAAGATCTACCTAGATCCAACAAGTTGCAGACGTACTACTGATGCATTCATGCCAAAACAGCCTATGGCGCGCCCACCAAGCCCAAGGTCTACTCGACCCTCCTTTGCATGCCCCAGTACCTCGGGCACACGTCCTACTCAACACAACGCATCATCGAGGTGGGGTACTGACACAGCAGGCCTATCTAGCACCCCATCAATTCTTCCACGCTCATCGTCAATGTTTTCTCGTCGAGATGGATCACTACATATGGGAGAGCCATCGACACATCATAGGCCAGGAGGCAATGATTCTGACGACTCCGACGACCCGGAGGACATCAAAAGAGCTCAAGAGGCTGCTGATAGGACTTTCGCAGAGCAACTAGCCGCAGACAATCATCGTTGGGATCAGCAGGATTTGGACCAGGTGAAACCAGCTCTACTCTGCTCCTTGGATGCCTCCGCAGCGAGCACAACCTGCTGAGGGGGCATCTTGGGCATCTTGGGGTCAGCCGTCGGAGCAGACAATACATGGGCCACAGGGGGCTGAGGGTGAGTGGGTGGCACAACAGAGGGAGCATGACGATTGGGTGTCCAACATGCTGGGGATGGATAATCCCTATGTGTTGGATCAAGGATTGCCGACTAGAGGGGGGTGAATAGGAGGCTTTTAAAAACTTTAAAGTTTAAAGAAAATAAATGCAAATCAAGAACAATAATATAAGCAAGGGAAAAAGAGAACGAACACAGTGATTTTTACCGAGGTATCGGAGACTCGCCCAGTCTCCACTAGTCCTCGTTGAAGCACTCAAATCACTTGAGTTTTGCCTCAATACTCACGAAGAGTATTATCAACTAAGGTTGCTCCTTGTCCACTCCGGAAAGGCGAGCACCGATGCCTTGTACAAACTTGCCGAGCCTCTCCAACAATCTCCGTTCTGGAGAGGTCAACGGCCACGCCTCCGAACCGTCTAGGTGAGGGCGCTCACCAAGAGTAACAGGCAGCGAGGTCTTCTCTTGACCTCCAAACACGCACCGAGAAACTAAGTGAATGCAAATGCAAATGAACTGAAACTCTCGGTGGATCGGAAAAACACTCGACTTGATCAAAAGATCAAGATTTTAAGTAGAAAACTAAAGCTCAAGAGTATATAAGAAATACTGTTGCTTGTTGTGTAAAACACATGCCCAAAGCCCCTATTTATAGCCTCAAGAAACAAATGAACCGTTGGAGCTAGGGCTGAAAATCAGCAACTCAAACTGACAGTCAGTTACGTGTATAACGGCTGACAAAATTTACGGAAGAAACTTTGCTAGCCGTTCGTGGTCGTTTATGGAAAGCTGAAACCCGCAACTGACAGTCAGTTATGCAAACTGACAGTCAGTTCGACCACAAACTCGACCAGAAACAAATAGAAACTCAGTTAAAAGCTCTGTGGTCGAAACCCCAACTGACAGTCAGTATAGACAACTGACAGTCAGTTTAGTACAAAAATTTTGAGCCCAAAATACACCCTCTCTGGACAATTTGTCAGTTAAAACGAACTGACATTCAAACTGACAGTCAGCCTGAACAAAAAAAAAATAACTTTAAATCTAGAAATCCAAAAGAGGTGTTTAATAGCTCGTTTGAAAGATAATTTCAAAGGCTACATTTTTGTCAACAGAAGTAAAAGCCAGATCTACCTAGATCTTTCTATAAAATCAAAAAACTCTTCTGCTGTCAAAAACTGAACTGAAAAACCAGATTTTTCAAATTAAGTTCAAACAAAATCCAACCAAAAAGATGCAATGCAATGACCTAGGTTTCTCGATTTGTGTTGGAGATAAAAAGAAGACTTTCGCCACCGCTCTTTATAGTACGGTTAAAACTAAAAACAATTTTCCTAACCGATCATCTCCAAACACCGAGATCGGTAAAAATAAAAATCATATTACCTTAGATCTTTTGCAGCTTCACGTTTTGCGTCTTATCTTTGCTCTTCTGCATCTTGTGCTTCACTTCAAGTCGGGTTCATCTTGACCATCTTGTATTTCTTCCCGAACAAACTCTGTATCAACAATCTCAGAAGCACAATTAGTCCAGAACACTTTGTTTTCATTAATCATCAAAATTAGGGTTAGGCATGAAGGCCTAGATGCAACACTATGCACATCAGCACCGCACGCACGACGAGCTTCAACCGAGTCAGCTCCATGATGCTCCGCCACCCACACAGCCTTCACAACCATTAGGGTCGTCAGACCGTTACGGACCTTCTACTGCAGCTGGTCGACGACCACATAACCCGCCTAATACTTATTCACCCTCTCCTTTTCAGAGAGCTAGGCATCACAAAAGAGGGAGGCGATTTAATAAATAGATATGTTAATGGGTCAGCACACCATGGGATGTACTTCTAAATAATATGTACTGATGGTTTGTTTCGGCTTTTCAGTGTGGCGTTCCATCATTTCAAACAATTAATAATTTTCAAATATCGAACTTCAAATTTAAAATTGGCCATGCCAATGCCCATGCAGGGCTCCGTTGCTTAGGGTTTGGGCCCTTCAAGGCCCCGATTCGTCCAATTTTCATGGTCTTCTTCGTTTTTTATCCAAACAATTTCGAAATTCTTCCAAATTTTAAACGAATTATCTCTGAAACATAAAAAACACAATCGTGAAAGCGGATTGTAAAAATGATACAAAAATCCACATAAAATATCACGTCGAAAGATTTTTTAGCATGAATTTAGATAGAAACTTAGAGCAAAAGCTATACCAATTAAGCACTAATCAGAGATTTTCCAACTTCGAAGGTTAATTATTTGAAATCGACAAGGAAAGTATAAAAAAAGTTATTATTTTATGTAACATTACAGTGGAAACGACCAGAGGAGAAATTGGGGAAATTCTCTTTTCTGTCGCGGCTCCAGAATGGAAAAGCTTACTGTCGCAGTTCCAAAATGGAAAAGGTTCTTGTCGCTGGTCGAAAATGGAAAGGTGCTGGTCGAAATTGAAAAAAGTGCTAGCTCTTTTGCCGCGGTTCCAAAATAAAAAAAGTACATGTCGCTGGTCGAAAAGAGAAAAGGTGGCAGGCCATTTTTGTCGCGTTTCACACCCGCGATAAACATCTTCTCGCGCACGACCAGATTAGTTTCACAATTTCGTTAAACTGTGTGTCATTTCTCAAATTATCTTTTTGCTTTGGTTTATTTATAAATTTTTTTCTAGTGATGTTTGATTGGTTGGATAGCTCTCATTTATGATTTCAAAAAGCAGAATTTTATACTAAAGAACCCTGTTGCTTTCAAACCGGACCAGGCCCAGACGCGTCCAGTCCTCTCTAAAACAGCCGACTCTACCAGGCCGGGTTTAAATTGGGCCTAGAACAGCCCGGTGTGGGGCCAGATTTGCCCAGCATAACCGGCCCTTAACATCGGGCCGGGCCGGGCAGTGTGCAGTGTGCTCATCCCCAGTTCCAACTTCCCTGCAACTTTCAAGGACGGCCAAACCTTAACGAGATCGATTTGACTGTCTGGGAGACGCTTCGAAATGACCTCCAAGTGGAGCGGAAGCGATCGAAGCATAGTGTCTACCCGCTTCTAAATCCATCGAAGCATCGGAGTCCAAGTAAGTAATTAGCAACCCATTTGGTTCATGCATCACTGCCCCTAGTCTCCCAATCTTGCTTCCTCTCGATCCGAAGGCGTGTAAGGGTGCTTTTTTAGGTTTTTTGGGTGAAATCTGAGGATTTTTTCGGCGGTATTCCAGGTGTAGCAACTCATTTGATTTATGGCCCTGTAACGATTCTGCAAATTACAGTTGTAACCCAGATCGAAGCATAGTTTGTTTTTTTTAATTTTTTTATATATTTAGTGGTCTTATAGGATTAAACCCCAACGTGATCCTTATTTTGTACTATTCCTAATCCCATGTGATTTCCGTCATTTCTGCGCGTGCGATGACTGTGCAGTACACGCGTATCACAGTATTTTGGATTAAACCCTAAACTGGAGCTAATTGTGTTTGCAGGTTAAAAGCTTCGCTAAAATCGTTGGTTTGCTGCAAGGTGAATGCTTTGTCCTCCTTATTGATGTGTTACAGTTCGATTTATATGTCCTGTTGCATTGGTTTGCAATTCAACCAAGTTTTTACCATATTTTTGGAGATATGCTTGCTTTTTTTTTCAATGTGTTCTGTACAGTTAAATTTTGCATTTGTGATCTGGTTGGAATACTCGATTTTTTACCTTTTGATGAGCTTATCTGATGTTTGATACAATGCATGGAGTTTCAAATGTTGCATCTCTGTATGCTGTTCCATAGTAATGGTAATTTGAATGGGGTGTTTAGTTGTTGACTTGAGATTTAGCTGTCTTGATCTTTTGAATAGTACAAGATATTGTGCTTATGTTTGCATGGAGACTGCGATTTGAATGATGAATGCTTCAATTTAAACTTCAAGAGACTACCTGATACTCAGGGCAGTTTTGCATTTGCTGCTATGGCAAATCACATATTTTGTCGCTCAAATGCTGAACTGACTGCTAGCAAATTTTGGAATTCATGGTGGCATTATTCATGTTTAATATTTCCATGCTATTCATATTGACTGGCATGTGATTACAGTCCTGGTCGTCCTTTAAGGTGGAAAGCTCATTGATTACTCATATTGATATGGTTGTTATAAGAATTAGGCTTTGCTGCTAGAGCTTTCCTATGGAGCAAACCATTAGAACTCTCCGGTGGACAAACTAGTAAAACAACAGTTTCTCAACAAAGTTGGAATTTCCTGGATTCTATCAATGTGATGCCTAAGCAGAAACAGAAATTGGACCTAATTAAGCAGCATAGCACATTCAACTAATGCTGTTTCTGCATTGTTCTTTCTTTTGGCTGATCTAGGGCTGGAAACAAGTTGATTTTGATAGTGTTATTGGGCTTGGTTGGCTTGTGTAATACACTGAGCTTAGATCAATTAGTATTTAGTGCGCAACCTCAGTTGACAGGCTTGAGCTCAATTAAAGGTGAAGTTTGAGCTTGGCTCAAATATGCGAAGTAAGCAAATAGAAGAGAAGAAGTTATCCATGAATTGAAGGTGTTACAGTTATTGGCATAATGATTAAAGAAGCCTGAAGTTGGTGTCATTGATCATTCTTTCAAGCAAACTACAAAGAAGCCTGAAGTTGGCTCAGCTTGGGATTGGGTTGAATTTATTAATGAGCTTGAAGTTGGCATCAAGCTCAGCTCTTTGTTGGCTCGAGCTATCTCAACTGGCTCATGAGTTTTGAATTTTTAATCTTTTTGCGTGCTACTACCCTGAGCTAACTCCCAATAGGTAATTAAGACCCCACCCCTGAGCTTTGTTCGTAAAATGGTTCTTTATACTATGTTATCCTCTTGGGCTGTACTAATTGTCTTCAGAGGCTTATTCATGTACTTTGTTTCTGGGAATAGTGCACTGATGAGAAACACTTGTTGTTGCAGATGTCATTGCACATTGGACGGCTTTCCCCACAAGTGCGGCAAGAAGACCTTGAACGTCTATTCAGGAGGTTTGGATATTGCAGTGTGCGACTGAAAGATGGATATGGATTTGCAGTATATGATGCTAATGACAATGCAGCCCGAGCCATGCGGACACTGCGGGGGAAATATGTTTGTGGAGAGCGCATTACTGTTAATTGGTCAAATAAGCAGCCCAGAACATCTCAGGGTTTCAGAAGAAGTTCGAGATTCATTGAACCATATCCTGGAAGGACCTTCAGGGAAGGTGAGAACAATTTTAGGTTCAGGGACTCTGTAGCTCAGAAGAATCACCTGGCCAATGATCACCAAAGGCATAACCCTGATGATGCAACAGAAAAGAAATGTAATGAACTTGATGAGAATATGAAGGATGCTGGAGATGCTATAGGTGAATATCCAGTGGAGATGAAGAGGGATGGTGGTGGTTTAACTGATGCAAATGCAATCGAAAATGATAGATGGGGTGATACTGGCAAAGGAAATCTACCTTCTTCTGGTGGGGATGGTGATGATTTTGACCGCTATGAACCTTATCATGGCTATGGCAGGCAAGAGGAAACAGGAAACATCAACAAAGCTAGCCTTAATGATTCTCATGGACATAGATATTCTTCAGAGAAGTGGACAGAGCACTCTGCTGAGCCTTTTGACAGGAACCTTGATAGATCAAAATCTCCTCCAACCTGCTACAATTGTGGCACTGCTGGCCACATTGCGCGTAATTGTCCTCAGGAAGTACGAGTTGGAAAATTTAAATCGTGGAGAGATGAATTGAGTTTTAGAGAAAAACAGGAGCTAAGGCTGAAGAGATTTGGTTCTGCTTTGAGTAGAAGGCCAGAATATAGTGTTGATCCTGTGCATCAAACATGCCATAGAGTTCGAGATGGCATGGAAACATTTTCTATGAGGACCAGGAGAGCACGTAGGTTGAGTAATATGCCCACAGGTGCAGATTTGCAACAAACCTCCAAGAAAGCACACAAGAGAAGCAGATCTAGAAGATCTCGTGGGTCATGCGACCCTTCTGACCCTTCAAGGCATTCACATCCAGATATGCACCTTCGGCAATCTCATTCCAGCAGAACTTCCTCAGATTCGAGATCTCTATCTTCTTGTCCTCATTTGAGATATCGCTTTCCCTCCCGTTCAGCATATTCTGGTTCAAAATCACCTCCATCCACTCGTTCTGAAGCAAGATCAAGGTCAATATCAAATATCAGCTATCCTGTTTCACTGTCGATATCTGTTTCACCACGTCACAAGCCACAACCTGTTGCAGAGAACAAAAGAACAGATAGTTTGCTGAATTCTTTGAAAGGGAATGAAGATTGCCAAATAAGATCTGAATTCAAACATCTGGCTGATACCAAGAAAGAAGTCAAATGTTCAACATTGAACAATGAGGTTGCAGGTACTTCATTTAAAGTGGATACTCTAAGCAATGGAGAATCGCTTGTAACTGGTAAGGATGCCTATGTGGTTGCTCACACAAAGACCAACTTGTGTAAAAACTTGGTTAATGATGATGATATTGCTAATGGAATTCTAGGTCAGAGTACCAACCTTGAGGATGCTTCATTGGAGAAGTCAAACCAGGATATTCTGAGAAAAAATGTGAGCAGCAATTCTTTGAATCTGTCAAGTATTGAGGTGACCTCAGCTCTCAAACATTATGGAATGGAAGCAGCTGAAGTAGAATCATCACATCAATCAGTAGCAGAGTACTTTGGTGCTGCACGATTGTGGCCATGGCAGATTATTTACTACCGGCGGCTTAAAAAAGGTCCAATTTCCACAGAGAACTACACTAGGCGACTTGAACAGAACAAAGAATATGGTATTGTGGATCAGTATGTTAGAAGCAGTAGTGGTTGGTGGGAGTGCCATTAGACTAACATATTAGTAGTCTAGTTGCAGCTCAGACTTACATGAATATACGTGTTGATGCTGTATCAAGTGCATTTAGAGAATGAGAAGGTTTGTGTTCTTGTTAGGGTTTTTTTCTGTCCTTTTTTTTATTGCAGCAATCTTAGTGATCCATGAACATGGGTAGGCCCCTTAACTAGAAGAACAAAAAGTAACAGGTGTTGTTTGTTACTTTTTTTTGGGTTAAAAAGTCAATGCCTACACTAAGTTTTGTATTCCAACATGGTTATATGCTGTGCTTTTTCACTGTTATACATCATTTGAGATTTCTTCAATTAGTGTTCTTTGATCACTCAGCATATGCTGCTGTACCTTTTTATCTCATGTTTCCTTTTGAGCTTCAAACTCTGAAGGTTTAATCTCTAGTGTGTAAATTTGGATAGTCAATGAACATCAAGGATGTTATCTTGTTGGCTTTTTGGGGAAAAAAAAGAGCAAGCCGCATATTTTTCAGGTCTATGAAGAAGTTCAGAAAGATTATCTGCATATGTTATTATCCCCCCATCAAGATCTGGATATGTAGGGATGTTATGCAACCAGAAGTAATAATGTGAAGTATGAATATCATATTCATAGACCGGAATAACCCCCTCTATTTTTTAAAAAAAAATCCAAATAACCCCTTGTATTTTGAAATTAGACAAATTGTATCATGTACTTTAAAAATCATTATAAATTTCATCTCACATGTAATATGATGAGTGATTTTATCATATTAGCATAATGAACGCAAGATGGTGTTTGCACTGGTTTTTGAAGTGTGGGGTTCACATAGTAAAATCACCCATTAGAAACATGCAAGATGGTGTTTGCACTGGTTTTTGAAGTACAGAGTGTAATTTGCCCGGTTTGAAAGTACAAGGGGCTGTTTGGACTTTTCTAAAAGTAGAGGGTGGTGATGTGGACTTTTTCTTATATTACCAAGAAGGATACTCATTGTAGGACGTGCTCTTTGATGCCAGATATTATCAAGCTGTCCTGAGTTCTGTACTCCTATGTGCTTTCTCTGACTTCTGCTAGCCTGATTGTAACCTGGGTTCTTAGAACCTGGAATTGTGCAAATAGTCTGTAAGCATTCAAACCTGACTGGGCTGGCATGGGTTAAACAAGGTGCAGATTCGTCCACCAGTACCTGCTTCCTGGTCGTAATGGGCAGGGAAATGAGATTTAGAGCCTGATTATGTGTGATGAACAGACTTGGACTAGCGGGGATCAACTTACTATATTCTAAGAAAGCTGCCGAGGTTATATATTTGGTTGCAACTTTTGCATATCTGTGATATTTCTATTATATCGTGCACCGTCACTGAGTTGATCTATATACATATATTTGACCTCAAACTGAGATATCTCATGAGTTATATTATTGGCATGTGACTAATATCTATCATATGTGTTGACATATTTCACCATTTTTGTTACACGATTTTTGCTGCCTTTGGAAGCAACCTGGATATTATATTTGGTGTTCATCTCTGCTATTATTCATCATGCATTCAGGATTGCTGGTTCGTCTGTGGGGTATTCTGCAGCAGCCAGTACCATCTCTTGATTAATTCTGTTTATAATCAGCAACTTCCATATCCTGCTTCTTTTTTGCTGCAATATAAGAGAATGACACTTCATATGATAGATTACGTTGATCTTGAAGATGTGGTGCCCTCTACGTTGCATACTTTTCAATGGCATATACAAACCAATGCAATGCCTGCATTGCATCTTGAGTCTTTTCTGTTCTGTAGTTGAGAAGGTCAATGAGCTAAACACTGGCAAGGTATGCAATTGAATTGCTGTTTTGTTCAACTGGATTACTATATTATTCCTGTCATCATTGAGTATACTGGTTTTCAGTCATCCGCTCACACTTTGCTTTTGTTTTACCACTGCTCTTGCAATTGTATTTTTGTGTGTAATTAAGAGGTTCATACCAAAATGGAGGGACGCGCGCATTTATATCCTTATGCGGTGTATCACACACTGTTGGGTTCTCTGATCTCTTACCATCATTTGAATTATTTTCTTCTAAGTGCTGGCTTATCTAGCTACTCTACTTGGTTTTATTTGAACAGTGTGCCTGTCTGGTTTCATTTAAACGATTTCTCCCAGTTGTTAGTCACAAGATAAGCACATAAACGATTTCTCCCAGTATTTACATGCATTGATGCTTGCATCAAATCACTTCATATTTGGCAGTTGTTTAATCAGATACTTTGTTTTGTTCTGAGTTCTCAAAATTCTTTGGGGTAGATGTTATTTAAATGTTACATTTGTCCTGATTAAAAAAATGAAATAAGTGCTGCCATACATCCTAAATATATGTCCTGAATTTGTACATACCAGCTGCCGCGTCTTCATATAATTTACCGAAGAAAATAAGGAAAATACCCAATAATTATGCTTCAAAATCACGGAGAGTTGTTATTGGTAGATTTAGAAAGTATGTAAAATTTATTTTAAACTTTAGCATGTACAATTTTAATGGATTTGAGACCTATGGTGTTTCTGAAATATGATATCATATTTGTTCTTTAAAAATTAGTTTGTTTGAGGACATGGATGGAATTCCCCAACACAATTTAGTTTGGGATGTAATATTTGATTATATTTCCTCATTTTCTTTCTCCGCCTTCCATCATGGTTCCCATCATCATGATGTTTCTGCATTTTGTTTCTATTTGCAAATACAGCTCCTTCCATTTCTGTTGCATCTTTTTTTAATCCCTTCTTCCATTGCTTTGAACATTCTTGTCATTTGACAGCTATAGATTACAACTTGAAATACCGTATTACCGTTTGCTAGATGAAATAAAAGGACAGTTACCATCTCCAGCCATCTCTAGAAATATACTCTCTAACTTGTAATGTAAGTCCGTGAATTTTATTGGTATCATTAAAACTACTTTTGTATGATTTGAACTTTTGAAGTGACATTTTAAATATTGATCAATTATGATGATTTGGTCTTGGGTCTATTCATTTCATTATTTTTTAAGAAACTGATGACATGATAGCAAGGATGGATAGGTGCTGGGATAGAGGAGAAATCTGAGGGATCTTTGTCAAATATACATAAATCTGTCAGCGTGGCAAAGTTGACCAAGGCAACATTAAGGTCACTGCGTCATGAGGCACGTATTCATATGGAAGTGTAATAGAAAGAGAGAGTGACGGAGGTCGAAATTAATTTGTATTCATTGCCTTGCGTCATGCCATCATCTTTCAACTGTTTCAAATGTATTTTCTCTGATTTCATCACATTTTCAATTTCAGTTGTTGAGATTCGGTGAAATAAGAAACAGAAAAAATATCTTATAAAATTGCTTAGTTTAGTGCTAGTAGGCTATTGAGCTAACCTGTGGTGCTAACGCAGTGATACTCCATTTGGCCATTTTGTCTGTTCTTTCCGGTGTTTTCCCTCCCTTTTCTGTTTTCATCTGCATGTATAGCTTTACAGAAAAACATGAACAAATGGCGGTTTGCATGACTTGTGGGAAACACTTGGTAAGCTAATACGTATATTACTCCGACCGTTTTACAATACAAGTGTATTCATTTGTTGTGTAGGAATTAAACTGCACGAAATGAGTAAATAAAAATGATAATGAATTATAATGTTCTTATTAAATAAAATTTGAAAATTAGCGGATGGAGTATTAATGAAGTGAGAAAGAATATTTATGAAAATAAAGTTGTAAAAATATATTTAATAGTATATTGGGATTATAAATAGGTTTATATTATGAACATTCAAATACAGAAAGTATGTTTATATTGCGAAACATAGAGAGTAGTTCTTAGATCGTGGGGGCATCTCAACTTGATACTCTCAGGGGTGACCTTTCAGCTTTCATCTTTTCTTGAAAAGAACATGGAAGAAAAGGAGGACAAAGAAGTCTGGTCCTACATCTAACCAGAACTACTTCCTATAGACCCACCAAAGGTAATATAGTCTCCAGTGTATCCGTGATATATCAAAATTGTCGCCGCAATATATTCGATATGTCGGTATGACAATTTCAGTATAGATATATCATGGTTACACTGAAGAAATAACAGATAAATATGAAACTACTGGACCTAGAGCCTCTTCATATGATGAAGGCTTTTGTTGATGCTGTTATATTGTTCTGATGGCTTGCTTCTTTCATCCCCTCCTGTTCCTCCTGCTGCTCCTGCTGTTGTTATTGTTGTTGTTGCTGTTGCCATTATTGTTGTTATTGTCATGCAGGAAGTCGAGGATGACAGGGCTCTTGCACTTGGGGCACCTGGGGTCCTCCTCGGAGAGCATGACATAGATGAAGCAGCGAGAGCAGGCAGCGAGCACCATCGACGTCGCCTCAGGGCTATCAGACCACTGCAGCCCATGCTCGTTCTCTGATGACAGGCACGAGCTCGGTGATGACTCGTCATCCGCTGCCATCATCCTCCTGGAGGTGTCCCCTCTCGCCGGCAGCGACAGGTTCAGCTTCAGGTCAAGGCCCCTTGAGCCCCTTCCGTTGCTGCGACTCATATCTGTGAGGTGCTTCTGTAACTCCTCTGCCTGCATCCATAAAAAACGTTAATTACTCACTGTTGCTAGTGATTAGATTAGAGGGGATGGAGACACAGAAAGAGATCTTACTTTCTTGGAGGGTTGGTGAGATTGAGAACTGATGGTGTGCAGCTGAAAATAGGAGGCTCTTGGGGTAGAAAAGTCCTAGTGTTAGAAACTTAGAATGCTTTGAGCATGTTTCTTTGGGCTTGTGGAAAAGGAGATGGCAAATATTTATAGGGGAAACTGATGGATGGAGGGAGGAGGTCAATTGGTTTTCTTAAATGCTACACTGAGTACTTCGATTTAATTATATGACAACCTCTCTCTCTCTCTCTCTCTCATATTTTATTACTCACATTCATGTTTTTTGTTTTATGGAATTGAGATAGTGGTGGCACAAGGGTAGGTTGAATAAGCTCTCTAGGTGGAAGAGAAGTGCGAGCTAGAGAGACTTTGTGATATGGAGTATACCATTAAAAAAATTAACTCAGGTGACGTGCCTAATCTTATTATTTTTTATTTTCAGTTTCTTACTAGTTAAAGGAAATATAACTTTTCTTTCATGCTAGATGTTGTTAGATGATTATGGCGATCTTCTTGTTGATTGTTGTTGGCAGGTTCAAGAAACCGTAGGTGGTAATTGGCCTAACCAGATGGTGCAGGATACTAAATTTCGGTCGGTTTTAGCTCTAAGTTATAACTGATCTAATCTAAGTTAGTTCGATTTATACTGAATTATGACCGATTTATGGTTGATTCATGACTTTTGAAAAAATCCGAAAAATTTGCGGTTCAAACACTCAGATTCTGGTTTTTGAAACCTAAGTGAGGGATGGATTCTAAAAAAGACTCCTCAATTTTTTTGATTGTTTCGAAGTTCTACTGAATTAGACTGAGCTCCAATTGATTCCAGAACTTGAATGAGGCCATCAATGGAATTTATTGGCCACAGTGGCTCCAAAGCATCGTAGCTAACAAAGTAAATGGACTTGAATGATAGGCTCTGGGTTTTGTTAATTGAAACGGATGGGGGGGTGCACTTGAATAGACGTGCTACTACTTTATGCAGTTTTAGGCCGTTTAAATGGCGCAACACCCGTGCACTGCATGCCAATGCGACTTCATTTCATTTTTATGACCAAGTGATAAGTACACATTGATGCCACTTTATTTTGATGCACATAACAGCATGCAGCCTCTCTTCTCTAATGTCACTTCTTACTTAAAAAATTTTTTTGGCCTTATCTATCTTTTTCCAGCTTGTCATGTTTAAATGCTTACACCAGCCATTAAATTGCACGGTTGACTTGGTTAATTTTGTTTAGATGTTGCGTCCTGCATGCATGTGGATTAATTATCTCATCATTTAAGAAAAGAGAGAGAAAGAGGGAGGCTGTATTACTTATCGAGTCATTAACCATTAATGCAACACCCTAAAAGATAGCTTGGCCATCTCAACTTGGTAATGGTGATGGCACGCGATGCACTTAAAGGTGTTTTGGTTTTTGTGTAGCATTTGGTTTGATGATCCTGTTGAACAGTACATGGATCCACTGCAATTGTACTTGGATCGTCTAATCTGCCAAGATTAATTTATGATTCAGAATGAAAAAAATCTTCTATTTTTCTATCATAGTTGATCCAAATCAAAGTGTCAATTTTTGAGTTAGCTGCTTGTATTCATATGCAATTTGTACTGCAGTATAGCATATCTTGATCATATTGAACAAGCAGTTCAATATTGTTCGCCTATATTTTTTTTTGTTTTGTTTTTTTTAGAAAAAAGCAGTTTAAAACTCTAATTGTTTCCATTTTGAAGCTAACAGCGGCTAACCATCCGCCGCGATGGATTTTTGAGCTGAGCTCGAACAAGCTCTTTAAGTTTTGTTTAACTCACTTTTAAAAGGTGAGTTAACTTTGGTAGATGTTTAATCTTTTTTTCTTCTTTTTCAGTAAGTAGTATTTGAAATAAAATAAAGTTGATAAAACATAAATAAATTAAATTACTCTTCATTCTGTTTTCCTCAGCGAAGGAAATATCTAAGCAAACTTTTTCTTTTTGTTGTTGTGTACTTAGCATAATTAGTTTTGTTTAGGAAAATGAGTTTGAACAAGGTGATTCAACTTAACTTGTCAACAAGTTCAAGGCGACAAGAAATTTCTTTGTTCACTTAGAAAAAGATAGATTGCCTTGCTTTGAACATTAAAGAACAGAATAGTCACTACTCAACAAATCACTAAAACTAAGACATGAAAAGTCTTTTAAAACATAAGAATTTTAGAAGAAACTTTATATCTAATAAAAGTGAATTTTTTAAAAAAAATTATTAAATTTTTACATTCTAAACAGAGCCGAAGACTGCAAGAACATATGATATAAATCGTACAAAGACATAAACCGTATGCTCTTATTTTGGCTTAGGGAAATAATCTTGAGCTGTGTGGGTCCCCGGCATCCTACCAAATGCAAAGCCATTTTGTTTTTTAAATGCAAAGCCAACTGTGATAAGCCACGCATGTTAAAACATAAGACCCTCCCACTTTTCATCAACATCTTTTTTTTTTCTCTCTTTCTACTTTTGTCTTATGTGTCCATTATGTATACTCCCGCTGTACATTTTTACACGTCATTTTTAGTTCTTACAGAATTTTTAAGAAGGGAAGATTACATTCCTATTTCAAACATTTATGATTAATGTGATAGTTTGTATAATTGTTTATATTCAAGTAATTAATAGTCAGATAGAATAATAGTTATAAAGATATTTTTGAAAGATAAAATCACATTTTATTTTAAAAATATAAATTGGTGTTCTTTTGTAAACAAATCCTTCTTTGTAGAATACAAGTAAAAAGAAATGGAGGTAATACTGTAGTAGGAGTTAGGCCAAAGATTAGACAATGGTAGGGTAAGTTATCTGCCTTGCCACGGACTTTTAAAACACTGGTTCGGAATGAAATTTGCTCCTAAATAATTTAATACTCTTGGACCTTCGAAGGGGGGTCATATAATTACTTTTAAGAAATAGAATCTTCTAAGGAATAAACTAATGAATGGTTATAGGATCTAACACCTATGCTAAGGGAGTTCATTAGTACAAAGGCAAACGATGATTTATGATAATAGGATCTAACACCTATGCTATCGTCCTCGGGATCAAGTATAATATTTTGCCACTATTCGTCATGATTTCATGGGGTAGGATTAACATTTCAGGGCTTAGTGTTGAAGGCGACTTGGGCCCAACTAACATGAGACATGAGATGATTTTGACCAAGTGTTAAACTCACACTGTAGCACTTCTTTAATTTGGTTTAGTAGTTGGTTAAATGCGTGTTTTAATTGTGATTAGCCGGTGTTTGGGGCAAACCCATCTGCCCTTCTTTATTTTCTTGGCCACTTCGTGGAGGGATCTAGGGGCTTAATTAGAATGAGAAAAAATAAGTGCCTACTGGGAGCCGATCTTTTGTGTTCTTGTGTTTTGTGGTTTTTGTGTGGGTATACTATTATTGGTTGTCTAATGTTGTCTCTGTTTGATAGAAAAGTGTCATATAAGAATAGGACATATATAAAACAGTGTAGCGACTTTTCTTTATAAGATGTAGCAAAAATACCACTAAGTTCTCTCACTAATTAAATAAAAAATTTGAATAGCTCAATTACGGGAAGATTTAACCATATCCAATAAACAAGGGGCATTCTCTTTACCAAAAAAATTATTACATGGCATTTTTTTTTTGTCAAATGGAGGTAGCATATGTGCATTGTGCTTTAGTGGGTAATAATTAAGGTGTGGTATAATTGACCGCACTATGATGTAGTTAAATCTAAATAAAAAATAGCTCATCTGACACTATTCGATGTGAGGTTAGGGTCCAGTGGGGTCTCCTTGTGCGCAACTTGAGACCTTCAATATTATCAATTCAAGACAGTATCAATATTTGAATTTAGACTATTCAAAACCACTGAAGACAGCCCATCCTGAACCGAATCAACCCAATATATTTGTTGAGTTGGTCTAGATTAATCTTCCACTAATCCGATACAACTAAATTTTTGTAAGACTGACATGAACCAGAAGATGTTCAAATCTAAATATAGGGTAGAAGCTTCTAACTAGTTGAATTCGAGATGAGATTATATTAATAGTAAGGTCCTTGTTTTCTCGTGGGATTTGGTCCTTAGTTTCTCATTGGATTCACAAGAAATCTTTTCGGGCGGCAAAACTTGAATGGATGGGTCTTTTTATTTTGTAGCCGATATGAGCCAACTTGGGGTGCAGATTTGTGAAACATTTCGTGGTTTTAATGACAATCTCTGGTTTACAGTCTGTATCTTGATTTGAATTTGCAAGTAAACTCTGTTTGGATCAAAATTTGGCTGCCAGTGTTAACTACAACGGTTGGTCGCTAATAGATTAGTCGGTGTTTCCAAAAGAAAATTAAAGTTTGGCCGGCGTATTCTTTGTTCCATGTCATCTGCAATATTTATGCCAATAAATGGAGGAATCATCTAAAGACTTGGAATTGGTCGGAAGCCAGAAGAGATGATTTTTATTGAAGTCTTAATTGATTGGTTTTGAAGTGTAGTTTTGTGTTTTGATGTGGAATATAGATATGAAAGATATATGTCATATTTAATAAGATTTTATTATTATATCAACAGTTATCAAATGATCACATGAAAAATATTATATCAAACGAAGTTTCTAGAACACATTGCAATATTAAACGGAGCCTTGATTATAGTTCTAAATAGAGTAGGATGGGGTGGGTTTTAACATCATTCATGTCCACTTGGCCTAGCTAGGGGTGGGGTCATGTGGGATTGATTGGTGAATAGATATCTATTAGGTTAGGTTAGGTTTTAAGATTTGACAAATAAAATAATTTTTAAAATAAAAATAAATTTTTAATAAATAATTTTATAAAAATATTTAGAACTTAACTAATGAAAACAATATGATACTAATACTAATTGAATATAAGATATCATAAAAATAATTAAATTGATATATTTATACTTATAAATTATACTAATATATTAAAAAAATATATTATTATATATAATGAGGGGCTAGATCAATCTTAAACCCACATCCACCCTCTTTTGCGTCAGAGTAAGGTGAGGCATCCCCAGGATGAAGGAAAAATCTAGAACTCTAGTCATATAACCAGGGGAGGTCAAGCATTCTCATCATCAATTATTTTCCCTCACCTTCACCAGTTACATGCGAAGAGTAGGCAAAGAAATCTCTCCATCTTTCCATCCACTAAAAAACATCTTATCAATATTTTTTGTGCAGACGCACGGGCGCATGCATTAAGTAAGCTAGCTTTGTTTAATTTAGCCATAAGATAGTGGACTGGATGTGCAGGCAGCGCATTAATCCTATAGTATTGGTGAAGTCTTACTTCTTTTAATGCAAGTACTAGTAGGGAGTCGTATCATCTACTGCAAGTAACTCACACGTTGTAATTAAGAGGAAGAAATGTGACCACTTGACATTATCGCATGATAAGCCGCAGAAACCTGGGAAATAAAATGCTACGAGTTTCATTGCTTAACTTCATTATAAAATGAAAAAAGATTTGAACTTTTGTTATGCCGCCATTAATTGTCTTTGTTTCAACCTAATGTCCAACTCTTATGACTAGAGATCTTACTCAATTTATTTACCTTCCGCACTACAGATTATATGCTTTCCAGAAAAATGGTCCCTAGTATTCTCCAGCAGAAGCTTTTTTTCGTCGCGGATTCACAGAAAATGCACTAGTAAGCCATGCTGTGTATTTCAGAGCACACTACACTGTTGGAACAAATTTGACTGGTTAAGATCGAGATGGAAGAGAAAATTGAATGTTTTACAAGATATTTTAAGTCCCTCACGAGATACTTCAAATATATCAAATTCTTGCACCCCACATGCACACCCGGAAGATGAGAGCGTGTATCCACACAAAGAGAGGTCGCGGGTTCAAAATGCTGATCTCTCTATTTTTTTTATGTGTGTTTAGTTGGCGTATTTGTGTTGGTGTGTATGGAAGTTAGAATTATAGGTGGATAGGATGTGTGTTGTCGATATAACAGATGCTATCATTTACAATGATATATTTCTCAAAAAATGAGAGGAGGGTGTGTGTGTCAGAGTTAGGAGTGAGTATAATGTGTTGCTGATATAATAGATATTATCACTTATGATAATAGAGTTATATATATATATTGCATATTGTTATTTGAATAATTGATTTATATTCGAATGACTCTTCAACAATGTCTTTCATGTGCTTCGACTTAAAAAAAAGAGATTCAAATAAATGTGAAAATGTAAGCATGGTAGGGCATTTGAAGACACTTTCTTTTATCATCCAAGAAAGAGATCACATGACGAAGAGTTTAAGACGTTATACGACAGCCCGACAAGTTAAACAATTTTTTTTTCTTTCTTTTTGCTCGAATTGTTGATCACTTCCTGTGAAAAGATATAGTATGCCAGCATTTTTAGTACGTGCTAGATGATGTTATACATGCACACACACTCGTGTGCATGACCGCACGAAGACAAATGGTGGCACACATCCCGCTGAAGAATCTCATTATACACCAACTGGAGAATCTAATGACATTGGTTCATTAGTTTTATATACTCCCCGTTGTCGTAACTCGTAACTGGTCTAGCTCTAGCGCTCTACTATAATGTATACTCCAACTAAAGTATAATGTGAAATATTTGGATCTAAGCGTGATTTCATTTCATTATTACGGTTTCATTGACCTGTAAATGCTATAAATTGGTATAGCAGGATACGTGGGCGGCGAATCAGCAACACTCCAGTCGACAACGAGATAAGTTTGTCTGCCACCATACTAGGTTAAACATGTTTATATTCACTAACCCCTCACTTTTTTTAACAATACTTCCGTAGGTTTTTGGGGAAAAAAAAATAGCTCGGTTTGTCCAAGTCTAAAGCTATCCATTAAGAATAGATCATACAATAATAGAGTTTTTTTTATAACAAAGTACAATAAAAATAAACTAAGTTTTCTCGCTGATTAAATGACTATTTGGTACTTATTTGAAATTCTAAAAGAAGTTAGTACTTGTTTGAAGAAATATTGCTATTTTAAGCTTGAGGGTTTAATTCTGTCCAGTAGTATAGGAACAATGTACTTGCAATTGTTTTATTTTTCACAAAAAAAAAATAGTTCCCAGTTTCCTCAGAAACAACAGAACAGAGTTCGTTACCGGTGTCACAAGGCACACCAAATAAGCTTGAAGAGACCAGCTCTCAGCCAAGTAAAACTACCCGAACTAACAATGTGCTTAGCAATAATAGCACAAGTTTTTGCAAGCAAAAGATGCACTCAAACAAGACAAGTTTTACCAAACAGAGCTAGTACAGCGCTAACACATGCACAACCATGGTGCATTTGTAACCAAGGCATACTGATTTTTTTTTTTTTTGGTGAGAAAAGACTAAACACACTAGGACTTGCCACTCCATCTTCATACACATAGATTAGATTAGTCTTGCTAACATGAATTATCCACATACAGGAATGATCAACATTGGGATGCAAAATATAAGCCCTATAAAATCCTTTAACCCTTTTATCCCTCTTATCACATGACACTAGCTGCTCATATTACGATTTTCTTCATCAAAGGCATAGCATATTATTATAAAAAACTATGAGCCAAAGTAATGATCCGACTATGTATCAAATAAGTGTCAAATAATCCTCTCCAAAGATCAAACAATAATATGCTATGCCTTTGATGAAGAATCACAAGGAATTTCATATGTCGGATAAACTTAGCAAACTACTACAGGAGCAGAGGGTCTCTCGTTTCTCAATCAAATGGCGCTGAACCACAGAAGAATCAGAGGGAATTTCTTATGCAGGTGAGGGGCCTATAAAAAGTGGCCCATTTAACTCCGTCCATGAATCAATCCAACATTCTAACCAAACCACCACTGCAGGACAGGTGGCCAATGCACTATGCAACTCACCACCACGTCCGTTTGTCAAGAACCTGTCACGTAATAAAATTTTTCTTTGCAATTTTGAGGCACTTTTTTTCCCGTACTATCGCTATCAAATACTCCATTAATCACAAATAGCTTTCACTTTTAATTTCCTTCTGTCTACAAAGTATACGATTTTAACCATTAATTTTTATCAAAATATTTCAATGAACATAATTCTACATGCTTTTAAATATATCAAGGGCCAAAATTGAGAACGTTTTATTGCACGTATCTGACAGGTATATGTGACCAGATGGCAAGTGTGTATCTAACTTCTTGTCTAATGGATATAACCAAATCCTCTATCAAGGTAAAATGGCCATTTTTTTCAGATAAGTATTAAGATGGTCATTTGTGAGAGAACTTGTAGATAATGTTTATCATACCTTGTTAGAAAAAAGTTTAGTATTATCTTGTACTATATCATATTCTTAAATGCCACGACAGATGATCATGTAGTGAGTAGTGACTCAAACATGGACAACTGGCTAAAAAAAGTACTTCTAAATTGGCCCTCTATTAATCTACAATGAGCCCTCCCAACCCACTGACATGACATTATTTCATCGTCTAAACTTTGGTAGGCAAGACAAACCCATATTGACCTCGAATTCAAATTACCAAATTATATCGAAAACTTGAAGAGTTGAAGAGTCGGTTTCTAGTGCAAATTACTCTCTGTGGTGTAAAGTTATGTAAAATAGCACTAGCAATTCAAAAATAAAATTGGGACTCGTATGTGCTACAGCTGGGATAAAGTTCGTTCTGCAAGTCAATACAGAATAGGACAACAGAAAATTTGAGCAAATTCAAGTGGACTATCAAATTGCACCAACTTCGGTATAGTGCTGCTTACCTTGTGTTCTCCAAATGCTAACATATCAGTAATCAGAGCGTCAAACTTGGTGGTTTACAGCTTTGTTATGCAGTAAGAAATGCCACATCATGCAGGAAGTATTAACCATTCAAACGATGGATAAATCTACATCGATGTCTCAGTTCATGGCACGTTAACCACAAGGGGACATGTATTTGCACGTGTACTCATTCATGTTCCCCATGCACAAACCGATGAACTTAGTGCATACACCTCACATACCTCGGTATCAGTAATCAAGTGTGCAACCTTATCTCTACTTAGACTTTAATTAAGTGTCAAACTTAAAAAAGCACCTTGATGTTAACAGTCCATCACCTTCATTAGGGCCATGCTTGTAAAGACACCATTATAGTCCTTCAAAACATAAGTACACATGCCCATCACTGAAAGCTTAGATGGCGATTTTTAATAGTACGGTGTAATTGAACTCGCCACAGGTTATGAGAAATCAAAGCACATATCCCAGCAGTTTCAGGCCTGGATGCTCAAAAGCTCCAGAACTTGTACTCGACAAACTTTTGAAGGCATGCCTTTCACAGACTGAACAATGTGAAGCCCCAGAGTAACCACAGTAACGAGGCCCACCTAATCTCCCTGCTAAAAAAGAACATATGGTCAGCTTTTCTGTCACTTGAGATCAAAGGCCGACAGTTCCTCTTAAAATATGGTCATGCTAAAAAAAATTGGCCGAACTCGGCATGAGCACCTAGTAAAGAGCATTCAACACATTTCAGCTCTGCATTGACGATTTGGAAGTAATGTCTATCTAGATGAACTAAACAAGGCTTCTCTCCCCAATAAATAGTTGAATACTAGGCATTTATTTTTAGGATTCTTGAATACAAACAGAACCGCAAGTACAGAAAACCACGTGTAGCGAGTACGAATGATTATTACTGAGCATTCGAGCAGCAACTGCCAGGCAAGAGCTCAACAACAATTGCTCAATGATAGTAGAGAGCACCGCTTTTAGACAGGGCACTAGCATATATATATATATATATATATATATATATATATATATATATATATATATATAAAAGACTGATTTCAATGCATCGTCATTTCAATAGAATATTTTTCAGTATATTTTACGATATATGTGTGAAACATTATCCGAAACACTTTCTACTCCAATACATCGGTGCTTCGCGAGACACCTTCTCAAGTGCCAATCACTCGAATGCAAAGGTCCTTCATGTGAACCCCGTGTATATAATATTCATTAAATATTAACTAATCGTTAAAATGAAATTCGGATGATTCAAACACAACAAAATAAAAGATAAAAATTGTAAATAACATAGAAAAATAAATTTTTTAAATTTTTTCCTTTAAATGACACATGGAAAAAAACATGACAAATACTAATTAAAATTCGAATACATTCGGCCGTTAACGACTGCACAAACAACTACTCCTCGGTACCGTCTCCCCCGAAACGCTGCCAAATGTGGTCGACAAGATCCCGTTTTCAGTTGTTGATGCGTTGGGCAAGTACGGATCGCATCATTTCGAGCTAGCATCTGTTCAAAAATTGGTGGAGCACTACCGTGGATAGTCGGCGGTGTTACAGTAGATGTCCTTTGACTATCGTACGACCCATCGATCGGGTCATAAGAGTGCCGCTCATCCTCGATTATCATGTTGTGGAGGACAACACACGTGCAAGGGTTGACCGTTGCCAATATCGACCGGGGCCATGGACAATAGCAAATCGACTTTGCAAGACCCAAAAACTCGCTCCACATCTTTTCTTGCCCCTTCTTGATGTTGTCCGAACAATCTGAGTTTCTCCGTTTGAGGCAAGAGTATGGTCTTCACGAAGACAACACATTCGGGGTAAATACTGTCGGTCAAGTAGTACCCCATATTATACTGTCCCATTAAAAGAGTACTGAGCAGTAGGACCTCGGCCGCGCAACACATCGGTGAAAGGGGGGTTCAGCACATTAATGTCATTGTTGGATTTGGCGACACGAAAGAAGGCATGTCATATCCACAAGTCTTTGGACGCGACCGCTTCAAATATTATTGTAGGGACTCCTTAATCACTACGGGTGAATTGACCCCTCCATGTAACTAGGCAATTGCGCCATTCCCAGTATATGTAATCGATGCTTCCCAGCATCTCTATGAAACCTCAATCCTCTCCTTGCTAGAGTAGACGACGGAGGTCGTCGACAGTAGGTTTACGAAGATATTCCTCCACGAATCGATCGATGATTCCTTCAACGAAACGCTCCAGGCACTTGATGGCCGTCGACTCTCCGATGCGTACATACTCATCGACGGCATCAGCGGGGGAGCCGTAGCACAACATTCGCAATACCGCAGTGTACTTCTACAAAGGAGATAGCCCCTTTCGAAGAATGACATCTCTCCTCTTGATGAAGTACGGGGATCCTCCCCAAGAGCTTCGATGATTCGCAGAAATAGGGGTCTCCCCATTCGGAACCATCTGCGAAACAAGTACTCAGGGTAGACAGGCACGTCGGCGAAGTAGTCCGCGACTAGATAGTTATGACCGCCTTCGCAATCTATGTTGATGTACCTTCTGCTACCTTGGCGGTGGTGCGAAGTACCAGCGTCTATACTAGCTTGAAAATCGTCAAGAATGCGACGATGAAGGGGTTGGACCGTCAACCCACTCCACATGAACCCCACCACGAACTCTTCGATTTGGTTGATGGCTTCGTCCTCGGCACTACTTGTGCCTAAGCTGGACGACATTTTTTTGGACAAGGCAAGGTCTCTTGGTGCTGGAAGAACAGAGGCTTTGGTTGTGTAAATGAGATTACTGAGTTGTGAAGATGAGGGTGTGAGGGGTTCGAATATATAGGGGGAGAAGCGCATCAATCACATGTGTCACTTCCAATGGCTAAATGCAAAGGCATTCATCACATGCGTCGGTTCCAACGGTTAAAATCCAAAAGCATCTCGCAAATGTCTCAGTTTCAACAGCTAAAATCCAAATGCATCGACACATGCCTCAGTTCCAACGGCTAAAATCCAAAGGCATCGATCACATGCCTCAGTTCGAATTGCTAAAATCCAAAAGTATCGATCACATGCCACAATTCAAACAGGTAAATCCAAAACAACTTAAATTAATAGTGTGTGTGTAATTTTACAACTGAAAAGTACAACGTGCGGGCTACTATTTATTCTTTATCTCCTTAATCATGTTGTTAATGCACTCTAATGCGGCCGTATGCGCTGCCTTTTGGTATCCAAGAAATGGGATGTATCCCCCATAATCAGTTTCTTCAACGACTTCATAAATGTGGCATTTTCTTTGCTTTTGGCCATCTCCTGCAAATTTTCAGTTGCAGCAACGGCTTTATCGGCCACCCTATCAAGGTCGGCATTGGCTTTGCTGATGCGCTCTAGGATCTCTCGTATGCCGAGGATGTTTCGCCCAGTTTGCTCTTACCCTTCCACTTCTGCTTTGCCGCGTCCCACCCTTCCGGTCGTGGAATCTCGACGGGGTCATCGTCGTTGTTCGACGACGACGTGTGGCCACCTTCTTCGTTGAGGCGAGCTCTTTTGGAAGAATCGAAGTAAATTCGGCGCCACTTCGGTTGATCATGTATGGCACTCCACCAGTGCTCCAGGATGAAGGCTTGACTCACCTCCTGCTTGTACATGTCGCGTGCTTGCGACATCAACTGGTCGTCCGAACGACCACTGGTGTAGGCATCCTGCAACCTGCAGTAGATGTCATTGAACTGAACAATTTTCTTATTGCTTTTTTGCCAATGGTCTTTGTAGTGCCTGATGTCTCGTCTGCGGTCGGGCGAACTGCTCGCGTTGTACGCTGAGACGCCTCAGCAACCTTCGACCAATACATGTCAAATTGTTGGTTGTTTCAATCGACAGGGTCAAGGGAGTTATTCAACCATGCATTGATCTGGAGCACGAAAATCCAAATTTAATAACAAAATCTGCAATAACAAAATTTAATATTTAGACGAACACTCACAAGTCAAATGTCGTTCTGTTGCGACTAGAGCAATCGTTTACGCCGTGGTCTAGCGGTTCCTTCGCCTTTGACAGTGTTGTCGTCGTCCTCGATCACAACCGAGGCCGTGCTATGCGGACTGTCGGTATCCGATACAAACGTGGAGTGAGAATTTTTGCTCGGTGGTTGCGGAGGCAACATTTCTGCAGGGATGGTCGGAACTCTGACGAAATGAGGATTCTGGCCGTAAGGGCCGTAGGGGGGTTGTGCGTACGTATGTGCATATGGATGTGGTTGGCCGTATAGAGGGGGTGGAGCAAACGGTGGATAGTACATCGGGTATGGTGGGTAAGGGGATTGAAAACTGGTCGGAGTTTGACTACTTGGCTCTTGGAAGTTCTCTTAATCTAAATTTGGTTCGCCAAACCAATTCACATAACCACCGGGGGATTGTTGGCCATCGGAAAATTTTTTGAAAAATATTTGAGGAACAAAAGAGTGCAAAGTGTATGGTTTGTGCTTTTTATTGAGTGAAAATGAGGTGAAACATGTTCAATTTATAGGCAGAGGATCACACAATTTTTCTATAATTGTTTGTAAATTTTTTTGAATTTTTACTATTTTTTATGAATTTTTAGTATTTTTTATGAATTTTTAACCTCAAAAATGAATAAAATAATTTCAATGGCTAATTTTAAGCGGCTATATTGCAACGGTTAATTTTTGAGTCACTGACATGTGGGACCGGCTGCAAAAAATATCCAACAGCTATTTTATTTTAACTCTAACTCGAATATGTCACTTACATGCGAGACCTCTCCACGTTCGGGGCCACCTGTCAGAGACAGTGCACGCACACGCCTCAGGTGCACGCAACACACGCACAAAGCACACTCACACCGCTTCAAGCGTTTTGTGGGGCCCACAGCGTCTCGTTCCGCACATCCACACCCCCCACCCTCTCACTGTCAGGTGGCACGAAGTTCATTTTGGGCCCACCTGTAAGGTTGCTTTATCGGACGGGTACGAGCGCACAGTTTGTGGCAATATGAGCCCTATAAAACGCATGACGAGGCGTCGTTGACCACTCCAACGTTGCCGCTTCAACCAATCAGGTGTCGGTGGGTCTCACATATCAGAGCGTCATGGTCAAAACCTCGCTGGGCGTCTTCTCTCTCCGCGTGTGGTCGAAATAATGATTTTTTAATATGGGTCTCGCTTGTCGACGTATTGAGGCAGTGAGTCTAATAAAGAATGCTACAAGTACTCGTAGGATTCTCCAAACAGGCATGCTGTACTAATCATCGGAACCAAAGTCCAAAAACTTAGTATTAAACTTAACATCTTAGTGCACTTGGACGACCAAGAGAAGTGCATATATTGTAGTAAGCTGGTCACTTATCCAAACATTATTAAGAAATAAGAAAGAAAATCTTAGTTTTTTGACAGCGTTTTTGTGATGAGTACTTTATAATTGCATTTCAGAAGGCTATACCATGTTCTTAGATGTTACCCAATTAGGGTAACCCTTTTCTGCTCAGCATGAGTCTTTTCAAGGCAATGAAGGCAGACATTAATAGTCTTTTAAAGGCTTTCACTGTGATCACATCAGAGAACCCATCATACTGGCCCACAGAGTAATGCATCGCAATGGTACTGGCAACAGCGCCAATAAACTGAAAGACATAGACACAGTTGGGTTGCTAAAGGTTCAGGGTTGTACGCATTAAAAAACAAGATATGTTTAGCCACTGCCTACTGTGCACGCTTTTCGCTGCAGTTCTTTTGCAAGCTGCAGGCACCAACTGCTTTGCAAGTTGCAACAATATTCAATTGGAAAAATCACATATTGAGATATTGAGAGAGAGTAATTGTTCAACAAACAATTTTTGATTCTTTGGACGAATGGAGTATAAAGCTGAGTTTAATGGGAAGGTGTTTTATGAGATGTTGTAATATAATATTTTTCAGTATATTCTGTATCATATGTGTGAAACACCATCTAAAATATTCTTCTACTTCAATATAAAGGCGTTTCACGAGATGTTTCGCACGAGCTCATAAGTGATATATGTAGGTGGTTTTAGTAAAATAATAATAATTTTTAATTCAAAAATCGAATAATGCGATATTTGATCCCTATACAAAGATAATTAAAAGATCTATAATTTTTTCAATATAATTAACATCTAATTTGAAATAGACCAATACATAAATTAAAAAATAAAATTATATAAAATAAGACAATAAAAATAAAAAAGAATCCCGACGTCGAGCAGCCTCAGCAAGCGTCATATCTCTCCTCCCTCACGCGAAAAAACAATTTTTTTGTTCCCGGGCGTTGGTGAAGCTCGGACGTTGGACCTGGCCTAAGGGGTTGCCAATATCCACATACTACTTTATAATAAAGGACAAGTTTAGCTTTTCAATCAAAGCTGATTACAGTTTCTATGCATCCATTAATTGTTCTAATTCCTTTGATCTCTCTGGAGGCGTACCAATATATGTTTGTTTCTTTCATGTATGATTACATCCTGACACATCAAACAACTAAGATTATCTTCACAATTTTCTGCTTACATGTCAATTTAAACATGGTTGACTTTTACAGACTGACTTTGTATTCATTCACCTGAGTCTGTGTCGAGAGAGATACTTTCTTAAGAAAAATTGAATATCAAGTTTTAGAATCGAGACATGCTCAAATAACATAGTAACTTATTAATTATTTAACCAAAGGTCTTAGTTCTATAACTCTATAAAATATGTGCAATAAAATGAATATGATCAATATATTTCACCTAACTTGAGGCGAGTGTTGAGAGAAATACTTTCTTATAATATTCTCAAACTATGAGTACCTATCTGCATAATGGAATAAAAATATAAGGCTACTGGACAGATCGTTCTAGGGCCGACAGTTCTTCTCCAATCTCTATTTCATCTCTTCAATTAATCTCTTCTCTCTCACTCTATTTCATATATAAATTCTACGCTGTATCAGAACAAAAATTTTATCATTGCTGGTAGTAGTTGAATCTCTTGCACCGGCCTCCCGCTCCACGTACAAGTGGCAGCCCGTGCTGTTGCCGCCTATGCAACCCCAGGCCAGTCGCCCGAGTGCCTCCGTGGACGGTCGAGCCTGCGTTGGCCGTCTCACACACATCGTGCGTCTGGCACTTGCTGCCTGCGACGGACACACATGTTGTTTGCGTCGTCAATCATGTTGGCGGTGAGATTAAGTCGGTGGAATGTGTATGTTGGATTGCTTGCTGTAGCTACCTGTTCTTATTATTGAAGATGTATTGTTCGGCTAAGACGGTTTGTCGGATTAGACGCACAGTACTTAAAAGTGTTTTGTCAAATTTGTTGGAGGTGTTCGGGGTCCTTGCCGTGTCACTATAAGAATATCAACTTCGGAAACAGCTGCAAACACGAAGGAACTTATTGACGAGCTAGCCAAGCTTATCTCTAGGTGTCATGAGGGTCAGTTAAGTCAGGAGTTGATGCTGTGGTCTGAGAGTTTGCAGCGAATGAATCTGGAACTAATAGTGAATGATGTGAAGTTGGAGGGACTGAATAGTTATCTCAGTTGGCCCTGTTAGGCCATATAATTTTAAAGGCAAAGGGTCTCAAAGGTTATATGTTGGGAACAGGTGAACAACCAACAAATCAGACTAGTTCTAAATGGAAAACAAGAAATTCTATGAGCTCATTAGTGATGGCATAATTGATGAATTGGATGTCATCATCAAATTTGTCAATAGTTGAGGCAATAGAGTCTGCATGTGAGTTATGAAGGGCATTGGAGAGGATGTATTCAGGAGTCAGTGATATGATGCTGATGTCATGGTGGATGAAGACATTATAAAACTCCGACATGAAGAGGATAAAGTGCTTGAGTATGCTGCTAAGCTCAAGTGACTATGATTAGATTTGGATCATTATAATTCTCTTACTTTGATTCATAATGAAGATGTGATCATTGCTCATAAGTGGGTGGAATGTCGATAGGTGGTGTAATTTCTGAAGCGGCTGAATTCAGAATTTGAAAAATAGAAGGACAACATTATATAAACAGTCTTAACTTTCGTCCATTGAGGAAGCCATAACTGCCATTAGTCAAAAGGAGATTTGAATGAAACCAACGACTATAGATATCAATAGTATCGTAACCCATTCTAATTAGCCAACACTGGCTTAAAATGCTACATGTGTGGTCAGTGTGGGCATTTCAATCGATATTTCCTGAACCTTGGGAGTAGTGTGAGTCAAGGCAGAGGTCGGGGTGGATGGTATATTGGAGGAAGAGGCAGAGGCAAAGGAGGCAGAAATGTTGGAGGATGACGGGACGAGGCAATACAGTCTGATATGACTGTTAGAGGACGATGATATGAGATGGTACAATCTGATATGGTTGTTAGAGAGCGATGAGATGAGGTGATACAGTCTGGTATGACTGTTAGAGAGTTTGAACAATGGAAGGCATTTCAGTCAAGCTTAAATGGGAGTGCACAAAGGGATGATGATACTAATGTTGCTACTTCTACTGCTTTCACACACTTTAGTAACATTGCCAACAATGCCTACTTGGGCACAAATACTCAAGCACAAACACTTGCATCTACATATAGAAATGCATCTTCTGCATGGATGGTTGATTCCGGTATATCTAGACATGTGATAGGTTCATATAGTGAGTTCTCCTCATTTCATCTTCTCGCATCTCATGAAAGCATTCAAACTACAGATAGTACATCACAACCAATTGTAGGAAAAGGATCTGTAGCATGCAACTCATCTAGAGTTTTATCCAATGTCCTTCACATTCCTTCTTTTCCTGTTAATTTACTCTCTATTAGTGCTATTATCCATTAATTTGATTGTATTGTCTTCTTTAATAAATTAAACTTTGGTTTCAGGAGAAGGGAACAAAGAGGACACTTAGGAGTAGCACATGGCATAATAGTTTGTGGTAACTGGAAAGGCACAAGACTAATATTGCTTCAGTGTCTATACTTGCTGTAATTGGTGGAGGAGATGTTGAATTAGAGTTACTATTATAATACTTCCATCTTGGACATGCATTTACTGTATTGAGTCAGTAGTTTCCATCTCTTTTTTTGAAAATAAATAAGTAGAAACTTGTGTATGATGCTTGTGAGTTTGGCAAGCACACAAAAAACACTTATGCTAGTTCCAGTCCTACAAGTGAACTTTTTGGTATTATTCATTCAGATGTATAGAAAAGTTCAATAATTTCAGTAAGTGGTTTCAAATGGTTTGTTGCCTTTGTAAATTGTTATTCTCTTATAACATGGTTATATCTAATGAAGCACAACAGTGATACATTGGAATGCTTTCAAGATTTTCACAGACTAATCATGACCCAATATAATTCACACGTGAAAGTGTTGTGCACAAAGAATGGGTGTGAATATACCAATGCAACGTTCAACATGTACGTGTCTCAACACGGGATATTGCATCAAACCCCATTCGCTAACACACCACCACATAATGAAGTTGCTGAAAGGAAGAGTTGCCATCTGTTAGAAATTTTTCGATGTTTGATTATCACAATGAATGTTCCCATACATCTCTAGAGTGAGGTCGTACTTACAATAACATATATGATCAATCGAATGCCATCTCAAGTGTTAGATGGGAAGACACCATATGATGTGTTGTAATTGTAGGAAATCGAGTAAGCTACACTAGCAGAATTTCAAAAAATTTTACTCGAAGGCTGCAAGTAATAGATCATAGATTAGATTGTTACCAACAGCGGAAGCAGATTTCGTGAAACGATTGAATGTTCATAGCAATCATTTACGGATCGTCCTGATCAACAGATGTAGATGACAACGACCGCTCACGAATTGCCCTAATCAGCCCAGCAATTGCACCAGCGCCTCTACCGGTATCCACATGTACCGGGATGGAACGTTTTACGATGGTGTGCTAGCACCAATGCGCACGACAAGGATTTATGGGCTATTATTTTAAAGGAGATGGTAGCTATGACTTTTTGTGATCCCCTCAAAGTCCATCATGCCTCTCTTTATATAGAGCCATGCAGAAGAAATCTTAACAGATTAGGTTTCCTGATGTGATACAAATCTTATCCGAACTACAGGATGAGTCTAACATTAAATCTTCGTATTTGATACGGAAACCCCAAAACAGACCCAATCCGGATTTGATATGAAAGCCTATAACAAACCCAATCGGAATGCATAAGAAATCTAATATTAAATCTCTGAATCTGATACGGAAACCCATAACAAATACAATCTAAATGCATTAGGAGTCTAATAAGTCACCGAATATGATAGGGAAACCCCATAATAGACTTAATCCGAATTGCATTGTCCCAACCCGTTAAATGTGTGACCCTGTAGGTTCATGTATATTTAGTCACGACCCGGGAATACTGACCCGAATTGTAAGTCAGTAGTGGCCCCTAATAGGACATAATGAATATCCAAATACACACAAAGATCATAATCAACAAACCTATATAATGTCTTCATGTTGATTCTCTTTTCATACGATACCAGATTAAACCCAAGGTAGGAAATGTGCCACCCTTGCACAGTTCAATCCTTTCTCGATCTCGTAGTGAATTGATCTTCCCGTAGTTGACACTCAACCACAAACGGCATGGTCATGCACTTCTCAATTCATCTATATCGAGGGGCACAGAAATATCTCTCTCATTATATGAGATGCAAATTCCATCTTAACCATTCACATTCCTCCGCATGGCTCATAGCATACCCGAATATTACCTTTATTACCACTTAATTAAAAGTAGCATTTGGTAGTATCAAAGTATACTACTACACATGTAGGAAACTATGATGGTCTCAAGTCTAAGGATCAATCATAAACATTATTTGAGACCAACTGGTGATACTTAAATAACAAATTCAAACAGTGTCTCAAAATGGGTCTATCCAATATTATATTCTCCAATATATGTCAATATTATTGATTTGATATCTTATATCCATGGTCCGTGAAACATAACCATCAATCAATATATGCGCTGATCCATTAATCAATAATGTCCTATTTAAAG
Source organism: Pharus latifolius (assembly GCA_019359835.1). Taxonomy (NCBI): domain Eukaryota; kingdom Viridiplantae; phylum Streptophyta; class Magnoliopsida; order Poales; family Poaceae; genus Pharus; species Pharus latifolius. The sequence goes on along the minus strand of CM033320.1, from coordinate 67,636,967 downwards.
ATAAAGGATCAGAGACTTTATTAGAATAATACCATCAAATAAATTTAGAGTCTTACAAACAAGTCACACACTTGTTGATCGAACCAAGATGATAATTTATTCAAAAATAACATATTATTCAAATGTTCATAAATATAATAAAAATAAATACATCTCTGTGATTTTCTCTAGAACATATCACTAACAGTAATACCCTGTAGTAATACTAAAATATATTTATAGTAAAATAGTGTTGTTGGTTTGTCAATCATAGAAACTAGGAGAAAACCTGATACTAGTCAAATAAAATTTTTATAAGTAATATTTTTAATCTATCATATAGATTAATTTAGGAAAAATTAGCTGAAAGATAATAAAAAGAAGGGATGTCTCTATAAAAAATAACTGTGAAACTGACATATAGGTCGAAGGCTCTAATGTCATTAAATCACCAATATTTTATAGTTAAATCTAAAATTTTCTAGTGCTATAAAACAAATTGCCTATATTTGATCAAGTTTAGGAATTTAATGTATATGTGTTTTACTGATGAAAATATGAAATAGTAAATCTCAATCTAGAAGGAATTAAGAACTTGTCCATGACGTGGCCCATTGCAAAAATTTGTGGATCCTAGCTGGCCACGTCCATAGGCCGCCATAGAAAAAGCAATGGATTGGCCCCATGCTCCACCTTATACAAGATGGCAGCCTTTATACATGGAAGGTTAGGAGCATTGTTAAGGATCTAGTGCTAATCCATAGACATAATGATTACTGGAAATTTTTTTTTACTCTAACTCCTATGAGAAGGATGCTGATCACGCGCGGAGTGGTGCGCTGTTGTGATGTAATAAGCGCAAGAAAATGATTTAACATTGAGTATTTGAGGATCAAATTATATGAGAAACAAGTGTATTCGTCTTTTAAGTTTATGAATCATTCATTAAGTCTAAACGAATTGGGGGTTTGTTTTTCTACCACTAAATCTACCAGTAAAATTATCAATCTATGATTTAAAACAGTAAAGAGCAATTATGAAATCTAGGGTTTTAAGAGCAGAAAAGAAAATCTAGGGTTTCAAGAATTCCATAACCATCAAGCGTAATTCTACCTAAGGTCTGAGAATTGCAAATTAGTTTCAATTGTTTTTTAAGACAGATTAAGTTGTCAATACCGTCACTGATACAACGGTCAAAGGATCGCTTCCACTGTTACATTTGATAAGAGCCTCTCTCTTATTCAGGTTCCCGCGTCAAAACATTAAGGACTCAAGAACTTCCCTAAATTCTTGCTAAGACTCAATTGTTACGTCTATTGTTGAAACAAGAATTTAGGGTTTAGAGAAAGAAAACATAAGAAAATAACTGCAAAACTTAAGATCGAGACAGAGAAAGAATTACACCTTCCGGATTAGATCATCCCTAACCCTAGAGGTGAATTACTCATAAAAAACCATAAAAATACTGAAATAATAAGAAATAAATGAAAACTTACTTGATTGCTTTGAAATTAAATCTGCTGTCTTTGCTAGATTACAAACGCAAGAAAAATAGAAAAGGGGGCTCTACTAAAAAGCATGAAAAAGTATCTAAAAACTATCTATCAAAGCATATGAGAACATATCTAGCCTCTAAAAGGCTTATAAGAAAAATCTATGAAAACATATCTAATTGAACCAAAAGTTTCTTTATTTATGATACAATGATTTAACGTGCCCAAATATAACTCTTTGACGTGCAGGCGACAACATCCAACTTCAAACAATGCGAGAAGAGATAAATTCGAGTCAAAACCGACTAGATTCGACCAAAATATCTCTGGAATATTCAATCAGTGCAACTTCTTCTCAGTATCCCAATCTTCTAGAGCATGGCACGATAAAGTGTTCAATTGATGCAAATATTCCAACACAGTTGTACTCCCTTGTTCTAGCTTCCTGAATTCTGCCTTCTTCTTATCCATTACACTCCTAGGAATGTGAGTGCAACAGAATTTCTCCTTGAATTCCTTCCATGATGGGTTTCATTTTTCCAACTAGGTTTGCTGAAAGTCCATCCACTAAGTGGCGGCAAGTCCTAAACGTTGGTTCGTAGCGTACAACACTTTCTCTTTGTCAATGCATTAGATTATCTTCAGCTTCCACTCAATGTCTCTCAGCCAATCATCTGCATCCAGGGGGTTAGTCATACCCAAGAAAATTGAGGGACTGGTCGGCTTGAATTCTGCCAACTTTCCAACTGGGTAAGGTGCTGGCGGCACATTGTCGGTGCTGTTCAAAAGCCTTTGGATGAGTGCATTCTAATTTTCCAGCATTCTAATCATGGTAGCACCCAATATAGCAGGATCATTAAGATTAGGTGCAACTGGCAGGGCAAGCAGGGGAGCGTCATCCTATCCATTACTCCCATTGGTCTCCAAGTCAAAACTTCCTTCAGTATGACTCTTCTGTACAATCCATGCATAAGTCCAATTTAAAACGAGGCTTTAGTTTAACCAAAATTAAAGGACTTTATTAATTAAATTATGATCACATTTAAGCAAATAATTCCATTACAAATAACCAATCAACTTAAAACATTCCCAAATAAACTAAGGACTCAATGTCTATTCTTCTATCCATTCTTCTATATCCTCTTCTTCCTCATTAAGGTCCTCTTCAACTACTCCATTCTAAATGATGGTGATCTGTCTTCGCAGTCGAATTATTTCATCCTCCATCTGTGCCATGGCTCAGTCACACTCCTTCATTCTTCGTGCAAATGATGCTTTATTCAATCTCATATTGTTCTATTCTATGTTGATGAAGGCCTCAACTGCTTCATCTTCCTAGTACTGTGCTTCATTCATGACATCCTTCCACCATTGTGCCTCTACATGGTCGATTTCTTCTGTGGTCAAGTGCGGGGGACACCTAAGGGTGTAGGTGGTTCCACTACTATGAGACCATTTGCGCTCGGAATTCTTGGGAATAACCCCAATGGGACAAGAACACAATTGATTATCATAGTAGTTTCAAAGTTCAACTTGAAAAGCAGCTGAATTTGAAGCTTGAGATGTGATGAGGACATCGCGACCACACATCCACATGTTTTAACTCGAACACATGCGCGTCGCCTTGGACAACAGGTGAATTCGTTTCTTGGGCAAATTAATTATTTAATTACAAAACAAATGATATTGCCTAATGATTGCTCTTTGCTTGTTGTTACATGTGAAAGAGGTCTGGACGAAATTGTTAATCCAATTCATAGCCAAGGAAGAATGAACACTTTTCTGGCAACTTCGACCAACGGTTACGTCGACCTTATTGGTCAGAAGAACTCTGGACATGATCAGAAAGGCTCAAGATCGCAGCATTGCTCAAGGTCACAACACTGCTCATGGTTGCAGCCGATCAAGCCTGAAGACACATGGTCACAGCCGATCAAGCCTAAAGACACATGGTCGCAACCTGAGGATCATCCAGTTTGCCGATCAAGCTTGACTGTCCAGCAACGTTAACCAAGCGCCAATTTCAGCAAAGATGTCCAAATAGGTCTTGCAAGCACTTGTTGGAAAGGTAATCGAAAGAGCTTTCCAATACATTAAGAATCATCAAATTCCGATATCGTATGCAATCAGGAGACCCAAAACAATGGCAAGTGCACGAAGGGATGAGTCATATTCGGATTCGTGAAAAGTAGCTCGGGATTTTCTTTTTATAATTTGTTAAGATTCTATTCTGTTTCAAATTAGTTTAGAATTCTGGTTTTAAATCTTCTATCTTTGTAGACACCATCCTCTATAAAAGAGAAGGCATGGTCTTAGTTTTAGGTAGATTTTGTTGATATATAGATTGTATGCTCGTGTCTTTGCCGACTTGTACAATTCGGAGTCTCAATGTTCAACTCATAATTCAGATTATTGAGTGTTATCCTTCCACTGCTGCTCTTACTTTTCTTTATTGATTTGCTTGAGTTGTTCTTCGTGAACAGGTCAACCAAGTTTTGCTCGGTTAATAATCAATTGAGGAGTGGTTTAGCGATTGTGAGGTTTCTGGTCGCATGTTTGGTCATGGTTAGCCGCCCCTTCGTCAAGGTCACAACTCGCATTTATCCACGGATTTCTCCTATGACGGAAGATCGGGACCAAACTACATGCACGCATCTTAAGGCGAGGCATGTGCATATCAGTTGGTATCAGAGCTCACGTTGCCGGTAGGAATTCATTTACCCCTAATTTAGTTGTTTGATTTTTTTACCTAGAGTCCAGAAAATTTCCAGACAAAAATAAAAAGTTTCCTAGCCCGTTGTTGCTGTCAACCTGTTATTTTCAATTTGCTTAATTGAGTTTTCGTTCCGTTGAGTCGTGTCCAGTTGCTGGTCTTAATCTTGTTGGCCGAAAATCCAAAGTTAGATTGAGTCTTTGCTATTTAGTTTAATAGTTTGCATCTTGCCGCGAATACTAAAACAAACATACCAAAAAGGAGGCAAGAGAGTTAAAAAAAAAAGAGTGTCAACAAAAGAAGAAGAGAGCTTTCAGTCAAAGCAAAGAAAAAAAAAGAAAATCTTGTGAAGTACTATAGCCTGTTGCTAGAAGCCAAACCTTTCATTATTTGATCAGCAATTAGGACTAGTACTCGTGTGAATTATTATTCAATTTCACAATTTCTGAGATAACTGATTGCTTTCCTTTGATACACATAATATTTTCCTACCTACAACTTCACATATTCACCATTGGTCCGCGCGTACCTCACATTGCAATTGCTGTAATTATCTCCTTTTCTGGTTATCATGACCTAGCTGGTCGCAAACATTAAGAGGGGTAAGAACTTCGATTGGTAAGGTAGGTGAGGTTGAGAGTGCCACATACATTCAATAATTGGAAGGAAATTTTTGTGTTTCTTGTTTTCACTAATCATGGCGGGATCAAAGGGTTCACGAGGTTCGTTGCATGAAAGTGATCCTGATGTTGAGGAAAGCATGGATCGACCACCAGTGCTCCCATCGTCTCCACGATCTCAAGCATTGTTGGGTCACTTCGAGCGGATGCTGAACGAACAGATCGTTCCTCGTTTGACCGGCTTGGAGAATCGTCTTGACGAGATGGACCTTCGACTTGAGCAAGTTGAGCGGATGCCGCCACGACAACACGCACCACCTTGATTCCCTCGAGGTCCAATCGAAGCCAACAATCATGGTGCGGCGGCCGTTCCACGTCAACCAAGGGCGAACTTGAACGCTGCGTTCCAGGAAGCCACCAATGAAGAGAGATTTGAAGATTACGTGGCTGATAATGAGGAATTGTTTTGGATCCTGATCAACAACGACTTGCACAAAACCATCGAGGTATGGGGGAGTATGCACATCACCGCCATGAAGGACGAAGAGATGACGCTTTGGGAAAGATCAAGTTTACTATCCCCAGCTTTGATGGGAAGTTTAATCCAGAAGCATATCTCAATTGGGAGCTGCTCGTCGAAAAAAAGTTCAGTTGTCATCTTTATCCAGAAAATGGCCGAGTATGCGCCGCCACCAGTGAGTTTGTTGATTATGCTTCTATTTGGTGGAGTCAAGTCCGCCAAAGAGATCGAGCTCCTCACACTTGGGCTGAGTTGAAGTGCTTGATGAGGTCCAGATTCATACCCGCTTATTTTGAGTGAGATTTGCTTAATAGAATTCAGAGATTGAACCAAGGTAGCAAATATGTGGAAGATTATTATCAAGAGCTACAAGTAGGCATGCTTCGAACTAATGTGCAAGAGGAGGAAAATGCAAAGATGGATAGATTCTTGGGTGGATTGAATCGTGAGATACAAGACATCCTTGATTTCAGACCTACACCTCTTTGGATCAGCTGTTTCATTACGCATGCAAAGCTGAGAGGCAAGTACAAGGGAAACGACCAAGCTACAACAAAACTGGTCGAAGCTACCCTAGTGTGACCACGCCTTGGAAGAGCACTACATCACAGCAAAAGAATGAGACACCCGCGGGCAGAGCTACTACCTCCACTGGTCGAGTGTAATCCGCGACCCGCTACTACTTCAACATCCAAGGTTGTCGATTCCAAGACAACCACTGTTGTCCCCACCAAAAGTTCATCATCGGTCGCTTCTACAGTACAAACAAGGGAGATAGAGTGCTTCAAATGCAAAGGGAAGGGGCATTACATGCGTGATTGCCCAAATCAGCGTGCCCTCATCGTCCGGGGTGACGGAGAGTACACATCGGCTAGTGAGGTCGAAGAAGAATCCGACCACAAAGAGCAACAGGACATGTTGGGATCTGACGCAGAGGAGATCACCTTTGATGTTGTTCATACTAGCCTTATTGTTCGTCGTGTTCTTAACTCTCAGATGGAAAAGGCAGAGCAGGGGCAGCGCCACAATTTATTTCAATCAAAGTTTGTGATCATGCAGCGCTCATGCAAGGTCATTATTGCCAGTTCTGAGATGGTCGCGAAGCTCGGCTTGTCCACACGAACACACCCATAGCCATACTAAATTCAATGGTTCAATTCATGTGGCAAGTTGAAAGTGATCGCGATGGTACGTGTCCACTTCTCTGTAGGTTCCTATTCTGATTTTGTGGACTGTGATGTGGTACCAATGCAAGCTTGTGCATTACTTCTTGGACGACCATGGAAATACGACAAGGATACTACACATCATGGGCGTTCCAATAAGTACTCTTTTGTGCACAACAACAACAAGGTTTCACTGGTTTCAATGTCTCTGGATGAAATTCTCAAAGATGATTTAGATAGGGCTAAGCGTGAGAGAAAAGAAAGAGAGACGAGTGAGAGTCACAAATCAGGGAGTGAGAGCCACCAAACCAAATTGAGAGAAAAGAAAGAAAAGAGTGAAAAGAAAAGAGAGGTTCAACTTAAGAGGTAGATTCTATTAGCCACTAAACGTGAGATGCGAGATCTTGAAACCCATCCCCAAGAGTGCTTTGTGCTTGTGTGCAAAGACGCTCTATTTTCTACTAATGCTTTACCCTCTACTTTGCATGTTTCGGTTGTTTCTTTACTACAAGAATTTGAGGACGTTTTTCCAAACGAGATACCTGCGGGGCTACCACCATTACAAGGGATAGAGCATCAAATCGACCTCATTCCAAGGGCACCCTTGCCCAATCGACCTCCATAACCAAAGAAATTCAGTGCCAGGTACAAGAGCTGCTCGACAAAGGGTACGTATGTGAAAGCTTAAGTCCTTGTGTTGTTCCTGTTTTACTTGTGCCTAAAAAGGATGGGTCATGGAGGATGTGTATAGATTGTTGAGCTATTAACAATATCACTGTTCGTTATCGTCATCCGATTCCTCGGTTTGATGATATGCTTAACGAATTGAGTGGTTCGACCATTTTTTCTAAAGTCGATTTGCATAGTGGTTACCACCAAATTAGAATGAAACTAGGTGATGAATGGACAACTACATTTAAGACTAAATTTGGGTTATATGAATGGTTGGTCATGCCATTTGGTCTTACTAATGCACCTAGTACATTTATGCGCTTAATGAACGAAGTGTTGCGTGCTTTTATCGGACACTTCGTGGTGGTCTACTTTGATGACATCTTGATCTGTAATAAGACTTTTGATGATCATTTGGGGCATTTACGCCAAGTTTTTGCTGTCTTGAGAGAGGCACGTTTGTTTGCTAACCCTGAAAAGTGCACCTTCTGCACTGATCGAGTCGTGTTTCTTGGTTTTGTTGTGACTGCACAGGGCATTGAGGTGGATGAACAGAAGGTGCAAGCAATTCGAGCATGGCCTACACCGACAACAGTCACACAAGTGCGGAGTTTTCATGGACTTGCTGGTTTCTACCGCCTGTTTGTACAAGATTTTAGCACAATCGCCGCCCCACTCAATATGCTGACAAAGAAGAACATGCCCTTCAAGTGGGAACAGGCGCAAGAGGACGCTTTCAACACGCTCAAAGATAAGTTAACCAATGCACCACTTCTACAACTTCTTGATTGTAATTATTACTTTTGAAATAGAATGTGATGCTAATGGTATTGGAATTGGAAGTGTTCTCATGCAAGATAGAAAATCCATTGCTTATTTTAGTGAGAAGCTTAGTGGACCAACTCTGAACTATTCAACTTACGATAAAGAATTGTACTCTTTGGTTAGAGTGTTAGAAACATGGCAACATTATCTCTGACCAAAAGAATTTGTCATACACTCAGATCATGAAGCATTGAAGCACATTCATAGCCAAAGTGAGTTGAATCGTAGACATGCTAAGTGGATTGAATTTATTGAGTCCTTTCCGTATGTTGTCAAATATAAGAAAGGTAAAGAAAATTTGGTCGTTGATGCATTGTCTATACGTTACATCTTGTTGTCCCAACTTGATTGCAAAATTCTTGGGTTAGAAAGTTTGAAAGAATTATATTCAACTGATTTGGATTTCAAAGACATTTACATTAATTGTAAAGAAGGAAGATGTTGGGCTCGATATGTACTAAATTATGGTTATTTATTGAGAGCTAACAAGTTGTGTGTTCCCACGAGTTCTGTTCATCTTTTGTTGTTACAGGAGGCTCATGGCGGAGGATTGATGGGACATTTCGGGATACGCAAAACCGAAGATCTTTTGGCCACCCACTTCTACTGGCCGAAGATGAGGCGAGATGTCGAGCGCTACGTACAACGATGCACTACTTGTCGTTGATAGGTTTTCTAAAATGACTCAATTTATACCTTGTCATAAGAGCGATGGTGCTACTCACATTGCTGATTTGTTTTTCAGCGAGGTTGGTCATCTCCATGGAGTGCCGAAGACAATTGTTTCTGATCGTGATACCAAATTTTTAAGTCACTTTTGGAGGACGCTTTGGGGGAAGCTTGGAACGAACCTGTTGTTTTCAACGACTTGTCATCCCCAGACTGATGGCCAGACCGAGGTCGTCAACCGAACTCTTGGTACCATGCTATGAGTAGTTCTGAAGCAAAATTTGAAGCTTTGGGAGGAGTGTTTGCCACACATTGAATTCGCTTACAACCGTGTTGTGCACTCTACTACCAAGTTTTGTCCATTCGAGGTCGTCTATGGATTTAAACCTACTGCGCCAATTGATTTATTACCTCTACAGCTTTCCGAAAGAAGTAATCTTGATGCCGAACAACGTGCTGAGATGATTCGGAAGATACATGAGACGACCAAAGCCAATATTGAGAAGATGCAACTTCAATATAAGAAACATGCGGATAAAGGCAGAAAGGAAGTTGTATTCGAAGAAGGAGATATAGTTTGGTTGCATTTGCGTCATGATTGTTTTCTAGAACAGCGCAAGTTCAAACTTATGTCGTGAGGTGATGGTCCATTCAAGATTCTTGTCAAGATCAATGATAATGCTTACCAATTGGAGCTACCTGAGGCCTATAGAGTGAGTGATACATTTAATGTTGCTGATTTATCTCCATACCTGGGTAAGAACGATGGGCAAGAGTCGAGGATGACTCTTTTTCAAGAAGGGGAGTATGATGAGGACATCGCGACCACACATCCACATGTTTTAACTCGAACACATGCGCGTCGCCTTGGACAACAGGTGAATTCGTTTCTTGGGCAAATTAATTATTTAATTACAGAACAAATGATATTGCCTAATGATTGCTCTTTGCTTGTTGTTACATGTGAAGGAGGTCTGGACGAAGTTGTTAATCCAATTCATAGTCAAGGAAGAATAAACACTTTTCTGGCAACTTCGACCAACGGTTACGTTGACCTTATTGATCAGAAGAACTCTGCACATGATCAGAAAGGCTCAAGGTAGTAGCATTTCTCAAGGTCGCAACATTGCTCATGGTCGCAGCCAATCAAGCCTGAAGACACATGGTCACAGCCGATCAAGCCTGAAGACACATGGTCGCAAACTGAGGATCATCCAGTTTGCCGATCAAGTTTGACTGTCTAGAAACTTCAACCAAATGTCAATTTCAGCACAGATGTCTAAATAGGTCATGCAAGTACTTGTTGGAAAGGTAATTGAAAGAGCTTTCTAAGGCATCAAGAATCATTGAATTCTGAAATCTTATGCAACCAGGAGACCCGAAACAATGGCAAGTGCACGAGGGGGACGAGCCCTATTCGGATCCGTGAATTGTAGCTCGGGATTTTCTTTTTATGGTTTGTTAGGATTCTATTTTGTTTCAAATTAGTTTAGAATTCTGGTTTTAAACCTTCTATCTTTGTAGACACCATCCTCTATAAAAGAAAATGCATGGTCTTAGTTTTAGGTAGACTTCGTTGATATACAGATTGTATGCTCGTGCCTTTGCCGACTTGTACAATTCGGAGTCTCAATGTTCAACTCATAATTCAGATTATTGAGTGTTATCCTTCCGCTGTTGCTCTTACTTTTCTTTATTGATTTGCTTGAGTTGTTCTTCGTGAACAGGTCAACCAAGGTTTGCTCGGTTGATAACCAATTGAGGAGTGGTTTAGCGATTGTGAGGTTTCTGGTCACGTATTTGATCGTGGTTAGCCGCTCCTTCGTCAAGGTCACAACTCGCATTTATCCACGGATTTCTCCTACGACGGAAGATCGGGACCAAACTACATGCACGCATCTTAAGGCGAGGCGTGTGCATATCAAGATGGCTTAACTTGATCAACCTCAAATCTCCAAGTTCGCCTTGAACCTTCTCCAGCAAGGACGACGAACCTCAGAATGCAAATGTGATAGTGTCCATAACACCCTAGGGTGTAGACTAGTGCTACCAAAACTTGCAACTCCCGCAGTATCTCCCACAAGATCAACTACAATTCATAGAGGCCCTCCTTTGGTGGTCCAAGATTGGTGATCACTGACAAGGGCAGAGCTTAGGTTAGCTAACACCTTAGGTCACACTTAGATTTTGAAAACTCTTTCTTTGAAACAAAAATTTTCATACTATGACGGTTACAAAACAAGTATTAAACAATCACCAATTGGATTATTAATTAACAGATTAATCATGATGACTTAACACTTGAAACAACTACCAAAGGTTTACTAAATTTCGATGGCCAGTAGCAGATCTAAACCATGCAATTCAACTACTACTAGACCATGCATATAACTGATCAAATTACTAGATTAAGACAATGTAGATTTTAGACCTAAAAATTCAATATTAGATTGACAAACAAATATTTAAACAATGTATCAACTAGCAAATATGTATCAAGAATGGTGTATGCAGACTTACCTTGCTTGAAGGTGTAGCTTCTAGGCTCCTAAAGAGTGTTTTAGTAATTAATGACAACTACTAACGATACCTGCTAAGTTGTGTCAAAAAGAAACTTAAAAGACAGATTAATGAAAGGCAAAGGAAGAGCCTCATGATGAAGAAAGGGCATTGATCAAAAAGGCAAAGGTACGAAATAGGGTCTTTTCCATTTTTACCGGTCTAAGGTGATTAGAGAAGAATTTTGACCGGATTTTAGGATAGTTGCCATACTATTAAGAGGAGCATGTGGTGTATCACGAAATACTTCATCTATGTGCCACAAATCATAAAATCAACTTGCATTGCATACTAGAAGGTCATATGCTTTGAAAATGCTTGTTTCAGCTCATATCTGCTCAGCACTGTCTCAGTCGGTCTGACCGTGTGTTAGACCGGTCTGACCGAATACACGGACTGACCGAATAGGATCTCGGACTGACCGACATTATGTCTAAGTGTAGTTTATTCCTTAATAAGGTCGGTCTGTCCGTAGTTAAGTCCTAGGTCAGTCTCCTGGAACTTCTTGATTTATCCTTCTGTTGTTTTTGAGCTATGACGGTCTGACCGAGAAATCGGTCTGACCGTGTTTTGAACTACGGACTGACCATATGGCCGGTCTGTCCGTATTTATCGGCCTGACCGTATAAAGTGTCCAGAAACTATGTCGTCTCTGGACAGTTTCACGGTCTGACCGATATTGGCTCCGGTCTGACCGTGTGTGTGCCTGACAGGGGCAGTTGAGCATTTATTGTGCCTGTTTAATGCCGTTGCAATTGCGGCGGTCTGACCGGGCATATAACTGCGGTCTGACCGCCAAGTGATCTTTTTCTCCCAACGGCCTATAACAGCTATATTTATTGTTGGGGTATATATACTCCCATGCACGGCCCTGTTCATAACTTTTGGCATAATTTTGAGCATTGTCATCATCCTTGAGAGTTTAAGCTAGTTTCATACACTCTAGGGTTCAAATTCTCGAATTTGTGAGAGTGTGCATTTGAGATCTTCTAGTGCATTGCATTTAGATCATTAAATCAATCTTGTGGCACTAGAAAAAGCCTAAGTGATCATCACCGGCTTGTTACTCTTGGAGTTTGCCGGCTCCTAGACGGCTAGGAGAAAGGTTTTGGAGAGCTCTTCAAGGAAGATTGTAAAGAAGCCTCAAAACGTCTTGTGAAAGGGTTGAACACGCCTTGCCGGAGCGGTAAAGTGCATCCTTAGTGAAATCGAGGTTTGGATAACTCATCACACTAATCCGGCTCAAGATCTAGGTCACTTCTCGGGAGAAGGTTGACTAGATAGAGGAGCGGTTAGAGATTTGAGTTTGCCTCAACGTGGATTAGGGGTGATCGGCAAATCACCGAGACCACGGGATATATCCTTGTATTGAAATTGTTCATTGTTCATCTTGTGTTATTTATTTGCTCTCTTTTACTATAAATTGTTTGATTTATTGATAATTTGTTAAAATCGCCTATTCACCCCCCTCTAGTCGATATCCTAGATCCCTTTCAGAAGGTCAAATCTGTTGCTTCCTCTTTGTATACTCCGGTGTCTGATGGTGGATCTGATGATCGAATTGAAAGACAAAATGCTTTAATAAATATTCAAAATTACTTAATAAAATACGAAAGACACTAATTTAGGGTTTCGGGCTTGCTAGGGTTCATATCTAAAGCCTAAACTGCACATCTAATAGACAAAAAATATTTAAAACAGGTATAAGGACTGATCTATCAGGTTCCTAGGGCGTTAAAACAAAACTCTAACTGATACAGGAACCTATCTGTACATAAAATATTTACGGAAGGATCTTTAGATTTAAACTAAAACTAATCTAACTCTCCTTGCTCTCACCCGACACCCAACACACACAAGACATGTGCGGGCTCACCTCAGGCAACGGCAACAGTAACGGATTCAGCGGCGATGGCTCTGTTGGTGACGACGACTTTGATGACGACAACTCTGGTGACTCAGGCAGCGACTCTCACGATTAGGGCTAGGGTTCAAAGTTGGCACGAAGTTAGACTTCGGCCTCTCCCCTTCTATTTATGGCCTCCTCAAACACAATCTAATTGGTTGAAATCACCGATTCTATGAAGATTTGGGTTCATCTCCAAAGATTTGTCCTCATCTTCAAAGATTTGACTTTATCTAACCCTATCTCTAAAGGGGACTCCAAATTGGGTACAATTCGAGCTCGAACGAACTAGAATGTGGCCGGATTGAAGTTGGGTCCAAAGGTTTTAATTTGAGGAAAAACTTATGGATTGTTACAGTTACCTTTGCCATAATTATGTTGTTTCCTGTAGTCTGCAGATAGACAGACACCACCTATTAGTCCTGAGCAGCTGAGCTCCGCGCTGGACAGATGGATTATCTAGTTACCCCGAGGATAGTTGCTGCAAGCCGAAGCCACACTTCATGCAGAAAAACATGTCCAATAGTTTAGCATTTTATGACAAAGCAGAAGCTAGAAAATCTGTTAACATAAGAGCACTTGCGAGTTGCCATATAGAAGAAATATTTAAAAGTGGTATCAAGGTGCACCTCCCCGTCTTCTTCGAATGGATCTCTTAATTGTTGAGAGGGTTGTCCAAACGCGGTATATAAGGCATACTCAGTAAAGCTTACAAGTAAGCCAGATATGGAGATGGTGTTTTCATCATACCTTGAGAATCTGTTAACGCCAAAAAAAAAAAATGCAACATTGCAGAAATATTGCAGCATTCCATGAACGAGGGATAAACACAAAGGCATTGAAGTGTCCTACAGGGACCACTCCTATGTGAAGTGTTTCATCCTATTAAAGCACACAATCCTGTTTGAAAAGTAATACTAATTCACCCATTAACAAGCAGATTAATGGAGTTTACACATCACAGAAGTACAAAACATTTCAAAAATACTTCAAGATTACAGTACAATGATTATATATGAACATGTTTATGCCAATCAAAACCAAAATTACATATAAAGGTTCATGTAAAGAAAAAGAAAAGTTCGTGTTACAGACTTTTTATTGAAGGACCAATTTTTCTTTCACTTTGCAATCAGAATCTAAGTAAAGCTAATTTTTTTTTTTTTGCTTTTTGAGGGGGGCCTAAAACTAAAGCTAAACTCTTAACTGGCTTTGCTAGGAGAATTTAACCACCAATATGATTTTGCTTCTCACGTCACACAGCTTTGATCCATTTGGCTTGTTGTGGCCATCAATCGTCCATCATCTGCTGCCTACCAATCTCACCAATATAAGACATCAAAGAAGCTCCAGAAGAATTGACTGTCATATTATTGCCACGGCACTGCAGCAACTGTTGCTGAAGACTCTGGATGAATTCATTCAATCTCTGAATCATCTTCTCTTGAGATAAGATTATCTGCAATGAGTATACCTGATAAAGGTTGGAAATTCATTTCTTTGCATAATGAAGAACAACTTAGAACAGTGCTTGACACAGTTAAGAAATCAGAAACAGCTCAGAACAAAATTTTGCCCAGCACCTTGCATTGACATGGCTTGTGTAAAGAAATGACATAATCAACACAATACATTAGTCTACCAGCATATAAGATTATTATTATTTGTTTAATAGTTCTCTCCACTGCATGTATATGTTACCATGCTCATCATGTCCAGGCACTAAGTAGATTCCAACAATATTTTGACAAGTAGATTATTATTTAGGTAGCTCATTCTTCATTTCAGATCAATCTCTCAACCAAATGAATTTTCAAAAAACAAAAAAAAAACAAACAAACAAATTGCAAAGCATGGCATTTTTTGGTTCAACTGTTGAAAACTCAAAAGCCAAAGCAGTCTGGCTAAGAAAACCACTGGTACAGAAAGTGATTCACCTTTTCCTTGACAAGTTCTTCTCTACTTGAAATGTGCAGCTGCTTGTGAGATGTACTTGACGTTGATTCCAACTCATTAACAAGTTGCTGCTTCCATTCAAGCTGAGATGTGACCATTAGTACCACCAGAAGGAAAACAAGCACCACAGGCCTCGACATCAGTCTATTGTATTAGAAAGAACCTGAAAACAAATGCATCAATTCGCATCAGCATTGCTCTTATACATCTTGATCTGAACTACTAAGTAGGTTTTGAAGTGCACACACAAAAATCAATACAAAGGTGTAGAACAAAAACTGTGAGCAATTTAACAAATACAGCTATAAGGAAAGTAATTTTCGGGCTGTTCCCGTTAGAACATCAATCCACCTCGAATTATCAGCACACTTCAGTTCCTGATATAGGGATGGGAGTTGGGACCATAGAAGAGTTCCACACTTATACTGTGGCACAATCTCTACCACAAACAACCCTGCAGGAAGTGTAGCATCACTTATGCAGAATTCTGGAGCCCACTGAACTGGCATGCCAAAGAGAGTATGGGATACTAAAGTAATCTTACTCATGCGGGTGATTTTGAAAGAGAGAATGCAATGATCTTTGAGCAATAGCACTCAAGCATTGGAAAGGTCTTCTTATGCTCAGTTGACGAGGAGCAGGAATTGATGAGAAATTGGTGATTTTGACAACAGGGTGGTCCCCTCTCTATGGGAGAAGGGGCACTAAACTAGTTAAAGTGCCTGCAGCCTTCCTTTTCAGTAAACTAATAGTGTTAATCTTGTAATGGTATTATATCTCCTTAGATTCAGCGACCTCTACCATTAACCATTCTCGCCTTATTGCAAAACAACACTTTTAAACTTTGAATTCAATGCGTAACCTCAGTTGCTTTCCTTCAAACAAAAAACACTTCTCGGGATCAAAACCCAAAAGGTTGCGATCAGTCATGGCACTGAGACAGATTAATATTAAGCAGACTATATCCTCCTCACTATAACCCCAGAAAAGTGCACATCACATTCATACAACATTAAGAAATTAAGAAGATAATACATAGAAAAGGACCAACGTGGCACAGTAGAGGAGCTAATTCCAGGTCTAAACAATTACCAATCACTCGCATTACAAAACCACGATACCTCACAGAATCCAAGAAATTTCGCACGATCAGGTACTCATCATGCAATTAACACTCCCAGGTAACATGTCCGTGTGAAGCACAAGAATTTCCCCTTCAAAGGAGAATAAAAGCTAAAACTGCTCGAAATTTTGGGGCTCCAACTCTCGAGGCATACGAGCAAGCCAGCCACCATCCAATCGAAGCACGCTACTAGCTTGGAATTCTATGATCGCATCAGAACACTAGGATTCGTAGCGCAACGACCGAGACACGCACGTAACAGAGCGAGACGAAACAACGAACGGACGAGACGGGTGAGAGAGAGAGGAGAGCTCACCGGGCATCGTCTCATCGGGAGATGCAGCGGCCGGGACGCCTCGAAGGCGATAGGATAAGCCTCGAGGGCTCCGGCGAGGAGGCGGCCACGGCGAGAAGTGGTGGCTTCGGGGGGAAAGAGAAGAGAAAGGAAGAGAGGGGAGGAGAAAACGAGAAGAAATCGCGGGGGAATGGAATAATGGAGGGGGAAGGGACGAAGGGTGGGGGCCCACTACGAGAGATATGGCTTGCAGTTGAGCCCGCTTGGGTTCTTCGTGCTGGGGACTGGACGGTCCGATATTTGCTTCAAGATTCGTGTAATGCATCTCATCGGATAGATGGAGGGTGGATGTCTTCGGTCTTTTCGGGGGTAGGTGAAGTGGCGAACCGATGGTTTTTTTTTTTCGGTAAAAGAAATTTAGATGCTTTCGGTTTACGATTCAAACCATAATAAAATAACTGTAATTGCTTTGCGCCGTGGCGATTGAGGTTTGCATGTTTCATTGATTTACGAAGTTCTACGAATTATTTTATTCTAAGTGTTCTGATTCGTGCACTTAAAAAAAAACACAAATGAACAGTAAAGATCAAGTCGCACTCTATTGTGACCTCATGATTCTCACATTGTCTCTGTTTTTTTTTATATCATTTTAAGAAGAAGAATTTGTACTTCAAAAAATATCATTCTATATTTGTGAAATAGAATATGATTGATCCTATTTGCCCTCATATAACCATTATTCTATTTTATCATTAATTATTTGAATACAAACAACACACCTACCGCATGTATTATGATTAGAATTGAAATCTTATGTTACTTCTTAAAATATGTGTTATTTCTTAAAATCTGTGTTGAAAGCTAGAACTATATGAAAATAGAACTTATATATTGCCAATTTATTATTACGCCGACATTGACCAGCCCAATAACATCAATTCTTTTGTTGGGCCGATAATGGGTTGCATTAAGCATTCAAGCGCACATTGGAGAGCAACTTAAGAAGGGCATTTCAGGAACTGGGTCAGGGAAAAACTCATTTGTAGTGATATGATGTGTATTACAGTTTACATTATAGACAAAACCGATATTGAGAATTTACATTTGAGAATTTTGTTATTCATTATTTTTCCTTTGATATTCAATATTTCACCTTTGTCTATTCAATTTTTTTTTTTTGGCTTGAAGTATACGCCATACCGCTCTACATACAACTCTCCTTTCAGATCATGAAAGTCCATGCGTCTCTTTGATGGAATTGCTTTAGTTTGCAACGATGGACAAATTTCTCATGTAAGGAGATTGCATTCTGCTTGACCTTCGTCATGTAAATTGTGATTATGGGATGTTGGACAATCTGGAAACCACGCAGGTGCCATTTTTGTAAAATTATTTTTTTTCCTTTTAATAATATTTACGGTAAGAATGTTTCTCTCACAAAAAGACAATTTTTTATGTGTCCAAAATTCCAAATTGAGTTATATCTTGGGCCAAACACTCGCCTTGCAGGACAGCCGAGCGATGGCAACTTATAATGCCCTATTGTCAAATGCAGTCCAAATCCAGTCTTATGGGCTAGCTCACAAACGTATAGCAATGGCACTGTCAGATGGTGACTCCAATGCATTAGCACATACATCTGTCTTGTTGACGATCAAAAAAGTATGACACTGATCTTACTGCAAATTTGATTTGGATTACGAGAACATCATACAGTATTGTAGAAAAAATTCATCGAATGACTATTAAAAAAGAGACAAAAATTTTTTATACAAGTTTAGATACTCAAACGGTGAGAGACCAATTCGGCTGCTTTTTGTTCCAATTTCTATTACTGGTAAAAAGATACGATTAAAAGAAAAAGTTTATGTTCTTACTTTATTATATGTATATTGAGTACAAGTAATCTCTCTCATCCTCCATTCCAAAATTTAAGACGATATATAGATCTTATAAAAATATCAATTATTTAATAATCGCTACATGATAATAATAGTTATCTTCAGTTAATTTTCTTCAAAGAGATGAAGTGGTTAACAGAGAACCGTCTTGATGAGTAACCGCACGAAGTATTTATCAAGCACGTATATTTTCAACCAAGAGATCACCACAGCGTGTTCCTTCGACCTAGAATATTTACTTTAATATGAGAAACACCGTACAACCAACAGAATTGATCGTTTGTGACCAAATCCGAAAGAAAATTGATCAAACATTGGGATTAATAAGAGCAAGTCTCACCACTCTAAACTTTGGACCAAACATCCAGAACATATCCTCGTCGCATCCATATCACCACATTATTACGAAACGGCTCCTAAGAGAAAAATGAAAGAATCTAGACAAAGAACACTGGCCGACTAAATCGCTAGAGTACACGATCTGGTGTAACATTCGTATTAATGGCACGGCACTGAAAGAGACAGCAAACTCGCAAATTACTTGCACTTCTTTTTTTTAAAAAACGTGCAAAACTCACAATTACCTGCACTTCTTTTAAAAAAAAAGTGAGAATTTTTTCCATACTACTGTAAAAATTTTAAAATTATGATTTATGAGATTGATAAGATTTAGTTGAATCCATATATTTTTGAGACATCTAGTGACAAATACAAGATATTAAAATTTTGTAATGATATAAAAAATTTACACTTAAATTAAAAGATGAAAATATCATGTGCAAACCTTAAGTTTGGTGTAAACTGTGAATTTTGTGTATGGACTTCTAAAAATTCTCAAAAAAATTGCTACATATAGGAGGACTGATATTCTATGATCTTGCAAAACATCATGATCAAACTCAATTGCGTTTATAAGGAATGAAAAGAACAAATTTCTGGCATGAATAGTGATCTTTATTGTTCATCACTATCCACTTTGCTGCTTATCTTTTTTTGGTTCTTCTGAGAACTTTTGAAATCTATACGCAAAGTTCACAGAAAAGGATTTGCAGTTGATATAAAAGAGAATGAGAACCAATCTTTAGGCACCAAGTCAAAGAGAAAAAAAAAGATAATAATTAAGAAGAGGAAAGAAAGGGTGGTTTAGGCTTAGGTGACAGTAATGAAGTCATAAGCTTGGGGAGGAGCCATCCAAGCTATCTCAAGTCTTATCCCATACCTCATCAATGTACACAGTACTACAAATGTACAATTGATGACAAATTAGAAAAGTGATCAAGTGACTAAGAAAGGGCTAAGGACAGAGGAACCTGAAAAAAATGTACCTTAACTGCTACTTTTCTTTAACTTATCTTGAAGCTTTTCTACTCGAAGTGCCTTCAGTTCTATGCATCCTTTTGCTGTATCAAGAAATCTAATTTTTCAAATACAAAATTTTGCAGTTAACAGAAACAAGATACAAATGGTTTACTAAATTGTAGTACCTAAGGAAAATGGGAATACATTTATGAAACGAGGATATCATATAGATAGATGTGATATCGCGGCTAGTTGATCTGGGTCACGTTGAGATGTGTAGTCTTATATTAGAAATTTAGAACTTAATATTTAGATGTGTGTGAAAATAATTCTATATTTCTAAGAGTTTGTACTCCTAATATTTAAATATATTATACATATTTTTTATTTGTAATCTAAATATTATTTTAGTTATTAAGATGCGATGATTTTTTTTTTTCAGGCACATGCTCCTAATGCCGACGTCCCCTGATAGCCGGTAAACGCTTAGGAACCATAAATAGAAGAGGAATGACAACAGCTGGATAAGGATATATGGATCTTATTTTATGCAACGGCAAAACTAACCTGAAACTATTTTATTGCGAGACCAATCTAACTGCAGATACTAATTTAGTTTATCTCAAAGATGATTAATTAAGCAATTTTGACATGGACCTTGTCACCATGGTTTAACCAGTTTTAATATTAAAAAAATAGGAACATAATTCATCACCATCACAGCGTGAAATATCATCCCGTAGTGCATTACAAAGAATACCAATAACACAGTTATAGAGGATATTAAATCATAAATCAACACTACGAATCGAGATAGGAAAGAAATTATGACCTTCAAAATCTCTCGTAACAAGTACTAAATTTTCACCTAGTTTGATCTTGGTTTTCCGAAGATTTAATCAATAACTTCAAATAGCTCAAATGGCACACAAGTGCTTTTTTCCCCCTAAAGATAAGACATACAATTATTAATAGGGTTGCAGTAGATATCTACAATATATTCGTGTTTGATAAAAAGAAAAGCAAAAATCATACTCGACATATTGTTGATAAGAATGGGAATAATTGGCATATTTAGGACATGACAATTTAGCCCAAAAAAAAGACTAGATGCTGTTAACTTCCTTTCTATTCCACATAAGTGTGGATGTGAATGCGGCTAGAAGCAGAATATTCTGCATGCAACTTTGACCGCAGCACACACACCACAAAAGGAAAAAGGACACAGTGAAAGTCTAAGTGCTGGAAATTTGAGCAAATCACACATTAGTTTGAGTTTGTGAATTTTGTCACTGGTAGTGTTCTTTGCTCCCTATTTTCTTCGACGAACTTCAAATTTGTATTATCTGAATGCTTCTTTTCTGAATAGAACAAAGTTGTAAATGAAGATGAGGAAACCGTTTGTGACTTTGCAGACGATACGAATGTGAGTCCTTGGTGGGACGGATCAATTTAAGAGATCTTTTTGAAGAGCCTTACTTCCATATTTCCGTTGTTGAGTTCAAAATTCTTCATGCACTTTTTTGTGTGGATTCATTGGATCTTTTGTGGATCGTGTCACCGGTGGTTCTCCTTGTCTCATATTTCTTTCAACAAGTTTCAAATTTTTTCTATCTAAAAAGAACCAAATTGTAAATGGAGACGAAAAAACTAATCGTAGCAGTGCAAGAGACTTATCTTGAGATGGATCCTTCTAACAAGTTTGCTGAAGAGTATTGGTTCTATAGATTGGGATAAGTGAATTGCCAAGCTCAAAATTCTGGTTTAAAAAAAAACTCAAAAAACAGTACAGTGGTCCTGCTACTAAAAAACGAGCACTTATGCCGGTTGGAACTCGCTTTCGATCACACGGACTCGGGACGCACGCCATGTCCCATTGGCATGGCGGCATCCGTGCCTGCGCAATCGTGAACCGCACGTACAGTCACGCCAATCGCGCGCGTCCGTCCAATACGCTACGAGTCAAAATGTTACGGCCTTCCAGGCCTGCACGACCCTTGTTTTATATTTCTATCTTTTGTACATGTACCAACCATTATGCGGACAAACCGGCCACATCCAAATAATTGAGTATGTGCTATGTAAACATAGAGGTCGTAAATTCGACTTCGGATACTCTTCATTTTAATTTTTTGTGTGTTCGGGGTGTGATGTGTCATATGTGCATGGGTGATGTAGAGCAGGGTAAGTTGCTAACAATCTAACATATATACTAGATATTATCATTTGTAAGAAAACATAAACCATATTGATTTGAATATTATATTAATATAAAAAATTTCTAATGTTGTCTTTGAAACAATATATTGTTATACAAAATTAAGCTCAAACACAGTCGATGCTAGAAAAACATAGAACTTTTTTTTAAATAATATATTAAAAAAACCATTGCAGAAATTAAAGATATTATAAAATTTTTGTAGATTTAACATCCAATCACCATATGTCCTAACAACTGAAATCATTTTTTCAGTCCAACCAGCCCAAAAAATTCAATCGCCATATATCCTAACAACTAAAACTTATGAATGTTTCAGTCACCAGGACATATGGCGACTACAACCAAAAACTGCCTTAGTAGCCAGGATATATAGCGATTGGACGCTAGATCTAGAAATATTTTATAATGTCTATTATATAAATTATGTTTTTTAATATATTATTTAAAAAAATTCAAAAATTAGTTGCAGCAAAAGGATATTTAAACCCATCCTAATGAAATTCAACTTAAAATTTTAAAAATTAGTTGTAACAAAAGAATTTTTTATTAAACAATTATTTTTTTAAAAAATGAAAAATAGATTATATACCACTATTTTTAATGGGGCCGACTCAATGAGTATTATAAGACTAATACCACAGAATAAGATATCAAAATTCTCAAAATAACACCATGAATTATGACATTAGCACCTCGCCCATGCCATATATAAATACTTTTTGTCCATATTGTCACACGTTAGACAAGACTAATGTTGTAGATTATGACACTTTCTCAAATAAAAAAAATTATGGTGCTAGGTATACTATATCTAACACAATATATCATGTCGTTGGCATCTACATTTATTGATGTTAAGCAAAATATATGTATTTGTGTAGTAATAGAGGCTAATACTATCAATCATGGTATTAAATCTATTGATGCTAACATCATTGATAGGGACACTAGACTCCATAACCCACATAAAGATATGCTTATTTTAAAATCTATTAAGTTATGAGATTAACATCATCTGCTATGACATTAGTCATAGCAATAGAAAATACTATACATGTAATATTAGTCCTTTCTGTGTGACAATAAAAACAAATAATAATTTTATGTGACATTGGATGAGGTGGTGATATTACTGTGAATACTCTATTCTATGGTGTTGGTCTCATATCACACTTAAATCCACTCTATAAAAATAAGGTGGTTTAGAATGTATTTTCAAAATTTCTTTAAAAATAATTAGCTAATAAAAAATTCCTCCACAAACCGCACTCTCGATTTCATTTTTTTTTCTGTCGATTTAATACCTAAACCGACATAGTTCATATGTTTGCATTGAATTCATGATTTGTCCCAGATATTTTTGCATTGACACGCAACCGGTCGGCACCATCCAACCCAGCTTCGCTCTCCATTCGGCTCACACCAAAATTATATATGTTCTGCCGAAAGCCAACTCAACCCATACGTCAGAAAAAACACACACACTGAGACCATACACTAAACAAATGCTCTGCTTGCCGTCTATAAAAGCCCTCTTTCGGTCTTCCTCAACTGTAAGTCTTGCCTATGAATTAACTCCTCCAGTCCTTTGCCATTGCAAGCCGGAGTTAAGGACAGCACTGGAGCATTAGCAGAGCAGATTAATGGTGATCACCATAGAAGACTTGCACGCCGACGTGCTGGCCTGCACGCTGCGCCGCCTCGACGGCCGGTCTCTGGCCGCGGCGAGCTGCGCGACCGCCGGCCTCCGGGCGCTCGCCGCCGACCCGGAGACGTGGCGCGCGCTCTGCCTCACCAACTGGCCGTCCATGGCCGCGGAGCCCCGCCTCCTTTCCGTCGTAACGCCTCGGCGCCTCTTCGCCGACGCCTTCCCCTTCCCGTCTCCGGAAGTCGCCGCCGCCGCCGCCTTCGCCACAACAGAGCTCCCCAGTGAGGTTATCTCGGCCGTGGACGTTTACTACAAGGGCGCGCCCCTCCTCTCCCGCGTAGTGGAGACGCCAACGTCGACCTCTTGGTTCTTGGCCTCGCCGTTCCGCATGGACGCCGTGGAGAGCAAGAGCCCGGTAACGGTGGGGCCGGTGTCTCCAGCGGAGCTTGAGCTGAGCTGGATCTTGGTAGAGCCTGACAGCGGCAGGGCACTGAACGTGTCGAGCCGGCGGGCGGTGGCGGTGGACCGGCACTGGTACACGGGCGACACAATAGTGCGGTACGCGGTGGTGATCGGCGGGTGCAAGTTTGAGGCCGCCGTGACGTGCTCAGAGGAGACCGACCACGTCACGGGGGTCACCCTCGGCGTCGAGGACGCCGACGGTGCAGCCGTTAACGGTGAAGGCAGCTTGCGGCTTATAGCCGCGGCGATGGAAGGACCTAGGAAGGGAGGGGAGAAGGAAAGGGAGGCGAAGAGGATGTACGAGGAGTTCGTGAGGAGGAAGAGGGGGAGGAAGGAGCGCATGGAGAGGCGCGAGGTCCTCGTCGACTTGTGCTGCTCCGCCATCAGCGCCGTCGCCGTGCTGACCTTCCTCACCGCCGTCGTGTTCCGGTAGAGGAATTGTTCTTCCGTATTGAGAAGTATATATGAATACTTGTGAGAACTAGTGTTCTTCCTGTACAGATACATAAATGTACAAGGTTTTTTCGTTAGCCATTGCACCTTCAACATACATAATTACGGCTAATTTTTTGCTGAACAAGAGGAGGAAGAAAATACGGATGCTGGAGTTTAAGATTTGTGTTTGAACACACTGGCATTCCATATTGTACAAGAAAACATTTATCTTCCTGAATTAAAAGTTTTTTCTGACATATGTTCGTAGAATGAAACACTGCTCAGGACACTCTTTTCTGATATTTGTGCTTACTCTGACTGAAGAATGTAGCCGTCATCCCCTATCGAACAGCCATGAAAGCTTCGTGCACAGTTCTCTCAAGAGCAAATGCAACTCAGAGGATTACTGAAACATTTCGTGTGAAAAAGGAGTGCAACAATAATTCAGGACAGGACACTGGACACATTGACATCTGCCGCACAAACAAGTGATGTGCTTTGGGATACTCAACAAGACTTCAGTATGGCCTCTGCTTGCATTACTGAAGTTGAGATATAAATCAAAACCACACACGAGTGATACATTATTCACAAGAAGCTCTTAGCCTACTGAAGTTGAGATATGGATGCTTATGTATATGGATAAGCTGTTGTTTTCGGATGATGAGCTACAGAGCCCGGACACAGACTGGTATCCTTCATCACGCGGTATCTTGAAGACATTTCTTTCCTCAATACAAGAGCCTGAACACACGAGGCACTCTTCAGAAGTCGAGCTTGCCCCGACAATACAGTCTTGTCTTGTCGGCGCCGGCAAATCCATAGCTGCAGTTCCTCGCCATTGGAGGCTTGGCTTATCTCTTCTCCTCCGATGCTCGAGGAAATGGCAGTTCATCATGCTTTGCTCTTTGCACTCGAACAAGGATTTAGCGAATTGAGTGAGCATTGCCTCCGACTGTCGCATACTGGTGAAGCAGGTCAACTCACCTGAATGGCTGAATTCTCGCTACCGGGTGGGCATCTCGGTCAAAGTATAGCGCTTGTGCCGTTAAAGACTCATTCAATCAAACGAACAATTCAAAGCATGGAAAAATAAACACCAACAGCTCAAAGCCGCGTCCTTTTGGTCGACCCCTGTTGCTGCACAGAGGAAAAGACCAGAAAGCAGTATATGTCATGGGCAAAACAATGGAGATGACCAAAATAACGGTATGACGAAGGACGAAGGCGTACGGCGAGCACCTTCGGTTAGTTGACCTCCATTACTGCAAGAAACTTCTATACACCACTGCGATAAAGCTTCGACAGCAACAAGCGGGACACTTCTAGATGTAAACAATAAAGCTGATATAACAAAAAAAAAATTCTGTTCTGTGCACCAGTAATGCGCACATTGTGATATATGTTGCTTCACAATAGACCTGTACAAATGGGCCGGGCCCAAATTCGGCCTATTGGGTTGGGTTGGGCTTCGAATTTAAGACCCAATAATCGACCTAGGTTTCGACCACTCTTCATGTTGGAAATGCACCAAGCCAATAGGCCCGGTTACCAGTAGAACTAGATTTGGACAAGTCACACCCACGCCAAAAGGGAAGGGACACGGATTTTCGACGACCCGGCCCGATCCAGGTTTTACTCAGATCTATTTCATAACATAATGAAAAATATAAAAAAGAAAACTTCACAATTTAAGTATGGCAAGAAGTGCTACTGTGCTCTTGGAAATGAAATTACGCAAACCAAATAATACGGGTTAAGAAACTATTGTCTCCGTTCTTAAAAATGTGTCATTTTTTAAATCTTTTTTCACAAATATGTGTCACTATAAATTCAAGACAAACATTCCCACTACCGTTATTAAATTGAGTGATTGGGATTTATATCTCTTATATGTACGTGTAATTAAAGTACTCGCCTGGTCTAAAAAATGTCATTTTTGATTAAAAAAAGTCAAAAGGTTGGACTTTGATCATTAATATATCTATAAATATTTAGATTGAGTATAAGAAAATTTTATGATCATATTTTTCATAAAGAATTTTTTCATAAAATTATGATTTTATAATTTTTTATAAACATATATTATAATAAAAAATAATGATCAAAATTGCATCTTAAAGATTTTACAAAATAAAAAAACTTTCTTTTTTGAACTGGAGAGAGTAATTTGCATATGTATTTATTAGAGGTATTCTCAATATATATTGTTAAAAATATTATTATCTTGGTAATCACAATTTGAAAAAATTAACATATATTTGAGAATAGACGTGGTAACTTACACCAAACTATTACTTCTTTTGATAAAAAGAATTTTTTACTGTACACGGGCTCCAAAGATACAACATTGACTTTTTTGTAAATCAAAATATGTTAATAAAAATGTACAATATTATAATATTATAAAATTAATTTTTACTAAAAATATATTTGTATAATTTTTATATGATCAATCTAGATATACGTAACTATATTAATAATGAAAATTAGAAAAATCTAACTGTGTGCAATGATATTCCTTTTAGAATAGAGAGAGCAGCAGACATAGATAGTATTTTACACAATATGTGAAGCGAGGGAGCATAGAAGCACGCCTCAAACCAGCATATAGACTGTTTCACCAGCAGAACACAAACCAGCATCAATCTGGAAGTTTGTTGTGATGATGTTGTTCTGCATGCATCTCAGCACAGCACTTAAAAGGGCTGTGCATTAGGACTTCAAAATAAGTCCAACACTGGGGAGCCGGATCATCTAAAATGTGATAGATACTACACAATTACTACATACATTTTCATCTATTAAATTAAATATCAATTGTCATGATTAATATTTTATAATAAATAATATTTATTGTGTTTTCTAATTTTTTACACACTCAATCTGAACTGAAAAAAACATACAGTAACTCCTCCACTTTAAAGGATCCCATTCCAACTTAAATATGCCATTAGCAGGCGTGGCTTCCATAAGATGTCATGTGCATGTACTTGCAGAATGAGCAGTACAAGTTTCATCATAAAAATTATAACAAAACAGATTTAAGTGAAGCCATGAACACTCGCAACCAACATTGTCATATAGGACTACAGACAATCATACAGTAAGTTTCATTTCCAATTCTATTGGCTTCTTTCCAGCAGCATTAGAGGTACATATAGACAAGAACATGTCAGGGCAAAATCATTTCCTGGAAGCTAAGCGATTGCTCAAAAATTGGAGAGGTGTGCCAAAATAAAAACTCACTTTTTGTACAAGCCGCAGGTAGCAATATTATTCCACCTCTCGGACAAAATAAACTGACGACGTGTGACTGTGTTAATCAAATCAAACTATAGACTTCAACTTTCTGAACTCAGAAGAGAAGTTGAAACAGAATGATACACTCTTCCCCTACATATGAGTACCATCATCCCACTGTCCATCCTCGTTCTGCAAGCACTTCACGAACACGTGTAGCCACTTCCATAGCATCATTCAGGGGAGGGTAGCTCCAGCTATTTGAAATCTGCAAGGAGAAAGGAAAGGTGAAATAGATGCGACAACATTATATTCTTGGAAACCTCCAGGGTTTTTTTTCCAAGAAAATAAAATAATCCAAAACTGACATCTACATTGAATCATGTATTCAACTAAAAATAGTAGTTTATAATGCACCACATTCATGTTGATGCGAAACCAAATTAGGTGCTGGGGAGGTAGTAGTAACCACATCCAAAACTGACATCAATAAGTAGGTACTGGAAAGAAAGGAAAAATTGACAAATATTGAATTTTGTCACTTGAGCTCCAAATTTTTTATTTTGGCCCTAAAATCATTAAATTTCTTGATTTTCATCCTTCTATAAGTATCACGACTAAAATCTTATATATGATAAGGTCAAATTAGAGCCTGCACTAACCATCTAATAGGGCTTATACACCACATGATTATAGAATTTGACCAGCAAAATTATGAAAACCACAACTATATGTGTCACACAAACTCTGATTGACGGTGAGAATAAACATTACAACACCCATGTTATTGCAACCATGTAAATGTGATGCATAACATTTTATTAGAGAAGTAGGAGGATAGAATAAACGAAGAAGTTAGGACCAAAATCAATGAAGTCAGGGAGTTCAGCGCACAAAGTAAAGTTTAGGAATCAAATTCAACATCTTGTAAAAATTAAATGATTATTCCTATATTTTTTGTTGGGAAAAGAACTAACATTACCAACAGGATGTGCTTCAATTATCAGCTAGGCACTAAAAACAAATTATCCTAAGAGGACTAACACACTCACATCTTCCAATCCAGTGAAAGGACGAACAACCCCTCGCTCACGTAAAGTCTTGTGAAAAGCTGAGAACTTCCATTTACAATGCTCAGTGCCAATAACATAAACAGGCTTGCTGCAACAAATACAATTGGAAGCTTAGTCGTGCAACCTCAAAAGAGTTACCACATATCATGCAAACATAAGTGCACAACAGATTACCCTGTGCCACATGCCTCACTTAGCATACTTATCGAGTCTGCTGTTATGACAAAAGCATCAGCCCATGCAAGATGCCCCAGGTGTGGGTTAGGTTCTGCAGCAATAAAATTAGTTCATTATAATTTCACCAACTTCCATAACGATTGAACATTTAGTACTATCTTTTGGAATCTACCTTCGCCATCCCAAACATAAATCTTAGGATGTGCACCAAACTCTTTCAATATAATATCAGATACCTGCCAGCAGAAAATTAGGAAATTAATCAACAAGTTTACTGTCGTATACTCTTATGAACAACCAGAGGTCCTACCTTTCTTGGTGTTCTCCTAGAAAATGAAATTCTGACACTCCCACAGGTGTCTAACACATTGTGCAGCGAAGTTATGAGATGCTTGGCAAGGTCTACACCATATTTGCAGTTCCCTAACAATGAAAAACTATATCATTAAATATCTTGGATCTGAGAAATGAAAAGCAGGCACTCAACACATGTAGAAGCTCCACTAAAAGAAGCAAATAAGTCAGCACGAGTGAAGGCCAATAGGTATATTGTTACCCTCTCACAAATTGGCCAAAGCATTTATTCTCCAAAATGTTTTATATTTTGACAAGGTGTAAAAGAAAAGAAAACAGATCATGCACAGTGCAATAATTTGCATGAACACAAATATCAAAGGTGTGGTTCTCATGTTCATTTCCTTTACTGTAAAGCTTTAAGCATACAATTAAACTGAGCTATGCGATTGAATTGTGCCATACATTCATCAGTGCAACTAACTGAACTTCTTGGTATTCATTTTAGAGATTTTGAGAGAGATACACAATTGTATCACAGAATGGTATATTAGAATTCTCAACAAACTGAAACCACAATATTTCACAAGATTTGTCATACACCAGCAGCATCTCCCTGGTATTTTGGTATGTTTTACT
Organism: Pharus latifolius; assembly: GCA_019359835.1. Classification (NCBI taxonomy): domain Eukaryota; kingdom Viridiplantae; phylum Streptophyta; class Magnoliopsida; order Poales; family Poaceae; genus Pharus; species Pharus latifolius. The sequence goes on along the minus strand of CM033320.1, from coordinate 67,607,079 downwards.
CTATACTAAAAAAAAGTGAGATCTTTTCTCCTGTGGAGCAAATGTGATTTTTCAGAGTAGACAGTCCATTTGCACATGACCAAGATAAAATATAAAATATATCTATTTGCAACCTTCTTGGTTGCAACAATCTGATAATTTTGTTACTCAAGGAATGTAATTTTGCAAAGTGATGTCAATAAACTAATTTTTCCCTCACTACAAATAGTCAGATATCAAATTTTTCCTTGAGATCATCAGGCTTGCAAGTCATTAATTCAATTGCCAACTCCTCAAAGTGAATACAAAATGCGCCAACAGCATGCCATACAAAAGAGTGTGCATGTGTGTGTGTGTGAGAGAGAGGGGGGGGGGGGGTGGGGGGAGCGATAGAGTGAGAGAGAGATACTTGTGGGTCCTCCAATGTTTACAACTAACAAAGGCTTTGGCAAGGGAGCAAGTTCATCATGCCAGGCCATAGCAGCAAGACGAAGTGCAGCAGAATCAGCTTGGTGTAGTGCACCAACAGTCAGAACCTGAACTTCCAAAGTCCAGAATCAGTATGTCATGACAATGCAAATGATGTTCCAGTTACTAGAAGACAGCATACCACATTCCTCCCAGGTGGTTCTCGTGGAGTAACCCATCTTCGGAACAAGCGTGGAACTTCTTGTTGTCCACTCGCAGTTAAAGCATAGTAATCATGACGAGGAGTCACCACCAAATCAAACCTATCAAGGCGAGACCTGGGGTGTTGTATCTGAAATGAAAGAAATACATCATCACTTGAATTAAACTAAGATCATATAAGCAGTAGAATATTGATTTTGTTATTCTACCTTGACAACAAGAAACAAGTTTATTAGGTTTGTGCTCTACCTGAATGACAAAGACATTATCTGAACTCAAACGCCGTATCGAGCTTGCATATGATATTGTATCTCGGCCACAAGCAACAACTAATGTTGGGCCTTCCCTGAAAAGCAAAGTCAATTGTAACCACATCTAGCCCACAAGTAAGCTCAGTTTAAGGAAGCAGAAAGATCAAATTGATGCCAAGAACACTTGAAAGACATATGATGTCAATTATGTTTAAGCTTAATTTTGATCACCATAATCACTTAGCTTTTCTCCAGGGCATGTATTGTTTGCCACTGTACTTAGTGACACAAAGGTGAACCTCCATCCCACAGCAAACATTAAAGAAATCCTCAAATCCTATATAAAAACATTCAACTTGCCATCTTTTGTTACTGATAAACTGATAAGAAAAAGTACCGGCCATTGGTATGTTTCACAAAGTTGGCTACTTAAAATCCTTGCAAACACCACCTTTTATCTCTTAGTCCTCTATTTCAAATGCTTCCTCTTAGGCTCCTAGAAGCACATTTGCAGGCAATTATTGGACTATGAATAGTGTAAAAAAAAGGGTAAGGACACCACATATAATCAACCAGCGATCATGATATGCATGCAGATTCAAGGGCTGACAGCACTCAAAATGGAATTGAGATGCCAACAAGATGTCATAGTCTGAGGAATCAGGTGATTCTACAGAAAATGCTGTAGGTTGCAACTTCTAAAGACTCATGATAACAAATCCATTTTTAAGACGTTGCCCAACTTTGTGGATTAACCTATCATTTCAATGATTCAACATCCACACCCACAAGGTAATCGAATGAATAAAAATGAAAAGCATATATCCGTTCATACACTTACACAATGGTAGGCAGATATACAGAACCGAACAATTATGCTGTACTCATACAAAACAAGAACAAATAATACATAGCAGAGAAATAAAATGTTAGCAATAGAGCCTTACTTGTCAAATGTATTGCGAACCATGGCCACAATCTTTTTGGTGTCTGCTTCCAGTACAGACAACAATCCAGTGGCTCCGCCATTCGAAGCATGATAGGACACCGGCTTCTTTCCGTGAACCACTGGTGCAATCCTCGTATTGCGAAAGAACTGCCTGAGTACTCGGTCTACCAACTTGTGCAGTGAGATTGGGAGGAAGTGTAGCCACTCATTGATCCCTCCTCTTGGCCTCATAACACGCTGCATGTACAGAGCGTGCCATTAAAATTTCTAACTACTAAACATTATCTAAAAAAATCATTGCAAGAACTCTTGAAACCAAGTATCCTATCATATATTGATGCAAGCATGCAACTGACATAGAGGGTGTAGCGGTCGGCCAGGCCGAGGGCGCGGACAAGTCCGAGGCACTGGTTCTCGGCGCCGGCAAAGCCGTTGCCGATGACGACGGCGCGGCGAACCACGTTGGCGCCGCCGGCGAAGATCTCAGGCGTCCCCATGCCGCCGCTCGGCGGCTCCGGCAGCCGAATCGGCCTCATCAGCTGCCTAGGGTTTCCCCCCAAATCCGATGCTTGGCCGAGGATTCACAACTCGATTTGGAGGGAGCTGGATTCTTGGGGAAGAAGGCGACGATCAAATGGATTAATGGAGAACTCGATGCGAGGGTTGGTGGTTTCGGGGCTTGGAATTGAATCGGCTCGTGCAGTTCCGTGGTTCGTTGGGCTTCTCGGGTTGCAGTTTCACAACACGATGACACGGTCCGTGCCACCAAGGCAACTAACTGCAACTGATTTTGATCGTCGGATTACAGGATGGACGGTGCAGATCAGCCTCTTAAACTGTCTCTTTATTGTTAAGGGTAGTTGATCCACACTGTGAATCTTGCGATCGAGATGGATTTTTCACTCAGCGGTCCGCACGTGCATGCAGTGATTCTGGTTCTTCCATGGGAGCTAAAGAGTGATTTGGTCGTTTGCCACACTTTATCACATTCTGTTTAAACAAGTTTGATTTTTTTTCAATGTTTGTTTGTGTGTCCGTAGTTATGATGCGTCAATATTTTCTTTCCTCAATGATTTATGTGTTATAAAAATATTTTTTTGTCATATTTTTACCATAGTTATAACATCTATTTTATTCGTTACAAAAAATATGATAATATCTAGCATTAAACTAAATAATTTTTAAGTCTTTGACATTAGGTCTCCATTATAAAAATTAAGGTATATTAGGTTCTTATCTAGAAAAAATCAATACTATATTTTATTCATAACCAAATATGTGACACAACAAATAATTTTGACTGAGAACCAAATAATTGTTGATTCTTGTGATTGCCATTTGATATTGAAGGATTTGACAAGTCAAATCTTGTGGGGTCAAATTTTATATCCAAAATTAGGAAAAAAAAAATAACTAAAAAGTAATCAAATGTTCGCTACTTTTATTAGCATGTCAAATTTTAATTGTAAATCAAACAATAGCTAAATTATAGTGTCATGACCAAGTTTTAACTTGGCTAATTGTGAATGTGTTCAAAGCCTGTTTGATCTAGTTTATACCCAAACAATTGCACCAAGACTGTTTGATCTGGCCTGGCTTCTCGCATATATGAGTCCAAAAGTTTGCTTATGTGAAAAGTTGAATAAATTTGTTTAATTATTTGGTAATAATTTTGGTTTATAAACCCACAAATTTAAAAGTCAAAAGAAATATAAGAAAATAAACTGGATAATTCAAGATTGGGCGGAGCCGACTTAAACCAAATATAAGATGAGGCTTCCTTGTCTTCCGTTTATTCAAGAATCTGAAGGCGGGAAGAACATTGAATCGTGTTTTGATGGGCTAATTGTGATTCCAGAACATGTAAAGCAGTGCTAGCTTGATGTTGCAAAGCTCAGAAAAATGATATTTCAGCTAACTGTTAGCTAGATTTAAGTCCTATTTAAAATCAATTTTTAGCTCTCCAGGGGCTATTTAGGCTCAGATATAAGATATAGTAAAATCTTTCACTTATATAAGTGAAAGATTTTGGCAACTATAGGATCTGACAGATATTTTCTTTATGTGAAGGTCTGATTTGCCATAATCCATGTGCTGGAAGGCCTCCAATTTGGGCCATGCCCAACATCCACTATCAAGTTTCGAAGTCGGACCCTCGGATCACCAGGATCCGAATCCACCTTCTTCACCCGGGTCCGAATGGATCAAGGTGAGAGAAGAGCACACCATAGTACCATACGCCAGACGCTACTACTTTTTATTCCGTGCGCCGGAAAAAGAAAAGAAAAAATAAACCCGACGAGAGCTCACTCTTCAGACTTTAGATCGTTTAGCACTTAGCACCGTTGGCCGCGGCCATGTCGACGGAGGCAGATCAGAGTGCCGGCGCCGCCGCAGCGCCGTTGCGGTGCCAGCGGATAGGCTGCGACGCCATGTTCACCGACGACAACAACCCCGACGGCTCCTGCTGCTACCACCCCTCCGTAAGTCGCTTTCCCCAACCCCCAACTCCGTGCAGAATTGTATTCGCATCATTACTCGAACAGTCAGACCCCAAACAAGATGAAATTAGCAACCTTTTTTGAATTTGTGATAAGCCCTTCTGTACTGACCTAGCTAGCGAGGATTCCATGTGTGGATCTTGCCTCAAGCTGCAAGATTCGTTAAGAAATAGGCTTGCGTTATTTCAAAACTGCGTAATAGACGTATTAGCGAGGGATTGGGTGGGTATCATGTTATAGAGAGCGGAACCCTTTTGGTTTTGGATCATTGTGGGGTTACATCACTTCCACCAGAATGGGCGCTATGTATGCAAGGTGCAATTTTAAGAAATTTCGAGTTTTTGATACCCCGGAGTTGTCTGTAGTGTTGATCATGCATTGTTAGAGCAACATCGCAAGTAATGCATGCTTCAGAATTGTGTAGAAGAATCTTGTTCTTTTGGAGATGGGTAACATGACAACTCTAAAAAAAAAGGCAATGGAGTAACTTTGCTTTTCAGAGTGTAGCCATGCTTTATTCTTGAAGGTTTCGAAAGGCAACTTCCTTAATTCAAAGTAATTAGGAGAACTGAATTGCTTAGCCACAAACATATCTTGGAGACTATCTCAAATTCGATTTTGATGTTTTCACGCCACTTTGCAGTACTGGCTATTCAATCCTGAAAGCCGTCATCTTAAATATGAGTGTTCTTATGTTAAATGAGGTGCATGTGCAAAGTGATACACAACACAAGATTACCATATTGATAACAAATCGATACAAATAAAATGGGAAACAGCCATTACGATAAAATAACTTGTACCTGTTATCCTTCAAGGCTTCAACTTACTGATTTAACTCCTGCTACGTTTGCTTGCATGTCTATTGTCAACTATTACATTCATTTTCTGAATAACTTTCTGTCCTTTTTTACGGGTGTTTGACAATTTTTTTTTTTTTTTTTGCAGGGTGTAAGTTTTCCATCATTAATTGGGAGGTAGTTTCTGTTTCAGAAAGTACCATACGGTCTCTAAAAAATGTTTTTTTTGCCAGCCTTTTTTTCATGATGGCATGAAAGAGTGGACCTGTTGCAAGCAAAAAAGCCATGATTTTAGCTTATTTTTGGCTATTCCTGGGTAAGAATCTCTCTCTCTCTCTCTCTCTCTGTTCGTGTGTGCGTGCATGTGTGCAAGCATTGTTACCCATGTATAGTGATCTAGGCAGGCGTCTAGGCTAGTGAAACATGCAAACATGAACAAATCCAGGTACCACTATAGCACTGTGTTGTTCTATGTGCATTATATATTAGATTCCCATATTCTTTGCTGATAGAAAAAAAAATCTGATATGCAAACTTGGTTCGATCAACAAGCCTCCTATGAGGTTTTCTTTATGGTTCCTACTTTTTTGGTTGTTATGGAACTTTTCTAGTCTATTACATTTTAGATCTGAAGGGGATTACTCAACAAATGCTGGTCTCTGTGGCTCTAAGGTACTGGCTGAAGGGTTGAAACAGTTTCAAGAATTAAGTTTTATCTTCCTCCCACAGTTTGTGTTTATTTGGGCTCATTTGAAGTCTGTTTTGTATGGAGCGTAAACTTTGGTGATTCAAACTTCTGTGTTTATGTGACAATGACATATTTCTTTTGCCACCATTGTTCTGAGTTATCATTTTAAAGTCTGTCCACTGTCATTGTGCTACACGGCCAAAGGAATAGATGTTGACCTTAACTGTGAACTTGAAATTTAGCATTTAGCCTAAATTGAATGGTTATGATTCCATTTTTTGGTTTACTTAACAAAATGAGGAAATTGTACATGAACTATCTATATTTTAGCAATTTGGACACCTGATGAAAAAATTTTAATCTTGTTGCACCACTACACACACTTCAAATTTTTGTTAATTCTTGGCGTTTCACGGCCTGTTTCGAACAAGAAAGTAGCAAAAATTTATGGATCATCCCACTTTGTGAACTAAATTTGTAGTTAGAAGATCTATTGGAGTTTAGTTGGTTGGTCTCGACTTAGATTTGTAAACTATAATGTGGCCATAGGATGTGAAGTGACATTCATTGGCGATGGTTAGAAGCATACGCAATGATTGGTCAAAACTGAAGTTTAGGTTGTTAAGTGGCAACACCAAAGTAGAGACTATTTATTCGCAATTTTCCCTAATAAAATCTGCTTGCATTGGCTCAAGAAAGTTATTCTACTTTGCAGAGGCTGATCTTTTATCCCCCCGAAAATATGTCTATTTGATAATGAATAAAGCCCAAATTAATGCTCTTGTATCATCATACAAAAGAGGATACCTGGGCGACATTCTGGTTTCAATCGATACCTTCTGGACCAAACCATACTACTTTGAAATGTTTATCTACTTTTCCTGTTATATCTCAGCAAGAACAAACATAACTAATTGCATGCTCTCTTTCGGTGAAGATGCATGACAGGGAAGCATACAACTGAAAAACCAGTCACAAAAGCTGTTTCTGCTAACCCACCAAAGGTAGCTCCACTTCAATCTTCTACTCCAAGTGTAGGAGCTGATGCTTGTTCAAGGTGCCGTCAGGGTTTCTTTTGCTCTGATCATGGTGAGTTATTGTTCTATCTGTGTTTTATTAAGGAAAATATAGTCTCTTGTCTTTGGACAAGGCCTGCAGTTATCTAATTAAGATCATTGACACACATGATCATAAAATTTTGATCTGTTTGATGTGTGGACTGTATCTGTATATTTATATTTTTCAGGTTCACAGCCCAAGGCACAAAAACCAGCTGTTGCCAATGGTACAAGCATGGAACCTGTTGAGAAATCCTCGGTTCCACCACCCAAGAAAAAAATTGATCTGAATGAACCAAGGACTTGTAAAAACAAAGGATGTGGTAAAACCTACAAGGAGAAGGATAACCATGATACTGCATGCGAGTACCACCCGGGTCCTGCAATTTTCCACGACAGGATGAGAGGGGTATATGTTTGTTCTGCTTTTTGTGTTTTTATGTTTAAGCAACCCCTTTACTTTGCCATCATTAATCCTGTTGCGCCTATTGTTGCAGTGGAAATGCTGTGATGTTCATGTCAAGGAGTTTGATGAGTTCATGGAGATACCTCCATGCACAAAGGGATGGCACAATGCGGATGCTGCATGAATTTTCACCATGGCCCTTTTTCGTAAGATCTTATATTGCATAAAGTTCCTAGTGCATAAGATAGGCGGTGTGCTGCCAATTCTGGAGAATTTTACTTGGAATTGTGTCGAAATCTTTGACAATGGACTGCTTCAATGTGTTCAGGAGCTTGGACTTGCAATTGTATGTGATGTTTCATGTACTCCCGAACTGGAACTTGATACCATATGCAAGACTCATTTGAATTGAATTCTGCCAGTTATTCAAGACTTCATTTGAATTGAATTCTGCCAGTTCCAGATTTAATTTGTCGTTATCCAAACCCTATTTAAGTTCTTGTTGTGAGACTGCGACGGTTGACGTGGTAAAGTACTAGTGTTACCTTCCATTCTTTATGATTGGTGATGCGGTTTTGCTCAAACAATATTTTTGGGCTGTAAATAGAGCTGGCATTGCCTGAACCATGCTGCGAGTTTGTTCGATTCATGGTACTGAAGATAAAAGCTACTGGAAACAGCTGCTATTTTGCATTATTCATTTTACACATACACACAGTGACAAAGATAACTTAAGATACTGCAAACATGATTCAAAAGAACAAGGAATCCTACAAACACAAAACTACATATTCATGGGATGCCAATGATTGGGATGAAAGGGAAGAAGTAGATGAGAGGCAATCCCAGGTCATAAGGCGGCGAGCCGGCGCTTCCCGAGCTCGGCGGAGAAGGCACTGGTGTTTGCTGCGGCAAACTGGGCCTCAGGAGCGGAGATGCTGGTGGCGACACGGCCCTCCGGGGAGGCCTTCGATCACCAGCGACCATCTTTGCAGCAGCACCACCACCAGTACTGCATCTTACAAAGAAGGCCAGGCGAGAGCCCAGCGTGTACGAGCCAGGGCTCCGCCCAGCGACGATGCGTGCAACGGTGAGCCTCTGTGGCGCGCAGAGCTGCTCCGGCCCGCCGAGGACTCTCGCGGCACACCCCATGCCCTGGATTGCCGGCATGTCCATCTCGAAGTAGCCCTTGGCGTCCGTCTGCGCCGCACGCAGCCCCGCACCGTCCCGGCATTTTACTGCCACAACCACACCTAGTACATGCACGAAAGTACACATTTGCACATATTACAACCATTCAGACTTGGTTTTTTAAATGGGAGACACGGGCTATGCGCAACCCATTCACCGCTATCTCAAACAGAGCCTTGGTAGGTAAGTAAGTACCTGAGAGGTTGTGCTGCGCCATGCAGTCAAGGCAGGCGACGGAGCCGTGAAGTGTCTGGCACGACAGCACGGCGAGCTGCGCGAAGGCGACGGAGAGGAGAAGGGCACCGAGGAAGGAGAGGCGAGGAGCCATGAGGGAGTACAGAGTACTACTACGGTTGTGCAATGCCCGCGCAGGGTGTTATAAGTGTTTACAACTTTACGTACGTATCTGTGTATTTGTAGACTTGCAGTACGAGGAGGGTATGGCTACTTCAGTACCAGCATTGAGTGCATGCACGCAATAGTAGATGGTGGATGGGAGCCGTTTTTATTGTGTTGGCCTGTGGTTGCTTCGGCAAGAGGTGGAAAGGCAAAGGGTTCCGAATCTGCTATAATTATATATAAACTACGTACGTATACAGTTTCTTTGAAAAAAAAAAACTATGCTTCAGATAGCCCATAGTAGAAAAGTAGGAGGACAGATTTTTTTTTTTCCTATTTTATATCATAGTTTAATTTGAATTGTCTCATCACAAATCGAACAACCTAAATTTAATAAATGTTAACATTTGATTCACTTGAAATGTAACTATAACGAGCTCATCTAAAACAGTGCCTCATTAACTCTTTTTTATGCGATGTTGTGTGGGCGGTGCCAGGTTTTTAAGTCTTTTTTGTGTTTTCATTTTATCAAGCATATAGTAGATAGTAATCATGTTACTTTCTCTACTTCATAATATATAGGTCTTTTTTTCCTTGATTATCAATATAAACTTATTATATTTATGATACCGATTCATTATTTAATGAACCTTTTCAACTCAAATTATGTAATTTCATTTCACAATCTTCTATCAATAGCTCCGCAAAAATGCATATAAAATGAGTCTCTTGATTTCACAGATGTAGCATGGTTTACGAGGTTTTTTTTTCTTAATTTTGTGCCACCTTACTCTTTGTGCACAGAAAAACTAAACCTAAGGCATGAACAAGACTTTACTTACTATGGACCTCCATTTATACAGCCATCTAACTTTTCAGCCTCTTCACGGGCACATCTACTGCATTCACCAATACATGTACGGAAACTGGTTAAAGCCATTCTTTTTTCTTATTTCACTTTTTTTACAAAGATTAAAAGGATTCTTGTGGAACAAAAATTCAACAAAAAAATTTCCTACCTAGAATTCGGTAGGAAGCCCATATGAAATAGGAAATTCTGCATTTTTTAGAAAGATTGTAACACTAAGTATTTCTTGGCGATTATGTGATCTTATTTGAACAATTCGGATGAATTCAAACATATCTTATGTGAATTATATGAATGAGTTGAATTGATTCAGATTATCCATTGTCTCTCGATTGGATTGTTGTAAGAGAATATTTATATACTCTCTCTGTAGAAAGTTAGAAAGCCTTCTAATGAGATTTTGTCGATTCTTGTCCTTTTGTGCTTCTCCATATCCAAATTCCAAGAGAGGAGGCTAATAGCACTGTTGGACCTTGTCCACGGTCACACAACATTAAAAAAAAGCAGCAAAACGCAGACCTAACTTGGTTGGTTTCAGCGGGGCTGGGAGTAAAGGATTTGTTTTTAGTACCATATCGGAAGATTAAAAGAAAGGAGGTCACCGGGTGGGCTAAAAAATAGATGCTGGGCAGAGGGTCAACTCACACCTTTCTCGGCCTTTTGGCTAAGATCAAGTGTAGTATCTGTTCTTATCAGTTTAATATCTGATATGTGGGCCATGTGTCCACCTTGGTATTAAATTTATTTTTTGTGGGGGAGGGTCCGCCACGGTAGCTTGCTACTGGGGTCCTCACGCGTCGCCTTGGAGTTGCATTCCTGCCCGGCCGTGGCGCGCCCCAATAAATGCTTAACCAAAGCTACCGACATATTTAGGAGAGATTAACCGGTCCAAATTCAGTGGACGACAAACGGAATGTGTTATGTATCTTGAGCTTACACGTACACTTAATCCTTTTTTGTACTCATTAATGTTTTGTCTCACATTAAATACTCTTTTCTACTCTTTATTACACTTTATTTATTAAGACTATTATATTTTATGTCTTTTTATGTTGCGAAATAAGTAGAATTACATTATTGTAAAATAAATAGGTTTATATTGTGAGAAAAAATATTATCACACAAATAGAATATTAAAAAATATATGTTAGTGCGCATCGAGCGAGTATTGGAACCGAAGCTACATTCATACATAAACATTTGAAACATTATATTATTTAACCTCTTACTGTTATTTTAAAAAAATATCGTTTTAGTTTCATGTAATAAAAATTATGTCTATTTTTATTTCTTATAATTAATATGGTATGTGTTGTTTGTATATAAGACATTAATGATTAAATAGAGTAATAATTATGAGAATATTTTTGAAAGATAAAATCATATTTTATCTTGAAAATGTAGAATGTTATTTTTTTTTACAAATCTTTCTCTATATTCTTTTAAGAATGGAGTAGTATTTTTTTTCTCCAATAACGAATTATAAATGTACGTTAAATATTGTGAATGTACGCTTGTTTAAGTTAATAATAGGTACTACCAAAATATCTAAGAGCAAAAACTAACATAACTAAAATTATTAAAGCATAACATGAGCTACTACTACCTGGACCTCACTGTCTTGATGGGAATGTAGAATTGTAGATTGTGAGGTACTGAGGTCTAATGATCCCCGTTTTTATGCACAATGATCCATTGGGTAGAGGAATGTATATAAAAGCACATACTACTTCATAAAATTTTTTTTTTAAATAAGGATGATCTCACCAAATAGATAAACTATACACATCATAGACCCAAAAAAAATCCTGGATTGAGGGGGTCTAAATTGTCACACCCCATCAGCACCGGAATCTGCATTGATCTTGAGTTTTTTTTTCCCCCAAAAAGCCAGTTTTTTTATAATGATCCATAGGAATGGGAGAACACCCACCACCACACCAAGTAGAGTTCATTAGATCCAATCTCAGGAGAGGTCTCACATTTCTTTTTATAGAATATTACTTTTGGGGTAAAGATCAGATTTTGAAAGTTGAATCTGAAGTGAATAAATGAGATTGCATGAGATCTACCAGTGACGCTATAGGCAAATCCAAAGACACCAAATCCTGCACTTTATGTGTGTGCTGTGGTTTATGAACAGGGCTCCAAGCACAAGGATATGGATGGTTCCTAGAGCATTTAGGATAGAGAGATTCTAATACTGCATATTGAAGCACAACGTCAAATAGAGCCCTAGACATTAATATTTAATACACTAAGTTTCGTACAACACGTCAGACTGTGGCCTCGATAAAAATTCCAATGCTCCCCTCTGCCCTGATATGCGGCAATGCTCCAACTTTGCGATATATAGCACACTCATTTCATCCGATCATGATATAACTAATAGGTGTATAAAAATCATATGTGAAATGACACAGTATAAAACTACATGATAAAATATACTTACTCGTCTCTCGCTGGATATTTTCGACTACCACATTCACCCTTCACCTGCCTTGAGTGATGAATTTGCACATCCCTACTACTTGGCAGGTACCCAATACCCTATCTAGTACCCAAATAGATGAGTCAATTGAGACATATAATAAGAGTAATTTGCATTATAAATCTTATATATTTGTCTATTTTTATCTGGATCTCTAACAAAGGGACGTGCAAAATTAGATCGAACCGAAATAACCAAACTGAACCATTTTGGTATTTGGTATTTAATTTGGTACTTATTTTTAAAAGCCAAACTTTTAGCAAAACCAAAATAATTGAAGCGAGAAAACCGAAAAACCAAATTTACCAAATTACTTTTTTTAGCCTCATTAGGCTACATACTATTTTAAACGTTATACCATTAATAGTAAAAACTAATAATATTATCGAGTAAAACTTGAGTTAAAGGAGGACAAAACGTATGGATGATGCAATACTTGTATTTTGGTATTATATTATATGATATTCTAAATTTTGTTTTTAAAATTGTTACATCATCTACATTTAACAACGCTAATTTGGTGTTTACCGAATCGGACCAAATTTTATTTGGTATTTATTACTATTGAACCGAAATATAATTTGGTTAATTTGATATTGATTTTATATAACCAAAGTTCTAAAAAAACCAAAATAATTGAACCGAATAAACCAAAAAAATCAATGCACCCTAACCCAAACTTTCAATTTGTTCAATCAAGTTCCACATCTTTTCGGACAATTGCAATTGATCCCAATTATTAATAAATTACTAGTTTATATCTATATGATTTACAAGATGTTATTATATATTGATATAAATGTCCACATGTAGCATTATAATATAAAAATAAAAAAAAAGTTGCTAGAAACCGTAGATAAATCTAAAAAATAGTTAAATCGAGAGGATGCATGGTTCTTTCTTTGGCGCAATGGCATGTTATTGGAAAAAAATTCGAGTCAAAGTTTGAGTATGTATGAAATCCGAATTGCACTTACTAGCATATGCTCTCTCTTGAATTCCGCTAGTTGGTGGGACCGTTGTCAATAGGTATAGCTGAGAATTTGTCCAATTTTTTTCTCTTATGCTATATACAGTAGGCATATTAGGCTAAAAATTCTCAAAATTTTAGAATAGTGTATAACCTCGATGTCATATTGTTTAAAACACTAGCTAATATTCCCATCGGCGAATGAACTAAGAGGCAAGGTTAGTGAAAAATGCTTGCTCGCAAGGATAGAACCATGTATCCTGTTTGGAGGATTTTTTTAGCAATTTTAGATTGGGTCAAGTCTACTTGGTTCTCACACTCATTTTATTCCCACTATTTTAAAACAACCAAAATTCGTTCTTCTATTTTCTAAACCGAACATATTTTGGTCTTTAAGCAGGTTTTATGGGTTGTTTTGATGACGTGATTTTAACTATATGTATGATGTGATAATTTTTGTGCACACCAATAGGTTAGTAGTACAAAACATCTTATTTTATTCCACTTTTTAGTGAGTAAATAAAACAAACACATTAACACAAACACTAACTTGGATGTCGTAGAAGGTACTATTGTGCCTGTGCCAATGCCTAAGGTGATGTCGGAATGCCATGTCAACACATCTTTATTATATTTTTTCATATATATTAGCAATGTATAATAGTCCACATCAATTAAAATAACTCATAATAACATTTAGGGACTAAAATGATCCAGTTTTCAACATAGAGATATCAATTTGAACTATTTTTAAGGTGGAGAGGTCAAATTGAGCTTAAGGGCAATATAAAGAGACAAAAAAAAACATTTTACCCTTTTAGATTTCTTAAAGATTTTAAACACCGGACCGCAAGCAGGCTCCAGCTCCCATATCTTGTAGCCACCAACAATTTTTAGATCTATTTACATATTTTAAACTATTTTCATGAATGTTTTAATATCTTATTGCCGCATGGACATTTATAACACCTCACATACCACATAGACATAAACTAGTAATTTATTAATGAAATGACCCGACATGCCACCTACTTGGAAGCATACCCAGTCTTCGAATATTTCCCAAAAGGAAGCAAAGTTTTCTCGATAAATGTACATATCAGAATAGCAAAATAGAAACATGATGATAATTATACAAAGTTCCAACACAACAATACATAATCACATATAGTTAAGTCATGTGCCACATCAAAACAAACATATAGTTAAGTCATGTGCCACATCAAAACAACCATATGACGAAAATTTTCAAGACAACATGAGTTTAAAAGTCTTCATCATCGACACCAGGGAGGGGTGGATCGTAGTTGTAGATGTCCACACATACATAGATATATATATATAGTACCAAGGTACTCAACAAACTAGATAATTCTTGAGCTAAAGTGCAGTATGCAAGACCTTAGCTAGTCAAGGAAATGATGGAATTATTAAGCAAGGATGAATCTTTTTATTCAAAACATTTTTGGACTAAGAGTTGAGATTATTAAAAGAAACTTTACTAGTCACTTTACATCACAGAGTTGAAGTCACCTGTAAGCTTTCTTTTTTTCCACGACACAACTTCCATCTTGAAAATAAGGAGTGAAAGTCACGTTTTACTTTACAAAGGGATACTACTTTACCCATAAAATCTCTTGATTTGCAATGTTGGTATTAGTCAATATCACCCATATTTTTTGGAATACATGACATGTTCAAGAGAACACAGTCTTTTTTAAATCCTTGCACTAGGTACCTCCACTGATAAGACAATACCATGCCGTTGTAATCAAACTCATCTGCTACACCATTAGTCAACTCTATAGCTTGGGGCCCACCCTTAAGTCATAATTTGTATTCATACATTTTATACATATATTTATACGTTCCCATATGGAGGTGCACTAGTGTTTGAATAAAATACTTGACTATGCCTGTCTCATACTAGATCTGTGGTTTATAATGGTGATATAGCGCTGGATATAAGGCTAAGTCCAGTTGAAGCATGAGGGGAGGAGGTGCTTCGAAGGAATATTCTGTGCTATATATGTAAAACACCATTTGAGGTGTCAGCTGCAACAATGCACTGACGTTTCATCAAACTCCTCATGCAGGCTCATGAGTAAATTGGATATTTAATAGAATTTAAGTGATTTTAGTGAAACATAAATAACTTTTAATTATAAAATCGAATTTAGGTGATTTTTAGACTCTATATAAAGATAACTCAAAGAGCTACAATTTTCTAAATATAACCAATATCTAATTTGAACTAGATTAATGTATAAATTATGAAACAAAAATTGTATACAATTTGATGACACAGAAATTGAGAAAAAACAAATATTTTTTTACACCCATTGCCTCCCCAAGTGCCTTTTCTCTCCTATTTTTTTTTTAAAAAAATTATTGCCAGCACTAGGCTGGGCACTCGCATTAGACTCCACCTAAGTGGCAATTTGTTGCAGTTCTTAGCTTTTGTATAAAAATCAACAATACATTTTGTTTCACAAAGTACATGGCCCATTCTTAGGATCTAATGAGTTATTTTTCTCAAAATTATCCATGGCACCCTTCATTAGGGGCCGATAACCATTTCCATAAAATGACCTTTTGATGTAGGGTGATAAGCTACCTAGATTATTAACTAGTTGATAGTAAAATAGCTTCAATTAAGCAAATTCAACATGATTGAGCAATATGACTTGTCTAAATTAATGAATTCAAGATCCAAGATTTGCAAGTTGTCTTGAAATTCCTCATTTAGATTTATTACTAAGGGAAAAATAGTCGTGCATATAAGTTTTTAGGAAAACATTGGTGACTAAAATGTAAAGATGCATGCATTATGTGCTAATCATTCCCGCCTCACTCACCATTCAAATGCTTAACCTCGAAAAGCCCTTAAAATTCTGTCAAGTATCCGGAGAATACGAAAGTTATCGTTTTAGGTAAATCAAAAATTTGGTAAACATACTTAAACATCATAATTGAATTGCTTACTATGGGTCAAACAAGTTTTAAAGAATAAAATTCGTATTAAACATTTAGTTACGGAATTTCCAAGATAAAGTGATTAAATTAAGAGTACTGGTCTTTTAAAAATTAAATTAGCTGGCTAGCACTACTCGATTTGACTAAATAAATTATTAAAACAGAAGCTTTTGAAATCGAATGATATTCTTAAATTAGAATTTAGAAATGGTTAAAATAGCTTGTATATTAATATTTATACAAAATGAAATAAAATAATTTTAAACAGAAGGTTATGAAATTTTCCTTTTAAACCAGGAAATTTAAAATTGCACACACACTAGTTTATTTTCAAATAATTAACAATTTTAAATACCTTTTTATTTTTACAGAGGAAGTTAAAACTATCAAGGGAAAATTAAATTAAATTCTCTATTGGCCTTAAACAGTAGCTACTAATTTAGAATTTATTTATCAGGAATTTAAATAATAATCAAATTTAAATAATTTAAGAAATTGGAAGTGAACAATATAGATGAATTACAAAATAAATTAATATTAAAAATAAAAAAAAAGAAACAATCAAACTTTGGTTAGACCTGAACCAGCCCAACTTTCCTCTTGCCTCGGTTTAGGACGGCCCAGACCCAACTCTAGCCCCTTATACAACCCAACCCTGTCCCTCTGTCTCTCTTACTCTTGGCCTTACTCACCCGATCCACACAGATGCACACTCACGCACATTGAACTTACAGTGTAAAAATTGCTTAATTGTTGTTATTTATTGCTCACCTAGGCCTGATCGTCTGTGGGCTTAATTGTTATTGTGATGTAAGAAATGGGTAAATATGTTGTGCAATTGTGCATGAACCACTCTAAACCAAGCTGAGGTGGTTGGATTTACTGTTTCGGTGAATAGGTATCACTGGCTGAGGGTGGCTAAGTGTCTTGTGGACTTATTTGAAAATTTAGAGAATCTCAGGGGTTGTGTGCAAAAGTGTAGAACCTTATTTTAAAAACTTGAACTTCCTAGGGGCTTAAATGCAAAAATACCATGAAACCAGCCCCTCATTGATTTAAGGGTTTTGGATGTAACAGGTTTGCTCTACTTCCTAGTCTTACCCTCGCACTAACTCTAAAACAAGACCCGCCATTGACAAAAAAATTGTCCCAATTTTGAAAACGCTAGTTGATGACAAGTATATATACAGGGGCGAATAGCGATGCTCACTCATGTTAAGAGTTGGTTGCAATGAAACTCTTGACAGATACTACACAGTTTAACAGCAATCCCTTCAAAAAATCAGCACTCAGTTCTAGGTTTTGTCTTTTCGTGAGCATTATGATTGCTCCGCCAGCATTGTGACCTCAAACCCGCAGGCTAGCTTCGTGGTACTGACAATTGATTGTTTGGATCCAACTAAAACATTTGAAAAGATGTGGGGTTTGATCAACAAAATTAAAATTTTAGAGACCCATGTGAGATGTGCATAGTATATGGGAATTGTGGTGCAAATTATTTATATAATAACAACATATAGAAAACAGCACTATGCAATTACATTGATAAAGAAAAAGATGCCAAATTTGATTGATTTGAGTTATTTTATACATCATGTATATTTTCTGACCCAGCATATCTTAAAAATATTTCATATACATATCTTTTTTTTTTTTTGTAACAATCTAATAGTGAAATGAGTGGTGATGAAGTATACCGTGCCGCTTACCTAACTCGGTATAATTTTTTGTCAGGAATATACTTACGTGTGCAAAAAATCCGGCCCAAAGTCATTAGGCCGAAGATAAGAAGACAGATGGCGACGTTGGGCCGTGTCTATAAACCGCACAACACTGGGCCCGGCAAAGCAGGGTGACGAACGAAGCTCAAAACTTGGTTGCTTTCGGTGGGGCTGCGGAACACCGGGATAAAGGGTATGGTTTTAGTACCATATCGAGAGCTCAGGGACGGTGACCTCAAGGCAAAACTTATAAAGAGAGACGCATGGTCCTGTTTCAACTCATACCTTTCTCGGCCTTTTGGCTAAGATCAAGTGTAGTATCTGTTCTTATCAGTTTAATATCTGATATGTGGGCCATGTGCCCACTTCGATATTAAATTTATTTTTTGTGGGGGAGGGCTCGCTACGGTAGCTTGCTATCGGGATCCTCGCACGTCGCCCAGGCGTTGCACTATTGCCCGGGCCTGGCGTACCCCAACCAAACCGAATAGAAATTTTTCCATCTGTACTTCCGTACGAAATGTCTTACAGGTGGTCACTGGTAAGTGGGCTGGCTCGAAGCACAGGAATTGGGGCACGGCACTGAGATAGGTGGGCCGGTCCTGTGCGTGGCACGGTATGCCTGCATGTGCCTGGACGAGCGGACAGCGCAGGGCGCACACCACCAAAGCGGCCCGTACGTAATCTAAAAATCAAGAAAATAGCCCTTACGACTTTTTGTTGGCGGTTTGAACCCAGGACCTCTGCACTAACCAACACAGCCACAAGTGGTGATGATTGAAGTAGCGTGTGCGCAGGCCGGCCCGGGCCATCGGAGTATCGGACCGTTTGACAAGTCTAATATTGCTTTAACTAGAGGAAGAGGACGAGCATTTACGGTTAAAAAACTACATATATTGTTAATTAGCAGTTAGATTTAACAAAAAATATTAAAAATAATAATTTTAGAATCACTAGATGTATTCCCATATTTCATTGATAAATGTTAAAATTTTCTCCCCTCTTTACCCTTCTCTCTTTTCGTCCAATCTCCCCCCCCCCCCCCTATTAATGACAACTTTGGAGGAGAGCACGGGCGGGGCGGTGTGAGAGAGTAGGGGAGAGAGAGAGAGTAGAGTAGAGAACAAAAAGTTTAAAATTTTAGTCATTGACATATAGAGTTTAACATGTCATTAATTGTAAATTTATTTTTTCAATACTTTTCTATTAAATTTAACTGAGAGCTAACGGTAGGTGGGTTTTTAAACTAAGTCACAAAATTGTAAAGTTACTGGTGGGAGAGTTTAAAAATGAGAGTGATTTCTGAGGGTGTTATATAAAATTTCCCCTAATAATAAATTACAAGCTACATGTAAATATAAACATCAAGGCCTTATAGTACCAAAAGCTAAACATGACATTATATCAAATTTTCAATGAAGGAATATATCGTACCAAAATTTATCCAAAGGGTAATTATAAATGCACAGATTCGATGCCGGTGTAGAAAATAAACATAGAAATCACAATCACTGTTCAAAAACTATTGCTTACTTCTCAAGGCTTAGGATGATGCCTCAAAAATTGATTAAGAATTCAAATCTTAACCTTAAATTAAATTGGGGCCTAATTAAATTCAATTAGACTTGATTGAATTTAGACTCAAACACAATTAGGTCAATCTAAATTAGAAAAGAACAAATTTGAAATGAAATCCAAATTTAGAAGAAAACAAAGAATTCTGAAGAAAGATAAGTGATCATGTTTATATGGAAATCAAGAATTGAAATATGATTGAAAAAAATTGATCGCATGAAACTATAGATAAGGGAGACTTTAACCATTGAGAACACAAGTAAGAAATTCAGGACTAATCAGGTGAGAGAAAGAAAAACCGTTATCCACCAGAGTCGCACCAAGCTGAGCCGCTACTACCTTTTCTTCTTCTCGAAGGTATGTGTTCTGTTTTACTCTCTTGAGAAAGATGAGGGTTAAATTAGTTTTAATGGTCAGGGGTCTTTTTGTAATTATTTTATTTACAATTTAGTCTCTAGAGTGGTTTTTTGTTAGTTTCTAAATTTTAGATCTGAAGATTGAAGTATATATCTGAATCGTAGATTTCTAGCAAGTCTTGAAATCTTATATTGAAATCTTGCGTAATTTTATTTAACTATTTAGTAGTTATTTATTTGTTTTTCATGTGAAATCGTCAGATCTGTCGCCGGACGCTAGAGCAGTTTTCGAGAAAGAGTTTTCGGATTCAACAACCAATCAAGACAAACTATGTACACCACTCTTGATGCATATTTACCTATTATGTATTATATATTTTGATTATAATCTATTATTATTTTATACACTGAAATTGGATGTTTTTGATAAAAAATAATTGGAAGCATGAATAGGTTGATTTAGTGGCATTTATATGAGTAGTGATTTGGATCTGTGGTCAAAATTTGTTGTTGAAATCCATATATAAGATTTGTTGTAGAGATCTGTGGTCAAGATCTGTTATTGTAAGTTGATCTGTGTTTGTTGTTGTTATAGAAAGTTATAAAATTGTTTAAGTTACGAACAACTTGATGAGTTTCCAATGTTTATTTCATAACTACCATAGTTCTAAGATAGAGCGGACTGAGTTCAGTAATCCTATAAGAAATATAACTCACACAATTCTCTGATAGTTGTGGTGGAAATTGAAGTAGTGTAGCTGCGGCTCACTACAACAGTTTATGCGTAGTCAGTGTGTGCACACATGTCCCGGTGGACTCTATATATATTCCCTTATAATGCTAAAGATTTTATTTCCTTAGTATTAGTCATGCGTTGACTGTTGTGTCTAAAGAATATTGTGGTATGGAACATCTTTACAGAGTAAACTAAGTGTGAATATTCGTCAGCAAGTACAATAGTCTCACAAATAGAAATTCAAACTGTTAAAAGTTGATTTTTTTATATTATTTTACTATTTTACAAAATTCATGTCCATCTTCAATGATAGAAACTTGATTCTTGCATGCATTCACTGTTCATAAGTTATTCCGTGCGCATAATTATAAATAATTAAACATATTTTGTCTTTCTAAGTCTCAAAGACTTACAACTATAACAGTATGGTGGTGTATGTAGAAACATAACCAAGGAGGAAGATTGTAGATGCATAAAAGAACCGGCCAAGTGCTATGTCGACTGCTCATATTTCCGTGTGGATTTATACCATCCGTACTTAACCCAAACCTTATATTCCTCACTTCGTCGCCAAACTCACCGAATGTTCTGTTAATGTTTCTCCATTGAATAGAATCAGTTGGATGTCTTAGTTTTCCGTCTTGTTTCCAACCTTCAACATGTCAACGCAAGTACTTCGCATCTTTCGGATTTGCAAACAGCGGTTTCAATCTACGAATCACAGGCAAATACCACACAGTTTTGGCTGGAGGCCCTTTCTTTACCTCATCACATCCATTGTGATAAATTCTGTCCCTATGCTTATACCGCGATGCACCGCATCTTGGACAAACATGCAAATCCTCGTACTCGTTACGGTACAGAACACAATCATTTGGGCATGCATGTATTCTTTCGATTTCCATTTCCAACGGACACAATAGTTTTTTGGCCTGGTAAACCGATCTTGGCAACTCGTTTCCCTCTGGAAACATGTCCGCTAACAAATCTAATAGCGCCATGAAACTTTTATCACTCCAACCGTTGCTTGCCTTCAAGTTATATAATCTCAACACAGAAGACAACTTTGTAAATTTTGCACATCCGGGGAACAAAGGTTTTCTCAGAATCGACAATTAATTTCTCAAATTTAGCTAAATCGTTTTCGCTGTAATCTTTTTCCACATCACGTAACATTTCATCTAAATTATCGTCATCTACATGGACTTCCGAATGAACATTACCAATGTTCTGATGATCATCATTACTGCAATCCACTTCCGGGTGTTGCTGAGTGGTAGTGGTGCTCGTTTCCTCAAGATCTTCACCATGCCATATCCAACGGGTATAGCGTGCGTTAAAACCACGACGAATCAAATGACTCCTAATCTGATCAGAGTTGCCGAACCTTTTTAAGTTCATACAATCTATATAAGGACAATGCATATCTTTCTCTCCCTTCGTCTTTTCTTACTCAGCAAATTTAATAAACCCATTCACACCCTCCAAATACTCAACAGTAGTACGTTTTATTCCATACATCCAATATTCTCGGTCCATCTACAATTATTTCACAAAATTGACAAATTGAAATAAATAATTAATGACTCAGAGCATGCATGCATGAAACATCATCAATTAGATAGGCCAAATGTGTGTACAGCTGCTTAATTACATTAAATGGATATGTATGAAACCCTAATTAACTTGATGCATTAATTGGAAGAGTCAGCTAGCTAGCTGCTTAACTTCAGCCATAAATCATTCCTAACTTAACTTCAGCCATAAATCATTCCTAACTTAACTTCAGCAGGCTATAGCTAGCTAGCCAACCTAGCCTTCTAGCTAGTTTAGAGCTACATGTATCTAGTTTAATGAATTGCAAGTAGAGAGAGAGAGTGTGAAAGAGTGATCGAGAGAGAGAGAGGTGATGAGAAGATGACAATACCGAGGGGGATCGAATTATCAACCTCTCAGCTAGTTTATCCAGATCACTCTAGCTTGGATCATGGATGCACGTACGGTAGAAATGAATTGAAGATGCAGAGCGCAGAGCAGGGGTCTAGATAAGTTGTACAATTTTACTATCGGTTCAAAACAACAACCGATAGTAAACTAAGGTCTCCACTGTCATAACCATTAGTTTATATGACATCATTTTACTATCGGTTATATTTTACTATCGGTTTGTTTTATATAACCGATAGTAAAATTTACTCTATTATATCGGTTGGTACAGTAGTAACCGATAGCAAAAATTCCGTAATTTCACTATCAGTTACCAAAGACAAACCGATAGTAAAATTTACTCTATTATATCGATTGGTACAGTATGAACCGATAGTATAAAGTCCGTACTTTCACTATCAGTTACGAAAGACAAACCGATAGTACTATTTAATCTATTATATCGGTTGATACAGTAATGAACGATAGTAAAAAATGTTTGCATTTCACTAACGGTGTACCAGAATATAACCGATAGTAAAAAGTCTCTTCTCCACCGCTGCCGTTTTATTCTATCGGATTTTTCCCAGATTGCTTATAACTGTTAGAAGATGTGGGTTAGTGGATTGCATTTTTGTAGTAGTGAAACTTGATTTTGGTTGCATTCACTGTTCATAAGTTATTCCGTGTGCATAATTATAAATAATTATACATATTTTGTCTTTCTAAGTCTCAAAGACTCACAGCTGTAACTGCATGGTGGTGTATGTAGACGTTTCAGAACCATACCAAATGGTGGGACCAGATGACGATCAGTTTTCAAGACCACGTTAATGAAGGAGGGTATCTTTTCTCGGAGGATGTTTAGCGTGAAGAGTATCAACGCTTAGCTTTTAGAATTTCATTTCTTTAAATCTTATTTTTTGTAAGACACTTTTAAATTTTGAATAAAGAGTTTATTTATCCGCTGTGCTAATATATATGTGTTTTTATTCTGTATCAGAATACGTATGAATATGAATTCGAACGTGTTCAGGAGATATTTAAATCTCCCAAACCCCTGATTCGAGACGTTACACTTAGTACCGACCAGCAGAGTTTAACACAAACATATAACATGGCGTAATGCCAAGAGCTCATTGCCTCGGTGGAGATAGTGGTGTATCATAGTTGTGAAGATCCATCAAATGTAGGAATTTAAATGAGTAGTCATTTTTATTATTAGTCTCTTTTTTATATCAAATGTTTTATATATTTTTTTAGTTTTGACAATCAGCTACCACATTTATTGTAAGCATTTCAAAACTCTCATGCATCATCTCCCACAATAAAAATATTGAGTTGGCATCCCATATGTGACGTGATACACCACTTAACATAACTCTCTTATGATATGAAAATGTAAGTTTTTATCTTTCTATCTTAACATCAAGCCCACCTTCCATCTGTCCACACATGCAGACAAGAAAGAAATAAATGTGATACCATATCAATTGCAATAAAATTTCATAATTTGTTCAACTATTGTTTGACAAGATATACTTCATCTAGTGTACGAGATCTTGAAAAGTTATATCCATATATGTGATATGTCTAGCAACAATGTTGTAAGTGAGAGTTATTGAATGTATTTAAATCTGAATGAATATTGTCTTTAAGATGATGCACTAGAGGTGTCTAAATTAATTAAAAAAGGATGAATATTTGTTTCCATGTGCAAAAATTGCAAAAAAATTAAAAAACATTTTATTTAGTTCTTATGGATGAAAACAATTGTTTTATTTTTAGTATAAACTTGTTTCCATGCTGCAAGTGAGTCAAAAAGAAAATTTTAGTGTAAACTAAGTTAGAGAGGGTAATTCCCCTCATATGTTACTACCTATGTGTTCAAATATGTCAGTTTTTTTTTCAAATCTCTTTTTCAACAAAAACTTGTGACCTTCTAAATTCTATTCAAATTTTCTTACACTATCCTTATTAAATTAGGTGGTTGGGTCTTGTGTACATGTGCAATTGAAGTTAAAAACTCATTAATTGTATACGTAAAGTTAATTTGCACATACATTTATTAGGAATATTCTTGATATAATTTATTCAAAATATGATTACCTTTGTAACCACAATTTAGAAAAAAATGACATATTTGAGAATAAAGATGTATATTACACATTATTAAATAAACTAAGTAGCCATGTAGGATATCAACTCAACATTTTTATAAGATGATAGAGGGGTTTGAAACGATTACAATAAAAATGAGAGTTGATTGTTAAAATCAAAAAAAGAAGCTATATTAAATATTTGAGATAAAGAAAAGCAAATGGTGAAAATTAATCTTTAAATGGAAGCACACAATACTTTATAAAGATTTTAAAAATGATCACACTAAACATATAAATTATAGATACAACATAAAAAAAATATTATATCTGTAAATGAATTTAGTTTCTAAAGGGTTCCAAGCAGTTGGTGCCGAGATAGATCCTAAAGCACTTAGAAATAGATTCTACTAGTGCATGACTCAGCACAATATTGCACATTCAAGTAGAGCCTTAGAAGTATATCCACTGAGTTTCCTACTGGACGGACCTCAGATAGAACTTTAGTCTATATATGTAGGCGTCGTTTGGTTTTTCATATTTTATTTATATTTAATGGAAATATGTTACCAGTTGTTTGTGTGAGAAAATGTCATTTAGTATAATTGTAAAATTATTTATAAGTATATTTGTTAGTCGTAATGAGATATTTTTCAATTTATACAATTATGCGAACTGTGTTTTATGATATTTTTACAAGTGTATTTCAAATGCCTCTTAACTTTTTCAATATATGTCTAGTTTTAAGCATCTCATCATAAACTCAATAACTCAAACACATTAAAAATGGGAGATATAATTGAAGAGGTATGATGGTTGGAAGTTTCAAATGGCTATGATAAAAGATTTGGCCAATTTGGAATGCCGCACCAGTACACGTTCACGCGATGGAAGCATGCAGTACATGGTGTGTTTCGGAGACCAAGCATGAGACGTTTGCAGTATTAACAACAATATGTGCAAATACAAGTTTGGGCAGAAAACGTCTCATCTCTAAGAAGATCGCAACGGATGCAAAGTAGTCGACAACTCAAATATGCTGCACACTGGTTTACAACGAGAGATTCATTTGTACTGTGTAATTTTAAACAGTTGGGCTATAAATAGGAATGAGAACAACGATTTTATCATCCTTTCAATCTTTCTGCATGTAGCTTCATAGGTTATATTTTGAGAAAAAAAATAGGACTAGACTTCTCAAATTATATCTTAATTTGTTTGTTTCTTGAGTGGTATACTTATTATCTAGAGTAGGTGTTTATTGTGGAGGTTGATCAGTATAATCGAACTTATTTTTAAAATTATCCTTTGTTTTTTTTGGACTTTGTATTTATTTTTCCTTGCGTATCAAAATTTTGATCTAGATATGGTTCATTCCTCATTTATTTTTCTCTACGTATTAAATTTCAGGTCAAGATTCCATTCACCACTTTCTCGATCGTCATATCCGGTTTAACAGTTTAGTTGCGTCACCCATAATCACAATTCCTTTATTCGGAATATGTCACAATACAACCTTCAAACATCAATATTGGATTATTCCAAAATAATCACATTTCATTCGAATCCATTCCTTGAATCAAAAATATTTTCGATTCATCTATTTGATCTCTAACTTAATAGATTTAAAATCCAATACGAGGACGTTTACCATTTCGAATCAAAAGCCACGGCAGACTTTCATACGAATTCTTTTTATAAATAACTTACATAAAAT
Organism: Pharus latifolius; assembly: GCA_019359835.1. Lineage (NCBI taxonomy): Eukaryota > Viridiplantae > Streptophyta > Magnoliopsida > Poales > Poaceae > Pharus > Pharus latifolius. The sequence goes on along the minus strand of CM033320.1, from coordinate 67,580,852 downwards.
AATTAATTACAAAAATAATTCATAATTCAAAAATTTTACAGAAATAGATCGCCACGTCAGTTTGTCGAGTTCTGAACACTCAACAAATGATCTGTCACGTGGAATCGACTTATCCGGTGCTCAGAACTCGATAAGCCGACCAAACATGTTAGATCAGACTTTGTCCGGTTAAAGTCCGGAAAATATAAGTCAATAATAACTGTTACACACAGTTGTAATCGTGGATTTGTACATGGCAGACAATATCCACTCATCACAGACAACGTTCGCCCTGTGCAAAATGTGTCCAGTCCGAATGCCCAAAATTCAACAAGCGACCAATTTTTATCTTGCACAGACCAAACATTGTCTATGATGAACAAACATTGTTCAGCTAGTACAAAATGAAAACGGGTCGTTTGTTGAGTTTTGGCTTAGGGCTTGGCAGGCTGACGTGGCGTTCTATATTTATAAAATTTTCGAATTGTAGGTTATTTTTGTAATAAATTATTTTATATGAGTTATTTATAAAAAAAACTCATTGTTACATTAACCCCGAGAAATATTCCGAAGGTCCTGACTGGAGATGCTGCAACACTCACTTTGTCATCTACTCAGTTTATCGGATCCGCTCACGAGATAAACCCGTAGACCCGAAACGGACTGCGTTTTATCCAATCAAAGTCCAACCCCTGCGCTGCGACGCAAGTTTGTACTGTGTAGTAGTGGTACTAGTAGGTGTGTGTTTACACACCGGTGTCGCCGGCCATGTCTTGCCTCGCCGCCTCCCCGGCGACCCCTCCTCCGGCAAAGGCCGCGCACTTTCCGTCCCCGCGCGTCTGCCTATTAGCGGCCTCGCCTTCGCTGTCGCGGTTAACGGTGCTGCATTCTGACGTACAGAGGGGAGGCGTCGGGACTGTGTCGCGGCCAATGCTGCGGCGGTGCTCCTCTTCCGATGACTCCAGAGCGGCCGGCAACGGCGGCCCATCAAGGTTGTGCTACCTCTTGTAATTTCATTAATCAAATGGATGGATGGGTGGGTGGGTGCGTGGGTTGTTGAGTTGGTACGAGTTCTTGGTTGGGTGCGGTTATTACTAGTAATTGGTGTTCAATTTGGGAATTTCTACAGAAATTGTTTGAAGATATGGGGTACAGATAACAGATTACAGATTCCAATCATGGCGTGAATGACGAGCCATGCTCCCCTTTTCCCCACATTTTAAAAAGTCTTAGTTGATAAGTCGCATATTTGCTCAATTGCGTGGTATAATTTTCTGTTTGCTTCTTTAAAGTTTGAGAATTAGTAACATAGCATGACGATATTAAATCCAGAACTGTTCAATACACATCGAATTACTAAGATAGCATACGAAGTATTAGTAAGATAGGATGCCAACCAATTTTAGAGTGGAAATCTCATCCAAAATTACTCAAAAAGTATGACATAAGAAAGAAACTCGTACTCCTTTTTATTTTTTTTGTGATATCTAACCCTCATACTCTTTAGATGGAAATTCATTGAAGAAGAGAACTGATAAATCCATACAAGCTCACTCATGTTTCTCTTGGCAGTTTTTGCATAATTGAAGGTCCAGAGACTATCCAAGACTTTGTTCAGATGCAACTGCAAGAAATTCAGGACAACATTAAGAGCCGGCGCAACAAAATTTTCCTTTTAATGGAGGAGGTGTCTATTTTGCACACTTTATATGAGTGTGACAATTTAAGTAGCCCATGTGTAGCTCACTCTTTAATTTTCTGTATGGATACTGTTTTCAGGTCCGGCGATTGAGGGTGCAGCAGCGGATCAGGACTTCTGAAAGCAGAGGTGCCAGCATTGAAGACAATGGAATACCTGAGATTCCATCAACTATCCCATTTATGCCTCATACAGTGACCACTGACCCTCAATTAGATTATATGAAAAAATATTGATCATATTGCCATCTAAAGTTGTTCGAAACTCTATTCATTCCCTTCTTTTTCTTTGCCAAATAGTCACCGAAGACAATGAAGCAACTCTATGTGACCTCATTCTCTTTTATAACTGGGATAATTATTTTTGGAGCCTTAGTAGCCCCGACAGTAAGTGCTAGCTTGTACATATCCACTTCCTCCTATCTCTTGCTCCCTAATTTTTGTCAAGAACCTCGTCTCCTTCTTTAAAAGGTAATGTAGCATTTCTAAATTCTTTTGATGTAGCTTGAACTGAAATTAGGACTGGGTGGTACATCTTATGAAGATTTTATACGGAGCATACACTTGCCTCTTCAACTGAGGTGATTTAAATAACATATCTTATTATTGGATTCTGCAACTATGTTTAGAAATGTAGATTGATATCTTGTCGTTGGCTGCTGTTCAGTCAAGTAGACCCCATTGTGGCATCCTTTTCAGGTGGCGCAGTTGGTGTAATCTCAGCCTTAATGCTGGTTGAAATAAAAAATGTGAGGCTACAAGAGAAGAAAAGATGCATATATTGCCATGGTACCGGTATGTGCAATTCCTTTTTAACTTTCTACCTATACATGGCTTGGTCCTTGATCCCTTGTACACATGTTTTGCTCTTTATACTAATAATCTAATACTGACAAGCCTTTCTTTTTTCTTTTTTCTTTTTTGCTGCATTCACATATCTGAACATACTTCTGTGTTATAGGATATTTGCCGTGCGCTCGTTGTTCTGCTAGCGGAATGCTAAAGAGCACTAAACGTTTTTCACTTTCATGCGATCATGATCATAATCTGTGGTCTACAAATGAAAGGTGTCCAAATTGTTCAGGAGTTGGAAAGGTATGCTGTTTTTCACAATATTCAGTTTGATGCATGGTATAAGATTAGATTGAGAAACACATCTGAGGAATTTCATACTTCAGAGGGAAGTACCTCTAGGTTACATGACAAGGTGATAGTGCAGATCAGTCTTATGCTTCATATCTAGTATTTGTGTTGGGCAAACTTTTTAAATAAGAGCGTTGGACAAAGTTTGCAAAAGTGTACTCATGTTCTTTTGGATGTTTTTGGTGCAGAACATGAAAGGCGATTCATTTTGCCTTCTAGCTGTATATTTTCCGTCTGTAAACCTGTTCTTGATTCATGTCCCTCCATGTTATGCATTGCAGGTAATGTGCCCAACATGCTTGTGCACAGGAATGGCGATGGCAAGCGAGCATGACCCACGGATAGATCCCTTTGATTAGAATGGAGCAATCTATGAGTGTTCTTGCGTTTATGCTATATGCTGATGATAACTCTGTCAAATTTTTTATGATGTGATAGTATGGTACACTGTTTTGTTGCTGCTGTAAGAATTGCATCAGGCAGGCAATGAATCAATCATGTTTTCGAGCTAGAGATTGGTCAGATACCGAGCTGTTGTAAATTCCGTGCAGGGTATATATGATGGATCCATCCTGAGACCTTTCCTGCCGCAAACTCATCGTCAGAATATCATTTACAGTTTCTATCTTGCATCTATGATTCCGGCGGAATACCTGTTTAGAAGCCTGCTTGACTTTTCAATTATAAATTTCTATATCCAAAATAACACAATTAGACAGTTTGGCCGAGTGGTCTAAGGCGCCAGATTTAGGCTCTGGTCCGAAAGGGCGTGGGTTCAAATCCCACAGCTGTCAAAAAATGTTCCTATTTATTTTTATATGAGCCAGTTGTTTCCTTGTATTATTCCATTTTATAATACTTTTTTCATATTAATCTCCCAAGTGTGCTTTGCTTTTATAATCTTTCTTATTCTAATAACGCATGCTACATACAGGAATTTTAGGTTTATCATAAAATCATCCATGTCAGTGAAATCCCAACCCTCTACCTCAAAAAACCATAGATATATTTTATTTTACTTATTTTAATTCCAACTTAATTTTTTTTTTTTGCATACATCTTCTTAGGAGTGCAAACTTTTTTTAGATGATTTAAACAATCTTTCATGAAAATGGAAAGGGTGCATTTGCTCTGACTTAAGCAAAATAAGAAATGTGTTTTTTATTAAATAGTATTACTAATTATAAAAAAATTTTGAAAGATCTATTCAGACACAAATCACTAAAAAAAGTTTTTTTGAGGCTTATGTAACTTTTTTTTTCTTATTTTATATGTATTTTTTTTGTACTATTAGATTAAAACTCTTCTTCATTAACACATTCCTTAGTTTCTTCGATGGTGACAAGTGACGATGCAATGAAGGCACTACTCGGTGTAGGTGTTGGTGATGGGCGATGGCGAGGCATAGGGAGCTAACTATAGTGGCTAGTTAGGGAACTGGCAGTAATGGCTAGTGAGAAGGAAGATAAGGGAGGGGTAGACGACACTAATGACATCATCAGTGTTGGTGTTCATGATGGGAGATGGCCATTGGTAGGGGTTGAGTGGGGGTGGCAGTGTAGTCGAATGATTGTTGAGAGCAAAGGTTTGTGAGATGTAGGAGGGTGGAGGTAATGATGGTAGGGAGGGGGGAGGAGGAGAGGAAGGAAGAGTTAAAATTGATTATTAAAAAAATTGAAGGTCGTAAATAGTTTAAATTTTTTTTTTAAAAAATAGGTATATGCACCCTATGCACCCTATACACCCATTAAAAGTAAAAATAGTATTATGTCGTTAAAGAAAAGAATTTGGACGGAGAGAATTTTTTTAAAAACTAAAAAAGGAAAAGGAAAAGAAAAAAGTGAAGCCCAAGCGACAAGCGAGAAAGCTCGGCCCAAATAAAGACCATGGCCTCACAGAGCAGCTACTTATCCGCACTAGGGTTTTATTACCTCGTCGTCGCCATCCTCCGCCTAAACCCAAACCCTAGCTCCCTTCTCCGCCGCCGCCACCACCGCAGCCATGGTATGTGACCTCTCCGTCTCCTCTCCCTTACAGATCTCACTCCAGTTACTTGTGAACCATACAATTCTGTGCTTAGAATTAGCTTATCTTAGCTTGTGGTGTTGTGATATGTGAAATGTATTGATTGGGATGACGTTGGGTGCAGTCGGGAAGGAAGAAGACCCGGGAGCCGAAGGAGGAGAACGTGACGCTCGGCCCCGCCGTCCGCGAGGGAGAGTATGTCTTTGGCGTCGCCCACATCTTCGCCTCCTTCAACGACACCTTCATCGTAAGAATGTGTTCTTACTCGCATACAATTGTCTATGCCTTCTTGTTTCAGGTGTGATGCGTCAAGTGTTGATACATTTTCTTGGTTTGTTGTTGCAGCATGTGACGGATTTGTCCGGGAGGGAAACGCTCGTCCGCATCACTGGTAATGTCCTTCAGATAATTAGATGTTACGTTTCTTGTGCAGTTAGTGTTATTCTGTGTAGCATTAGTGTATGATTTGTTACATTAGTAACTTACCTGTGACATTGGAGGGAGATGTAAGCCTCGTGTATAATGAGATCCACTGTAATCAAGGAGATAGCTTGTTTTCTTAATTGCTCTTGTTTACTATGCATGTCACTCTTAAGATCACTGGTTGGGGTTCATTTGATGCGTGCCGTGCATGACCATTAGTGTTGAGAGGTACTTGGTTTGTGTTTTTCCATGGAGATGGATTTAAGTGTACTGTGGAGGAAGGTTGTTTTACATTTGTGAGGATTAACAACTCTGCAAGCTGTGTTTGATTGAGCAGGAAAGGGAGGTTGTGAGTTTCCCTATTAAGCATGGCCCTTAAGATCGCCTCCCTTTTGTCATGTGGGAGTGTTTCGAGTCCTAGCTGTGCAAAATTAACAATGAGTAACCAGAGAGTTTTTCTCTGGATTCTTGCTCTTCCTGTCTCAATTCTAGGTGTCTCCATCTTGGCGTGGGGTATCCTTGGGTGTATACTCAGTTTGAGTCAGCTGCTCTTTCTGCTGCTTTTACTGAGTTCTTCACTCTTGGAACTCTTGCCTAAGTGACTGGAGGTGTTTAAACTATGGAAGAGGACATTCTTTTTTACATCACTTACAACTACTTCTGTTTTACCATTTAGAGCATGCATATTCTAATTTCTTAACCATTTTGTTGCTTGAATTGTTCCCAAAAGCAAAAAATTGCACATAAAAAATCCACTGAATAGGATGATAAATGCATGATGGGACACATTTGCAACCAATTGGATCAAGATATTAGCAGTAGGCATTCCTTGCTGGCAAACATTTGAACTCAGCTGCAACAGTAATTATATCTTTAGAAGCTTTAGTGTTGGCTTGTGTCTTACTATATAGTTTTGTTGTGGGCTGTGCTGGCTCGCTTAACTGATGACCACTGTAGTTGTTTGCATTGATCAAGTCTTTTCCACAAGTCAGTTGCATGAATATCTGATTTTTTCATACTCGAGTAGGTTTGAACCAATCAGTGACGTGTTCTTTCACCACTTTTTTTTTGTATAGAAATTTATGTTCTGTCAGTTTTATCTATTTTATAAAAGCATTTAGCTGGACATACATATGGTTTCTTTGTACCTATGGTCTTGTTGGGTTTAAGTTCAAGCTTTCATCAACATCTATTTCTGTGTATCTCTGACACTCAGCATGTTTTGAGCTATGATGGGTTTGCTCAAGATATAAATTTGTTTCGGGGCTTTCAACAATGAAACATTGTTTCAATCTGATATCTTAAGTTTAGAATGTTTCTGTTGATGTCCAGGTGGCATGAAGGTTAAAGCTGATCGAGATGAGTCATCCCCTTATGCAGCCATGCTTGCAGCACAGGATGTTGCACAAAGATGCAAGGTATTGTGCTATTAAAAATTGCAGTATCTGAGATGTCAGCCAATAGTTCATGTCTTATTGCTATATTTAGGAGCTTGGAGTTACTGCTCTGCACATTAAGCTTCGCGCCACTGGTGGAAACAAGACAAAAACTCCTGGTCCTGGTGCTCAGTCTGCCCTTAGAGCACTTGCTCGATCCGGCATGAAGATTGGTCGTATTGGTAAGCATAAAAGCCCATTTAGTCTTTCATGCATTTAGTGTTTTATGGCCCGTGCTTCCCATTTCAGGGTGGTTACATCTTGAGAGAGTCCTCTTTAAATGGATATGTGATGAAAATAGAGCCTTTTATCAGATTGAAACATGTTGTGTGTTGGACTAGATGATTGTTCATTAAACATTTCGACTTAATTCTTCCAAATAAATACACAATATAGCCTAACTTGTGGCTGCTCTTGTTTTGTTGCTATCTAAAGCAAGTGTAAAGGAAAACATGTTATAAAATGCAAGTTGTTACAAGAAACATCAGATAAGAACATTTGCATGTCTTGTCCATCTTCATTTGCTTTTTCATTCTCCAAGTTAGCAATTGCCTCATCAAAGCCTTTCAACCCTTCTCCCGTGGCTATCCTTTCCATACGCAGCATCCAGTAAACCAAAATGTGGAAATGGCTCAACAAGTAGACCTTTGGCATCAGGATGATCCTGTAAAAGACATAATTAGACCAAAATGTTTCTCACAGGCAAACACAAAGTCAAAAGCAAATTCAAAATGCCAAAAACTCAATTCAATCATATGCCTGAATGGTCTATGACGCTATAAAGTTGAAGTGTCTTACTTTGCAATAATCCTCATAATACTACTTCTCACACTGTATTATTTTTCTTTTGTCACCCAAGAGAAGCCACTCAACTTCAACATGTCTTTGATTGCGCCATGTTTTTTCTTAAAATACCTTATCCGAGAGTCCATGTCCGGAGTAGCCTCAATAAGACGGCCAGGTAGCCTTTGTGAAAGAAGCTGCTCTATGCATACAAAATACCCATTCTTGAAGCTCCCTTCACCTTTCCACTTAGGATCTTGAGATACCTCATACAATGCTCTAACAAGCTCATCATCTTCATCTGTTGTCCACTTCATTTTGTTTTTTGCCTCTTCCACACGCAAGCTCGGAGCTCCAGAGCTTTCATTATGATCCATACTTGCACCAAATATTCAATTTGGTTGATACACGATATTTTTTTTATAATAGTTAATAGTGCCATTTTCTAAAGGATCTATACTAGTCAGCATCCAACAAATAAAATAAACTGTAACTATGCATTTTATATAACATAGAAAAATAAAGAAGAGTATTTTGAAACACAACCCATCGAGATCTAGCCCTATAGGTGATGTACATCCCCTGAGCATGGATATTTTGAAAATACGTCCACCCGTTGGTAGTTGAGATAGATGTAATAAATTCAAGTTGATTCTCTTCATCCTCCATTTCTTCATGTTCTTCCTCCAATAATTCATCATCTTCTAGAGGATCCTAAGACATCTTTTGCAAAATCAAATTGTGTAAAAGAGCACATGCTATTATAATTCGGCATTGGGTCCTTATAAGATAATATGATGGAGCCCTCAAAATACCCCATCTGACCCTTAAGTCTACCAAAACGTCTCTTAATTATATTTCTAGCTCTAGCATGTTGCATATTAAAGTATTCCTTTGCACTATGTGATTCATTTTCCAATCATTCAGATGATGCCTTTGACCTTGGTAAGGAGCCAGAAACCCATTCCCATTGGTGTACCTTGCATCGACAAGATAATAATAGCCTAACATAGAAGTTAAACAAATTAATACAATTAAACCGATAACTCCAAAGTATGAAATTTCACAAACATTACTTGCCTTGTGGAACGCATAATCCATTTTCCCTTGACATTGCATCTCGAAGCACATGATCATCATGAGTAGAGCCCTCATAACCAGGTTGGATATAAATAAATTGCATGTCTCGTGCACAAACACCTAACACGTTTGTCCTCGTATCTGCTTTTCTTGTCCTATACCTCCCTTTGACATTAGATGGAGCGCGAATCTTTATGTGAGTACTGTCCAATGCACCTAAACAATTCTATAACAATAATATAGATCAGTATACTATGCACCTCTAAGATTTCAACTAATAAAATCAAGTGCTCTTTTTCTCATCAAACCATTTACCATGAAATATTTCCATGTATCATCAGTGCAATCTTCTCGTATAGGTTTTGGGGGTCTTAAGTAGCAACTGATGCAACTTAAGAATAATGAGAAGACAAGAGTTGAAATGTCAGCTCATCGTCTCGTTGCTTCTAATAAAAATGTGTCTTGTTCGGTTCTTTAAATGGTTGGCTAAGGTGTACACGAACATAGCCACTATCTCCTCTAGTGATGTATTGTGTGTGCCCTTGAGCCCTGGAACATCTATAAGCATCTCACACAATATATTGAATGTTTTTCTATCCATACGAAGCTCACTTATACATACAATATCACTCATGAATAAGCTGACTCAAACGTTCTTGTCTGATTTGTTTATTTTCTATTATTTTTTTTATTACCCAAGATTTTCTCGTATGTGCTAATTGCAGCCAACAGCCATACAAAATAGTACAGCCCTATGATAATAGTCATTATATTCCGAAGTGCCAAATTTCTCCTTCGGAGTCTTGTGTTTAAAGGAAGATGAGTCACGACTCTGCATGGTACAAAAGAGAAAATAAACCGATAAATTATCTTTAGCTAGAACACTAATTTTTGAAATCAAATATATATGTTACTAAATTTCAAGTGAATTACAAATACAGAGAAAGCAAAAGGTCTAAAGAACATCTCACACAAAGAAAGCACAATATGAACTCAAGCTGACATGCTAGTTCCAAAAAATAGCCAAAATTTACTAGTTTTGAGTGTCCATTAATGAGGATATCTCAAAACATTCTTTCTGAAAACTTAGAATTACATCTACTGATGATGATATATGACCCAACTCCTTGGTAAAAGACATGCTCGGCACCTCTGAATTTTAGAACAGAAATGTGATGAGCAGTTGCAATAGTAGACCAATTAGCTTTTGAGGGCAGAAGAATCCATCTTTACAACAAGAAATGATCTGACAAGTTCCCAGTTCAATTTGTAGAACCAAGAAGGTTAGGATAAAGAGCATAAAACAAATCAAGAATTGCTCCTATAAGAAGCACTATGTAGATGGTACCTGGCTTCAGGTGCGTTGTAGGTGTCGCAAACGCCTCAGGAACAGCAGCGGCGACAGCGGGCACCAAGGACAGCACAGAGAAGATGAACTCGTGCAGTCCAACTCTTGATCGAGTAGATTTGAAGAAGAAAGATCAATGTTAGAGAAGATGAACTTGCATACGTGGGGGAGGTGTGCGGAGTTGGTGGGAGTGTGGAGTGGGTGTGGGGAGAGGGGAGAGAGGCGCACTGGATCTCGGCGATGATCGTGATGGGATGGTGAGGAGGACGGGAGAGGGGCAGCGGCAAACACGATGGAGGTGTGGCTGTACTGGGTTCCCGATACGGGGATAGGGAGGTGTGTTGGGTTTTCTTCAGGGTTGTAACCCAATTACAGAGCACCTGCTCCAAAAGAGAAGTAATGGATCTGGATTCTGCGGAAACAGAATACAGGGTTTAAAACCCGAAACAAACACCTCCTTAGTGTATCTGATATAATGTAAATGCTGTCTTATGTTTTCTTTTTAATATTGTTACTTGCACCTGTTTATGTTTTTATTTACTTTAGATAGTGATGGGACAAGCAGTTTATAAGGAAAGCTAAAATTGGCACGTCATTATCTTGTGCAATAAACAACATGCTGTAGTTTTTGGCAATATTTCGTGCTTTGATAATACCATCTAAAGAGGTTCCTTAAGGGGGTTGGTTTACCTAGAAGGGGCTAGTATCTGGTCTAGTAGAAGCAGCTTGTTCAGTCCCGTTTTAGGTGTAACTCACAGGGGTAACTTAATAAGGCACCATGAGGTCATCGTTGCTGGTCGTGGGTAGAAAAAAAAATTATTTTGCCCAGGTGGAAATAAGGCCTTCAGATTTAGATTCCCTGGTTGGCGGACACATGTTTATCCTAGTGATTATTCTGTTGTAGTTTGGTTGATATAGTACTGTAATTAGTTGTGTGGCTTGTGGATAGGCTAATTAGGACTTGATGAACTGTTGTGTTTATGTTCTATGGAGGGAACATCTGAAAGTAATGTTATTGCTTTTGTCATGCCTTAGAGCTATTTCTAAAATATTTTGTGGTTTCACCTAAGTCTTAATTTTTGTTCTACAGAGGATGTGACTCCAATTCCAACTGACAGCACCCGTAGAAAGGGTGGCAGGAGAGGAAGGAGGCTGTAATTTTATGCTGGTTCAAAGGGAGACATACCTTGCTGTCTTATTAGATGTAGCAACTTGTTTTGCAGTTTGTTTATCTTAAATTCGGATTTCTTGGATTAAAAATTTTTTGAGTCATGAAGTGTTGGATCATTATATACCTACTACTCGTTCGATGTTGAGTATGCTGCGTTATCAAATATTGGTTGGATGCCATTTTGCGATAATGTAGATTGTGCCTGTATATCAGGGACTTCACCTACGGATCAATACACCCATCAAAAGGATGTGATTTAAACCATGTTCTTAGGAGTGGACCCAATGGCCTCAAACACGTAAATGAATATCCTCATTTTAAAAGTTCTAAGTATATGGTCATATCATATGCCGGACTTTAAGGTCATTTGCGTGCATATTTTACTTCAGTGTTTTGTACAGGTTGTTTTACTTGATGTTAAACATCCGTGGCAAAGCGGTCTTTCTGTACTTGCCTTCAGGCTTTGAACAACCAACCTGCCCCATCGTCCATTTTAAAGCAGTGCGTGCTGGGCCTGGCCTTTTCCGTTTAGTTCGGGTCTGCCCAAAGTTGTGTTCTTCTTTAGTTCATTTAATTTTATTATGTTTTCTGATCCACACATAATGCACCGGACTGGGCCTGGGGTGGGACTTGTCTCTCTCTATATGTCTGTTTGTTTTCCTCTAGCCTTGACATGTGATGTTGCTTTTAATCGGTTAAATACCTCTATAGTTCTTAGATCTGCTGCTAGTGGATTATGTAAGCCGTATACTGCAATGGATTCACTGAAATTGGTTTTTACCTACAATATCATCTCTTGCAAGTGTCCTGAGAGAGGTGGTCACATACTCACATTGGCCACATCTGAGTCCATATCGTATTTGTTGCCCACTTACCCTGTGCGGTTTCACGAAGATAAGTATTGAGTTCATAAACCAACCATTTTTCTAAAAACTTTATTGGAAAAACTAAAAACTCAAGTTGAACAAACACATACAATATATTAATAATTCAACATTCTCTCAGAATCTAGCCCCTACAATGATGTCCTGACTTGTGTCAGGACCTTATCTACTATTGGGACATATTGGTGGAAAATTGGGACATCTTTGTCTTTCCACCGGAATCTTCAACTATTATAAAAGATCAAGTCAAGTATGGAACTCTGAATTTTTAGTTCTGAAATTTCATATACCAATCACCTCGCTTATCATATGATTTGATTCTCTAAATTGCAAAAAGAACAAAAGAAACACAACCTATAAAAAAAGCTCACCTACATCCCTGCACTTAGATTCTGCCACAATCCCTTTACAAAATGCCCATCTCCCACCTTGCAAGACAATGATTTGCTCCACTTCAGTACTCACCAGTCACCACTATCATCTTCGATCAAGGTGGGTAGTCACTATTCCTCCAAGCACCTTCCACTATGTATGGTCATCTTGCCTACATATCTATATGCTGTTCTTGCAGAAAAGTCATTGGAGACATGCTCTAATTAACCCTGTGGTGGTCCATTTGCTTGCACTTTTCATCGTCATTTTCGATCCGAGACTATTCTTGATCTCTGTACAGATGGCATTGCTTGTTTCAAGTAGCCATGGTTGACTTCACTGTTGTGTGAACTGTGGGGCTTGCCACTACACCATGGCATATATAGTATCATGCAAGCATGCTACTTGTTCTGTATGGTTCCTTTCAGAAGTCCTGTATGGCAAATTGACAGGGAAAGGGCAACAAAAAGATTGCCAAAACCAAACTTGCACTTAGGGACCTTAGGGTTCTATGATCTATTAGACGACACGTGAACACGGGATGTATCGCGATCGTTTCGGTTAAAGGTGCTGCATGATTTGTGGAGCAAGAAGAGATCAAGGCAAGCTTGAGGTTTACCCCTCTTGGTTAAGTTGACCTTGGATATAGAATGGAAGGTGGCAAATACGTGTCTTTCTTTTCGTTGTTCTGTTCATATGCTTCAAGATCTACAGACGAGCAAATAATAATGGAGATGACAGCATCATGATGTAACTATGCAAGATTGGAGGACAATTTTTGCATAAAAGCAAAGTTGCATGGATGTTAACTGTATTGATCGGTTTGATAGTTCATTCTGATGTTGCGAAATGGCCAGAAAATATCATATTTGTGGATCAGAAACACAAATGTAATCCCATTAATGTGGAATAGAATGAACTGAATTTATCAATTCAAAGTCAGCATTGCCAATTTCTTCAGCTTCTCCCTCTACCTTTGTTCAACTGAGAAAAAACTATGGCAATTAAAAGGTTCAGGAAAAAAGAATCTTGCTGATTAAATTGTCGAGCTTGAACCGCTAGTTCCCTCGCTGCAGAATTCAGGGATCTCTTCACAAACAAAGTCTGGCCCTGAAGCTTAAAATCTTCAATAGAAGTTGCTCGATACAATTCACCACTGCACAGTTGCCATGGCCTTGCCTTAGCATTCTAGATTGTAGAAGACTACCATTTGATGAGCCAAAAGGAGGGCCTTCTTTTCAGCTTCAGTGGTATAACCAGCATAACTGCAAACAAGCTGCGTATATATGACAATGTACAGATTAAATTGTCCAATTCATTGCTTCTTCTGCATTGCAATTGTCTTTACGTTTAGAGATTTTTCTTCAAGTGTGCATTATTTCCTGGTTCCTGATAAATTTGAGAGTAGTCATAATATTTCTGCTGCTGTTCCTAAACACATTGTCATTTCAAGCTTTCCATAAGAGTCACAACACAACACAAGATTCTGCAATCAGATATAGACTACTCTAACCATATATTTGTCAAGATTGTTCTCAAGGTCCCATCTATAGTCTTTTGGATATATGAATTGAATGAAGATAATTGTCATAATTGTATCACTCTGACATGATGTGTGCTTGGTGCTACTGGTAGAGACTTTGTAACCAAGCACCATGGTAGTGTACGTGTTGTCAGGAGAGCGGCCGTGGCGTGCCAGATGTATTTCCACAATTCAGTGGAAGTGTTTTTCAGCTGATTGGGAAGAGTTGCCCTTGTCAAATCAGTGCTGATCAATCACAAGATAAGCAATTTGCCACCACGAATGCTAGATGGATGAACTGGAGACAGTAGCATCGAGGAATCTCAAATGATATGATCATCTCAACAAATGATTATTTGAAAATGGATAGGTATGAGAGCAGGATCATTGCATCTACGTGGATCATCAAGAATTGGTTCATTCACTTTTAGTGGATTAATTCCATGACCAGAATTCATAATGCTTTTTTTGATGTATCATTCCAAAATGGGCACTATGATTATTGCCGCATGTCCAGATTCCTTTGGTTGTCCTTTGGTTAGGGACGTGACCATGGAATTGACTTGTAGAAAAGACATCCAAATGTAAATTTCTTTCATGTTGCTGCTGCTGCATGTGAAAGATCTACAGGACTACAAGTGAAGTGTGGATGCCGTATTTGCTCGTCTGCAGTTGTCATAGGCTCATAGCTGCTGTCCAACAAAAAAACATCCACGATGGAGTTCAGAAAACCAGTGGAAATCAGTTGGTTACGGTTGGTCAACTTTTACTTAGAATATAACTGAATTAGGCCGATTTTAACCGAATCAGAGCAATTCCAACCCATTTCGGCCAATTTATAGGTTTCCGGCAAACCGTGGAGTTTGTGAACAAGAACAACTCCAAATCCGGTTTGCTCTTTGAACCCTCATCCACTGCATTCAGATCAGCATCAAGTTTGTCATACAAGAGAACAAACTTGTACCGGAAAACAAACATCAGACGAGGGAGATCAAATCCTAGCTGGTTAGCAAGTTCATTGATCCAGATCAAACAAAGACAAGGTTACTTTGAGTACATCAACATGTCGCCATAACGTGCTTCATGCATGCATCCAACATTTTCCCACTTGTGCGTGCTTTAATTGTACTGTACTGTATGCTGCCCAGCATTCCAGCCAGGTCTAGACAGCATGCTCATAGTGCAACTTGCAACTTGCAAGGCTCCCATCACTTTTTTGCATTAGTGTTTGTACATATATGTGCCCATAATGCAGAGAGATAAGTAGGTCATATGACAGGGATCCAAAGAGAGAGGTGACTGGTGACATGGAAGGATTACTGGGCATGAGGGCTAGGTTGTCGCTGTCGCCTATGAACAAGTATCTTTACAGAACAACGCTCGGGCCTCTCCTTTGTATCTATTTACCTACACTTTCCCTTGAGATATGAGGGGATTGTCCGCTTTTAATCATCAACTTAAATTTTTATGTGAAATGGTAAGCGTAAGAAACTTACTTAATATCCCCCATCAAATTGTAATTAACATTTGTTTTGCAGTGTGCTCTCGTTAGGTTTTCTAGTGGAAACCAATCAGCTACACCAGGAAATTGGATTTCCCAGCTTAGATTGGAAAAGTGGAAATTAGCATGTTTGGATTAAGTTTAATTGTTTATTTCAAAATTTAATTGTTTTATCATTAGGTTCATGTTCTTAATTTTCGAGTTAGTAACTGTTTAAATTCAAATTTGAATTTCTAACTCAAAATTGAAAACAGCTCATTTCTTGGAGAATTTTTGGTTCTTACGGCTAACAGGCCAGAAATAGTTACCAGCCTAAAACCAAGAAACTGAACCTGTTTGTGACAAAGGATTATGCATCCACTGGTGGTGCAAGGATAGGGACAGAGAAACAGCTATACATCATCTAGGCCGACGGCGAGACCTCGTTACTTGCAATCTGCATGCATGTGCAGATGGACTATGGTACAGTGGATGCTACCAATTTCCAACTACCAAGTGATCTCCACTCGTGCTACCCACACATTGGTGTGTTTGTTTCTCCGTCCGTCTCCTCCATCAGCTCCTTTCCGCACGGGTGCGGCGAGCCAAATCTTTTACCCGTATCTCCTCATAAATTTAACACCGACAACTGCTACGTGCCAACCGGTTAGTCGATCTTGGCGGTCAGATCAGGGAGCAGTCGCAGCCTTGAATAGAGTAACGTTGGTTCAGTTCATAGAATACATTATCCTGACCGGAATGCAAGCCACAATCCTTGCGCAGTTGTTCCCCGAGTTCCTGTATGTCCGATCCCAAAAGTTTTGTCCCGTTTTACTTGTTGGATATGTAGTAGATGCATGTAAGTTCAAAACCCTAATTTCGGGTCTGTTTGGTTTTTTTTTCTCACTTTGACTACTGCTTATCTGAATAAATTAGTTCATACGGACAAATTTTGCTAGAGAAAAAAAATAATATTTGTCTTTTGCTCGGAAAGCGTAAAATTGAAATACGCTTAAGCTCAAAGGGATCCATTTGATGATCATGGCTCACGGCGGCGCTAAAGACGCAGCACCACGACGCGGACAAGTGCTCGATGGCGTGGACAGCAAGCACCATCGTTCCATCACCATCTCCTGCAAAAGTTCCTCTAAATCAACATAATCATTAGAAAAAAAACAATATAGGCAAAATTAAATATGTACCACTGTATTATAGTAGCATTTATTATTGACCATTATGAATACCAGATTTTGTTTAATACCACTTCGTTTAGATATTTATTTGTTGTATATCATTAATCTAACAAAATAATAATTTTTTAAGAAAATGATCAAACTATTCCCACGTATATACTTTTGGAATTTTTTTAAATAACTCACGTTAAAAAAATAAATTACAAAACTAATCCACAGTGGATCAAATTTATAAAATTGACTTGTCACATTAACTTGTCGCGACTCCAAACCGCCGGCTCGCGCAAGTCATGACTCTTAGCCCTGACAAGCAACCAAGATTTGAACCTAAATTCTCATGCTTTAGAAGACATATAACAACCAATCTTACCAAAACTTTTAGTGCTAGTTTTGATGAAACAAAATATCCTTCAATGTAGTCGGGAAATAAAGTAAATGTTTTCTCTTCTAAAAATTCAATACTATTATAATATAACATATAAAAGTATTCAACTACTTTATGTTGAAATTTTAAATTCCAAATTTATATTTGAATTTCTAAATTTTAAATTCAAAATATAAAATATAAATGAAATATGAAATTCAAAATTAACATTGAATTGTTGAATTTCTCAATTCAAAATCTCAAGTTTCGTATTTTGAATGTTGAAATTAAAAAAAAAAATTTTGAATCATAAACTAAAAGAATAAATATTTTAAATACAAAAGTTACATATGAAATTTGAAATTCTAATTTGAGTTATGAATTTATAATTTGATTTTCAAAATTGAAAATTTGAAATTCAAAATATAAAATTCTAACTTTGAAATTCAAAATATAAAGTTTGAAATAAAATATGAAATTTATAAATTTTAAATTTAAATTTGATTTTAGAATTTATAAATTCGAAATGAAAAATAGAAAATTTGTAATTTAAAATGGAAATTTGAATTTGAATTTAGAATTGTTGAATTTTTAAATTCAAATTTTAGAGTAAATTTTGAATTTAAATTTAAAATTAAAAAAATTCATATTAAATTTAGAATTTCAAATTTCAGTGTAATATCGTAGAATACTTTTATTTGTTATATTATAGAAATATAAATTTTTTTAAAATAGAAAACATTAACTTAATTTTTGAGCTATATTGAAGTGTCAATGTTTAAAAAATTAAGTCAATTTTTTTCTATTTTAAATTTTTCTTATTACTATAATATAACATATAAAAGTATTCTACTATATTATACTGAAATTTGAATTTTCAAATTTAAATACGAATTTTAAAATTTTAAAATTGACATTCAAAATTTAACTCTCAAATTTGAATTTGAAAAACTCAACAATTCTATATTCAAATTCAAATTTCTATTTGAAATTACAAATTTTGAATTCCAAATTTCAAATGTTCAAATTTTAATTTTAAATTTTTAAATTTAAATTTATATGTTATATTATAGTAGTATTAAATTTTTAGAAGAGAAACATTTACTTAATTTCCAGATTACATTGAAGAATATTTTGTTCACCAAAATTAGTAACTAAAAATCTTTGTTGGATTAGTTGTTATAGATCTCCTAAAGCACGAGGTCTTTGGTTGAAATCTTAGTTTCACTTTTGTTTTTTTTTTTTCTCTAATTTTTAGTAGTGAATGGTGGTTTATTGGCTTAGTTTGAGTTGAAACAGCTTGCAGCTCAAGCTTGTCTAACTTGTGGCTTGTCGTGGCTAATGATTGATACAAGTCGGCGGTTTGGAGTTGTGACAAGTTGATATGGTAGGTCAGTTTCATAATTTTGACCTGGATTAGTTTTGTAATTTATTTTTTAATATGAGTTATTTGAAAAAAAATTTCATACTTTTGTTGCACATTCAGGTGTGGTTAAGCTCGTGTAATGACGGTGGGCTCGTGTAACGGCGCTGTGGGCGGGATCGGGTGACGACGGCTTAGCAAGCGGTATAAAAACTAGGGAAAGAAAAGAAAAAAGCTACATACAATAATCTAGTTTAGAATGAGTGCTTAGAATCAAGACATGGGTCAAACAATGGCTCCTTACGCTTCTCCCGTGAGCTTGGAATATATAGTCGGCCTTAGTAGTCGAAGGCATCAGTCAAACTAACAAGAAGAAAAACTTGTTTGTGCTTTTCCTTGCGAATAAAAGGCAGAGCATCCAGTTCCATGTACGAATAAAGCGGTGGACGAACAGCCGCCACGCACAGCGTTGTACACGTCAGTGTTTACTACTCTATCAGAAGCAGTATGTAATTACTCAAGTCAACTGTCAAAGCAAGAGTTGTTTTGTCCACTTCTTGTAGCTAGCTTCTAAACCATCAACATCACGAGATTCCTGTACTGAAAGATCACGAGGTTAATCAATCCCAACTCGTCTAAAGAGAAAAAAAAAATCCCAACTAAACTTTGACCCCGCTCTTCCTTTTCTTTCTTTTTTTAAAAAATCAAGATCAATTGCGTACAAACTGAGAACAGCAATACCTCACCAACCAAATAATTTTTCTGAAATCTTTATAATATCTAAATAAATATTGCAGATAAAAAAAAAAGATGGATGCAATCAACGATAGATATATAGATGTGAAGAATAATTGAGTGTAGGTTGTGTTAGGAAAGTGACACAGGATTTAACGTGGAAAAACCCCTTCGAGGTGAAAGGGAAAAAACCACGGAGAAACAAATCAATATAATGGTTCAAAATTACAGAGTACATGGGGTGCCTATTTATAGGCCAAAAGGAATAGAAGATAGATTAGGATTAGGAGATAGGAGATAGAATATGATTAGGAGATAGGAGATAGAATAGGATTAGGAGATAGAGTCATATCCTAACAAATCTCCCCTTGACTCTAAATCTATGAAAGAAATGTTTCTCATAAAACCCGAAGAGTTTCAAGCTCCGCGAATACCAACCAATGCTTGAACTTGGTATTAGATAATGGCTTTGTAAGCATGTCTGCAGGATTATCATCAGTATGTATCTTTCCCACAATAATCTTGCCTTCAGCAATAACATCGCGGATAAAGTAGTACTTGATATCAATGTGCTTGGTCTTGGCATGATACATATCATTCTTGGTCAAACAAATAGCACTATGGCTATCACAATAAACAGTATTGACATCCTGTGGAATACCAAGTTCAGAAACCAAACCTTGCAACCAAAGAGCTTCTTTAACACCTTCCGTAGCTGCGACATACTCTGCTTCAGTAGTAGAAAGAGCAGCTATAGATTGTAATGAAGCTTTCCAACTCACTGCAGAACCACATAAAGAGAATACATAGCCAGAAATAGACCTCCTCTTATCAAGATCACCAGCATAATCAGCATCAACAAACCCAATAACATTATTTGTCTTCACCAATTTCTTTTCAAACATCAAGCCATAGTCAGAAGTACCTTTCAAATAACGAAGAATCCACTTAACTGCATTCCAATGTTCCTTACCAGGATTATGCATAAATCTGCTAACCACACTAACAACATGAGACAAGTCAGGCCTTGTACAGATCATAGCATACATAAGGTTGCCAACAGCACTGGAATACGGTACATGAGACATATAGTCCTTGTCTTCTTCATTGGTAGGACATTGACTTGAAGATAATTTAAAATGTGAAGCAAACGGCGTAGAGACAGGCTTGCAATTACTGAGACTATACCTTTCAAGAACTTTCGCAATATAACCTTTCTGAGATAGAAATAAAGTACCAGTTTGGCGATCACGCTGAATTTCCATCCCAAGAATTTTCTTTGCTGGTCCAAGGTCTTTCATCTCAAATTCCTGACTAAGTTCACCCTTCAACTGAGCAACCAAAGACTTGTCATGAGAAGCAATAAGCATATCATCAACATAGAGCAGTAGATACACAAAAGATCCATTTGGAAACTGCTTAGAGTAAATACAATGATCATAATTGCTTCGAGAATAACCATGAGTAATCATGAACGAGTCAAACCTCTTGTACCACTGCCTTGGAGCTTGTTTCAAACCATAGAGGGATTTATTCAAACGACAAACTAAATACTCCTTACCGGGAACAACAAAACCTTCCGGTTGTGTCATATAAATCTCCTCCTCTAAATCTCCATGAAGAAAAGCAGTTTTAACATCAAGTTGCTCTAATTCTAAGTCAAATAAAGCAACAATAGCAAGCATAACCCGAATTGATGAGTGACGAACAACAGGAGAAAATACCTCATTAAAGTCAATACCTTCCCTTTGTTCAAAACCTTTTACAACTAACCGGGCTTTCCACCTTGCAGGTTCAACTCCAGAAAGTCCATCCTTCTTCTTATAAAGCCATTTGCACTTTAAAGATTTTTTACCTTTTGGAAGCTTTACCAAAGCCCATGTATGATTTTTGTGAAGGCTCGCAATTTCTTCATTCATAGCAGTTAGCCACTTTGAGGAATTATCACATGAGATAGCTTCTGAATAAGAAGAAGGCTCAAATATTTCATTAGCATCATTTGCAGTAATGAAAGCATAATTGGCAATATCATCAGTGTCACGATATCTAGCTGGCAATTGAGTAGTTCGTCTAGATCTATCTCGTGCAATGCAATGATCATTAGAAATAGGAGGCTGAGAATCAGAAACTGACTGTGTAGAAGAACAACTAGTAGAATCAACATGAACAGGTACGTTGACCTCAAAAGTTGGGTTGCTTGTAGGAATAACAGTTTCAGATGCATTTGTGGATGAGGTACCACTAACAGAAACACCTCCAGTGGAACATAAGGAACTTTCATCAAAAGTAACATCACGACTAATGATCACTTTCATAGAATCAGCACACCATAAACGATACCCTTTGACACCAGAACCATAGCCAAGAAAAGTGCATTTTTTAGCTCTAGGAACTAGTTTTCTATCATTGACATGAGCATATGCAGGACAACCAAAAATTTTCAGATTTGAATAATCAACTGGTTTATCTGACCATACCTCTTCTGGAATCTGAAAATCAATCGCCGAATTGGGAGAACGATTAATCAAGTAAGCAGCTGTAGCAACAGTCTCTGCCCAAAAGCCGTGCTTTTCCCATAAGCCAGCATTGGATAGCATGCAACGGGCCCTTTCCAGAAGAGTGCGATTCATACGTTCTGCACGTCCATTCTGCTGAGGTGAACCTGGAACAGTCAAATGTCTAGCAATACCATGATCAGCACAAAATGTATCAAACTCACCACTACAAAATTCCAACCCATTGTCAGTTCTCAATTTCTTAATTTTTCTGACAGTCTGATTTTCTACCAAAGCTTTCCAAGACTTGAAAGTAGAAAAAGCATCACTCTTATGCTTTAAGAAGTAGACCCAAACTTTGCGAGAGAAATCATCAATGAAAGAAATAAAGTACTCACAACCTCCAATAGAAGGATGAGGAGAACGACCCCAAAGATCAGAATGAATATAGTCAAGAATACCTTTACTCTGGTGAGTTGAAGTAGCAAAACTAACCCTCTTTTGTTTGCCAAAAACACAATGTTCACAGAACTCAAGTTTGCCAATATCATGTAAACGACCTTTCTTGTGCAAAAGATGCATACCTTTTTCACTCATATGGCCCAAGCGCATATGCCACAGCTTGGTATTAGAGGTGTTGGATGCAATAGAAACAGCTGCAGTACCTGTAACTGTGGAACCTTGCAAGTAATAAAGGTTGTTCACACGACTGGCTTTTAAAATAACACGGTTTCCAAGAGAAATCTTAAGAACACCATTGTCACCGGTATACTTATAACCCATAGCTTCTAAGGTGCCCAAAGACATAAGATTCCTCCTCATTTGAGGGACATGGCGAACATTTGTAAGGTTATGAAAGGTGCCATCAGATCTACCTCTAACAATTAAACCCTCACCCTTTCCACTGGAATGAGGGTCAACATCAAATTTCTTCTTAGACAACAAATTTGATTTAACGTTCTCAAAACTGAGGGTATCATGACTGCCATAAAGCATAATTTCTTTAAAATGTTTAAAGGTAGCAGGCAAAGAGACAACCAACAAAATAGCCTTATCTTCATCCTCAATTTTCACATCTAGACTCTCAAGGTTCACAATGATAGAATTAAACTCACTGAGATGAGACTGAATCGAGGTACCTTCTGCCATGCGAATAGTGTACAGACGTTCTTTAAGGCGTAATTTGTTGGCAAGACTTTTCTTCATGTATAACGTCTCCAACTTCGTCCACAAGGAGGCGGCAGTTTCCTCTTTAATGACTTCGCGTAGAACATCTGTAGACAAGCTGAGTTGCATGGCAGACAAAGCTTTCTGATCCTGTTCTTCCCACTCACTTTCATCCACTTTGTCTGGTTTTTTCAGAAGAGCTTTCCGGACACCGAGCTGTGTGAGAACTGCCTTCATCTGTATCTGCCAGATAGAAAAACTGATCTTGCCATCGAACTTCGCAATGTCAAATTTTGCAGTCATAATGACAAAGTGAAAAACAGGAATTTAGATCGAAAAATCCCTGAAAAAATAGCAGATCACGTGAAGTGGAAAGGCGTCGGCGGCTAGATAGAAATTTGTGGAAGGCTAGGGTTTTTTGTGTGGATGGCTGAGATTTTTGCGAAATATGGAACCGTGAATCAGGGCCGTTGGATGAAAGCTCTGATACCACTTGTTAGGAAAGTGACACAGGATTTAACGTGGAAAAACCCCTTCAAGGTGAAAGGGAAAAAACCACGGAGAAACAAATCAATATAATGGTTCAAAATTACAGAGTACATGGGGTGCCTATTTATAGGCCAAAAAGAATAGAAGATAGATTAGGATTAGGAGATAAGAGATAGAATATGATTAGGAGATAGGAGATAGAATAGGATTAGGAGATAGAGTCATATCCTAACAGGTTGGTTTTTGTAAAAAAAAATAGATGGTTTTAGCACATGAGGTATCTTTCCGGGTGACGGTTAGTAAATAAAACAAGCTAGAGTCAGCATAGATACACGTTTTTTTTTTCTTTTTGCAAACTTTTGCGACACTCCTTAATGACTTGTAGGAACTAGAAAAATCTTTGTTAGGTAGAGGATGAGTTGGCTGTTCTTGTTTTATATGTATATTTATATTTTCTTAATGTGATATGTGTTAGTGTAATTGGTGCAGATTATCTGAGGATATATGTTGAACAGACGTGAACGAAAGAGATAAATACACACGTGTCACATCCACGATTGAATTATTGATAGTGAGAGCAAATATATAGATAGGTATATGTCTCTAAGTTGCACAACCTTTACCTTGGAAAAGTGGGGCTCAGGAGGCCCAACTCCATGCGCACTACCCCAAAAACACTCATGCATGGACGTGTGGATGGTTCTCTTCTCTTGCTTGAACGGCCTAGCCTTTTTAGCGCAAATGGAAGTGATTGATCTTGTATCGTGCAAGAGAAGGCATATCGTGCTGACAGGCACATCACCTTCAAAATTTTTTTATAAATAATTTAGATTAAAAAATTAATTTTAAAAATGACCCACAGTTACTCTATTTTATAAAAATAACCCGTCACGTCAGCTTGTTGAGTGTCCAACACTCGATAAGTCCTCTAATTCCTCGCTCGTGATTGTATCAGTTCAAAATTGGTCGTGTTCATATCAGTACTAGATCTGGTCATGATCGTGTCTAATACACAAACTGATCATGGTCGTATCAATTCAAAACTGGTCATATCAAGATCGAGCTGTTACAGGAGTCAGAGGACTTGTCGAGTCTTCAAGACTTGACAAACTGACGTGGTGGACTATTTTTGTAAAATTCGACAATTATAGGTCATTTTTACAATTAATATTTTTTTTTTTGTGAATTATCTATAAAAAAATTCCATCTAGTGGATGAGCGTAATTTCTTGCTAGATCTTGACACTATTTGTAGTTACATGTAGACTTTCTTGCATAAACATGTCACATGCCATTCCCTAATAGTCGTTTTTTTGTGTGAGGTAATTAATATATAAAACTCAATATAATATTAAAATAAATACTGCTCCACTTGAAGCTAGCTACAAACATGATTTCTTTATTACTGGAACTAGCTGTTTCAATAGGAGGGGCCCCAAACAGAGCTTCAATTTGCTCCCTTGAACAGAGAGGCTAATAATAAGAACAAAAACATTGTCCTCTCTACAATGGAATTTGATGATATGTCACATCAAATTTCTATCAAACCGACCATGGTATTGTTGTGATAATTCATATATGCTCCAATCCATATCTGCACCCTATGAATATAAAGAGTGCGTTTGGATGACTGTATGAGATGTCAGTCTGGTTCTGAGATGCAATTTTTTTTTGTATTTGAATCTTTGTACATGCAATTTGAGCCTGTCCTATGCGGTGCAATTTCTCCCCCAGAACTTGGCCTTGGAAAACATGAGAGCCGCTCGTTTTCCTCAATCTGGCCCGCAGAGACGCGAGAGGCGTTCATTTCCTCGGTTCCTAGCATCCTCCGTCGCCTGGTCGCACACGTTAGGATTACCTCCCTCCTCCGTCTCCGTCTTCGCTTCTCCCTCGGTCTCCGGCTCTCCGTCGCTTACCTACGCCTCCGCATCTCCCATCGCACCGCACACCTCCACCTCTCAGTATTAGGGCCACCTCCACCTCTTCCCCGCAAATGCCGCACCGCGCTGTCCCAAACCTCGTCACCATCTTCTCCTCCGATTGGATCTCATTATTGGCGACGCACAATAGAGACCATGAATGAGGTAAACAAATTTTTATGTTTTATTCTTTAGTTGAACGATTTTTGGTAACATTTGGTTAATTTTTTTTTCATCTTCGCCTTCGTCTCCACCTTCGGCTCTCTTTCTCTGTGTCGCCACCACGACGACACTGTGATGATCCTCGTCGATGACCTTGACCACCACTTACTCCACCCGCAATGACTAATCAGGCGACGACTGCAACCACTCCAGCTTGCTTCTTCGACCTCAACGACGACCACCACTCCGCCCTCATCCTCGTCGTCAGCCACAAGCATCTTCCATGACCTCGACAACAAACTTGGTCAGCTTCCTCGACTTGGTGACATCAACCTCAACTCTAGGGAGCTCTAGCAGCTTGAAGTGGTGACAAACTCTTCTCACTCCCCTGTTCTTCAATGCTTGATGAACTGAGACACTGTGATGTATGAGATGTAATGATCTTTGTAACTCTTTATTGATTTGTATGATATTTGATTATGAATACCCTGGTTCAGTATGTTTTTGAGCTCCTCTGTATTTATAATGATCTAGGCATGGAGTTGAGTAAACATATCAGTACGAGTTTAACTTCTGTTGGTCTTCTCTTCCTGTTATCATATGTCCATTGATTAAAAGATGAGATACTGGAGGATCAATATCAGTTATCTTTGTATTCCTTAGCTTTGTGGAGCAATTGATCAAATAAATTTGTATGTTGTGTTATTGTTTTGTCTCCAGTGTTCAAATCAATCTTCAGGGTTACTTTGTGCTTGTTTGAGGAGCTGAAATGCTATGGAAGAAATGAGATGCTAGACGTTCTTTTCAATTCTAGTATCCTCATCCATCTGCGGATCAAATCAGTGATCATTATGAATTGTTGCATTGGTCCAGTGCTGTTGTCAGGTTTAAATTTCAATTCATCTTTCTTTCCTCTTTGATTGTGCTGAAGTGAGTCAATTTGGGTGAATTGAGTTCAAGTGTGAGTTGAATGCATAATTGTTTAATGATAGATTGTATTACACCAATGGAATTGTGATGTTGAGTGTATCAATCTCAGTCATCTATTCCCTGTGTTTCATCTATTGAACTAATCCTCTGTTGATTGTTGAGTGTGGAACTGTGTTGTGAAGTTGATTTGATTTCTTAATTCATTATTGAACTAATGTGAAATTATGAGAAATTTTTGTGTGCCTGTGATGTAGATAAACTCAAATCTCTTGTGATTTTATAAATGTTTAATATGATTGTTTTACTAACCTGTGTTGATTCTATGATTCAAAACCTATTTGTGGGAGATTTATGTGTGAAGGAAAATAAGAGGAATTGAAGATTCATTTCAATCTACCTCTAATTTAATTCAATTTGTAATCTGTGTTGAACATTGATTGTGTTGATTAAAGTTAGTGAAATTATAGGATTGATCCATGAATATTGCAACCTTTGCTATCACTGTTTTCACATTGTTATTTCGTAATTAAATTTAAATATTCCAAAAAAAATCTGTGTTCCAATACACTCATGCACTCCTCTCATTTAACACTTAACCAAATTTGCATTCTCTCCCTTCAAATAAAGAGGGGTAATCTCACCACATCCTACAATTAAGATAACCACAACCAATCAAACAGCATGTCATCCATCCACCGATCAGAGCCAGTTTCTAATACAGTCAACTAAACAAACTCAACATTCATCTAGGATTCAGAAATTCAGCCAACCAAACAACATCGCTATTACATCTCAAAGTCTTTTTCATCCAATCTGTCCTACTAATATGGGTTAGGCTATATCTCATATATACAACCAAACGCACCCATAGAGATTTGTAATGCCCATGTGTGCCCATACATGTGTTTTATATATATACTAGACTTTACATTCTATTGATCAATGGCAAAATGTCGAAACAAGTATATGACAGTTAAATCTTTATTATCTGTAACAGTGTAAAAATCAGCATCTTTATTCATAAAACACAGGATTCAAATAATTGTACAAGCGTTATTTATGTCGTGTGGAGTAAAATCACTATCGTTAAAGCATAAATATTAGAAGAACCAATCACTTCTCAGAAAATATAAGTATCATGTCGGTCGAAGCCTGTCAAGCCTAAAAGAGTAAGTTAAGATCCAGGAAGTTCCTCATGTATAAATTTAGGCGCCATTCATCAATGGTTTCTTCATCTCCCATGCGGTCAGATTCGACACTCTGATGTCCGCCTCCCCGTGATTGAATACGTAAAGATGCGCGTTTTGCCCTATCGCAAGCGACGGGTAGACTCTTGACAGGATGCATGTCTTGCCTCCAGCTCCAAAGCTCTCAACCACTGAACGATCGATCTATAGATCAAAGAAAACACAAATAGCACTAGGGTGATTAGTCCATAAACTTATAAACTTGTAATGTACACAAGAACTTGGTTACATACACAAAATAAAATGATGTTTCAGATGCATACCAAGCTTCTTAGGGAGATCTTTCCATGTGAAATGTCAGTATCAACGAAAGCAGCATAGGTCGGCTTGTCCAAATCTGGATTGAGAGATGACCTGCTCGAACAAAAGAAAAAACCAATTCAAAAACGGTGCTCTGCTCAATCTGTATGGATCGACAACTAAGGTGGCACGTTTGTTTTTTCGCCGTTTCTGCGGACGAACTTTCCAAGTACACTTGACGAAGGTGCGTAACGCCCGTGTGTTCAACAAAAACCACACGTTTCCGGGACCGCGGATAAAGGCTCAAATGCTTCTGGCTCCTGAGTTTTGTCACAAGTCTATATAATACTACTTGCCATCTGATGGATTTTGACCACCATTCATTTTACTTGGAACTTTGCATAATTAACAACCACTAAAAATTATGTGAATATTTGCTCAAGGACACAGCAGAAAATAAGGTATTGTTAATAGGATATTGATTATGAAGTTGACCAGTGAATTTAGAATTTCATCTCATTGTGATACTGATGACCTATAGTTAAATTATAAAATTTTTATAATATTATAGAATAAATTCCCAAATATATATGAAAATTTTCCTAAAATATGCGAGTATGATAATAGTTTTTGGGCCACAAATGATGGTCGAGATTAGGTCAGAGTCAATGGCACATTAGGGTTGTTTTACCTAGACAAAAAAATTCAGATCAGTACTAAGCGACCCATTCACTCAACCTGATCCAACTGTTGATTGCATTGTCACAATATCAATGACCTAAATAACTATTACTATCATTCTAAAAAAATCCATTTTAAAACAGGGTGAAGAAGGGTATATATAAAAGACATACTTGGTGGGGTCAGTGCACATTAGGACAACATGCTTGTTGTGGGCACCCTTGAAGACCCTAAAGAACACCGCAGTCTTCTCCTCCAGGTTGGCAGAGGCCAGCACCCACAGACCGAAGGGCCCCACCCCGCCCTTCACATCTGCGCCCTTCATTCCGCACAGCTTCGGTGCATCATCGGCAAACGACGGATCAAACGGCTCAGCTTTCTCCAAGCTTGATATCCCAAAGCTCACCTCCACGTCAGCCTGACAAAAACATTTTTTGTTTTTGCAACGTCAGAGATTAGAATTAAAAGGCATCTTTGGAAAAATATTAAGCCAACCACATGCGTACACGGCGTCTTGGTAGGTGATTTGTTACGTGACAGGTGACAAAAGACAGTTTAAAAGTTTAAAGAATTAATGCAAATGTATGAACCAGTTGAAAAGAAAAAAATAATTCTGTAGACTAGACTAGTTTAGAACAAACGAAAAAAAGACAAATTGGATACGTTAATTAGTTTATTCTCTTCTGCAGAACTGATGGATAAGAATCATAGCCCATAAAATATGGGGCACAGGAAAGATACCACAGATGTGGTCCTCGATTGCAACAGGATGTACTCACATGTAGTACCGGATCAAATAAAAGAATATGTTCATATAAAGAGAGGTGTTGGTATGTCCGTTGAGAGAGTATTGTTGACGTATAAATTTGATTTTGGAATTTTTTTATTTTTATATGTATATTTAATTGAAATATTATATTAGTATGTTGGAGGAGGGAGATAGGAGTAGGAGATGGGGGTGAGGTGTATGCATTGTCTAACATATAGATATTATCGTTTATAAGAATACTTTTCTAAAAAAGATCACAAGAGTGTTATTATATTAGTTATTCAAAAAACTTCTTTTTATTTAAACAATTATTTGGAGATTCACCGATATATATCAAAAGGAGAATGTTGTATTTTTGTCCTCTAATTTTAATTCAAAAGTTTAATTTTCGATCTTAGTTTTTTAAAGGAAAAAATTCTTGACTTCCAATTCAATAAAAAAAGGAGACATTTCAGTAAAAAAGTTAAAATTTAGGTCTGTACTTACATAACAATGACACATATGACTTACTTAGAAAAAGGGTCCTAGATTGAGGATTGGAGGGTTTTTTTTTTTATATTTGAAATGCTAAGGGCCTAAAATAGACCTGAACCGGAAGGATTATATTAGGGCTTATCCTTAAATGCGACTACATGTTAAGCGTAAAACGTTAGCGAAGTACTCACCTGGTGAGTTTGCAAACCATGCACTACAAAATGCTCCCCTGGTTTGACAACCTTTTCACCCAAACAAACTGGCTTCCCTCTCAGAGCTTCAACCTCTTCAATTGGCCACTGCACGAGCTGCCTGCCACTAGGGTCAAGCCAAATCTTCCTTGGAATTGCCTGGCACACACACAATGTCGATCTTTTCAGAATTCAAATTAACATTGTAAATTTTAATTTTAATTTGTATGAGAACAAAAATACCTGAATGCCAGCCCAGCCCTTGGCCTTGTCGTGTGTCACACTGTCCGACTCGTTGGACCACCCCCACAGGACCCTCCGCCGCTTCACCGGATCGTAGAATGTCTTCGACGCATAGAACTTTCCATAGTCATACCGGAGGTGGTTGTAGTCGCCGGACGGGTTGTCCGGTACGTACCGCTCCGCCGTCTTGTTGTACGTGCCAATGGTGTAGTAGTCGTACTTTCTTCGATCAAGACTATTCTTGAGGACGTGCTTGAGTTGGGCGCCATACTCGGATGTGTCAAGCCCGTTCTGCCCTGATTCAGGGACTGGGTAGAAGTCAGGGCACTCCCACATCCCGGTGAGCGCCGAGTGGAGCGGGTGCTTAGCCCGGACCCAACACTTGAAGTCTCGACTACGGTACACATACACCATTCCCCGATCATTTACCTCGCTTCCGATGAGCAGCCGCCAGTGCCCGTCGGCGTACCACGCCGTTGTCGGGTCACGGAATTGAGTCACGTTGATGCCATGCTCGGGCGAGATGATTGGGTTGTAGTGCGGCTTAACCCATTCCCTAAGCAACGGGTCAGACGGGTTCTTGGGGTAGGCAATGTTCTGCACTTGGTAGTTGATGTCTGTCCTATTGATCCCTGTGTAGATGATAGCCGGTGTACCATCGGGCAGTATCGTCGCCGAGCCTGACCAGCAGCCGTGTTGGTCGGATGGGATGCTCGGAAAGATGGCCGGTTCTAGGGCGATCCAATTGATGAGATCGCGCGATACTGAGTGAGCCCACACTATGTTACCCCACACTGCACCCTTGGGGTTGTATTGGTAAAACAGATGGTACCATCCCTTGTAGTACATTGGCCCTGTTTCAAAATTTTCAACATTCAATTCAGTCACCACTTACCACTTTTATTTACCTCTACTTTGACTTAGCCATCAAACATATTCATATTACATATTTTTTCCCCTATAAACGAGTTTTATGATGGGCTATATTTTGTCTAGTCAAATTGGTCATTTTTGTAGATTTTGTTGGTCAAATGTTTTGCTTGTACTAGTTGCAAATTGCTTCCTTTGGGTGCATTGTGGTTGGTACTACGCCACGGAATGTGCTGATTGTTATGCACTAAACTATGTAGAATTATAAATTCAGTTTAGCAATCTAGAGGCAAATAAACAAATTTAATGTCCTGTTCCATTGCCCATAGTAAAAGGCCATCCTATGCTTCCCTGCATGCGGTGCCTACGTACCATTTGAGTGTTAAAATGTCCTTCACTCTTCCCATTTTTTTTAAAAAAAATTAGCTATTTAAAATTTTGTGACACCTTAGATCTAGTAGCAAGCTGACAAAGACAATTACAAGAAGCGAGTTGGAAAAAGTCATACCATTTGGATCTGTCCCCAATAAATATTTGCCGTGCCAGGATCACAACCAGCCACCGGAAATAATAAAAAAAATAATTGTGAGTTAGAACTTAGAATCAGACATTGACAGGATCCTTAACCGAACAAACCAGTCTCAATAAGTTATTATAAAGCAAGTATTATTAAAGTTAAACAGAGCCACCAGCACATTGCTTTGTGAACTGGAAGGCCTAATTAATTGTTGCTACTACTAGCTTTGCAACTTCACATCAACTGAAAAAACACCGTCCCCACGAAGGACTATACTTTGGAACGGGGAGAATAACTAACAAGCTGTCTTTTTTGGTACTGCAAATCACATGAAATTAATGAGTAGCCTCATCCCTCATGCCTAGAAACTGAACAAATCACACCACTAGTTTCAGGTGATGCTTCACCTTCTCTGTGATATCTGTCTCCCCATCAGGAAGAACAGAGAGAGAGAGAGAGAGAGAGAGAGAGGGAGCTCAAATTAGAACAGACATGTCTTTCTATTCGCTCCTCCTTGCCATAAATGTCCATGACCTTACATGCTTATAACCATATAAACTATAGCTTGAAGAGAGTAAAGAACGCACTTAACTGATACCTTATGATACCTTAACATCAGATTATTAGAGCTGAAAGAAATGGAGCAATGGAAGCTTAGCTCACCGTTGATCCAGTTCTTGGGGGGCTGGAAGTGGTAGCCGGTTCTGAGCAGGGGGCTCACAATGGATGCCGGCACCGACGCGTTCTCCGTCGACTCGAGGCTCCGGTGGATGACATGAGAAGCTCCGGCAAGCTGCAACAGGAGCAAGAGCAGGCATGGCCCGAGGACCCGTTGAAGAGTCCCCATTGCGTGTCAGAAATTTTAGATACAGGGGAGAAAGAAAGAGATGGGGGTGTAGGAGACCCAGGCCACAAGGGGGGTCATGTATATATAATATAGACTTGGCGCGTATAGAAATTATGTTTCTTTAAGGATTTGTTTATTTCGTCACATGCTTAGTCTTTTTGGTGTGCTTCCAGCGTAATCAAGATTCAAATTGTTCTTTTTGTTTGCTCTTAAGTTAATTCTCTTAAAAAAATTTTTTACCTATTGTCCAATGCATTTTACTGCAGATCCACCTTATCTCAACAAAGAAACAAATTAATTGAAATACATTATAAAAATTGTTATAAGATATTGATGTGAGACTGACACGTGGATTCAAATCTCACATATCATTAAAACACTAATATATTATAGTTAATCCAAAATTTTTCTAGTGTTATAAATAATTAAAAAGAAGAAATTAAGGTCTCCCAACACTAGACCATGCTTGTGTTCCATGTTTGTTCAAAACGCTAGACTATACCCTGTGTGTAAAATAACACTTCAATTTGCTATAGAAATAATATGGGTTTTCTGTAACAAAAGGTGCAGTAACTCTGTGGTGGCTGCAGGTTTTATAGCAATTAATTTTAATAGATCACACATTCTGTTGCTAAAAGAATGTGTATAACTTTACTTTTTTGTACCTGTATATATCCTATTGCTTGCTTGAGTTTCACATACTAAATCATTTTTGAGTTCTGAATTTATAATTTGAATTAATAGTTTTTCAGTTTTGCAACTCAAATTAAAATTTAATGTAGTTTTAAGTTAAGACATTTAATATGAATTTAATTTATTTGTGAATTTGAAATTCTGTATTGAAACATCAACATTAGTAGAACTTTGAACTTGCAACTTAAAATTTTCATGTGAAGTTCTTATTTCAATTTTTTTAAATTTTTTTGAAATATGATTATGATATGTTTTGGAAATAGATATTTTAAAAAATAGTTGTACAAAAGGTTTATATGTTACAAACTCGTTTACTTAAATTTTCCTAGCTTGTTAGGACTAATTTATGACATATATTAGAGGATGAAACCTTTATTGTTTGAATGGTCATGATGGATGACTGCGAACCTTCTAGATGAGATAATTGGTCATCATAGTAAGTATAACCATTTTCTCAAAACTAGTAAACATTAGCCATTGAATCAAGTGAACTGAATTATCCACATCAAATTGGATGCAGTTCTACAATTATTCACAACGAGTGGTCTCACATTCTAAGCTGTGATATGATTTTCTTTTATTCAACATCTTAGGTGTAATTTAATTTAAGAAAATTGAAATTGCGTATGAAAAATAAAAAAAAATGCTCACTTTTATTTACTAAATTGGCCAACATTATTGTATCAGAAGTGTAATTCAAAAAACACCAAAAGTGTCTCCCAATAACCTTAACAAGTTCCATAGCAATTGGATTTGCATAACTAATGGTCAATGAAAGATGGGGCTAAGAAGAAGATAAAAGTCTAGGTTATTGCTTGACCTATCAACCTCTACTCTTTGTTCCAACCAAGAAAAAAATTCAACCCATAGAAATTAGAGACTTCAATTTGTTTTCTTTTCCTTATTAATAAACTTGATAGGAAATAAGTGGATGTGAATATAGAAGGTGCTAGGCAAAGGTATCCCATCACTAATAAGATTGATGATATTAATTTTGTCTATACTTTTGTAAGGATTGAATGAATTATTGTGAGACTCCATGGCTATAAAAGACGCACATTTTTCTCAAATGTTTTCTCCACTGTCGGCCCAACCCCATGCGCCTCCACTTAGCCACTTTCTTCTCCATTGCTAATCCAACCATTCAAACGCCCCCTTCAAATCCTCTCTCTCCTTCTACTACCATTAGTACTCACTCCCATCATTTTTTATGTCATCAAAACAACTTACAAAATTATTTCAAAACTAAAAGATATTCGATTTGAAAGTTGAGATATCGATTTGATTTGTTCTGAAATATAAGGATTAAAATAAACCCAAAAAAATTGAGTAATAAAAAAATATTTGTATCATAGAAAAAAACTACTTAAAACTATAACTCTATCCTATTACTCTCTCTGCATGTATACTATAAGTTTCACCTTATATACTATCTTCATTATAAAATCTGCCATTCTAACTTTCTTTTTTTAAGAGGAAATTACATTTAACCATAATTACTTTAGTATTATTGTCAGAAAACCCATACTTGTAAAAATAATTCAATTTGTCCTAATCTTGTTAATTATTTGTCAATTTTGTCTGTCTTAATCATGTTATAGCTATTGGGTGTGGTTATGTCACCTTTATAGTGTTGGCGTGACACAAAAGAAATATTAATTTATCATTTGATTTTGATTTTTGATTTTTTAATGTTGGGAGTGAAGTTTAATTCTTCTCATTTTATTTATTTTTTAACACAAAATGATTTGCTAACACTACACAAGCATCCTAAAAGTGTCATTAAGGTGTTGCATCGAGGACTCATGGTATTAATGTGGCAAAGCTAACAAAATTAAAGGATAATCAGTAAAATTTGTGGAAAACTGATATATTTGGCAAAAGTTTTCATCGTAAAGTGAAACTTTGCTTAATATCTGGGGTTTTCTGCAGTATGTCAAAATAAATGTGGTTAAATGTAATTTCTTTTTTCAATCGTCTTATATCTGCATTCATACTGTCAAAACTAAAGCCCCGTTTGGAAACGCAGTATTTAAAAATCACAGTATTTGAAAGCCATGGTTTTGGAATTGTCATGCAATCAAAACCACAGTATTTTGTAGTATTTCAAAACCACAGTTTTTGAGAAAACCACAGTTTTTTAAAGTGTTTGGATACACAGTTTTTTTCAAAGTTTTCAGGTTGATGTTTAAATAAACTAGTTGTTATGAGTTTTAAAAAACTAGCCGTTGGATAATTTCTACAGGTGTTTGGATATCATAGTTTTTAATGTAATATTTTATTCAAATAATTATATATTAGACAAATTATATTGAACAATTTTATACAATACGACATAGTATTTAAAAAGTCATGTTTTTTTTTTAAAAAAGCCATAGATCAAATAATTCATTAGAAGTTCAGAACAAGATTTATCAAAACAATGCTTAAATCTGAAATTTTTTTTAGACATGAAGCATCATACGTTCATAACACAATATTCAGTTCAACGGCACAAATTGTCTTTGGATTCGTCTAGTAAAATTTCTGGAAGATATTTCTAGAATTCTGCATCCATTTCATCCACCTAAAACTAAGTTTTGGCATAAGATTTTTCTCTCCCAATGACTACTAGATACAAACAAAAGAGGAGAACGAGTCAAAATATCAAGAATATCTCCATTGTAAATTGTAAAGGGCTTTCAGAACAATGGGAACCTTTTTTAGTGCTTCAACACTACACTTCAACACTACACTTGCCAGCAAAAGCCATAATTGCTTGGAGCAAGAGTATCTGGGAACTTTCATCTCTCAACAGCAGCAGCAGCACTTGAGAGAGGCAACAGGTGGGGAACAGGGGGCGCAGGGCCATGGAGTGGCGGCGCGGCGGGCGCGGGGGAGTGGAGCGGCGGCGGGGAACGGCGGGCACGAGCGTGGAGTAGCGACGTGGGCACGGGCTCAGATTTGGCGACGTGGGCTCAGATCTGGCGACAAGAAGAGGAGGAGGGGGGAGCGGCGGCTCACCTTTTTCAGGCTTCTCCATTTGATCTTCGGCCGTCGGTGCTTCGTCGGAGAGATGCCGATGCCGATGTCGGCACTGCGAGG
Source organism: Pharus latifolius (assembly GCA_019359835.1). NCBI lineage: Eukaryota > Viridiplantae > Streptophyta > Magnoliopsida > Poales > Poaceae > Pharus > Pharus latifolius. Next base: position 67,544,836 of record CM033320.1, on the reverse strand, counting down.
GAGGAGACTCGGGATGTGGTGTAGCAGGGAAGGAGGAGAGTCTCACGCCAGGAGGGAGAAGACATTCGGGCGTGCATGCATCAGAGAGAGGAGAGAAATTTGGTCAAAGTTTTGAGGAAAAACTTTGCACCAGACCAAAGTTTACAAAACTCTTAAAAAAACCATGGTTTTGAAGAAACCATGGTTTTAAAAATCATAAAATACTTTGTAATCAAACAGCATCTTGGTTTTCAATACCACAGTTTTCTTCAAAACCATAGTATTAAAGAAAAACTTTAAAAAAATTGTGTTTCCAAACAGGGCCTAAATGACGGAGGTGGTCATTCTCAGCAAGCTGGTGGTAGCAGTGATTGGTCAAACTACTTGTTTCTCTTGAAATTTACTTGAAAATGATGGCAGGATAAAACTAGTCCAGCTAAGATGCGACGAAATGACAAACTATCGAAAAGAGCATCACGCATTTGACTCTATGGTCTGGACCAATTGAAAATTACCAGCTGGAGATGTGTGGTTGGTGTTGCGGTTTAGTTGAGTTTAATCATCTCTGTTAAGCTGTCTTAATGGGTTGTAAAATAAACTCAGAAGATAAATTTGGCGTTGGCCTAATTTAATCTTATGAGCACATAAATTTAACTTTAAACTAGAACTTCCCCAGCACCTTTACTATTTAGCATCTATTTTTAGTCTTTTTTTCCCTCTAATTATGGCCGTCCATTCAATTCCAATGGCAGTACGACCTATTACTTTCTTTTTTTTTGTTCGTCAGGCTCGAGATGCACATGTACAAAAAACTGTGTACTCCTGCATGCACAAATACTCATTTGTTTCACAGTATTAATCCAAACCACTATATACACGGATATGAAATTATAAAATTAAGTGAAGAGAAATATAAAAAAATTCATGTTACTCATGACTAAAATACAACATGACATTAATAGAAACAATTAATTGTTCACTATATCTCTAATGAAAATAACCAAAGTGAAATATCACTGGTACATTATGAGAGATAAAATAGTAAGAAATACAATAAAATACCATCATTTTCATTTATAAACTTATATTATAAAATGACAATTTTCAAGAGAGTAGACCTATATAGAAAAATGGAGAGAGTAATATATCAAAAATGGACATAGTAAGTTTGAAGATTTTCAAGTTCAATAATATTTATTTAAAAAAATAAAGGACAAATAAGAAGGTTATTGTGAAACCTATAAAATTTTATAAGGAAAGACAATCAAATGTAAGGGAAAATAAAAAGAACAAACAAATATATAATTATAGATTGTTTGTTTTTCACTCTTGCATATTGCCGTGTTTGTTCATGAAACTTTGCGGGATTCCACAATATGCATTCCTTTGTACCCCCTAACTTTTTTGAGAATTTTGAAATTTTGAAAAGTCATAAATTTACCTGGTTTCTACCCGTAGGAGCGCGCAAGTAATATCCCATAATATATTGCTTAAACTGAACTTACACGTTAAAAGTTGCATAATTATTTATCTAGGAAGCGAGACATAATTAAGGTGGAAGGGTGTTTTAAGAGCTGGGTTTATGGAGCACGTTTTGTGTAGCTAAGGATACGGTTGAAAAGAATTGTAGGCTTAACGTGACCCGAATGATGGGGTTAAAGTGCAATATAGTAAAAAAGCCCATCTATCTCATGTCTTTTCTTCAGGAAAAGTTCGTCTTTTTTTTTTTTGGAAAGCAAGTACTCTATCCGATAATCCAAATGATCAATGAAAAACTAACTTTGTAGAGTTTGACGTAATTAATAGTCTTTAGTTAGCACCAAAAATATTTAGTGCTCAACTTTTCCCTCTATACTTTGTGACCTCTATAATAACTTTATAGCAAGGGAGGATTAGTAATCCTTCTTATTCATTCACAGAAGCAGCTTAATGGGCCGCGTCTAATCAATGCTTTAGCTTTAATCTGATATCTTATATTCCCTTTCTCCATTTATTAATTTTAAAACTGTAATAGGCTAATGGACTTCTATGCCATAATTCTTCTAGCGGTTACTAGTTCTTTGGCTTCTTTTCTTTTTATGAACTCTTCATAGTTCCTATAGCGAGGCACAGAATCATAAAGAAATTAAAGAACTTTTAAATGCTCCATTTCAGGTCATCTCGTCTCATCATTCTTCAACACATTCAGAAAGAATGGTAAAATTGGGTTTAAACAAGTATAGGAAGAGAAAATCTTTTTTTTTTAAAAAAAGTTCAGGATAGAGCACAATGACACAGGGAAATATATAAAAGAAAAAAAAATCTACCATCACCTAATAAGGCATAACTTTATCAACTTTCAAAAAAGATATTGAATTTTTTTCCCAACCTCTCTATCTAAATCATCTTTTGTTTATTATCTGTTATATATCGATCTGCAACGGCACACTGACAATATATTTTCTGTACAATAAGGCACGGAGAGCCAAAGACATCGTGCACACCACTACAGGCATACATACAAGTATCCACCATTTCGTGCCAAAAAAAAAAAAAAGGGAATGATTCAAGCAAAAACTTCATAAATTTGTGGACGAAACATTTCTACGTTTTTCTTCGTGATATCTAAGAAACACGATCTTCACCACGTAATGAAGTAATCTCCACGAAATAAAAAAAATATTTATGCATGCAGGTGACGTGGTCTCTCCCCTCTTCCTCTGTCTACAACTAGGCAAGCTTCACCTCCTCTCGTGAGAATATACCATGTGAGGTTTGGATTCTCTCATTTTTTTAACCAAAAGATACGTTATATCTTTTAAAATATACGAATCATCAAATCGAGATTTAAAATTGGATAGAGAAATTTTTTTTTCAAATAATTCAAAAAAAAAGTCTTAAATATCTCAATATCTTGCATATTTCCATTCAACAATTGATTAACAATCGTTTTGTTGATCATACTTTTGTTCCTTTTTAAGTTGAATGGTGGGTGATTCGAATCTTTCACAACTCCAACCGGCAAGATTTAATGGAAGCTGGTGTGTCGGCTTTCACTGAAGTAAGGTGTGGTTGGAACACATAAATTCTGATATGCGTAAATTTTATATATATCACAAAAAAAAGTATATAGAGTACATGAAAGATGTATCCAGAATACATACTCTTAAAAATATAAAAATTGATTCACACACGCATATATAAAGCACCAAATTAGAATTCTTTTTGATCCTGAAATCATTCTAAACTCACAAATTATTCATGTTGTATTCGTTAAATAAATAAAAATACTACTGGATTAATATATTGTGAGTCTTTGTGTGTTGTATTCATTAAACGAATGAAAACACTTTCTGGTAGTATCTTCATTCATTTAATGAACACAAATAATTTGCAAGTTTGGAACAATTTTAGGATCGAAAAGGATTATAATTCAGTTCTTTAATATACATATAATTTATGCATATCAAAATTCTCAAATTAGAATTTTGCTTGTCCTCAAACAAAGATAGGAAATTATGATATCAAAATATCAAACAAGAAGGAGCAAAGATCAGATAATTCATTCGTGAGCTAATATTAGCATTCGCAAACATACATAGAATATATAATAATTGGTCTTAGAAATTTAAACTCAAATGTCAGTGTACAAAGTACCGATTCCAGGTTTTGTCTTAATAATTCAGTTCTTTTCTTTTTTTTCGGGTACACATTCTCTTAAACTAGTTGGTCAATAATTCAACACCACCTCCCGACGAGTCATTTGTACCTTTTTTCATATTTTTTTAATTTATTTACTTTTACTGAGCTAACCACACCATCTCTCAAATATTTGGTTATCGATTCATCACTATCTTTCATAGCGGGTTATATGTACTTTGCACATAAATTTTTAGAAAAGAGACAACAAGTTTTCAGAAACATAATAAGGCAACAACGTTCGGGCGTCAAATTCAAGCTAAAATTTATTAAAAATTATAAGTGTGGATAAAACAATGATTAATTTTAGAGAACAAACATCCTTGTTAAGACAAAAAATTAGATGGTGATGTATACAAGAAAATGAAATTTAAATGATTGGGACTGATGAAGAGATATTGAATGATATACAAGCAACACAATAAATTCAACCTACAAATTAATCTCTTCAGCTTAGTTATGCTTCTAAACATGCAAATTTTTTTTGGTTTAAGAGTTTTCTATAAGAAAATATTTGAGTGATGAGATTGGTGAAAGACACAATTACATTCAGTTTTTTAAGTGTCAAGAAATTTCTCAAATTGTCTGCCAAGGTTGGACCAGAGATAATGTTCAGTAAAAAGCGGAATTAGTTTATATATACATGTTATGTTATTGTTACCTTATTGTTACTTGATTCCGATTCCTCTGGTTGTTGGTCTTTACTAAAGTCGTCTGCTGATTGAGGTGGATTATTGCGCTTAGGTTTAGTCGTTAGTGTCGACTGCTTGCTTGGCGCCTTCCTCGTCTCCGGTTCACTACATCACATGATTCAACAATATCAATAAAAAATATTCCACAAGAATTTCCAAAATAAACTTTACATCTAGTGAGAGTTGATATTTCTTTCCCTCAAAATTTTACAGAATTACTATATTCCAAATGGACCTTATTACAGTAATTCTGATGGATTGGAGCGGTTTTTAGTGTGTGTAAGTATCTAGCGTATTCTATTTTTTCGGTGTTTTTGTGTATTCTATCTAAAAAAATTCATATAAATAGTTATGAAAAATTCTATAAAAATTAGAGAATGTGTACATTAGACTGGTTAAATAGTCTATAAAATTTTAATTCTAAACTAAATGTATATTAAGAAAAAAAAACAAATTTCAATGAAAATCAATTTTTATCTTTTTATTTTTTAGATTTATTTCACACACATATATATAAAGTGATCACGCTTTGCTTCCAGAGATGCAATTATGCACGCACGCACGCAATTCATAATGGAGAAAAAAAACAAGGGAAAACTCCATCCATAATATGGAGCAAGTGTGTATTTTTTTTATCTATTATTATTGAAAATTCACTCTTCTTTTTTATCACTAAATATGTACTGAAATTTTGTATTTTCTATCACCATCAACTGTTAGTCATGTTAAAGATATCTATTTATTTAGTTAAGATTTTTATATAATTTTGATTAGAATTTTAGTATTGTATTTGATTAGAACTTTTCTGTATTGGTCGATATATAGGTCTATTAGTTTACAATAATATTATTATGATGTCTTCATTTAAATTTAATATAGTATCAGAGTCAAAATCCTCAAAACTTTAAACTTAGCTGCCCACCATCGATTCACCTCTCTCGGGAGGCGGTGATAGACACGAAACTCTTGGAGATGATGCCTAAGAAAGTTCAACGCGAAACTCCTGGAGGCGGTACCTAAGAAAGTTCTTTATTTTTCTTTGATCTGCTTCTGAATCTTTGATTTGGTCACCGCTGAGGGCATGCACCCTGGCCAATTCGTCTATTGTGGCCACCGTGCCACCCTCCCCATCGGCAATGTCCTACCCGTTGGCTTTGGGTTCATTTGGCCCTAGTTTGACTAGTTATAATTCTGGTTTATTTGGGCTCGTTTGGTCCTAATTTGACTCTGATTTGACCAATTTTGATACAGGTTTGTTTGGACTCGTTTGGCCCACTTGGTTTGACCAGTTTTGATTTTGGTCTGTTTGAACTCGTTTGATCTTGATTTGACTAGTTTTGGTTTTAATCTTTTTGAGCTTATTTGACTCTGATTTGATCAAAATTTATTCTTTTGATCATGGTTATATGCATGCCTTTGATCATAGTTATTGGTTATTGGCTAGTTTTTGTAGTCTTCTTGCTATTTTGGATTGTGAGAGTGTGTCATTATTGGCACATTATCTGCAGCTTTGGTATTATTGGCTCATCATCTGCAATTTCATTTACTACTTGTTGTGTTGCTGGTTATTCCTCTACTATTTCGTTTGTTGTTGTAATCTTCTTTTGCTGAGCCTCTCGTCTTTAGATTTTAACATATCATAGTTTTCTTCTTTTTAAATTCAAGTCTACTTCTGCTTTGAGTTTGAGAGGAGGTGTTAAAGATATCTATCTATTTAATTAAGATTCTTATATAATTTTGATTAGGACTCTAATATTATATTTGGTTAAAACTTTTCTTTGTATTTAGTAGAATTCTTCGGTATTGGCTTATATATAGGTCTATAGATTTATAATAATATTATTATAATGTTTTCCCTTAAATTTAACAAGTCAATGGAGTAATTAATATTTTTATTTTTATCAGATGATATTTTTAGTCTGTAAATGGGGTAAGTATACTTTTATGAAGGACTGTAAAAATATATTATACTTCAAATAAGAAATATTTTTGAATCAAGAATATATTTTGTCGGTAAATATATCTCTACAAGGATAAAAATAATATATCTACAGAGATAAAAATGTTATTTATTTTGTTGATTAGTAGTTGACTAAATGATGATGCAAATACAAAATATCAGTATGTATTTAGTGGTAAATAAAAAAAACTAATTTTTAGTGATAAGATACAAAAATATTCACTTTTTCATTTGTTTGAACAAAATTTTCCGACAAAACAATTATATCTATGTCATGTTTCTTGTTGCAATTGTGGAAGAGGAGATCCGGTAGTGAGGAGATCTTTGGAATTTCTCGCGATTATGGAAGAATAGATCTTCTACTTAGCAGAATGCATGATATGTTAAAAAAAAAAAAAAAGAAAAAAACTGTTGTTGCTACGACTACCGTTGTACTGACTTTTCAATGTTTTTTTAATTATCACAAAGCTGTATGCCTTTGGCCAAGAAATAATAAATCTCAGGAGATTTTTTATGGGATCATTGACTCAAAAGAGTCGGACTACTTCGGTTCTAGTCAACAAAAAGTAGATTTGAGTGAATCATATTAAGATATTTAAAATAATTTTTTTAATAAAAAAAATTTGAATTAGTTTTTTTTTATTGTTGGAGACCCAGATCAATAAGATAGATCTGATGTAGTCTTACCTCACCCTCAAACTAAGATAGACCTCCCGAACTTAGGTGGATGTATCAGGAGGGTTTGATCTTACTTAGGTCTAGCAAAAATAACAAATTCGATTTATATAAGAGAAATTTAGAAAACTCAAGAAACTCGGTTTAAATTGTTTTTTTGGAGAAAGCGGTTGTTTTTGTTAGTGGCTTGCGAACCTAACTTTTTAAGGTCAAATTAACTTTGTATATACAATTTTGTGATCTCAAACATCAACATTGTCGTGTCAATCATGCTCAAACATGAACTGTTCATCAAAAGTCTAGCATTTCGAATCTTGATAAGCACATGACGCTTGCAAGCTTTTTTTACTTTGGTTTTGTCTACTTTGTTCAATAATTGAAAAGAGAGGCTCTATTGCGTACCACTATATACTCTCTTTTCTTCTTGTCTGTCTAATTAACTATATATATGCTAAACAAGTATCTAGCATGGACTGTTACAGAATCTTGCTGAAATGAAATGATTAGGGGAGTACTTAAAGTGTGTTTCCAAAGTGCTTATTGACATTTGAACTCTCAAAGTATACCTATACTGGAATTTATTTTCTTGTTTCTGCCTTAGAAGGAAAAGAAAGGGGGCACTACTTTTCTCTCCATTTAACTCCTTATATAAAAAATGAACAATCTAGATCAAAATGACGAATCATGAGATGATTAACTATTTGAATTTATTTTCTATATTAATTTAAATTAATCAAATTAAGATTATTTTATTAAGATTCTAAGAAAGACAATATTTTCCTCTTGTGCTATAAGAAAGAGGATTCCAATCCCATCATTAGACCACACATTTTCATCCGGTTCATTCCAATATACTTACCCCGCCTTTTATGAATATATTTATGCAAATTTTAATTTATACAGCTAAACGTTGATGTATGATGCAACCAATCGTTGAGTTTTGGACACTTTTGTATACTACGGAATTTTTTTTTTTTGCCTCCTTTGCTTAGAGTTTGCACAAGTTTATACTGCATCAGGGGGTTGTTTACACATGATATTTCCCCTTATTAGTTATCACTCCTTTCTATATCTCTAGTTATATGGGTTGTTAGAGTTCATGTGAGAATTCAAAAAATTGAATAATTAAGTAATTGCATTTGGAATTTTGGACGCGAAATTTCACCCATATATATAGACTTAAAGGGCCATATTTCTTTAGAACAGACTAAGTTTGCATCGGACCCAGCCCAACTGCCCAACCCCGCTATCAAGTTTCTTGAAGCCTGACAAAAAGGTTGGGTTGGGCCTACGAGATCGGCTTGTGGGTTCATAAAACACAAAAAGAAAATAAAATAAATGTTGTAGGGCTCTCTCTCTCTCTCTCGCTTCTCTAAATTGAAAGATTCTTCGGCTTTTTCCAATGCAATAGATGCTTGAAGAAGGCCTTGCTGAGAGTGTGTTACACATCGGGAATTATCCAATTCTCTTTCTTCAATGTAAGTGCTCATACATTTAACAACTTTGCAACATCACCTCTCACGTAAAAACAAAAATCTCAACAACAAAAAAATCTTTGGTCCCAAATAAAAAAGATATGCACTAATTTTTGTTCTCCTCCTCTTCTCTCTCCTAGTTAGCTAGTTTTTTCCTTAAACGTCTTTAACATGAAAGATGCGTTTTATTTTTACATGTGTAATACAATGTCTACCTCTAGACCTCATGGATGAAGTCAAATGGTCTTTCAAGTCAAAAATATTTTCTGTGAAGATCTCCTCATACGAGACATAAGTTAACACCTATTTGATCATAACATAACACGAAGATTTAATAGTTTTTATCAGGATCTCATTCGTGAAGAGCTTCCTCCGAGAAGGCACGAGATGGTGCACCCTGGAATCCATAGACTCTAAACTTCCAACAGAGGATACGCGTTCAACACAAACGAGGGGATCGATTAGCTAAGTTTTGAACTGGCTCAAGATCAAACGACAAATGAGTGCTTCCTGTGCCTGTTAGATTCGTATCATTCTAACCCTCCGTGGTTTTCGTCCGTGATATCCTGATTTGTAACCAACCATGCTTATCCCCGATTCCAATCCACCAAATCATCACTTATCCCGATTTCTCCTCAGTCCTCGATCGATCGTAACTCAGCTGCCCTTTTCTTTCTTTTTGTCGCTCAATGCCCGTACCCCATCTGCGCTCCATGTCACCCATGCCATCGCCTCTCACTCTTGCCTTTGATTTCATCGCAGCGCTTCGTCTTTAGTAGTTCTCGCCAATTTATCAGTCTCAATTATCTAGCCATCCAGTATCGTTTTCCCCTTTTCTAGTGCCGCCATATTCTCTGATCCCTATCCCGAACCGAACCTGAACTCTGCATACCTCTGAATCGCATCACTCATTCCTGCATTCCTTTATCTTGTCAATCATGCATCTTCATCTCCTCGTGCATGGATGAATATGTATACGTCACTATCTTCTTGGATGTTAGCAACAGTACGTGATTGCCTCGTATGCGACTGTTGGACCTGACAAAAAATCATCAAAGAGCATGGAAACAATTGGAAGTAAAGACACCACATCTAAGTGAGGCAAGTCACACACTTCTGACCACATTGAAACCCATAATTTGGAAATGCTATAGCATCTTGATTTTGAACTTATTATGCATCTTACTTTGATAAACAACTTATGTTGGAATGAATCTTCTTAGTTATGAACCTAAATTTGAGTAGCTATACTTAGACTCTCTGAGCCACATGTCATACTCCTAGTGCCTTAGAGATAGAAGTAGTAAACTGGGTATTACATCAATTCAATTATGCAATTTAAATATATTCTTAATCTAGTTTGGCTTATCTTAAAGCATGATGTTTTAAGTACCAAAGCTATGCCTTGAAAAAGGAAATGATGTTCTCTGGTGAGGTTGAGAAGGTTGAAAAGGCTGGTGGATGCCTAGTGCATCTGTCGGAATAGTGTATTGATCCCTCACCTAGACAATTAAGGACCAAACAATTGTGTTATATTTTCAGTGGCATACAAAATATATCAACTATAAGTCTGGAATGAGACGGACTTAACCCAGTAACTTATTGCGTATTAATTTTATTCCTGTATGGTGATTGTTCTCATTTCATGATATGAAATGGGTATAGCATGAGAGATATGAAAGGAGCGATCGTTTTGAGTTCTGATCTGGACTCAGGGGAGTGAGGTGCACCTCACAATGGCAAAGTTGACCGTTAGAGTTGTTTGCTAGGCAGAGACATAAATTAATACTAAGGTTGTGAAAAATCTCGCTTCCTTCAGCTCAGTCGTGTGTAGAATTTTGTATGTAATTTGCCTGACTGTGGTGGTAGATAGAACCTTATGAGTAAGTGGAACACCTCTACAGAATTAATAGTTGATACAAGCCCAGAGCGTGTGCCGCAAGAGAACGGAGACGCGGCAGTGGGCGAGTATGTCGTTCTTCCATTGAGACTAGATCGGAAGCAAACGTATAAAACTAGGACTAAATCAGAATGGAAAAGAGGGAGAAAACATTAGAACGAAAAAGAGGGAGAAGTGGTCGTCAGGCGTCAAACAATCGGTGCTAAATCTATACGTGTGTTCATGAGTACATACGACAGAATTGTAATCGTTGAGTAGTCCACGAGAGGAAGGCAAAGGCAACTAAAATGAATATATCTCTCGATGGTATCAACGAACAAATGTGTAAAGAAATAATATGGACTGTTCCTCAACTCATCTCAACCATGACCACGATAACTAGCCCAATCGAAAAAAATTAGTGTTTGAGAATTTAAGAATTGAAACGCTAGACAAAATTTCCCAAAACAATGCAAACGCCAAATAAAAGAACTCTGACTCACAAATAGTAAATAATTCACAGAGAATAGAATGAACAGGCAATTGATAACAAGACTTAAAATCCCTAACTCCTGATCAATTTAACATGCAGGTTTCCAAACTCCAAATCTATGCAGAGATATTGTAACTCACATAATTTGACACCACACATCAATTTTTTGTTGACTCTTGAGCCCTGATTAGGGTTTCGGTGATTAATGATATCCGTGATATATGCGACTAACCTATGTATTTGAGACTCAGGTTAATCAGGGGAGAAAACATCACAAAAGTGCGAATCAAGATTATCAAGACTCCATGAAGCAAGAATGACGGAAAACTCCGACAAAAGTACTAGTATCTAAACCTAGTGTTTTTATTTTTGAAAATTTCTAGTTTAGATGGTCGTATTATTAAGAGGGTTTTAGCACAAGTCATTTGATCAACCTTGAAGTCTTTGGAAACATATTTGCATATCCATCAAGCCCCTAGTTGAAATTGGGTAAAATTCAGAAATTCTATTTTCGTTTTGAACTGGTCGGACAGTGTCTGAAATGGCCGGACAATGTCCGGCCAATACATATTTCTTCTGAAAATTGCAAAACGAAAACCAAAGACAAATAAACTTGTCCGGTGCATCTGTCCGATTTAGGCCGGACATTGTCCGAAATGGCCGGACAATGTCCGGCCAGTACATTTCTTAAGGCAAAGTTTATTTGCAATCAACAGAGACAAATGAATCCGTCCGGGGGCTTTTGTCCGGGACGCACCGGACATTGTCCAAAGTAACCGGACAATGTCCGACCTATATAAAATTTCTATGAAGTTGTAAACGAGTGTTAACAGAGACAAATCCATTTGTCCGGACAAATCACATTCGTCCGGTCCATATTTTCCTTGTGAAGTGTTTAGGCAAGTGTTAACAGAGACGTATGCATTTTGTCTGGACAAATCACATCCGTCCGGACTGTTCATGAACTGTTAAACATGGATGTTAACAGAGACATATACATTTGTCCGGACTATTTGTCTGGACAAATCCCATCCTTCCGGCCTTCACAAAAAGTTTCAAACGGCTACTGACACTCAAAAATCACGTGATCAACGGTCACTTTATTTGTACTGACCGGACATTGTCCGAAATGGCCGGACAATGTCCGTCCAGTACAACTTTCGCCCAATTTTCTTGAAAACGACCGTTTTTCTGAAACTATATAAACCCTACTGTTTGGAGAAGCTGTACACACACAAATTTCATCTCCTAAGCTTAGTGAAACAGCTTGCAAAGCTCCTCATACTCATTCTCTTGCATTCAAAGCAAATTCTTGAGCAAAACATTGAGAGCTAGTTGAGAGAGGTTGAAATTGAGCTATTTGCATTTGCATACTTGTTCTTCAAGCCTTGAGGTTGATCAAGCAAGGTGCTACGCTCATTACTCTTGGTGATTGCCGTCACCTAGATGACCAGGGAGGTCCGGCGATCTCTCCATCGACGGTGTGTGTCGGAGAGGCCCGGCGGTTGGTTGTAAAGGCTCGGAGCTCGCCTATCCGGAGAGGAGAAGGGCTACCCCTAGTGGAATCGAAGCAAAAGCTCTAGTGAAGAGCGCTTCAACGAGGATTAGTGGAAATCGGCAAATTTTCGAGACCTCAGGAAAAATTCGATCTCTTCGGTTACTTCTATTATTTGCTTTATACTTTTAGAGATTGAATTGTTGCTCTTGACTCTTTATTAATTGCAAAACTTACTTTGTGTCGTCATTCATATCATTTGAGTATTGATATTGCAATTTAAGTTGTTAACCACTATATTAAAAGTAAAATTTGAAAAACTGCCTATTCACCCCCCTTTAGTCGGCATCGTTCGATCAACATTTTTCATGGAACAACCACTGAAATTTGTAACGAAATTAACCTTTAGGTTGTTAGCTCATTTAACATTCCAGATATGATATCAAGATTGCACAAACACATAGCCATGGCAGCGCGGATGCGGTGGATAGGTGGCGGTGTGGATGCGGTGGCGCAGGAAGAGGGAAGTGGCGGCGCGGGTGGAAGCAAAAAGGGGGGGGGGGAGAGAGAGAGAGAGAGAGAGAGAGAGCAGAGGGAGTCAGGAGAAGAGTGGGGTGTGGGATGGCGGAGTAGATTCGGCGCTTGCTAGAGGAGATGGCGCTCTCAGGGTGGTGTAGCGCAGAACAGTGACGGTGCGGCGAAATTGGTGTTGGATGACGACATAGCAGAACAATTTTGGGCGCAAATCTATCACAGATCTAAGCGGTGGCATGGAGCAGAGGTGGCGCGCAGGACGGCGAATCAAATCCACGGCACAACATGGTGCAACGGTGGGAAGTAAAGGTGGGGTGGCGGTGCGATGTAGGGGTGCAGAGGCAGCGTTGGAGGAGAGTACTACTGCGAAATCCGGTGGTGAGGTACGATGAAGGGAGGAAAGGCAGCGATGCAGCACAATGCGCAATCCGGTGGGCGGCGAAGCAAGAAAAAGGGAAGAGATGGGAGAAGAAACAGAGAGGAGGAAGAAGAAGGGAGAAGAAGAAGATGTTGGTCGAAGAATGTCAACTAGAGGGGGGTGAATAAGAGATATTAGAACTCAACCCCAAATTACATATTCAAATTCGATCACAAATTTTGAACAGAATGAACAGACTTAAATACAAGTACTGAAAACAGATACTTTGTTCAAGAATCAAAAACAACAAAGGAATGATCGACACAAAGCTCAGCAGCGGAAAAAACACAGCAAGAAAAACAGAGCAAGAAAGAGATAACCGATAACACGATAATTTTCCCCAAAGTATCGGAAGTTTGCCGACTTCCACTAGTCCTCGTTGAAGCACTCCACATAGGAGTATTGCCTTGATTCCACTATTGGTTGCTTTTCTCCTCTCCGGATAGGATTAGCACCATACCTTCACAATCGTATACAACGTCTCTTCGACAAGTCCGTCTGTAAAGAGATCGCTGGTCTCTATTGGTCGTTTAGATGATGGTAATCATCAATAGTAATAAGTATAGCACAATCTCTTAATTTACTTCATACACCCGAAGCTCAAGATGCTATGCAAATGTACTCTCACAATGCTAGCAACAACTAGCGGCAAAGTGAATGATCTGAGCTCTTTGTTCTCTGCTAGCAACAACTAGCGGCAAAGTGACTGCTCCAAACTCTTTCCACTTTGAAAGCAACAACTAGCGGCAAATGAATGCTCTGAGCTCTTTGCTATTTGCTCTCTGCTAGCAACAACTAGTGGTAAATTGAATGCTCTCAAATGATTTAGAGTGAATGCAACTAAGCACTTGAATGCAACAACATTCATTTGGCATTAGCACTCTTGGTGAAAGCTACACAAGCTGTATTTAAAGCCCTCAGCTGGAAATTAGCCGTTTGCCTCTCTCCGGAAAAACGCACACTAGTCGTTTGTCCAAACTTGACAAGACGTCCACCAACTACTAGCATTAAATGCACTTGTCGGTGACCGTTTGAACTCAAGCTTTCAGAAGAAATTTGGTTCAAACTTTGACGAACTGCAGTCGGTATAAGAGAATGTTCTCTGATCACAATCTTACTGAACTGAATGACAGCCAAAACCATCTGGTGCGAACACGACAGAGTTCAGTAAGACAGTACTAGGAACGGACCCGTTCACATTCGACCAACGTAGTTCTTGGTACAAGCGCGACCATAACCAGTATGAGATGATACAACCTCGATCAAGTTCACTACTGTTATAACGTGCTTAGTACCACACGATCATGACTGAGTCTTGACTCAACTATGGACACAGTGATAGAAGGTAGTGAGACCACACCAGTTTCAAGATCGACACCACGACCACTTAGGCTGCACACATAGTCACTGTGGCCACAACAATCACAGACGCAGCCACGAGACCACAAAGGTCACAACACAGTCTTCAAGACCACAAAGGTCGCTCACATAGTCTAAGACCACTAAGCTAGGTCGCAAACACAGTCTACAAACCTGAAGGTCTCATGGCCGATCACTAAGATCTCCAAGATCGCAAACATAGTCATGAGACCACTAAGGTTGTAGATATAGTTGCTAGCATCACAAAGATCGCCAGCACAATCATTGAGACCACGAAGGTCCCAGACACGGTCCCTTAGAACATTAAGGTTACAGGCCAATGATAGACTGTGCGACCATGGACAATGAGAACATAGACAGTGCGACTATGGACAGTGAAAACACAAACTGTGCTGCAGATGCTCAGAAATATGCAAATAAACTTTAAGCTTGCATCTAAACTATATGATATGCATTTTGAGCTTGAAGGTGCATAAGATAAATCAAGTAAGCTATACTCCTCTTAATAGTACGACCATAAAATCTAAAACAAAAGATTAAACCAGGTCGACTATACCACGAGTAAGCGATAGACAGGCTGTCTTCATTGTAAATGACCGTTAGAAGAGCTTCAGTCTTTATCTTCGGTCATCGCCATGGATACGTCGATCATAGAGATCGTCTTTCCAATCTTGAGACCACAGATGTTGTGACCTTGGATACTTCGATCATAGATGTCGTAGTTAGCGACTTTGTTCAACTTTCTTGTCTCTCAAGGGTTCTCAGCATTTTGCTTTATCAAGCTTGATCTGAAAACTACAACACTTATAATAATCAGGTTAGCTCTATTAGCTGTCATTAAACATTTAAACTTTAAAGTTCTATTTAAACTCCCTCAATTTCTGAGCAGGTTTATCTTCAACAATCTCCCTGCAGAGTTTGTACTCGACAATTTTCCAAACCTTAACTAGGTTTGTATTCGATAATCTTTCTCGGGGTTTGTCTTCATTTGTTTTGAGGATTTCTAGCTTGTTGCTTTTGATCATGATTCATCATGCTTGATCTGCAACTTGACAATACTAAATTATAAACATGTTAGTTCAGTTCATTGTCATTAACTGGTCGTTGTCATTAATTCTATTCTTTATCATTAATCATCGAAAGACTATAAACCTTAACCAGGTTTATATTCAACAGAAGAAGGGAGGCTGAGAGGAGGGGAGGAGCTCACTGTCGGCCAAGGCCAATTGTCGGCGGCGAGAGTGACGAACGGAGCTAGAGAAGAAGACGAAGCAGATGAGACAAAGGCGAAGAGTTTGGAAGTGAACTGGCTGGAGAAAAAACCCCGCGCCGGATCTGGTTTTGTGAATTTTTCTGGTATTTTTGCAGAAAAACCTTCGAGTTTCAAGGATATTGCAAAGAGATCCTGGCGGCTAGGGTTATGGGTCCTTTAAGTCTTGGTCTTTTTGTAATTTGGATGGCCGAAGAAGAAGGGACCCGTGAGATGGCGTCAGAGAAAATGAAAAAGAACCCACTGGTGACTATCATGACGAGAAGAAAGATGGCCACAGTAGCGCGGATGCAGTGTGGATGCGGCGGAGCAAGAAGAGGGAAGCGACGACACGGGTGAAAGCAAAGGGGGGAGAGAGAGAGAGAGAGAGAGAGATTAGAGGGAGTGACGAGAAGAGTAGGGCGTGGGACGGCGAAGCAGATCCAACGCTTGGTGGAGGAGATGGCGGTCTCGCGGCGGTGTAGCACAAAACAGCAGTGGTCCAGCAGAATTGGTGTTGGATTAGCCTAAAATCACCCGACTTCCATTGACCTGCGATAAAAATAAACAGAACGAACAGTCGAGGTTGAATGGAAGCAAATAAAACTATATTTAAATATACAATAATTTTTATGACTGAATGAAATCTGAACAAGTGGAAAAATATCTGGAAAATAAGCACAATTAGGAGAATTATTAATAGTCTGTGCCCCCGAGTCTTCTTGGGGTCTATTACTATGGATTATACCCATGTTGAATGGCACAAGTATGTTGATCAAAGGATGCTGACTAGAGGGGGGATGAATAGGTGGTTTTAAAATTTTAATTCCAATTTGCAATCTCAATCTAAACAATAATGTGAGATCATGATAAACAAGTATAATTGCACAATTTAGGATTTTTCTTTCCTAAAGTGATCAAGACAACAACAAATATTTCTAAATATGAAATTTGCAAGAGGAAGAAATAACTGATGATACAATCGATTTTTCGTGAGGTATTGAAAATTTGTCAACTTTCACTAATTCTTGTTGAAACACTCTACACAAAAATATCATCTTAATTTCACTAGTGGTTGCCTTTTTCCTCTCCGGATAGGTGAGTACTGAGCCTTTACACCCAAACATCGGGCCTTTTCGACAAACACCGTCGATGGAGAGATCGCCGGACTTCCGGGGTTGTCTAGGTGACAACAATCACCAAGAGTAACAAGTGAAACACATTCACTTAATCCACTTCTACACAAGAAACCCAATATGCAATGCAATTCACGTTCTAAACTAGCTCTTCAATGCAACTAATGTATTGAATACAATTTTGTAGCTCCAAATGCAAGAATTTGTGAATTGAATGCTCTTAATTTTGCAGCAACTAGCAACAACTAACAATGAATTATGAGTGCCAAAGCTCTTAGAGTGAATGCCAATTGAAGTATATATATAGCCCACAAGCTAAAACTAGCTGTTAGGCAAATTTTAGACAAACTTTGTAGTGGCCGGACATTGTCCGATCACATCAGACATTGTCCAGCTAGTGTAAGTGACTAGTGACCGTTGGACAATTAATACACTTGTCAGTGGCTGTTCGACACAATTTTGTGAAGGCCGGACGAATGCATACTCGGTCGGACAAATGGTCTGAACAGATGTATACGTCTCTGGTTACATTCAATTTAAAGACATTTTCTGTGATTGTATTGTCTGGACTTTGTTCGGTCATTTCAGACAAAATCCGGTCATATCAGACAAATAGACCACACGAATGCATATGTCTCTGGTTTCACTTTTGTTGAAACTTAATACAATCAGGTTTTGTACTGATATAACCATGTTTGTTTACTGGAACAAACATGTTTTTTACTATTACAACCAAGTTTTGTACTGGCTGGACTTTGTCCGGTCATATCAGACAAATTGTGCCCGTGTAACCAATTTGCGGAGACTTAACCCAGAATTTTTCAAAAAGACTTTAGCTTGCATCTATACTATGTGGTATGCATTTTGAGCTTCAAGATATTAGATAGATCAACTTAAAAGGGCTACATCCCTCTTAATAGTACAACTGATGAATCTAAAATTTAAAGAATGAATCTGGTCGACTTCACCACCAATGATAGGTAAAAGACTAAGAAATGAATCTTAATCTTCATTTTTATCTCGGTTATGAGTCATGGGGTTTTCTTTATCTCCCGCTTTTGTCACGACGTTATCATACTTTGACCTGGATTTAAGCCATTTAGAATAAATGCATTAGTTCTGTTCTTTGTCATTAACCACCGAAACCCTAAACAAGGCCTATATTCAACAAAATATAATTGTGATTCCTATTTAAACTGTAATATGATGGATTGTAGATTAGCCACCATATGATAACATCACTTTTCAAGGAACTTGGTAATGATGTTGTTTTAAGAAATTGTTTCCAAATACCTTTTCAATTTTTTATTAAAGTATATTTATGTTTTACGGTTGGTGCTCTTCAAAATTTACATACCCGCTTCATTGGTCGACTTGACATGTATATATGTGTATTCATCCGTATTTTGGATTGCTGAGTACTTTGTATTCATCCTTACTAATTGCTACATTAGCCAGAGAAGGTTAAGTAAACAAGGATTGTGGAAATTGATTAGAAACTTTCATCAAATTTGCAGAAAACCAAGATATCTAAGGAATCACATTCAAGTCGAGTACGACTATGGAGGGCCCTAATTTGTGTTGTGTTTTTTTAAAGACTTCAGTTAAACTCCTACTTTTGTCCTGTCTACCTTTGTTATTTAACTAAGGTCTAAGTTTTTATCCGTCATGGTTATTAATTTGTTAGTACTGTTATTACTATTTTCATGAGTATGATACTGATATCTGCATTCATGTGAGTAATTGAATTCTGGGCAATTGCGATCTCCAAGCTCGCCAGCGGGTGGGTTCCTCACAAAACCTTGGTACCATCTTTTGGGGATCCATGACGATTTACCATGGCTCCTCCAAAGAAAACAAAGAATTTCGCTTCGACACCCAAATCCAACGAAACTTCTGGAAAAGTGATCAAACTTGCTTCCTGTGACAACTAGGGCTGGACAAAAGATCGAAGCTCGCGAGTTATTTGGGATCGGTTCGGTTCGGGATCGGCGCGAGGCTTTAACGAGCCGAGCTCGAGTCTGAGGTGAAACTTGAGTGAAAATTCGAGCTGAGTTCGAGTCTTCTCGAACTCGCTCAAGCTCGGCTTGTTAAAACTCGAATTAAATTTGGCAAGAAAGGCAAATTTGAACTGAGTCTAATCGAGCTTAAGCAAGCCCAAAAAGGCAAATTTGAACTGCATCTATTTGTTTGTCGAGTCGAGTTCGAGCCCTATCGAGCTTGTTTCGAGCCAAGCCTGATCCTGATTCTAAGCATGTGAATATTTCGAGCCGAGCCCAGTACACTATCGAGTCCAAGCCGAATCTATTTGGGCTCGCTCGAGCTCAACTCATTTCCAACCCTAATGACAACCATTGTCGAAGCATCAATAACTCCTGAAGGGGCCGTCATTGCCACGAGTAAAGTCTTGGTTGTCGAACATGGTATAAAAATATTGAGATTAACCATTTGAAATAGAAAAATTTTACAATAAAACCACTTCAATATATATGGAGTGTTGATTTCATTTATCCAAGGGATCTGATTAAATTTGGGAGCCCATTGCCTCTGGGGAGGTAAGAGGTCCTTATGACATTCAAGAGCTCAAAAATGTATTCACACTTTCAAACCTATTATTAATTTAAACTTTAAATTAGGAAAGGACTTACATGTATATGGAAGAAAATAAATAGAGTTAAAATTTTCCATATCTAAGAGTATATGGTAACAAATTTTCTTGTGAAACTTTTGCATGCACTTTCCGTATATAAGAGTACATGCACTTCAAATTTCTTATAAACTTTTATATTGTGAAATTGATATAAATTTGAAATTGAGAATTTTGTTAATTGAACTTCAAACTATTATTAAACTTTAAATTTTTAATTTATATTTTGAAACATATTTCATTTTTATATTTCAAATAAAAATAAGTAGAGTAATATTTCTATACTTTTCAAATATTAAATTGCGTAAATCTTAAAACAATTTATTTAATAGTGGTGTGTGAGTAGTTAAAAGTCACACCCTTAATTTATTTTAAGAATTGTGTAACTCATTTTTTAAGAAAGTATTGAAACACTTCCTAAAAAAGGAAATACTGCCAAATTTTTATATAATAGTTTATTTTTGGCTTCGAATAAAAAAAACTAAATAGTCCTTTGTCTATATGTCAAAAACAAGAAAAGTTTGCCTTGTATAGATTGTAGATTCACGGATGTACACTAAGCAGCGCCAACATAATATTTAAACCTTGCGTTTTTTTTTTAAGAGATGCATGCTAGATTGGTTTTTGGTAGGCAATCGGTACTTAGAACCAATAATGCCCCTCATCAACCCACAGTTGGGATCAAAAGTTTCTTTTATCTCGTAGGAGGTAATTGTTGCATTCTAAAACTTTTTCGATAATATCATTAGATTTGTCATCAAATTTGATTTCATAATATTATTATTTTATAAGTTTTATTTGTATATAATTATTAAATTTTTTTTATCAAAATTATAATTTGAAGACTAAAAATTCAAAAATGATATGTAAAAAAAAATAGAGAAAATAATCAGTATTTGACATATTTATTCTTAACATGACTCTATTTGAGATGGTTAGGAAAAGTACCATGTTTAGCAAGGATATTTCGTGAAAAAAGGGAAAAGTTATGTGGAAAATATATTATTGTGTCTTTCTCCTTATTTCCAAGTGTTGGATTGGAATTCGGATTATCCAAATTTATGATGGAGAGAAATGGAGTGTTTTATCATCTTTTGAGATTTTTTGAAGTTCTTTGGAATATTAGTGTCTAATCAAACAGTAAAATAGAGAAAATGACACATATCTTATAAATTATAAGGTAAAGAATACGAATCTAGATCAAGTGGAACATTTATGACAAAAGGACAGAATAGATAGTTCGGAATGAATTCTTGTAAATTAGGATTTAGACAAGGGCATAACCAATTCTTGTGTTATTTTTAGCACAAACTTGCTGCCATAGTACCAAACTCAAGTGAAAAAATGACAGATTATTCGACCATCCGAAGCTTACCTGAAATAATATGTAGCTAGGTCCGAGGAAATCAAAAGATCTGCCACAGTATATTTTTGCCCTTTAACTTTAGTTACAGTAGCACCTTTGACTTAAAAAAATTGCACATGTTTAATTGTATATTTCAGATAAATCTATATTTAAGCACTTCAGCCCCTTTCATAATGGAATTTAAATATATTTTCAGTTCAATGGACTTCCTTTTATTTAATCTTTGCTTGTATTCTGTAAATTCTCGACTCTAACTCTCAATTTTATTTTATTTTATTTCTTTTTGCTGTGGCTTCGTTGTGATTCCTGCGACTACGACATAACTTATGGAGGACAGATCCAAATGGTATGACTTTTCCAGTTCATACACTGTCTTTGTTTGGCAATCTTATCATATAAGAATAGTTTTCTATTTACAAAAAAATAGTTGTTTAACAAATTTTTAGATCTATTTCTTCTTAAATTACTCCAATTAAGTATATAGATGATCACTACATTGTTATGTAATGTGTGTTCTTTTTAAATTTTGCAAAATGGATGTAGTCCTAATGGCCTGTTAGGCCTAATTTGACTTAAACTTATATATCAACTTAAACTTGTAAGTCAAATAATTCGGTAAGAAGACATATAAACTTATTTAAGATTTCTAATTCAAAGAAGATTCAACCTATTAAACGACAAACCTGAAATTTAGCAATTGTCCTAATTTAGCTTATACTTATAAATCCAATAGGGGGGAGTTAAGTTTATTTGAGACTTTTAGTTCAAGGGGGTTTCAAATTAAAAGATAAACTCAAAATGTAAAACCTTATTTGACCTAATTTCAATTTATATAAGAAGTTGAAGTCTTGATAAGTTAGATCAAATAAGTCCTGAATATTTTTCTTGAATACTTCTATTAGATATATTGTAGAGATTTATATAACATTTATGCTTATTTATGAAAGAAAAAAAGATGACATTTTAGTAATTTTGTTGCTATATGTACCGATTTTGAGTACTAAAGATTGTGAAAATTTAGAAATAGGATCGATGTACTACAAAGGTTGGTACCATCTATTTTACTAATACAACCCTAACGGTGCGGTCCGTGCGGTGTGGGATGCTCACAGAGTGTGGGTTGACTCAGTGTGACACGATCTCATTAACTAGATCGACCTGGAACTGGCCATCACCCCAAGCACTGGGATCAATGAGACAGACATCAACTACCAAGTGCAGAAGATTGCCAACCCAAAAGCTCATCTGACCAGCTCCTTAAGGAGTGGGTTAAGCTCGAGTACAACCCGATCATGTCGCCTGAGTCAGGCATCAAGGTGACTCAGTTGCACGATCCAGCAGCTGCGTGATACGGCACCGATGGATACCGGAGGCTAGCGTATGTGTATCGGAGCCAGGACTGAAGAAATGGGCTCCGATGAAGCGCCGGTTTCACTCGGCGAGAAATGCCCCAACTTCCCACAGCCGAGCCAGGAGCCCAAGTCAAGCGTGTCCTTAAGAGCAACCTCCCCCGCCAAAGCACCACTATTGCACCATTGGGTGTTTACCACTGCTAAGAGACGTTCTACAATCCAGTGAAGCAATGGAGCATTTTGTTGGGATGGGCCAATGCGTCTGACAGCGTGGCAGATGACAAGGCCAAGGGCTGGCCTGGAATTCATGTATTTTCTTCTCATACAAACTGAAATTCAAATTCTCAAGATTAATTTGAATGCTACAAAGATTGGGTGATTGGTATTCTGATTGAAGAGTCGCAAGCAACTGGTGCAGTGGCCAGTTGAGTTGAGGAAGTTGAAACTCTCAGAGGTCATGCAGTCAGTATGGCTGATAAGGTTGCCAAACATGTGGAATATTTTAAAGTTAAACGGCTGCTTGCAATCCTCACAGAGGTGTGTTTATACCATTGTTTTTATTAACTTATTAGTCTAAAATTAAGATCTTATCTGGTTTGATTCTAACTCTTAATTTTTTGATAAAATTAGGACGGTTTAGTCAAACAAATGTGGTCTTTGGTTGGTGGTTTCTTTGGAGTCAATATCAGGCTATAGTCATTTTACAATAGAAATTTGGAGTTAGTTTGAGGTGTTTCAACAATTTTGATTTTCAAGTTTACAATATATTCATAAAATTGAAATTGATTATATAATTTTGTTATTGATTACAACTATTGTTATAATATATTCATAGGGTATAAATATCAATTAAAATATTAAAATAGATGGGTGGGAATTTTTTTTGCGATACACTTACACTATTTCAACTTCTAGTATGTTTGGAATTAAAACTTGAAAGTTTTATGGCTGTAACTTCTTCGTGAATATAGAGCCGGAACCCGATGAGACAGGGTCTAAGGCCCAGATATTGAAAGGATTATTTATTTAATTTTCAGTGATAGTAGTTAGTTACGAAGCTTCTTATAAAAGGAACAAAAATGCGATGGGCTGGTCAACATGATTGAGTCTCTTGTTGCTAATCCAAACCATCATTTGTCCAGATCAAACAGCCTGAGCTTGTGTCATTGGCTCTGTGCTAATCTGAACCATCATTTGCAGTCGGAAGCAATTCTCATGCTTCCACATTTTACGGAAATTCTCATAATTATTAGTGTTCCCAAAAATCCATCATAACAAAAAAATTTAGTTATGTACCACTGAAAAATATCATATTTCTAAAAATACATAAAAAATGAATTGTTTAGATGTCACTAGAAATCATAAGTCATTTCATATGTGCCATTATTGATATAATTTTTTAAAAAATGCCAAAGAATATCTCAACTCTTACTTTCTTTGTATGCTTGAATTTACATTAAAGTATTTCATCAAACACAAAGAAGACGTTGTGTTGAACGATGGTCATCGCATCCGCTACAATTGTTGTGCCCACGAGCGCACTTAGCGCCCTCACCTATGCTCATGCCTACCACTGCTGTGCCATGTTGTGCCTGTGCCCACTCACGCATCATGTCCATGTGCGCTCTTTGCAGTTGTGCCTCCACCTGCCATTGTGCACCCTCGATGTGACCACGCTTGCCCACGCCTAGGCCTGCCTAGCCTAGCCTACTAGTGCTCTGTGCCTACCCTTACCCACTCATGTTCACGTCGTGTTTGCACCATGCCAACACCCGCCACCGCATCTGCATGGTCTTCGTTCCTACATGGCTGTCAAACCATGCGGCATCCGCAAGATGTTTGATAAAATATCTGTGAGATGTGTGATTTTACTAAATGAATTGGATCTCTAGAAATATTATTATAAGTGTCATTTTAACTCGAATTAATTTCTTTGATCTTGTCAGAATGATATTTTCAGAGAATTTTTTGATTATAATAATATGAGACTAATAATGCAAAAAGAGTGAGGATATTTCTGGAATTTTCATTCCCCCACAAATTCATTAGTGTTTTTCATAGACTTCTGACCAATGTCAGGAGGACCATTTGAAGTCTTTATCCGCAGTACCGGAAACTTGTGGGTTTATTTTTCACACACGGGTGCCATCTCAGTCCTTCGTCAAGCATTCATGTACATAGAAAGTAATCGATGCATACAGATTGAGAAGAACACAGTTTTTGAATTGATCTTTTCTTTTGTTCGAACATGTCATCTCTCTATCTAGATTTGTACGAGCCAACTTTTGCAGATTTCGTTGATACGGACATTACAAATAGGAAGATCTCTTTTAGAAGTTTGGTTTACTTCTGAAACATCATTTTATTTTGTGTATGTAACTAAGTTCTATTATACAGTACAACTTGTGCTAATTTTGTTTTTTCTTTGATAAAATAGGTCGACCGATCAGTGGTTGAGAGCTTTGGGCCTGGAAGCAAGACTTGCATCGTATCAAGAATCTACTACCCATCGGTTGCGATAGGGCAGAACACGCATCTTTATATCAAAATGACTAATCCGACCGCATGGGAGACGAAGAAACCATTGATGAATGACGCCTAAACCATGGACGAATTTACGCTTTGGCATTCTTCGATCGACTTCACATCAGCTGTAAAAATGAGTCTTCTTTGAAGCGATTTATTCTTCTAAATATTTACATATGTTTACATGACAACTTTATGCTTCATCTTTGTTTGTTCAGACAGAACAGACATCTTACACAATAATTTGACAATTTGAATTATGTGTTGTATGGATAAAAATATGTTATTTATATACTATTACAAATAATAAAGGCTGCCGAGAGACTTGTGGGGATGTTTTTTTTTTCCATTGATATGTCTAGCCCACCAAGTGAGATTTGATTTGACATACGTCTAACCGTACTATGCACCATAACGCGATGGTTCTATCTGGATTTTACATGTGAGAGGACAAAGTGCTACAATTTGCGTGCATGAACAAAACAATTATTAGGATGAAACTACCTAGGAACTGTTCGGCTAATAATGCATATACAACCAAAAGGGAACAATCTAATTCCTAGGAAATGAGTATATATCCATGTTGGATATATAAAGTTAAGTGTTTGGTTAATTACACAGGAAGTTTTGTTGGTGTAATATGTTCAGATGGTTAGAGTTGTTGGTATCGGTTTCATAGAGACTTCTCGGAGGGATCAATGGATGAGGAGAGAGGAAGACATTGTGCTAAACAAGTAAAATTGTATCTAGAACTAGTTAGTTCCTCTATAATATATTACAATTGAGTCTCTTTACTATCCCAATTCTGTGATGTGGAATCTCACCATAATACTGACGCATCTTTTTTTGAAAGTATATTCTTCCAGCCGGTCCTTTATATTCCTGCTTATTTTTTTTTTTTTGTCGTCCTCTCGTGATTATTTTTGTTTATTTTCCTATTATTTTTCTTATTTTGTTGAAAACTTGCATGAATTTTATTGAATGAACCAGAATCGGTCACGGGGATCGTGTAGCTCAGAGCCCTTTTCCAAAGCACGGGACTCAACCACGATTTTTACGCATCACATCATACATAGAAACATACATTGTGTGATCGATCAAACTTCAGGCTGGCAGCATGAGAAATTCCAGGCCATAAGCAGCTGTTCTCGTCAGTGTCCTCTCTTCTCTGTTGCTTTCTTACAGTTATCAACTCATTTCTCGACAATTGTAGTCCAATTGGTATAGCATCGGAGTTCATATTGCAATAATGATAGATTTTGAGTTTACGTCACATACTTATCTTTCAGATGAGTGTGTGATTACGAAATGAAGCAAGTTTGAGCATGGCCTTGAGTAAGTTTTGTATCCACGTAAGCATAAGCTATAAAACACTGACAGAAAGACTAAAATGTGAGAGGTAAGATCCACATATCGGTAACATATAATTGTCCTACTAAAAGTTCAAAAAATTTTGTAGTGTTACAGTGCAAACTGCTCCAAAATTTTGAAGTGTTACAACAAGAATTAAATCACTAATATTCACAATTGTCATCTTAGAATTCCTTGTCATCCAAGTTTCTTCCTGCCTGTTGGGAGCCTTAAAATGAGGTGCCATTGGTTTAGTTGGATATGCATATGCAGGGGCAAAATCGGGAGGTCATTGCCTTGTACTAGTCAAACGCAAAATTCACCAAATATTGCCGGTCTCCTGGATAACTAGGCCACCCTTAACTAGCCTATCCATTTTCCAATAAACAATGCTGTTGCTGCAGATAAACACAACCAAAAAAATGAAAAGCTGGTAGGTTGTTGCCAAGGGCACTTTGCCTTTCTCTCGGTAACAAACAAAGAGAACTTTAAGGTCGATCTAATTCAATTTCTATATCAATCTAGACCATGTAAATTTTAATCTGGACAATCCCTAAAATTTTGAACGGAGTAATACATAAAAGATCCAACTCTGTCATCGAGAGCTATTAAGAGAGGCACGATTTAATGTGTTTGCAGCTCTCCGGTGTTTGTGGAAACAAGAAACAAACGATAAAACTGCACCGAGATCTAACCGTGCTCCTCGTGTCCCACACCAATCATCGCCGCCGTTTCCAAAGCTCTACAAAACGAGGCCACGAGCCCCCCCCCCCCCCCTGCATATTTTTTAACCATTTTAGCAGACCAAGAAATTTTAAGTACTCGACTCCAAACACAAACACAGCACAAAGGCACCACGCATGCATGGCCACTACAACTACATGCACCTACGACTATGAGAGGAGGCGGCGGCCACTAATGCCGGCGACGCTCTCGTCGCCGGCCAACTCACAAATACGGCAGCCCGGCGACCTTCTCGAGCACTGCCTAGGCGCCAAGAACCACCCCTCCAAGGCCACGTCCGCTGTCTCCCACCACCTCGGCCTCTGCACCGAGAGCCTCGGATCCGAGAGCTCCGACGACATCATCGAGGACGACGCCGGCATTGTCGTGCAGGCCACACCGTGCAAGAGGCAGCACGGCGACGGCGATGATGACGACGAGGAGGGGATGGCGACGGCGAGGGCCGGGGGGGAGAGGGCGTTCCCGCCGCCGATATCGATGATCGGGAGCGACGGGCGGCGGTGGCTGTACTTCCGGTCGCACCGGCAGGACGGCCGGCTGGTGCTGCAGGAGATGAGGATGCCGTCGCGGGAGCTCCTCCTGGCGTGCCGGGAGGACGGCCGGCTCAAGCTCCAGTTCGCGCACCAAGACGAAGAACAAGAATTGGCAGATGTAGTGATCCAAGAACAAGTGCAGCAGAGTGAATAGTTTTTTTTTTTTTTTTTTTTTTTTTGGGGTAGATTAGTTCTTGAGCAAGATGTACCATGTATGAATTATAAACCATTTTCTGCCAGTTTCTCCTAACAAAGATGTAAATATTCCGAAATTTTGTTCAGTTTTTCTCCTTCTGTATGTGTTCGGTTTTTATTGGAGTTTGATGCATAGCAAGGATAGTGCATAAGTGCAGGAATCAACAAAGGAAAGACTCCAATGTACAAAGAAAACAAATAGAATACTAGGTTGCAAAGGTGATATTCTGAGCTGAGAGTTTCTAAGCATGATAAGTGGTACCCTCTACAAAGCATACAACAAAGTGCAGTCACTATTAGACCTTTGGGATTCACAGGTCACAGCTCACAACAACCCAAGCTTATCTTCCACAAAAGGAACAAATCACAGGTAAAAGTTAAATCGATGGTTCTTCGTTAAAGGCTTAAAGCTATCAGGTATGGTGCTTTGAAACGAGATGCTGCTTCTGTTAATTATGATCTTTGTCTGCATTTGATATTAAAGTCTCTAATATCAGCAAAATGGGTAACAAACCAGAGATATATTATAGATTTTGATATCTGGATATAAGTTTGCCGGAATATCATATGAGGCGATTTTTATGCATCGTAACACTTATGAAACACTACACCATTGAGCAGGGAAAACAGAATCGCCATGTAAAGACATGACATTTTTCAGCGAGATAGAAAAATGAAAAATCTACCATTTGATGATGTGGTGGAGGTGGGTGGTGGTATTTGTGATCCATGCGTCTTCCCAATATCAAGGAGCGCAAGTCCTTTTCAGGTACTGATAGCTCCACATCGCTGGAGCTTATGAAGACGATGTGTGGCCATCCAATGTCAATATCACTTTATATAGGTCTGGACGTCGATCCCTGAAAATCCCCCAACCATTCCGGCACGACTTGATGTGCTCCAAATCAAACTCGGCGACCAGCACTTCCTCATCTTTGTAATTTGCAATCTTCACAATTTCTCCAGTTGGCCCTGCACACACGCGCATATATCTTTATAAGATCATACTTTTAGTTGTTTTATCTCCTGCTGCAAGAGAGATCCAGCACTTGAAGTACCTGTGATGAATGAGTTCCCATAGAAGGTTATAGTGCTGTTGCCATGCTCAGTTTCAACAGTTTCTGCTCCGATCCGATTGGAAGCTACAAGAGGAACCTGGAAAATTAAAGGCAAATCTAGAAGTTATGAGAAGCGGATGCGCTAAATAAGTAAATAGTAGTAGCTCTTGGGGGTAAACATCAGATGATTGAACACCGCTGATTTTGCACTATGAAGTATCACGAAACAATTGGCAGTACCAAGTTAGCACCGGCATGGCCTTGCATGACACGCTTCCAGTGTTCACAGGAGTCAAGGTTATGATCCTGAGGTTCAGATCCAATTGCAGTGGGATAGAACAATATTTCAGCACCTTGAAGCACCATAGCCCTTGCAGCCTCAGGGAACCACTGATCCCAGCAAATTCCTACAATGGCATGGAGGAAGAACTCAGTTACAGCAAAAACAGGTAAGGTAATGCCACGCTAATTGATTACAGTGCTAAGACTAAATAAGAATTGGTGTTACCGCACAACAGAAATAACTTACCTACACCAATTGTGGCATACTTGGTTTTGAAAGCCTGCAGCAATGCATCAAGTGAATGCTTACTGATTAGAACAATAGAAGGCCAATGTAGTGACTATGTCTACGCCTAGCTTAAACTAAAGGGGAATTTCATGCAAATCTAGAATCACTTTTACCTTGAAGCCAGTGTCACCCGGGTTGAAATAAAATTTCTCTTGATAACCTGACAAATAAAGGGAGTGTCTTAATTCACATCATCCAATCTGTCGATGGTTAGCAAATGCCTACCAAAGAGTCATACCTGGTCCATCTGGAATGTGTGATTTGCGGTATATGCCAAGGTCTTTGCCATCTGCATCAATAATGGCCACCGAATTGTAATGAGCATTGTTTGCTTCCTCAAAAAAACTAACAGGAATTACAACATCCAACTCCTTCGCAAGCTTCTGCATCCTGCGGATAATGCAAAACAAGTTTATGTCAAGAAAAACTCAAAAAATTACAGAAAACAAAAACATAATTAAATTTGAAGTTCAAATCCAATCTACACACAGAGAAACAAAAAAGAACAAATTTGGCTAAAAATTAATAGAAAAAGAAAAGGAAAAGAGAAAAAAAAGTCACTATTGCTCCAAATTAACTTTTCTTTTTTTGTTTATTTTTGTACCAATTGAATTAGGATTTGAAATTTTTACAAGGTGATAGAACACTCAAGAGACTGCTTTCTTTTTTTTTTCCGATTTCTTTTTGTATTGATTTGATACACGAACTGGAGAATGTGCACAGGTGTGCGACAAAAAGGGGGTGCACGTCAGATATTCTACCTGTACAAATGTTACACGAATAGAATGCAGATTTTAACACGACTTCTGACATGTCTCAGATGGAGCAGGTATGTATACCTTTGAATAGTTGGGTTATCTTTATAAGGCTTAGCACGTCGGAAGAAATCCATCCTTTGAGCTTGACAGAAATAGTGCCCCTCAAATAATTCCTACAACAATTATCACAAACATGCAGTAAGTAGAACCAAAACTGAAGTTATTTCATTAATTTTTTTACTCGGAACTAAAAGTTCAACCATGAGCAGCAATATAACTAAAATTTAGAACAATAATCCATACTAATTCATTGCAAGTTAAAGTTTGGCTATTCATGACTGATAAATTTGTCAGATCAAATTTTTACCTGAACGAGGACTATGTTTGCGCCCTTCTCATGAGCTTCTCTAATCAATCTGCAATAAGAATGATCAAGTCCTAAGCTTGTCTGTTACATAGATGGTGAAAGAAACACACAGAAACAGCTAAAACTGAATAGCTTCCTTCTTGACATCATGAGTGTATGACTTAGAATATAGTTCAAGACCACAAAAGGGCTTAGATTAATGGTTTCCTAGCCCCAATTACAAGACACTTCAGAATCTTGCAGAGCTGACAGAAAAGACGGTGATTCTGACAGAAAAGAGTGAATACAAGATCAAAACCATTAGTCAGAACCAGCACAGAAATTTCTTAAACTCCGTCAATTTGCAACAAATGAAAGGCGCTTCACATCAAGTTGTGCCTTCAAAATAAGCTACATAAGACATATTGGGAAATAAAATAGCACGGCATGACAAGCATAAAAAATATCAGGGCACATTTAGTATGGGATAGTATTATACTGCAATTACGAACAAGTATAACAATAGCAAACCAATATGCAGAAAGCGATCAAGCAGGTTTGCAGAAAGCCATCAAGCAGGTTAGGCATTCCATTGTTCACTGTCCATATGCAAAATTTTGCGAATAAAATCTAGCAGTCTGCTGAATTTTTCATATTGGAATAACGCAGCCATCATTGAACTATGGATCACTCATCCATCCAAATAGCCTTTAGTTTGTGCCGTTCCAAAAAAAAATAGAGGGTAGGAAGTTGATGTGGAGGTCGAAGCCAAGGTCGTCTCGGATGCCGACGAAGTCGCCGGCGAGGGGGAGGTCGGAGTGGAAGAGGTGGACGGGATAGCGGTGGAAGTAAAACGAAGAAAGAACGAGCTCTTTTCTTGGGTGAACACGGGTGGGGATAGGATGGATACCTCTCGGCAGTGGCAACGTTGTCGGAATCGGTGTCGGTGCAGGCGAACTGCACGGCGGCCACCGCCACCTTCCTGCCGGCGCCGCCGCTTCCGCCCATGTTTCTTATCCCTTTGCTGCGCTGCTTGGGCTCTTGTCTAGTGCTGATTTGAGGAAAAGGACGAGGGGGAGAGACCCACCCCCCAATCGGGGCCCACTTGACATGCGGTCAGTGACTTTTGAGTTTGAGGCGGTTCTGTGAACCAGGAACGATGCGCCAATGATCACCGTCCGATCTGCGTGGTTGGTGTGGGCCAGTAACGACGGGGTAGGTAGCAGTGTGGAGACCGAACCAATATAACTGAACTAAATCAAATCGAATCCAGCCCAACCACATGTTACCACCTCTAATAGATGTGAAGTGACCATGTCAGTGACAAGAGATATCAAAAAGACAAGATGCGGTGCTTCTATAAGCACCCGTGTTTGTAGTATTTTTTATCGCTAACAGGATCTAACACGAGCAAAAAAAAAAGATGCTTATACCACTTGTGGGTCCTACTTAAACATCAAATTATGAATACTATTATTAGAATTAAGAAAATTTATAAAGATATTTGATGATGTGTTACTAATTTTTTAATCTAAATATCACATTTATGAAATGCAACTATTGAAGATGTTCTCATTAGACTTCTAATTAAACATAAATTTAGTTTGGTGGGTCCTTAAACTTACTCAGTCATTTAGCTCATTTTACTTAGACACATTTGTCAGTTAAACTAAAGAAAAATGACTTTGTATTATAACATGTCACGTCAATTTTTTTTTAGTATAATATTGTGTAATTGACATACCACATCAATTTTTTACTAACATAACATGACTGATGCTGTGGATTATTTTGGATTAAATACTTAAAAATAATATAAAAGAGATAATAAAAGTTTAATAATAAAAAACATATGGGATTAAAATTGCAAAATTTATATATGATATCAATATTTGATTGATGGAATCACCAAGTCAGCTAACGGAGACAAGTGTAGTGATCATATTGACTAATAGGACAAGTTATTGATGGCCAAATTTACTAGCTAAAATTATAATTTTTGAATGCCAACAGTATAGAAGCGATAGTACTACAGGATCTATTGAGTGGTGTTTTAAAAATATGGTTGTATTGGTCAGTATATCGATTTATAGTTTTGAACAGTACTAATATGGTCCGTCAGTTTTATTTTTTATATTAGTCAATACAGACAAATATAGTCAATATATCTAGTGGTACAACTTACAGGTGCCAAGAGGTAATGTTTTTCAACTTTTTAATTCGCAGTGTCTTTTCTAAGCATGTTAATACAAAATATATAAGGCCAATCTTTCTAGGGATAAGTTTTTCTAGGGACAAAAATTGTTGAAATTAACAGAAAATCAATGTATTATAGGGAGAAGTTGAAATATGGTGAAAATATTGGAGTAAATTGAAACTTCTTTCTTCAATATAAGATTTTTGATGTACAAGTGGTGAAATATCTTAGTTTTTGCAGAATTTTTTTCTTTTAAAAAAACAGCATCACATCATTAAGGAAAAATGAGAATGCTATTTAGATTTATATTAAAATTATACTTACCCACTATAAGTACCTAACATAGGTTTTTACTTATGATATCATATAAATAGATATATAATCACAACCAGTACTATTTGAAAGTTCACCCCACGTCATAATCGCATTTCTGACCGTTGGATTGGTATTTTTACTTCATCTGGGCCAATCACACTGCCGCTTGTCTCCGAGCCATTGGATTCGTCTTCGGCTTGATCTTGTCCATTCCTTCGCGGCTTGGATTTTTATTGCTGCGGGGTGCGAGGGTTTTCTCGAGCTCTCTTCACTACATCGGCAGACGCCCATCGAGTCCTTGAGTTCCAACTGTCGATGTCGTCGGCCGCTACGTCAGTGTCATCGCTGTCCAATTTTCGTTGCTGTCGTTTCACCTGTGCCGTCGTTATTAATACAGTGCGCACCAAAGGAACAAAGAAATCTATAATTCTATATGTCCGGCAGTGCATAGTGCATCTTCGCTGTTTGCGGTCGTCACTGTTTGCTGCACGTCTGGCTATCTTACTGTTCGTGCCTGGTCCATGGAGTCTCCAATTTTGAACTGATACAACCACGAAACTGCTTTGTACTAATCTAACTAGTTTTGAACTGAACGAATATGATCAGATCTTGTCTTGATACAACCAGTTTTGAACTAACTGACCACGACCAGGGTTTGTACTGATATGACTAGTTTTCAACTAAATGATCATGGCCAGGTCTTATACTCATACGACCAGTTTAACTTATACGATAATGAGCAGGTCTTATACTGATACAACCAGTTTTACCTTTACTGAAACAATCAGCTCTTTTACTTACTATCATGATTAAGTTTATGTTTTACTGATTTGATCAATTCTTTTACTATTGTGACCAAGATTTATATTGACACGACTAAATTTCTGTTTTACTGATTCAATCAATTCTTTTACTGTCATGACTAAATTTGTGTACTAGCTGGACATTGTCTAGTAACATCGAACTTTGTCTGCCCATGTCAAACAAGTTGTGTCCAAACAGATTCATTTGTTTTTGGTGAACTAATGCACAATTTTTATCTCTAAAACTCACACCCTGCTCTAATTAGCTTCTAGACTATATGAGTATGCACTTGAATTTCAAAGCATAAGATACATAAGTACAAGACTTGATTATGGTCATTTACTTCAAAACTAGTCGTATTAGTACAAGTTTTGTTCATGGTCGTTTAGTTCAAAACTGATTGGATCAAGACAAGACTTAGTCATGGTCGTTCAGTTCAGAACTGATATCAGATCTTCTACTAATACAATCAGTTTTAAACTTATACGTTCATTAACAGGCCTTGTATTGATACGACAAGGTTTGATTTTACTGAAACGATTAGTTCTTTTACCAATACGACCAAGATTTTTTATTGTCACGACCAAGTGTCTGTTTTACTAATTCGATCAGTTCTTTTACTAGTGTGACCAACATTTTCACTGTGATGATCAAGTCCATGTTGTATTTATTCGATCAATTCTTTTACTAGTGCGACCAAGATTTTTACTATCGTGACCAAGTGTTCAAAACTAGTCGTATCAATACAAGTCCTGATTGTGGTCGTCTAATTCAAAACTAGTCGGATCAGTACAAGTCATGTTCATGTCCGTTCAGTTTAAAACTGAAACTTAGTCATGGTCGTTTAATTCAAAACTAGTTAAATCAATGCAAAATCTAGTCATAATTATTTAGTTCAAAACTGGTCAGATCAGTACAAGGCACGTGCATAGTCGTATCCGTACAAAACATGTCGGATGAGTTTAAGACATAGTCATGGTCAATGGCTATGAAAATCGCAAGAAGTTACTGTCAAAACCATAAACAATTACTATCCAAACTACAGATAGTACAATTTAATCAAGTACAATTTAACTTTCGAATTTTTCCACAATTGATACCTTTTGATCTATAATTCTGATTGACAATCCGTATAAACTAATGAAATTGTAAGTCGAAAATGATCAAATCAACATAATTAGATCACCAATTAGACTTATATATCTTAAAATATAATACGGTATGATATCTTCTCATATATAATTATAGTTGACAATCCACTTATGTCAATTAAATTATTTTAACTTTATCATCTCAATGATCATAACGAATCATCGATCGGAACTATAATTTAAAAAACATAAATATAAAATTCTTATCAACTTCAATATTTATATATACAATATCTTATCATCTATAAATTTATTTTTTTAATACCCACAATAATACGCAGAGGCCCCACCACCTAGTACAAACTCAGTTTGTGCGGTCTCTCGACAAGTAGAGCATAGCCCAAAATAAAAAACAAAGAATTGTAGAAGAAACATAGCAAAACCAGTGGCGGTTTACCAAAACCGTTGTCCGCGGGACGGTGTGCTTCCCCGGAAAGCTGACCCGGTTTTGCCTCATCCTTATCTGGTTATGTCCCACACAAAGATAACAGCTTCACAGCACGGCCGCTATTAATCCCGAAGTAAAATATCTCTCGTTTCCTTGCACGGTGCACTAGTCCACGTACACACCAATTCAAGCGACCTTGAGCCATTCTTGGGGAGCAAGACAGCTTGATGGCTACAAGAACACCCTTGGCAAGAGTCGCTAAACCCGCGTGGGCGGCAGTAGCGGAGGCCGTGACGAGGAGGATGGACGGCATGGTTGGCCGTGGCGGCCGCGTGCCGCGGTACTTCAGCGACAGCACCGGCAAAGTCCTCGGCGAGGAGGAACGCGCCGCCGAGAATGTCTACATCCAGGTAAGCTTGCTCCTGATTCCTGTGGTATGTTAAAAAGATTTCTTTCTTAACACATTTTTCGTCCCTCTTACTTTCATATGAAGCTCACTTAGCCCACTTGTCAAATCAGTTTCTTTATTTTTAAAATGGGCTCATTTTGGACATACGCTGAGTTTTTTTGAGTAAAAAAACACATGACAATAATAGCGCGTGACATAGAACTAAATTTGCACCATAAAGAATATGAAAAAGGAGAGTGGGTGAGTAATTTGGAGAGATGTCAAAGTAGAAGAGTGAAGAGATATTAGTTTCGTGTGCACTGGTGGATCCAGAAATTCTTATAAGTGGGATCAATATTATTTATATATTTAGTGTGTAAAATTTTTTTAATATTTTTGTAATTTTATGATTTTTTACTAGAAATTTTATAGGTAATTGGTTTTTCTTTTTAAGTTGTAGGGTCAATTTGACACCACCAAAGTAAAAAAAAAAAAAAGTAAAGAGATTGATTTGAATCTAGTTATAATAGAGGGATGAAAAATATTAATCTTAGTGGAATATGTTACACTGTTTATGTGATTTGTGGAAGCAGAAGATGGAGAGGGAGAAGCTGGAGAAGGTGAAGAGAAAGGAGGAGAAGGAGAAGGCAGAAGCAGCAAAGAAAGCTGGTGCTAAAGTGGACAGGGTAGTAATATTTAGCCCCCCAGTTAGCCTCAGATTTTCCTCTTCTTTTAAGAACCATTTGGGTTAATGACTAAAAGATTTGTTTGTGTGCTCCTTGTGTAAATTGCAGAAGGCAGAGGAGCCTCAGAAAGGCTGATCTCGCAGTGTGGTGCTGGTGTTCATGTTTACGAGTAGTCTTCTTTTTATTTGTACAGAATGTAGAGTTCTAAATAACTTAGTGCATGGTGTGGATTTATAATATGTGATATATGCTGGTGTAAATTGAGGCATCCACGAACTGAATATGTACAGCTGCTCTTGAAATAAATAAATAGACAGAATGGGTGTCTGTGTTATAGAATATACGTATCAGATACGAATTCGAATAAGATTTGAATCTTATCAAGAAATCTAATCTGTTAGGATTTCTTCTGCATAGACAGTTCAAATAAGATTCCTATCACATCAGGAAACTTAATCTATTAGGATTTCCTCTACATGACCCTATGTACAGAGATGTATGATGGGTTTTGAGAATCATCACAAAAGTCATAGCTGCCATCTCTTTTGATAGCCCATAAACCCTTGTTGTACGCGTTGGTGCTAGCACGCCATCGTACAACGTTCCATCCCGGTACGTGTGGATATCGGTAGAGGCGCTGCTGCAATTGCTGCGCTGATCAGGATAATCCGTGAGCGGTCGTTGTCATCTACATCCACTGTTCAGGACGATCTGCAAACGGTTGTTGCGAACATTAAATTGCTGCACCAAATCTGCTTCCGCTATTGGTAACAATCTAATCTATAATCTATTACTTGCAGCCTTCGAGTAAAATCTTTGAAATTTTGCTAGTATAGCTTACTCGTTTTCCTACAGTGGTATCAGAGCCATCCTGTATAGTATTAGATCTGGATTAATAGTATATATATGTGATATATGAAGTTATAGTAGATTAGATCTACTAGGTCATTTAATCTGTTACCGTATGTTTCATTATATATGTTTGTTTTGACATCCAAGTGTTGTGATGAACAATTTTTTGGCCGACTTTAATATGAACTAATGTCTAATGATCCTAGCATGGGCCAGAGGGAGGTGATGTTAGGGTTTATATGACAATAGTAGATTAGATCTTCTAAATCATATATGTATAGATTGGATCTATATATGACATTAGCTGTCTATTCTAGATATTCATATTGGAGTTAATATGAATGACTTAAGGGGATTTAAACCAATCAGATTGGTTCGAAAATTTGATTAATATAATTAATTTTAAAAAAAAGATTATATTTGATAACCAGAAGCTGTCAACTTTGGTGTCTAAGGAAAGAACACATCATAAGATTTTTCTTAATAAGCCCCGCTTGGCGGAACGCTTTCCTTCATGGTGTGAGCGAAAACAGTCGCGGTCTTTCCTGGCCAAGGTTACTGCCAACGGAAATTAAATATAGTCATAGTTATGTATGTGAGATTATCTAACTGATGGTTATTTTCATGCATATAGATGTTGTGACATCTTTTAACCCATCATGAAACATAAAGATTATACTTGACAACCAGAAACTGTTAACTTTGGTGTCTAAGGAAAGAACACATCATAAGGTTTTTCTTAATAAGGCCCGCTTGGCGGAACGCTTTCCTTCATGGTGTGAGCGAAAACAGTCGCGGTCTTTTCTGGCCAAGATTACTGCCAACAGAAGTTAAATATAGTCGAAATTGCACCTATTAGATCGATGGTTATTTTCGTGCATATGGATGTTGTAACAGCCCAAATTTGGGACTGAAAAGACTACTTTTCATAAAATCGTGCATGGATGTATCTACATGGTTATAGCCAAATCTCTCCAATCAAATTTGTCTCTTTAGCCCGAAAATCTCAAACTCGTATCCGTTGACCCAAATTCAGATCAGAATGCACTGATGTTATCCTCAAAGTGCCCTGAGAATAAAGTTCTTCAGGAGTTAATCCAGATTCAATCCTCATCGGCTCAAATCTCTCGTCTCTTCTATTTTCGAAATCAGAAATACTCTAAATTACCCTGAAATTTTGGAATGCCGATTTATCAAATTCCGGACCAGATTCCCACCAAATTATCTCTGGAATACGATCAAGGGTATGCCAATACCTTAATCCAAAAAGTTGGCATCAGAATTCCATCTCTAAGATCATTTTCACAATTTAGTCCAGATTCATCGCGACTTAGTTCTTTTCAGATTCAAAAAAACCAACAAAAACCCTAAAAGTCGCATTTCAACTCCAAATCTCAATCTGATTCAAGGAACACCTCCCAAATGCTATTCTAAACAAAGTTCTCTACATCGACGATCTCAGAATCTCGCTCTAAGGTATCGAAATCATTTCCTGAAAAAGGCGAAACCCTAATTACCCTGATTACCCTAATCGCCGTTTTCGTTTTCGTTTCAGATTGAATCAAAACCCTGTAAACTCCAGATTGTTTGCCCCATTTTATCTTTGATGCATGCATAATTGGGATTCACATTATTATGAATTTTAGATACAAAGCAAAACCATTTTACACATGAAATAATATTTATTTTAATTAGGAAATGCATTTTGGAATATTGAAAATACTTAATTAAGCATGAGAAATAGCTCTAAAATTAAGAAGTATATTTTGAAAATTCCAAGAAACCAGAAATGAGCAGGATTTAGCTTTGGCCCTTTTGCATTTCAGTCCTCCTAATTTTTATTAATTGAAAATGAGCCCAAAAATGCATATAAATGAGTTCTTATGAGAAATTACTAGTTTAACCCTCACTTTTCCACTGCACAAATAGTGTTAAGACCATATTAGCCCTGCTGGATCAATTACACATCACCACCAACTCTCTACTGTAGAAAACTCCACGTATGTCCTTGCATGTATAGTCTTTGCAGCAGATTTTTTCTTCACACAACTTCATCTCCAGCAGAAAAGCTCTGTAGAATGGTAGATATTTGAGTCAGAGAGCCAATGCATCTGAGAGAGCTGCATTTCGATCAAGAAATGCACATAAAATGATAAAGGGGGTAATTGCTGCTGATTCTGGCCGCGACCAGGGCATGTTCCAGCGTCAGCCCGAGTGGCATTGGCCCTTCTTCGTCGTCTCCGGCCGTTTACAGTGAGTACAACTTTGTCAAACTTGTAGAGTTTAGTCTCTTGCACATGTTTTCCTTTGGAAGCATCGTCATCCGATCATTGGATCGCCCAATCTCGCCATGCCAAAGTTTGTTTGCCGTCGACCATCCTCGGGAAAGTCGCCTCTCCGGCCATCTTTTGCCCGATACGAGTTCACCATTGAGTTCCCCACACCCCGAAACCCCCAGGTACCAAATGGGAGCCGCTCCCGTGGACGAAACGCAAGAAACCGTCGCCGGCCGTGTCTTCTTCACCGTCGCCGGCTATCTCGCCGTTCGTCGTCTTTCCGGCCGCCATTGTTGACCACCGAGCGGCTACACCACCTGCTGAACCTCCTCCTCCGAGTCCAAGCATCAAACAGCCAGCCCATAGCCTCCAGCACCCTTGCACTCGTCGCCGGCCAGCTGTACGCCGTGGACGCGTCCAATGTCTCGGGATGACATTGCTACAGTACTGTATACAGTGTTTCCAATGTCAGCCCTTTTGACATGCTATGTCGTTCTATGTCTTCTGGACACCCGATCGAAGATCCGATCGCGTCACTATGTTCGCATTGCTGCCTACTTTCAATGTCGTGAAGGATGATTCCTCATCCGAAGCCCGGATCTCAAATCCGCTGTATAAGCTCGTATCGTTCCCCCGCGGCCCGATTTTATCGAATTATTGTAGAAGTGTCCGATCGCCAATCCGTCTTCGCCAGCAGATCTGTCTCACTCTAAAACTTCCAGATATATAATTTTTCCTCAGATCCGACCCTCGGATCTGAATATCATCACTTTTGGACTTAGGAATTGCCCGTTTTGCCCCGAAATCCAGACAAAAGTGGATTTTCTCCATTCGAACTTCGAATCCAGATCCGTCCGAAGAATCTTACTACAAATTGACTCTAATACATATTCTCCTTTTATCATCCCTCCAGATTACAGTCCTAAAGTTCCGTTTCAGCACTCTCGGCCATTTTTCGAAAACGAATCCGTTCCGATTACCCTAAATACCCTATTTCCGGAATCTCGCCGATTCAACCTCGATCAAACCCGATTCTCAAGTCCCAGCATTTAGACATGTTATAATTCAAATATCGCATCTTATAGTCGCATGCATGTTTAATTGATAGATTGATTTTGTGTGTTTATCGCGTTTAGAAGATCGTCCGTTCCAAGCGCGGAGATCAGTTGATTGAAGACCTCGCAGAAGACCCTGTCGCGGGAAAGCAAGGCAAGTCATACTTTGATCATCTTGATCCCATATTTTATACCTTGCTATGAATACCTTGGTAATAGAGATTAATGCATGTGATGAATTGAGATATCTTGCTAAGACAGCATTGGATTGGAATATAAAGAAATATGATGAGTTATGTGGTGATAGAACAGGTTAGAGCATGTGAATAGAAATATGATTAGGCACATGAAATGTGATGGGGTGTGAGCCACACCTGTTATATATGTATTTAAGTGTATTTGTGAAAAGTACAAAGTACAGCCAACAGTGAGAATGGTTTGGATGGTTGGTGCTGTGTGCGCAGTGGGATTGTGGTTGGCCTCACTGGCGGTTCGTAAGGACTAGAACCTTGTGTGTCATTCTAGTGCGCTATGCGGCACGACAACGTACTAACCACTCGCCTGGTATGGGACAGGCACAATGTCATGACTTTCTTGGTATTAACTCTTCCCTGCAACTGGTTGTCGATCCGGTTTCCCGAGTGGAAATTGGTGGGCCACAGAGGGCCACGAGCGGTGTGAGGGGTAGAGAGGATAAGGCGTAAGAAGGAAGTCGCCCTAGCCTGGCTCTCGAGTCGTGCGCGACCGAACCCGAAGTGGGATTCTATGCGTCCAGAGGAGGACCTCATAGACCCAAGGCTAGATGAACAGGCAGTGGGGAGGACCCACAACGGTAATGAGGACTTTACATGTGCTTGCCATCTATCATGTTGTGGGGAGTACCCACCTTGGTAGTGGGGCCTGTACTGTCTATGTACCGGGCGGGGAATTGTTAATGCTAGGTCAGTAAACTGTTGTGTGATCTCAGCCTTGTCACATGCGTAAAAGTCGCATGGAGTTGGCCCGACGTAAAAGTTGAGGTCTCGTAGTGGGTAAATTGGTACACCTCTGCAGAGTGTAAAAACGTATTCGAATACTCCGAGCTCCCGGGTTTTATAGGAGCCTGTCGTAGAGGGGTTGTCCCTCGTCTAAGCACACAAGTAACTTTGGAAAAGTTCTGTTAAAACATCCAACAGTGGCAACTCATGAGAGACAGCCACACCCATCTTCAGTTAATTGCCTAAGCGTAGGTATACATAGACATATATGTAGATGAGAAAAGCAATGTTGGATTATATCATATCTATATGATTAAATGCTGTCAAAGAGTTACGAGAAGGAGGACATTTTACAGATTGGATGATATTCTATATATATATATATGATCAAATGTTGTTAGGAGATGTGAGGACAAAAGTATTTTACAAATCC
Organism: Pharus latifolius; assembly: GCA_019359835.1. Classification (NCBI taxonomy): domain Eukaryota; kingdom Viridiplantae; phylum Streptophyta; class Magnoliopsida; order Poales; family Poaceae; genus Pharus; species Pharus latifolius. The sequence continues at coordinate 67,502,825 of CM033320.1, read as the reverse complement.
CTCTCCCCTTTCTCCAAATAGCAGAGGTTCATGACATTTATACTATAGGGGTAATTATTACTTCCTCATGACTTGCGGAGTACGAAAGTACTCACCCTTGCTATTAAAACCCCAATAGATGGAGAACTTCAGGACCTACACGAGTACACGGAGAGCGCCGTGGACCTAGATGTCAAAGAAGAGTCGATTCCACCAGAGTTCCGAAGATCGTCGTCCTACAATCCACTTCTTGCTGTGGGTTGTGGTTTAGTTTCCGTTGCATAGGTTTTGGTTTAAATACTCTGTTTATTTAAGCCGTTTCGGCTCTTGTAATAATTTATTTGTAATAAGGCTGTCAAGTCACCTTGCTGATGCTCATGTATTTCTGTTACAATGTGATGCTCCTGTGCTTGACTCCTCCTGGGCAGTCAAGGGTATGTGTGTATGGGTCTAGCTGCAGAGAGCTGGATCCCCACAGGAGTGGTCATAGCCCTGAGCGGGGCGTGACAGATGTTTTGTCATTTTTTAAACCCTCATAAAAATTAAGTGTTTATTATGCCTTTCCAATTGCTGCACCTGTCAAGATTTTGATTGTTGCTTGGTAGGTCTGACAAATCAGGGCACCATCAATTATCTTAATAAGGCAGGATGTGTGTTGGACACCCATAAGCATAGAATTAGTTTAACTTAACAAAGCCATCAAAACGGTTTTGGGCTTTGGGGCATGGTGTTGGGATGACACCCAACAAACAAGAATTATATATGATATAATTAGTAAAGAGTTGCTTACCTAAATAACTAGGTTTCTAGCAGTGATGCTAAAGCTCACTAGAACTTAGTGAAATATGGATCTTGGCCTACTATATATATTTCTTGAGGGATTTTTTCTAAAATATATAGTTGGTACATGTTTTATTGAATTGTTTAATAAAAGACTTTTCATAAATATAATGCTATAATTTTGCATTTCTTTACTGTTGTAGACCATGGATAGTGGTAGCTCCTCAAACAATTTCAGTTTGCGATCTGTCTTTAATAAAGAAAAGCTCAATGGAACAAATTTTATTGATTGGTATAGAAACTTGAGAATTATTCTCAAACAAGAGAAAAAGGACTATGTTCTAGAGACTCCTATACCTGATGAACTAGCCGCTAGTGTTTTATGTGCTCAAAAGGATGCTTATAAAAAGCATACCGATGACGCACTTGATGCCAGCTGTCTAATGCTTGTCACGATGAACTCTGAGCTTCAGAAGCAATATGAGAACATGACAGCTTATGACATGGCCGTGTCTCTTAGAAACTTATTCGAGGAGCAGGCCAGGGTGGAAAGATATGAGACCACCAAGAAATTGCATGATTGCAAGTTGGCAGAAGGAAGTTCGGTCAGTCCTCATGTGATCAAGATGATTGGTTACATTGAGAATTTGGAAAAACTTGGTTTTCTCCTTAGTCAAGAGTTGGCTACTGATATGATTCTCCAATCGCTCCCTCCGAGCTATGACCAGTTTGTCATGAATTATAACATGAATAATCTGGAGAAATCATTGACCGAATTGCATGGGATGCTTAAAACAGCGGAACAGAACATTAAGAAAAACCCAAATAATGTAATGATGGTTCAAAAGGGAAAAAGCTTTAAGAAGAAAGGCAAGGGCAAGGCTAAGGGAAAGGGCAAAACTCTAGAAAGATCCTCTAGCGCTATTCCTAATTCCAAAGGAAAGTCCAAGCCAGGTGCCACCTCTACTACTGAATGCTTCTATTGCAAGGAATCTAGCCATTGGAAGAGGAATTGCAAGAAATACTTGGAAGATTTAAAGAAAAAGAAGGAAAGTGAGACTCCTTCAGGTATATATGTTATAGAAGTTCATTTAGCTACTTCTCCTTCCGACTCTTGGGTATTTGATACCAGATCGGCTGCTCATATTTGCACTTCGATGCAGGGGCTTAAAAGGAGTAGAAATTTGGCTAAGGGCGAGGTTCAACTTCGCGTTGGCAATGGAGCAAGAGTTGCAACCTTAACTGTTGAAACTTTTATATTAGTTTTACCTTCAGGATTAGTTTTAGAACTTAATAACTGTTATTATGTTCCTGCCATAAGCAAAAACATTGTATCCGTGTCGTGTTTGGACACGCTGGGTTATGAATTTAGAATAAAGAACAATCGTTGTTCCTTTTATTTAAATGATATGTTTTATGGCAATGCCTCATTGGAGAATGGGCTTTATCAACTAAATCTTGAATTACCTGTCTATAACATATGTACTAAGAGGCTTAGGTCCAATGATTTGAATCCCACGTTTATCTGGCATTGTTGTTTAGGTCATATCAATGAGAAACGCATCATGGAACTCCTGAAAGATGGGCTTCTAGACTCATTTGATTTTCAATCATTTGATGTGTGTGAATCTTGTTTACTTGGCAAAATGACAAAGGCACCTTTCACGGGTGAAAGTGAAAGGGCAAATGACTTATTGGCTCTTATTCATACTGATGTATGTGGACCATTAAGTTCAACAGCTAGAGGTGGTTTTCAGTACTTCATAACTTTTACCGATGACTTTAGTAGATATGGATATGTCTACTTAATGAGGCATAAATCTGAAACGTTTGATAAATTCAAGGAATTTCAGAATGAAGTACAAAATCAACTTGGCAAGACAATCAAATCCCTACGATCTGATCGTGGAGGGGAATATTTGAGCCAAGAATTTGGTGATCATCTAAAACAACATGGAATTGTTCCACAATTGACCCCGCCAGGAACACCTCAATGGAATGGTGTGTCAGAACGACGGAACAGGACCTTGTTGGACATGGTTCGGTCAATGATGAGTCAAACTGATCTTCCATTGTCCTTCTGGGGATATGCTCTAGAAACAGCTGCGTTCACATTAAATAGAGCTCCATCAAAAGCCGTAGAAAAAACACCATATGAGATATGGAATGGAAGGCGTCCTGGATTGTCTTTTCTTAAGATTTGGGGTTGTGAAGTTTATGTAAAACGTTTAATGTCTGATAAGCTCAAACCAAAATCAGATAAATGCTTCTTTGTGGGCTATCCTAAGGAAACAAAAGGATATTACTTCTACAATCGAGAAGAAAACAAAGTGTTTGTTGCTCGAAACGGTGTCTTTTTGGAGAAAGAGTTTCTTTCAAAAGGGGTAAGTGGGAGCACAGTGCAACTTGAAGAAATTCGGGAACCACTGGAAATTGTTTCAGCACCCACTGAAGCTCAGCAAGACCTGCAAAACAATGTAGAAAATGATGCAGGACAAGCACCGGTTATACGTAGGTCTGAAAGGGTACGTCACGCACCTGGAAGGTACATGCTCCTTACAATGGAGCAGCGTGAAGTATTATTGATAGATAATGATGAACCTAAGACTTAAGAAGAAGCGATGATGAGTCCTGACTCTGAGAAATGGCTTGGAGCCATGAGATCCGAAATTGAATTCATGCATGACAATCGAGTGTGGAACTTGGTTGATCTTCCTGATGGTGCAAAAGCCATTGAGTGCAAATGGGTTTATAAGAAAAAGATTGACATGGATGGTCATGTTTATATCCATAAAGCACGATTGGTTGCAAAAGGTTTCAAGCAAATTCAAGGTGTTGATTATGATGAAATCTTTTCGCCCGTTGCTATGTTAAAGTCAATCAGGATCATCCTAGCTATTGCTGCCTATTTCGATTATGAGATATGGCAGATGGATGTCAAAACGGCTTTCCTAAATGGAAAACTAAGTGAGGATTTGTATATGGCACAGCCTAAAGGTTTTGTCAATCCAGATAATACTAGGAAAATATGCAAACTTCATAAATCCATTTATGGGTTGAAGCAAGCTTCTCAGAGTTGGAATCTTCGTTTTGATGAAGTAGTCAAACAGTTTGGTTTCATAAAAAATGAAGAAGAGCCTTGTGTTTATAAAAAGGTAAATGGGAGCGCACTTGTTTTTCTGGTCTTATATGTGGATGACATACTTCTGATCAGAAATGATATTCCTATGCTTGATTCTGTGAAGTCCTCATTGAAAAGTAGCTTTTCTATGAAAGACTTAGGTGAGGCAGCATATATTTTGGGCATTAAGATCTATCGAGATAGATCTAAAAGGCTAATTGGATTAAGCCAAAGTACATATATTGACAAAGTATTGAATAGATTCAATATGCACGATTCCAAGAAAGGTTTTCTACCTATTTCACATGGCATTAGTCTTAGTAAGAGTCAATGTCCTTTGACATGTGATGAGCGGGACCGAATGAATAAGATTTCATATGCTTCTGCTGTTGGATCTATTATGTATGCCATGCTATGTACACGCCCAGATGTCTCCTATGCTCTAAAGTGTTACGAGCAGATACCAATCAAATCCAGGTGAGAGTCACTGGACTGCTGTAAAAAACATCCTTAAATATTTGAGGAGGACTAAGGATGTGTTCTTGGTTTATGGAGGTGAGGAAGAGCTCGTTGTTAGTGGCTACACCGATGCTAGCTTCCAAACCGACAAAAATGATTTCAAATCGCAATCTGGTTTTGTATTTTGCCTTAATGGAGGAACTGTAAGCTGGAAGAGTTCCAAGCAAGAAACTGTCGCTGATTCTACAACAGAAGCAGAGTACATTGCTGCTTCTGAAGCTGCTAAAGAAGTTGTTTGGATTAAAAAGTTCATCTCTGAACTTGGTGTGGTTTCTAGTATTTCAAGCCCAGTGGATCTCTATTGTGAAAATAGTGGAGCCATTGCGCAAACCAAGGAACCTAGGTCTCATCAGAAATCCAAACATATACTCAGGCGTTATCACCTCATCCGAGAAATCGTGAATAGAGGTGATGTGAAGATTTGCAAAGTGTCCACGGATTTGAATATTGCTGCTCCGTTGACAAAGCCTCTCCCGCAACCAAAGCATGAGGTGCATACTAGAGCAATAGGTATTAGATACATTTGTGATTGACTCTAGTCCAAGCGGGAGGTTGTTAGTGATATGTCCTTGAGAAAATCACAGAGATGTATTTATCTTTGTTATATTTATGAACATTTGAATAATATGTTATTTTTGAATAAATTATCATCTTTGTTTGATCAACAAGTATGTGACTTGTTCGTGAGACTCTAAATTTATTTGATGATATTATTCTAATATAGTCCATGATCCATTATCTTTAAATAGGACATTTTGATTAATGGATCAGCACATTTATTGATTGATAGTTATGTTTCACGGACCATGGATATAAGATATCAAATCAATAATGTGGACATATATTTGAGAATATATTGTTGGATAGACCCATTTTGAGACACTGTTTGGATTTGTTATTTAAGTGTCACCAGTTGGTCTCAAATAATGTTTATGATTGATCCTTAGACCTAAAACCATTATAGTTTCCTACATGTGTAGTAGTATACTTTGATACTACCAAACGCTACTTTTAACTAAGTAGTAATAAAGGTAATATTCGGGTATGCTATGAGCCATGCGGAGGAATATGAATGGTTAAGATGGAATTTGCATATCTCATATAATGAGAGAGATATCTCTGGACCCCTCGATATAGATGAATTGAGAAGTTCATGGCCATGCCGTTTGTGGTTGAATGTCAACTACGGTAAGATCAATTTACTATGAGATCGAGAAAGGATTGGACTGTGCAAGGGTGGCACATTCCTACCTTGGGTTTAATCTGGTATCGTATGGCAAGAGGATCAACATGAAAACATTATATAGGTTTACTGATTATGATCTTTGTGTGTATTTGGATAGTCGTTATGTCCTGCTAGGGGCCACTACCGACTTACAATTCGGGTAAATATTCTCGGGTTGTGACTAAATATACATGAATCTACAGGGTCACACAACGGGTTGGAACAATGCAATTCGGATTAAGTCTATTTTGAGTTTCTGTATCAGATTCGGAAACTTAATATGAGACTCCTTATGTATTTGAATTGGGTTTAGACTCTTTATCCATTTGGATTGGGTTTGGTATAGATTTCCGTATCAGATTCGGAGACTTAATATTAGACTCCTTATGCATTCGGATTGGGTTTGTTATGGGTTTTTGTATCAGATCCGGATTGGGTCTGTTATAGAATATACGTATCAGATACGAATTCGAATAAGATTTGAATCTTATCAAGAAACCTAATCTGTTAGGATTTCTTTTGCATGAGCAGTTCAAATAAGATTCGTATCACATCAGGAAACCTAATCTGTTAGGATTTCTTCTACATGACCCTATATATAGAGATGTATGATGTGCTTTAAAAATCATCACAAAAGCCATAGCTGCCATCTCTTTTGATAGCCCATAAACACTTGTTATACGCGTTGGTGCTAACACACCATCATACGACGTTCCATCCCGATACGTGTGGATACCGGTAGAGGCGCTGCTGCAATTGCTGCGCTGATCAGGATAATCCATGAGCGGTCGTTGTCATCTACATCCACTGTTCAGGACGATCCGCAAACGGTTGTTGCGAACATTAAATTGCTGCACCAAATCTGCTTCCGCTATTGGTAACAATCTAATCTATGATCTATTACTTGCAGCCTTCGAGTAAAATCTTTAAAATTTTACTAGTGTAGCTTACTCATTTTCCTACAGTCTGGAGTTCAGTTCTCCACCCTATTCTTTGCTCTTGCCGCCCCCCTACTGTCACCAGCCATGGCTACAGTGTCACAGGCTCACAGCCGCCTTGGCAGTGGCCATCCATGGCCAGCCACCCTCCTACCAGTTTTAAATATTTTGGGGTACGGTAGTGTGTTTCTCGGGGAGGAGAATGCCGAGGTCCTTGTGCAGAACCTGCTTTGTCGAAATTAAAAAATAAAGATATTGATTTATACGGTGGTGGATGCATCATGTTAGAAATGGGTCAATTGATCTCACATTTTTTTTTCAAAAATACCCATTATATATAAGAATTTATAAGAAATTCCATCAAACCATAAAAATTCTATTGAAATTAACTACACTGAAAAATGAGAAAATGTATTTTTTGAACTAAACGGTGAAATGTTCTAATTCTGTCATTACTAGATTTATAGTTGTTCTGATATTCTCTTTTAGTAGATATTGATATAGTGAGTTCGACTAACAAACTCAAATCTGAGTTCAGTACCTCATTACAGTGTGCGATGACCCTGCATTATAGCTTTTCGCACTGCAATGTAGGATACGACTTGCCAATTCACACTATTTTTATTTGTGTTTTATTCTTTATATTATATGAACTAGATACTTGATACAGATCGATATGTCCATTCAGAAAAAAAAACATAGACTTTTAGAAAGAGGACATGTAAGTTTGGGTTGCCATGTAGGACATATCAATTATTATGTGGTGTGTTTGATTCATAAGTAAGTTTTACTTAGTCAAAAACTGACCGTGCCAAGCTTATTTAGCAATCGTTCGGGCGAACAGCTAGGCCCTAACACCTTCTCCAACAATAATATTTAAAATCAGATCTCTATATCTCCATATACATAATTCTCTAAAAAGATTTCATACCTATATTTCTATCTTCTCCAACATAACCTCCAAACCCCAAAAACATATTAGTAGAGGAGAAAGAATACCTACATTTACTAATTCTCTACAACAATATCTAAAATATGAATCGAGATAGGTATTCTGTTGCAGTAAAAAAAAGATTACTAATACCTAAATTTTAGACTATCAATTTTTTTAAGTTTTCTGTTGTACATGATCTAATTAGCCAAACACATTTGGCTATTATTTCTACACAAACTTTAGTCAAAGTGTGCCTTGGAATTTGGTTGTCACAAATTTAGTTACTCACAGCCTTTTTTTATTTTTTTTTGGGATATGTCACGCTTAAAATAGGGTATATACATAATACTCATCACACACTTATAGAATAGAGGATATAATCATGTAAGACTTTATATAAAATAGATTGAAGTTATAAGAGTATCATAAAGTGTACTGTATTCATCACATAGATATGGTGTATTATCTTTAAATAAACAAGAAATATGAACTAAATAAAATATAAAATTATAGTCGCATCGCTCCCCAGCAGATATAGCACACTACCCAAATTCATGTCCTGGTGGTATTTTGGCAACATGATCATTACCTTTTCAAACTGCAAAAATTAAATTAACCCAAAAATAAGTATGATAAGTCATACTTTACAAATTGATATACACAATAATAAATACAAAAATAAATTATTTTCTTTTACAAAGAATTTACATTACAAAACCATTTACGATCATAAAATCACATCAAATTCATTAATAACAAGGAAAAGAAAATTATAAATAAGTAAATAAAATAATAAGAATGAAACAATTTCTAATACCACATATGACCACAAGTTCCCACTCCTGAAAATCACCAATGTGAAATTTCACGTTTTTACACTCTACAAATGAATACTCCGACATCAAGTCTCTCCAAGTATATTTTTGTCCTAGAAGAGAAGACCCTTTGATCCACCGAAAACCACCACCCTTGACTTAGTGCTACCAGTTGCTCTTACTCATATATCTTTGTGTACCTTGTTCTGACAAGGACCATCCATCCACAAGAGAGAATTCAGATAATCTCATATCTAAACTATGACCGATACAATACATTTATCATCGTAGTATCAATTTTCTATAAAAACATAAACTTACAATAGTAGACTTTTTTAAAAAAATAAGATTAATAATACAAACATTTTTTTCATATCAATATCTATAACAAAATGAGTATTTTATTCAATAGTTTAATCACACTTCTGGCATTGTTACTACCTAACAGATTGGTATTACTGGTCTCAATCATCTATCATCATATATCTCAATAGGACATTAGCCCATTTTTTATTCTTTTTCCACTTCTGCATGTCCAGTAAAATAAAATTATTTTACTATTGCAAAACTTCAAAATAAAAAATAATAAGATAATAAAAAGAATATGTAATAAAATAACCTATATCAAAATAGCTGCAACAAAACAATTTTCAAAGAAAAAACATAATAATAATATATGCATAGTTGATCTTATACTTCCTTATCTTAACGCCTCGACGATATGGCTTTGGTAGTATTTCATATGACTCCCTCTCATGTACTCGTGTGAAGAACACAAAGCTCGTAAACAAAACTGGTCAGATGTCATAAATAAAACAAAATTTTCAAGTTTATGGGAGTTTTAAAAAATTTTGCTGTCAAAATTATAATAGTATCTGTTTTATGATTTTTCTCGTAGCTGCGTCTTAGTAACTGCATCTTAGTCTTTTTGGTGAATACCGTTGCTCACCCTATATTCATTTTGTCATTATCCAATATTCTAAGAATCGGGTCTATTTTTGGGTCGTTCATTTTCCTTTCAAGTCATTTTCTCGGGCGATTCAGGTCTCGTTTCTGGAATCAAAGAGGGGAGAAGGCGAACCTGCTCCTATCTTAACCATCCATACCCTAACTTTTCCAAAAATTCCCCTCAAGCTATTTCTTTTTAACCAGCCATTTGACAATTTATCCCATAGTTGATTTAAAATTTAGAAAAAGGCCATAAAATTTTGTACAAAAGCCCTCAAACTGTTTAGAAATCACCAAAAGACCCAAGGACACTTGACACATGCACAATGACACCAAAGCACTGCTACAGTAGACACTGCCACCTAGCACAAACACTTAGCCATTTCTCATAGCAATAGCAAGGTAAGGCAGCACCCAGCAATCCTCTAGAATTCAATTATGGTTAGCATCACAAGCTAGCAACTTGCATTTCATCCCCATTTGGCTCTGCTCTTCCTACAGGGAACACAAACAGGAGCTAAGATGGCAGGAGAGTAGAGAAGAGCACTAGAGTCCAAACAACAAGGTAAGCACATCAAAAACACAATTACATCACAGTGCCATTTCATACATGCATTCCAGAATCAAACACATTGCACATTTCAAGCACTAAGTACCACAATTCCAACACAAGCACAGAGCAAGCCAAACACAAATCACAACACAAGTTACACAACAACGGTGCCACAGCCAAGGGGTTAGAGAGAGAAGGAAGGAACTGGAAACTTACCTAGGCATCATGATCGACAGTCGAGTAGCCGGCGAGTCTGTACGAGCTGCTGAATGTATTTGTATTATTTCTATTTTTAGTTCCTTGCCATATTTGCTAAAGTGCCATAGCGACAAATAAGCCATATCCATTGGATTGGTTGTAACAGACTGGATTTCCTTGTTTGACTCTGTATTCTCTATTTAGCCTCGACAGATTGGATCGATGGTGTAATGGAATAATTAAAACTCTTACCAAATACACAAAATTATGAATTTGTACATGGTATCAGAGCGATTTCATTCAGGGCAGCATGGTCTGATCTGAAACACAAGAGGCGATGTCAGAAGGCAACGGTAAGCAGATTGTTGATGCATCTGCATCAGAAAAATTGATCAATGGCCCGTTGCATCTTCAAGGCTTAGATCATCCAAGTATGACGTTGGTGTCAACTTCACTGGATGGTAAAAACATCTTATCTTGGAGCAGATCAATGCAATTGGCTCTGGGAGCAAAAGTAAAATTGGGATTCATAGATAGCACTTGTCAGATGCCAGCTGAAAATGATAAAAATCTTGAACAATGGATTAGAGTAGATTCAATGGTGCAGTCATGGATCTTAAACTCCATTTCAAAAGATCTGGTAGATGCCTTTTTGTACACATCATCAGCCAAAGATCTCTGGTCTGATCTGAAAGAAAGGTTTGGGGAATGCAATGGGCCCCTACTGTATTAGATTCAAAGAGAGATTAGTACAGCATCACAGGGTAATCAATCTGTGGTACATTATTTTACAAGATTGAAGAAACTTTGGGATGAGATTCAATGTCTGATGCCTTTACCTCAGTGTAGCTGTGGTGTAGCTAAGCAGATCTCAGACCAAATTTCCTCAGGAAGGCTGATGCAATTTTTGATGGGCTTAAATGATGCATACGAAGGGGTTAGAACTCAAATTTTGATGATGGAACCTTTACCAACTATCAATAAAGCCTACTCAATGATTCTAAGAGTTGAAAAACAAAAGAAAGTAAATGTTACTTTCAACAATAGTTCAGAAGCTTCAGCAATGTTTGCACAAAATTCTCAATACAGAAGGTTGTCATCAAATAGTTCAGCTGCCACCAAGCCATTAGCAACACCACCTGGGAGACTAACCTTGGAGCAAAGAAGGAACCAAAACTGTACACACTGTTTTGGAATGGGGCACACAGTACACACTTGTTTTAGACTTCATGGTATTCCAGAATGGTATAAAGAGATGGTGAAAAACAAAGTACAGACAAGACTCAGGGCACATGCCAACTTTGTTGAGACTGAAATGCTGTCTCAAGATGAATTGAACAAGAGCATACAAGACATCATTCAACACGAGTTGAAGAAGATGGTACCTAAAGGAGCTACTGCAGAAAAAACAGTAGTAAATATGGCCCATTTTATGGATTTTGCAGGTAGTACCCTTCACAATTTTGCTTTCTCCATTCTTGCACTGTTAGAGATAGGGAGTTGGATAATTGATACTGGTGCTAGTAGTCATATGTGCTGCAATATATCACTTCTTTTTAATACTAAACCTACATCTTCCATCACTCCTGTCTTTCTCCCAATGGATCCATTCAACATGTTAAAAGTATAGGTTCAGTACATATTTCAGCCTCCATATGTCTCACTGAAGTTCTATATGTACCATCCTTTCAATACAATTTGCTCTCTGTAAATAAATTATCAAAACATTCCTCTCTGAAATTTACCTTTCTCCCTCACTTTTGTCTATTGTAGGGCCTTCACTCTAAAGAAATCCTTGCAGTAGGAAAAGTTGTTGGGAGCCTATACATTCTTGATTCCAGTAACACCAATCCAGATATAATTTCCTTTCATACTCAACTGTTACATTAGCAAAACAATCCTATTATTCAATATTCTCTATGTAATAATGTTGTAAATAATACCTCAGATCTCTTGATGTGGCATAAGAGACTAGGGCATGCTTCTATCATTGCTTTAAAACATCTAAATTTCATAACTCAAGGTGATTTGTCTGTTTTGCCTTCATGTGAAATTTGTCCACTTTCTAAGCAGCATAGGCTGCCATTTCAAACCTTTGACACAAAAACTAATTCTTGCTTTCAATTGTTACACATTGATGTTTGGGGACCTTATCATCAAAAATCTTTAACTGGAGCTCAGTACTTCTTGACCATTGTAGATGATTTTAGTACGAGTGTATGGACTTTCTTGATGGCTTATAAGTCTCAAGCAGTGCAACTTCTTACTCATTTTTTTACAATGGTCAAAACTCAATTCAATACTCAAGTACAAAGTATAAGGACAGATAATGGATCTGAATTCATCAATTCAGACTGCACTCTTCTTCTTAAATCTTTGGGTATTGCTCACCAAAGAACTGTTCCTTATACTCCTCAGCAAAATGGGGTGGCTAAAAGAAAACACAAACACATACTTCAAATTGCCAAAGCACTACTTTTCCAATCTAAACTTTCTATCACCTTTTGGGGGGAATCTGTTCTATATGCAACTCACATTATAAACAGGCTCCCTTCAATCATTCTTGATTAGAAAACCCCTTATGAAATTCTGTTTGGCAAACCAACTTATACTTCCATGAGATGCTTTGGCTGTACATGTTTTGCCACCAACATTTCACCCCATAAAGACAAGTTTTCTCCTCGAGCCATACAATGTATCTTTCTCGATTTCAGTCCAAACAATAAGGCTTACAAACTTTATGATGTTCAGTCCAAGAAAATCATTGTCTCAAGAGATGTAGTTTTTCATGAGACTGAATTTCTGAATTTTCCAACTGAAGACTCCACACCTCTACCTTTTTTTCCTCTTCTGATGACTTCTCTTACAACCCTGCTCAACCAGACCCACCTGATTCTCCTCAGCATACACTTGCTCCTTCTACCAATAGTGATTCCCCAAATACTTCTAAACCACATGTTCCAGATACATCTAAATCTTCTGACCAACAACCCACTACATCTACTCACCTATTCAAAGGAAAAGCACTAGAACAAAATTCCAGCCATCATGGATGGCTGATTTTGTGTCTAATGCTATTTGCATCCCTTCTTCTGAACTTGTATTCCAAACCTCTGCAGGTTCACAACACCCCCTTGAATCTTACTCCACACCCTCCATCCTTTTTAGCCAGCAGCACAGAGATTTTCTAGCAAATGTATAACATTATTTAGAACCTTATTCCTATAGGCAAGCTTGCAAAAGTAGTGACTGGGTTCAAGCCATGCAACTTGAAATAGCTGCTTTAGAAAAGAACAAAACATGGATTCTCACTAGATTACCTCCAGGCAAGAAACCAATCAAATGCAAATGGGTTTTCAAGGTCAAAAGACTGCCTAATGGGTCTCTAGATAAGCTGAAGGCTCGTTCAGTTGTCAAGGGTTATACACAACAAGAAGGTATTGATTATTATGATTCTTCTTCCCCAGTGGCTAAAACAGTAACTATAAAGCTGTTGATTACAATTGCCAGTGCAAAAACGTGGCCTTTACATCAACTTGACATTAATAATGCTTTTTTACATGGGGATCTTGAGGAAGAGGTCTACATGACAGTTTTCGAGGATTATCCATCTGCTTCTGAAGGGTAGGTTTGCAAACTGTTGAAATCAATCCATGGGCTTAAACAATCCTCTAGGCAATGGAACAAAATGTTTAGCTCTACATTAAAGTAATTGGGTTTTTCTCAATTTGGTCATGACCACTATTTGTTCACCTTACACCAAAGAGATATATTTATTGCTTTAATTGTCTATGTTGATGATATGTTAATTACTGACAACAACGAAGACAAAATTGCATCAGTCAAACAGGCACTTGATGCTGCTTTTACAGTGAAAGATCTTGGTCATGCAAAATTTTTCTTAGGTATTGAAATTACTCGTTCACCAAATGACATATACCTAAATCAAAAAAAATATGTTATAAACATACTTACTTGCTGAGGCAAGACTCATTGGTGCCAAACCTACAGCTACTCCACTTCCCGGAGGACAGGCCCTAAAGTTTTGATTCCAAAAAGCTTCTTTCAGAAGACTGTTGGTCAACTGCACACAAAATTACGAATTTGTACAGAGTCCATCGGGCCAGCGTCCACTCGACGGCCAAATACTAGCGCGGACAGGCGCAACTACAGGCCGCGAGATGGAAGCAGTGGCGGCGCGGCTTGAGCTACGGCCGGCCGTCGATGCGTGCGTCGTAAAGAGTGCCAACGGGGTTAACAGCGGCAGTTAGGATATCGGCTACAGAATCCTATCGCATTGCAAGCTACGGAAAGCGGCGGAGGCGACGGTGCACCATAATCTAAGAGGGATCGTCACCGGAGACCGGTGGCCGACGTCGAAGGCAAAGACGGCGACAAAAGCAATTAGATCTAGGGTTAAGAGGACTTGGTAGTGCGCGCGTCGGTGATTTCAGGCTAGGAGGAGGCAATCGAGCAAGGATCTAAGATAAGCGCAAGCTTTCGCCGGCGAGGAGGCCGACGACGGGCGAGGGAGCGGCGGCGGCGACAGCGGCGTTGGGCGCGAGAGCGATAGGAACCAAGTGAACTGTGAACGTGCGTGTGTATATGCGTGTTGTGTGCGGGCCGAGTGCGTGTGTGAATGTGGGCCAAGCGCGTGTGTGCATGTGGATTGGGCCGCGTGGGCCAGTCCAAATAAAAACCTAAACTTTTAACTTTTATATTTATTTTGATAATTTGTTTTAATTTCTGTTAATCTATTTCACTAAAAATAATTTCACCTATTAACAATAAATTCCTATTTATTTATTTTTAACTCACAGATTTTATGTTCTTATTTATTTTAAATAATAAATAAGTATAGTTCTTACAACTAAGATTTAATATAATCTTAATTTTTTAAAAACATTCAAATATTAAACCTTTATTGTTCTGTTTTAATTTTAGATTGTTTCAAATAATAATATATTTCCAGTTTTATTATAAATAAATCAAAATATGACCTTTTAATTACTTATAAAAATTCAAAATATATGTTCCTAAAATATATATTATAATACTAATAACTTTTACATGGTAAAATGATCTAGTTAATCATACTAATAATATTACAATTGCTTTCGAGTTTATTTTAGTTTTAATAAATTATTTTCCAACTAAAAACCTAAATAACTAAATTAATGTAATTTCAAATAACACACATTAAAAGACTTAAAACTTATATTGATGTATGTATGTATGTATGTATGTATGTATTACTGGCAGTAAATATAATTCTTATCTATTTTAAATTTACAGTCATAAAAACACCAATTTACTGCCCAAAATGTACTCTCTGTTTGAGATAAAATGGTTATACGAACAACATAAATTTTCTGATGATTTAATGATGAAGATCAAATTTAATGTTTGAATAACTATAATTTACTGACAAATAAATGAAAATAAATGGCTATTCGACTAACGTTAGATTACCTCCGATTTAGTGGTAATGTAGAGTTAATTTGCTGTCCGAACAACTACACTTGACTGATGATCAAAAGTAAATTTATTAACAAAACTAGTTCTTACTTATTGCAATATGGTATTGTAGATAAAAATTAGTGTTCGAAGTACTAAAATTTGTGGACGATCAAATGTGACTTCACTAAAAAACCTCTAATTCTTAACTATTTCAGGAAGGTAAAGTAGAAAATTTACTGTTTGAACAACTGCGATTTACGAACGGCCAAATGTAAATTTACTGATAAAACTCTAATTCTTACCTGTCTCAAGATCGAAATCCGAATCAGCAACACGAGAAGCGCCGTTGCGGTCCAGACGAGGTGTTCCGGAATCGTACGTCGGCAACACGGGAAGCGCGTGAGATCCGACAACAAAAATACGACGTACGGCTGCGGTCGACAAGCGGAATTGCTGTCGAGCGGCGAGGAATTGCTGGAGCGACGATGAGAATACCAAAAATTCGGCGAACCAGCAGCGATCGAAACACAGATTTGCGACAGCAACAGAGAGATTTTTTTACAGTTGTGCAGTGGAATTCGAAAAGACGTGGGAGCGTAGTGGAGATGATTAGACGGTTGGCGCGGATATCGGTCACAATATATTATTTCAAATAATTACTGTCCAACAGTTCTGTTAATAATTACAACAACGTTAATTTTTAGTTATCCAACTATTAACTATCATATCTATCCAACGGTTATACTTTGATCTAGTAAGTTAGATCGGACGGTTACTAGAATAGATGTAGAATAATGTTTCTGTATATATGTCTTGTTGTATTTCTTGTTAAGTATTTTTGTACTCATTCTTACTATGTAAATTCTTGTTAGACTTAGAATTCTTAGTTGAAGGAGAATTTGCTAAAAAGGATACTGGAGGAGTAAATGTGACTCAAGACCCCAAAGACTCGAAGATGGACATCTACAATTATAATCGTACCTACTTCGGATTTGAAGGCGAGGACTTCTGAAGCTATCACAGGACGTTTCATTTTGCTGGTAAGATGTATAGTTTTAGTAAAAATTCGGATATTTTGTAATATGAGTTGTTTTTTATGACAAACCCTAATATTGTAATTTATGTAAGTTAAAATTCATGTTTCTGTTTTACTATTCTGAACTAAATATTGTTCGAAAAAATGTGCTTTTGTCAAACAATATTCATAGACTAGACATGCTATCATATAAATGAGATGTTGGGCCGCATCAACTCACTTTTGTGAGCACCTTTTTACTCTTTTGAAAACTACTGAAGAAACGTCTGATGTTTGAGATACTATTTATAGGCATTTACACTGGTTAAAAAATCCTTGAATATTCTTGAGCTTTGACATGGCAAAAGGAAGGACAAACATCTAATACTTGTACATAATTACTCATACATATTGGTGGCATATACTACACAAATGCAAGAGTATGGCTAGAATTCATCCATCTCAAGCTTTCTCCTCAGGTACGTAGAGCCTTTCTTCTCTCTTAACTGTACGTGCATATATAGTTATTACCGATATAAGTTTAGAATCGGACAAAGATAGAAAATTTGTTCCATAGTATTAGCAAAATTTTAGATTTAACTATAAAACATAAGTAGTTTAATAACATTTGAGGCTTAAACTTATATGTCAATCTCACAAATTATTATTATTATATAGCAACATCTTAATTTTGTAGTGTCTTTCAGCTATTTTCCCCCAAATTAATTTATATGATAGATTAAAAATATCATTTATGAAATTTTTGTCTAACAGTGCTGAATTTTCTCCTAGTTGCTATGTTAAACTAACAACATCATTTAACTATAAATATATTTTAATATCAGTACTTTAAAGTATTACACTGGTCCTACCTTTTTGGCACATATTTGATAGCTAAATAGATTTGACATTTGTTTGGTTTGTGAGCGTGCTTTTTTGGTTGTGTTATATTTGAGTGATATGTCTTAGAATCAATCATAGATATAGTTTTATCTATGTTATATTTATGAACTTTTAGATAATATATTATTCTGTTTCTTGAACAAAATATTTTTTTTATTAGTAAGTGTGTGACTTGTTCATAAAACTCTTTATTTACTAGATGATGTTTCAATATAGTCCCAATTTATTATCATTAGATAAGACATTGATGATTAATAAATTAGCATATATATTGATTGATAGTCATATTTTACTAATTATGGATATGAGATATCAAATCAATAAGTGAACCCATGTTGGATTGATTCATTTTGAGACATTGCTGACATTATTATATAAATGTCTTCAATTGATCAAATAATATTTATGATTAATTTTAAACCTAAAATCATCATGATTTTCCATATAAAGTATAATTTGATGTTATCAAACACTACTCTTAATTTGATGGTTATAAAGGTAATGATCGAGTATGTTATAAACCATAAGGAGAAATATGAATGATCTTAGATAGAATTTACCTCTCTTATATAACAAGAGAGATATTTTTCATCACCATGTCATATATGGTTGGGCATCAACTATGAAAATATTAGACCAATATGAGATCGAGAAATGATTGAATCATACTTGAGTAATACGTATCCTGCCTTGGTTTATATATGTTTTACTAGGCATCATTATCAACTTATGATTCGAGTAAGTATTTTTGGTCTCTACCAAATATGCAGCTTAACAGGTTGGAACCACTTGTTTCTACTGCATCAGAATTCTAACATAGGATTTCATATGCAAGACATTATATAAAGAAAAACGTGGTGGGTTTTCAATTAATTATGAGAAACCCTACTTACCACCTTCAATAGAGCCGCAACCCCAAAACCATAGTCGTGCAGGATGCTAGTGCATTGCACATAATATTTCACCCCAGCACATGTGGATTCCGATAGAGACGCTACTACCATTGTTGTGCTAGCTGAGATCGGATTCTAGACGTAATCACAACTCCAACTGGCCTTTTGCTATTGATAATGATCTAATCTGTGATATAATATTTATAGTTTTCGAGTAGAAATTTGTAATATTCCACTTAGTAGACTATTTGTTCCCAACATTATGCAATTAGTCATGATTACAGTTTAGCTTGACAATTAGTGGTAACCAACCAATTGTATACCAGGTACTCTGAAGTCTTAAACTGCCGTATAGAGTTTTGGCGTGGATTTATGTGAAAAACACGAGGCATGTTAACATAAAAGGACTGAAGCTTTTGTTGGACCACAATTGAACAAACCTTAGGCGCGCTTGTTTGGCAAACGCTAATGTACAACATCCCTGCCCTCAAAACTCAAACCGTCTCCTTCCTCAGATCCGAACACCTTCGGGCCCAACGTCCGTGGTCACCGTCCCAAAACTAGCCGCGCGCTTCATATCTCCCAGTGCCACCGCCCTCCGTGCAGGCAGCGGCGGCCGACGCCTCCACCCCCTCCAATTCATTCGCCCTCCTCCGTCCACACCAATCCGAAAAGCAACACATCATAGCCCTCACGCTTGGCCACCGTCCCTTCCTGTCATCGGCCGGCGGTGTCACCGCCCGCCTATCGGACCGGACACCACCAAAGCACGACACCTTCGGCGAGGTCGGCTCCATCTCCACAGCGTCCCTCGCAAACACCCTCGCGCTGCGGCCGAGGCGGCAAGAACGCCGGTGCTTCGCAATCTTGCCCGTGGACAGGCTGCCGATGATGGCCACCGCCTTGCCCGGCGGCTTCGGGGCCACGGACGCGGATAACCTCCTCGATTCTAACCTCGTCGCGCTCCTGTGCGTTGCCGACTTGGGGTTCGAGGTGCCCTTGGTGGAGTCCTCCCGCTCCAGGACCGCCCCGAGGTCCGTCCATTCGATGTCTTCCCCGACGCGGAGTCGTATCGACAACACCGGGGTGTATGGATCGTTAACGTCGGCATTGGCATTGGCATGGCATTCATCGTTGTCGACGTCAGACAGTGCGGCTTCGTACACGACTTTTGAAGAGCCGCTGCCGCTGCCGGCGACGCAGAAGCTGGATTCAAGATCGAGATCTGCCATTTGTGCGCAACGGTGTGTGTGTGTGTGTGTTGGATTATGTGGTGTGAGGAGAAGCAAAGCAGAAGGTGTTTGGTTTTGAAGAGTGGTGGGGGTAAAATGGGGATTTTAGGTGTGTTTGGGGAGGCGCCAAACAGCGTGGAGATTTGAAAAGGTAATTAGTATAGTGTAGGGATGCTTAATTATCGAGGTTAAAGACATAAACTATAGGAGGGTTGTTGGGTGTGGCGGGTTACAGGGGGAAGCTTTTTGGAGGATAATGATGTCTCTGTTGTGTGTTTCCATGCAGTGCTCGGTGTCCTTTAGTGCTTGTTTTTGTTTACTGGTGCTAAGGTAGGTCTGTTTGGTGTTTTACCACCACGAGACACGAAAATATGGTTTTCTTGGGGCTATGTGTGGAAGGTTCTCCGGTCCCATGCAGACTGAGAATATTGTTTCATGACCCACTTGTCCATTTAAGCAGAGTGAGCGGGGCAGCCGTTTTATCAGGCTAATTTGCAGGGCTGCAACAATGCACCTTTCGCGTCCGTCCGCGAGGCCTGCCATCTGTTCACCATACCAACGCCGGTACCCCACGACTCACTGCGCCTGCCCGTCGGCGAAGCTTGCCTGTTGCCCGTCTGTGACGCCAATGTCCCCACGACCACCGAGTTGCCTATGCACGTCCCGTCCGCCTGCCTGCCGCCTGCCCGTTCGTGAAACATGCATGGATTGAGGGAGAATGAATTTTTTTTTTTGGGTAGGGTGAAATGTCAATGAAAAAAATCGTACGGGAGCACAAAATTAATGGCAATCTCAGTAATTCTTATAAGTTATCTTAAGGATTTTAACCCTACACAATTGTCTCTAGTCACAAATATCCCGATGTTGTCATTCTTCTATTAAGTTTAAATAAATTTATTTAAAAAATTTAAAACCAGTCATCACCAATGTGTGATAGCAACTGTCACCTAACTAAAAATCACATGCAACACTAACTCCATCACTTGAAATAACTCTTTATGTCATCAGTCGTTATACCACGCTGCCACCACCATCGGCTATCATCCTCAATGTTGTTGTCACCGAAGTCTCACATGTCATTGCTATTATTTTTGAGTTTTTTTAAAAGTTTCCTTTAAATTTAACAAAATTATGATGACAAAGGGTATTTGAAACTGAGGCATTTGAAAATATTTAAAGCCATAAAATAATTTTTAGGAAGTCTATGAAGACTACCACTCATTTATGAGTTTTTTTTTCCTTTGAAATTTCCTCATATGGTGTCGATGGATTGGGGAAACATTCCCCATGCCTATGCAAAAAGCATGAATTGTGGAAGAATATATGAATATAGAGAGTGCACCCCTGACAAACTGGTGCACGCCCACGTGGCAAACAGCCATTGGATGGAGGGTGGCCTTCGTGAAAGCCAAAAGCATGTGATCCGGGAGTTTTTTTTTATAAATAACCTACATACAATAATTTATTATAAAAATAGCCAACAGTTCGAAAATTTTACAAAAATAGTCTCCACATCAACTTGTCGAGTCCTGGGCACTCGACAAACCGCTTGTCAAATGCTCAGGACTCGACAAATCATCTGTTTTCGTTTTGCACAGATCGAATATTGTCTATGATGAGTGGACATTATCCGGCCAATATAAAATTATTTATGCGTTGTGTAAAATGAAATCAGAGACAAATGGATCCGTTCAGCTGTATCTGTCCGGAGTTGAGTGGACTTTGTTCGGTGTGAGTGGACATTATCCGCCATATATAAATCCACGTTTGCAACTGTGTGTAACAGTCTAGTCTGACACATTTGGTCGACTTGTCGAGTGCCTGGACGCTCGACAAGCTGGTTCCACGCGATAGGTCGTTTGTTAAGTGTCTAAGACTCGACAGGGTGACGTGATGGGCTATTTCTGTAAAATTTTTGAACTGTGAGTTATTTTTATAATTATTATGTTATGTGGGTTATTTATAAAAAGAACTCTGTGATCCGGATTTTTTGTTGTGTGTTGCCAGATTCTCTGTGGAGATGAGAGAGTGGTTGGTGATGTAATCAGAAAGTAGCCAACTATTGTTCGATAAAGACACAAGTTTTTTCCCTTTTGTTCAAAAAATAAATAATTTTTCAGATTTTCGACTACTATTGAAGTTGCAAGCGTTCCTTTATTTGTGATTGTTTGTAGACAAGCATGCAAATTAGAGTTTTTTTTCTCTAATTTTTTTTATGTCAATATAAAATTTTAGTATTTTTTATTTGTTATTAAATGTCTTACTGACATGTGAAATGTGGATCCAACCCCATTTTATTAGGTTCACAAATCATAATATCAGAAATTTTGTAATGACATAGAAAATTCCGCTTTTATATGTTCTTTTATTAGAATTTAGTCTTAATTCTTCGCTTAATTTAAATCATTTAATTTTAAGCTAATAGATTTATTTTGTACTCTCTTTTTTTCGTGATACAAGGTTTGTATGTCATTTGTTATTATTTCACAATCTCCCACCAAACATGTCTTTTTACATTTTTTTTCATATCTTTTGTAGCCCTAGTAAAAAATAACTTATTTTTCAGAGACACGTCAAAAATTGAAAGAGACCATAGAGGTAGCATAATAGAACTTTCTTGCCTTGTATTGATTTTATACATAATGTTTATGTCTTATATTACAAACTAGAGGTAGAATTGTGTAAGTTACTCTAGATTAGATGAAATTAATTTGTTTAAGTTAGATGTAAGCACGAGCAAGTTGAGTTGTAAGTCCCAATATAAACATATTTTTTTGTTTGAATTTGGCAAAGTTTATGAGTAATTTCAGGCTAGTTGCAGGTTATTATTTATACTAGACCTATTTAGTTTGGGTTGCAAGTCCTTTAATTTTTGACACGATTGTGTTTATAGATTAGCTGTAAATTATTGATCCGAGATAACTGTATTGTACGTGCATATAGTTAGGTCTAAGCATATATAAATTTAGAACAAATGTGGCTCTCATTTTCCTTTAATTTTTGTAACAATTATAGGTGTCTACAAATTAGTTGTAAATTAGAAATAATTTTTAGTACATATAAATTGAGAGCAAAAGTGGCCCTTATTTTCCTTTCATTTTTATAACAGCTGTAAGTGTCTACAAATTAGCTATAAGTCTATTGGTTGGAGATATTTTTTTAGTATATATATGTTAGTTGTAAGTAGGGATGAAAACGGATCCGGATCTTCCCGATCCGGACCGGTCGAATCCGGATCCGGAACCAATCGGCTCGGATATTTTCGGATCCGGATCCGGAACTTATCGGATCCGGATAATTTTACTTCGGATCCGGATCCGAATCTGGTTCAACTGTTATCCGACGGATCCGGCTCCTGATCCGGATATCCGGAACTGTGCTTATCCGGATATCCGGATAAAGCAACCCGCACTCCCGCAGGCCGCACTGCCGCAGCCCACTGAGCCCAGCCCTTCAGGCATATCCGGATCGCAAGTTCGCAACCCTTCAGCCCTTCAGGCAATTTGTGCCACGCCCTGACGCCTGCGCCTCCGCATCTCTCCAGTGCCGCGCCCGCGCCGCCTCCGATCGCACCTCCGGCCGCCGCCTATTCCACCCGCCCCGCCACCTATTACACCGCCGTCTCGCTGCCACCACCGCCTCTCCACGTCGCGCAGATCCGGTGGCGGCGGCTCGGATCCGGCGAGATAGCGAGATCAACGGCGACCAGCGGCGGTGGGATCGTCGGGCGGTGGGATTGTCGGGCGGTGGGATCGTCGGGCGACCGGCGGCGATGGGATCTAGGCGATGGAGGAGCGGACCGGCGGCGGCGCTGTGGAAGCGGTTCGGGCGGCGTAAGGCGAGCAGATCTAGGCCGCGGAGCGGCGTCAAAGTGGCGGGAGGCGCAAATCTGGCCACGGCGAGATCGGGCAGAGGTAAACACAATTACACAAATGCTGATTAGTGATTACTGATTAAGTAGTGAATTAGGGCATGCTGGATTGCTGGGTTGTTTGATGGAAGGCACACTCGACCGAAAGAATTGGAGCAAACTTCGAATTTGTCTTTTTATGAGGAAAAAATTATCTGTAACTCTGTAAGGATGTTTGGTAGTTGGTTGAACACTTGAACTAACATTTGGTTTTGTTTGGTGCATATCTGAACTTTTAAGGTATTATCATTATGTTAGTTCACTAGGGTAAATTCATTGGATCCTTGTGAGTTGTAACAGTAGATATCATAAACAGCTCTGTAGATTTTGGCCATCATACTAGAAGTCATATGAAATGGCCTAATGCAGATAAAAGTTGTTTGGTTATGAGGTTGGATGCAATGAATGAAATTTGCAGATGTTGATTTGGACATTCTCAAATAACAAATTGAGGATTTTGTCATCAAAATGGTTAAAGCTAATGAATGTGAACACGATCTGTGTTCATGGATGGAAATTTTTATAATGATTGCTATGAAAGGTCAGTTTTTGCCTACTTGCAGCTGTCTTGTTTTCCACTCTAATCTTGGAAATTGGAATGACGACGTAAGTCTTGATCTACTAGCATTCTGAGCACAGATACTGTGCTGGTAGTCATTCATTTGCCATACCAATTGACAATAGCATGAAACATAGATACATCTACATAACCAACCTTTTCTTTTGTGCCCTGATGTTTGTGGCTCATAAAAAGAAAGATAAATGTAATAAGGTTCATGATAATTGTGTTTCCTTATTTATTTTGTGGTGTTCATCACGCTGCATACAAAATTTGCTTAATCAGATGCTAATATTACCCTTTGCGCTTGTTTATTAAGAACAGATCATGTTTTCTGATAAGATTGCTACTATTGTGCAGCTGTTGGCATAAGAGTTGTGATAAAGCCTGACTGCCTGAGTATCAGATAACTCCTCCTGTGAGTAATTTACTTATTATTTAATCAACTTTTTGCTGTGTTCTACTATGCAATAGCAACTGGTATGCTATCATAACATTTTTTCCATTTTAATGATTGAGTTGCTAATGGCTAAATTGCCTTTCAACTTTGTTACATCTAATACTTCAATCAGATTGTATTCCTGTCTAGTAATAACTAGCTTTGTGCATTCTGATGTAAATAGGTGTCTCAGAACTTCTTTTGTGCACTGAGATTGCTTTGATCCTTTGTTTGCCTTGCCGATTGATCAATTGTTATCCTGACTTCTCTCCACCATTGTTTTGACTGCACTTCCTGTATTAACTTAAAATCTGTTGCTTGTTTATAGATGCACTTTAGTAATCAGTTGTCATGTTTTTTTGTGCTAGATCTGTGATGGATTCGAGAACAATCAGTAGTAGTACAAGTGTAACCAATACTGGCAATACATCTCAAGATTTGCCACTAGTGGGACAGTCACCAACCACCCCTCAACTTGGTGCCGATGCTGGCAGTGGCAGTGCGACTGCTCAACCAGGTTGCACTGAGTTCGACCCTCTTGCTCCTGCTTTGAAGAGATCAAAAAGGTGTAGCTCCGATGTTTGGGATCACTTCGAGAAGTCTGAAATTACGAAGAAAGGACCAGATGGCAAGATAATAACAGAGCTTTGGGCCAAATGCAACAAGTGCATCTATAAAGCTCGTCGTGAGAGTAATAGAGGGACATCGGCCTTTTGGAAGCACTTGGCACACAAGCACCACATCAAGAATGGTCAACAATTGCTTACACTCAAAAAGGGTGAAGGTGACAGTGATGTTACAGTTGTGGAGACCTACAGGTATGATGAATCTGATAGTCTGAAAAAATTTTACTTGGCAATCATCATGCATGAATATCCATTCAACATCGTAGAGCATGAATTCTTTGTGGAGTTCATCAAGTCATTGCGCCCTTCTTTTCCAATTAAGAGTCGCATAACTGTGAGAAAGGATATATTAAATATGTATGTAGAGGAAAAGAAAAGGTTGAATGAGCACTTGAAAACACTTTCGTGTCGATTTAGTACAACCATGGACATGTGGACCTCAAACCAAAATAAAGGTTATATGTGCATCACAGTTCATTGGATAGATGATAATTGGAGCATGCAAAAGAGAATTATTAAGTTCATGCATGTAGAAGGGCATCATTCGGGAAAGAACTTGTGTGCACAATTTTATGATTGCATAGTGGATTGGAATCTTAATAGGAAACTATTTGCATTGACTTTGGATAATGCTTCAGCGAATGATGTTTGTGATAAGGGGGTAGTACAGAAATTAAAACAGTCACCATTGATATGTGATGGTATGTTTTTTCATGTGAGATGCTTAAATCATATATTGAATCTTGTTGCCCAAGATGGTTTAAAGCAAATTGCACCGGCTATTGCAAATATCAGAAATACAATTGCAATAGTTAAGAACTCTACCTTGCAGTGGGAAGAATTTATGAAATGTGCATCAGAGTGTGACTTGGATACAAAAAATGGTTTATCTTTGGATGTTCCCACAAGGTGGAACTCCACCTATCTTATGTTGAAGCAAGCTGTTTATTATAGACATGCATTTGATAGGCTTTTCCTTCGCCATAGAAGCAAATATGTGACTTGTGCTCCAACTGACCAAAATTGGGCAATGGCAAAATCTTTGTGTGTGTGTTTGAAGAGATTTTATGATGCTACTGAGCTATTCTCTGGCACTTCATATCCAACAGCAAATCTCTTTTTCAACCATTTTTGCAAGATTAAGCTTGCTATTGATGATTGGTGTTATAGTCCTGATCCAGTGGTAGCTGCTATGGCTAGTTGCATGAAACTTAAATATGACAAGTATTGGGAGAAGTCTAATAAGGCTCTTGCTGTAGCATGTTTTCTTGATCCTAGATATAAAACAAAGTTGTTGCACTATTTTGAAGATAAGATTTACCATGGCAATGCTACAGAAGAAATCAATAAGCTTATTAGTACCATCAACCAGCTGTTCATGGCTTATATGGCTAACCCCCCTGATACTTCAGTGAAGACATGTACTGGACAGCAAAAGGAGATTTCTCAAATAGATAAGAAGGATCAAGAAGAGAATAGTGATGATGATATTGATGCAGACCTTGAAAGGTACTTGCATGCCAGTATTGCCTCTGAACAATGCACCAAAAATGAGTTGGAATTGTACATGGAGCAACCGCTAATGCAGTGGACAACAAAAGACAAAAAAGAATTTGACATTTTGTCATGGTGGAAGGGCAAGCAGCATGAGCTTCCTATCCTCTCCATACTTGCTAGAGATGTCTTATCTATTCAAGTGTTCAGTGTTGCTTCGGAGTCGGCTTTTAGTGCTGGTGGACGTGTTGTTGATCCATTCCGCAGTCGTTTAGATCCTGAAATTGTTCAAGCGTTGATTTGTACCATAGACTGGACAGCAGCTTCTAGAAAAGGTAATATTATTTCCTGCACTTGTGCTTTACTATTTTCTATGCAACAATTTAATTTTTTAAACAAACATGCAGGTGGAATCATTGGTGGTGGATCTCTCATATCTGATATGGACATGGAGAGCATTGAGCGACGTTTTGCAAGCTTGATGACAACGGTTTGCAGTCCATCTATGATCTATCTTGCATTTAAGTTGAAATATGTCTTGCTACAATTTTCAATGTTGCACTATTTTGGTCCTGAGATATGTAATAGTTGTACAACTTGCACTGCTACTTTGTGATAACATCTTAGCTATTCGTCCTAAGATATGTAAATGTAATAGTTGTTTTGTCCGGAGCAGTTGAATACCATGAATATTTATTGGAATATGCGTTGTATTTGTAGGATCAAACGAATTTGGATGACTTTGAGGAGGAGGATGGCCTGGACGACATGGAGGAATGACTTCCTGAGTGAAATGTGTTGTGAAATGTCATGTGCTGTTTTGTGAAATGTGTAATACGACAAAGCATTGCCCTTGAGCTCCTTTTCGATGTTCAAAATCAGAACCTCTTCAATGTAAAAGAAGCTTCTTTTGAGTCTCTTTGTTTTCTGAATTATTAAGATGTATGTTTTTGAGTCTCTTTGTTTTCAGAACCTCTAAACTTTGAACTATGTATTTATGTGATGACTGATGTCTATTTGAACTTTGAATTACATCTATGTGAATGTGATGGATTGATGGTCTATTTGAACTCTAAACCATGTATTTATGTGATATATCAACATATGTATGTCATGATGTGTGGCTATCAGGATATATATGCAAAAGTTTAATTTATGTGATGGATTGTGTAAATTTTATAAATGTGCTAATCAATTCAATCATTTATGTGTTTTAATTGATTTTGGACGTACAGTTTGTGGAGTATCAATGTTCCAATCATTATCCGTAATCGTATCCGTTTTCGACCCGTATTCGATCCGTATTTGTATCCGATACTATCCGTATCCGTATTCGTATCCGGACTATCCGTATCCGTATCCGGTTCCGAAAAAAAATATGGATACGGATATGGTTCAATCATTATCCGATCCGGATTCGATCCGTTTTCATCCCTAATTGTAAGTCTATTTGCAGTTAGAACGAAAGTGAGCACCTTGCTTTTCTTTATTTTTATCAACACAACTGTAAGCATATATAGATTAGGTGCAAGTCATTGACTCATTAGTTAGAGAAGATTGTAAGTGCATATATGTTAGGTGTAACTATACGTATAGTTAGTCCGAAAATGATTTTCCTAATTAAAATGTGGGTTTCATGGCTTGATCCATGTATTTGTAGTAGTAAAATTTTAATTCTGAGATATTGATTTAGATAATATTATAATATAGAAATTACAATTTTGGGAAAAGTTGATATCACCCCTCTCTATTTTTAGAAAAGCCCAAATAATCCCATGGTTATATCATATATTTTATAAACTAGTGCAAATTCTATTTTGCATATAATATGATAGATGATTTTTTTCGTATTAAGATAATGACTTAGCAGTCACTGATATGTAGGGTCCACATAGCAAAATCACTTATAAGATTATATGAAGTATGAAATTTGGATTTGTTTTAGAAATAGAGGATGCAAATTATTAGACTTCAAAGTACATAGGTTTATTTTGATTTTTTTAATAGAAGATGTAATATGGATCTTTTTATATAAGTGTATAGTCTTCAGTCTTAATTTTTGCCGATAATATTTTTTCCAAATAAGAAATACATGTATTTATGTATGAAACTTTTAAATATCACTTGAATTATTTTTTGTTAGAAAATAATGATGCCACATAATAGTTTACGTATCCAAGTCTCACAGCAAAACATGTGGAAAACCATTGTTGCTACTTCAAAAAGTGTGCACCCTCTCACAAATCGGTGCACATGCACCGAGTAGCGTCCCCAAAAATATATATGAATGTTTTTGAGAAATTGTCATTCATTCAACAGACTGCTCTATAACATAGAAACAGATCTTTTACACTATTTCACAAGATAAATCTTGAAAAACTAACTGTTGTTGGCGGAACACCTTCTTAATCTGTTGTTGGCTTCTTGCAGATTGAGACATTGGGCTGATCCCATATGTTCGCTAATCTCCTGGGTCCCTGCCACAGCACAGAGCAGCAGCCAGCAGGTGGTGGGCGGGCTCGCCGCTCGGGCGCCTCCTGCCCTCATCGTGCACTGGAGCCCGGCCAAGTCATATTAAAAGTTATTTCTAGTTCGCTTATACAACACCGATGCCATAGCTCAATGGCAGAGCATTTGCCTGCAGATCAAGAGATCTCCATAAGAATATTTCCATTTTCTCCATTAATTTGAGACATCAACCAGTCCACTGCGTTTCACTTTCATCCATTAGAATAGACAGCAACTCTACGTTTCAATTTCCTCCTCAGATTTGGAACAAACAACAGATCACTACATTTCACTTCCATCCATTAATTTGGAATAAACAGCACATGAAAAAAAGTTATATTGATACCATTCGATTGCTATTTTTCTATAAAAAAAGTCATACTTTTAACCTAATGCAGAATCCATGATGGGAATTGCACCCAATTCCCTCTTCCTTCCGAATTAACAGCACAAAAAAAACAATTTCCTCCATCCATTAAGAACTAACCGCAGACGAGAAATCTTATTCTCAACAACACTCAAAAACTCAAACTTTTCTCCATTCATTTGGAATTAACAGTAGATGAAAGACCTACAAATGTTTCTACCATTCATTCAACTGTTTTGTAACAAACTTCTAAGCTAGTGCTGCTGCCAATGGCCCTAATTTCCTATCATTTTAAATCAACAGGAGACGATAGAATAATTTCCTTTATTCATTTTGGATCTCCTTGAATAGAAAGCAAACAATCAAGTTTGATATACAGCCGTTGGAAATAGAACTCGAGATTGAGATCTAGCACTCAGCTACAGAAAAAGGTCAATTCGCACTTCTTTGGCATCAGGATTTGCATCGATCTACATTATTCCACACCGATCAAACCACACAGGGCTACAGGGAACTATCGTTTCACCGGGACCTATCATAGAGCTGGATGGTTCTACCATTCAATTGTTGTGTCGGCCTGCAGTTGTGTCGGTAACCTCCCTTCAAAGGGTCCATCAAAGCAGCAGCCTGCTCCTTTGTCATTTCTCTCACCTGCGAGAGTATCAGTATGCTCAGAGCATAAACTGCAAGTTGTATTTAAGTTCCTGCATTATTATTTATGTTTATCAGAGGGTGTACCTCGCCAAGAATGTTCCAAATCACATTCTCAGTGCATGGAGGTATAGTGAGGGATCCAACATATCTGAAATATCTCTGTGCACCGAGCAATAGTGCCCTCATATCCACCAGTCCAGCAGGAAGGGGAGCACCTTTCTCTGCTTTGCAGCCTTCTGCATATAATTCAGCTAACGTATCCTTTATCTATCAGTCATAAACCAACCAATTATATGTAATATGTTCACTTATGAGAGAGTAAGGTAAAAACTGTGAAATCCATACACCCAACATCACCAGTAGTGAACTGGTCCTATTTGTATCAATTGCTGGCCAAATTACAGGTACCCAATTCTCAATTATGTAAATGGTTTCCATTAACTTAGTAAGCTAAACAAGTCTCAAGCAAGTCTATTAAACATCTTATCAAAACTATCAGTGAATAGATAGATGAAATAGATTAACTACCTTTTGCTCAAACTGTAGCATAACATTGATCTTGCAGTTTGACTAGATTCAAAGGTATAGAATCCGGATCCTCTTGTTCCTTGCACCAAAAACATGCCACATTTACCACTTACAGTGGGAACTAATCTATGGCAATTCAGCATCGTAGTCAAAGTACAATGCATCACAGCTCCACCCAGTGAGGCTAAATCTAAAGTTCATACTCACAGTAGATGAATCAAATCTCAAGCAGACTACAGTGGAGGATCCCACTATTGTGTGTCCTAGGAATCTTATGCAGCACATGCTTGGAAGTAGTCATTTGTGCGACCACAAAGATTTACCTGGAAAAGGAAAGGATCTGATTTGCCATATCGATACAGGACAGCCACAACACTAATATTGCCATCATCACTAGAGTGAACCATGTGGAGCTCCACCGCAAACCTATCAGAGTAAGTGGCAATACAGATAGTAAATACAACAAATAATCCATGCTTTGTAACTCTCCAGGGTGTACATGCAAACCTTTGGCCATTAATGGTGTGCTCTGAAGGAGAGTGCCAATGCATTTGCTTCAGTTCATACTTCTTTCTGCCCACATCCATGGTCCCAGCAGCGCCATTGTAAAGCAGCTGCATCAAATATTTTTTACTATTATATGACTAATAGAAGTGAAATTAATCAAGATGATTTGAGATTTACAAATCCACTACTTGGAACTTGGAGATGACTCGGTCAAAGTAGAACGAGAATCATTATCATTTATGTAGAAATTGATTATTGAAGTTCCTGCTACTTTACATAAAAGACCATAATAGAATGGAGAAGATTAGGGGTTCGGAACCCGGTTTTGGCCCGGTTCCCGCCAGTTGGCCGGTACCGGTTTTCATCCAGTTATCGGTGGGAAATAGAGAAAAACCTGATGGGGAGGACAATTCAAAAATGCAACGAAAATTCAGATGACAAACAGTAACTGGGAATTCCGGATGAGACCCGGGGAGGACTACTCATTTCACTAAACATTTTTAAAATTACCTCATTTGTAGATCTTAAACATCATTTAACTAACAGAGATTCCAGGTTTTCAAAACAAAATCGAAATCTGAATTCAAATTGCCAAATTTGAATTTGCTTTCAAACCGGCTGGTTTTTCCTTTCCCAGTCCAAGCAGGATGGCCAGGATGGCCGGTTACCGGCATGTTCCCACTTCCCACTGGTTTTCTGAACCCTGGTGGAGATTATTCAATTGCACTAACTAGGCAGAGAATAATCCATACAATGCAAAAGGAATGCGCAAAGTGGATGGAGGCATCAGACAGCAGAAGATACAATTATTGGATTAAGTTCTCTTAGTAAGAATTAAGTCACAGATTGTCATTCTTGTACTGACAAAGTTTTCCTTATTAATACATAACTATTTGCATCAGAACGAACCGCAATATTGAAGACATTGTCGACAAGGGTAGCATTTGCAGCAGCATAATCCCTTCCAAGGGGCTCCAATTTTGGGTTGTAAACCACGTCATCCTTCACAATGTTAATTGGGGATTGGTGGATTCCTTTTGAGCAAAGCATGAAGTTAGGACTTAAGCTCCCCCAATAGTTAGGGCCAGTACTCCCATTGTACCCAAATTTCACACCTACTTTGAGACAAGAAAGGATAGATGATAGATCAACAATAATGGATTTGATGATGAGAACTACAAAGAGTCCCACACATTATGTAGTCTAATCTAATATACAATTTATTAAAATTCTTCCATGCCACCACAAAAGTTCTAAAATTGTGGTTTGTGAGGCTAATAAGGTGGGGCCCGAACTCACATATAAGTGAGATATCCGATGACAAATACAAAATATGAAAATTTTGTGGTGACATAAAAAAATTTACCCCTTTACTAGAGGAAAAAAGTCCCATATAATTAACATTATAATCATTTTGCATGTCAAAGATTAATTAATTTGATCATTTTACCTTAAGTATTGATATGTTTATTACAACATAAAATAGCTCATGTTAAAATTTAAAACTAAAATCAGAAAATATGTTGGAAAAAGAAATAACAGAAAATTTATGTAACTTTGCAATTTTCTTCCTCTTTTTTTACCTAAAAATTTCTGTAATTAATATTGTGAAACGATAGTATTAGTTCTTTAACTAAAAAGTATGACTATATATAATAAAAGCTAATACAATAATCTATATATTGATATCTTCGTATCTAAAAATTTATAGTTGTATTCATAATGAGTTCTAACATTTATCTGAATTATCTGCATATATGATCTTGACCACCAAATAAGTGGTATGGATTTTGTCTTTTTCTCTCAATTAATGCGAGAATTCATACATCTTAGAGTAAGTGCGGTGCCTCTGATCTGCATCAGTGTAATTTATAAATTTTTCTCTCAATTAATGTGAGAATCTTCTAGATCTCATGGTGAATATGGTGCCTCCAATCTTACTTAATTATGTTGCACCATCATAATCTGAAGCCATGAAATATTAGTGACACCAATTTTTTTTCATTCTCTCCTTAATAGTATTAGAGTTCTTGATATCAAAGCAAACATGCTGTTCTTAATCTCACTTATATTTATTGTATTGTATATAATAGCCTTCTCTTACTTCCCTATATAAATGCTATCCCCAATATAATCTTAACAATATTGCCTAAACCACCTGCAATGTGCAACTGCAGATACTATTTTTTGAGTGCCCCCATTCAATAAAAACACCAAAAGAAGAACCTCTAGAGAATGAAAATGAACTAAGGAAACCATAAATATTAGCAAGGACCATTACAACTGCTAAATAGATAAATGGCAGATGATTAACAAATCACAAAAGTCATCATAAAAGCAACAGAAAGACTAGAACAACAAACTGGCCTATGAGCCAAATGGGAACTCATTTAGTTATAATACTTGAGAGAACACAGGATAGAAGTCATACCACCATCACAAGCATGGGTCACAAAAAAGTAAGTGCACAACATCACAATGTGGATTGCATTTTCCTCAGCAGTCGTCATCTATCCCTTTGTAGGAAAATATAAGATCACTTGCATCCAAGCTACAAGCAGAAGGTATGAATATATAGGAGCAGGCTTATGGTATTGACACAGCCAAGCTTCCTCATACCTGATTTTATATGTGGGTCAATCTGATGATATCAATGCTCTGCACCCCAAAATAGTGTCCTTGCTCTTTCTGCAGTTGGAAATAGTCAGCTCTACATTGATTTCTCAATTAAGTGCAGTGCCTGCTTAATCAAATATTCATATCTCCTGCAAAAGACATGACATAAGACAAACAATTCTTAGTAGAGATCAAAACAATGCAGGCATATTTTGCTGATCCAAGAGATGGTGATGACCACATCTTGAGAGAACCTCACACTTTCGAAAAGCTGAATGGACTTCAGCTCCAACTAAAAGA
The DNA here is from genome assembly GCA_019359835.1 of Pharus latifolius. Lineage (NCBI taxonomy): Eukaryota > Viridiplantae > Streptophyta > Magnoliopsida > Poales > Poaceae > Pharus > Pharus latifolius. Next base: position 67,468,804 of record CM033320.1, on the reverse strand, counting down.
ATATTCTAAAATCAGATCTATAGCCGCAATGGTTCAAGGAAACACAACCCATGTGCATGCGACTGGTGAAGGTGCGTGGAAGATCCTTAACTACTGCACTTCAAAACTAGGCTGAGATCAAAGCATCAAACAAATAGTCCATCTCACACTTCTTGCCTCTTAACAATGCCGCCACCTTTGCAACAACAAAAAGAAATAAAAAGTAGAAGCACTTTCACAACAGCACAAGTAGGTGTTATGCTATGTTCAAAGCAGGGTTATTTCTGTAGTGACGTGAAAGTAAATCTTGAGAGATGAAAGTGATGAAAGTTTAATTTGGCAGGTTCATTTTTCTCTTCAATTAGAGAAGAGCTAAAAAACCAATATAATTGCAGAAACTGAACCAACTTCATTTTCAGTTGCTACCTTAAGGAAGGCTAGCCTCCAACCATTCAAGTATGTATGAAAGCAGTGAATGCACTCATTCTGCTTCAAGAGCAGAATGCTTTCTGTTAGGAAAGTGACACAGGATTTAACGTAAAAAAACCTCTTCAAGGTGAAAGGGAAAAAAACCACGGAGAAACAAATCACTATAATGGTTCAGAAATCCAGAGTACATGGGATGCCTATTTATAGGCCAAAAGGAATACGAGATAGAATAGGATTAGGGGATAGGAGATAGAATAGGAATAGGAGATAGAGGCATATCCCAACAAATCTCTCCTTGACTCTAAATCCATGAAAGAAATGTTTCTCATAAAACCCGAAGAGCTTCAAACTCCGTGAATGCCAACCAAGTCAAGGCAATGCTTGAACTTGGTATTAGATAAAGGCTTTGTAAGCATGTCTGCAGGATTATCATCAGTATGAATCTTTTCCACAACAATCTTGTCTTCAGCAACAACATCGCGGATAAAGTGGTACTTGATATCAATGTGCTTGGTCTTGGCATGATACATATCATTCTTGGTCAAACAAATAGCACTATGGCTATCACAATAAACAGTATTGACATCCTGTGGAATACCAAGTTCAGAAACCAAACCTTGCAACCAAAGAGCTTCTTTAACACCTTCCGTAGCTGCGACATACTCTGCTTCAGTAGTAGAAAGAGCAGCTATAGATTGTAATGAAGCTTTCCAACTCACTGCAGAACCACATAAAGAGAATACATAGCCAGAAATAGACCTCCTCTTATCAAGATCACCAGCATAATCAGCATCAACAAACCCAATAACATTGTTTGTCTTCACCAATTTCTTTTCAAACATCAAGCCATAGTCAGAAGTACCTTTCAAATAACGAAGAATCCACTTAACTGCATTCCAATGTTCCTTACCAGGATTATGCATAAATCTGCTAACCACGCTAACAGCATGAGACAAGTCAGGCCTTGTACAGATCATAGCATACATAAGGTTGCCAACAGCACTGGAATACGGTACATAAGACATAGAGTCCTTGTCTTCTTCACTGGTAGGACATTGACTTGAAGATAATTTAAAATGTGAAGGAAACGGCGTAGAGACAGGCTTGCAATTACTGAGACTATACCTTTCAAGAACTTTCTCAATATAACCTTTCTGAGATAGAAATAAAGTACCAGTTTGGCGATCACGCTGAATTTCCATCCCAAGAATTTTCTTTGCTGGTCCAAGGTCTTTCATCTCAAAGTCCTGACTAAGTTGAGCCTTCAACTGAGCAACCAAAGACTTGTCATGAGAAGCAATAAGCATATCATCAACATAGAGCAGTAGATACACAAAAGATCCATTTGGAAACTGCTTAGAGTAAATATAATGATCATAATTGCTTCGAGAATAACCATGAGTAATCATGAACGAGTCAAACCTCTTGTACCACTGTCTTGGAGCTTGTTTCAAACCATAGAAGGATTTATTCAAACGACAAACTAAATGCTCCTTACCGGAAACGACAAAACCTTCCGGTTGTGTCATATAAATCTCCTCCTCTAAATCTCCATGAAGAAAAGCAGTTTTAACATCAAGTTGCTCTAATTCTAAGTCAAATAAAGCAACAATAGCAAGCATAACCCGAATTGATGAGTGACGAACAAAAGGAGAAAATACCTCATTAAAGTCAATACCTTCCCTTTGTTCAAAACCTTTCACCACTAACCGGGCTTTCCACCTTGCAGATTCAACTCCAGAAAGTCCATCCTTCTTCTTATAAAGCCATTTGCACTTTAAAGATTTTTTACCTTTTGGAAGCTGTACCAAAGCCCATGTATGATTTTTGTGAAGGCTCGCAATTTCTTCATTCATAGCAGTTAACCACTTTGAGGAATTATTACATGAGATAGCTTCTGAATAAGAAGAAGGCTCAAATATTTCATTAGCATCATTTGCAGTAATGAAAGCATAATTGGCAATATCATCAGTGTCACGATATCTAGCTGGCAATTGAGTAGTCCGTCTAGGTCTATCTCGTGCAATGCAATGATCATTAGAAATAGGAGGCTGAGAATCAGAAACTGACTGTGTAGAAGAACAACCAGTAGAATCAACATGAACAGGTACGTTGACCTCAAAAGTTGGGTTGCTTGTAGGAATAACGGTTTTAGATGTATCTGTGGATGAGGTACCACTAACAGAAACACCTCCAGTGGAACATAAGGAACTTTCATCAAAAATAACATCACGACTAATGATCACTTTCATAGAATCAGCACACCGTAAACGATACCCTTTGACACCAGAACCATAGCCAAGAAAAGTGCATTTTTTAGCTCTAGGAACTAGTTTTCCATCATTGACATGAGCATATGCATGACAACCAAAAATTTTCAGATTTGAATAATCAACTGGTGTACCTGACCATACCTCTTCTGGAATCTGAAAATCAATCGCCGAATTGGGAGAGCAATTAATCAAGTAAGCAGTTGTAGCAACAGTCTCTGCCCAAAAGCCATGCTTTTCCCATAAGCCAGCATTGGATAGCATGCAACGGGCCCTTTCCAGAAGAGTGCGATTCATACGTTCTGCACGTCCATTCTGCTGAGGTGAACCTGGAACAGTCAAATGTCTAGCAATACCATGATCAGCACAAAATGTATCAAACTCACCACTACAAAATTCCAACCCATTGTCAGTTCTCAATTTCTTAATTTTTCTGCCAGTCTGATTTTCTACCAAAGCTTTCCAAGACTTGAAAGTAGAAAAAGCATCACTTTTATGCTTTAAGAAGTAGACCCAAACTTTGCGAGAGAAATCATCAATAAAAGAAATAAAGTACTCACAACCTCCAATAGAAGGATGAGGAGAACGACCCCAAAGATCAGAATGAATATAATCAAGAATACCTTTACTCTGGTGAGCTGAAGTAGCAAAACTAACCCTCTTTTGTTTGCCAAAAACACAATGTTCACAGAACTCAAGTTTGCCAATATCATGTAGACGACCTTTCTTGTGCAAGAGATGCATACCTTTTTCACTCATATAACCCAAGCGCATATGCCACAGCTTGGTATTAGAGGTGTTGGATGTAATAGAAACAACTGCAGTACCTGTAACTGTGAAACCTTGCAAGTAATAAAGGTTGTTCACACGACTGGCATTTAAAATAACACGGTTGCCAAGAGAAATCTTAAGAACACCATTGTCATCGGTATACTTATAACCCATAGCTTCTAAAGTGCCCAAAGAAATAAGATTCCTCCTCATTTGAGGGACATGGCGAACATTTGTAAGGGTATAAAATGTGCAATCATGAGTTTTGATCTGAACGGAACCAATTCCAACAATTTCAAGTGGAGACTCATCACCAATGGTAACAGCACCAGTTGCAAGAGTATAATCAGAAAATCACTCTCTATGTGAGCAAATATGAAAAGTGCAAGCTGAATCAAGAACCCAAGACATGCGTTTTTCAATATCAGTATTGACCATGAGTGCTTCTCCACTCCACTATCAACAATGCTAGCCTCAGCAGATTTTTCCAAATATATTTTCTTTTTCTCTTCTTTTCTTTTCAATTTATCACACTGAGAAATATCATGAGTATTGGATTTACAATAACGGCAAAAGGTGTTGGATTTACGACCTCTGGATTTAGACCTAGACGTTGATCTATTTGACTTGCCTGATTGATTAGATCGACCTCTAACAATTAAACCCTCACCCTTTCCACTGGAATGACTCAACATCAAATTTCTCCTTAGACAACAAATTTGATTTAACGTTCTCAAAACTGAGGGTATCATGACTGCCATAAAGCATAATTTCTTTAAAATGTTTAAAGGTAGCAGGCAAAGAGACAACCAACAAAATAGCCTTATCTTCATCCTCAATTTTCACATCTAGACTCTCAAAGTCCACAATGATAGAATTAAATTCACTGAGATGAGACTGAATCGAGGTACCTTCTGCCATGCGAATAGTGTACAGACGTTCTTTAAGGCGCAATTTGTTGGCAAGACTTTTCTTCATGTATAACGTCTCCAACTTCATCCACAAGGAGGCGGCAGTTTCCTCTTTAATGACTTCGCGTAGAACATCTGTAGACAAGCTGAGTTGCATGGCAGATAAAGCCTTCTGATCCTGTTCTTCCCACTCACTTTCATCCACTTTGTCCGGTTTTTTCAGAATAGCTTTCCAAACACCGAGCTGTGTGAGAACTGCCTTCATCTGTACCTGCCAGATAGGAAAACTGATCTTGCCATCGAACTTCGCAATGTCAAGTTTTGCAATCATAATGACAAAGTGAAAATCAGGAACTTAAATCGAAAAATCCCTGAAAAACAGCAGATCACGTGAAGTGGACAAGGCGTCGGCGGCTAGATGGAAATTTGTGGAAGGTTAGGGTTTTTTGTGTGGACGACTGAGATTTTTGCGAAATATGGAACCGTGAATCAAGGCCGTTAGATGAAAGCTCTGATACCACTTGTTAGGAAAGTGACACAGGATTTAACGTAGAAAAACCCCTTCAAGGTGAAAGGGAAAAAAACCACGGAGAAACAAATCACTATAATGGTTCAGAAATCCAGAGTACATGGGGTGTCTATTTATAGGCCAAAAGGAATACGAGATAGAATAGGATTAGGGGATAGGAGATAGAATAGGAATAGGAGATAGAGCCATATCCCAACACTTTCCTCTCTCTTCTTTGATGGAAGTAGATGCAAAGGTCCTAGTCATGCAGGCAGCTCAGGTTCATCTACGATAACTATGAGACAATTTGGCCCCAAAATAAATGCACATTCTGAACAAAGAAAGAAGAAGTTCCATTACCATCTTTGGTGCGTGCATTATTCTTATTTCTTCCATTCAGTATGTGTTCTAGACTCTAGTTTAGAACAGTGTGGTCCTTATGCAAGAGTGGGGCAATGGGGATATATTCCCCCCAATTTAATGCTTTACTTTATCGCTGAGGGGCCACATATTACTTGAGATGAGTATTACTGCTTCCATTAGTTACCAGTTCAATAGGTGAGAAAGTTGCCCCATCAATGTCAGCAACTTAGAGCTTATTCGAACAAGATAGAAACCTATTAAGGCCAAACCCTGTGCCAGATCTATGTCCACCATAAAAGACCTCTTACTTTACCTTTGAATTTGCAGAGGTTCAAGATGCTTTAATAATTGCAGAGTACAAACACCAACAAACACAATGTCCATAATCATGCCATATGAAGGCAAGATACATGGAGGGCTCTATCTTCTCAACCATGGAAGATGTGAGAGCAAAAAGATACATAAGTAAAAAACCATCTACTCCAAGCGTTTCTGGTAATGAACAGTGAACACTTCTACAAGAGAGTCAAATACACTACAGACAAGACTGGTCAATACAGTATGAAACCAAAAAGGAAAACATGTGAGCAATTTATATTTGATCAAATGTTGATAATAGAGAAATACTACTTGTTCTGAGAACCACATACCTCACCTGAACTTTTGTGACAAAAATCCAAAGGCAGGTCAGAAGTTCACCCTTCTGCATATACATAAATGATGTGCCAAGAGTCCAAGACCAAGGAAAAAGACAATGGCAGAGGTACAGGATACTGAAAACCAACCATAGATCTTTGAAAATTTTGAAGCAATATATTGAGACTGCAATACCACAGATTAAACCAGAGACCAAAATTTACTCAAACCTGTAAATTTTAAACTTTTTTTTTTACAATCCTGTAAGTTTGATCATAATATATACATGAGCTATATTATATATCTACATATGTACAGCCGGTGCAGTGTAGAAATTCATCCTTCTTCCTGCCATATAATGGACATTTTGCAATTTGCATGTACACACAGAACCTTAATAACTTAGTTGTTAACCTGTGATTTCAGAATGCTCTATCACGCCTCTGAACCTCCAATGCTATTTCGTTACGCCGTGTGAATGGAAGTGTGAAAGGGGGATTGTACTGCAGATTCAGCAAAACCAAAGATCAGTACAACTATCAATATTTATGATATAAACATATTCATTTAACTTGGATGAAAATTTTGGATCATGAACTTGTTGAACAAGCTTTACCTGTGCAACTTCCACCACTGAATCATCTTTCACTTGAAACTGGGCGTCTCTCCGGAGAGCTTCCCGTAGTCTGGATTCTCTCCGACTTATGTCATCATCTGTAACCAAACCTGTTTCAACATTACAGAAAGTAAGGAGATGATCGTGTTGAATAAAGAATGTAGTGTGAACAAGAGTTGACCTATCTAGCTGATAGCTACATATACCAGTATAAATAATGAAGAATGAACATAAAGTTCAGTGTCCTCCACGTCCAAACCTTACAATCTTTCAGAATTTGATGTTAATATGCAAGCAAGCAAAGGTGTGCGCCTATTAGGTTCAGAACACAATAACACCATTGGAAGAGCTTTTTTTTTTTTCTAACTTAATACGAGATGGGAAGTTGAGAGGAAAAAAATGATATTGGAAATGCGTGTGCTTCTAAACTACTCTGAACAGAAAAGGATGTGAACTTTAAAGCATCTCTGGTCAGATGAAAGGTGAGTTTACATTGGCTTTAGGTGGTCCTTATTTGATCTGACCAAAACAAATAAAGAATTGCTGATTTTAGTTTTAATAGCACATAAGCACAGGCATGTTAGAAATCATGCTTTTATTTTAGGGAGTAGCATCACAACTCACATCGGAATATGGTTATTGTTAATCCAAGGCACTCTACACGCATTTAATCTGTTCAAATTTTCAATTTCTCCAACAAAGGAAGATAATAATGGATAAGGGAAAGAGGCATAACAATATCATAAATACGAAAGGATGGTCCATCAAATTGGTAGCAGTAACCACCTGGTTGCTTGAGAATTTAAAACAAATAGATGCTCAAGCAAAAAGTACAACTGTTAAATACAACCATGAAAATGAATACCGACAACAAAGCCAAAGGTGATGTTAATGGACCTGAAAACACTGCAACTGCGACGATTTTTCTTGGAACCTCCTTGATAGTCACAGAAGGATCTTTTGGAAGAGGTAAGTTGGAGCCATACTTTGACGGCATCACAAATGACATCCGCCACTTACGCTCATTGACTGACTGCCAGTAAGAATCCACAAATGAAATATTAAAAAAAGCTCAATTTTAATTTCCTTTTTTTTTAAAAAAACTATTAAGCACATAGTATTCTGAATCAACATATTAGCACAACTAAGAAAATATGATTCAAACAAAGCCATATAAAGCCCACCTTCTTTGTTATCACTGGGGTCGTCATGTCCATCTTTTCGCTGCTAGTTTTGTTCTTCCGAGTAAAAACAGGAGTTGTCATTTCCATTTGCTGATTAGTCGTGTTCTGTAGGTAAGCGACAAATAACAAGCACACAAATAAATTTTTCCTTCAATTTATCCCATGAAGTAACTCCTGACAGAGGGGGGAAGTCCATGGACTACCTTACCGAACAAGTAAGACGCCAGAACATTAAATGATTCAGATGATCCAGTGAAATCAAATCCAGTTGTTCCAGGCATCGTTGTCTCAGCAACGAAGTATGGCTAATCACAGGAGAATACGAATTACTCAAAAGTATCACAATGAGCTCCGTACATGTATATTTCCTAACAAACTAACTAACTGACACAAACAATTTGATAGACAATAACAGCAATTACCTCCACTTCTCTGATCTCGTAGTCTGCCTCCCGCTTCAGGACGCGGTACCGGACCGTCTCGAGATCGGGAACTGCAAAAGCACCCGGCAACTCGGTAAGCGAGTTCAAAGCCCTAGGATTTTTGCCTTTTGGGCAGAAAAAACATGATGAGAGGTGATATAGCTGACCAGACATGAGGGCCTCCTCCACGCTGCGGGGCTCGAAGCGGCGGGGAAAGGCGTACTTCACTGCTTCGGACGCGAGGTCGGCGAGGCGGCGCTGCGAGGAGGCGGCGGCCTGCGAGGCCAGCGCCAGCACCAGGGTAGCGCGGGCCTCCGCGGCGCTGCGGGCGCCCGCGGCCACGATCGTACGCGCGGGGCGACGGCGAGGCTGGCTGCCACAGAAGGCGCGCGGAGGCCGCGCGGTGGCGGAACACAAATGAGCCATCTGTTTCGGTAGCGGTGTTGTGTGTGCGTGTCGTGCTCTCGTGCGGGTGTGGAAGCGAAACGGCGAACCACTTGTGTTGTAGATTTTTACGTGGTGAGGAGGGGGGGAGGGCGAGAAGCTTGGCGGCAAACTCCTCTGCTAGTTACTACCAAAAAAAAAAAACAAAAGGCTACAGTAACCTCTCTTAATCCAGAATTTTCTTTTGCTCCCACTTTAAGAAAAAAGGACGTCAGCTACTTCTTCAAAACTGGAATTTTTTTTAAATAATACATTAAAAACTAAAAAATAAGAAGTACTATAATTTTTTTTTTTTTGTAGATATAACGTTCAGTCGTCAAAACATATAGTGACTAAAATCATACTGTTAAAGAAAACAAAAAATAATACTATTAAAATGTCAATCACCAACAAGTATGATTACTGAAACCAATGTATTTAATTAGTTCAAAAAGTCTAGACGCTGTATGTTCTGGTGACTAGATGTTATATTTAAAAAAAAAAGTTTAGTGACAAAATGTATGGTAACTGAATTCAGGAAAAATCTTAGTCGTCATACATCATGACGATTGAATATTAAATCTGTAAAATTTTATAATGTTTGTCTTTAATGTATTATTTTTAAAAAATCTCAAAACTGGAGTGTGTAACAAGTTAGATCTTCTCTCCATGAAAATGGAGTGTTCAAGATAATTTGAGACTAGTCTTTTGTTTTTGGAAGTTCTAGCAAAGTTCAAATCACAAATTATGCACTCCAAAGTGCCGGTATTGACCGTGATGATGTTGTCATTGAAGGCGCATATGACGGACTGAGTGTTGGCAGGCACAACACTTTGGGTGGCAACAGTACTGTGAGGGAGTCCATAGACCATAGTGGTAACGGGGGAGCGTGTTGTGTGTGTGGATGGTTTGATGCAGAATGAAACCAACTAGTTCTCGCTTTCTTGGAGCTGTATGGTTAAAAGATAATGGACTTTTCCCTTAAATGGTGGGCCGAAGAAATCTAGCCATCTAATTTACTTGAAAGGTAGATTAAAGAGTTATTTACAGTATTAACAAGCTAGTTACAGAGACATGGGCGTGTGGTGAACATCATGCAGGGGTCCATTGGATCCCGACCTGGACATGAATGTGATTGAACGGCGAAGGTGAAATCCCGCTCCATGGGGACGATCGGTGGTACTCCAAGCTCCACGTGCCCTCTTATCACCATAGAATGGGTCCAAATAGAGCTAATTGCACCGAGGGTGCTTAATTTTGTAAGATACATTTCATTAAATTTGAAATTAAATTTGATCGCTCTTTAAAATTTTCTAGTAATCATTTGAAATTATGAAATATTAACATTATTTAGGGATGTAAATTGTTGCTATGGCTTCAATTGTTTCCAGATCATTAACATTGTCTAAGTGTGTTGAATAAATTTTTGTGTCAAAAAATATGTAAAATAATAAAATAATAAATAAAATAACAAAAGTGGTCCCTGAGATTAGGTAAATCTTACGTGTCACGAGAGAGAGAGCACATCTAAATTTTATCATCCATTTGGATAAACGATAACTCTTATAGATAGACAATGCCCCTCAACTAAATTATTTTTTAAAAAAGAAGGGAGGTTGAGCTCTACATAAAATAGACCTTCTCTTAACCTTTTAACACAGATAGATAGGGGAGGACAAAATCATAAAATGAAGGCAGGAGTCACACTTTAGAAAAAAAAATATTTCTAAGTCTCGACCATGTTTTCGTTTCGTGACGCCACAGTGGCCTTCATCCCCAATGGTGAGTCATACATAAATATATGACGTCTTCACTATAGAAATGCAATCCGCACAAGATAAGAAGATGACAAGTCTCCAATTGATCTCCAAAAAGATCCAAAAATGTGTTGTGTCTCCTCAAAGTCTTTAGTAACATACGCCCGTCTGCTCAACCAAGTATGTTAGACGCGACTAAGTGTGTTACCTCTCTTATCAAATTGCTCATGCCCCGTTTTCAAGAGAGCACGTTTAATTCGATAATGCACCGTTTCTGCTCTTCATGTGCATCATACAAGATTACATAAGTTATGTCACTGCCATACCTGCATTAGTCCACAACTGATGAAGCCGGACAATTAATTGACGAAGTGCCGATGAGGCGAAAGTCAATTCCACTCTGCACTGCGTCAGGCTGTCTCCATCAACAACGAAAGCTTGTTGCTGTATACTAATGGGACAAAGGCAACAAATTTGTCTGCGACCGATGAGGTCGGACAGGCGCATAACTAGGTGCCAATGAGGCTAGTCATGTGATCTTATATCTGTCTGAGTGCCGATGAGGCAAGACGATTCCATGACCAAATTTGACAAAACGAAGGTCACCGTTACTACAATTTGCATTGCATTGCATCTTTCGTACATCATATGGAGAGCAAAATAGTGTAAAGAAGACAACCAAGAAAGCATAGTTTAATGGAAAGTTCTCTACTAAGTCAAAAACTTAGTAGAAGTAATTAATTGAGAGCTTTATAAAATCTCGAGAACCAAAGATCCACACAATATTCAAGAAGGCACTAGGCGTTAGATGGGCGGTTGCCTGGCGCCTAGCGCCTAGGTGGCCACCTAGGTTATTGACTATAGTTAGTTATCTGCATCACAGCCTATATATAATCAAACAAACAAACAACGAAGCAAACAAACAAGCAACTAACCATCTACACCACAAGTCACAGTCACAAACAATAAGCAGGAAAACAAAAATAGAAGTTTAATGATAGTGTTTCGCCAAGAAGATCTCTCTTCCAGAAAATTGGCCCATTTTTGTGTTGCAAGTATACCAGTATACCTAAGTATACACATAAGAGAATAGAGAATGCACAATCTTTAAAAAAAGCACTGCATTTTATTAATTCTGAAAAAAATTGCAAATTACAAGTCCCTTTGGGATTTACATGCTCTCATTGCACCAAAGAAAAGTACATCTTGGCTTCAGGGGATTACATAGTTCATGATTTCTCAGGTCTTTTGAAAAGTTCCTGGTTAATTATATATGCAGAACAAATCTACAGAAAATCTCTGATTAAATTGTGCTGATGGTTGTTGTCTTTAAGTTTCAAAACAACCTTGCCCTTTGATGAATGAATGCAATGCGTATGCTCATGCATGCAAGTATGTAAATGCATAGTCTCATCAATTTACGGTGTTATCACAACATGTGGCCTTCACCTCGTTAGTACCCGGCCAAGGGGGTTTTTCAGCCTCATCGGTCGCGAACAAATAAATGTCTTCACCTCATCAATACCTGGCATGAATGGTATCCGGCTTTATCAGTCACGGATGAAAGAACATGTTACCTTCGCCTCATCAGTACCCAAGTGACATGGAAAAGTGAATGAAAATGATTTGTGATAACAACTTGACTTCCTTAGTTTCAGGAAAAACACATTGTATGGTAGACTGCCATTGAAATATCCATCAAGGACTTAGTAATATTTCGACTCGATTTGATATCTTTTGACATGATTGAACAATATTGGCTCCTCTTCCACTAACTAGATCATATTTCTAGTGTCTTATTGGCTTGAAACTTGGAGGAATTATTTCAGCATGAACCTTCTGTTCTCCATAAAAATTTGGGATCGATTGGACTTCTGGATCAGAAATTATCATTGATCTTCTCCTGTGGGACAAGCTGAATTTTCTTCTGGACAGAGCCTCTCCTCTGGTCAAATTGGACTTTATATATCTTTGATTGACTTGAAAATTGGTTGAAATGTTGTACATAAAGTTTTCTATTCACCATAATTTGGGGTCGATCGGATTTCTGGATGAGAAATTATCATTGATCTATCTCCCATGGGGCAAGCTGTATTTTCTTCTAAATAGAGCCTCTCCTCTGATTGAATTAGATCTTAGAAATCTTTGATTGACTTGAAATTTGGTGGAAATGTTGTACATAGAGTCTTCTGTTTACCACAAAAATTTCAGGTTTATTGGACTTCTGGATAAGAAGTTATCATTGATCTATCTTCTATGGGGCAAAGTGAACAAGCTTCTAAATAGTCTCTCCTCTGGTTGAATTGTACCTTAGACATCTCTGATTGACTTGAAATTTGGTGAAGTGGTACATAGAGTCTTCTATTCACTATAAAAATTTGGGTCAATCGGACTTCTGGATCAGAAGTTATCATCAATCTTCTCTATAAAACAGGTTGAATTTAGAGACCACAAAAGTACACTTAAGGGATTTTGATCAAACAACAATATGGATCTAATCAAATGACAATTCCTGAGCGAAACGACAATATGGACTAGATCGAATGCTAATCTGATCATTTGTTTGAAAGTAATACTTAAGAGGTTTGATCTATCGACAATATGGATCTGATCAAATGCCAATTCCTGAGCGAAACGACAATATGGACCAAATTGAATGCTGATTCGATCACTCAAAAGTTGATCTACCAACAATATGAATCTGATCAAATGCCAATTCCTGAACGAAATGGCAATATGGACCAGATCGAATGTTGATTCGATCACTCGGGGCATTCATTTTGGATCTCCCATTGATCTTCCGGTAGCATCACAATTTGCTCCATGCTTTCTTGATCTTCATGGATGACTGGCACGGGCACCAACGAACATGGCAGCTACCCTGATATAATGCATAATGCATGCTATGCAATCAAACAGAACTCTGGCAATTTTCAAAGCTTGCCCGAGTTGATCTACGAAGGAAAAGAGAAGAAAGGCTTCTCCCGTGTCAGTCTTCTTATCATGTTCGCTTTTGTTCATCTATCCGTCTCCTATGCATCTCCCTCTTCACCTCCTGTGCACCTGTCCTCCTCTACCCTGCACCTGCTTCTGTGCTCTTTTGCTCCTTAACAGGTCCAAAAGACTAGCACCCCCTCTCTATTTATAGAGGCTTTAGATTAGTTGCAACCATCCAACAACTAGAGATAGGAGATATATTTTTTATTTAAATAAATAAAAGGATAAGGATAGAGATTATCCCCTTTGGAGTTTTGAATTTGAATAGGAGATAGACTTTTGTTATTAAAATAAAAGAAAAAGTTAGAGATAAGTCTTGTTCGAATAAAACTGAATATGGTGCGACTAGTATGAAACCGGGTTAAATTAGACCAGTTTGAGTCGGATCCGAATTAGACAAGACCCAATTCGACTAATCTGAGTCGGATCCAAATTCGACCAAAGCGCTCTTGAAGAAAATTTTGAACAGGTCATTTCAGTAGTAGATTTTGACCAGTTTTGAAGTCATTTCGACCAGTTTGGAAGGTCATTTCAACCACACCAATTTTGAAGATCATTTCGACCATGCCAATCTTGCAGGTCATTTCGACCAGTTTGAAGGTCATTTCGGCCAAACCAATCCTGAAGGCCATTTCGACCACACCAATCTTGCAGGTCATATCGACCAATTTTGAAACCATTTCGACCAGTTTTAAAGGTCATTTCGACCAGACCGATCCTGAAGATCATTTTGATCAGTTTTGAAACCATTCCGACTAGTTTTGAAGGTCATTTCGACCAGACCAGTCTTGAAGGTGATACCGGCCTAGACCGTCTCGCAAGAGAACGAAGAAGATGCAGTAAGGCGAGTATTCTATATCGTTCTTTCCTCAGATACTAGAGAAGCGAAACGCATAGAACTAAACTAAATCAATGGCAAATGAAACTAAAACAGACGAGAGAAAGAGAGATGTCAGAAGAAATGGTGGAGAAAGAAAGAGATGGTCATTTCGACATACGATCCATGCTAAATCTCTACATGCATTCGTGAGTACATGCGATAGAATCATTGTCGTTTAGTAGTCTCGCAAGAGCACAGTGAAAACAACTAACACAAGTGGTCTATCGATGATATCAACGAACAAATGCATGAAGAAATAGCGCAGATCGTACTTCAACTCCTCTTAACAACCGTCCCCAAGAAAGCACAAGCAACAATCCGTAGCTCACCATCATCAACGAAAACAACGCAAATCCAAGTTCTCGGCTCTCCATTGATAAACAGATGTCAAGAACAAAAGCTCAAATCAAGCTGAAATCATTTCAAACAATAAAATGGATTCAACTGCATCCAATGGAATTCAGCTTCAGGATTTTGATTCATCAAATATAGGCAAAGAACAAATACAGATTTCAAAACCTTTCAATTCAATCCAAAGACTAAGAATTAATCCATAGAATTTTAGTTCAGGCATTTGAATCAGCAGGGTCCTAATACCAGTAGAAATTAAGCAAAAATCAACCATAAACTCAGAGAGGAAAGCAATTCGACACAGTTTAGAATGCAGCTTCAATTCAATGCAATTTAAAGTTCATCTATGCAGTACAATATATAACAGAATAGATAGTTCCAAGATATAATCACCTCATCTCCATCAACACAGAAAACGATCAAGACAGCACACAATCACATCAATTACATCGAAGACTACATTGAGGATTATTCTCATTTCAATTCTGGAGTAGCCTCTCATTCAAGTCATAGAAAGTTAGAAACATCAACAGATTCACAATTTCAGTTTAGTTCATCCAGAAAGCACTCAACTGCATCACAGGACATGTTCCAATTTAACATTAACAAACATTCATTGAATTTCATACATCACAGGCAGTTCATGTCAAAATTGAAGAACAGAGGGAGAAGAAATGAACTCTATGCATGCTGGCATGTGCTTGTTGCAGAGCTGCTGGAGCTGGTGGCCGTGGTTGAAGTCGTCGAAGTGGTGGAGCTCGAGCTTAGTCGATGGGGATGCGGCCGTGGTCGATGAGGATGTGGAAGTCGTCGGCGAGGCTGAAATCGAAGAGGTGGCCGAGGAAGAAATCCGCTAGAGCTCAATCACGGCCGCAAAAGCACTAGACCATCGCTGTCTCAAGGCTGAGGTCGCCGGGCTTGAAGGTGGCAGTGGAGGAAAGAAGAGAGGAAGAAATAGAGAGAAGAAGAAGAAAGGAGAAATAAGGAAGGAGAACTAAAGAGAGCGGCGGCGGCTGTGGCGCAACGCAGCGTTGGAGGGCGGATCCGGTGGTGGCGGATCGGGTGAGGTGGCGGTCACTCTGAGGGGAGTTTTGGAGAAGCAAAAGGAGCGGAGACGGCAGGAGTGGATCCGGTGGCGAGACCGGCACGGGAGGCACGGCTCGGGCTCCGCGCGAGGCGCGATTGGAGGCGCCCCAGGTGAGGTGAGATCGGCGGTGGCAGATCCGGCGTGGGAGCTTCGCGCCGTGGCGTGGGATCGGAGGTGGTGCGGCTGGAGGCGATGTGGGAGAAGTGAAGAGAGAGGGGGAAAGGAAATAGAAAGAACCGGCTAGGGCCGGGGGTGGTAGGAGGTGTGGAAGGTTTTGGGGGAGGCAGAAGAAGAAATTGCGCTGGAGAAGAAGAAGAGGACGGTGGTGAGAAAGAGAAAAGAAGGAAAGAGGAGAAGAAAAATGGAGAAGGGAAGAGAAGGAGGTTGAACAGAGAAGCACTGAGGAGGGCACTGCGGCGTTCGGCCTTGCTGTTGGCGGTGAGGTGGGACGGAGGTGTAGAAACAGTGAGGGGGAAGAAGAGAAGAAGAAAAAAAAGAAAATCAGGCTCAGATCTGCACAGTGGTGGCCGGCTAGGGTTAAGGGAGATTTTGGAATTTTTGCAGAAAGGTCTTTGACAAGAATTGAAATGACAACTAGGTCATTTGGCTGCTAGATTTAGGTGTTCCGAGTCCCCGGAGACTCCGATTTCAGCGCGGTCGGTTCCTACACATCCGCAGAAACATGCACTTCTATCTGGAATCGACAGAGGGTCAGGTTTAGTCGATGAGATGCGTCCGTTAGCCAAAATCCATTTGATTCATGTCAACTTGCGATAAAAATTGCAAAACAAGTAATCCGGTCAATTCGGCAACAAATCTGGAATAATCTAGGTATATGACGAGGTATATGACTAATATGTGCAAAAGCATGGGGAAAATATATAGAAAAAGCAAGCAAATTAAGTAAATATTAGAAGGTCATTGATACCGGCCTAGACCGTCTCACAAGAGAACGAGGATGATGCAGTGGGTGAGTATTCTATATCATTCTTTCCACAGGCACTAGAGAAAACCAATCATCCGCAGTTTCTCTCAACCACAAGCATCAGAACAACACAGAGTAACAACTACTCAAACAACTCTTACTCATGCAAAAAAACTTATAAACAATAATCTCACATGAAACAGGAGAAGCTCAACAGTAGTTATTTGCAACTTCGAAGGATATTTTCAAATCAGTTCAGAGTGAAATCATTGATGAAGTTACAATTCAAAAGACATTTTGCACTAAGAGGAATTGGTCTTCAGCATTCAGTCATTAAGAGCACCATACAACAACAAATGAAAACATACGAATCCAACCAAACTCAACTACTCCAGAAATTCATGCAAAGATTGTCAATTCTACTTTCTGATCAACAATTGCAGGCAATCACATTATCTCATACACATAATGTTCATCTCAGAATTAGAGAACAGAGAATGGGAAAGGAGGATTGATCACCATTTATGCTTGCTGTTGGAGTTGTTGATGCTGTAGTTGAAGAGGTCACTGGAGCTATGGAGTCGTGGTCGAATGATCGTCGGCAGTAGAGTCGCACCCCATGAAGTGGTCGAGATCGTCGGGGACGCTGTGGTCGTCCCCGGTGCTGAGGAAAAAGTCGAGGATGCAGCAGCTCGCGGGACGGCTTGGAACGACACTGGAGTGGCCGGCGCTTAGGACGTTGGCGATCAAAGCAAAGAACAGAGGAAGAGAGAAATGGGCGCCGGCGTAGCTGGTGGCGGCACGGGCAAGTTGTGGGGATGGAGCACCGGGTTTGAGCGTGGAGCGCCGGCGAGGCGGCAACTTTGGAGGCGGAGCGAGATCAGCGCGAGGGAGGCGGATCCGGCGGCGGGAGATGGTGGATCCTGTGAGGTTGAGAGACGGCGGGACAGAGGCGACGTGACGAGATCGGCGGCGGCCGGGGTTGAGAATGTTGAAATAGGGAACGGTGGAAGCGGCCGGAGCCGGAGCCGGAGTTGAGGGAGAGAAGGAGGAGAAGAAGCGAGGGTGGCATGGCAGCTCGCGCGAGAGGCGGTGGATTGGCCAGATCCTGTGGATCTAGCGGTGGTGGCGTGAGGAGGTGTGGGCGACGTGAGAAGTGGCGCGGGCGACGCGAGAGGTGGCGCTGTGGCGGTGCGCCGGTGTCGGTAGGTGGTGGATCCGATGAGTAGTGGTGGCGGGTGGTGGAAAAGAGGCACTTGAGAGGAAGCTGTTGCGACGCAGCATGCAGGAGGCGCGGATCTGGCGGCAGCACAGTGCGGTGGAGCGGTGGCTCGGCGAGGGAGGTGCTAAAAGGAGGCGGCACCGGTGGCATAGAAAAAGAAGGAGATGAGTGGTGTAGATCTGGGTTTAATGGTGGCTTTTGAGGGCTTTAAGATGGACGGAGGTGTGGATAAATTAAGGGGGAGGCAGAAAAGAAGCTCCACCGGAGGCATATGGTTTACTTGTCGTCGGTGTGGTGGTAGGAGGTAAAGGTGATTTTATAGAAAGGCCTTCAAGATTTTAAAAATCATAAAAAGGTTCTTCCCGAGTTAGGGTTTAGATTTTGAGTGTAGGTTATTTTGCAAAAAGGGTGCTTGAGGTTTAAAGAATTTACAATAAGGTCCTCGGCTGAAAGGAATTGAGATTTTGGGCCCCCGGAGACTCCAATTTCAGCACGGTTAGTTCCTATGCGTCCGTAGAAACATGTGCTTCTATCTAGAATCGACTGAGGGTCAGGTTTGATCAATGAAACGCAATCCATCAACCAAACTCTACCCAAATCACATCGACCTGCAATAAAATCACAACACGAATAATACGGTCGATTTGACGATAAAAATGTGTATGATTAATGCAAATGCCGCCTTATATGACTAAATGTGCATGATCGGGGGTTAAAACATATGAAAAATATGCACAAATATGACAATTATCAGTCATTTCGGCCACACCAATCTTGCAGGTCATTTTGACCAATTTTGAAACCATTTTGACTAGTCTTGAAGGCCATTTCGACCAAACCAGTCCTGAAGGTCATTTCGACCAGTTTTCCAGTCCGAGTTGGTTTCGACTAGTCCGAGTCCGAATTGGTTTCGACCAGCCCAAGTCCGAACCGGTTCGACCAATCCGAATCGGAGTCTGACTCAACCAAAAGGGACTCGACCAGTGATCAATTTCAATTGTTTTAACAATGAACACA
Source organism: Pharus latifolius (assembly GCA_019359835.1). Taxonomy (NCBI): domain Eukaryota; kingdom Viridiplantae; phylum Streptophyta; class Magnoliopsida; order Poales; family Poaceae; genus Pharus; species Pharus latifolius. The sequence continues at coordinate 67,450,056 of CM033320.1, read as the reverse complement.
CATGTATATTTTTTATTTTTAGTCTTTTGGGATTTTCACATGTTTTATGATGAATTTATTACAAAATTTCACTGAACAGATAGACAAAATCATAGACTCATAAATATTTAATCTTCATCTTCTACTTGCTCTTCATAATCTTTATTTGGAAAGACTTGTTCCTGATCGGACTCAAATTCAACATCTTCCTCATTGATGTCATCATCAGAATTATACAAGTTGAAATCATCTTCATGAAGTTCTTTCACTCTATTGCTTCTACGATGTTGCAAGACATCACTAGCCCCGGATGCTTCATCAACTAGTTTCCATATAAACCCCGTTCCAGGCTCAATCTCATCATCATCATCATCATCCATGCCATCAACAATCCATCCTTGAGCATGAGTAGCATCCGAATCTAAGAGGACATCTACATTATTTTCTTTCTTCCTCTTTTGTTTGTTCATCAACTTTGCATTGAATTGAATATAGACTAGATTGTTTAGGCGATTCACATCCAGTCTATTTCTTTTCTTTGTATGTATCTACAAAATAAAGTTGAGGTAAATTAAAAACGAGGCTGTAAAAACTAAAAAAATGCATGTGAGTGTATTTATGTTAATACCCCTTCAAAAGTACTCCAATTTCTTTCGCATCCAGATGAACTAGTAGTCAAGTAGAGGATTCTCAAAGCTAATCTTTGCAATACTGGTGTATTGCATTCATAAGTTTTTCACCAATTAGTTGTATAATTACAAATAGCAACAAATGAACATATTGTATATTTATAAACAACCATACAATAAATAGCACAAATTTAAAAACAAGTTTACTTAGATTAAAATTAAAATTTTGACATCCAATTTTTGCCAAATTCTTACCAAAAGCCCCTTTTTGTCTTCAGAATTTTTGCAACCCCTCATTTATCACTTGATTTTGCTTCTCAAAATCTCCATGATAGAAGATTTCAACACAATTGAGTATCCCATCCATAATAGTTTCATCCAAATGAATGGATTGATCACGATAACTATAATATTGATTCAATAGGTAGGCCGTCAAATGTAATGGAGAATCAAATCTCTCTTTTATCTTTGCATCAATAATTTCAATTAAAGTTTTATAGTTGTTCTCCAAATTATTCATAGTCTCCTTGATTTCTCTTTTTGCTTGGAGTTCTCCATATAAAAAACCTATAGGTGGCTTACTATCCCCATCAACCATATAAAGCACTTTCACCAAGGTCCAAATATCTTTAGGCACAACAATGAACCATTCCAAAAGCTTACACTCATCACAATAGACATTGCCACTTTTTGTTTTGTTGTTTTATATCACTTGCAAGTATCCCACTCTTGCTACCCATCATTCCCCTTAGCTGTGCCTTTTTCTCCATCAAACTATGCAAAGTAAGAAAGGAGGAAGCAAATCTAATTACTCCCGCCCTTATTATATCTCCCTTCTTTGTAAACGATCTCATCAAAGCCAAGGTCTTATGATGCAAATAAATGAAATAGTAAATGCATTGGCTTGGTAAGTGTTTTCTTAAATCTTGCCAACTTGCCAATAGCTTCTAGCATCGAGTTGATAGTGTGAGTTGCACATGAACTCCAAAAGATATTAGGCCTCTTCTCTTTCAGCAATGTCTTTGTTCCCATGTTGTTTGTAGCATTGTCTGTAACAACTAGTACAATATGTTCTGACCCTACTTGTTCAATACAAACATCTACATAATCAAATATAAATTGACTTGTGTGAGACTCCTCCGATGCCTCCCTCGGAGAAAGAAAACATGTTCCAACATTGCAATTCACACACAAGTTTATTATGCTCCTCCTTTTTCTGTTAGTCCAAGCATCAGTGATTATGGAGCACCCGATCATAGCCAATAATGTCTTGGTTCTTTCCACCTCCTCCTTTAACAATTTCTCCCAAAACTCATATTGAGTAGGAGCATAAAACCAGGACCAAATCTGTCAACCGCGTCAAGCATTTGTTTGAAGCTATCATTGTTGATAGCGTTGAACGGTATACCTAATTCATACACCCATCTAGCAACATATTGTTTAGTGTGATGGATTCTCTCCTTAAACAGTACTTCATTGATATTTTGTTGTCACTTCAAGTTTTCCGAAGTCATAGAAGTTTCAAGGCCAATCGGATTTGCAAACTTATCCATAGGGCCTAAAGTATGACGTGCTGATCTTCCAATTTCTTGCAGTTGTTCATCATCCATCCCTTTTATCAATGTTCACCTCTTCTCTAATCTCTTCATCTTTTGTTTTCTTAGTTTTCTTCTCGTTCTTTGCCTCATTGATGGAGTTCTTACACTTTGCTTGATCTTCAGGTGAAGCCTTTGGGCATTTAGCAACATTTTCAACTATTTGAGCAATGTGTTGCTTAAGCTGATACACCCCTCCAAAAACAACTTTTTCACACAAAATACAATTCACTTTATCCAAATTTGCAGGATTAATTAACAATCCATACTCCCACCCTACATCATTTGACTTCCTCTTAAGACTAGAACTCTCAGATGATCCCAACACTGAGACAGATGTAGTCGAGGACATTCTATAAAAGCAGAATAAAAAATGATGTCAAATTCAAAGATATACGAACATAGGAGGCAGTAGACAGAGCACATATATGAAGGAGTGAGGTAGAGCAGAGGCAGCAGTGAGCAGTCTAGTGCATATATGAAGGAGTAAGGGAGAAGTGCATATAGGAAGGACATGTGGGTTGTGGCTCTGGCCCTTTGTGGCTCTGTGCACAAGATCACTTAGTGCAGAGGCGCAATTGTGTAGAGCAGGAGATCTCTTCGGCTGCGGCGGAGATCTCCTTCCTCGGCTGCGGCGGATGGGCGGAAGGTCTCGTTCGTCGGCGACGGCAGATCTACTCGTGTCTAAACCGCGGTGGCGAGACACGGGATTACGGGAGAAGTGGAGAAAAGAAACTACTCTAACTGCATAAGTTTTTTTAACCCTTTTCTTCCTCTGCCTAGTTATGCCTATCTCCGATTCGTGCCGCCTTGTATCGCCGAGTGCCACCGAGGACCGACTTTGACCGCCTAGGCGACTCGACCGTCTAGGCTACCGATTTGGATATAATCACCGTGGTCTATCACTGCCGAGCGCCTAGGCGGCCGCCAAGGCCGCCATTTATAACACTGGATCCACAAGATCCCCTGATATCAGATTCTATCAAGATGTGGAGGAATAAAGAATAGAAAGCACACGAACTTGTATCTTGTAATTCAATTAAGAATTAATGAAAACAAGTTTATTTGTACATGTTTTGTGTTTTTTTGCATTTTTTATATTTTTTGTAAAAACAGAATAGCACGCCCATAAAACAAAATAGAGGAGAGAAAATTTTCTGGAGCGAAAAGAAAATTTCTGTGTCAAACAAAGTGCTAGATCGTAGCGGCTAGAAATTAGCAAAAGGCGGCACTAATAGCCCACCATCACCTATTAAACTGGTCAAATTGATCGCACCATCAAAATTCACCTTCTATTGGGAAAGGCTGATGCCTACTAACACCGTATTGATGGAGATAAACACCGATTAATTGAGTGAATGATCTCTTCCTACTAAGTCATCAAGCCATATTGTCCATTCATTTTTGCAAAAATCGAGGCTCCGAAAAATCATTTCAGAGTTATGTATCTAAATATTTAAAAATCAGTAATAATTTACATTATACATGAAATTAAAAAAAAAGTGGTATATATAAGTTGGTAAAGAAGAAAGAAAAGACGAACAGAAGCAGACCCAGCCCAAAGCATGGCCCTGCTTGGAGCCCGCGTGCACCCCGACCAAATCCAATCGCGTGGCCAGGAGAACCGCCACGCCGCCGCCTCCTCCTCCTTCCACATCCACTCCTCTCCTTGTCTCCCACTACACCACACCCCACCCCACCCCCGCCCCCTATACCCCATGGCCATGGCCGCCGCCTCCCTCTCCCTCAACCTCCGCCTCCGGCCACCCCTTCCTCCCCGCAAGCCCCCTCGCCACGCCTCCTTCCTCCTCTCCCATTCGCTGCCTCTTCCTCCCCACCTCCGCCTCGCCCACCTCCGTCCCCCGCCGTGGCGTCTCTCCGTGAGGGCGCGCGCCAGCACCATCCAGTCGCCCACCGGAGCGCGCCCCGGCGGGGCGGTGGAGACCGACCGCCTCCCCTCCGACGTGCGCGACCGCGCCATGGACGCCGTCGACCAATTCGGCGGCCGCGTCACCATTGGCGACGTCGCGTCCCGCGCCGGCCTCCAGCTCGCGCAGGCCGAGCGCGCGCTCCAGGCCCTCGCCGCAGACACCGGCGGCTTCTTGGAGGTTCGCCTCTGGTCTTTAGCCCTGTAGTCTTGAAGCTTTTCCTACCACCAGCGATCTAAACACTAGAGGGTGGCCACTTTTGTAGGTCTCGGAGGAAGGGGAGGTGCTGTATGTGTTCCCCAAGGACTACCGGGCGAAGCTGGCCGGCAAGTCGTTCAGAATGCGGGTCGAGCCGCTGGTTGAGAAAGCTAAGGTGTTCGGATATGTAACAGCAGGAGTTTTATGATTTCTTGTAGCTGTGCTGACCTTGGTTGTGTTCTTTCTTGCTGCAGGAAGTGGGGGCGTATTTGGTGCGGGTGTCATTTGGGACAGCGCTCATTGCCTCCATTGTGCTTGTCTACACCACCATCATTGCCATTGTCTCAAGCTCGAGGTATGCGTGGTAGATCACATTGCAAAATAGGGGGGTTTTTTTTTGGACTGATATAATGTTAGTGGATATTGTACTACTGCTCAAAGCCTCAAAGCAATGATGGCACAATGTGTTGAGTTTTGCCATGTAATTCAGTTGACTCATGTTACTTGTATGCAAATTATTTAGTGACTTCTGACATGGTTAATTGAAACTACAAGTAGAAAATGAGCAACTTGTAAGTTGGTAAGGTTTGTGCAACAGGCCGGTAACCCTGTTTGGAGAGGCTTTCACTGTATGTTAGAATGATTTAGGCATGGCACTAACTATTTACCTGGAAAGTGTGTTCCACTCAATGATTTTAGCAATGTTAGTCTTTTGAACTTTTATTTTCCTCTTTTTTTTTTTTTTTTTTTAATGAAGATATTGCCAATTTTCCCACTTCCCTTCCAGTGATAGCACTTCCTCTTCTAATAGCAGTGATGAAGATAGTCGTGGTAGGCGACGAAGATCTTTTGATTCTACTATCATCATTCCAACAGATTTATTTTGGTAAGTCTTCTGTAATCTATGGAAGTATCTCAATGTTGCCACATTACCTAATTCATTCCTGCTTGAAACAACAATTCCAAGCGGATTCGAACTTGCAGTTTCTCTTAAACACATCTCAGGTTATTGTACATTTGGATTTGAATACCGCCTAAACTTTCCTTGCTTAGCTTTGCCCTGGCTTGACTTTTTTTATATAGATAAACAAACAGCAGGATAAAGCGCTGGGATATATGCAGTTCCTTTTGAAATGTTGTGCATTAGCTAACCATTGAAATGAGTGCATCAGAGCTGGGTTATATGTTTTTTTTTCTTTGGGAGAGGATTGAATATATCCATTATGTTTGCCATGCAAATAATATCATTGATTTTATGCAAATTTCCAACTGGCAGTTTGGATCTCTTGCTCAACTGGGGAAAAGATTTTTCAGCATTATTTTCCAGGGTTTGGTGGTTTGTGTGATCCGTAAAAGCTTGATATGATAGGTAAACTAACTTGCTTGGGTAAGGAAATATTTGCCCAGCGCTTAGAGCCAAACTGGCTCTTCTCCTGGGCAAGGTTCGCTTGTGAAGAAGGATGGGCTAAAAAGTTAGCATTTTCCTTTTTTTTTTTCTCTTCCCAACTATCCAAACCTGCTGCTAGTCATTGTGTTCTATGTGGCGACTGCATCTTGGTAGATATGGGATCTGGCAACTCTAGCTGCAGTGATTCAACAATGAGGCCACAATTTCCCACTGTCATGAGCCATGACCTGAATGATTGCGACACCTGAATGATTGCAAAGACTGGCTTGTTTCAGGTAACAAATTGAAAAACAATTCTGAGCTGCCGACAACCTTACCCTCAAAAGTAACAGAACTAAAGAATTGGTCTAACTAAGCCAGTCTTTGCAAAATTTGCTAGTTTTCCCATCTTGCTATAGCTAAAATGGGAAAAGGAACCAAACATACCCAACATTCCCTTGCATTAGGGTGTTATACTATTTCTAGTGTAACATTTATTGGGAATATGCTATGCATCTCTAACTACATGAAAATACTATCCATCCATTTTAATAGCTATTGGAGCATTGTGTTAGAGTTTTGATGCTCAACTTGTCACAACTTACCCAATAAGCAAGCATACTATATGAAGAGGGAGTATTTTATCCATTGCCGCATACACCAGTGTGTACATGTACCTATATTTTGACATACATAATTATGCAGGCCCATTCATAAATGCAACTTCATGTGTATTCTGTAGGTACTGGGATGCAGACTACTATAGGAGGCGGCGGGTAGACAATGAAAATGGAATGAACTTTATTGAATCTGTAATTTAAAAGGGTTTGACTTGATTATGCATTTTGTTGTGTTCTGCTGATGTGTGTGGGTGGGTTGATACTGTACATTCATTTAATCATTGGTGCAGGTCTTTTCATTTGTCTTTGGAGATGGTGATCCAAATCAAGGGCTTGAAGAGAAGAGGTGGAAGATGGTAAAGTCTTTTTCTTTTCATATAGCTTGTAGCTAAGCTGTTTAGCTTTCATGCTTGGTCATGTTTATTTTTCACTCTTATGAGTTGCTAAGTAACTTCCCGACAAATTAATTTACAGATCGGACAATATATTTCATCCAATGGTGGAGTTGTTACTGCAGAAGAATTGGCACCTTATCTTGATCTACCACCTACTGAGCAATCCAAGGCATGGAAACTGTTTCATAACATTAAGAAGTATAATCTGTTTTGTTACACTCAATTAATTTTTTTTAGCTAATCTCCATTTGAGTAGTAGACAAAATATTGGTATAATTAGCTAATTGGTTATGAAGATTATTGTTGTCATGAGAATTGCTCCTATTAATTACATTGTTGGATTGAGATGAATCTCATCATATCCATATCTCTTGGATGGCAGGATGATGAATCGTTTATTCTTCCAGTTCTTTTACGTTTCCAGGGACATCCAGAAGTTGATGAGCAGGTTCTCTCTCTCTCTCTCTCTCTCTCTCTCTCTCTCTCTCTCTCTCTTATTGGAGAACTACCACTGTCTATGATTTGGACATATGTTGTTCTTCTTACCTTTTATACCTTTGACTTGCCTGCTGTGCTGAAATAACAATTATACAAAACTGACAGTGAACTTCAACACATGCTATGTGTGTGTGTGTTTGTTATTTAGGGGAACATTCTTTATCGATTTCCATCTCTGCAACTTACGGGTTCATCAAAAGGAGGTGGGAGCAGGGAATATGTCGGTACCAAGTGGTCTGCAATGTTCAATGGAGTTGATAAGTATTTAGAGGAGAGGCCATGGAAATTCAGGTCAATATTTAGTCACCTCATTCTTCTCATATTGAATTAAATTCTATATGCTATTTCACCCAAAAACTGAAAGCTGCCATAATAAAATACTTAGGCAGGCTTGGATTGCAAAACCATGGATTGATATCTCATACAGTCATACTGCCCAATGCAATGCATTGAAGTCTAGACATTTAGGCATTACAAAACACTAGACATTGTTTAATGTTGATTTCATTCTATTGTGCATGATAGAGTATTTGATTTGTCATCAGCTCAAAAATTGCTTGAGTTCACTCATTTATCATGTGCCCTAGGTTGTATGTTTTCATGTGCCAAGCTAGTTATTTTGCAGTAAAACAAATGGATCTGAGAGGGCAATGGTTGCTGGCTTGGGGGCACTCAATCTTTTTGGTGTCGTCATTCTGGGAAACTTATTGCGGTAGGAACTGTAATTCTGCCTTCTTATATAATGCTTCAATTCTTGATTCCTTGTACTAACTTTCGAACTAAATATTTACCATGAAGGCAAATGACAGTGACACCTGGTGGATTGATCTCGTTTGTTGGACAGTTATTTCCTTTGCTTCAGGTCTGGCTGGACTTTAAATGCTTATTTAGTATTGTATAAAATTTTTATTGTGCTTTTAAAAAGGTATATGCCTATTTGAAATCATGAACGCCTTTTTATTTCAGAGAAATATGGTGAATATCTTGACTGTTTACAAATTGTGCATTATGTTATGAAGTTATGAGGCACATTACTGGTGATATACTGATACTATGTGGCCGTTTGCAGGTATATGCTGGTTCCTTTTTTGCAATACCAATATTTAGATGGTTTCTGCTACGCAACACCAACAAGGACATTAAGAGGAGGAACAAGGCCAGAGAACAGCGGGCTCAGGAACTTGTGTTGCCAGAACCTTCTCTCAGAAGAAAGGTAAGAACCGAAAGAGCTGCAGTGTCGGAAGAAGAGCACATAAAATCGGAGCTGAAAATTTATAGATACAAGCAAACATAAGTTCAACACACCCCTTATAAGAGACCACTGTCTAGTCTGTCACCCACACAGGGCCTGTTTGGAGGAACTGATGTCCGGGCTTCCCGATAAACCCGATAGGCCAAAAACTGAGGGAGGTCAGTTGGGACTTCTCTTTACAATGGGCACTTCGATTTATTTCATAAGCTCCTCAAAAAGAGGGGCTTAGGCTTGTCCTAGCTACAAGATGAAGCTCGGAAAAAAAAAAAGATTACCATCTCATATCACTTAGCTACAACAGCGGGTTGCTATTGGCATATAGAAGAAAATAGATGTGGATCATTATAGTGATTATTGTGTGTATCTTGCCGTTTAACAGTCTTGCCACTGTCATTTTGAGCTGGACATCATCATTTTGATCATGTTCCTATTTTATTCATCTGAGGCATTGTTCTTGCTAGGCTAAATGACCTTTACTGATCTATAATTTTCTAGAATATGCTTGGTTAGTTGCCACAACTTGCCACAGAGGAGTGGTGCTCAAATGGGACACCACGCCTGCCACACTTTTTAGCAGCATTTGTGATGCTGACAAGTGGGCCAACTTGCCAACTTTTGTTTGGTCATGAATGATGAATCTAACAATAGTCTAGCTAAGTATGACACGTCGAACTTTTTTTTTTTGTGGGTAACTTGTGACCACAAACCAAATAGGCTCTTTGTTCTTTTTGTTTTTTCTTTCTTGTTTTCATTTAACTTGGCATAAGTTTAACTCGTGTTTCTCGTCTTTCCAGTTGCTCAATGCACGCGACATGGCGCAACGTACGGTGATTACACCAGATAAGATTGTCTACACTACCGAGAAGGATATACTGGATCAGGACTATGAAGTCAGAGAATGGGAAAGGAGATTTAAAGAACTTGAATCGGAATGAGGGCATGATGAATTCTTGATATTCGCATTATTCTCCATGGTCCTTTCATCTTATTGGATGATCATTTTTTTCTGCATCCATGGAATGGAGTATAGATCTGACTGTATAATTCAACCAAGTTGACAGAAGGCCTATCTGAGAGCCTGGATGATTCGAGACCCACGTATCCTTAAAGGTGCACAAATGAGGTCTTCGGAAATTTTGTAAAGTTGTGGCCTTCCATATCTAGTTACAATGACGTAGGTGCCTGATTCTGCAGCTGCTGTATATACCAGAACAGTTGTGCTGTATACTTGTACTTGTATAGGCTGTTCCACGCACAGAATCAGCAATGAAATTCAAATTTCGTCCTAGAATGATATAATTTTGGGTTTGGATGAGTTCCATGTAAAAGGACGTGCCATGGGAATGGGGCCTCAGACATGGGCACTCTGGATTAGTGAGATTGTTCCTGTAAATTGTTCTAATTTGATGTTTATGCATGAGAATGCTGCTCTGAACTTTTGAGGAATCGATTCATGATCAGAAGTGACAATTGCTAGTCTTGACCTGAAGATGTCTATGTTCAATCTGTATGGAGTGATATTTGATTGAATAAAGATGTGTCCAGAGATAAGACTAAATCAAGAGATTCTATCAAGCCCCAAAATGTGTTTTACAGATCATCAGTGTCTATTATTGAGTTATGTAGTCTCTGAAATGTTTCTCCATTTGTTTGATCAAAAGGAAACTTTAGATGAGATAATCATCTCCAAGCTTCAGTCAGTTCTGTTCATACTTCTAATGTCAACATGGGGCCACCTTCAGCTCCCAAAGTCCATCAAAAATACAGTCAGTTTGCAAGACTTGGTTACATGGAGAAGCCGGTGTTGAGCAAAATCATTCTGAATAGGAACTGAATATATTGGAGTTCCCCTGCTGAAATATGGCAATAGTTAGCTCTCGACCAAAATTATGTACTGTACATTACGCAGAACATCAGCAAAGATCCATTTTCCTCGAATAGATGCAAGTAATCAAATTTACATTTCTATACAGCTCTGACAAAGAAGATGGATTTGTGGTCTAGATTATCAATTACTTACACAGTTGTTTTGAGTAAATCTTTCATGATGCTACGGTATAGTATCTACAAAGCAATTGACATGGACAAATTAAGGACATAACAGGTACTATCATTTGTAACATAATTTCCTAAAATAAAAAAGGGGCGACAAAATAACCTACAAATCCTATTTGTTAGCACAAAGTTCTTCGTTGATGTAATGGCCACTTAAGCATGAATCTTTGGACGACTTTTGCAAGGATGGAAGATCTCTTATTTTGAAGAAGTTCTTTGGATCATCCAGTAATTCAAGAAAGGTCAACTAAAATGTCAGTAGGGAAAGCTTCATGTCAGCTGATTTACCTATTGAGCTGCTAGACAAAAGTCAATCAGAGAGATGCTCAGGCACAGCACCTTCATTCACTTCACTGCAGTTGTCAGTAGCATACTTTATCAGGATAAGATGAAAGCGACCGATGCGATGGCGATGAGAGCAAACGGATGAATCACCTGCCAGACAAAAAATTGATGATGTATTAAGAGAGCAATCAGATGGACTCTTGCGTGATAGTGCAGATTACATCATCCTCTTTATGACGTCAGATTTGATGGGTAATTTTAGTTTTTGTTAAAATATGAGTAAATTATTTATCTTTCGTTAATATAGATAAATTAGTTAGTACATAACGTTTAATAGAGTATTAAAGTAAAAACTAGGAGGTCCTTAGTTCAAGACATATTAGATTCATTTACTAAAAAACCAAAAAGAGAAGTGAGGAAAGTGTTAAGATGTGAATAGATTTTTTTTTACTTATTGATACCATTTTTAATATTTATGTGGAGTAATCAGTGTGTGAAATTAGATACTAACGTATTTTAACTAGACAATACTCTCTTGCTGCCATATTGCCACTATATTGTCGGTGCTACGAAAATATGAAAAGTATGAAAAAGATTAGAAAACACTGTGGCGGCAAAAATGCAAGTAACAATAAGGGCAATTTGCACAAGAGCCGTTGCTACATAAAAATATCTTATCTATGTATGATATCAAGAGTTTGTAAGAAATATGTACATGTCATTTTATAGTCATATATGTATTTAGATAATTAAAATATATAGTCATGCAAAGAGAGATTATGAGAAATGTATGGATGTCTCTTCTATATATTTTCACACATGTGTTTTGTTTTTTTTTACACGTGTGTTTTTTTATACTAGCGTGAGTGTGTTGTCAACTGAACAGGTACTGACTAGTAGTTGTAAAATAGTTTCCTTGAAAAACAAATGTGCAAATCATTTGCCAAAGAAATCTGAAGAATCCTCTACCTTTCGTTCTCCGTCGGATGCCAACGGCGGCAGGTATCCACGCAGCCCGACGTTGTAGACCGGCGTGCCGTCGGGGTAGAATAGCCCGTAGTTCCTCTCTGAAGCTGGCCCTGGCTTCAAGTTCTCATTGAACAACGCAAAGACATACACATCTATGGGCACGGCCGGCCTCAGCGGCGTGCCTTGCTTCATTTCGATCCTCTGCAGAAGGTTGCCAATGTAGGTCCCAGCGTACTCCGGCGTCGCGCCGGCCTCGTCGGGGTCACCCCTGGACGGCCACCCGGTCTCGGATATCTTCACGTCGATGTCGGTGTAGCCCAGCGCCTGGATCGCGGCGTAGACGGAGTCTATCTGAGCATACAGCATGTTGTCATAGTTCAGGTTCGTGGTAGGATCAGTGACTCCTGCATTGGGCTGGAAGAGCACGTACTCCAAGGGCACGCTGCCGGGGTCGGCCTTGTAGACGAAGTACGGATAGCAGTTGATCAAGAACGGCGACCTCGTCGCCGACAGGAAGTTCAGGAACGGCTGCATGTACGGCACGACGTCGGCGCTGAAAGCGCCGGCAGACGGCGGGTACGAGCTGCCCATGATGTCCAGCGAGTGCGCGGTGGTGACGTTCACCTGGTCCTGCAGGCCGAGGGCCACCAGCGCCTGATACACCGACTGCATCGCCGGCAGGAGGTTGGCCTTGAGCGCGGTGTCGTTGCCCTTGAAGACCTCGTTGCCGACTGTGATGCAGGTGATCCGGGTGCCCCGGAGGTACGGCTGGACGTGCTGCTGGACCCACGCCTGCGCGTACGCCGGGTTCACCATCGCCGAGACGTTCTCATTGCCGATGCCGACGACGAACTCAACGTCGGTGTTGAGGAACGCACCGAGGACGTTCTGGTCGGCGTCGAAGAGCTTCACCTTGCTGATCTGCAGGGACCGGAGGAGCCATGACACCCGGCCTGGGGACGGCAGGTTGTTCGCGATCTGCCCGTAGTTTACTCCGATTGACAGGCCTCCGGCTACTGGTACTTTATCTGAAATTGTTATTGTTCGGTGATCAGTGTATATTGGATGCGTCAAATTTATGTTCAGCTTAGAGTATGAATAAATTGTTTGTCTTATGTTAATAATTTAAATTATTGGATAAACTTATCAATACAAAAAAACTCAGTATAATATCGAGGTATTAATTTATTATTTATTATACATTTTATACAAAAATAATGCCACTCGCACATTAATATCTTAGAGCTAATATAGTGTAGACAGGCATATATGTGCTGTGGGATGATATGTTGAAAATCAAAATGGTTTTAAGTATTGAGTAATATATTTCTAGTTTGATCGTTCTTATCCCTTTGAGAAACAAATAGGTAGTATAAAGCAAACACTTAAAACTTTACTCTACGGGAACTCATGCTTTACTTAAGGCAAAAATTGCCTAGGAAGCCTCTCTACTATACACTTTTGTACAACTAAATCCTGTATCATGCAATAAAGCGCCTCTATCATGTGTTTTTGTACCATCAAACCTTTTACTATGCACTTTTATTTAATCAAGTTCTCTATCTAAAATTTTTGCAACCAAGTGTCTCTACTAGTGAGTTATATTAAATCAAGCGCTTCTGTTGGATTGTTGTGCTATGTTGTTAAGGCACTGAGATAGGTTTGGAAAAAGAATCCCAAAAAAATAGAAAAATACAAGGAAAAAAATTCGTATCTAACCCTTTCTAGATTTTGACACAAAGGTTCAAATTGAAAGGAGTTGATTGTACAAAATTTGGATTACGAAATTTAATTACATAAAAAATATGTATTAGAAACACTACAAAAGCATCACAATGTTAGTTTTACCACCCTTGGGGAAAAAAATTTGATTGCGAGTAGCGATTATGTTGTTTTATTATAGGTGGGTTTAAGTATTATCTTTGTAACGAGAGATCTAATTATACAAAAATTAGATAGCGAGTTTGATCATGTAAAAAATGTATGGTATAGTGGTTGTTTATGGGACATTCCGGAATAATCACTAGTGATCGATCTAAGTTTTGCCTACGTAGATTATAATCCTAATAGATTACATGATCCAATGGGACCAAGATTTCACTGGTCCACGTGGGAATGTGATTGAGGCGTCCTAGCTATCAAGAACTAAACTAGTGCAATACCGCGTGTACTCTTATAAACACTTTACTTTCCACTAATCGCAACTGACGAACTACATCAAATTTAGCTGGCGACCATGAAATAAACGGTCCTTCCAGACAAACTACTTTGCAAAACAATGCCATTACAGCTCAGAACCAGATCAGAGGCACAAAAAATGGGCAAAAAAGAGTGCAGGAAAAAAAAGGCAAAACATATGAACATTTTATAATTAGCAAAAAGATACATATCAATAAATGGGGCAAACTCTCAATTAGATACTAATATACTAACCATATCAGTTGAACTACCTATTCATTAGAAAATATTCTCAAAGTTATGTGGATAGGAGTAATCTAGCAAAAATTTTAAGTCCAAACTGGACTAAAAGTTGAAAAAAACAAGATAGAGAGATTTGCTATGGACCGTAACTTTTTTTTCTATTTTATTTTTCATTTGTAAGAAATTTCTATTGTTTGTTTATCATAGCACAACATTGGTTGAATTTGGACTTAAATTTTATATTATGATAAATGAATTATAAGATTATATTTGCATAATTTTTGAGAATTTTTTATAATGATTTAGTTAATTAACTAATGTGATCAGTATATTAGCACCAAAATAAAAGATTATACTAGATATGTTCCTTCTATAAAAATGCAAAAAAAATTATATAATATTCAGAGATGAGGCCATAGTGGACGGTGGCTTACGCCATGGAGCACCCGCCGGACCATGTCATCTGACTGGATATAGTTAGTTATTATTAGAAGATAGATAATATAATCTCAGTAGATACACCTACTAATTAATCACCGGTGGCAAGAACTCGTCGTTTAGCCTCGTTGTCCTTTTCTTATAAAGGTTCGTATCAAATGCAAAATAATGTCACGATATAGGTCATGTAAATTGGATATAAAATCCGGCGAAATAGTAGAGCATGCTACACTCTATCTTTAGTATTTCCTCGTAATTTTTCATCATACTTTGTACAAGTTTACACAATAACACAAGTGTAATCCTACAAATTTATTATATAATAAATTTTGATGATCTTAAAAACAAATAAAAATTATTCAAAATTCTCACATTAATCTTAAATTTTTTTTTCTAGAATTCCTACAATAATCTGTAAAAAGAAAAATCTGCTCCATTCATTATATTTATAGTGATATAGTTTTATCAATAAAAAATCGTATATAAAATTAATTCTATCTCTATCAAAGAATAGATTTATGTAAAAAATTATATTTAAAACTAATTTTACTTATATTATAATATAAAAAGATGGTAATATAGAGACTATGAAAAAATTTGACCCATTAGCACATGAAAAATTGGCGCTCACTTTTCGGATTCTCTTTGGTAACACTCCAAACAATTGTTCACGAGTGTTTTGTGAAACACTTGCAAATCTACCTAGCGTGAGCCTAAAACACTGGGAAAAATAACACACTCGGATTCTGGTATTGCGTAAAAAGATTGGAATACTTACAAGAACAGTACATAGGAACACGCAGCAAATCAAGAAATCAACATATATATCCTACGTTAGAACGAGACAGATATCCCAAATGGCTAATTAGGACACACATGAGAGAGAGAGAGAGAGAGAGAGAGAGAGAGAGAGAGAGAGTTAATGCAACAAACATTGCACTTACTTGTGAGGATGGCCAGGAAGAGGAAGCAGAGAGCAATGGAAGAAGAACAAGCAGATGGTGAAGCAGCTCTTGCCATGAACTCCATGCAGCCGCCCATCAAACAGATGCAGTTAAATCACTGCTCTCTACTCTACGTTGCTACACATGTGCTCAGCAGTAATTTGGTGTTTACTTGGAGCACACAATTCACGGAGTTGGAGGCTACTTCTTAAGTAAGTAGTGGCGGTTGCAAAATTTTGGTTGGTTTTTGTGTGGAGGTGGTGAGCGTGGAAGGAAGGAGCCGAGGTGGCCCCGGTTCCAAGTAGTCACCACCACGGATGCGCACTTGTGGCTCGCTTCCACGCTACGGGCACCTGTTTCCTTCACGTCAGTCGTCAGACCCAGCCATCTTTTCTGACCAATCCATTTTTTCTTTTTCGTATCCTACTGTCTTTTTGTATCTTTGCAGCAGTTGTTATAGTATATACTATTTGAGACGCTGGAGTGGAGGGTCCATTGCCCTTTCATACTGAATTTTGGAGCTAGGTATTTAATGATGTGTTTGGTTATTTGTATTTGAATTTAATCTGATTTTAAAGATGTGATAATCTCATATTTCATTGACTGTGTAATATTTAATTTACAACTATCGAGCACTCTATTAATAACTAAATTGTTTTATGATTTGTGTAATTTAATTTTCAAAAAGTAGAGAAATACCGCTCCTATATTTTTATTTAATATATTATTATCCTACAAATGTATAATCAATTAAACAACATCTCGTTTCAAATCAAATTACTTTATACAACAAATCAAACAACCCTAATTGCATCATTATCTGATTCCGATAAAACAAACTAGTTCCAGGTTCCACTGAGCCAAGTTATATTTACACGAGCAACCGATCGTTGCATACCTGCATTTCTAAGCTCCAGCTGTCTCTTCCCTGTAACTATTCCGCTGCTTCTGCACCCCTGCACTATCTGCACCTGAACATCAGCACCTCCCATCGACTTGAAAATCGGAAAATTTCTTTTGACTGTGTCCGGATATATGATAAACTTTGTAAGGAAAAGAAGGGAAAAACGAAGTAAGAAATCATTTTTTTTTTCCTTCACGGCATGCTATATACTGTTGTACTTTAATATATAAGAGCTCACAGCATATGGTAGAAGCATTGATCACGGCCAGCAATTCACTTTCATGTCAATGTATACTTTCTGGTATAGCATCAAAGTATCAATACATCTTGTATTTTGGTGTAGTAGACAAACATGTATTGAAAATATCTGACAATCAAAATAAAGAAGGGTAACACAAACTTTGTTTTATGGAATGTTGTACAACCTACGTCCAAGGAGTGAAACATCGAAGGGCCTCCACCTATATTACAAAGGAAATAAAGTGTCTTTTTGAGTTTTGACATTTTAGGATAAAAAATTAGCAGTGAACAGACTCGCTAACAGCAATTGAGGAAGACGGGGCAAGGCTAAAGAGAGATTTTTCAAGGAAACACTTTCCATTTCATGCACAACTCACGAGTCTTCCGGTGGCCGTGTGAGTAGACGTTTTCTCCCAAAGGAACCAAATCCCACCCCTGCCTCTTTCTCCGCACTTACGCCACCGACAGCTGGGCTCATGATCTGTGTCCCCCCCATGTCAGCCTGTGACAAGGGATGAAAGGAGGTCACTACCATAGCTTTTGGCCCGGCTGCGACTTCTTTCGGAAGTTAAAAATACCTTTTGTCTGCCTCCCAAAAACTATCAAACCAAATTCTAGCCATGACCAATTGTGTCATATAACAAACAAAACAAAAATCAATCACCAATGAAACAAATGCCCTTTGGTTGTCAAATATATGACAAGAAAATATGACCCATATGTGGTGGAAAAGGAGAGAGTTGTCGCTAATCAAATTTGTAGGGACCAAATTGTTGGCCACATTTTTATTTAAATTTGTGAGAAAATATAATCAAATGTTAACTAAATGAGTTTGATTACTAACTAAACAATGCCAAATATGCTTGACACTGTCATCTTTGACTTCGCAAAATTTGACAATGAAATAAACTCATTTATAGAATGTGTTTGATCGAGTTTCAACTTCAACTTATCATTATAATAAATTGTAACCTCAATTGTACACATCAATTCTCAAAAAATTTCTCACTTATTTTCAACTTATTTCACCACATAAACCACATCTATCGAACCCCAACTTCTCACAATAGTTGTGGCTTCTCCCCCTTTCGATTCAACCTCATCTCTCTGTTGCCTTCCTCACCGTCACACTCGTTGTCGTTGCCATAGACACCATCGCACCTGTTGCCCTTGCGAATGCTACCGTTGCCATCGCATTTGTCAGTGTTGCCTATGGTCATTGCTTTAGTTGCAGGCGCCGTCGCACTTGCAGCCAATGGTGGCATTTGTGCCTCTTGGCTGTTACGATTTGCTACAATTGAAGAACTTGGTGGGAAAGAAAGGAAATCTAAAAACAATTTGGCATCTTTCTAAATGTTACTATCTGTCCCTTTAACGTATTTTTATTTTACATTTTCTAAATAGAAAATGTAATTTTCAAATCATTTAGCTTTTAAGCTCAAATTTTTACCAGACTTCTTAATTCCTACAAATAAGTCACCCTCTTCGGAAATAAGCCCATAGACTTATAGGCCGACAAATCAAAGAGACACACGAAAGAACAAAAAAAGATAAATTAGGTGAGATCTATCATCGCAATCTCAAATTTAGACATTTTGATAACCTAGAAAATTGATAATTTTATTATTCTTAAATTTTTTCTCTTCAAACTAAACCATGGTCATATATTTATATGTCTTGTTATGGAGTTTTAAGTGGGAAACTGAATCCTAATATAAACTAGAAAACAACTGAACTAAGATTCGAGTTTTGACTGAAACTAAACCCGAACTTTTCAAATAAAGATTATTCCTAAGAAAACTATTTTATTTCATAATTATTTTTCGCTGCATCAATCGATTTATTTGAGAAATTCTAGCTTAACCAAATATGCCTTAAAATTTTGGAACAACAGGCTTCTCAGAGAATCCAAAAATAGTTTGGTGGGAAAACTCGGGAACTTTTCTTTGCTTAATGTGATGAGGAACAAGGGAGAACTATGAAGAAATTGAAGTTTGGGAGAGCTTCTATTTCAAGTTAAATTAAACTGTTAGAATTTTTAAGCCCGTTGAACATGATTTGGCGGAATTGATCCTTATTTTAATTTGTCTGAAAAATCATTTTTATTTTGAAAAACTAAGTTCTCTCGAATAAATTGTGTTGCTCCACAAAAATTAGTTAAATCTGTCTAGAACCATGAGTGCTACTTCTACAATTCGAGAAGAAGTATGATCTAGACAAAAATTATGTAGAAACCTAATATCTCTGGAATCATCGAATCTTGTGCAAACTGTTTTCGATATATTTTATTTCACACATTAAAAATTATTCATAAAGATTCGATAATTTTGAAAACCGTTTATACTAATTGCCGGGTCCACATTAGGTCGATCCGACTCGGTGGCACGTTGGCACGAGGACCCTGCCACACTCGTGGCACATGGGAGATGGGACCCATCCAAATCCATCACTCATTTTTTGCGTGATCCACTGTTACATATACAAATGGCTGCATTTGCCCATAAAAAGCTGCCACGTAAAACACACAGAACACGTACGTGTTCTGACTCGTCACTTTGATTAGTACACGGACAAGTTAGGAACACGTCGGTGTCGTCTCTCGACAAGGGGATGGGGCGGAATGGCCTCTAACAGTGACTAAGCGGGAAATGTTAGTGGACTTCGCATTAAAATTTAAAACAAAGTGTCGGTATAGTGTATCGATGTTATACTTAGAATATATCTTTATATAAAAAGAGATTGTCAGTTTAAATATCATCTTTTATTTTGATATGTGTTTAGTTAGAATATAATGTTAATATATATGTGTTGTATGTGTGTGGTGTGAGTGAGATAAGAGTGGTGTGTGTTTTTAATATAATGAATATTATCACTTATAATGACAGTTTTTTTTAAAAAAGTACTCCTTTAATGAAATGAAACTTTTGCAATAAATCAATTTATCATGATAAACCAAAATGACATTTTTTCAGAGAGAGACACTAGGAAGAGTTAGGTTAGTGTAGTTAAAGATAGATCCCTCTCAGGTATAATTGAGAAGTAACTGCACCCAGCTATAACACCGTGATGTTGCCTATTCTATTGTTCGTGTGATCTAAAATCTGTCCAGACTGATTGCTACAGTACTGAGATACATCATTCCAAAATAGTACTTTTGATGTAGGATCATGCTACTTCACAAAGTATACAAGGCCTTACAAAATCTTGTCCATCTTTGTGATCGAATGGTATAGAAAATATTTAGGGGTGCAAAGTTAGACTGAATCGAAATAATTGAGTCAAATCTAATTGAATTAACTAAATTTTTTTGGTTATTTTGATATCTGGTATTTGTTTTAACCGAATAGGTTATGTGGTTATTAGCGAATCTATCTTTAAATCTATTTCTAAGACTATTCTGAGTGGCCTATATAAAACTATGTATATTGTAAAGAGAAAACAAGCAATAACAAATAAATCTATATTTCTCTCTATATATTTGTCTTTCTGAGTCTAACGGTGATTGTTTCGAGTTGGTAACATGTCGCTGTTGCCGTAGCATTTCTATAATTTTATTAGATTTGTTGGGGAAAAATATTTGGCCAACGAGAAATGTCACGAGCGCGGCCACCCTGTGGTGTCCCGGATGTCCCAACGTCTGGGTCTACGCGACCGTGCCTGAGCCCGGGGGCTCAACACGCGCCCCTGGAAAGGCACGAGCGTGCTCATCCTGGGGTGTCTCGAACGTCCCAACATCCAAGTCTACGCGACTGTGCCCAAGTCCGGGGGCTCAACACGCGCCCGTGGAAAGGCACGGGCGCACCCGCCCTGGGAGGTCCCGGACGTTCCCACGTCCAAGTCTACGCAACCGCACCAGGTCTTGGACCTACCCATGCTCGGATCTACGCGACCGCGTCCGAGCCCAGGGGCTCAACACGCGCCCGTGGAAAGGCACGGGTGCGCTCGCCCTGGGAAGTCCCGGATGTCCCCACGTCCGGGTCTATGTGACCGCGCCCTAGCCCGGGGGGCTCAACACGCGTCTGTGGAAAGGCATGGGCGCCACCGCCTTGGGGTGTCCCGGACGTTCCCACGTCTGGGTCTATGTGAACGTGACCGTGCCCGAACCCGAGGGCTCAACGTGTGCCCATGGAAGGGCATGGGTGGCTTCCCCCTGGGTGGCCCGGGACACACTCACATCCAGGTTTGCGTGACCCTACTCATGCCCGGACGCCCTCATCGTGACCGTAGATGGTTTTGGGTCTCCTCTCCCTGATCCGCCTCGGGAATTGAAGAAAACAAGTGTCGAGCATCCAAGTCCTCCATGTGAAAAGGCGGCTGTGTCCCTGGATCTGATGGCCGTAGTTAGAAATTTTTAGTCTTTTTGCGTCTTTGAAGGCTATATATACCGCTTGTATGTCTCTTGTAAAGGACAATTGATTTCATTTGACACATACACAAAACAAAAGGCACTCTCTTGGTGATCTCTCCCCGCGAGAGAATCTCTCCCGGGACATGACATTTGTGTGGGGCGTGCCGACAGGACTAAGGTTCTGTAGAAATCCTCTGTTAATCTCTGTGATTGCGTGATGGGAGTTGATTCGTCACACAGTCAACTCACATCGTTGTACACGTGTACACACGTTCGAGAATCTACCTGTGGGATTCGTAATACCACGACAAGATTGTAGTGTTTTTGCATTACATTCAATCTATAACTTTTTAATCTGAAAACAAAGATAAAATCAAATAAGGGAATTTTTTTCCTTCTCTGTCGCTGTTCCTGTCGTCCGCCGACCCGAAGCCGCGACCCTTGGCCTGCCGTATCTAGCCTTATAAATAAATCTGAAAAAAAAAAAATTCTCGGCTCATCGGCTTGCCATCGACGTCCTAGCCATCTCCAGCCTGTAGGCCGTAGCGCTCTGTCGGCTCGTAACCGCCGGTCGCCTGTAGCTGTCGCGTGATACTGCCACCGACTTCAACGACCCATCGGCAACACCGTGCGCCTGAAGCGCCACTGCTGCCGCCACGACCCGTCGAGATCGCCTTTTTCCCGTTGTCGCCGAGCGCCTAAAGCGTCGCCACCACAGTGGCCCGCATCATCTTTCGCCGCATGAGTGCCTGATGCGCCACTGTGAGATCCCGACACCATGCCGGGTACGCCCGTAGCGCCGCCGTGACGCTTGATCCGTGGCTGCCCGGCGTGTCGCTTGTCGTGCCACCCGTAGCGACAGCCCGCATGCTGCCCTTTCACGCTTCGCCGTCGCCCGCAGAGACTGCCGTCGTCCCTGCTGCTCGCGACGTTGCCGGCACCTGATGCGCTCTCGTGTGCTAGGGTTAGGTTTTAATTGTGGTAGTAAAATTGTAATAAACCCTTTTAGTTTTTAAATTTTACGAGAAAAACAATTCTGCCGGGCATATTTCCCGGTTTTCGGAAATTATGGCTTGAATGCTTGATTACTGTCGGCTGAAAATTTTACAAATTGAACCCTTGTATTTTTGGGAATTAGTTTTCAAGCTACCTCGGTTGGAAATTTTACAGATTAAATAATTACATAAAGGACCTTCCACCTCTGAAATCTTTTGTTTAGCCTTGGAAATTTTGTTTCATCTGCATTGATATCCTCTTCTATTTAATATATTGCAAAATTCCAAATTATTTATATTTCTGCAACTACTAAATTATGAAATTGGTTTATGATCTTTTTTTAATTAAGAAAATTTTAGAAAAATTATAGAAAATGCAGGAAAATTGTAGAAAATTATTATCTGCTTTTTGAAAATTTTTCCTTTCATATTTATGATTCATGTATGCTTGTTCCACAATTAAATAAATTTACCTGCATTAAATTTATTACCTTTGCATGATATAAAATCTTGTAGGGAATATGTCTGGCATTGCAAAGAGAGAATTTGCCGAAATTGCTCTTGATGTCAATAATTTGATATGGGCTCTTGATGCCGAGATCTATTTTGTCTCAAATGATCTCGGTGGGATAGTCGTTAAGAGAAACAAACACACTGATGCCTAAAAGCAAAGGCACTCATTTTTCTGTGACATCATTTGAACAAATATCTCAAAAATGAGTATCTTACTGAGAACCCGTTGGCACTATGGGAATCTCTAAAGGATTACTTTGACCTATAAAAACTATTGTCCTCCCTCAAGCACAATATGATTAGTTGAATTTGCGTTTCCAAAACTTTAAGTTTGTAACTATATATAATTGAGCACTCCACCGTATTATCTCCCAATTAAAACTCTGTAAGTAGAAAATTACGGGGAATAAGTTGATAGAGAAGACTCCATTTACTTTCCATGCCAATAATCTCGTACTCCAACAACAGTATAGGGCAAAGAACTAGCGCTATGCACTCCGAACTGATTTCTGCAGTGCTAGTAGCAGAAATAAAAATGAATTACTTATAAAAAAAATCATAAGACTCGCCTAGCATGCTTTGAACATATGCTTGAAGCACATACCAACCTCTCGAAAGCTTAATAATAAACTTGGACATGGAAGAGGTTGTGGACATGGTGGACGTAGAGGAGGATGAGATAATAGAAATAATGAACAAGAGCCATGGCAAAGGAAAATCATCGGTCGACGACCCAAGTGAGAAGACCAACAACCATAAGGTGCGGATGTGATGGTCATTGGTTTTGTATATGTTGTACACCAAAACACTTGATTGAAATTTATCAACGGATGATGAAAGTTAAGAAGGGCCAGGAGACCCGCGAATCAAATTATGTAGACTTACTTGAAGCAAGTAAGACTCTAATTGATGATGATGATCACCCGTTGGGATTAGAGTTCGAGATGATCTTCGAGATCATGAATAGTCTCATTTAGATAGTTCGTCTCCCAATTATTTTTGTCAGACATACATTTTTTATGCCTATAATTACATTTTTGTGTTCTTGTTGAATATTTATCATTTTGTGTCCCGTTGAAAAATTATGAATTATTGATTCATATATATATATATATATATATATATATATATATATATATATATATATATATATATATATATATATATATATATATATATATATTTGGTTGATGTTTTATCATTAAATTTGTGTTCTTGTTGAACATCTTTTGATTTATATACCATGCTGTTTTTTTAAAATATCTTGTTTATATTTGACCAAATGAAAATTGTGTTGCGATGTATTTGAATTTAAAGCCCAAATGGGGAAAAAAATATAAACGTGTCAGATTATAAGTAATTCTGTTGGCCATTTAATATAATAATTCTCCTAATCTTGAGAGTTTGTGATGCGTGTGCAAATGGCCTAACAGAATCTTTAATTACATGAATTGAATTGATTGGTATACTTCTACTGCAAAATTCTAAATTACCCACCAATAGTTGGGGTGATGCAATTTATATGTCATTGCGTTAATACCAATCTAACCTAATGCATATCATGATCATTCCTCCTCCCAATTAGACCATGGGAAAGAACGAAGTATTTCCCATTTGCGAGTATTCGACTGTGCTATATATGTGCTGATGTCACCATCCCAACATACCTCTATGGGCCCCATTGGAAGTTAAGGATATATGTTGGATATGAAACTCCGTCAATTCTTACATATCTTGAGCCCATGATAGGGGATATTTGTTGCATCTAGACTCTCATTTTTTATTTTGATGATTAATGACATTAAGTACTTTGGACTAATCTATTTGCTTTGAGTGTGGTTAGAGATATCAGGTCAAAAGACAAACAGGAACAAAAATTGACAAAACACCAAACGAAAGTCGCAAAGATCTAAGGTAAAAGTTTAGGATTTCACCAGTCTCAAAAGTTTGGAGATTGACCGTTATAAAATTCTTTTTATTGTTTTGACCGTACTATTAAGAGGGGTTGCAAATCTTTTCTACTACCGACAAAAACTGAGAAACTCTTAGGTCATGAGTTGCATTCTCTCATTCACACACTCACTCGTAACGTTGGTCGAATCTAAGAAAATATAGATTTCAAAAAGTGAAACTAGACTTAAAAAATCTAAAGTGTAACAATTGTTAGCATGTGCTGATAGTCAGCATAAATGCCAGTTTCAAATGCGGACATTCGACCAGTAGCAAACAATCCTAAAGCAGAAATTATGTACTATGCTGATAGTCAGCATGAGTGTCTGTTCAAATGCGGACATTCAATCAGGTCTTGAAATTCGATCAGTACTCTGCTCGAAATACAACCATTTGACCACTAGTCATTAGATCAAATGTATGCTTGCAGTCAGTTTGAATGTCAGTTCGAATGCGGACAATTGTCTAGAGACACACTCTTTTTGAGCCAAAATGATTTACACTGTGTTGATAGTCAGTTTGAATGTCAGCTCGAGCGCGGACATTTGTCCAGAGACACACTTTTTTCGAGCAAAATGATTTTGTTCTATGCTGACAGTCAGTTTGAATGTCAGCATGAATGTCAATTTGAATGTTAGCTCGAGTGCGGACATTTGTCCAAAGGCCCTCCCTTTTTCGAGCAAAACAAATTTGTTCTATGCTGACAGTCAGTCGACTGACTGTCAGCACACTTGCTGCCAAAATTCTAACAGCTCCTGACTGTGTCATAACTAGTCGTTTGATACTAATGCTGATTGTCAGTCTTTGAAGCTGACTGTCGGCATATATTGACAATTTTTCCGCACGACCAAAATGGCTAGTTGTGAGATGTGGGCTATATATATGTGTTGTGAACATGCATTGGTCATATCTCTGAGCTAGCACTTCATATACACTTGAGCCCAAGTATTCTTATACCCCAAGACTTGATCTTTTGATCAAAAAGCATTCATTGAGTTTGTGAGAGATCCTCCGAGAAGAACCATTTGTATCTTTAGAGTTTGTCGGTGATTGTTGGCAGTCAAGAAAAGATCTTTGGCACCTCATTTCATATCCCTAGCAAGATCATTGTGCCTTTGAGCACATAACTAATATTCATAAAAAGATTAGTCTCATTGCTTGACTTAGCGCATTTGTGAGAGGCTAAGGTTGCTTAGTGCACATCACCCATCATTGTGCAAGCTAGTGCTAGAGTATGGCCATTCATTTGCATCATTTGAGCTTCTAGCACATAATTTATTCAAGTAAAGGTATGCAACTTATTACTCTTGGCGATCGCCATTGCCCAGACAGTCGGAGGAGGAGACTCGTGATCTCTTTCGTTGGAGTTTGTCGGAGAGGCCGACAAAGAGTTGTAAAAGACATTGGTGGTTGCCTATTCAGAGTAGAGAAGAAGCAACCCAAGTGGAGATATTCTTCATGATATAGAAGCGAGACTCACTTGTGAGCGTTTCAACGAGAAGTAGGGGAGACCGAGTGAGTCTCCGAGACTTCGGTAAAATTTTTTTTGTGTCAATTGGTTTCTCTCTTGTACACTTTATATTTGTCTTGACTTATTTGCTTCCGCTTACTCTTGTTGCATATTGTATTTCATTTTCTATCTTGTTGAATGCAACTTAATCTTAGATAGTTTTAGATCCTTTTGTGAAAACTCGGTTTTCCTTCATACCTTACAAAAATTGTTTTAGTCGAAAAGTTTTTATAGTCTCCTATTCACCTCCTCTAGTTGGCATCCTCGATCCTACAATCTTTTTACAACTCAGTATGCTGATTGCATATTTGATAAAGATCTAATAGCGACATTAGAGGGAGACAAAAGACCAAATTTAGAATGCCGTGAAATTTTATAGAATGAAAAAGATCTTCAAAATATAGATCCACACACTAGACAAGCTGAATTGAAAGTTCAAAAGATAATAAATTTGCAAAGTTTAGCAAATAATCTACCAGATGTTTTCACTGATTATAAAGAAGTGGCTAAATCACATATACCTATAATAAATGCATATGAAAGAGTAGAAATACCATGGGAAAATAGTAAATCCACCGACATTCCCTTACATCAGAAATGGGGGAGACCTATTGGTGTAAAAGACCTAAAATCTGTGGAGACAAATGCAATTTTGATGGTTTAGTAACAATAGTCGAACACTTCTTAAATCTCTCGAAGAGACTCACTTTGAGGATGAGAGGCCTCCTGAAGAGATTCATCCTAAAGATGAAAACCCTAACAACTTAGCACGTGCACAATATAATGTTGGGATTGCGGAACAACCAAACTCTATCGTTTTAGAAAAGCATGAAGAGCTGGTCAATATTAACTATGAAATATCCATAAATTTTGTGGACACGGGAGAGATATATAATAATAATACTATAGTTGTTGACAATTAATTTGCCTCTACAATTTCTTAAATGAGAATCTGAATCCAAAACCAATGTCTATACCAGAGTGCCAAAAGTGTTTGGATTGGGTCAAATGAAAGAAAGCAATTGAGGTTGAGCTACACTTGCTAAACAAAAGAAAGGGTTTTGAACCAACAGTTCGAATAGATGGGTCTTTGTGAGAAAAAGAAATGAGAAAAATGAGGTGATGAGATATAAAAGCGAGATTGGTAGCCTAAGGGTTCACGCTGAGATTAGGTATTGAGGAAACTTATTCTCCTGTTATGGATGAAATTACGTTTTGCTACTTAATATCTCTGGCAGCAGGCATGAATTTAATTATGCAGTTAATGAATATTTTGATCGCATGAATCACTAGATTCTGACAGCTATAGGAAAACCCTTGAAGGATTCAAAGTCCCTAAAATGAAAGGGAAAATCGCAACATGTATAGTATCAACTTGTAAAGGTCATTGTACAGTCTGAAACAGTTGGATAGAATATGGTACAGTCGACTAAGTGAATTCCTCCTGAAAATAGAAAATGTTAATAATGATACTTGTCCTTGTGTGTTCATAAAGAAGTTGTCGAATGGTTTTTGTATCATCTCAGTTTATGTCTATAATATAAATATTATTGGAACTACAAAGGGAATTGAGAGCGTAAGCACATACCTAAAGACGGAGTTCGAACGAAAAATTTGGGTAAAACCAAATATTGTCTTGGCCTGCAGATCGAGCATCTCCCAAAAGAATATTTATTCACCAATCAATTTATCTGAAGAAGGTTCTGAAGAGATTCAATATGGATAAATTTTATCCTCTTAGTACATCAATGGTCGAAAAATCTCTAGAAACAAAAAGACCCATTCAGATCCAAAGAAAATAATGAGGAAATGTTGGGACCAAAAGTTTTCTTATTTGAGCAAACATAGGAATATTGTTGTATCTCTCGCAATTGCATCAGGCTTGATATTGTATTCGCCGTAAGTTTGATAGTAAGACACAATATATCCCCAACCAGAAGATATTAGAATGACATCAAACATATCTTCAGGTACATTGAAGGTACAAAAGATTTTGATTTATATTACCAAAAAAATCAAGACATGATCTTAGTGGGCTATATAGATATTGGTTATCTATTTGATCCATAAAATGCCATATGACAAACTGGTTACAAAGCCTCACATGAATGTGAATAGCTGATACATCATATCCAACAGTCATGTAATGTTGTAACTGAAAATACCCCCACTGTCTTATATGAGCACAATGTTGTTTGTCTTACACAAATAAGTAGTGGATATATTAAAAGTAATACCACATAACATATTGTTCTTAAATTCTTCTATCCTCACAATCTCTAGAAGAGTGATGAGATAAGTGTCCAAAAGACTAGATTTAGTGACAATCTAGCATATATGTTCACTAAATCATTGGCTACATCTATTTTTGTAAAGTATTTCTATGGTATTAGAATGCGTAGGCTTGGAAAAATGTTGTCTTCTGGGGGAGCAAATATTAGGCCTTGAAGGACGTCACATAAGTTTTACTATTCAATATGTTTTAAAATTATTGTGATCCCAAAGATTTAAACAAAGTAGATCTTGAAGATCGGCACTGTACTATTTTTTCTTAACCAATTCTTTTCCCATTGGGTTTTCTTGATTTAAGATTTTTAATGAGACAACATATGCAACACAAATAATATGTGTATTATGTACTCTTTTATCCAACATTTTTCCGACTAAATTTTTCGGTGGAGTTTTTAATGAAACATGCGCATAACATAGTAATATCTAAGGGGGAGTGTTGCAACCGAATCAGTTATGTGGATATTACCAAATCTATCTCTAAATTTATCTCTAAGCTAACCTAGGTGACCTATATAAAGCTGTGTATTGTAAAGAAAAAGCAAACAATAAAGAATGCAATATATATTTCTCTATATATCTTTGCCTCATTGTGTTTCTCGATGATTGCTTGGAGTTGTGCCTTGTCGACAACGCGACGACCTTTTCAATTCAGAACAACACTCAATTTGTTATTCATTTTTAAAAATTGAAATTTTAACAAAACCAAAATAATCGAACAGAGAAAGCCGAAAAAACTGAACTTACCAAATTATCTTTTCATAGCCCATTAAAATACATATTGTTTTAAATAGTATACTATTTACAATACAAAAAATAAGAAAATTATTGAGTGAACTTGAATTCTAAGAGTATAAAGTGAATCAATAGTGCAATATTTGAATTTTGGTATTATATTATGTGATAGTTTAAATTTTTCTTTCAAAATTGTTGTGCCATCTACATCTAAGACCGCTAATTTAGTAAATATTTGGTATTTACTAAACCAAACCAAATTTTATTTGGTATTTACGATACCAAAACAAAATATAGTTCGGTGTTGATTTTACATAACCAAAATTTTTTTAAAAAAACCAAAATACCAAACCGAATAAACCAAAAAACCGAATGCACATGCAGTGGCTCTTAAACTGTAGAGGATTTGGCTCCACTAAAAACATAAACAGCAACAAGGTTATGAGATCAATAAAAAAAATCAACAAATAAGTCACATTATATACAGTTGGTGAAAACCGAACATTGATAGTTCAACTGGAGATCTAGATATCACACCAATTGAACTTTGGACTAACCCTTTGGGTGTTTGACTAGAGCACCTGCACATGGCCCCAAAATTAAGGGGCATTATTTTTCATAATCATAGATTACATGTCAGCAGTTTAGTCTAATTTAACTATTTTTGCTCTTAAGAGAGGATAAAGAGGCAATTCAAATAGAGAAAAATACTATACATGTCCCTCAATTCGGTGTTTAGGTTTATTTTAGACTCTAAATTTTTTTAGTGTACTTGGTTTCTTAACTTTGAACAAGTACTATTTTTGTTCTTCTCACAAAGAAATTCACAAGTCTACTAGATTAAGTTACTATATATTATACATACTTTTATAAGAAAATAATTGTATTACAACACACAATTAAATACAACATATTTTTTCAGTAAATGTTAGTTTTACTTTTAGGGTCCAATTTTAGTTTCCAGTAGGCTCCAGATTGTTTGGGAATGTTGTGGTTGGCTACCATCAACTCGTAACCAAAATGGCTATCTTCTACTAGTTTTAACTTGCATGAGACCTAGAATAGACACTACAAGAAGTTATGCTTTTAGCCACTAAGGTTCTTGGTCACTACAAGCTAAAACTTGGTTATTGTTGATCTCTAGCTACCAATGAACTTTGGTCGCATGTTGGTGGGATAATATTTGGTCGCTAAAGGTATTTATCCATCTAGTTCTAACCATTGGTCACTAAAAGTTATATCACTAACTACGAAACCTTAGTTGATGATTATAAATTGAGATATTAGTAACCAAACAAGGGTTGTGGCTAAATACCCACCAAATAGTGTTAGTCACTATTAACAAAACTTATATTTACCAAATGTTCCTTGGTGGCTAAAGATACAACTTATCACAATAGTTGGACGCACTTATCATTATGTTCGATACAAACAAACATAAAAAAAAAAAAAATCAATTTCTCATTTACTCCTCCAATTCTATACAACTTGTGCATGCATATACAGTTCCAAGTATTGAAGACAATTTTATCTTATATAGATCTTAATCTGAGATCATCAATATGAGTTTGTCACTATTTCAATGCGATTTATCTTAAAGTGACACATTTAACCACGTAGAATTTACAAGTAGCACATATAGGAAAAAAAAGAGAGCAAGCAAATTTCAATACAACATGGTAATAATTGTAAAACACAAGTTGCCTATTTGGATCCTCTTCTACTAAAACCTTCAAATGGATTAATAAACCTGCTACTTTCTCAACATTCACATCCTCTTCCTCTACTTACATGACTGAAAAAGAACAATATTAGCTTCTCATTACTAGAAAAAGCCATAGCTTTCTCAATATTCACATCCAGAATTTTTTAAAAACACCCAAAAAATTACTATACTCTGTAGCATGGCTATCCAAGATCTTCCAGGACTATTAGAATGGAACCTTTCATTGAGTAATAAAACGATCTGATTGTCTTGTTTTAAATGAATAATTAGTTCTTTTGTAAGCTATGTCAAGTGCCAAGTGTTGTAGAAACACCACCTCAATACAACACATTCATATTCATCAGGTGTATGCAACATAATACCTGAAAGTAGGAACAAGAGTTACAAGAAAACCCCCTCATCACACCAAGGAAATTTCTTAAGTATAGTGATCCATCCGAAGCACACTATGTTGTGAAGCTTTGTTCTGTTAGTTCAAGGGATAAAATAAGAAATTTTATGCAAAGCCTTACGTAGATACAGATAAAGCACGGCTAGTGCAGATGAATAATGTTCTCATTATGACCATGTTGATAATGCTGGTAGCAGGAATCAATAGTATAACATTTGCTTAATCCATGATGGTATGACACTATTGAGTATTAATTAGATGCAAATGATACATGCATACCTCTTAGATTGAAATCCATCATAACAAGTTAATTCAAACAACTAAAAAGCGACAATTTCAATTTTAGATTTCAATCAATTTCAGTTTTATATCCATCATAACATATTTTCAAACAATTTTAGTTTTAGGCTCTCACAAGGAGGCAATTACTGCCTTGAGACTGCTCCATCTGATACCAAAGATTTTGGAAAATTTGAAAACAACAAAAATTATGATACAACAATAAGTACTATTCTATTTAATTTGAAATTTTTTTATCTAATCCAAATATAGTAAATATTATCTGATGAAGGCACGGGAGTAGTGGTGGTAGTTGGTCTTCCTGTAGAAATATCATCCATAGATGGCGGTGGAACTCCAGCTAGCTTAGACACAATCCAAATTTGAGTTTGTTGTAACTCTATTTGATTTTGTTGTTTGATAATGATTTCTCTTGTATAGTCCAACTCTTCTTGCAAATGTTGACTAGTGCTTGAGGAGTTTGAAGAGGTTCTTCTATTTGGTTTTGGGCCATGTCCACGTCCACGAATGTATCTGTGTGCCTTGCCCAACACCCTCTCACATATTTGTGTCTTACTCAAAAGGGCTTCACAATCTTGACTAGTCTCCTCTTGCATCTGTAGCATCTTACCCTATATCCAAACAAAGAAATTGCAATTTATCTTAGGGATATTGATAGAGATATGTCCTAGAGACAATCATGGAGATGATTGTATCATGATACGTTTATGAATTATTACGAATAAAATGTTCTTTTATTCCTTGAATAATATATTACTTTTATTGATCAAACAAGTATGCGACTTGTTTGTGGAACTCTTTATTATAATATATGTATTGTCGGCATTATCAGTGATACTTATTCTAAACATCCCTGACTTTCGGCATTACATAGAATAATAATACAAGATAAGTTAGTACGATCATTGATTGATAATCAAGTTTTACGAACCATAGATATGAGATATCAAGTCAATGTCGTTGACACATGTTAGTTGGATTGACCCATCTTGAGACACTGTTGAGTTTTTTATGTGTCATCAGTTGATTTCTAACAGTTATTTTGGTTTATCTTAAACCTGAGATCATCACAGTTTCATACATGCGTAGTAGTATACTTGGTATCATCAACTGCTACTTTTAACTGAGTAGTCATAAAGGTGACATACAGATATGTTATGAACCATGTGGTTGAAAGTGAATGGTCGAGATGGAATTTACCCCTCTCATATCTTGGGAGAGATATCTATGAACCCCTTAATTGGACTAAGAAAGTGCATGGCCGTGCCGAATATAGTTGAGAGTCAATTATGGAAAGGTTAGTTCATTACAAGATCAAGAAAGGACCGAACTTTTCAAGGATGACATGTTTGTCACCTTAAGTTCGATCTGGTATCGTGAGGCAAAGAGATAATCCATGATAAGTTGTATAGATTCGTCGAATATGATCTCCGTGTACATGCGGGTAGTTATAATGACTTGTGATTCGGGAAGTTGTTTCCGATCGCGTCCAAATAAACACGAATTTACAGGGTCACACACTTAATGTGTTAGAGTATTAATTCGGATAGGATCCAAAACGGGCCCCCTATTGGTAATGGGATTACCATTAGAATTAGGGTTCGCATTTGAGTATAACTTATCTGTAAGGCCCTATAAAAGAAGGTGTGGTTGGCATGCATTCATCATCTGATCTATTCTGACTCCCACCACCATCCACGAAATAAATCTTATAAAACTCTAGCCACGTGCGTTGGTGCCAGCACACAAACACACAGTACTCTTTCCCTAGACGTGTGGACTTCCGTAGAGGTGCCGCTGTTATTGCTTCACTACTAGCTAGTCACGATCCGGTTGCGACATCGACTCTTCTTTCGCTGCTGTGTTATCGCATCCGTGCGTCTAGTGGTAAATCTTTTGATCTATGATCTATTACTTGCAAGCTTCTTGGGATTTCGAGTAAAAATTTTGAAATTGTGCTAGAGTAGCGAGTCCGTTCTCCTACAGGTATATCATTCACTACTCGCACAACAGTTAAAACGGTACTTACATGTTTTTCCATAGCATTTGTTGATACCCATCCTTTTTCATTACAATAACACTTTATTTAAAGAAATATCACCACAACCCTATAATAATAAATCTCAGAGTTATCACAATACATGTTCAAATATTATTGTATTGAAGTAGATCATTCAGCATACTAGCTCATGTTGAAGAGCCACAAAGAACTTTGTGCCCTTATGCACATAAGGCAATTTTGAGCGATTGGCTTTTCCATTTGATGATCATTCCTACAAGACACAATATTAATACAACAACTCAAGTCAAATATATGTACTCCATGTGATGAAGTTCAGCATGTCATTTAATTACCTGAAACTCAGGTGTCTCGAAATGGTCACAAAGCCAAATCGAATCATCAACCTGATCAGCAAAGTGCTTGTAAGGATTTCTTCTAGCAATGTCCCCTCCTCCAAGTTTTACATAATACTCATAGCATTTGTGGCGAAACCCTTTGTAGCTAGAGGCAAAGAGTAGCTCAATGCAATCTTTTACGTGCTCTTGAGTGAAATCGAGATTGAATTTAATCTGTAACAAATAAATTATTTAAACATGACCAAGGTCTGAAAAAGACATGACATACAATGTGAGTAGCATGTGGGATAAAATACCCATCGAGTGTATGAACTTTGCATGCCATAGAGCATCAAATGGGTCTGAACTTAACTAATACTCTGGTGATGTACGTTCATACAGTTCTGGCAAGGACAAAGCATTGTATCGTTGCCTCCATTGTTTTAAGAAGCAAACTGAACAAATGCATTCACACCTGCTATATATTCTTTTGAAAACCTATCAGGCAACTTCATCCAACTCCTATTCATTTCTTAATGAAAATACCTAGTAAGATATCAAAAATGCATGTAAACCATGAACTTTCAGTAAGGGCATTTTCGTAAGGATACCTATGCAACTGTTTCCATGATACCTATGCAACTATTCTCAAAGAACAATGCACAAGTAACTGAATTATGTACTAAATTAGGAATTGAATAATCTTATAAGTTACAACTCAGAAAAAATATGAATAAGTGAACTATGCACTAGCATGCAGCAAAAGAAAGAACTGAATAGTTCTGAAATTTGAATTATTACAAAAACCAGAACATGAAAAGCTTGAACACAACACTTTCAGGTCCTGAAATTGTTTCATGTTTTGAGCATAAAAGGCTTCGTTCAAGTTCTAAAATTTGAAATCAACTTGAAGAGAATATGATTTAGCTCATGCTTTATGAGAATATATATTACACTAAGGCGACAGGTGAGGAAGCAGTGAGCGTGCGCCTCTTTTCACCAAGCATAAGAACTGTCTTTTAACCTAAACGTGAACTATATATGTACATTGTTCTATGATTCTTTATCGTATATATCCAAAAGGGGATAATCTGTTTCCATACTGGTAGAACTGAAGTGGCAAGAAGTTTCAAGGAGATTGTATAATTGCCAGTGCAAATCACTCAAGCAACTTGATAGTAATTTTTTATTGTTTTGTTACCACATATATGTCACCTTAACAAGCATTGATGCCAATTTAATTAACACATCTCACCAAAAATTCAATATGAAAAGCACTGTTATTTAATGTGCTAAATATTTCTGGTTCTCATAGCCTGAAGGACAGGAATAAGAAGTCCTGCAAAGTGTGAAAGAAACCATTAATCGACTTGATACGGCCAGCATCAGTACGGCTAAAGTAGTCTAAGTTACTTACGCCATTTATATGACTAACTAACATCTTGAAGGTTCAGAATTATACTCCATTACTTAAAAGAGGACACATCCAGAATACACGTACTCCATCTTAAAGTTTCAGAATTATACTCCATTAATTTTTTGCACTATGAAATGCACTGATACATTATACGACTTAGATCATACGATTATGAGGAACACTATCACCAAAGAGGAAGTAGAATGAAGTTGATTTACAAATTATACGATTATGAGGCCCATGTATACCAAGACGATTCTCCCAAAATGAGATAAGAAAAGAGATCATCAGACAGCACAGAATGGCAGATTTTCATCCTTGCTAAGCTGGGGTCTTTTGCTGATCTATACACAAACAATTCTGCAGATTTTCACACCAATTCAGCTGATTTTGGTGTTTCTTCAAGAGAACTTTCAAACAATCGATGCCGCCTCAGCCGTCGCTGAGATCGCCGAGGCGTGTTGGAGATCGATGCCGCCTCACGCGTGGGGTGTACAGTGGTTTCCATAGGTTTCAATGGGTCTGATGTATTTGTTTTTGAATTTTGGAATCACATAGATACCTTGGTTGCTATAATCTATCAACTAATGAGCCAGAAAGGTTTGGCCCAAATACGAGTTTTTTTATAAATAATTCACATAAAATAATTTATATAAAAATAACTCACAATTCAAAAATTTTACAGAAATAGACCGCCACGTTAGCCTGTCGAGTGCTGGGCACTCGATAACCTCTTGTTGAGTGCCCAGGACTCAACAAGTGACCAGTTTTTGTTTTGCACAGGTCAGACATTATCTGTGATGAGTGGACATTGTCCGATAGTACAACATTATTTACCCGTTGTGCAAAATGAAACTAAAGATAAATGGATCCGTCTGGCTATATCTGTCCGGAGCTGAGAGGACTTTGTCTGGTTACTATTGACTTACTCTGTTCGGACATTTGTCCGGCATGACCAGACAAAATCCGATCTAACATGTTTGGTCGGCTTGTCGAGTCCTGGCACTCGACAAGCCGGTTCTATTCGATAGGTCGTTTATCAAGTATCTAAGACTCGACAGGCTGATGTGACAGTCTATTTCTGCAAAATTTTCGAACTGTGGGTTATTTTTATAATTAATTAATGTGAATTATTTATAAAAAAACTCCCCAAATACTGGTAGCTAAAAAAGATGTTGAGTGATAATAAAACTAGGAAAAAGCTGCAGCCTATAGCTACCAATCAATTATAATAGTAGTCACTATTTGCAATTCTACGGTTACCAAAATCCTTGATTGCTAAAAATACAGTGGCTAAAAGTGAAAAATTTTGTAGTGAGATGAAGGGCATACAAGTCTACTAGTGACCAAGTATGAACCAAAAAAAAAAATTCTTCCTCCGTTAGGTTCCTTTTTAAGTAAAACTTCCTTCACCTACGCTGCGTAAAGTGGAATGGTATTCCACTCAAGGAATGATCAAACCCAACAAATCCAACAACCAATAAAATTTTCCAATTGTAGAAAATTTACTAAAGTAGGAAAGTTGGATTGATTTGGATATGGATGTGGATTACAAGTGCATGACATATCATATCAATCCATGTTTCCATTTCATTCAGGAGCTTTTTTTAAGTGCGTCTTTGCAATCCCCACTCTTACTCCCATGCATCCTAATCATCTTGTGGCTCTTTTGAAGCAAGACTAGGCCTTATGGAAAAAGTATTATATACTGTGAACATGCTAAAAACCATATTGACATCTGCTAAGTCAATAAGGATTGGTTTAATACCTTTTACAGCACATACTGCACAAACCAAACCCAAATACCGAATGTTGGCATGCACTTCTTGGCGAGCATAAATCAATCAGCGTTCTTGAGTGTAATAAAAGATCAGTATTATCTAGAGCAAGATATCATTCTTAATGCTATTGAAGTTAGATGAGCTACTCATCCTGATGAGGAAAAGGAAGATTATCTACTGTACAATGATAGTTCTTGATCATGAGAAGTTGATATTGTTGGATGACTCCTCGAAAGAAATCACAGCTATAGGACGGGCATGTTTGGCTTGTTGCAACATCTGCTATTTGGTTTGTAGTCATACAAAAGTGTGGCAAAATCCACATATCATTCTTAACATTTTGTTGCTCAACAAGTATGACACGCCACACTATAAGCATATAAAATGTTGCTACTAACCAAATAAGCCCAAAGTGGGTTCTGATGCGTTTAACTTTAGCGTGCAGACTGCAGAGGCAGAGTTGCGCTAAGCTGTGGACGGGCCCATGGCCTATGGGCCCCCATAAAGGGGGAAGAGAACTAGGATGGGCTCTGACTGCCCAAAACTGGGCCTGGGCCCTCAAGGAGATAAACAAAGGAGGCTAGAAACAACCAATCCGTTGAGCACCTTCCTCTTTCATAGTTACTGACCATGACGTAATAATATCAAACATCACAGCTCTTGACAAAAGCAATATTTTTCCTTTTGTTTTGCAGAAGCATTTCATCACCACATACAACATGCTATACTTGAGCTAAACACTTCAAGACTTCATCGAAGGAAGACCGAATCAGAGGTGTGTTGCAGCCAAGTGACAATTGCACACATGTGAAGACCGATAAACCGTTGGATCGAAACTCAAGACTCCAGATTGATATCCAAGAAAAACAGAGAGAGAATTTTATTGTATGTGTTTAATGGATCGTCGGTCAAACAGCCAAAACACACGCATTCGCCCCGCTGTAGTTGTCACCTTGAAGGCAAGCGTCTCCGTGAAGGCAAGCATCTCCATGAAGGGGAATGCACAGTGGCCACCGAACGATGGATTGATTTAATTGCCACAAAGGCAAAGGAAAAGACCGGTCGCGCGCCATTATTGTCGGTGAGCAGAACCTAGCAGTTAGTACGTCCTTGTTATTCGTCTCTTGTCTCAACTTAATGCTCTCATAAATGTTGGGCACTTGGAAGTTGGCATTTGGTATTTGCCTATTAATTTGGTACTTGATTGGGTTCTATGTATGCATGCATCTATTTATGATGCATGGACCTCGGTACGTGCTTATGTTATTGCTGCTTTCAATTCTTAATTCTAAATGCTCATTTAGTTCCATGCATACACCCTGTATATGCTGTGTTAGCAGTTAGAACTGACTAATTACTATGGCATTAGGCATGTCCCTTAAGAAAGTAACTCTGTTGAAGTGAGTAGATTGCCTCATTTTCTTTTACAATTTAAATTTTTTTTGTGGTTTAGCTTAGTATATAGAACTGAATATAGTATCAGAATTATAAGTTATGGATTTGTGACATAGTTGAGTCTGGATGTGTGGGATAGTGCGAAAGAATAAATAATGTCGAGGACTAGCCCAAAAATCTCATCCAAAGGGCACTCTTTGGAGAGCATGTTGTCGTAACTTCTGCGGAGAGGTCATTAGTTTCTAGTGTGCCCAAACCCCTCCAAGAGAGGAGGCATCAAGCCCCTAACTTCCACAAGGCACAAAGCCCAAGATCGAAAGAAGGATATTCAAACCTCTAGAGTGTCCAAGCCTCTCAAGAGGGCAGCCCCCGACAAGGGTCCTGGCCTCTAGGGTGGTCCAGGCCTCCCACCTAGGTTTATGAGACCTACCACATAAAAGTTGAGCATCACTCGAGGGGCGCTCACAAATATACTTGTCAACAATCTATTACATCTCAAATATTGAAAGAACTATTTTGTCTTTGATCTGAAGGCTAAAGGGCAGGCATTGAGAACATTTAGCACCTTTTATTGGAATTATATGTATATATTATATCACCTCATTTTGTAATTTTTTCCTCATTTGATAATATAAGAAACACCTAAGGCTGTCTCCAACGCTGACTCGTCGAGCGATGCACGCCCACTGAAGCGTCTGGTCGAGTGACGCACACGACACGCGGCACATTCTGCAACGCTCAAGCAGGCAGTTGCCACGCGAGGTCGAGTTTGCGGGCCCTACCGAGCGTGCGCCGGTCGAAGCGACTCTGTTGGAGCTGGTCGAAGGCGCACACGTATGTATTTTGTGGGGTCCGCAAACTTTTGACGACTATGACACTTCACAACCTAACCCATTTACTGACAAGTGGGGACAAATATCGCGAGCCAGCATGTCATTGAATGGGTGGAATAATATCGACGATTCACGAGGCGAGGACGGTGGGCCTCATGACTGACACGCGTTAGAACGTTTCGTTTCCCATGTGTAAACTTTCATGCAACATTCACTCATTGACAATTAGGACCAACAATAGTAAATTCCACACATCAAAGACAGTGTTGCGGTGAACGGTGAACAATGAGGTGAAGATGGTGGGACCCACCATTGACGCATTGCAGTTAAGCCCCGTGTTCATGTGGTTCACTTCGCACTCAATCTCTGACTTGTGGGGTCATATTATGTAGGCCCATTTGCCAGTTGATGGTGTGGTTTTTCAACTGGTGTTGAGGTGAGGATGGTGGAGCCCACACCAGAATGTTATATTTCCTCGCATTCATTGCTGACGCGGTTCGCTTATACCTCAATCATTGACAGTAGATCGCATAGATGTTACGTCTGACCTGTCAGCCTCTGTATTCTTTTTTTTTCCCGAGTTTGAGTAATGTTTTTTTAGTTATTTAATAGTGTTTTTAAATTATTTCTAGATGACGAACCCACTGAAGAGCCTGTCCAAGAACTTTGCATTGGAAAGCCTCTTCACACATAGGCCTACCAAAAGTCTTTGCATTTGAGACCAAGAGACTCTTTGAGGAGACTCTTCACTGACATGACGAGAAATATTCTCCTGTAAAATTTCTCGAAGAAACTCTTGCATTGGAGTTAACCTAAGTGTGAGAAGTATCTTGGAGACTCCTCCTACACAAGAAGTCACTCAACTAATTCTAAGTTGGAGCCACACCAATAAAAATAAGGTTTTTTGTGGATCCAAACTAGTATAAATCTCTCGTGTGTTGATGTGCTCTTTCAACTTAGAACCACGCATCATACAGTCACTTCAAGCCCTGAAATGGTTGACTCGTGAGATCGTGTTGTCAGGAATTCTATCCCTCAACAACTAAATTACCTGTCCAAATGAAGGATAGTAGGGATCGAGGAATCTCTTCCGCTAAAGGAAATAATGGAACGAAAGAAGGGCACGAGACCACGTCAGTAGGATGTTGGAAAGCTTTATTTTGCCAGAAGAAAGGATTGTACATGCATGGCTGCTAACTCCTGGATATCTAAATCGGCACTTCCATGACTAGTTACTCTACTGATATTTATCTCACCAGAGAAACGAGAGGAGCAAATTATTCAGTTTAAGCACTGCACGCTTTAAGGTAACTAAAGTATAACTACATGCGATACCACTCATGCATGTAGAGCTCGTCACATCGCATATATGTAATACTGATACAACAAATTAAGTAACATTTAATTGCTAAGGAGAAACAACTCCTTGACAATAACTCAAGAAGTGGTGTTCAGGAATAGTTGTTTCCAATAATTACTAGAGTGTTGTTAAATTTTATATAGTACTATTAATCGCCATGAATGACAAATTGAAAGACTCAAACTCACGCAATTAATTTGCTCATCTTCCGGAGAAAGTGGTGATTAATCGCATACATTCATCATTTATCCGTATAAACATATCGATCGATCAAAGCTTGATATAAATATAGAGCAGAGAAACAGAAAAGAAATAAAGCAGTGATCAGGACTCAGGAGCAGCCATTTTGCACCCGGAGGGGGCGGCCGTGCTGCTCGGCCCGGCGTGCGGCAAACTCGGCGACGAGCGCGTCGCGCGCGGTGAGCAGCCCGCTGGCGACGAGCGGGCGGTCGAACACGGCGCAGTCGACCCAGTCCCTGAGCAGCCTCTCCTGCCCCCACTTCTCCGGCACCCGCACCCGTCCGGCCATCTCCGTCCGGTGCCGCTTCAGCCTCTCCCGCGCGCTCTCCTCCCCCGCCGGCCGCCGCGCCATCTTACCATCATCCGTCTCGCCCTCCGCGGCCTTCTTCTTCTTGCTGTTCTTCTCCAGCTCCGAGGCCGACCTCTCCACAGGCGTCGGGGCCTGCGCCTGCCCAGAAGTAGTACTCGCGGGAGCGGCGCATTCCACCCTCTCCTCTGAAGCAGTACTGGCGTCAGAACCAATGCCGCCGCGGCCGCCTTCGTTAGCTCCCGGCTGCTCAACAGCAGCCCGTTCTTGACACGACTCGGATGCCATGCAGCTTTCTTGGGCACGCAAGAGCAAGAAGAGCAGGTAGGATTGGGTTTGTTGTGTGGTTTCTTGGTCGTGTAGGTATGGGGAAGAAAAGATCAGGAACGGGGGGAGGAGGAGGAGGAGGAGGAGGAGGAGGAGGAGGAAGATGGGTGGGAGAGCAGGAGGACACGTTCAGGCAAAGGCGTCTATGGTGTGTGGGAGGAGAGCGTGGCCTCGTGCATAACTGCGTATGTGATATGTGTGGCTTAGGCTTGGGCTTGCTACATGGTGGTGGGGTGTGGTAGACCGTAGTAGTACGTACCAAGAGAAATTTGTGGATGTGCCCTTGCAAAACTCTTGTATTGTAATATTTCTAATAGGAGTGCTGGAATGGGGACCAGGCCACCAAGGGTGCTCTGCGCGCATACACCAGGCAGAATGGACGGCCAGATGCTGTCCAATTAGATGGCATTTTGACAAATCTATCCTATCATACTTCATGCAATTAAATTCGTGTGTTTGAAATTAGATTAGATAAACTCTCCTACTATTCAAATAGGAACACTTAGGTCTTTTGTTCTATTTCTCCATTGATTTAGTTAATATACTAACTCACTGATATTTGAGATTGGTCTATGGGAATTGAAGAATAGACCTATATTATTTTAGCATAATTGATAGGAGAATGGATTGATGAGTCTAAGTACTTTTATTTGAAGAGTAGAAGAGTAATTGTTTTAATTTTAAGTAGAGATTATTGGAGAAAACATGGTGAAAATATCAAATATAGGTAGGGGTGTGGATGAAAATGAACAGCAGGACTTAAGGATGTTTGGTGTGAACGTGTGTGATGTGATGTGTTGGTGCGCGAGGCTGGTGGCTGCACGACAGGGGGGGGCGTCCTTGAGTAAGCAGGGCCAATGGCCTCACGCATTGGATTTTTTGCAGCGTCCACTTGCTTTCGTTGCTGCACATCCACAGCCCACACCCTCGCGTCAACAATCTCTCACTTCCGTCGTCGCCTTCCGTTGCTGTCCTATCTGGAGATGACCTTAATTAGGGTTTGATTTCTTGCTGGTTACTCAAAATTCTGGCTCTTTGTTGCTACGGTGCTACCCGCCACCATTAGTGATACTTTTCTACTATTTTAGTCGGAATTAAAAAACAAAAACATAGATGTTATATACAAGTTTGAGATGTACACGTACTAGTTTAAGCAAACGAGCAAGGTGCCTTTGACATGATCTTTGCGATAAGATATGTAAGCTAGCCTCCTTAAACTACCCCTTAAGCTTGAAAAACCGAAAT
This sequence comes from Pharus latifolius, assembly GCA_019359835.1. NCBI lineage: Eukaryota > Viridiplantae > Streptophyta > Magnoliopsida > Poales > Poaceae > Pharus > Pharus latifolius. The sequence goes on along the minus strand of CM033320.1, from coordinate 67,407,320 downwards.
TATGTAGGATAGTAGAACTGATATGGCGGGTGACATGACTTGTATAGTGGCATGTACAGTGATGTGTGCCTTGGTGCTTACATGGATGGTAATGCGCACATGTAATCATTCACTGGTAACCTGATTAAGCATTTAATTATTCATTAGGTCTAAAATTCAAACATACTGCATTGCAACAATAATATTATCTACCAGTGAAAATTAACACACAAATTTTGGGGGGCTCATTAAAATTTTGTTCAAAATAGGATGAATCAATGCAATTTCCCCCATGAAAAAGATTTTTTTTCAACATTTTTCCCTTTTATTTTGAGAATTAAAAAAACCGTGCCAGTACATATTTTAAGAGGGGAGCCAAGATGTCTGCGGTCATGGCACCAAGTGCTCCGGTAACCACAATCCTCAACATTCACATTTCCATTCCCAAAAACTATCATTTGTTCAACAGTTCGGCATCACACAATTTCAGTTTTTTTTTTCCAAGGAACACCACACAGTTAGAATCAGAACATACTCCACAGAGATATTTCTAGTTTTGATTAGGGATAAGCATTCGTTTCAGTTAGTTTTGTAATATTTTTAACCTAATAAAAAATTTAGGTTTTGCAATTTTTGACAGCAAATTTATTGAAATAAAAATCAAAACCATAGCCAATTAACCAAATAAAATTCGGTCAATTTGGTCAATTCATTTGGTACTCTAACTAAAGAAATTTGTTCACAAATAGTAGAAAAAGATATTTAAACATGCAATATCTACTCAAAATTACAACAATAATAGAAGATAACAAAATTCATTTAGAATAATTTGAACACAAAGATATAAAATTGTCACTAGTCCTAAAGTAGGAAAAGAATAAGGAGCAAAATAAGAGAAAAATGAGAAGTATAAATATTGTTCGACTTATTCAGGGGATTCGATTTATAGAGTAGAATAATTGAACCGAACCACCAAAATCAAATTTTACAGATCTTTCGATCAAACTGAAAACTGATTTTAAAAAACCAACCAAATAACAATATTCAACCGTTTTGATTCAGTTCAGTTTGATTTTTCGATTTTCCTGTCACCCCTGGGTCCGATACCAACTGCAGATCTTGGAATATGAGAAGCTCACGGGCCTCTTATTCCTAATGCCTGTTTCTCCTTTTATTTGGATAGCGATGCCTACAATTTGATGGTGGTTTGTTGTTTTTATTACCAATCAAATCACTAGGATGCTGTGCCTCTTGGTGCCATGCTGGGAGCTTGTTTCTAGGGCTTCATGTGAAATGTGTGGTGATCCTGTGTCTATAAGAAGCGCGATTTGCATTTTTTATTTATTTATTTATATTTCTCTCAGGCATATATGGCACTATAACACTTATGACAATATATTGATCATAAAGATATATTTGTTTTAAAGAAAAAACATGAAAAGATATATAAAAAAGACATAGATAAATCTATGTGGTCTTCGACAACTTATGACTTGAGGGAATGGCCACCTCTACCGTCAAAGGTCTATTGCACATTTGCATGTTTATATTTATATAAGATTTTTATTAAAAAAAAATATGTAATTGAATTTTGGATGTTATTTGGACGATATATTACACTATCTTTTATAGAGTCTGTTGATTGAGATGTATTATTTTTTGTAGATGTTTAAGTAGATTTTAGATGATGTGACACACACTCTCTTTTTAAATTTGCTTTAATTAATCTCATTAGAGATGACTTAAATAACAATGTCTCTCATGATTGCCATTGATTCAAAAAAAAAACATGATTGCCATTACCATTCTACAGGTAACGGCTGTTTGTTTTCCTTTTTTATGAGTCCATTTTGTTTTTTGGCCTGATCCAAACGATTGCTTAAAGCATATTAAAGCATACATACAGGAGTACACTTAAAATTGATTTGGGTTTGCACTTTGCAATCACGAGATAAGTTTGCGGAATTGCCAAGTGATCTCCAATCTCTCGTGGGAGGCGGCATAGAGAGCTGCTACGCCACGAAAGCATCATTTGCCATAGATGATAAAAGTGACCATACAGATCATCTTTGGCCCATATACCAGGATTCCCAAAATTAAACTATATGATCAAAGTGAGGCAGACAAATGATATGGCCCTCCTTTGTCAGAGCAGAATCCCATCATTGTCCTAGAGTTCAATCTAAATCTACTCGCTAGATTTCACGTAATCTTATCTATCTTGTTTGACATACAAATCTAATTCTATTGTTAGAGAAAAATTTTTATTGAAAAAAATCATAGGTCTATACATTCGAGATGGATGGTTTGGATTGAAATGTATTTATTGGCTGGATTTAAAGTATATTTGGTTTGTGACTCCGATTTATTTCATCAAAATTTTTCCATGCATCAATAATTTGATTAGATGTCAAAAATTGGTCATGATCACATAAATGGAAGTTTTTGGTGATTTTTACTCAAATTTTCGACCAAAGTTAGTGTGAGAAAAAGGTAATCCTAAGTTTTCGGCCAATTGCCCTGTCTTTACAATAAACGAACCTTATATTGGTTTAGAAATTTTGACTAGCCAATTATTAGTTACTATTTAATTTATTGTCAAATATGTATTTTTAGTCGTAACTCATATTTAATTATAATTAGTTTTTAACATGACGTATCGTATCACTAACCAAATATATTGTTAGTGTGAATTCCCCGGACATCCAATTGAACTATTTTTCCAGTCAAAACTGGGATGCTTGATGCTGCTACGAGGGGTCTACTTCGAGGAAGCTAACATTTTGCACGTTCCTGCTTCTATGCAATTCCGTTTTCTGAAGCCGACACTTTACGACGTCACAAGCATAAACAAATTCCAATAGACATGATGGCAAACAATTTTGATTTAAGAAACCAGCCAAAAAGTTGCGCACTTGCACGTAGAACAGTGTGTCACAGTGGCTCCAATCATCTACTTATTGGCACACGCCACTTGCTTTGCGCTGCAGGCAATAGAGAAATAGACCAGTGACCAATCCAAACACACAAGAATGGCGCCGCTAGCGCTTCTCGTGGTCGTCGTCGTCGTGCTGCTGCTCCCACTGGCCGCCACGGCGGACCCCGGCGACGCGGTGCAGGACTTCTGCGTGCCGGACGCCGGCCGCGGCCGCGCGGTGGAGCTGACCCACTTGTCCGCGTACGCCTGCAAGGACCCCGCCAACCTGACGGCCACCGACTTCGTGTTCTCCGGCGTGCGCGCGGCGGGCAACTTCTCCGCGGACACGGGCTTCGCGGGCGTGTCGGTCACCCCCGCACAGTTCCCGGCGCTGCACACGCTCGGAATGTCCTTCGCGCGCGCGGACCTCTCGGCGGCCGGCGGCGTCAACCCGCCGCACTACCACCCGCGCGCCACCGAGACGGCGCTCGTCCTCGCCGGCCTCGTCTACGCGGGGTTCGTCGACACTGGCGGCCGCGTCTTCGCCAAGGTCCTCGAGAAGGGCGAGGTGATGGTGTTCCCCCGCGGCATGGTGCACTTCCAGATGAACGTCGGCGACGCGCCGGCGACCGTCTACGGCAGCTTCAACAGCGAGAACCCCGGCATTGTGAGGATCCCGGCGACGGTGTTCGGGTCCGGCATTAGAGACGGCGTTCTCGAGAGGGCATTCGGGCTGAGCCCCGCCGAGCTGAGAAGGCTCAAGAAGAGGTTTGCGCCGCCCAAGAAGATGGAGTTGGAGGATTAGCCTGTGGTGGCCGTGTGGTCCATCCATGCATGATTAGTTAGCAGTTAATCACTAGCCTTTGAGGCTTCTTGTGGTTTAATTAGTGGTGTATTATTTATAGTAATTGGTTGTTAAGAGTCGTGATTGGTCTTGGACAAATGGAGGGTAAGTGGGTTTGGTGGTACACATAAATGTATGAAAGGTTGGAGGCTTGGAGCACTAATAAGTGGGTACTGTTCTTTCCTATGTATTTTTTTGTCACTTCCCGATGGGGTTCTTGGTGTCCCGTTTTTTTTTTTCAGTGGAACACATCTGTGCAGATGATACGAGTCGTGCACGTACGGTTCGATTCAGATTTCAGAATAAGGCCACAAAATTACTGAGCACTGCTCTTTTTTGGAAATCAAATTATATGTTCTCTTTGTCTATTTTTTATATACATGATATATGAATTATTAAAACACTTAATATATATCATATAATCACATGTATTGCACTATTAGAAAGAAAAGAGAATGAAAGGACATAGAAAGAGAGAACAGGCAAGCGGAGTGTTTTCTTTGAGTCAACAACGTTGGCTAGCAGGTGGACCCGATCTAACCAAATGTTCATTTGGGGGTCGGAGACTGGTCTGTCCAAGAAGTTTGTACTTCATAAATAGTAATATATGTTATATTACTAATATGTATTCTATTTTCACCCTCAACACACATTATACATATAAAAATACTTCAATTAAACACATACACAAAATAAAGATCAAAAATCAAATACATGATCTTTCCATGTGTGGGCATTAACCTTTGAGGTGCACATGTGAGTGCTGGTATTGTGAGGTCTAAGTATCTGGGCCCCCACATAAAGGCCCATCTAAATGGGCGGCATAGGAAAGGCTTTGCTAAGCCCAGGATCAAATAAGCCCAAAACTAGCCCATCACAAGGTTAGACAAAATATGGAATGCCAATTTACGCATGGCTGCAGTAACCAGGGGCCAGGGGTAATCCAACAAATGTGGCGTCATGTAGATTATTTGACTAACTATTAGTACCTTATATTCTCATGGCCAATTTAAGCACCATCCCCTTTGTGTTTCCTTATATTCTCATGGCTTGACCTAGTACCCTCTCCGGTCTATGATACCTCCCTCTGCCCAGTGAGCCCCGCCTCCCGTAGAACTTTTGAGTAGATTGTTCTTCCTCACTAGCTTAAGTTTTTAAATTAGTTAGTTGATGTATAAATTGCAACAATGTATCACGACAAGAGATTTTGAGTTCAGATTTTAGATGAATTTATCAGTGTATAAAACTTGACACATCCCCAGCTAGCGGGACAGTATTGTTTACTCAGCAGATTTTTGATGTAGCAGTAGTAACACAACTAATGACTAGGGTTTTGCACATAACTATTGTCACTCCGAACAGACGAGCAACAATGCGCTTATGAAAAACACAGAAAAGCAGACATGGTACGCACTCCGGTCAGTCATCTCCGAGCAGCAGCGACTTGACGATAACGTCGGCCATGCCGTCGGCGATCGGAAACAAATGTCCGGCCGTCGGAAGCTCGTGATAGCGAACCCAGGGGAGCTTCTGGCTGATGTACCGTGACAGGCTCACCGGCACGATCAGATCCTCGGCTCCATGCCACAGATGCACGGATCCTTTGTTGTCTGGAAACGGGTTCTCCATCTCAAGCGGGCTCCAATCCCATTTCCCAAACCCGACCATCATGTCGCGGTGCAGGGTCTCATGCTCCCCTTGCTGCCTCACCTGGGGCTGCAAACCATCAAAAACAACATGCTAAGGTGTCGTCTCGTTCATGACAGTAATTGTAATCGTAATGCATTTCAAAATCCAAACAATTATCAGGATTCTACTGGACTGTATTCCCTTTACGAGAATCAGAATACCGAGTAATATCTCTAAACCAAACACCTTCTAAGAATATTGAGATGTGAAAGTAGCACAACCAAGTAAATTGTTTGTAAAATGTCCTACCGCGTAGGTTCTGAAGACGAACTTCGGGATGAGCATCTTGTCTTCTTCAGACAAGATTGCAGGATTGACGGCGATGACGCTTGAGCCGGGGAAGAACTTCTGGGTGTTCCACCAGTATGCCAGCCAAGGGAGGTGATGTGCGACACGGACCGCCCATTGATCTCGCGGTATCTGCTGGTACCAGGCGTCCCAGGATACGTTCGACGGGTACCCGGACCACCAGTAGTTACCAACAGGACCAAGAATGGCAACTCCTGAAAGCCTGTCACATTTTATAGTTGCAAATGCAGCACAAGATCAGTGGTTTTTAGGTTGATATCTGTACAATTGCAAGAGAGTTTTACTATCTAGCAATTGTACTGTCCTTAGTGTCCTAGGTAGAAATCAAAAGATGGTAGAAATTTCAGAGATTACCTATGTGAGATGTACTTCAGACAGCTCCACATGATCTCACCGCCCATCGAGAAACCGATGAGGTAGAACTTAGGCCCTAGCTGCAGATTGTCGGCAAGTTCTTCGATGTCCAAAGCGATGCTTTTCTCGGTCCTTGCAGGGTGTGGATCACTCTCTGCATACCCGGGTCTGTCGAAGGAGAGTATATAGATCCCCAGCTCTTGTGCCAGCTCCTAGAGCAGTTTTGAGTTTACAGCAAAATTATTTCTGCCCTCAAAAGAACTAGATTATTCAGCAATGCAGAAGAGCAAGATAGTCGTACCGGTGAAACCTGGAGCACGTCGTATCGGCACGAGTCGAACCCATGAACAAAGATGATCTTATACTTTGCCTCTTCCTTTGGGACACCAGATTCAAAATAGGCCAAATGCCTTCCATCCTTGAGTTTGGTTCTGGTTCCTGTAACAGGAGGGCCATCCGGCGTTCCGCATATTTTTGGAGGTGGAGGATGAATCTGTTGATATAGAAATGGCAACAAGAACACCAACAGAACAGGTAGAAAATTTCTGACAATGCCTGTGAGACAAAAATGACATTAAACTCATGCACCCGCCAAACTTAGTGTTCGAAACTTTTGAGTTCTTCGGTACGTTCGTATTGCAGAAAGCGTATCGATTGCTAGAATTTGAAGAAATGTATGGAATCATAAAGGTAATCTTTGAATTTTCAGACCCTCATAGTACATGTAGGTCCTAAAGTGAATAAAAGTAAAAGTGATTAAAAGTGTAAGGATGGAACAGGGATGCACCAAAGGACCTACTGAATGCAGTCATCACGGAGAAAAAGACATGCGGTACTTCCTGGAGAAGACAAGGCAAACTTTTGCACCGTAATGTTCAAGACATCAGTTTCATTTCTGAATTGTTTGGCAAATGAACCTATTGAATGCACTATAGAAGAATACAGTGGCTATTAACTCTCATTTAATTGCTTTTTTCTGAATTCAAACACACCATCTCGTATATTCGATTACGAAAGAAAATTTCGTATTTCTTCTTAGATAGTGAATTTGGTTAGACTTTCAAGCTTCAGCCTCCTTTTTATTCTTTTCTTTTCACCTCGTCGGAAAGACGGGTCTCTTTATCATCTATCGCGAAAAATGTATCCAATGTACAAATTATTTTTCTTTTCAAAACACATATAAATTATCATTATTGTCCCTACAAAGTGCCTGAAATGATCTTGAAATATTCTGGCACTAGACAGAGACTTATCACTTGATATGCTTAAAAGGATAACAATTCACAAGTGCTGACAGTTATAAATGATAATAGACTAATTTAGGTATAATGTGTCAACTTAAGATCAATAGATAAGACAAGCCGTCAGCTTGGACAGTCACATTGATGCATATGCCCATCAATAGTCAACTTCCATACTTACATTATAATAGGACCTTGATATGTAATAAAACGACGCGCAACAACCTCCCTCAGTTTGTTCTAACAAATTAAGCATTTAACAAAGATCAATTTAGTTAAGTTTGATTATCAGATAGAATATGAAATCAGAAAACTCCTAAAAATTCAATATTATTGGTCAATATGTAATCATGCGCTCTCAAGCAACCACCCATGCATAGAAGCCACTAGCATCCAGTTCCAAACTAGAAACAATATTAGAAAAAAAATAACTATTTTGGCGCAAGTTGTGTGAAGTTTTTGTGGTGTCTTTGTGCGATTTAAATTTTGTCCATAAAGCATTGGTGGTTTTGATTTTTTGTTCTTTTTTTACTCCTTGAAAAATATCGAAATAACTTACCTTGAAATTTGATGGATATAACAAATAAAGAGGCCATCAAACAAAAATATTGTTTATAATTCCATATAGTTGGTTAACTTCCACTATCAACAGTTGGTGTCTTTAGGTTGTTTCTATCTTTACCCTCTCCCTAGTTAAAAAAAAGTCGGTTTATACGTGAAATCTGAAAAATTAAGAAATACCATTGAAAATAGCGTAATAGGTTGGATACCATCACAAAACAAAATTTATTTTGAAAATACAACTCGACAAGATGAAAAGTTTCATCGATATCAAGACAACTCTTATATTATTTTAAAATGTTAATAATTATTTTTTTCTCTTTTTAAAATACCTATGCAAGAGATTATTGATGGTACCCCCAAATTTGTTTACGTAGATCTAGGAAAAAGTCAATAGCTAAGACAGAGGAACAAACATGAGTTCACAACGTAGAGACGTAGAGTTATGCACCGGTTAAACAAAAGGATGCCACCGCCAAGTGCCCAAGTCAACAAAATGCTAGTCATTTAACTCCAGATGTAGACAAGCCATTGGGAGCAAAGCCGTAGAACAACTCAAAAACTTTAAACTATTAGTAAACAAAACAAGATAATTCACTAGTATTTTTAGCACTCCTCTGATTTAGATTCGAATTTGGTTTAGACTTAACAAATCCATTTTTAAAATTATATTGATCTCGTGACGAGAAATTTAAACTACTATAATTATGCATCGTAAATTAAAAATCTCTAACTCTTATACCATTTTAAATTTCATACACCAATCTACTCAAATGGGATTGATTCGTGCATCAAACTCCACAACCCTCTCAACAATTCTTGATTCTTGCATGTGGTAAAAAGAGAACAGTGAAAAGGCACAGAAGACACAGGCAGGAAGGCAAAGAAAGCAGTGGCGTTGAGGATGGACAATCTTGCTGCGGGCTTACAGACAAATCAGAAGCAAGAAACGAAGCAGTGTTTGAAAGAAACAACATCGTAGGAATGGCAATGAAACATAAGATTATTAAGGCAAAGAGAGAGAGAGAGAGAGAACCAGAAGGGGAGCTCGCCGGCGGCGGCTTCTTGCCGGAGACGGGAGAACGAGAGGATAACTTGGACTCGGCCATTGTTGCTCTGCAGCAGCAGCAAATCGGGTTGCTGGACTTGTTTGGTTTTGCGCGGAAACCACTGGAGGCCGCGTATTATATAGCGCGTCCCATCCGGCTAGAAAATATTTATTTCTTTTTGGAGTGCTGGAAATGTCGAAATGAGAGGAGCCGTCCATTCATATATATCCGATGGCTAAAAGCATATGATATTTGTGGACTAAGTATCCACTTAAAAGTTGGGTTGGATGCTGGTTAAATAATTTTTATACCACGATGACGAAGGAAAGGAAGGGTGCATCATGGTTGGGGATGATCCTTGGTGGACGGGTGCAAGGATAGCCTTCTCTATTGTACTTGCTCTTCCAATCAAAACTATCTTAGTGAATAATTTTCTTAATCAGTAATTGTGCGACCATAAAATGCTTGAGAGGGCGACAGCATGTCAGAAGACAAGAGAACGTGAGATGTATTTCGGTTTTTGATAGTTACTAGACAATGTAAAGCTATAAGATTTCATATTCAAAGTACTTTTGGCTTAATCAATAATAGATAATTTTTTAGAGTGGTATTTTTTTATATCTTTAAAGTGAAGTATGGTAAAACTTCTCTTTCTTCTTTTCTTTTCTTTTTTTTTTTTTTTTTAAGAAACGGTAGGAGAGACATGCTGAAATTCCATTAAAAAGAAGAGTGCTTTGTACAAATGGGAAAAAAAAAAGCAACAAAATAAGGACAAAACCTAAAAAAAATTTACAAGAATACAAATTTACACTCCACAAGATTATGCATTATGCAACCATCTCCCACAAGCAACATCTGACCGCAAATCTTTTTTTTTTCTCAGTTCCTTTTCCGCCACAGAGATAATCCTGAATTATTAATTTGAACAAAAAAATATAGTATTCACTAAAATTTGTTAGAAAATAACCATCTGTAATAATAACCATATCATTAGATAATAGGGAAGATAGTGTGCTTCACACTGTGCTTCAGCCAACATATCATGAAAATGCCGAGAAGAGTCCCAAATTATATCAATTTGAGACAATAAACAAAGTTTAGAAGGACACTTAAAAGAACAAATGTGATTGCACTTCAAAGTGATTACTAAAACAATGTGGTTTGTGAAATTATGGTCTGTGAGGTAGATAAGGTAGGATCAGACCAACATATTATTGAGACCTCCAATGACAAATATTGAAATTTTGTGGTAATATAACAAATTAGCCCCATAATTTATTGTTGAGAAGAATTCAAAAAAAACATTGTACTTCATTATACAGTTATTTTTCTATGAGATATAGACTGAATACCAGCGGATAGACTATAAACCTTTTTTTTTTGTATGAAATCCCCTCTCCAATCCCGCGATGTGCTGCCAAATGTCAATTTCATCGTTGTTGAACATGAGTTAATTTTGAAGAACAAATCGATTAAAAGCAATTTCTGAGAGAGATAAATGAAATAGTGCTTGAAGATCCATACAATATCCAAATTCTTGCACTGTTCTTTGTTTCAAAGCAAAAGAAAGTAATTCTAGAAACCTTTTATTAAGTAAATGTCCATTCCAATGTCATTCTAAAAATAAAACTGAATCCCCCCTTTCAACTTCACATGCAGCTAAACCATGAAAAGAACAACTGCAATCACCAAAATGATCCTAGGGGAGCTGCCTGCTGAGGCAAAGTAGACCATAATAACTTTTCCAAATGAGACTAACCCAGGGGAGATTAGCCTTATTGAAAAAATTGAAAAGATATTTGAGCAACAAAGCCTGGTTCTGATTATGAATATTCAAAACTCCCTATGCCCCCAACCCCCAACCCCCACCTTCTTTTGGTTTGCAAATTTTGGACTTCCTAAACATAAATTCTGCCCTTCCAAAGGAATACCCTTCTTATAAAGTTAATTTTATCGACCATTGTCTCAAAAAAACTTATAAGTACAAATGAAGAATATTGAATAGATGAAGACATGTTTAGTTTGAGGAATTGGATGGTGAAGAGTTGAATGGTGATAGATCATGTGATTCTTCAAATTTAGTAGAACCATTTGATTCCACTCAAATAATTATATTTGATGATTTGCGAAATGATTTAATATCATGATGGACCATCTCATCTCTCAAATCAAACACTTTACTCTTGAATTAGATAGTACATAAAACATCTCATTTCTCAAACCAAACAACTCATTACCTAACTAATGTTAATCGACCTCTCAAGAAAAGAATATTTGTTCTGTTGGCAACATATATTTTTATCCAAACCTATCTACTCATGCACACCAATATAAGACGCCAGTAAAAATCTTCATCAAACACACATAAAAATTAAAAAAATTAAACTCATGATCTTTTTACATATATATATATATATATATACACACACACACTAACCCACATATCAGCATTATGTATAAAACCTCTTAACCTCGCTATTAAATGGAAAAAGTATTAAACTATAGAGAAATGGGTGTTCACGAGTCATACTAGGTCCCACATATCCAGTTTGGGGGCTGCGTGCTTGCAAGGCCGGGTCCAAACAGCCGCCGACTCTAACCCTAGCTTGTGCTCTAGGCTGGCGTGACAGTGTGGCACGGCAATATTGGTAGTTAGATACAAGACAGTTTAGCTAGACTTATCAAGCTATGCCACTTAAACTCTTAAATTTAAATTTTAATCTAACAAATCTTTAGACTTACCTAATAATACCACTTAAATTCATCTTTCAGTTAACTAAAAAATTTGAATTTTTTTAATTCTAATAACTAAGACAATCATAATTTTAATACTACATGACAAAAATACTATTATTAATTCTGAGTAACTACTCACAAAAGACTCATCCACCCCCAACCAACAAATAAAGAACTAATGAAATTGCTACCTCCATCTTTTGAGAGAATATTAAATAGGAGTAATTTGGAGAAAATACATCTAGGAAATGCATAATAACAATTATTTGTAAACAAAATTTATTGATCAAAATGGCAACTATTCGGAATAAAGATAGTACTTCATGTGTCCCAAGGCTTACTCAATTATCTTCAAAACTTTTCGTTCCAGTAGAAAATAGGAAAAGGCACGGGACACCCCACCCCACCCGAATTAGAAAAAATAAAAGACTTACTCCATTTTATCACTTATGCCCCCTAAACATGTGTGTTACGATATTTTGTAATTGTTTAACTAATGTATGGAATTAAGTTGTATAATTAAGTAAGTTCCACAGTCTTTTCAGACTAAAATTCAAATTTAAGAATGGAATTGGCACATCTAGGTAAATTTAAGAACCTCTAATACAAATTGCTCTATATAATACAACAAAGCGTAGATCTCAGGGAGATCATATGTTGAAAGCAGAGATCACATGCTGAACATTTCAAATGTGACCACCGCCAGTTGGTAAGGAAAAAATGGTGCGTGGTCAAAGGAACAAAGATTGTACGCGACACGCCGTGCCAAAACGGCAACGTTAGCTATCCTGCTAGAAATTGTCACACGTTGGAAAACATTTGTTGAATGCAACATGAAAATCACAAGAATTGTCTGCATGTACAACAGTTTCCTAGTCTCAATATGTTGTCGATAACGATGCAAAGTTGCAAACCTTTCTTTTTTTTTAAAAAAAACGAAAGAGTAAAAATGTACTCAAGGATCTTAAACTTGTTCAACCATATCATTAGTTTTTTAAACTTGAGTTTTAGTCTACTTAATTATATAATTGGCATAATTAAACAAATTCAAAGTATCCCATATGCCTCTCTATGCTTTTTTTATTATTTAATTAAGACATGGATCCAAGTTACATAATGGAATAGTTTTGACGACCTACTATATTAAAACTCAACGTTTAGAACTTTACTGACACAACTCAATAATTTTAAAATAAAACAAATATTATACCACATGTAATATATTTTATTTCAAGAAATAAACAAGTTTTAAAGACATATTCTGCAATTTACTGAAATAAAAAAAATAAAATCAAGTCAATGGAGTTGGAGCATTTTGATTATACTTTCCAAACGAAGCCAAGACCTGACATCAAAGCGAAGAGAAATATTGATGCCACTTAGCAAAATTTGGTATTGTTAATTTGCACGAGATGCTGATATTTCGTCAGAAATTTGGTAGCTGCAGTGGACGAATATATCAAAATGGCTGATATTAGCATATTTTCAGATGAGCCTATTGATTAATTTTTAACATCAGAATTTGATGACGACTTCCCTCGCTTAATTAATCGTAGTCTCCGTATTTTATGGGACTGAGCAGTATATCTTGTTGTCTTAAACCCTCTGGTTGGCGGAGCATGCTCCCTATAGGAAAAATTTTCAATCTAGAAATTGCTAAATTGATGTAGACTTGTATGTAACTGGCCACATCAGGTTTCCATCTTACTGCCAAGTCTCTCACCCAAAATTTAGCAATTTTGATTCTTGGAGGAAAAATTTTCCCTCTAGGTCATGCCAGCATTAACCTGAGTGTCTCTGCTAGTGTAAGATAATGGGGTACTCCAGTTTTTAATCCATCAAACTCAGAAAATGTGGATTGCACAACCACCCCATGGAATATAGGGACCCAAGAATCATAATCACGCGACAATTTTGTGTGTGATTGAATTGAAGATAACATATAAATAACCGTCACCACTCAGGTATATCCCAGTACTATTGTGACGCGATCTTCCCACCACCCCAAATATCTTCTCCTTTTTTTGGGCCAATAATAAGTTAATGTCACACCTAAGTTGTTTGGATCACAAAATTACCACCATCATCCATGCAAAACTAACTTTATTACTTGGCAAGGGCACTAAGTCATGCATGTCTCATATTAGACTTGTGGTTAATATGTTTATCATTGTCTCTAGAAATATAACACAACTATTTAATCCTTATATATTTATATGATAAATCAATTTTATTGTCCCAACATGCATGAAGCACCCATCTGTTTTCTCACCCTCACCATAAACATCCTTAACTTAAAATTCCAACAACATCTTAAAGATACACTTTGCTTTTCAGATAGTCATCTACTGACCAATATTTACTTAAATTGCATGATTGTATTAATTATACTACTAGATTTATATACCCACATCCTACGGCATCAGCGTACATGGCATTACAATCAAGGAATAACAGTAACAATCACAAGTGATTAACTACACAGATTAATTTCAAAATTATATGTTTAGAAAATTTAACCATGCATTATTGTTTGCTAAACACAAATTATTTTTGTTTAAAATTTATGGGTTTGATATGTTCAGCGATTAAGTGACTAGTCTTGATCTCCGTAGATCAGATCTTCTGGAACAGGTTCAACCGGTTGCTCCTCTGCTTTGGGAAACTCGACATCTAATCGCAATAACTTGAACGCACATCAATCAATCATCCACAAATTATTTTATCCTGTGCTATAGTACATATGTAATGGTGAAATGCAAATTGAGCCTAGGCTGACAGCTCTGGCTTGGCTAGGGTAGTTTTGAAGTTCAAACACTAGGATTTTAGCAAATTTGGGCCTTCATATAAACACAAATTTTGATGAAACTGATATCTAGATTCCAATGAAAAAGTTGCACAAGATGACATCGACAAATCTAAATTTGGACACTCAAAAGAGCACGGCTGACACAGGAAAAGCCAGCAGCTTACTTTAAGTTGGCTCAGGCTGGTTTTGGCAACGACCCAAAAGACACAGAGAGACAAGGAGATCCTGACGACGATCTCACTAGCGACAAGGGTTGGGCTCGTCGGAGCATAATGAAGTGAGGTGGGGGAACTCAACAGCGATAGCGGCGCACGACTGGCAACACAGGAACAACACTGGCAAACTCGGCCTGAGGTGGCTGACAGCGAGAACAGCGATGGCGACAAAGAAAACACCGGCAGTGGGGTCCAGCGGCTTGTCTAGGGCACAAGGAACATGACGGCAACGAAGAACCTGACGGTGACTCTGCCGAGGTGGCACGCGACGATGCGGCCGCAAGGAAACAGGGGATTTGGCCCCTTTCACAGGCGCTAGCCTAACTTGAGCGGCGAGGCGGCCAGCGCGAACTCGATGGCGATAAGGAAGCCTCCAATTTGGTGAAACTGAGGGTGATCAGCCGATGAAACTGCGGTGAGGGCTCGCTGGAGCCGACGAAACTTGGCAAGGAGCAACTAGAAACTAGGGTGAAGATAGTGACATAGGAACGGCCAGCAGCGAACGACCATGGTGGCTTAGCGGGGCCGAGGCCAAAACGGCCAAAAACGTTGTCATTGGCGGAACACCACTCCAACAGCGATCGCATTTGAGAAACTGGCCAGCGGCTGACGAGGTGGGGCTCATCGGCAACGACAGCGGCGCGGCGAACCGCCCCAGTGCGCTGCTAACATGCACTGGGGCGTGCTCTAGATAGGCAGACAGGGACATGTAAGTATGAACCATGTGTATGTGTGCTCATGTGTGTATATGTATACGTGTGTAGATGATTTTTAGGACTCACCTTCTGCTGAAATGACGAAAAGCTTGATGAAAATTCCTAAGTGAAGTGCATATATGATGCTAATGCCTGGCTTAGGTAATGTGCCTTGCTTGATGCTAGGTATCAATGTATGAATCAAGGGAAAAATACTCATTTTAGTGTTCCTTTAGTGTAAATAGTAGAGGCAAAGTGGTAATTTCATCTTGCTAATGCATGACAACCATGCAAAGACTCATTTCTAATTTATAAAATTTTGGGGGTTTAAAATGAAAATGGATTATTTGCAAAAGGGTATCATGGTCATTTTAGTATTGCTCTAGTACAAAAATCATGGGTACTATAGTAATTTTCCTTGCCCCATTAAAATACTTAAGATAGGTTTCTTCTGGAATTTTGTTAAAACACAAACCTAAATTGTAAATATGGGGTTTTAAATATGAAAAGGTTTTCATGAATATCCAAATATCAAATATACACACACGCGTAGATTTTAATAATCTTTTAAACTAATATATAGTAGCACTAAAGAAATTCCTCTTTTAAAATTTTAATAAATATCAAGTACTAAATTGGAAAATAGTTATGTGATAGATTTTGAAAATACAGGAGTTTTTTTTACTATTAACCCACATTTAAAAAATAATTACAGAACTAACCCACAGTTGTAACAATTTGCAGAAATGGCCTGCCACGTCAGCTTGTCGAGCTCTGGGAGCTCGACAAGCTGCTAGTCGCACGGGCAACCCCTTGTCGTGCTCCAGGAACACGACTAGGGCTTGTCGAGCTCCCAGAGCTCGACAAGCTGAGTGTGTGTGTGAGTGGGTACAGGACCAGAGAATACCGCAGCTTGTCGAATTCTCAAGGTGCGACAAGTACTGGCGAAGTTGTCGTGGTCGTGGAACACGACAAGTGGTTGCCCGTTCGACTAGCAGCTTGTCGAACTCCCAGAGCTCGACAAGCTAACGTGGCAGGCCATTTCTGCAAATTGTTACAACTATGGGTTAGTTCTGCAATTATTTTTTAAATGCGAGTTAACAGTAAAAAATACTCAAAATACAGATGCCATGTAAGGGTGAAAATGCAAGGCTATCTACCATGCTTATGCATTAAATGCTTGAGTAGGTTAAAATTTGGAGCAGGATCTGGATTGACTGTGACTGGCAGGGGAAAATAATCTTGGGCCTCCTCTGGATAAAGACTTGGAATTGAAGTATGAAATTTAAATCTAATTTTATTTTTATTTTTAATAGAATTGAAATTGAATAGAATTTATCCAATTTCAAATGTTATTTGGATGACAATTAGTTATAGAAATTTCAACCTCAAATTTCAACTATGGCTTTTGAAATTTGAATTTTAGAGTTTCCAATTTGAAACTTGAATTTTATTTTGAAATTTTAAATTTTAAATTGAATGTGTTTGAATTTTGAATTATGGATTATGGATTTTGAATTTGAATTTGAAAGTTTGAGTTTATTAATTTAGAAATCAAATCCAAATTCAAATTTAAAATTTAAATTTTAAATAATTTTTTGAGAGATGAAACAAATGAATTCCATCGATTTTTGGGTAGGGGTAAGAATTGGTATAATTTATTTGTAGTTATAATTGAATTTTATGAAATTGCGTGTAGAATTAATAATTCAATTTCTAGTGTGCAATCAAACACCAGAATTCTAAAATTAAATTTCAATTTCTGAATTTCATCTACCATTTGGATATGTGCACTAGTTTTAGGTAGAAGGGAAACTGTATATGATAGGGACTTTACGTGAACTTTTCCAAAGTAAAAGCACAAGGACTTTAATCCTTGAGTCTTCACACTCCTTGTAGAAAAGTCAGAAATGCCCGTGTTTGGGAGTCAAATTTCAACCATGCTACGTAGCTGAATGAGACACCCGTGTCAAACTGAGTAAAAATAAATAAATACATAAAAATAAAATTGTTGAGTTTTATATATTAATAAGTTTACTCGCAATATTAAATTTTAAGAAAAAAGACAGTTAATCTACTCATATTTAAAAAAATAAATATTTCAAAACATCAACTAAAGCACAATAAAATTGAGAAAAAACACCGGTGAATTTCATTTTAGAAGAGACATTTAACTAGAGCTATAGAATACATACCTGAAAAACATAGGCATCACAAAGATTTTGGACTCCTGAGATCAAATTCTAAAAAATTACTCGTTAACCTACCTTTGAAATATAGATGGTAAGATTAAAATTCTAGTATTCATCAGAAGAAACCAAGGGCAAACTAGTTGAGTCATCAATTGGTTGGCAAGGCATCGTGGGTTTTCTTAAAAAATCTCGACATGTTGAAATTATTTTGTGAGTTTAATGCGTTAATCAGTTTACTCGACTGATTAAATTTTTAAAAAATACAATCAATTTACTCATACTTAAACAAAAAATAAATAAAATAAATATTTCAAAACATCAACTAAAGCACAAAAAAATTGAGAAAGAGACACCCATGAACCTTTTTCAGAAGAAACATTTAATTAGAACTGTAGAACACATACATGAAAACATAGATACCACAAAGATCTTGGACTCTTGAGATCAAATTCCAAAAAATTACTCATTAGCCCACCTCTAAAATACAAATGGTGAGATTAGAATCTTAATATTCACCGGAAGAAATCGAGTGCAATCTAGTTGAGTCATCAATTGATTGGCAAGACACCATGGATTTTTTTAACTCCCACGTATTAAAACTACTTTGCGAACGCACAATATTAATAAGACCGATCAACACCAAGTGGGCACAACAATACAAAATCTCATGAATAGTATAGGAATTTTTATCAAGTTCCTCGACGACATTTAGTTTGTTTTCGTTTTTCAGCTATTTCATCTTCATCGATATTTTCTGTCTGTCCAAGAAGCAAGGTGGCTGTGGTTGTCACATCGTTTACTTATACTGTTTTTTTGTATTTTAAAAAAAATATAAGTGTCATTTGAAACATAGGAATTTTAAAGGAAATGAAATCATATATGAAACTGTTTTAAAAAGTTTTGTGAAATTTCTACGTTTCAATGCCATTATATTGTTCTTTTATTAATGAAGTTATGGTCCATGATTAGTGTGTATACTTGAGATGCTGTTCGATGCAAGAAGGAAAAAACAAAGTCAGAGAGCAAGAAGTGTGCAAATATTGAAAGATGCTAAATTGCTAATATTATTTAGCTACTTGATGACATAGAAAATTGGTCAGTGAGGTGTTAGCACAGCACTGCAAACTCTTAAATAAACAAGTATATGTATCCTTGGTTTCAAAGAATATTAGTGTGAAGGAGGTAGGTTCGACATGGAGTGGTTGAATTTTTTACTGACTAGTGCTAGTGATGACCTTTAGATTAATCCACGTATGAAAAAGAAAGAAAACAACTAGATGCGGTTAATGTTGATTTGATTTTGCACCCCAAAAAAAATCAATTGTCTCACTCAATTTGTTCAACTGTGATGCAACTTGTAAGATACCCAAATATTCTAATAGACTAAGAGTTTAACAGATTATAGGTTTAAATTGTTAGCGATATTTCATCTCACAACTTCTTGATTTGTAAGTCTTAAATGAAGTGCACTAAATAAACTATTCCAATATTCTTTGAAAGGAATTCTCACTCAAAATTCTCAAAAAGTAAAGAAGACAAACATGTAATTTAGTTATCTTAAAATTTTTTCTCCTCATGTAAAATTTGCCAAGCATTCTTCCTTTTAAAGAGGAATATGAATATTAGGATATGCTGATATCTTACAACTTGGAAGTTGAATTAAGCTGTTTCTTTCTATGCAGTGACTAAAATCCATTCACGTGTTTCCAAACATGTCGATACTTCTCAAAGTTTTTGGGCAGAACCTACTAGATACGTTGAAAAGTTCACTTCTTTACGCTTGAATGTCTTGCCATGAATGGACTGCTTGCTCTCATATTAGTCAAGAACACAATCTCAGGACAAGATTTACATCACTGCAAGTAGAATATTTGTTTCTTGATCACTTTTACTTTCTCCGTTATTTTTTAATTATTGTTTAGTCTTCTACACAATTTTTAGTAACTGATTTAAGATTATAATGCTATCCAATGTTTATGATTCATTGGGTAGATGTGTTATTTTCATCTAAGAAACTAATGATAAGTGTAGTAATAACCATAAAAGAAATTTCATTTAATACTATATCATAAGTGGTAATATGTGTTTTATTGGTAATATATAACAAAACGCACATATAAAAATAGAGATAATCAAAAATTAAATTTACTATCTTCCTTTGAGTGGGCACACGTTGTCTAGTGCACATGTGAGTTCACCATGAGAGCAATTTAGAAAAGTATAAATTGATATTTTATCTCAAAATTATGGAATGAAACTATTTTAACTAGATATCTGTCCTTCTAAAACAGCAATTGAGATGAACAGAGAAAGTAATATTTAAGCTTCAATTACCAAGTTTTTATTTCCAAGGTGACCTGACCCTTGCCAAGTATATCCTGACCATTGGTCATGCATTGCAATTGCATCACCTACTTAAAGACTAGTGCCGATGAGTGTATGAACCGCCACCGTGCTTATAGAGGAAAATTGATGTGCTGCCTCCTCGAAGTCAGTCTCATAGAGTTGTAATACTACTGGTAGTCATTTAAGTTGTCTCTGACACACGGTTTTCGAGCGACATAAGGCGTTTGAAGTGTCAGGGCGAAAAGCGCAAGTGACACGCGAGCACACGGAGAGCCGCTCGAGCAAGCGGTCGTAGCGTGCAATCGAAATTGTGGGGCGGCAGTCGAAGCGGCTCCGTTGGAGTTGGTCGAAGGTGCACACGTACGCGTTTTGTGGGGTTTGCATGCTCTCGACAACTGTGACACTTCACAACCTAACTCATTGACTGATAGGTAAGGAAGGCCCGCATGTCATTGAATGGGTGGAATAATATTGACAATTCACGAGGCAAACACAGTGGGCCCCACGACTGAAACAAGTCATAACGTTTTGTTTCCCTCGTATAAACTTTGGCTCGCACATCAGAGATAGAGTTGTGGTGAATAGAGAATAACAAGATGAAAATGATGAGGCCCCCCACCCACACATTACTGGTTAGTCTCGCGTCCCGTATTCACGCGGTTTACTCCGTCATCACTCTCTGACTTGTGGGGCCAAATTAGACAGGCCCATTTGTCAGTTGGTGGTGTGCTTTTTGACCGGTATTGAGATGAAGTTGGTGGGACCCACACTGGAACGTTATATTTCCTCGCATTCATTGTCCGTGCGGTTCATTAGTACTCCAGTCACTGACAGTGGATCCCACAGATGTTGTCCACCTGTCAGCCTCTGTGTTATAAAATTTTTTTTTCCGAGTTTGAGTTCTGTTTTTTTTTGTTGAGTAATTTAAAAACATTTTTAAATTATTTCTAGATCCGAAGAGTCTTGTATTCGAGAGAGACGTTTGAAGAGGCTCTTCACGCGTGGGGCCCATGAAGAGTCTCTCCAAAAGTCTTTGCATTGGAGACCAAAAATTTTTTCGGGAGACTCTTCGCTGACGTGGCAGAGAATATTCTTTTGGAGAGTCTCTCGAAGAAGAGATTGCATTGGAGATAGCCTTAGATAGCCCTCAACATTTTACTTTGTATTGTAGATTTCCTAGTTAAGTGGATGGCCCCTTAGAAAAAGGTGGATTCTTTTTCTAACGTCTGCTCAGATTCACCCTAAAAGGCCTAATAAGTATGAATTTAATAGTCTTATATCTAAAATAAGATTTGAGAAAATACTGTATAAAAGACTAAGAGATCCAATCATATTAACTGCATTAATCCTTTTAGAGAAGCTAGGACAAAAACTTAAATTTTAATATGAATAGACACATCTAGAATGTTATTGATGATATTAAAGTCCAGTCTTGATCTATTTGTGTCGTGTGCTGATATTCGTGTGGACGAATCGTGTAACCAACAACAGCATTGGGTGAATGCCGTGAACTTTCTGTTGGACATTTTGAATTCGGAAGGAAACTACTGAACTTTTTGCACATACACAATTATCAGGAGGAAAAAAAAGTGACTAAAATGCCTTTATATGATATCGAATAGCACAACACTAAACAAAGATATTTTAGTCTAGGCATAATATGAAAAATAACTATTCACTTCTATAAAAAAAAGTGACTTTTTAAAAAAAATTTAACGGCAGATCCAAAATTGATATCCTCTACTGAACAACGAATTCAAAGTCTCCCACGAGAAATCAATCAGCTCAATATCATTCACCATGTTGACCGTCGAGTCGTACGAAGGAGGAACACACGGTTGTCTGCAAGTGGGCCGGTAGTTGGGCTGTCATTGTAGGCCCAAGGAGAACCTAGCCCATTCAGCCTAACTTGAATGAGCGGTTTTCCTTAAGAGGTCACAAAAAAGGCCCTAGAATATTAAGGCTGTGTTCCGCTGAAGGCTCTCTCCAAAGCCTTCAAATCGAACGGCACGTGCAGTGTAAAGCGGCTGTTCGAGCACTTTTTGCGACGCTTGACCACGTGGTCGCGTGCGACCACCGACTTGTGGACTCTACCAAGCGCGCACATGAAGCGGCTTCATTAGAGTTGGTCGAAGGCGCGCACGGATGTATTTTATGGGATTTATAAAGTTTTGACAAAAGGGACATTTCATAACCAAAAATATTGATTGATAGTTGGAGATATAATCTCACCGGCCGGTATGTCAATAATTGGGTCAGTTAATTTTGTCGATTCATAAGGTGAACATAGTGGGACCCACACCTGAAACGCATCAGATCCCATGATTACTATACTCACCCGAAACACTTTAACTGACACGTAGGGCCAGATTTCGTCGGGTCCAACTGTCAAGGAACAGTTGAGTCAGAGAAAGGTTTATTGTTTAGCTGCTGTGTATATTAGTGTTTTAAATTTATTTTAGGGTGGGACTCACCTGTTAGTGGCAGTACTTTTAGTGGTTGGAAAATTAGTCGTTATGTAATTTTTTTATTATTTCTTAAAAAATTTCTAAAAAATTCAAAAAAAATTTAGAAAAAATCACATCACTATTTCTCTATAAATAGTGTTATCATTTGCTCATTTCACCACACCTATCTCACAAATCTCACACCATCATACTCTCCTTTTAAGTATTTTCACACTAATTTTTTTTAGAGTTTGATTTGGATAGTAATCCCCTGAGGGTTTTGTAAACTAGATTAGTTCTCCTAATACACCTAGAGAAAATCCGGAAACACCTGGTAATCCAAACCCTCCACCATATCCACCGGTAATCTACATTTTTCACAACCATCTTATCCTTCTGATTATCCTCCATATCTCCAGGCTCTCAGTATTCACATGCTGCTCTATATCCGCATCTCCCTCCATATGCATTGCCACCCTCATATCCACATGGCCATCCATTGGCATTGTACGGGTAAATCGCAGCCCATTATTGACGATGATGATAACCATGATCTCCCAAGTCCTGCCGGGTCAAGTGATTGCTTTAGTCAGCGGCTGACGATATTCGACTGGTGAGTAATTCGTTTTTGCCATTCAAATTTTATGGGTTTTTATTTGAAAGGTTTATATTCATTTTCATGACACTGTTATATTTCGGTTGCGCAGATCAGTGAGTAGTTGAATAATTTGCTGGACCCAGTCAACGTGAACAATAAAAATTTTGACACATGTTGGGTGAGTGTGGCAGCAGCGTACAATGAGAACAGTTCAAAAACTTGGAGAGAAGGGAGGTGAAGCATTGCAAAGACTATTGACTCCGAACTAACAGAAAAGTTGTTCATTCAATGGTTGTTGGTGTAGGCTTAAGAAGGTTTATGCTAGTGGTCGTTTCGACGACTAACTAATGTCGCAAGCACGCGAGTTATACAAAAAGGAGATGGGGCACCCATTCGTTTTTGAGCATTGGTGGATGGGTGTTAGAGATCAACCTAAATGGAACCGAACCTACGTCGACATCAGCAAAAGAGCAAGGGTGAATGAGGACAGTGTGTACGCATCGTCCTTATCCAACCTAGATGTCATCATGGAGGAGACGCGGCTAGAAGGTCGCGACGCAGCCAAGGAGAAGCAAAAGGAAAAGGCAAGAAGCAATCTCCCTTATCCAACACAGACGTGCAAGAAGACCTACGAACCTTCGTCAAGGTTCACATTGAGCGCGTGGAGGTAGCGGCTGTGCAGCCTCCTCTCTGAATAATCACGACAAGTTTAAGAGAAAGTTAGTACTTGCCAAGTCTTTCACAAAATTGGTGACTACAGACAAATCAAAATTCAATGACGACGAAATAAAGGATCATGCGGAAGCATTGAAATTTACTAAAGATTTGATCAAGGAGGCTAATCTGGACTAGACTATGTCATGTACCATTTTATTTTTAGTCTATACCTGTAGAACTATGTATTCTTCATTTGTGCAATTAAAATATCTTTGAAAAATAACCGTTGGACGCACATACTTGGAAAATAGTCGTTGGACGCATCTGTTTAGAAAATAGTCGTTGGACGCATTTACTTGTAAAGTAGCTGTTGGGATTTCGACTTAACCTATATAAACTGAACCATCCCAACACATATTTCTCATCCTCAGTAATACTCCTCCTTTCCAAATCCCTCTCTCAAAAATGTCGTCAAGCTCTGGTTCAGGCACATGTAGTGAAGAGGAAGAGGCTATTAATACCTTACATAATTTTCTTGCAGGATTCGTAGAGGAAGATCCCGCCATGGTGGAGTTAGAAGAGTTTCTTATAACTGGTATGCAAGCCAGACTACAAGCTTCTAACTCCCACCGTCATCGACGCGGTAGCAAGTGATACATTGACGGGTACCGTGAAAACGGCCATAACCGCCTCATTGCGGACTACTTCTGTGAGGATTCAGTACACCCTGACTTACTATTTCATTGGAGGTTCCGAATGAGGTAACCCCTCTTTCTTCGAATCATCGGATCTCTTGGTGAATGGTCTACCTTTTTCACTCAAAGAAGAGATGCCATTAACCGCCGAGGGTTGTCTCCTATACAGAAGTGCACAACGGTCATTCGTTTGTTGACGTATGACTCTCTTGCCAATGCTGTTAATGAATACGTACGGATAAGGGAATCCACAGCAATCTAGTGCTTGGAGAAATTTGTCAATGGAGCGATCGACAACTTCAGTGAGGAATATCTTCGACAGCTATCGTCGAAGACATATAGCGCCTATTGCAATAAGGAGAGGCGTGTGGTTTTTCGGGAATGATAGGAAGCATAGACTGCGTGCATTAAGAATGGAGAAATTGTCCAGTGGTATGAAAAGAGAAATTTACTCACGGTGATTATGGAGTCCCGACCATTATACTTGAAGCAGTCCTATCTGAGGACTTTTGGATATGACATGCCTTATTTGGTTCTGCTGGGTCCAACAATGATATTAATGTGTTGAATTAATCGCCCTTGTTCACTAAAGTTTTGTATGGACGAGCTCCTCAATTACAATATTTCGTTAATGGAAATGAGTACAACATGAGATACTATCTAGCAGATGGTATATACCCAGAATGGGCTGTATTTGTGAAGACGGTACCCTTGCCCCAGACAGACAGACTTAGATTGTTTGCACAACATCAAGAAAGAGCGAGGAAGGACGTGGAGCGAGCATTTGGAGTTCTACAATCTCGCTTTGCCATCCTCCATGGCCTAGCCCATTTTTGGCAACGTTCAACCATCGCGAAAATCATGAAGGCATCTGTCATATTGCATAATATGATTATTGAGGATGAATGAGAATTTGATGGCCCACTCTATGATTTCAACGACAGTTAGGGATGGCAACAAGGCGGGTAATACTCGTCCCCTACGAGTACCCGGACCCACGGGGGCGGGTATGGGGAAAAATCAATACCTGTGAGGCGGGTACGGGGAAAAATCAATACCTGCAGGTATTTTAGGACAGGGTAAGCAAAATCAATGCCCAAACCCGAAAACCTGCCCCGACCCCGAAAACTACTGTCAAGTGTGTGTGTGTGTGTGTCAAGTGTCAAACCCGCACCCGCAGACCCGCTGCCCGCATAACTCAGTACAAACTACAAACCCTAGATCTATTCTATTATCCATTTCTCCTCCGCCGCCCTCGCTGCCCTCGCCGCCCTTGTCACCTCGCCTTCCTCGCCGCACCCCACGCTGCCCTCGCTGCCCGCGTCGCTCACGCCTCCGTCGACCCCTTCGATCATCGTCGGCGGCTGGCTCCCTCGTCGACCCCTTCGACCGTCGTCGGCCCCCTCATCGCCCTTCAACCATCACCTTCGACCTTCATCGGCCCCTTCGACCGTTGCCGGCCCCCTCGTCACACCTCGACAGTCGCCGGCCCCCTCGTCGCCGTTCGACTGTCACCGGCCCTCGTCAGAAACAAGGTTCTAAAAAAGAAATGTCGGGTTTGTTCCGATTGTATTAGATCACAGACGCTGACAATATAGTCATTGGCATTTGACCATTGGAGTTTAAACTAATCAAACTATCCACATCCATTTATTTTTCTGTTTTCCTCTTGGGTTTTTTTTCTTTTGTTTGATGCTCTTAGATGGAGAAACCAACAGTGAATCAGTGATGCATTCAGAACATGGTTCAATGGAGAAACCAATAGTGATGCATTGACTATAGTAAACTTGAAATGGTTTTTGAGCTATTGCAATTTGCAAAGTAGATTCCTTGTGGAAAAATGGATTATTGTTGGATTTTTGAAAACTTGAAATGGTACTCTAGTGATGCATTGACTATAATAAACTACTTTGCAATAGCAGTCACTCTAGTAATTGTTGTAGACTTATAGCAGTCCAAAAATAGAATAATGTTGGTTTCTCCATTTCAATAGCAGTCACTACATTTTTTCTACTCTATTGAAGCATGTTCATGATGTTATTGTTATGACAGTGTAAATGACAACTCAAACTCAAAATAGTAGGGCGAAAGGAAATGGATTATCTCAAGTCATAGTGGAGGTCCTGGAGGAGCGAAGGGAAACAGATGAAATTGAAGAAGAGGAGAGTGATACGAAAAGGTTAAAATCAATAGTTTGGAAAAGTTATAAGAGAATAAAAGTGAATGGTGAGTGGAAGGCAAAGTGTTTACAATGTGGTAAGAGGCTTAGAGGAAATACCAAAAATGGAACAAAGCATTTACATGAGCACTTGAAGATTTTTACATATCGAAATGGAGAAGGGTAGCTGAAGCAATCTACTTTGAGGTTCGGATCAAGTGAGAAGAAAGGAAAAGTAAGTGTTGTGAAGTATGTCTTTGATTAAGATGTAGCTAGAAGGGCGCTTGCTTCCATAATTGTACTCCATGAGTATCCCTTGTCTATGGTTGATCACATTGGCTTTCAAAGATTTGTTAGTGCACTTTAACCCATGTTTCGAATGTTGACTCGAAACACTATAAAAAGGGACATTATAGACTTGTATGAGAGAGAAAAAAGAAGGCATTTGGTTGTATGGGAAGGAACAAAGCACGGGTTGCAATTACTATTGACATGAGGACATCTGAGAACCAAAAGAAAGGCTATATGACAATGACGGTACATTTCATTGATGAGTCATGTACACTTAGAAGTTGTATTCTAAGGTAAATTTTTGACATGTCTTCTTATTTCTTACTAAATAGGCATACATGTAATTAATAATAATCTCTTATTTGTTCATATGTAGGTTTATTTATGTACCATGTCCACATACAACTGAGGTTCTTTGTGAGGTACTTGTTCAACGTTTGCTAGATTGAAATCTTGAGAATAAGGCATCCACCTTCACTCTTGATAATTGCTCCACCAATGATGCCTTAATTTCACTGTTGGAGAAAAAATTGAATGCAAATACTCTTTTGTTGGGTGGAAGAATGTTGCATATGCGTTGTTGTGCACATATTTTGAATTTAATTGTGAAAGATGGTTTGGAAGTACTGGGTCATGGGATAGAGAAAATTCGTGAGAGTGTGGCTTTTTGGATGGCTACACCAAAAAGAGTAGAGAAATTTGGGGACGATGTAAGGCAATTGAAAATTGAGTTGGGCAAGAAATTGTGTCTTGATTACAAAACTAGATGGAATTCAACATACCTCATGCTTGGTATTGCTTTGAGATATAAGAATGTGTTTGATCGTTTGGCAATATGTGAGTGATTATTTAGTTGTTCGCCAAATGAGGATGAATCGAAGTTTGCTAGTGATAATTGTGAAATTGTGAAAGATTGCGTATGTCTTATGAGATCACTGAGATTTTTTCTGGAAGCCAATATGTAATTGCTAATATTTTCTTTTCGAAGATTTGTGCAATTAGATTGCATATGAGAAAGTGGCTTGTGTGTAGCACTGAAATCATTCAGTCAATGTCAATTAAGATGATTGAGAAGTTTGATAAATATTGGAGTGATATACAAGGACTTATGGCTGTCGCTACAACCTTGATCCAAGGTATAAAATTCAAATGTTTAAGGTTGTTTTTTATCATCTCTTTGGTGATAGCTCGATGCATGCAATTGAAAAGATTAGAGGATTGTTGCATGATTTGGTAGATGAGTACAAAGTCCATGTTGAGAATATAGAGGAAGAGAATGTGGCTACGTCTTCTATTTCAAGTACCACTTGTTCCGAGACCGATGAGATGTTGTATATATTTGAAACACAAATTTTGACCGGGAGGATCTTCAAGTCCTGATCGCATACAACTTCACGACT
Source organism: Pharus latifolius (assembly GCA_019359835.1). Lineage (NCBI taxonomy): Eukaryota > Viridiplantae > Streptophyta > Magnoliopsida > Poales > Poaceae > Pharus > Pharus latifolius. The sequence continues at coordinate 67,379,138 of CM033320.1, read as the reverse complement.
ATAACCATGTTCGGAAAGGTTTCACGACCATGGGTTGGTTCACGACCAGAAAAAAGGAATTTGTTCCCTGTTTGGAATTGTAATCCGATCCGTATATATATAACTAAGCTTATCCGTTTATGATTAGTTAGCTAGTTAGTTATATGAGTCTAATACGTTTAGATTACTGAGTCTGATACGTACTCATTCGATTGGACTATAAATACCTTGTAATAGGTCTAGTTTAGATCATCGAATATTATTACAGCCTTGGATCATATATCCAGCTTATAGTTCCTTCGATGTAGGCGAGTGCGACCTAACGTTCGACGTGTAAAGCCTTTTTTGAAATAAAGAGTTGTGCAATTACTTTGAACTGTGTTTTCGATCAACCTTTGGGTTTCGGTATTTCCGAGTAAGATCCCGTTATTCCGCATATAAGAATCTGAGTGAGCCTAGTGCGAAAACCAAGGTTAGGTTTCAAACGGATCAAATTTCTGACATGAGTAGTAATCCATCGCTGACTAAATCCGAACTAGATTGTTACTTGGATGACGGTTTATCCCCAAGACGGAGAATTTTGATATATTGTGTTGGTGGACAGTGGCTGGGATACCTTATCCTATTTTGCGGTTGATAGCCCATGATGTTTTTGCTATTCCAGTTACCACAGTTTCTTCTAAGTCTGCCTTTAGCACTAGTGGGAGAGTTTTGAGTGAGCATCATAGTCGGCTTACTCCGAAAATATTAGAAGTACTAATTTGTACACAAAGTTGGCTCCGTGACCAAACTAAGAGTATGATATGTATCCATCTTTATTTAATATGCATGGTGTTTTTTCCAAATGATATGCTCATATGTATCATATGATATGATTTGTAGATGATGCCGTTGATCTAGTGGGCTTGTAGACTTGTTTAGAAGATATCCAAGAAGATGTTGTGGTAAATTCATAATCCATCATATATAGATTGAGTTCTTTATATTTCACACATAATTTTGTCTTTACCACATTGTAGGAACTCTCTCCGGAATTCTCCGAGTGATCCATGGAGGATATTGTGTCTAAGGAAACTTAATTCATTTGCTTATGACTTTGTTACTCATGGACTACGTTATATATCATCTTGCTAATATTCTTGTGACTTATATTACTTATGGATTATAAAACTATGGTTTATGTTGTGTTTGAACTATATTATATGGTTGCTCATAAACTATGTAGTATGGTTTATGTATGATTGCTCAATACTCATAGAATTGTGTTACTTATCAAGATATGGACTATGTTGTATATTTGTATTTGGATTATATTGTACATGTATGATTTATTCTTTAAAATACTTTTAATCGTGTATTTACTTTCTTTATAAAACATGGAGTAATTTGTTCTAAAATAACTAGTACATATAGAGAATAAACTCAAAAAATTTAAAATAGCACACAAAAATCGGGTATTGGGGCCCCCGGCGGGGGCGGGGGCAGGGACGCGAACTATACCCCCACTCTGAACCCGCTCAGTTGCTATCCCTAACGACAGTCAAGGGACTTTAAACATAACACCGCCTCATATGCAACAAAGTGCATCAATTGCTTTCGTTGATGTAATTGCAAGAAATTTCAACATTCGTGCTGAACCGATACATGCCCAACTCAAAAGAGATTTAATTGAGCACATTTGGGAGTGTTTTGGTAGGGGTGTGCGTTTGGTTTATTCGGTATTTTTTAAATTTTGGTATTGCACATTACATACTATATTTATCCAAAAAAAATTCCGGTTCGGTTTCGGTAAATACAAAATTAATTCGGTTTGGTTTCGGTAAATACCAAATTTACCAAATTATCGCGAACATACATGACATCTTTGACTCTTTTTTCTTTACGATTTGGAGTACCACATACTAATATAGTATTAAAGGTTTAAAGTGATCAACAATTAAAATTAAACACCAAAGTCGAAGGAGGTGGCACTGCTGCACGCCAAGTAGAATTTTTTGTGGGTAGGAGTCCCTTAGGATTGTTCACTTCAATCTTGGAAGATGCACTGGGAATTGCCTAGCATCATGATGCAGTCACAGGTACAGCAAAACAACACACAACTAATGGAATCAAAACGCCTTGCACTTGGAACGTCTCAAGTTCTAATTTCTCTAGTACACATGTTTTAGTAACAGTGCTCTTTCATTTTGTAAAAAAAAACAATGAATTTGTGAGTAACAGATGAGATATTCTTATATCTTGCTTTTGCTATTTTAGTCTGAGAAAGGTGTCAATGCCAGCACCGGGCCACGGGGAGCTTGAAGTTGAGGAGGTGGCTGTAACACCCCTGTTTTCGCTAAATCTTAACCCAATTCAAGTCTGTTATCTCAGAATCATAATCCAAGGTATGCCAATACCCTAACTCTAGAAGTTGGTAGCAAAACTCATCCGTTTGAACCTTTTTCACAATTCAGCCCAAAAGTATTGCAGATTAGTCCTTTTCAGATTTTCCCAAAAGACCGAAAAGGCTAAAAGCCACAGATTATCTCCAAATCTGTATCTGATTCAGGGAATATCTTTCTTTTGCTATTCTGAGCAAGTTTCCCTTCTGTGAGATTTCTGAAATCTCATCCGAAGCCTCAGTTTTCAGCCTTACCAATTTTCAAACCATAATTACCATGTTGTACTCTATTTTCATTTCAGCTTAAAACTTGATCAAAACCCTATTTCTTGCTACCTGTCGCTGCTAAAGTATCTTCTAAGTTTAGCTTGCCAAAGTTGTGAGATCAAATCTTCTCTTATCTAAGCCTTTTGCCTGATTTACAGATCAGTCCAAATATCAAGTTTCTGAAATTGCAAATCAGCTCAAATCTTATTTTCTAACCCTTTTCGACCAGCTCCTGATTGTTGTTTTCGACCAGAGCCCCGGCACCGCTTTCGACCAGAGCTGTACCGTGTTTTCTCGCTGCGTTTCTTCACCGTCGGCCAAGCCTAGTCATCGCCCGTGCTCGTGGTCGCCTGCGCCAGTTTGTTTACTCGTGTCCGTGCCAGATTCCTCATCGTGGCAACGCTTCGACCTGTGGCTGCACCAACAGAAGCTCCAGTGCGCGCGCGCCGGTGAAGTTTCATTTTGCATGCGCGTACGTGTCACCGCCGGAGCAGCTTCGTGCCTCCGCATTTGCACCGGACCGGAGCAAGTTCCAACGTCCTGATCTTCGCTAGTAAAGTTGGTGTGTCGCCTACTCGCCATCACGTCGCCGTTCGCCACTGTTCTTTCTACGCCCGGTCGGTCTTTTCCCCGGCGCGAGTTTTGTTGCTATTTCTCCCTCGCCTGCTCCGCCCCTCGCCTATTTAAACCCCCTCACTCTGTGTAATCTTCACAGCTCCAAATTTTGGCTAAGTCCTAGTTCTTTTCTCGCCTTTTTCTTCTTCCCCGGCAAAGCCGCCGTCGAGGTCTCCGTCGCCAGAGCTTTCCACTCAACAAAACTCCATTTTGATTTCACCGGTAAGCTTCTCTTAACCATCTATCTATGTCATAGCAGCCAATTGGACTCCGGCGAACCCCATCGCCGGCGATCGCCAAAAAACCCATTTTGCCCTGTTCCTGAAATTGAACTCTCTCCAGCCAGTTTCAATACTTCTTTCAGTAGAACAAATCAATCATTAGCCGATTCTAAGCAAGCTTGTGAACTCAGTTTTCAAATTCAAGCTTGAATTGTTAGTTCCTTGTTTCTTCCCGCGTTGCCGTGAGTGGTTCACATCGCCGGTACGCTCCATTGTGCCTCCAGTAAAATTAACCCCATCTACACCTTTCTTGTGTCCCGTAGATGGTGTAGCCCAAGCCATTTTACCTGCATTGTCGTGTATCAACGGCGCCCTTTTCACCTTCGCCCCCGAGCCCGCGTCAACCCCGGCAAGCCTCGAAACTCCATTGAAACTCAATCCCTTACCCCAACACAATCAGTGTCCCTCCAGGAGTAAAACCCTTCAATCAATTTCAGAATTTATCAGCACCAACTCTCGGCCACCGTAGCTCATCTTCGTTTCTGGTGGCCGACAATTTGTAACTTGTCATTCACCGTCGTCAAGCCACCTCAGCCAAATTAAGTCTACCAGTAGCTTCACCTTTATCCCGCCTATGCATTTGACAAAGTTAGCCAAGCAGTGCATGCGTGTTTTGTCCAGACGCGTGTGCCCTAGCTCGCTGCAGTGCACTGGCACTCGATTTTCCTATGCCAAGGACTTTGCTGCAATTTTCTTTAATCCCTAGACTTTTCTGTCAAAACTACTTTGTCAACTAGATGCCTTACTATGTTTGGCACCTAATGCACTCTTTTGTTTCCTTTTTGATCTTTTGGAGACTCCAGTTTAGCTCTATGCCATTCTCAGACTTTGTCTGGCCGTGAACCGAATGTCAGCCCTTAGACATTCGATGCTTCTAAGCCAAATTCTTTGAGCCAAGCCCTTGTGTCTTCGACCAAATCACCTCTCTTGCATACATTCTTATATTATACTCATTATTTTCTATAGCAAGTATATTCTATATGCTTATGTAGTGCGATGTGTCGTGTTGTTTCTTTGTTGCGAGAGCAGAGCTAGAAGCTGAAGGAGCGGAAGGAAACGTTGAAGACCCAACAAATCAGCTAGACCCCTATTTGCAAGGCAAGTCTCATTCCCTTGACCATGTCTCTTCTAATATTTAAAGTAAACTAGATTAAATTCTGTTTTGAATATATGCATGCTTTATCTTCAAGTTAATGTTATGTTGGACGAATGTGAATAGATATGACCTAATCTCTTGTAAAGCCCCTTTTATGTATTTGTGTATCACTTGCACCCTTGTCACCCTAGGACATTATGCTTAGGATATGTTTACACTTAAATACATACATTGAGTGTTAAATGGTCAATCATATGATAAACATGTTTGAAAACCCTTTTTGTGAAAGAAAATGTGAAATAGGAATTGATAGTGAGGATGGTTTGCTGCTGTGTGCGCATTGGGTATGTGAATATCTCTTCACTATTGATTCATAAGGACAAGAACCTTATGTTGTACTTCTATGCGATATGAAAACGTACCAACCACTTGCCTGGTATGAGACACGCACAACTTAGTAGCTTTCTTGGTATTAGCAGTTCCCTGCATGGTATGTCGGTCCGGTTTCTCGTGTGAAAACTGGTGGGCCGCAGTTCGGTCATGAGTGGTGTGAGATCAGAAAAATAATGAGAGGATAAGGAGCATAGAAGGAAGTCGCCCTAAGTCTGGATTGAGTCGTGCGCGGCTGCAACCATAGGTCATATGTCTTGCAAGGACATAGGCCAAGGTTAGGAAGAAAAGCAGTGGGAAGGACCCACAACGTATTTTAGACTTAATTGTCTATTTATCGGGCAGGGATATTGTTAATACTAGACTGCAAAACCGTTGTGTGATCTCGGCCTTGTCACATGCGTAAAAGTCGCATGGAGTTGGTCCGACTTGAAAGTCGAGTGAAGAAGTGGATTTTAAAAGAGGTACACCTTTGCAAAGTGTAAAAGAAGTATCAGATACTCTATACTCCCAAGTCATGGAGTCTTATCGTAGTGGATTTTTATCCATGTGATTCAGCACAAGTAATTTTGAAACATTTCAGAATATGGGTTAACAAAAGTGATGACTCATGGGAGACCATCACACATAACGTTTTCTAAAGTATAATTAAAGATTTTAAAGTATCTCTTTTAAAGCTAAAAGCTATTTTATTCAATCCTAGCATGAAAATCTATTCTATTCTTATATATGAGACTAAGACCTTATTTCTTGAGAACCCCTCATTTATATAATTGCATTCAAGTAATGAGATTTGCTGAGCATCGTGTGAAAGTGTGCTCACCCTTGCCTTTGCAAACAACTTCAGAAGAGGGATTCGTCGATCCCGATTCTTTTGGTTTTGAGTATCATGAAGAAGAGGGAAACGCTCCAGATGAACCATCGTTCTAGGAGGTCATGCGCCGAGTCAAGTCAGATATGGATGAAGCCCTTCCAGAGCCGCTGCCGGTTGAAGTGAAGATCCTCGTTGTTGCTTTTTGTGTTGTTCTCTGTGTTCGGTACCTTGATACCGACTCTTGTTTTGAGAAACTCACTATTTTTGTATCAACCCTAATTAACGTCATTCTTGGTGTTATGTTATTGTAATATTGGTCCTTGTGACCTTGTACCTGTTTAATTACCTCTACTGCAGTTTATTGTAATAGTGTTGTTGTTTTGAGCTTATGTTGTACCTTTTTTAGTGCAATCCACCTAGGCGGTTGCCACCGGATTCCTCAAATGAGGGTCCCACAGCGGCACGCCAGCATGGGCCACGGGGGTCGGGGGATCTCGAGGACGAGGAAGAGGCACGGGCCACAGAGTGGGAGGTGGCTCAATTGCTTGTGCCTTGGGGAGGCGGCACAGGCAGAGGCGGCAAACAGTGGATGGGCGGAGGCAGCGGACAGACGGGCGGCTGGGTGGGCAAGTGGCGGACAGGCGGATTGGCGGAGGCCAGCGGCGGACAGGTTGTAGGCGGAGGCGGTCGTGGCACGGGGAGCCAGGGAGGAGGAGCGCGAAGCCGTGGCCACGAACAGGGAGGAGGAGGACAGCTTAGGGTTTGGACTTAGGGTTTGCTTATTCAAGATAGCCAAAAGGCAAAAGCCCAACTACCCAAAGGCCAAAAGGTCCAAGACTAAGACTCCAAGCCAAGCAAATCGGTTTTTTTTCCTTTTTTTCAGTTTTTTACCGAACCGAACCAAATACTGAATAGAGCTAAAATTGCCTACCGAACTGGATACCAAATACCAAAAAACCAATTTTTTTAGTTTGTTTTTTGGTTTGGTTTTTTCTTTCAGTCTAGATATGCACACCTCTATGTTTTGGAGGTGTCCAGGGAAACTAGTTGTTATCTGCCTCATTTCTAATATTTTTAATTAGTACGTGGATGTTAAATTTTAAGTTTAAATGTCCACATGTATCCAATGTCGTATATTTAATTTTATGTTCAACCGTCCAAATGCTCACTCCACGTTCTTCCTCGCTCCTTCTTGATGCTGCGCAAATAGTATGAATTTGTTTGTCTGGGGCAGGGGTACCGTCTTCACAAAGACAGCCCATTCTGGGGTATATACCATATGCTATATTATATTCCATGTTGTACTCGTGTCCATTGACGAGTATTGTACCTGAGGAGCTTGTCCCTGCAAAACGTCAGTGAACAAGGGAGATTGGTTCAACACATTAATATGATTGTTGGACCTAGTAACACCAAAGAAGGCATGCCATATCCAGAGATCCTGGCAGGCGACCGCTTCAAGTACAATGGTTGGGACTCCATAATCGCCGCGAGTAAATTACCCTTTCCATATTACCGAACAATTTCTCCATTCCCAATGCATGTAGTTTATGCTTCCCAACATTCCTGGAAAACCACGTACCTCTCATTGTTGCAATAGGTGCTGCATGTCTTCGACGGTCAGACGCCGAAGATATTCCTCGCCAAATTGTCAATCCCTCCATCGACAAATTTCACCGAGCACTAGATTGCTGTGGACTTTCCGATCCGTACGTATTCATTGGCAGTATCAGCAGGAGAACCATACATCAAAAAACGAATATGGCCGCTATGCACTTCTATATATGAGACAACTCTCAGCGATTAATGGCATCTTTTCTTTCAGTGAAAAATGTATACCACTCACCAAGAGATCCGATTATTCGAAGAAAGAGGGGTCTCCTCATCTGAAACTTCCGACGAAACAGGTGGTCGGGGTAAATCGGATCCTCACAGAAGTAGTCTGGTATGAGGTGGTTATGGCCATTTTCACGGTCTCTGTGGATGTATCACCTGCTACCGCACCAACGATGATGGGAGGTAGAAGCTTGTAGCCTGGCTTACATATCGGCCATAAGACGCTCTTCTAACTCTACCATGGCGGGATCTGGATTGATAAATTTTACAAGAAGATTCTGTAAGGTATTGACAGCCCCTTTCTCTTCACTATATGTGCTTGAACTAGAGCTAGATGACATTTTTTAGGGAGAGGGATTTGGAAGTAGTGTATGATGGTGTAAGATTTGTGAGATGGGTGTGGTGAAATGATCAAATGAAGGCACTATTTATAGAGAAATAGTGAGGTGATTTTTTATGAATTTTTTAGAAATTTTTTGGAATTTTTAATGAAAAACAATAAAAAAAATATAACGGCTAATTTTCCAACGGCTGAAATTACTGCCATTGACAGGTGGATCCCACCCCAAAATAAATTAAAAACTCTAATATACATGGCAGCTAAAAAAATCGACATTTAAATAACTCAACCGCTCCACTGACAATTGAACCCTATGAAGTCCGTCGCTATGTATCAGTGAGAGTGGTTGGAGTTCATGCAGTCATTGCGGGGAAAAAAGAAACTCTGATGCGTTTTAGGCATGGGGTTCACGGTGTTCGCCTCATGAATCGAAGAAACTTCCCACTCAATCACTGACATGCGAGTTGTTGAGATTGTGTCCCCACCTATCAGTCATTGTGTTTAGTTGTGAAGTGTCGATTTTGTTGGAACTTTGTTGGCCCCACAAAACGCGTATGTGCGCGCCTTTCACCAACTCCAATGGAGCCGCTTCGACAGATGCGAGCTCGGTGGGGCCCGCAAACTCGACCTCCCGCGGCGACTACTTGCTCGAGCGTCGCGGAATGTGCTCACACGTCACATGCGCCGCTTGACCAGCCGCTTTGGTGGGCGCGCATTGCTCGACGAGCCGACATTGGAGATAGTCTTGGAGAGTAAGATGAGATGAGAAGTCACAAAAACTAGTCTATTTGACTTTAATTTTTTTTTAATGTAGGACTTGTTCTTATGAGAGATACCCTTACAAGAATTTGCCTGTTTAGTCCTAGTTTGGACTTCTCCGGACTAAAAACTGAAATCGAAGTCACGCAAAAAGGCAAGAAGGACAGTAGATTTGTTCAGTTGTGATGATGTATAAAAAACGAGATGGTCACTGTGGATTTGCAGATTGCAACAGGACAGTATAGGATTCAAAGCATATTCTGGGTGGCACGAGGAGATGTGTTTTTACTTCAGCACCTAGCTAGCCCTTTCTCTGATGCAACTTTGTAAGCGTGAAACAGTGACATCTGTATTGCTGCAGCAAATGCCACAAGAAAGTTGCATCTTGCGAAGAATGACAAATGCAATGGAAGTACCTGACCAAGAGTGACAAATGCAGCCTGCAAGCCACAGGCTGTTAATTTTATCCACATATCAACTGTTTTTTTTTTTATAAAAAATTACAATTTTGAAGAGAGAGCATTATGTGAAGCTGACCATATTTGCACATAAATGATAGATGCTTGCGGTTGGCTAGCCCCTTTACGACTTTGGAGGGCTGCCAGCGGGCCTTTTCAAGTTTGACAAAATATGATAATATGATATGGTTAGAGTTGTAATTTACTATAACAGTTTTAGATATGACTTTTATGGATTTAGTTAAGTCATGAATGAAATTTTGATTATAAATGAGTTGACATAATCAACATAATAACTAAAAGGGTCAATCTATCTGAATACAATGCGAATCCAATTTGACACGACCTATTTACAACTCTAACTACATCATCAGCACTTTCCTTTCAGTAATACACTTTTTTCTTGGAAATCAGCTTTCTTTTCATTTGGGAACAAGTAGACATTCAGCAAAGTTAGGTTGTACCGAGGTTTATACTTTCAGCTAGGCCAAACAGGGGAATTATGCTTATGGAATGAGTTTAAGCTCATGTGTCACTAGAAATCCTTAAATAGATTTAAACTAGTGGAAGGAGGTTCTCATGGAAGATTAAGTTAGGTCAAACACCCCATTTGTATGGTACATCTTTCAAATAGGGGTCCCCATGATTTGGTGGGAACTGGTGATAATTTTATTCTTATTTCCATCCAATTTTTGCAAACCAAACATAGAAATTGACATCCCTCAATTTTTGCTATCCAAACAGTCACATAATATTATACAAGGAGTGTGATTTCAACACTCTAAAGTCTAGTTGTACCCCCTAACTCACTATTATTGAATCAACTTTTCCTTATTAGCAACCAACCTTTTTCACTTCATAGAAAGCATTGCTTGAATTAACTTTTTATGTCTTTTTATTATCAATAGTACTAGAGAACTACACTTGACATTTGTTAGGCTAGGCAAGAAAGTAACAATGGCATGTGTTGCTTACTTGACAGGTAGAAGGCAAGGACATTAGAGAAAGCATACTATTACTAGCATAGGATGGCAAAGAACATGTACTTGGAGGATGACTCCACCATTTCTGGAAACGAGAGCATTTAGCTTTGCCTAATGAAGAGCTAATAATTGGGATCACCTTTTCTCTTTCTCTCTTTTAATTTTTTCAGTGTTACAAGCAAGAGCATTTTGACACTTTTGTGAAGTAGTGGAGGGAGACCTAGCCCACTTTGAACTTAGTTTATGCCCTCCTCTTGCAGCAGCTTGGCAGGAATAATCACCAGGAGTGGCAAGTTCATCTTAGTGCAATGCTGTTTTTGGCTCAGCAGGCTCTGATTCATGTTGCTTTGCCTTTTTACCTCGAGAAAAAGATGTATGTGTATGGGTGGGTGGAGCTTTGAGAATGTCTGAGCTCATTTCAGCTGCAAATTAATATATAAATAAACATAGATATTCTGGAGTGAAAAGGTACTATACATAGTTCATATCAATGTTTTTTTTATATTCCTTTAAAAAAGGAAGGGGGACAAATAAGAAAGCAAAAAAAAAAAATTAGCATAAGCTGCAATCTTTGACATTGTTTGTACACTCCTCACCACACAATTAAACTCTCCCAAGGTCTTCATAAAAAAAATACACACTAAAATGGAGTCTATAACTCTTAAGAAATTTGGATATATGACACTCCAAAAAATATGGATTTTGAAAAATATCACTCCAAAAATGTGGTGTTTGAATAGATTTCACTCCGTAATTAGAACAGGATTATTTGGTGATTCAAATTTCATAGATGTTAAAAAGACACAGATTTGACATTATATGTAGTATGCAATACAAATGAGTTCATGTATTTCTAAATTTTTCAAAAATTTAGAAACAAAATAGAGGACATAGAGTAAGACATGTTATCAAAACTCAATAAATTTTATGAACAAACACAATTATATATATGGGAAACAAAAAAAATCATACTGACATATATGTATATATTCGTTGGTTACTTTTTTTTTGTTTCTACTTCATACAATCGAGCTTTCTCATTAAATTTTGTGGGATGTCATAATATGACTTTCTATATATCTTTCATTTTTTAGAAATTTTTAAGGTCTTAAAGATACATGAATTCGTTATATATATTACACAACACGTGTGCTGTCAAATACTTTACCATGTTAAAATTAGCCTTTATGTAGTTTGAGCCCAAACCTCTTCCATCGCACCACCTAAGCGAATCCTAGTCCCACCCCACGCCACCCAACCCAACACATTGGCATGACGGAGGCGGCACGGGAGGGGAGGTTCAAATGTAATATTTGGGGTCATATTTTTTTTAAGTCAATTGTTTAGAGTTGTACGAAATTGAATTAGATTCTTTTTTGCACGTCTGATCAAGAAAATGTTTAATGAAGTCTAACAAATGTAACAAATATATAAAAAATGCATTTTCTAAAGACAGTAGGCATTCATTTGGGCAAGTAATTCAGAGAGCTTACAACATATAGTGACACTTCCAATGGCATCACTGGGATGAACTGTGTATATGGCTCATATAAATACAATTGCTCTGCCGCATCTTGCAAAACTACAGGCTTTAAGATGGCCAGGGCTTTTTCTTTTTCCTTTTTTTTTATAAATGTGGCTGCTAAGGATCATATTAGTTTATAAACTCCTAAATCTTCTACGGGGAATAAATATCTTCAGAGGAGGTATTTTGGCATCTATTAAAAAAATCTACAAATGAAAAAAAAATTAAGTTAACCCAAATTTTTTTATCAAGTGTTTTAATTCACCCCATTCTGCTAATCATTTGTCAATTTTAATAATTTTACCATAAAATGACATGTCAATACACATGTATACCTCATTAGCACAACAGAAGCAACGAGTAGGCACCATGTGTCATTGACAGAGCAAATTAATCATTAACGAAACACGCAAAATGAAATACTTAACAAAAAATATCTACAATACACTAAAATTTTTATTTTTTTTTATAAAACCTGGGGTTTTCCAACACAAATATAAAAACACCCGAGTCTTTTTGTAATTTCTCCAATTTGTTTATAACTTTAAGATATGCCAATGAAATTAGACTAGAAATTAAACTTTTTTTCTCCCTTATGTTGCAAATGTCACTTTATTCAACCTTTACAAGAAATGACCTTGGAATAAACATGTTAATGTGACACTAGCCAGCAAGATAGAGATGCTCCAGCACCTGAACTTTTCAAGCCTCCTATTTGAAATGTGCAAAATCCATCACCAAATCAGCTCACCATATATCTGGATAGACTCATCCCTGCATCTATAAATAGAGGCCTGTGTCCTCCATTCTCATCAACAATTTACCTAAAGCTTCCACAACACACCAGAGAAAGCACAACAAATTAAACACTTGGGGTGATCGATTACCAATTCTTCAGTTGAGCCAAATGTCTAGGGTGTTGGAGCCCCTTGTTGTGGGGAAGGTGATTGGTGAGGTGCTTGACAACTTCAACCCCACTGTGAGAATGACGGTCACCTACAGCTCCAACAGGCAGGTGTTCAACGGCCACGAGTTCTTCCCCTCAGCCGTCGCGGCGAAACCGCGCGTCGAGGTCCAAGGGGGTGACCTCAGGTCCTTCTTCACATTGGTATATATATATATATATATGTATATATATATGTGCTTTCTGTTCTTGGTCATAGTCCAGATATGGTCATATCTCAAGAGAAGTAACACATGTGTTCTAGTTAATCTAATTGCTGTGCTTTCTTCAGGTCATGACTGACCCTGATGTGCCAGGACCTAGTGATCCATACCTGAGGGAGCACCTCCACTGGTAACCAACAAAAGTTGCTCAAATCTAAAGTTTATCATGAGTAAAAAATGGCACTTTGCAGATCTAAATCTAAGTACGCATGCATGTATAGATAGATTAGGTCATGATTAGTGCTTACCTAGATTCGAACATGCGCATATTTTACGCAAAGCGTAAGATATATATAAGCATGAGCTGACCAGGTGATCCCTTTTGATTGATCTCTCTTGCAGGATTGTTACTGATATTCCTGGGACTACTGATGCTTCTTTTGGTAAGTCTTTTTCTTGTACATCTCACTTTAGTTTTTGCAAGATTGAGGGGTTATAGTAGTACTGCAGGAACAGGAGGGTGGAGGTAAATAAATGACAAAAAAAAAAAGGTGGTGGTGTGTACTGAACACTGAACACTACTGATCAGCTGGTTTCTTTGTCCTCCATTAAACTTTTATGTTTTTTGGGGGGGATGGCATTGGCATGCATGCAGGGAGGGAGGTGGTGAGCTACGAGAGCCCAAGGCCAAACATAGGCATTCACAGGTTCGTCTTCGTGCTGTTTCGGCAGAAGCGGCGGCAGGCGGTGAGCGCGCCGCCATCGAGGGACCACTTCAACACCCGCCAGTTCGCCGAGGAGAACGACCTCGGCCTCCCCGTCGCCGCCGTCTACTTCAACGCGCAGCGAGAGACCGCCGCCCGCAGACGCTAGCATTTCTTGCATGCACACATGAACCTATGAGTTAATTAGCAAGCAAGCTAGCTAGCATTTCCATGCATTGCCAAATAAGATCACTAGTAAATGCTTAGCCATCACCTTAGATGGCTGCATCTACTGTTTCAGTTCTTGAATTTTAGTAGTATTTGTTGTACATTTTAATCAGTTTGTAAGAAGGTGACAAGATGATTGAAGGCCAATGTTGACTGGGAGCAGTGGGAGAGTTGAAGCAATACTGTATGTATGCAGTTATGGACGTGTCAAATGGTCAGGTGAAGGGAAAGCAATGGCCATGGCTCTAGTATTCTCTTGCCTACTATTCTGTTATTGTTCTTGACTGGACCTTGCAGTGTACTCTGAACATTTAAGTACTTGTTGTTTGTAATATCAGTGTTCTTTTCTTTGTCCTTCTCTCTATATATTTTTTTAGCTTTTCTTTGTCCTTATCTCTATATTTTTTTTTAGCTTTGAAACAATTGATTAGCACATATAATTTAAAACTTAAAAGCATTAGGTCATGAACCACCTATCTACGGTATAAGATTTAAAACCTATAATCTTCATGTGTTGGGATTTAAAATCTTGTCTCTACCAAAATATCTGAATGTATTATTAGTTGGACTACAACTCGTTGACTCTTTATTTCCTTTTTAGTGACATGACATGCATAAGTATTTATATACTTTTGTGTGTGTTGTCATCCTTGTATCTATATCTTGCTCATATCTACTAGATATATAATATATGGAGATGAAAAACAATTAAGAAGCTTGGAAGAAGCATCTATGCTTGCATCATTGCAATCCGTTTCTGTTCTAATTTGGCAATGTTAGATCCTTTGCATATATACCTACAACTATATTGGTCGCCCCGGCAACAGGATCAAGTGCATTTATATGAATAAGTTTATGAACAAATATTCGTTGATATAATCTGCGTCGACGGCCTAGTTACGTTGGCAGACTGTATATAAGGTTCCCGGCAAGACAAGAGACTAAGTCTTGATTGCGAGTAAATTGGTGCAAATTTTTTATGTGCTAAAAATTTTAATTTTTTATATTTGTTACTGGATGTTTCATTTATAATGAATTTTTTCTTACATTATCAGTCTCAAATTATAATTTTTGAACTTTTGTATTGGTATAAACAAATTTAGTTTCCCAAATAAATTTGAGAAAGGGTGGCAAATTTCTGCAAGCGACAGAGACACATAATGCAAACTTTTGTGATGTTTATGGATGGAGGTTACTCGTCCATAAACCAACTAAATCCACTCGAAGAGCGTAGCAATTGTTTGATATAGTTATTACAGTAACAATAACAAAAAAATAATAAAAGATGTATTAAGGATAAACTAACATCCAAATTGCGAGTTGGACTAATACTGGCACTGTGTTTGGCACTTTTCGTTGCCGCAATCTATCTCAAAAGATTCAAGAATAATCATTTCGTATAGCATGTCGCGACCATGCAAGTTAATCAGCCCAATATAAGCTAAACCAAGATGTAACACACCAAATAGTTGAATTAACAAGATGGTCCAACAACCTACCTTCCAGGTTGCAGAAGCCGGAAACACAGTTTACCTGGAACAAACAAACAGATATTGCACAAGGTGAAACGTGCATAGAGCAAGCATTGGTCATATAAAATAATGCCAACCAAGACAAGAGATGGATTTGATCGGGTAAGTTGGTCCTTGCGACAGGATATTCCTCAGGCCTAGCGCCACGCGAAAAACCCCTAGCCTCGCGACGTGTCTAACCCTAGCAAGCATCTTGTCCTGTGACCTTACTTCCAAACAGGATCACAAGAACCCTTTCTTCTATTCCTCCCTATCCCCTTTGACATGATTGCAGCAGCAGTAGAAGCAGTGGGCACCGGCTCCATCCTTAGAACCAGATCCTCTGTATTAATGTCGAAAATGCACAAGCATTATTTCTTTCAAGAACCACCGGATCTCATTACAGATCACACTTGAAACAAGAAATCAAAACACCAACTTCTCCTTATCTCACCTTTGAACGCAACATTGAACATTAGTTTTTGATCAGTGGCTCCCGAAGGGGCAGAATGCATGTTGTACACTAATGTAGAGGATCCCCGCCCCTCCATCCCCATCACCCACCACCACACACCCATGCACACCACATGCAAATCCATGGCTTGTCTTTACACTGGCCATGTATGTACAAGACAATGCTGGGAACAGCTGGTGGTTGATGTAGATCAGAAGATGATGGAGCTGACCACGTATGCACAACAAACAGTACAAGCTGGAGATGATGAATGTGATCATGTATACTAATGTACAAGCCATGTTGTGCAACCGTACCAAATGCCCTGCTGTGCAAGTACCCGAAACTGAGCCTTTCTCCACAAATGTTTGTCCAACATGGCCTAGAAGAGGAGCAAGCTGAGACTAGCATAATACATGTCGGCTCCCAGGCGTGTGCCCCACAGATCACTTGTCCGTTGCACTGAGAGAATCATCACTTACAACTCATGTAGACAGGCGTGGTACAATGGTGAACAAGCAAAACCCTGTACATCTTATCAGAGAGCATTTAAAATGCCGCCTTATCCATGGCTCCCTAATAAAGCTCCTCCAAATTGGAGCACCCACCCACCCACACCGCCCCATCCCCCACACATCCCCCGCCCCCCCCACCCCCACACCCCCACCACCCCCCCCAAATTGATGTTCATGTATGTTTTGTCACAAAAGAGATTACAGGTTTGCAATGATATTAGAACAGCTTAATATTCTTAATATTATGATGGTAGTAATTGTGACTTACCTAAGGGTTAGTGCCTCTGTGTAACACAATCCCTCAGGGAAATGGATTAGTCAGGCAGAAAAGAAATAATGTGCAGATTTGATCTTTATATTGGCCAACTTTCTGTAGCAAGTCTAAAGATAATACAGAGCCCACTGCATTCAGATAAAAAAACACAGCATGAGTATACCATCCTGGAATGAGCAGCAGGTTTGGGTACATGCGTGACTATCTTGCCATAATTCAGCAGCCATGTTTGAGTGGATCATCAAAAGTGACCTCGAACTTGAATGAGCAATATGAGCAGGAAGTATCAATTTTTATTATCAAGATTCAAGAATATGATGAAATATGTGATTGCTTTGCATTTTTATTCATTGTTCTAGCATCTGAATACACTGAATGGTAGAAAAACAGATGGTAGATGCATGAAGGAATATTCATGCTTCACATAGGTACACACTTCTGGACAAATGAATCCAATATGATTACTTCTTTCCAATTGGCTGCAACTATGAGGTAACATCCATGTGAATTGGTGCCAAAATTATCAAATTATCATTGATCACATGTCTGTTCGACCAGCCAATATTGAGTTCTCAAGCTATTTCGCAGTAGCAGATTTTTGATCTCTCTGCCGCCACCAATTTACTATCATAGAATCGATAATGATCTGCAGGATGATCAATGCATCAGAAATGACTCCATATGGAAAGCAAGTTACAAATGACTGTTAAATCTAAATAACAGAACTGTGTAGCACGCCTAGTACCTGGTTAATGTGTGAAGCAACACCTGGAATGACCAGAAATCCAGGCTCCCCTAAAGCACCTCCAAGCTGCTCAACAACAGCAACTAACACCGGCAATGTTTTCTATAGTACATCAAGACAAGACTCAATTAAACAAGAGACAGGAAGACACTGAATATTGTCCTGGAAAATGCACGTGAGTGCACAGATCAAATATGCAACAAAAAAAATTAACACGTCTCACGACTTGAACTCATTAGATGCAATAAAAGAACTAAAATTTTCGAAAGTAGAAATTGTTACTGCATTTATAAATAGGGGGGTTTTGCAGGCAGGTATATGACCAGTTACTGCTAGGCGGTCAGTACCAGGTTCTGGCAGTAACTGGTCCAGTATTGGATTGAACCATCTGGTAAAAGTCTAGAGCAGTATGATACTAGGCCCTGAATTGGCCAGCTTTTGGTTGGTCTCTAGCGACCTCACCAGATGGATTTGATTTTCCTGTACACCATTTCTTTACAGAAAATCTTGTGAAAATATGTGTTTACTTATGAAGTTAATGTTAAACTTGTGTTGCAGTAGATAAGAAATGTTCATAACTCAGATTAACTTGGCACAAAAAAGCCCTAAAACCTATTCCCTAAATTGGCTGCTATGCAACCTTTCCCAGCGAAAAAAACTAGTTACAGAAGTTAACTGGCAAGAAACTAGCAGTCTCCTGAACCTTGTTCCCCAATTAAGCACAAGTAAAGATCAAATAGATCATCAAAGTGCTACAACCAATATATGATTTGAATTAGTTTATATTTTTACTTCTGTTAATAATGGTAAACACTGACCTGACTAGCTACCAAAATGACAGCTCGCGCATACTCCTTCCTTGCAAAGACTGATTTACCTATCTTTGGAAGGCAAGAAAAGATCTGCAATGCAATAACATTGAAAGCCAGCAGAGCAAAATGCACAAGCCTGTGACAAGAATACGCTTCTGTTAGCTAATTAGTCAGGTACCATAGGTTCACATCAGAAGTAATCTGCATATAAAGCCTGAAGCAAAAAGTCTTCTATGTGCCAGTGGCAAAAGGAAGTCTACTTAAGGACAAACACATGCTGTGTAATCTTAATTTAGCTCAAATGCTGGTTTCTTAATCCTAAATAAAAGTGTGTGACTTGAGTAGCAAGTATCCTAATTCCATATAAACCCTGAACATTAGAATACTATCAGCCACCAATATAAAGGTATCACTATTTCTGTCTACCATTGAATAATGCTACTAGATTCCTCTATAATAAATAACATATCAAAATGTAACTAATGGGAACATAAACTGATTATGCATGCAATTAACAATGATGCATCATTTGGATGCTAGGACCAGATGTCAATTCTTTCCAAATTTGCAAACGTATAAATCATATTCAGTCTGAAAAAGTGATAACAATTACAATTAGATAGATAATTCTGAATAGAGAACATGATTTCAAGCACAACCATTATCCAGTCAAATGACATGTAGCATAGCATAGACACGAACATTTTATATTGTTATTTTTTCATTCCATATTCCATATCCACATGACATGTTTCCAAATATAAACTTGCCGCAAAATTGCTAACTAAAAAAATTAGATGATGAACATACACTCCAATGCCCACAGCAATAGCAAAAGATTTTGCTTGAACAGACAAGAGCAGTGATCTTGATTTGCTTACTTGTATCCAAGGGACCTGTGAAATGAATATATATTCAAGAGAGAAGAAAATGAAGATATAAAAACTTGTTTTAAATTCAACATGAAGTACAAAAGCAGCACAAAGTTAAGAGCAACTCCAAAGACTGCCCTCCCATGCAAAGCCAAATTGTGCCTTCATATTATATACAGAAAGTTGAATTCTTGAGGTTTCAATTATATGACATCAGTTATCTTTCTTTTGATAATCTACTGTGAATCAAGTAATTAACCAATGACCACACTAGACAAATCCCATTCCAAAGCAGAATAAAGTATTACCTCTCTACCTTGAGATTAGTTAATCAACCTTACAAAGATAGAAGTTAGTTCTATCCACTAAGCTGCAGTCAATTTTACTGCCTTGTTATCAGTTTTCAACTATTTCTAGGAAAAAAATTAGCATAACCCTATAAAGCAACTTCTTTAAGGAAAAAGAAGAGACATATCCATACCAGTAAAGCACAACTACAAGCTGTAGTTCAAACTAGTCAAACGTTCTTTTCAAAATTTATTAAATCCATCCATTCTCCTTTTCCTGATTCGTGGTTATAAATGTCTTTTTACAGAGTGCATTTTCAAAACATATTCATCAATCCATGTCTCAACCTTGAACTAGTGATTTACTCCCTCCCTCTCTTCATATTGTTACATCTCCAGAGAAAAAAATGTTCAGTTATATTAATCATTTTGTATTTCAAAGCATTAGTTGATTCATTTTACTGAGAACAATTTACTCCTACGCAATATCTGAAGTAGTTTCTTAGATACATTTGATGAATTCATGCCACTTGTAATTCCTAATTCTTGTTATCACTAAAGTATTACAAGTGCCAGCCCCCTAAGTGGCTGCTAGCATGCAACAAGAGTTTTGGCATGCAATATTGATGCATTAACAAACAAAATGATTTCACACTTACCCTAGCCAATACTTTCTTCAAAAAAGAAAAGAAAGAAAGAAATCCGTATTTAAAATGTTTGGGATGCTTAAATAAGAAGTACTGAAGGGCACTACAATATTTATGACAGAATGAATCAATACAACAAAAAAGTGCACTTCTCAAATGGTGAAAGAACTTTGTAAGAGAAAAGTTGTAAACAACCAGCGTATATTCACATGTTACAGACATACTAGGCTGAGAAGGATAGCACTTGTCATGGAAAAGCCCTGTCGATTTCTGTCAACACATTCAGCAACACCTAGACAAAGCAACACTTCGATAAGTAGTCTATGTTGCTAACCTGATGAGTGACTATTAGAGAAATTTATAGAAATCTTAAGAAATCAGAGTTTGCAAACCTTTTGATGTTTCTCGAGCAATCTGACAAAGAAAAAGCCATAATAAGTTTCCTCATTAAGAGCAGATTGTGGTGATAATCATTTCAAGCTTACATAAAACATAGCTCTAAACAATAATAAGGGCAATAAAATTTTTTTTTGAGGAAATAAAGTAATTAATATGACTGAAGGATAATAATTAGTTGAAGACCAGGGAGTAAGATTCCAAAAAATTATTAACATTATTATTATGAATTTAAGAAAAGTCCAAATCTTATGCACACTTCTGGTTATTCTTTGCCATGAAATCAACATTTTTTTGGTCGATGCCAAAAAACGGAAGGGTGATTCACATTTTTGCGACATCGAGAAGTTCTAGTGTACATTCCAGTGATTTATAACAAATTCAACTTAAAGCAGATTCATACCTCACCAAAACTAAACTCTTAAACCTAAACCAAATGTCCCATTTATCACATAACCTGTACCATCAAAGACAGTTAGGCACAGAAAGCTCAGGATGATATAAAAGTCCTTTCATTTATTTCGCTTCAAAATTTCAAACTAAAAGAAGTATAGTATACGCCTAATGGTGTGATCATATTGTATTGAAATGATAGACCACAATGTTATGACATGGACTACAAAGGTATGAGCAAGCACATACCTTCCCCAAAATAAGGGGCACTAGAAGAGTGCTGACCAGACTTTTGAATAGCTGCTCAGTAGGCAAAGACACCCCAGTTCCTACACCAATGTACTTTGAGAGAGAAAAAGGTACCTACATCCAAGAGTAGTATTGAGTGCACAGGGAAACATAAACTGACCTAATTAAGCAGAGAAGGCTTCTGCTTAAAAAAAAAAAAGTAAAAGCTATAATCCGCTGGTCTAAAAACAATTATATTTGGCTTCATGCTCACATTTTATTCATTAATATTGAAACACATAAGGAACACTGATAATACTGATTTAAGTCCACCATACTTCAACATCTTTGGAACTTTGCATGTCAAAATTGACATATGAGACTTACTGCATATCATCATGAAGACTTAATCTACAGTCCAGTTCATATTATGAATATCTAAGAGATTCTGCAGGGCCACTTGGTGACATTTGAATACTGAAGCAAAAACTAATAGACAGTAAGTGGCATGTAAAAGCAATTTAATTCTGTATTTAAATAGAAATCATGACACATTCCCGTAGAGCTTGGAACACTAGGAAAATAATGCTTTGCAGCATTATCAGAACTTAAAGTACTCACCAAACATTTTCCATATCACTAACACTGTTGAGTGTTGACTGTTGAACAAAGCTCTACAGTGTTATAAAACACTCAACAAATTAACGCTGCAACTTATAATTGGCTGTCTTTTTACAATGATTAACAATGTTCAACTACAGAGTTAACATTATACGGAAGCTGGACTTACGAACATAATGCCCAGTAAGTTGGATATAACCGTCATTGCAAGAGCAAGTGCAGAGTTACCGCCAACAATCTGCACAACAGCTACAAAAGTCAATTAGTTGTAAACGTTTATCTTGGAAAAAATAAATGCGTAGTATCGGATGTCAATGAATAGAGACAAGTAGTAGTACCTGTGTAAGTGTGACACCACTAGATAATGTTGTTGGCATGCAACAAAACATAGCTAGCCCTGTAATATGTATCTTCAATATCAAATAAACAAGCAATGAAGAACATAAAGGTATGAACCATCACATGGCAACAAGAAATGACAAGACAAGAACAGGCAATCATGAGTGAATTGGAAAAGTGGATATGAAGTTAAGCCAATATACCAGTGATGAATTCACGAGGGAAGAACTGAATTTGCATAACAAACTGAGAGATAAAAGGCGTAAAAAGCAAAATCGAGGCCTGAAATGAGAAACAATCAAGCAAAACAAATAAGGATGAAGCAATAAACTTATTGTAGGTAATCAACAAAAAGAAGTGGATCAGCAGCTCTAACAAAAATCAACAAGGCAATGAGAGACTTGAGTATGCGAGTAAATGCTAGAAAGATGTTAGAACACTTGATAACACAAAATATGCCATGCAAGAAAATCTTGAATCATAATGCAGTAAACAACAGCTCCATCGACACAGCCAGAGTGACAGTCATCGAACAAAATAATATTATAAAAGACCATCATTCATGAAAAAAAAATAAGGTTATACAAGTCCAAAGAGTCCTGCAGGCCACGCTTCCACTGCTGCACCCATTTCCTTGGTTCTCAGAGTCAGTCCTATCATGCAATAGGAAAACTGTTAGTGTAGGGAGCTCATTGCACCTGAACCAAACAGGTAAGTTAAGAAACCGAACCTGAGATAAAGAATATGCCAAAAGTACTGTATTTCGAGAAGGAGTACTTGTGAGCAAGACATCCAAGAGTAGGATCCAAGAGCCCCAACATGATCCCACCGACAAGAGCTTTACCATAAGAAAGGAAGACAAAATCATCTCGCTTACAGTTCATATCATAACAAAGACATTCCACACAACATTGTCACCTCAACATTTCAGCAGCAGTGTACTACCAAGAGACACACAATGCATATGCAATGATGATGACATAATAATCATAAAAAGCATGCAGATCACATCCAAACTTGCTGAATTTGAGGAAATATATAGGAAATATCAGCACAACTATAAGATCGCCCAGCGGGAGGAAGCTACTTCCCAGAAGTTAACTTAGGCTATTTGGAATTGCGGTGTGGTGGGTATGGTGAATGGTGATCATAGAAGATATCTGACATATCTAGTAAGATATCATTGTTACTGAGTTTCTGGATGCCACGGCAACGCCAAATGTAGCCTTAACCTTTACACCACAATTGCTATGCAGGTAAATATCAAACGTGCAGCCATTTGGGTATGAAAATTTCGGAACTCCACATCTAAACATGCACACACAAATCTGAAGTACGAAATTGACTGCTGGTAGTAAAATCTCAGGGCAGGAAATTACCTAGCGGCAGGAAGTTGCTCCGCACGAACTCGAGCAGAGCAGTTCCCGGCGGAGTGGGGGCCGGAGGGTAGCTTCTATTGCTGTCTACCTGCGGAGCAAAGCGATCATTTCAAATGAAGCTTGTGAAAGTACGTGGAAAAGTTTGAGACGCTAAAAGTTGTGATGCGGGAGTTACCGGTGAGGCTCCCCCAGCGGCGGCGGGCAGAAAACGCGGAGCAGGGGCGGAGGGGCGCAGAGACCGCGGCGCTGAGGCGGCGGCGAGCAGGGGCCGAGGGGAGGTGGTGAGGGTGGTGCGGGGAGCTCGGCGGTGGAGGGTGGCGGCGGGAGAAGTGCGGAGCAGCGAGGGGTGGTGGGTGATTATGACGGAGACGGAGGCGGAAGCAATCATGGTGGCTCCGTGGCTGGCTGGCGCGCTCGAGTGGGGAGGAGGCCAGTAGGGAGGCCTCTCTATTAATTATTTAATTATTAATTATACGATGGCTTCACCGTGGGACATGGACATGGATGTAATGCACTGCCAATTTTTCACATGCCAACTTGCAGACGGGTGAAACCCAATTGGCGTGGTCCCTGCTTGGGCAGTCGAGGAGGCAGCGTGAAGAAATACGCTTCCTCAAGAATTTACTTGTACGTGCTGCCTGAATTTACGGTCAGATTTTCCGTTCGTGATGTGAGCCTGTGACCCCTGCCGATTTAGGCTAAATATTTTACATCATGTATGAAGTGTCTCTTAAAAGTTTTTTTGATTCCAACAAGAAATTATTTAGAGAGGTTCCTCGTATGATTCACACGTAAACTAAGTACACCAATGGTTTTTTTGAATGCTCTTCCGCGGTCTCGCGTATTAAATATTAAAATGAGTTTTTTATTATATTATTAATTAAATAATTAATAAAAATTAATAAAAAATTACTTGTACGTACTACATTTTCTGTTCATACTGTGAGCCTGTGACCCGCTGCCGATTTAGTTTGAATATTTTACATCATTGATGAAGACTCTCTCGAAAAGACTCTACTGAGGAATTATTTGGAGAAACTCTTCGTAGAACTCACACGTGAAGTCAAGTACTCCAATACATCTTCGGGAGGTTTTTCGGTGTGTCCTACGTATTAAATATCAAAATGAGTTTTTTTATCGTATTATTGATTAAATAATTAATAAAAATTAATTAAAAAAATTATACAAGAATAATTCCAACAAATAAAAATTTAATTTGTTAATGGAATATTCGACATAACGAAAATAAATATTTTATTAAAGTCAGACAGTTAAACATAAAATTAAACATATGACATTGAATACGTTCGAACATTTAAACTTAAAATTTAACATCAATGTATTAATTAAAAATATTAGAAAAGCGACAAATAACAACTAATTGTCACAACCACTTTCAAAACGCTGCCAAATGTGCTCAATCAAATCCCTCTTGAGCTGCACATGTATCGGTTGAGCACAAATGTTGTAATTTCTCGCGATTACATCAATGAAAGCAACTGAAAGATCATGTTAGATATGAGGCGGTGTTATGTTCGAAATCTCTTGATCATCGTCGAAATCATAGAGTGGGCAATCAAAGTCTCGTTCATTCTCAATTATCATATTGTACAACATGACACATACCTTCATGATTTTCGCAAGAGTTGAGTGTTACCAAAAGCGGGTGAGGATGGCAAACTATGATTATAGAACTCCAAATGCTCGCTCCACGTCTTTCATCGCTTCTTCTTGATGCTGTGCAAACAATCTAAATTTGTCTGTCTAGGACAGAGGTATCGTCTTCACAAATGCAGCTCATTTTGGGTATATACTATCTGTTAGATAGTATCTTATGTTGTACTGCTTTCCATTGATGAAGTATTGAACTTGAGAAACTCGTCTCTGCAAAATATCAGTGAACAAAGGCGATTGGTTCAATATATTAATATCATTGTTAGACCTAACAACACCAAAAAAACCATGCCATATTCAAAGGTTCTGGGAGGCAACTGCTTCTAGTCTAATGGTCGGGACTCCATAATTATCACAAGTAAATTGTCTTTTCCATACTACTGGGCAATTTCTCCATTTTCAATGCATACAATCTATACTTCCTATCATTCTTGGAAAAACACATGTCTCTCCTTATTGCAATAGGCATTGCATGTCTTCAACGATTGGCCATTGGAGATATTCCTCGCCGAAGTTGTTGATCACTCTATCGACAAATTTCTCCAAATACTGGATTTTTGTAGATTCCCCAATTCGTATGTATTCATCAACAGCATCGGCAAGAGAGCCATACTTCAACAAATGAATGGCCGCAGTGCACTTTTGTATAGGAGACAACCCTCAGCGGTTAGCAGCATCTCTCCTTTCAGTGAAAAAGGTAGACTACTCACTAAGAGATCCAACGATTTGAATGTTTCGCCGAGAAGATCTCTTTCGGAAAATTGGCCCATTTTTGTGTTACGGGCATACTAATATACATAAGTATACAAATAAAAAATAGAGAATGCACAATCTTAGGAAACACTGTATTTTATTAATTCTGAAAAGAATTACAAGTTACAAGTTTCTTTGGGATTTACAATCTCTCATGCGCCAAAGGAAAGTACATCTTGATTTTGAGGGATTGCAAGGTTCATGGTTCCTTAGGTTTTTTGAAAAGCTTCTGGTTAATTACATCTATAAAACAAGTCCATAAAAAATCTCTGATTATGATGGTCATTGTCTTCAAGTTTCAAAATAACTTTGCCCTTGATAAAGGTATGCAATGCGTGTGCCTATACATGCAAATATGCAAATCCATAGCCTCGTCAGTCTATGATGCTATCACAAAATGTGGCATTTGCCTTGTTGATGCCCGGTCAGGGGTTGTTCCGCCTCATCGGTCGCAAACAAATGGATGCCTTCACCTCATCAGTGTAGGATCAAGGATACCGACTAGAGGGGGTGAATAGGAGGCTTTAAAACTTTTCAATTAAAAACAACTTTTGCAAAGATTAAGAACAAAATCAATATAGCACAATTAAAAAGAAGAGAGGAAAACAAACACAAGGATTTTTCCCGAGGTCTCGGAGACTTGCCCGGTCTCCCCTACTCCTCGTTGAAGCACTCAAATGAATGAGTCTTGCTTCAATATCCACGAAGGATATTTCTCACTAGTGATTGCTCCTTGTCCACTCCAGAAAAGCGAGCACCGATGCCTTTTACAATCATGCTGAGCTTCTCCGACAATCTCCGAACAGAAAAGGTCAACGGCCACGCCACCAAACCGTCTAGGTGAGGGCGTTCACCAAGAGTAATAGGTTGCAAGGTCTCTCCTAGACCTCCAACAATCATCGAGAAACTCTAGATATGCAAGAATGATGCGAAGAGAAAACTCGGTGGATCACTAAACTCATAACTTGATCAAAAGATCAAGATTTTTATGCAAAAAACTAAAGCTTAAATGTGTATATGAATGTGAGGCTGCTTAGTGCATAAAACAACTGCTCAATACCTCTATTTATAGCCCAAAACACCAAAAGAGCCGTTGTGCATGAGCTGAAAAATTAACAGTGCATGCTGACAGTCAGCATGGGTCACGACCAGAAAGAAGTAAAATCCAGAAAAAACTCAACTAGTCGTTTGAGGTCATATATGGAAACAAAACATACTGACAATCAACATCTATCTCAACGGCTGACAAAAATTACGAATAAAACTTTGCTGGCCGTTTGTGATCACATATGGAAATTGTCAGCTCACATGCTGACAGTCAGTATCGACCAAAAAAAAAACCAGTTGAAACAAAAACTCAAAACAATCAGCTCGAGGTCGAAACTCATACTGACAGTCAGCATAGGTCAAAAAATTTCAGCTCAAAAAACACGCTCTCTGGACAAATTTTAGTAAACAAAACTGACAATTCATACTGACAGTCAACATACATACTGACAGTCAATATAGATAAAAACAACCATAACTTTTGATCCAGAAATCCAATTAAAGTGTTTCATGGCTCGTTTGAAAGATAATTTAAAGGGATATATTTTTGTCAACAGAAGAAAAACCCAGATCTGCCTAGATCTTTCTAGAAAATACAAAAACTCTTATGTTATCAAAAATTCATCTGAAAAACCAAATCTTTTCAAAACAAATCCAAACGAAAATAATGCAATGCAGTGACCTAATAGTTTCTCAGTTTATGCTGGAAATATAGAGAGGACTTACAACCCCTCTTTATAGTACGGTTAAAACTAAAACAAATTTTTAAACCGATCAAACTTCAAACACCGAGATCGGTAAAAATAAAAACAGATTTTTACCTCAGGTCCTTTGCATCCTTAATCTTGCAATTTGAGTCTTGTCTTTATATTTTGCGACTTGTGTTTTACCTCTTTCGCGTTGGGTTCATCTTGATCATCTTGCATACCTTCCCAACAAAATTTTTTATCAAGTAGCTCAAAAACATAATTAGTCTGAAACACTTGTTTTCATTAATCATCAAAATTAGGCATAATGGCCTAGATGCAACAATCAGTACCCGACACGAATGGAGTTCGACTTTGTCAATCACGGACAAAAGAACATGTCACCTTGGCCTCATCAGTACCCAGCGACATGAAAAAGTGGATGAAAATGACTTGTGATAACATCTTTGACTTCCCTAGCTTCAGGAAAAGCATATTGCATGATAGACAGCTCATTGGAATATCCATCAAGGACTTAGTAGAATTTCGATTTGATTTGACGTCTTCGAACAGAATTGGTCATTAGCTGTCTTTCGACTAACTGGATGAGAGTTTTTTTTGCCTCTGATCAGCTTAAAACTTGGAGTAATAGTTTCTGCACAGATTCTTGATGGTTCATCAAAATTTGAGATCAATCAGACTATCGGATTAGAAACTATCTTTATTGCATTGCTTGTACATTAAGCTAGAATTCAGTGAGATAGAGCTGTTGGCAATGGTCTTGATGGTCTTATTACCCTCTGATCGAGGTGAATCTTGGAGGGTTTACTTCAGCATGAATCTGTTGTTCTCCCTAAAAATTTGGGGTCGATCGGACTTCTGGATCAGAAGTTGTCATCAATATTCTCTCATGTGACAAGCTGAATTTTCTTCTGAATAGAGTCTCTCCTCTTGTCGAAGTGGAACTTAGAAATCTCTGATTGACTTGAAACTTGGTGGACAAGTTTCACATAGAGTCTTCTATTTACCATAAAAATTTGGGGTTGATCGGACTTCTATATTAGAAGTTATCATCAATCTTCTCCTGTGGAACAAGTTGGAATTCTTCTCTGAACAGAACCTTCCCCTTGGTCGAATTGCACATTAGAGATCTTTGATTGATTTGAAACTTGGTAGACATGTTGCACATAGAGTCTTCTGTTTACCATAAAAATTTGGGGTTGATCAGATGATCCGGGAGAATCTTCGGGCCTTTCAGGTCGAGTTCAGAAAGGCTTCATGACCTATTCGAGTTCGGAAAGGATTTGCGACCTCGGAAGGGCTCGCGACCTCGGAAAGGGTTCACGACCTCGGGAAGGATTCAAACTTTGGTCAGAATTGTAGTCCGATCAATATATATATGTAACTAAGTGTTATACGATTAGGTTTAGTTAGTTGTCCAAGTCTAATACGTTTAGTCGGTTATTGAGTCTGATATATATTCATACGATTGGACTATAAATACTTTATAATAGTTCTAGTTTAGATCATCGAATAGTCATGAAGCTTATTTAAGTATTAGTCACATGGTTCATCGACGTAAACGAGTGAGTCCTAACGTTCGACGTGTACAAGAACCCTCTTTTCAATAAAGAGTTGTGCTCTCTTTTGAATTGTGTTTTTGATTAGCTCGGGTTTCGGTAATTCCGAGTAAGATCATGTATTCCGCATATTAGCATTTGGTCGAATATAGTCAAAACCCGGCTATACTTCAATCAGATCAAGGCTAGATCAAAACCTGGTCTAAGCTTGAATCAGATCAAGTTGGTATCAGAGCAACTATCCTGTCCTGTGGATGGTAAAGACTCGTCTGGGTTACAAAATCTCCAACGAAACTCCGCAAAAAGCTCTTGCAACCAAAGGCGATCATTCGATGGTTCCTACAGTCACGTCTCCGAAGATGTCTAACGATACCTCCGTTCAAGCTAACCTACCCAAACAAGTGGCTAAACTTTCCACCGACATGGATACCCTGCTTACTTGGATTAAACAGTAGGCCATGGTTGTACATTCTAAATCGATGCTTCAAAAGGCAAGGTTAAGGGCGTGAAGATTGGTGAAGACTTGCGCAGGACAAACGAAGATAAAGACGAAGACGACCATAAAGCCGATGACCACGCCAACACCTCCTTAGCTGTTAGATCTTTCAAAGTCGAAGCTAAGATTGATATTCTCATATATGATGGGTGATCGATGCCGAGAAACTGAATTCTTGGATCAACCAGTTTGAGACCTACTTTGATCTATGAGGATTCAGTGCGCTCAAAAGGTGAAATTCGCACTTTTGAAGATGAAGGACTACGTCAAGACATGGTGGAAGGCCCTTGTCATAGTGGTGAAACTGACAACTTTGTGTCGGGTCAGTTCAAACAACTTCTATGACAAGAATTCTACCTGATGGGTTATCTCGAGGAGAAATGAGATAGTTGGCACAAATTATATCAGCGCCACCACCAGTCCGTCTAGAATTATACGACGGAATTTCGGAGACGAGAAATGGTCATTAGCATCTTTCTCTCTGATCCTCAAGTGTTCCAAAAATACACGTCTGGACTTTAAAAATCGATCAGTGTTGAGTTAAGCCTGTTCGGTGTCCAGGATATCACGGCCGCAAGCACAATTGCTATGGCGATCGAGAAGAAAAATAATCTTGCAATGACAAGAAAGAGAATTCATCCTCGTTCAAAGGAAGGTTGAGTCCGAAGAAGGGTACTCCGAAGTCTAGTATGAGCATCTCTTGTGATCATTGTTATGTTGTCGGGCATACAAAGGATAAATACTATAAGTTCCATCCTGAGCTTTGACCAAAGAGAAACAGACCAAGAAAGAGAACAGCTATAGCCACTACGGCTCCACCCGAAGAAGGAGTTGTCCGAGTGAATTCAGTTGATGAGGTGGATATGACCTTGGCTCTGATGACAATGGTGAAAGAGAAAGGTTCGGATTCATCTAACGACCATCACTAAACAGAGGACTTGTTCACTATCAACGGTATGTTGCAAATCGACCAGGATAAGGTAAAAGTGATTCACGAGTGGCCTCGACTGC
The DNA here is from genome assembly GCA_019359835.1 of Pharus latifolius. Lineage (NCBI taxonomy): Eukaryota > Viridiplantae > Streptophyta > Magnoliopsida > Poales > Poaceae > Pharus > Pharus latifolius. The sequence goes on along the minus strand of CM033320.1, from coordinate 67,348,656 downwards.
GAATAGTTACAAAAGTGTGTAATTTTATTGGAGCATGCCAATACCTTCGGAAGTTCATACGACACTTCTCGATTGTGGCTTCTCCGTTGCATGCATTAATCAGGATAGACCAAAAGTTTGAGTAGACAGGGAAAAATGAGGATACGTTTCTCTTGCTGAAGAAGAAAATCAATGAAGCTTCTGTTTTAGCTTTACCGAATCTCCAGAAGCCATTTGAACTAGAAATCGATGCCTAGATTATGCAATGGGCGCAGTGCTCATGCAAGAAGGTCAATCAGTAGCATATCACTCCGAGTTATTTCAAAGAGCTCAGAAGAACTATCCAACCTATGACAAGGAGTTGTGTGCACTGCATCAGGCCATAAAACATTGGCGGTGTTACCTTTTGGGTAAAGAGACTGTTGACCACACCGACCATCAACCTTTGCAATATTTGCAAACACAATCGAAACTATAGCAAGCTCGACATATGAAGTGAATGTCATATCTGCTACAATTTAATCTGGTGATTAAGTACGAGAAGGGCGTACACAATAAACTGACTGACATGTTGTCACGACAACCAGTTGGCCCCTCTGCTTATCAAAACAGAGTCCTTTCGACATAGAGTTTGTGATTCCTACCTCAGCACAGAACAGCAAGGAAACATCTGATTAGGATCGAGCATAAAAGTTCCTGGAAGGTATTCAACGACTCCATCATGATGTTGAACAGAACTTGCTGAAAGCTCAACTCAAGTACAAGGCGCGACATGATCGGCACCGAGTTGATGCGCAATTTCAAGAAGGTGATATGGTATGGTTACATCTGAGTAAGGAGAGACTTAAAGGTGAGGTAAGAAACTCAAACTTATTCGTTATGGTCCTTTTCGGATTTTGCGGAAAGTGGATAATAATGCTTGTCAGCTCGAGTTACCTCCATACATGGATATTTACTCGGTTGTTAATGTTGAGTACCTCAAACTCTTCGAGCCTTCAATGTTGGATGATGAGCCAGATACTATAGTACCATCTGTTGAAGACTTGGTCTATCAACGAGACGAACCTCTACACGGAGATGTGATTTTGGAGAAGATGGTGACTACCACCCGCAGTGGCCCAAAGGAGACTTTTCGAATCGGTCGAAAAGATCAACGAGTACGTGCGGCAAAGTGGTACACCAGAGAAGATGGACAAGATCAATTTCCGCATCTCCAGTTTGATCGAGAGGTCGCAACAGGGGTTGGCTCCTTCTCAACAAGGGAGTCATGATCCTAGAGGATCTTCAAGTCCTGATCGCATACCGTTTCGCGACTAAATCCTGATCGCATATGGCTTCACAACCTTAACCGTGTTCGGAAAGATTTCGCGACCATGGATTGGTTCGTGACTATGAAAAGGAATTCGTTCCCTGTTCGGAATTGTAATCCGCTCAGAATATATATAATTAACCTTTTCCGTTTAAGATTAGTTAGTTAGTTATATGAGTCTAATAAATTTAGGTTACTGAGTCTGATACGTACTCATATGATTGGACTATAAATACCTTGTAATAGGACTAGTTTAGATCATCGAATATAATCGAAGAGTCATAGAGCTTATTTAAGTCTTAGACACTTATAGTTCATCGATGTAGACAAGTCTGTCTAACGTTCGATGTGTAAAGCTCTCTTTGAAATAAAGAGTTGTGCAATTACTTGAACTCTGTCTTTCGATCAACCTTTGGGTTTCGGTATTTCCGAGTAAGTTTTTGTTATTCTGCATATTAGTATCTGAGTGAGTCTAGTGCGAAAACCAAGGCTAGGTCTCAAACGGATCAGAATTTGAAGTGATGATCAGTGGGGTGAAGCCCACGAAAAGACCCTAAAATTAGTAAAATACCTAGGGCTTGGCTACAAGTCACTGGTTTGGCTGAGTTTGGGCTCAGGCTGGTCGGAACCGACTCGGGCGACGTCAGCAATGTGAAAATGCGGTGGTTTTGGCCTACATTGGAGACGACGACAAAAGAAAACAAACTCCAATGGTCGGCAATTACAAATCGGATATCGGAGAGGTTGGTCGGCAGCCAAGACGGCGGCGGTTCAGCGTTCGCACGCGCAAAAAATAGAGGAACGACGACCCCTCGCCGTCGATGGGCCTCTCTCCAGTGAAAAGAACCACACAAATTGACTCCATAAGACTTGAATTTGGTGAGATTGAGCCCAATTAGGGGATTAATCAAGGATTCTACGAACGGCTTAATTTCATGTTCGTAAAACTCTTGAACGAAATGACTGAAATTCAAAAAAAATAAAAATTAGGCTAGTATAGTGCTTATCTTGGAAAGTAAACAATAGAAAAGTTGTCGGGAATGAGCTAATCTATGGTTCTTTCAACAGTTTGAACAGTTTTGAGACCATCTAAGGAGTCTAATTTTGCAAAAATAGTAAAGTGACTGGGTTGTACTATTCTGTGGATTGCCAGAGTTCTATAGATAAAAAAAACGATTAAAGATGCCCAAAACGAAGCTAAGAGAGTTGCAAACACACAGCAATAAGAATCAGTGAAAATAGTGTAGTAACAAGCACAAATTTGAAATTTGAAAAGGCAGTTGCTCAAGAACCGAAAACAGAGTGATACTCACCACTGGTCGAAGAAGACCTGGAAATGCTGTGATCCTTGGAGGTTTTTGGTGGGATTTCTATTCAAGAACAGATGAAAGATGGATCTATGAATGATTTTGTTTAAAATTGATCACAAAAAATGAATACATAAGAAAGATCTATCAAGTATCGTACCTTCTCAGAACTTAGGCAAAATGAAAAAAGAGCAGGTAAGAGACCAAGGAAGAAGAAGGGTTGTGTGAGGAATTTTTATAGACTGCAACTGGATGCTAGACAAAGGAATAAGACAAAAAGGATCGAGCAATATCAGGAGGAGAGATTTTGCTTGCTCTTGAGGGGATTTAGCTCATCGCTGGTTGGAGAGCTCGCACGGTGGTGTGACGGGAGAGAGTTCATCATTTTTTTATTTTTCTTTTTTTGCTGGTCACTTCTCTCTCTCATAGCCAACATGCATTAATTGGCTAGAAATAGTGTTTGCTATTTTGGGGGCTTTCAGATTGGGCTTCAGTTAGATCAAAACACCAAAACATGGTTGGTCTGTGGATTGGTGTACTGCCTCTTTTTTTGACTGAACACTAGGGAAATTGTATTTTTAACAAAACTTGGTACAAAGAATTACTAGTTTAAGACAATTTGAATAGGAGCAATTTATCGCGTGGAATATTTAGCTGGAAAAGAGTTTGAGATTTTGAGTTGAAATTTAATCTAGAGAAATTTACAGAATTTTAATTAGATATTTTGGAGAATTTTTTCAGAATTGATCCGAGGTGTGGTTGAGATATCTAAAAGATTCAATAAGCGATGCATTGACTGACATATTAAAGGAATAGCAAAATCTGAAGTGTTACAGTGGGATCCCCGTTGTATGTCTTAGCAGATGTACATCAACTCCACGCCAACAATTGAGGTCATGCATGAGTCATCAACCCCAATGTTGACTGCACGCCAAGCGCCGATGATTTCACTATGGCACCAGCGCCCTCTGCATGCTATGCCACCTAGAATTGATCTACTTTGCCTCTCAATAGCAGCCGCGCTGTTGTACTACATAAGACAAGTTTGAGTTTGTTACTAGAATGAGTAAATGATAGAATATAAAAGACAATTATCATCCAAATGTACCGAATGGTGTATCCACACTAGCCAGTCAAGATCGAACCCTAACTGCACGCTAACTGAGTGCGGCATAGGCCTGGGCATATCATCAGGCACACGAGAGAGTCGTGTGCACATATATGGCACATACCAGTCAAGATATGCCTGGCACGTGGTGGGATTATATGGTCGACACTCAGCAACAACATCTATCAATGCAAGATTGTTCCACTCCTGTGCCCATCTAGCATTCCTGACATGCCAATTATCGGAATGCCTTCATTTCCTTGTCTGCCTTAATATAAAATGCTAGTAATGTTAGATATTGCAAATGTGAAATACAATTGAATTGAAAGATTATGCATGCATGGACATACTTGTGGACCTCTCTTGGAAGATGTCTTGATACAGTCCAAACTAACGCATCACCCTCTCCGGTAGTACAGCTCCACCATGTGAGAGAAAACAAAATGGCGTCGTGTCATCATACAGTCATGCCCCGCTTGACACAACATCGATATATCATGCGGTGCAATCTCTTCTATGAATTCCAGCATCCATGGTGTCCATATGACTCGTGTCTCCCTTCGAACTCCCCTCGATACGAGATGTAGCACTGGCGAACCTGAGATGCAGACCATCTTGATTGACCTCGTAGCCATCTTGCACCAATGGTAGATCGGTCCACCCAATCATGTTCGTTGTCAGGCATATGATATGGATGGATCAGCCGGTCCAAGCGTGGCCACTTGACTAGAAAGTGTTCCCAAGACCACAATTGGAGCAGAATGCAACATGCAGACAATAAGGACTCTGGTGTGTTCTAGATGCACGCATCACATAGCCCTTGGTACATGGCACATAGGACGAACATAGCACAATTATACTGTGGAACCTGCTCATGCAGGACATCTACTATACTCTCCATCAATAGAATGAATCATGTGTACACTGTATCCCCATGTGTAGATGGGAGTAAGACGTACTGGAACATAACCATTAGGTATGCAAACAGATGTTGTCGCACAACATTATCTACTGCATCAAGCGGGCATTCACAATACCACAGCAAAAATCTATAAGGCACTCTACGCCTAGATGCTGGAATACGATCTACCTGATCAATGATGTCAAACTTGATGTGCATCTGTGTGTGCCAGTATGCAGGCACCGATGGTGGAATAATGGGAGTTCCAATAACAGGTAGGCCTAGAAGCATGCTCACATCATCCAACGTAATCTTCATCTTTTCCCATTGGAAATGAAATGTGTGTCTCAAGACACCATCGATCTAACAAAGCGGTGATCAATAACTAATCCAGTGTGATACTATGACCAAGCTGCAACATACGGGCAAAGGATAGTAGACCCGCAGTTTCGAGAACGGGGATGTATCCCACATGAAGAGGCCAGAACTCTATGGGAGCCTTCAGTATAAGTGGCTCAAGATTTCTTCCCCATGACAATAAACGTCCATGATAGGCAACATCATATCTGCCAGTTAGCAGATCTGGAAAGCTGTATATCCTCCTTAGCTATATCTACAAAATTTATTTGCCATAATTAGCATAACTAACTAATATGAGTAATATTTAAGTTATAACTGTAGAAAAATTTAGATCCACATTCATTTCATCTTTAAGTAAAGTCTTGCCGCAGAATGTTCGGTCTCTTAGATAAATTTCACAAAGTACAATGTAAAATATAAATAATTTTTCATGTTACAACTTCTTTAATACGATTTTTTGAAACTATATTTTTTTAATTTTATTTTTCATCTTAGTTATTTAAATAAAATATGATTCTCCTCGGGCTGGTTGCATCAGATCAACTTCCTGAATGGCAACTGAAGCTCTTTTTACAAATATTTTTTCTTACATGTTATTTATATTTTTGAAACTATATTATTTTTATCTTATTCACTGTTTTGATTAGTAGAAATATTTTTTCCTCAGTTTTCTATGTTTCTAAAAAATAATAAAGATTTTTTCAATTTTTTATTCAATGTTTGCATTATTTACTTATTTCTTTGATTTTAAAAAATTTTCAAAGTCATCATTGTTGTGTTAATAATATACCTAACAACATCTTATTTAACATAATTAACATGCTACATAATTACTAATAAATAATATAATTACTTTATCCATGAACAAAAACATGCAGTTATTAGCATGCACATGCAAACAATTAGTACATATATACAAACAATTACTAATAATAACAATAACAATATTTACAATATCAATATATGCATACACATAATTACTAACAAAAACATGAAATCATTAGCATAAAACTAACTTACATTACTACATTAACAAGCACATCTAAATAAAGATTAGCAACATAGAAATTATTACTAACTACAGTAACAAACACATGCATCCATTATCTAATCCAAATATTGATCCACATTATTACTAACTAAATTAACAAAAAAATTAGGAACAACATTATCGGATTTGAACAAAACTTACATAGTTTGGAAGAGTGTCGCTTGAACTCAAATGTTTGCAACTTCACCAATTTAATATTAGAATTAATTTTTGAGATTATTAGAATAAAAGGAAAAAAAGAAGCAAGTGAAGAGATGAGAAGAATATAATAAGTGTGAGACTATGTGAGGGAGCATATGGAGTGTGGAGTGAATAAATCAAAGAAAACAAGAAAGAGGGAGGAGATAGATAAGACTATATAACAACGCGTGGGAAAAAAAGACACGGGAGGGGCAGAGTTGTCACGACTTGGAGCCGCGACATGTTTGCATTGAGTTGAGTCGACCCGAGACAGCCAAACTGAAGCTTGTCGCGGTTCTCGAATGTGACAGACCGTTTTTTCACGAGAAAAAGATTGAAATGTGCTGGCACGACTGAGAGCCGTGACAAGTCGTCTGTCGCAACTCAGTGTCGCGATTGACTTGCTGAGCTGCGACACACGGCACCGTAACAAGTTGATGTGTCAAGTCATTTTCATAATTTTGATCCACTATGACTTAATTTTATAATTAATTTTTTATTCTGAATTATTTAAAAAAATTCTGTAGGTGACGTACAGTTTTTCATGACAACTCACAAGTTTTATGGATAGCAAATATTAAATTTTTTTCTCTTAAAAAAAAAAACAACAACAACAACAGCCAGAGAGACTTGACCCTTGAGAGCACCGCCGCTCATAGGCGAGCACCCCCACCGCTCCCCGCTCCACATGCCAGTCCCCAATGCCTCCTACAATTTTCTTTCTTGCCCCTCCCAAGGCCAGGAAGAGGTAAAGCCCCTGCATGGGGGTGTGAGGCAGGCGACGTGTCGCCGACAGAGGCAGGGAGGAGCACACCTGTAGCCCAGCTGCGGCGACACCCGACTCTACCACCTCCCTCCTCCAAACTCCCCTCTTCGCTTATTTATACTCCTGGGTAGGGATGGAGCAAGGCCCTGATGCTTTTCGTTGCTCTAGCCCGATCCAGCCATGGTCTGTTCTAATACATTTCTCTAGTCATTACCGTAATCTTGTGTTGAGGCATTAACTTGTTCTTTTCTTGTGTTTTATTTTTTTTATAATCTGCAACTGTACGCATGCAGCCTGCACGTTTCTTGCCTTTTTTTTTTTTTTTTTTTGGTTTTGAAAGCTTGTACGTTCTTGGTGGTTTTTTCCATTTTGCAAGAACAAGTATGATGCTATGTTGCGTTTGATTGATCTCATCAAGAACATTTCAATAACTGATGAGAAGTATGTAGAGATCGTGTATTTTTGTAGGTATCGTCTGTTTGATTGTGCCATTTTGAGAGGCCCTCATGATATGATGGTTTTAAATGACAGATTACCTAGAAAGACAGACCAGTTTGAGCTTGGAGAAACATTTTGTGTTTGTTTTCTTCATTTTTCTTGATTCGAGATTTAATGGAATTACTACTAGTAAGAAGCATGTAAACAAAATAAAACTAAATTTTGCATTTCGAAAAAATAAAACTGAACTTGTGCCATACTTCATTCCACTTCAAGAATCATGCAGCACCCTTGCATGTTTTAAAAACTTCAAGAATCATGCCTGAGCGGGAGAATACCCAGGGAAGAAATTAATATCATCTGACTTGGAATCTCGCATACTAGTTGCTCGCTTTTTCAGTTCTATAAAATTTTGTTTTGCAACATGAGATGGAACTTAAGAATTTATAAACTCTTTGTTTTAGATTTTCACTTCATATTCTTTTTTTTTTTTAACCCATCTCTGGGTCAAATATAACTCTACACATTAATCTGTACAGGATCACAACTAACCTGCACTCCTATCCTAAATTCTAATCATCTAATGCTTTGTTACTGCTAACTTATGTCTTGTTTGTTTGAACTCATCTTGCCACTTCGTTAGTAGTATTTTTGTTATATAGCTCAACAAATTGTGAATTGCTGTTGTGCTTGGAGGTACACGAGACAAGATCACGGACACTTGCGGCCGCCCAGGAAGAGGGGAAGGCTGCCCCAAAAAGGCAGAAGGCGGAGAACAAAGAGCAAGAAGGGGTGCAACAGGTGCCCTCAAAGAACAACAAACCGACTGAGAATAAGGAGCAAGAGGGGGAGCGAGAGGCGTCATCAAAGAGCAAGAAGCTCAAAGGTGAGGAATCTGACACAAATGGGAAGGACATTGCAGCGAGGGAGTTCTCAGATTTCTGCAAGGCGATACGGGTTCACCTCTCTGTTGAGGACATGCGCAAGATTCTTCAGGCCAATGAGCAGGATGCTTCTGGCTCAGAAGATGCAGTTGTCCCGAGATGGTATCAACTCTTTAAAATTTGACTTAGAAGTCTTTTGTGCCAAATTGACAATACTGTTCACATGCTAAATTTTCGGCTAGTAATTTGCCTTGTGACTCTCTCCTTTGCAGTGAGGATATGATGTTTTATGGGCCTCTTGAGAAATGCCCAATATGTGGTGGTCCCGTTGAATGTAAGGGGTGGAAATACAAGTGCACTGGGAATTACAGTGAGTGGGCATCGTGCATTTACAGTACTGATGATCCACGGAGGATTTCTGGTCCAACAAAGGTCCCTGATGATATTGCTGATGATTCTGTTCGCAGGGTAAGCTGGTTGCTGCTGTTTCTTTGAAGTACCTACCTGCACTTCTTATCTGAGCTGGTATTGATTTGTAATTTGCATTTCGCATGTCCTTTGTTGCAGTGGCTGAAGGTACAACATGCAAAGGGATATCCCAGAAGGGATTTTCCTGATGAGATACATATCTTCTCAGGCATGATGGTTGCATTATCTGGTCGAATGTCCCGCTCACATGTAATTTGTTTGAATAGTTTGCCCCGTTTCTTCTTTCACCATTGGTTTATAAGATGGATAATTCTTAATTTTTTGGTACCAATAATGGGTAGGGTTATTTCAAGGAGCAGATTTTGAAGTATGGAGGAAAGGTTAATAGCTCCATGCTTGGTATGTTTGGTATAGTGCTGTACTAGGCTTTATCATCTATCTCCTACTTGATAACGTGACAAAAAGCTCATTTGAGGGTACTACTGTTCATGTGTTTGCAGGTATCACCTGTGTAGTTGCTTCTCCTGCTGAGCGAGAGAAGGGTGGCTCGGGAGGACTTGCTGAAGCACTGTAATCCGCATGCTGATTGCTTTATTTTATCTAATTGACACGTTTCATAGTTCACAGCTGTGATAATAGTAGATTAGCTACAGTTGCACCTTCTTCACTTATTCTTTGCCCAACTGGGGACATGCATACTCAGGGAACGTGGAACTCCTATTGTTAGCGAGAAGTGGATAATTGATAGTATTCAGAAAAAGAAAGCACAGCCCTTGGCTGCTTATGATATTGCATCAGATATTGTTCCTGAAGGGCGAGGACTCCCACTGGGCAAGCTTGATCCTAGTGAGGAGGCTATTGAGACCTTAACTGCGGAGGTAGCTTCCTTTCACAAGTGCATGTTTCATGGTTCTTGCAGTTTATTTCAGTATCTCAAGAGGATTACTTGAATTGACCAGATTAAACTTGCCGGCAAAAGAGCAGTCTACAGGGACTCTAAACTGGAGAAAGATGGTGGGCATATCTTTGAAAAGGATGGTATCATATACAACTGTGCTTTCTCCTTATGTGATTTAGGATGTGAGATCAACCGGTATGTATGCATTCTCAGATATAGATGTGCCTGGGCATCTGTAAGTCTACTTTGACTCAAAATACTTCTGCTTCTATGCAGGTTTTGCATTATGCAGCTGATCATGATACCTGAAAACCGTTTGCACCTTTACTACAAGAACTGCCCAATTGGGCATGACCAGATGGCAGATGAACGAGTTGAGGATTTTGGGAGCCGAGCCAATGATGCGATCCAGGAATTTGTTCGCCTTTTTGAGGAAGTGACTGGGAATGAGTTTGAACCATGGGAGAAAGAAAAGAAGTTTGAGAAGAGGATTATGAAAATGTATCCCTTGGACATGGTGCTTGTTCTTTGCCTTCTTTCTTATGACTTAGTTTTCAATGCTGGTATTACTAGTGAATAGCAATTGAATTCTAAACTGTTCTTGTTAGGATGCTGGTATTGATGTGCGCCATGGAGGTCTAGCACTCCGTCAATTGGGAGCTGCAGCATCACATTGCAGGCTTGATCCTTCTGTCTGTTTTCTCATGAAACAGTTGTGCAGCCAAGAAATATACAGGTGCCCAATGGAAATATTTTCTGAAGTACTTGTATTAAATATGAATGTATGGTTTCAGCCTTTGGGAAATTACGGTCTCATGTTTCTTTGGGAGATTAATAAAACCTGATTCTATGTTTTGTTTTGCAGGTACGCTTTGATGGAAATGGGCCATGATCTTCCTGACCTCCCTATTGGGATGCTTACAGATCTCCATATGAAGATAGGTTAGATATTTGCTGGTTTGCTTTCTGGCGCTTAGTAGCTATTCTTAGTAATTCTAATTGGCAGGGGAGGTGCAATTACTTAAATGGAGACGAGATGTGAACTCAGCTTCAGAGTCTGGTCCTGCTTCTGATGCATTTTGGATAGAAATCAGCAACAAGTGGTTCACCCTGTTCCCAACAACTCGTCCATATACAATAAGGGGATTCGAACAGATTGCTGACATTGTATGCTATATATTTCTTCTGTTGTCTTCCCTCCCTCTGAAATTTTGTTGATGTATCTCATTAAAGTTCTTGCTACTGCTATTTCATGCAGGTGGCCTCTGGTTTGGAGACGATACAGGATATAAATTTTGCTTCGCGTCTTATAGGCGACATGTCCGGTTCAACCTTAGATGATCCGTTGTCTGACTGCTACAAAAGGCTTGGTTGTTCGATCAATCGTGTTGACAAAGATTCAGAGGATTACAAGATGATTCTGACGTATCTGGAGAAAACATACGAACCTGTCAGGGTTGAGGATATGGTAAGATGTTGTTCTATCATGATTTTTCTTCTTTCCATTGCAAATTTGTGTTAATCTGTTCTTGCACAGGTTTATTGTGTCTCAGTTGAACACATATATGGTGTTGAGTCAAGTGCATTGCCTTCTTATGATGACATAAAGAAATTACCAAATAAACTTCTTCTCTGGTGTGGTATGCATTTCAACTGAATCCTCCAAACTATGAGTGTATGCTGCTAACTAGGTACCATATCTTGTCTTTTGCATTCAAGTTTTAACGTACTTCACCTTGTGATCAATAGGAACTAGGAGCTCAAACTTGATTAGACATCTTCATAAGGGCTTACAGCCTGCTGTTTGTCAGCTTCCTGTGCCAGGATACATGGTAAGTCACTCGTGTGATTTGAATCATTCAATGTTAAACAAATGAGTATTGTGTTAAAACCTGCTTTTCCATTGACACAGTTTGGCAAAGCTATAGTCTGCTCAGACGCAGCAGCTGAAGCTGCTCGTTATGGCTTCACAGCAGTGGACCGACCAGAGGGATACTTGGTCCTTGCAGTTGCTTCTCTGGGGAATGAGATCAAAGAAATATCTGGTGCACTGGGGTTGGAGGTACTTGACACGCATCTTGACTGCTCTAAACCTGTTATCCCGAGTTGCATGCTGAACTGATGCTGCCTCTTTGTTTTGACGACAGGATACACAAGCCTTCGAAGAAAAAAAGGTTGGTGTCAAGGGACTGGGGAGAAAGACAACTGACCAGTCGGAGCACTTCACTTGGAGGGATGATGTCAATGTGCCGTGTGGCAAACTGGTACCGTCGAGCAATAAGGACGGCCCACTTGAGTACAACGAGTATGCTGTATATGACCCAAAGCAGGTACATACTCACATTTTTGGTAGGCCAGATGATTCATCATTTTATCATGTGTCATTGTTGTATTTCATGTTCTTGTAGGTGAGCATAATGTTCTTGGTTGGGGTCAAGTATCAGGAGCAGAACATGGAAGTGGTGCCGGATGAGTGAAGGTGCGGTTCCGGTTTGATCTGATCGGTTCTTGCATTTTGCTGTGTGGTAGTGGTGCATTTTGCTACTCGTTTGATGCATTTTGCATTTTGCATGTTGCAACTCTGGCTTGATGCATTTTGGTGTGTGTTAGTGATGCCTTTTGTGACACTGGTGGTGATGCATTTCAGCAGTGGTGGTTTGGTTATCGACGGTGGCGGCCTGTCTGTTCCATTTTGGGCTGCCATTTCTTGGTTTTCTTCACTGTATGTTGGAAGAACATGTCATACGACAATGCTGGTAGGTTGTAGTTGGAAGAACATGATGTATCTGCCTGTACATATTTCTTTTGTTAAAACCTAAGAATGTGATCTCTGGTTTAGCACTTTGACAGTGCTGTTTGATGTATGCTGTGGACTTAGTTGTGCCAGTCTCTGGACTTGATGGGAGACTTTAGACTCGGTGCTAGTTTTCCTTGTGCTTGGTGAAAGACCGAGAGTAAGTGTGTTTCTAAATTTCAGGGTACTCTTGCATATTTTAGCTTTACATACAGAGGTTTGTTACGGTCTTTTAAATTTTTTTGAATACTTTAATTTAATTTTAATTTAATCAATCTAAGATTGAGATTTATAGAAACCTTTTTCATATCTCTCCTCTCTCTCTCTCATCAAAAAAACAAAAATAGGAGTTATAATTTTTGAATGTGGAGAAACATAATTTCACTTGAATTTGATTGAGAAGTTTGGTTTAGACTTCGTATCTTTATCATTTTGTGTTATTTAATTAATATATAAAATATCCATCATATAATCAATTAGATAATTATTTATATTTCTTTATTTACTAAAATATATCTCTTTCTTATAAGAACTATAAAAAAATCTTACATATAATCAAATAGTCGTTATCTTGCATCGTAATCACGGTATGCCTTGCACGATGAATCAACTTAAACCAAATCATGCTTGTATGTTTTAAATGTTTATACAAAATTTGGAGTAGCACCCTCATGTCAATTTTGATCCTTTTTTTTTCTCAAAAAGAAATGTCAATTCTGATTTTTTTTAATTATCTCGCACCTAAATTGACAAGTGTATCAGAAACTAGTTTGGTGACTGCTTACCCAATAAAGTTGAGCACTATCAATCTTGTGATATATAGGTTATTTCTTGATATTACTGGAACTGATTATTAACATGTGCATTTCGACAGGCTAGTTGGTTAATCGCTTGAACCCGCAAATTTGCCGATTATTGTATCCGTTCTACCATGAAATGTAGATACGAGGCAAATTACTAGCCGAAAATGTGTCATCTGTAATTTGTTATTGTTTTGAAAGTTAGTAATAAAAGCAATTGATGCATAGATGCGTTTGGTTTGGTATATTTAGACTTTTGATACTTAGATAAGTTAAATTTTTAGATAAGTTATAATTGAACCAAATGGGAGTTTACATTTTTGAACTTATCTTCTCACGTGAAGGTAAACTTGATCCAAATGTTGATGTAATAAACTTGATCTGTTGACAGAATTATCAATGTGTCCAATATGTCCTATTTTATCATAGTGGATTCTTATTATGTTATACTACATTGAAAAATCAAACAAGTATAAATCTAATATATTTATTAAACATGTTAATTATATTTACTCATTTATGACTTAAATTCATTTATAATAAATCTAAATTTACATGAATTATATTTATAATTGTGTTATATTAAATTTTACTAGCTCTATTTGTTCTCCACATTATAAAGGGATTGTTCAATTCAACATATCGCCAATCATATAATATTAAAATTTTTTTCTAATTCTAGTTATTCTATATCACCACTATTCAAATAAACACTGCACTATCTTTTAATCATGACAAACATGCTAATCGTTTGACCTATTTATAACCCAATCTAAACTCAACTACACAAAGTTGTGTCGTGTTTACTTTTAACATTCTATCCATTAACTGTGAGTACGTAACAAGTGGTGACAACCTGCTCTGCCCCCAAAACCCGTTAATCCAACGGCCCAAACATGTAGCCCTCGTCGATTTGGCCGGAGAACTGGAGGAGATACGAAGACGACGAGCAAATCCCTCGTCGCCGTCGGCCGGATGGCCGGAGACCAATCGCAACCACGCCGACCTGAACCTGGTAAACCCGCCGCCTTCCCCATGAATTCTTCTACTCTATTCACCGCAATGTAAAAAATGGTAAAATTTCTCGATCCTTTCCGCCTATTTACCTGTTCATCGCCTTCTTTTGAATTGCGAGCTCAAACCATTATGATCTTGATCTTGCAAGATAGCCTACAGAAGAAGTAACTGGTCCACAAATTTATGAGGGAGGGATTCATGATGTGCTTTGGTTGGACATGATCACAAGATGTTGGTCTAGTTTTAATGCTGTAATGTGACCCCCCATGTTGTGTTGTGCGAGTTCTCCAGCTAGTGTACATTTGTTCATGATGCAAGAGTCTTTGCTGCATCATGACTCATCATTCCTGATTGACCACCCTTTCCACAAAGAACCAAACATGGAGGATTTTTGCGACTCATGAGAACAAGCTGGGGCACAAGTAGGGGTGACCCATGGCATGAGGCTAAGCATCATGTAAATTTGCCGCTAATTTCAGACGTATCATGTCATCATTCATGATTCATAAAACAAATCTTTGCCTAAAGGGTAAATAGTACTTTGGTACTTTGCTCAAAAATTCATTTTGATCCATCTATTTTCAAAAGAGTCAAATTGATCTCTCTATTATGTGAACCGAGTCAAAATAGTCCTTTTAATTAAAAATTTAATTTAAAAAAAATATGATGCGGTATATGTATGCTAATGCAAAATCTTGCAACATATGCATTTGAGCCATTTAGGCTCCCTGACAAAATGGTTCAATAATAAATTCCTGCAACTCCAATTTTTGAAAAATTATTTGATTTAAAATGGCATCTTGTGTGCTCTTTTAGTTAGCATATACACATACCATGCCACATTTTTAAATTTGATTTTAAATCAAAAAAGATTACTTCTACCCGGTTCACAAAATAGAAGAATTAATTTGATCTTTTTGAAAGTAGAGAAACCAAAATAAATTTTCAAATAGTGGTACCAAAAATGCATTTACCTTTCCTAAAATTAAACTTGAGATTCTACGGGGTTCAATTACAGATGTGGTTTTCTTTGTCTTGTTTGGTATTGGCGAACCCTTGCAGGATCTACTGCTCATAATTAGAGACTGATTTTTAAGTTAGAGAAGAAGTGGCTAATTTTTAAAGGGGAAGTAATATACAAAAATTAGCTCTATAATATCATAGAAGTGCTAAATTAGTAAAATATCATTGATTGTAATATTGATATACGGGTTGGACTCACATGTCATTAAGACACTCAGTAGTGTTTTGGTAAACACTAATTTTTGCAGTGTCATGGAGCTATATCACCCAAAAATGTATTATTCATTAGCAATGTTATGCTTGTTTTTTTGCTCTTTGTTCAGGTTTGCATTCTGCTCATATCCAAATTATCATGATATTTCCAAGTAGTACTCGATATCATTTGGCACCTGGCAGTATGATTGCTATGAGTGAAGAATTAGGCAGGTGCTTCACATAATGCATGCATGCAAATTTCTATGTCTATCTGGCTGATTATGTGCCCAGACTGGTCCCTAGGCCCTTTCTGAACCTTACATGTGCTGACTCAGCATTTGCTTGGAATGTGCGAGAATCATGGACGCAATTGCAAGGGCCTAGTGTATTTGTGATTACATGTCATCTATTCGTGGAAGCAGACAATGTATCTTGTTCCATGTATTCCTTTTACGAAAAATCTTCTCGTTCGTTTGGCTGGTCCATTTATACCTTTTTATGTTCTGAAATAAGTCATCTAAATCACAGGATAAGAACTAACTATTGTTGCAAATCTATGTTGTTAGCATGGCTTCCCTTGATACAATAAATGAATATGTGTCCCTGAATGCAGGGGCGGACCCACCTGAGGTGGACTAGCTTATCAAGTATAATCCATATGTCAATTTCTTTAGAATGTATCAGAAATCTTTAGTAGTACGTAGAGATAACTCGTTGGACTTTTCAACTTAGGAATGTGACCCCACTAGCAAAAATTTCTAGGTCTGCTGAATGTTTCTCTTTCTGGTACATTATTCGTGAGTCCTTACAGTTTCTACATGGGAGCAAGAAGATGATAATTTGTTTAAATCACACCAATCCTTGTAAGATGAGAAGCTTTCTTGTGCTAATCCTGCAATAGAATTTAATTTCGAACCAAAGAAAGAACTAATTGAAGACAGTTGGCTAAGGGGCAGATGTTATCCGTGAATAGTTGTTCTCTAGCTCCTTCTGTTGTGATCCTAGTCGTTATCTTTCTCCATCCTTATTCTGTAGGTCCTGCTGCTGTGTTCCTACTTATTCTGGAGATGACCATATGTGGTTACTCCTGTCTTATTAGTTTTCAATTAGTGTGCATCTGCTCATGATATAAGTTATTGTTATGTTGATATTTAGGGATGCCTGACTGACCATGTCAGTGTCTTGTATATCATGTGACTGTTATCTGAAAACTTCAATATTAGTATGATCCATGGAGGCAAATGCACATGTAAACTACCATATGACTTGGAGATGTTGTCATGCCAAAAAAAAAACTAGGTAGTAACACAAATGCATTACTCTTTGGTATTGCTAACTTGTCTTTCGTATCTGCTGTGTCAGGAGCTAAGCTATACTTGGCTTGTTTCCAGTATCATGATGGAACTGATCTAATTTGCTATTTGTGTGTTCCTGTTATGGAACGTGTTTCATGTAAGTGATAAATGAGGTGTGACCAATGTTGTTTAAATGATATTTATTTATACTCCTTATACGTGCTCCACATCTGTTCAACTCCAAAATGATTAGCTATCTAGTGAAAACAAGTATTATACAGCACTGCCAGGTTACACATAAACTCATGTTTGGCTGCATTAACAGATGATTCCAAACTAAATTACAAATATGATGACCATTTGGTGTTTTGTCGGAGTGTAGACTAAAAATCATGGCCCACAAAAGCAACAAATGTCTGGTATTAGTAATGCATACCACCATTTGCGAGCAAAGAGTAATCTCTCACTGTGAGTGGATTGATTTTTTGTGATTGAATGAAAGAACAAGCATGTTAAGACAGACACATCAGTTAACTTCTGCACACTTTCTTCTCTTTATGTACATTGTTATGACTCGTCTCGCAGAGGATATATGATGATTTAGAGATCACAAAAAACACCCCTTGTAAGACTAGGGGCCTTTCCTGTGCCAGTATCACAATAATGGTTGGGTGAGGTGTACGTGGTGCTAAGGTAACAAGCGGACAGGATGGTGTGTTGATGTGATCGAGGAAGGAGGATAGTGCATGCTGTCACATGGCTCCTGGGTTCTTGGATAAGTAGTACAAACAAAAACATGGTTGTGCAATGCAGCATGATTCTGGCATGTGCCGCACAGGAACCATGGAATGGGCACTGTGTACTATTTGGATTATGAATTTTTTATTTCATTCTGATCATAATATGGTAGCAAGTGAGAAAAATGGGATGTAAAATTCTCCAAGAGCTGCAGTTATGCTAAATTTATATGTACATTTTGCTTGAATATGTACTGCTGCGATTACAAAATATAGCATTACCATAAAAAGGTTGGCATCTAGTGCATAGGGTTCGGTGCAAAGTCAAGCACATAAAAAATTTGGGAAATTGTGAAAAAAACAACTGACTAGAGAGTTTGACATCGTCTACAATAAAGTTTTGTGTTCTATTTCTAGAAACGCAAAAAAAAAATTAAAATAATAAAATAAAAGGTATGCCGAACTCTATCTCCAGTATTTTTTCAAGATTTTTCAAATTTTTCATGATGCTTTGCACAACCTTGAAGCATAATCCTATTTTGCATTAGATACCATCCCATCACAAACCGTAACTTGCTATTCTTCTAAAATAATGAAATACATTTTTTTTTCTAATAGAATTTACTTAACAAATAAAAACGAAACTTTTGAGGCATTTAGCCTTTTAGCCCATGGGTAGCTGGCTAATGTAATTAAGGGAAGCTTGAGGTTGTTGCGTTTATCGTGATACCAAGATTCTGCTTGGCTCATTGGCAGGTTACTGAAGTTGACGACAGGTGATCCCCACTGCACTTGAAGCTTTCTGATCTTGAGTGATGGATAAGAAGGCAGATATCGACACAAATGCGGAATGTACCATTGTCCAATGCTCGGAAATGGGTGATCTATTATATGAAGGTTAGCATATCATCTGTTTGGATTATTGCATTGTTACGTACTTGTCTGATGGATAAGGAATTTATTTGTATGTTCTAGGATTAGAATGATATCTTATACAGTTTAAGAAGAGGTTATGCCAAATATAAGTTGTGAAATTTCCTATCTTTCTGAATTGTCATACATGATGACAAGATCCTAATCCATTACTTGAGATTACTCCAATTCAAATGGTTTTACCGCCTTTCAACAGCAGCATGGTTGATGTCATTGTCAAAAGGGAAAAGACGCGAACCCACGCATAACGCGTTGTATTGCCATCAACGAGTATCGAATGGTACTTCTCAATTCTTGCTCAACTCGTACTGAAGAAGATAGAGAGCAAGAGCTGCTATGTGCTAAACAGTATACACCAATATCATGTAGCACACAATGATCCTACTATGTGTATATACTCCTAAGTGATCTAGCTATTCATTACAAGGATGCTACTACATATCAGTGGGCAGGAAGGACTACAACTCAATCTCATGCATGCATGGCACCCATTTGCTTCAACATTTGACTGGCTACTTGGACTTGGGGGCTGCCTTGTCCTTGCCGGCTTGCACTTGGGGAGCAGCATTGAGGTCAGGGATTGGTGCGCAGCTCGCTGCTGCATTGCCATTGCTGTTGGTCTTGGTGTTGTTTCCTGCTGTGGACTTGGCAAGCCGCTGCTTGAGCTCGGAGAGCAGGACCTGGTTCTCCTGGTTCAGCAGCATTGCCGCTTTGCGCAGCCGCTCGTTCTCCTTCATGATGTAGCAGTTCTGCAGGTACAATTTCGTGTTCAGACTGTCCATTTGCTGTTACATAAGTAGAAATCATCAGCTGCATGCATATTATATGCCACTGACATATGGCCCATTGTTTCAGCTGCTCATGCTTATTTTATTGTTTGCTCCAGCCACATGCTACTATGTATGCTGCTTCATATGACTGCAAAAGATGAATCAGAAACAGTAGTGTGTCTCATGCTCGAGATCCAATAAAATATCCAGGATGCTTAAGCAGGGTGTCTGCCGGTGAGACATCCCAAGAAGCGATGTTCCAAATACAGTCAGCAGAACAGAAAAGCAGCAGTAGAAACTGAAGCATTTCACCACTACAGAACCCATGTAGCCAAAGAGAAAGAAAAAAAGACTAAAGATATTGTCCAGACATGTCTCATTAGACCCATTGCAAATGCAAATACCAAAGAGGCAAGATGTCAACTGAAGCACACACACACACAAACAAATCAATGGAGGCAGGCACAGCAAGCTGCATGGAGAAACAAGGTAGAAAGAAACAAAAAGAGGCAAGCATCTAGAGTGAGGAGATGTGATGGCGTGGCAGCATTGCACCAAGAAAGGAAACAGAGGCAGGCCCCGTTGTCATGTTTATATCATTGTGCATGCATGTATGTATGAGCATGTACAATTGTACACTACCAAAAGTGAAGTGAAGTGAGTGAGATACTGAGATAGCATCACCTTGTGGAGGTTGGTGGCTGCTGCTGCTGCTGCTGCTGTTGATGCTGAGGAGATGGGCACTAGTAGGAGCTCAATTGACAAAGGCAAAGTTTGATGAGACCGTGTGAGATGGTGTGGGTCATGGAGAGTCAAAAGGCAAGTGTTTTGATATTGTGATTTGTGTGCTCGGTTTGGTGGTCTGGTGGTGGGGCTTTATTTATAGGCACAGGCTCCATGGTTATGCTCTTCTTTTCTGTAAACTAGGTAAATATATAACGGTTGTGTTTCTGACAAGTGGGCCGTATGTGGGTATTGGGTCTCACACGTTAGTGGTGCCCGTACGAAGAGTGTTTATTAGTTCTCCCTCTGAACAGGAGAGGGGCAACGAAGGTATCATGCATGGTTGTAAGGAAGAAGCAAAAAGGCAGGCGCAGGAGGCCAGGAGAGTGTGTGTGTGTGTGTGAGGTTTAAATGGTGACTAATTATGAGGTTGGAGTATGGAGAGGATGGCCTCACGTGATGTTTGGGCGTATTTTTACGCACAAGCCCACGCTAACCAATTGTATGGTTGATAAGGTTTGCGATGGTGCTGATAAAAGTCTGAGTTTAAATTTTAATACTACAAATGTGTAGGTGATTATTTTTTAAGATTAAGTTATATGTATTGAGATTTAATCTCACAATCTTTTAACTGCATATGTTTTTTAAAGAAGTACTCTAACCAATTCGTCCCCTCGCTCTATAAAAATAAACTATCACAGTTTCAATATTTTAAAGAAATCGTGCCATTAGCCCACGATATATATTATTAAGACAATTTATGCCGTAGTTTTAGTTTCATATTAACATGTGAGTTCAGGTAAATATTTCGATCAAATAACTAGTGTTATATGGTAAATTTCTAATTTTGCAATGTTTTCGGACTAATTTTTCTTTTTTTTTTTTTGTATTTTGAGGTGGTTTAGAGGGCAAAATGGGAAGAGGAGGAGAAAGGTACGAGTATAGAGGGCTTCAAATGATGATGATGATGGGCCTGAGCCGGCCCAAGATTCGTAATGATGGCTCATCTCCGGGTCCTCGCTCATCATCGCTTCTCTTATCCTCCTACCTTTTTATTTTTTTTCTCTTTTTCTTTACCAGAATTATTATTACTTACTGCTTCCCCTCCTTGCTTTAATATCACCCTCTTGCTATCATGATCTCCTCCCTCCAATTGAATGCCTCACAATTGTAGCTTTTTTACCTTCCTCTTCTATACAGTTTTTCTTTTACTGCATGCTTTATTCCTTTCTCTTTTCCACTTTTGCTCGTTTGGTCCAATTCTGCTCCTTGCAAGCCTGTTTCTGAAATCTCAATGTGAATGCTTAGGGTCTGTTTGCTTATGTGTTGGACATGCCATACAAAAAATGGCACTCAAAATTGGCCACCACACTTGCTGCATTTCTCCTGTCGTGTTTTTCAAATTGACATATAGACCAACTTGCTATAATTTTTTTTTTGGCTGTCTAGGTATTAGGTACTCTCTTTATTTATAAATGTATATTATTTTAATTTTATGAACACGAATTAAAATGTGGTTTGAAATGACAAGTCAAACTCTATTAAATTTTATATAAAATATTAATTATAGTTATATAAGTTTTATAGCCGAAGACGATATAAAGAAAAAAATGTGAAATATTCTCCGCAAAAATATAAAATGATCAACATTTATAAACAAGAAAATTTTAAAACAACAAACATTTATAAACAGACGAATTTCCTGTTTTTTTCTTAAAAAAAATTTACACTATCTGAACCACATCTAAACCGAAATCCAATCTTTATCTTCTATCTCTCCTCATCTTCCTCCTCTTCTCTATCTCTCTCCTACAACCGTTGCCACCGAAAAAACTAAGTAAAGAGTTAAGTGAATTATAGAGGAGTTAAATCTAAAAAGAATAGTTTGATCCAAAAGTAAAAAGAATGTATACAAGATAATAAAAAACATCTACCTACACATTAGCAAAATTTTTTTTGCAACTTATGCTCGTAAACAAAGCAGACACTTAATCCACAGGATATCTGAATTGTGCCACGCAAAGCACTACAATTGTGCAAATTTATCACTGCAAAATGACAAATAAAGCAAAATACCTCTCGGTACACTTGACTGAATTTATGCACGATTAGTTTTTATGCTTCAGTTAATACATACGGTGATGTTTTACTAATATGAAGTATAATTAGTATTATCTTCATTCACAAAAGCTTGACGAGCCTGATTTTTTATAGCCATTAATAAACAATTTTGATTATTAATTTTTATAATAATATGTTAGTAAAAATTATAAAAATATAATATTATGAAAATAATTTTTACAACGAATGTAATCATGTCTTTTTTATGTAGTCATTTTGAATATTTATAGATATATTAGTAGTTAAAATTAAAAAAATTTGACTACACATGTACTATAATAATAATTTTTTTTAAGGAAGAGAGTAATATTTGTTTGAAAACACCGGGTTATACCTTGGATGTAAAATAACAAGTCTACAGCCGCTGTTTTTAGCAACACTTTGCTTGCCTACAGTAATTGGCTACAAAGCCTACAACATTTGAAGCAATCATATAACAACATGTGATTGTTACAATCTAATAATACGGTTTCTACTATTCAATTACTGTAATTGTTGTCGGCATACCATTGTAAAAACCTAGGATAGATAAGTAATTTCAAGGTTAACCTCACAAGAATGGACATTACCGACAAAAATTGGTTCCAAAGGTACAAATTAGAACACTGGAACATTTTTTTAAAAAAAATTTATGTTTGCACAAATAAAAACTGACATAATTGCCCCAAAAAACCACTGTGGGTGCAGAAAGGAAATGAAGCAGCAGCAATGATGCCTGACAGCCTGGACTATATAGGCCTTATTTGGGAGCAATTTCTGGTACAAAATTAAACTAATGCACTCAGATTAAACCCAATTTGGCCCAAGCAATGGCATCGACGTTGCACATTGCATCAAATGACGCTTCTGCCCCTTGGACAGCGACTTTAGTTCCTCTTAACATGCTAGAACACAGCCAGCCGTAGCTGGAACTTACCAAATTGATTCTATGCGAAAGCGATTTCTCTGACATCAGGAATATACTATTCTGATCTCTCTGATTTAAATCATGATCAAATAGCTCTCAACTAAAACTCTCTTATAATAAGATTTTCATAGAAGTTACCTCCGCCCTGTATTGTCTAGTACAAAACACATAATTTTTGGAGTTCCCTACAAATCAAATTGAATTGTTTGAAAGAAGACAAGAGGGAAAGTAGAAAAAGTTTCCCACAAAAACTTATTTATGAGCATTGCTCTATGTACGAACAAAAAATTTTCATAGAAAATTTCACTACACCGTCTGAGAGATAGGTCAAGACACATATCATGGATATCATCACATAAGCATGGTCATTAGTTTTCCTCCAGACTGGATCTTAATTAGATTGTGAAATCTTGATCTGGCTAGATAGATTGCATGCTAGAGCAGCAGCAGACGATCCAAGCAATCTTTGCATCAGCAAACATTGCAATAGATGCATCATAATTCACACATATTCATAGGTTCCTATTGCAGGCAGCTGTTGCTGCATGGAGACCAGCAATTAAGATTGTGAAGGGAGGGGGGTACAAATTAGTATGATTACAAATTAAAAGCAATGCCATCATTTGGATTTCCCCATCTTGTGCTCATGCCATTGCATACCCTTTTTCCCTTTTAATTTAGTAGTTAATACTACTACACCAATGGAACTTTATTGGTGCTGCTGCCCACTGGGAGAATATACTACTAGTATCATGAGTGAGAAATAGAAAAGTAACCTTACTCCATTTGGCTTATGTTGGATCCTTATTTTATTTTATCTTTTTAGTTTGAGAAAGGAAAAACACAATCTATGAGACTGTACGTAATAATCTTACCCTATGTGTTATATAGAATAAATAGTACGTGGTTTTTTCTATATTTGGATCATTTGGTCAAAAATTAATTATTCAGATCAAAGATAAGTAAAATTTTTTGAGTTTTTCATGAGATAATTAACTATTTTAATTTTTTTTTTATATCAATCTAAACTAATTAGATTCTAATTGGATAATTGAAATAGAAAAAAAAGACATTCTCCATTCTCTAAAGTAGTGACTACAAATCCCATAAGTATATATATAGGGATGTATCACATAGCCAAGTAGATAGATGTTGTAGGCAATGTACTTGTGCTTTGTGTACAAAACCCATGATGGTGTCAGCCATTAGTTTCATCATTCAATGGCAAGCTCAGCCATCCAGCTGCAGATCACATTGGCTGGATCAATGGATTGATTTATTTCGGCCTCATTATTGGAATGAAGGTTCTTAATTTCTTTACATGATTTTTTTACTTTTCATAAGAACTGTTCGTATGAGACCAAGCAAATAATGAGCTGCATGGTTTCTAGAAAGACATGATGGAAGGCAGATGCAATGAAGTACATGAGCAGAGGGAGCAGTGGACAAAAAGCTACTGGATATGCATGCATATATATATATACGGGGGCACAGTGCATGTTTTAAAATGGTCAATGCAATGCATCAATTTGTTCCATGGAAAACTTTTTTTGCATATAAGCATGTCGTCCATGTCAGATTGAAATTATCATGGAGCAGACTTGAACAACCAATAGTAAGTTAGCAATTTTTCTTTGCATGCAGGCCTAACTCCATGTCTGAAGCAACAAGATATGTGTGTGTGTGTGTGTGTATATATATATATATATATATATATATATATATATATATATATATATATATATATATATATATATATATATGTGCCCTCTGTGTGCATGCACGCTTGATGTGTTGTAGTGTAGCCTGTATGCTAGTCTACTACAGCACTTGATGAAGTGTGGATCTTTACATGGCATGGCTCCAAAGATCAAAGAGTGACAAGGCAAAGTTTTGATGGGAGTAGCCTGTGCTATATATAGGGATGGTACTAAAAGAAAGTTGTATTGTAACTTAGCTGGTAGAGCCAGGCAAGCTGACCTGTACTCAAGCCCACATCTAATTATCATTTTTTTTTTCTAAACTGTAATACTCTTTCGGTTCTTTTTCCTTTTTTTTTTTTTTGGCTTGCAGTTTTAGCTTTCTATGATTTTTTAGGATGTGATATTAGAATACAATTCTACATGTAATATTTATAATTAATTGAATGTATACATTGTTTGTATCATATAATTAATGGTTAAGTAAAGTAATAATAATGGAGACATTTGAGAAAGATAAGATTATATTATTTTCATTCTCAAATATTCTCTTCGTTGTATAATATAAGACATATAATTTCTCAATCTTATTGTGAAATATAAGGTGTATATCTAAATTTATTGTTATTTTTTCTATTATACTCTTATTTACTTCTTCACTCTATATTATTTAAAACTAATTCTTCACACTGGTATTCTCTTTCTCAATTCCAAGACATTTATGAACGAGAATAGTTTAGTCATTTTACTTCAATATTCTCTTGAGCTTACAACTTTTTAATCCATTGCATGGTTAAAATACATCTTATATTTTGCAACAAAGAGAATATGCGTCACTTTCTGCAAACATTTTCTACAAATACTTGTTATTTTATGAATTCTAAACAAATCTTCTCACAATAATTCTATTAAATAGGGTGGTTGGGTTTATGTGCGTATGTAATTGAAATTAATTTGCACATGTATTGTTTAGGATATTCTTGGTAACGTTTATTAAAAATATGATTGCTTCGATACCACAATTTGAAAAAATGATACTTATTTGAGAATGATTGTGGTATTTTATTTTGAAGATTTTGAATGATAATCGTTCTATGTACAAATTTTTCTTCCTAAAACAATATGTAAAAAAGAAAATGTTGTGGGGTCATAAAAAGTAATTTTGATTAATGTGGCTTTTAAAGTTCAAATTAATCCTTACTTTAAATGAGAGAAGATATTTGGAAAAAGAAAATGACATCTCTAGCATCTCTAAAATTTGGCTCATGTATAAAAGACAACCGCAGTGGTTTTATTGGGCCACAAAGGCAGAAATTTGGAGTTTTAGAAAAAGCATTTAAGCTTTTCTACTTGGTGTTTTGAGGAAGCAACTTCTTCGATTTCGTGTAGTTGCTAACTAAACCAAGGTAGATACCACGCTTAAGGATGATTGTATTGTGGGCCAAATGTGAAGATTAGTTGAGCCGATTCTGTGTTCTGTCTTAATCGCATGATGATATCTTTCATGCGCAGATCATAATTTCGTGGACATTTGGATCATGAAGTTTGTCTCCTATCAGGATGGAAGCATTTTTGTTTGTCCACACATCATGTACAATACTACTCACAACTATTTAAGTTTTGAGCACAGGCCATGTTGGAACACAAATACGGCTATCCATGATCGAGCTTGCTAAATTGAAGCTACTTGGGCCATGTATCGAGCTGGGCCAAGCTATGGAACTTGGGAGCAGTATTTTCATTTGAATTCCATTATTGCGACGAGTGTGTATTTGTTTATAATTAATTTTGTTTTTTCTTTTCTCTAGTGAGTTTCTGAGTCGAGCAGAAGATTATTAGAATACATTTTTATCTAGTGAAGCTGAATCCTAGACTCCAATCTTGTTTGTGTCTAAGTATAATTAGAATTTAGAATTCTTGTTTTAGTCTAGAGCCTCTGTATAATGTCTCGAGTCCTGCGTGATTCCGTGTATAGGTTTTGGATTTGGATTCATTGCCTTTAGAGAAGAAAAGACTTGACTATTTTTTTTAATCACAATCATTCAATCATAATCTAAATAATTTAGATTAATTTGAAATATAAATTAAAATAATTAATCATCTCATAAAAAATTATAAACTTCTTCCATATTTTGATCTGACTATTACTTTATTAGAAAGATGCATTTATGTAAGAAATTATAAACGTATATTTTCTTTTTTAAAGCAGAGAATACAAATCAATATATTTTTGTATAGCAACTCGATCACACAATAAATGTCCTAGAATCAACTCATACCTCTGATGTTTGCCGGTTTTGTTTTGTGTGACCGTACATGTTCCACTCCTTTTTAACTTATAAGTCTATCTGATTTGTACTAAATATTTTGTTCATCTCTTTGCTGCAGATGTTTTTGTAATTTATATCAAATAGACTGCTTCACATGCTATAAAAAAACACAAATAAGCACCAAAAAGAGAACATCTAGGTCACGGCTCAACCAACATCGCTAAGTCTTACCTATTCACTTTTTATGTGTTTGTGTAGGATTTGTATCTTGTGTCATGGAGAACAAAACACAAAAAATGTCTTTCTTAAAATCTCATTATATAATTAGCATTCAAATAATTTAGATTAACATGAAATAGAAATTGAGATGATTAATCATCTCGTGAGAAATTCTAAATTTCTCACCGATCTTGATCTAAATTATTAATTTTTGATTTAATAATCCAAATGGAGAGAAATACATATTTCTTCTATTTTCTAAGACAGACAGCATAAATCTGTCCTTGTGTGTCTTGAGTGTTTCTTTCATGACTTTGCCCACCTTTATTATATGTGATCTCAATGATATGTATCAAATACTCCAACTTATACACTATAGATAAAAAAACAAACAAATACATAATAAAAAACATGCAAATCACAATCAACCAATACAAATTCGACATCTAACCTGCCCCCCAACCCCACCCCAGGGGCGGGGAGGGCATCTTGGTACCCCTTGCTCATCATGCCACGCCCAGGAGCAGCAGCTAGGACGTGAGCAACAACGACCTGTTTCACTCATCACATCAACATCCACAACAACCTGTAAATTTTGTTTTACTCGATGATAG
Organism: Pharus latifolius; assembly: GCA_019359835.1. Lineage (NCBI taxonomy): Eukaryota > Viridiplantae > Streptophyta > Magnoliopsida > Poales > Poaceae > Pharus > Pharus latifolius. Next base: position 67,320,928 of record CM033320.1, on the reverse strand, counting down.
TATAGGTTAAATTAACAATATATATCTTATCTTATCTAAGCCCCTAGCCCTACACCTATCCAACACTCATCCATCGTCATAATACTTTCACTAAGAACCTTACCTTGCTTAGGATTCAATTTTCTAGATTTTTTTTTTATCTTACTCCCTATTAAACGGGAAACCGGCTGGTTTCTTATTTATTTTACTAGTCCACTTGATTTTAATTTTCTTATTTTTCTTGTATTTTCTCACGGTTGTGTTTTCCCTGTATGACTTGCATATGTTTCTTGAAAATAAGGGTAAATTGCACACAGATACTTAAATTTGAGCTTGTATGCCATTTAGGTCATTAAATTCTCAACTTGTTCAAGCAATTTACGTGAGTCAAATTTTTAGTTTATAAGGAAAATAATGTGATGCCTTGATATGATGTTTCTAAATTGATGTGATATATCATTTAGCTTTCATATTATATTATTCTAATTTATGGCATGTTATATCAACTTTTTAATGATATGGCATACTAATATAGACAGGTGATGTTGATAATTTGATTAAATACTTAAAAAAAATATAAAAGAGATGATAAAAATTCAATAATGAAAATTATGCGGAACTGCAATACAAAATTTACAATTGGTCCTGATACTTAACTGGTGCAATGACCAAACACTATCAGAGATAAGTTTAGAAACCAAATTGACTAACAGACGCAAGATTAGAGATATGTGAAGTCAAACTTCAAAATTTAAAGACCAAAGTGGCGCAAACGCCACCATACAAGTTTTCTAACCCCGAGTGCAATTTACTGTTTAGAACACCATAAAAACACTTGTTATAGCAGCCAGTTTTCTAAAACCAGATCGATGATCCGAACAAGGATGGGCCGGAACCATGGCCTAGTGGCCTAGCTAAGCTACATATGTCCACTTGCATCTTGCGCTTCTCCAATGCTCATGATGAGATGAACAAAGCGGAGAACCTACGACTACGAGTAGCCTCAGTAAGTTGGAGTGGTTGTGCAAGGTTAACTTTGTTTCGTGCAAATGCAATTGCGGGCTCTACGGGGAGAGGGGGAATAGAATTGAATCCTACAGTTCAGAGGGCAAGCAAACATTGCACGGTCGGTCAGAGCTAAATGCTCCTTCACATGTCCTGATGCATGCATTGCCATCATTCGTCATGGCCGGACCTGCATTTGTTTCCCTTCTTTTGGATTGATGGGACGCAGAATAATGTAATAGATGGGAATGGAAATGGGATTGAATTTTTCTTCTTCTTGTTCTCTGCTCCCTGCTGAACTCATGCTTTGCTGGGAGCATGCAGCCTTGTATTTTCTGCCTCCCTCCCCCATGTGTGTCATGTGTATCCTTCGGATTCCTATCCCCTTGTCTTTGCGAACAAAAAGGCAAAAACTCTTCCGTCCTATCTTTATCGTGTGAGGTCCTAATTGATATTTGTTTGATTACGATTTATATTATTATCTGATAGTTCTCATCTGGAGACCTCTTCTAACTTAAAATATCAATTAATGTTCAATTGTGATCTACATCTTGATATATGACAATTTTAACTAAAATCTCATATCATGTGTGAGAAAGATCTTGTGGAAGGACCCTCCTAAAAAGGCATGGCAACTATGGCTTTCTCTCTCATTTTTTTGATTGAAAAGCAACCCTCACAACCTTTCCTGAGTAGTATTGTAGGCAGATACTGCAGCATGCTATGCAAGAAATTTCAGATACTATCGCGTTGGTTTAGTAGGATTGATCCAAGTCATCAAATTGTTAATCAAATGGTAGAGAGATAATAAAAGATAAAAGTATAAGGGATCTGTTTCCATCGGCAGTTAATAATCAAGTTTTTGTCAAGCCAAAACTAATAATGCAAAGCATATTGGGCAAGTTTTTTGTCCATAGCTAAAGTTTTCACTAGCTAGACTCGTTTAGGCACCCTTCACTGTCACAAAAGATTGTTAGGAAAAACTGATGCAAGCAAAATCAATCGACTAAAAAATTAAGAATAGAGGAAACAAGAATTTAATGAAGAAAAACACTCAAAAAAAAAGAGGGGAAAACCTAAAAATGAACAAAAAATCATTATGAAAAAATGAGAAAAAAAAATCCCTCGTCTTAATAATACAATATGAAAATATGAAAAAGTGATTTATACGAAAAATCTTTCTCTAGACATCTATTTATAAGTCCAATTGACTTTTTACATATCTAACAATCAACAAAATTTGACATTTATTTGACTTATAACTAGGTTTTCAAAATTGAGCCATGATAATAGTTTGAGTTGGCAAATTTTATTACTTAACTAAACACAACCCATAATCTTAGACTTTGTCACATGCACGCCTGCACACACACGTATAGACACACACACGTACTCACGAGTAAAAGAGCCAGAGATCCCCAAGAATCTTCTCAGGTTTGGTTTGTCTCATTGTCTGGCTCGATATGATTCATCCAGTACAGTGGGGTTGAAGAGAAAGATGACGTGGCAATTGTTTTGTTAGGCAAACTCCATTAATAAACACTGTCTGGGTGTCGAGAGATTTATTCGATGTGGGGAGCGCGACGCGACAAGCGCTTAATTACACCATTTACAACTTGCAATGACAAGTAGAGCAATTATTTTGTCGATCTCGCTATATGTGTTAGATATTCAGCAGAAGAATTAAGGAAGAGGCGGACTCCAAGCAAACTTGTCGAGGCAGTCATGGATGATGGGGGTGTTGAATAGGGAGCGTACGTGAAGGAGGCTCTTGGCAGGACGAGTCGCTTGATTTTAATCGGATGATTTAATAAACTCTAATCTAATTTTTTGGCGATTCTTTGAGAGAGCTGGATTGTTTATGGTCATTTATTACTCTTGATTCAACCACTCTAACTTGGTGGGAGGTAGTACAACTAATCATCAAAGATAATACTCCATCAATTCTCAAAATAAATGTCGTTTTAGTCTTTTTAGTTTGTTTTCAAATACATATCATTCTATTATTTTGAGACGCATTTATATAATTTTTTCTTATATACCGATACAATTAATACTTAATTAAGAAAGATATTATATTCAATTGATTTACTATTACTATTTAAAATAATATTTATTTAAAAACAAGAAAAGAACAAATGTTTTAGACCCAAATAACATTGGACTCATCTATTAACCAATGAAATGCAAGTGCATACACACCAATACTGCCACGTGATTTTCAGATCTCACATGTGTGTTTCGTGCACCCACCAACATCAACCATATTTGCCTTTGATAGATGGGCCCACGGAAAGTTGTGCATATATGTTAGCAACATTTCCATTCAGTGTTCGGTACGGCACACGACGCAAGACATGTGGAACTCACAAAGCACGTCGAGCCGTGCCAAGCTCGCTCTGATGCCAGTGCTTGAGCTGGCTCAATGTGCATGGGCCCACCACTGCAGCCTCTAGCTTCAAATGTCTCCGCTGAACACACGCGTGGCTAACAACCGAGCCGAGCCGACATAGTGGGTGTGCTTGTAGCCACCAGCATCGTAGCTGGCCTTGGAGGAGGCCTTGTGGAGGAACATTGCGATCGAGATAAGAAACAAAAAAATCCAATCGGCTTAGCTCAGAACCGAGCTTTAATCTTGGTTTTAATTAGGTTTTGAGTTCGAAACTTATGATGAGCTCAACTCAAATAACCTCGACAACAAGTCATAGCATACAAATCATTGAGTTCCAACCAAACCCAAGATGGCTGAAATTGGCACAATTGTTACACAACATAAAATTTAACAGGCTCGAATATGTTTTGAGCGTAGCTTGAAATCAGATCGAAAAGGTTGGATTGATGTATTCAAGTTGAAATCTTTCATTTCTGGACAACGTGAGAGACTAATGTGGGAGCATTTCAGCCCAATTAAGAGCCTGGAGAGGTACAATTTGGGCCTAATCCGGCCAGTACAGCCCGAACGAAGTGAAGTGATTAGAGGCTTTAGGCCATTAGACGCTTGGCTCTATAACCATCTCTAGGGGATGAGAGGTGTGTTACTGTCATCTACAACTTTCTGTGAACTCTCTAGAAAACATCTACTCTAATAATCATCCAAGCTAACACACCCACCTTCATTTAAAAAATTTTAAAGAACAAAAAAACTACTAAAATCATGACTCCAAATCATGCGAGATGAATATATAAGATCCACTTCAACAGACCCACCAATCACAATAAAATATTGCATGTCCACCCTTGTCTATCCAATCTTTATCGTTAATTAGTAGATCCGAGTGAAACGGGATCTATTTGTCAGTCTCACATAAATAATAGTATAATTAGTCTCACATTATTGAGAGTATATATCTGTGCATGTGAGACGACATGATGGGATCCACAAACCATATAGCAGGCACATGCATGCAATGTCATGAGCACAGTGGAGTACACATATGTCCCCTTACACTTGTTGCTTGCTATCGTATTTCTCTCTCCTTTCATAAAACCTTTTCTTCTGGTTGGTTTCCATGTGACTATCACTTGGATCCGGTTGCGGCATTAGAGATAGTCTTAGTGTCTTTCGTTGAATTGAGAGAGAAAGGATAACGATGAATTTATGATTTTAAGTACATTTGGAGCTAGTGTAATTTTTTTTAAAAAAAAGAAGTGCTCGTACCAAATATTATTATAATTATTTCTAATTTTTGTTATGAATAAATACTTTTTTTTATCTTACATATATCTCTCTCCACTCTTGGATCAAACTCTCTGCTTACATCCATCCCTCTAAAATTCATTAGTTCTCTTCTTAGCATCTTCGATGGCGGGTGGAAGTAAGATGGTGAGGTTGTGGTGGTACCACCGACCGTGAGTAGAAGTGTTAGGAGGTGATGACTGTGGGAAAGTGATGACAATGGAAGAGAGAGGAATGCAATACAATGAGGCGGTGATGGTATTGGCTGCAGGTAACAGTTGCAGGTGGAGGAGAGAGAAGGGAGGAGTATAGGGAGGAAGAGAGGTGTGGTGATAGTATGAGGAGAGGTTGAAGAAAATGAAGAGAGATAGTGAGTGAAAATTTAACATAAATTTAAATATGTGATTTAGGCTGTGGAAGTTTTTTTTGAAAAAAAACTCACGTACAATATTTTATTTTTAGAATAAAAAAACAGAACTGTGGTATCCGTGAACACGGACTTTTCTGTATGAACTTTTTGACGATAGAAGGTAACTTTTCTTTGAAGTATGTTCAGCCGGTGATACCCTCTCTCTGTACTGAAACTAACCATGTGACTTTCCCCGCATAAATCGAGGCGAAAGAAGCTTAAATGTCCCCATCAAATTTCTGAAGTTAGCTTATCTCTCAGAGAGAAAATTGAGAAGCAGTTCTCATGTTAGTGTCGATCATTAAAAAGACGGATAATACTATATATCACAAATTTGTGTAGTAAAATTGTACTTATTTTATACCAATAGTACTACAATATAGGACCATAACTATTTATTTTCTTTATTTTCTCGACCAATCTTATAAAAACACATGAATTAATTTGCATAATTTTACCATACAGATCAAGGATATATATAGCAATATGAAGAGGAAGAGGAGGAAACCATCCTATTCTAGTGAAATGGGGATGCCTATGCTTTGTGCTTATCCTTAATTCGGTGGACACATCCAGACCTTCTTTTTTATTAAGATTGGAATTTGGAAGGGGAGAAGAATTGGTCCAACTCTAGAGCATCACGTCTCCTCTTGTCTCCTCTGCATGGGCCTGCCTTCCTGTGTCTTTCATGCATGATGCATCACCTTCAAACTTTAACATTTCAAAACTTGTTTGTACATTAGATAACGAAAGCGAGAGCCCTAAGAAAGTTTTTTTTCCTTGAAGAAATAATCTATTTGCATATGCTTCGTCCTTCTTGTTCTCTCTGCAAACAATCTTCAATATGCTTGACTTTTACCCTTAAAAAGTGCCCCTTTTTTAATGGAATTGTCTTCAATATTCTTGGACCTTGAAAAATTCCTTACTTAACCCTGTTTTTAAGTAATAGTAGAGTTTGAATTAAAATTTAAAGGTATCAATCTAATAAACTATGTTAGAATATTAATCAGAATGATTATGATACAAATATTTTTTTTTGACAACTTTTATTTTTTTATACAAGAGTCAAATAGCTTAATCAGATACAAGTTGTCAATACTAATTATATTTAAATTTTTTTGTATGTAAAAATTATGAGTACCTTAATTATACTCATATTTTATAAGAAATGACCAACTTAATACTTGATTAATATATAACTAACAAAAACTAGCACCTTATTAAAAAAATTTCAAATTGAAGGGGAGTGGAGATACCAAACCGGTTATAATACAAGCAATTGGATAGAAAGTAGCAACCTTCGTTTATCAATGACACTAAACTGTTGATTGTGAAGTAAACAAGAGCTAAATCGTTTTGGTATTGTCAAAATTTAACTATGTAAAAGTTGGCCGCCAACTAAACACACTCTTCTCAGTTTACGCATACATCTAGGTAACATTTAAATCTTGGCTTAGAGCTATAAGTTATAATTCTTGCAAGAACAACAACGGCGTAATCATGTAAAACCTTCTTCACACTCAGGAATGGCAGTAGAAATCGCAAATTTTATTCCAAACCAATTCGAATTCAATTCCAACGGCGGACGATTTCGTCAGCGCGCTACACAGTTAACACCACACCAACAACAATTAACACTTTTCTCTGCTCTGGATCGAGCCTAGGAGGAGGTGATGTTGGTTGAAGCCGTCAGATCTTGTGGTGCAGCTTGTCGACCTTGACGACGGGGTTGGCGCGGGCGATGGCGTCGCGGCCGGCGGCCCTGTAGTCGAAGCCGCACGCGTGCCGCTCCGGGTACCGGTGCTCCCCGCAGAACGTCCCGCCGCACCGGCACGCGAACCCCGTCAGCCTTACCCGCCTCCGGCAGCTCCCGCACCGCCTCGGCGCCCCACCCGCCGTCCCCGCTGCCGGCGACGCGTCGCCGGCCTCCTCCGCGGCGGCCACGATGGAAGCAGAGGACGGTGCGAAGGCCGAGGACGGACACGAGGCGGTGCCGGCGGTGGCGATTTCTTGCAAGCGCTGGTGGTCGCGGAAGCACTTGGAGCAGAGGTCGAGGGTGGCGGGGCTGCCGAAGCAGTCGCAGTTGTTGGCGCACAGCCGGTGCCCCTCCTGCCACCTCTGCTCCTCCGCCATGGCTGATGCCCTATTGTATCGTGTTCTTGTATGCTATTCTTGGATCTACGGGCTTACGGGAGGGAGAAGGGGATTAAAAAGACGTAAAGCGGGGTGGAGAGGGATTGATTTGGCTTTTGTTTGAAGCGACGGGAAGGAATAGCGACAATGGTACGGCAAATTAAGGCGGCTTCTTGCGTTGGCGCCGCCACAACACCCAAAACGGGGACGAGACGATGGTTGGAACAGCCGAGGGAAGGATGGAGAGAGGGGAGTCGCGGGTGTTAGTTGGGTGCGTATTTGATTGGAGACGTGATTAATTAACAACAGGAGACCGCACTAATTGGTTGGCCAAGATTACTTAACCAGTTTTATGTTTTATGTCCTATTTTCGTTTCTCTCCTTTTTTTTTTTTATATTACTTCTAGACCAAAGTATTTTCAGGTTTAAACTTAAGTAATTAAAAATCTGATTGCATTAAGTCGGCTAGAACTTAACCGAGCCTAGCATAATATAATAGTCAGACTAGGTCGGATGCGGACCATGAATGATTTTGATTAAGTTGTATTTAAAAAATTAGGTTAGTTCAAACTCGCACCAATCTTTTTAATAGTTCAAGGATACTAAAAAAATAAAATACTATCATATGATACTGATCGTGGAAATGACATGTGAGTCTAAAACCTACATATTATTAAGACACATGTATCATATGATTAAACACCTAAATCTATAATTTTTCCAATATTACAAAACAAAATTCCCCTTTAATTTCTGGTGTCACAAACCTAAGATTGAATCATGATATCTCAATTAAAAAAGTAGAGATGATAAATCACTTAACTACCTCTCCCAATACTTAATATAGGTAAAAAAATGCATTGCATATGCCTTCATTTTATAAACGCATTTATATTTGTGAACAAACATCGATGAATGGGTCCATACAACGGAGGCAGATTCGTATATTCTCTCACTTTTTCTCTATTTAAACTATTATATTAAAAATTTACAATCTAGATTAAAATTTAAGAGAAATTTATATTTTTTATGAAATAATTAATTATTTTAATTTATCTTTTATATTAATCTATACCATTAACTTCTGTGCGATCGAAGGATGTGTTTTTTTTCCTGAGACAGGGATCCCAATCCAAGGTGGATATCCCAATCTGATGGAGGCCTCACCCGACTTACAAAACACCCTCAAAATACACAGAAGTTAATGTGTGCTTAGACTGTCTCCAACCCATCGACGCTTCGCGAGACGGTTCAACAGAATATTCTCTGGTATATTCTGTGCTACGTGTGCGAAGCACTACTTGAAACATCCCCCTACTCCAATGCAAAAGTGCTTCGCGAGACGCCTTCTCAAACACTCCAATGCAAGGTGCTTCGCGAAGCGCTTTGTATGGGCCCGCATATATAATAGTTATTAAAGATTAAAAAATTACTAAAATAAAATTCGGATAATTCGAACACAACAAAATAAAAGATAGAAGCACGTGTTTCTACAAATGCGTAGGAACTGACCGTGCTGAAATCAGAGTCTCCGGGGGCTCAGAACATCAAAACTTAAGAACCTAAAACTCAATTGTAAAATCTCTGAAACCCGAGTACCCATTTGCAAAATAGTCAAGACTCATAATTTAAACCCTAGCTCGGAAAGAGTCTTTTTGTGATTTAGAAAATCCCGAGGGTTGTTTTGAAATTATGCCATTTCTTTTTTTAACCTCGCCGCTGGCTTCTGTGAGGATTTTATTTCTTTTTTTTTAACCTAAACCTTAAACGAGAAGTCCCCGCCGCCGAGCCAGGCCATAACAGCCACCGCCAATCCTCCGCCGCCAAGCCTCTGCCGAGCCTCGCCGCCGCCGCCACGCATGGTTGCCGAATCTATGCACCCACGCCGCTGCCACGCCCAATCGAAAGGTGGGGGCCCACAAAACGCGTGATGAGGCGTCGCGACCGGTCCAACGCGGACGCTTCGACGGCAAGGCGTCGGTGGGGCCCGCTTGCAGAGCTTCGACAGGAGGTGTCTCGTGAGGCGTCTTCTCTCACCGCGTGCGGTTAGTTTATTAATTTTTTTTGTGTTGGACCCACATGCAGATCGACGAGACGTCGGCGTTGGAGATAGCCTTAGGCTCTAAATGGCTTAAGTATTTAATCCTGATTAATTGCTTTCAAGAACGTCTGTCTCTCTGGTTCAGAAGCATTTTATTTTCCTTCCAGACCATCTTTATTCTTTGCATAAATAAGTTTGCTATGTAACGATCATAATCAAAGTCCTTATCTTAAAAAAAAAGTCCTTATCTACAGTATAAACAAATCCTAGCAGCGATATTTTAAGTTATCCTACACGCCCTTTGAGATTGATTCATGGCATGGCCGAGTTGAGACCTTGACTCCAACACAGGCGCGAGGGAGGTGGTAGAATTTGTTCACGCGCCTTCGATGCGATGAGATGTCCGTTGTGCCCGCGCCGACGACGAGAGGGCTGTAGGCACACGGAGAGGCAGGCATGGTTGTTGGAAAAGAAATTAGGGACACAACACAATTTTGTGGGTCACATTTATTTTTTGCAATTGTAATATTATTCACGTAAAACTTATATTGGCATGTGGTGCCAAGAAACGAAAGAGCTTGCATGTTAATGAAATATGTGTTTGGTATACGTGTGAAACAAAATCGGAACTGTAGGACCCACAACTGACGTAAATATGACATCATCCAGACTTAAGCCACCATCACTGACAGCTGGATCTCACATTCAACATCCCCACGTCAATTGCACAAATTAATCTGTTTGCGTCGCACACGGGCAAGACGCATAGACCCCACCTGACATGTAAACTGTATGAGTGCACCAATCTCAATTTGTTCACACACGCATACGGTGTTGAACATGAGCGGTGGGTCCAATGACATTTGATCTCACTTATAAGTGACAACCCTAATTGATAGTTGTAGTTTTTTAAAAATTGAAGAAATATTTAATTCTCCTCGTTGCTACAAACAAAAAGACTAACATGTGGAACCATTTTTGTCGTGACTCACCTTTCAATGTACTGATTTTTGGTGGTATCAAAAGTCACTGGAAATTTTTTTAGTGAGACATGTGAGGGACACAAAATTTTGCAATCAACTATAATAAACTTTTTTGCAAGTTCAATTTTAATTTAGTTCAATTAATGTCATGGAGCAATGTTTGAATTTTATCAAATAATTTTTTCCCAGCAAGTCAAGTGTATTTTAAATTTACAGTTCATTAATTATTATGTTCTATCCAAAATGAACCAAATTAATTTCCCTAAATATTATTAACATAAGATTAATACAAAAATTCATTAATTATTACTAATTCATTTAATATTTAACTATCAAATCATATAAAACCAAATAAAAATCAGATCATTGGAGTACTTGATTTTTACTTTGACTTTAAAGGCCATGAATCCAACGTATAGAGTTAAACAAGAGTTGAAGACTTGATTTTTACTTAAGTCTCTTATATTCTCCTCGCACATATGGTATGAAATATTCTCTTTAAGAGCATGCACTGTTGGAGATAGCTTTACGACATTGTATTATTCCAAATCATACCAAGTACAAAAATAGTAGTAAAAGTAGAAACTTTAATATATGGTCATGGAAGAAAAAGGATTAGAAATTTGCATCGCATAATCACACATGAATTGTACGTGCTAGTACCAGGGATATTGCACAGATGCATATTAAAGGATCAAATTGGTAGACTCCCAAAAAGAAAGGCAGCATGCAACACTAGACTCAGGGCAGTTGGCAAAAATTAAAAAAATCTGAGTCATTCTGGGCCATGTCCCTCCAAGGTCCAATCGAACTTCCAGCCCTGCTACATAGAACAAGTTCATAACAAGAGGAAAAAAAAGGCCTCAGGGTAATGGGGCCTTCTATCTCATAAATCAATTCAAAACAACTATGATCTCATGAAAAAAAAAATTATGAACCATAAACATCTACCTGATTTTCATAATCGAAAGATTAATCATGATCAGCAGGGACTGATAACAGACTAAACCAAATGCACTCAAATAAATGAAATGAATCTGAGACAGAAGAGAAACTCTACCTGTAAAGATATAGACACACGAAAACGCCAGTCCGATGCAAAGGCGGGTGGTATTGCCACGACGGAATCAGCATATATCACTGCCAACATGTAACAAGGTGATGATGTCTGATCAGAATCATCAGATAAACAAGTCAGTAACAGCTGAGAAAGATGCAGAGCACTCTTGGTGGAGGAGAACTTACAGGTCAGCAATTGTACTGCATGGATGGCAATGTACTTCTGGTACTAGTGTACTACCCAACCAGGTCACATCTGCTTCGCACAAGAGAAACTACCCAGTTTGAAGATGCCTTCAAACATGCTTCTTCTTTATGCATGTTTGGTGCACATCCACCCACTAGTCACCACCTTCTGCATCTTTTTTGTTGCTCATCTTATCTATTTAAGTAGTCTCCAATCCATGAGTCCAGGGCAACAAGCTCTCAGAACTATCCCTACTTTCCAATTTTCCAGGGGCCTTTCCTCCAATCAGTTGTAAACAATGGCCGCTGAGGTAATATCTCCCTCCCTCCTCTTACACACAGACAGCAAAACTACACAATGCTGTGGAGTATATGCTATATAATGGTAAACATTTCTCAATTTCAAAGTAATGAATGCTCATAGAAGTAAAGACCAAATCAACACAAACAATAGAAAAAGGTAGGAATAATTAAATTCTTGATCAGATTTCTGCTTTTGTTGTTATTTTTTAAGTTCATATAATATTTCTTGATCTGTTGTGTTCTATTGACAAAAATAAAATCATTTATCTTACCATGCAGACTGTTGTCCTCAAGGTTGGTATGTCATGTGAAGGTTGTGCAGGCGCAGTAAGAAGAGTGCTCACCAAAATGGAAGGTTCCTGTTCTGCATTTTTCTCCCTGTGGCTGTGCTTTCTTTCCAGACTAGCAATGCTTTCACTTCCTCTAAAATTTGACTGATCAAAATCAGCTTAACAACAAAGAAACTGTCATATATTGGACTAATCAACAACGACTACTATGGAAGTATGGAGAACTTCACAGTTAATCGATCTTTTAGGGGGGAAATCCAATTACTGCATTGAATCAGAATGTTAATGTTTCACATACTACCCATGGATCTTACAAGGAATAAGCATTACTTGGTCTAAGCAAATGAGTATCCTAAGTTGCTTAATCTGGAAGCAGTATGTAAAACCAGATTTAGCACTTCCCATGTTGATCACAAAAACTAATGCTCGGTCTTTTGGTATCAGGTGTCGACTCCTTTGACATAGACCTAAAGGAGCAGAAGGTAACAGTCAAAGGCAATGTTACACCAGACGCTGTTCTCCAAACTGTTTCAAAGACAGGGAAGAAGACCTCCTTCTGGGAGAGTGAAGCAGCTCCTACCACCACCACAGCACCAGCTACAGAAGCAGCTCCTAGCACCCCAACTGCAGCACTAGCTGCTGACGCCACCGCATGATGTTCACTGATGTTGCAGTGACCTCTGAACCTCCATGCCTTTGCTTTATAATGCTAAGAGTCTAATAAGCTGGAAGAATGTGTCTCATGGAACTTGCATGGTATTGCAAATTCTATCAGTTGACCTTGAAGTATGAAATAAATTCGATGCATAAATTTCTAAATGAACACATCTTCTATTTCCCCACGACTCTTGTGCAATTGGTTTCCGTTTGTCAATGTTCTATGGTTCTTCTCATTCATTGTAGTTAAGTCCAAAAGACTTACGGTTTTCTCACAGGTAAGGATGATGCTAGCATAGCATTTCATTGATTGTAGTAGTAAAGGATGAGGCCACAAATGTCAAATTGAGACTATAATACCAGTACATTTTTAAGATTTTCCCTACATGAAATTTCTAATATAACAATGTATTGTTTGTCTCATTATGCTGTACTAAAACTAATAACTCCAAGGTCACATAGTTCATAAATCTCTACATCTTTGTCGTGCTTTTACTGGTTAGCAAATACAAAGATTCAGCAAGGAAACTGAAATAGCAAACAGGCAGAGGATTGTAAGAAAACAACTACTGCATTTCATTGTCATTCATAATCCATCATATCATATATTTTGCCACTTAAAAGTACTAGCCCACCTAAATAACCACTTCTTCCTACCTGGAGATAATTTGCCCTCCCCAATATTGTAATAATGAATCATCAGGTTACAATATCTTGACACTCAGAGGACACTAAACTACCAAAAGAACCACTTCTTCCTAAGGCAGATGATTTGCCACCCCAACACACACACACACACACTCCCCACCCCCCACCCCCCACCCCCCGGTGGAGAATTTTCATTCTCTCTTTTTGACATTCCATGGTTCAGTGCGTCCAGCCTTTTTCTGCAGACAACATCGTAAAATAACAATGCTGTGTGAACAAGTTGAACAGGTAAATTGAAAGGACTACATTGATTGATGGGTTCGAATCATGGGAAATTTTATTTTAGGGCAAAAAAATCCAAATAATTACAATTTGTAGCAAACTAATATTATTTCTCACTAGGGCAACATAATGATTAGGCAGATATATTAAATCAGTCGAGCTGAGGTGCACGAATCAATAAGTTGCAGCCTCAATGAAAGAAAGGACTATTTTCTGCTAAGTTTGGAAATGCACGCTCAATTAAATGCCAAGCAGACAACAAAGTAGGAAAAGCCAAGGGCAGAAGGAAATTAAAGAACAATAGGTATTGAACACAAATGCTGTGTGCCAGGGAAAATGACAAAAATATGAAAAGCTCTAGTGCGCTACTATATTCTAGTATGAAGATATACTATTTTGAGATCTGCAACTTTCCCTACATGTACAACAATTCTTGAAAAGCATTTTTATTGAATGGAATGTCATGAATGAAAATTCTTCATATTCTTTCCACTCTAATTGGATATGAGGCAAGTGTTGAGCCCATTCTCCGATAAGGAGCTTTGATTATTAATGATAAACCAGTTAGAGAACAACTGATGGATATGAGACAAAAAGCAATTCAAAATATGAACTGAAAATGCAAAATAGGCAAATACCTTATATCTTCTAGGCATCCATGCAAGCTCCATCTTTGGAGAAATCCTTCCATTCCCTCAAGTCCACTTGCAAGAATCATGCGCCAAAATCCTGCCACCATTGGAGACAGCCAAAAAATCATCACATTTGATGAAAAAGTTGTTTGCACGACTTCCTGTAGAAGCTACATATACTAGTAGACTAGCAATCTTGAATAGTAAGCAATTCTGTATGTGAAAGGTGCTGCCTACTTTCTCTAGAGTAGTAGCCCTGTGAGGCCATCCTCTCTCCATTGGACTCTTGCTCTATACACCTCTCTCCCTATCCGCTCAATTCATCCCCTCTAATGCCTTACATATTAACAATACACAATTGGGGTTTAAACCTAGGAAAAAAATACCTCCAAAACACTTCAAAAGTGACAATTAATAAAATATCACTCAAAATTTCTGACTTAGCAAAATACCACTATAAAAATGCTAGTTAGTTTTTGTACCATTATGCGCTAGCGGTGTTACTTGGGACATTATAACCCTTGCTTGTTGAACAATGCTAGTTTTGAATTCAATGTTGGCAATCGGCGGCTATCAAGGACGTAGACGACTCAACGGTGCTACATGCTCGATGGAGGCGGCGACTCTGCACGCTCAATGTGAATACAACCCGGCATTGGCCAACAACTCCATAGGATGGACACGATGGAGTTGGTGTGGTTTTGGCTGGCGACACTACTCCGTGGGGGCAAGCCAAGGATGGCAACCATCGTAGACTTGACTCTGCCGGATGGGCACGATGTAGGTCTGAAACTCACAATGACAGAGCAAGCGGCCAGTGCGGATTTAGCTCCATGGATGGGTGCAGTGCTGGTTGTCGACTCACAAGGACAGTTGTCACTGTGGATCTGGCTCCTTGGATGGATGCGATGCAGGCCAGTAACTAGCATAGATTTGGCTCTATCAGACGAGTGTGGTGCTGGCCAGTGGTTCACAACAATGGCGGCAGGTGATTGACATGGATCTAGCTCCATGAAACTGATGCAATGCGAGCCTACAACTCACAAGGATGGTGGCCAGCATAAATTTGGCTCTATCGAATTGACACAATGCAAGTTGGCAGCTCACAAGGACGGCGGCAGGTGTTATCCACCTCCCTAAGCTCGTTGTGAGTAGCATGGGCGAAGCCACCGTAGAGCCCACTAGGCAGCGGCCCCATGATCAGAGACGACCAACATGTACCGCCTACCTCCAACACCATAGAAGACAAATAGTTAGGCACACAAGCCCTCCCGAGCCCCCCACCATACAAGCTCTTGCTTGCATAAATCAAACCGAAGAGGCCAAGACAACAAGCCTAAGCCCCAGAAGTAAAAGTCCTACTAGCCCAGCCCAATAGTATAGGCCTAAGTATGAAGACATTTTGGCTCTCCGTGTCTTACAAGTCGAGGTCCCAAGGCATCAAGCAAAGGTAGCCCTACAGTTGTTTAGGTCTTCAACGACTCAGCATTGCAGTAAGACACCAACACCTCCACACTTCCGCAACTCAATTGCACAGCGCCGGCTTGCCAATTCCACAGCCCGGCATCTCCACTAGGCACCAGGCACCAGTCCACCTAGTTGTATTCCTGTTCCTTTAACCATCTGGTGTACAATGTACTTTGACAGTTTATTAATTGCTCACCACTGACAAGAGATAATTGAATTGTAGCCTTCTATTTCACTGTTTGAGACTTTGGTAATCCCTTTTGAGAAGAGACAAGAGACAACTAGTTGGTTCACTTGTAGCTGTTGCCTGTTGGTAAAGATTCCTTTGCACTCTTTTATTACCACTTCCGTTTTCAAATAGATGACATTCTAACTTTCCTATTTTCTTTTCAAATATATGTCAATTCTAGAATTTTGAGATAAATTTTGGGAGGTGTATTAAGATGTATTAAATAGGATTTCTAATTTTCTATGATCATTTCCCTTCATGTGTTGCTTCCGGTACTAGATGCCAAAATGACATTGATTTAGAAACGAGGGGAATACTTTGTCTATTGTTGAATTGGTTCAATTGCCAATGAATTGTATAATTGTTTCTCATATAACTTTCTTTGTCTACTGTTGAGATGGGGAATTGGTCCTTACATAACTTTTAGCCTAGCTTATAAAATTATACTTGACATTAGATAGTCCAATAAATACCGTATTATATGCTCATTCTTATTTGTTGATTCGGTCCTATTGAATTTGGTCTTATACTGTATTATATGCTCAAGTGGTATGGATCTTACTGAAGATGGAGAGGTTTATTAAAACAATGGCAAAGTGTACTGAAAATGAAAGAAGCTTGGCATCTGAGAAGGGTACTTCTGCACAAAAGAAAACTCATGTTAGTAATGACTTAAATCTGAGTGAAATTATTGCTGATCCAGGGCTTCAAAAATCAATTGAAGAGTATGATATCAGAGTAATACTTGTTGATGGGTCTGACTCAACCAATTGGTCACAATTTTCCTCGTAAAGAGCAGGGGCTGGGATCAAGGTGTTTTCAAGACGCATGCTTCAAGAAATTTGATTGGTTGAAATATAGTGTGGAAAATGATGCCGCTTATTGTTTCCATTGCTATCTTTTCAAGCACCGGTAAGGGGTGTTTTAGCAATTGGAAGAAGGCAATTGAAGCGTTCATGCAAATGTTGGTAGAGTTAATAGCACAATAATGAAAGACGACATTGTAAGGATTTCAGAAATCAAAGGCAAAGCATGTCACAGGCATTCTATTCTTACACATTCTCTTCTTATAGCAAAGAGGCGAAGATTTTATACAGTGGGTGTGGCTGCTATTTTACGTGTAGTTAGAATTCTCCTATTGCAAGGTATTGCTTTTCGTGAGCATGATGAGTCTTCTACTTCAACAAACAAGGGGAACTTTCTAGAAATATTGAATTGGTATGCAAACAAGAAGCGTTTGAGGCATGTGCTTTATGAAAATGATCCTGGGAATAATCAAATGACTTCTCCAGAAATTTGGAAAGACTTAGTGAAGGCTTGTGCGGAGGAGACTACACGGATCATTGTTGATGAGATTGGAGATAGTCAACTCTCAGTTTGTTGATGTCTCATGACATATCAATAAAGAAGCAAATGGTTGTGATTGTGAGGTTATTGAAAGATTTATGGTGTTGAACATGTTACTGACACTTCAGCCACTTTATTGTAAACAGCCTTGGAACATCTATTTGCTCGTCATGGTTTGTCCATTTCAAAAGGGTAAGAATATGATGGAGCTTCAAATATGAGAGGAGAATTTAATGGCTTGAAGGCATTGATTTTGAATGAAATCTGCATGCCTTTTATGTCCATTGTTTTGCCCATCAGTTGCAATTGGTGGTTGTTCTTGTTGCAAAGAGCAATACAGCTGTTGGTGATTTCTTCAACTATATCACTTTGATTGTGACCCTGTGGGTGCTTCTTGCACACACACACAAAAAAGAGAGAGAGAGAGAGAGATGCATTGCATGAAAAACATTGTGCAAGCATAATGGAAATTAGGAGAAAGGCGATGGTAGAGGAAAGCATCAAGAGACTAATCTTGCTAGACTCATAAAAACATTGCATGAATTGATTGTGTTTGTGAAAGATTTGCAAGACATTAGAGAGAATGGATGGGACACATTGTTGGAAGAAGTCAATAGATTTTCATTGTTGTGATTGACTCAAATATTGTTGAGATGAACTATTGGTTCAATAAAACTTCTATGGAGTAATTAAGGTTCATTGCTTGTCTTGATCCAAGGGACACCTTTTCCAAATTTGATCATGCGATGCTTCTTCGGCTTGCTGAGATTTATTATGATGATTTCTCCACATCTGAATGTATAATTCTAAAGGATAAGCTACACATATACATCCATGCTGTGAGAAGAATTCATGATTTTTCTAGCCGTCATGATATTGCAAGTCTAGCTGTGGTGATGGCTCAAACTGAAAAGCACTTGGTTTTTCCATTGGTTTATCGCCTTATTGAGTTGGTATTGATTTTCTCGGTGGCAACAGCAACTGTGGAGTAGACTTTTTAGTGATAAATATCATCAAAACAGATTTGCGCAATAAAATAGGCGATGAATGGTTGAATGACTTGATGATATGCTAAATTGAGAGAGATATATTTGGGAGATTTGACAATGAGAGAATTTCGCAATGCTTTCAAAACATGAAACTTGTAGAATTCAACTTTCCTGTATTTCACAGTGGTATGTATCTTTTATATTTAAAGTTTGAAGCTATTATAATCGTACATCTATTTTATTCATAAAGTTCTATACATGTGGGATGCAGTTTGGGTTTGCAGTTGGAGCTTCTGGGTGCTCAGGCATCTAAATAGTGGAGGCATGTTTAGCTATGCATAGAAACCTCATTATGGAGGTACTAGCTTTAATGCATTTTTTTGTGTAACTTAGCATCTTGAATTGTGCCAACTATTGGATGCTTTGATTCTACTTTAATTTCAATGCAATGAAATCCTTTTTTGTGGATTAGTTGTTAATTGGAATCATGATATATATGTCTTCTCGTAACCATGATATTAGAGTATTATGTGTTTGGCCCCCTCTATCATAAAATCCTTGCTCCGCCACTAGTGAGCGAGGATCTAGGGTTAGAGAGACGGAAAGCAGAGTACGGATCAAGGAGGCATGGTGGCTTAATTCCCGCATGCAGTAAATAGACAAAGGGAGTATAAAACTGGAGTAATTTCACCAGTGCCTTTGCAAAATCTGAGTATTTTATAATTACCCTCACAAAACTAGAAACATTTCAAGTACCCTTACAAACTAAAATAAGTCATATTCACACCCTTGCCTTCTGAGTTTTCTACGGTTAATACAATATGAGCACAAGATCAAACATAATGAACTAATTGGTATTTTGCTTTCCATTGTACAATCAACTAATAAAAAATGTTAATCAATGGCCTTAATTAATACCAAGGGCATGATTAGTGAGATTTAGTGTATTACATGGATAATTGTGATCTTTCTATTTTGTAATGGTAATATTGATATAAGAGAGTTTTGTAAGGGTATGTTGAAATTTCACCTACAAAATTACTACCTTCATTCTCAAATATGTGTCACTTTTGTCAATACTTTTTTCCACAAATATGTCATTTTATAAATTCTAAGTAAAACTTTCTCATACTACCCTATCAAATTGGGTAGTTAGTCTTTGTGTGCATGTGTAAATGTAGCTAAAAACTCATTAATTATAGTAGGTGGAATTTATTTGCACATGTATTTATTAGGAGTATTTTTGATATGCCTTACTAGAATTATGATTGTCTTGATAACCACAATTTGTAAAAAAAATGACAGATATTCGAGAACGGTGGTAATATATTATGAGTCACTGAACTAAGTAATCCCACAACCACACATTAAATTGTGTAAAGTATGGAGTTCTATTTTATTTTATAAATTTACCAATATAAAAAAACATTCTACAATTTCTTATGTAGTTTTTATAAATAAAGGCTTAAAGGTATAAAACATAGCACAAAATAATATTTTGTGAATAAAACTTAGCTATTTTAGAAATTTTGGTACACCCTCTAATCCAAAAAGAGTTTCACTCTTCTATGCGTGCTAGTCAAACTTTTTTAACTTTATCTAATAACATATTTACAAACATTTAGAATGTTATAAGAAAACGACTCTTATTTTGGATTGAAGGGAGTAGAATATAAGGTTTTAGGACTTGATTCCACAATTTTAACTCAACCAATCATATCTAGAGTCTTGATTCTAACCACCTTGATCAATAGAATAATATTCTTCCTTCAAGGTTTACAAGTCACTTCATATATGTTATCCAACTAGTGGTGTTTTCAATCTAACTTTTAGTAATCCATACTACCATTAACACCCTAACCATTCAAAAGATGTTCCAAAAATCTGCCATGAACTAACGCATACAGTCCAGTGAGAAATGACAGATCAACATCAAATAACTCAAAGAAAAGAATTGATAAAATTAGGAATGACTAAAAAACAAATGTAAACAAGTAAAAGACATTAGAAGCACCAGTGCTGGGACGAACATACCATCCATGATCTTCCACTCCTGGCCTGCAGGGAGAAGAACAACCTGATGCACTTGCTGCCATCTAACCTCCTGCAACCAAACCAAAAAAGATTTGACGAAAACACAATTAAAAGTCGTGTATCACTTGTATAAAAAAAAGCGGCAACCACAGTGCGAGGAGAACCAACACAAAATCCAAATCCCCGGGGAGAGAGAGGCTTACGAGCCCCGGTCGCCGGAAATGGCTCGGAGACGCAAGCTGGAAGAAGGGAAGGAACGGAATATGAAGGGTTTATGCCTAGTTGCCTACTACTCTTTTGGGCTTTTTGTTTTGCTTCGAGCCCAACACTAGATAGGCTTTGGTATTTGGAGGCCCAGAGGCCCACCTGAACCTTATCCCTCTCTTCTTCTTGGCCACTCCACTCTAATCATCCTTCCAGGGCTTCCAATGGCCCTTTCTCCCCTGCTTCCGCGCTCTTGCTGTAGCTGCAGCGCCGTCGTTCCCGCCGCCCCGCACAGAACCAACTACAAGCCTGCGATGGCCATTTCGAATGCCACTTCTGCTACTGGCTCGCAGCTATCGCAGTTGCGCGGCCACGCGGGCGCTGGGCGCATGCGGCCCGCGCGGCAGGTGTTCGACGCAATGCCGGCGCCGGACAGGTCCCTCATCGCCTGGACCGTACTCATGTCCGGGTACTCCACCCACGGCCCCGCGTCCGAGGCCCTGCTATTGCTCCTCCGCATGATGGAGCAACTGCTAAGGCCAGACGCCTTCGTCTTCTCCGTCGCGCTGCGCGCTTGCGCCGCCGTCGGGAGCCTCCACTTCGGCAGGCAGCTCCACTGCGCGGTTTCCAAGTTGGGTTACGTGGGTGTGGACCTCTTCGTGGCGAATGGCCTCGTGACAATGTACGCGAGCTGTCGGTCGCTGAGGTGTGCCGAGAAGGTGTTCCGTGGCATTGCCAACCCTGATTTGGTTTCTTGGACCTCCATGCTCAGTGCCTACACCGAGAACGGTTGCGATGAGGAGGCGCTACTGCTGTTCATGGAAATGGCCACTTCTGGAATTGGATGTGATGCATTCGCCCTGTCTATTGCTCTCAAGGCAGCTGCGAATTTGGCCCATGCCAGTTTAGGACATCAGCTGCATTGCTCCATGATCAAGATGGGGTTCGTTGGGAGCGAGTTCTTGGAGAACTGCCTGATTGAATTTTATGGGAGTTCCGGGGAAATGAGGTTGATGCGGAAGGTGTTTGATGAGATGGATGGCAAGGATTTGGTTTCTTGGAATACCATCATCCAGTGCTATGCGAATCACCTATGTAATGAGGAGGCATTGGCTCTTTTCCGTGCAATGATGTTTGAATGCTCAGACTGTGATGAGTTTACATTGGGCAGCGTTTTGCATGTCGTTACTGCAAAAGGAGCTTTTTATCATGGTAAGGAGATTCATGGTTATGTGATCCGGGCTGGTTTGGACTCAGACAAGCATGTCATGAGCAGTCTCATGGATTTGTATGTCAATTGGGCTGCTCTGCGTAAGAAACACTGTATGTTTCCGTTGAGAATGCTAAGATACTATTTGTTGGTAGAGGGACAGCTGGATCAGTTCATCATGGCCAGCAGTTTGAAATCCTGTGCTTCTGTTTTAGATTTGGCGGCAGGAAGGATGTTACACACTTGTATTTTGAAATTAAATATGAATTCAGATGCTTTTCTGGCTAGTTCATTGATTGACATGTATGGTAAGTGTGGTTCTTTGGAGGAATCATATTTTCTCTTTTCAAGAACCAATAATCCAGGTACAGTGGCATGGTCTGCAGTAATCTCAGGAAACTGTTTGAATGGTCAGTTTGAAAGAGCATTGCATCTGTTTAGGAGGATGCAGTTGGAACATGTACAGGCTAATGAATTCACTTACACCTCTGTACTCATGGCATGTATGGCTGTTGGAGATGCCACAAGTGGCAAGGAGATTCATAGCAACTCACTAAGAAATGGTTATGGATCACATAAGTCTATTCTGAAAAGTTTGATTTATTTTTACTTAAGATCAGGACAGTTCCACCAGGCCCTTCATTTGTGCTTATCCCTCTCAGACCATGAGATTTCTTGGGGTACACTGGTTCATGAATTTGCTCAAGTTGGTGATCATGTTAGAATTCTTAATCTTGTTCATGCTATCCAACGTTCAGGTGGGGAGCTTGACTACCCAACTGCATGTCTCATTTTGAGTTCTTGTGGAAAATTGGCACTTCTTGATGAAGGGTCACAAGCGCATGCCTACATCACAAAGCGCGGCCTTGCTTTTGATGCCTGTATGAGCAATGCCCTAATTGACATGTACTCCAATTGTGGTAGCCTCAGACATGCATTTGATGCATTCAAATTTATGTCTGATAAGAGTGCATCTTCTTGGACCTCAATAATCGTAGCTAATGTGGAGAATGGTTGTCCAGAGACAGCTATTGACTTGTTTGCGCAGATGATAAGGAAGGAGAAATATCCAACTTCACTTGCTTTCTTATCTGTGCTAAAGGCCTGTGCAGATATTGGTCTTGTAAACGAAGCCTTCCAATTTTTTGTATCCATGACTGAAGTTTACAAAATACAACCTTCAGAAGGGCACTACTCCCACATCATTGAGGTGTTGGGTCGAGCCGGAATGTTCAAGGAAGCAGAGCATTTCATTGATAGTGTAGTCCCTTTTGAATCTGGTGCCTCAGCTTGGAGTTTACTTTGTTCTGCTGCCAAACAATATGGCAATGCCAAAACTGTGGAGCTTGCAGCAGACAAGCTAGCAAGATTTGTGCCAAGTCGTTGATGAGCAAATTTCACTTTCACTTTCACTTCAGAAGGCCCTTTAGAATCTGACCTGTGAACCAGTCAGTTACAAGTTCCCCTGGCACTAACATAGTATTGCCATTGCTTTAACTCCTTCTGCTCCTTGAAGTATGTGCAAATTACACTGTTGACTTGTCGGCTGAATACTTGGCAGTTTGTACAGACAGAGAACCAAGATTTTTTTTTGAAGACAGAGAACCAAGATTTTTGTACGCTCCCCACTCTTGCTTCAAGTTTTTTCTGTATGTAGTTTTTGCCAATTAACCATTGGAAATTTGGAATTCAGGAGCTCAGAGACGGTATCTACAATCAGATTCAGCAGATTTAAGAACTGTGCAGTGAACCATGAAGTGGACATGTCAGTGCTGTATATTTGTACAGAACATTACATTTTGTGTGATGTATCATTTCCTTAGTATTATACTATTCAATTTCAATGGAATAAGTATCTTCTGGTGATTGGATTTGGGAATAAAAAATATTTTCTTGGATGTTTGGATGAAACATTCTCATAATGTATGGATGGTACTGAGATTTTTTTAGGTAAAATATGACATGGTGGCTAATGACTAATGTAGACTTGGAAAGGTACACAAACACAATGTAACACCGTTTTTTAATATGATGTGAAAGTGCCATTATGTTTTCTCGATAATTAATCTCATCTGAGAGAAGATTTAATTTCATTCGAATAAACAGGGGGTAGTTAATAGGATGATTGAAGTAAAAAGTATGCCTTGCAGCTATAAAGTATGTGCCATGAAATATATTATCCTTTAGTAGATGTAATCTATATGACATGAATTTTGTAATCTCAAATCATGAATCCCTGTAACTCATATGTCTCTTAGAATTCTTCTCTTGATATACCACATATTAACTTATAAATAGAGGTTATACATATTAGAAGATGATATAAGAATGACAATAAGACAATGAGAATATATGAGAAGAAGCACTCTCTTGTTCCCTATATATTTTGTCTATTCTTTATATTTTATAGTTAGAGAGTACATTTTCTCATAACACGTTATTAATATGAGTGTCCCTATAGATTTCTCTAAACTACAATTGTTTTGTTTGATAATATTCTCTTTATCAAAGTGTCATGTTTGTACTAAGGTATCCTTTTTTTCACGATAAAATGTTATTTCAGTTTCTTTTGGATAAAATTTTTATTCTATCAAATTTTATTTTATGATTTATATATAGTTTTTCCTTTGTTGTATATTGAATCATAACCAGATGTTTACTGATCGCAACAGTTTGATCATAAACCAGAAATTTACCAATCTTGATAGTTTAATCTAAACCAAAAGTTTGCCGATCGTGATAGTTTTGTCATTCAGCATGACTAGTTGGACCATCCCGAGTCAATATGATCCGAAAGATCATTAGCAATTCATATGAAAATTCATGAAAAGACTAGAAAATTCTTCAATCTAATGGTCTCTTATGAATGGATTGCTCTTAAGAAAAATGAGACTATTATTGGTTAAAAATTGGGACTGAATCCCTTGATTTTTTGGAATACATAAAAGGAGAAATATGTGGACCCATAGATCCACCAATTAGACTATTTAGATATTTTATTATTGTTATCGATGCATCAACTAATTGGTCACATGCTCCTTATTATCAACTCGCAATATGGAATGTGCAAGATTATTGGCTTAACTAAGTTGTGAGTATAATTTAAAATTATGTTTTGATAATTCCATAGGGTTTACTTAAAAAGTTCAGTGATTATTATATATCGATTGAAATATTTATTGAACATTCTGTAGCATGTTTGTAACACCCGAGTCCATTTCAAATCCAAGACCTACCTGTGCATATATTTAGTCCTATATTAGCAGTTCAAGTTGAGATAATACTGTATGAAAACCTAAAGGAACCAGTCATACCAATCAGGTTAACCCTTTTAGGTGAAATGATGACGAAAACCCAAGTATTGGTATGGGCTAAACGTATCCAGGGTGTTGCAGATGGTATAAAAACCGACCCTTAGTTTGATTATGTCGCATGTTGTGCTATGAGTGTTGATCAAACTCGCAAATCACCGAAGGGGACCATTCTTGGTTATCTGGCCTGATCGTGTTGCATATCGCGCCGTGAACACCAGTCAGATGCACAGATCACCCGAGTGACTGGCGTGACCGACGAGGACATCAAGTCTTTTAGGGGGTAAATATAACACTCTGGCTCAGTTCACATCCAAAAGGACTAGTTGTGCATGGATTTAATCCCATATTAGCAGTTAAGATTGAGATCACACTACATAAAAGTCTGAGAGAATTAGCCATACCAACCAAGTTAACACTTTTAGGTAAAACAAGAACGAAAGTCTAAATGTTGATATGGGCTGGACATACCCAGAATGTTATAATGTTGATACAGAAAACAACATCATAAAATTACTTATTGATTATCTTGAGTTAATAGTCAAGACTATGGTTGATGAGATCGAAACTCTTAAATCTATTTGGGTTCATACTATTTTGCATGCAGTCATATTGATTTGCATTAAACCAACAAATTATTATACTTCTCCCATTAATGATTGGTTTTTGTCAAGAACCAAATATTTTCCATCTAATAATTTTGAATGTGCGATATATGTTCCGTTGCTCCAAAAACATATCAAGATAATACAACAAAAAAAAAGGTTGACAATATATGTTGAGAATGAATTTTCATCTACAATCAAATATCTTGAGCCATCAATGAGAGATTTATTTACAGCTAGATATGCTGATATTATAATCCTCGTAAAAAAAAGTTGAATAAGAAGTTCAAAGGATAATTCATTATTTGCTAGACACTTTTATAGATACAAAAAATACTAAGTCACATGTAATAGTTGCTAATGCTTCTACAAAAATTGATATTCCAGAATGACAACCATCTACGCAAAATGAGACAAAAACAAGTATAAAACATGGTAGACTATTGGGTTACAAAGAAAAAAAATCCTTGTAAAAGAAAGGATTAAATATTCAAAATGATCAAGTCAAGAAAATAATGATCCCAGAAAAATCTCTTAAAGAGACAGTAGGCATGACTAACAATGTACCTGAAGGAGTTAGGTACTTGATTTTTGTAAAAGAAATGATATCTCACTAAATTATGTCATGGCTAGAAAATTATAATACCATGATGAAATCAATGTCAATAATACATTTGTGTACAATTTAGCACTATATAAATTATGAATGATAATGAGAATTAAGAACCTAGATACCTCGAGAAATATAAACACATAAATGATTCGCCAAAATGGAAAGACACAATGGAGGTATGATTGAATTCTCTACCAAGGAGAGAAGTTTTTGGGTTTATAGCTCATACACCCGAAGTGTAAAACATGTTGGTTATCAATGTATCTTTATACGAAAATGAAAATGAAAATGAAAATGAAAATTGAGAAATTATAAGATCGTCGTGGTGTAAAAAAGCACCACGACAGGTTTTACGGACGTAACACGTATGTAGTGGCGCGAGCCGACCGTGCGACCAATCACCTCCCGCCGGGCAAGCTCAGAAATTGACATGATGATTTTATACAAGTTTGGGTCCCGGTGGGGACCCTAGTCCTGTCGGCACCCCCGGACGTGAGTCCACTGGGGAGGTTCTCTCTCGGGGAGAGAGGTTTCCAAGGGATGCCTGCTGCAAAAAGACTAAAAGCCCCTAGCTACAACTGCTGGATCGAGGGGCACCGCCGTCTTTTTATCCAACGAAGGGCTTGGATGCTTGACATGTGCCCTCGCTAGTTCTCGAGACATCTCTGACGTCACTCGTCTGCAATCTTCCCTGAGAGGCATCCATGGCCCTCCACGGGAGAGCCACGGGAGCCCTCCGGGACTTTCCACGGGAGGCGTCTGTGGCTTTCCACAGGGCCCTCCGGGACTTTTCTCAAGAGCTCTCCAGGACTTCTACTGGGAGGCGTAAATTTGCATTAAATATATGGTATGATTATTTGCATTAAATTTTACCAAAAATCTAATATTGATACGAAAAGACATACTCTCCCGTAATGGATGTAATAACTTTTTGATATTTATCACTAACAATAAAAGAAGGCATTAACTTACGTCATAACTCTCTCAAAGATTTAAACTACGAAAAAGTAGGTTTTCAAGAACAATATTCAATCAAATTGAATAAACCTATATGAATTAAAACAATATAGGAAAATGTGGTATAATCATATTATTATATATTTGATGAAGGAAAAATACAAAATGATTATATGTGCCCATATTTTTACAAAAATATATGAATTTGAATTTATGATAATTGAGTACTCATAGTTGTAAGGTCACTTCACATATGACATGAAATTGTTGGCCCAGAAGTGTCATAGTTAAGTATTATAAGGGGCAAGTTTATTTTGTTTCTCATATATGACTTAATATTTTCTCTGTTAATTCATCAACGATATGTATAGTTCTTGTCATACAGGGAAAACATTGGAACAAATGAAGTATATATATTTCATTATCTTTAAAGTATAAAGGATATATGTTTATATCTTTCTAACATATCCAAGACATAATTAGTTGTTTTTGCATATGGAGGATATCTATCTTATACCAGATATATTTCTACTTATGGTGGCATTGCTATTTCATTATATTAGATTGAGGTGTAATTTTATATGAGGATAAGGTTGCATTCATCACCCAAATGAGAAAAAAAATATATATTAAAGAAGATAGAGCAAAACTATTTCATCACTCGTGTTCTTCAAAAAGAATGATATCGGCAGTTCAAGAGATTTCTTAAGAAAGAGTTTGATGGATTTATCTATCAAGACACTTCCTATGGCAACATTCAAAAAATTGACTTTTAGTCGGTTACGTCAACTTAAAAATCTTTACTGATCTAATCATCAGGGGAAGTAAATATATATCGTACTCTTTTCTCTTAGTCATGGTTTTTTTATTGGGTTTTTCCTTGATAAGATTTTAATGAGATATACATATTCATAAGTAATAGACATATAAAAGAGAGTGCTATGAAATATATTATTCCTTAGTGCATGTCCATATCACTTCATATTTCCATTACGTTTGTCACTCATTATGTCTTTTCGAATTCTTGTCTCTTCATGTACCTCACATTAGTCTATAAATAGGGAGTTATACATATTAGAAAATGACATAAGAATGGCAATAAAACAATGAGAATGCATGAGAAGAAGCACTTTCTCATTCCCTCTGATGTACGTGGTAGTTATGACAGTGAGTACTTATGATATACAAGGATTCAAATGGTTCTGAGTTGTAAAAAATTATGAAAAAATTATTGGAGATAGAGGATGATATATTATTAAGTTTCACAAAATTTCATGATAAAATACGACTATATGTGGGAGAACAAAAAAAGACAAGAAACCAATAAATATATATATTCAATCTGACTTTATCTTTTTTGTTTCTCCTGCATAAAGTTGTGTTTGGTCACAAAATTTTTCAGATCTTCATTATATTATACTCTCTACACTCTCTAATTTTTTTATATTTTTTTGAGAACTCGGAGACTCCCGAACCACATCTCTATTATAACTACTACACATCGTAGCAAATCTGCTTCCTATATATATACACACACACCCCGAATTGGAATCATTTTTGATCCTGAAATTAATTGAAACTCGCAAATTATTCGTATTGTATTCGTTAAATGAATGAAGATATTGTCAGAAAGTGTTTTGTATTTGTTAAAGGGTAAAAGATGATGATTTAGATGAGTTCAAATCAAATATGTAAAGAAAATAAGATTGAAACGGACTTTCTGAACCCAAAACTGCAAAACAGATGGAGCCATGAAGCAAACCGAGCCCGACAAGGGCGTGCCTCGCGCGAGCACAATCCATGCCAATGGAATTTTTTTGCCTAATAACCCACAAAAAAAAAAAACAAATTCGAAAACAAACTCACAACTTTTAAATTTTGCAAAAATAGCCCTCTGTCGTGAACCGGGCCGCACGACTGAACTTCAATCGCTAGCTGGGCTAGTGACTGAAGACGTGACACGGCCCAACACCCCGCTGGCCCAGGTGCCATGCCACGCCACCTTTCAGTCGCTAGCCCGACTAGCGACTGAAACTCGCAACGTTTCAGTCACCAGCCCGGCTAGCGACTGAAAGCGCTATTTAAACTTCACCTGTCGCTTTCATAGTACGGCTGGATTCATTTTATTCTGAAAAACCAGAAATCACTGAAATCTGTTTAGAGAGAGAGAAGGAAGAGAAGAAAGAGGAGGAGAAAAACTGTTTTCGGAGGTTCTTCAAATCTGTTCGCTGAGGTACATTTTTGTTAACTCGTATATCTAGATTAATTAGATCGTTAACTCGTAGTATTTAGATAGGATTTAGATTATAAATTTATATGTTTGGTAAATGCGTGAATGTGATGGACTAAAAAATTTAAAGAACCTGTATATTAGTGTATGTTCGTAGATTAAAAAATTTGAAGAACCTATACATTATTAGTATGTGATGGACTAAAAAATGTGATGTTTTTCAAATTTGAATTTTATTAGTATGCACGTAGATTAAAATATTTGTTAGAATGTAGATGTAAAT
Organism: Pharus latifolius; assembly: GCA_019359835.1. Classification (NCBI taxonomy): domain Eukaryota; kingdom Viridiplantae; phylum Streptophyta; class Magnoliopsida; order Poales; family Poaceae; genus Pharus; species Pharus latifolius. The sequence continues at coordinate 67,291,166 of CM033320.1, read as the reverse complement.
GTTTGTTAGTACGTATATTAAAATGATTGATAATATGTAGATTTAAAAGTTTCTCTTATCTTATGTTAGGGCCCTCGCGGCCTTGCTGCCGTCGTCGCCACCGCCATCATGACCACCGTCTTGGCCTTGCCCGCACGGGTTTAGAGCGAGGGCGGCTATTATTTTAGGGTTGTAGGGTTTAGAAATTAAATTTGGTTAGGGTTAGGGTTAGGGTTGGCTTTTAGTTAGGGCTAAGGTTAGAGATTTTTTGTTGGAATAACCGAATAAAAAAAAGAAATTCGAAATCTAACCCAAAACTTTTAAAAATTTCAAAATTGACCTTCAATCGCGAATTTTGTTAGGGTTAGGAATTTGGTTAAGGTAAGGGTTAGGATTAGTGTTGGCTTTTAGTTAGGGTTAGGATTATGGTTGGTTTTCAGTTAGGATTAGGGTTAGGGTTGCCTTTTAGTTAGAGTTAGGGTTAAGGTTAGGGTTTGTTTTAGATTATGTTAGGACCCTCGCGGCCTCGTTGCCCTAGTCGTCACTGCCGTCGCCCTCGCCGTCTTGGCCTTGCCCGCACGGGTTTAGAGGGAGAGCAGCTATTTTTTTAGGGTTGTAGGGTGTATAAATTTAATTGTTCACTTCACCTTTTTCCTAGGCAAAAATCGTGTAGCCTAACAGCGACTGAAATGCAGTGTTGGAAAATTTCTGTTGTTTCAAAAATCATGTTTTTTGTAGTACTTTGAGCAATGTTGGTCCTCTAATTATACACTCTACTACAATACAAGATATAAATTAGTTTTGACACATCTCATAGTCGCAATATCGCAGTATAATTCCGCTACAGTTATTGTGCATCGCCGCACTATCCTGTTTAAACCTAACACAGAATGACAAATTGATTAGGCTATATTACAGAGCTGGTATAATCCGTAATGGAGCAAACGGTGATGATCTTGGTGGTTGTATGCATGTTTACGATCAAATGAGTTAACCACAGTCAATGTCTTTCAAAGATTTGGAGATGTGGTTAGTCGACCTGTTACAACTAAATCCTGCGACGGATAATCTCAAGGTCGAAGGCATGCTTCCGGAGGGAAACAAATGAGTGCTCAAGAGACTGAAAGGTGACAAATTATGGGGTTCGTTTGGACGATTTGTGACAAATCCAGCCTATGGTGGTGGGGTCATCATACTGTACGTTGAAATTTTACACGTACATAGTTCGGAGGGCAGTCATTCCGTGGGAAGAGAAAAGAGCTGCACTAATATCAGTACCGGAGGTCACGGTGGCGATGGCAGTGCCGATACCAGTGCCGGTGCCGATACCGATGCCGGTGGCAGTACCAATGCCAGTGTACCTTTGCAAACAGTAAGAGATACAACTCCGTTTGGTGGCCATTAAGTAGATTCAGCTGAAGAACTGCCAGAATTGGAGGAGAATTTTAATGAGGAGGAGTATACTAATCCGTCAGATATGTATGAATCTCCTGATGAACCCACGGAACAGCAGAATCCTATAAATGAATGGACTGATCCATCATCTTTGATTTTCGCTGTGGTTCCTGATGAGCTGAATTCGCGATGGTCCTATAATGAATCAACCGTCCAGCTTGGACAGTTGTTTCGGAGTAAGAAAGATGCAAAGAAAGCCATAACTGCGTGGGCTGTTTCACTAAATAGGCCATTCCGGATGGGCAAATCAAATCCGAGCCTGTGGACTGTGAGGTGCTTAGTCGAGAACTGTCCATGATACGAACATGTCACACGGCCACGAGATGGCCCTTTCTTTCAGGTGACCAAAGTCGAAGACCACAGATGTCTGGCTGAGGGCATGGTGCACCAACATAGAAATATCACTTCCAGTTTTGTTGCCAACCTGATATTGTCAGTAGTAAAGAAAAATACAGCAATGACACCGAAAGTGATAATTACACATGTCGCGGAGAAGTACGGTTATAAGATCAAGTACAGGAAGGCATGGAGGGCTAAACAGAGGACGCTGGAGGAGCTTTTTGGGACATATGTTGAGGCATACAACTTCATACCGAGGCTGTTGCGGCGCATATGCGAAGCAAATCCAGGCACAGTCACCGAAATTGTTGATACGCCGGCAATCGGCTCGGAGGGTGTTGTGACTCCTGGGTGCATGGTACTACGGAGATTTTTCTGGGCATTTCAATAGTGCGTTGCATCATTCAGGTACATGAAACCCGTGCTTTGCCTTGACGGAACATTTTTGACTGAAAAATAGCAGGGAACTCTGCTGACTGTCGTGGCTGTTGATGCCAACAACCAACTTCTCCCCACAGCATATGCCGTGGTCGAGGGGGAGAACTACAGCAGTTGGTTGTGGTTCTTGAGCAAATTGAAGAATGAGGTCGCCAAAAACCGAGAGCGTGTGTGCTTGATTCACGATCGAAATAGAGGAATGCTGAGTGCGATCGAGTACATGCAATCGGGAGTGGATCCATCACTGAGTTGGGATGACTTGCAGAGTCGTTGGTGCTCTCGGCATCTTGGGGCGAATTTTCACACTCGTTTCAAGAGCAGGCGCCTAATGTAGGTGTTCAAATGGCTTACCAAACAGAACTAAGAGTCAAAGTTCTCAAATATATGGAAGTCGCTGGAGGAAGGTACGTTGGCGGAATTGCAAGAGGCAGGTGCTCCAGAAGATGGCGGCGTTACCAGCGCGGAAAACCATCGGAGTCATCTGAGTTTCAGTCAATGGATTCAGCCCAAACCAATGGAGAAGTGGTCGTTGCTGCACGACACAGGCGGGGCTCGGTACGGAATCATGATGACAAATCTGGCCGAGGTGTATAACTTCGTCCCGAAAGGTGTGCGATGCTTACCACTCACTGCAGTAGTTGAGATGACATTCTATCACACAGTAGCATACTACGATAGCAGGAGTTTGGCGGCATCAAGTCTTGTGCATGACCCTTTAGTACACTGGCCCAAAAAGATCAATGATTACCTCGAATTTCGGACGAGGAAGTCGTTGACACATGACGTCTCAGTGCTGAGTCGTTTGAACGGAAACTACGAGGTTCGGCTAAGGCACAAACATGTCCGTGGCAAATTGCGAGCTGGTCAGGTCCACGAATGTTGAATTACAAATGCAGATGCCAAATGCACATGTAACAAGCCTCAACTGCTGCACATTCCTTGCTCGCATGTCATCATTTCCTGCTCCATTCCTGGGATCGATCCGGCACAGTATATCTCAACCTATTATACTCTGCAGTACTTGTGGAAAACCTAGGAGGGTGTCTTCCATGGGTTTGCGGCGAGGGAAAACTATTGAGAGCTGTCGTCGGAAGATGCCATCACGTGGATCCTAGACAAGAGGCTCTTCGTAGGCCATGTCGATCGACGTCGATCCAGGAAGATACAGAACGATATGAATGCAGCGGAGCGTGAAGATGACCTACGTAGATGCAACGCTTGTAGGCAGCCTGGATGTCACATAAGAAATCGATGCCCGCAGGTGGCAGGCGCATCAACATCGTCGCGAAACTGAAGCAATACAATTTCCCTGTATGTGTTGTACTGAATTTTCCTAAATAAAACTGTAATGTTGTAATGCCTTGTCGTGAATATTCGTAAGTAATACTGAATGTTTGTTAATTAATTGTAATGTTTCAACTTGTCGACCAATATGTGACAACTGCAGGTATGGCAGACAACCATCAGCTTCCCGAGCTGATTGCACAGCACCATTAGGAGCGTCACCATACTCGACGCCTTCTACAGGGCACCGTTCTCCTAGCTCTGCGCATGAGGACACCGCATGAGATGTGGCCTCTAGATGAGTGGTTTGTGCCTTATTTGCTCAAGATCGGACTGTTGCCGTTCGCCCGCATGGTAGATCGGGCGAGGCGATTCCCCTTCGACCAAGCCCTAGTTACCGCGCTTGTGGACCGATGGAGGCCCGAGACGCACACGTTCCACTTCAGCTTCGGCGAGCTCACCATCACACTGCAGGACGTCAGCATGCTGCTTGGGCTGCCTATCCGCGGGGAGATATATGTCCCTGCGGCCATCGATAGAGTTGCATGGCGCCTAGATTTCCTACAGCGCTTCGAGGGAGTAGGGCCAGCGGGGGCTTTGCGCAGGATGCGGGAGTTCCCCAGAGTTACCTGCGTGCAATGCGCGGTGGTGCGCTCCTCTTGGCCGCTCCAGAGGAGGTCTTCAGACGCCACCTTGAGGTGTACTTGTTGTACCTGTTTGAGTGGTTGCTCTTCCCTGGCACCTACGGAGACATCTGCGAGCGGCAGTACGTTGAGCTCGCTAGGAGTATTGCTGACTTAGACCTGGGGCACGTGCCGCGGTTCAATTTCGGATCCGCCGTGCTCTGCCACACCTACAGGGGGTTGTGCGATGCCACGAGGAGAGACCAGGTGAGCTCTCTTTTCGCTGGGTGTGCCATCCTCTTGCAGATGTGGTCGTACGAGCATTTCCCCATCGGCCGACCGCTGGTTCCGCGGGATCAGTTCGCGTTGGCCGGTGATGCGAGGGACGGCTCCGTGATGGGATAGAGGTGGGCTAGGCTGAGTTTGAGGTGGGCCACAGATCAAGGGCACCTTTGTTATCCTTCGTACGCGACGAGCTTCGATCTGCTCTTCGATGACAGCGTCATCTGGGATCCGTGGACCACCGCAAACCTCCAATCCGTCGCTCCGGTTGGCCTTTCTTCTCTTTGTACGCAAGATGCTGTTTACTGGCGCACCAAGGTTCTTCTCGTCTTCTCACATATGATTGAGGGTACTCGCCTAAGCGAGTTATGCGCCAGTTCGGCCTATGCCAGCTTGTCCCCGTGCCGCCTCCTCGAGAGATCCCGCACCATATCCACGAGTACATCAAATATGCATTACATTCACAAGTTATTTTATACATGATTTTTGTCACTAACTAATTACTTTGTCCGCAGGCAATTGAGGAAGGGTCGAGTGAGGGACGATTTCGTTCGTCGGCAGTGGCCCTATGTGTAGTAGTGGATGGCTTGGGCCCACACACGCACGGTCGAGGAGCACAAAGCGTACAGCCACGACATCCATTTTTCGTACATGTCCTGGTACGGACCTCGCACGATCTATCGATTGGTGGGCGGTCCACCAGCCGAGCCTGATGAGCCTGTCCCTCCTATCACCATCGGCGAGGACTACGACCGACGCCTTGCGGGGCGAATCCACTCTTTTGTGAGTTCCTTAGCTCTTTGCAACCTTACTTTCACATGAATTGTCATTCTATAATTGCATTAATTCATGTGCGCAGCTAGACATCCTCGGCGACATCTCTACTGGTGCATGGGACATGATGCTCAAGTCCCGCCTCAAACCCACCATGCCCAGGGACGATGTGCATGCATATTATGCAGAGGTCGAGCGGCAGGTCGATCAGATTTTGATCGATTTCAGAGTGCTCCTGCCACCTCACTTGACCGTGATTCCCCCACCATCACCGTCGGCGTCGGGTACTTCATCGCATGTGCCACCAGTGGACCGTCCGTCGTCGTCGCGCCCTCTACCACTGCACACGCGTTCCGTGTCTGCCGATAGCTCTTCGGATGAAGAGCTCGATATTCCTGCGTGGCACCAACCTCTCGACCAGACACCGCAGCATCCTACGCAGCCTGGCTTTCTTGCCAATGCTCCACCACCTACGCAGCTGACACAGCCTTCCCAGGCTCCGCCGTCTGTGCAGACACCACCAGCGAGGAGACGGCGCGTCAAGGATCGTCAGCCCCCCTCTCGTTACACACCATCGGAGTATCAGGGCCCCCCACTGAAAGGGATTTAGGATATCGACTAGAGGGGGGTGAATAGGTGATTTTAACAAATTAACAATTAATCAAACAATTAATAGTAAATGAGAGCAAATAACTAACACAAGATGAACAATGAACAATTTTAACACAAGGATATATCCCGTGGTCTCGGTGATTTGCCGATCACCCCTAATCCATGTTGAGGCAAACTCAAATCTCTAACCGCTCCTCTATCTAGTTAACCTTCTCTCGATAAGTGACCTAGATCTTGAGCCGGATTAGTGTGATGAGTTATCCAAACCTCGATTTCACTAATGAAGCACTTTACCACTCCGGCAAGGCGTGCTCAACCCTTTCACAAGACGTTTTGAGGCTTCTTCACAATCTTCCTTGAAGAGCTCTCCAAAACCTTCTCTCGAGTCGTCTAGGAGCTGGCAAACTCCAAGAGTAACAAGCCGGTGATGATCACTTAACCTTCTTCTAGTGCCACAAGATTGATTTAGTGATCTAAATGCAATGCACTAGAGGATCTCAAATGCACACTCTCACAAATTCGAGAATTAGAATCATAGAGTGTATGAAACTTGCTTAAGCTCTCAAGGATGATGACAATGTTCATAAATATGCCAAAGGTTATGAACAGGGCCGTGCATGGGAGTATATATACCCCCCCACAATAAATATAGCCGTTACAGGCCGTTGGGAGAAAAAGATCACTTGGCGGTCAGACCGCCGCAATTGCAACGGCATTAAACAGGTGCAATAAATGCTCACCTGCCCTTGTCAGGCACACTCACGGTCAGACCGGAGCCAATTGCGGTCAGACCGTGAAACTGTCCAGAGACGACATAGTTTCTGGACACGTTATACGGTCAGGCCGATAAATACGGACAGACCGGCCATACGGTCAGACCGTAGTTCAAAAACACGGTCAGACCGATTTCTCGGTCAGACCAGTCTAACAAACGGTTAGACCGTCATAACACAATACAACAGAAAGATAGATCAAGAAGTACCAGGAGACTGACCTAGATTTTAACTACGGACAGACCGACCTTTTAAATGTATACACTAGACTTGATATAACGTCGGTCAGTCCGAAACCCTATTCGGTCAGTCCGTATATTTGGTCAGACCGGTCTAACAAACGGTCAGATCGACTGAGACAGAGTTGAGTAGAAATGAGCTGAAACAAGCATTTTCAAAGAATATGACCTTCTAGTATGCAATGCAAGTTGATTTTATGATTTGTGGCACATAGATGAAGAATTTTGTGATACACCACATGCTCCTCTTAATAGTACGGCAACTATCCTAAAATCCGATTAAAATTCTTCTCTAATCACCTTAGACCGGTAAAATGAAAAGACCCTATTTCGTACCTTTGCCTCTTTGATCAATGCCCTTTCTTCATCATGAGGCTCTTTCTTTGCCTTTCATTAACCTGTCTTTTGAGTTTCTTCTTGACACAACTTAGCAGGTATCGTTAGTATAGCATTTGTAGTTGTCATTAATTACTAAAACACTCTTTAGGGGCCTAGAAGCTGTTGCATCTAGGCCCGTCATGCCTAACCCTGATTTTGATGATTAATGAAAACAAAGTGTTCTGCACTAACTGTGCTTTTTGAGATTGATTGATACAGGATCAGTTGGGAAGAAACACAAGAGGATCAACATGAACCCAACTCAAAGTGAAGCACAAGACGCAGAAGAGCAAGAGACGAGACGCAAATCTTGAAGATGCGAAAGACCTCAGGTATTACGAGTCTTTATTTTTACCGATCTTGGCGTGTGGAGATGATCGGTTAGGTAAATTCTTTTCTAGTTTTAACCGTACTATAAAGAGGGGTAGCGAAAGTCCTCTTTTTATCTCCAGCACAAACCGAGAAATCTAGGTCTTTGCATCGCATCATTTTCATGTGGATTTGGTTTTGAACTTATTTGAAAAACCTGGTTTTTCAGTTCTGTTTTTGACAGCAGAAGAGTATTTACATTTTTTCAGAAAGATCTAGGTAGATCTGGCTTTTGCTTCTGTTGACAAAATTGTAGCCCTTGAAATTATCTTTCCAACGCGTTATTAAACACCTCTTTTGGATTTCTGGATTTAAAGTTATAGCTGTTTTTGTTCATGCTGACTGTCAGTTTTCATAACTGACTGTCAGTTTGAATGTCAGTTTAGTGTAACTGACAATTGTCCAGAGAGGGTGTATTTTGTGCTCAAAATTTTTGTACTAAACTGACTGTCAGTTTGTCTATACTGACTATCAGTTGGGGTTTCGACCAGAGAGTTTTTAACTGAGTTTCTATTTGTTTTTGGTCGAGTTAGTGGTCGAACTGACTGTCAGTTTGTGTAACTGACTGACAGTTGTGGGTTCCAGCTTTCCTTTTTCGACCACGAACGGCTAGCAAAGTTTTCGTCCGTAAATTTTGTCGGCCGTTGTGCACTAAACTGACTGTCAGTTTGGGTTGCTGATTTTCAGGCCTAGCTCCAACGGTTCATTTGCCTCTTGAGGCTATAAATAGGGGCTTTGGGCATGTGTTTCTTACAACAAGCAACAGCATTTCATATACACTCTTGAGCATTAGTTTCTTATATAAAATCTTGATCTGTTGATCAAGTCGAGTGCTTTCCGATCCACCGAGAGTTTCAGTTCTTTTGCATTTGCATCCACTTAGCTTCTCGGTGCGTGTTTGGAGGTATAGAGAAGACCTCGCTGCCTGTTATTCTTGGTGAGCGCCCTCATCTAGACGGTTCGGAGGCGTGGCCGTTGATCTCTCCATTCGGAGATTGTTGGAGAGGCTCGGCAAGTGTGTACAAGACATCGGTGCTCGCCTTTCCGGAGTGGGCAAGGAGCAACCTTAGTTGATAATACTCTTCGTGAGTATTGAGGCAAAACTCAAGTGACTTGAGTGCTTCAACGAGGATTAGTGGAGACTGGGCGAGTCTCCGATACCTCGGTAAAAACAACTGTGTTCGTTCTCTATTCTTTCTCTTTAAATATATTAAATTGCATTTGGTTCTTCTTGGTATAAAAACTTGTTTTTATTTGAAGTTTTTAAAGCCTCCTATTCACCCCCCTCTAGTCGGCATCCTTGATCCAACACGTGGTATCAGAGCAAGGTCTCTCGATTCATTAGGCTTTACCGCCTAGAGAGAGGATATCGTCAAGTGGTGATTTTCTTCTCGGTCATACCGGTCGTGCGCCTATCTTTGATGGGACAAACTATCCTTATTGGAAAGTGCGCATGTCGGTATTCCTAGAAGCTATGGAGCTTGATGTATGGGATATCGTTAAACTCGGCTTTACTCCTCCGGTTGATCCGGCAAGTCAGTCTGAGGATGATAGGAGAAAGTTGCATTTAAATGCCCGTGCAAAAAATGCACTCTTTGCTGGTTTATCTTTGAATGAGTTCAACCGTGTGAGCAATCTCACGACTGCTCATAAGGTTTGGACTACCCTCGAAGAAATTTACGAGGGCACAACAAAGGTTAAAGAGGCAAAATTGCTAATGGTGAGGCAAAAATATGAGACATTCACCATGTCATCAACCGAGTCCGTGGATTCCATGTTTACTCGGTTAAATAACATTGTGAATGAACTCAAAGGTCTTGGTGTTGTTTTTACTGACCTTGAGCTTGTGAGAAAGATGCTTAGGGCTTTGCCGGAAAGCTTCGACACTTTGGTCACGGTCCTCACAAACTCCGATCTATCGACCACAACACCAACCGATCTTTATGGGAACCTCATCACCCATGAGATGCACAAGAAGGAAAAGAAGGAAGCCGCCGAACCCACGGAGACAAAGAAGAAAGCTTTGGCTTTCAAAGCCAACGCAAGGAATGATTCAAGCGATGGCTCCTCCGATGAAGACCTCGCACTCATGGTAAAGAACACTCAAAAACTCCTTCGCAGGTTGCATAAGAAAGGTGTCAACATTGACACACGACCAAAGGGGCAAAAGCAAAACAACTTCAAGGACATCATTTGCTATGGATGCCATGAGAAGGGACACATAGCATCAAGATGTCCAAACAAGAACAAGGCGTGGAACAAGAAGAAGAATGAAGAAATCAAAGAAGCCTGTTTTGGAGAGTGGATGTCCGGCGGAGAGAGCTCCGACTCCGACTCTGACAACGAAAGAAGTTGCTCCAAGAAGATGGCCGGACTAGCTTTCGGCAACATCAACACTTCAACTAGCTCATCCATTTGCCTTATGGCTAAAGGCGATGAAAAGGTACATACTAACGATCCATCATATGATGACTTAGTTGAAATGATAACCGAATTGAATGAAGTTTTTGGAAAAACTAAAAAGAAGTATAAGGCGCTTAAGGAAGAACATTCTTCCCTACGCGCTCAATACTCCGAGCTTAAAGAATCTTATGAATGCATGCTTATAAAAGATATTACAAATATCTCATCTAAGGTAGATGTTTCAACTTCATGTAATTTGGATGATTCTCCTTCTAGTAGTCATCACATTCCATGTGTTTCTAATGATAACATCTTAAATGAAAATAGTGAACTTAAGGCACAAGTTGAAAAATTTGGAAAAGGTTTAGAAAATTGTTATAAAGGTAAAATATCTCTTGATCTAATCCTTAGTAAACAAAAATGTTCTTTTAGAAAAGAAGGATTAGGATATTTTCAAAAGAAAGGAAGAAAACAAAATTCTAAAACTATATTTGTTAAAGCATGCAACATATTTTGTCATAAATGCCATGAAACCGGTCATTCACATGAAGCATGTCCCTTAATGACTCCTAATTATTTTGATACTTGCTACATGCTTCAAAAGTCGAGAAAAGGTTATGCTATAGCAAAGTATGTTGGTGCACCCATGTTAAATAAAAGAAAGAAATCTATTTGGGTGCCCAAAGCTTTGATTGCTAACATTGAAGGACCCAAAAAGGTTTGGGTACCTAAAAGAACTTAATCCTTTTTATGCAGGTGAACTACAAGACCGGTGGGAGGCATTGGGTGCTAGATAGCGGATGCTCCGAACACATGACCGGCAACAAGAAGTTGTTCACCTCAATAGAAGACAACTCAAGCGAGAACCAAAAGATTACCTTTGGCGACAACCGTCAAGGAAATGTGGTCGGCTTGGGTAAAATCGCAATCTCAAATGATCTATCTATTTCAAATGTTTTATTGGTCGAATCTCTGAATTTCAATTTGCTTTCCGTTGCTCAAATTTGCGATTTTGGTTTTAGTTGCACGTTCTTCCCAAAAGAAGTTTTGGTTGAAAGTTTAAAAGATAAATCTTTGATCTTTAAAGGCTTTCGGTTTGGAAATCTTTATTTGGTTGATTTTCATTCAAAAGATGCATCTCTTTCAACATGTCTTGTCTCTCAAACCTCAAAAGGTTGGCTATGGCATAGACGACTTGCACATGTTGGTATGCATCAATTGAGAAAACTTTTAAAACGTGATTTGGTTGTTGGCTTAAATGATGTAAATTTTGAAAAGGACAAACCTTGTAGCGCTTGTCAAGCTGGCAAGCAAGTAGCTACTTCACATCCAACTAAGCGCATTCTTTCGACTTGCAAACCTTTGGAACTTCTTCATATGGATTTATTTGGACCTTCTGAGTTCCAAAGTAGGGGGGGTAGCAATTATGGTTTTGTGATTGTTGACGATTTCACTCGCTATACTTGGGTTTTCTTTATTTCTCAAAAATCTGAAACTCCCGATGTTTTCAAAAGTTTTGCAAAACGTGTTTCCACTGAATTCGAATTATCCACCAAGAAAATCCGTAGTGATCATGGTGGAGAGTTCGTTAATTCAACTCTATTTGATTTTGTGACTCTCTTGGAATCAAACACGAATTTTCCACATCCTACACTCCACAGCAAAATGGAGTTGTTGAAAGGAAAAATCGAACACTTATAGAAATGGCAAGGACTATGCTAAGTGAGTACGATACTCCTACTCGCTTCTGGGCTGAAGCCGTGCATACTGCTTGCTATTCTATAAATCGGCTTTATTTGCATCCTCTTCTAAATTTGACTCCTTATGAACTTCTTGTTGAGCGAAAGCCAAATATTTCTTATTTCCGAGTTTTTGGATGCAAATGTTATATTCTTAAGAAAAGAAATTTTGGTGGTAAATTTCAAAGAAGAGTAGATGAAGGCTTTCTAGTCGGATACTCCACCACTAGTAAAGCTTATCGTGTTTTCAATAAAAATACAAGTTGTATTGAGGAGTCGGGTGATGTCGAATTTAATGAAACTAATGGCTCACAAAAGGAGCAAGTATCTCATGAAGTTTCAGGTGAAGATCTTCAAGAAGCAATGAAGAACATAACCATTGGAGACATCAAGCCAATGGAGGAAGATCAAGAAGATGATGTCAACATTGAAAATGTTGATCAAGACGAATCATCATCTCATCCTCCAGAACAAGGTCAAGATGAAGCAGTACAAGATGAAGAACCAAGGCAACACCAAACCATCACCAAGGATCACCCTCTAGACCAAATATTGGGTGACGTCAGTAAGGGTGTTCAAACTCGATCTCGTATTGCTGCATTTTGTGAACATCATTCTTTTGTATCTTCTTTAGAACCCAAACATGTTAATGAAGCTTTAAATGATCCTGATTGGGTTAATGCCATGCATGAAGAACTTAACAACTTTGCTAGAAATGAAGTTTGGACTCTAGTTGAAAGACCCAAAGATCATAATGTTATTGGAACAAAATGGGTTTTCAGAAATAAGCAAGATGAAAATGGTGTTGTAATTAGAAACAAAGCTCGTCTTGTTGCTCAAGGCTTCACTCAAGTCGAAGGTTTAGACTTTGGTGAGACTTTTGCACCTGTAGCAAGGCTTGAAGCTATTCGTATTCTTCTTGCTTATGCATCTTGTTTTAATATCAAACTTTTTTAAATGGATGTTAAAAGTGCTTTCTTGAATGGTGAAATTTCTGAACTTGTTTTTATTGAACAACCTCCTGGCTTTGAAGATTCAAAATTTCGAAACCATGTATTTAAATTGTCGAAAGCTCTCTACGGTCTCAAACAAGCTCCTCGGGCTTGGTATGAGCGTCTTAGAGACTTTCTATTATCAAAAGGTTTTAAAATTGGGAAGGCTGATACAACTCTCTTTACAAAGAAAATTGAAAAAGATTTGTTCATTTGTCAGATTTATGTTGATGATATTATATTTGGATCTACTAATGAACATTTCTGTCATGAGTTTGGAGAGATGATGTCTAGGGAGTTCGAGATGTCCATGATTGGTGAGCTGAGCTTCTTCCTCGGTCTGCAAATCAAGCAACTCAAAAACGGTACGTTCGTGAGTCAAACAAAGTACGTGAAGGACTTACTCAAGCGCTTTGGGATGGAAGACGCTAAGGCAATCAAAACTCCCATGGCAACCAATGGACATCTGGACATGGACAAAAGCGGCAAATCGGTCGATTCTAAACTGTATAGGTCTATGATTGGTAGTCTTTTATATCTTACTGCATCTAGGCCTGATATCATGTTTAGTGTATGCCTGTGTGCTAGATTCCAATCTGATCCTAAGGAATGTCATTTAATTGCTCTTAAAAGAATTCTTAGGTATTTAAAATGCTATCCCAGTTTAGGCCTTTGGTATCCTAAAGATGCAAATTTTGAATTAATTGGTTATTCTGATTCTAATTATGCTGGGTGCAAGATTGATCGTAAGAGCACATCTGGTAGTTGTCAGCTGTTGGGGAGATCATTAGTATCATGGTCATCTAGGAAACAAAACTCTGTAGCTCTCTCCATAGCTGAGGCTGAATATGTGTTTGCAGGTAGTTGCTGTGCTCAATTATTGTGGATGAAGCAGACATTTTTGGATTATGGGATTATATTTGATAAAGTGCCACTCTTATGTGATAATGAAAGTGCCATTAAAATTGCAAATAATCCTGTTCAACATTCTAGAACTAAGCATATTGAAATAAGGCACCACTTTATTAAAGATCATGTGGCAAAAGGAGATATTGATGTGAATTATGTTAGAACTAATATGCAACTAGCTGATATTTTCACAAAACCCTTAGATGAAACAAGTTTTTGCTTTTTAAGGGGTGAACTGAACATTATTGATATATCAAATGCTAGTTGATGTGCTAAATGAGCTGCTTGTATAAAATATTATTATTTTATTCCCTCTCTGGTCTTAGATTGCCTCTGGTTGAAATTGACCAAACTGACAGTCAGTTCCTATAACTGACAGTCAGTTCAGTAGTTAGGAGCCTGGTCTTAGTCTCTAGTCGAAGTCAGTGTCATAACTGACAGTCAGTTTCAAAAACTGACAGTCAGTTACGTGCATTTGATTTTGGTCATAGCTCCTGGTCGTGTTCGAGCCCCCAACTGACTGTCAGTCTCATACACTGACTGTCAGTTTCAAAACGCAGTTCTGTGAACTGACTGTTAGTATGGTATACTGACTGTCAGTTCCAAGTTTCTGAGTTTGGAACTGACTGTCAGTTTATTAAACTGACTGTCAGTTTGGGTCTCCAGAACCCTTAAAACCCTCGTTTCTTTTCTCGCCTCTTCACCTTATCTCGCCGCCGTTTCTGTTTTTGCGCTTCCTCGCCGTCGCCTTTTCGCTCCTCCTCCACGCCGTGCCGCGCCGCCGTCTCCTCACGCCTCTTCTCGTCGCCGGTGAACTCCTCACCGCCGACGCCACCATTCTCGCCGGTCTCGACCGCGACGATCTTTGCTCCTCTGTTCTCCGGTGTCTTCATCGACTCGGCCTCTCCTCGTCGAAGATCCTTCTCCTCGTCGTGTGCAGTGTTTGTGTTCCTCCTCGACGTGGTGTGCCTCGTCGTGCCGGCCGAAATTCGTCATCCAGATCTGATCGTCGTTTCGACTTCTTCAGTTCCTCTGTTCAGGTTGTTTCTTCTCTTCTCTCCTCTGTTTTCCAGTCGTTCCTTAGCCATGTCTGATCAGGCCGGTCCCTCTCGCCGTGGGGCCCGACGGAAGAATGCGGCAAACAGCCAGCGTTCATCGGGTCAGACGTCCGAGAACCGACCCTCGCCTCCGCCTGAGCGCGTGCCGTGGATTATTCACGTTGGCACGCGAGCCGCCTTCGCTCGCTCCGCTCTGTGAACCCGTACCTGTCGCCGCGACCCACTGGTCGCGACGGGTGCGCGGTGCTCACCTGCTACACAAACCTTCATTTAGACCTGTTTACCAGCGTCTATAGCCGCGCTCCCATCTTTGCCCACCGCTCTCTGTCGTGGGGTACGATCGCCTCTCGCACAGGCATCGCTACCCTCGCAGATCTCTTTGGCACTGTAGGGATTCGCGACTTAGTCGCGGATTCCTCTTTTCACTGGGCTGAGGGGCCCATACGTCAGTTTTATTCCACCGTCTTCGTTTCCCCTCAGCGCGATTTCATGACCTTCATGACGGGCCTCCAGGTCCACACCGTCACGAAGGATCAGTTGGAGTCCGCGCTCGGACTGGTGCGCCCTCTTTCTGGCCGCCAGCTCCACACTCTTCCTGACCTCGAGCGTCGGGAGGTGGCCATGCTCTATTCCGGCCCCTTCCAGCTCCGTCACATCACTGGCCTGCGCCGCGATGTTGACCTGGCTCTGCGGATCCTCCGTCTCACTCTGGTCCCCATGAGCGGAGACAGAGCCAGGGTCACCTATCTAGGGCTCCACGTCCTGATTTCTATCTTCCAGGAGGAGCCCTTCGACGTTGCTGATCTCATCATCAGTGAGATTCAGCACGTCCTTCTCTCCCCGCGCCGTCAGCTGATATACGCTCCGTATATCATGGCGGTGCTTCTCCATATCCGGGCCGTTGACACTGAGCTGCCACGGCCCCATCATCCTTTGCTCTTTTATCCTCCGGGTCAGGCTGATCGTCGGCTCGGTGCTCGCCCTGCTCCAGCTGCTGGCCCTGACTCTCCCGCATCTGATGATGATGCTGCGGGGGACTCAGAGGATGAGGCTCCAGTTCAGGAGTCTGCCCCAGCACCTGCTTCAAACCTTGGCGCCGGATCTTCTGCGGCGTCACCTTCTCTACTCCAACAGGTTCTTCAGACCCAGCAGCAGATCCTCAGCACCCAGGCGGAGCATCATCAGATGCTGCTTCGTTTGGTCGCGCAGCAGGAGGAGATACTGCGACGTCTGCCTGCGTCAGACTCTCCGGTCCCTCGCAAGAGGGCCCGCCCTGCGTCATCTTCTCCGAGCTCTGCTACAGGACCTATTGATCCAGCTCCTGCGACACCAGCTCCGGCTCCAGTTGCTGCAGCTCCTGCTCCCGTTGCAGCGGTGACTCCTCCGGCGTCTCCAGCCGTCGATCCGACTGTATCTCCAGATGGCTCCGGAGATACAGCCGTCTTAGGATTTTCTTCAGATGATGAGCCTTAGGCTCTGATTTTTATCTTTTGCTTCCCTTTTTGTGCTTGATGCCAAAGGGGGAGAAGTATTTTTTGGATAGTATATTGGTATATTGGATATTAGTCTGTTTATATCTTTTGATGTATTGAACAAATGATCTTTTATATATATGGAGATGTTTTTGGTTATCATATATGTCTGTGTGTCATCTCTTTAGATCTTTTTAGCTCTGATACATATGATGACTTGTGTTTAGCGCTGATATAAATGATGTCATTAGTTTCTTGAGATGATGCTCTTGAACTTTGATATGTGATTATAGCTCTGATACATTGATATATATGATGTCTTGATGTGCATGTGTATGCTCTGATATGACTTGTGGATATTTGCACATCTGTGACCTGCTTATGTATGAGATGCCCTGATGTGTATGTATGAGTTTATGATCTTGTATGATGAGATACATATACTCAGGGGGAGCTATCTCATTTATTTTATTTTTGAACACTTGTTGTCATCAATCATCAAAAAGGGGGAGATTGTTGCATCTAGGCCCGTCATGCCTAACCCTGATTTTGATGATTAATGAAAACAAAGTGTTCTGCACTAACTGTGCTTTTTGAGATTGATTGATACAGGATCAGTTGGGAAGAAACACAAGAGGATCAACATGAACCCAACTCAAAGTGAAGCACAAGACGCAGAAGATCAAGAGACGAGACGCAAATCTTGAAGATGCGAAAGACCTCAGGTATTACGAGTCTTTATTTTTACCGATCTTGGCGTGTGGAGATGATCGGTTAGGTAAATTCTTTTCTAGTTTTAACCGTACTATAAAGAGGGGTAGCGAAAGTTCTCTTTTTATCTCCAGCACAAACCAAGAAATCTAGGTCTTTGCGTCGCATCATTTTCATGTGGATTTGGTTTTGAACTTATTTGAAAAACCTGGTTTTTCAGTTCTGCTTTTGACAGCAGAAGAGTATTTGCATTTTTTTCAGAAAGATCTAGGTAGATCTGGCTTTTGCTTCTGTTGACAAAATTGTAGCCCTTGAAATTATCTTTCCAACGAGTTATTAAACACCTCTTTTGGATTTCTGGATTTAAAGTTATAGCTGTTTTTGTTCATGCTGACTGTCAGTTTTCATAACTGACTGTCAGTTTGAATGTCAGTTTAGTGTAACTGACAATTGTCCAGAGAGGGTGTATTTTGTGCTCAAAATTTTTGTACTAAACTGACTGTCAGTTTGTCCATACTGACTGTCAGTTGGGGTTTCGACCAGAGAGTTTTTAACTGAGTTTCTATTTGTTTTTGGTCGAGTTAGTGGTCGAACTGACTGTCAGTTTGTGTAACTGACTGTCAGTTGTGGGTTCCAGCTTTCCTTTTTCGACCACGAACGGCTAGCAAAGTTTTCGTCCGTAAATTTTGTCGGCTGTTGTGCACTAAACTGACTGTCAGTTAGGCAAACTGACTGTCAGTTTGGGTTGCTGATTTTCAGGCCTAGCTCCAACGGTTCATTTGCCTCTTGAGGCTATAAATAGGGGCTTTGGGCATGTGTTTCTTACAACAAGCAACAGCATTTCATATACACTCTTGAGCATTAGTTTCTTATATAAAATCTTGATCTTTTGATCAAGTCGAGTGCTTTCTGATCCACCGAGAGTTTCAGTTCTTTTGCATTTGCATCCACTTAGCTTCTCGATGCGTGTTTGGAGGTCTAGAGAAGACCTCGCTGCCTGTTATTCTTGGTGAGCGCCCTCACCTAGACGGTTCGGAGGCGTGGCCGTTGATCTCTCCGTTCGGAGATTGTTGGAGAGGCTCGGCAAGTGTGTACAAGACATCGGTGCTCGCCTTTCCGAAGTGGACAAGGAGCAACCTTAGTTGATAATACTCTTCGTGAGTATTGAGGCAAAACTCAAGTGACTCGAGTGCTTCAACGAGGATTAGTGGAGACTGGGCGAGTCTCCGATACCTCGGTAAAAACAACTGTGTTCGTTCTCTATTCTTTCTCTTTAAATATATTAAATTGCATTTGGTTCTTCTTGGTATAAAAACTTGTTTTTATTTGAAGTTTTTAAAGCCTCCTATTCACCCCCCCTCTAGTCGGCATCCTTGATCCAACAGAAGCTACACCCACAGAGGGGGAGGAGGGGGCAGTAGTGTGATGTAGGGTTTTCTCAGACTGTTCAGTTTGTTCGTACGTTTTTGTCAGCTTTCCTACTTTTTGGGTTTGCATCTGTCGCACTTTTTTACTGTTCAACTTTTGTAGGACTCTGCATTTCTACTTTTCAGCTTTTAGCTTTTTATCTTTTCAGCTTTTCAGCTTTTATACGATTAGTCTTTTCAGCTTTTGCACCTTTCATCATTTGAGTGGAGATGTCTGGTTTCGTACAGATGCGTTCAACCAACGACACAACTCTTCATGACTAGCACTTCTATAAATTAAGTCGTTCAACTCAAAGCACAACTCGCACTCCTCTAACACGCCCATCTAAACATGGTGAGCGACAGTAGCTGTGGCCGGAGAAGAAGACGCAACAAGGTAAGTACATAATCAGCTCGCATAAACGAAGCGCAAATTTATGCATCACTTTCTAGGTTATTCCCTTCTATTCGTAGGATGACGGACAAAGTTCAGGGCCATGTCGTTGCAACTGCGGTTTATTACAGAAGACTACCACGTCCTCCGTTCAGGGTGACTACGGGAGGAGATTTTCAAGTGTCCGAGGGAAGATGCTCGCAAATGCACTTTCCTGCTTTGGCTCGATCCCGAGTGGAGCGCAAAGGCTGCACGTACGATACTCTATCTTCTCTGCAGAAAGAAGGGACTTCGCGAGCAGCTCGACTTCATGCAAAAGTTGTCGATCAACATGCACGACGTTCAACACATGTGTTGCTGCAGACGTCTGTGTTATTGCTCTTGCCATGGAGACACGTACCCAACAACGCGTCCTGCTGAAGAGTTCAACTGGCCCGACGATGCCTCCGACACAGATGACTTTATGTGCAGATGTCGAGGTGATGTTAGAGTAAGTACGTCTTGGGTCTACGACACTGCTGGTAGAAACTACCTACATTGTGGCCGCCAAGAGGAGAGGGATAGATGCAATTACATGGCGTGGCTTGACCCAGATTGGAATGAGGTAGAGAGGACCACTATAAATAATCTTCTAGGCGAGATCGACACTCTCTACTCAGATCAGGTGGCGCACCGCAGTTTGATCACCTTTTGCTGCTGTTTGTTTTTGCAACTGTCACACACGCGTGTAACTTTATATTTTATCTACCGCATCAAGACTTTGTACTGAAAATCAAAACCCTAGACTTTGTACGCTTCTGCATTGCCATCTGTGGAAATCAAAACCGAAACCCTAAACTTTGTACCGCATTAGTAATCAACATACAATTCTAATCCTTACATTTTATAATTATATAACACATCTTTTTTACTTTTCACAATTACTTTTCACAGTTCTATTTTTTATTAAAAATATATCCTTTTACAATCTGTGTCTCAGAATCTTGATCCTAGATTTGCCCGTGCCCTAATTCCAGAAGTTGATGGCAAAACTTCGTCGTCATGCCCCTTTTCGCAAATCAGATTTCCCGAGAACCCTAAAAAGGCTAAAACCCACATCTCATCTCCAAATTTCGATCTGATTCAAGGAGTATCTCACATTCACTATTCTGAGCAAGTTTCCCTTCTGCAAGATTTTCAAAAATCTCATCCGAGGCCTCAGTTTCAAGTCTCACCATTTTCTGAAACCCTAATTACCCTAAAGCACCCTATTTTCGAATTATCCCAAAATCATCGAATCTCCTGCTGAATAAGCTCCTGGAATAAAGTTACACTTGTGTGTGAAATCAGATCTCAAATCAGCCCTCCCAATCTCAAGATTTGCAAATAAGTCCAAATTCCCAAGCTAATTCGTCACAAATCAGTCCAAATTCTTGCATCTGGGTCCCTGCAAATTAGTCCAAATCCTTGCATCGAATCCCACTGTAAGTTATTTTTGCCTTTCAGTCGCTAGCAGCTGGCAACTGAAAGGTGGTGTGGCACGGCACCTGGACCAGCGTGGCGTTGGGCCGTGCCACGTCTTCAGTCGCTAGCCCAGCTAGCAACTAAAGTTCAGTCGTGAGGCCCACTTCGCGACTGAGGACTATTTTTACAAATTTAAAAACTGTGGGTTAGTTTTCAAATTTTTTTTTGTGGGTTATTAGGCAAAAAAATTCATGCCAACGCCCATGCTCCACTCAGAACCGATGCCCATGCCCATGGTCGACTCGAGTTCCCTGGGCGCCGCATCACAAGGCGACAGAAAAGGGTGCAGGTCTTAGCATGATCGTTCCAGCGAGAGCATACAACTTGCCTAAGCCCATGTCTATGTCGGTTTGATCTGCCAAGAAGAAAAATTTGTGTTGTTTTTAGTTGTTTTGAATTAAGTTTGAGAAGACATATTATATAATAATTTAGGACTCTTATGTTACAAATAAACAAGATTTTAACATCTTAAAGCAACCAGAAAATTAGTTTAGTTTTTCCTCTCAAGTTTTCAATTGTAGATTTGAGTATTGAGCGAAAGTTTTAGTTTTAGTTTTGAGTTGAGTTTGCAACGCTATTCTAGACAGTCGTTTTTTAATATTATTAGTACATTTTATTTTATTTTGATTGTTGGTGTTTCTTAACAGTTTTGTGTGAGTCGTATTTCCTCTAAGATTAGGGATAACCTAATTTAAAGAGTATAATTTTGGCTCTGGTTTGTTCAAAAAATTGTCAATTTAATTATCTGAATTCTTATACTCTAAATCATATATTCGTGCTTAATTTGCAGTATTGTTTGTACTCCATTGAAATAATCAATATTCATATATTTAGACAACACACACCTATTACATTTGGACAATTAATCTAACATTTGGAAGAGATTTTGTGCCTAACTAAGTTGGAGTAGCAGACATGATCCTCTTGAATTGTTGTTTGGTTCTCAAGTCATCAATTTAATTCGTCCCATTGAGAATTCTAATAATTAATTAGTTGATTTTTTTTTGCCAAACAAAAAATGTTTTTACATGACCTCTTCACCTTATACCAATATGCTAATATTTTATAAAAATAGCTCACCGTAAAATTATCGGAGTTTTTTTACTGTTAACCCAGATTTAAAAATTAATTACGAAACTAACCCACAGTTGCAATTATTTACACAAATGGCCTGCCACATCAGCTTGTCGAGCTCCCAGAGCTCGACAAGCTGCTAGTCGCACGGGATCCCACGACCAGAGGCTTGTCGTGCCCCTAGACCACGACATGTCCTTGTCGTGCGCCTCGACCACGACATCTCCTTGTCGTGCGCCTCGACCACGAGTAGCTTTGTTTTGTTGTCGTGCCGTGAAGACGCGAGAAGTGGAAAAAAATTTTAATGCGGGAGCAGGATTCGAACCCAAGCCACGCATTTGCAAGCCGAGAACTCCCACCAGCTGGGCTAAGAAACGGATTTGATATAACTGCAGTATACATTTTAATATTCTGAAGCTTGTCGAGTTTCCAGAACTCGACAAGCTGGTCCTGGTCCCCTACTGCATTTATTTGGTCCCCTACTCACTCACACTCACACAGTTACTTTGAAGCAGCAGCAGCAGCAACATACACATACACACACTTCGTTTAATTTTTCCACCCTAGATCTAGCAAAATCCGTCCGATAAATTTATTTGGTGTAGAAGAGAAAGTTGTAGAGAATTGCGAGTTCTTCGAAAAGAGGTAATTTTTTTCGAAATGCATTTAAGATTCTGTTAATTATGTTGCTAATGACGTGATTAGGGTTTATATTTATGTTTATGTGTATACAAGAGTAGGTATTATGTTTTTAGGAATATGTTTAGGAAATATGTGCATCTGTATGTATGTTTGTAAAATAGATTTTTTCAAATGTATGTGTGTATGTTTGGAAATGAATGTGTATATGTTTGAAAATAGGGGTTTATAAATGTATGTGTGTGTGTTTGAAAAATAGAATTTTGAAATATATGTGTGTATGTTTGGAAAAATAGGGTTTTTAAATGTATGTTTGTATGTTTGGAAAATAGATTTTTGAAATGTATGTGTGTATGTTTAGAAATATATGTGTGTATGTTTGGAAAAATAGGGTTTTTAAATATATGTTTGTATGTTTGAAAAATAGGTTTTTGAAATGTATGTGTGTATGTTTAGAAATATATGTGTGTGTATGTTTGGAAAATATGTTTTTGAAATGTATGTGTGTATGTTTAAAAATATATGTGTGTATGTTTGGAAAAATAGAGTTTTATAAATGTATGTGTGTATGTTTGGAAAATAGGTTTTTGAAATGTATATGTGTATGTTTAGAAATGTATGTGTGTATGTTTGGAAAAATAAGGTTTTTAAATATATGTTTGTATGTTTAGAAATATATGTGTGTATGTTTGGAAAAATAGGGTTTTTAAATATATGTGTGTATGTTTGGAAAAATATGGTTTTTAAATATATGTTTGTATGTTTAGAAATATATGTGTGTATGTTTGGAAAAATAGGGTTTTTAAATATATGTGTGTATGTTTGGAAAATAGGTTTTTGAAATGTATGTGTGTATGTTTAGAAATATATGTGTATATGTTTGGAAAAATAGGGTTTTTAAATATATGTTTGTATGTTTAGAAATATATGTGTGTATGTTTGGAAAAATAGGGTTTTTAAATATATGTGTGTATGTTTGGAAAATAGGTTTTTGAAATGTATGTGTGTATGTTTACAAATATATGTGTGTGTATGTTTGGAAAATATGTTTTTGAAATGTATGTGTGTATGTTTAAAAATATATGTGTGTATATTTGTAAAAATAGGGTTTTATAAATGTATGTGTGTATGTTTGGAAAATAGAGTTTTTAAATGTATGTGTATTTCGTTTTAGAAACTATGTGCACACAATAGAAAATATAAAATTAGGTTATTTTTAATTGTGCACATGCATACTGTATGTCTAAAAATTAGGTTTTGGACATATATGTGTATGTATTTAGAAATTATGAAACTAGGCTATTTTCAATTACATGCATGCATGCTCTATGTTTAGAAATTATGTTTTTTAAATGTATATGTGTATGGTTTTAGAAACTATGTGCATGTGTGTATGTTTGTAGAAAATAAAAAATTAGGTTTTTTTTAATTGTGCACATGCATACTCTATGTTTAAGAATTAGGTTTTATAAAATATATTTGTGTATGTATTTAAAAATTATGAAACTAGGTTATTTTCAATTACATGCATGTATGCATGCTCTATGTTTATAAATTATGTTTTTCAAATGTATATGTGTATGTATGGTTTTAGGAACTATGTGCATGTGTGTAATGGTGTCATGTTATTTACGCGTGAGATGAATGTGTGTAGGGAATGGAGAGTCCGAAAAAAAATTTCATATTTTATGGTGACGGCATAATTCGCTAGGGGCAAAGCAGGGTTGATATGAGTCGTTGCCAGTATGTGACGGGCGAGCTGAGTGTACATAACACCTCATTTCTAGACCTGAATTTGTGGATCCTGAATATGTTCGGGAAGCGGCCTCGCGATGAAATGGCTCTAATCGAAGGGCTCATCGTTCGTGAGGTAGATAATGAGCCATACTGGATGCTACGCGAAATTAAAGGGGACAAATCTTGGAGTTCTTTTATTCGAAGAGTGGAAGACCCCCATGGCGGACTGCTCGGCCAGTTCGCGATGTATGTGCAGTTCTGCAACGTACGAGTAGCCGAGTGTGCGGTGGAGGGTGAGCCAAGCGTCATGCCCGGTCCTGCGAGATTCAGGGCTAGCGAGTGGTAGGATGTATTCTGCCATACTCGCGTAGATGTGTGCGAGGTACTGGATTGCCTTCCATCAGTGTCCGACGAAGATGATTCAACGGACTCGGAGGCATCCGATGGCTCTGATGACGATACTCCTGGTCCCCCGCAGGAGTGGCTAGATCACTCAGCATACAGTCAAGCTGTGTTGCCAACGGATCAGGGTTCGAGGTGGTCTTTCGAGCACGGTGGCTTACAAGTAGAGCAGGAGTTTCGAAGCAAGGAAGATCTGAAGAATGCCGTGGCGAGCTGGTCCCTCGCAATTAACCGGCAATATAAGGTCGTCAAGTCAAACCCCAACCTTTTTGTCGCAGCCTGTATAACAGCAGGCTGCCCATGGAAGATTCGTGCGATGCGGCCGAAGGACGACATCGGTTTTGTGGTGACAAGGGTTACCGCACACACATACCTGCTCACGGAGGCGTTGGACAGACACAGGAACCTAACGTCGGCGTACGTCGGTAATATCATCCAGCCGGCTGTGCGAGAGAACATTTCGATAATGCCGAGAGAAATAATGAAACAAGTTGCCGATAGGTGTGGGTACACTATAAGGTATGCAAAGGCCTGGAGAGCAAAACAGAAGGCAATTGAGGGCATGTTCGGCACATTCGACCACGCCTACAACAATGTGATGTGGTTGCTGCGCAACATCGTTCAGACCAACCCAGGCACATTTTTAGATTTCTTCGATCAGCCAGCTACACGTCGAGATGGTAGCCCCATACAGAACACTCGGGTACTCCGTCGATTATTCTGGTCATACCGCCAGTGCATCGAGGCATTTGCTTATTGTCGTCCAGTCATATGCGTGGATGGTACGTTCCTGACTGGAAAGTACAAGGGCTGTCTCCTCATTGCTGTTGCTGCGGATGCTAACGACCAACTGCTTCCATTGGCGTACGCCATCGTCGAGTCTGAAAACTCAGAAAGTTGGTTGTGGTTTCTGGTCAACGTGAAGCGGGCGGTTGTTGGTGATCGAGAGAAGGTGTGCATCATATCGGACCGCCACCGAGGGCTGCTCCATGCCATTGAGGTAATGCGCGGGGCCCCAGATGCTCCGTACAAATGGGAGGATGTGCGCAGCCGTTGGTGCATGCGGCACATTGCAGCAAACCTTTTCACACACTTCCACAGTAAACAGATCATGGATCTGTTCAAGCGGCTGTGCATGCAAAATCAACCGAGGAAGTTCCAGGCTGTGTTCGACAAATTGGAGGCGCTGACAGTGAAGTACTCCACGAGGAGGGCCAGTAATGCTGCCGATGATGCGAACGTCAGCAAATTCTCCCAATGGATTCAGAACAAGGATATCGAGAAATGGTCCTTGCTGCACGACGAAGATGGCGCAAGGTTTGGGATAATGACGACGAACCTTTCAGAGGTGTGCAATTATGTGTTGAACGGAGTCCGGTGTTTGCCGGTGACTGCTGTAGTGGAGATGACATGGTACCGCACAGCCGAGTACTTCAACAACAGAAGTGTAGCCGCCAAAACGCTAGTCGACGATCCCATGAGAACCTTGCCAGATGTTGTGCAGTCGTACTTGACTGCTCGCGTAGACAAGGCCCAGCGGCACGAGGTGACAGTTATAAACAGACTGCACCGAATCATTCAAGTCCGCCTTCGGCAGAAGAACGTGAGCGGCCAACTGAGACCTGGATGGGTGCACAAGGTCATTCTTGGGGATGTCGCTGAGTGCTCATGTAACAAACCGAAGCTACTGCACAAGCCCTGCTCTCATGTCCTTGCTTCATGTGCGGCGCTCGGTGTGAGCCCTGCGCCTTACCTTTCGGAGTACTTCAGTCTTGACAACCTTTCAAACACGTGGAGTGGCGTGTGGAGAGTTTTAATGACGCTCGGTGACTACAGAGTTATCCCTGCTGGCGAGACTACCTGGATCCCAGATGTAAATCTAAAGCGAACGGGTCCAGGGCGACGGAAGACACGCCGAATACACAATGACATGGATGAGTCACAGGGGGGTAGCTCACGAGCTAGGAAATGTTCGATCTGTAGGCTGCCCGGACATAGGAGGAAGGATTGTTTTAATGCACCCGGACCATCGACATAGCCTTGTAATAAACTTTGTAATAAACTTTGTAATACGCTTATCATTTGTATTGGATCGTTGTAATCTGTTTGAAACCTTGTAATATGATTCATGTTATGTTACTTTCATGTCGTGTGCTATCCATGGTATGATACTTTCAATAACGGTTCCCGATGTATGTTATGTTACTTTCAATAATGGTTCATGTTTTATGTTTTGACAGGCATGGCTGGCGGGGATAGAGATCTTCCAGAGCTACTGAGCAGTACATGTGATCGTGGACATCGCAGCCGCATCTTGTCCGAGGGCGGGAACTTCGAGCCGTTGGTAGTCCGTGCTCCCTTGGAGTACTGGCCTCTGCATGAGGGCTATATCCCCATCCTGCGGGCTGCAGGTTTATTGCCGTTCGCCCGTATACTGCAGATAGGTCAGCATCTCACACTGGACAGGTCGTTGATCACCGCATTGGTAGATCGATGGCGTCCGGAGACCCACACTTTCCACTTCCGCTGGGGGGAGATGACAGTCACGTTGGAGGATGTGAGCATGCTGCTTGGTTTACCTGGCAATGGACATCCCATCGTCCCCCGGCCAGCACGCCTAGATTGGCGCGCACAGATGCACCTCCGATTCAACATCGCTAACCACGCCGACGAGATCCCGGCATCCAGGCGTGGTGTCCCCCACCGATTTCTGGCGCGCTACCGTGAGTGCCCCGATGATGCCCCCGCCGATGTAGTTCGGCAGCATCTCTTCGCGTACTTGCTGGTGACGCTGCAGTATATTTTGTCCCCTTCCACGCACGGTGACACTGTGTACACGTGGTTCATTCCTCTGGTCGAGAGTATCGTCGATGCCGACGCAGGGGCCATGCCGCGTTACAACTGGGCGATGGCAGTGTTGTGCGCGACGTACAGGGGCCTTTGCGAGGCATGTTGCAGGACCGCAGCTGGATCATTGCTTTCCGCATGCCCTGTACTGCTGCAACTGTGGTCATGGGAGCACTTCCCCGTTGGTCGGCCGCGTTTACAGCGGCCCATCCATCCGTACGGTGCGCCAGCGGACTATGAGGATTGGGTGGACCGGCCGACCATGGGAGCCCGTTGGCTGGGAGGTCGGCCGAGGTGGTCATCGTCACAGATTCACCGCTGTTACTTGGCGTACCTGGGAGAGTTTGATCTCCTATCGAACGCGCGCGTCATATGGCGACCATGGACACCGGAGCACATCTCGCAGGTTGCAGCGCATGGCATTTCCTCGCATTGCACCGCGGGCCAGGACTGCTGGCTTACACGCCGGCACATGGTGTTCTCACATGTGGTGGAGCCGTATTTTCCGGAGAGGGTGATGTGCCAATTCGGGCTACATCAGCAGATACCGCCCCCGGAAAGAAATCGACAACGCCATCTCCCGCGGGAGATTCACGTGTATGCCTCGAACATTTTCTATATCTCATGTACACACTCATATTTGTTTATTTCTTTACTTTATGTGCATCGCGTCACCTTTTGCAGACAAACACGTAGAGGAAAACACTTCGACAACTGGCAGATCAAGAATTCCAAATGGGTCGACGAGTGGGAGAACCACGCGGCGACGGATGTTGTTGTAGAGGAGCGGCCGTATGACCCTGGGACGTCCCAGGCCTATCTTCAGTGGTACGTGCCGCGCACCCGCACGCGACTCGCTCGTGCGGCCCCCCCTCGCCGACAGAACTATCACATCAAGACAATCTTTGACTCGGCCCTGATGTTCATTTCCCAGGCCGGATACATCGCTCGGTACATTCGTCTTCGCTGGATACTTATGTTGGTCTCTTATCTTATCTATTTTTCCATAGTTCCCATATGAGTTTCGCATGTGCAGGGTGACTTAGCGTTGGCCATCGACAGCCAGGCGGCAAACCTGTCGTCTCGCTTGGAAGGAGGACCACGCTTCAAGGCGATGGCGCGTGCTGCCCTACATTCCATCCGTGTAGCAGCACAACGAATCCTCTTCTTCGATGTTGCTTGTGGCCGAAAGACAGATGCATCGGTTCCGCACCGGAGAGGGGCCCGGCCGCCTAGCCCGATGTCAGCCCGGCCTAGCCTGGGTGGTGCTCGACAGAGCACTTCGTCAGCACGGCGCAGTCATCGTGACACATCATCGACCTGGGGAGGTGACATACCAGGGACGTCCGCCGGCCCGTCTCAGCTTCATCGTTCCTCGTCAATGCACAGTGCTCGATGCAGAGATCTGCATATTGGGGGCCCGTCGAGACATCGCACTCCCGGTTCAGATGACTCTGATGATGAGGACGGCATCCGTCGTCAAGACGAGGACGACATCCGTCGTCAAGACAGGGACGATGCGAGTAGGGCGTTGGCAGAGCGGCTTGCGGCTGACGAAGATTGGGGGCAGGCTCATATTGAGCAGGCTGTCCAGGGACAGAGACACTCAGTCCCTGGGGGGTCTACTTGGGAGAGTTGGGGGGACCCCGCCCACGACCACATGGATGTGGATGACGATCATGAGTACTACGCTCCGCAGGGGGCCGACCCCAGTTGGGTGGCACCACAACGGAACAACCAGGACTGGGTCTCGAGCATGTTAGGGTTGCACGACCCTCATGCACATCAGTACTACCAACCGGATCAGTTGGCACCTAGCGAGCTCGAAGATCACCCTCCACCGACACAGCCATCTCAGGGTCATGCAGGTACTGAGCGGCATGGTCCTTCTACTGCGGCTGGGCGGCGATCACATGTGCCACCTGATCCGTACTCGCCATCGCCTTTTCAGAGAGATAGACATGGGCATGGGCATAAGAGGGGTCGTCCGAACCCATAGTGAACATGTACATCGCACTTTTATTTTCCAGTGTGTTACATTCAAAATGAATCATGCAGTTCACTAGATTTCTTATATATTTTTATTATATGATACATACTTACATATATTTCTATAGATATATATACATATACATATACATATATATATATATGTGTGTGTGTGTATATATATATACAGTATGTATGTATTAAGTATGTACAGTATGATGGGAAAAACTCCTAGCCCAGCTGGTGGGAACTCTCTTCTACCTCGTTGTCCACCTGGGTTCGAATCCCCACTGATCTTGATTTGGGTTCACAGGATAGATTTTGATATTTTAGGGTTTGAGATAGATTAGGGTTGAACTGATCTTGTTACTGCCAAACATAAAAGTCTTTAGAAGCCAGATTCAATTCCATCTCTAAATCTCAGATCTATCAATCCTATTCTGTTTTCGAAAACAGAATTCTAATTACCCTAAATACTCAGAGCTCAGATTTAGCTAAATCTTGACCTAATCCAGATCAGATTATTCTTGGATTATGATCATGGGTATGTCAATACCTTGATCCAGAAAGTTGGCAGCCAAATCGTATCATCTAAGCCATTGTCACATATCAGTCCAAATTATATCGTAATTTAGTCCTTTATTTGATATCTAGAAACCCAAAAAGGCTAAAATCTTCAGATTAATTCCAAATTCAAAATTTCTTTAGCAAATCTTTTTCAAATTCTATTTGATACAATTTTCTCTTCTGTGCATATTACAAAATCACATTTTAAAGGCCATAATTCAAAATCGACAAAACTCATATCTTATTTTACCCTAAAGTACCATATTTTCAGTTTATATCGAAAATCATCAAATCAAGTCATATTTTATCTCTCTTGTTAGATGAGTATAATGTATAAGTTTATACTTATTTGTGAAATCAGATTACAAATCAATCCGCAATTTAATCATTAATTCTTTTCTCTCTTGTCGAATTCTATAGATGCGACAAATTCTGGAGAGGTTGTCGTGGTCGAGGGGCACGACAAGGGCTTGTCGTGGTCGTGGAGCACGACAAGGCCCTAGTCGTGTTCCTCGACCACGACAAGGGGTTCCCCGTGCGACTAGCAGCTTGTCGAAGCTCGACAAGCTGACGTGGCAGGCCATTTGTGTAAATAATTGCAACTGTGGGTTAGTTTCGTAATTAATTTTTAAGTCTGGGTTAACAGTAAAAAAAACTCTAAAATTATCACTTAATAAATATCATTTGCAATACTGGCATTTGGGCCGAAACCCACATTTATGTTTTTGATTAAGAAGAAATACTTAGAGCATCAAAAAAAATTTTGAGAAAAGAGCACATATACCAAAATTAGGTGCTAAGCGAGAGCATGGGAGAAGAACGGGCCGGCCCGCCGGGGGCCCATGGTCCAAGATCACAGACAGCAGTCGACCATCTCCACCTCTAGATAACACACGGACGGCTCAGATCGTAACTTCGCTGGCCCTTAGAACTATAAGTTCACCGCACCAACCCACCCTTCATTCTTCCCCAAAACCCTAGAGAGATCGCTACAGCTCGGAGCTGTGCCGCCGCCACTGCTCGATCTTCTCCTCGTCTTCCCGCCGGATTCATCACCCAGCCATTCAAGTAATGGAGAAAATTTTACCCATGGTTTCTCAAGTAACAATATATCATTGTTTTTGTCTTGGTTATAATGTTGTTCTAGTTGCTCTGTTCTTTGGTATCTTTGTCCCTACTGTTTTGGTTGCAATTTACAAGCTATATTTATACGATGCATCGTGTATACAAGTTTGGTACAAGTCGGAGGCAAATTTCTTTTACTAGTTTTGTAATGTTTGGTGCGGTAATGATTTAGTTCTGGACCGGGAAGTTGCGGACTTGACGCTAAATATTGAGATTAAAATAAGCATCAGGACATTCGAGTTTATGATTTTATTTGAAAATTTTCTTTTGTGATGCTTAGCGAGTGTGCTGTGATTTGCGCGTGTATGTATCCTGGATGGGGAGGCCTATCAATCGCATTGTGCTAGATAACAAAATAGCGCACATTTGCCTGAAATTAATTTTTAAAAATAAGAATATTTTGGACAATATTTGTGGATTGATGAAGGTCTATGGGCCTTACTTTGGGCTAATGATACCCCTTAAAATAAATTTATGATGTTTTAGGGTTCACAAGAGAACTCTTTGAGGGAAGACGATTATATCAACTTGTGCGCTCCATGCTTCATTAATTTTTTTTAGAAGACTGTGTTACAAGTAATAGTACCTGTTTTGTTGGCATCACACCTCCTAGTTGAATTTGCTGGAAATGTCCAGTTTATGTTTTTAATGATGTTTAATTTTCTGGTGGTTTGTTGAAGATGCACTTGTTTGCAATGTTTGATATGTTTTCTTAGTTAAATTCCATGGTTGAATAATTATTCTTCCTGATTCTCTGTTGAACGTCTCTTTGCAATTTATTCAGGATGAAGTTCATTGCTGCTTATCTGCTTGCTGTCCTTTCTGGTAACCCGAGCCCATCTGCAGAGGATATTACAGCTATTCTGGAGTCAGGTACTTCTGCTGGTTAACGCTAACCTAATGATGTATTGTTTTAAAAAATGGGAAACTCCAATAAAGATTTAGTGAATCTGCTGGGAAGGTTGGGTTTAAGTCTGAGTTGCATGTATTGGTTTTTTAATGCCAAGGGTTGTCCTATTGTGTGAATGGTAGAAATTAGAATACTGACCTGGAAGTTGGTTGCATAAGCACTTAAGTAGCAGTTGAGTTTCTCAGTTGTTTTGCATATTAACATAAACTGTGATTTCGAAACCTTGTTATTTCGCATGATCTATTGATTTAGTAGCATCATGATGATAGATGCTGTGTGTACATGTACCTTTGAAATGTGTTCGTATTGTGCCTGCTTCTGAAACTGGTTGTTCTGTCCTTTTTTTGTTACCAGTTGGAGCTGAAATTGATCAGGGCAGGATGGAGTTACTCTTGTCTCAGCTGTGTGGTAAGGATATCACTGAGCTTATTGCTGTAGGCAGGGAGAAGTTCGCTTCAGTTCCATGTGGTGGCGGTGGTGTAGCTGTTGCGGCACCTACACCTGCCAGTGGTGGTGCTGGAGCTGCTCCTGAAGCTGAGGCAAAGAAAGAGGAGAAGGTTGAGGAGAAGGAAGAGTCTGATGATGTAAGATCCTCTTTGCTCTGTTTCACATGCTTTTTCAGCAACTTTTCCATGTTGTCCTGTTGACAATGGTCATAGTATTGTGTCTGACTGACTGCACTCTTATATAGTTCATCATCTTTTCCCTGTAGAGGCTATGTGTTTTTACATGTCTAGTAGTGCAACTTTGGTTTATTTGATTTGTCATGCTGTGCAATATCATGCTAGTTATGATTGCGGCATTGTAGCCATTGTGTTACTCTCTTTAGTATATTTTTCATTTAGATTTGGGTGTAATTGATTTTCTTTTCGATCTGTGCAGGACATGGGCTTCAGTTTATTTGATTAAAGCATTAGGTTATATCATTTCATCATCCTCAATTCCAGGAGAAGATCGGCTAAGTATTTGGATTTTAGTTCTTTTTTTGTTGACTTAAAACAGCGGAAGAAGTGCTCTCAGGATTCATCTGTTCTGCTCTGTAGTAATCTGCTGGTTATGGTGCTGATCCTTGTATTGGGGAACCATACTTTTTTTTAAGGCAGATTTGATGCTTTCTTAAGAATGAATTATTTCAGGAAAAAAGGATGCTTCATTGTTGGGTGGTCTGCCATTTAATTATTCGAGGCATTGTTTGGATTGCACTGTGGTGTTATGTTGTGGCATGTCAGTTATGGAAGATCTGTTAAAATATGATAGTTATGTTAGCGGTTAATAAAAATTCACATAAAAACAGTACCTGAATGGTGCTATTAGCCTATTACAGTGTTCTAAACTAGTTCGAACCTGACGACGTGTGTTTTCTCACAGCTTTTACGAGCCAAGGTTATCTCATGATTAGCTTGGGCCGGTCCCAACTCCCAACTGGCCGGGCCAAGTGTTTACGTGGCCTGGCCCACAAAATGGACTATTATATTTGTCTTTTTAGCTAGATAGGAAACTTCATATTGGAATTACGTCTGAGTCTGTTGCCTTGGGCCGTGGAGATTAATTGAATGGTTATATATGATGAAATTTGGAACTATTAACCTATTACTTGAAATGTTTTAATGAAAAATAAAGAATCACACACCAGAAGAATATCTCCCACAAACGTTTCTGTGACATGAATGCTGGCATTTAATTGAAACGATCGGGTGTCTTACTTTGGCGGATATCAGGGTGTCATCTTAGTTGGATTCCCAAACATATAATAAATTGTTAAATCAACTTGATGTCTTGCTCTTTGGGTTATTCTAATAAAAATCATGGCAATCAAACTTACAGAAGAAAAAAAAAATCTCATTAGTTCTAAAGTCCCTAAAAATGATGGGAGAGATGATAATGAGAGATGAAAATTCAAGTGCCTGGTCTAGAGAAAAGCTGTGGGTCTAATGTTGGTGAATTACCTTGGTGACTATTACTTTATACCAAATTGTTATATACAGACTGTTAACAAACTTATCTGCATTTCACCCAGTGAATGTGGCATGTCCGTTAGTCATTATCTAAATTAACAATTCATAAATTATTTCATTTGTACACTATTGTTGTTGATTGAATATATGGGAACATCATGTGCAACCAGGTTTGCAAGGAAAGTCGCAATACTATCACATTCATCGTACCTCAATTTCAATGCTGTAATTATCTTACTAAATGCCAGAATGTTAATTAAGTCTCACCAATCATACGTTATGCAGGTTATCCGTTGATGTTGTAAAGATTTAATCACATAACTTCCATGCTGTTTACAATTTTTTGTCATGTGCTATTTTTTTTTTAAGAAATAAGACCTTGGCCGTGAAAAAAAATTCCATGATCGTTGGTTAAAATATGCTGATAGTTTAGAAGGAAAAAAATTTTATTAGAAACTTATCAAATTTTAAGACTTTTATCTTTAAACATGTCCGCCCTGACCAAAAGACTTTCATATTTTACACCAGTTCTATTGTTAGCAACAAGTTTTCGCTGCGAGCACGGAATACACCCGCCGAGGAGTTGAAAACAACACCAGTCTCTGCCACTCCAATAAACAATCAACCGTACTCGTACACCGTATCTAACTACTAGTCAATAGTGAACCAAAAAATATATAAAAAAGACGTGTACGTGTGTGGTGTGATGGGCCTGCCTGAAACCGATCACCGGCCAGGGAACGTGCCCGCACAGCACAAATTGCGGCTCGCGGCTGCACGAGAATGGCGAATCCAAAAACAGAGTCTAACGGCCTACGGCGCACTGTCCTAAAAGGCCATCGAGATCCACTCCATTGCCACTCAGAGTTGCGTAGTTGAGTGTTCCCCATTTTGTGTTCTTATGTGACGGTTTGGACTGCGTTGTTACGAAAAAAATGGCACGTTTGAAACTTGTTTGGGATTATTTTGTTTCTTATATTTAGTGTCTCTAAACAAGTCATGTTTAAGAGTTTTGTCTAACATATTTGAAAGTCACAAGTATTCATAATGGTGCGTTTGAGAAAACCGAAAATATCTGACTAACTCATAACTAATTAAACAAATCAATCTCGTATATGCCTGAGCAATGATCAAGTAAATATTCTCACACATCAAGACAAACTTTAAATATGTCTAAAAACCAAACATATTGATAAGGATACAAATGAGATAAGTTTATATTGATATATAGATTCAAACACTTGCTATAAACCACTAAGAAACCAAGCATGTTCACGAGGGCACAAACCTTTCATCTTCTATGTATTCCACTCTATAAAATATACGAGATTCTCCGATCTGTGCAAATGTCCTGCTCCATATACTCATATATAAGGCCATTTGGTTTGCTTTTTTACCAATATAGGTGGTTTCCAAATATACCTAAGATTTGCATTGAATTTTGAGAATTTTTTGGCGTAGAACATGTCTAACTTTATTGAGCACTCAAATTTTTGTGTACTAAATTTTTAGATATATCTAGGCAAAAATTTATATGTAATTCATCTAGATAGACAATCATGATGTTGACTTGTTTAGTTAGTAATAAGTTAGCCAAACACCTTTAACTTCTCTCAAATACTCAACTTTGAGTATATTAGACTTTGAGGTATGCTCGGACAAAAATTCCATACATAATTTCTCTAAACATAATATAGACACAAGTTAAACAACTGTATTTTCTATCGTTATTTTTTTTGATGAAGATGTAGACTAAGCCAAATAGATCAAGGTCGTCTTCATCGGTTTGACGCGACTCGTCGTGTACTCACCATAATCCAATCATGATTGGATGTGGGTGGCGTACAGGAGAGCAACTGGTGGTTATTGATCTCGCACCAAGCAAATTACATCGTTGAAAACAAGTCGACTTGATACAAATCTCACTCCAACACATTTTGTAGATCATACCTTCCTCATTTCTACTGCACACAAAATCTTATGTGTATTGAATTGCTGACAAGTGTGTTAGAAATAAGGGAGGATCGCTATCAATTGTTTTGTGTGTGTGTGGGTTGGTGTGCGTAGCAATAGAGTGGCCCTGTAAAATGTGGGTTAAAAATATGCAAGGACTACTGTTAGTTGTTGGGTGTGTGCGATGAAGTGGCCCCATAAAATACGTAAGTTATGTGGATGCACTTGTATGACTTCGAATGCCTATTCATGTATAAGTCTACTCCTTTCAATAATAGGTGAGTCATACAATATATTAATCCACCTGTCAATGATTATTTTAAAAATATATTCGAGTTTTTTTGTCTCGTTTTGTACTTGGAGTCTCTAACAACTGGACCAAACGTTATTTTGGACCACCTTTATTCTAAGTATATGTTGGGTGTTGTTTTTGACCAATTTTTTTAGGTATTTTTAATAAAGAAAATTGTAAATAGAAGTAGGTGTTTTTGATGATGGCATAATATCTTTTTTCCCTAAGATCTATGAGTTGAATTATTTGATTTTTATTTAACTCAATATTTAGGTTACAGTCTTCTGCTTAAAATATTAAAGAGCCAATCACTATTCGAGCAAGACTAAGAAGAGCAAGAAGAACGGGAAAATAGCAAATCCTTTTCATTCTTCTCCCGGATCCCATCTCACTCCGGCACTCCCCGCTGCTCATGTCATAGTTTATAACACTTTCGACACAGAGACCCTGGTCTCTAGCGAAGACTCCAATTTATATATTACTAGTGAGAAATTAATCGAATGGGGCAGGAGGGGATGGGGTACAACAAGGGTGGGGGAGGCGGCGGCGGCGGGCTGCCAATGACGGCGCCGCGGGCGCGGGGAGCGTCGCCGCAGAGCCAGCATCACCACTACCGCTCCCGCAAGATCCACCGCACGTTCAACAACTTCAAGATCACCGTGCTCTGCGGCCTCGTCACCATCCTCGTCCTCCGCGGCACCATCGGCCTCAACCTCTCCCTCCCCAACGCGCCCTCCGAATCCGACGCCATCGCCGACGCCAAGGCCGTCGAGGACATCGACCGCATCCTCAGCGA
The DNA here is from genome assembly GCA_019359835.1 of Pharus latifolius. Lineage (NCBI taxonomy): Eukaryota > Viridiplantae > Streptophyta > Magnoliopsida > Poales > Poaceae > Pharus > Pharus latifolius. Next base: position 67,254,748 of record CM033320.1, on the reverse strand, counting down.
GATCCGCTCCGACTCCGATCCCGACGACGACGGCATCGAGGGGGGCATGTTGCGGCCCAACGTTACCCTCAACTCGGACGAGGCGGCGGCGACGTACGCTGCCGCGGCGGGGAACTACACGCTCGGCCCCAAGATCTCGGACTGGGACGAGCAGCGCCGCCGGTGGCTGGCGCGGAACCCGGGGTTCCCGGCCACGGTGGCCGGCGGCAAGCCGAGGATTCTTCTTGTGACGGGGTCGCAGCCGGGGCCGTGCGACAACCCGCTCGGCGACCACTACCTGCTCAAGACGACCAAGAACAAGATCGACTACTGCCGCCTCCACGGCATCGAGATCGTGCACAACCTGGCGCACCTCGACAAGGAGCTCGCTGGGTACTGGGCCAAGCTGCCGCTGCTCCGCCGCCTCATGCTCTCGCACCCGGAGGTGGAGTGGATCTGGTGGATGGACAGCGACGCGCTCATCACCGACATGGCCTTTGAGCTGCCGCTCGCGCGCTATGACAAGCACAACCTCATCATCCATGGCTACCAGGACCTCCTCTTCGAGAAGCACTCCTGGATCGCGCTCAACACCGGCAGCTTCCTCTTCCGGAACTGCCAGTGGTCACTGGACCTTCTTGATGCGTGGGCGCCCATGGGTCCCAAGGGGTTCATTCGCGAGGAGGCCGGGAAGATACTCACAACGAACTTGAAGGGGCGGCCGTCATTCGAGGCTGATGACCAGTCTGCGCTGATTTATCTCTTGCTCTCTCAGAAAGATAAGTGGATGGACAAGGTGTTCATAGAGAATTCATACTACTTACATGGGTTCTGGGCTGGGCTGGTGGATAAGTATGAGGAGATGATGGAGAAGCACCATCCAGGGCTCGGGGACGAGCGGTGGCCGTTTGTGACACATTTTGTGGGGTGCAAGCCGTGCGGGAGCTACGGGGATTACCCGGTGGAGCGGTGTCTCAATAGTATGGAGCGGGCATTTAACTTTGCTGATAACCAGGTGCTGCGGCTGTATGGGTTTGCACACAAGGGGCTGTCAAGCCCCAAGATCAAGAGGGTCAGGAATCAGACCACCAAGCCTATTGAGGATAAGGAGAACCTCGATGTGCATGCCAAGATATCAACCACTTCTTGAAGGTTCTGATTAGAGTTGGTGCTAGTGGCAATGGCATACTTGTTTGGCCATTCTCAAGGTCAGATCATTTTGTGACTTGGGAATGATTATGTTGTTGTTCTTTTAGTATCTATATTTCCACTTTTCTCTTTTTGTTCAAGAATTGTTACTGCTATGTGACAGCTAGAGAGAGTGAGTTATGTTTGTCATGGAGTTAAACTTGATAGGCGCTCAAATCAGAAGAAATAGTCTCTTTTTTTTGTGTTCAATTCCATTCTAGCACTTGCTTTTAGTGGACAAAACAAAAGCATCACTAATACTTGGGGTTGTACTTGGTAGGAGCTTAAGTGATGTTTGTTCTTCTCATCTTCCATGGTACACTTGAACTGAAGTGTAGCTATGAAGCAAAACTGATTGCATGACTAGTACTTGAAAACGTCCTAACCTAGAGCCAGACTTCCCCCTGTTTGTAATGCTGCAAACTTGGGTAATTCTGAAACAGTGGAACTTCTAATACTGAAAACTTGGTAAACTCCAAGCGTCCTAAGATAATTGCACCATTATCTTGGAATTTTCATCATTCAGAATAACCACGGTTTAAGTATAAAATATAGTTTCCTGCCCTTCAAGTAATCTCCTCTCCTTAATCTATATGAGGTTATGAGGTTATACTTTTGCTGCCTCATTGCATTGCTGATTGGAGTTGAAACCTACATGGCCTCTCTTCTTTTAGAGGGGAATCAAGAGGCTAATTTGATCATGCACTTTAAGCCACTGAACGTGGCACTACTCACTGATCAAAAGGTGTCAATTAGTAAAGAAACTTGTGTTAGGTCAAGATTTGGTCATTGTCTGCTTTGGTGAACTTCTAATTGTTAAAGATTTGTGACATGCTCCAAGACCCTATTGTCTCCTTGGTCGAGACGACATACTTTAGATTGAATCTTGTATGCGAACTCCTATGTCCTCGGTTTTGATTACACGCCAGCTAAAGATTTCCACGTTTTATCTGGATTTCTTCACCCATTGGTAGATTCTCGGTTTCATGCATCCCAAGAGCCAGCTCTGAGAAGTGAGGAAGAGAAGACCATTTGCAACTGTAGGCTCCCACGGGACCGTCACACCAGAGAGACCCAGTTAACTAGGTGAAAATAATTGGATCGTGGTGAGAGATAATGAATTGGACGGGCGCGATAAAGGGTCTCTCCCACAGGGAAAAAAGTATTTGCAGCTATCCACCTGCATCTCCTTTGGATTCCGTGCTCTTTAGCCCTAAAGTTGACTCAGTAACAAACTGGCCAAGTTTGAGTGGGGCAACATTACATCTCTGATCTCACCTTGCTTGCTAATTATCTTCCTATCTAAATTTTGTTGTCCGTGCCTCCAGTTTTTCAGAGTATGATGATTCAGGAGTTACCTGTAATGAAATGCATGACCACGGAAACCGAATTGGTAGAGAAGGTGATGATCATGTGAGGACCTACTTAAAAACTTTTCAATCGTGATCTGCCTATGGTCTATATCGCAGTTCTATGATTCTCGGCTTAGTCTCAGATATGAGAAGGTCCTATTGTATGGGTGGAGCAAGGAACCATGTACTTGCAGTTAGATTTTATATAATTAACAATCTTCCGGCCTCGGTGCGCATCACTTGTATCCCAGGCACACCAAAATCGCCAGTAAAATACCGATCCGAGGAACAATTAAGAACAAATGGATTTCATCACTATCACTACATATTAACTTTCAGATTCTGGTGACAGCTATAATGACATAGGATTAAACTGCTGCACCCAAGCTTTGGCTTGTCAAGTATATGGTATCCTAAATGAAGGTCTGGTGTACAAGACGCAATGAAGGTATACATTGGTGGAATGCTCAAGCAAGTGATTTCCTCTTGCAAAGCCGGATGCGTACACAATAACAGCATCCTGAGGGAGGCATTCCTCTCCATTAGAAACAACATTTTGTAAGTATAAACGGGAAAGAGACTTCCTATAACTTAATGCTACATTAGAGAACCAAAATGCCAGAACTTGCTGCCATAAATCATACAATGTAGGTCTTCTTCAATACTTTCCTGCCTCGCTTCCTGTTTGTGACACTCAAAGCATTAAGAATTTCTGCATCCTCATCGTTCCACAGGATTCTAGCAGTATCAGGTTTTTCCAGTAGTAGCTTGCCCACAAGAAAACCAGCAATAGACCACGTTTGGTAGAGGCGAGACTGTTTCCCGATGAAACGTGCTCTCTTGGTGTCATAGTATTCAGGCCACTTGTCTGTAGCAATACGCCTCTCAGCCACCTCTATAGCTTTTGCAGCAATCTCTGGCCTGTTCATCTTGATAGATGCCACTGTGAGCTGCGCTTAAAATACAGGTAGATTAGCAATTACAAGCAAGTGCTAAACCAAGAGTGTCTTAACTACTAAAATCAGATGATGAAGAAACAGCACAACAAATAAACAAATACATGCGCCAATCAATCCAAGTAAATGACTACAATGTCACTAATGGTAAACTACAAGATGCTAAACTGCACCAAGGTAAGAACAATGCCTTCATACTATATCCATGGACAAAAATCAATTAACAAAAAGAGAAAGTAATACGAAATAAGTCACCAACAGAATACAGAATTTGCAAACCTGCCACAATAATGTTGGCCAGGAGCCTCCATTATGGTATGACCAAGGCCTGCATCAATAGAAATCACTAAGCAGATGTGCAAGAAACCGCAACATGCCAGAAGTAGATGACAAGAGATTATTCTAAGACTCACGTGTTTTTAGGATCACTCCCAGTAATGATTTTCCATTCCTGATTCTCAAGAGCAGGATAGCATATCTTCAATGGCATCTCTGCCACTAAATCAGACCATTTAGCTTCAATTAGATCCAAAATGGCATGGGATTGATGAGTTGTTGCCAAGCTGCTTACTATAGACCATAAATTCCCTAGAGAAAAGAACCGGAAATCCATGTGAGCTGGCTGCAGGTTTCCAATAAAGTAGCCCCCTTTAGGAGGTATCCATTCAACAAGCCATGGAGAAATCTGATCAGGATATATGTTAAACTTGTTGACCGCATCATAAGAATACTCCTCTGTTTTGTATCGATATATCTCGTTTAGTTTTCTCATATCAACCCAATAGTACTCCCTGATATGAAATGACAGTGCGATAAGCCTGTTATTTAGCGCGCGGATTAAGTCAGCTGATCCATCTTCTGGAGTCAGCATCTCCCGTGCACACAAGAGAGCTGAGTAGAATAGTGCCTACACAAAAAATAATATATGTAAGCCAGTGTCTAACTCTAATCTCAGAGAGAGAGAGGGGGGTGGGGGGGGGGGGGGGTGTTGGGGGGTTCCCATTTGTCTTAACTTTACTTTTAAAAACAGGGATACCAGGAACATGTCATTTAATGTGTTGTTAGGTCTTGAGTGGATTGTGTGTTTTATGGTCACTAGTCACTGCCCCTGCAAATTTCATGCCTGAATATAAATTTGTGTTTAGCTCAAGGCATAATTGTGTTCTAATTCACTTGAAATGGGCCTTTCTATAGGAAATTAAAAAAAAAACGTCACCAGGCCTTTTGCTACAAAACAGCTTGTACTGAAATTGTGGCAATGGAGATTGGTCACCCTTGATCTCTTAGCTTTATCTGTGTGTAATATCAGTGCCTTAGTTGCAGGCCATGTTAATGTTGGTGATCTCATGACCCTCACCACGGCCAATGTTGCCACAAGTAGTCTTATCCTCTTCACTACCATTGATCTTGCAGTGCTACCACTACAAATGCCACTGTTGGTGATCTCACCATCTTCCCCACTGTAGATGCTGATCTTTTAACCCTCACCCCCTATCAATGTTGCCATCTTCATTGCAGTCAGGCATCTCCCACCATGACTTTTGACTTTGGCTCATATCTCTTTAAAACTAAAGCCAAAATATAACCCATAATCGATTGCAACTAAATTTGAATACAATAGGTAACAAATTTTTTCACTTAGATGAGAATTCCAGGCATTTCAACTTTCAGGTGGAAAACTTTCCTAACCAGCCAAAAAAGCATTAGATGGAATTGTTGAAACGCTAACAGTGACCAAATTAGTAATGTTTATGCTTTAGGAATCAGGCATATTTCATAATAGAAATGTGGTTGGTCTCAAGCAATGCAGCAAGAACCGCATAAGAAATCTGTGAATTCTCCATATATGCATTGCAGGAGCAAAAGTGTCATTATAATCACGTGCATGTTCCTGTTGAAAAGATGAGTAACCAAGCAAACCTTGTAGCACTCAATAGACCCATCAGAGCAAGTCTTCACTTTAAAAATCCACTTGCAAGTAATCAGAACAATATGATAGGGCAATGGAACTATATCGCATGTACTTGTGTGCTCTAAGGCAAAAAGCTCCTCAGTGGTGGTCATCTGCCACTCAAGGATGGTCTCAACCTCCGGTAAGTACCTGGTTCCTAAATACCACTAACAGTAGCAAAACCATACGATTAAGAGCAATAATAGTATCACAAACACAAAGATAATATCGAGGTGCATGAGGTGCAGAAGGATCATCAACATGGACCTCATTAGGGCTAGCTATGCCAAGGGGAGGTGAATCATTCAGTGAAACAGGTTCGAGTATCTGTAGTAACACGAGAACAAAGAGTACAATGGAGAGGATAAGGTGTGATAGTAGACGATGTAGATGAAGACTCAACAAGTGAAGGAACAACAAAAAGAGGAGATGAATCAAAAGATGGAAGAAAAATAAAAGATAGCGTCTCTGTAGGAGATGACCATGTAAATGGAGGAGATGCATAGAAAGGGGGATTCTCAACAAAAGAAACATCTCGAGAAAAAAGGAATTCGACAGGCAAAGAGATCACAGCAACAGTAACCTTTATACTTAAAATTATAACCAAGAAAAACACTCAACAGATTGAACAAATAACTTGGTGCGCTCATGTGGAGGAAGGCGAACATAACAAGTACAACCAAAGACACAAAGATGATCATACCGTGGAGAAGAGAAGAGATATTCACCAACACTCCAACCCTGAACAATAGAAGAAAACTGAAGATTAATAAGACAAATAGCAGTCGTCACTGCTTCAGCCCAAAAATGTGGTTGAACATGAGAGGTCTTTGATATGACGATGTTTGTGTTCTGCAACACCATTCTGAACATGAGCATCGGGACATGAAAACCATGGAAAGTTCGTTGTTCAATTAAAAAGTGGTGAAAGGCGTAGGATAAATACTCTCCGCCAGAGTCAGACCAAAAGGTTTTAATATAAGTCGAAATTGAGTTTTGCTCATAGACAAATAATTTATAAATATGAAGAAACTCACTACAATGTTTCATAAAATAAATCCACGTATACCGAGAAAAATCATCAATGAAAATGCCATAATATCTGTGACCCTCTTTGGAAGCAAAAGGAGCAAGAACTCATACATTAGAATGAACAAAAGTAAAAGGAGTGTTAGAGTGAGACATACTAGAACGATAAATGAGTTCGAACTCTTGCTAAGCTTAAAAAAAAAAACCTAACGAGATGAGAGTAGACAATTGTGAACCACATAAATAAGGACGACAATGATGTCACTGAGGAAAACTAACAGAATCAGAGTCAGAAGAAGCCAATGAGACAGCAAAAGCCAATGAGAGCAGAGATAGCACAAGGAAGATGGAGATGATCAAGCACAAAGGGTTAGGAAGGTCCCTTGTCAACTCCAATGAGGGTCCCTGATAGATGATTCTGCCAATAACAAGCATCTTCATCAAAACTAAGAAAGCATTTCATATTAGTTAACTGACCAACAAACATGAGATTTAGCAATAAACCAGGCATATGAGAAACACCTGGCATAGTAAATTGATGTGCGAAGGATGCCATGAAGAGATAGGCAATGAGGTACCATCAGCAATTTGAACACATGATGCTTTATTGGCAAGAAAACATGACTTAAGTAGGGAGATATCTAGTGTCATATGAAAGGGTGCACCAGAATCCAATATCCAAGATGAACCAATAGTATCTTATTGATTGTAAAGGTAGGCACAACAGAAGCAACATATCTAGAGGAAGACTAAGATGCTTCAAATGAAATAGCATATTGGCCCAGATGAAATGAAGCAAGCTGTGACCAAGCAAGCTAATGAAGAAGCGTCATCAGCTGACTCTAAGTCACCTGATTAAGAGGATTTGTTGAGATAGGGAAGGACAAAAGTGATGATCTCGTAGACACTTGAAACACCAGTCCTGATGATGACCCAACTTGTGTTAGTAGCCACAATATATATCTCTGTGATTTCCTGGAGGAAAAACTCGAGGGCCGTGGTGGACCAAGAGGTGGGTTGGAGAAAATATCATCAGAGAAAGAATGCCGAGCAACCAAAACTATATGTGATAAGACACTTGGGAGAATGCAGCAAGAGAACGAAGACGAGACTCAACAACAACAAGAGAGGTTAAAGCTTCCTCCTTGGAGAAAATATCAACAGAGAAAGAATGCCGAGCAGCCAAAACTGTATGTGATAAGACACTTGGGAGAATGCAGCAAGAGAACGAAGACGAGACTCAACAACAACAAGAGAGGTTAAAGCTTCCTCCTTGGTCGGAACAGTAGTGCAACCAAGAAGCTGAGCCTGAACAGGCTCAGGCTCAAATTCAGGACAAAGCCACATCACAAACTCATACAAGTGATCTTTGTCAAAGCAAAGAGAAGTGCAATGAAATCAAGTCGGACAGGGAGTAGAGGAGATAAGAGTCCAACTGACACCAAATAGCGTCAAACTGATTGTAGAACTCCTCGACAGAGGAATCCTGCTGCTGAAGAGTGGCAAGCTTATGAAGTAGTAAGTATTTTCGGGTCTGACCACGAGGAAGATATCTACGCTTCAAAAACTGCCACGTCTCACAGGTCGACAGTAACTCACAGAAGTTCATCTAGATGGAAACTTCAGCACTTTAACAAAGAACAGTCTTGGCACGTGCTTCATCAACAAACCATTTCTCCAATGCCTTAGAAGTGAACTTTTCATATAGTCGTTTTGAGGTACCAATAATATGACCCTAAAGCCATATTCCATCAAGAATCATCCGAATGGTAGAAAACCACTCCTTATAATTCTACCGATTCAACTTAACATCAAATGTGGACAGAAAACTGGAGGGCATGCCAACAACCATGATCTTCCAGGCGGTTCAGGTCAACCACAAACTAGACAGAACAAGTGCAAATGAGCAACAGCAACAAGTGCTGTTTTGATGGTGTTCTTGTCTAGTGCTGTATTACAATAGACTCAAGCAGCAACAGCAACAAAACGAGCTATGTCAGCCAGCAACAAGCGACTACTAGCGGCGGACGACAGTTTCGGGCAACAGTAGACGGTGACCGGCAGCAAGCGACTGCCGACAGCAGCCGGCAACAGAGAGAACAGATCTGGGCTACCGTGAGCAGCCCATGACAGATGGCAACTTCAGATCTGATGGCGTCAGCATATGGCTTCAGATCTGGGTTGACGACAACCATGGTGGACGACTGCAAAATTTCCAGCAGACTGCTGCGGATCTGGATGGACAGCAGCTGCTGATTTCCGCAGACACGGACATTGGGCAACCGGAATTAACAACAGGCAGCGGCCAAAGAAGGCAACCAGCTACATGGATCTGGCAGCAACACTAGTCTGGCTTCAGACTACAGCAAATCAGATTTGATCCGATTTGGATGGACGGTGGTGGTTGGTGGCCAGCAACGGCAGGAAATAATCGCCAACGGGATTGATGATACGGTTAGGATTATGAAGTCTTAGCTCTTATACCATGTTAGGAATTGTAAAAACACTAATCACCTTATTGTGAACCAATTAGGTCTATATATACATGACATGTACAAGAGAGAGAATTGGAAGGGATAATACATTATGGGCCGTAATCCTAATACAACTATGTACATTAACAGCTAGTACAAGATCTGAAAAAATTAGAATTGCAAAATAAAAAAATAAAAAAAATTGTATCCCCTTGGTATAGGTACGCTGAATATATTGCTAGTTGCTTGTTTTAAGAATTACTTGAGAACCAAAGTGCCAAAAATCTACCACTAAAACATAAGTCTGAATGAAGTGGGGAAAGGACTAGAGCATTAAAAAAATTACCTGAATTTCAAGTGGGTGTCCATGTATTCCCATGCGACGATCTATCATGCATGAACCATCAGTTACCAGTAACGTAGGGAACATGTCAAACCCATCAGCTAAACAAAGCTTCAAAATCATTTTTATTCCAGTTTGGACATCAATTCTTTCCTGAACTGACAGATCCCCTGAACATTTTCCATATGCTCTGAGCAATATAATCCACCACAGACCTGAAAGCCAGTTGTGCTCAGGTATCTTGTTTACCGATGGGTTATGCAATGCAACAGTACTAACAAACCAGTAAAGTAGTTAGCCCCATCAACAACATACCTGAATCAACAGGCGCCACACGGCCTATTGCAGCCTCCCCAAAATCAGGATCAAGGACCTCCTCAGTTGCATCCTCATCACCATCAAGAGGAATAGTCCGCACCTTGAAGCTGGCAGGCATCAATCCCTGGCCTGGACTATGGCAGTCCATTGTCTTCTCCCAGCTCTACAGATCATAATTCAACGTCAGTCGAACTTGTCACATCTTGCGCAATGCATACATTTTCTTTTTAATATAACAGAATCTATAACAGAGAAATATCCTAAGAACAGTTCGAGGATGCCTATTTTAATAGATAAAACAATTGTAGTAGCAGTTTATGTGTGTACCATGTGATATCCAGTTTAACATGAGGATGAGGGCATGCAATCTAGTTTCCAAAAACTTTTTGTGTAAGGACGAGCTGTCCCAGACAATTCATAGACTATAATCTACCGTTGGCTACACTGGATCAAGCTATTATATGCTAAAACAAAGACTACTAGAAGAACATACTTTAGATAATTGCAACTCATACAGAAATTACCACAATTAACTGCTATAATTTCCTGTCAGTTCATGTACATTACTTGCATGTTTGCATACATTGCTGCAATAAATGCCCCATCTGAATCTAAACAAAACCAAAACAAATATGAAAACAGCAATACACAGCCAGAGTACCTGAAGCTGAAGGGTGTGTAGAATGAAATTGCGGACGATTTCATACTCCCCTTTTAATAGAAAAGCAATGCCAGAAGGTATGAAGTCCCGAATAAACACCTGATCATAGTTCACTGGGTTGGTATCATTTGGGTCGTTGGCAGCAATTGTCCCAACGGGACTGCCACAATAATAAACCACCGATTCTTGCAAAAGGTTCCAAGCCTCATCCTCGACCGATGATACCTTCCTTCTCTGAGGCATGGGCTTTACCGCACTACCATTAAGGCTTCCATTGCCACCTATAGCCTGACCTTGCGCATTCACATCGCCAAGAACCTGGCTCGCCTTGTTCACCGCATCCTTCACCCAGGTATCATTTCCTTCTGTAACCTTCGCAATATCATTGATCCGCTGACACTGGCACTCGACAGATCGCAACCGGTCAATCTTGAGGGAACCTTGATGTCCTCTGAATAAAGGCAATGAATTGGTGCTCCTCTTCCTCCTGCTCCTTGCATCAGCCCTGAGGAGCAAACTTGAAGCTGGAGAGTGGCCCGCGAATGCCCCCGGCATGGTATGGAGAGCCACCTCGGCGATCCCCATTAGAGACATATCAAAGGAACAACTCAGTGAGCAGATTGTACGCTTCCCAGCTTAGCCAACAACTGCACGAAAGTGCACGCAGCCACATTAGCAGATCATAAATTGAATACCAGAAGAAAGATTTGAGTGGAGGACTTGAAATGAATTGAACGAATTAAGCCGTGAAAAAGTGTGGCGTAACCTAACACAACAAAATACACAGATTTCTCAGTAGGAATACGTGGAGAGCGGACACCTCGCCCAACCGGGGAATTAAATACTAACGAGAGGAGGAGGAGGAGAAGAGTTGCATAAGAAGGTGGGGAGGGAGTGAGGGGACTCACCGACCAACCAGGCTTGTGGGGTTGCTGTCGCCGCCGGAGGCGAGGAGGGGGTGGGAATTGGCGGCGCAGAGGAGGAGAGGGAGAGGACCGAAGGCGAGAAAGACGATGGGGGATAAAGGGAGGAGACCGGAGATGGAACGGGGAAAGCCGCCGACCTCAGCACCCGCCAGCCTCTTCCCCAGCGGCCACGCCTCTTTCCATTCTCGTTTCCGATTTTTCTTAAAAACCTAATCAAAATCACAAGCAATTGATTGACTAGTCTAATTTTATGAATATTTCATAGAGATATATTTTTTAATATTATATATATATATATATATATGGGGTAAATTTAATTTTAAATATAATTTTTCACATAAATTTGTATTATACTGATAAAATTTTATGTTGATATAATCTTTCAGATAATGAATATATACCGTTATAAATATAATAAATGGATTAGATCTTTTTTGTCTTAATGTGGAAATTTCTAAGATTTTTTTAAAGATTAATGTGAGAATTTTGAATATTTTTATATGAGATCAAAATTAATATGGTGTTTTCAATATAAATCAAAATTATTATATAATAGATTAATCATTTTAAATTTTTTAGTTAAAATTTGAAAAATTAGAGCCACAGTTTCATTTTTAGCAAATGGATCATGTCTAGTGGGAAAATCTTACATGATATCTTTTTTATTTGAGTCTATTTTATGTAAAATCTTACATGATTTATAAACTGTATATAAAATTATAAACTCTTGTCATTTAAGTATGTGGTGACCATTCCGTTTAGACTCTAATTGAGAGTGTGATAAAAAACAGTTAATTTAATTCAAATTCAAATATAACCACATGTCCGCACTCAATCTAGAATTATTATAGGCTAGTAATTTATGGAGATATCGGTGCTAAAACAAGCAGTTTTTTAAAGAAAAATCTAAAACAACCAATTTAAACATGACGCAAATATGCTGGCCATTCAGAATTGACGGTTCAAATTAATAGGAGTGATTTTAAAATCCTTAAATTTCTTGCCAGCTTCAATCTTAGACGTAGGAAGATTAATTGCTCAAACGGCCCGAAGGATCCGAAGGCACATGCTCATTTCCTCGGGGGGTGTTTTGTTTTGAGGTATATCTTTATTTTATAGTCATTTGATTCTATATATTTTTATTTGATTAATGAAATAGGATAGTCTTATTTTAACACTAATTTATTCGTCAAGATATGAAATTAAATATAAAATATAAAATAGAATTATCCAATAAATTTTGTGGAATTGTCTCATCCGATCTAAATTAAAATATATATAATCTAGTATAGGATAGTTCCCCGAACCAAACTTCTTTGAATCACTTCACTTTATTTTGTAATACTTTTTTTTTGTTACCACACGTAATTACTTGTTAGTATAAATGGTATAGCAAAAGCAACAAGCACGCCTTGTTGCTACTTGCTGGAAACCAACGGACGGAAAAGTATTGTAAGGATGATGGATGTAGCGTCACAAGATGCTTGCGGTGCTAAACAGAAAGTGTGTTTAAGAGCACGATTAAACGTGAGAGTATATACGCCAACTCTTTCTTTTGTTTTGTTCTCTTCAGAGAAAAGTAGAAGAAAGAGAAAATAAAGTCATAAAAGATAAACAGCTTCGTAATAACAGATTGAGAGGAAATGCTCTTATCATTAGTTTTATTGTCCTCTCTCCCACTCAGTTCTTTTTAATTTAGGGGACACTCATATTTGACTCACTGTTTAACACAAACATCTCTCAATCTATACATTATTACCTTTATAATAATGATGAAAAAAAGTCTTATGTGAGGGCGAGCTCAATCAATAATGATTTAATCTTAACCTATTTGTGATGTTGATGATAAATCAACAGTTATTAATCGAGTCTTAAGGGTAAAAAAATGTTATTAAAATTATGTTAATTGTCCAGTGTTTGTCACATACAATAGATTTGGCTTTTTTCCCCAAAAGTGAGAGACAGTTTCTGTCGTCGCAATCTCAATTTCCAAACCGTCCTATCAAAAAGAGAAAAAAAAAACTAGCATAAGTGGACACTCAGTTCGTCTGTTTGGAGTGATGTGCCACGGAACCACTCTGTGGGCCCGTCTTTTCAGTGCAAGCCATCGCCCATGCAGCCGCCCGCCTCGTGCGTTCGCCAACCCCCGACTTGCGAACCGCGTGCACCCCGCTTCCTTTGCCTTCACTCTTCCAACGTCTCTCTCTTAAATACCCCTCCTCCCCTCTTCCAATTCTAGCATTCACTCCTCATCTCTCTCTCTCTCTCTCTCTCTCTCTCTCTCGCGTGGTGGTTGTTGTAGGGTTTTAGTAGGGTTTAAGCGGGGGAAGTGGGGGATCTGATCTCGCGGTGGGGGTGGTCGTGGTGGTGAGATGGCGGCATTTGCTGTTTCCGGCGCAAGCCTCTGCGTCGTGCGGGCCGTCTCGTCTCCTCGATCCGGCTGTGGTGGCGGCGTCGTGGAGCGGAGGAGGCGCGGGGTGGACTTGCCGTCTCTGCTCTTCGGGAGGAAGGGCCACTTCCCTCGTGGTAAGAACGACTCGCCGCTTCTGTAATTAGTTGTGGCTCCCGTGCTCGATTGTGGCAGGATGCGATGGAGCGATCGGAGTTTGATCTCGTGTTTCTGACGCTTTGTTGGGCATTGCAGGGGCTGTGCTTGTCGGAGACTCTCACGGCGGGAGCTCGGTGACCATGCGCGCGGCAGGTGCGTCTGGAGAGGTGCTGATTCCTAAAGGTGAGAGTGATGGTTTGTCGACTTCCGCCGATTCTGTCGGGGGCACTCGATTTCAGTCTGATGATGTGAAGGTAATTGCTCCAGTCTCCAGTGCTGAAAATAGTATGTTGCACAAATGTCTATCGGTGTATCTGTGTATGAGGTTATTTGATGAAATGGACTGTTCAGAAAGATGCTAAATGTGACACATTGTGTCATGTCCTCTTTTGTGATGATCTGTACGTGCTAGTCTAACTGATCATTGAAAATTAGGCCAGAGGCTTCACCAAATGAGGCGCAAAAGATTTTTGTGTTCATATTTTTACGATTGATGAGTTGGTGTGCTTTTCTTAATCTGTAGATTTTACCTCTTTGACGGTGCTGTAGGTAGTTGAAGATAAAATAAACCCAGTCGTGGAAGATGAAGCAAGCACAGGAGTTGGAGCTGAAGATAAGCTTCAATCTTCAGAAACAATTCAGGGTGTTGAAGAAACTGATGTTGAAGGTATTGATGAAGGAACCAAAGAATTAGAAGCAGAGGAGAAACCACGAGTCATGCCACCACCAGGCGATGGACAGAGAATATTCGAGATTGACCCAATGCTGCAAGGCTATAGGCACCATCTTCAGTATCGGTATGTCTCTTTGCTACCTTGTGCATTTTAGGACGTTTTGGTCCTTCATAAGATGGATATGGCCACTTGAAGTATCGGGCGCCACCTAAAGGTTATGCTTCACCTCTTGCTGTCTTGCATATAGTTACTCTTCATGGTTCTGAGGGCATACTGGTTTGTAGATACTAGAATTGATAATCATACAAATATATAATGGAATGGTGTCACTAGTGCAATATGAACTACCTAGGCTGATATTACCAATATGAATTGGCTAAACTGATGAGAATATATGGCATAACGGGTTTGAGACTTTGCTGATTTCTATGCCGATAGAACAATTGTTTCCTTTGATTCATCTTTCTGCTATAAGGACGAACTCCATACCAACTATACTAGCAATCACATTATGCCTTGGTGAATTAAAAACAGATATAGCAACTATAGGAGAATGCGTGCAGCCATTGACGAGCATGAAGGTGGCTTGGATGCATTTTCCCGTGGTTATGAAAAGCTTGGATTTAACCGCAGGTATAAATTCCTTACTATTTAAGTGCCGTTTGCATATATCTTTGTTTTCTTTTCATATATAAGCGAATAATTTATTTTCTTTTTCCCCTTTCAATCTAGTGCTGAAGGTATCATGTACCGAGAATGGGCTCCTGGAGCACATGTATGTTCTTTTTCATAGTCTTATCATTCACATTTGATACTATACTAGTTCCATCTTTCAATTACTTGTGATGATCACTGTTCTGTGCCCCACCTAACACACTGGAACTGTGCTAAGATAGTCCAGAGGGTACAATGGTTATTTCTCCCAACTGCTGAAATGAATGTCTTGTTGAAGTTATCCAATTAGCAGCATTAAGAACTAACTCCTGCTTCTCATTTGCAGTCTGCAGCCTTAGTGGGCGACTTCAACAATTGGAATCCAAATGCAGATCATATGACCAGGGTATGCCTGTAGCTGTACAGTATTTCATCTTTACTTCACGGATTAGTTTGTTTAGACTGATTATCTATTTGGATTACTTAACATAGTCTTCATTTGTTCTCTAGAGTTAAACCTCAGCTATTAATGGGTGCCCTTCCATATTGTCCTAAATTTGAGAAGGAAGTGCCTAATGCCTATTAAATTCACCAAACTATTTTGTCTTCGATTCACATTTGCCTTCCTTAAGTCCAAAACTATATATCAAATGTCCTTCTTGCTTTAGTCTTAGGAGGTTGTTAGTGAATGCGTGCATGTTATGTATGCAATCTTAATGATCTGGATATCTTTTGCAGTTTGTGTGATCTTATGATATAATGTGCTTCACAGTGCATGATCCTAGCTCGATATGATCGATAAAGATTTATGTCTACTCATGCTGATATCTGATGTGATTGTTTCCAGAATGATTTTGGTGTTTGGGAGATTTTTCTGCCTAATAATGCAGATGGTTCGCCACCTATTCCTCATGGCTCACGTGTAAAGGTATCTTGAGCTCTTTTTTAATTCCTGAGTATCCATTCCTTTATGCAGGTTTTCACATAGTTCTCTTTTCTGCATCACCAATATCTTGAGCTCATGAACATCTTCAGAAATTTCTAAGCAGCTCTTTTCATTATATAGATTCGAATGGATACTCCATCTGGCATAAAGGATTCAATTCCAGCCTGGATCAAGTACTCTGTGCAGGCCCCAGGTGAAATGCCATACAACGGGATATATTATGATCCTCCTGAAGAGGTGTTTTTTTTTTTTCTGTCTTCAGTTCTTTCAAAATTTTACCTTGTTTATTTATATGGTATGTGTTTCAGCATTTTTTTAATTGGATAAATTTCTATATCTTTGACATTGTGAAACCTCGTAAATATTTTTTTTTTGGAGCTATGTGATTTTCTGCTCTTTATTATTATCTTTGTATTGTCTTTAGTAGCCAGTACGTAAAATGTTTTATATGCATATGCAGGAGAAGTATGTATTCAAGCATCCTCAACCTAAACGACCAAAATCATTGCGGATATACGAAACACATGTTGGAATGAGCAGCCCGGTATTGCACCATTTCTTTCTATTTGTTAAAGAGAGCTAGCTATATGCAATTTGAGCTATTTTAAAAGTTGTCAGAATGATGGTTCAGTACTGTAAACCTATTTAGTGTTGTCTTCCCTTTCTGAGATGTCATGTAATTGCAGTAACTCGTCATAAAATATTTACCATGCTACTTTACTGTCAGCGAAATCTACTTTTAGGACATTCTAGGATGAGATAATTCAAGAATGGTGTTATCTTAGTTCAACTAATTTGTCATGACAATCGTAGAAAATTACTAGATTTTCTCGCCAGAAGCTGGTATCTATTAAGGCAAAACGTTATATTGATTTAATTTTAATGTTACATTTGCTTCTGTTATAAGTTTCTATCATTGTTAATATTTTCTACATCATACTGTTGTTACTTTTGCTGCTACGATATATAACCTTATAATTTTATATCTTTTTAATATTTATTAACTTAAATTAATATTTCTCTACACTATATTTTATTTGGTGTATTTTTACCCACATCATAAGAGTAGCCAATTCTTCAACATGCACCCCAATCTTTCTACATTTTGTCTTATTGCCACACATTTCATGATTTTTGCTATTTCAATCTAATATTGTTATATGCATAAGTGCCTTCACCATTGTGACTCTTTTTCTTGGGGTAAATTATGTTCTCAGATATTAGTATTTTATTGCCGCTTGAATATTTACATGAGTATCTGTGTTTAATCAGGAACCAAAGATCAACACCTATGTTAATTTTAGGGATGAGCTGCTTCCAAGGATTAAAAATCTTGGATACAATGCAGTGCAAATAATGGCAATCCAAGAGCATTCATATTATGGAAGCTTCGGGTATTCTCAGGATCCCACCTCCCCCTCTCTTTTTTCCCTGTCTTCATACCTCTTATATCTTTCTTCCTTTTTTTACCTTTTTTTTTTTGAGAAACTGCTGCTTCTTGCTAGCTTTCAACTACTACTGCCTTCTATCTCATGCAGAGTAGTTCTTTGAGGCACTACGTGAGTATTACTTACTGCTACCAAGTTTATATTTGATATTTTGGAAAAAAAAAGTAACCTCTTTGTTTGGGCTCCAATAATATTATTTAAATTCCACTTAACAATATTGACTATCTTTCTATTGAGGTATAATGGTAAGCTCCATATCAGTACAACAATATGGCAATTCACATGTACCACTATTTGAATTGGCTAGCTTTTTACTGAGCATGGTTGCAAGCTCCATGCATCATTTTCTTTCTTATTGAGATGATGTTCACTGTTTATGTAAATGTCGCAGCTTGCATCGTTTGTCAAGCTTTTATTTTTGACAGCCAATAATACAGTGATGTTTACTTTGTTACTGGTATGATCACTTTTATACTTTTATTTGCAGGTACCATGTTACTAATTTTTTTGCACCAAGTAGCCGTTTTGGAACCCCAGAGGATTTGAAGTCTTTGATTGATACAGCTCATGAGCTTGGTTTGCTCGTGCTTATGGATGTTGTTCACAGGTAATAAATAGTTAATAGGAAAACTTTTCTCCATGACACTGGAAAATACTAGATTTCTAAAAATATCATCGAAAACCAGCTAATTGGTTGGGTGCAATACAAATCAAAAGTGATTTTGCATATGCCACTGTTTAGTTATTTTTTTTTTCAAAAATACCAAGAATGCCCCACCTTTCCTTTCTTTCTTTCCTTACGTTGTGCTATTGCACGTGACAACAATCTCTTGTGATGCCTAGATATGTTGTCCTCAAGATGTTCGGGAAAATGATTAGAACAACAAACATCTTCAGTTGTGTCTGTGTGAAAATTTGACATTTCCAAAAGGGTATAAGAGTCAGTTTTGACTTGGGCCCAATCCTTGCCAAAGTGACATTTTCAGAAATCTTTTTCTGATGGTACACAACAAATTATGTGATTTTCAATGGCATTTTCGAATCTCCAGTTTTCATAGTAGCATATACTGATTTACCACTAATTAATAAGTTGCTACTTGTTAACTTGCCTGTCATGTTATTTCATGTGATGGTTCAATTGAATACATTTGGTACCTTTGGCTCAACTGACAGTCCAATGTAGTTTCTTGAAATTTTGCATTTTAGGTCACAGTTTTACATTGTAGGGTTCTTCTTTCCTTTTCTTTTTGGGGTGGCGGGTGGGGTTGGGGTTTAGAAAACCAATTTTGCCCCCGGATCCTGCTAGTAGGCCGCCACCAGTTTCTGGCCAGTTACTGGCGGGAACCAAGGAAAAACCGAACGGGTGAGGCGATTCAAAGTATAACTTAATTTGTGTGATGCCGGTAACCAGACTGGTAACTGGTAATACTAGACGAAAAACTGGTGCCTCTACTCAATTCACTAACCATTTTTGAAATTGCCTCATTTGTAAATCCTAAACATCAGTTAACTAACAGAGGTTCCATTTTTCAAACAAAATCAAAATATGAATTCAAATTGTCACATTTTAGGTTATTTTCAAACTGGACGGTTTTTGATTTCCTGGTCTATTCTGGTATGCCCGATTACCACCGGCTTTCTGAACCTTGGGTTGGGTTGGGGGTTGGCAGGTTTAGATGGGAACCATCAAATCTGTAGCCTGTAGCTATGTAACAAGCAGAAGATAAATTTTGCATCTATATTTATCACAAGTCAGATGATTGTTGCCAAATAGGAGGTTGATTTCGAGTTCATTTGATGACCATCATGAAACAATGGAATTTGTTGTTTATGTTTGTAAATGGGATGTAAAAGTAGATACATTCATATTTTACCTACTCGTTTTTTTTTTATTTTCTAGCTCTTTTATTCTGAATATATGCCGGTTCAATTGCTGTCGTCTTGTTCCTGGTCTAGTCTTTTGTGATCCACTGAAGCACTTGCTATTATCATTCTTTCTCTCTTCCCTTTGGTGATGGTGACTTTTTACCATCACAGGACTTCTGCACTGAAAAATCTCAAAATTAAATCTGACAAACTTTTAAGTTGAATTGTGGTTAATGATGATGAAAAAATAATTTAAAGCTTTTCCAATCTTGTTTGCTGTTGGAAACTCTTGAGCGTTTTTCCTTTTTGTTTTTTATGAACATATAGGTTCACATTAGTCTTGGTTTTCTGTCTGAATTTTGGTGACTTAGTGGCATTTCATGTGGATTTAAATAGTGAAAATGTCTTCCAATTTCTCCAAACAGTTGTAAATATTTTTTTTTTTCCATTTTACATATCAAATTCATGCTGACAATCACCACGATATAGAGAAAGATGTAAAGTCCTTGCTTTGCGGATTGAACCATTGATGTATGAAGAATCAGTTGAGGATATGTTGTGTCATCGTAGATAAGTTGTGGAAACCCCAAAAGAGGAAGAATTACTCAGAATTTGCCTTAGTGAAATAAAGAACAAATATAAAGATACATGTTACCAATGAGAGTTCAAGTCAATCTGGTACTTAGTCAATATTGAATGTACAGATCACTTGCTTTCATAATTATGCTTCATGAGCATGTATTTTAGGTTAGGATGTGCTGGTTGATTTACTCACCTCCTCTGTTTGCATGGCTTGACCTTTGATTTTCTGTTTCCTGCAGTCATGCGTCAAATAATACCCTGGATGGATTGAATGGTTTTGATGGTACAGATACGCATTACTTTCATAGTGGTCCACGGGGCCATCATTGGATGTGGGATTCTTGCCTGTTCAACTATGGGAATTGGGAAGTATGGAACCAGATGGCTTCTATTAAAATATATTGGATTACGTGTTCACATTAAACTGTCTTTATATGTGCCGGCATTTGTATCCTTATGCAGGTTTTAAGGTTTCTACTTTCAAATGCAAGATGGTGGCTTGAAGAATATAAGTTTGATGGTTTCCGATTTGATGGTGTGACCTCCATGATGTACATTCACCATGGATTACAAGTAATTTGTTGCTTGATGTCCATTACGTGATTTTCATTAGCTTGCTATTTCTGATGGGGTAACGCTTCAATAGTTCGATGCGCTTAACCTAACAGTTGCTCTGTGTTACTATACTTATCTCTTATCCTGCTAATGTGTTTGAATTAACTCTCAACAAACTTGCCAGAAATCCCAGTGAATTGTGCGAATAATCTTGTAAGCCACTTCTACTATAATACATGCAGTAGAATCCTTTTACATAAAATGAGAATTATTTCCATTTTGGAGTCCTAAAAACCATCTAATAAATTACCACCATTATAATCTAGATCCACCAAATAAACATATATTTTTCTTTCAATTAATCTGAGGATTTATGGGTTTTGGAGCGCACATGGTTGCGTAAAGGCAGAGCTGTATCCACTATAGAGTGCTAAAACTTATCTAATGAATCTCCACTATTATAATCCAGTCCCATTAAATAAGTGGTATAGATTTAGTTTCTTCTTCCAATTAAGCTAAGAATCTCTAGATCTCAAAGTGAACACATACATCCAATTCCACCTAATAATAATAATAATAATCCTTTAGCAAAATGACTTTGGTCTAATACTCTCCACTCAATTTTGTAATATCATATCTATTACTGATCATTATTCCTTTTCCTAAACTACTGTACTTTGTTTTAGGTAGCATTTTCAGGGAACTACAATGAGTATTTTGGATTTGCCACTGATGTAGATGCAGTAGTTTACTTGATGCTGGTAAATGATCTAATTCATGGACTTTATCCTGAGGCTGTAAGCATTGGTGAAGATGTAAGTGTTCACTGCATTTGTTTTTGAATATTTCTTGCCCACATTTATTTATGGTGATGTGTTTGCAGTCGAGGTTATTTTTTGTTTATTTTGAGAAAAAAGGTTGAGATTTATCTGATAAAACTACTAAGAACCTAAGTACATGCTACACAATTATCTTTGCAGCTTTATCAAGTCTAGGACCTTGGATATCATGTCTTATATGCATATTCTTGTATGACAAGCATTATTCTTCAATTTTTCATGTGCTTGTTAATTCTGTGTTCTTGAGATGTTCTTGTCAGTTCTTGTTTGTACATAATGATATATGGTTATTCAAGCTAATGCTTACTCACTATAGAAACAAAACTTTATCTAATAGCTTCTTGAGCCTAGCTACATGCCTAAAGTGCCTAATATAGAAGACTGTCTTGATACATATTCAACTCAATTATTTTGTACGTGGTCACTAAAAATGTATATTCCAATGTAACAACCTTTCCATTTTGTTGTTAACTTCCACTGTACTGTTTGATTACACATAAACCAGGTATGCCTTGTTAACTGGAGCGTCTATGGGATAAAATCTCGAAAACGGTAGCTTGTAAACATAAGTAGGACTTTGTTTTTTACTTCCACTGTCATGTCTGATTATACATAAACCAGGTTTTGCCTTGTTAATTTAGCCTCTATGAGCTAAAAGTTCTAAAACAGTAGCTGGTTAACATAAGTAGGACTTTCCAACAAAATGAGTAGTTTCTTATGTTGATTAATTATATAACTTGTTCAGGTCAGTGGAATGCCTACATTTTGCCTTCCTGTTCAAGATGGTGGGGTTGGTTTTGACTATCGCTTGCATATGGCTGTCCCTGACAAATGGATTGAACTTCTCAAGTAAGTCCTTGGAATCATGAAATTGAGGAACACAGGTGCTAATTATATATCAAGAAAGTTTTTATTTTGATCCTCCAACTTTTACTCTAAGTCCATTTTTGGATCTCAATTTTTCGAATGTGTCATATTCCACAGCCAATAATGTATCACGACAGAATGGCCTAAATAGGCCCTCAACTTTTGATTCAAGTTCAAGAAAGATTTTCATTTAAAAAATTATAGAACTTTTTGTCATTGACATGTGGAGTCTGGTCCCACAAGGTGGTAGTAAAAAGAATTTATTTTGGATCAATGTTTAAAGTTGAGGGGTTTTTTTTGCCCTTCAAAAAGTTGAGGCCCTTCAAAAAATTTTGGACCCAAGTCCAAAATTTGAGGACTAAAATGGGACTTTCCCTTACATATCTAATGGATATATGGTCATTTTTCTTCTGTTGGACTGAATATGAAAATGATTCAACAATTACTTGTACAACTACAAATATATGAAGTTGTGCATGCATTTGCACAGGCACATGTATTATCTGTTGTCTAACTTAGCTTAGTGCGTGTCATGACTTTGTAGTCTATATAAGGTGATTACAAAAATAAAATTTGGTTACCAACTTCTAGAGTGTCGCACAATTACATCACTTTTAAAAACTTCATGCTATTTTTGTGATTTTTTGGGCTTCTGTTTTGTAACTGGATTGGTGTTTCATGTGCCTTCTGGGATTTTTGTTTCAAGAGATGTGCTGTGTCTGAGTTTCAACTTTTCTTTGATGTAGGCGAAGTGATGAAACTTGGGAAATGGGTGATATTGTGCACACACTAACAAATAGAAGGTGGTCGGAGAAGTGTGTCACTTATGCTGAAAGTCATGATCAAGCACTAGTTGGTGACAAGACTATTGCATTTTGGTTGATGGACAAGGTGATTGATTACACGTCATCAATTTGCTAGTTTTTACTAATTAGGCATCAACTAATTGCATAATTTGTTTTGTTTCATATGCTTCCCTGTCTCTTCTTTATGAAATTGATTTGTCGTTTTAATAATTTTTTCTCCTGCTTTCCCTCAACTACAAAATGCAGTAACTATTCCTATTGAGCAAATGTTTCTAAAAGCACAAAGCTAGACAATTTTATAACTTGGATGGTTCGGGACAATCAATTTAAGAATTGGTTTGAATGAATTTTAGTAGCAGATCTAAAATTACTTAAAAGAATTTAAGAATTGGTTTGAATGTTGAATGCTTTTATGATCTCTAGATTCCATGTCCATGAAATCTCATGCAATAGAGCCTGATCACCACTAATATTTTTTTCTGAGTAGTCCTGTGGGAATATGGTTTCTGTGTCTTAATTACTGTAATAAAGTTGTGGAGAAGATATCTGACATGTTCTCACTACTTTTTGAGATGATCTTGTTGGTTTCTCCAGTTTAATTATTCTTTTAGTAAATACATGCAGCTTACTGTAGACATAGTTTTTATAAATAGTGACCATCAGCATCTCAGCTGCTGTCTTTATGCAGGATATGTACGATTTCATGGCTCTGGACAGACCTTCGACACCTAGGATTGATCGTGGGATAGCATTGCATAAAATGATTAGACTCATCACAATGGCTTTAGGAGGACATGGCTATCTTAACTTTATGGGAAATGAGTTTGGCCATCCTGGTGAGCTTTAACAATTTTGTTGCATATGGCCTGCTTTTAATTTTATTACAACTGTTTAATCAACAATCATCTTGTCATATGTAGATTTCCTACATTTGAGGTGGCAGTTGATTTTTAAGGTTATTGTTACTATGCTTCATTTTCAGAATGGATAGATTTTCCACGAGAACCACAAACACTTCGAGATGGCTCAAGCATCCCAGGGAATAACAACAGTTATGACAAATGCCGTCGAAGATTTGACCTTGTAAGTTTTCGTTATGCTATTAGCTTTATGATTGACAAGAACAACAGTTTCTGCCTCCATACGGCCTAGTTCACATCTTCTTTTTCCTCTTCTCTGGTGCACCAGTGACATGCCAATGTGATAATTCATATTGGTCAGCTAACCATCTTCATATAGTTCCATTTGGGCAATGCCAGAAATATGAAACATTGCCCTTTTTTAAAAGCTAATATTAATATACGTAGCCATCCTTGATCAGTAAGAAAATTTTCCTTGGTTTTCTTTATCAGGGAGATGCAGATTATCTTAGATATCATGGTATGCAAGAGTTTGATCGGGCAATGCACCATCTCGAGGAAAAATATGGAGTATGTACTATTTACCTTTGTTTTGGTCCTTGTGAGGTTGAACAAATAGGCATATTTTGTATATTAATATCATCAGATTAGGTGCTACATTCTTTCTATTGTGCCATTCTATTATGATGATTGCACTATTTCACCATATTAGTCAGCTCTAGGTTTGTCACTGTGCCGCAAGGACCCATGCTCTCCATGTGATGTACTACTGCATAGTGGCAAACAAGATTATATGTCCTATATCCTATTTGCTGCTATGTCGATATATGCCAAATCCTTTTGATGTGTCACATATCTATGTGAAGCTTGGGAAAAAAAAAAACTCTTGCCTATGAATAGGATAATTACGTTGGGCAACATGCAGTACAATACCGATCTGATATTCTATTTTACTAATTTATCTTCATGTTAAGCTAAGGTGAATTTGACTTAGTTTAAGTTTATAAGCTCAATAAATCTCCTTTCACTAGCTTCAATTTGTTTATGACTTCTAGTCCAAAAAAGTGTTTATGTTTATGAAATAAGTTCTGAAATAAGTTAGGTGTTTCGTCTCACACAGCCCCTTAAGTGAAACTTCAAACCTTTTCAGGAAGAAATGAATTTATTTTTTGTATGTCCTGCACATTGTTGCTTCATTTGAGTTTTTGATATTTCAGTAAAAAAAAAATGTGGCAAAGGAAAATCTTGGATTACATTTCACTTTGAGTAAACTCTCCTAGATTTGAACCGGTGATAAACGATTTGCAGTTCTCTCACTTGCTACTTGACCATGCCAACTAATCCTATCAAAAATTCTATTTATAAGCTCAATAAATCTCCTTTCACTAGCTTCAATTTGTTTATGACTTCTAGTCCAAAAAAGTGTTTATGTTTATGAAATAAGTTCTGAAATAAGTTAGGTGTTTCGTCTCACACAGCCCCTTAAGTGAAACTTCAAACCTTTTCAGGAAGAAATGAATTTATTTTTTGTATGTCCTGCACATTGTTGCTTCATTTGAGTTTTTGATATTTCAGTTAAAAAAAAAATGTGGCAAAGGAAAATCTTGGATTACATTTCATTTTGAGTAAACTCTCTCAGATTTGAACCGGTGATAAAGGATTTGCAGTTCTCTCACTTGCTGCTTGACCATGCCAACTAATCCTATCAAAAATTCTATTTATCTTATTTCTTCCATATTCTATCATTGATTCTTTTTCATGGTTCCTGCTTTTAGCCCTGTCCTTTTCCATTGCTGTGAACTGTGCTGATTTTAGCAATTTTATGATTATTGTTATTCCTTTTGACCTGCTCTGACAACATCAGTGAAGATTTTAGCTGATGAAATGGGCCATGCAATTGCAGTTCATGACATCAGACCACCAGTACATATCACGGAAAAATGAAATGGATAAGATGATTGTATTTGAAAGAGGAGATTTGGTGTTTGTGTTCAACTTCCATTGGTGTAACAGCTACGTTGACTACCGTATCGGTTGTTTAAAGCCTGGGAAGTATAAGGTATGCAGCTTTTGTGCATCTTGCATGTCAGTTGTTTAAAGCTTGGAACACTAAATTGGGTACCTTTTCTGAAGGATGCTATACCCATTCCCTTCCCTTTTGCCAAGATAAACGAGACCAAAGGATCCCTGACATAGTTTGAGCCTATAAAAAACTCCAAATTTGCATGGAAATTTACTACTGATCCCTCCAATCAGTTTTCAAGCATTTTATTTGTAGAGATGAATTGGATGTGTTGGGTGCCAATAATTTCTACTATTTTTTATCAGGTGGTCTTAGACTCGGATGCTGCACTCTTTGGTGGCTTTGGTAGGATTCATGATACAGCAGATCACTTCACTGCTGTAAGTCTGCTCAAACGGGGTTGCTTATAGTATCCTGTCCTAATTCATTACTGGCAAATCTGAACTAACTTTTCTTGTACCGATCTCTTGCAGGATTGGCAACATGACAACAGACCACATTCTTTCTCGGTGTATGCACCTAGTAGAACTTGCGTTGTCTATGCTCCAGTGGACTGACATAGCAAGATACTGCATGCAAGTGTGCTTGGAATCACAAAAGAGCAAGAAAAACATTTGGCCTCTTCCACCGGCTGATAGAACCAAGTGGCAGTTTTTCTGATGCTTCGAGCAGTCTGTGAAGATCTGATTCAATAGCTTAGTGTCTCAATCTAGAGGGGCTTAAAGAGCAAACAGGTTCATTTATGTTCCATCTCATCGATCAGCGCCATTATCCATTATCTCAAATGCTGCTGTCGTTTTTGTACACCATGATGCTCGTGCTCATGTTCAGATATTCTACCCTTGAATTGTCAGTAAAGAAGAGATGTTTTATTTCCCTTGATCGTTTTGTAAGAATAAGCAATACAAGCATTGTCAATCATGAGCTGCATCTTGCCAATTTAATTTGCCACTTGCCAGCTTTGTACTGGTACTTCACTCATTTTATTTGTTGTTTGATTGAGCATTTGCACTTTCATCATATATGTTGAGCGGTTTTGCTGTTAGTATTGAGTCACCATTTTGGGAGAATTGTTATGGCTTTTGGGAGACCTTGATGTTGTATGAGGGAGAACATATGTTGGCAATGTCAGGCTACAGAGCTGCTTGGTCCTACCCTGCTTTGTCTTGGCTACTACTCCTCTCCTTACAACTGAGGAGTCAGAGTGACCTTTTCCATTACTCAAAATCGATCCTTCATAGTAAATCCCTTCCGTTCCAATCCCTGGGGACACTGGATCTTGCAAGTCTCGCACTGCTGACATCTTGCTTATCTCAGATGTTAAAAGAATGGACAGAAGGAAAATAAGGTTCATATTTGATCAATACCTACAGGTTCGAAGGAGTATGACAAGTGAGAGGTTGTTTGATTTGTATCTTATTGGTATGCTTAGTTTTCAAATATATTTAAGACTTATATGAAGTTTTAAGATTGTTTACCTAAGCATGTATGAAATTAATTTGTTTGATTTGCGATAGACCAATCAGGTATGGGCAAACACATGATGAGAATGTGAACAAGATACTCTTTAAACAAATTTTAGGTAAGTTCTATATCAAATTTTTTTTATGAGGATATGAATCAAACAATCTCTTCTACTTGCATGTTGTACTCAAAGATTGAAAAAAAGAAAATATCTTGGTCATGAGCACACCAACTCATGACAAGGGTCATTTCACCAGAACTTTTTCCCACTATACAGCTTGCGCAAGAGTTACTTCTACTCGACCTCTGGCAGTGGCTCACCTAACAATACTTCTTGGTTTTGGACGGATACTAACTTCTCATGCTCACATCACATGTACAAGAAATGATATTGTCCTGTGGGATACAACATTTCCTTTTTCTTTCCCAGGAGACATATGCTACAAGTTGACATCTGCATGACGACAACCATTGATAAATGCACAGTCCTTGCTTTGCTTAAAGATTCAGCTTGCAAGGAGAACCCAAGGATGAGATAGTCACAAATATATATATAGCAGTGAAAGGGCGATCCATTTCTGCTTAGAGTGCAAGGTTAGTCTGTTTGATGAGAGCTGGCAGAGATGGAGGGTGAGCTGCAGAGCAGGGAGCAGCAGATGCAGATCGTGTGCGTCAGGGGCTCGTCGGACGGCCATGTCGGTAGCGACGTTGGCAGCGAAGACAAGGAAGAATGGGAGGCGTCGAGGTCGGCATTGACAATGTTCAAAGCCAAGGAAGAGGAGATCGAGAGGAAGAAAATGGAGGTGAGGGACAAGGTCTTCTCTCAGCTCGGAAGGGTGGAGGAGGAGACCAAACGCCTCGCCTTCATCCGCCAGGTAATTTCGTATGAAAGCAAATCACTTTAGTATGAGCCGCTGCTTATTTGCAATCCAGCGGTTACGGTGAGTAATAAGTCACATCTGACTTACTCAGTGTACAAAAGATTATCATTTATTTGATTATGGAGTAATATTGTTAATATCTTAAAAAAAATTAACAATAATAACAATCTTATAAATTAAAATTGACAAATATAATTTATTTTTATATTGATCGGACAATTCAGAATGAAAATTCGCATGGACCAAATACACCTCAGGTACCACTAATATTTGTTCAACACAATTGATAGTAACTAGTGGCACAGCATGTAGCTTCAAAAGTTTTTAAAGAACATGGTTAGTACATTGTGTAGTAAACAATTTCAGATTATATATGAATAAATTTAGCAATGCGAGGTTCTTGTAGGAGCTAGAAGCGATGGCTGATCCAACGCGTAAGGAAGTTGAGACCATACGCAAGCGGATCGACAAGGTGAACCGCCAGCTGAAGCCTCTTGGGAAGACCTGCCTCAAGAAGGTGAACACATTTGCATGCTTTTTACTAATTGAATGGATTAAACTTTTATAGTGTTTCGTGGGCACTGCCTTTCTTTTTTTCTTTTCAAGGAATTGGCAAACTGATGCTGTAATTTGCTCGGTTTAAATGTAAAGGAGAAGGAATACAACGCGTGTCTCGGGTCTTACAATGAAAAGAGCAAGGAGAAAGCCATGCTTGTCAACAGGCTAATGGAGGTGAATAGCTAACGACAACCTTCAATACAATTAATTAAATATATTAATTAGAAAAATTAGCTCCATATTTGTATAACAACTGAGTTAACAAAATATAACTAAATATGAGACTAGTATGTGGAGTCGAAATTTATATATCATTGAAATACTGAGGTGCATTTTGTGGTTAAACTTTTAACAACTTTTATCAAGAAGTTAAATAAAAATAAGTCGATTTTTAAATTCGTGAAATTCGAACTGATTTGCTTTAACTTTACAATTTCTTGAGCAGCTAGTGAGTGAAAGTGAAAGGTTGAGGATGAAGAAGCTTGACGAGCTAAACAAGACGATAGACTCTCTTTACTAGATCCGTTGATGCTATTGTAAGAATTTGTTATAATGCTGTGTGCAATTTTTGTAACATGGATCTATGGATTTCATGTGTTGTTTGTAACCGATAAGTTCACGAGTTATCTATTTGATTTTTTTTGGGTTTGGTTTTGTTTTAGTTGATTTCACTATCGAGCACATCGATGCATTCAAACAAGAGAGAAAACGAGCTCCTTGAGATCTCAATCGTTCCTCGAAAGTGATAATCTGGTCATAGTATGTTAATAACCGACTGTTATAAACTTGTAATCCTTTAGCATGTTTGTGTTAGTAACTTAATGTTACAGATATATAACCAAACTTTAAAGTTGTCCTGGTGGTGGATGAAACGCTCATATATTTGGTGGGGTGGCTTATAGGCCATTGGAGTAAAGCAAAGACAATAGATATGGTGACTGCACATCACGTTAGGTTGTCATTCATACTAATTGTCAAGTTAGTTACTATTTAATTTCCTGCACATCATGTTACTATAATTTTTGGGTAGAAACTTGGTGAGATTGTTATGTTGGAACACTATATTTGTTGTCAATATGTCTGATTTTTAGACATATATGAGATTTAGATGTAATTTTAAGAATTTTTGTCTAGTCAAATATAAATGATATTGTCTTATTTAGTTACTGATGAGTTAGTCGTGCATCCTTGGAAGCTAAATTGAGTGTCTCAAATTTTTAGGTAGATTGCATCTTCAGACACTGACTGAGCTGACAAAAACTGAATTGCATTTGGATAGCTAGAGCTCACCCAGTCTAGCCCAACCTAATAAATATATCGGGTTGGGCAGATTTGTGTTGGGTTCAGGCTGAATTTGAATGGACTATGTTCAAATTTTTGAGCTAAGTTTAGACTCGGGTTGGATTTTTCAAAATTTTAGGAGTCTTTTGTTAAGTCAAGTCTAATCTAACTCGAACGGTTATTTTTTTTTTTGCTCAAGTTTATTTTCAGGCATATTTAGGTAGGACTCCAAATTTATTTTAATTATCTAAGTATAGTGATGATACAAATTAAATAATTTATAAATATTTTTCGATGAGTATGTGAACAGGACAATATGGATGTGTTTTTGGCCTGCCGTGCCAACTGCTGTGATGGTACATGCTCCGCACATGGTTGCCCTTGCCCGGCAGGTCACCTGCACAAATTGTTGTCGCGGATGCACAAAGTATAAAATGGAAAATGGCAATCAGGTGAAGTGGGCGACGCTGTCATTTTGATGTGTACAGGCTACGGACTCCGCATCAAACGTCCATGTTGGAAATGTACAATGGGTCCACACCACACACACTAATGTGGCAATAATAAATACTCAAGGACAGACAAGATTGGAATAGAAAGCGAGGGATAGGCAAGGCCAAACACCTCAATGATCAACTACTGTGTAATTAGCACCTTAATCGGGATCAGCAAAAGCAGCAAATCTGGATCACCCATTTTCATGATTAGACACCCTAGATTAATATATGATTCAAGATAAAAAAAAATTGTCCTTTTCTTATCCACAACCCGTAGTGTCGATTTTTTATCGTACAATATACACGTGTGCAATTGCTATACTACTGTACCATTCCGATTCCGTTAATTGATCCCCTAGGAATAACATTAAGATATCACTAATCATAATCATCATCAGTACATACGCTCGTAATCTGGAATTATTAAATGGCTCTGGCATTAGAATCTCAATCAATGTTTTAAATGGTAATAATTTGGAAGCAAAATATCATTCTTCCATGTTTATGCGATATATAGTCGTCTATACAGTTTATATAATACTATATCATATATATATATATGTTAAAGCAATAAGTAAATAAAACTTACATCTATCAATAAATCTAAAAAATGCCCATTCTATATCAAAACCTAAAAGTTAAAGCTATATTTGAGTACAGTATGTATATACTGGTGCGCATAAAATATAAAACAGTAATATATATTGAAACAACGCATAAATAATTAAGCAATATAGCATAACAATAGACCCACCAGTAGCACCAAGGTTTAAGCAAACGCATAAACGATGCGATAGAAATTGGAACACTAAACTGAATAATAATTTGAACAGTAGAAAGAGACACATGAGAGAGTCACTATCAGCACGGTTGCCCCAATCCGCATGCGTTACGAAAAAAAATGGTATTTACTAGAAGAGCCCCTGCAGAAAGGGCGAAGGGGATCACCAAATCCAGTAAGTACCATGTACAACAAGTAGTACCAATTCCTTTTGAGTTTAATTAATTGATACATAGTTAAGTGAATTGCGCGCGGGAGCTAGCTGCAGCCTGCAGGGGGAGGGAGTGGCCGTAATTGACATGAGAGAGCAATGTCTCCGGCGGAGGCAGGGGAGAACACCAGCATGAACATGGTCACCACGATCATGGCGTTCTCCGTCAGCGCCTTCTTCGTGCTCTTCGTCTTCACACGCCTGCTCTGCGCCCGCCTTCACCTCAGGGCGGCCTCGCCCGCCGCCGACGCCGACACCGCCGCCGACGCCTTCCCTACTGTTAAGTCTTAAGAAGCCTTTTCTTGTACAATTCGATCTTATCGTCTTCTGTATGTTCTTTTGGTTGATTGAAGTGCGTGTGTGTACATTGAATAATTGAGCAGATGGAGCGTGGGATCCATGGGTTGGAGCCTACGGTGGTGACGAGCTTTCCAACCCTCAAGTTTGGGGATGGTTTGCTCAGGCATCCTGCACAGGAGTCCCAGTTGAGTCTTTTTCTTTTACTTGATTTTATATTAATTAGATAGGTGTTTGGATTACAAAATTAGTGTTTTTCTTAATTTTTTTTAACTCCAATAATAACATATCTCACTTAATATTTAATTAGAGTCTATGAATATTTTCTCTGCTCTTTTCTCACTTATCAAGTCCCACTAAGAAAATAAGTAATCACTAAGTTTTATTGAAACACCCATATCTCTCTTTTTTATTTCTCTTAGTTTCTTTTTTATTTCTCTTAGCTGGAATTATTTCTCCATAAACACTCAATAGAGTTGCTCTAAGTTATTATGCCTTTTCAAGTTGGGGTATTTCAGCTTATGTCACTGACGAAATTAAAACACTTGAGATATACTATAAAAAAGATAAATTGCTCTCATACCACTAAAATCCTAAAAACTTTTAGAAAATATTGTTTTGACAAGGTAAAAGTAATTGATTGGAGTTAAAATAATATTTATACCTTTTGTCTTTTTTTTGTTAAAGTAATTGGCACTAGCGGGTGCGCGCGACATGCGTGACAATGACAGCATGCGTGCAACGGCAGCAGTGGGCTAGTGTGGCGACGATAACATGTAGGATAGCAGTGGCAGCACGTGTGCAAGGCACGACATAAGTGGGCAGACATGACGACGACAACGTGTGCAAGCGTGACAACAACGGTAGCGGCTACGTGCACCGCATGTTGCGGCGAGCAAGCGCGTAACGTGAGAGTAGGCACAGACACAGACACAGATAAACGCGTGCGGCAGCGGCAGTGTGAGCAGTGCCATATTAATGTTTGGTGAAATGCGTCAATATCAAATATGTATAGAGAAGGAAAGCGTAAGGGTAGTTTTGTTATTTTTCAAAAAATTAAGTTAAAAATGATATAGATGAAATGATTTTTTTAGTTCTAGTAACTTATAAATAATTTATTTTTTTATAATGTACCTCGAATTTTTATTTTTACAGGTGACATAGAGCCTAATTTGCAATGCCATGTGCTTCTGCAATTGTTGGTTCATTTCTTGTGATTTGCTAACTAGAAAGAAATTTGCGCTGCGATCATGCGCGTTGCCAAACAAGAATTGATCCAAAGATGTTGGTGAGATGGAAGGGGTGAAATAAAATCTATGTTGGTTAAACAGTTAAACCCGCCAATGTAAGGTGGTCTGGTCTAGTGGGGTGGGGTAAGTTGTTGTCCACTGTCAACTGCCTACTAGCTAGGGAAAAAAATCAGTGGCAAAAATAACACTTCTCTGCGTACATTTGTTGCTTTCATCCGAAAATAGATCCATTGTAGTGTAGGTCAAATTGTACACTCTTGAAGACCACCGAATTAAAATGGATTCGTTATAGTGTAGAGTCTTGTGTTCGGATGGTCCAGATCTGATCACCTTCCCTTCCATCCATATTGGCTATTTTGGGTTATACTGTTTTTGATAAGTGAGTTCAATTAACTATTTTTGATATATTGACTATTTGATAACGTGTTTTAATAATATAATAATGTTAATATTTTTCTCTAGATATGACACTTGCATATCGCATGGCACCATAAGACAGTGTAGCACATCAATGTCAAATGGAGTCCTAAATTTTTAAAAAGCTCTGTTTTTTAAATAAATTATTGAAATCATCTAACCTAAATGTCTATTTGAAGTTTTGACCTAGCATTATCTTGGCATTATAGCATTATCTTGGCATTAAAGCGAACTCATCTGTCAATTTACCATTAATGCAACTGAGCTTAACATCGCTAGACCTTGACTTTCCTCTTGTGTGTGGTCATTTATATTTTTTTCTCTCTAACATGTAGCTAAAATATTTGATGCAAATCAAAAAATACCAATTGCATGTTGGTTCATTAAAAACTTGAAGTGATATAGCAAGATCACATACATGTCGTATAGCTTTAAGCAGTTGCATGAAAAAGAAATTTTGAGCCGTCTCAAAGTCATAAGGCTCATAATTGAACTGCTAAAGGACCTTGGGACTCTGGTAGGGTGTTGTTTTGGTCCAATGTTTTGGCCTCCTTGGTAGTACATGTAAGAAACTTTAATAGATAAATATGTTTACTGAAATACAAAATTAATATAATTTTCATCATTAATTTTTATAATTATATACAAGTAAAAATTATAAAACAATAATAATATGAAAATAAATTCGATAATAAATCTATTAATATTATTTTCATAGGGTGGATCTTAAATTGTTTTATATTAGTAGTCAAAGTTTAAACACATATATCAAAAAGTAGAAAAAAGAACGGAGGGAGCAAATATCTAAATAAATAATTTAAAATTTCAGGGCTGCAGTTTAGACTAAATAGATGTTATAGGTGCTAACACAATAGTAAAATAAGTTGCTTTTTGTATTCTACAATTAGGCATGGGAATGGGCCACAAGCGCAAGACCAAATGGGTGGTTGGATTTACGGGTCAGATTATAAAGAGTTCATATAAGTCTTAAAACTAAAAGAGTGAGGTTAGGTTGGGTTGAGTATTAGAACTAACTCATACGATAGAAAAATGACTTTATTTGTGTAATAGTAGAATTATTTGCATTTGGTCTTTTATCTTGAAAAATTTATAAAATAATAATAAAAGCTCATATGCTAGTAGTGAAGAGCAATATTTGGGATGACCCAAATAGTTGAAATAGGTCAAGATTGGATTAGGGTGCAATTTTTTTGAATGGTTTGGAGTGAGTTGGGCTTGGTTCTTACTCAGTTTAATAGAGTTGTGTTGTATATTAGAATTTGTGAGCTGAATCCGGTTAGGGTTGGACCTTGACCACCGATCAAGAATCTGTTGTCAGAAAAATACTCATCTGTAATCCAGGACTCATCACTGCACTACATTACCTATCCTGCAAACATTACAAACTTGCTCAAATGTCTAAGCGCAGTGAAAAACGATGACAGGTGCACGGTCTGCCTGGAGGAGTATGAGGAGAAGGACATCATGCGCGTCCTCCCCTACTGTGGGCACACGTTCCACGCCACCTGCATAGACATATGGCTGAGGCAGCACTCGACGTGCCCCCATTGCCGAGTCTCCGTGCGCGCCCCCCCTCACATGAAACGCGCAATGCCGCCCGTCTACGCCGCAGCCATGAGACACTTTCAGTCGTCAACATCTTCTGAACTAAGCGCATTCCAAGCAGAGGCGGCAGCAGCAGCAGCAGCACATCGTTCAGAAACTGCACAGGAGATTGTTTCTGTTTCTGAACCGGTTTTATGCAGTGAGAGCACTACTGCTTCAGTTGAGGTTTCTGTTTCCAAAGATGGTGGTTCTCATTGCATTGAAATGGCAAGACGAGATGTGGACGATGCGTCGTCGGGTTGTTAGTAGCTAGCACAAACACTTATAGTACATCAATTGCATGTTAATAGTGGATTGTGTTTAGGTCATAGTTCTACTAGTGGGATCGATCATGGGAACTAATTAACTCGGTTTTGCTGGGTTTCTGGTTTGGGGGATCGGTTATGCTCACTTTGTTTTATCTTGGTTCAGTTGATTGTTGAGTGCATAGCCTTTCTTGTTCTTATGGGTGAGTTTAGTAATCTGGAGCATCTCAGTCTCCTTCCAATTTGAATTTACTTTTGCAGCACAAGGGGTGAGTGATTGAGTACCACACTGCCGGGCAGCTTCTATGATCCTGACGTAAAGGCGTTTGTTTCTCTAAGTTACCAACAAGGGCGTACAGTCGATACACACCTATATGTATGGGTGTAGTCGGTCCGATTATTGATTGAATAGTGGTTACGTCAGATCTGCATCCATATTTCAAAAATAAATTCAGTTTGAATTCAAGTACATATCGGATTATTTTTGGATACTCACACAGATCGGATTTTATCAGATGCTAATACTAATATCTATGTTTGCTATCTAATTAATCAAATAATTAGAGTTTAAATAAATTTGCTTAGACTTTATATTGTGCATCCGTATATTTGGATAGCACTTTCTCTAAAAAAAATTCTAATTCGTGTATAAATTTATATACAAATATATTATTTTATTGGATTCAGATCTAGATGGGGATATTGAGTCTTGGATTTCGATATGAATCAAATTAAGAAAAATATTATTTGGATACAAAATTCATATAAGATCAACATTCTAACAAATTGGGTTAACTGAGCGGTCAAATATTAACCAATTATATTCCACCCCTAGGCACCCAAATTTTCTTGATCGTTTCATAATCTTTTAGATCCTAATTAAACCCAGCAATGCCAGCCATTAGCAATACGTCGGATTGCGCACAGTATTTGGATTCGAATCCCACCCGATAACCCAAAAACCGACAACGGTCAGAGAGTTATCCCGTCTTCCGTGTGCACGTGCTCAACGTGAGAGGTTATTTTAATCCCATATTGTTTCCTGGACAAGATTAGAGAAGAAGAGCTGCCTATATAACGAGGGCTTGGGGCACTGTTACACCATACTTACCTGGACGGGGTCTATGGGCGATCAAGGAGGCTCATGGCCTGGGCTAGTGCCCCACATTGCACTTGGTGGGTGAGCTGGCCTACCATCTCCCCGAGTGGGAGAGTGGATGTCATAATTTGTGGTAGAGGGGGTACGCGTTCGCGCGGCCCCTGCTAGACTTGGAAAATTAAGAGTTGGTTCGTTATTTTAAGAGTTTTTTTGTACGGATAATATATAAAATAATAAAAAATATTGAAATAGTATATAAATTATAGAAGTGGTATTAGTTGTTAGGTTTGGTGGTGATTTACTCAAAAAGATAATTAGTCATCAACTCAGACCAGAGATTTTAGTTGCCAACGGTTGGATGGATCAAGCGGCAGTGAAGTCGATCACAGTTTTGGTATCTTATGATGTGGTTTTTAGTCGTCAGATGTGGTTTTTAGTCGTCAATTGGTCTGGTGACTAGTCGATTTTATTCACACTCGTTAGTCCTCTTGGCGACTATTGTCATATCTATAAAATCTTTTTGATCTGAGTTATTTTCAGATTTTTTTTAATATATTATCCATACGAAAATTTCATTATTCTACTGCAGTTTGCTTTCTACTACAGTGTAAATTTGTTTAAGAAGCTTTCGTTGGGATCACTAATTTAACAAACAACATTAGGTAAATGGCCTATGAAATAATTCTATTCAAAGTTTGGTGTGTCAAATTGCCACACACTTACAGTTTATTTTCTTTTCAAAAAATTGGCTACTAGTCAGTCTAGTATGGCGAAAGAAACGCTTTTTCCTTGGGAGTTAGAGTTAGTTATGCCGGTCTATTCTTCGGGTTGGAGACTCCATCAAAGAGAATGGGGTTTGTCTTGGTCTAGAAAAGTGTTGGGCAAGTTTACCAAGTTCAATGGTGATATTCCTGTGGGGGAATGGCATGGATTGCTCGAGTTTGGTGGCTTTTGGCATTATCATCACCAAATAGGATGGACCCTTTTGTGCTGCTGCCTCATTCCTGTCTTGCTGCTCTAAATGATCCAACGGAGATGAGGGGTTTCTTTGCTCCATCCCAATTTCCATGTGGTTTTACTTCCTGTGTTTCAGTTTTCATGCTTGCAAAATATTTGCTTATAGACCAGGGTTTTAACTGTAATGCTTCTCTTATTTGTGGATGGTGGTGTTCATTTGTCTATTTTGTGTCCTCTCTATTTATGTATCTATGTCAAATAATTAAGATTTGTTTGGTTATTCATGTAGAGACTTGAGTTTGGAT
This sequence comes from Pharus latifolius, assembly GCA_019359835.1. Lineage (NCBI taxonomy): Eukaryota > Viridiplantae > Streptophyta > Magnoliopsida > Poales > Poaceae > Pharus > Pharus latifolius. The sequence continues at coordinate 67,217,034 of CM033320.1, read as the reverse complement.
TGTATAAGTAAGATTGGACAAAACATCAAAACTCGCAAGTTATTCGGGATCGGTTTGAAGATCGACTCAGATCAGGATCAACTCGAGCATTAAGCTAGTCGAACACGAGTTTAAAGTGAAGCTCAAGTCAGCACTCGAGTCCAGCCCGAGTCTTTTCGATCTTGCTCAAGTTTAACTCGTTAAAACTTAAATCTTTTATTTGTGATGTACATTTTCGAGTCAAATCCATTCGAGCTCAAGCTGAGCCCACTCAAACCTCACAAGTAATATAAATTTGAATTGCATTCATTTGCTATTGAATCTTGTTGAGTTGAGCTCAGTCGAACTTACTTCGAGTCAAACCTGATCTTGACTCTGAGCTCATGAACATTTTGAGCCGAGCTCGAGTTGAACCCAATACATTATTGAGTTCGAATTGAACCAGTCTGAATTCTCTTGAGCTCGACTCATTTCCATTCCTATGTATAAGTAGAGGATAGGTTGCAATTATGCAATGAGATGGTATTTTGGTTGCATAACATAATACATGTTGAGATGAGTTATTGTTTAGATGATTGCATGAGTGATACAAATAGAAAATATATAAAGTGAAAAAATACCACAAAAAATAGTCATATCTTATGCCTTTGTAACTCTTATTTTACTATGCTGAAAATCATTAATATGTATTAATCAATCTCTAATCATATCAATAGATGATTGTCTTGCGTGATACGGAGGTTGTGTTTTCACGGAGCTGGGCTCAATCACCTTTTGCATCGAATGGGCCAGGCCCAGTTTCAAGCGCATGCAACAAAAGTAAGGTACTTGCATCCTGAGATCAGGTCAAATTCAAATACGGAAATCTAAACACATTCTTAGTGAAACATCGGGGGCTGCAATGGAAGCCCGTCTGCCGTTAAAAAAGTTGCAAGATTATCACTAGATCAATACCTGCAACTGTACACAAAAACGACGGTCTCCAAACCTCAGGTTGCGCAATAAATTGTACAGAACTTAGTCTGTAGCAAACACCAAGCACACCCAACTCGGGCCTAGCCCGATTCATCCAACCCACTTGGCCTCGGCCTTCGTTTTCCAGTCCGCGGCTGCCACCGTTCTACTGCCCTGACCCGCGCGGCCGCGCATTGCCTTCTCCATCCACGATTCCAGTGGTGATCTCATCTCATTGACCTATGCGACTACGCCCCGAGGTGTCTCGTGTCGCTACCTGCGGAAGGAGTCCAAGCTGGAGAGCTCGACGGAGCTGAAGGACCCCAGGTTCTTGTACGGCCCGGGCGCCAGCCCCTCGTCGTCCCGCCTACCGTCCGCCCCCACCCGCTTCCTCAGCTCCCACACCCTGTACGCTCCAAACCCAACCGCCGCTGCCACCACCACAATCCCGACGGCGAGCAGCGCAGTCTTGGCCCCGCGCGCTCTCCCGCCGCCGCCTTGGTCTCCTCTCGCCCCCACGCTTCTTACTTTGAAGTACCCCAGCTTCCTCTCTCCCCCCTCCACCAGCATCTGCGCCGGGTAGTCCATGAGGTAGCAGTACCCTGTCCCGTTGCTGTACACCGCACCCCAGCAGCTGCAGTTGCGGGCGCATAGCGCCTCGCACGCCTCCGCCGACGCCGCCCTCGCGAGCTCCACCAGCTCCTTGTTCTTCGGCTCCACGCCGCTCCTCCGCACCGCCCAGTACAGCCCGCCCACCTCGCCCCCCGTGCTGCCGCATAGGCCTCCCGAGGCGTCCCCCGCGACGCACCCGGAGCCGTCGGTTGCATTCGCCAGGCACGCGCACCGGTCGGACGCCGGCGCGGCCGGGGAGCACACGCGGTAGCCGCCGCAGGTGGTGGGCAGCTCGCACGGCTCGGTGATGGCGGTGTAGTCAAGAACCCATGTGGAGCCGTCCCAGTAGTAGGCGCGGAGGTTGCCGTCGCGCTCGAGAGTCATGCGGCGGAGGCCGCGGACGCCGCGGTTGAAGGTGTCGAAGGAGAGGACGTCGGCGGGGGGGCCTTCCTTCTGGTACATGCCCAAGTAGCCTTCCGGATCCACGCGCGCGTAGGTGGGGCCGCCTCCGGGCACGATCTGGGCTTTGGCCTCCAACGCCGTGTGCTTCCAGTACATGGCGGCGGCGACGCCACCCGATGATGACGGCGGTGGCTCGATGAAGAGGGCTATGTAGTTGGCGCCCAGCCTCATGGAGAAGCGCCGGTCTGAGGAGACGAGCGCCGCTGCCGATGTAAAGTTCTGGTCTTGGACGATGGTGTCGGACGGGAAGTCAAAGCTCTGCCACACAACAACATTGGAGGAGCCGCCGCTGCTTTGGATTTGAAGATTGGAGGTGCTGAGGAGGACAGCACGGTCGCCGGCTTCTGCACCGGTGGAGGCGGTGGACCAGAGCACTGCGTTGCTGGTGCGGTCAGTGAGAACGAGGCCGTCGTCGAAAGATAGGGAGGCGGCGGCGGACCACGGCGCGTGGTTGTCGGGGATGGCTCGCCAGAGGGGGACAGACGAAGGGAGGTGGATGACGGCGAGGTCCAGCAGAGTGGAGTTCACGCGGAGGAAGCCGAGGGAGAAGGCGCCAGTGGAGTCGGCGAGCACCGGCTGGAACTGCGAGTAGGACGGGTCTTGCGCCGCCGTGAAGCCTCTCCGCATCTCCTGCGCAGGTGATGCCGCCGCCGCCCTCTCGCCCCAAGAAGCCATTACTACTGCCACTGCCGCCATGTACAGTCGCAGCAGTGCCGGCCATGCCTGATGCTTGCTCCTCGCCGCCGCTTCCATGTTCGGCTTTGCCTTAATTTGGAGACTACAATTGGAGTTTGGATTCTTGAAACTGGCAAGAACGAAGAGAAGAACTAGCTATAATGCAGCAGCCAATGGTGGATTGGGATTGACTGGGGAGGAGCAGATGACAAAGATCTGGGAATATTTATTTGTTTTTCAATTGCAATCGTGCGGTCACGGCAGTTTGTGCATGACAGCAGCATCATCAGCACGAGCCGTGGTTCTGAAAAGAGCTCAGAAGGTAAAACAAAGAAAGCGACCGTGGTGGCTGGAGGGAAGATTTGGTCAACGAGCACACTGAATTTTTGCTTTTTTTCTTTATTTTTTACTCGAGTTTAGGTGTTAAGCATGCAATTCTTCTCTTTTGCCACCTCCCAACTTGCAATTGGTAATTGTGACTACCACTAGCTAGAGGATAAACACTGATAGCAATGAGCAGTCTAACCTATCCATTCAAGTCCAGGAGCTCCACTGGACATCCAGCTGCTCCTCTCTTTTGCTGCCACTTCTTTGGTACGGAGTGTGAGTGGCAAGTTCTTAAAATAGCCAACAGATTCACATCATGTTTGGTTCGTTACCCTATTTTGTCTGAGCAAAATAATATAATGTGCTATATTTTTTTTCATCATAGTATCATATTTGTCACATATTCACACTTTTTAGACAAAAAAAAAAATTAGGATGACCTGCACGTTATTTTACCATACTTCTATATCACGATTTTTATGTGGTCATGAACTAAATGTTGACTACAGGAGATGTAGTATTGAATCAAACATGTCCTTTTATTGTGAGATAGATGGAATTAATTTTAAAACTGTCTAATCTTGCCTATATCGATTGTTTGTAAAAAAAAGTAAGAAAAATACTTCAAATGTTTTTAAAAAAATTGAACTACACAGCTTTTAAATTAGGCAAATTCATGGCAAAGTTTGCAATTCCCTACCACTTTACTACTAATCATTTGAGCAATTTAGCTTTTCGAAAAATGGAAGCACTGTATGCATCGTTGATTAACCATTGAGCTGAATGTTATATGACATTATGCCATTTTGTTTTAAGTCCAAGCATGCTGAGATGTTTCAACTTAGGTATTGTAGCTCTATTCCAAATACCATAACTTTAATATGTCATTGTGATCGTCTTAACCGAAACAGAGAACAATCGTTGGTGTCGTTACTCATGATCGTATTCGTACCAACCTTGTATAATGCATTGTGTTGACCTGTTTGCCCGAAGTTGCGTGGATGTGGCCAATTTGAGGAAGGCTTCTTGATGATATGATCGAGTCTCTCTCTCTCCAGTTTTGCAGTTAATTTCACTGTACTTTTGAATTATGCTTCTTTCAGAAGTCAAGATCCTTTGTATGTCGACGAGATGGAGCAGTTCAGGATTTTGTTTTCTTTGTTGAAATTGCAATTCAGTATTGTAGTACCATTTACTTCCTAATTAATGTTGTTTTCCCGTGCATAGTATTACTACAATTAGGCGACTGTTAACTGGGTCTCCTGTGACGGCTGTCATGTAAATTGTCTTTCCCAGTTGACTGGCATTTCCAAGCAAAGTTCTACATACAATATCAAAAGGCTTAGTAACTTTCGAGTTTTATATAGTGAATTTCGTAACACCATAAGAGTTGCAAGACTGGAGCAAAGTGACTGGAACTTTTTTTCATGTGAGAAAAATAAGAAGAAAATAATAAAAAAGAAAATACAGTATGAAAATTCACATGAGGATATTTAAGCCTTATCTATTATAAGTGGTAATCTCGTGAAGGCGAAACGAACAACTGCGTGCTAAATCATCCTTTCATCAATTCATACAGCACCCATGGAAATAATGAGTCAAGGAAGTGTGCCTAGTTGCTAAATTTGGACAATGACGTTAAGCCGTAGCTCTTTTTTCTTTTCCTCGCGCATTCCTTTGATTTTTAGGTTGTCAATTATTTTTTTTCAGTTTTGAGAGATACTAAAGGTCATAATGTCATATTTTGTAATCTTAACCGGGTAAAATGCATTTTTGTTCCTCAATTTTGTCCCCGTCTTCCAACTCATTTTAGTCATCCTACTTCAAAATAGTTCAAATTATTTCTTCCATTTTTGAATATGCGATTTTTTTTTTGTTTTTCAATGGTTTTGTGGATTGTTTTGGTGATGTGGACTATTTTATACTATTGATGTAAGAAAGATTATGACAATTATGAATGGATTAGGATTTCTATGAGACATTGGGATCAGCATGTCTAGGATAATGTTTCATGTTGATATTTTATATTATTAACTTGTTGACAGGGAAGAAAATGATATGATTTTATATTATCAACGTGTTGATGTGGATATAAATAACTACATCATCAAATACATATAAAATCATGTCATTAAAACAATTCAAAAAACTTTTTATATCTAAAAAATATCCAATTTTGAGAGTAGAAGGATCAAATTGACTTATTTTGAAATAGAGAGAACAAAATGAGTTCCAAAACAAAATAGAGAGATTAATATTGCATGTTTACCCTATAAAGACCCTTCCTTTCTCTCTGGCAAGTCAAAAGAACCCCACAAACAAACCATGTGGATGCACGAATAATTCCATGAACGCATGAGTGTTTTTGTTAGTTAATTTTGCCAGTGCTACTAATTGCTAGTAGCCTACCAAATCGCCAAACTCCGGTTATCGTTTGACTGGAAGTAACTCTGTAGCCTCATTGCCAATGCATTCAAGCAATAAATGCAGAATTAAATAACGCTAGGAGATGTCATGCCAATTTTGACATGATAATGTCAACGAGAAATTTCCTTGCGCTCATTTTAATTATCTCATGCAAATCGTCAAACACAATCTGTTGAAATTGGCAGGCTACGACTTGTTGTTTTCAGCTTCCGGTGGTTGAGCGACTAACGGCGTACCAGGTTTACCACTATCAGTCAACTTCAGTAGTGAGAAAGTGCTGCAAACACGTGCCCTCCTTATTCCTCGTTGCAAACCTCTGATTGCTGATATCTGATCGAGAGTGTTTGATCAGATTTCCGCTCATAATTTGTAGTAAAAAATTAGAGACTAACTACCATAGTTTCATGTTTAGTTTTTTTGGAATTTAAGAAATGCTTGAGCCAATTTCTATGTAAAGGGATCTTGGAGCTCTTTTTTTTTTTTTTTTGTGGCTTAGAAAAAGCCAAAACTGGTTTCTTTTAAGGGGGATCTCGGAGCTCCTTTCTGTAGCTTGGGAAAAATCAAACCCAGTTTCTATATAATCAAAACTAGATCGGATTTGTGAGACGATCAGTAAGTGTACTAGGTAAAAAATCAAAAATAATGTCTAGTGAGTGGAATTTTCTAACACAAAAAATTGATGATAGATGGATGGATGAGGTCAATTGTGTTTATTATTGGTGAACCAAATATCTCAAATGGATAAATATTATTCTGTTTATTGTTTTCACATATCTTTATCAAGAGAGATGTTCAGCAAAAGACCTCCATACCCAATGGAGTGGTATGATGTCAGAGGTAGGGTATGTCTTTGACTTAAAAGAAAAATCTAATATCCATGAAAACATCTGAGTTTCATGGTTGCGAATTAAAGTCACAAGATGGAGTTATGTAGATCACTCGTAATGGATAGATGATCCTATGTATAGCAATAGAGCATACTGATTGGTAGATGTAGCATCCAAAGATAGATCTAATGAAAGCTTGATTAGGTAAATCAAGTTGAGTTATCAATAGCAGGTATTTAGATCTCGAGTATAGGTAGGTGCGAAACCACATATAGTGTAATTGCAAATTCTAGTAGTTGTAGAGATAAAGTTGCAAGCTGCTACTAATGAGAAGTCACAGTGGGACTAAACCGTATAATTTGTGTGGAAATGAATAACATCAAATTTGTGATCAATTTATATGATAATTCTTCATGTACTAATTGGATGGATCGGATTGCATGTTTGTTCTTATTATACTTTAAAATGAGTTATCCCATAATACACTGTTCCTTGACATGGACCACACTGTAACATCCTTGTTTTTCGCCCAAACCCTGAAATAGTCAAAATCCACATCTCAGCCCTAAACCCTAATCTGTTTTAGATATTATCATCTAAGTGTTATTCAGAACAATTTTCTCTTCTGGATCATCTCCAAAATCCTATCCTAAAACTAAGTTTCGACCCTTGCCGTTTCAAAATCCTAAATATCCTAATTTTACCCTAAACTATTTTCTCCATTTTTGTCGAAACCCTTCAGATCTTGCCCGATCTTACCAAATTTTGGCTGGATGAGTTCCAGTATCTTTACACGACTCATCCGCGAAATCAGATTTCAGATCAGGCCCTTAGATCTTCAAATTTGCAATCAAGCCCAATTCTATTTTAAACTTTCCTTGCAGATAAGTCCTTTTTATTGCAATTAGGCCCCTGGCCGTGTTTCAACAGAAACCGCCGCAGAGCTTCGCCGCGTTCTTCGCCGCCGGTGAACTTCCAGAGCCGCCACCACCTTTGCCACGTACCTGACACCCGTGCGCATTCGTGGCACTGCCGTGGACGCCATCTCGGCCGCGCCAGCACCGTCAGCTACTTCCCGAGCGTGTGCCCGTGAACCAGCAGCTTCAGCTTCACCGTTCGACACGCTCCGGCCACGCGTCGATGAAGCTTTCAACTCGCCGTCCCTTCGCCGCCTGCACCTGTGCCTGCCACTGCCAAAAGCCTGCACCGCCGAGTGCCAGTGCCTCGCCATCACCGCCGGCACAAGTCCCCGCTGTGTCCGGTCGCTTCGCGGTCGATTTCGTCGCCTCTGTTCCCTGAATTGTCGACCAGAAGATGGCTTCAGCAGCTATAAATACCTCCACAGTGCATTGCTTCGTTTCCCAGCAACAGAAACCAGTTCATTTCTCACCGCCGTCGAATTTGCTTTCTTCTCCGGCGAGCAAACTCTGGAGCTCACGGTACCAGCCCAATTCGCTGCACCATTCTTCAAAACAAAGCCACCAGTGAGTTCCCCTCTTCCCCCTGTTCGTGTAATAGCACCCAATTGCACCCCGGCGAACCTTAACGCCGGTGATCACCAGAAAAGCTCAAAACCCCTGTTCCTGCAATGCTACCCGATTTAATCCAAATTAGCCTTAGTACCAGTAGAAGAAATTGATCAGAATACTCTTTTTAGCAAGACTACCAATCTGGTTTTCAAAATCGAGCTAAGATCATAGCTCTCCCCAAATTGCGCGCCACCAGTGAACTGGCTCTCATCGCCAGGCCACGCCGGCGATCCTCCGGCCAAATTAACCACACCAGTAGCTTCTATACTCCACCCTCTCACTCCCTGAGCAAAGAATCGAGTTCAAATCCACTGTATCGAAAACACCCTTTGTCCAGTGTCGTCTTCTCCAGCGCCGGTCGCCGGAATTCTTCTCCGGCCGATCCAGCACCTGAAACCTTGTCCCTTAGATATATTTCAGTACCCTTAGAAATATTTTCCACTAGCTCGATCTCTGAATCGACCTGAATCAAAAGTTATTCCAATGCCAAGATCACTGTCCAGTAGCTCAGTTCATGTCCAGGCCACCGTGTTTTCTCGCCAGATTTAGCCACCCTCTGGCCACTTTCTGTCCTTGTGAATGTGAGTAACTTGTTCCTGTTATCAAGGCCTAACTCTCAGACAAAGTAGTGCATCAATTGAAGCCCTAGATCAAAAGTTATGCCATGCCCTAGTTTCTGGCCATGTCCAGCACCATGTCAGTGCATGTCAGCCACTGGCATTGACCTTGTTCGACCCCTTTTGGTTGAGCAATTGAAATTCCACCTTGTCCATTAGATTCCTGAAGTTAAGATCTACAACTTTCTCTACTATCACTTCTCCAGAAAACCATCCTAATACCAATTTGAAGCTATGCCAAAGCCGTGAACCGAATGTCGACCCTTTGACGTTCAATCCTTTTTAAATCGTTTCTTCGACCAGAACCCTTGTGACCTTGCCCTAACCTTTTCCCCTGCATGCATGACTTATCTACTTAATATGTTTGTGTATTGTTTGATTGCCACAGAATCAGAAGCTGAAGGAGCGGAAGAAGTCTTCGAAGAACCGTTTGAGTATTTAGACCCAGCATTGCAAGGCAAGCCTCATTCCTTTGATCATGTCTCACCCAATATTTTTATATGAAGTATATTCACTGTTTTCTCACTTATGCATGCTTATTTTGGATGTAAGTTATATTTGAATGACGTGAGTAGATATCACCTAATGAATCATGAAACCCCTTTTGTCATTGAACCTTTATATATATGCTTTTGTCACCCTAGGACTCATATACTAAATATTCACATTAAACATAAAATGGTCAACTACATGAGAAGTTATGATGAAAACCGTTTTGTCAAGAAAACTGATAAATGATCAGTAGTGAGGATGGGTTGTATGGTGAGGGTGCGGTGCGCATCAGGGAATGCGGATGGCTCCTCACTATTGGTTCATAAGGACGAGAACCTTGTGCTGTGTCTCTATGCGAATTGTAAACGTACCAACCACTTGCCTGGTACGGGACAGACGCAACTTAGTAGCTTTCTTTATGTTAACAGTTCCCTGCATTGTTTGTCGATCTGGTTTCTCGCGTGGAAACTGGTGGGCCGCAGTTCGGCCATGAGTGATGTGAGTTCAGAAAAAGTATGAGAGAAAAAGGTGGAAAGAAGGAAGACGCCCTAGACCTAGATTAAACCGTGCGCGGTTGTAATCTTGAAAAGTCATGTGTCTTGCGTGGACAACGACTAAGGCTAGGAAATAAGGCAGTGGGGAGGACCCACAATGGTACATGAGACTTGATTGTCTATCTACCGGGCGGGGACACTGTTAACATTAGACTGCAAAATGTTGTGTGATCTCGACCTTGTCACATGTGTATAAGTCACATGGAACTGATCCGACTTGTAAGTCGAGTGAACCAGTGGATTTAAAAAGAGGTACACCTTTGCAAAGTGTAAAAGAAGTATCAGATACTCTGTACTCCCAGGTTCAGGAGTCTTTTCGTAGTGGATGTTATCCATGGGTTATGGCACAAGTAATATTTGGAAATGTTTTCATGATGTGGTTAATAAAGTAGTGACTCATGGGAGACCACTACACCTAATATTTTATTGAAAACCTGTTTAATATTTAAAGTATCCTTTTTCATGATGAAACAATGCTTTATTGAACAAATGACTTGGAAATCTATGTATCTTTATCAATATGGAACTAAAACCCCTGAATCACATGTTTTACCCTCATGTAAGTATATTTGCAATAATCCCTGGAATGAGTATTGCTGAGCACCAAGTGCTCACCCTTGCAATTACACCCAACTGTAGAAGAGAGATTCGAGGATCCCGATTCTTTCGGTCTTGATTACTCAGCAGAAGATGGAAGTACCCCGGATGAGCCCACATTTTAGAAGGATCATGCGCCAAGTCAAGTTAAATGTGGGAGAAGCCCCTCCAACCCCGTTGCTGACTGAAGTCAAGTTGTTCGTTGTTGCTTTATGTATTATGTTGTGTGTTCGGTACTTAAATACCGATTCTTGTTTTGTTAAACTGGTTATTTTCTTAGCAACTCTACTTAGCGCCGTTCTCGGTGCACTGGTTATGTAATATTGGCCCGAGTTGGCCTGATATTTGGTTATCTATAATACTATGCTTGTGTTGTTTTGAGCTCATGTGACATCATGCTGTGCGTAACCTACCTGGGCGGTTACCAAGGTGATCCTCAAATGCGGGTCTCACACACACTTTCTGGACAAAGGGCGTATGCAGATCTACAGTGGTCTTTTCCTGGTGAAGAATGTAGTCAGCAAGGTAAGACTCGAAGGACAAGTTTTCTTTCTGTACTGTTTGATTGTTTAAAGGCCATCTAACATGCAGGATTAGCATCCATTCTTCGATCCCCCGGTGACTAGCAAGAACTTTCACTTCAAGATTTAGAGTTGTTTAGTTGGTTTCTTTACTATCATATGCTTGGTCAAAAACCTTATTGTTAGGTAGATTTTTTTTAAGAGTATTTGGTTGTTGTCCTGATCCAAATAGAAAACATGTTGTCAAGAACAACGGGAGTAATACACACAATAATAAGAATGAGAGTAGGAGATCTAGTAAATAAAACCACAATTGAAACAATGACAATCAAAGAGAAAAAAATTGGTGAAAAAATCACAAATTCTTTAATCACAATTTCAAAAAAAAATACAAGAAATTGACGTTTTCAACCAATCCTCATATTTTTTTGACTTCTCGACTCTTGTCCTCCACAAAAGTTTTCTACTTAAAAAACCCTAATCTTTGTTCTCTCTGTGTCCCTATTGCTTCTATGATAAATGATTAGATGATTTCTCTAAACTCATCCCTCATAAGTTTATATATATCCTCAACTTTAAGTCTTGAACAATAAAGAAATATAAATCAAATATAATTTGACTTTCCTTAAAGACGTCCAATCTTAATATGAATAGCATTCCAATCCTAGTACGAGTAATATAAGAGACATTCTCAATAATTTTCACTTTGACTCTTATCCGTTGAGTTATTGTGTCCCTTCAAGAATTTGCTTTCGTCTCTTCCTCGCCCTCCCACCTTCGTGGGAGTGCCTCCACCACAAAAGATTTATGCATATCTATGAGATATGTTTTTCTGAGTTTGATTGCTCAGACTAACCATATGAGAGCTTCTCTATTGTGAAACTTAATTAGTTACATCGCCCACACCTCTGACTCTCCATGTCATAGGTTTGTACAAGCTCTAAGCTCCACCTGCTCACCAGTATTGTACGGTTGGTCTTACCATGACTTCTCACAACCAGCAGGCTGCAGCTTCGCTTCTACAATTATTGAAGTTTGCAACCACATTATTTGTAGTGTCACACTTAACTACAGCCAAGATTTGAATACCTGCCGTCGACGACTCAGTTTACTCCACCTGATCAGGACTTCCATCAGATTTCCCTTTGGTTGCACCACCATTGGATTTGTTTTCTACTAATTAGTATGCTCCTTTGTTTCAAATACTCTTCACAATCACTTGCACTCTACGAATGATCTGCATAACCTCATTTTGTGATGACAACCCACAACCATGGAGTTGAAGTGCCCTCAATGATATTAGATTTCTCTTTAAACCAGGGGCATATTGAACCTCGTCAATGTGCGACGTGCTTCATCATACATATCTAGAGAGATCGTTCCCATCTCAAAAACTGCATAAGGCTTGCCGTCCGCTATGTGAATGGCACCACACATTGGGTGCAGAGATTCTTCGTCAAACTTCTCCCTCACCCAACATATGTGGAAACAACAACCATAATCTAACACCCATCCATTTGAGATATCTGGTTTAGTAACAACTAGAATATCTAAATTATCCTTCTCTATTGCTATTGAGCAAACAACACCTTCTAATTTCTTCAATTTTGGATAGTCTTTCATCATGTGACCCTCCTTGTCACACATGAAACAATGTCCGTCTTTGATCTTGCCATTCTTCTTCCAGTGACCCCTACTTTTGTCTACACCACCTATGGTAACCAATACTTGGTCGCCTGAGGATGAAGAGTCTATTGGCTTCTTCAAGGACTTTGCTCCAATAAATATGCAATTGCCTCATTGAAGTTGAGAACAGTCTTACCAACAAAAATATTCATCACTAGTTGCTCCCATGATGGTGGGAGAGATGACACCAGCAAGACGACCTTTTCATTCTCCTCGATTGGCATAGACCTTATTGAAGTTTGTTGAAGACATTGAGATGGTCAACGAACTATGTGCTCCCCTCTATGCGCAACTTGTAGGAGAACGGGCTCGCTACTCTAGCGCAGTTTCAAAAATTTTACCCGAAATCCTAAGAAGCTTGCAAGCAATAGATCATAGATCAAGAGATTTACCACTAGATGCATGGATGCGACAACACAACAGCAGAAGAAGAGTTGATGTCGCAACCAGATCTTGACCAGCAGTGCAACAATAACAACCGCACCTCTACGGAAGTCCACATGTCTGGGGAAGGAGCACCGCGTGTTCGTGTGCTAGCACCAGCGCACGCGGCTAGGGTTTTACGAGATCTATCTCATGGATGGTGGTGGCAGTCAGAATAGATCAAATGATGAATGCATGCCAACCGCACCTCCTTTTATAGGGCCTTGCAGATAAGTCCTACTCAAATGCGAACTCTAATTCTAATGGTAATCCCATTACCAATAGGGGACCCTTGTGTGACCCTATAGGTTCATGTATATTTGGATAGGACTGGAAACAACTTCCCGAATCACAAGTCATAAGCGGTCCCTAACAAGACATTATGACTACCGCATGTACACGAAGATTATATCCGACGAACCTATACAACTTATCATGGATTATCTCTTTGCCTCACGATACCAGATAAAACTCAAGGTGAGAAACGTGTCATCCTTGAATAGCTTGGTCCTTTCTTGATCTTGTAATGGATTAACCTTTCGATAGTTGACTCTCAATTATATTTGGCATGGCCATGCACTTTCTTAGTCCAATTGCAGTAAGGGGCCCAGAGATATCTCTCTCAAGATATGAGAGGGGCAAATTTCATCTCGACCATTCACTTTCAACCATATGGTTCATAACATATATGTATGTCACTTTATGAGTACTCGGTTAAAAGTAGTGGTTGATGATACCAAGTATACTACTACGCATGTATGAAACCGTGGTGATCTCAAGTCTAAAGATAAAGCAAAATAACTGTTAGAAACCAACTGATGACATAAAAAACTCAACAGTGTCTCAAGATGAGTCAATCCAACCAACATGTTCTCCAACATGTGTCCATGACATTGAATTGATATCTCATATTTATGGTTCGTGAAACTTGACTATCAATCAATGATTGTGCTGACTTATCTTACATTATTATTTCATGTAATACCGAAAGTCAGATATGTTTAGAATAAGTATTACTGATAATACCGACAATACATATATCATAATAAAGAGTTCCATGAACAAGTCACATACTTGTTTGATCAATAAAAGTGATACTTTATTCAAGGAATGCAATAATATTTTATTCGCAACAATTTATAAACATATCATGAATACAATCATCTCCATGATTGTCTCTAGAGCATATCTCTATCACAACTTATATAGTTGCCGCTTCAGCACCCATTTGTTTGTCAGCGATTTTGCCATGTACAATTCTTCTAAAGTCTTCTATAATCTCTTTGGTGAATCTTCTAAACAATACTTGTCAGCGATTTTGCCATGTACAACTCTTATTTTCCTCTAGGCAGATGGGATGATGGCTTGTAGACTTAAATTGTTGTTGGGATGTACGAGGAAGTGTTTGGTTTGAAAATTAATTTTCACAAGAGTGATGTTATGTCCCTGGGTTGGGATTCCGAAATGATGTTGATTTTTGCACAAAATTTTGGATGTAAACTAGAGAGTTGATAGCGGTGATTTCCCACTATTATTTACTGTCATTTTACTGAATAAATTAGTTAATTCACTTCATTTAGTCTTAGATTTTATTTATAATTTATCAAAGTTTAGTTTATTTGCTTTTGATCGGTCTTAATCCTTTATTCTGAAGGTTCGGAGATGAAAATCATATGAAATAATGAAGAAACTTGAAGACACGTGAAGGATACTAAACAGAGGTAACACACATCAACAGAGTCACATATAGTTTTCCATATGGGTTGACAATCCATATGGATCTCTGGTTTACAGATAAGATCAAATAGTTTGCAATCATGAAGATTTCAAAGTCTGTTGGCTTTCATGTAAACAGAAAAACAACCTCGAAACTTTATGGACTCCTAGGGGCTATAAAAGAGAAGGAACATGGTCGAGAATGACATTAGGAGATACAAGGGTGATTGGAGGCACCAATCAGCAATCCATCATGCTATTTTCCACCTTACATCCACTTTTCTAGTTTAGTTCCACCATATTTCCTTATTTTATTTCTTTTGTAATCGAGACGTTGAAGACGATGGTTACGTCTGCCAGACCAATGTCAGGGTAAAACTCTTAACTATTTTTGGATGTACGAGATTCAATTTATGAATAAAGTATGAGATTATTTCTTTTTAATATATTTGTTATCTTTCTATCTTTGTTTCGTTGGAGTGATTTGGCTAATGCTAGGTTATACTTAGGCGCTCGTGTAATTCTAATCATTAGGATCGATTCCTGACACGCCTAAAAAGGGTATGCTTAATAATGATTGCAAGTGAACAGCTGAATATTGAACACTTGAGAGTCGAATCTACAAGGTACAAGTATATTCATCTTTCAAATTAAGAAATTGCCAACTAAACCAAAGCGAATGTTGGATTTGAGAGCTACAACTAAGACTACAACTAAAATCTACGAAACTAGGATTTTGAAAGAGAGAAAACTACAAATTATGAAAACTAGGGTTTTAGAAATAAGAACAGTGAAATTAGGTTTTTAGAATCAGAGAGAAACATCTAGGGTTTTGGAAATTCCATGACCATCGAGCGTGATTTCTAGCAAAAGTCCATGGATAACAAATTAATTTCAAGGAGTTTCTAAAACAAATTAGGTTGTTGGTACGATCGTCGGTCAATAGTTAGAGGATTACTTCCATGGTCAGTTTTGCGAAGCCTCTCTTTTGTTTTTAAACTCCACGTTAGAGTGCAATTACTTGATTGAAAGATAGGTGGCTTGGTGATACTGCATGTGGTTTGACGACCTTCTGGCTCTTCGTGTTGGTCAGATTTGCTTAGCATACGTGAATTGTTGGTTGAGGCTTTCATGTGGCTGTTGGTGATGGTAAATTAACTAGTTTCTGGAAAGATAGGTGGCTTGGTGATTATACCCTAATGGATACTTATATGTTGTTATTTGTGATCATCGATGAACGATATGTACTTGTAGCTCCTGAGTGAACAAAAACAACTACACTTTAGAAGGTAGTTGACAGAGATTCAACCCAAAGATGTAGAGGAGATTAGTGCCCCATACAACAAAGTTTGTCTTTGAAACGCTCCAAAAGAGTGTGTTTTATTATATTGCAAGTGGACAGTTCAGCACTGAATATTTAAAAGTCGATCTTATAGGGAACAAGTGTGAAATTACTTCAAATTGAAACTATTACTCTAAACCTAAAAATTGTTTGGAGTTTTTAGAAAGCTAAAACTAAAGTACTACTAAAACTACCAAATTAGGATTAAGAAATCTTTAGAATGAACTAGAGCTAAAATTGTGCCCTCGAGATTAGGTCATCTCTAACCATAGAGGGAAAACAACTCGCGCAAAGCCATTAAGAAACCACTTATCAATGTTTGCTGCATATTTGCTTCGAAGTCGTCCCAAATTGTCATATTTTGCCCTAAAACAAATAGAAAATAAATCCTTGGCAATAACTTGTTCAATTTACGAATACAACATGCATAATCACGAGTTTTAAATGACTACGGGATTGAAAAGGGCTTTAATTTGGGGTTTTGGATATATATAATTTATGCACATCAGTCTTACTAGTGTAAAGGATAGATTAATTTGGCATTGGGAAAAATCAGGAAGGTATACTATTAAATTGACATATAAACATTTACATGTAAGTGCAAGGAATAAAGTCACATTTCTACTATGATCTACTAAGCTCCCTTTGAAAATAAAGATCTTTATGTTGATGGTCTTTAAGAAAGCTATCTTAACCAAGAGCAATTTAGCTAAAAGAAGTTGGCAGGGGGACGCACTTTGCTGTTTTTGTAACCAAACTGAAACAATGGAACATTTGTTGTTCACATGTCCAGTTGTGAGATACGTTTGGAGTGTTATTTGTAAATGTTTGTATGCAGGTTCCAGCCCCATTTCACTGTCTGGTTTTGTAACTTGAGAAGCCACCTCCTGAAAAGGGGATCGACAGGTCCTAATGATTGGATTTGCAACCCTTTGTTGGGCAATCTAGAATAACAAGAGATTGTTTGACCCAAGGAAGATTGTTTACAAATTGTGTGCTTTTATTTCTTACTGGGTGGGTTTACAAAAAGCAGAAATGAAGCTGTTGTTGCAACAATGTGCTGACATCTTGTGGAAGACTCATCAGGAGATAAAAAAGAGATGCAAAGTTCCAAGGATGTGGTGTTGGTAGACTGAGGTCATGTTGATAAATTAGAAAGGATAGCTGAAGATTGGTGATGCCTTTGCTAGTTGCTGGAACAGATTTGCTGGTGTTGATCTTTGCAAATATTCTGTGGATGCCACTTGGCCTCTTTTGTTGTTTTTTATTTCCAATTTTGTCAGGTTAGTTGATAGTTGATGTTAGATGGTGTATAGCTGATGCGGGGTTCAGCAGCTTAGGTTACTTCTTTTTTTTGGGCATTGAGTTTCTAATTGGTAAGGTGGTAGGACTTTTGTCATATTTTGTTGTTTTTGGTCTGGCTTAGTGGCTATCCCTTTCCATACGTGTTGAAAAACTTTGTCGGTTAGGCATTGGTGTTACTTTTATATTTTCCTTAATGGAAAATGGAGAGCTAACCCTTTACCGAAAAAATAAACACGTTCGTTGCCGTGTTAGCTATGTCACTCGACAGTGGCAGAGGTGGATTGATGGCTGGATAGTCGCCACGGTTAGTGGTGACATTGACGATCGGATCAATTGGTGGTGGAAACAATTTGGTTTGAGGGTGTTAAATTTAAAGAAAAAACATCATAATAATATTATTAGAAACCAATAGATTTATATAGGTCAATACAGAAAACTTCCAATCAAATATATATAGACCAATACAGAAGAGTTCTAACCAAAATTATATAAGAATCATAACTAAATAGATAGATATTTTTAACACTTCTCTCAAACTTAAGGCGGAAATATATTTGAGTTTAAAAAAGATAAAACTATGATACATTAAAAATCTAAAGATGAGAGACTTAGCGAAAAAAGATTGCAACAACAGATGAAATAGTAGAGGAATAACCAATAACAAGACAAGTAGTAAACTAAATTGTAAATGACGACCAATAATAGTTTGCAGATAACGAGCCAATAATGATACACTCTTTCAATTCTAAATAGCAAGAAGACTGAGTCGAGATAATAAAAAACTAATCAATAACTAATAACCATGATCAAAGGTATACCTATAATCATGATTAAAGGAACAAGTTTTGATGAAATCAGGACCAAACGAGCCCAAACAAAGGGCCAACGAGTTCAAATAAATTAAAACCAAAATTGGTCAAATCAGGATTAAATCAGGGTCAAACGAGCTCAAACACAAGGCCAAATGTGCTCAAGCGGATCAAAACTAAAACTGATCAAACAACCAAGGTCAAATCATGGCCAACCAAATCTAAATAGAGGGCCAAATGAGCTCAAACATATCAAAGCCAAAACTGATCAAATCAGGGTTAAATGAGCCCAAACAGACCATGATGAGCTCGACAAAGATTGTCAGTCACAGAGAAGCAAGTGCTCGCACCTGTGGTCACGGCCATGCAAACTGATTGCTATGGCAAAACCCTGCGCTTACGCGGCTCTTGTAGGATCAAGAACTCCCACCAAACACCATCCCGATTACCAAACCACCACGAGAAGAAACAAACAACTTAAAACCAAACACACCAGCACAACGCAACACCAAAGAGATCCGTGCACAACAAACCCAAGGAATGACCATAGCCACGGCGATGGCGCGCCACGCGAAGTCAAGTAGAGACAGACACAACAAAGAAAAAGGAAAAGAAAGAGAAAGAACTTTCTTAGGCATCGCTCCCAGGAGTTACGTGTTTGTCGCTGTCTCCCGCGAGCAGTGAATTGATGGTGGGTGGCTAAGTTTAAGATTTTGGGATCTTGACTTTGATACTATATTAAATTTAAGTAAAAACACCAGCATAATAATGTAAATCAATAAATTTATATATAAACCAATACAGAAGAGTTCTAATCAAATACATATAGGCTAATATAGAAGAATTCTATACCAAATATAATATTAGAGTACTAACCAAAATTATATAAGAATCAACATAGCAATAATAGTGATGAGGGTGACGAGTGATGGCAGCAACTGCGTCAATGGTTTAGATCAAGCGTGTGAAAAGGATCTAGGATATCGACTAGAGAGGGGTGAATAGGCAATTTTAGCAAATTACAATAAATCAAACAATTAGTAGTAAATGAGAGCAATTTAAATAACACAAGATGAACAAAGAGCAATTTCAACACAAGGATATATCCCGTGGTCTCGGTGATTTGCCGATCACCCCTAATCCACGTTGAGGCAAACTCAAATCTCTAACCGCTCCTTTATCTAGTCAATCTTCTCTCGAGAAGTGACCTAGATCTTGAGTCGGACTAGTGTGATGAGTTATCCAAACCTCGATTTCACTAAGGATGCACTTTACCGCTCCGGCAAGGCGTGCTCAACCTTTCACAAAACGCTTTGAGGCTTCTTCACAATCTTCCTTGAAGAGCTCTTCAAAACCTTTCTCCTAGCCGTCTAGGAGCCGGCAAACTCCAAGAGTAACAAGCCGGTGATGATCACTTAGCCTTCTTCTAGTGCCACGAGGATGATTTAATGATCTAGATGCAATGCACTAGAAGATCTCAAATGCACACTCTCACAAATTCGAGAATTTGAACCCTAGAGTGTATGAAATGTGCTAAAGCTCTCAAGGATGATGACGATGTTCAAATTATGCCAAGAGTTATGAACAGGGCCGTGCATGGGAGTATATATACCCCTCACAATAAATATAGCCGTTACAGGCCGTTGGGTGAAAAAGATCACCTGGCGGTCAGACCGCAGGTACAAGCTCGGTCAGACCGCCGCAATTGCAACGGCATTAAATAGGCGCAATAAATGCTCAACTGCCCTTGTCAGGCACACACAAGGTCAGACCGGAGCCTATTTCGGTCAGACCGTGAAGCTGTCCAGAGACGACCTAGTTTCTGGACACCTTATACGGTCAGACCGATAAAAACGGACAGACCGTGGTATAAAAACATGGTCAAACCGATTTCACGGTCAGACCGTAATAGCTCAAAACAACAGAAAGATAGTTCATGAAGTTCCAGGAGACTGACTTAGGTTTAAACTACGGACAGACCGACCTTATAAAGGTATATACTATACTAAGACATAACGTCGGTCAGTCCGAGAATTCTAATCGGTCAGTCCGTGAATTCGGTCAGACCGGTCCAACATACGGCCAGACCGACTGAGACATTGCTGAGCAGAAATGAGCTGAAACAAGCATATTCAAAGTATATGACCTTCTAGTATGCAATGCAAGTTGATTTTATGATTTATGGCACATAGATGAAGTATTTTGTGATACACCACATGCTCCTCTTAATAGTACGGCAACTATCCTAAAAATCCGATCAAAATTCTTCTCTAATCACCTTAGACCGGTAAAAATGGAAAAAACCCTATTTCATACCTTTGCCCTTTTGATCAATGCTCTTTCTTCATCATGAGACTCTTTCTTCGCCTTTCATTAACCTGTCTTTTAAGTATCTTCTTGACACAACTAGGCAGGTAACGTTAGTATAGCATTTGAAGTTGTCATTAATTATTAAAACATTCTATAGGGGCCTAGAATCTACAGCGTGACCATAGTCAAATTGGCGGCTAGGATGGTTGGACCGAGCGGTAGTGACAGTGATGAGTGATGACAAGCAATGGGCGGTGATCTGTTTGAGAACTAGTCTTGGTTTTCGCACTAGACTCGTCTAAATTCTAATATGCAGAATAACGGGATCTTACTTCGAAATATCGAAACCCAAAGTAATTGTACAACTCTTTATTTCAAAGAGGACTTTACACGTCGAACGTTAGACACACTTGCCTACGTCGAAAGAATTATAAGTGTCTAAAACTCAAATAAATTCTATGACTCTTCGATGATCTAAACTAGATTTATTACAAGGTATTTATAGTCCAATGGTATGAGTACGTATCAGACTCAATAACCTAAACGTATTAGACTCATATAACTAACTAACTCTAAACAAATAAGTTTAGTTATACATATTTGGATCGAATTACAATTTCGACCAGAGTTTGAATCCTTTCCAAGGTCGCAAACCTTTCCAAAGTCACAAACCTTTTCGTGGTCGCCAATCCGTTTCGAACTCGACTTGAGATCCTCCCAGATCAGGCGACGATTGTGTTGATGGTCAGATCGAACACGACCATAGTTAGATTAGCGGCTGGAATGGTTGGACCGAGCAGCAACGATGAGCAATGGGTGACGATTGTGTTGATGGTTAGATTGAGCACGACCATGGTCAGATTGGCGGTTGGAACGGCCGAACCGAGTGGCGACAACGATGATAGTTAGATCGAGCAACGATGGTGAGATCGAGTGGCAATGGTGGTGTGCTAGAGGAGGTGGGGCCGAGCGGCTGAGGTGGTAAAGAGTGCGCCTGGTCCGGGTGTTCATTTTTGGACACATGGGATTGCTTGGCTTTCTTGGAGAAGTTGGCCAGGCAAATATCTTATGGCCTTGTTCGGTTGAGTTGGAACTCCAGTCACATGTTAGGCATGTTTCAAATCATATAATTTGGTATGACGACACCAACCAAACAACTCCTATAAACTTGAAATTTGATGTTAAATCTATTTTAACTTTTAATTCTATGAAGTCTCAAAACAAGTCCTAAAAGGTGAAGCTTGATAAAAAAGATTCCTCTGTTACAATAGCGGGATTAAAACACTAAAACTGATCTGTTTTTTAATACTTTGTTGCTGAGTTGGATTATTAGCCAAGTAAACAACTATTTTCTTCCTTTTCAAATATACATTATTTTAGTCTTCTATTTTTATTTCTAAATACATATTATTTTAAAATTTGAAACACATTTATATATCACTTTTTTAAATATATTTTTCATTAAATATTTTGAAAGAAAAAATATATGACTTAGAGAATTGAGAATGGTACTAATAAAATGTATTAAATGAAATTATTATAGTGTATTCTCCTCATATTTTATTTTGTGTGATAAATATCAAAACAATATAGATTTGAAAAATGGAGGGACTAATTTTCTATCCGATTACATTATAAACCTTAGGATTTGGGACTATTTAATTCTTTCTTCTAAAATATTGCCTATAGACAATATATTTGGAGAGTATTTTATTGGTGAAATGAGTGGCCGACTTAGCTTATAATTCAATTCAGCAATGTAACGTACAACCCTTTTTGTTTTGCAATTGTAAATGGAGTACTTGTTTTATATGGAGTGAAGTTCAGGAAGTAGTCTTACCGAGTATTGCGAAACGGGGGAGTAAAGATCAAGCATAATAAGCTTAACACACAATCAAAATCCAGAAGTTCTCACAGATGGCAGAGCGTAGTTCGCAATGAATGTAAAATCTGCTTGACTGCAAAGTGTACGGAGCAAATAGTGAAAAGGATTGGGCTGCAAGTTTATATTTGCTGCACATTTTATCGGAACTGGCTTCGAAAAAACATAGGTGATCTGGTTCCTTAACGCAAGTTGAGGGATAACCGTGTGGTGGGAGACTGCAGCAAGCAATAGATTCGAGGACAATTGGGCATTCCCACCCCCACTCGCCGATGTCTCCCTCCGCACCTGCAAATGCAGTGCTCCCAACACCGTCTACGCGATTACGATGACAAAAGTAAAAAAAACACGCGATTACGCGGATCCAATTAAATCCGGCTGAAGTCCACTGGTCAGCGGTGGCGTCGGCACACGCACATGCTCCACCCTCGGCCCACGCCAATTAAAAAAACAAAAAAGGCAAAAAGCTGTACAGCAACTCGCAAGCGAAGCAGAGACGAGAGGCCTGAGCCAATGAAGGAACGGCACAGGGACGCCAAGTGGCCCGCGCCGCTGGGCGGCGGCGGGGGCGGGAGGCGGCCCTTGGCGGCCGGTGCTGGAGGGTCCTACACCCTCCTCGCGGCCTCCCCTCCCACCAGCGCCAGCGGCAGCAACAACAGCGGGTCCCACTACCCCCCCCCTCCTCCCTCGTCCTCCGATGGCGGCGTCGCCGGCGCGGCTGACTGGCTGCGGCTGGAGCGGCAGTCGAGCGGGAGCAGCGGCATGGGGGACGACGGCGAGGAGGGGTCCTCTGTCTCCACCGCCAATGCGGACACCAAGGAGAAGGGCAGGGGTGAGCCGGATCGGACGCCGGGGGGCAGCGGCGGCGGCAGCAAGAGCTGGGCGCAGCAGGCGGAGGAGGCGTACCAGCTTCAGCTCGCCCTCGCGCTCCGCCTCTGCTCCGAGGCCTCCCGCGCCGTCGACCCCAGCTTCCTCGATGCCGCCGTCGCGGCGCCCGATCACTACCTCGCCTACCCCCAATCGATCTCCCATCGCTTCTGGGTCTGCATATATAGATAAATATCTCTCTACCTACCAGTTTACTGAGAAATGTGACAAATTTCTGAGCTTGACTGGCCACGGCGTCGCACTTGCAGGTGAATGGCTGCTTGTCCTACTCTGACAAGGTCCCGGACGGCTTCTACTTGATCCAGGGGATGGATCCCTTTATATGGACGCTCTGCAATGACTTGCAGGAAGGCAGCCGCGTCCCTTCCATCGATTCACTAAAGGCTGTTCATCCCGCCGAATCTTCCATTGAGGTGGTTCTCATAGATAAGGTTTCTGACTATGACCTGAGGCAGGCCATAAGCTCGGCCTTCGATGTTTGTCGTAATCGTGCTGTCTCGAAGGAAACTTGCACTCGACTTGCCGGCATTGTGTCCGCTAAGATGGGGTAAGTGAGTAATGCTTTTGTGATTTGGCTCTTGTCGATTAATTGGGACTGCATCACCATCATATACATTGGTACTCTTATCTTATATGTATCTCATTTTTGTTCAAGGGGTTCAGTAGTCTCTAGCGAAGAACATGAGTTAGTCCCCCGTTGGAGAGACTACAGTGGGTTCCTCAAGATTAGCACAGGGTCTGTTGTGCTTCCAATTGGGAAGTTGTCTGTTGGCCTTTGCCGGCACCGAGCCTTGCTGTTCAAGGTGATCTTGCCTTTTCACCTATGTGCTCAAAAAACATACCTTCATGCCATTATGCTCATCTTTTTCTTTTCTTTTCTTTTTTTTTTTTTTTTTTTTTACCAAAGCAAAAGATCTTGTGCAACATTCATCTCTCTCTCACACGCCCGCACAAGGTCTTGATAGTGCATTTATTGGGTTAATGATGTTGGCCATTTCATTCACTCATAAGCATAAATAAGCAGCACTCTTTTATAAGAGCAATTTGCATATGATTTTGTTTTTCACTTTCTTCTATTGATTCTGCTTTCTTGTTTCTGTAAAAAAAAGACCCTAGCAGACTCGATCAATCTTCCATGTCGAGTTGTGAAGGGATGCAAATATTGCAAAACTGATGGTGCTGCCTCTTGCTTGGTCCACTTTGGTAATGACAGGTTTGTGATCCTTATCAAATGAGTTATATTCTTGCTACATCTTGGATTGTTAGAGGTCACAAAAATACATAACTGACTGTTTTGAAACATTAAGTCTACATTGCAAGGTTCTTCATTAGAACATCTAATCCAATTATGCTACAGGAACTTGTATTCAATTATATCCTAAATGAAATTTCTAGGTGATGTGCTTAACTCAGCCCATCAACATCAGTGACTTGCATGCGTCAGCAATGGCTTTGTACAAAGTGAACACAATATGCATTCAGTTGTTCTTGGTTTTACCATTCTTTTTTTGTATATATGTTTAACCTTTGGAGGATTAGGGATTCAAGGAATAAAAATGCATTCCTCTTCAGAGGCCAATTTAAAGTCGACATGGTTAAATTGAAGTTATCTACTCAGTCTTACTTTTGTTATGTTTATTTCCAGAGAAAATTTGTAGTGGAGTTTTGGAGTACCATATATAGAATTTTCTCTTATTTCCAGCTGGGCTTGTCAGTGATGTTGGTGACGTCTTATCAATTCTTGACATTATTCTATTTTCATTCCCAGGGAATATCTGATTGACTTGATTGGGAATCCAGGCTTCTTGTCTGAACCTGACTCTCTCTTGAATGGCCTGTCATCCATCTCAATTTGTTCACCACTGCATCCACCAAAGCACAATTCAGTCCACATAGCTGATAATTTCAAGTCACTAGCCAAGAAATATTTCCTTGATTGTCAATCACTAAATCTCATGTTCAATGATCCAGCAGCAGGTCTGCTTTGCAAGAATATCATCTCTGCTCATCTTCTATTTTATTAAATATTCTGTTATTTTTTAATAGGCTATAAACTTTGCAATTGTGCTTTTTATCCCAGTGCCAGGTTGTTAAATGAATACTATTCATGGTGTAGTAGTTATATTCAGATGGGTTTGTTTGTGTTAGAAGAGAGTTCAACATCATTTACACACCTATGAAGTTATATTTTGAGTCATTAATAACTAAGGTGCTATATCGGTAACTCCATGACAAGGAACCCTATGAGCTGTTAGGACAGTTACTTTTGATGTGTGAAATGTTTTAGCCTGACCTATCATACCCACAAGCAAATGACTTCTAAAAATTTTTTTGTCACAATCAGGGTTTAGATACCTAGTAGGAAACCGGTCAGTTACTATCAGGAACTGGCCATCCCGGCCTAGACCAGGAAGGTAATAAACTGGCTGATTTTAGGAGAGATATGAATGCTATTTTAAGTAATGCATAAAGTAGTGATTATACAAGATTGAGAAGATAAACAACTTGAGAAAATATGAAAAAAAAACCAAAAAAAATAATAGTTGGCCGAAATTTTCTCGAAAACCAGTCAATTACCAACACAGGTCTGGTTAGGGGTGTAATCGGATTCGGATGTAATCGGATAATCCGGATACTGAATCAGAAAAAATCGGATTTGGACGCCTTTTTGGGTATCCGATTATATAATCAGATTCGGATTCCGATATATTTCTGATTATTTTCTTGGATTCGGATTCGGATATAGTATGGGATATTGGTTTCAGAATCGGATTCGGATAATATCCACATCCACTTAGTAATTTAGTAGCATTTTATTTTGCATTTTTATCATAGTAGTAATTCTAAATCATACTTTACATTATAATTATATACTTAGGAAAGTGTTTTCTATCATATTACTCTTGAACTCGGTCAAACAATATTGTAGAAATAAAATTTTGTTAAAAACTTAAAATAGCAGTATAATCCGTATAACATATGAATTCGATCTGAATGGAGTAAAATCTGATTCGAACTTGTATTCGATAACTATCTGATTTGTATTTGAATCCGAGTATGTCCGAATTCGTATTCGAATTCGATTAGAGATAATAGAATTTGGATTTGGTATGACCACTATCTGATTCGAATCCGCTCCGATTACGCCCCTAGGTCTGGTAAACTCCCTCATTCCGGGAATCTGAACCCTTGTCACAGTCACTTGATTTATAATGTTGCAAAGTTCTAGTTCAGCTTCAGTGTTCACATTTTGTTCCAAGTAGATGAGCTGCAAGCCAATTTATTTAGCAACAGTTTAAGCCCAACAAGTTGGCACTGAAGTGCATAAGACTACAAAAGGTATTGGGATCTCTTGAAACTAACATGTCATTTATACCTTGACTAATTTCAGGAACAGTTATTGACTTGGAGGGATCCCCAAACTCATCACATGCAACAAACATTGATTTTCAAGTTACTCTTCCTCACCTCAAGAATGCTGCTCAACCCAGTGATCAAGATGGAAATCTTATAAGGCAACAGAGGTATACAGATGGGATATTATCATATTACAAGATCAGCACCTAGAAAATAAGCTAGATATTTCCAGCATTGAAGGCTCATCAATTCATAATAATTTCAGTTTCTCTGAGGACAATCAGTTTGGACAAAGTGTTCCCCGTAGTGATATATCACTTGGCATAGATGATTTGATTATTCCATGGAGTGAACTTGTTCTGAAAGAAAAAATCGGTGCAGGTACATTTTCTTGTTGACATTAACATATGTCCCAGTTGTACCGAGGTTGTTTAATCCATATGGTTTCCATATAACTAGCTGACAATCCCATACAATTGGAAGCTGATTTGTTATTACGCGTAGTAGCTACGACAAAAATGAGGTTTGGAGGTCTCCGAGTTCTCAAAAAATTTGAAAAAATTAGGAGGTGTATAAGGCAGGATATAATGAAGATTTGTAAATTTTTATGACCAAACACAACAGTATGTGGGAGAAACAAAAGAAGGTCAGTCTGATATATATTTACTGATCGCTTGTCTTTTTTGTTTCTCATACATGTAGTTGTATTTGATCATGAAATTTTGTGAGATTTAATAATATACCATTCTCTATATCTAGTAATTTTTTTCATAATTTTTGACAACTTAGAACCATCAAAACCCTTATATATCATAGCTATTACTCACTGTCATATATATATATATATATATATAACCACTTTTATACTCCCAGGAGTGTACTCCACTTATTTAAATTACAGTACAGATACTTCTTTGGTTATGTATATACTTCTTTACTTGCCTACTATATTGTTTATGAAAAAATATATCTTGTAACTTTGCAATTGTATAACATAATTCATCATTAATATATCTTTTGTTAAATATATATTTTTTTAGTTGTATAGGATGTTATTTATGAAAAATATACCTTACAACCTACAAAAGTGTATACTATACTTCATTAAAAATATTATACATTATCAAAACAATATATAGACTACAAGTAAAGAAGTATATATAGTGTGTTTCAATTATGAGAGTACATACACCTATGAATATAGAATCAAATTTCATATATATACATATCCCACCTCTTTGGTGTTTTTTGTATCTTATCTCAAAAAATTAATATTCATGAAAAATTCTATAAAAATTAGAGAAGATGTATATTAGGTTGTTCAAGTAGCCAAAAGTTCAACTCTAAACTTGATGTATATAAAGAGACAAAAATAACAAATTTCAATGAATAATAACTTTTATCTTTTTCTTTTATGTTTTTATTTTCGGATTTATTTCCAGCTGAATTTGTCTTTTTTTTTTTATCTCCTTGCGTAGATTGAATTTGGATTTGAAATTTTGTAAGATGATAGATTGATTTTATATTTACAATCTCAATTTTTTGCAAAATTTTTTATGACCATTTATATATAGTTTTGAGGAGAGATGTAAAGGAGCATCGAAGAGGTGAAATGTACTGGATACTTCCCTATATATATATTATTGTAGTCTCGGATTCTTAAACTCGTATTATGATTATTCTGGGGTGATATAAAAAACGCTCCAGGATAACTTGAGGTGATTTCGATGTGGGTCACTTCAATCTGGGTTACTTTGACCCTGGTGACTTCGACTCGGATCACCTTGACCAGGGTAACTTCAACCCGAGTGACCTTGGCCCGAGTGATTTTGACTCAGGTCACTTCAACTCGAGTGGCTTTGACTCAGGTCTCTTTGACTTGGGCAACTTCGACCTAAAAAACTTAGATCGAGGTTATTTCGATCGTCTTGATCATTATGACTTTGCTCGGCCAAAAACAATCGCTGTCATTTCGACTTCCTACAATGTTGAAGAAGAAACTTTGCCGGCCTATATATCATAAAAATGGGATCCATGACAGATCGCTTGACAAGAACTTACAGCTTCAATGCGTCTACACATCATTGACGCAAAGGATGTTTTTGCCCCTCTCCATTAGCAAATAGCAAGGGCATTTTTATCTTTTTCATTTCAAAGGGGTATAAATAGCTCCATGTAATTCATTTGTAATCTCATGTGTGATTGAATGAATTGAACACCTTAAATTGGTGAGCCTTGGAGTGACTTTTCCCTTGAGAAGCGTTCCCAATCAACTCAACATCGGGGGTACATTGGCAGGAGTAGGGATTTTCTTGAATCCTGAACCTGTGTAAATCTTTTGTCTCTTTCTTCTCCGACTTCAAGTCACCTGTCATATGATTACTTTAAGTATTGTGTTTGTGATTGCTACTTGGCAACGTTTTCAACATCAACTTCGACTCAGAATAAGAATGTCGCGGAATGTTCACTATTGGAAATTAAACTTTACAACACACACCACACATATATATTTAAAATATGTTATATACCTAGGAGTAGTTATAACGAACAGTGGGTTCAGGTATTTCTAAGTTTTCAAAAATTCTAAAAAAATTAGGGCACATAGAGGGTGATAAGTTACGATTTTCTGCAAAATTTCATGATGAAATACGACCGTATGTGAGACAAAAAACAAGCTAGTTGTGCACCTTGTTTTTTTTCTCACATATGATTGTGTTTGATCATGAAATTTGGTAGATCATCATAATATACCACCCTTTATGTTCTCTAATTTTTTAAGATTTTTTGAAAAGTGGAGATATCAAAACCCTCTATTGGGTGTAATTACTTGAGGCTCCATGGTGCCTGGAGCCTAGGCACTATGGTTCAATTTCCTTAATTAACATCATACACCAACAACTTAAATTCAAATTTCACATGTATGTGACTCTTTTTACATAAGACTAGTTATACTTAAAAAAGAATCTAGTTATGGAAACTTCATTTAATGAAGTTAGTTCTAACTATAGTATTATGTTTATTTCTATGTTTGTAGAATGTATTTATATACCAATAACCCAATAACATGATCAAAGATTTTATATGTTGATGAAATCGGATTATATATATATATATATATATATATATATATATATATATATATATATATATATATATATAAAATACATGTGTATTTGAGTCCATGAATTCCAAACTAAAATATACATCATCTTAGAAAGTAGTTTTAATATGATAACTTAATTCTAAGCTCTCATTCAAACTCAAAAAAGTAACTTTTGTGATAAATGCAACTCAATTCAGAATCGGATATATATAAAATCCATGTTAAAGTATATGATTTAAAATGCTCTTAAAGTGAGTTTAAATCTTTTTTTATACATCATATGAATAAACACATATTTTCAATGAGTATCATGTTATACTTACTTTAGATTGCGTGCATCTTCAAACAATTGAATGATTTTCGATTTGGGTGTCTAGGCAGCCAAGTGCATCAAGAACACATCATCTCTCTCTCTCTATATATAGATACACATACATGTATATATAAGAAGTAACTTTTATACTCCCAGGAGTATGATTGTCATCTTTTAAATTACACTATAGATATTTCTTTCATTTATCCTAGACACTTCTTTGGTTTTATATATATATATATATATATATATATATATATACTTTAGTTGTCTTTCATACTATTTATAGAAAAATATACTTTATAACTTTACAATCTTATAAAATATTATATCATTAATACTTCTTTAGTAGTTGTATAGTACGTTATTTATAAAAAATATACCTTACAACCTAGAAAAATATATACCATATTTCATTAAAACTATTATACATACATTTTGGTAACCAAAATAGTATTTAGACCACAAAAAGTATGTGTAATATATTTGAATGGTAAGAGTACATACTCCTAGGAGTATAGAATCATTTTCTTGTATATATCGAAAGCAGATTTACTACGATAGAGATGGGTTTCAGGGGTTTCCGAATTCTCAAGAAATCTGTAACAATTAGGGGGTGTAGAGAGTGTGATATAATAAAGATTTATAAATTTTTGTTACCAAACACAACTCTATGTGGGAGAAACAAAAAAGAAAAGGTCAGGATAAATATATATTTACCGGTTGTTTGTCTTTTTTGGTTCTATATACAGTTGTATTTGGTCATGAAACTTTGTGGGATTTAATAATATACTATAATTTATGTTCAGTAATTTTTTCATAATTTTTGAGAACACAGAAGCATCCAAACTCTTGTATGTCATAGTTACTTACCATCATATTAGATATTTTTCATATATATATATATATATATATATATATATATATTATGTATTATGTATATAAGTATTTTCATATCTAAAAAAATTAGAATTGTATCTATTATAGAGTTCTAACATAAATCCTATTAATCAGTATACTTCTAGTTTGGACCCACCAAAATGTGTAGCATAGATTTTTTTTTCTTTTTCTATCGATGTGAGAATTTCTAGATTTGAGTCGAAGTGGTTCCTCAATTAATGTGGGAATTTTCAGCTCTCAATGACATTATTATTATTATTATTAGATAGCAAGTAGTTTTTTTGCTCCACATACTTTCTACAAAATAGGGTGAATAGTTACACAAGTTGAAGCTGTCAAGTGCTCCAGACTTGTAACGGCAAATCTTAAAATTCCGTTAACTACTAAATATTCATCAACTCCCCTTTTTCCCAATAGTTAAGGGCCTATTTGGAACACCGAATTTTGGAGGAAAATTTCCATTAACTCTCAGTAGATGTTTATGTTTCTCCAAATTCCTCTAAAATGCCTGTGTTCCAAACGGGCCTAAATGTTATGGTAATTTGTACTGATGAAGAGACTTTTCAGGTTCTTTTGGAACTGTGCACCGTGCTGATTGGAATGGCTCGGTATGTCTTGTTGTTACCTCCCTGCTAGTCACAGGCACTTATTTCAACTTTGGGTTGATGAGATATTCTTGATACATCCATAGAACTCACATAAATTTACTTATGTCTCCTTAGGCTTGTGGGTTAGGTTACGACTTGGAGAATGAACTCTCAAGTATGTGAACATGAGTGCTTATCATAATGACCTTTCTGGAAATCATGAATTTACAATAGATGAATTGTTTGCCTAAGTTGATTACAAACTAATATATTCTCACCGTGCCGGTGCTGTTTCAGTAAAGTGTTAGCCTCCCATTTAGTTTTCTGGACTTGATACACAAGAAAATTGTCAACCTGTCTCAATTATAATTAATATAAAAAACAAGTTATATTAATAGTGCTACTTTTTAGCTCAGGATGTTGCTGTGAAGATTCTAATGGAGCAAGACTTCCACACAGAGCATATCAAAGAGTTCCTCAGAGAGGTCCAATGTTGCATTTATATATGTTTCCATTGCAGAACTTCCATTGTACATTTTTATCATCATTTTTTTCCACCATCAAATCTGATGTAGATAATTTGAAAAGTTCCTGAGCTTGCCCAGTTGCCCCTATATAATGGATTTATACCTATATTGTGTAATTTATTGCCTTTTGTTGTCATCAAAATTAATATCCAGTTCATCCTTTGAACAAAGGATGCTTTAGCTGGTCTCTCATCCCGCAAGTGCATATTGAAGCTAACGTAACCATGTGATGTCTCTTGTAGTTAACCAGCCAGAATTCTCTTCTGTAGGTTGCAATTATGAAAAGCCTGAGGCATCCAAACATTGTTCTTTTGATGGGTGCTGTTACTCAACCACCTAGCCTTTCGATCGTAACTGAATATCTCTCAAGGTACCTTATAGTTTCTCATCATTATTTTCAATAAACCATCTGTACATAATTACAACTAGTCTAGTCTGCAATAGTCAATTCATTTATTGCCCAAATGCAGAGGTAGCCTATATAGGCTTTTACACAGGCATGGTGCAAAGGAAAATCTAGATGAGAGGCGTCGCCTAAGTATGGCTTTCGATGTGGTAAAACCATAAGTCCTTTCCTCTATATAGAATTTACTTCTCATGGAATGATGCATAGAGATACACTTTAGATAAAGCAAAAATTGGCCTCTCAATTGCAATTGAAGGTGCTGATTTTTTAACATTCTTTATTGCATGCCATCTTATGCAGGCGAAGGGGATGAATTATCTTCATAAGCGCAACCCTCCAATAGTCCACCGAGATCTAAAATCGCCAAATTTGTTGGTTGACAAAAAATATACTGTGAAAGTATGATATGTGATCTTATTCCTTTCAGAAATTATGACCTATGCAAACTGTCTGATTTCACTACTACTTCAAGGTGAAAGATTGTAATCTGTGATTTGAAACAGCTAGCTGCAATTCCTGCACAATTGCACATTATAATTTTATAAATAATTTTAAGTTAAAATATATAGTAAATATGTAATGAAGAACACATATACAATCTATGTAATAAAGTATTTACATCTAAGAACTAGAAGTGTATCTGTTACTGAGTTACAGAATTTATCTAAGGAATCTAAAGCGTTCTAGGTTAGTTTAGGGTTTTTTTAAGCTAGATGTAAGCTCGAGCTAGCTTAGTTGTAAGTCCGAAATGTACATGGATATAATTTTTTTAATTTTGAGAAATTTATTGGTAAAAGGTGTGTTTAGGATTTAACTCACCAAATGTTCATGTGTTAGACAAGGTTAGTTTAATCCAATCAAAACACTTTAACCTTCTTAACCTAGGATTATATATTTATACTAACCCAACAAATATGATCTAGGTTCACCAAATAAGTTATATATATATATATATATATATATATATATATATATATAGGGATAAGGGTACTTTTGGTCGATCAACTTTGTACAAAAACTCATTTTCATCCACTTGTTTTCAAAAGGGTACTTTTTGAACTGGCTCAAAATGGTCCTTTTGAATTTAAACTGGGATTAAGATGATGGCCTGACGCAGATGGGATGACACATGTGATTAGTAGAACAAGGCCCCAGTAGTTAATGGCTCACGAACAAAATAAAAATCTCTTCTGTGCAATCTTCTCTCAAAGCCTCCATCATCTCTGCTCTCAGCTGTTGGCTCCAAGGCTACGGTTTTGTCGGCTTTGAAGTCTGGTGACCTTGTGGTTGTCTCCCGCCAGCCAGTCTTCTCCATCTCGTGCAGATCTGAGGCTTGGGTTCATGCCCGACTGTGGCGAGCTTGCGTGCTGTCTAGCACCGTCTTTGGCGGCTTGCTGTCGGCCTGAAATGAGTTGCTGTCGGGGCTTTCTGGCTCTAAGCGGCCTTCATCTCATGCGGCTCTAAGTGGACCTTTGTCTCAACGGCTCGACGGTGGGGCT
Organism: Pharus latifolius; assembly: GCA_019359835.1. Lineage (NCBI taxonomy): Eukaryota > Viridiplantae > Streptophyta > Magnoliopsida > Poales > Poaceae > Pharus > Pharus latifolius. The sequence continues at coordinate 67,183,408 of CM033320.1, read as the reverse complement.
TTGCAATCATTTTGAGCTTCGTGTGGGCACAGAGTTGTCCTATTTTGGTCTGTGTGTACAACATCTCCGATGCATTTATTTATGTATGAAACCCTTTTGATGGCCAAATGGCCTCTAAAATGGAGCAATGGTGACTGCCGACGAGCGGATTAGGTAGCCATCTTTGCCACCTTTGTCTCTGGTTTCATGCTCGGAGGTTGTGGTCCATGAAGTCCAAGTCGTTGTCGGCGTTGCCGTCGTTGCCGCAAGGCTTTATCGGCGGAGCTGTTGGTGCCGTGTGCTGGAGGCCAGTGAGCAAGCCGAGGAAGCAATTGAGGAGGAAGTAAGGCTTAGTCTACTATGTCTGCATAAAGCCATCCACATCATCATCTTAAGCTTGGTTTAAATTTATAAGGCCGTTTTGAGCTAGTTCACAAAGTATAGGAATCAATTTGGTTCTTTTGAAAAGTAGATAGACCAAAATGAGTTTTTGTGGAAAGTAGAGAGACTAAAAGTGACCTTAACCGGTATATATATATATGCATACATTCGTTTTCTTTTCCCATTGATTAATGTGAGAATCTAAAGATTTTACAAGGAATATGTTGCCTCCAATCTCATCACACCTGCTTTTGTTATAGGCTAGTAACAATAGTTCTAGCACCTAATGGAGTCACATATTTATTTAATTAATTATTTCTATTCTTCTTGCTATAGTTTACTAGGATCAAGTTGAGTACATTTTAATGGGCATTGGGAACTTGGATATCTGTCCAAATCGCCTGCTACCTTAGTAATCTTCATCTATCTGCTATTTCCCTAACTAAAATACTCATAATTCTGCAGGTCTGTGACTTTGGTCTGTCACGATTGAAGGCAAATACATTTTTGTCTTCCAAGACTGCAGCAGGGACTGTATGTTCTGCAAACTAATGTGCCATTTCAAAGATTCGAGTTTTCTCATTTAATCCATACTGGTAGCTCATAATGCTTTTCTGTACTCATGCTCTCTAGCCTGAGTGGATGGCTCCAGAAGTTCTATGTGACGAGCCATCAAATGAGAAGTCTGATGTTTACAGTTTTGGTGTTATCCTATGGGAGCTAATGACCTTGCAACAGCCATGGAGTAATTTAAATCCAGCTCAGGTTTGCACCTCTTTTTTTCTGCACCACATTAATGTGTTCCAGTTTCAAAGGTACTAGATAAATAAATTCCCGAAGTTAGTTGATGCATGGAACAAGTTCAGATAGCTTGTTTCTCAGCAAATCTGGGATCAATGTTAGTCCACTTGTCCTCTTGCAGGTGGTTGCAGCTGTTGGTTTTAAGGGAAGAAGGCTTGAGATTCCAAGTAGTGTTGATCCACAAGTGGCGGCTATAATTGAATCCTGCTGGGCCAAGTATCTAGAAATATGCTTATTATTATGCCAGCTTCTCATAACTCTATGCTCCTGTATGTTATTCTAATGGAGCATTTTCTGCTCAGAGAACCCTGGAGACGACCTTCTTTTGCCAGTATAATGGAATCGCTGAAACCTCTTATGAAGACGTTGCCACCCTATCAACTACAAGAAGAAAATTAGTATCCTGAAGATGCGAGCTTAGCAACTTAGCAAAGGTGATTTGCTATCTTGTTCGTGGATTTTAGAGGATCCACTGCTTATTAGTACTTATTTTTGCATTGTTGAAGATAGAAAGCTCATAGCTCTCACATAAACTGTGCCACGCTATAGCACAAACAGAGTAAATTTTCATGACTATGACTATATTCATACTATATTGTGCATAATCCTACGACAGAAGTAGTTTTACAGAATTGGCAAAGCGCCTTTCCTGTAGCTCTGATGTGTAACAGTGAACTAAGAATCAGTCACTCTTATAGGATGCCTATAATTGATTGTATTGCTATGTTTGCTTATCATCTCTCTATTAAATTGCACTAGAGTGCCTTATACATATCTGGTTGTCCAATAGGTTTTCAAACATGATTTTTTTTTTTGAAAAATCCCTTAAACTTGAATTGTAGTTTGGAAAAGACCCTTAAATTTGCTTAATTATATCACTTATCCTCGTCGGTCGATTGGAAAATGACGTGGCGAGGACCAAAGTGCATAATTTAGTAAGTTAATGGAGCTAAATGGTGCCATTAAACGAGCATAGAGACATCATTGTCACATGGCACAGCATTTTCTTGTCTCTTAATTGGCATTGAAATTCAATTTAAGGATCTAAGTAGTACAACAGGTCTGCGGACCTTTTGAGTACTGAAACCCTAATTTCTCCGCCACATGTTTTGACTGCGGCTTTGATGCATTCCTTTTAGGTGTTTCGGCCTGTGTTCCTTGGTTGCTGGTGCGTGGGCTAGCTTGCTCGTTGCGCCCCACAGGTAGGCGGCGATGGGGCCACTGATTAAGGCATTTTTGGAGAAGATTTGCACGGTGGTGAATTCAGATCAGGGGCCCACCATTTTGCACGGTAGAGACCGCATCTATTTGGGCCATGCATTGGACGGGGCGATACATCTATTTGGGCCATGTATTAGATGCTGACTTCTAATTAAATAATGTGAAACAAAAAATAAAAACCACAAAGTGGTACATCGATCTCTTTTTGTGAAAACAACGGCTTAGCCGCAGCACTGACTAGCGGCATTCATTCAACTAGTGCAAGAGCTTGTCTACGAAAGGGAAAAAACTTTGAAGCTAAGTCCATTTTTTTTAGAAAGCTACGTCTATGTTAATTCTCTAACTCTTCAAAGATCCAAAAATAAGTCTTGAACTTCGAAATCAGATGCAAAATAATTTAGTTATAGCAGCATGATGGAAAAGTTGGATGGATAATATTTTTGTGCATCATATTGTTGAGTTGGATCAAAAGTTAAGTCTGCAACTCGTTTTGTCAGTAAAAATACCCACTAAATTTGTTGTATATAGACAGAATTTGAGAAAAAAAAAAAACAATGAGCCCCAAACTCTAAGGGTTGCAATGGAATAGAACAGAAAAAAAAATTACTTTGTTCAATGTGCTAACTCAGCAATATGGTGAACAAAAAATATCCATTTTAGTTTTTCCATCCCATATTTGTAATGTTGAACTTGATTTGTACTAAACTTCAAAATTCGTGGCTTATTTTAGCTGCCACAAAATTGAAAAGTTAGAATGTACTTGGCATCAAAGTTGAAGGACCAAAATGAGCGGACTGTGCCAAAATCTGTTTTAAATTTGTATTGTCCTCAAATGTGAATACAACTCCCATTAGAAAATGGGAAATCGGTACTATGTATCGTGGAACTGAAAAATTCTAGAAATACCACAGGAAAAAAACACAATTGGTTACGTCACATTGGAAAACAAAAATTCTTTTGAAAATATCACTATGACAAGATAAAAAATAATTGACTGTTTTTGACCCCGTTCAAAATGACAGTTATACCTTTTTCAAAGTGCCAAATTTGCAAACAAAAACCACCAATTCTTTTCGGCATTTTCTCAAATATCTTGGGTGCAAACATGTTGTGCCGCAACAATGACCCAAGATTCCAAGAAGGTCATGCAGTGGCACGAGGAGTCGACACACTTGGCGTCCACCACTTGGCGCTGCCATGCGCCCCGTCGCTGCTGCCAAGGGCGTAGCCATACGCGCAGCCATTGCTGCCACCGCACCACTGCTGCCACAGCACCACTGCTGCCACATACACCGCTACCCTGTGCTCGCGGCCTGCACAGTCCTTTGCGATGGCAAGCGCGTACACCCTATGCAATCTCGTTGCGTGCAAGCTCATGGGCGGTGCTGACCGCCACCGTGGCCTGCCACGCCATGCCGCTCATCCACTACAACTTGTCCTGCATGGACGACAACGCGGTCCGCCGCCTGTAAAGTTGTCATAACAACCATGCTCGGAGTTGGATCTCATGGCTGCTAACTAGATCCGTGGCCGCTAGTAGGATAAATAGCATTGACGTAGCCAAGCTTGGAATGCCATGTGTGGATGGGCCCGTATGCCTTGGACGGAACTCCCGTGTCACCATTGATGACAAGCTCGCCAGCCGCGTCTCGGGCCACCGTTGGAAGGAGCCCTGTGCATGCCGCGTGTCAGCAATGGCTGCGTCGCGGAAGCTGATGCAAATAGAGCACTGCGCGCCAAAGAAGCCGCTGAAGCGCGTGTACCTGGCACGCGTGGCGAGCGTAGACCACGACGGTAGCATTGGACGCCACCGGTCGGTCGATGGGCACACCGAGGGCGGGGGGGGGGGGGGGGAAGTGGAGATGCGCACAAAGGTCGTAGCCCTGAGCCCAAAGCCGCCCCCGTCTTGGACTTCAATAGGAGACCTATGTGGCCTCTTCTCCTGTTGGTAAAGTGTTTGAGAAAATGTCTGACAGGGAGATCCAATGGGCCGTGATGTGCGAGAAAAGGGCAGGGAATTTTTGGTATTTTTGGAAAAAATTAATTCAGTAGTGGCATTTGTGAAATCCCTTTTGAATTCTAGTGGCATAGAATGAATTAGTTTATTTTTAATGGTATTTTTAGAACTAAAGTGTTTTCTAATGGCAAGGGACAAAAAATTCACTTAGAAAATACGTGAAGTTCCAGAAGAAGCTTTTTGTTACAAAATTTATTAACTTATAGGTTTTCATAGTAAAATAATCATGCCCTTCAAAATGGCCCTTATACTAATAATGCCACTATTTCTCTTCAACCACAGGACTTAATACGCATTGAGAATGACATATGGGAGAGTCACAAGGAGAGTTAACAGAGGGTAGATCGCTAATCCCTATAATTTTTTAATATGTGTTTATGTGTTTTTTATTTTAAAGGACTAAAGACACTTTGGTAATTCTACTTTGCACGAAAACTTATTTTAATCTTTCTATTTTTGAAAAGATTAAATTGATTCCTCTACTTTTTAAACCAACTCAAAATAATCCTTCTAAATTAAATTGGAATTAAAATGAGTTGATAAATTATTGAAAAATGGAAATTCAAATGCTCAAAATAATTCATATTGATTGTATATGTTGGTAGTATTAATGAAGGTTTGGAAAAATATAGAAAATAATTGTAAGAATCAAATGTTAGCAGCAAAAATAACTAATTTGATCCTTTAGAAATAGATGGATGAAAATAGGTTTTTTTGCAAAATATAAGAATCAAAAGTGCCTTATCTTTTTAGTGAAAATCATGTGTATTTTGTAAGAAGGGAGTAATATTTGTTCAAATATTGTACAATACTCTGACGTCAAATGGAAGCACTAATCATAGTCAACATCCACAAAATCCTCCTCGACATTAGTACTTTATCAGGAACTCTTGTTATCCATTGATGTTTATGCAAGCAACCTTGTTCTTTTCGTTAGAATTGCTGTTGTTGTCCCGGGGAGCGAGAAATGTGGCAGGACAAGCACGCTGGGAATAGGGGCACAACCTGGGCCGTGTGGGTCAACCTGGCAGTTGTTAGTGACACTCCTTTCTAATGCAAATAAGGTAAGGGTGGCACATCAGCTTAGCTCCTCTCTTAACTCTTCTTATTTTAATACATGGGATTTAAAGAGGAATTAGTGGAGAGATAATAACAAAAGAATTATTTTTAATATTATTAGGTGAACTCCAACAGTGACGGTAGCGGTGACTCGCGTCGACGGAGGCGGATGGCTGCTCGCCGCTTGCTCGGCGTGATGGGACGCGCGCGTACTACGGGCTGAGGGAAGCGGATGACGAGCTCACGGCGAGTGCAACGCCGGCGTTGGAGAAGACAGAGACGTGAGCAGACGTGTTTTGCAGGTCCCACCGAGAAAGCGATCGGCAAAACGTACTCGCAAAAAACTAAATCTGGCAGGTGAGTTCAGAAAATGAAAAGGCCCAGATGTCATAGACTGTGTGTTAGGTTCCAGCGTCAATGAGATAAATGGCATGGGCCCCACGGCAACGAGCTTCGTGCCCGTGTTAGGCCGCTCGCGGACCACGCAAAGATCAACCCTCACGCCGACAACTGGGTCCCGTAATTTCTGGCCCCACACGTCAGTTCTAGAGTATATATTAATGTAGCGTCGCATAGAGTTCCAATGATGTGGGGCTCACCGAACTCGTAAAACGCGTGAGTGTGCTGCCTCGTTAACTACGGCGACACTCACGCAGTGCACTCCAGTCACTGACTGGTGGGTCCACGAGTTATAGGGCCCACATGTCAGTCAAACGAGGGCGAAACTACCATTGGATTACGTTTAAATCACGAATGACAGGTGGGGTCCACCTTCCTTTGGCCCACCTGTAAGTCACGGTAAACCCTAAAAATCGACTGGAATTTTTGATCGTGGCCCACATGTCAGTTTCACAAAAATTGGCCGTTGGAATAATAGCTGTTAGAAATAACCGTTGGTGCTTTTTTTAATGTTTTTTGGGCTTAAAAATCACAAAATAGCAAAAAATTTCAAAAAAATTCCCAAAAATCACAGAAAATTTTGGTAGCCCTCTCCTATATAAAAGACATGTTCTTGAGCCATTTTCACACAAAAAATTTCATCCATCTACAACAAAAGCGATTCTAAATTCTTGCAAATTTTTTTTAAAATCCGACATGGATTCTAATCCACCGAGCGGTTTCGTTAATTGGCTTAGTTCATCCCATTCTCCTGGCGAAAAAACTGAAAGCCCAAACAACCAACAGCAACCCGATTTTTCGTAGCTACCGTATGCCCATAACTATCATTCATATCCACCGAATTACCATCCGTACCCACTAGGTTATCATTCGTATCCACCACTGATGAGAACATCCTTTCTATTGATACAATTACAACGCATATGCCTACGTATCAACCGGAGGCCGCTGCTATAATACAAGGACCAATTACTCGAGCTCGAGCACGTCAACTCAATTACCAGGTGAATACGTTCATAGGCTTATATACAAGTGTTTTGCAGGGAGGTGCCACAGAAGACCTAGAATTCAAGTCAGGTTCGGCCTTGCAGACCAAGTGGACATCGAATTTGAGTTCGAGTCAATTTCGGCCATCCAAGACAGCATCATAATGAAACGGCCATAACTTTTGATCCAGAAGGCGGCTGGGGGTCCACGAGTACTTGACGGAAAGGATTTTTCGTCCTGTTTTCAATGGATCCGGCCTCGCGTCCAAATTCCATCTCAGTAAACGGGAATATGCGAAATACTTCGGATCACTTTTCCAGTCCGAGTCAAAGTGGGCCTTGGGCCTTGTAATCGAGTCCTACTCGGCCACCCTAAGGTTTTGGCCGACCTACTCATCTCTCCCTCTCATAAATAGCCAGCCGCTGCACCTTTTAGGGGTGGGTTTTGTTTGATTAAGTTAGTCTTTGCTACTTCTTGTAATCGCGCGTGTCAGTTAGACAGCCTGAATTACTCGTCATCGGAACCCCATCGTCTTGTGTTCTTTTCAATCAGATCTTAATCCATATATGCAAATTGAGTTTCTTGTTCATCTTGTTCTTGCTCGTTCTGCGATTGCTTGCAGGAACAAAGACCTTCGTGGTCAGGTTGATTGCGCGCCGGTGAGATCAATAACCTTCTGGAGTTGGTGTATCGGTCGCTAAGGCGCAACGTCCTGGACGGTTGTAGTTGGGCCGCCAACGTCGACTTCTCCAAATCGAGCGTTATCCTCCTCATTGAAAGATTGGGACCGCAGTTTTATATCAACCACAAGGCCACGCAATTATGCCGCTTCCTCAGTATAGCTAGAATTTTCATTTTGTCGGCATGCCGCCGAACTATCTGCTGTTTTCCCCACCTCAACCGCACTCGACGTCTGTGTCCGACAACGGCACTCCAGATTCTGCTCCAACCGATCCGGCGGCACGAGTCGTCAGCGATGACAACAAAACCGTTGCTGCTGTGGACGCTGGCCGAAAGACGAAGTGCTTACCGTTGTCCATCGATGACGATATAAACTGGTAATAATTTGATTTCTATATGGGAGTAGGGAAATGCATTTACGCATGACTTCATTATTCAATTTTTTTCGACAACATGCAAATTAGCTCTTGGCTCAACAATTCACTCGATCATATTGATAAAAACAATAGGAAGTGTGACATTTACTGGGCCAATGTTGTGGCAGCATACCACGAAATGGTGCCGACAAGCAGGAGAAGAGAGACCAAACACTGTAAGGACCACTGGCAATGAAGCAACAAAAAGATGATCCAATTCAACAGTGTTTGGCTCTGACTGAAAAAGTCTATGCCAACGGTTGTTCCGACGACCAACTCATGGCGTAGGCCCGCGAGATGTACAAGACGGAGATGGGTCATTTGTTTGTCTTGGATCATTGGTGGATGGTGTTGCATCTAGGCCTTTATGTCTAACCCTAATTTTGATGATTAATGAAAACAATGTGTTTCAGACTGACTGTGTTTTTGAGATTGTTTGATACAGAGCTCTGTTGGGAAGAAATGTAAGATGATCAAGATGAACCCGATGTGAAATGAAAAAGCATAAGTCGCAAACAACATGGTTGAGACGCAAATCGAGAAACGCAAAGGACCTAAGGTAATATTGATTTTATTTTTAACGATCTCGGCGTATCGAGTTGATCGGTGTAGGATTCTTTTTAGATTTAACCGTATTATAAAGAGGGGTTGCAAAGCCGATCTACACCTCTAAATAAACCGAGAAATTACTAGGTCATTGCATTGCATCTTTACGGTTGGATTTGATTTGAATCTGTTTTTGAAAGATTTGATTTTCAGTTGAGTTTTTGACAATACAAGAGTTTTTCAATTTTCTAGAAAGATCTAGGCAGATCTGGTTTTTTTTCTGTTGACAAAACTATAGCCCTTAAAATTATCTTTCAAACGAGCTATTAAAGTCTCAATTTGAACTTATGGTTTTAAAGTTATGACTGTTTTTGTTCAGAATGACTGTCAGTTTGCTAAACTGACTGTCAATTTGAATGTCAGTTCAGTTAAACTGACAATTGTCCAGAGAGTGTGTTTTTTGAGCTGAAATTTTTTGAACTAAACTGACTGTCAGTTTGTATTTCGACTTCAAACTGATTTGATTGAGTTTCTATTTGATCTAGACGTTTTGTGGTTGAACTGACTGTCAGTTTGTATTATCAGTTTCCATATACGACCACAAATGGCTAGCTAATTTTTATTCGTAAATTTTGTCAGCAGTTGAGTTTGGAACTGACTGTCAGTTTGCAATAATTTGTTTCCTTTTTCGACCTCAAACGGCTAGCTGAGTTTTCTCCGGATTTTACTTCCTTCTGGTCGTGACCCAAACTGACTGTCAGTTTGTATAATTGACTGTCAGTTTGAGCTGCTGATTCTCAGCTCGAGCTCTAACAGTTCTTTTGATTGTTGAGGCTATAAATAGGGGCTTTGAGCATTGGTTTTACATAACAAGCAGCCTCACAACCTTATACACTCTTGAGCTTTAGTTCTTATACAAAATCTTGATCTTTTGATCAAGTTGAGTGCTTTTCAGATCCACCGAGTGCTTTCTGTTCGTATCATTTGCATTCTATTAGTTTCTCGGTGATTGTTAGAGGTCTAGAGAAGACCTTGTTGCCTATTACCCTTGGTGAGCACCCTCACCTAGACAGTTTGGAGGCGTGGCCGTTGATCTCTCCGTTCGAAGATTGTTGGAGAGACTCGGCAAGGTTGTAAAAGGCATCGGTGCTCGCCTTTCCGGAGTGGATAAGGAGCAACCATTAGTGGATAATATTCTTCGTGGATATTGGAGCAAGACTCAATTTAATTGAGTGCTTCAACGAGGATTAGGGGAGACTGAGCGAGTCTCCGAGACCTCGGTAAAAATCGTTGTGTTCGTTCTCTTTTTCTTTTTCTCATATTATCATTTGTTCTTGATTTCTTTATTTACAAATATTTGTTTTAAATTGAAGTTTTTAAAAGCCTCCTATTCACCTCCCTCTAGTCGGCATCTTTGATCCTACAGATGGCGGTTTGCGGGCAACCTAAGTGGTCCGCAGCTTATGTTGATGCTCCCAACAAAAGAAGCAGATTGTCCGAGTCGAGCACTTACACGTCATCGTCCAACAATGATGATATGCCACCAGCGGAGACACGGCCGGAAGAACGAGATGTTGCTAAGGTGAAGTGCAAAGGTAAGGGAAAGGTTGATGCCAAGCAGGATTCTATGGCGCAATGAGAGCGGATCTCGATGCCTTCATCCAAAACCAACCTAACCAGGCCAAAAAGAGAAAGGACGTATTCTGTATGTCGGATAACTTGCGCGACGTGGCGAAGTCGAAGGAAAAGTCCACCTTGTATAAGGCGTACTGGAAAATGATGGGTCTCGACAAATCCATCTTCGATGATGTACAGAAAGTGGAGTGCGATGCAGGTATGAAGATTCTGAGAGAGAAACTTAATGCCGCCGACGATTAGTTATTTTGTTTTTGAATTACCTCTTGTAGTCAACCATGTGTCCTCCATTATTAATCTATATATGATTCTCTATTTAATTTTATTTTGGTATCCAACCATGGAAACTAGTCGTTGAAATATAGCCGTTGGACTCTTTGTCTATATGTTCGCCTCCTCCACAAAGTTTCTCCTCACAATGCAACTATCTTCTCAAACAGCGTAGCTCTTGAGAACCTCAGTTTCGGTAGCCACTCACAAAATGTCATCTAGCTCTAGTTTGAGCACACATAGCTCCGAGGAGGATGCCATCAATCAAATTGAGGATTTCTTAGTGGAATTCATAGAGGAGGAGGAGGAGGAAGCTCGTATTATTGCTGGTCTTTGCACCCGACTCGATGCTTTTTTATCCCGCGGACGCCGCCGAAGCAGCAATAGGAGATATGTTGAGAGAGACAGCGAAGATGGCCATCAACGGCTCGTTGCGGACTACTTCTCCGAATATTCAGTCTACCCTGACAGTATCTTCCGCTGGTGTTTTCGGATGGGGAGACCCCTCTTTCTTCGCATTGTCGAAACTCTAGGTGAATGGTCCCCCTATTTCATCGAAAGAAAGGATGCCACTGATCGTCGTGGACTCTTCCCTTTATAGAAGTGCACTGCAGCAATGCGTATGCTCACGTACGGTGGCCCCGCCAATGCCGTCGATGAGTACATGCCGATAGAGGAGTCCACGACGATTCAATGCTTGGAGCACTTCATACAAGGTGTCATCGACAAATCTGGAGACCAATATCTCTGCAGCCCCACCGTCGAGGATATCCACGACCTACTGCAACAAGGAGAGTCTCATGGCTTTCTGGGTATGTTGGGAAGCAATGATTGCATGCACTGGGAATAGAGAAATTACCTTGTAGCATGGAAGAGACAATTCACTTGTGGAGATTATGGAGTCCCGACGATTATACTTGAAGTGGTAGCTTCGTATGATCTCTCACTACTACAGAAATGCTTTTCACTATCGGTTAAAAATCCACTCTACTATCGGTTCTCTTACCGATAGTGGTCGGCACGATAGTAGAGGGCAGCACACTTCTATCGGTTCAAAAACCGTTAGTAAAACATCTACAATCCCAACGTTCACTAATCGCTATCGACTATTTCTTCTATCGGCTCGGTTTTAAACCGATAGTATTGTATAAGTTTTTTCTATCGGCTCGTATAAAAACCGATAGTATTGTTTATGCCTTTTGTATCGGCTAGGATCTAAACCGATAGTAATCTAAACATTTTTTTCTATCGGCTCTTATATAAACCGATAGTATTGTTTAGGCCTTTTGTATCGGCTAGGATCTAAACCGATAGTAATCTAAACATTTTTTTCTATCGGCTCTTATATAAACCGATAGTATTTTGTCGACACATTTAGTACTGGAAACTTTATTCTATCGGTTGTTATATATAAACCGATAGTATTGTGTGGACACAGTCAGTACTGGAAAATTTATTCTATCGGTTATATTATATAACCGATAGTATTTTGTAGACTCGTTTAGTACAGGAAACTGTATTCTATCGGTTTCTAAATATGAACCGATAGTATTGTGTGGACACAGTTAGTACTGGAAACTTTATTCTATCGGTTGTAGTATATAACCGATAGTAATATTAGTTTTTCCTATCGGTTATGTAGTTGCACGGTTAGTACTAAATATTTACAAATATACATACAGCAATACAGAGATACATACAGCAATACAGAGATACATTGGATCATTCACAAATACACCAATATTTACAAATATTCACCAATATTCACATATTGAATTTGTTCACAAATACACTAATACAGTAATATACACATGCATTTGACAGACTAAATTTATGCACATATTGATCGAGTTTATTCACAAATACATCAATGAATCTATTCACATATATTCACATATATTCACAAATCAATGAATCAACACATTCAATATATATTCACAAATACAACAATCAACACAAGTCAGTTACTATCGATCGTTGATAGTCACTTCTTCGATGACATATTGAGCCCAAATTGTTCGCAGCTCCTTCAATTGAGGCAACTCATATTGCTCTTTCAACATGGTGCTCTGCATATATGCGTGTATGAAGTTAGGATCGTACGTCACATCCAATTAAAGTTCGACTTTGAGTCAGGAAAAATAGTTACCTTAGGGAATTGGGCAAAGTTTCTCCTGATCAGGTCATACATGAATCTCATGACATAGAAGCCACATTCCCACGATTGTGGCTGCTGATGGCACTGGAAAAATTGCATATGCAAAGACATAAACCCACATTAACTCGAAAGAACTAATTAAGCTTAAATTAAAAGACTCATCATGAGTACTTCCATCCGTATTAATTACCTCATATTCTTTCCAAGAAATTGTTGTGCCCTTCGACGCGTCATGCCTCCCTCCAGCACTAGCATAATTTTTGAAAGCCCTATATTTAATTTAGCATTGTCGATTAATATCTTATCATTAATTAGCTAGTCAGAGAAAAATTTAAGACAACTATGTTACTTACGCGTCTATGTGCCATGTGAGGGTGAAAACATGCGCCACCTTGTCGCTCATCGAATCGAGGTAATAGACCTCATTCATCCATGGGCAAATGACGGCGAGGACCCAGTGGCCCCTACATTGCATATATAAGCGAACCGTTTCATACATATGTTAGGCGTAACATACAAGAATGAGTTAAATTAGTAGGAAATGCACTAACCTTTGGTGGTACGGCGCAAGGATGAACTCTCGGTCCTGCTGCGCTAGTAGTGCCCTTGATATGTATTCCTCCGCATGTGCTTGGTCGTGCTCTAGCATCGTGAGGCTTATTTTCTCTGGGTCGAGGAAACCCACCTTGTCACATGCCCTCATCGACGCCAGCCTATACATGCACCTGGATGCAAAGTAGACATTAGTAAGTAGTGCATACAAAAAGTGATTGGATTTATGAAACGAACTGTGATAACTTCAGACAACAGCACACTCACAGGACTCCAGTCCGTATGATGGACATATCAAGCTCCCGCCAGTTGAGGAGGTCGAACAAATCCTCGTGGGCCACCGATATGCTCCCGGGCTCACGGTGAAAATGGGCTGGCCTGAAGTGAACCAAGAAGTTGATGTGGCGCCTAGACCGGGTCAGGTACCACTCGTGGAGACTTCTGGTTATTTGATCCATATTGCGCAGAAGGTACTCCGACACGAGTGGGGACCCGTTCTTGAACGTACCCGGCTGGCTTTGTTTGGCCTTGCCTTTGGCCTTGCCCTTGCCTTTGGCCTTGCCCTTGCCTTTGGGCGGGGAGCGAGTGTATACCTTCGAAGGTTGGGGTGTGGTGCCGTCGGCCTCATTTGATGGCGAAGGGTTTGAGGCCGTCGGAGGAGGCATGGGGGCCGATGGAGTTCGCTCACGCGTTGTGGCGGGGCTGGTGTCCTCAGGAAGTGTGCTGGTATCCATCGTCCACTTTAAGTACAAACGCTTAAATTAGATTTTGAAAATTAAATATATTAACTGAGTTGTAAGCTAGAATGGCTAGGGTTTACCTCCTGTAGTCTAACACCCTTCTTGGGCCACTGTATGTACGAGCCCAATGCCTCGCCAATTGTCCGCATTTCGTCCGTTGGGACGGGCAACGGAAAAGAGCTGTAGCCCGGGAGGGCCATGTCCACCTGTACCTTTGCGAATCCAGGCTCAAGAGGTACGCAGTGGATCCGGACATCCTCCCAAGACTGGTATACGACCCCGTTTGCAACCGCAACAGGTTTGTCGCCTATGTTGATCAATAGGGTACAGCTCTCCGGCTTCTGCAATTTGCAACAATTATAACAAGTTAGCGAAACAATTCTAACGTAACGGGAGTGGCATCAGCCGAACTGCATATATAGCTCAAGAGTTGCAATACCTCGATCAGGTCCACCGGATCCACGTGAACCTTCGAGCCAACACTACTCGGCCTGGCAGCGTCGACCTCGGCAGCTGGATCTAAACCCTTGGACTGCACAACTCGGCTTAGGCGTTCATATTTCTCGTTCATTTGAGCGAACATGTCCGCGAATTGTGCAGTCACATCTGCCCGTATCTTCTGAGATAGCTCCTCTTCCCTTTCCTTCCAGCTGCCAGGCTTCTTCGCCTTTTGCCCGGGGTCCGAGAAGCCTTCCTTCCATGGCACCACAGCCCCCACGGTTCGCGTCCGCCCTGGATGCTCCTTGTTCCCTAGAGCCCGGGTAAGGATGTCGTTCTCCCTATGGGGACTGAACAATCCCTCGGTCGCCTCCTTCGAGCAAGAGATCTGTTACATTAAAAGCTCTCCATTGTGAGGAAGAAATATATACAAAGTTGTGCGCACACTAGTGATCATAGTTAGGCAACTTACGAGTCGCTGCACGACCTCGACGTCCCTGGGGTTTGGGAACGCCACAGTCCCCGTGGCCGACACGGTCCCTCTGGCCAGCCACCAGCGCTTGCATCGCTGATCGCGGATCTCGGAGAGTGGTAGGTCAGGGGAGTCGACGAAATGCGACGCCTCGTCTTCACCCTTCTTCCACTGCTCCTCCTTCCCCGCATAGCCGCGAGAACCGAGCCGGTGTGGGTGGTCGTTCCTCCTCTGGATTGCCCTGTTCTTCTCGCTGAGGGCCTTCGTACCAGAAACAAGAAAATTAATGCACCACTGCTTACTGCATACAATGGTGTAACCAAGCAAAGGAACCATTCATACCTTGAACTCAGGAGTCCCCTTCTGTTGGGCGAATTGCTCCCATACCTCCTCCGTTATGAAGGGGTACTTCTCGCATGGAGATTCGCCTTTAGCGAGGAAGGTACTGACGAGGACGCTCTTGAAGGTTTTCCACGTGTTGTTCATGTCCTTCAAGCAAGCTATCTTGGGACCATCGTCCGGGATGTTCCACTTGGCCTGTTTCAAATATAAGTAGGACTTACCTAATCTCTAGGATAAACCAAGGGAATGTGATCACTCAAGAGTTCAGTGATTTTGATTAATTTTACCTTCACTTCCGCCCACAGCCTATCCCTCTCGTCGGCCTTGACGTCCTTCCAGCTCTGGACGGTGATCTTCACCCTTTCCTTCGCCAACAAGCCAACATAGGCAGCATAGTGCCCGGCGTTCTTCCCGATCGGTCTCCCGAACTGGTTGAATTCACAGGAAAGATCCGCGTGTTTGGCCAAACGACCCAACATCGTCGCGCCTCGCGCCTTCCTCTTGCGCTGGGACGAGGCAGCGCCATCTACGTTCGCCCTCGCCGAATCACTAGTATCAGCCGAGGAAGATGCCGACATGGCTTTACCTAAAATACCATAAACAAACCATCCAATTGATATGAAGAAAGGTACATGACAAAGTAATTCACAGAATATTCAGATGAGCAGTGCAAACTAACAAATACTATATTTCCTATCGGTTTTAAAAGGAAAACCGATAATACTAAGGTCTATATTCAGGAAAATTTAAAAGATTAGCAGTGCAAACTATGCTAATCTCTCTGCTGGAAAATAAAGTCTATTAAAATTTAAATGAACCTAAATTTGAGATGAAAATTAGAAAATGGGAAGTAATTCACAGAAAATTCAAATTAGCTGTGCAAACTATGATGGCACTACTATTTACTATCGGTTTTCCAAGTCAAACCGATAGTAATCAAGTTAGCATTAGGAAAAATTTCAAAAATTGCTCAGCAGGAACATAAAGTAATTGCTCAGCAGGAACATAAGGTATGTTAAAAAATAAATGAACCTAAATTTGAGATGAAAATTAGAAAATGGGAAGTCATTCACAGAAAATTCATATTAGCTGTGCAAACTATGATGGCACTACTATTTACTATCGGTTTTCCAAGTCAAACCGATAGTAATCAAGTCAGCATTAGGAAAAATTTCAAAAATTGCTCAGCAGGAACAGAAAGTAATTGCTCAGCAGGAACATAAGGTATGTTAAAAAATAAATGAACCTAAATTTGAGATGAAAATTAGAAAATGGGATATAATTAACAGAAAAATCAGTTTATGGTATTTACTATCGGTTCTGAGTAAGAAACCGATAGTGAACTACACTGTATGCTATGATTTTCATCAATTCTGTCATTCTCATAGCTATCAAGTTTGTAGTTCATGAATTTTGTAGTTCATGTATTAACTTAAAACGCATACACCTATTGACGGTATCAATGAATTGATCATGCAAGGAATTAACAAAGACCGCTCCCCAATAGCCTCTCAACTATAGCCTACACGGCAAATCCGGGGAACAAACACACAGACTCAAGATGATCGTCTCTCTCTCAAATAACCTCAAAGCCTAAACAACCAACCAATTTTAAGTTAATACAAGAAGGGTAGTCAAACCAATGCTGGAGAGAATTCAAGATAACAACTGATCAATCAGCTGTCTAGAATACGACTTGCTAATTTGGACGACACAAGTAAGGAGAGAACTGAAATAGAAACTTCAATCTCCCACCAACTCAGAAGAAAGCCAAAAGATCTTATAATCAATTTCATTTCTTCACTAGCTCTACTTCAAGCAGCAATCACAGAATGCACAAGCAGTAGATAAACATTCAAATACGCAAGTGACTAAGAGCCAGACAAAGCAATCAATGACAGAATAAGACTTCAATTCATAGCTTCAATCACCCCAGTCCTGTCCATTCATACAGAAACAACACAAATTCTAGAAATTGAAGAATGGCGTAAGGCTCAGTCACTGAAATATCCAATTTAGCATTGCAGTTAGTAGCCAAAACACAGATTTTTGACACCAAAGTCTACACATAGTTCTAAATTTGCAATTAGATTAACTAAGAGCTTAGTTCCATACAAAAAGAACCCCAGTTTAATGCAAATGCAATTCAAACTATCTTCACCGAGCTTATCGGTTCATCCAATATTCAGGTTTGTTCTTTACAATCATCACAGGAAACAATTTCAGATAGGTGTATACCGTTCATGAATTTTACTCTAGGTTTCTATTTGTAATCCATGGAACGGGATATGAACCATTGCATACAGAATTAAGCAATACACGCGAGCGATTTGGTCAAGAACACTTACAGTGGATCGTGGAGTGGCCGGAGGCGGTGGCGCAATGCAATGCCGGAGGCGGTGGAGAACCAGTGGCGCAGAGGAGCGAAGAAGCGAACGTCGGCGATTCTAGGGTTTTCCGCGCGAGTATTTTTCGATTTGGAATGTGATCAGTTGCACTGGAGGGAAAATCGTGCAGGTTATAACCTATTAAATGAATATTTACTATCGGTTCATCACCACAAAACCGATAGTAAAAACATGTAAGTTAGGGTTTTTGTAACACAGTGTAAATCACTATCGGTTGTAAACAGTAAACCGATAGTAAACTAAGTACAGGGGATCATAACACAGTGTAAATCACTATCGGTTCTGAACAGTAAACCGATAGTAAACTAAGAACAGGGGATCATAACACAGTGTAAATCACTATCGGTTGTGAACGATAAACCGATAGTATAGTTTAATTTCATATCGGTTTCACAGTTATAACCGATAGTAAAATACAATGCTATTGACCCTAAAGGATTTCCCTTAGAAGAATTACAGAGGATCTCAGTACATCATTTTGTATTGTATTTACTATCGGTTATGACAGTAAACCGATAGTATATGTTAATTTCATATCGGTTTGGAGGTTGAAACCGATAGTATAATACTGTTAAATTGATCTAAAGGTATTTCCTGAGAACAAATACAGATGGGTCTCAGTACATCATTTTGCACTTGTAAAGACACCTGAAACCCCATGCAAATGGCTTGCAATAATTTTGAAATAAAATAACAATAAAGACCAATCATGGAATGAAAATTTGCAGTTTTCATATATATTTGTGAAAAGAATCAATTATTGCTCAAATCAAGTATATACTCCAATTGAAATGAAAATTTGCAGAAATGATTCTCAATGCATCACGTATGTTTTCCCAAAGAATTTTTGAAAATTGATTTGAACATTCTTCGATCCAAGTAATATACGTCACTTACATATTGCAAATTAGTCAAGAATGGTTGTCCACCCATAATCCTTCTTCGTGGTCGTCTCGCAGGTAACTTGTTTCGTCAATATCTTCGGTAGGGACAGATTGAAGGATTCCATCTAAAAATGGAGGTAGTTCGTCGAACTGATCGTACTCTTCTTCATCCACAACGTCTTCGACCCCAACAATACGTCTCTTACTGTGAAGGACAACGTGCAACTTTGGGTTGGCCGGGTCAACGATGTAGAACACCTGTGTGGCTTGCTCAGCAAGTATAAATGGATCATCTTTGTGTGCGACTCTACTGAGATCGACTAGAGTAAACCCATAATTGTCGACTGTAACACCTCGAGGGATTTCGACCCATTGGCATCGAAACAGAGGAATCTTAAGTAATACATAATCGAGCTCCCATATTTCCTCAATAACACCGTAATATGAGTCGAGTGCTCTTACTGCCCTGGCATCCTCCGAAATAGCAAGTAGTGTCACTCCACTACATTGCATAGCACTCTTCTCGTCCTGAGTTTTTGTGTAAAATGAATAGCCGTTGATGTCATACCCCTGCCAAGTCCCTACAGTAAATCTAGGCCCTCTGGCCAACCATGTAACATCTTCATCTACATCGCCCTCAGAAGCTTGCAGGACTCTATTTTCGATCCACACAGCAAACTTCCTATTATGTTCTCTGGTGACCCAAATCTCTGGCTTCGAGGGATTCTGTTTCCGTAACATTTCCTTGTGCTCGTGTATGTATGGCTCCACCCCCGTCATGTGCTGTAAGACCCAAAAATGGGCTTTTGCATACAGATCACTAGAGGGGACGACTGCTTTAAATCCAATCGTTCCAATGCCCTGAAGCCTGCCCTCATGCCGAGACGTAGGAACGCCAATTGGGTCAACCCCGGACATATAGTTGGTGCAAAATTCGATCACCTCCTCCGCGGCATAACCTTCAATAATACTGCCCTCAGGCCGATATCGATTCCTTACATATCCCTTCAAGATACCCATAAATCTCTCAAATGGATACATGTAGCGCAGGAACACGGGTCCACAAAACTTAATTTCTCTGACAAGGTGAACAATTAGATGGACCATAACATCAAAAAAGGATGGAGGGAAATACATCTCCAGCTGACAAAGAGTGGTAGTCACATCGCGTTGCAAATCGTCCAGTCCATCCATATCAATTACCTGCAAGGACACAGTTGCAGCAAATATTCAGATCCAAAAAATCTGACAAGTTCCACGAATGGAGCTAATTAACTTGCTAGGAGTACACGCTTACGTACCTTGCCAGATATTGTGTTGAAGAAATAACATAGCTTTGTAATTGTCTCTCTGACTTTGACTGGGAGAATGCCTCTGATAGCAATGGGAAGCATTTGTGACATCAGTACATGACAATCATGGGACTTCATACCAACCAGTTTCAAGTCTTTCATGGACACAAGTTTTTTCAAGTTCGCAGAATACCCGCATGGAACTTTGACACCATGTAGGCACTGACAGAGTTCTGTTTTTTCTCTTTTTGACAAAGTATAGCAGGCCGGGGGGAGGTATGTCCGCTTTCCCTTCTCCAACGGTGCAAGCTCAGTCCTTATGCCCATGTCGAGCATGTCACGGCGAACGTTGATGCCATCTTTCGTCTTTCCTGGAATGTTCAACAACAAACCAATCAAACTGTCACAAACATTTTTCTCTACGTGCATGACATCAATGCAATGTCGAACTTGTAAGTGCTCCCAATATGGCAGATCCCAAAGAATCGATCTCTTCTTCCAAACATTTTTTCCTGGAGGTTTAGAACATTTACCGAACTCAACTTTGATGTCCTTCACGCGCAAGTAAAGCTCCTTACCAGTCACAAACACTGGGGCTGATCCTTTCTCAGGCTTCCCATTGAATGACTTCCTCTTCTTACGGTAGGCGTGATGCATCGGAAGGAATCTGCGGTGACCCATGTACACTGTTTTTCTGCAGTTCGATAACCACATGCTGTCAGTTTCATCCAGGCAAATAGGACAAGCCTTGACTCCTTTCGTACTATACCCCGACAAATTTCCATAGGCCGGGAAATCATTTATGGTACAAAATATCATGGCCCGCAACATGAAATTCTCTCGCTTATGTGCATCCCACACCCGCACCCCTTCGCTCCACAATTTTTGTAAGTCCTCGACTAACGGTGATAAAAACACGTCAATATCATTCCCGGGTTGTCTGGGTCCTGAAATTAGTAACGACATCATGATGTACTTCCGCTTCATACATAACCAAGGAGGAAGATTGTAGATGCATAAAAGAACCGGCCAAGTGCTATGTCGACTGCTCATATTTCCGTGTGGATTCATACCATCCGTACTCAGCCCAAACCTTATATTCCTCACTTCGCCGCCAAACTCACCGAATGTTCTGTTAATGTTTCTCCATTGAATGGAATCAGCTGGATGTCTTAGTTTTCCGTCTTGTTTCCGACCTTCAACATGCCAACGCAAGTACTTCGCATCTTTCGGATTTGCAAACAGCCGTTTCAATCTGGGAATCACAGGCAAATACCACACAGTTTTGGCCGGAGGCCCTTTCTTTACCTCATCACATCCATTGTGATAAATTTTGTCCCCATGCTTATACCGCGATGCACCGTATCTTGGACAAACATGCAAATCCTCGTACTCGTTACGGTACAGAACACAATCATTTGGGCATGCATGTATTCTTTCGATTTCCATTCCCAACGGACACAATAGTTTTTTGGCCTGGTAAACCGATCTTGGCAACTCATTTCCCTCTGGAAGCATGTCCGCTAACAGATCCAATAGCACCGTGAAACTCTTATCGCTCCAACCGTTGCTTGCCTTCAAGTTATATAATCTCAACACAGAAGACAACTTTGTAAATGTTTCACATCCGGGGAACAAAGGCTTCTCAGAATCAACAATTAATTTCTGAAATTTAGCTAAATCGTTTTCGCTGTAGTCCTCTTCTACATCACGTAACATTTCATCTAAATTGTCGTCATCTACATGGACTTCCGAATGAACATTATCAATGTTTTGATCATGATCATCATTACTGCAATCCACTTCCGGGTGCTGCTGAGTGGTAGCGGTAGTGCTCGTTTCCTCAAGATCTTCACCATGCCATATCCAACGGGTATAGCGTGCGTTAAAACCACGACGAATCAAATGACTCCTAATCTGATCAGAGTTGCCGAACCTTTTTAAGTTCATACAATCTATACAAGGACAATGCATATCTTTCTCTCCCTTCTTCGCCTTCTCTTGCTCAGCAAATTTAATAAATCCATTCACACCCTCCAAATACTCAACAGTAGTACGTTTTATTCCATACATCCAATATTCTCGGTCCATCTACAATTATTTCACAAAATTGACAAATCAAATAAATAATTAATGACTCAGGGCATGCATATATGAATGAAACATAATTAGCTAGGCCATATGTGTGTACATGCATGAGCTGTTTAATTACATTAAATGGATTTGTATATATGAAACCCTAATTAACTTGATGCATGCATTAATTGGAAGAGCCAGCTAGCTAGCTGCTTAAATTCAGCAAGCTATAGCTAGCTAGCCAACCCAGCCTTCTAGCTAGCTTGGAGATACATGTATCTAGTTTAATGAATTGCAAGTAGAGAGAGAGGGAGAGTGTGAAAGAGTGATAGAGAGAGAGAGAGGTGATGAGAAGATAACAATACCGAGGGGGATGGAAATATGATCAACCTCTCAGCTAGCTTCTCCAGATCACTCTAGCTTGGAGTTGTGCGCGGCTGAAATGATTCCAACATGTAGAGCGCAGAGCAGGGGTCGACCTAATTAAGCTGTCCAATTTTACTATCGGTTCAAAAACATTAACCGATAGTAAAATAAGGTCCCCACTGTCATAACCATTAGTGTATATGAAGTCATTTTACTATCGGTTTGTGTTGTTGAACCGATAGTAATATGTAGTATATTGTATCGGTTAGTACAGTGATAACCGATAGTAAAAAGTCAGTAATTTCACTATCAGTTACCCGAGAAAAACCGATAGTACTATTAAATATATTATATCGGTTAATACAGTACCAACCGATAGTATAAAGTGAGTAATTTTACTATCTGTTACGAACGAAAAACCGATAGTACTATTGTAATATATTATATCGGTTGGTACAGTAATAACCGATAGTAAAAAATCAGTTATTTCACTATCAGTTAAAAATGGAAAACCGATAGTACTATTTAATATATTATATCGGTTTGTACAGTAATAACCGATAGTAAAAAGTATTTGCATTTCACTAACGTTGGATTAGTGTATAACCGATAGTAAAATGATGGTTTTCCGCCGCTGTCGTCCTATTCTATCGGATTTTTCCTAGATTGCTTACAACCGTTAGAAAATAAGG
The DNA here is from genome assembly GCA_019359835.1 of Pharus latifolius. NCBI lineage: Eukaryota > Viridiplantae > Streptophyta > Magnoliopsida > Poales > Poaceae > Pharus > Pharus latifolius. Next base: position 67,160,596 of record CM033320.1, on the reverse strand, counting down.
GTTAGTGGAATGCACTTCTGTAGTAGTGTCTGGATATGGCATGTTTTTTTGGTGTTGCAGGCTCCAATAACGACATCAATGTGCTAAACTAATCGCCCTTATTCACCTATGTGTTGAAAGGGCGGGCTCCTCATGTTCAGTACACTGTCAACAGACGACAGTATAACATGGGGTATTATCTCGCCGATGGTATATACCCAGACTGGGCTGTCTTTGTGAAGACAATACCGCTCCCACAGACAGTGAAAGATCGTTTGTTTGTGCAACACCAAGGAGTGAAAAAAGATGTTGAGCGGGCTTTCGGAGTTCTACAGTTTTGGTTTGTCATCGTGCACGGTGCGGTACAATTTTGGCGACAGTCAACTTTCGCGAAGATCATGCGGGCTTGCATCATCTTGCACAACATGATCATAAAGAACGAGCACGACGACAATGCCGAGAACTATGACTACAGTGATTATCCGGGCACATCTACGGTAGTACCGCCTGTGATCCACACTGGGGTACGCCTTTATTTGAAGATGTACTTTGAAGAAATGTTGCCATCCATACTCAGCCTACACACACGCAACTAAAAAGAGGCTTGATCGAGTAGCTTTGACAACATTTCGGAGGACATACCGACGAGTAGTATCTTATCGGATTTCGCAGTAGACATTTATTTGCAAATTTAATTTTAGTTTATTTCGCTATGATGTACCACTATTTGAATTTTAATATATATTATTTTTATGTCAAGTGCAATTTTTAAATCCAAAATTTTATTATTTATTTTTTTGGTCGCAAATGTCGAATTTAATTTCATAAGTAATATGTTAACACATTACTATTACTAAAATTTATGAATTAATATAAATTCATTAAATATATAATTGTCAAATCATATAGAGCCAAGCAAAAGTCAAGTCATTGGAGTGCTTGACTCTTGCTTGGTGCTTGTTTGACTCTTAAGAGTGTGGGGCCCATGCTAAGAGTCAAGTAAGAGCCAAACTGTTGGAGGTTTGGCTCTTGCTTGGCTCTCTGAGATGATTCTAACATGCGTGACAGGGAATATTCCGTTTAAGAACTAAACAAGAATCAAGAGGAATGAAGATAGTCTTAAGGAGAGAGAAGAAGAGTGTGCACAAAACTTGAGACTCGTGGGCCCCGTGCTCTACCCCTTGGAGCTGTCGCCTCCTGTGGTGGTTAGGGTTGTAAAAAAAAAAACCTGAGCTCACAAGCCCCTTGAGATCGGCTTGATTTTGGGTTCGATTCGAGTTTGAGCTCAAGCCCAATCAAGCTTGTGACGTAATTCAAGGCGAGTTTGAGCTCAACCAAACTCGACTTGAGCTCGGCTCGAGTATATATTCTCACCTGATCGGACAACCCACCCCAAATCCTTCTCGAGTCCCTTACTCCCTCCCGACTCACTATCCCCAAGTCACCAATTCCCTAACTGTCGCCGCCGCTTGTTGCAATAGTTGCCACCACCACCCTAGCCGCCGCCACTACCGCTGCTCCTTGCCCTAGTCGCCACCGGCAGATTCGTGTGCCGTCGAGTTAGAAGATCCATGTGCATCGGCAAATCTGGCTTCATCGAGTCGGCAGATCTACTCCTTGCTGTAGCCTTCGCCGCCGCTCCTCGTTGTAGTCGCCACCCTTGCTCCTTGCCCATGGGCAGATTTGTGTGCCATCGAGTCGGCAGATTCGTTCGAGTCTGTGCACCGTCGGCAGATCCCCTCAGTCTAGATCTGACCTCAATCGGCTAGCCATCACACCCTCCTGTCCAAATCTGGCCTTCATCGTCGAGCCATCGTTGAAGAAGGCATGTTTTCTCACCTTTTGTATGATATAGTGCTAATTGCAGAGGTGAAAAATCTCATGATGTTATGCTAAAACTCGTCTTGTTGTGCTAAAATTTGTTGCATACTTGTTTAGTTGTGCTAAAATTTTTGATAGTCCTAGTTGTATTGATGTCTGTGAGATTGTGACTAACTGAGAATTGGATCTTATTTTGAGTTTGATGGAGCGAGCTCGAGTTTTTTCAAGTTTTGCTCGAGCCAAGCTCAAGCTCGATCACAAGCTCAAAAACTGATCATGGAGCTTGAGTTTCCTTCGAGGACAAGCCGAGCTTTGTTGGGTTTGAAGCAAGCTCGGCTAACCGACAGTCCTAGTGGTAGTAATGCCTCCTCTGCTTGCCCAAAAATATTTTTTATTCCCTACGCGTCTCCTCCATTGCACATTTGAGATGCCCTTAGCCTCTTAAATAGTGTTTGGTTGGCCACATAGCTTCCAATCAGATGATCGAATGTGTAATTTTTAATGAAGGGTTATTGGGCCAAGCTGGGAGAAATGCTGGGACAAAGTTTAGCCATCTAATTAGGTGATTAACTAAGTGATTAAGATATATTACATGTTTAGTATGAATGAAGGTGGATTGAAGTCCATTAAGATAGATTAAGAATTATTAATGTGGGTTAAGGTATATTGAAATATCTCATCTTTACCTCCACCTACTTTTATCACATATCTAACCAACATATAAACTAAAACCGCATCATTGAAAAAAAAACTTTTATCACGACTATCAAACTGAAGGACCCTTCTCTATCCTCGTATGGACATATTATGTTCCAATCTAACGATAAAAAAATGAGTTTTCAAGTTAATACAGTACTAACAAAAACCCTTCCTATATCATCTTATATAACTAATTAAACAACTAATTTCTATTAACATTTTCTGGTAATGATCCAAATCTCGTCCACTAAGTCACCCAAAAATATGTGATTTTTCATAAGGACAGTGAGTCGGTAAATGATTTATCGTGGGATAAGATAATTATGAAACTTTAATAAATATAGCTTGTAGTGCATGCAGCAGCGGAGTCAAACCAAACCAAACACCAGCTGTGCTTTCCTCCTCAGCTTACATATGGGTCACCATGTTCGGCGAGACCCACATGTCAGCTCCTAAAAAGACATTCGTGGTGCAGATAAGCCCCACCGGCCGACATTGCCCGTTTGCGCCACGCCCAGGTCACAGCCACGAGAAAATATCTCCTTTTCCTTCGTTCCCAAGCAAACCCGGCAGCGACGCCCATCTGCCAGATATTGGGCCGCCGCACTGTAGCCCACCGCCTCGCGATGTGGGCCAGAGCCGCGCGCGGACGGCGATCAAGTGGCCAACCTCACGCCCCACAGGACCGTCCCAAATCTCCCATTGGGCCCCACCGAGATCAAACCACAGTATGTCGGTTCCACCCGAAGCCTATAAATTTCTCGGCCAAATCTTACTCCACCCATTTCCCCTCCGACTCCATGGATCCTTCCAGCAGCCTTACCCCGTCTCCTCCCCTGCTGCTTCTGCTGGAGCCCAAGCTTGAGGACGAGCTGGAGCTGCTGCCCCGTGACCATGATGCGGTGGTGGCGCCGCTGCCCCGGCCGATGGAGGCGCTGCTGCAGGGGCCGCCGCTGCCTCCGTTCCTGTCCAAGACTTACGATCTGGTGAGCGAGCCGACGCTGGACGGCGTCATCTCGTGGGGGGCCGCCGGGAACAGCTTCGTGGTGTGGGAGCCGACCGTGTTCGCCAGGGACGTGCTCCCACACCACTTCAAGCACAATAACTTCTCCAGCTTTGTTCGTCAGCTCAACACCTATGTGCGTATTCTATCGGTATCATTGTGCCATCTTGCCTTATGATTTCCCCGTAAATTATGCATCTTTGGATTATTATGGATTCTCTTTTGTTCTGGTTATGCTCTGTTTTTCATGTATCATGTCAATATTTGGTATGCTGACATGCTGTGGATGTTGATACCTATAACTCTTGTTGCTGTGTAGACTGCTGCTGAAGATGTGCGATTGTAAACTGTAGATATGCCATTGCATTTTGCATTTTTTTTGGATTGTATTCTCCCCATCTTGTAAAATCTATCCTGTATCAGCCCCTTTTCTTATGGAAATTTTGGTCCTGTACTTTTTCTTGTTTTCTTGCTGTCGAAATTCCAATCTGTAATGTAAAACTCGCTATCTACAAGATTATTGGCACTGAAACTATCACAAGGAGTAACACCATGTGAGGAGCCAGCCTTCCTCATGGTGATCATTGGCTGCGATGCTCCAGATTGGTGATTGATGTTCTCGCGCTGAAAGGTAAGCTTCAAGATCCACGTATGGATATGCAGTTGTATTGCCATTCAAGTAGAATTTATTGGAACATGGCGGTCACTATATACATATGTATGGTAGCTCCATACTGCAAAATCTCCCCTCCTCCAGAGGTTTAGTTCTTGGTGAGTGATAACTAGATTCTTGATAAGTTTGGATGTAAATGACAAGTCCATATCATTGTCACATTGTGGTTTGACATTTTAATAGCAGGTTCTTCAAGTGAAGCCCGGTTCCTAATCTGTGGTCAATGGTGTTTATGATCTAGTGTTATGAGGAGTCATGATGGAGCTTTCTATACGTTTCCCTTTTTTTGCCTGGTATCCACAACATTCTTCTTTCATATACTGCAGGGTTTCCGCAAGGTTCATGCTGATAGATGGGAGTTTGCTCATGAAGATTTCCTGCGAGGAAACAAGCCTTTGTTGAAGAAGATCGTCAGGCGCAGGTCCTCCCAAGTCCAACAAAGCAGCATCCAGCTTGGCTCTTCTGGGGAATCCAATTTGGACAATGACATCCACACATTGAAAAGAGAAAAGAACGTGCTGCTTCAGGAGGTGGCCAGGCTAAAACAGGAGCATCTGCTGACAATTGAACAGATGAACACACTGAATCAGAGGTTGGAATCAACAGAGGACCGGCAGAAGCACATGGTCTCATTCTTGGCCAAGGTCGCTCAGAACCCAACATTCCTGAGGCAACTTAAGCTGCACAAACAGCAGAGGGAACTCCGCTCGACAAGAGTGAAAAGAAAATTTCTCAAGCATGTGCCACATGGCAACACTGATTCAGGTGAGTCCAGTTCATCACACACTGAAGAGATTGGTGCAGTTTTTCCTGCTTGTTCTCCTATGCCTCTCAGCATCCACGACGATGTTGCCAACCTTCCAAATTTTCTTTTGGAAGATACGGACCTCAAACTGGACATACAGCCAGGAAATGTGGGAATCGACGTAGTCGAAGCTGCAGAGGACATCGAGGCATTGGTTCAGGAATTCGATACTCAAGATACACTAGACCTCACAAGTGGAGCCGAGTTGTTGGAAATGCCTCCAGGTTCTGTGATCCCAACATGTATTACTCCTGATCAAGATCCCACAATTGGCAGGTCCAAGGGAAAGAACATGTTGTGTCCCGGATTGGATGCTGCCTCCTCTGAAGCCGAATGCCTTGCATCATTTCAGGAAGATGACGGGGTGCTTTCAGGCTCCATGTTAGAGACAGCACGCAAAATGATTGATGCAGATGATGAGCAAGTGTGGTGCATGGATGCTTTGACGGCTTTACAAAGTTCTTGCGGTGCTGCTAGTCAAAGTGCCTATGAAAGCCTTGTTAACGACCCTGATCTGATGGACCTTGTTTCCAAGCCTGAAAAATTCTGGGACCTCGATTTGCAGGCACTGGAGGAAGATCTGCAACTGGACAAGTGTGCCATTGAGGACCTTACTACTCTTCACCAACAGCAAGGGGGGCATCCTCCACCTTCAGCGATAGGGAATGTGAAGCCATAGATTGCCTTGCATGAGAATCAGGTCTCATGCTTATCTATGATAAAGAACTTATGAACATTGGTAATGTTATCTTGTTATTTAGAAACCTAGTGAACAGCTAGATATGCGTTATGACATTAAGAATCATGTTTCTGTTTCCTTTCATTCTACTCTCTTTTTGAAGAACTTTGCGATATTTTGCTCTGAGCAGTTGCTGACTGCTCCAATTCTTTTTGGTTCCAATTATTATTGTACTTTTTTGGGAAATATATCTTCAAATGGGTATTGAAATTTAACTTCTGTCCATCCTCAAAGAACTACTGGGAAGTTTCCTGTTTTTGTTGTGCGAGTGGCTGAAGATTATGGATGCTGTGTGACTATTTTGTGCAATTAAATCTCTTTATCCGAATTTGATGCATTTAGGCCCCTCTTATCTAAATTTTTTTTATAAATAAACAATTAAAAAATTAATCCAAAACTAATCCAAATTTTGAAAAATAACAAAAATAACTTTCAGTCGTTGAACCTAAACAGCGACTAGATTTCAGTCGTTTAATAAGCTAGCGACTGAGGAGCTAGCACAGCCTAGTTGTCTCGCTGGCCCAGCACAAAGTCACCTCAGTCTCTAGTTGTTTAACATGTGAGCGACTGAAATCTTACACGTTAAGCGACTGAATGTTAGGGTTTCGGCTCATTAATGTTGATATTGGATTTGTATTACTATTAGTATTGATACTGGTTAATTAGTGTTGAGTTTTCAACTCACCCAAAATAATGGATTGATATTGGATTTGTATTGATATAATTTGGACCTTTTTTAAAATAGGTGTACTAGATTTCGGTTGCTCTGATTCCACCTTAAAATCTTTTCTTTCTTTCAAGTTCTGCACTTTGTAATATGTTTTTTTTTAAATTCCACTTAAAATTTATTGAAGGTTCTATTTTAAAATGGGTGTATTAGGTTTCGGTTGCTCCAATTCCACCTTAAAATTTATTGAAGCCATTTATTCAATGTTCTATCTTGTTTTGAAAATCATCTAGTTTCATAAATAGTTTGGTTCTCAATCGTTCCAACAAACATCTAGTTTGGACCACGCAAAGCAAATGGCTTGAAGCAAGTTTATAAAAGTGAAGTGCTTTATAAAGTTGAAGACTCGAAGCAAATTTCAGTTAATAGATTAGCTAGAATCTAATGAGAGAGAACTAATAGAGAGTGTCCAACTAGAAACTAATATGAGTAGACAAATAGAAAATTACATGTGTCTGTGACAGTTGCAAGAACAATTGGAACTAGATCTACAGAACCAAAAGGTAATCAAATTTGGAGCTCTACTTGATCCGAGTAGAGAGTGTCCAGCTCACCTAAAAAAATATTTATAGTGTTCTTCTTTACCTCATTCCACTCCGAGTCAAACCAAGACATGATTGCATTTATTCTCTCCTCTTCATGGCCGCAATGTATGTAGTTTCTGCCAGTATTGTCATAGGCCCAAGACGTACTGACTTTAATATCACCCTGACATCTGCACATAAAGTCATCTATGTTGTTGGAATCATCAAACCAGTTGAATTCCTCCAGAGGATGTGTTGTTGGAAATGTGTGTCCATGACAAGAGCAATACCTAGGATGTCTGTAGCAGCACATCGCGCATGTTGATTGACAGCTCTTCCATGAAGTCCACATTCTCATAAAGTTTCTTCTTTCCGTAGAGAAGATAGAGTAGATAGAGTATCGTATGCGCAGCCTTTGTGCTCCACTTGGGGTCAAGCCAATGTAAGAAAGTGCATTTTTGAGCATCTTCCCTAGGACATTCTAGAAATCTTCTCTCGTAGTCATCCTGAAATGAGGATGTAGTAGTCTTCAGTAACAAACCGCAGTTACAACGACATGCCTAAACTTTGTCCTTCATCCTATGAACGAAAGAGAATAGCTAATAAAGTAACGCATATAGAGCTGTTTATCTGAGGCAAGTTGATTATGTATTTACTTTGGTGCATTTTCTTCTCCATCCATGACTATTCTCGCCCGCCATGTTCGGATAGGCTAGTATGAAAGAGTGAGTTGGGTGTTCGGTGCTGAATGACCTAATTTATAGAAGTGAATGTCTTGAATAATTTAAATGCTGATTGGACGCATTTGTAGAAAAGCCGAAAAGTTGAAAAGTTGAAAAGCTGACAAACCCTACGAAAAAAATGAAAAGCTAAGAAAAACTTACAGAAAAGTTAAAATGCTGACAAAGGAAAAGCTAACATAACCCTACAGAAAAGTTGACAAAATCCTAAGGAAAAATTACGACGCTTACAAAACCCTACGAAACAGTTGTATTCATTTGCTCCAAAATACCTAATTCATTATGTTCATAAAGACTACAAAAAAAGTTTATACATGATATAGCTGAACTACTATATCCCCCTCTTCGGTTGGCCTTGATACTCCGATGGCATGTATTAAGAGGGGGAGTGAAAATCCCTAATACGACACCTCTTGACAGGCGGTGTCTGCGCAGCTGGTAGGGCCTATGAAGGCTGTGTCAGCTGCATCGCTAGTGGAGTTTCTTCACGATGCGAAAACTAGGTAAGATGCTGCTGTGTATGGATGGCATCCATCCTGGTGCCATGTAGGACGTCGCAGATGTATTAGGGCTAGGATGTGCTGCTACATCGCACCTTGACCCTCCTCTGTCGCTAAATCCTGAGCCAACCCCTGGTCCAAATGAACCATGTGCGTACTAATATCCAGTTCTTCATCTGAGGAGCTATCATCAGACCTGGCACGTGGCTGTGGAGGTTGGGCATGACGAAGAGGGGTGGTCCAATGGTGGCATGTGCGAAGAAGAAGGATGGGCCACCAACGGTGATGGTGGAGGAATCATGGTGAAGTAAGGTGGCAGTAGCATTCTGAAATCAACCAGAATTTGATCTAGACGATGCGCGACATTTGCACAAAATGCCTGCATATAGACTCTAGGCACATCATCACTATCACGTACCCTAACCATCATGTCCTTTGCACTGGCGGGGAGGGTTCCAATGGTCGAGCTACATACATGATGAACATCCAATTATAGAATGACGATAAATGTGAAAGTAAGGTTACGGAGAGTTAAAGTATTCACAGAAAAGTGAACCTGTCCAACAAGGCGTTGGTCGATGTGCTCGTCGATAGTAGCAGGAGCGCTGGGCTCGTCAGTCGCCAATGGTGGCTGTGATGCCAATCTGTACAAGGTGCGCGGTCAGTACCACGATAGTTACAAAAAGTGGATATCATGACGGTAAGGTTTGTCCTCTGCGATCATCCATGTGTGCGCCTGATCCATCCACTCCTGTACATACGGGTGCTGTTGATCGACGAAATTGTCTCATGCCCGTCCCTTTCTAGATTGCCTGCAGATAAAATAAATTATTGATAGAATTCATTTTGGAAATACGATACAAAAATAAAACATGTGACATTTACATACTCGTAAATATGGTGAGGAAATTGTCGAGGTGGCAGCACAGGGACATGTTGGCGCAGGCCGAACTGGTGCATAACTCACTCAGGCGAGTACCTCTCAACCATGTGTGAGAAAATCAAAAGAACCTGAGTACACCAATAAGCTGAATCCTGTGTGCATAGAGATGAAAGGCCTTGCGGTGCGACCAACTTTATGTGCTGCTGTGTCCACAGGTTCTTGATAACACTATCATCGAGACGCAAATTGAAGCTCGTGGCGTAGGAAGGATAGCACAGGTGCATATGATCCGCTACCCATCAAAAACTCAATCTAGACCACCTCCATCCCATCACTAGGCCATCTCTCATATCAGGTTCCAATGCAAACTGATCTCGCGGCACCACTGGGTCGCCTGACGGGGAAATTCTTGTAAGACCACATTTGTAGCAGTTTGACGCACCCTGTGAACAATGATCCATCCTAGTCTCTACTCGTGGCATCACACAATCCTTTGTACGTGTAGCAAATTACAGTAGAGCCCAAGCTAAACTGTGGCACGTGTCCCAGCTTGGAGTCCGCAATAAGTCTAGCGAGTTGAACAAACTGCCGCTCACATATTTTTCTTTGGATGCCGGAGAACAACAACCACCCAAATAAATAAAGCAAGTAAGCCTCTAAGTGACGTCTAAATACCTACTCTGGAGTGCGTACTGGGAATGCAACATCTCGAATGGTGCGCAGGTAAGACTACAGCACTCCCACCGGCTGTGCAAACCTTGTCGCCGGCCCGATCCCCTAAAAGCGCTGTAAGAACTCCAAGCGCCATGCAGCTCTGTCGGTCGTAGCGAGAACATATATATCACCTCTGATAGGCAAGCGGAGTAACATACTAACATCCTCAAGTGTGATGGTGAGCTCACCAAAGTTGAAGTAGAAAGTGTGCGTCTCTGGCCTCCATTGGTCAATTAGAGTGGTGACCAAACACTAGTACAGAAATGCAGTCTACTAACCCCTATCTTCTATCGGTTATTAGCGATTCAGTTGAAAATCGATAGAAAATGTGCCTCGCGCTCATGAAAGGGCGACGGGTGTATTTTTCCTATCGGTTTGTAAGAAACTTACCGATAGAATAAATAGTATGATTTACTCTAGCGGTGATGAACATATTTGCCGTTAGAAGAGATGCATAAGTACTGACGGGAGAATGTTGTGCGCCGATAGGACTGGTCGACTTCAACAACTAGACTTATTCTATCGGTACTGTGTGAATATACCGACAGAGTATATTAAAAATTCCTATCGGCAATATGTAGTGAGCCGATAGAATAGTTGGACTTCTACAAATATTTTTATTCTATCTGTAATGGATTCTTTTACCGTTAGAATATATACAAAATTGCTTAGAACTGTTCGTCTTCAAATAGTTTTATTCTATCGGTAATGAATGTTTATACCGGTAGAATATTGCAAAAAATATCTTAGAACTGTTGGCCTTCTACAACTAGTAATATTCTATTGGCAATGTACGTACACACCGATAGAGTATGTACAAAAATTCCTATCGGTAATATTTATTGTGTCGATAGAACCATTCGCCTTCTACAGATGTTTTTATTACTAACGGTATTCTGTTTTCATACCGATAGAAAATATATTTTTGTATAAATACACGGGTATGTCCCTTTCATTCTCACAGTTCATCTGGGGCTCGTAGTCCTAACCCGTAAGCTCCATGGACAGCCGGCGCACCTCTACAGGGGACCGCTGTACCTCCGCACCTCCATCGACGCCCTCTAGACGTCGGCATCCCAAGGAAGGTACGTAAAATTTCTGCAATATTGTTAGATTATTCTAATCCGATTATGGTAATAATTCTGCTTTTTTTGTATCCTTCATTTTGATGTGTCTTCTTTTCACTATGATTATGATCTGTTCAGGTCCTTGGATGATGCTCGTGAGGGGCAACGTATTTCACGGTTCTTCATCGCAGTACGCTGCCTATGTTGGCTTGTCAGCGAAAGAAATGGTGAAGATCACCGTCGAGAGCTGGAAGGACGTGAAGGGCGAGAGCTTGGTTGGCTCGGTCGAGAAGATGCTTAAGCCCGGCGTGTTTCTCAAATCAGGGCCTATAGAAAGCATCTTACTTTTTTTGCATGCACCAGCTTGTGGCCAGATGCTTACCTGCTTGGAGAAGAAGAATTGTTGTTATTTGCACAGCCAATCTACACCATCACTACACAGAACAACATCTTGGAAGGTAGGTTCTTTTTGTTAATGGAGTTGAGTTGAGTTGAGTTGATCGAGTTTGAGTCCGAGGAAATCACCAATACGTACAAATGTATGTCGACGGCAGTTCCAGCTCCTCGGGCGTCTTCGAACTGAACTCCTATGGTTAAGTCTAATGTGGTTCAGACATTTGCTGTTTTGGATGAATTTGTGATGTATCAAGTCTAACTTGTAGTCGGTAGTTGCATTGTGGCAACCTGCAAAGGTTCCCTTTTATGTAAAATGCATGTATGGGCCACTGGGTCCTCGTCGTGATCTGTTGTTAATTTCAGACGTGGCTTTTCTAATATACATCGAATGTGTGAATTGTTGTATTTGTATATTGTTGTATATTTGTGTATCATGTATTGCTAATTGGGACATGAATTTGAATGTGCAGGGAGTATTTGTGTATTTAATTGTATTGGTAGGTAGGTGTGTATTTGTACTGCTGTTTCAGACATGCACTTGAATTTGTGAACTGGCATGTGTATGTTTGTACCTGAATTTGTACTGGTGAACTGACATGTGTATGTTTGTACCTGAATTTGTGAACTGGCATGTGTAATTTCTTTGGCAAGATGAAGTCCCAAGTATCTAAGAAAAGTATTTTTGTGTCTCCTAGTTAATCCACAAATTAGCATTTCTTGAAATATATTGCTTTATCTTCTAGTTAAGATCCGTTTGATGTAAGATCTGTTTGATGTTACATTGATATGATTCCTTGAATGTGAGAAATGGCATGTGCATGTTTGTCCCAGTTTGGTACCAGTACCTCCTCTAACGGTAAGTACACATATTTACCGATAGGAAAACACATATATTTGCTCAGTCATGCATATTCTAACGGTAAATACACATATTTACCGATAGAAAAACTCTTGCTCGTGTGTCATGCATCATCTAACGGTTCGTACACATATCTACCGATAGAAAAACTCATGTGCGTGCTGTGTCATGCATGATCTAACGGTCAATACACATATTTACCGAAAGAAGAAGTCACGTACTTGCTCGGTAATGCACATTCTCTAACGGTATGTGTGTGTTTTTACCGATACAATATGTGAGCGGAAAATTACCTAAGTTAGTCTGACGGTTATTTCATGTATTTACCGTTACCTAAGTTAGTCTGACCGTTTGTGACGAAAGTTCCAGCTACACTGCTAGGGTGATCAGCGCAGGCTGGAGGGAAGTTGATTGCGCCCCTCTCTTTAAGGTACGCTTAATCGTCGACACTTATCTCTCTCTCCCTCTAGATCTCCCTTCCTCTCTACTTGCAAGTTAGCTGTATTGTGTAGTTCCAAGTTTGTAGCTCTAAGCTTGGGAGCTTAGTAGCTGGAAATGCGTCATGTTTTAGGAGCTAACTAGCTTGTATTGTGTAGTTAGCTAAGTTAATTAGTGTTAATTTCGTCAGGCTAGGGTTCAACACATGTATCTGTTGTAAGAGGCTGTATATGTACATATACATAACTTAATCGGGCAGGTTTCATGCATGGCTTACTCGTTAAATTTTGTTAATTGTAGATGGACAGGAAATATTGGATGTATGGAATAAAACGTACTACTCTTGAATATTTGGATGGTGTGAATGAGTTTATTAAATTTACTGAGCAACAAAAGGAGAGGAAGGGAGAGAAAAATATGCTCTGTCCTTGTACAGATTGTATGAACTTGAAGAGGTTTAGTAACTCTGATCAAATTAAGAGTCATTTGATTCGTCGTGGTTTTAACGCGCGATACACCCGTTGGATATGGCATGGCGAAGATCTTGAGGAAACAAGCACCACTACTACCAATCAGCACGACTCGGATGTGGATTACAATAATATCGATGATCATCCCAATTTTGGTAATGTTCATTCCGATGTGCACGTAGATGATGATGATGACAATCTAGATGAGATGTTACGTGATGTAGAGGAAGATTACAACAAAAATGACTTCTGTGAATTTGAGAAACTGATTGCTGACTCTGAGAAGCCTCTGTTCCCTGGATGTGCAACATTTACAAAACTGTCTTCTGTGCTGAGATTATATAACTTGAAGGCAGGAAACGGTTGGAGTGATAAGAGTTTCACGGCACTATTAGATCTTCTAGCGGACATGCTTCCAGAGGGAAATGAGTTGCCAAGATCTACTTACCAAGCCAAAAAACTGTTGTGTCCGTTGGGAATGGAAATCGAAAGAATACATGCATGCCCAAATGATTGTGTGTTGTACCGTAACGAGTACTCCAGTTTGCATGTTTGTCCAAGATGCGGCGCATCGAGGTATACGCGTAGGGATCGGATTGACAGTGAACGTCACGAGGTAAGGAAAGGGCCCCCGGCAAAAACTGTGTGGTACTTGCCTGTGATACCTAGATTGAAGCGGCTGTTTGCAAATCCGAAAGTGGAGAAGCACTTGCGTTGGCATGCTGAAGCCCGGAAACAAGACGGAAAACTGAGACACCCAGCTGATTCTATTCAATGGAGAAACATCAACAGAACATTTGCTGAGTTCGGCGGCGAACTTAGGAATGTAAGGTTCGGGCTGAGTACAGATGGTATGAACCCACATGGTAATATGAGCAGCCGGCACAACACTTGGCCGGTTCTTTTATGCATCTACAATCTTCCTCCTTGGTTATGCATGAAGCGCAAGTACATCATGATGGCGTTACTAATCTCAGGACCTAGACAACCCGGAAATGATATTGACGTCTTTCTAGCGCCTTTAATTGAGAACTTACAGAAATTGTGGAGCGAGGGTGTGCAGGTGTGGGATGCATACAAGAAAGAGAATTTCATCTTGCGGGCCCTGATATTTTGCACCATAAATGATTTTTCGGCCTACGGCAATTTGTCGGAGTATAGTACGAAAGTAGCCAAGGCTTGCCCTATTTGCCTAGATGAAACTGAGAGCATGTGGCTGCGAAACTGCCGAAAAACAGTGTACATGGGTCACCGCAGGTTTCTTCCGGTGCATCACACGTACCGTAAGAAGAGGAAATCATTTAACGGGAAGCCTGAGAAGGGATCAGCTCCAGTGTTTCTGACCGGTAAGGAGATTTACTCGCGCGTGAACGACATCAAAGTTGAGTTCGGTAAGCATTCTAAACCTCGAGAAAAAAATGTTTGGAAGAAGAGATCGATTCTCTGAGATCTACCGTACTGGGAGGACTTACAAGTTCGACATTGCATTGACGTCATGCATGTAGAGAAAAATGTCTGTGACAGTTTGATTGGTTTGTTGTTGAACATTCCGGGAAAGACAAAGGATGGTGTGAAAGCTCGTCGTGACATGGTGGAAATGGGGATAAGGACTGAGCTTGCACCTTTAGAGAATGGAAAGCGTACATACCTCCCCCGGCCTGCTATACGTTGTCCAAGAGCGAAAAAACAGAACTCTGTCGGTGCCTGCACGGTGTTAAAGTTCCATGTGGGTACTCCGCGAACTTGAAAAAACTTGTGTCTATGAAGGACCTAAGACTGGTTGGCATGAAGTCCCACGACTGTCATGTCTTGATGTCACAGATGCTTCCCATTGCTATCAGAGGCATTCTCCCAGTTAAAGTCAGAGAGACAATCACAAACCTATGTTATTTCTTCAACGCAATATCTTGCAAGGTAAGTACGTGCACTCGTACTATAAGTTCATTACCTCCATTTGTGGAGCTTAATTAGAAGATTTTTCTGATATGAATATTTGGCGCAACTGTGTCCTCGTAGGTAATTGATCCCGATGGACTGGACGCTTTGCAACGCGACGTGGTTACAACTCTTTGTCAGCTTGAGATGTATTTCTCTCCATCCTTTTTTGATGTTATGGTCCATCTGATTGTTCACCTTATCAGAGAAATTAAGTTTTGTGGACCCGTGCGCCTGCGCTACATGTATCCATTTGAGAGATTTATGGGTGTATTGAAGGGATATGTAAGGACTCGTCGTCGACCCGAGGGGAGTATCATGGAAGGTTATGCCGCCGAGGAGGTGATTGAATTTTGCACAGATTATATGGCCGGGGTTGACCCAATTGGCGTTCCTAGGTCCCGACACGAGGGTAGGCTTCAGGGAATCGGAACGATTGGATTCAAAGCTATCGTCCCCGCTCGTGATGTGTACGCAAAATCACATTTTTGGGTCTTACAACACATGACGGAGGTCGAGCCATACATACACGAGCACAAGGTAATGTTACTGTCACAGAATCCTTCGAAGTCAGACGTTTGGGTCAGCAGAGAACATAACAGGAAATTTGCTGAGTGGATCCAAGAAAGAGTCACGCGAGCTGCCGAGGGCTCCGTAAGTGAAACTGTGACATGGTTGGCTAGAGGCCCAAGATTCACTGTAGGGACTTGGCAGGGGTACGACATCAATGGGTATTCATTTTACACAAGAGCTCAAGACGCCAAGAGTAGCACGCAATGTAGCGGAGTGACACTGTTTGCTATTTCCGAGGATGCCAGGTCAGTAAGGGCGCTGAACTCATATTACGGTGCTATTGACGAAATATGGGAGCTCGATTACGGATTACTTAAGATTCCCCTGTTTCGATGCCAATGGGTCGAAATCCCTCGAGGTGTTCAAGTTGACAGTTACGGGTTTACTCTCGTCGATCTTGGTAGAGTCGGACACCAAGACGATCCATTCATACTTGCAAAGCAAGCCACACAGGTATTCTACATCGTTGACCCGGCCAATCCAAACTTGCATGTTGTCCTCCACAGCAAGAGACGTATTGTTGGGGTCGAAGATGTTGTTGACGAAGAGGAGTATAACCAATTTGATGAAATACCTCCAATTTTAGAGGACATCAATCTATCCGTACTGAAGATATCGACGAAACAACGTATCTGCGAGATGACCACGAAGAAGGATTATGGGTTGAGAACCATTGATGATTAATTTCTATTTCAGGGATAAATGCCAAGCAAACAGCCCACAAGTTCTGCAGCAAGGTGAGGAACTTATCATTAATACATCAGGCAGTACATTTTTCTTTAGAACTTAATGATAAGCTAGTTCACAGCATTAATACATCTCAATTTTACTCCACAGCATGAGTTCTAACATGTACAGTACCTTTATCCTGTAAATACTTAATTCTTCCCTTCAAATAGCACTTGCAAAAATCTCATCGCAGCCTGTTGCTTCTTCAAATTAAGTTCTGCAAAAATCCCTTTTTTCTGACGGTATTTTGTTATTTATACCGATAGAAAAGGACATCCGCTACTTTCATGTCTCAGGCACTTCTCTCAGGCACTTCAAAACGTTTTCTATCGGTATTGTTCTATTTTACCGTTAGAATAAATTCGTTAGTCTCACGGTATTTGTTGTCTGACGGTTTTTTCCTGTTTTTACCGACAGAAGAATACTCTGCCGCTTTGAATTCTCAACCGTGTCGCCATGCGTCGCCTTGGAAACTCTATAAGTACCTCGCCATGCGTCGCGGTATTTTGTTGTTTTTCTAATTCTCGAACGGTTCGATTCCTCATCTTCTCTTTCACAATGGCAACCTCCATGGGATCGTCAGCCACGCTCTCCCCAGTAAGAACTCTAAATCTCCTCAGTTTACCCCTGTATTGTTAATCCATGTCCAGTTCATTCTTGACCTGTTGATTTGCATAGGGAATGGTAGCCGTGGAAGACACTGCCAAAGTGAAGGCCGGCCTAAGGGCCCTCCAGGAGGAGCACAAGCTCCTTACAGACAAACACACTCAGCTACGGCTTGACCTTGACGATCTCTTCCAGCGCATTAAGCGCATGAAGATGGATGGTGACAATGCTAGGGCGAGGACGAGGCGTCTTCACGAGGAGAAGAAAGCCGCGGATATGACCATCGCTGGCTGCGGTTTGACTATGAAGGATACCATAGCGAAGCTGAGGGAGGTCGCAGGCCTTCTCGACGCGGTAGTAGTTGATCCTAGGGACAACTTGTCGCTAGAGGAGTCTTGCGTCCTGGCTGCAAGTCTAACTGACTCTATTCTACATGCAGCCAGGACTAAGACCACCCCTTGACCTAGCATTTTGGGTTTTATTTTTTTTTGTAAGTGATAAAACAACAATGAATGAACAATTTCTTTTTATGTCAAATTTTCAATTTTTCGGCTATCTTCCCTCTTTCTTTATCATCCTGCAGCTTTCAACCACGGTCTGTTTGATGTTAAATTGTGTGTACCTTTTCATTACTCTGACGGTATTTTGTTGTTTTTACCGACAGAAAAAGGGCACGCAATACTATAATCTCAAGCACTTAATTAAAAAAATTTTCTGGGGAAAATTGGTCTCACGGGATTTTATTGTTTATACCGATAGAAAAAGGCACCTTTTCATTACTCTGACGGTATTTTGTTGTTTTTACCGATAGAAAAAGGGCACCCAATACTATAATCTCAAGTACTTAATTAAAAAAATTTTCTGGGGAAAATTGGTCTCACGGGATTTTATTGTTTATACCGATAGAAAAAGGCATCCACTACTTCAAATATTTTTCCGGGAAATTTACTTTTTCTATCGGTACTATTTTGTTGTACCGATAGTAAATTAGATAATTCTGTCGGTATCATTTTGTTGTACCGATAGAAAAGTTCCTCCACTACTTTATTACTCGTACACGGCCCTTTAGTTTCCCTCCACTCGAACAGTTCCACCTTAGAGCACTGCGTCCCTTCGAGAGCGAAGAAAACCACAACCTCCGCCGTGACCACTCACTTCCTCTCTCCCACACGACGATCGCCGGCTGGACACTGGTTCGCCACTGCCACCGGTTCTTATTTTCGTCCTTCGCCGGCCGCCGCTGTGTTCTACACCGCCTCTCCATCACCAGAACTGATCGCCGCCGTAAATACCCTAATTCGTCGTTCTATTTCCAGCATCTTCCTTATTTGATCCTAGTGTTTTGCACGTACTAATTCTTCGAGTTTTGCAATTACACTAGGGTTCCCTATTGTGTTGGATTATGTACATTCCGCCGGCAATGTTGATTTAAATTAGGGTTTACATAATTTGTTCCAGTGCTGTAATGAACCTGTTTTGAGATTTTAACTTATCTATACTGCTGTATGTGTGATCAATTGTATCCAACTGCCATGTAATGCACATTATATGTTGGAGGTGTTCTTACACATATTCTATCGGCAGCTCATATGTTTACCGATAGAAAATATTTCTGCACAAGTAGTAAAACTTAATTTGGATCTGGAAGGACATGAGCCATGCAATGTACTAGTTTGGTTGGGAATTTTTACTCACTTCGTATGAATATATGGCAATGTGGATGGGTCTTCGATGTATATGTTTCAAATGCCTATACATGACTTTTCCCAACCTAATAGATGTATAGTCCTGATGACTCACATACAGGCTAGGCTAAAGATTATGCACAGTGCACTTAGATGCTTGTGTGCATATTTACGTGTGAAATAATAATGCTGGCCCATGGATATTAGTATAGCAAATCATCGAGAATGTTATGTGATGACAGTGAATGGTGGCTTGTCAACAAAATTCCATATGTAGAGAACATTGTTATATTCTATCGGTATCTCACGGGTTTGCCGATAAAAAAATTGTCTTCTGTGGAGGTAATTGTTATGGTCTATCGGCAGCTCATGTGTTTACCGATAGAAAATATTTCTGAACAGTTCAGGAAGTAATTTATGCATGTCTTTCTTTTTATATTATTTTCCCTTTTGCCGCCCTAGTTAGTCTCCAGTCCTGGGCTGAGTTATGGAACACCAAGGCGAATTAATTGCCATATATATGGTTTGTTGAAGGTTTTGTAGGGGAAGACATGTCGTCGTCTTCATAGGATGGTACTAGTGGTTCGACTAGGGCCAACCCCATCGTAACTACTGAAGATGCAGCTGTTACATCCCAGTGCAAGAGGGTGGGGCGAGGCGCGACGACGTTGGGGCGTTTGGCCAAACGCACGGATCTTTCTTGTGAGTTCAACCAATTTGGGAGGCCGATTGGAAAGAATGCTGGGAGGTACGCGGCCTACGTTGGGCTGTTGGCGAAAGAAAGGGTGAAGATCACCGTCCAGAGCTGGAAGGACGTGACGGCTGACGAGAGGGATAGGTTGTGGGCGGAAGTGAAGGTTAAATGAACTGAAATCGCTGAACTCTTTCGTAATCACGTTCTCTTGGCTTATACTAAAGTTTAACTAACTCGTGATTAATTGTATGCATTTTTCGGAAACAGGCTAAGTGGAACATCCCCGACGATACACCTAGGACTGCCTGCTTGAAGGACATGAACGGAACATGGAAAACCTTTAAGAGTTGGCTCGTCAGTAACTTCCTCGCTGCGGGGAAATATCCTTGCAAGAAGTACCCCTTCATATCGGAGGAGGTATGGGAGGAATTCACCAAGCAGAAGGGGACTGAGGAGTTCAAGGCCCTTAGCGAGAAGAATAGGGTGATCCAGAAGAGGAACGACCACCCGCATCGGCTCGGATCCCGGGGCTATGCGGGGAAGGAGGAGCAGTGGAAGAAGGAAGACGAGCAAAATCCTGTCATCGACACCCCTGAGTTGCCGCTCTCCGAGATCCAGGATGAGAGGTGCAAGCGATGGTGGAGGGGGAGGGGGTCCGTGTCGTCCACGGGTTCTGTGCAGTTTGCAACCCCTGGGGACGCCGACGTTGTGAGGCGAATGGTAAGTTGGCTAACCTCGTAAACTGTGTGCGCACAAGTGTATATAAGGCAATTTGTCTCACAAGGTACCTTTAAATGTAACAGATCTCTTTTGAGAAGGAGGCAGCGGAGGGATTGTTTACCCACAGAGGGAGAACGACATCCTTACCCGGGCTCTAGGAAATAAGGAGCATCCCGGGCGGACACGGGCCGTGGGAGCCATTGTGTCGTGGAAGGCCGGTTTCGTAGATCCGGCTCCACCGAGGAAGAAGGCCCGCTCCTGGAAGGAAAAGGAAGCTGACCTCTCCGATAAGATACGGGCTGAGGTACGGGAGGAGATACGGGCGGAGATGCGGGCTGAGATATGGGCTGAGGTACATCTGAGGTGCAGTCCGAGGTCGCACAAATGAGGGAAGAGTTTGCACGGTTGAGAGAAGCATTGCTGGCCAAGAGTGCAGATGCGGATCCCCAGGACGACGGTACCCCGCGGGGTCGGATAAGCAGTTGCGCTTCGAAGGTATTCGCGGATCCAGTGGATCTACTTGAGGTACTGCAAGCCTTCATCTGTGAACTTAAGTTGATGCCACTCCCATTCTGTTAGAGTTGTTTCGCTAACCTATTTTAATTGTTACAAATTTGCAGGGGCCGGAGGGCTGCATCCTACAGAATCACGTAGGCGCCGGGCAGGAAGTGGTTGGACACGGCTTCGTATATCCGTCTGGGCCGGATGTCCGGGTCCACTGTGTACCTCTGCGGTTGGGTTTCGCAAAGGTACAGGTGGACATGGCCATGTCGGGCTACAACGATTCTCCGTTGCCAGTCCCAACAGAAGAACTGCAGACACTTGCTGAGGCAGTGGGCTCCTACGTACAGTGGCCCAAGAAGTGTCTTCTAATACAACCGGTAAATCCTACACATTTTAGATTACATCCTACTCAGTACACTCAACTTGCATAATCTAACATACGTGCTCATTAATTGAAGTGGCCTGCCGCTAAGCTACCAGGGGACTGCGCCCCCAGCTCGGGGCATGAGGCCCGATCTCGTGCGACCCTGGACACATCAAAGACGGCCTCGACCCCACCCAGCGCATCCACGCCTTCACCTCGGAAGAAAGCTGCCATCACCTCGCCCTTGCCTTCGAAGGTACGCGCTCAGTCCCTGGCAAAAGACAAGGGCAAAGGCAAGGGAAAAGGGCGACAGGGACAGCCGGAGAGGTTCACGAACGGGTTCCCACTCATGTCGGAGGCAGCTTTGCGCAAATTGGATCGATCAACCAGAGACCTCCACGAATGGTACCTACACCGAGCTCGGCGCAATCTGAACTTCTTAGTTCCCTACAGGCCTGGGCAGTTCCACCGTGAGCCCGGGAGTATATCCGTGGCACACGAGGATCTGTTCGACCTCTACAACTGGCGGGAGCTCGATATGTCCATCATACGGACTGGAGTCCTGTGAGTTTGCTGATGCTATGTATTGCTGTTTTCTAACTCTGTTTGCTAACTTTGCATTGTTGTAGTTCATTTGAAATGTAGTAACTTTCTGTGCAATACTAATGTCGTCCTTTGCATGCAGGTGCATGTACAGGCTAGCATCGGAGGCTGCGTGTGACAAGGTGGGTTTCCTCGACCCAGAGAAAATAAGCCTCACGATGCTAGAGCACGACGCCGCGAACGCTGAGCTGTACATATCCAAGGCGCTGATGGCGCAGCAGGACAGGGAATTCACTCTGGTGCCGTACCACCAAAGGTTAGTGCATTTCGTACTAATTTAACTCGATATTGTATGTTACACCTGAGATATACTTTGAGCTAGCGGTCCTCTTTTACGTACAATGCAAGGGCCACTGGATCCTCATCGTGATCTGTCCGCCGAAGAACGAGGTGTACTACCTCGATTCGATGCGTGACAGATTATCGATGGAATATGTGGTCAAGGGGAATATGGAGGCGTAAGTAACTTATATGTTTGATTTAAATTTTCACCTCACTAGCTAATGATAATACATTAACGGGCAATACTAACTGAAATGCAGGGCTTTTGATAAATATGCGTCCGCTGGAGGGAGGCATGCCGCACCGCAGGGCTCCCTACTAGCTTGGAAAGAATATGAGGTACTCACGAGACTTTTTGTTTATGCTTAATTAGTTTATGGAAACAATAGCTAACATGTCTTCGCATATGCAATTATCTCAGTGCCATCAGCAGCCGCATCGTGGGAATGCGGGTTTTATGTGTTGCGCTACATGTACGACCTAGTGCAGACAAACTTTGCCCAATTCCCCCAGGTAAGCATCGATAGCTAACTCCAATTTGAAAATTGGGTGTCACGTTAGAATATGGACCCCCAATGAGGAAGTTGTGCCCAACCATCCGCCATGATAATTTTCTCTTTTTCGTGTACTCTGTGCATAGACTGTTTATATACATGTGAATAAATATATATGTCAATAAATGTCCACATTGGATTGCAATTTGTATTTGTCCATATATATGTGAATAAATGTGAATAACTGTCTAATGTGTCAATCTGTTCTGTGAATTTACCCTTCTTTGCATCTGTACTGTATTGTGTATCCAATCTATAATGTATTGCATCTGTACTGTATATGTGAATGTAAACGTACTGTATATGTGAATGTTCTATCGGTAAATTCATTCATAGCCGACAGACCACTACAAATTTTCTATCGGTAAACTCATCCACAACCGAGAGACTACTACCCATTTTTCTATCGGTAAATTTGAAATTAACCGTCAGAATAGTATGACTTTTCCTGCCGGTGAACTCATCCACAACCGAGAGACTACTGTGGTTTTTTCTATCGGTAGACGTATAATTAACCGTTAGAAGAGTGTGATTTTTCCTACCGGCGAACTCATACACAACCGAGAGAGTACTAAGATTTTTTCTATCGATAATGTCATTTCCAACCGAGAGAGTGCTACACTTTTTTCTGTCGGTAAACTTATAATTAACCGTTAGAATATGGGTATTTTTCCCAACGCTAAACGTCAGACGACGACGGGTTTTCTATCGGTACAATCATAAGGTGCCGATAGAATAGTAATATTTTCCTGTCGGTAATCATGTAATTAACCGTTAGAATAGTGGTCTTTTCCCACCGTTAATCGTCAGACTACGACGGGTTTTCTATCGGTACACTTCTAATATGCCGATAGAATTGTTAATTTCTTCTGTCGGTTATTTACCGATAGAAAATGTTCTGTCTTGTTCTATCGTGTCTATCTCTATCGGTACGAAAATCGATAGTAGAAGGGTTTTTTTTACCGATAGAAGAAAGCTTTTCTGTACTAGTGAAAGCTCTATCAAACTTAAATCGCTGAGTCTGATCCATCATACGGGCAAAGGGAACTAACATGGCTTTAAGCAAATGGGGTACGTGCGAACTGCTCATCCAGAGGCCACATCTCCCACGGTGTCCTCATATGGAGAGCTGGCAGAATGGTGCCCTCTAGAAGGCAATGAGCACGGTGACACTGGTGATGGTAATCTCCAATCAACTTGGGAAGCTGCTGCTTGTCCGCCATATCTGTAGTTATCACATATTGGTTGAAACATTTATAAGCAGACATATTTATAACATAATTAAAAATATATGATTAACATGAAATACAAAAAGGTTCAATTCCAATACAACATTATTAAAAACATTACAGTACTCAAGCAAATTCACAACATTACATTAAAACAGAAATTAGGTTACACATAAAAAAACAACGAATACAGATAACAAACAATTGCCTCATAGATGGTGATGTGGTTGCCACATGTGGGCATCAGTTTCTATTGTGACCAGGTTGTTTACAAACTGTGCATCTACGGAGTCCGTTTTCACGCTCTCATGCATCCATATCGTTATGGATCAGCCTTGTTCGACGTAGGCCGGCATGTGTCACCTGGAGCCTCCTGCCTGGGATCTACGTAATGGTATCGTCTGGCAATATGTCTTGATAGTTTCTTGTCGCCACAAAGCCATGGAAGACACCCTCCCAAGC
The DNA here is from genome assembly GCA_019359835.1 of Pharus latifolius. NCBI lineage: Eukaryota > Viridiplantae > Streptophyta > Magnoliopsida > Poales > Poaceae > Pharus > Pharus latifolius. The sequence goes on along the minus strand of CM033320.1, from coordinate 67,136,619 downwards.
TTTAGACATGTACTCTAGAGTATAAAATTTTGAGATGTACTATGCTGGAGTAATTCCTGGAGGACACAAGCAGCGATAACATGAGAGCAAGAAATGTGGAGCAATTGAGGCTTCTTACATGTGCATTCCATAACTCTATTTGTAATTTTACATTCGTGGACTTGACCAGTTCTCAATATACCATGAATAAATTTGTGCCTTAACCGAACATCGTAATTTCTATTCAAACGGATTAACACTGACACTTCGTGTGACATTGCCTTCCTCGTCCGAAATTCAAGATGATCATTAATATTTTTAGGCCAATGTACTAAGGGGTCGTCCATAATTTTTTTTACCGCAAAAACTTCGATTGTCATAATATGCTATTGTGCGATAAAATGTTATCTCAACTATGGTAGTGAGTAGTAAACATTGAAAATCTTTTAGGACAAAATTATAGACCTTGGTAAGATTAGTTGTCATAATTTCATACTGAGCCCCATCTGTGTCATTGAGCAACAACTACTTCTCCTGTGGTTTTGACTGAATCCACTGACTAAAACTTAGTCACCTTCAACTGTTCCCCTCGTTGGTAATGTCACCTACTGCCGATTGACCTAGCTCCTGATTTGGTTTTAGCATACTCTCGTCCAGTGACTTCCATATAACTGCAAACTTGGATTCTTGATTCTGTTTAGCAAGCCTTTTGAACACCTGGATCAGGTGCTTACTCTTGAAACAAGTATTTAAATTTGCACCAAAGATGACGAGAGCACCAATGACTTTGTAGATCCTCCCAGGTTACTGATGGATTTGTTCCAGATCGCATTTACTCGATTGCACTCAGCATTCCTCTGTTTCGATCATGAATTAAGCTATGCTCTCATGATCTTTCATCACCTCATTTTTCAGTTTGCCTAAAAACCACAACGAGCTATTGTAGCTCTACTCCTCGACCACTGCATATGCTACGGGTAGAAGCTTGTTTTTGGCATCAGTTGTCATGGCAGTCAGTAGAGTACCCTTATACTTTTCTGTCAAGAACGTTCCGTCAATACAAAAAACAAGTTTCATGTACCTAAATGATGTAACACACTCCTGGAATGCCTATAAAAATCATCGCAGTACCATGCATTCAGGTATAAAATCCATTTGAGTCGATAGCCAATGTATCCACAATTTCGGTGACTATGCGAAGATTTGCTTCACATATAGACCGAAAGAGCCTCAATATGAAGTTATATGCCTCAACAAATATCCCAAACAGCTCTTCCAGCACCTTCTGTTTATCCCTCCACGCCTTTCCATAATTAATTTTGTAACCATACTTTTCTGCGACATATGCGATAATCACTTTCGATGCCATTACTGTGAATTCATTTACAATCGATAGTATTAGACTGACAACAAAACCAGAAGTGATATTTCTATGTTTTTGCAACATGCCCTCCACTAGACATCTGTGGTCTGCAACTCTTGTCACCTAAAAGAATGGCTTATCTTGTGGATGTGTGGCACGTACGTACCACTGGCAATTCTTGAGTAAACACTTTACAGTCCACAAGTCCATATTTGATTTAACTACTCAGAATGGCTTATTAAGTGAAACCGCCCATGTAATGATGACTTTTTTTTTGCATCTTTCTTGCTCTAATACAACTGTTCAAGCTGTACAATTATTTCATTGAAGGACCAATTCAAGTTTAGATCTTCAAGAATCACAGCTGACATTAGAGCTGATGGATCAGTCCATTTATTTATAGGACGTTGCTATTTAATTGGTTCCTCGGGAAATTCGTACATATCTGATAGATCATTGTACTCCTCGTTGAAATTATCCTCTAATTCGGGTAATTCATCAACTAAATCTGCTTGATGGTTACTGAAACGATTTGTATACGTGATGCTTGCATTCTGCATAATTACATTGACACTGGCACTGGCACTGACACTGAAACCTTCACTACTGAGATTAACAGTTCTAGATACTCCTGCTATCAAATGATGTCTTCTAAACTATTTATGCTAAAAATTTCAGCGTAAAGTATAAAAGCTCTGATATTATGAACTGGATTTTTCACAAATATTACAAACGAATCCCATGATTTGTCACCTTTAAGTTTCTTAAGTACCCATTTATTTTCTTTCGGTCACAGGCCTTCAACCCTGACATTATCCATTGCAAGATTAAGTTGTAACAAATCAATTAACCACATCTCATTTAAAGACATTAATAGTGGCTGCAACATTTGACCATATACATGGAGACATGTACTAAGATCATCATCATATGATCCATTACGAATTATATCAACTCTGTAATAACCACAAACTATATTGGGTTGCTCCATAACCTATTCAAATTAAATTTTTATGTTAGGTTAAAACACAAAAATATGTTCTTCTATCTTGGACAATATTTCAATATAGTGAAATTTACAAGAGTATCAAATCTACATTGAGATTAGGCCTTCTTCGAGGATAAAAATGTAAACAAGTTCTCTTAATGAGTATAGATGTAAATAATTATACATAATTGAATACTTTATTTAATAAAATTTGTAAATTCTAAGGTGAAGCAAAATTATCTGTCATAAACCGTAGATCATAGGGTGGTACAAAAAATCCTAGGGTGAAGCAGAAAATATCCTAAATGCTAGGGTGAAGCGGAAAATCCTAGGGTGATATAAAAAATAAATTGTCTATCCAGACACTACAATAAACCTTAAACTCTAGGGTGAAGCGAAAAATCCTAGAGTGCTACAAAAAATCTTAAATCCACACCGAACACTACAAAAAATCCTAAACCCTATGGTGAAGTGGAAAATCTTAAGGTGATACAAAAAAAACCTAAATTCGTACCTGACACTGCAAAAAATTTTAAACCCTAGGGTGAAACAAAAAATCTTAGGGTGATACAAAAAATCCTAAATCTATACCTGACATTGCAAAACATCCTAAACCTTAGATTGAAGCGGAAAATTCTAGGGTGATACAAAAAATCCTAAAACCGAATCGGACACTACAAAAAACTATCTGTTTTACATCATAGGGTGAAGCGAAAAATTAAATTTTTACCTATCCTAAATTCTAGGGTAATACAAAAATTAATTTCTAGTTATATTTAACCCTAGAATAGTATAAATAGTTAAATTTAAATTTGGCCTAGAAGTTAACAAATTTTCACCTGAATGATCGAATAATCATCGAAAAACTGTAGGTTCGGAAACACGAAACCTTCCTCGTCCTCTTCCCCTCCTCCTTCTCTCTCATTCTGTCGTGGTATTACGGATACCCCGGCAAGTTTCTTCGAACGTGCGTAGCACGTATACAGCGGCGCGAGCTAACCGAGTTACCAGTCACCTCCCGCCGAGTAACGCAGCAATTGACATAGCGATTTTTATACAGGTTCGGGTCCCAGTGGGGGCCCTAGTCCTGTCGGCACCCTCCGGACGCTAGTCCGCTGGGGAGGTGCTCTCTCGGGGAGAGAGGTCTCCAAGAGAGTCTGTTGTTTGAGTGTGTTGTAAATTAATTAAAGTTAGTTACAAATGAGATATAAGGGGGTATATATAGTCCCCAAAACATGCAAAAGACCAAAAAGCCCTAACTACGGCCGTTGGATCGAGGGGCGCGGGCGTCATTTCGTCGACCGAAGGGCTTGGATACTTGACAAGTGTCCTTGTCAGTTCCTAAAGCACTCCTCATGCCACCAGCACGAGACCCTTCGTGTCGTCGGGATCGACCGCATGGGGCGACCGGGATTCCTCGGGGAGCTCTCCGATCCTCCGGTGGCTTCTCGGGACCCGGTGACCCTCCGGGGCACGGTGAACCCCCGAGGCTCCCGGTGGCCCACTGGGACCCTCTGGTCCCCTGGTGAACCTCCAAGGCCCGGTGGCCCTCCGGGATCTCTGAGACTCAGTGACCCTCCGGGGCCCAGGGACCCTCCAGGGTCCTAGTGAACCTCCAGGGTCCTAGGACCCTCCGGGACCCTCCAGTGAACCTCCAGGGCTCAGGGACCCTCTAGGTGTCAGGGACTCTCCGAGACCCTCCAGTGAACCTCTGGGGCTCAGGGACCCTCTGGGACCCTAATGAACCTCCGGGACCCAGAGACCCTCCGGGACCCTAGTGAACCTCTGAGGCCCAGAGACTCTTTGGGACCCTCTGGACCCCCAATGAACCTCTGGGGCTCAGGAAACCTCCAAGGCCCAGGACCCTTTGGGACCCTCCGGGGACCCAGTCACCCTCCAGGGCTTTCTGGGACCCGGTGATACTCTGGGTCTCACCGGGGGCCTGGTGACTCTCCGGGACTCTCCGAAACCCGGTGATGCTCCGGGTCTCACCAGGGGCCCAGAACTCCTCGGGATCTAGGGCCCAATGACTCCCCAGGACCCAGGACCTAGCCCCCGGGACCCGCCGGGGTCCATCTTCGCACGAAGGGCCGACGCGGTCCAAAGACCCCGCGGGGCCCAGGACCCGCTGGGGACCTTTTCCGCACGAAGGACCGAGGGCGCTCAGGAGGTCCCCTGGGACACAAGGCCCGGAGGCCCAAGGAACCACCGGAGACTTTCTCCGCACGAAGGCCCAAGGCGCTCTGGAGACCCCACGGGACCAGGAGCCCGGAGGCCCAGGGACCCACCGGGGATCTTCTCCGCACGAAGGACCGAGGCGCTCCGAAGACCCCGCGGGACCCGGGGCCCAGATGCCCAGAACTAGCCAGGGACCTTCTCCGCATGAAGGACCGAGGGCGCTCGGGAGCTCACTTCGAAGACTACCCGAAGGTACAGGATTTGCCCCAACACATTCCTTTTCTTTTTTTGTGTTTTGGTTTGCTGTCAATTTTGAAAATGACGTTTGCATTACCCTCTACGTTTAAATACAGTCTTCAGGTGTTTAATGAGTGAGTGACTGAAATATTGCGGGTTTCAGTCACTCACCCATTAAACGACTGAAGGCTGAGGTGGCTTTGTGCTGGGCCAGCAAAGCAGCTAGGCCGCGCTAGCTCCTCAGTCACTGGTCTAATAAGCGATTGAAACTCAGTCATGGTTTGGTCCAACGATTAAAGACTAATTTTTGCTATTTTTCAAATTTTTGAGTTAGTTTTAAAATTAATTTTTTTAAATGGATTATTTCAAAAAAAATTCCTCTTATCTCACAAGATTGTGACATTAGACTGTTCCATCCATTGCAGTCATTTTTTGATAGTCACTCTCCTACATTGAAGTTTTTTGCAATTAAGCCTCTCCACCTAAATTTTGTGCATGTGGTTCTTTCCATCTCACAGGTTTGTATATCTGGAAATATATGTCATACATTTCTTAGGAAAATAAGTTGCAAGACACTATAAAAATATGATTTTAGTATAATACATTAGATGTGAGATTGCCATATTTTTTTCAAAGTCTCCCTATACTTAGTGTTAAGCTCATAAGTGCAGGTTGTAGGACAACGCCGTATGAGTCTGCCACTATAATGCGGATGGAATGAAAATGCTAGAGTTTTACCGTTAATATGTAGCCATCTATCTGCTAGTAACTTACAAAACGTTGGTGTGTTCCAAAAATCTCCCATTTGTCTTTTTTTTTATATAGTCATTCATTAGTTGTATATACAATAAAAATATCTTCTTAGATATGAGTCATATGGCAAACAATTTTTTTTATAACTACCATGCAATCTTACTATAACCTACTGTATTTTTCCTATGTTATATGCATACATCATTTCTGAAAAATTTATGTGTTTAAGTTTTTCTATCGGTTTTATTAGATATGACACTCAATTCTTGTTTTTTTTTATCTTTGTATTTTTTATTTTCTGCATTCCAAATAGTTTTTATTAGTTATTGGGGGGTCATCAGCAATAATTTGTGGCAAATAGCTACAATGCTAAAAAAAAGTTGGAAAAAAAGAGAGAGAAACGTACTCCTCGCGCTCTGTTAGCTGTATTTTGTCACTGCGCTCTGTTAGCTGTATTTTGTCACTGCGTTGTGAGAATTCGAAACTTTTAGCTTCCAAAGTTCTTACACGAACTATCAAGATACATATGTTCAAATAATTTATTTTAAGCCCTATAGGTGGTTTAGTGAACCACCATTGGATTATGACCAAATAATTTATTTGATAAAGTAAATGGTTTCCTCGTCTTTCCAACTTAGTATAAACACTAGCCGATAGACGGAGCCCTGTGAATTCTAACCGTCGCGAGCTCCACTTATGAATCAGTGTTTGGTGTGCGAGTTGTAGTCAAAATTTATTTTAAGTTGTCTCACCAAAATTTGTAAATTTGATTAAATTTGGTTATTGTTTGGTTGTTATCAAAATTTTGATGTGCCAATGAAAGTTACTCAATCACTAGTTTATTTTCTTACTAAAAGTTGTCAAAATTGGGATCAAGAAAATGATAACCAAATTTAGGACATGCTAAAAACTTTGGCATATGTCAGTACACCAAATAAACATGTCCAAATTTGTGTTGATTTTATAAAGGAGTAATTAGTTTTATACTACTGTCAAAAATACAAAATTAACTTTTTATATACCATACTAAAAAATAATGATATTTTATTAATTTATATTTTTCGATAGTATACAACTAAATATTCCTTTCATTAAATCGTTGATCTTTGGAGAAATGGAAACAGTGACAATTGACCTAGCTTGCAATTGTAGAAACCTATGAGATGGGGACAGAGCCAGTGAGAGCAACAGAGTAAAAAGCAGATGAGGTTATAAATGACAAAGGGAAGAGGTGAGGTGCGCTGAGGGAAGTATGCCTCTGTTGAAAAATAATCAGACTATTTAACAGGTTAAATTTTTAGATAAATTAGTCTACATATAAAATCCAATATAATATAAGAGTAGGAGGTCATGAGTTTAAAACCTACCAAATCCCATACTTAAAAAGATTATGCAACAATGAGAAGTGGTGCCTAATTTAACCTTATATATAAGATGAGTGTTGGAATATGAGTAGATTATTTAACAGTTTAAATTTTTAGATAAATTAGTCTGCATATAAAATCCAATATAATATAAGAGTAGGAGGTCATGAGTTTAAAACCTATCAAATCTCATACTTAAAAATTTATGCAACAAGGAGAAGTGGTGCCTAATTTAACCTTATATATAAGATGAGTGTTGGAATTTGAGTAGATTGTTTATCTTTCCTCAACAATTTAAGGACGTGTTCAGTTGAGTTTCATCTGTGACTTTCAACCCGATCAACTAAAACCCCAACCCAAGATGCCACTTCTTCCAACGACTTCTCATGCGGTTTTAACTTTTTTGGATCAATAAGTTGCAGCCACTCAACCTTGGCTTCTTCGACTTATCAATCGACAAATTCGTCTCCCTTCGCATGAATTTGTAGCCCGACGGCATGTCACCGTTGTTGGTCTTGTCACCCCCTACGCCACAAGCCTTCATCATAGTCTTGCAAACCGCTACTGTCACAACACAATCTGTTGCCACTATCGTCGTTCCCACAACATCACAAGTCGTAGCTGTCACCTATAGTAGTCCATCACACAGGATCCACGAAGAAAAAGAAGCAACAATAACATCTAGAGATAATAAAAAAAGAATCTAAGAGCCTTTGGAAAAGTTATTATTTATTTCTTTATATTATATTTTATACTTTCTAAATAGATAAGCATATTTATCAAATTATTGAACTTTTAAGTTCAAATTTTACCAAACAATTCTTAAGTTTATGAAATAAACCACCTTTCTGAGTTTGTAAGCCAATAAATTAATAAATTAGCTTATTAAAAACTCCAATTCGACTAAATATACTCCAAATATTGGTCACTATACAAAACTCAATAATGAAAAAGAGAGTTCGTCGTAATGCCAATAGATATGGACTGGTGGGCGAGTAAATGTCAAGAAAGAGACGGGAGGAAAGTTGTAGAGGACCAGACATCTCAACTTGTACAATAGTAGCCTCACATAGGCACATTCGTTGTGCTTCTAAATTCTAACCAAGCCAACGGAAGCTAGCTTTAATTTCCATTTGAATATTGTGGAGAGGAAAAGTTAAAAAAATCAGGAAAATAACTAGATTAAAACATGTCTGGCATTTTACTTTGTGGGTTTAAATCGGCCCTTGGTACTTTTAAAACAAATAAACTGGAACAAATTAAATGGTATAAATTAGTGTGACCAAGTGACCACTAGCCCGTTAAATTAATAGATTAAAAACTGATTAGACTCTCTTAAATTTCATGGATAGGACGTTCACGGACTTGAGAATGTTCAGATATTTGTGCTGTGACATGGCTTACTACTTTCTCTTGAGACTGAGTTCAATAAAAATATCACTTGGGAAGTCGTTCCAACAGAATACACTCTCACATCAACGAAGTACCTTCTTAAACACCAACAACTCTAATGTACCTGATGCTTCAAAAGACTCCTCGTTTGGACAAACATACAAAACACTTTCCCAAACATCAAGTATTCCAATGTATTAGTTTTTGAGTGGTGCTACGCATGAGTCTTACGCATAAAATATTAAAATATTATTTTATTGCAATATATGTAGTATTATTTGAAATAATTAAGTAGTATATTAAATTCAGGATGATTTCAATATAATAAAAAATAGACAATTGCAATTAAAAAATTAAATAAAAATATATATTTTCTCATTGAATTCCTACATTAATTTTAAAAATTAAATAAATAATAAATTGTCTAGGAAATAGGCTCCCAAATTTTTCTGTATTTTTTACTTTTTTTAATGAATTTTTTGCAATTTTTTACTATATTTTCCTTAATGGCTATTTCTAACAGTTAATTGTTATTTTTCGGAGCCATTGATATATGGGTCCCAAATAAAAAGTTAAATTCAACGGCTATTTTACAAACCGCACATAAATTAAATTATTCTCACTGCCAAGTGGATCAAACAAGTAATGGACCCACATGTCTTCTTCTACGGCTACAATCGGTAATATTCTCTAAACCATACTTAAATAAATATTAAATCCAATATTTTTTAAAAACGGGACTTATACAAAAAAGAAACTATTATTGACAAGTGAGTCTGAATATATCACCCATCTGTCAATGACTTTAGGTAAGAAATGAAACGGTCGGTGCGGCTCATGAGGAAGGTGCACTACACATGTAATCACACATTTTGTGGGGCCTATATCTGGTGCCTGGCAAAGCATGTTGCACATTTAATAACAACCAATTTCTCACGGTCCTATTTTTATTTGGTCCCACGTGTCAATACAGATTTTGCTTGGGTATTTGTTGCGTGAGAAACGAAATGGTGGGGCCAGTATACGCTTGATGAGGCGCCTTTATCTTAGCCAATGTAGTGGCTTGAGCTACAGCTTTACTTGTGGGGCCACTGTCAAATGCTGGGGCAGTGGGTGCCTCTTCACACGTCATTTCGTGGGTGCAGGTCGAGCCGACGTGGCTCTCAGGCACCAACTAAGGCTAAGTCCAGTGCAGAGGTGCTTCGCGAGACGATTCAACAGAATATTCTTCAGTATATTCTGTGTCACGTATGCGAAGCACCACCCCAAACATCCCCCTACTCCAATGCAGAGGCGCTTCGCGAGGCGTCTTCTCAAGCGCCTCTCTCTCCAATGCAAAGACGCTTCAAGAGGCGCTTCTTGTGGGACCCGCATATATAATATGTATTAAAGATTATAATTATTAAAATGAAATTCGGATAATTCGAACACAACCAAATAAAACATAAAAATTGTAAATAACATTAAAAAATTCAAAAATTTTTTAAATTTTTTTATTTAATAAATGATACACATAGAAATAAACAAGACACATACTAATTAAAATTCGAATAAATTTTAAACAAGACTCCGCACAAACTACTACATTTCGGTACCGTCGCCCCTGAAATGTTGCCAAATGTGCTCAACCAGATCCCGTTTCAGTTGCTGATGCGTTGGGCGAGCCCGGATTGTATCATTTTGAGCTAGCATCTGTGCAAATATTGGCGGAGCACTCCCGTGGAGAGTAGGCGGTGTAACGGTAGATGTCCCTTGGCTATCATACGACCCATCAGTCGGGTCATGAGAGTGTCGCTCATACTCGATTATCATGTTGTGTAGGATGACACACGCTTTCATAATATTGGCAAGGGTTGACCGTCGCCAAAATCGACCGGGGCCGCGGACAATAGCAAATCGAGTTTGCAAGACCTCAAAAGTTCGCTCCACATCTTTTCTTGCTCCTTCTTGGTGCTATGCGAACAACATGTGTTTCTCCGTTTGGGGCAAGGGAATGGTCTTCACGAAGACAGCCCATTCGGGGTAAATACCATCGGCTAAGTAGTACCCCATATTGTACTGTGTCCCATTAACAGAGTACTGAACAGCAGGAGGTCGGCCGCCCAACACATCCGTGAAAATGGGGGATTGGTTTAGCACGTTGATGTCGTTGTTGGATCTGGCGACACCAAAGAAAGCATGCCATATCCACAGATTTTTGGACGCAACCGCTTCAAGTATTATTGTAGGGACTCCTTGATCACCGTGGGTGAATTGGCCCCTCCACGCAACTGGGCAATTGCGCCATTCCCAGTGCATGCAATCGATGCTTCCCAGCATCCCTAGGAAACCTCGCTCCTCTCCTTGCTGGCATTGGCTTGGCCGATGCGCTGCAGGGTCTCCTCGTATGCCGAGGACGCCAAGGATGTTTCACTCATTTTTGTCTTACCCTTCTGCTTGTTCTTTGCCGCATCCCGCCCTTCCGGTCGTGGAAGCTCCACAGGTTCGTCGTCGTTGTTTGACGACGACGTGTGGGCATCTTCTTCATTGAGGCGAGCTTTTTTGGAAGAGTCGAGGTAACTTCGGCACCACTTCGGTTGACCACGCACGGCACTCCACCAGTGCTCCAAGATGAAGGGATGATCTACCTCCTGCTTATACATGTCCCGTGCTTGAGACATTAATTGGTCGTCTGAACGACCACTGGCGTAGGCATCCCTCAACCTACAATAGATGCCATTGAAGTGAACAATTTTCTTATTGTTCTTCTGCCAATGGTCTTTGCAGTGCCTAACGTCCCGTCTGCGGTCGGGCGGACTGCTCCAGTTGTACGACTCAGTGACCTTCGACCAATATATGTCGAACTTTTGGTAGTTCCCCTCGACCGGATCAAGAGAGTTATTCAACCATGCACTGATCTGGAGGACGAAAAATTCAAATTTTCAAAAACTAAGATAAAACCTGTCGAGAAAAAATGTAAGATACAAATATTTAATATTTAGATTAATACTCACAAGTCGCATGTCGTTCGGTTGTGACCAGTTCAATCGTTTACGCCGATGTGCAGCGGTTCCTTCGCTTTTGCCGGCATTGTCGTCGTCCTCGCACTCGACCGAGGCCGTGCTATGCGGACTGCCGGTATCTGATACGGACGTGGAGCGGGAATTCTTTGCCGGTGCTTGCGGAGGCGACATTTCCGCGGGGATGGTCGGAGCTCCAACGAAATGAGGATTCTGACCGTAAGGGCCGTAGGGGGGTTGTGCGTATGGATGTGCATATGGATATGGTTGGCCGTATGGAGGGGGTACGGCGTATGGTAGATAGTACATCGGATATGGTGAGGGAGGGGGCTGAAAACTGAGCGGATTTTGGCCGCTTGGCGCTTGGGGGCTCTCCTCATCGAAATTAGGCTCACCAAACCAGTTCACATAACCGTGGGGAGGAGTGTTGGCCATCAGAAAATTTTCTGGAAAAAAATGAGTTGAACTTTGCTGGAAAAGTGTGTGGTTTAAACTTATGTTGAGTGCAAATGAGTTGAACCTTGCTCCTATTTATAACCAGAGGAGCACACAAATTTTCAGAATTTTTTGGTGATTTTTTGGTTTTTTTATAAATTTCTAGGCTTAGAAATGAATTAAATATTTAAAACGATTAGTTTTAACGGCTATAAAATACAACGGCTAATTTTTTACTTGCTGACAGGTGGGACCGGGGAGAAAAATTGCACAACGGCTACTTTTCTGCGCATATAAACCGCCCCTCTCACTGACAAGTGGGTCCTGCAGCCAACCGGGCCGGCAAATCAGCGCCCAAACGGCGTACGCACGCGTGTGAACGAAACACGGCGCTTTACTGCGACCACGCGTTTTGTGGGCCCCACCAAAACGCGTGGCGCACAAAGACACCGCGCACCCCTTCACTGACATGTGGGTCGTGACGCACATTTGGGCCCACATGTCAGTGCACGCGACGCGGGAGTAACGCACGCACGCGGGGGACAATGGTGGGGCCCACAAACCGCGTGCCAGGGCGTCGCGCGTGCTCCAACGCGGGCGCCACGCTTGCGAGGCGTCGGTGGGCCCCACCTGTTAGAGCCGAGATTTTCGACACCAAGCGTAGTGTTCCCTCTCTCCTCGCACGCGTTTTTTAATATTTTTTTGCAGTGGGGCTCGCTTGTCAGAACGCCAGGGCGCCCCCATTGGACTTAGCCTAAGACAGCTACATTATATTCAACCTAATACTCCCACCAGCTTAAAAAATCTATCGTACATAACTTTTTGATCTCTTATAAATAATTTTGATCATTAATTTTTTATTACAATATGTTAATAAAATTATAAAAATATTTTTAACAATAAATTTAACCATTATACTTTTATGTAATCAATCTAAATATATTAATGGTCAAAGTTATGAGTCTATAAATTAAAGGTAGGATCAAACATGGGATTTATTTGAGTGTTTTTTTAAGAGAAGTTTGAGTGCTTATTTTTATAAGCTCAAGGCTTTTTTTTTAACTAGACACCTCAACAAGTTTAAACTAAAGTTAGAAGGGAGCTTAGTGGGTTATACAAGCTCAAATTCTGATATACTGGTTTCTCGAAGAATCCTAAGCTCGATTAAACACGTTCTATAACAAGTACCGGAGTCCCATTATTGAGGCGGTTGTTGTGTTGGTCACCAGAACGGCCCCTCCCCAAGAAGGGAGCCCCACCCCATCTCACGATTTGTGCGTAACCAACCATTCTCCCCGCCCATGCCAATCCATCCCAATCGCCCTCTGAACGGACGGTGCCTTAAAGGGCTCAAATTCCTATAGAATCCACTTAAACGAGGTTTCCAGCTACCGCTCAACACCACCAAACAAACAAGAAAAAGGCAAAACGGCCATGCACCTTACACCAGAAGAGTCCCCTCGCTTCCAACAACACGTGGAGCTCGCTAGTTTGCCATCCTAAGTATGTTTGATTTCCCAGTAACTCTCACTCTGGTAAGTCTTCATCTCTACCGTAACTCCACATATCACCACGCGGACATTTGTATTAGTCACACATGTTAGTGTCTGGAATTATTGACGAACCAATGATTGGTTGGATCCTAGTACATTTCATACTATTATATACCCCGGGGGTACTCTCCTTCTTCCTGCCTTGCAAGCCTGAGCATGCTAATTATAAGTTTATAGCATAACTTGAGATATGGTCGACATGGATCCAGTCATCCGGCCGTCCAGCTTGTTCTCGGCGTCCATGATCCGGTCGTCCTCTTACATGGACGTCTAAACTTGCTCTTTTGCTTCTGGTACTAATACGTAACTGCTTCCATTCCAACACTTCCCAAATGCCTCCTTTCGCGCGCCCAGTGGAGAAGGGCAGCTCCAGGCACACGGCTGCGGGGCCGCCGGAGGCGCAGAGATCGGCGTCGTTCCACTGGCGCACGGGCGAGAAGCAGGGCCACATGCTGGAGCAGAGGCCCCGGAAGCAGCCGGACCTGCTTGCCGGCGTGAGAGGGCGAAACTTCCGTGCCTGTGCGGATGGTGAAACGCTTGCCAGAAGAGAGCCGAGCAAGGTGCTCGTGACCGTGGCCGTGCAGCAGAGCATGTGGCCGCTGCACATCATGGCGTCGACGGAGTGGAGCGTCGCCAATCTTGTGGCGGCTGCGGTGGAGCTCTACGTCCGGGAAGGCAGGCGACCGCTGTTGCCGTCCACCGACGCCTCGGCCTTTGGGCTACACTACTCTCAGTTCAGCTTGGAGAGTACGTCTCTGCATCATACTTCACTAATCATTGTAGTCAGTTCATGTATACTATGAGTTTTGAATTTTTAAAAATTAATTTTCTTTTTAGCTACCTGATCAACAATATTATTATTGATTTGGGATATCTAATGATCAACATTCTAAATTGAATTGTCTCAACTACATCAAAATTCACCCATTAAACTATCACACAATTAATTACCATCAATTAAAATTAACATATAATAATCGTTAGATATTTCAAATCAATAGATAATAATATTTGTTTTAATAATTATTTCTATTGCATTTTTATGTAATGATTTATAGAACAAAATTTTGGCCAAATGGATTCCATATGCATGCATATGAGTAATTGTTTTATATATAGGTTTGGAACCAAAGGACAAGCTGATTGAACTGGGGAGCAGGAGCTTCTTCCTGTGTCCCAAGTCTGCAGCAACTGCTGCCGCTTCCCCTGCTTGTTCCTCCACTGAAGCCAACAAGACTGCAACTACTACCAAACCAAGAATAGTTCCATGGCTAGGCTTCATGCACTTTTGGCCGTTGTTGTAGAAGTGTAGCCACTCTCATGTACATAAATATCTATGCTTGCAATCATCTTCGTTCCTCTTTCCCAACAGATTGTATAGCTTGAATGTTTTAGGGTTAAAACTTTGCCTGTAATGGCACACATGAAGTTCCAAACTATGGATTTGTCATCAGAAGAATAGCGAGGGAATAAGTAAATTCAGGTCTATTTATGCTTATATTACAGACAACTTTGTTCTGAAAGTTAATTATCCTCTGGCATTCCCATGTTTTTGCTTGTCCCAACTAACAATCCGTCAGAAAGAAGTCCTCGTTCCTTTGTAGTTACCATTCGCTCACCACCTTGATGCTAAAGGAGAATGGAAGTGGAAGAAGGTTAAATTAGCTGTATCATAGCTGCAATAGCCTACTCTTCCTTCTGCCAATTCAATGCTCAATTTTTTGGTACAAATTCACAGATCACAAGCAAATACAAAATCACTCGAACCATAGACAACTAAATGCTTGGACGTGGAAGCTAGCAGGATGGCAACATTCAGACGTCATACCCCTCTCCTTTTTACCGTTGCCCTATTTGCTTTGAGCAAAAGGATGAACATCTTCTGTTATCAAGAGATGCGGATGCTCGGAATTCAATGGTCGAATGCTCATGGTTCATGAACCTCAATGTTTCACGAAAAAAGCATCTTCAATTCTTCTATACGTGCAGTGCGGATTTCTTGATCCGTTAGAGCTCCTGAAATCATTCGCTGCTTTCGAGCCTGCACAGCTTCCATCCGTTCTTCAACAGTGCCCTGCAAGATCAGATCATAATTAAAACTTCCTGATCATCAAATAGTTGCATCATATTATCCAGATTCCACTTGTATATTCCAATTAAGGGCTGGGATCCCCTGGAGTTCCCACTTGTGGATCGGTCAGGATCAAACACCAGGTTGATAATTTGTGCTCAGAGATTTCCGTATTCCACCAAGAGCTGGATCTAAAAGAGATGGCCAAGATTGAACTCCCTGAAATCCAATATATCCTGATCCTCCAATTATATATATGATTTTACATTCATATTATAAGGTAACCAATGAATAATAAAATCTTGAAAAGACTACCTTCACAATGAACCTTTTGATAGAAACACTCTTTGTTTGACCAATACGGTGGATGCGCATCACAGCTTGCTCTTCAACAGCAGGATTCCACCAGGGGTCCTGAAGGAAACAACATTGATCTACTCAACTAGGAGCTAAAAGTATGCGGAAAATACTGACACCACTGCAATATCAGACAACCATTAATACCACTATACCAGCACACTCTATGCAAAAAAAACTACAGAAAAGTTCAGGCCGACAAGGAGCTTCACCACTAGACCGCCACAGATGTTTCACCTTTGACAATTGAAGATCTATGCATGGTAAGTGGAAACTAGTACCTCACGTTATGAGTTGATCATAGTCTATGTTTAAAAGTTTAGATTGGAATACCAAGTTAGTAGGTAGATCCATGTATTGCAAAATGCCGCCGATGCCACAGCAGCAGCAGCACTGATATATCACGTTTCAGGTTCTAAGCAGATGAGCATTCTTTGTCAAGGTCCGGTTCCCATTTTGCAACTGGTTTGCGGACCCAGCCAGGACACCGGAAAGCAGCCTGTGATTCCAGCCCACTACTACTTTTTTTGGTTTTTCTTTGCATTTTTCTCAAACTTTTTGTATTCCCCCAACCTTGTACATCCACCAGTTTATACATTATTCCAACTTAGTAACCTAACACCCCCAATACCAGCTGGTTGTATGCTTCCCGGTCCAGGCCGAGATGGCCGGTTCCCGCCGGAAACCTCAACCCTGTTCTTTGTAGTGAGAATCCTTGCATTGCAAACAGAAATTACACACATTATAAACAAGGTCCCCAGTGCTCTTGCATCATCAATATAGACCTGTGGTAAGTGCCAGCATTATTTTTTGAAAAGAAAGTGCCAACATTATTTTTCCCCACTGGGAACAACGTGGCAACATTGTTGTCTCAAGGCATCATAGATCAATTTTCTCTCAAGAAGCATCAGTTAAAAGAACCAACACAATGGTTTAGAGTTCCAGTAAGTGGTAAGTAGCAAGTGAAGTGTAGGAATCAGGGCACTCTCTTCACACCCCATGGGCATGTTTGCAAAGAAAAAAAGGATCCCTAGCAAAGTTATTTACTCAATTCCCAGAGAAAAAAAATGTCAAAATGATGCTATGATCAAATTAGGCAACTAAAACTAATTCTCAAAATCCGTAACCAGCATCTAGAGAAGGAGCTATCAAGCAACGCTATATGCATTGGTAGATTGCACCAGCACAGGCATGTGATGCTGGTACGGCACAATACAAACACAACAATACAATATTTTCCTAAAAATACTGACAAGGCTATACATATGATTTTTTAAAATATCCTTATGCACTTTTTTAAACTTACCTTAGCATCTATGACTATATACTTCCCCTATAATGTTTGGTATTACATAGCAAATTTATAAGGATCAGTTTCCCATATGTAAGGCATTGTTTCTAAAATGAATTACAAGTTAAGTTATGTATTAAATGCACAAGGTTAGCAATAATATATCAAATTATCAGCACTGTGGAAAAGAACTATTTTCCTCTGAAACAGCAGCATAGAATTGACACAGCTCTGACATGGCATTAACAATTTAAAAGAACCAAAACATAAACAAATTTATGAGCACCAAAGCTATGGCAGTACAGACATGTGTCGAACAGGCAACATCCCAGCTAGTACAACTGTACAAGTGTCAGTGACTTAGGTGCACTAAGAGGTAATGAATGGTACCAATTTTTCATTTCTTTGGGCCTACTTTTGGTGAGTAAAGTTTATTAGTAACCATAAGCGGTAGAAATCAATGGTGACTGAACAGAAGTCCAACGTTTGAACCTCATTCTAAGGGATGCTAGAAAACATTACCAAACAGCAGCAAGCCAGCAGGTGCAGAAACATGTCTTTATTTAGAAACTTTACACAAAAGCTTAAGGAAAGCATACCATGACAAATGCATTAGACGCAGCAGTAAGGTTTATTCCAACACCACCAGCCTTCAGAGACATAAGCAAAATCTGCATAAACCAAATGAAAATGAAGGTCATAAGTTTTTCAATGAAAGCTGCATAACAGAAATTTACGATGACATGCTTATCTAGAAAAAGAAAAAAAAAGGTCAAGTCAAGGGACACAAAACAACAGACCGAAATGCTCTTATCCTCAGAGAACTCCTTTATTACTTTCTCCCTCTGCTGATGATTTAAGGTTCCATCCAGCCTAGCAAATGAGAAACTATGCCTGCCATGCAAAAGCACAAGGATTACTTGGTCAACAAATCAACCGAAGATCAACTATGTCATTACAAAGCAAAAAGAAGACAGTTGCTAAAAATAATAAACTAATAAAGAGTTCCTCCAAAGGACCATTATTAAGCACTTGACAATTGCATGCAACCCTGAAATGCAGACCAGGAAGGCGTGCAAAAAATACATGTCCAAAAGATTGCTCTGGCTGGGCATGGTCAGTCCAGGCAATTTGTCCATGTGCCCCGTACTTTGTTCAAAACTGAACTTAAACTCTGTGATTTGCAATCCAAATCTTGGAGAATTTAAGGTCAAATTTAAGTTACGCTGCACAAGTGCCAATAACTCGAAGCAGGATTTTATTATTTTTCTTGTAACTGCTTCGAATAGTGGGGAGAAACAGTATACGCAGAACAAGATTTCCAAAAAAAAAAAAAAAAGCGCAGAACAATGGGGAAAAGGCTGTTAGCAGTAAGGGCTTGGATTTCAGACCTTGTACACAAACAGAAAAGGGGCATAATGTTCAAATACTGGCCTATGCAAACTTGATGATCTTGGTAAGTAAAACATAACCTCAAGTCTATTCCTCGTAACCAAATATTCCTTACCTGGAAAGTGGAATTTGCAAGAGATCCAAAAATGCAGTCCACTGGCTAAACACAATGCTCTTAGCACCTGAAGTGCGAAGAACTTCCAACTCCCTTAGAAGAAAAGACACCTTGGAAGATTCAACCCAATTCTTCTCAACATCAATTTGGAAGCGACTATCAGTTGGAGCAGTTATAAGATCTAGCTTACTCACCGACTTTCTGTGACAGGGCAATCAAATTTACAGATGTTAAGCAGAAGACAAAAACTTATAAGATGCAGTCAAAAGAAGAGAAGAACAAAAGCTACCTGCAGACAGGACAAAGACCAGTGGTGGCACCCCGCCAACTAGACAAGAGACATTCTCGGCATAAACGGTGAGCACATGAAGTTAATACAGCATCCTCGAAGGCTTCCAGGCAAATAGGGCATTCTCCATCACCTTTCTGCAGTTCTTGGACAACCTCTTCAATGTAAGCTCTAGAGGGAAGAGAACAAGAATCCCCATTTACAGCATCAGTACCACCTTGCAGGAAACGCCTTGCAAGCTTGTTGAGGTCTGCAAACTCACGTGTATCTCCACGACTGCCAACATTGAATTCTATCATCAGAAAATAATTAAATATAACAAAATAAGCATGTGGATGCGGTTCTCACTCCAGATGTAGGACTGCAATTCTTCAGACCAACCTAATGTGAATCTCCATCTAAATTCTAATAGCAGCACAAGCATTGAAGTTTTCGGCTCAAGGATAAGCACATACCTCATAACAAGGAATGGATGATCACAGCATTGCCGAAGGCGCAAAAGCAACTCCAAAATAGAAGCATAATTGTGCAGGACCCTTCCTTGCTCCACAAACTGATCAAATTTTACCTATGGGAAGCAGCAAAAGAATATCAATTAGTCTCTCTGAATGAATGTGTTCCTTAGGTTGAAACACATTACCTTAGATCGTCGAAACAGAGCTTCATAGAAATCCTTCTCAGTCTCTGATAAATCACAATATATCACTTCAACATTCACAGGGGGTAGAACAAGGATTGGTCTGCAACAAATCAAGGGTTTAAGTTAATGCATCTAAGAATAGCTCATAACCAAAGTTGTACATACCTGCCCTCCTTGTCTGTGCTGGTTTTAGTTCTTCTCAGCATTATCGGTTTTAAAATGGTCTGAACTAGCTTCAAACCTCTTTCATCACCTTCTTCATATGGTTTTTGTACAAGCCTATGCCACCTAAAGAAGCATATAAACAAAGTTATTAATAGAAGACAATAATAATCTTCTAATTGATTGCATGATATAGAAATAAAGTCATACTCAGATCACATCATATGACTCAACATATTGGATTTGTGCAAGAATTAGAAGGGAAATCCAGATTAGCAGAATAACAGTAAATGGCATAACCAAAATGACCAACAAAAAAAAAGCAAAATGCAGAAGCACATTCTCTCTTCTGGCCTGCACTGCCACCTAATCTTTCTAAAGGCTTTGGTATCTCATTCTTGCTTAGGCCTTACAGATACATCCCAGGGCATGCACCAGCAAGCATAGTTACAGGAAACTCTAATACTGCAACAAGCACCCCTCAAAGTGTTGGTGTATAGTGCTTGCATCTGACAGGAATATCATTATTCCAATAAAGAGACTAGGCTACATAATAAGATAACTTGGAAGTAGACATTATGAAACAGAAGAATCATCTAGACAACATAAGAAATCCTCAGTGATGCATACAATGGATATAAAGAATCTGAGGGGAAATAATGCCAACAGTCACATGCTGCCATCCTGCATTAGTCCAGTTAATTTCTAGCTGACTAAATGCTTCTAAAAGAAGTTCGCAGATTACACTTTTCAAGAAAGTTTTAAAAAATCTGCACAAGTATACCAAGTAGAATGAGTTTGGCCAATACAAGGAAAAGAATGACCATACTTACAAAGCCCAGTTCCTCCATGGCTCAACCCTCAAAAACCGAAGAAGACTGTATATATCCTCCAATTTGTTCTGCCATTAAATAAAACTCATAAAAATTCAATGCATAAGCACCTAACAAATGCAAAATTCAACTAAAAGTGCATATTCTTAGAATCTGTCTCCCAACTCCCTGCAAAAATAGGGATAAATATGACTGGTTCAATAAGCTTGAGCTTACAACTCTTTATATTCACCTGAATAGGTGTACCAGTCAGACACCAACGCCGATCAGCAGTAAGAGCAGCAGCAGCTAGGGATATTAAACTTTTAGAAGATTTTATCATGTGTGCTTCGTCAAGAACAACTCTAAACCAGTGAACAGAGTAAAGGCCACCATTTTCTGCAGAACTCTACAAGCAGATACTAAAACTTCAATCAAGAACTGGATTGCATAATCAAACAAAAGAAAAAAGCCATAATAACAGTAACAATCCCTACGGCTTGCACACTTATCCACTTTGGTCCCATGTGGTTCCAATCTTCTCCATACCTCATGCATGGACCAGATTTTGAGCAAGCCACATATACCAATGAGAAATGAAAGATGCACAAGCATCAAGTGATCAAACAAAATCTGCATTCATTCAGGTGGAGGGGAGCATGCCGGAAGTGCAGAAGGCAAGCAAAAAGTTAAGTCTATACTCTATATTCCATTGAAATCCTTTTTTTTTCTATAAACAAAAGATGTCATTTACTAGAGAGCATACAAGTAGAAAATAAAAGTTTACACATTCAGATGTAGGACCATAGTGTGACAAGATTATAAACAACATGGACTGGTGCTATCACCTATCTTACAATCAAGAAAAGGCAATAAGGCATTAAATAATGCTAGAGCTTAGTAGCATACTAAGAATACATTGAAATGTAGATGCCAGCCATAAGATCTCAAAGATTACCTCGGTTGAAAATTCTGATGCCAAAACACCATACGTCGTCAGGACAATATTGCTCTGACTTATAAAGCTTGCTTCCTTTGGTCTGCTTTGTCCATAATGAACATAGAGATTAAGAGAACCTGACTTAAGATGAGCTTCAATCTCTGCCTGCCATTCAACATATCAATTCTAGTATTAAAAATAATAACTCAGTGTTACATTAAGAAATGAAATTAGTAAAAACAAGTCAAAATAATGTTAAACAAGTATTAAATGTGTATATACTAACTCCCAAAGAAACAAACAGTACACAAGACAAAATGAGCAAGTGTTGTCATTGTTAGCTTTACCTTCCACTGACCAAGTAGTGTCATCGGGCAGACAATTAGATTGCTACCTCCAATTAGTGGGGCCTTAGGCTTCTTGAGATTACTAAAAGAAAAGGGGCTAGCTAACTTCTTCAGAGTATCATGAGACTCAGTAGGCATTTCACCCAGCTCATTAGCGTCCCCAAAGTTCTGAGTAACAGACTGAGTAGTGGTGCATCCTTTGCTAGAATCAGCAAGAAGAGCTATTGTCATTATAGTCTTCCCCAGTCCCATTGCATCTGCCAGAATCTTATAATTTACTGAATCAGTTAATAAAATTGATTACTACTTAAAACCAGAAATTAGAACTACTAATAGAAGTGGCAAAGACAAATGTGTGAAATATTTAGAAATATCCTTACCCCTCCTCTTGCAAGTTGCAGGGTACTAGGAAATTCAGTGGTGGCATCTCCTGAAAATACATTCAAATATAAAATGAGCTCCCTCCTGAAACAAATGCAGTAAGTTGAGAACTGTTAATATTAATTTTGAGTAATCGTGATCGTAAGAAAAGGCAAATACAATACAAGCCAGCCATACTTATCCTCTAGTTTATATGCCTCCCAACAAGGGTGAAGAGTTGTAGCTGCATCTTGGGAAGAACTGCCTTTCTCAAGCTGCACCATCCAATGAAGGGCTTGTTTCTGGTAAGGGCGTAGATCACACTGTAGAGCATCGGGGGAAGCCCTTTCCTACAAGAGAGAAAATAAGAGCATGGCTGAAGTTGAGACAAAAGACCAGCTTTAGTCCAAAACTCTGAGCACACACAGGCTTGTTAAAGTACCTCCAGTGCAGAACTGTCGGATATTCCAATGATATCATCCAAATCTGAATCTGAAACCACATCCTCACCATGATCATCCTCATTTATATCAGAAGATAATGTCCTACATTTCTCAGATGTCAACTTTGTGGCAGGAGCTCCAATGCTGCTCTGTTCAAGCATATGTGAGGCCAACATTTCATCACAATAATAGCATTATGAATTACTGAACCTTTACCTTTGTATCAATTGGTCGCTTTCTAGAGTAAAGGTCTTCTGGAGTTAATGCAGCCTGATTTGAATTTAGGTAGAACCAAAAAAAGTGAAAAGTATCAAAAGTTAGAATATGCTTAAAACTGGTAAGATCACTTTTTTAATCAGAACGTGTTGAAACTACCAAGATCATTTTTTTAAAAAAAATGAATATGATGTACTGACATTTAGACTGTGTATAATGATTGCATAATTTCTATAGAACTCCTTTGCCTTTGGCACCTAATACCTTTTCATTCACTTTACAGGTTTCTACATAAAGAGAAATTAGGTAATAGAAGGTGACTGCTAAACAAGGTGATCCTTATATTCATAATTCTGAGTTATTTATTGTTCATAATTTTCAAAGACTATTACTGAAAATTCATGCATACTTAAACTTCTCTATGAGCTTTGCTGATGCTAATGCATTTTAGATAACAAAATAAACAACATACACAATAGAACGAACAAACCCAACTCACCTTCTTAAAAGGGGCAAGCCCAAGTAATTTGAAAAGCAGAGGTAGCGGATGAAACGCGGAGTCCTCGGCTGCAACCCGAGAAACCTTGGGCGACGATTGCTTTTGGTCATGAAACTTCAAGCTGTTGATATAGATGCTGCAAAGTGCACAACCATACACACAAAACAATGGAGATCCAGCAACTAAAATATATACAAAGCAGGGTCAATTTTAGCTGTAATGCATATACCTTACGGACAATACGACAGAATCCATGATGCTAAGCACCTCAGGAGCGGATTTGCAGAAGCCCTGGATTTTTATCTTACCCTCCCTAAGGAGAGGAAGCAGACAACGCGCCCATTCGTTAGGGATGCGACCCACCTAAGCCACAAATCGTTAGACGAAGGCAGTGTGACCTAGCAGCAAAGACTTGGGAATAGCAAATTAGTAATATTGATGTCCTAATATACCTCTCCATGGTTCGGGGTGGAGAAGCGCATGATCTCGGAGGAGCAGGAAGCGAGGGAGGAGCGGCCGGGCCGGCTCTTGCTCGCCGCGGCGGCTGCAGAGTTGGGGAGGGAGAAGGTCACGGCGTCCCCGGATGCTAGCCGCCTGCCTTTGCAGGTGGACAGCCCCGCCAGCTCCGCGCTCCCCACTAACCACCAGTGGTCTCCGCGGCTGCTGGTGGGAACGGGAGCGGTTTTGTCTGGTGTGCGCTTGGACGGGTTAGGGGTTTTGGGTGGTGGGGGTGCTTCGACGAGGGGTTTGGGGGGTTTGGTCGGAGTGGGCGACGGCAAGGGCTTGTGGTGGTGGAAGTCAAGGAGGATGTTGATGGCTTTGGTAGGGTCGTCACCGGCCATGTGGAGGGCGCGGATGATGTCCATCTCCGGCGTCGCTTCGCCAAGCACCGCGCGCACCGTGGCCACCTGCTCGTCCCTCTCCGCCTCCTTCGCCATCTCCTTCTTCCCCATGTCCCAGTGACAACTCTTTTCGTCTCCTCACTGGCGATTTGCAAAATTTTTTTTGTCCCAATTCCCAAATAGCAGTTCGCGCCGCCGCCTATACGGTATTCGCGGGAAGCTGGACCAAAATTGGCTAGCTATTTCCCTTTTGCGCCCTTTGCAGATTTCTACGTTTGCATTTTGCAGCATACACTGCATATGACATCTGCAGTTTTTGAGGACCTTTTTGCATAACTTTTTCCCCTTGGGGCCTTTATCTGGAAAAACATGCATTAGATTATGAGGCTCTCAGTCTTAATGTCTTCTAGTCTTCTGCATACATGCTAGAACATGTGGCGCACTTCGCTGAGGCCATGCTACGTAAACATTCAGATAATTAATTAGTTCTTTTTCAGCTGTGTGAATAAAGCGTTACAATGCCATAAGGATGGCTCACTTTTAAAGCATTTGGAATAAATTACATACTTGATAATTGCTTAAAGTGGAGATGGCAGATTGGCAGGTAAGCAATATAACACAAGCATACTTCATTAATAGACTGTAAACCACAAAAGATTGAAACATAGGAACATAGTGAACGTTTATAGATTATGTTCATACAAGTTTAGTTCAAAATATATTATTATTTATATCAACATAATTTTGGTTTCCCTTCATCAAATATTCATCTGATAAGATAACAGTGATTAGTAGTTACATTGACTGATAATATCGTACCACCTTTTAAGTAGACTAAGTAATCAATTGATACAACTGTAATTAAAATATATGATTATTTAAACAACACATCATAAGTATTTTTTAGAACAGAAGATAGTTAAAATAATAAGTTAGAGTGATACACTTAATTGATCGAGTTGTTTTTACAAAACAAAAGACATGTTGACCCATCCATGTCTCAAGGGCGAGCCTTCCCTTTCCTGTATGAAGCAAAGATGGTTTTAAACAAACCAGTGCGACAAGCATGACATGGAAAGATTAATGCATGTATTTTTAGAAGCTCATGAACGCACTTATTTGGGCTAGCTCAACATCTTTTTTCTTCTTTAACAGTATATTGTTATTTCCTTGGAAGAGGTGGAGTAGGGACCTCAAAATCAGAACTGAGAAATGTTAGCTTGTTCAGTATGGAAAGACTAATTAGAATATGGAGTGGTGCTATGCGTTTATAAAGGCCAAATTTGCTACATTACCCAGTTTGTTTTTTGCAAAGGACAGCTGTGCTAAATCTAGCGAGGCTACAATATCTCTCATTGCTGCGGTGCCTTTATAGTTGATCTAGGATTTTGTGATGTGTAAAATTAGAAGATGAGTCTGTTTATCTATTCTATGTAATGCATTATATTTGTAGGACAATCAAAATATACTATATGCAAAATAGACAATTCAACCGAGTGTGTTTGTTGAGATATTTTTGCATCAATCTTTTTAGTCATCTTGAGAGTGTCTGCCGTCTTCAAAGTTGTTTGGTCCATGTCTTTTGTAATCATGAAGCTCTCTTTGTTTGATTTATCAATAGATGACTCAACAGTTTTTGTATGTGTCATAAAGATGCTATGATTCGAAGATTATGGTGAAACCGATATAGTATAAGATGTTGGGGAGGAGTGATGAGTAAGAAGGGTCAATTGCGTGCTAACAATGATGTTAAGTTGCAAAGAAACATATATGCTTGTGTAGCTTTTCTCTGTTACACTAACATTTTATGTGAATCTTTGGTTGATAAGTCTTGCTAGTTCCTATAGGATGGAATTCTGAGCTAGATTTGAGTTTATCAGTGCTAATTTGGTTGATAATGAAGATGAGCTGTTTGGTATTTCCTAATATCAAACCCAAAAATGGCCCCTCGGTGTCATTTCCTAATACCGAACACAAACATAGCCCAAATCAAATTTGAATCAATTCCAACAAAGGATGAAGTCAAAACAAACATTGAGAAATGAAGGCGCAAAGATTCGAAACTAGGGCACCAAACTAGAAAGGAGCATGAGTGTAGGCACGACGATGCTCGCTGTGAGCACACCCGTGCCATAGGGCATGCTCAAGTCTATTTTGTATTGCATCACGGCATTTTATACGAATTGGATTCGATTTTGTGTGAATTTCTTTTATAGGAGTTGTATTTGAGTTGTATCAGACGTTTTAGATATAAATAGAGACAATTAAGTTAGTTTGACATCCACAAATCAATTAAGAATAGTATTATTTTAGTTTTAGGTTAGTTTAGAGCCTCTTTCTCTAATTAGATTTAGTTTTAGCCTAGTTTTTATTGTCTTCGTCAATTTGTAAGTTGACGTGGACTACCACTTTAATTTAATTAATTCAATCCAGTACATTATTATTAATTCTTGTTTAATTATTTGCTGATTCTTATGGATTCTAGCGAGTAATTTTTTTCTCTAGGATTAGGGTTGGCCTAATTCAGAGAGCGCGATTTTGGCTCTGGTTTCATTTGAAAGTTTGTCATTTTAATATCTCGAATATTCAGGGTTCTTGTAAATCTTGATTAATTCATCCTGATGATCAGAACAAGACAACGTTTACATGTCTTTTCAGTACTTTTGCTTATTGCCAAATGCCATTTGGGCTATGTAATGCTCCTGCTACATTTCAATGATATATGATGGCAATTTTTCTGGATTTGACTGAAGAAATAATGGAAGTTTTTATGGATGATTTTAGTGTTTATGACTCCTCTTTTGATGTTTGTTTGCATAATCTCTCCCAAGTCTTGTCCAGGTGCGAAGAGGTGAACCTTGTGCTCAATTGAGAAAAATGCAAGTTCATGGTGCAGGAGGGTATGGTGCTTGGCCACGTCATATGAAGCCAAGCGATCGAGGTTGATCATGCAAAAATCGACGTCATCGCTAGCTTACCGCCACCAATCAATGTGAATGGTATATGCAGTTTCTCAGGACACACAATATTTTATTACCAATTCATTAAAGATTTTTTTCTAAAATTACTAAGCCCTTCACACAATTGATTGCAAAAATATGCATCTTTTGAATTTACTACCAATTGCTTGGATACTTTTAACAAACTTGAAGACGCTTTAATCACTACCCCCATTGTTCAACCTCAAAATTGGGAGGAACCATTTGAACTCATGTGTGATGCTAGTGATTTTGCAATTAGCGCTATTTTAGGGCAACGAACGAATAGATACATGCTATATACTACATAAGCAAAATTTTAGATGATGCACAAATCAATTACATCACAACTGAGAATTACTTCTTGTAGTGTATGCATTGGATAAATTTCACCTTTATTTGATTTGTTCGAAAGTTATTGTTCACACTGACCACATTGCTCTTAAGTATCTGTTGACCAAGATAGAAACAAAACTAAGACTTGCACGCTGGATTCTGTTGCTAAAAAATTTGACCTGGAAATCAAAGATAAGAAGGGTGCTGAGAACATCATCACCAATCATCTTTCACAATTCTACACCGACACAGCCAACATTCCAATCAATGATGCCTTACCTGACAAGCACCTTTACTCACTTCCGGCAAGGGAGCCATGATATGTCGATATTGCTAATTATTTGTTTAACCATGACTTACCTCTACGCATGAGTTATTAATAACAGAAACACTTCCTCCATGACGCTCAACGCTATTATTGGGATGATCTGCACTTGTTTAAGAAAGGCATCAACAACACTTATCGACGATGTGTGCTCGACCACGAAATCAAAGTGTTCTACAACATTGCCACTCGTTACCTTGCGAAGGACACGCGAGTGCCTCGAAAACAGCGACTACGGTATTGCAATCAGGTTTGTTTTGGCTCTCTCTTTTTAAAGACACACAAATTTTTGTTCGGTCTTGCGATACTTGTCAACATTCAAGTACTTTGAGCAAACGAAATGAGATGCCTCTAACAAAAATTTTGGAAATTGAACTTTTTGATGTTTGGGGTGTTGATTATATCTTTTCCTTCCTCTCTGGACAATACTTACATTTTGGTCGCAGTTGATTATGTTTCTAAATGAATAAAGGTTGTTGCTACACCAACAAATGATTTGAAGCACGTGAGAAAACTTTTTATAACAGTCATCTCCCCTAGGTTTGATGTATTGCAAGCAGTGATTAGTAATGGCGGTGCGCATTGCACTAATTACCAATTCCAAAAATAATTGAAAAAATCTGTTGTTACGCATAAAATTGCTTTGGATTATCTCCCTGAAACAAGTGGACATGTTGAAGTTTCAAACCGTGAAATCAAGTGCATCTTGCAGAAGGTCGTCGCACCATCATGAAAGGATTGGGCACTCAAACTCTCCGATGTTCTTTGGGCACATTGCACTGCGTTCAAAACACTGCTAGGTATGACTCCTTACAAACTTGTGTATTGCAAATTAAAACTGTTACTTTGGGTGCTTAAAGAATTCAGTTGGAACTACAACAACGAGGGACGAAAACACATTGTTGACTTGCATGAGCTTGAGGAAGTTCTTAACGACTCCTACGAAAGTGTCGTGATCTACAAAGACAATACAAAGAAGTGGCACAATAAGCGGATCACCAAACGCAACTTCTGAGAAGATTATTTTACTTTTATTGTTTGATTCATGGTTGAAACTGTTCCCAGGAAAGCTCAAAGTGCGATGGACTGGGCCATTCACGATCAAAACCATCTTCCCATATGGCTCCATCAAAGTTCAAGCAAAAAACGATGGCACTTTTAAGATAAACACACATCGCATCAAAATTTACAACATGGGTGAACTGGTAAGTTCATTTCATTTGGTCAAGTTATTAAATTCCAAATTTTTCTGATGGACTGAGAGCTTTTCGTTGCGCGGGATGTTAAACTAGCGCTTGCTAGGAGGCAACCCGACACACTAACATCTAACATTTTCTCCCATGATCACAGTGATGCAAGAAAGGCTCGATTCTGACTCCGTTTACGCTTCAACGATTGCTGTTTCTTAACAAAATAAAAAAAATACCAAAAAATCTGAAAAGTCTTAGAAAAAATAAAAACTCTTGTGTGTACCAGAGGGGAGCATGAGCTCGGGCACACCTGTGCCCCTGCTCGTACCCACCTCAAGTACAGCACTATCACCGTTTTCTTTTTATTTTCTTTCTCTCTTTCTTTTTCCTCCATTTTATTTCGAAATTTTTCAGAAACTGCGCTCTCTCCACTCCAAAACCACCAATTGATCTCCATATCTAGCCATCACATTTTCAACCTGACTCCAGATTCGTATTCCTCGCGCGCCAACACCCTTGGATCCGTGTTTTCAAGGCCGGCAAGCGATAATGTTGTCTCCACCTCCTCGCTGCAATGTCAAGCAAACAGTTGGCCATAGGTCAGGCACGTCTTCGAAAACATATTCTGACCCTATTTTTCTATACATTTTCTTTATGCATCCCAACTATTTAACAAGATTCATGCATTTAAAGAAGAGGCCCTTAACCTCTACCCATTTTGTTGATTATGCCACCATTTGATCTTTGGGGATCAAGGATGAAGTATTGGCTTTGATTCATCAAGTTGGTTGGGACAACCTAGTTGGTGTATCTGTTGCATCTAGGCCCTTTTATGTTGATTTTGATTATTGATGACATTAAGTGTTTCGGACTAACCTTGTCTTTGAGCTATTTCTATGCAGAGCGATTTCTGTAAAGTCTGCAAGTGATCCGGGAAGATTTGCAGGTCACAGGTCCAAAGTCGCAAGCGCAAGGTCGCAATGTTGGCTGTGGTCGCAGTTAAAGGTTGGAAGTCAAGGTCGCAAGTGCAAGGTCACCAAAACGAAAGTTGCAAGGATTAAAGATGCAAAGGACCTGAGGTAATATTTGTTTTATTTTGACCGATCTCGGTGTTTGGAGTTTGATCGGTTTAGGAAATTCTTTTTTAGTTTTAACCGTACTATAAAGAGGGGTAGCGAAAGTCCTCCTTTTATCTCCAGCACAAACCGAGAAACTTAGGTCATTGCATTGCATCATTTTGGTTGGATTTGATTTGTTTTTGGTTTGAGAGATTTGGATTTTCAAATGATTTTTTGACAGCAGAAGTGTTTTTCATTTTTCCAGAAAGATCTAGGCAGATCTGGTTTTTGCTTCTGTTGACAAAAATGTAACCCTTGAAATTATCTTTCAAACGAGCTATTAAACTATCAATTTGGATTTCTGGATCAAAAGTTATGGATGTTTTTAACGGACTGTCAGTTATTTGGTTTTTCAGTTTAGTTTTTGACAGTAGAAGAGTTTTTGCATTTTCTGGAAAGATCTAAAGATATCTGGCTTTTTCTTCTGTTGAGAAAAAGATAGTCCTTTAAAATATCTTTCAAATGAGCTATTAAACACCTCTTTTGGATTTCTGGATTTAAAGTTATAGCTGTTTTTGTTTAGACTGACTGTCAGTTTGCTGAACTGACCGTCAGTTTGAATGTCAGTTTGTGTTAACTGACAATTGTCCAGAGAGTGTGTTTTTCGGGCCAAAAATTTTTGTACTAAACTGACTGTCAGTATGCCCATGCTGACTGTCAGTTTGGGTTTCGACCACAACTGTTTTTATCTGTGTTTCTATTTGTTTCTGGTCGAGCTAGTACACAAACTGACTGTCAATTTGTGTAACTGACTGTCAGTTGCGTGTTCCAGCTTTCCTGTTTTGGCTGCAAACGGCTAGCTATTTTTTATCCGTAAATTTTGTCGGCCGTTGTGCACTAAACTGACTGTCAGTTTGGGTTGCTGATTTTCAGCCCTAGCTCCAACGGTTCATTTGCTTCTTGAGGCTATAAAAAGGGGCTTTGGGCATAAGTTTTCAACAACAAGCAGTCTTCTCTCATATACACTCTTGAGCTCTAGTTTCATATATAAAATCTTGATCTTTTGATCAAGTCGAGTGCTTTTCGATCCACCGAGAGCTTCAGTTCTTTTGCTTTTGCATACACTTAGTTTCTCGGTGCGTGTTTGGAGGTCTAGAGAAGACCTCGCTGTCTGTTACTCTTGGTGAGCGCCCTCACCTAGACGGTTCGGAGGCGTGGCCGTTGATCTCTCTGTTCGGAGATTGTCGGAGAGGCTCGGCAAGTGTGTACAAGGCATCGGTGCTCGCCTTTCCGGAGTGGACAAGGAGCAACCATTAGTGATAATATCCTTTGTGGATATTGAAGCGAGACTCAAGTGATTTGAGTGCTTCAACGAGGATTAGTGGAGACTGGGCGAGTTTCCGATACCTCGGTAAAAATCATTGTGTTCGTTCTCTTTTCCCTTTGCTTATATTATTTGTTCTTTATTTGCTTTAAGTTTTTAAGTTTTAAAAGCCTCCTATTCACCCCCCCCTCTAGTCGGCATCCTTGATCCAACACGTGGTATCAGAGCTTGGTCTCTCGATTCATTAGGCTTTACCGCCTAGAGAGAGGATGTCGTCAAGTAGAGATTTTCTTCTCGGTCATACCGGTCGTGCGCCTATCTTTGATGGGACAAACTATCCTTATTGGAAAGTGCGCATGTCGGTATTCCTAGAAGCAATGGGGCTTGATGTATGGGATATTGTTAAACTCGGCTTTACTCCTCCGGTTGATCCGGCAAGTCAGTCTGAGGACGATAGGAGAAAGTTGCATTTAAATGCCCGTGCAAAAAATGCACTCTTTGCCGGTTTATCTTTGAATGAGTTCAACCGTGTGAGCAATCTCACGTCTGCTCATAAGGTTTGGACTACCCTCGAAGAAATTTACGAGGGCACTACAAAGGTTAAAGAGGCAAAATTGCTAATGGTGAGGCAAAAATATGAGACATTCACCATGTCATCAACCGAGTCCGTGGATTCCATGTTTACTCGGTTAAATAACATTGTGAATGAACTCAAGGGTCTTGGTGTTGTTTTTACTGACCTTGAACTTGTGAGAAAGATGCTTAGGGCCTTGCCGGAAAGCTTCGACACCTTGGTCACGGTTCTCACAAACTCCGATCTATCGACCACAACACCAACCGATCTTTATGGGAACCTCATCACCCATGAGATGCACAAGAAGGAGAAGAAGGAAGCGGCCGAACCATCGGAGACGAAGAAGAAAGCTTTGGCCTTCAAAGCTAATGCAAGGAACGATTCAAGCGAAGGCTCCTCCGATGAAGACCTCGCACTTATGGTAAAGAACACCCAAAAACTTCTTCGCAGGTTACATAAGAAGGGTGTCAACATTGACACACGACCGAAGGGGCAAAAGCAAAACAACTTCAAAGACATCATTTGCTATGGATGTCATGAGAAGGGACACATAGCATCAAGATGTCCAAACAAGAACAAGGCGTGGAACAAAAAGAAGAAGTTCTTCAAGAAGAAGAATGAAGAAATCAAAGAAGCTTGTTTTGGAGAATGGATGTCCGGCGGAGAGAGCTCCGACTCCGACTCCGACAACGAAAGAAGTTGCTCAAAGAAGATGGCCGGATTAGCTCTCGGCAATAACAACACTTCAACTAGTTCATCCATGTGCCTTATGGCCAAAGGCGATGAAAAGGTACATTCCAATGATCCATCATATGATGACTTAGTTGAAATGATAACTGAACTAAATGAAGTTTTTGGAAAAACTAAGATGAAGTATAAGGCGCTTAAGGAAGAGCATTCTTCTCTACGCGCTCAATACTCGGAACTTAAAAATTCATATGAAAGCATGCTTATAAAAGATATTACAAATGTTTCATCTAAGGTAGATGCTTCAACTTCATGTAACTTGAATGAATCTCCCTCTAGTAGTCATCACACTCCATGTGTTTCAAATGACAACATCTTAAATGAAAATAATGTACTTAAGGCACAAGTTGAAAAACTTGGAAAAGGCTTAGAAAATTGCTTTAAAGGTAAAGTATCTCTTGATCTAATCCTTAGTAAACAAAAATGTTCTTTTAGAAAAGAAGGATTAGGATATTTTCAAAAGAAAGGAAGGAAACAAAATTCTAAAACTATATTTGTTAAAGCATGCAACACATTTTGTCATAAATGCCATGAAACCGGTCATTCGCATGAAGCATGTCCCTTAATGACTCCAAATTACTTTGATACTTGCTACATGCTTCAAAAATCGAGAAAAGGTTATGCTATAACAAAGTATGTTGGTGCACCCATGTTAAACAAAAAGAAGAAATCTATTTGGGTGCCCAAAGCTTTGATTGCTAACATTGAAGGACCCAAAAAGGTTTGGGTACCTAAAAGAACTTAATTCTTTTTATGCAGGTGAACTACAAGACTGGTGGGAGGCATTGGGTGCTAGATAGCGGATGCTCCGAACACATGACCGGTAACAAGAAGTTGTTCACCTCAATAGAAGACAACTCAAGCGAGAACCAAAAGATTACCTTTGGCGACAACCGTCAAGGAAATGTGGTCGGCTTGGGTAAAATCGCAATCTCAAATGATCTATCTATTTCAAATGTTTTATTGGTCGAATCTCTGAATTTCAATTTGCTTTCCGTTGCTCAAATTTGCTATTTTGGTTTTAGTTGCACGTTCTTCCCAAAAGAAGTTTTGGTTGAAAGTTTAAAAGATAAATCTTTGATCTTTAAAGGCTTTCGTTTTGGAAATCTTTATTTGGTTGATTTTCATTCAAAAGATGCATCTCTTTCAACATGTCTTGTCTCTCAAACCTCAAAAGGT
Organism: Pharus latifolius; assembly: GCA_019359835.1. Taxonomy (NCBI): domain Eukaryota; kingdom Viridiplantae; phylum Streptophyta; class Magnoliopsida; order Poales; family Poaceae; genus Pharus; species Pharus latifolius. The sequence continues at coordinate 67,102,891 of CM033320.1, read as the reverse complement.
TGGCTATGGCATAGACGACTTGCACATGTTGGAATGCATCAATTGAGAAAACTTTTAAAACGTGATTTGGTTGTTGGCTTAAAGGATGTGAATTTTGAAAAGGACAAACCTTGTAGCGCTTGTCAAGCGGGCAAGCAAGTAGCTACTTCACATCCAACTAAGCGTATTCTTTCGACTTGCAAACCTTTGGAACTTCTTCATATGGATTTATTTGGACCTTCCGAGTTCCAAAGTATCGGGGGTAGCAATTATGGTTTTGTGATTGTTGACGATTTTACTCGCTATACTTGGATTTTCTTTATTTCTCAAAAATCCGAAACCCCCGATGTTTTCAAAAGTTTTGCAAAACGTGTTTCTACTGAATTCGAATTATCCATCAAGAAAATCCGTAGTGATCATGGTGGAGAGTTCGTTAATTCAACTCTATTTGATTTTTGTGACTCTCTTGGAATCAAACACGAATTTTCCACATCCTACACTCCACAGCAAAATGGAGTTGTTGAAAGGAAAAATCGAACACTTATAGAAATGGCAAGAACTATGCTAAGTGAGTATGATACTCCTACTCGCTTCTGGGCTGAAGCTGTGCATACCGCTTGCTATTCTATAAATCGGCTTTATTTGCATCCTCTTCTGAATTTGACTCCTTATGAACTTCTTGTTGGGCGCAAGCCAAATATTTCTTATTTCCGAGTCTTTGGTTGCAAATGTTATATTCTTAAGAAAAGAAATTTTGGTGGAAAATTTCAAAGAAGAGTAGATGAAGGCTTTCTAGTCGGATACTCCACCACTAGTAAAGCTTATCGTGTTTTTAATAAAAATACAAGTTGTATTGAAGAATCAGGTGATGTCGAATTTGATGAAACTAATGGCTCACAAAAGGAGCAAGTATCTCATGAAGTTTCAGGTGAAGATCTTCAAGAAGCAATGAAGAACATAACCATTGGAGACATCAAGCCAACAGAGGAAGATCAAGAAGATGATGTCAACGTTGAAAATATTGATCAAGACGCATCATCATCTCATGTTGATCCTCCAGAACAAAGTCAAGATGAAGCAGTACAAGATGAAGAACCAAGGCAACATCAAACGATCACCAAGGATCACCCTCTAGACCAAATATTGGGTGACGTCAGTAAGGGTGTTCAAACTCGATCTCGTATTGCTGCATTTTGTGAACATCATTCATTTGTGTCTTCTTTAGAACCCAAACATGTTAATGAAGCTTTAAATGATCCTGATTGGGTTAATGCCATGCATGAAGAACTTAATAACTTTGATAGAAATGAAGTTTGGACTCTAGTTGAAAGACCCAAAGATCATAATGTAATTGGAACAAAATGGGTTTTCAGAAATAAGCAAGATGAAAATGGTATTGTAATTAGAAACAAAGCTCGTCTTGTTGCTCAAGGCTTCACTCAAGTCGAAGGTTTACACTTTGGTGAAACTTTTGCACCGGTAGCAAGACTTGAAGCTATTCGCATTCTTCTTGCTTATGCATCATGTTTTAATATCAAACTTTTTCAAATGAATGTAAAAAGTGATTTTCTAAATGGTGAAATTTCTGAACTTGTATTTGTTGAGCAACCTCCCGGTTTTGAAGATTCTAAATTTCCAAACCATGTATTTAAATTGTCAAAAGCTCTCTATGGTCTCAAACAAGCTCCTCGAGCCTGGTATGAGCGACTTAGAGACTTTCTATTATCAAAAGGTTTTAAAATTGGGAAGGTTGATACAACTCTCTTTACAAAGAAAATTGAAAAAGACTTGTTCATTTGTCAGATTTATGTTGATGATATTATATTTGGATCTACTAATGAACATTTCTGTCATGAGTTTGGAGAGATGATGTCTAGGGAGTTCGAGATGTCCATGATTGGTGAGCTGAGCTTCTTCCTCGGTTTACAAATCAAGCAACTCAAGAACGGGACGTTCGTGAGTCAAACCAAGTACGTGAAGGACCTGCTCAAGCGCTTTGGGATGGAAGACGCCAAACCAATCAAAACTCCCATGGCGACAAATGGACATTTGGACATGGACAAAAGCGGCAAATCGGTTGACTCTAAACTGTATAGGTCTATGATTGGTAGTCTTTTATATCTCACTGCATCTAGGCCTGATATCATGTTTAGTGTGTGCTTATGTGCTAGATTTCAGTCTGATCCTAAGGAATGTCATTTAATTGCTCTTAAAAGAATCCTTAGGTATTTAAAATGTTATCCCAGTTTAGGCCTTTGGTACCCTAAAGATGCAAATTTTGAGTTAATTGGGTATTCGGATTCTGATTATGCTGGGTGTAAGATTGATCGTAAAAACACATCTGGTAGCTGTCAGCTGTTGGGGAGATCATTAGTATCATGGTCATCTAGGAAGCAAAATTCTGTAGCTCTCTCCACAGCTGAAGCTGAGTATGTGTCTGCAGGCAGTTGTTGTGCTCAATTGTTGTGGATGATGCAGACATTTTTGGATTATGGGATTATCTTTGATAAAGTGCCACTATTATGTGATAATGAAAGTACCATTAAAATTGCTAATAATCCTGTTCAACATTCTAGAACTAAGCATATTGAAATAAGGCACCATTTTATTAGAGATCATGTGGCAAAAGGAGATATTGATGTGAATTATGTTATAACTGATTTGCAACTAGCAGATATCTTCACTAAACCCCTAGATGAATCAAGATTTTGCTTTTTAAGGGGTGAACTGAACATTATTGATATATCAAATGCTAGTTGATCTAAAATAAGTGTATGATCTTTCTTGTCCTCCCACCTTTTTGTGCTTGATGACAAAGGGGGAGAGATTCTTGAGTTTCTTGCTTCATTATTGTCATTGTTTATGCTTAGGGGAGAGATTGGGGAGAAAGATTTTTGTGATATCTCACGATCTATTATTATAAATTCATCATTATAGATTTACTCTCAAATTTCAAATGACTCATATGGGTATTTATATATACATGCATTTAGGGGGAGTTCCTGAATATCTGTTAATTATGCATGTACTTAGGGGGAGTCTTTTGATTTTATTCATTTAAACACTTGTTGTCATCAATCATCAAAAAGGGGGAGATTGTTGCATCTAGGCCCTTTTATGTTGATTTTGATTATTGATGACATTAAGTGTTTCGGACTAACCTTGTCTTTGAGCTATTTCTATGCAGAGCGATTTCTGTAAAGTCTGCAAGTGATCCGGGAAGATTTGCAGGTCACAGGTCCAAAGTCGCAAGCGCAAGGTCGCAATGTTGGCTGTGGTCGCAGTTAAAGGTTGGAAGTCAAGGTCGCAAGTGCAAGGTCACCAAAACGAAAGTTGCAAGGATTAAAGATGCAAAGGACCTGAGATAATATTTGTTTTATTTTGACCGATCTCGGTGTTTGGAGTTTGATCGGTTTAGGAAATTCTTTTTTAGTTTTAACCGTACTATAAAGAGGGGTAGCGAAAGTCCTTCTTTTATCTCCAGCACAAACCGAGAAACTTAGGTCATTGCATTGCATCATTTTGGTTGGATTTGATTTGTTTTTGGTTTGAGAGATTTGGATTTTCAAATGATTTTTTGACAACAGAAGTGTTTTTCATTTTTCCAGAAAGATCTAGGTAGATCTGGTTTTTGCTTCTGTTGACAAAAATGTAACCCTTGAAATTATCTTTCAAACGAGCTATTAAACTATCAATTTGGATTTCTGGATCAAAAGTTATGGATGTTTTTAACGGACTGTCAGTTATTTGGTTTTTCAGTTTAGTTTTTGACAGCAGAAGAGTTTTTGCATTTTCTGGAAAGATCTAGAGAGATCTGGCTTTTTCTTTTTTTGACAAAAAGATAGTCCTTTAAAATATCTTTCAAATGAGCTATTAAACACCTCTTTTGGATTTCTGGATTTAAAGTTATAGCTGTTTTTGTTCAGACTGACTGTCAGTTTGCTGAACTGACCGTCAGTTTGAATGTCAGTTTGTGTTAACTGACAATTGTCCAGAGAGTGTGTTTTTCGGGCCAAAAATTTTTGTACTAAACTGACTGTCAGTATGCCCATGCTGACTGTCAGTTTGGGTTTCGACCACAACTGTTTTTATCTGTGTTTCTATTTGTTTCTGGTCGAGCTAGTACACAAACTGACTGTCAGTTGCGTGTTCCAGCTTTCCTGTTTTGGCTGCAAACGGCTAGCTATTTTTTATCCGTAAATTTTGTCGGCCGTTGTGCACTAAACTGACTGTCAGTTTGCATAACTGACTGTCAGTTTGGGTTGCTGATTTTCAGCCCTAGCTACAACGGTTCATTTGCTTCTTGAGGCTATAAAAAGGGGCTTTGGGCATAAGTTTTCAACAACAAGCAGTCTTCTCTCATATACACTCTTGAGCTCTAGTTTCATATATAAAATCTTGATCTTTTGATCAAGTCGAGTGCTTTTCGATCCACCGAGAGCTTCAGTTCTTTTGCTTTTGCATACACTTAGTTTCTCGGTGCGTGTTTGGAGGTCTAGAGAAGACCTCGCTGCCTGTTACTCTTGGTGAGCGCCCTCACCTAGACGGTTCGGAGGCGTGGCCGTTGATCTCTCTGTTCGGAGATTGTCGGAGAGGCTCGGTAAGTGTGTACAAGGCATCGGTGCTCGCCTTTCCGGAGTGGACAAGGAGCAACCATTAGTGATAATATCCTTTGTGGATATTGAAGCGAGACTCAAGTGATTTGAGTGCTTCAACGAGGATTAGTGGAGACTGGGCGAGTCTCCGATACCTCGGTAAAAATCATTGTGTTCGTTCTCTTTTCCCTTTGCTTATATTATTTGTTCTTTATTTGCTTTAAGTTTTTAAGTTTTAAAAGCCTCCTATTCACCCCCCCCCTCTAGTCGGCATCCTTGATCCAACAGTATCCACTCCCATTTTTTGTGAAACGGTTTGGGAGACCCTAGCCTCTTTTGAGCAATACACCACCCAAATGCAGCACGACCAAACTGAGGGGGCGAAATTCTGTTTTGGCAACAAAAATCATGCCTTAACAATTGATGAATTTGCCACCCTCCTCGGGTTTAAAACCAATGGTTCTTTTTATGGGAATATTGTGTGTCAGACTGACCCCATCTGGGCAGTGATTACCAATGAGGGCCAAGACCAATTTTGCGTGGCAAATCCAAAGCCACTGCCATTTTCAATCCCACACTTCGCTACATGCAACGTCTCATGGCTGACACTTGTTTCAACCGTGATGACAACCAAGACAAGGTTCACGACATCGAGGTCAAATTCATTTGGGCCTTGCTCGGCAAAACTAATCTTTCCTCTGTAGCTTATTTCGCTTACCTCCTTGAGTTTATTGGAAAGGACCTCCACAAGAAAACACCTATTATTTTGGAAGGCCTTCTCACCCACCTCATGAAGGCTCTCGACTCTGATCCCAACGCCCATTAGCACGACTTCCCTGCCACCACTTTGGATATCTTTGCCCTTATCCATATGGGCTCTCTCATGCGGAGGGCGATCACTTTCATTGGCAGGTCAACGGTCAGCCTTCCATATTGCTTCCCCACCCAGCTTGCACTAGCATTTCTACTGAGCGGAACTGGTGCCTTGAGCCATCTTCAACTGATCCTGTCAAGCCTAGCTACGCCGTCAAGCCTTTTTTGCTGCCCACGTATCATTTCACCGCCTTGCATGCCTCCATCAACTCTTTGGGCACTAGTTTCTTCGACTTTTGGTCAGAATTTTCCGATTTCATAGGGCCACGATGGACAACAGGACGGACCATCTCATAGGTCGCATCAATCACCTCTACAATTATCATATGCATGTCGGCCACATCCTCCTGGACAATAGATTTTTTGGCGATGCTTCTCATACCGGCTCACCTTCTTCTTCCAACATCCCCATACCCTCCACAATAACACTACTACCCATCTTAGTACTACTACCCTCTGCCTCCCATCAACGACTGATCACCGCAGTACGCAAGTTTTATTTTTGTTTTCCTTCCTTTTTCTTTATTTTTCTTTTGTTTTCAGGTTTTTCGCTTGTGGCCACTTAGTGATTTGGTTTCATGTCACGCCTTCCACATCAGGTAATATGTATTTTTCTGCTTTTATTGAGGACAATGTCTTATTTAGTTGGGGGGATTATCTTTTTACCTATCATTTCATCATTCCATCATAAAATAAAAATTAAAAAAATTTATTTGATATCAATTCGGGGTGATTAAGCTTTGGGAATTCATTGGTGGGTGAATTGGTTTTGTTGATATATCATATGTGTTTACTGTTATTTAATTTTTTGGCCATTAAAGTTGTACTTGTCTTGAAAATTAATCTTGCCTTATCTGCATTTAAAGTTTTTAGTAACCTATTGTCTAAGTTCAACTTTTTGTTGTTTTCGTTTATACTTCAGAAGCTTATTGCCCTTATTCTTAAAATAAAAATATGTATGAGTACAGTGCGTGTGACTTACTGAGGGGAGGCGGTGGCAAATTATTGACTAGTAGGCCTATTCATAACTGGTTTAGGCTGGTTGGGCTGGTTTTTCAGCCCAACCCGTAGGTGGGCCAGTCGGGTGGTTTGGGTTAATTCTTACCTGGGTTGGGACATTGAAGTTTTTGGTTTGTTTTGGGTTAGGCTTGTGGTTTACACGGGTTGGGCCAACTGGGTGGTTGTAGCTCTCTCTTACATTTTATAGTGGGATTCTCAATTATTACATTCACATTTTTTCATATACTTGTTACAAAAGAAAAACAAAGAACTGTATATAACATATATGATAAACTAGATTTTTTTTTATAATCTAAAACATTTTCTAAATCTAAAACATTCTCTAAATCTAAAACAGTTCTATAAAACATATATGGCACATGCAAACAGTTGTAAGATTTATAATCTAAAACATACTGCAAACAGTCGTTTAGAAACAAAAAAAATTCAAAAGATTCTTATTATACAATAGAAGGATGTCATGAAACCCATAGCAACAGGAAGAATAGATTCAAGTCATAAAATGACTTAGTAAAATAAACATTTATGCTATAAGCTATAAGAACTATGGCTATGAACACCACTGCTTGTTGTCCGGAAATTCATTGCTTTCTAGTATATTCTGATCTATCCAATTGATGAAGTCTGCCTCCTGAATCCAGTCAGCAGTTAAAGAACCTGAAGAAAAATCATGTAGTTCAATAACATAGCAATGCTTAAGGACATATATTTGGTTATATACAACAAGGATGCGCACCACAAATTGCTTTTCAACCAAGAAATATATGATAGGTACAAGATAGAGCTCCACTTATAGCAATAAATTTGGAAAATATGTAAATATTCAATTGTTATAGAAGCATTTCCTTAATTTAACTTGTCCAACTACACTTTTCAATCAAGAAACATATAATATTATGATATTATGATTTCCACATGCTTCCCTGTATTTTCCTCAGCACCATAGCTGCAAATCAAGTAGTAAAATACACATATGCTGAGTGATGAAAAAAAGCATCAAGTTGATAAGCATCAACAATCATGTAGACAAAAACATAGGGAAAAGGACAACAGAGTTTAGATAGCATAGTGTCATGGAAATGCCAACATCAAAAGTGAATATACTCACAGGTTTCTACTTCTATGCACAAGGAACATTTTTATTTGTTTATGCTGTCTTGTACCACAAAATCTGAGGAAAAAGAGCACAAATGCGATTAATATTTGCTATACCAATAAAGAGAGATCATGGTAGATAAGTACAAATAATTAGCTAATTACCTCGCTCAATTTCCTCATAGTTTTGAACTTCTTCCAGTGTTCCTCGAATGTCCATTTTAGTTGGTGATGAGCGCAACCAAATTTGTGCACAAATGAGGGCCTCAACCATTTTTTGAGATAGCGAGCTTCGGAAGGGATCAAGAATTCTGCCACCTATGTTGAAAGCAGACTCTGAAGTGACAGTGGAAACTGGAATTGCCAACACATCTTTTGCTAGTTTAGATAGTATAGAGTACTTGTTTGAGTTCTCTCTCCACCAACTCAAGATATCAAATTAGTCTGTAATCTTCTCACTATTCTCAAATAAATATCTTGATAACTCAGCATTGATTTCTTTACTCTCAATTTCCTCCAAATAAAGAGCAAACTGCAAGGCTAACAAGCTGTAAGGGTTGTCCTCATACTCATCTACATTGATATCAAGTTGAGGTCGAATTGAACTTCTAACTCCAAAAGAACTTGCAACATATTCCACATAACACTCAAATAGACGGCTTAGAGCTTCTTCAATTCTCTCAATTAGCTCCTTAGCTTTCATTTGCTCATATATGCTTGAGAAACAAAACTTCAAATATTTGAGCTTGTACCGAGGATCCATGATGACAACAATAAACAATAAGAGATTCATGTTATTAATATTATCCCATTACTTATTAAATTTTGTTTTCATATGTTGTGACATGATATTCAAATTTAAATCACTTTCTTGAGCAAGTTGAACTAACTTATTGTGCATCAATAAAAACTCCTGAAAGAAAAAACTTGATGTAACATACAATGATCCAGAGAGAAGTACTGTCACATTGTAAAAAAGTTTCAAGAAGTGAATGAGATGTCTTGCATTTTCTCAATCTAGCTCATTTGGAGGACCCTGTCAGCAAAATATGATGAATATTGCTTGTTTTCCTCAGCTAACCTTGCAAATGCTTTCTCAAACTTGGTAGCACTCTCTAACATGAGATATGTGGAATTTCATCTTGTTTCAACATCTAAACACATGAAGTTTTTAGTGGGAATTTTTTTTCCTTTTCAACACACTTCTTGCATTATTCTAATCAACAGGGAGGATCTCAGAAATCTTGCAACTATCCTTATCTTGTAGATAGAGTCAAGATTATTATCTAATCCATCCCTCACAATCAAGTTGACAATATGGGTAGAGCATCTTACATGCAAAAAATCATTCTCCAAAATAGACCCCTCCCAATCTTTAGTTACTCTCTTCAAATAGTGAATTGCACCATCATTAGAATTAGCATTATCAACCGTAATAGTGAAAATATGGTCGATGTCCCACTCTAACAAACATTCTTCTATCTTCCTTCCAATGGTTTCTCCTCTGTGGTTGGGCATTAGACAGAAGTTACGAATTCGTTTCTGAAATTGCCACTCATCATCTATCGAATGGGCTGTGAGATACATGTAATTCAGATTTTGATTTGATGTCCAAGTGTCTGTTGTCTTACAGATTCGATGATGCTTCAATGTATTCTTCATTCTTGCCTTTTCTTGTACACAAAGTTTAATGCAATCCTGAGCCACTATAACTTTGGAAGGAACTTCAAATTTTGGTTGAAGTGTTCTGGAATACCGCTTGAAGTAGTTTCATCAGTTATTATCATCTTCGCAAGTTCTTTGCGATATTCTTCAACATTAAAGTAATGCTTTGGCGCCCCATGCTCATGTCCTTCCGTCCTAGATTCAAATGAAAGCTTGCTTCTTTTGTTTTGTTCCCTGAGTGGAGAATTGGTGCACTGATTCCGCAAATGTTTCCATAATGTGCTAGTGCCATGGAATGATGGATCACATATGTATATTTGCCCATAGTACTTGCAAGTGGCAATAGGATGTTCTTCACTTCTTCCTGGAACAAAGTGTTTCCAAACCTCTAAAGTTGTCTTAGAAGTGCGTCTTCTCTTCATCTTCACATGCTTAGGAATCTTAATAGGGGATGACTTAGATAAATTGTTATCTAGTTGCATCTCTATCTACAACAATAACAAATAAATTGTTTCAACATACCATGCCCATAAAAAAATTAATCTAAAAGAATCTCAAAAAGTCAAAAATTAATTGGCACAATGCAAATAATAAAAATTATACCTGACTTGTAGGACGAGAAGTGGCATCTCTAATTCTCATTATAGGACTTTGACTAGTCCTAATGGTTGAAGTAGGAGGATGCATAATTGAAGAATGGCCTTCAATTTCCACATATTCATCCATCAGTGGTCTATAAGGGAGTTTAGCAACATCAATGTTAAAATTGCACTGTTCTAATAGATCTGTGAGAACTAATGTTTAGCAGCTCTTCAATTCAGAAATTAAAACAGTTAATACATTACTAAGTGACAATTCCATCACTAAGTGACAATTCCATTGACTAACAAAAAATACATTAAGTGATTAACATCACTAAGTGAACATTCCATTCACCAACAAAAAATACATTAACCATGAAGGACATCCTAACTACAAGTATAGGTACAACAAAAAAAATTACCATTGGCTTTTATGTAAAAACACATTTTTGACATGTGGACCGAAACTTGTCCTTAATCACTTCCAACATCTGAGCCACTCGTTAGTATATTCATGTTCAGTTCAATTCCAGTAACTAGTATTAATCAATTTACTACACAATTATAACCAATCCAAATCAAGACAAACATCACCTCACTATAAAATTCTTGTTGCATTTCATAGGTAACCAATAATAGGAAAATATAAGGAGCTTCAGGCAACTCAAGCTCGGCAAGAGATGAGACATAAAACAGTGCTAGCAAATTGGCAAATAAAGTATGAACAAAAACTACCTTGAATCAGGTACACTTGAAAAAAATAGGTATGTTAAAAATCTCCAATAATACATATGTCCATCAATAAATTAAAGGCCTCTATCTCATCTCCAATTAGAATCCAGAATTTACATGATATGTACATTCAGTGAGAATCATGCACAGCTATGTACCAGAATTGGAGATTGCTATGTACTAGAATTAGACTACTTATCATGCACGGCTAGTACATTCAGGTACACTTGAAAGAAATAGCTAGCTATTTGTTGAAATTATCTAGGAGTGATCAAAAGAAAAGAACAGATGGAGAGAAGAATTGGAAATTGCTATGTACTTGGATCCAAGATTGCCCCCTATCACTGGATCTGTGAAAAAAGATGGTGTCCTCCTCTCCTCTTCTTCTCCCTCCTTGGCCAAGATCTGTGAGAAAAAGAGGAGCAGCAGATCTATGAGAAAAAATGGCGAGCCACCAGATGAGCAAGAGGAGGAAAAAGATAGAAGAGCAGGATGAGCAAACACCGCTGCGAGCTGCCGTCACCAAAGTGATCTAATAGATCTGTGAAATAGATTTGTAAGCCACCATCGCGAGGAAGAGATGGCGAGGGAGCCGCAACTACACTTGAAAGTTCAAACTTGGAGATAGACAGTGCACGGCAAGGAGATAGACGACGACAAGGAGAAGCTTGTCAAAGAGAAGGTTGAGGACAACAGTGGAAACACCGGAGAGGATTTCATAACCTTGGTTCTCTTGTGAGTTGGATGGTTTGATATTCTCATTGGGTTCTAACCCATCCTGACCCAGTATCAATTGTGTTTTTGCGGTTTTATTTTCTAACCTGACCCGACCTGGGATCCTACAGTTTGGGCTGGTTTGGCCTGGGTAAATTTGCTGGATTGAGCCTCTTATGAACAGCCATATTGACCAACTGGTAAGGGAAGGTGTACGTAACTCATGCATACAAAAAATGTATCTTTTAATTTGAATAAAACAGTTGCTTAAGTCACATCTTTGTCTAGCCTCTTGCAAGGTGTATGCAACCCGCTGGTGAAGGCAACGGTTTCGTCGACCAATTAGTAAGGGAAGGTGCACTAAGCTATGAGTCTGCTGACACTGGCTCAGGAAACTGACAAAACTACCCATATGAAAGTGCGCTTAAGTAAGCGTCCAAAAAGTTGGAGAATAAAAAAAAAAAATATATAAAATAAATAAGCATGTGTTTACCTATAGCATGAGTGGGACAATTAAGAAGATTTAGTATACTTAGTGATTTCACAATCATTTTTGTTTAGCAATTGTTTATTTTTAACTCTTCATGAGGATCTAGTCAAGACTGTTTAAAAAGGCCAAGTTCCTTCCTTTCTAAGGTTGAAAATTGATGCACTATGTGCATGAATTTAGGTTTAGTTCGCTTTGATTTATTTTTATATACCCTCTAATTTGTCAAGAATCGCCATATTAGTTGCCTATTGCAATTTTTCAATACTATGTAATTCGCAATTGATAATCACCATTATTCCATACTCATTCTTTTCTTGAGGACAAGCAAAATGTTAACTTGGGGGATAAAACTCATATATATTTTTCCCTAAGTTTGCAGCCGTTTCGGCTCTGAAATTGCATTTGACTTGTCATTTTATGTGCATTTTTGCCAATTATTGACAATCTGCTTCTTCAAGTGTGTTTGTTATGTTTCAGGGGTCGAGTGTATCAAATTTGAAGCAATTCTGACAAAAAATGATGTCAAAATGAACATCAAGAAACAAAGGCGCGAAGATTCGAAACTAGTGCACAAGACCAGAGTGGAACACAGGTGTGGGCACACCCATGCTTGCTGTGAGCCCGCACCCTTGGGCATGCTCAAGTCTGTTTTGTACTGTGTTGCGACATTTTATGTGAATTGGATTCGTTTTTGTGCGATTTTCTTTTGTATGAGTTGTATTTGAGTTGTATTGGACCTTTTAGGTATAAATGGAGAGGTAATTGAGTTAATTAGTTTGACATCCACAAAACAATTAAGATTAGTCTTAGTTTAGTTTAGGTTAGTTTAGATCCTCTCTCTCATTAGATTTAGTTTTAACCTTGTTCTTATTGTTCTTCGACCATTTGTAAGTTGATGTTGTCGGCCGCTTTTATTTCATTAATTCAATTTGATACATTATTCATAATTGTTGTTTATTTGTTGTTTCTTATGGATTCTAGTGAGTAATTTTCTCTCTAGGGTTAGAGTTGACCTAATTTGGGGTATGATTTGGACTCGGTTTTGTTTGAAAGTTTGCTATTTTAATTTCCTGAATTTTATTCTGTAAATCCTAGATTTTGTGCTTCATCTACAATATCGCTTGTATTCCACAAGACGATCGGTATTTTACGTTAGGGAAACACGCGACAGTTGCATTCTAACAATAAATCTAGGATTTGGAATAGATTTTTCACCTAGCTGAGTTAGAGCAGCAAGTGCAATGCTCTCTAACTGTTGATTTGATTTGGAGTCAACAACTTAATTTTTCTCATTGGACATATTAGAAATTTTTCTGTCATTCAACTAACCCTTGTCATAAATTGCAATTCAATGGTTGTGGAATTCCCAAAACTCTAAATTTTTCCCTCTGAAATTTAAAACTCTAATTTTGGTAGTTTCTAAATTCTAAATCTAGCTTTCGTAATTTTTATCTGTAGTTTTTAGATTAGCTCTCACAACAGATCTTACTCGATTTAGTTAGTAATTTTAATCTGAAAGATAATAACACTTGTTTCTTGTTAATTCAACCTTCAAGTGCTCAACGAACACTACTCACTTTCAGTTATTACTAAAACACACCCGTTTTGGGCATGGCAGGTACAAATGAGTGTTGATAAGAAAAAGAAATGATAACAATGAGGTGGTGAGGTACAAAGCGAGATTGATGGCTTAAAGGTTCATGCAAGGACCCAGTGTTGATTTTGAATAGACTTATTCTTCTGTTCTGGATGGTATTATGTTCTACTATGTAATGGCACTTGCAGTAGACATGAATTTAACTACGTAGTTAATATATATTGTGACTGAATATTTATATGAGTCAATAGATGATGATATATACATGAAAGTCCTTGAAAAACTTAAAGATTCCTAATATAAAAGAGAGAAAATCCCAACATGTACAACATACAATTACAAAGGTCATTTATGGCTTGAAACAATCGAATAGATTGTGGTACAATCGACTAAGTGAATTCCTCCTGAAGAAGAAATATATCACTAATGACAATTTTCCTCGTGGGTTCATAAAAAAGTCACAGAATGGTTGTTGTATAATTTCAATGCATGTTGATGGGATAAATATTGTTAGAACTACAAAGAAAGTTGGGGAAGTAAACTCATGCTTATAAACAGAGTTTGAAATGAAATATTAGGGTAAAACCAAGTATTTTCTCAGCCTGCAGATCGAGCATTTCCTTGAAGAAAATTTATTCACTAGTCAACCTACTTGAAGAAGATTTTAGAGAAATTCTATATGGATAAAGCTCATCTACTCAACACACTAATGGTCATACGATCTTTAGAAGTGGACAGAGACACATTCAAACCAAAAGAAGACAACTGGAATATTTTAGGACTAGAAGTTCCTTAGCTAAGTGTCATAGGAGCACTAATGCTAGGCTCCAGACTGGTTATATTTTTCTTTGTAGTGGTACAACTATTTCTTAGAGGTTAAATAAACATTGGTCGCAACTACTATAAATCACTAAGAGATAGTTACATTATATGAAATCTCACGTAAATGTGTATGATTGAGATATTTGATACAACACATTCAACAATCTTGTGGTATTGTGACAAATAATATTACCTATTGTCCAATATGAGAATAATACTACATGTATTGCACAAATGAATAATAGATATGTTAAAGGTAATTGGACAAACTCCAAAAGAGTGGTGATATAATTATATAAAAAACTCACTCGATTGACAATAATGCAAATTTGTTCACAAAATCTACTATTTCCATATTTGAGAAATATATTAATGGTATTGGAATATATTGACTGAAAAGACTATTGTCTTTAGGAATGTTAAATAAACAAACACAAACATTTAGAACCTAAAAGTCTTTTATCCAAAATTTACTATTTAATTTGTTGTTTATAACTTAGATCTCAAAGATTAGATTCTGAAGATAAATATTGTACTCTTTTTCCTTAAATTTTTCTCCAATTAGGTTTTCTTAATTAAAAGTTTTTAATGAGATAGCATATCAACATACAAGAATACACATATTATGTACTATTTTCTCGAACTGTTTTTTCTTACTAGAAACGAGATATATGCATGTCGTGATAATGCCCAAAGAGAATGTTATAAATATCTTTATGTGGACATTACCAAAACATTCTTAAAATTTTCCTATTTGTCTACCCCTAGATTTTTCCTATATGTTTCACATATATACAGATGTATTGTGTAAAGAGATAAAAAAATCTAATTAAAAAAGCGCAGATTTCTCTCTTTTTTTTATATTCATCTATTATTATTTGTGTTTGTGATTCATAACAAGACAATCTATCAAATTACAACAATGTAAAAAAAATAGAGTATTGATTATTTTGGAGATTTAGTTAGTAATCACGTCTTTAAATATGTCTAAATCTTCTCCCAATACCTAGGGCAGAAGTCCAGCCCATAACAGGACTTCGGCCCAAAAGAGCTATCCTGACCCATTTCCCGTTTTCTTCCCTTTGGAAGTTCCGTAGCTTCAATAATACAACCCCGTTAGTTGAATCTCGTGTAAGAACATTTTTTTTTTTGTTTCTCAAAAACTTTTAACTATATATTTCCAAAACTCATCATTCCTAAATTACCTTATATATGTCTCAAACTTCTCCAGAATTAAACAACCTCTTGAGCTTAAATTACTTCAAAGATAATGAAAGAACTTTACAACGAGAAAATAGACTACTTGCTGGCCAAGTTGGTTCATGCGGCTTGGTTCCCTTCTGCTTCTTTGGTATTGCCGGGTAAAAGCAGAATTGAAGCCAAAAAGGCTGGTACAGAAGCCAAGATATTGCCCGCTTAACATTTAAAAATGCACCCAAAAAAAAAAAAGGATATAGCTTTGGAAGACAACACTACAGCTCAAACAGCAGTATACAGCACTACGACCTATTTTAGGCGCCGAGCCGCCAATCAACCATTTCATAAACTTCTTCCATTTAATTTACAGGTTAGGTTACACATTAAAATGATAGCATAACAACTTCTACCATGGGGGAAATTGCCGACACAACACATGCCACAGAGCAGGCAGCCCAAACAAATTGTGATGTAAAGGCCTTCTGTGAGCATATTCCCTTTCATCCACAAAATCCAAGCCAGGTGAAAATACCATGCATTCATGCTGCTCCTAAAAAACTGAGGTGTTTTGATGCTTAACCATAGTTTATGCTTCCATTAAGTTAACTAATTCTTCCTGATTGGTCAACTAAAGTACCTACTTGATCTCCACAAAGTGCTCTAGAGATGTTGCCAGGCTCTAACATGTTAAAGAGAATAACTGCAAGAAACAGACATGACGGTCATCTTAACTGAAGAGTAGAAAAACCAACAACATCAGGTCTGGAGGGGAAGATAGACTAACCAGGAATATTGTTTTCCTCACAAAAGGTAACTGCTGTCATATCCATTGTGCTGAATCCTCTTGCCACTAACTCCCTAAATGAAATGTGCTCAAATGGCCCGTTACTATTGCTTCTAGGACAACCATATACATCATCTCCGGCTGTACCTTTAAGGACAGCGTCTGCATTGACTGGTTAACAAGACATCTAGTGAGATCTCTTCCTATAACAGGTGACTTTGTTTTCATCAAAAGAAAACGGATATTAATAAATAGATAATTTATATGCATGTAGTACAAACACTGGGAACAGGTAGGGATGGGGTCCGGGAAGGGGATACAACAATAGACATACTTTCAGAAGCTCTCAAGGCTGCTGCTGTATCTGTTGTGAAAAGTGGATTCCCAATTGCAGAACCAATCCCACCAAAAATAACTACCCTTCCTTTTTCAAGATGGCGTATGGCTCGCCGTCTTATGTATAGTTCCGCAATATCTTGCATCATCAATGCAGTCTGGACTCTTGTCTCAACACCAATCTTTTCTAGTGACGCTTGTAGCAATACTGCATTCATCACTGATGCCATCATTCTGAAACATTTTAAACAGATCAATGTCAAGATTTAGAAGGTTGCAGAACTGAGTGCCGTGTCATACTCATGGATCTTCCATAGCCATAAGATGAAAGAAACCAAAGGTACATATGAAAAATAAGCTACATAATTATAGCAACTACAACAAATATTTCACTTGTATAATTTCCCGCGGAAGTCATTCTGCTATAGCTTATCTAGCAACTCAACGTGCACACCTGTAAACATATCAAAATTTAGAAGCCTTGTTACTTCGATACCAAATAGTTGAAATACAAGCTTTTCATTCTAATCGCTGAAAGATACGACAAATAACCAAGATGAATATTGTTAAATCCATGAAATGCCTTAAGCATGTATTTAGATGCCATGGGTCACATTCAATGATGGTTATTTTGTGACATAAATCTTTTCATGTGTTTCGAGAATCAGAATCCTTAATTCAGCTCCTTTGCCGCTTGATCTCTCCCAAATGAGATAATACATCATGAGTTAAAAATTTTGAACATAAAAGAGGAGTGAGAGCTGCCGTCCATCAATCATCCTTAAGTTAGAAAAGAGGATGTCAACATGCATGAAATAGCATATATATGTCAAATATAAAGGCAACACAGACACAAGAATATATCAGTGTAAAAGAACACAGGCTAAAGTAACTTTCTTGGTCCCTCCCTGATATACATCACATGCATCAAAATAATGGGTTGGAAGGTTAAACAAACAGGTTTAATCTGACAGACTGATGGATTAGGTACAGGGAAAAGCTCACAGTGAAAAAAAATTAGTGAATGAAAAAGAAAGCAATCCTAACAGAGATCTTGTTCTAGATCAATGCTGTAAAATGCTTGATAAGAAGGAATTAAGAGGTATCTGACCAAGCTTAGCTTATCTAATAAGCCGGATTTTTGGACTTATTGGTTTATAAGCCCAGAAAACTGGCTTATTTAATAAGCCTAGAAGTTGTTTGGCACGATTTTGGGCTTATAAGCTTGAAGGAGTGAGGGGGGTGGGGGGTGGGGGGTGGGGGGTGTGTGTGTGTGGAGGGGCAATAAGCCCCAAATAAGCCAAAGAAGCCCGGGGATACCGGTTGCAGCTTATCCCCTCAAATAAAACATCCTTGGCTGGCTTATAAACTCTCAAATAAGTCAGGTGTTTGACCAGGTTTGAGAAGCTGAAGCCCCAAATAAACTTGGCCAAACACCTATTCAAATAATACTCAAGATCATTATCAACTCATTGCCACCTGGTTTAGCTGCCCTGAAACCTCCTATAATGCTATGTACCACCTACCTATACCCTATGAAACATCCATCAGGTTCACCATACATTAATTGAAAGAAATGAGTATGAGTGTGGTCCAAATCACAGCATAGACTAAAAACTGATAATAAGCGAGACACAGAATTCCTGTCCTTGAACTACTGAAAATCAATTTCATGATAGTTTAGATAAGCATATACATTGCAGTAAGAGTTGTGCTCTTGATCTTGCTATTGTCAACACATACTTCTCGAGACTAAGAAAAACTCATTTTCTACATGCCATGTCTTCTTTGGTGTTGCATATTGTATGTTGAAATCTTGCCAAGGAAAGCTCCATTAGCTTCAAGAAGGGGTAACTGCTGGTCATCACATAATCCCTCAAAAAATGGAAGTGATAAAGTGTAATGGATAAAGTTTAGCTGAACTAAACTATTTCAGCTGTCCTGGCTAGACATCTGAAATTTTAGTGAGCAAAAGCATAGTAGCCAACAGGCACGCACCATACATTTTCTAATACCAAAGTAAGATGAAAAGGGATAGCGGCAAGGTAGTGGTACACTAATATTCTCCACCTTTATTATCATAATTTCTTAACAACCTTCGGGTTGAACTAAAATATACAAATGTACTTTACTTACATACTTGTCAAGTTAAAATGCAGATAAAGATTAAAAAACAATCAACAAAAGAAAAGAAAGATCAAATTAACATTCAAATCCAAACTACTCAGAACAACCAGTGTACTACACTAGAACCAACTGACCAAGAGAAAGTCCTACATGTCTACATCTCATGGCAGGCACACTACATCCATTATTATTGCCTTGATGCTGCCTGCAGCAAACTCACTATGATTGGTGCATGTATCACCTATAAACTCTCAACCATATGATGACACCTCTTATAGGTAGCATGAAAACAAAGAATTATACATGAGGCACAAGAAGCATTGCAGGAGATGAAACTATTAGCGAACAATGAGTATGGTTACCCTATTGGATATGTTGCAGCCCTATCAGTGCCTGTTGCAGCTGCCCAAGTGTCGCCACAGAACATATTTCGACCTCCCACGACAATTGCCACCTGATTGGAACCATTACCACCTATCATGTCAAGCCAAGTAATGTTTGATGGCATAGTGTACATTGACAAATTGATCCATTCTGTTTACCTCAACACCATGACTGCTTGCCACTTGAACTTCTCTGGCTATTAGCATAATCACCTGGTACGACCATCAACACAATCAGGACAATGTCTTCACCTTAAACATTTAAAAAGATGGAGGCAGATAATTGATATAATCACCTTTGGGTCAACATTTTGAGGACCTTCTCCTGCTAACGAAGTGCCCCCAATCTTCAGTAGCACCCTCTTCCATTTTGGATTCGAGTGAGGCGCTATTCTCGAGCCAATAACAACGCTAAGCGGCCCAGCACCAGAAGTGGGACACCTGCAATGCAAGTCATTTTGATCATTTCCAACTAAAGCCCCTGATTAATTACAGTAACAGAACAGAGAAAAAGAGAGAGCTTCACTACCAAGTGCCTACCTTTTGCTGTTGTGCTGCTGCTGGTGCCTTGACTTGTCATCGTCAGCGGGGAGGGGCTTGGGGGAGACGGTGGAGGCCGCGTTGCCGACGATGATCTCCATCTTCTTGAACCACGGCCAGTGGCTGGAGGCGATGCTGCCGCCGGCTATCCGTTGGCACTCCACCTTGTACCGCTTCTTGAGGTTGTCGATCTTGTTCTTGCACTGCTCCACGCTCTTTCCCCCGCCGCCCGCCTTGTGCTGCTCCCCGGTCACGTTGGCGGCCACGTCCTCCCAGTCCCGCCCCCTCAGATTCCCCCGGTTCAGCTGCTCGAACCGCTCCGTGTACGCGTCCAGGAGGCTGCCGATCGCGCCGTCGCTCCACTCCTCCCGGTCCTTCCGGTAGTCCACGCCCGCGGCCGGCGCACCCGCAACGCCCCGCCCCTTCTTGCTGCTCTGGCCGCCGGTGTTGCTGAGGTAGGAGCAGTACTCGCCGCCATCACCATAGTCCTCCGCGGCACCCCTGCGCTTGGCGTGGTGGTGGTGGGACGACTTGCGGTCGGGGGCCTCGTCGCGGGCTGCCGAAGAGAAGTGGCTAGTGGCGTCCTCCGCGAAGCAGGAGGGGAGGGGAGGTTTCTGGGGAAGGTAGAAGCCTTGTGGTTGCTGGGGTTGTGGTTGGGGTGGCTGGGCGTCGTCACCGAGGAGGCCGAAGTCGTCGTCGCAGGAGGCCATGGCGGCGTTAGGGTTACGCCCAAGAGCCACTCCCAGCCCCGTGTCGCAGACGACGTTACCATCTGCCGCACAGCTCGCCGCTTACTGGCAACGGAACCGTCACGGCTCTTCCAACGGAACCGTCACGCCCTCACGGCTCCGTCACAGCACCAAATTACGTATGCACCCCTCCCTTGTGTACCGGATATGCTAGAGTGCAGTCAAAACTGTACACAAAAAATTCCACTTTAGATCGACCAGAAGGGGAAAATAGACAGATTTTTATTTTTGATCGTGTTTTAAACCGGATGGCGCAGATTTGCTATAATTGTGCCTCTCCTGGGTGGGGGTCCATTATTCGGACACACAGTTTTTTCTTTGGAAATAGCCAATAATTTCATGCAATTACAAAATAGGAGTATACCCTTTTCAAATAATTCTTAGATTAAAAATATGTAACATGGATACAAATTTAAAACCTTCCCCACCCACCATATGTTAGAGTAGTTTCAAACCACCCCACCCGACCCCCACCCCCACCCCCACCCCCACCCCGCAACTCATCTATCTATCTATCTATTACTAATTTTAGAGTAAATACGAACTCTCGTGTTTATCGAAAAAATCAAGAAATTCCTATATTAATAAAAAAAAGATCCAATCATCTATTTGGTAGTTCTGAGTTATAACGGTCTAGATTTATGAAAAAATTCTTAACTAATATAACTCCAAGACATAATATTAATTTCGGAGTAAATACAAGCTCCCACATTTATCGAAAAATCAAGAAATTTTCACATTAATCGGGAAAAAGAAAAAGATCTGATCATCTATTTGGTTGTCTTAAGTTATAACGGTGCAGATTTATGATAATAATTCTTCACTAACACAACTTTAAGACAAAACATTAAAAATTTGAAATTAAAATCATTAAATTTATGAAATCTTAACCGATACGAACTCTGAATTCTTAACTATATATTACTAATTTCAAAGTAAACACAAGCTCTCACGTTTTTTCGCAAAATCAAGAAATTCTCACATTAATTGAGAAAAAGAAAAAAAATTAGATCATCTATTGGGTGCTTTTAAGTTATAATGGTCCAGATTTATAAAAGAAATATTTAGCTAATACAACACTAAGACAAAATATTAAAAATTCAAAATTAAAATTATTAAATTTCTAACACCTTAACTGATATAAACTCTAAATTCTGAACAAATACAATTCTAAGACAAAATATTAAAAATTTGGAATTATAATGATTAAATTTCTGAAACCTTAAATAATAAGAACTCTACGACCAAATATCAATGAAAATAAAAAAAATTCAGAATTAAAAATATTAATTTCCTCAAATCTTAACTAATACAAATTATAGGACTAATTTTAAGAAAAATTAAAATTTTGGAATTAAAATTTATTAAATTTATGAAAATTTAAGTAATATTATTAAAAAAATTAAAATATTAATTTATTGAAACCTAAACTAATATAAACTCAAACTAAATATTAAAAAAATTTTGAATATATATATATATATATAGAGAGAGAGAGAGAGAGAGTATATAATTTCAGATTCTGTAGGAGTTCTCATATTAACTGAAAAATTAAAAAAATTCTCATGTGAACGTAGGAGTTCTCATATTATCTGAAAAATTAAATAATTCTCATGTGAACAAAAGCGGCTAGATTAATTTTATGAAAAATTAACTGATACAAACTCTAAAACAATATATTAATAAAAATTAAAATTCGGAATTAAAATTATAAAATTCTAGAATTTAGAAATTGTTAACTCATAAGCTCCAAGACAAAATATTACAAGTTTCGAATTAAAATTATTAAATATTTAGAACCTTAACTAATATAACTCTAAGACTTAATATTAAAAAAATAAAAAATCTAAATTAAAATTATTAAAATTTTAAAATCTTAATTAATACAAACTCTAAGATGAATTATTAAGAAAAATTAAAAATTTAGAAAAAAAATTGTTAAAATTCTGAAACCTTAAGTAACACAAACTCTAAGACTAAATATATAATTTATCTAAATTATTAAAGATATATTGTTTTTTAGCTAGTCTCTGAGAAAACTTAGAACTATAAAGAACACTCTAGTTATATAATAAATTTTGGCGATATTGAAAACATCACATTAATTCTGACCCCACATAAAAATACTCAAAATTTCTACATTAATTCTAGAAAAAAATTGTTAGAAATTCCCACATTAATAAAAAAAAAAGAAAAGATTTGTTTCATTTATTATATTTATAACAGGATAGATTTATCATATGAAAAATCATATCAAAAACTAATTCTATCTCTATTATGATACAAATTTATGTGAAAAATTGTATTTAAAACAAATTTTATTTCTATTATAGTATTAAAATATGACATCCTCTTTATATATAGATAAAATTTTAAATCATATAAAGACTAGCCACACAATTATATAAGATTTCGACTAGTTTAATATAATAACCCCACTTCCCCTCAAAACTTGGTGACTATTCCAATTACAACCCTTCTGTCCAATTACTCTTAAATCCTAACCAAAACATCATGTGCGACACACACTGAGTTGGCACCACCAAGTCAACTTTACCCCCATCCCCCAACGATATCCTGGCGTGGATGGGAGGTCAATGGGTACATTACACACAAGGAGGGTTGTGTCAGGTGGTTACAATAAAGAGAGAGAGAGAGAGAGAGAGAGAGAGAGAGAGAGAGAGAGAGAGAGAGAGAGAGAGAGCACTATACACAAGAGAGTTTGTTATCTTAATTTCCAAAATTTTATTCTCTAAATCTTGGATTTTGTGCTTCATCAACAGTATTGTTCATACTCCACAAAACGATCGGTATTCATATGTTAGGGCAATACGTGATCGCTGCACTCTAATGCTAAATCTAGGGTTTAGAAGAAGTTTTTCACCTAGCTGTGTTAGAGTTGCACGTGCGATCCTCTGTGACTATTGATTGAATTTGAAGCAACAACTTAATTTATCTCATTTGAAATCTCGGAAATTAAGTCGTCAATCTATTAACTTTTGCTACAAATCGCACCCGAAGGTTATGGATTCCTAAACTCTAGGTTTTATTCCTCTGAATTTTAAGCCCTAATTTTTGTAGTTTTAGTTGTAGATTTCTAGAACAACCAACACTCACTTGATTTAGTTAGTAATCTTAATCTAAAAGATAAGTTGGCTTGTTCCCTGTGGAATCGATCTTTAAGTGCTCAACGAACAGTTGTTCACTTGTGGTTATTACTAAACGCACATTTTTTGGGCGTGTCAAGTTTTTGGCGTCATTGCCGGGGAACAACGGTAATTGATCTTTTTGTTTAATTATTGCTAAGCTAAATCACTCTTTCTTCTTTCTTTTTTCTTCTCTTTTCCTTTTTCTTTCGTGCACAACTAATCTTTCATTATAGGAAGTGCATGCTTAAACACTCGAATGACGAACTTGTAAAATCAGCTCAACAACAACAATACAAGAGGAGACAGGCAAAATTGGAGGATCATGCCATTAAAGGTGAAAACTCACAAAAGGACCTTATAGCAGACAACTTGAACGAATCAACGAAGATGGCGGAGCAAAAGAAGTTAAAAGACTATGCAACTCCACTCACTAAAGAGTTGCAATCAAGTATTTTGAGGCCAAAAATTGATGCTAACAATTTTCAAATCAAACCTGCACTTTTGAATTTAGAACAACAAAATTAATTCAATGGCATTGCCACTAAAGATCCTTCTTTACGTCTCTAAATATTTCTCAAACATTGTGATACTTTAAAATTAATGAAGTAATGCAGGATACACTTCATTTGAGGCTCTTTTCATTGTCACTGCGAGAAAAAACAAGAGAATGGTTGTACATTATACCACCCGTGTCAATCACAATATAGGATGAGCTTTCGTGTATCTTACTCAGTAAGTTTTTCTTTCTTGCAAAAACAGCTCATATACCCAACCAAATTGCATCTTTTGCTCAGCAAGTAGGAGAATCATTATACGAGGTGTGAGAACAATATAACCAATTTTTTGATAAAATGCCTGCACCATGGTTTCAAAAAATGTCTTCAGTCATTTTATAACGGCTGAACTAAAATACATGAATGGATGTTAACACCAAAGCTGGTAGCGCACTGATGAATAAGAGTATAAATGAAGTGTATGATTTACTTGAAGAAATGACACAAAACTACACCCAATGGGGAACTGAATGAGCTACAACTAGTACAACCAACAACCTTGAGGTACATGTGATAGCTTAATTGGTCGAGCAAGCATCATTTTTATCTAATAAATTAAAAAACAAAGAAGTACTGCTAAATCTTCTGTAAATGTCATTATGCCTGTTTATGAAGTGTGTGACATACAAGGCCCCTTGGTTATGAATGTCAATTTAACCAATCTTTGGAGCGGATAAACGCCTTTCAAGGTACGCAACAATAGCAAGAGAATCTCTTTTTGCATTTATATAATCTTGGGCGGCGGAACCATCCAAATTTCTATTGGATAGGACAAAATCAATAACTGCAACACTTTCCACAACAATAGCGTCCCCAACAACAACAAACATTCCAACAAGGTTCAAATTGCCAAGCACAGAAGCCACCATACCAACAACAACAACAACCATACAGGCCACCGCACCAAAGGCAACCTGAACCATCAAATGTCGAGTGCATGCTAGAAAATTTCCTAGCAAACCAAGAGAAGAAAAACCCGCTATAAATTAGAAGATCAACTCCATTTCTACACATGTTCGTATGCTTGAGACTCAGGTAGCACAATTGGTGAAACCCGCACCAAAAATCCTAATCTTCTTCCTACTCAACCCATTAATTCTCGTTATTCTGAACAAATTAATTCTATATCTAGTTCTGACATTCTTGAAACAAATGATGCAATAATTTTGCGGAGTGGAACAAAACTACCAAAGCAAACACCAACCAAGGATTCAACACCGGCAAGTGATTCACATGATGATCATCCAACTTAGCCAGAAAATGACATCAGTAAGGACACCCAACACAAAAAAGCAAAATCAGGAGTTAACAAGGTAACACATGTTTATAAACCAACTCCGCCTTTTCTAGGACAATATCTCCATTCTAATCTTGACAAGAAATTTGAGAAATTCTTAGACATCTTGAAAAAATTAAATGTGACCATGCTTTTCACTGATTTGGTCACTCAAATGTTCTCTTATGGAAAATTTTCAAAAGATATTCTTACTAAATAAAGGGATTTAAATGAATTGGAACTGTTGCTTTGAACAAAGAATGTAGTTCTTTAATTCGAATAGAATGCCAACAAAGCTAAAAGATTATGGAAGTTTCTTTATTCTGTGCACAATTGGAACAGAACAAATCAAAAGAGCTCTTTGCAATCTAGACGCAAGCATTAGTCTGATGCCTCTCACTATCGCATGACGTTTGTGCATGAGTGAGATAAAAGAAAATAAGAATGGTGTTGCAACTCGCTGATCGTTCCATCAAGCGTCTCAAAGGAATTCTGGAAGATGTACCTCTACAATTCGGTAAATTTTATCTTCCAGTCGATTTTGTCATCTTAAATACGGATGAGGACATTACCATACTAATTATTTTGGGACGACCAATGCTCCGAACAATGGGTGCATTTATTGATGTTCGCGAGGGTAGAACTACCTTTCACATAGGAGAGGAGAAAATATTGTTTAAACTGTCCAAAATTGTTAACTGCACTATGTATGAGGAAACATTTTACAAGATCGATGATCTAGAAGATGTTTTGAAGGAGGAATCACCATTTCTACTCACACATGGAACCGAGATGGATGAAAACTTTGATGATGCAATAGAGGATAGCAGTGACAAGAACGAACAAATCATGGAAGAAACATCATTATCACTGAACGAACGAACCAAGGTAAAAATCTCTAATATCGACACATCATGTGAGACCAAGGTAACGAAACATATACTTAAAATTCTTCCATTCATGCTGAAATATGAGTTTCTTGATGATATGATGAAATGAACCCTATGATTGTTAACGCAACTTTGACCAATGTGCAACTAGAAAAAATGATTTTTCTGCTTAAATTGCATCATAAAGTTTTAGGTTACTCTATTGATGATATCAAGCGAATTAGCTCGAAAGTTTACATGCATTGGATCTCTCTAGTTGATGATAAACAAACCTCCATCGAACACTAACATAGACTCAATCCAATTTTGAAGGAAATTGTGAAAGCCAAAATTATTAAACTGTTGTATGCGGGTAGTATTTATCCTATCTCTGATAATAATTAGGTTAGCCCTGTTCATGTGGTTCCTAAGAAAGGATGTATGACCGTGGTAAAAAAAATGTGGATAATGAATTGATACCTACTAGACTTGTTACTAGATGGCGTACGTGCATTGACTATAGGAAATTGAATTGCGTCACTAGGAAAGATCACTTTTCATTATCTTTCATTAATCAAATGTTAGAAAGACTTGCCAATCACTCTTATTTTTGCTTTCTTGACGGTTTTGGGGTTTTTTCAAATCCCAATCCATCCAGACAGTCAGGACAAAACCACTTTTACATATCTTTTTAGTACTTTTGCTTATAACCAAATGCTATTTGGATTATATAATGCTCTTACCACAATTCAAAGATGCATGATGGCAAGCTTTTCATACTTGATTGAAGAAATAATGGAAGTATCCATGGGTGATTTTAGTGTTTCTGATTCCTCTTTCAACATTTGCTTGCATAATCTTTTTCGAGTTTTGTCCAGGTGCGAAGAAGTGACCATGTGCTTAACTAGGAGAAGTGTCAGTTCATGGTGCAAGAGGGCGTGGTGCTTGGCCACGTCATATCAAGTTGAGGTATTGAAATAGACAAAAACAAGATCAGCATCATTTTCAGTTTGCCGCCACCAGTCATGAAAGGTATACACAATTTTTTTTGGGACATGTAGGTTTTTACCATCAATTAATTAAAGATTTTTCCAAAATTGTTAAACCCCTTACGCAATTGCTTGCAAGAGATACACCCTTTAATTTTACTGTTGATTGCCGTGATGCTTTTAACAAACTTAAGGACGCTTTAACCACCGCACCCATCATTCAACCTCCGAACTAGGAGGAACCCTTTGAGCTCATGTGTGATGCAAGTGATTTTGTAATTCGCGCTATTTTAGGGTAATGAAAGAATAGTGGATTTTGGTCACACTGGCCATGCTGCTCTTAAGTATATTTTGACCAACAAAGAGATGAAACCGAGGCTAGCACAATGGATTTTGTTGCTGCAAGAGTTTAACCTAGAAATTAAGGATAAGAAAGGTGCCGAGAACGTTATCACCAATCATCTTTCAAGACTCTACATCGACACACCCAACATTTTGATCAATAATGCCTTACCTGACGAGCACCTCTACTCTCTTCCAACAAAAGAGCCATGGTATGCCGAAATTGCAAATTATTTGTTTAACCATGAATTCCCTCCAGGTATGAACTATCAACAGTGGATGCGTTTCCTCTATGACGTCCAACACTATTACTGGGATGATCCGCACTTGTTCAAAAAAGGTGTCGATTATATTTACTAACGATGTGTTCCCTATCACAAGATTGAAAGTGTACTGCAACATTGCCACTCTCAACCCTGTAGAGGATATGCGGGAGCTTCTAAAATGGAGGCTAAGGTATTGCAATCCCATTTGTTCTGACCCTCTCTTTTCAAGGGTGCATATAATTTTGTCTAGTTTTGCGATCATTGTCAATGGTCAGGTAATTTGAGTAAACATAACGAGCTACCTCTAACAAAAATTCTGGAAATGGAACTTTTTGATGTTTGGAGCATAGACTATATGCGATCTTTTCCTTCTTCTCTAGGAAATACTTATATTTTGGTCACAGTTGATTATGTTTAAGTGATTAGAGATTGTCTCTACGCCAAACAAATGATTCAAAATGTATGATAAATATTTTTAAAATAGTCATCTTTTCTAGATTTGGTATATCGTGAGCGGTGATTAGTGATGGCGGTGCACATTTCACTAATTACCAATTCCAAACATTATTAATGAAATATGGTATACCACATAAAGTTGCTTTGCCTTCCTGATGTACTCTGGGCGTATTGCACTGCATTCAAAACATCAATTGGTATGACTCCATACAAAATTGTTTATGGAAAAAATTGTCACTTGTTGAATTGTCACACAGGGCATTTTGGGCACTTAAGGAGTTAAATTAGAATTATGCTAGCGGAGCGGAAGCTCATCCTCGACTTGCACAAACTAGAAGAAATTCAGAATGATTTTTATGAAAACACCATGATTTATAAGGGCAATACAAAAAAATGGTATCATAAGTGGATCCACAACTGTGACTCCCGAGAAGGTGATCTAGTTTTAGTATTTAATTCATGGTTGAAACTGTTTCTCGGAAAGCTAAAATCACGATGGACTAGGCCACTCGTGATAAAAATTGTCTTCCTGTATAAATCCGTCGAATTTTAGGTGGAATATGGAACCACTTTTAAGGTAAACGGGCATCAAATCAAACATTATAACATGGGAGAGCTGGTAAGTGAACTCCATTCGGTTGATTTATTAATTTCTGAATTTTTTTTATCAACCGAGGGCCTTTCTTCGTGCAAGACGTTAAACCAACATTGGCCGAGTGACAGCCTGACACATTAACATCTAACATATTTCTCTACGTTCATAGGGACAAAAGAACATATCAAAAAAGACCTCTTTTGTCACCTCAAGTAGCTCCTCTTTCTAACAAAAAATCAAAATGCAAAAAAAGCAAAAAAATAAAAACAAAAAATTTTGGCTGCTACCATAGGGGAGCATAGTATGTGGAATGCTCGTGCCTGCAATGAGCACGGGCATGACCACTCTATCAGTCACCTGCTACCCTTCTTTTTTCCTTTTTTTTTCTCTCTTTTCTTCTTCTTCCATTCATTTTTATTTCAAAATTTCTTTCACTTTGTCTCTCTACACACTCCAAACCTCTCATAAACCCCAATTTTTCCACAAAATCTAGCCATTAACTTTTTGATCCGGCACCGCCTACCTCGCGCACTAACAACCTTGGATCTGTGTTTGAAGCTCGGATTGTGACAATGGCGTCACCTCCTCCACCACGCCACAACGTCAAGAGTACGACGGGTCATCGCTCAGGTACACCTTCAAATACATTCTCCAATCTTGATTTCTCACATATTTTCTTCACATATCCCAACCACCTTACAAGATTTATGCACATTAAGAAGAGGCCCTTGGCTTCCTCCCAATTTTTGGACTATGCCACCATTTGATCACAAGGGATTGAGGATGATGTGCTCTCTTTATTCATCAAGTGGGTTGGGACAACATGCATGGTGTATCTGCTCTCGTTTTTCATGAAATGGTTTGGCACATTCTAGTCTCATTCGAGTAGTACCACCATCCGTGTGCCACACAGCAAGAACGACAGGGTTAAATATGATTTGGAAACAAGGACCATGCTTTTTCTAGTGAAAAATTTGCCGCCTTACTCAAATTTAAAACTGGTGGTTCCTTCTACGGAAACCTCGTGTGTAACACTAGCCTTATTTTGACAGTAATCACAAATGAGGGGCAAGACCAATTTTGCCCCAAAAAATCCAAGGCTGCTGATTGTGGTTGCCCGTTTAGCTTTCGTGTTCTGTTGGGAAAAATTATTTCCTAAGATCTAGTTGATGCCCATGTTGCCCCTTTTATGTAATGTTTGTATTAAGACCACCAGACTGTAACTCTATACTTATGACAGTTATGAAATGTAATTTAAGTTGGACACCACTATACTCCTATGTATGACTGAATCCTGAGTAGTCAGGATGTGAACACACCCCGTGACCCGCTGCAACGGGCGAGGTCCCCACAATGTACATTGTTTGTTCTTATTAGTGCCACTTTCATGACCAAATAGGAATATGCAAGAGCTACTTATACCAAGCTTGTTTCAGTCTCATATCACTTGCCAAACAAGCATATTCCATTCATGACAAAATATGCATAGTTCTTATAGAATGAACATATGAATATGCATATTTCTTACAATTTTAACATATGACCATTTTCATTCATGACAAATACTATTCACAAAACATCCATTTTCATTCATGGAAGCTATATGTCCAAACATACTCATGATTCAAACTGATACTATTAGGAAAACATCTACTTTCATTCCTAGCACCATATTTTCATATGATAGTATTACTGAGTTGCTCATATTACAACCATGGGTCATACCACAAAAAGGATAAGATGTATATGACTGAATTTACCCCCTAAGTCCTAACTAGCAATACATCAAAGACAACAAATACACACGGGCCAAACCAAGCCACCATCTTATAAGCATCTTGCTTGTAGCTTGTCAGATTTTGGTACATCTCTTCCTTAATCTTGTTGACCTCCTTCTTTAGCTGCTTCATCTCTTCATTTAGTCTAATTTCACTTACAAGGATCCTATCCACTTCCTTCTCCCATTTGCTTGATTCGTCTTCAACTTTATTCTTCTACCTTAAAGCTTGGTTAAAGCTACATAGCTCATGTCATCCTAGTCCGGATCCAACCATTCAAAGTACTGGCATCGCTCATCTACTTGCATAATGAATTCCATTGTCACATTGCCCTGTATCCAACAATTTAGCATTATTTAGCATACGACCAACTTACCAGATCATGCCCACATGAAGCAATGTTCTCCCTAGGTTATCAACCATCCAAGAGGTTCTAACTCGTGTCACCGACCCATGAAAGCAAGTCTTCTTTTCCTCTTGGCAAGGTTCACTGCTGGCATTGCTCTCCAATACAATGGGGTACTACCCTCCCCTCCCCTGCGAACCCCCATGCATCAAATCAAGAACAATATAGTCCATCCAAACAAAAGTGCACTTTTCCTAACAAACGTTTACTCAACATTTATCAAAACCCTAATCCCAAATGACATACCTACTGAAACCCTAGTACCAAACCCCAAATGCTATACTTCCCAAACCCTAATCTTGAATCTCAAACCCAAATTGCCTACATGCCCAAACTCTACTCTCAAATCCCAAATGCAAGAC
This sequence comes from Pharus latifolius, assembly GCA_019359835.1. Classification (NCBI taxonomy): domain Eukaryota; kingdom Viridiplantae; phylum Streptophyta; class Magnoliopsida; order Poales; family Poaceae; genus Pharus; species Pharus latifolius. The sequence goes on along the minus strand of CM033320.1, from coordinate 67,071,570 downwards.
CCAAATCCCACACCCACCAAAAGGGATTACTTACTTGGACATCTGATAAGCATATTATTTATATACATTTTCCCCTAAGTTTATAGCTATTTTTGGCTCTGAAAATACATTTGACTAGTCATTTTATGTGTTTTTTAAGATATCGATAATCCGCTTCGATGAGTATGTTTGTTATGTTTCAGAGATTAAGTGTATCAATTTGAAGTAATTTTGACAAAAGGGTAAAGCCAAAACAAATTCCGAGAAATGAAGACGCGAAGATTCAAAACCAGGGCACACAACTAGAGTTGAGCACAAGCTGGGGCACACCCGTGCTCACTACGATCATGCCCATGCCCTAGGGTGTGTTGGTTGTTGTCCCAAGCCGCGTCGTGTTATTTTATCAGATTTTGAACTCATTTTTGTGCGAATTTTCTTTGTAGGAGTTGTCGGCATAAATAGAGATACTTTTGGTTTGGTTTAGCATCTAGGAAAGTTTATTTTAGTCCCCCCTCTCTAATTTAGGTTAGTTTTTAGTCTAATTTTCTTTCTAGTTTTCTGTCATCGATGATTTGTAAACCGTCCTAGATGGATGATCTTATTTCATCAATAAAACATGGTATATTTTCTTTAATTCTTTGTTTCTCACTAGTTTTTATGGATTTTTCTAAGTAATTTTCCTCTAGGATTAGGGATGATCTAATTCGAAGGGCACGATTTGGCATTTGGTTTGTTCTAAAGATTGTTGATTTAATTACTCGAGTTCTTGTACCCTAAACCCTAATTCGCGTGTCATATTCGGTATCGTTCGTACGTCATGAGACGATCGATATTTGTACATTAGGGAAACACGCGACTGCTATTTCCTAATGACTAATTTAGGGTTTGGGAAGAGTTTTGCATTCAGTTGAGTTAGAGCAACGTTTGCGAGCTCCTATAACTGTTGAATGGATTTGGAGCCATCAATTTTATCTGTCTCGTTGAGAATTTTGGTAATCAATTTGTCAATTTACTTCCATGCCATGAATCGTACTAATGGTTATGGAATTCTTGAAACTCTAGGTTTTTCTCTCTGAATTTCTAAACCCTAGTTTTCGTAGTATTTAGTTGTAGTTTTCTAGATTAGCTCTCAAAACAACACTCGCTTGATTTAGCTTAGTAATTTTGATCCAAAATTGAGTTTTTTTTCTTGTGAATTCAACCCTTAATTCTCAACAAATATCTATTCACTTACGGTTATTACTAAACACACTCTTTTTTGGGTGTGTCAACAGCATCACCACATGCAACTTGACATGTCATCACCAAACTCAGATCTATTCCCCTTCTTCTTCCTTGCCTCTTGCCAGAACAGTCTCCTTTTCTCTCTTAGACCTTCTCCAACAAGCATACCTAAAAATAGATCTCTATATCCTCATATACATATCTACCTAAAAAGATTCCCTCCCTATATTTTATCTCACTCCAACAGTAATCCCCAAATCTCACTACCAATCCCTAAAAATCAACCGTTTGGCGCGGGGAGCGGGGGAGCGTCCCAGAGTGTTCAACCGGCGGCGTGGGGAGCTTTTGGCGCGGGGAGCGGCGGCGCCGGGAGCTTTTGGCGCCGGAGGAGCGCCGGCGGGAGCAAAAGGAGGCGCCGGTGAGCGGCGGCGCGAGGTAGAGGCAGTGCGGGGAACCGGCGTCGAGGGGAGCCACGGCGCGGGGAAGTGGCGTCGCGGAGGAGCCGCGTGGCAGGCGCGGGAGGAGAGGCGGCGTGGGGTGGGGGCGTGGCAGGGGAGCGGCAACGGTCGGTGGCGGCGGTGCGGGAGGAGCGGTGGTGCTGGCTCGTCTCTGCACTTTCTTCTTTCTCTGTCTATCTCTACATTTGCTGCTATTCCAGGGGCTGGCAGATAGAGAAACAAAGAGGGAAGGTAAAACACTGCTGCACGCATTGAAAAGTATGCAAATTTCTGATGATCGAAGAAGCAAAATTTCGGTACTAGTGTTGTGTTCTTGGTTCTTCTTGGCCATGGGAGATTAGAAGTAATTATTTGTGAAATGTATTTGTATGTAATCAGTGGTATCAGTTGCATCTGCTATAAAAGGTATCTTTGTATTGTGCTAATTGTATGGCAAACCATATTTACTTTCCAACTACTGTTTTACTCAAATTTGCTGGCATCAATTAGCAGTTATGGTTCACAGTAGCAGTGTACAAACTTTGTAGTTTGCAACTATAATAAGTACAAGAGATGAAATTTAGCCTGTTATGTGATGAGCAAACGTGTTCTTGATATTCAGCTGAAATCAGCTAGAAACCTATGTAGATACAGAAGAGTGCAAGTCATTTCATTCATAAACAGTGTTATGGTCTCTGCAAAATCAACAGAAATAATTACCATACTGAGTATCATAATATGCTACAAAAATGATTTCGAGCATGAGAGTAAAATGCTGGAACAAGTAAACAATTATTGGGACATGAAGAATTGAAAATGTATAATTTTGTTTTTCCTGGTACATGTTGGAACGTCTCTTATTTGTGGTTCATATTGTGTTTGTTTGATGTGTTTGATGCAGCCGCGCGGCGTAGTCCGAAGCTCACGCAAGCCTCATACCAGCCATTTGTGATGCATCGCCAAGCGCTACGCTCATTGTGTCTGGGTGGCGATGGGTCGGCCAGTGAAGACGATGACTTCGTTGTGGCGGTTGCATGTGCTGGGCAGGCTGAGCTGGAAGCTGCGAGTTCGGAGCGCCATGGCGGTTCCGTTTTTGGCCACAATGTGGTCGATCGTGGTAGGCAGGACGGCTTTGCTAGGCTGCATAGCGACTATTTTGCTGATGAACCGGTGTACGGCCCAAGGTACTTCAGGCGGAGGTAAGCCTTTGAAGCTTATGTTGTTCGAGTGAAATTTGTTCTTTGTGTTATTGGTATGATATGGTCGGCCACTGTGTCGCGCAGGTTTAGGATGCGTCGTAACCTTTTTCTTCGCATCTTGGAAGCCGTCGAACGTTACGACCCGTACTTCAAACAAAGAAGAAACGTAGCTGGGACCCTCGGTTTGTCGTCGTTGCAGAAGGTAACTGCGGCTTTAAGAATATTAGCAATTGGTGTTCCCGCGGACGCTATCGACGAATATTTGCATATAGCGGAGAGTACTGCTATAGAGAGCTTGAAGCGCTTTGTTCGGGCTGTACTTGAAGTGTTTGGGCTTGAGTACCTTCGAGCACCTAACGAAGAAGACACTACAAGACTGCTCGCCATTGGTGAGCAAAGAGGTTTCCCGGGCATGTTGGGGAGTATAGATTGCATGCACTGGAGGTGGCAGAATTGGCCGAAGGCATGGCAGGGGATGTACATCGGACATGCTCATAGGCCATCATCCTAGAAGCCATAGCATCGTATGATCTATGGATTTGGCATGCTTTCTTTGGTCTACCGGGATCTCACAACGATATCAATGTCCTGCACCGTTCTCCTGTATTTGCTCGGCTTGCTGAAAACCAGGCGCCAAGGGTGCATTACTCAATCAACGGCCATGACTACAACATGGGGTACTACTTTGTCGATGGGATTTACCCCGAGTGGGCAACATTCGTTAAGACTATTCCATTGCCACAGGGCAACAAGAGGAAGCTCTTTGCACAAGCTCAAGAGTCAGCCCGGAAGGATGTGGAGTGTGCTTTCGGGGTGCTCCAGGCCCGATTCGCGATTGTGCGAGGGCCTGTGCGGTATTGGGACTAGGAAACTCTTCGAGACATAATGACTGCTTGCGTGGTATTGCACAACATGATAGTGGAAGATGAGAGGGACATCGGCTACGTTGATTATAACTATGACGGCATGGGTGATGCCGTTAACGCGTCCCACGACCATACTCCGGCCGTGCAGGAGTTCATCCGCGTCCATCATACCATACGGAATCATGAAATGCACAGGTAGCTCCAGGAGGACCTTGTCGAGCACTTGTGGCAGTTGCACGGCGCCGAGTAGTGTAAACATATCCAATGTAATGATTAGTTGGCATGTATTGCTTATAACCATATGTAGGAGCCAAGCGTGTATGCAATGTAATGATTAGTTGCCATGTACTGATTGCAATGTAATGATTAGTTGTCATGCAAACAACAAGTTGAGTAATTTTTGTGGGAGGTTCCATTTCAAATTTGTGAAGTGAATCCTTCATTGAAGAATCAAAATTATTTAAGCAGCAATGTGCAATACAACTTCTAGTAGGCTAGTTGCACACAAGTTGTTTTAATTTTATGCATAGAAGAGTTGAAGCAGGCAGTGAGGGGTCTAGTCAGATACTTCCCAAGAAATGCAAGATACATTTAACACCTTTGTTGTCTTCTGTACAGACAGAGTATTGCTGTCATCAGCAAGCAACGAAAGAAATTATGAGATCCTGTTACTTCTAAAAAACTTGCTGCTCAACAGTCCTTCCTCCTGTTCCAGACAGCCCACCCAAAAATGCAAGATATCTCATCAGTAGTTTAGTTGTTTCAGTCTTACCAGCTCCACTTTCACCACTGACCAAAATGGAGTTGCTCCTTCCCTCATTCATCATTTGCCTGTTTCCTTATTCAAATGTTCAAAATAGCTTTAGCAGCTTGCCAGCATGTATCCCCTAGCTGCACTTACTGGCACCTGATACTAGGTCTTAAATTATGATATCTTACTAATTTTTGTTCCTCTGGTTGCCATACAAAAGTTGTTTGATACCTTTTACATTTGTATCTGGTAATATGACAACTGCAAACAAAAAAGAAGCAAAAAAAAATGTTTAGCAATTTGGAGAGAATTCACCAGATCACAATTCACAGCCAATACACCATCGATATGAGACAAACAGTATGCCCATCGTATCCACAGCTCAACTTCAATAACCAATTTCATTAGTAGCATATAATATGACCGGATTACTATTCCTGCTCGCATAACAAATTCACATTCACATCACCTTTTCTCTCGTGCAATGCAAGAGCTGTGTATGATCCATGCAACCCAGAAGAACCTGCGGCTGTAGGTTCAGATATCTACAAACATCAAACAATATGAGTAAAAAAAAAGTACCAATACCTGCTCTCCTTTGTCAGCTCAAGTTGCCATGGTACATTAGAGTTAAGTGGTCTACAGCACATTCTGGTCTTCGTACAATCATACATCATAGGACATCCAAATGTTTTACTACAAGCAAACCTACAATAGCACAATACATAAAAGCACAGTACATAAAAACACCCAATTGCCCTCAATTTTCCATATTGTCGCGGTCGCTAGCCACAATCTCCCTCTGCTTTAACATGAAGTACTCTTCCTGCCACTCAGAGCACTTGGTCAGATCGACCGACATGATCCACTCCTCATACTCCTTCTTCTTCAAGTCCAGCTTCTCCTTCTCGTACGCCATCTTCTCCTTCTCATGCGCCATCATCTCGGCGTACCGGTTGTCCCTTTTCTTTTCTATCTCCTGCCTACTAAGTGTCATGTCTTGGATGGCACCACTACTATAGAAATGCTTTTCACTATCGGTTAAAAATCCACTCTACTATCGGTTCTCTTACCGATGGTAATCGGCACGATAGTAGAAACGTAGCACACTTCTATCGGTTGAAAACCGTTAGTAAAACATCTACATTCCCAACGTTCACTAATCGCTAACGACTATTTCTTCTATCGGCTCGGATCTAAACCGATAGTATTGTGTAGGTTTTTTCTATCGGCTTGGATATAAACCGATAGTATTGTGCAGGTTTTTTCTATTAGCTAGGATCTAAACCGATAGTATTGTGTAGTTTTTTCTATCGGCTGGGATCTAAACCGATAGTATTGTCTAGATACAGTTAGTACTGGAAACTTTATTCTATCGGTTGTTGTATATGAACCGATAGTACTGGAATATTTATTCTATCGGTTGTAGTATATAACCGATAGTACTGTGTAGTTTTTCCTATCGGTTATGTACTGGACATGGTTAGTACTGGAATCTTTCACATATACATACAGCAATACAGAGATACATTTGATCATTTACAAATACACCAATATTCACATATTGAATTTGTTCACAAATACACTAATACAGTAATATACACATGCATTGGACAGATTGAATTTATTCACATATTGATCGAGTTTATTCACAAATACATCAATGAATCTATTCACATATTGAGTTTATTCACAAATACAGCAATCAACACATTCAATATATATTACACAAGTCAGTTACAATCGATCGTTGATAGCCACTTCTTCCATGACATATTGAGCCAAAATTGTTCGCAGCTCCTTCAATTGAGGCAACTCATATTGCTCTTTCAACATGGCGCTCTGCATATATGCGTGTATGAAGTTATGATCGTACGTCACATCCAATTAAAGTTCGACTTTGAGTTAGAAAAAATGGTTACCTTAGGGAATTGAGCAAAGTTTCTCCTGATAAGGTCATACATGAATCTCATGCCATAGAAGCCACATTCTCACGATTGTGGCTGCTGATGGTACTGAAAAAATTACATATGCAAAGACATAAACCCACATTAACTCAAAAGAACTAATTAAGTTTAAATTGAAAGACTCATCATGAGTACTTCCATCCGTATTAATTACCTTATATTTTTTCCAAGAAATTGTTCTGCCCTTCGACGCGTCATGCCTTCCTCCAGCACTAGCATAATTTTTGAAAGCCCTGTATTTAATTTAGCATTGCCGGTTAATATGTTATCATTAATTAGCTAGTCAGAGAAAAATTTAAAACAACTATGTTACTTACGCGTCTATGTGCCATGTGAGGGTGAAAACATGCGGAGGAATACAAGGTGGCGCATGTGCTTGGTCGTGCTCTAGCATCGTGAGGCTTATTTTCTCTGGGTCGAGGAAACCCACCTTGTCACATGCCCTCATCGATGCCAGCCTATACATGCACTTGGATGCAAAGTAGACATTAGTAAGTAGTGCATACAAAGTGATTAGATTTATGAAATGAACTGTGATAACTTCAGACAACAGTAAACTCACAGGACTCCAGTCCGTATGATGGACATATCAAGCTCCAGCCAGTTGAGGAGGTCGAATAAATCCTCGTGGGCCACCGATATGCTCCCGGCCTCACTGTGAAAATGACCTGGCCTGAAGTGAACTAAGAAGTTGATGTGGCGCCTATACCGGGTTAGGTACCACTCGTGGAGACTTCTGGTTATTTGATCCATATTGCACAGAAGGTACTCCGACACGAGTGGGGACCCGTTCTTGAACGTACCCGGCTGGCTTTGTTTGGCCTTGCCTTTGGGCGGGGAGCGAGTGTATACCTTCGAAGGTTGGGGTGCGGTGCCGCTGGCCTCATTTGATGGCGAAGGGTTTGAGGCCGTCGGAGGAGGCATGGGGGCCGAAGGAGCTCGGTCATGCGTTGTGGCGGGGGTGGTGTCCTCAGGAAGTGAGCTGGTATCCATCGTCCACTTTAAGTACAAACGCATAAGTTAGATTTTGCAAATTGAGTATATTAACTGAGTTGTAAGTTAGAATGGCTAGGGTTTACCTCCTGTAGTCTAACACCCTTTTTGGGCCACTGTATGTACGAGCCCAATGCCTCGCCAATTGTCCGCATTTCGTCTGTTGGGACGGGCAACGGAAAAGAGCTGTAGCCCGGGAGGGCCATGTCCACCTGTACCTTTGCGAATCCAGGCTCCAGAGGTATGCAGTGGATCCGGACATCCTCCCAAGACTGGTATACGACCCCGTTTGCAACCACTACAGGTTTGTCACCTATGTTGATCAATAGGCTACAGCTCTCCGGCTTCTGCAATTTGCAACAATTATAACAGGTTAGCGAAACAATTCTAACGTAACGGGAGTGGCATCAACCGAACTGCATATATAGCTCAAGAGTTGCAATACCTCGATCAGGTCAACCGGATCCACGTGAACCTTTGAGCCGCAACTACTAGGCCTGGCAGCGTCGACCTCGGCAGCTGTTCTCTCTTTCACTTATGTTAGGAACTATGTCTGGTGACGAAATGCACCACTCGGGGAGTCAGGGTGACCTCGCTGGCGATGAGACACCTGGGCCGGAGGTCGCCTCGTCCGCCGTGACCCCGCAGAAGAAGAGAAAGGGGCGAGGCCGGATGACATGCGCGCGTCTGGACAAGCGGGAAAAGCAGCACGTCCAGTTCGACGACAATGGTGTGCCGGAAGCTCCGGACAAACCTGTCGGTCAGTACCGCTCATTATGCGGCAAAGTGGCAAGGGAGCGGGTGCCCATCACCACCTCCGACTGGGGTCAAGTGCCCCCAGAGTGCAAGGATGCGCTGTGGGAAGAAATGCAGGCGGCGTTTCACATTCCCGAGGATCGCCACTTCACCATCCGCCGAAGGACACTGATGTCAATAAAAAAGGCGTGGAGGAACTTCAAGAGCCACCTTTTCAGGCTCTATGTGAAGGAGTCGAAGACCCTCTTCGATGACTTCCCTTTCGTGACTCCCGAGGCATGACAGCAGTTCGTCGAGATGAAGGCCAAGCCAGAGTTCTAGGAGCTTAGTGCGAAGGGCCAGGCTAACCAGGCCAAGAATACCCACCCACACAGACTAGGCAGTGGTGGGTATGTGGGGAAGAAGGAGTTGTGGAGGAAGCAGGACGAGGAGGCTTCCTAGTCTTCGGCCGGCAGTCCTTATGCGGGCATAACGGACGTGCGCGCCCGCAATTGGTGCCGAGCAAGATTGACGATGAACTCCTCCGGAAGCGTCTCTGTGAGTAACCCTGCGGACAGGGAAGTGATCGACCGGCTGGTAAGATTGTCCGATCACGTACTATCCTCGTAACACGCATGCAATGGGCTGTATTGCTAAGTTCTCCTGTTGCAGGTGACGCTGAGTGCGCAGGCGGCATCCGGAGAGTTCAACCCGAGGAGGGACAGGGATATCCTCACAGCGGCGCTAGGAAACAAGGAGCATCCAGGCCGCGTGCGCGGCCTCGGTGCCACTGTGCCTTGGAGGCATGGTTTCCCTGATGATGAGGAGGCGGCTAAGAGGAGAAAGAGATCCCACCAAGCCTGCGATGAACGGCTCAAAGAGGAGATGCGATCGGAGTTCGCTGTTCGGGACAAAGCAATCCTGCAGCAGTTGTCGGAGATGCGGTCCATGTATGAAGAGCTAAGAAAGGCGACCCAGGGCACCCCCCTTCTAGCAGCGGAAGTACCGACCCCCATTCTTAGCCACCGTAGTAGCTGCGCGTCTGCGCCGGGGTCTTCGCAGACGGAGCCCTCTCCAAAGTATCCGGTGTACTTTCTGCAGGTAATGACCGTTTGTCTATGTTAATTCATTCGAAAGTGAAAAGCGGTGAAATTCAACATGTTAATGCGCACTGTTTGTAGGAACCCGCCTCCTGCAAGCTTATGGTGCTGGCCGGTCTCTTCCCGATCGAGGCTGCCCATGGGATGGCGCAACCATGCACGGCGGGGGCCACAATCCATGGTGCCCCTCTATGTGAGGGTTTTGCACGGGTCCAGGTGGACAGTGTCTTTGACCATGGCAAGGGTTTTCCGTTGGAGAAGCCGCCGAACGATGAGATTACCACTCTCGGGGATGCGGTGCACACGTTCGTGCAATGGCCCAAGAAAGACATCATCCTGTATGAGGTAATTCCCCCACCAGTTTCATAATTCGTACTGTAATAATAGCCCTCAGAGTTAGTGTCCTAATACGTAGGTTATTACATCACAGACATCACAGACCGACACACGGCCTACTAGCCAGCATACCCCTCCGATGACGAAGCTGACTCCGACTAAGAGGCAACCATTCAAGAAGCTGGCTAGTAGGGGAAAAGCAAAGAAGAGCCCGGCGAAGGAGAGTGAGAAGAGTGCGCCAGCTCTCATACCGTTCGTTCTGGGGATGCCCATGGCCTCCAATACCGCAATTTCGACCATGGGGTTAGCATGCTAGAGCCTGCATGCATGGTACATGAAGAGGACAAACCAGACCAGGACGCAGCGTCCGACGCACATCATGGTCAAGTACACCGTGGCAGAGTTCCATAACGACATTGGGACCTACTCGGTGACCTTCGAAGACCTGCACAATTTACTGAACAAAGATGCGCTCGACTTGTCAATCCTACGGTCTTGGGTGCTGTAAGTATCCTACTATCCGTGCATATACGGATATATGTCATTTATTAATTGGTTACTTTCGTGCAGCTGCATGACCAACTATGCCAAATCTAAGGGCATACCTGTTGGTTTCTTGGACCCCCAGATGGTCGCCGAGGTGATGTTTAGGACCGACGCAGACTTCGTTGTCGACTACATCAAAAGAGGGTTGCTTGCTCAGGTCGACAAGGAGTATATACTTGTACCCTACAACCAGAGGTGAGTGCTTTCATCAGTACTTCACCCGTAGATTAGTGTCTCCATGTGCACACCCCCAAATTTAGATTAAATTTTTAATTCTTTACGTGTAATATGTAGCTACCACTGGATCCTGCTGCTACTTATTCCGAAAAGCAACAAGGTGTTCTACCTTGACTCATTGCAGAGGAAAGGGTACTCGTATTGCGGCGCACGAGATGTATTCGAAAGGTGATGTGGACCTGTCTTACATGCATCTAGATTTACTGTCCTCAAATTGTCAATTTCAGCTATCCTCAAACTGTCAATTTTGACTATCTACAGGGCTTTCACGAAGTACTTTGCCGAGGTAGGGAGACAACATGAGCGGCGAGCCGATAAGTTTCAGTGGTTACAATTTTCGGTACAAATTTCAACTGGCATCTGTTTTACTTTATAACTTGTCCCCACCTAACTCTCGATCTGTAAATTGGCAGTGCCATCAGCAGCCGGACGACAATACATGTGGGTTCTACGTGATGCGCCATATGTATGACCTGATCATCACCCCTCACCGGCCAGATTTCCCCGAGGTATACAACTGCTCCCCTTTCGGAGGTCATATCTATTGGATCAAGGATGCGGACTAGAGGGGGGGGGTGAATAGGAGGCTTTTAAAACTTTAAAACTTAAAGCAAATAAAGAACAAATAATATAAGCAAAGGGAAAAGAGAACGAACACAATGATTTTTACCAAGGTATCGGAGACTCGCCCAGTCTCCACTAATCCTCGTTGAAGCACTCAAATCACTTGAGTCTCGCTTCAATATACACAAAGGATATTATCACTAATGGTTGCTCCTTATCCACTCCGGAAAGGCGAGCACCGATGCCTTGTACACACTTGCCGAGCCTCTCTGACAATCTCCGAACGGAGAGGTCAACGGCCACGCCTCCGAACCGTCTAGGTGAGGGCGCTCACCAAGAGTAACAGGCAGCGAGGTCTTCTCTAGACCTCCAAACACGCACTGAGAAGCTAAGCGAATGCAAATGCAAAAGAACTGAAACTCTCGGTGGATCGAAAAGTCACTCGACTTGATCAAAAGATCAAGATTTTATATAAGAAACTAATGCTCAAGAGTGTATATGAAATGCTGTTGCTTGTTGTATGAAACTTATGCCCAAAGCCCCTATTTATAGCCTCAAGAATCAAATGAACCGTTGGAGCTAGGGCTGAAAATCAGCAATCCAAACTGACAGTCAGTTTGCCTAACTGACAGTCAGTTTAGTGCACAACGGCCGACAAAATTTACGGACGAAAACTTTGCTAGCCGTTCGTGGTCGAAAAAGGAAAGCTGGAACCCACAACTGACAGTCAGTTCATCAAACTGACAGTCAGTTCGACCACTAACTCGACCAAAAACAAATAGAAACTCAGTTAAAAGCAATGTGGTCGAAACCCCAACTGACAGTCAGTATGGACAAACTGACAGTCAGTTTAGTACAAAAATTTTGAGCACAAAAAACACGCTCTTTGGACAATTGTCAGTTTAAACTAACTGACATTCAAACTGACAGTCAGTTTAGCAAACTGACAGTCAGCATGAACAAAAACAGAGATAACTTTAAATCCAGAAATCCAAAAGAGGTGTTTAATAGCTCGTTGGAAAGATAATTTCAAGGGCTATAATTTTTTCAACAGAAGAAAAAGCCAAATCTGCCTAGATCTTTCTGAAAATTGCAAATACTCTTCTACTGTCAAAAACTGAACTGAAAAACCAGATTTTCAAATAAGTTCAAAACCAAATCCAACCTGAAAAGATGTAATGCAATGACCTAGGTTTCTCGGTTTGCGTTGGAGATAAAAAGAGGACTTTCGCCACCCCTCTTTATAGTACGGTTAAAGCTAGAAAAGAATTTTCCTAACCGATCATCTCCAAACGCCAAGATCGATAAAATTAAAAACTCGTAATACCTGAGGTCTTTCGCATCTTCAAGATTTGCGTCTTGTCTTTTGCTCTTCTGCGTCTTGTGCTTCACTTTAAAGTTGGGTTCATCTTGATCATCTTGTATTTCTTCCCAACTAATCCCTGTATCAATCAATCTCGAAAGCACGATTAGTCCAGAACACATTGTTTTCATTAATCATCAAAATTAGGGTTAGGCATGACAGCCTAGATGCAACAATCTCCCCCTTTTTGATGATTGATGACAACAAGTGTTCAAAAACGAAAATAAATCAAATAGCTCCCCCTGAGTATATGCATCTCATCAAATCAGATCATAAGCCAACACATATACATCAGGGTACCCAAGTCATAGATGTGTAAATATCACAGTCATATCAGAACATACACATCTCAAAACATCATGTATATCAATGTATCAAAGTATCAGAGCTCAAAAACATCATCTCAAGAAACCAAGTCATCATATATATCAGAGCTAAAAGGATCTAAAAAGATAAGCACATCACACACAGACATATATGATAACCAAAACATCTCCATATATATAAAAGATCATCTGTTCAATACATCAAAAGACATAAACAGACTAATATACTATCCAAAATACTTCTCCCCCTTTGGCATCAAGCACAAAAAGGGAGACACAAACGCATATCAGAGCCTAATGCTCATCATCTGAAGAAAATCCTATGATATCTGTATCTCCGGAGCCATCTGGAGATGCAGACGGGTCGACGGCTGGAGACGCCGGAGGAGTCGCCACTGCAACGGGAGCTGGAGCTTCAGCAACGGGAGCCGGAGCTGGAGCCGCAGGAGCTGGATCAGCAGCAACTGAAGCAGAGCTCGGCGAAGACGCAGCCTGGCGGGCCCTCTTGCGAGGGACCGAAGAGTCGGACGCAGGCAGACGTCGCAGTATCTCCTCCTGCTGAGCAACCAAACGAAGCAACATCTGGTGATGCTCCGCCTGGGTGCTGAGGATCTGCTGCTGGGTCTAGAGAACCTGCTGAAGCAGAGAAGGTGACGCCGCAGAAGATCCGGCGCCAGGGTCTGAAACAGGTGCTGGGGCAGACTCCTGAACAGGAGCCTCATCCTCTGAGTCCCCCGCAGCATCATCATCAGATGCGGGAGAATCAGGGCCAGCAGCTGCTGCAGGACGAGCACCGAGCCGGCGATCAGCCTGACCCGGAGGATAAAAAAGAAGAGGATGATGGGGCCTGGGCAACTCAGTGTCCACGGCCCGGATATGAAGAAGCACCGCCATAATATACGGAGCGTATATCAGCTGACGGCGCGGGGAAAGAAGGACGTGCTAAATCTCACTGATGATGAGATCAGCAACGTCGAATGGCTCCTCCTGAAAGATGGAGATGAGCACATGAAGACCCAGATAAGTGACCCTGGCTCTGTCTCCGCTCATGGGGACCAATGTGAGACGGAGGATCCGCAGAGCCAGGTCAACATCGCGGCGCAGACCCGCGATGTGACGGAGCTGAAAGGGGCCGGAATAAAGTATGGCCACCTCCCGACGCTCAAGGTTTGGAAGGGTATGGAGCTGGCGGCCAGAAGGAGGGCGCACCAGTCCAAGCGCGGACTCCAGCTGCTCCTTCGTGACGGTGTAGACCTGGAGGCCCGTCATGAAGGTCATGGAGTCGCGCTGAGGGGATATGAAGACAGTGGAATAGAACTGACGTATGGGCCCCTCAGCCCAATGCAGAGAGGAATCGGTGACTAGGTCGCGGATCCCAACAGAGCCAAACAGGTCTGTGAGGGTGGCGATGCCTGTGCGAGAGGCGATTGTCCCCCACGACAGAGAGCGGTGGGAGAAGATGTGCGCGCGGCTATAGACACTGGTAAACAGGTCTAGGTGGAGGTTGGTGTAGCAAGTGAGAACCTCGCATGAGTCGCAACCAGTGGGACGCGGCGACAGATACGGGTTCACAGAGCGGAGCGTGCGAAGGCAGCTCGCGTGCCAACGTGAATAATCCACGGGCACGCGCTCAGGCGGAGGCGAGGGTCGGTTCTCGGACGTCTGGCCCGATGAACGCTAGCTGTTTGCCGCATTCTTCCGTCGGGCCACACGGCGAGAAGGACCGGGCCGATCAGACATGGCGATACAAAAAACAGAGAAAAGAATAGAGGAAAGGCAGAGACCTGAACTGAGGCAGCTAAAACCGAACAGAAGTGGTCGAGGAAGCAGATGTGAAGAAGACTGCCAAATCGACCACAGGAACGAAGATCAGCACGATAGGAGGTGAACGATCAAGGCACACGACGAACGGGTGAGGTGCCGAGAAGAAGCCGTGAACAGAGGAGCCAAAACGACGAGGTCGAGACCTGAGAGGACGGTGGCGTCGGCGGTGAGGAGCTCACCGGCGACGAGGGGTGGCGCAAAGGGGCTGCGGCGAGGCACGGCGAGGCGGTGGAGCAAACGGCGAGGGCAAGAAGTAACGGCGGCGAGATTAGAAGATGAGAAGACAAGAAAAGGATCGGGGGTTTTTAGGGTTCGGGATCCCGCAACTGACAGTCAGTTTGATAAACTGACAGTCAGTTCCAAACTCAAATACATGGAACTGACAATCAGTGTTCCACACTGACAGTCAGTTCACAGAACTGAGTTTTGAAACTGACAGTCAGTGTATGAGATTGACAGTCAGTTTGGGACTCGAACACGACCAGGAGCTTCGACCAAAATCAAATGCACGTAACTGACTGTCAGTTATGACAATGACTTCGACCAGAGACTAAGACCAGGCTCCTAAGCACTAAACTGACTGTCAGTTATAGGAACTGACTGTCAGTTTGGTCAATTTCGACCAGAAGCAATCTAAGACTAGAGAGAGAATAAAATAATAGTATTTTATACAAACAACACATTTAGCACATCAACTAGCATTTGATATATCAATAATATTCAGTTCACCCCTTAAAAAGCAAAATCTTGATTCATCTAGGGGTTTAGTGAAGATATCAGCTAGTTGCATATCAGTTCTGACATAATTTACTTCAATATCTCCTTTTGCCACATGATCTCTAATAAAATGGTGCCTTATTTCTATATGCTTAGTTCTAGAGTGTTGAACAGGATTATTAGCAATTTTAATGGCACTTTCATTATCACACAATAGTGGCACTTTATCAAAGATAATTCCATAATCCAAAAATGTCTGCTTCATCCACAATAATTGAACACAACAACTTCCTGCAGACACATATTCAGCTTCAGCTGTGGAGAGGGCTACAGAATTTTGTTTCCTAGATGACCATGATACTAAGGATCTCCCCAACAGCTGACAGCTACCAGATGTGCTCTTACGATCAATCTTATACCCAGCATAATCAGAATCAGAATATCCAATTAATTCAAAATTTGCATTTTTCGGATACCAAAGGCCTAAACTGGGATAACATTTTAAATACCTAAGGATTCTTTTAAGTGCAATTAAATGACATTCCTTAGGATCAGATTGGAATCTAGCACACAAGCACACACTAAACATGATATCAGGCCTAGATGCAGTAAGATATAAAAGACTACCAATCATAGACCTATACAGTTTAGAATCGACCGATTTGCCGCTTTTGTCCATGTCCAGATGTCCATTGGTTGCCATGGGAGTTTTGATTGCCTTAGCGTCTTCCATCCCAAAGCGCTTGAGCAGGTCCTTCACGTACTTTGTTTGACTCACGAACGTGCCGTTCTTGAGTTGCTTGATTTGAAGTCCAAGGAAGAAGCTCAGCTCACCAATCATGGACATCTCGAACTCCCTAGACATCATCTCTCCAAACTCATGACAGAAATGTTCATTAGTAGATCCAAATATAATATCATCAACATAAATCTGACAAATGAACAAATCTTTTTCAATTTTCTTTGTAAAGAGAGTTGTATCAACCTTCCCAATTTTAAAACCTTTTAATAATAGAAAGTCTCTAAGACGCTCATACCAAGCCCGAGGAGCTTGTTTGAGACCGTAGAGAGCTTTCGACAATTTAAATACATGGTTTGGAAATTTTGAATCTTCAAAGCCAGGAGGTGGTTCAACAAACACAAGTTCAGAAATTTCACCATTTAAGAAAGCACTTTTTACATCCATTTGAAAAAGTTTGATATTAAAACATGATGCATAGGCAAGAAGAATGCGAATAGCTTCAAGTCTTGCTACAGGTGCAAAAGTTTCACCAAAGTCTAAACCTTCGACTTGAGTGAAGCCTTGAGCAACAAGACGAGCTTTGTTTCTAATTACAACACCATTTTCATCTTGCTTATTTCTGAAAACCCATTTTGTTCCAATAACATTATGATCTTTGGGTCTTTCAACTAGAGTCCAAACTTCATTTCTAGCAAAGTTGTTAAGTTCTTCATGCATGGCATTAACCCAATCAGGATCATTTAAAGCTTCATTAACATGTTTGGGTTCTAAAGAAGATACAAAAGAATGATGTTCACAAAATGCAGCAATACGAGATCGAGTTTGAACACCCTTACTGACGTCACCCAATATTTGGTCTAGAGGGTGATCCTTGGTGATGGTTTGGTGTTGCCTTGGTTCTTCATCTTGTACTGCTTCATCTTGACCTTGTTCTGGAGGATGAGATGATGATTCGTCTTGATCAACATTTTCAATGTTGACATCATCTTCTTGATCTTCCTCCATTGGCTTGATGTCTCTAATGGTTATGTTCTTCATTGCTTCTTGAAGATCTTCACCTGAAACTTCATGAGATACTTGTTCCTTTTGTGAGCCATTAGTTTCATCAAATTCGACATCACCCGACTCCTCAATACAACTTGTATTTTTATTGAAAACACGATAAGCTTTACTAGTGGTGGAGTATCCGACTAGAAAGCCTTCATCTACTCTTCTTTGAAATTTACCACCAAAATTTCTTTTCTTAAGAATATAAAATTTGCATCCAAAAACTCGGAAATAAGAAATATTTGGCTTTCGCCCAACAAGAAGTTCATAAGGAGTCAAATTTAGAAGAGGATGCAAATAAAGCCGATTTATAGAATAGCAAGCAGTATGCACGGCTTCAGCCCAGAAGCGAGTAGGAGTATTGTACTCACTTAGCATAGTCCTTGCCATTTCTATAAGTGTTCGATTTTTCCTTTCAACAACTCCATTTTGCTGTAGAGTGTAGGATGTGGAAAATTCGTGTTTGATTCCAAGAGAGTCACAAAAATCAAATAGAGTTGAATTAACGAACTCTCCACCATGATCACTACGGATTTTCTTGATGGATAATTCGAATTCAGTGGAAACACGTTTTGCAAAACTTTTGAAAACATCGGGGGTTTCGGATTTTTGAGAAATAAAGAAAACCGAAGTGTAGCGAGTAAAATCGTCAACAATCACAAAACCATAGTTGCTACCCCCGATACTTTGGAACTCAAAAGGTCCAAATAAATCCATATGAAGGAGTTCCAAAGGTTTGCAAGTCGAAAGAATGCGCTTAGTTTGATGTGAAGTAGCTACTTGCTTGCCCGCTTGACAAGCGCTACAAGGTTTGTCCTTTTCAAAATTCACATCCTTTAAGCCAACAACCAAATCACGTTTTAAAAGTTTTCTCAATTGATGCATTCCAACATGTGCAAGTCGTCTATGCCATAGCCAACCTTTTGAGGTTTGAGAGACAAGACATGTTGAAAGAGATGCATCTTTTGAATGAAAATCAACCAAATAAAGATTTCCAAAACGAAAGCCTTTAAAGATCAAAGTTTTATCTTTTAAACTTTCAACCAAAACTTCTTTTGGGAAAAATGTGCAACTAAAACCAAAATAGCAAATTTGTGCAACGGAAAGCAAATTGAAATTCAGAGATTCGACCAATAAAACATTTGAAATAGATAGATCATTTGAGATTGCGATTTTACCCAAGCCGACCACATTTCCTTGACGGTTGTCGCCAAAGGTAATCTTTTGGTTCTCGCTTGAGTTGTCTTCTATTGAGGTGAACAACTTCTTGTTACCGGTCATGTGTTCGGAGCATCCGCTATCTAGCACCCAATGCCTCCCACCGGTCTTGTAGTTCACCTTTTCATCGCCTTTAGCCATAAGGCAAATGATGAGCTAGTTGAAGTGTTGATGTTGCCGAGAGCTAGTCCGGCCATCTTCTTTGAGCAACTTCTTTCGTTGTCGGAGTCGGAGTCGGAGCTCTCTCCGCTGGACATCCATTCTCCAAAACAAGCTTCTTCGATTTCTTCATTCTTCTTCTTGAAGAACTTCTTCGTCTTGTTCCACGCCTTGTTCTTGTTTGGACATCTTGATGCTTTCTGATCCGTTTGAGACCTAGCCTTGGTTTTCGCACTAGGCTCACCCAGATTCTAATATGCGGAATAACGGGATCTTACTCGGAAATACCGAAACCCAAAGTAATTGCACAACTCTTTATTTCAAAGAGGGCTTTACACGTCGAACGTTAGGCACACTTGCCTACGTCGAAGGAATTATAAGTGTCTAAAACTCAAATAAGTTCTATGACTCTTCGATTGAATTCCATGATCTAAACTAGACCTATTACAAGGTATTTATAGTCCAATCGTATGAGTACGTATCAGACTTAGAGACCTAAACGTATTAGACTCATATAACTAATCCTAAACAGATAAGCTTAGTTATACACATTCGGATCGGATTACAATTCCGAACAGGGAACGAATTCTTTTTCCTGGTCGCGACCAATCCATGGTCGCGGAGCCGTATGCGATTAAGACTTGGTCGCGAAGCCGTATGCGGTCAGGACTTGGAGATCCTCCCGGATCATGACTCCCTTGTTGAGAAGGAGCCAACCCCTGTTGCGACCTCTCGATCGAACCGGAGATGTGGAAATTGGGCTTGTCCATCTTCTTTGGTGTACCACTTTGCCGCACGTGCTCGTTGATCTTTCCGACCGATTCGAAAAGTCTCCTTGGTGCCACTGCGGGTGGTAGTCACCTTCTTCTCCAGAATCATATCTTCACGTAGAGGTTCGTCTCGTTGATAGACCAAGTCTTCAACAGATGATACTATGGTATCTGGCTCATCATCCAGCATTGAAGGCTCAAAGAGTTTGAGGTGCTCAACATTGACAACCGAGTAAATATCCATGTATGGAGGTAACTCAAGCTGACAAGCATTATTACCCACTTTCCGCAAAATCCGAAAAGGACCATAACGAATGGGTTTGAGCTTCTTACTTTCACCTTTAAGTCTCTCCTTACTCAAATGTAACCATACCATATCACCTTCTTGAAATTGCGCATCAACTCGGTACCGATCATGTCGCGCCTTGTACTTGAGTTGAGCTCTCAGCAAGTTCTGTTCAACCTCACGATGAAGTCGTTGAATACCTTCCAGGAACTTTTGTGCTCGATCCTGATCAGATGCTTCCTTGCTGTTCTGTGCTGAGGTAGGGATCACAAACTCCATATCGAATGGACTCTGTGGTAGAAATTCTAAACAGACCTCAAACGGTGACTTTCCAGTCGAACCATGCACTGCTCGATTAAAAGCAAATTGCAGGTACGGTATGCTTTCATCCCAGGTCTTCGGGTGCTTCGAGTTATATCCTCTCAAAAGATGAACAACTGTGCGATTAACCACCTCGGTTTGACCATCAGTTTGCGGATGAAAAGCAGTACTCCTCTTCAACTTGGTGTCCATCATCGTCCAGAGCGATCGCCAGAAGTGACTAAGGAACCGGGTATCGCGATCAGACACAATAGAAGTCGGCAGTCCGAAGTGTGTCCAAACGTGTTGAAAGAATACCCGAGCTGCCTCTTCTCCCGTGATAATCTTCCGACAAGGTATAAGAACAATCATTTTGGAGAACCGATCAACGACCACGAATAGATAGTCGTTGCCACGTCGGGTCTTAGGCAATCCTCCCAAGAAATCCATGGATATGCTCTCCCATGGTCGTGATGGAACTGGCAAAGGAGTGTACAAACCTAATTTTCGGTTTGCCTGTTTCGAGATGCTGCAGAGACCACAGCCTCGAACAAAACTAGCCACATCTTGCTGCATACGCGGCCAGAACACATGTCGGTGAAGATTTTGTGACGTTTTTGTAACCCCAAAGTGACCAGCTACCTTCGATGTGTGCGCTTCTCGCATCCATTGAATTCGAGGTGCTCCACGAGGTATGCAAAGTAAATTGCCCTTGTACAAGAGTCCTTCTCGACGAACGAACTCCGTAGGTTTCCTTGTTTCGAGTTCAGTCAGTACTGTTTGAAAATCAGGGTCTTCACTATACATAGTGGCATAGTCATCATGACATGAGGGCTCGATCTGCATGAACGCTGATAAACAGAGGGCCGTAACTGGTGGTCGCGACAACATGTCTGCCAATTTGTTGTGTACGCCCTTCTTGTACTTAATCACCAGATTGAACTGCTGCAGATATGACATCCACTTCATGTGCCGAACTTGCTGTAGCTTGGACTGAGTTTGCAAATATTGCAATGGTTGATGGTCGGTGTGGACAACCGTCTCTTTACCCAAGAGGTAGCACCGCCAATGTTTCACGGCCTGATGCAGTGCGCATAACTCCTTATCATACGTCGGGTAGTTCTTCTGAGCTCCCTGGAATAACTCAGAGTGATATGCCACTGGTCGACCTTCTTGCATGAGCACTGCGCCCATCGCGTAACCTGAGGCATCGGTTTCTAGCTCGAATGGTTTCTGGAGATTCGGCAAAGCTAACACAGGCGCCTCGCTGATCTTCCTTTTCAGCAAGAGAAACGTGTCCTCATGTTTCCCTGTCCACTCAAACTTCTGATCGATCCTGGTTAATGCATGCAATGGAGAAGCCACAATCGAGAAGTGTCGGATGAACTTCCGAAGATATTGGCATGCTCCCACAAAACTACGCACATCCGTAACTGTTCGTGGTCGCGGCCACTCGCGAATCACTTTTACCTTATCTGGGTCAATTTGCAACGTACTGTTGCCGACCAGGAATCCAAGGTAAAGTAGAGTTTGCTGGCCGAACTCGCACTTCTTACGGTTGAGGCGAAGTTGATGTTGCCGAAGCTGATCGAACACCTTTTCGACATGAATGAGGTGCTCATCCCACGAACGACTATAAACCAATATGTCGTCGAGGTAAACGATCACAAAGTCGTCGATGAACTGTCTCAATACGTCATTCATAAGACGCATGAAAGTTGCCGGGGCGTTGCAGAGACCAAACGGCATGACCAGCCATTTGAACAGACCTTGTCGTGTTTTGAATGCGGTCTTCCACGTATCCTCCTCTCGGATGCTAACTTGATGATATCCTGACTTAAGATCCAATTTGGAGAAGATAACAGCATGCTTCAATTGGTCTAGCAGGTCATCAATACGAGGAAGGGGGTACCGGTTCTTGATGGTGATCTTGTTCAGTGCTCGATAGTCGATGCACATACGCCAAGTCCCATCTTTCTTTGGTACTAACACCACAGGAGATCCACAAGGTGAACTACTTGGTTGAATGACACCATCGTTCAGCAACTCACCAAGTTGTCTTTTGATCTCTTCATTCTCCAAAACTGAGTTGCGATACATACTCAGATTGGGCAGTGTCGCATCGGACACAAGCTGAATTTCGTGCTCGACTGGACGTTTCGGTGGACGACCCTGGGTAGTCTCGAACAAATCACTGTATTTCTCCAGTAGTCTCGACAAATGACCAGAATCTTCTCGGCACGCCAACGACAACACTGGTCGAGTACCCTCACTTTGTCCAATGGGTCGAATCATGACAAGCACATACTTGTGGCATGCATTAACAATCCGTTTGGCTTGATTTACGGTAATCAAGTTCGAAGTGTTGACGTGGATGTCTCTATTAATCACGAACTTAACTCCGTCTTTGGTGAGGTCGTACTCTTGCGCTCGCCGATGGAAGTGAGCATCTCGATCATACAGATACGGACTCCCAAATATCACTTGACAGATATCGATAGGGACAACATCGCATTGCACCTCATCGATGTACCGTGCAGAGATCGCAAACTTCAACACACACTGACTCGTAATCTATTGGTTCACGTCGGATGTAAACCAACCCAGCGGATATGGTCGCGGGTGTGTGGTTGTCTTCAAACCAAGTCGCCGAACCAGTCCAGCGGAGACCAGATTCTTCTGACTTCCTGGATCGAATATCGCTGCGACCACTTCGTGCTTCACCTGGATGTTGATGGTGAACAAGTCCTCCGTTGGGTGATGGTCGTTCGGTGGATCGGAACCCTTCTCCTTCGGCATTGCCATCAGAGACAAGGTCGTATCCGCCTCATTAACCGAATTCACTCGGACAACTTCTTCGTCGGGTGAAGTCGCAGTAGCCGTGGCTGTTCTTTTCCCTGGTTCGTTTTTCTTTGGCCGAAGTTCAGGATGAAGCTTGTAACATTTGTCCTTGGTATGCCCCGCGACTTGACAATTTTCGCAAAAGGCACCCATGCCCGATTTTGAAGCGTTCTTCTTCGGACTCGGCTTTTTCTTTGTCGAGGTCGCATTTTCCTTCGTGCTTTTGTCGCTGCGGGGTTTATTCTTCTTCTCGATCGCCATAGCAGTTGTGCTCGCGGTCGCAATGTCTTGGACACCGAACAGACTTAGCTCAGTACTGATCGATTTCTGAAGTCCAGATGTGTACTTCTGAAATACCTGAGGGTCGGATAGTGAGATGCCAATGACCATTGCTTGTCGCCGAAACTCTGTCGTATAGTCTTGGACGGTCTGGTCGCGCCGTTGGTACAATCTGTGCCAACGCTCCCATCTCTCCTCAAGGTAACCCATCGGATAGAATTCTTGTCGCAGAAGTCGTTTGAATTGACCCCACGCAAGGTCGTCAGCTTCACCACTGGCGACAAGGGCCTTCCACCATGTCTTGGCGTGGTCCTTCATCTTCAAAGGTGCAAATTTGACCTTTTGAGCGCTACTGAACCCTTTAATGTCAAAGTAGGTCTCAAGTTGGTCGATCCAAGAATCCAGCTTCTCGGCATCGATCACCCCATCATATATGGGTATATCAATCTTAGCGTCAACTTTAAAAGATCCGACAGCTAAGGAGGTGTTGGCGAGGTCGTCGGTCTTGTGGTCGCCTTCGTCTTCATCTTCGTCTGCCCTGCGCAAGTCTTCACCAGTCTTCTCACCCATAACCTTCCCTACTTCAGGAGGTACAATCATGGCCTGCTGCTTAATCCAAGCAAGCACGGTTTCCATATCGGTGGAGAGTTTAGCCACTTGTTCGGCTAGGTTAGCTTGTACGGAGGTATCGTCAGACATTGTCGGAGACGCGGCTGTAGGAACCATCAATTGATCGCCTGGAATTTCGCCGGAAGTTTTGTAACCCTGGCGAGTCTTCACCATCCACAGGATAGGAAAGTTGCTCTGATACCAACTTGATCCGTTTGAGACCTAGCCTTGGTTTTCGCACTAGGCTCACCCAGATTCTAATATGCGGAATAACGGGATCTTACTCGGAAATACCGAAACCCAAAGTAATTGCACAACTCTTTATTTCTCTTTACACGTCGAACGTTAGGCACACTTGCCTACGTCGAAGGAACTATAAGTGTCTAAAACTCAAATAAGTTCTATGACTCTTCGATTGAATTCCATGATCTAAACTAGACCTATTACAAGGTATTTATAGTCCAATCGTATGAGTACGTATCAGACTTAGAGACCTAAACGTATTAGACTCATATAACTAATCCTAAACAGATAAGCTTAGTTATACACATTCGGATCGGATTACAATTCCGAACAGGGAACGAATTCTTTTTCCTGGTCGCGGACCAATCCATGGCCGCGGAGCCGTATGCGATTAGGACTTGGTCGCGAAGCCGTATGCGGACAGGACTTGGAGATCCTCCCGGATCACTTTCTTTCTAGCTTTCTTTGAGCTCTTCTTGCAAGAGTTCACCTTTGTCTTTCTTAGGCGAACCAAGTCGATGACGTCTTTGAGCTTGCTAGTAAGCTCCCGATCCTCCGCAATGAAATCATCATTCTTAATATGCTCGGAGGTGGAATGTATGTCCTTCTCCTTGGACATAGCCTCATTTGACATAAGCATGTCAATGAGCTCGCTCGGTGAAGTGTCGGAGAGGTCACCGTTTGCAAGAGTGGTAATGAAGTCTCCGTAGCGATTCTCCGGTAACACCTTAAGCAATTTCCTACAAATGTCTAGATTGGAAATATTAGCACCATGAGCTTTGAGCTCATTTGTGATGTTGATCAAGCGATCATATATGGTGGAGAGAGTATCATGCTCCAACATCACAAATGCCTCATAGTGTTGCATCAAAAAGCGCACCTTAGCATGCTCAAAGCTAGATGTCCCCTCAAAGATAGACTCAAGGGTGGTCCAAACATCGTGAGCGGTCGAACGATCACTCACTAGTTCGAGCACATCATTGCTAAGGGATCTAAGAAGCACATCTTTAGCATTTGTATTTAAGAGAAGAATATCCTTATCCGAAATCAACGGATAAGTCACTCCACTAAGCTCCATAAATCCAAACTCAATGCCTCAAAATAAGTGCTCATAATAATCTTCCAACAAAAGTAATGTGAGCCATCAAAGTGAGGAGCAATCAAATCAAAATCCTCTACCGAGTCCATCCTTTCTCTCTAGGCGGTAAAGCCCATAAATGAGAGACCTTGCTCTGATACCACGTGTTGGATCAAGGATGCCGACTAGAGGGGGGGTGAATAGGAGGCTTTTAAAACTTTAAAACTTAAAGCAAATAAAGAACAAATAATATAAGCAAAGGGAAAAGAGAACGAACACAATGATTTTTACCGAGGTATCGGAGACTCGCCCAGTCTCCACTAATCCTCGTTGAAGCACTCAAATCACTTGAGTCTCGCTTCAATATCCACAAAGGATATTATCACTAATGGTTGCTCCTTGTCCACTCCGGAAAGGCGAGCACCGATGCCTTGTACACACTTGCCGAGCCTCTCCGACAATCTCCGAACGGAGAGGTCAACGGCCACGCCTCCGAACCGTCTAGGTGAGGGTGCTCACCAAGAGTAACAGGCAGCGAGGTCTTCTCTAGACCTCCAAACACGCACCGAGAAGCTAAGCGAATGCAAATGCAAAAGAACTGAAACTCTCGGTGGATCGAAAAGTCACTCGACTTGATCAAAAGATCAAGATTTTATATAAGAAACTAATGCTCAAGAGTGTATATGAAATGTTGTTGCTTGTTGTATGAAACTTATGCCCAAAGCCCCTATTTATAGCCTCAAGAATCAAATGAACCGTTGGAGCTAGGGCTGAAAATCAGCAACCCAAACTGACAGTCAGTTTGCCTAACTGACAGTCAGTTTGCCTAACTGACAGTCAGTTTAGTGCACAATGGCCGACAAAATTTACGGACGAAAACTTTGCTAGCCGTTCGTGGTCGAAAAAGGAAAGCTGGAACCCACAACTGACAGTCAGTTCATCAAACTGACAGTCAGTTCGACCACTAACTCGACCAAAAACAAATAGAAACTCAGTTAAAAGCAATGTGGTCGAAACCCCAACTGATAATCAGTATGGACAAACTGACAGTCAGTTTAGTACAAAAATTTTGAGCACAAAAAATACACTCTCTGGACAATTGTCAGTTTAAACTAACTGACATTCAAACTGACAGTCAGTTTAGCAAACTGACAGTCAGTATGAACAAAACAGAGATAACTTTAAATCCAGAAATCCAAAAGAGGTGTTTAATAGCTCGTTGGAAAGATAATTTCAAGGGCTACAATTTTGTCAACAGAAGCAAAAGCCAGATCTGCCTAGATCTTTCTGAAAATTGCAAATACTCTTCTGCTGTCAAAAACTGAACTGAAAAACCAGATTTTCAAATAAGTTCAAAACCAAATCCAACCTGAAAAGATGCAATGCAATGACCTAGGTTTCTCGGTTTGCGTTGGAGATAAAGAGAGGACTTTCGCCACCCCTCTTTATAGTACGGTTAAAGCTAGAAAAGAATTTTCCTAACCAATCATCTCCAAACGCCAAGATCGGTAAAATTAAAAACTCGTAATACCTGAGGTCTTTCGCATCTTCAAGATTTGCGTCTTGTCTTTTGCTCTTCTGCGTCTTGTGCTTCACTTTAAAGTTGGGTTCATCTTGATCATCTTGTATTTCTTCCCAACTAATCCCTGTATCAATCAATCTCGAAAGCACGATTAGTCCAGAACACTTTGTTTTCATTAATCATCAAAATTAGGGTTAGGCATGACAGCCTAGATGCAACAATATCAACCAAGGGGAAGTTTAGGGACCCGCAAGGTTCGTATTAGTGCGGCCTTACATTTATTTGTACATCTAACATACTGACTTTAATTGTCGATTACATTTATTTATTCAATTGTACATATTTCTGAGTTCTGTGCTGTATATATGAAATGCTATACAGAGGGGTACAAATATATTTGAGTACTGTGCTTATGAAACTGTATATATTTGAGTACTGTACAAATATATTTCTGAGTTCAATTGTACAAATATATATAAGACTGTATATATTTGAGTAATGTGCATGTATAAAATTCATGAACTGTATATATGAAATGCAATTTGTACAGAGGACATCTCAGACGGTTTGTAAGATCAAAACCGTCTATGCATATTATGCACAGACGGTTTTGATCTTACAACCGTCTGAGATTATAACAGTCACCGATAATGACACTATCACAGATGGTTTTGACCTCAGAGCTGTCTGTGATATCACACTATCACAGACGGTTCTGAGATTATAACACTATCACAGACGGTTCTAACCTAAAAACCGTCTGTGATATTCAAGATTATCACACTATCGCAGATGGTTTTGACCTCAAAGCCGTCTGTGATACTCTAAATACACAGACGGTTCTGAGGTCATAACCGTCTCTGATACTCCAAATACACAGATGGTTATGACATCAGAACCGTCCACGATACTCATATTATTACTGATGGTTCTGAGATCAAAACCGTCTATGTTAGTATGAGTATCTCAGACGGCTTTGATGTCATAACAGTCTATGTATTTTGAGTACCACAAACGGTTATGATATCAAAACCGTCTCTGGTAATCTGAGTATCACAGTCTGTTATGACATCAAAGCCGTCTGAGATACTCATACTAACACAGACGGTTTTGATCTCAGAACCGTCAGTAAAATATGAGTATCGCAGACGGTTCTGATGTCAAAACCGTCTGTGTATACTCAAATTATCAGAGGTCAAAACCTGAGTATCACAGACGGTTCTGTTCTCAGACCCGTCACTGATAATGTGAGGATCCCACGTGGTTTTAACATCAGAACCGTCTGCGAAACTCAAATTATCAGAGACGGTTCTGAGATTAAAACCGTCTGTGGTAGTATGAGTATCACAGACAGTTCTAATGTTAGAACAGTCTGTGAAGTATGAGTATCACAGATGGTTCTGATGTTATAACAGTCTGTGTAGTATGAGTATCACAGACGGTTCTGATCTTATAACAGTCTGTGAAGTATGAGTATCACAGACGGTTCTGATCTTATAACAGTCTGTGAATGGAGAGATCACTGATGGTTGAAAACATCAAAAACCATCTGTGATAGTACATGATTATCACTGACTCGAATATCACTGACGGGTAAGAACCGTCTGTGATGACTGTTTTGACCCGACTGTGATGATGAATTCTGTAGTAGTGTTGTCCAGTCCATCCAGATCAATTACCTGCAAGGACACAGTTGCAGCAAATATTCAGATCCAAAAAATCTGACAAGTTCCACGAATGGAGCTAATTAACTTGCTAGGAGTACACGCTTACGTACCTTGCCAGATATTGTGTTGAAGAAATAACATAGCTTTGTAATTGTCTCTCTGAATTTGACTGGGAGAATGCCTCTGATAGCAATCGGAAGCATTTGTGACATCAGTACATGACAATCATGGGACTTCATACCAACCAGTTTCAAGTCTTTCATGGACACAAATTTTTTCAAGTTCGCAGAATACCCGCATGGAACTTTGACACCATATAGGCAATGACAAAGTTCTGTTTTTTCTCTTTTTGATAAAGTATAGCAGGCCGGGGGAAGGTATGTCCGCTTTCCCTTCTCCAACGGTGCAAGCTCAGTCCTTATGCCCATGTCGAGCATGTCATGGCGAACGTTGATGCCATTTTTCGTCTTTCCTAGAATGTTCAACAACAAACCAATCAAACTGTCACAAATATTTTTCTCTACGTGCATGACATCAAAGCAATGTCGACCTTGTAAGTGCTCCCAATATGGCAGATCCCAAAGAATCGATCTCTTCTTCCAAACATTTTTCCTGGAGGTTTAGAACATTTACCGAACTCAACTTTGATGTCCTTCACGCGCAAGTAAAGCTCTTTACCAGTCACAAACACTGGGGCTGATCCTTTCTCAGGCTTCCCATTGAATGACTTCCTATTCTTACGGTAGGCGTGATGCATCGGAAGGAATCTGCGGTGATCCATGTACACTGTTTTTCTGCAGTTCGATAACCACATGCTTTCAGTTTCATCCAGGCAAATAGGACAAGCCTTGCCTCCTTTCGTACTATACCCCGATAAATTTCTATAGGCCGGAAAATCATTTATGGTGCAAAATATCATGGCCCGCAACATGAAATTCTCTCGCTTATGTGCATCCCACACCCGCACCCCTTCGCTCCACAATTTATGTAAGTCCTCGACTAACGGTGATAGAAACACGTCAATATCATTCCCTGGTTGTCTGGGTCCTGAAATTAGTAACGACATTATGATGTAGTTGCACTTCATACATAACCAAGGAGGAAGATTGTAGATGCATAAAAGAACCGGCCAAGTGCTATGTCGACTGCTCATATTTTCGTGTGGATTCATACCATCCGTACTCAGCCTAAACCTTATATTCCTCACTTCACCGCCAAACTCACCGAATGTTCTATTAATGTTTCTCCATTGAATAGAATCAACTGGATGTCTTAGTTTTCTGTCTTGTTTCCGACCTTCAACATGCCAACGCAAGTACTTCGCATCTTTCGGATTTGCAAACAGCCGTTTCAATCTAGGAATCACAGACAAATACCACACAGTTTTGGCCGGAGGCCCTTTCTTTACCTCATCACATCCATTGTGATAAATTCTGTCCCCATGCTTATACTGTGATGCACCGCATCTTGGACAAACATGCAAATCCTCGTATTCGTTACGGTACAGAACACAATCATTTTGGCATGCATATATTCTTTCGATTTCCATTCCCAACGGACACAATAGTTTTTTGGCCTGGTAAACCGATCTTGGTAACTCATTTCCCTCTGGAAGCATGTCCGCTAACAGATCTAATAGCGCCGTGAAACTCTTATCGCTCCAACCGTTGCTTGCCTTCAAGTTATATAATCTCAACACAGAAGACAACTTTGTAAATTTTGCACATCCGGGGAACAAAGGCTTCTCAGAATCAACAATTAATTTCTCAAATTTAGCTAAATCATTTTCGTTGTAATCTTCTTCTACATCACGTAACATTTCATCTAAATTGTCGTCATCTACATAGATTTCCGAATGAACATTACCAATGTTCTGATCATGATCATCATTACTGCAATCCACTTCCGGGTGCTGCTGAGTGGTAGCGGTGCTCGTTTCCTCAAAATCTTCGCCATGCCATATCCAACGGGTATATATAGTGTGCGTTAAAACCCGACGAATCAAATGACTCCTAATCTAATCAGAGTTGCCGAACCTTTTTAAGTTCATACAATCTATACAAGGACAATGCATATCTTTCTCTCCCTTCTTCGCCTTTTCTTGCTCAGCAAATTTAATAAACCCATTCACACCCTCCAAATACTCAACAGTAGTACGTTTTATTCCATACATCTAATATTCTATCGGCAATGTACGTACACACCGATAGAATATGTACAAAAATTCCTATCGGTAATATGTATTGTGCCGATAGAACCATTCGCCTTCTACAGATGTTTTTGTTACTAGCAGTATTCTTTTTTCGTACCGATAGAAAATATATAGTTGTATAAATACACGGGTATGTCTCTTTCATTCTCACAGTTCATCTGGGGCTCGTAGTCCTAACCCGTAAGCTCCATGGACGGCCGGCGCACCTCTACAGGGGACCGCTGCACCTCCGCACCTCCATCGACGCCCTCTAGACGTCGGCATCCCAAGGAAGGTACGTAAAATTTCTGCAATATTGTTAGATTATTCTAATCCGATTATGGCAATAATTCTGCTTTTTTTGTATCCTTCATTTTGATGTGTCTTCTTTTCAATATGATTATGATCTGTTCAGGTCCTTGGATGATGCTCATGAGGGACAACGTATTTCACGGTTCTTCATCGCAGTACGCTGCCTACGTTGGCTTGTTGGCGAAAGAAATGGTGAAGATCACCGTCGAGAGCTGGAAGGACATGAAGGGCGAGATCTTGGTTGGCTCGGTCGAGAAGATGCTTAAGCCCGGCGTGTTTCTCAAATCAGGACCTATAGAAAGCATCTTACATTTTTTTGCATGCACCAGCTTGTGGCCAGATGCTTACCTGCCTGGAGAAGAAGAATTGTTGTTATTTGCACAGCCATTCTACACCATCACTACACAGAACAACATCTTGGAAGGTAGGTTCTTTTTGTTAATGGAGTTGAGTTAAGTTGAGTTGAGTTGATCGAGTTTGAGTCCGAGGAAATCACCAATACGTACAAATGTATGTCGACGGCAGTTCCAGCTCCTCGGGCGTCTTCGAACTGAACTCCTATGGTTAAGTCCAATGTGGTTCAGACATTTGCTGTTTTGGATGAATGGATTTGTGATGTATCAGCTCTAACTTGTAGTCAGTAGTTGCATTGTGGCAACCTGCAAAGGTTCTCTTTTATGTAAAATGTAAGGGCCACTGGGTCCTCGTTGTGATCTGTTGTTAATTTCAAACGTGGCTTTTCTAATATACATCGAATGTGTGAATTGTTGTATTTGTATATTGTTGTATATTTGTGTATCATGTATTGCTAATTGGGACATGAACTTGAATGTGCAGGGAGTATTTGTGTATTTAATTATATTGGTAGGTAGGTGTGTATTTGTACTGCTGTTTCAGACATGCACTTGAATTTGTGAACTGGCATGTGTATGTTTGTACCTGAATTTGTATTGGTGAACTGGCATGTGTATGTTTGTACCTGAATTTGTGAACTGGCATGTGTAATTTCTTTGGCAAGATGAAGTCCCAAGTACCTAAGAAAAGTATTTTTGTGTCTCCTAGTTAATCCACAAATTAGCATTTCTTGAAATATATTGCTTTATCTTCTAGTTAAGATCCGTTTGATGTAAGCTCTGTTTGATGTTACATTGATATGATTCCTTGAATGTGAGAAATGGCATGTGCATGTTTGTCCCAGTTTGGTACCAGTACCTCCTCTAACGGTAAGTACACATATTTACCGATAGGAAAACACATATATTTGCTCAGTCATGTATATTCTAACGGTAATACACATATTTACCGATAGAAAAACTCTTGCTCGTGTGTTATGCATCATCTAACGGTTCGTACACATATCTACCGATAGAAAAACTCATGTACGTGCTGTGTCATGCATGATCTAACGGTCAATACACATATTTACCGAAAGAAGAAGTCCTGTACTTGCTCGGTAATGTACATTCTCTAACGGTATGTGTGTGTTTTTACCGATAGAATATGTGGGCGGCAAATTACCTAAGTTAGTCTAACGGTTATTTCATGTATTTACCGTTAGAAAAATGTCCATTATAAGGAAAACCCCACTCGACCATTGCTGAGCTGCTTTTTAATTTGTTCTGTTGCACTCTGTGTCCCTCTGTTTGTGACAAAAGTTCCACGCCCGCAGCTACACTGCTAGGGTGATCAGCGCAGGCTGGAGGGAAGTTGATTGCGCCCCTCTCTTTAAGGTACGCTTAATTGTAGACACTTATCTCTCTCTCCCTCTAGATCTCCCTTCCTCTCTACTTGCAAGCTAGCTGTATTGTGTAGTTCCAAGTTTGTAGCTCTAAGCTTGGGAGCTGGAAATGCGTCATGTTTTAGGAGCTAACTAGCTTGTATTGTGTAGTTAGCTAGGTTAATTAGTGTTAATTTCGTCAGGCTAGGGTTCAACACATGTATCTGTTGTAAGAGGCTGTACATGTACATATACATAACTTAATCGGGCAGTTTCATGCATGGCTTACTCGTTAAATTTTGTTAATTGTAGATGGACAGGAAATATTGGATGTATGGAATAAAACGTACTACTCTTGAATATTTGGATGGTGTAAATGAGTTTATTAAATTTGCTGAGCAACAAAAGGAGAGGAAGGGAGAGAAAAATATGCTCTGTCCTTGTACAGATTGTATGAACTTGAAGAGGTTTAGCAACTCTGATCAAATTAAGAGTCATTTGATTCGTCGTGGTTTTAACGCGCGATACACCCGTTGGATATGGCATGGCGAAGATCTTGATGAAACAAGCACCACTACTACCAATCAGCACGACTCGGATGTGGATTGCAATAATATCGATGATCATCCGAATTTTGGTAATGTTCGTTCCGATGTGCACGTAGATGATGATGATGACAATCTAGATGAGATGTTACGTGATGTAGAGGAAGATTACAACGAAAATGACTTCTGTGAATTTGAGAAACTGATTGCTGACTCTGAGAAGCCTCTGTTCCCTGGATGTGCAACATTTACAAAACTGTCTTCTGTGCTGAGATTATATAACTTGAAGGCAGGAAACGGTTGGAGTGATAAGAGTTTCACGGCACTATTAGATCTTCTAGTGGACATGCTTCCAGAGGGAAATGAGTTGCCAAGATCTACTTACCAAGCCAAAAAACTGTTGTGTCCGTTGGGAATGGAAATCGAAAGAATACACGCATGCCCAAATGATTGTGTGTTGTACCGTAACGAGTACTCCAGTTTGCATGTTTGTCCAAGATGCGGCGCATCGAGGTATACGCGTAGGGACCGGATTGACAGTGAACGTCACGAGGTAAAGAAAGCCCGGCAAAAACTGTGTGGTACTTGCCTGTGATACCTAGATTGAAGCGGCTATTTGCAAATCCGAAAGTCGCGAAGCACTTGCGTTGGCATGCTGAAGCCTGGAAACAAGACGAAAAACTGAGACACCCAGCTGATTCTATTCAATGGAGAGACATCAACAGAACATTTGCTGAGTTCGGCGGCGAACTTAGGAATGTAAGGTTCGAGCTGAGTACAGATGGTATGAACCCACATGGTAATATGAGCAGCCGGCACAGCACTTGGCCGGTTCTTTTATGCATCTACAATCTTCCTCCTTGGTTATGCATGAAGCGCAAGTACATCATGATGGCGTTACTAATCTCAGGACCCAGACAACCCGGAAATGATATTGACGTGTTTCTAGCGCCTTTAATCGAGGACTTACAGAAATTGTGGAGCGAGGGTGTGCAAGTGTGGGATGCATACAAGAAAGAGAATTTCATCTTGCGGGCCCTGATATTTTGCACCATAAATGATTTTCCGGCCTACGGCAATTTGTTGAGGTATAGTACGAAAGGAGCCAAGGCTTGCCCTATTTGCCTAGATGAAACTGAGAGCATGTGGCTACGAAACTGCCGGAAAACAGTTTACATGGGTCACCGCAGGTTTCTTCCGATGCATCACACGTACCGTAAGAAGAGGAAATCATTTAACGGGAAGCCTGAGAAGGGATCAGCTCCAGTGTTTCTGACCGGTAAGGAGATTTACTTGCGCGTGAACGACATCAAAGTTGAGTTCGGTAAGCATTCTAAACCTCGAGAAAAAAATGTTTGGAAGAAGAGATCGATTCTCTGGGATCTACCGTACTGGGAGCACTTACAGGTTCGACATTGCATTGACGTCATGCATGTAGAGAAAAATGTCTGTGACAGTTTGATTGGTTTGTTGTTGAACATTCCGGGAAAGACAAAGGATGGTGTGAAAGCTCGTCATGACATGGTGGAAATGGGGATAAGGACTGAGCTTGCACCTTTAGAGAATGGAAAGCATACATACCTCCCTCCGGCCTGCTATACATTGTCCAAGAGCAAAAAAACAGATCTCTGTCGGTGCCTGCACGGTGTTAAAGTTCCATGTGGGTACTCCGCGAACTTGAAAAAACTTGTGTCCATGAAGGACCTAAGACTGGTTGGCACGAAGTCCCACGACTATCATGTCCTGATGTCACAAATGCTTCCCATTGCTATCAGAGGCATTCTCCCAGTTAAAGTCAGAGAGACAATCACAAACCTATGTTATTTCTTCAACGCAATATCTTGCAAGGTAAGTACGTGCACTCGTACTATAAGTTCATTACCTCCATCTGTGGAGCTTAATTAGAAGATTTTTCTGATATGAATATTTGGCGCAACTGTGTCCTCGTAGGTAATTGATCCGGATGGACTGGACGCTTTGCAACGTGATGTGGTTACAACTCTTTGTCAGCTCGAGATGTATTTCCCTCCATCCTTTTTTGATGTTATGGTCCATCCGATTGTTCACCTTATCAGAGAAATTAAGTTTTGTGGACCCGTGTGCCTGCGCTACATGTATCCATTTGAGAGATTTATGGGTGTATTGAAGGGATACGTAAGGACTCGTCGTCGACCCGAGGGGAGTATCATGGAAGGTTATGCCACTGAGGAGGTGATTGAATTTTGCACAGATTATATGGCCGGGGTTGACCTAATTGGCGTTCCTAGGTCCCAACACGAGGGTAGGCTTCAGGGCATCGGAACGATTGGATTCAAAGCTATCGTCCCCGCTCGTGATGTGTACGCAAAATCACATTTTTGGGTCTTACAACACATGACGGAGGTCGAGCCATACATACACGAGCACAAGGTAATGTTATGGTCACAGAATCCTTCGAAGTCAGACGTTTGGGTCAGCAGAGAACATAACAGGAAATTTGCTGAGTGGATCCAAGAAAGAGTCACGCGAGCTGCCGAGGGCTCCGTAAGTGAAACTGTGACATGGTTGGCTAGAGGCCCAAGATTCACTGTAGGGACTTGGCAGGGGTACGACATCAATGGGTATTCATTTTACACAAGAGCTCAAGACGCCAAGAGTAGCACACAATGTAGCGGAGTGACACTGTTTGCTATTTCCGAGGATGCCAGGTCAGTAAGGGCGCTGAACTCATATTACGGTGCTATTGACGAAATATGGGAGCTCGATTACGGATTACTTAAGATTCCCCTGTTTCGATGCCAATGGGTCGAAATCCCTCGAGGTGTTCAAGTTGACAGTTAAGGGTTTACTCTCGTCGATCTTGGTAGAGTCGGACACCAAGACAATCCATTCATACTTGCAAAGCAAGCCACACAGGTATTCTACATCGTTGACCCGGCCAATCCAAACTTGCATGTTGTCCTCCACAGCAAGAGACGTATTGTTGGGGTCGAAGATGTTGTCGACGAAGAGGAGTATAACCAATTCGATGAAATACCTCCATTTTTAGAGGACATTCAATCTATCCGTACTGAAGATATCGACGAAACAACGTATCTGCGAGATGACCACGAAGAAGGATTATGGGTTGAGAACCATTGATGATTAATTTCTATTTCAGGGATAAATGCCAAGCAAACAGCCCACAAGTTCTGCAGCAAGGTGAGGAACTTATCATTAATACATCAGGCAGTACATTTTTCTTTAGAACTTAATGATAAGCTAGTTCACAGCATTAATATATCTCAATTTTACTCCACAGCATGAGTTCTAACATGTACAGTACCTTTATCCTGTAAATACTTAATTCTTCCCTTCAAATAGCACTTGCAAAAATCTCATCGCAGCCTCCTGTTTCTTCAAATTAAGCTCTCCAAAAATCACTTTTTTCTGACGGTATTTTGTTATTTCTACCGATAGAAAAGGACATCCGCTACTTTCATGTGCCTCAGGCACTTCTCTCAGGCACTTCAAAAGTTTTCGAAAAGTTTACTTTTTCTATCGGTATTATTCTATTTTACCGTTAGAATAAATTCGTTAGTCTCACGGTATTTGTTGTCTGACGATTTTTTCCTGTTTTTACCGATAGAAGAATACTCTAGCGCTTTGAATTCTCAACCGTGTCGCCATGCGTCGCCTTGGAAACTCTATAAGTACCTCGCCATGCGTCGCGGTATTTTGTTGTTTTTCTAATTCTCGAACGGTTCGACTCCTCATCTTCTCTTTCACAATGGCAACCTCCATGGGATCGTCAGCCACGCCCTCCCCGGTAAGAACTCTAAATCTCCTCGGTTTACCCCTGTATTGTTAATCCATGTTCAGTTCATTCTTGACCTGTTGATTTGCACAGGGAATAGGAGCCGTGGAAGACACTGCCAAAGTGAAGGCCGACCTGAGGGCCCTCCAAGAGGAGCACAAGCTCCTTACAGACAAGCACACTCAGCTACGGCTTGACCTTGATGATCTCTTCCAGCGCATTAAGCGCATGAAGACGGATGGTGACAATGCTAGGGCGAGGACGAGGCGTCTTCGCGAGGAGAAGAAAGCCGCGGATATGACCATCGCTGGCTGCGGTTTGACTATGAAGGATACCATAGCGAAGCTGAGGGAGGTCGCAGGCCTTCTCGATGCGGTAGTAGTTGATCCTAGGGACAACTTGTCGCTAGAGGAGTCCTGCGTCCTGGCTGCAAGTCTAACTGACTCTATTCTACATGCAGCCAGGGCTAAGACCACCCCTTGACCTAGCATTTTGGGTTTTATTTTTTTTTGTAAGTGATAAAACAACAATGAATGAACAATTTCTTTGTATGTCAATTTTCCAATTTTCCGGCTATCTTCCCTCTTTCTTTATCATTCTGCAGCTTTCAACCACAGTCTGTTTGATGTTAAATTGTGTGTACCTTTTAATTACTCTGACGGTATTTTGTTGTTTTTACCGATAGAAAAAGGGCACCCAATACTATAATCTCAAGCACTTAATTAAAAAAATTTTCTGGGGAAAATTGGTCTCACGGGATTTTATTGTTTATACCGATAGAAAAAGGCATCCACTACTTCAAATATTTTTCCGGGAAATTTACTTGTTCTATCGGCACTATTTTGTTGTACCGATAGAAAAGTACATAATTCTATCGGTATCATTTTGTTGTACCGATAGAAAATTTCCTCTACTACTTTATTACTAGTACACGGCCCTTTAGTTTCCCTCCACTCGAACAGTTCCACCTTAGAGCACTGCGTCTCTTCGAGAGCGAAGAAAACCAGAACCTCCGCCGTGACCACTCACTTCCTCTCTCCCACACGACGATCACCGGCTGGACACTGGTTCGCCACTGCCACCGGTTCTTATTTTCGTCCTTCGCCGGCCGCCGCTGCGTTCTACACCGCCTCTCCATCACCAGAACTGATCGCCGCCGTAAATACACTAATTCGTCGTTCTATTTCCAGCATCTTCTTTATTTGATCCTAGTGTTTTGCACGTACTAATTCTTCGAGTTTTGCAATTACACTAGGGTTCCCTATTGTGTTGGCTTATGTACATTCCGCAGGCAATGTTGATTTAAATTAGGGTTTACATAATATGTTCCAGTGCTGTAATGAACCTGTTTTGAGATTTTAACTTATCTATACTGCTGTATGTGTGATCAATTGTATCCAACTGCCATGTAATGCAGATTATATGTTGGAGGTGTTCTTACACATATTCTATCGGCAGCTCATGTGTTTACCGATAGAAAATATTTCTGCACAAGTAGTAAAACTTAATTTGGATCTGGAAGGACATGAGCCATGCAATGTACTAGTTTGGTTGGGAATTTTTACTCACTTGGTATGAATATATGGCAATGTGGATGGGTCTTCGATGTATATCTTTCAAATGCCTATACATGACTTTTCCCAACCTAATAGATGTGAAGTCCTGATGACTCACATAAAGACTAAAGATTATGCACAGTGGCACTTAGATGCTTGTGTGCATATTTACGTGTGAAATAATAACGCTGGCCCATGAATATTAGTATAGCAAATCATCGAGAATGTTATGTGATGACAGTGAATGGTGGCTTGTCAACAAAATTCCATATGTAGAGAACATTGTTATGTTCTATCGGTATCTCACGGGTTTGCCGATGGAAAAATTGTCTTCTGTGGAGGTAATTGTTATGGTCTATCGGCAGCTCATGTGTTTATCGATAGAAAATATTTCTGAACAGTTCAGGAAGTAATTTATGCATGTCTTTCTTTTTGTATTATTTTCCCTTTTGCCGCCCTAATTAGTCTCCAGTCCTGGGCTGAGTTATCGAACTCCAAGGCGAATTAATTGCCATATGGTTTGTTGATAGTTTTGTAGGGGAAGACATGTCGTCGTCTTCATCGGATGGTACTAGTGGTTCGACTAGGGCCAACCCCATCGTAACTACTGAAGATACAGCTGTTACATCCCAACGCAAGAGGGTGGGGTGAGGCGCGACGACGTTGGGGCGTTTGGCCAAACGCATGGATCTTTCTTGTGAGTTCAACCAATTTGGGAGGCCGATTGGAAAGAATGCTGAGAGGTACGCGGCCTACGTTGGGCTGTTGGCAAAAGAAAGGGTGAAGATCACCGTCCAGAGCTGGAAGGATGTGACGGCGGACGAGAGGGAAAGGTTGTGGGCGGAAGTGAAGGTTAAATTAATTGAAATCGCTGAACTCTTTCGTAATCACGTTCTCTTGGCTTCTACTAAAGTTTAACTAACTCGTGATTAATTGTATGCATTTTTCGGAAACAGGCTAAGTGGAACATCCCCGACGATACACCTAGGACTGCCTGCTTGGAGGACATGAACGGAACATAAAAAACCTTTAAGAGCTGGCTCGTCAGTAACTTCCTCGCTGCAGGGAAATCTCCTTGCGAGAAGTACCCCTTCATATCGGAGGAGGTATGGGAGGAATTCACCAAGCAGAAGGGGACTGAGTAGTTCAAGGCCCTTAGCGAGAAGAATAGGGCGATCCAGAAGAGGAACGACCACCCGCATCGGCTCGGATCCCGGGGCTATGCAGGGAAGGAGGAGCAGTGGAAGAAGGAAGACAAGCAAAATCCTGTCATCGACACCCCTGAGTTGCCGCTCTCCGAGATCCGGGATGAGAGGTGCAAGCGATGGTGGAGGGGGAGGGGGTCCGTGTCGCCCACGGGGTCTGTGCAGTTCGCAACCCCTGGGGACGCCGACGTTGTGAGGCGAATGGTAAGTTGGCTAACCTCGTAAACTGTGTGCACACAAGTGTATATAAGGCAATTTGTCTCACAAGGTACCTTTAAATGTAACAGATATCTTTTGAGAAGGAGGCAGCGGAGGGATTGTTTACCCCGCAGAGGGAGAACGACATCCTCACCCGGGCTCTAGGAAATAAGGAGCATCCCGGGCGGACACGGGCCGTGGGAGCCATTGTGTCTTGGAAGGCCGGTTTCGTAGATCCGGCTCCATCGAGGAAGAAGGCCCGCTCCTAGAAGGAAAAGGAAGCTGACCTCTTCGATAAGATACGGGCTGAGGTACGGACGGAGATACGGGCGGAGATGCGGGCTGAGATACGGGCTGAGGTGCAGTCTGAGGTACAGTTCGAGGTCGCACAACTGAGGGAAGAGTTTTCACGGTTGAGAGAAGCATTGCTGGCCAAGAGTGCAGATGCGGATCCCCAGGACGACGGTACCCCGCGGGGTCGGATAAGCAGTTGCGCTTGGAAGGTACTCGCGGATCCAGTGGATCTACTTGAGGTACTGCAAGCCTTCATCTGTGCACTTAAGTTGATGCCGCTCCCATTCTGTTAGAGTTGTTTCGCTAACCTGTTTTAATTGTTACAAATTTGCAGAAGCCGGAGGGCTGCATCCTACAGAATCACGTAGGCGCCGAGCAGGAAGTGGTTGGACACGGCTTCGTATATCCGTCTGGGCCGGATGTCCGGGTCCACTGTGTACCTCTGCGGTTGGGGTTCGCAAAGGTACAGGTGGACATGGCCATGCCGGGCTACAACGATTCTCCGTTGCCAGTCCCAAC
Source organism: Pharus latifolius (assembly GCA_019359835.1). Taxonomy (NCBI): domain Eukaryota; kingdom Viridiplantae; phylum Streptophyta; class Magnoliopsida; order Poales; family Poaceae; genus Pharus; species Pharus latifolius. The sequence continues at coordinate 67,031,333 of CM033320.1, read as the reverse complement.
AGAGGAACTGCAGACACTTGCTGAGGCAGTGGGCTCATACGTACAGTGGCCCAAGAAGTGTCTTCTAATACAACCGGTAAATCCTACACATTTTAGATTACATCCTACTTAGTTCACTCAACTTGCATAATCTAACATACGTGCTCATTAATTGAAGTGGCCTGCCGCTGGGCTACCAGGGGACTGCGCCCCCAGCTCGGGGCATGAGGCCCGATGTCGTGCGACCCTGGACACATCAAAGACGGCCTCGACCCCACCCAGCGCATCCACGCCTTCACCTCGGAAGAAAGCTGCCATCACCTCGCCCTTGCCTTCGAAGGTACGAGCTCAGTCCCCGGCAAAAGGCAAGGGCAAAGGCAAGGGAAAAGGGCGACAGGGACAGCCGGAGAGGTTCAGGAACGGGTTCCCACTCATGTCGGAGGCAGCTTTGCGCAAATTGGATCGATCAACCAGAGACCTCCACGAGTGGTACCTACACCGAGCTCGGCGCAATCTGAACTTCTTAGTTCCCTACAGGCCTGGGCAGTTCCACCGTGAGCTCGGGAGTATATCCGTGGCACACGAGGATCTGTTCGACCTCTACAACTGGCGGGAGCTCGATATGTCCATCATACGGACTGGAGTCCTGTGAGTTTGTTGATGCTATGTATTGCTGTTTTCTAACTCTGTTTGCTAACTCTGCATTGTTGTAGTTCATTTGAAATGTAGTAACTTTCTGTGCAATACTAATGTCGTCGTTTGCATGCAGGTGCATGTACAGGCTAGCATCGGAGGCTGCGTGTGACAAGGTGGGTTTCCTCGACCCAGAGAAAATAAGCCTCACGATGCTAGAGCACGACGCCGCGCACGCTGAGCAGTACATATCCAAGGCGCTGATGGCGCAGCAGGACAGGAAGTTCATTCTGGTGCCGTACCACCAAAGGTTAGTGCATTTCGTACTAATTTAACTCGATTTTGTATGTTACACCTGAGATATACTTTGAGCTAGCGGTCCTCTTTTACGTACAATGCAGGGGCCACTGGATCCTCATCGTGATCTGTTCGCCGAGGAACGAGGTGTACTACCTCGATTCGATGCGTGACAGATTATCGATCGAATATGTGGTCAAGGGGAATATGGAGGCGTAAGTAACTTATATGTTTGATCCGTTTGAGACCTAGTCTTGGTGTTCGCACTAGGCTCGCCCAGATTCTAATATGTGGAATAACGGGATCTTACTCGGAAATACCGAAACCCAAAGTAATTGCACAACTCTTTATTTCAAAGAGGGCTTTACACGTCGAACGTTAGGCACACTTGCCTATGTCGAAGGAACTATAAGTGTCTAAAACTCAAATAAATTCTATGACTCTTCGATTAAATTCGATGATCTAAACTAGACCTATTACAAGGTATTTATAGTCCAATCGTATGAGTACGTATCAGACTTAGAGACCTAAACGTATTAGACTCATATAACTAATCCTAAACAGATAAGCTTAGTTATACACATTCGGATCGGATTACAATTCTGAACAGGGAATGAATTCCTTTTCCTGGTCGCGGACCAATCCATGGTCGCGGACTCATCCAGGTCGCGAATCCTAATGCGATCAGGACTTGGTCGCGAAGCCACATGCGATCAGGACTTGGTCGCGAAGCCGCATGCGATCAGGACTTGGAGATCCTCCCGGATCATGACTCCCTTGTTGAGAAGGAGCCAACCCCTGTTGCGACCTCTCGATCAAACTGGAGATGTGGAAATTGGGCTTGTCCATCTTCTTTGGTGTACCACTTTGCCGCACGTGCTCGTTGATCTTTCCGACCGATTCGAAAAGTCTCCTTGGTGCCACTGCGGGTGGTAGTCACCTTCTTTTCCAGAATCACATCTTCACGTAGAAGTTTATCTCGTTGATAGACCAAGTCTTCAACAGATTGTACTATGGTATCTGGCTCATCATCCAGCATTGAAGGCTCGAAGAGTTTGAATCCTTCCCAAGGTCGCAAACCTTTCCAAAGTCGCAAACCTTTTCGTGGTCGCAAATCCGTTGCGAACTCGACCTGAGATCCTCCCGGATCAATGTTTGATTTAAATTTTCACCTCACTAGCTAATGATAATACATTAACCGGCAATACTAACTGAAATGCAGGGCTTTTGATAAATATGTGTCCGCTGGAGGGAGGCATGCCGCACCGCAGAGCTCCCTACTAGCTTGGAAAGAATATGAGGTACTCACGAGACTTTTTGTTTATGCTTAATTAGTTTATGGAAACAATAGCTAACATGTCTTCGCATATGCAATTATCTCAGTGCCATCAGCAGCTGCAATCGTGGGAATGCGGGTTTTATGTGTTGCGCTACATGTACGACCTAGTGTAGACAAACTTTGCCCAATTCCCCCAAGTAAGCATCGATAGCTAACTCATATTTGAAAATTGGGTGTCACGTTCTAAATTAGGAAGTTAGTTACTAAGTATTCACACATGCTTGCAGATTGCTATGTCGAAAGACTCATACGAAAATGCAAAGATTAGAGATCTTCGACAAATCTGGGCTCAATATGTCATAGAGGAAGTTGCGCCCAACCATCCGCCATGATAATTTTCTCTTTTTCGTGTACTCTGTGCATAGACTGTTTATATACATGTGAATAAATATATATGTCAATAAATGTCCACATTGGATTGCAATTTGTATTTGTCCATATATATGTGAATAAATGTGAATAACTGTCTAATGTGTCAATCTGTTCTGTGAATTTACCCTTCTTTGCACCTGTACTGTATTGTGTATCCAATCTATAATGTATTGCATCTGTACTGTATATGTGAATGTACTGTATTGTGAATGTAAATAACGTACTGTATATGTGAATGTTCTATCGGTAAATTCATTCACAGCCGATAGACTACTACAAATTTTCTATCGGTAAACTCATCCACAACCGAGAGACTACTACCACTTTTTCTATCGGTAAACTTGAAATTAACCGTCAGAATAGTGTGACTTTTCCTGCCGGTGAACTCATCCACAACCGAGAGGCTACTGTAGTTTTTTCTATCGGGAAACTTATAATTAACCGTTAGAAGAGTGTGATTTTTCCTGCCGGTGAACTCATACACAACCGAGAGAGTACTAAGCTTTTTTCTATCGGTAATCTCATTTCCAACCGAGAGAGTGCTAAACTTTTTTCTGTCGGCAAACTTGTAATTAACCGTTAGAATATCGGTATTTTTCCCAACGCTAAACGTCAGACGACGACAGGTTTTCTATTGGTACAATCATAAGGTGCCGATAGAATAGTAATATTTTCCTGTCGGTAATCGTGTAATTAACCGTTAGAATAGTGGTACTTTTCCCACCGTTAATCGTCAGACTACGACGGGTTTGCTATCGGTACACTCCTAAGATGCCGATAGAATTATTAATTTCTTCTGTCGGTTATTTACCGATAGAAAATGTTCTGTCTTGTTCTATCGTGTCTATCTCTATCGGTACGAAAACCGATAGTAGAAGGGTGTTTTTTACCGATAGAAGAAAGCTTTTCTGTACTAGTGGTACAATTTTACTATCGATTCAAAAACACAAACCGATAGTAAAATAAGGTCCCCACTGTCATAACAATTAGTTTATATGACGTCATTTTACTATCGATTTGTTTTATATAACCGATAGTAAATTTTACTCTATTATATCGGTTAGTACAGTAAGAACTGATAGTAAAAAGTCAGTAATTTCACTATCAGTTACGCAAGAAAAACCGATAGTACTATTTAATATATTATATCAGTTGGTACAGTACGAACCGATAGTATAAAGTGCGTAATTTTACTATCAGTTACGAATGAAAAACCGATAGTACTATTTCATATATTATATCGGTTTGTACAGTAATGACCGATAATAAAAAATATTTACATTTCACTAACGGTGTACCAATGTCTAACCGATAGTAGAAAGCCTCTTCTCCGCCGCTGTCGTCCTATTCTATCGGATTTTTCTCAAATTGCTTATAACCGTTAGAAGATATGGGTTAGTGGATTGCATTTCTGTAGTAGTGCACTCATGTATGGGCTGTCGGAAGTTGAATGTCCGAACCATTTCGGAGCTGAGACTTAGCCATATTGCGGCCTATAGGCCTAATCAGTTCAGCAGTTCAGCCCCCTGTCAAAGCCCCTGGCGACCCCCCTCGGAGCCCGGCTGGCTCGCAGCTGTTGGGGCCGAGTAGGTCCCCGGGCTGCCTCCAGCCGACGTCCTCTGCCTCTTCTGCGATACCTTCTCATTCTACTTTGGGTGCACTCGAAGCTCAACCCAGCAATGGAGGAAATTGAAAGCACGGTTTTCCTCAGCCGCGTAGAGTGTCGTCGCATCCACAATCTGCATCATGAATTACACAAAGAGGTCATGTCCTTCGTACGAATGACAGCGGTACGGTAATGTAAGGGTACATTACCTTGTCACACTCTGTCTTCCCGCTTTGGTTGCGGCGTTCTATTCGGTCGTAGCATCCACAAAACTTGTTGACGGACTCTTGGATGAACTGCCACATATGCTGCAACGCGATCTGTGTACGTGTGGAGTGGAACGTCTTCTCCTTGTGGTAGTATTCATGGATGCGTGCCCAACAGCTTGATCCCTTCTGATTGTTGCTTTGGACCGGGTCAATGCTGACATTCAGCCAAGCTGAGACGAGAAGCTTGTCCTCCTGCTCAGAGAAGTTCTTTGAGCGTCGGTTGTTTGGCCTTATCTCGACATCCTTTTCAGTCTGCGTTGCCTGCTCCAGAATTGGGCTCTCAAAGGGAGTCAACTGAGTCCTGGCCCAGTCAAACCCATCCTCCCCCCCAACCAAAAGGTTAGCCCCGAAGGGATCCATCTGCACAGACCTGAGAATAAATTATCAAACAAGCGAGCACAGTTAGCCAGTGCAATCAGTAACAACATGGGGGCATGTCACAACAAAATTAGTGCGGATGGTGCGTGCAAGAACTCAGTTTACAAATTTGAAACATACATGAAGTCAGGTTACAAAAGAAGGTCATATGCCTTACATAAAACTCGTAATGTAAGTAAACAGCATCTCTACACGGTAGGCTTGCCACACGAGTACTGAAACATTAAACGGCCTACATCCTTGCGGACCGGTCACTATCGTACTCTATTCCGTTTTCCTCACAATACGTCCTGAAGTCAATGATTGGCTCGTCGGGAGACTCGTAGTCCACGGGAAGGCATAGGTCGGGGTTGACATCTCCATGGGGATTGTAGTCATGGTCCACGGATGGCATCGCAGTCATAGCTTCAGAGCACTGCAGTGCCACTTCATTAAGGGAGGTCGCTATAGCGTCAATTTCTAGGAGCACCCTGTTGAACGCAATGCTGGATGGATCGGTGCTTGAGTTGAAGTAGTCGTTGCAAAGTTTCTTCAGAAGGACAGCCGTGCTCTCTAGTTCTTTTATCGCCCTGCCCAACAACTCCGTCTCTTTGTTCAGACCAGACGCCATCTACATGCAATGCACAACTGTGAACTAAAATCCAAGTTTCAACAATGTATTTTGGACATTCACGCTTGATATACTAACCTCCATTTTATTCATAAGATGGTTTGATTCCATCTCATTCTAACTCCAATTCAATATACGCATGTGCTTGAAAAAAAACATACACACTACAACATCTTTCAGAGTCTTGTATTCTCAATTTCTGGTTTGCTGTCTGAAGCTGCAAAATTGTATGATAGACCTGGGAATAAAACCTAGCTGGCCTTATAATCTCTCCAGCTAAGGGTGCTTGTTGGTTGTGTTCTCCATATGATTAGATTAACTACTACTAGTACTCGATTAACCAATACTGACATGGTGAAAAGTTGTAATTTTTCTCTCTGCTCTTTATATGTAATTTTGCTTCTTTTGAACTTGCCATGGTGAAATTAACAGGATATGCATCAAAAACTCTAAAGAACTAATTTCTTGCACAAAGAACTTCATTGAGGTCATTTCAGAACTGGACTGTAAATCATTACAGTGCAATACATTTCATTTAGCTATCTCTCAAAGATTCTTATTTTCAGACTTGGTCTTGTGGTTAGAATTTCATAATTGAAGTGTTTAAAAGTTTCAGTTTTGAGAAATGTACTGCATGATTGTTCATACTTCATAAGATTTTTGTGCTATATAACTTATCATTCATTTCATACAAACTTTATTGAAGTTACTCCTATAAGTTGGGTTGCTATTCCATGTATGTTTACATGGATCCACTGGTCCAAAAGCATTTTTAATTTTTGAAGCAATTCTTTTGCTGTCAATCAGCCAGGAGGGCCGGTAACAAATATACATAACAAAGTTAGATGAATGAAGCAATTCTTCATAATGTTCTAACTTCTAGCACACAAACAGCACCAGCCAATCAACCATCAGATCAACGTCATTATGCGGAGACAATCCTATTCCCCAAACTGCCGCGGGCAAAAAAGATGACTCCTTTAGACTATGGCCCTATATAGGAGGGCTGGAAGTTATGCTTAAAACTGACAGAGCTTAAGACCTCCGAAGCAAGGTAAAGACTACAGGTACGAGGGCTTCTCAGATAAACTTAAGCCCCTTTTGTACTGAGAAGACTAAATGGAGTTTCACCGGCCTAATGGAAAAAAGAAAGGGGAATGTCCTATTGGAAATGACTGGACTGCAAGTATATGAACAACAGAAAATCCATTGTTCAAGTTAGTTCTTAACAGTAGTAGCAAACTGTGCATTGATGTGTTTTGTTTATATGAGAGATTATACATACCTCATTCTCCAGATTTATTATATATAGAGAGGGATCATTGTAAATGTGAAATGTCATTATCTTCTCAGAAACAAAAGCTTTCCATGCAAGAGAGCAGCAATAACTAAAACATAAATCTCATGTTTGGTTTCTGACAATCATCTGGTATTGTCATCACAAAAGTAGAGCAGAAGGAAGCACATGAATACAGAGATAAAACTATTGGAGTGATGACATGGTAGTGACTAGGCCTATATGTATCGAAGAGTGCTTGTATGCTTTTCAGAAAAAGCACAAAATCCTAAACGCAAACGACATAGAAATTTCTTCCTCCCTCCATCACGGTCTCCGCCTCACTTTAACAGAATTTTCTTTGTAACACAATAGCCTATGTCACCAAAAGACAATTACAACTCTTGATGAATGTGGCTAATTGGCTTCTCTAATATAGCGGCCAAGGTTCATCATACTTCAGCTACTAAACCGCGATGTAATATCTTAGCAGAGATCTACCGACCACGAGTCATGACCAACTGAAATCGACCAAGATTCATAAAACAAAACGGGCCAAAATCGAACCACTGGCAATTCATCTCGCAACACAGGACCCAACCCACAAAACTTTCCCTCAACTTAAAGTACCAGATTTCAGAACAAACTCTCAGCTACACATGCACTTGCTGCTAAATCATGCAAACAAATACATTTTGAGCATCTACTGGGAATAATCTACATGTTTCTAGTTCAAATATTCCTCACATCATGTATGAGTTGCTCTCAGATGTAAAAATGAAGTTTCAGTTCACCAAAATTATGATTTTCCCTGACATAGTCAGCTTCCAATGACCATGACATTCAGCTCAGACCTCGGATTGAGGAGTTCTTTAGCACATTAGAAAGATAGCAAATTTTCTCATAAATCTTGTTTAAACAACTTACACGATTTGTGCCTCAACACACACAGACCAGGCATCACAGATTGCCCCAAATGGAAAAAAAATCAAGCGTGTTTGTTGGAGAAGGTGGGGGACAAATACCTTAAGCAGCTGGAGGAGGACGACGCTTGGCTTGACGGGGATTGCCTCGGCGGTGCAGGGGGATCTGGATCTGGTGGGAAGGCACCTGGGTCCCGCGGTCCTTGCACACACTTCGTTGCTGGCGGCCTCGCGGTGACGCTCCAACCCCTCTGGCGCAAGATCCTTGCGGCCGGTCCACGCTGCCGACGAGGACGACGCACCGGTGCCAGGCCTTCCACGGCAGACGTCGCCTCTGCAAGATGCACACGCCCGTGCGAACCAAAATCTGTTGGGGGCGGCGGCGAGTGGGGAGACGATACCAACCGGAGAGAGAGTGTAGACATTTGGGTTTTCTCTGTAGCATATGCATCGACGGGGGCGGGGATGCGTCGCTTGTTGGAGCAGCCAGGCGAACCCAAACGGCGTGCGAAGCGGATTTTTTTCTGGTGAACAGTGTTTTCCGCGCTCTCTTGGAGAAGGTCTTATGCCAGGAAAATAACAACCCTCCTTGTGCATAGCACCCCCTTTGGCCTCCTGTGTACACTAGAAAATTGGGACGATACCAACTCAATGCACATATGCCACACATGACATTTCCGTCAAGCTTTGACAGCAATTAGACGAAAGACTGTAATTGGAACAATCACCAAGTTCTTGGGGGGTTATTACATAACAATGAGTTGTGTTGAAGCTACCCCTAACATGTGGGGGGTTGGGGGGTGTTTGAAATTTTTCCCGCTAAATTCATAATATAATAGTGAATTAACTACAATTAATATCTGGTGCAAACTCTCAATTGAGCACTAACATACTAACCACAACAGTTGGTGTATCAAATGCTTACAAAAAAAATTCTAACAAATTCTATGTCTAGTTCTTATAGTAATTTACTCTAGCTCTATATAAAATATCGAATTCAAACTCAATTGGTTGCCAGAGAAACAAAAAGAGAAACTTTGAATGAATATTGCCTTATATCTTTTTTTAACTTCAATCTCCTCCTCTACCCTTCCTCTCCTCCTCCTCCTCCGTACTGCCACCACCTCACCCCCACCCTATATGTCCCTCCCTTGATTGATGTCGGTGACCATGCCAGTGCCGCCCATTGGCCCCTCGACGCCCCTGTGTTCCCATCGCAACGCCACCAACACCGATGACAGTGTTGGTGTTGCACGTCTCTTCCTTATTCTCGTCCTCCCCTCCTCTTTTGCTGGTCGCCACCTGCAACCGTCATCATTGGTTTCTTTGCTACTTTACTATTACTAATGCTAAAGAGAGGTTAGGTGAATCTTAAAAAGACTGATAAATCAAGAAGATAGGTTTTAAACTTTTTCATTCAATGATGAGAAAAGGTATCTATAAGATAAAAAAATAGATGTTAACACCTTAGCAAAATTCCAAAAATATCTTCTTGGGAGGTGCACTTCAATATAAATAAAAACATTGCACTTCAATATAAATAAAAACATCATCCGAGTTGTCAGTTGTTACTTGTTGGTTTGAGCAAATTTTATCATTTCATGGTATAGGAAAGTCGAGGGGGAGTGGTGCATTAATTGGACCACAAGGGGAAGGTTTTTTTTTTTCCCAAAAAGTTCTTTTTCTCTCAGAACGTTATATTCTCTGTTACAATATATTTTGAATCACACCTATAAATTAAGAAAATTATAAATTCCAAAAAAACATTAAGCGAAAGTGACTAATTACTATCATTTGTGACTATATTGAAATTGAGAAAAAATGATAATATGAGAGATTATTGATAAATAGTAAGGTGAATGGAGAAATAAATAAGGGTACAATAAGAAAGATAGCAACCAATTTGCATGTATATTTTATATTTTATAATAAGATTAACAATTATATATTTTATATTATATATAAAGAGAGTAATTTGTAATGGTCCAACAAAATTAAGTATGGAAGTAGTACTTTTGTACTTTCTTACATTCGTGAGACAATTAAGGGGCTCATTAATTTACAACTGTATAGTTGCTAACCTAGCTACATTAAGATATGGAAGCACAAGTTTAGAAAAGTATAGAAGATTTTTTCCGTATGTATTTATAATTATTCTCTATTGTCTTTTTCATGAAATTATGTTTTTGTCTTTCTGAGCTGAGAAAATGTCTAGAACCAACCACCAAATTAATAATGCAGACATCGTACAGGGCTGGATCTAAAATGAAAGCTGCCCCCATTATGGCCAGGATATACATTTTTGACTATGATCATAGCATGTGCATTTGATAGAACACCTAACATTTCGTACGGTCTATTTAGTAAGAGTTAAAAATTTTAATGTGAGATCGAGGAAAGTTGGGTGATTTCTCCTATTTATCTTCGTGAAATTAATTTGCATGTTACAATGTCCAGTTTCTTACTTTTTACATTCGGTGTAGTCACCTGGAACAATGACGTGTGCATGCTACAGAAACTGCAGACAAAGATGTATAATTATGTTGAAATATGAATAGATTATCTATTTTTTTAATTATTTAAATTATTTAGTGAGTTGATAATGAAATTCAATATGGTATTAAAACTCAAAACTCATGAGTTTGAAACCTATTTAGTGCATTTGTGATAATTTTAATAGTTTTTAAAAATTTTTAGTAAGCTAATTCATGAAATTCAATATAGTATCAAAACCCAGAACTCATGAGTTTGGGATCTATATTGTACATTTATGTGATAATTCTAATAGTTGAATAATTTAATGGTAAGATCAGGAGAGTCCAAGGATAGACTTAGTCTCGACCCATTTGAGTCATGTCGTATATCTAATTAAATTTAGATATAAGAAAAAGTCTAGATAATGATCTTCAAATATTTAAATTTTTAAAACAATAATTGATCCATGTATACAACTCAACATATATGAACTCAACATATATGAATTCCAGAATTAATTGCAGTAGCAGGTTAGATAGAGTACCAACATATCAAATAGAAGTCTCATCACCAGAGAAGAAACTAACCATGCATCTGTCGCGCTTTCCACATGCTGAAATGCATGGACTAACGGATATATACATGTTACGTACGTGACATCCATGTGAATTAAAAATGCAGGTGACATCTGTAAAAGGATACGGGATGGAAGCAAACGTGCAGGACATGCGGGGCCATGTGCGGGCACATCCGTAGAGCACCGCAGAGAGAGAGGGATAGAGAGAATGGTGTGCCACTGCAAGCTGCCGGCCGGCCGGCGATTCCTCCGAGTCTCAACTGTACGTGCATCACACTGCATTTTTGCTCGCAGAACATGAGCATATATGTAGCCACCCTGAGCACAAGTGGTTCGTATGTTTGATCAATTCCGCAGATCGATCCATTAAACAAGCAGTTTAACATCCTTCAGCCCAACCATTGCAAGTTTGCAACATTTGGAGATATCACTTGAGAAATAGAAAAGTTTAATTTTATATTATATGTCTGCTCTGCTCATTCGTATACATGCATCATTTATTTTTATCTATTGCAATTACAATTATGATTAAATACCTCCTGATTATGATCAAATACTGCTTCCACACTTATGAAAACATCAAACATTCTTGCTTAGCTTATCCCCTGTGGGCTAGCTAATGTCGATCAAGTTAACAAGAACAACTCTCTACTAATTAAAATTAGTTTAGCAAGTGACAAGATGCCATTTTGATGATACTGCTAGTATATATGTGGTGGGAATTCGCCCAAGCAACAAGTCAACCGAATAATTGGAGGAACAACGTACAGGGCTGGATGATGGATGCATGCGTGCGTGAAGAAGCTCCGCACAATCCGGTAGATAATTGTAGAGATGGAACGCAAATCAAAGCCAACGTCTAGTATCACTGTAGTACTGGTCAAGCATACAATGCAATGGGATACTACTATACTAGTATACTGTATACTGTAATGTAGCACTCACATGAATCCATTTGTTGTTTTGTTAAAGATGAGTCTCATCTGGTCGGCACTGAAGGTGCCTAGCTGTTCTGTGTGCAATTGTGCATTAGCAGAATACATTGTTACTCGTTGTAATTAAGTTCTAAGATGGGACTTATTTTATTTCATGGCTACTGGCCGGCGGACCAAAATTAGTTGTGCCACGATCGACATGCCACATCTGTCTAGACAAGCAGGTCACACTGTGTTGCAACATATATATTTTGTACAGTCGAGCAACCATACAAATATAATAATAAAAGGCATGATTTGTTAATATTTTATCGGCGTACACATGAATCATAGCAGAGTCAGGACACCATGCTGCGCCAAATACATTTGTATGGATGCTTGCTGTCAAATTAGCGATGAGCCGAGGTATATATAATTTGATCGTGGATGGAATAAGTCAAGAAGTTGTGTTGAGGGGAGTGAATTAACTGGGGAGGCCAGCCAAAATTACCTAGCATTAGCAAGCCGCACGTAATTAAGAATCAGGCAAGCACATGCAGCTGGTAGATGAACTCGCAGGAACATGTGGAGGTAGAGAACTAGAGTGTGTGCGCCATTTGGCCTACAAGGCCTAGTCACGCGTGAACAGGTAATTTAAGTATCCAACCAACTGAAACTGAATTTACTGGCTGTATCGCTTGGTTATAATTTTGGTTTATTGTCATGATAAACTAAAATCAAAGGAAACAACTGTGCAAAACAAGTGCATAGGATTTTTAGTTGAGCTTTAGGTTAAGGTTATGAACTTATAAATTGCAACTTAAGGTCAAACAATAATTTATTTCAAAAGATTTTTTCATGAATCTTAAGTTTTTTTTAATTAGAAACCCTGATAAGTTGGGGTGTGTGAAAGTAGGGGTGAAATATGGATACAGATTATTCGAATTATCTAAATCAAATAATATGCGGATATAATGAAGAATTTTGCATCCAAATAATATTTTTTTCTTTATCTAGTTCCGACAAAAAAAAATATTCGTATCCGCATCCAAACTTAATAAAATTCGACAAAATCCGATAAAATGATATATTTTTATATTTGAATTCAAATTTGAATACTTTTTCCATAAAAAAATGCTTGTCTAAATTTGCGGCACCGCAACTCTATGATTAAATTCTTACATAAATACTAGAAATATTATACATATGTTATTTCTTGATTTAAAATGAGTTAATTTTAAAATTTATAAAAAATAAAATAATGAAATCAAAAGATTATTAGTAGCATTCAATAGAATTGAAAATCCAAATTGATTTCATATCTAATATTTACTGATCCAAATACAAGTATATCTAAATTTGAAACTGTATCTGATTTAAAAATATAGATATAGATGTTATTCGGTTAATATTTGATTTGAATTCGATCAGCACCTTACGGCAAAGTACACTTATCGGACTTGTAAATGAAAATCCTAATGACCACTTTATTAAAACAGACAAATTTGTCCTTAGTGGTCGCCATGACCTGTAGTCTGTAGACCGTAGAGCTTCTATGCAGTCCTCCAGCCATGCCCAAGAATTCGCTATCAGAATGGAGTAGCTCAGAAGATCCGCACTACCTGTTCACTCGGGGGTTGGAGATGGGAGGTTTAGGTGCAAAATCCAAGATAAGAGTGGCTGGAACGTGGAGCCCATGGCCCCGGGGAGCCCACCACGTACATGCACAGTTCCACTCCTACACTTGTACTAACATACACAAATACAGAGTACGCCTCAAAAGAAGTCGTCCCCACGTGCCCTCCTGCCACCACAGCCTCGTATTCCAGGCCACAACACCTCGCCATTAAACAAACCCGAGAGAGTGAGTGAGAGAGAAAGTCCCAGAAATGGCGCTAAAATAAGGAGCAGACACAGACAAACACAAACCCACACCACACCACCTCCTCTGCCTCCGTGCTCTCCCTCTACCCTGCAATCCCTTGTGCGCTTCTACCCTGCAATCTCCATCTCACAACTCGTCTGTGCAGTGCTGCAACAAAAGGAGATCAAGAACAGTGGAGGTCCTGTTGTGGAAGGCAAATCAATCAAATCCAAGAATAGGGTGAGAGCAAATTGGCCAATCAATGCCGGGAATCATCTAGCTGTGCGCGGCCGCGGCCTAAGCTAGCTAGATCCTACGAGAGATATACTGCCAAGATCGCAAGAAGTCGAATCAAGAAGGGAGGTGGAAGAATGGGTGAGAAAGCGGCGGCGGCGGCGGGCGGGGATCAGGATGAGGGGCAGGCGGGGGGAGGTGGGCTGGATGGCATCCAGTACTGCAGCGAGCACCCGTACCGGCCTGGCGCGGTGGCCGCCGCGGCCGCCGTGGGCGGGGGTGGTGGCATCTGCGCGTTCTGCCTGCAGGAGAAGCTGGGCAGGCTGGTGTCGTCGTCTAAGTCTAGTCCGTTCTTCCCCCTCGGCGGCCATCCCCCGCCTTCAGCCTCCCCGTCGTCCCCTCCCTCGTTCCGCCGCACCGCTGAGCCCACGGCGCCTCTCCACTCTTCCGGTGCTGGCGCCGCGTCACGCAAGTTGATCCCTTTTCACAAGAAAAAGACGCCATCGTCTTCGTCGTCTTCGTCGTCCGCCTCGGGGGCTTTCTCCGCTTCGACGGCCAGTGGTGGTGGGCTGAAGAGGAGCAAGTCGGTGGCGCCGAGGCCCGAGGAGCAGTTTCCAGCGTCGGCTTCGTCGCTGACCGCGGAGAGCCCACGCAAGAAGAGCTTCTGGTCCTTCCTCTACCTGTCTTCTTCCTCGTCCGGCCACCCGACCACCTCCTCCTTGTCTTTTCCTAATGGAAGCAGCGCCGCGAGGAGGAAGTCGGTGTCGGTAGCCTCGGCAGCATGGGCCTCGAGGGGCGGCGCTGCGGCCTCCGCGGGCGCGCAGGAGCACCAGCTACGCGCGGGGTCGTCGTCGGCGTCGGGGCGGAGGCTGGAGGCGATAGGGGAGCCAGAGAGCCCGAGCCAGAGTCAGGTGTCGTCGTCGTTCGGGCGAAAAGTGGCGAGGTCGCGCTCCGTGGGGTGCGGCAGCCGCAGCTTCTCTGGCGACTTCCTGGAGCGCATCTCCAACGGCTTCGGTGATTGCACGCTCCGGCGCGTGGAGTCTCACCGCGAGCCCAAGCCTAACAAGATGCGCGCCCTCGGTCACCTCGGCGGCGACGACGCCGACAACGATGACGAAGACGACTACGACGTGTACGTGCACCAGCACCGGATCAAGTGCGGCGGATTCTTTGGCGGCCTCGGCGTCACGTCCTCGTCCTACTGGCTCTCCGCGGCCGAGGGCGCGGCTGCCGGCGGTGGCATCACGAGGAAGCATGGCGCTCGGAACCACCGGAGCTGGGCGTGGGCATTGGCGAGCCCCATGAGAGCGTTTAGGCCGACAACCTCCACCTCCACCAAGACCATCACGGCCGCGCCTTCCACCCATGCCGTAGCCAACAGCAACGGCAACACGCCGACGGCGACATTGTCCATATCTTCTCCGATGCCGTCATCTTCGGAGACAATACCCGCCGCCGCCGCAACTGCGGCAACGAATTAGCACATCATCTGAAGCGGCATGGCTGGTTAATTACTCCCCCCATTTCTCCTCTGCCTCATCTTGAATTATACATTTGCCTTTTTTTCTTGTGTCTGTAATTTTAAGGAACTGCTCATAAGTTGAAACGTGTTGTGGATTTTGGGTTCATTTGCTTCTAATGGCGTGTCATTTTGGACTAACAAAGAACTCGACAGTTTGTTCATCTCTTTACGTGTTTGTCAAATCATCGCATCCAGTTCATCGCTTTACTCATTTATGACGATGGCAAAGTCCTTTTGGTTGTTGAAGATATGAAATCACTTTTAAACTTCTCTTTCTTAATGAGATATGGATGGATGTACTAAGTACTACTATAAAGAATTTAGTAGACTTTAGTAATTGGTTGTTGGGGATGGTAAGTAGACTTTGGCAAGAACTTTTACTGTCTGGTCACAAGTAAAAGTATAACCTAGACCATTTTTGTCAGTTCAGTAGTAGGTTTGGAGCTACCTGTAAGTACAAGCACAGTTTTGACTCATACGCAGCTGCAAAATTGCAAAGCAGCAGCCCGTGACCACCACCACCTCTGCACTGCTGCTCTGCTGCTGTACTGCCGCCGTTGCGCTCAACTTTGCAACTTTTCCCCCTGAAACGCACGACTCTCCATGCACAGCACTGCACAATAGAAATGCTGAAATGTTAAGCTGTGAAAGCTACTTTGGGATGGTAATTCACAGCCGGACTGGCACTGTGTTGCTTTAGTGATGCCTGCAGCAAGAGACATTAGATGCTACAGGGAAACTATGTATTTTTCCTGACAGGCAGCTTTGGGCAGAAGGAGAGCGACCATTCTTCCACCCTCGAATTGAATTGGATTGGAATTGAATTGATTTGATCCTGTCGTGGTCATGGGTCATGGCTTTTTATGAGTTATCATTCTGGGGAAAAGGCGATGGGCCCCCTCATCTTTATCATAGCCACTCATTTCACGGATCTTGTCTTCTGAGCTTAACGTTGTGCTTCTATTCCTATGCCTACGTGATACGCTCTACATACATTTTCCAACATCTCTGCCTCCCTAAGCTAAGAGGCATGTATAAAAGAACAGTTTGATCACAGATTAATGCGAGATATTGAGATGTTTTGAAGTTCTGGCTTCTCACCTGTCTCAATTTGAGTTGTCCGAATCTTGATCAAGTGGTTCACAAGTTCTGAATGTTTTTGAGTCAAAAAGACAGTATCCAACTCCATCTACATATGTATAGCCAGCCTTTGGCGAGAATCCTGCATTGAGGTAGAAAACTCCTGAAGATGATAATACACATGTATCAACAGTAGTGCGGATTGCACAGGGTGTGTTTCCCGGGTCAGTAGGCCGCTTTCATGTGGCGCTTGACCATGGAGGAGGGTCAGATCTTGAGCAACCGATGCTTTATGAGGAGGAGGAAGAGCAGCTCTCCTCTCGCTGTGTGTCAATAACTCCATGATGGGGCCGTCGTCTCGTCCAGTCGTCCCTACGCGATGGCCATGGCTATGAGCTACTCATACTAGCTAGTCCACAACTGGCAGGTGGGCACGTGATGCCTCTGACGCGATGCAGCACCCTTGCATTGCATATGCTTCCGTTTGTCTTCTTGTTCCCTTCGGCTCTCTCTCCTCTTGTTCAAAGCTCACCTGCTGGCTGTTGCTACGCTGCCACTACATGTCAATCATCAACCTGGCCCACTCGCATAAGAAGCTGAAATAGATAGTCGACTTGCTATAATATACCATCTAAAATAGATAGTCGAATTGATGGAGCATAAATCAGAAACTTGTGGAGCGTGCATGTTTTAATTTACTTCTTTAGAGAATCCTTGTCTCCATTTGGTTGCCGGTAACTCACTGGTTCTCAATGGTTTTCCCATTAGCCCTATCTCTTGCTCTCTTTTTGTCTTTGTATCTTTAGTCTTCAACCAAGAAGACACCCCTAATACCGATGGTTACCAGCAGTGCTCACAATCATCTGCGCGCACACCAAAACTTAAAAGCAGAGAGTTTTCTTGAGAGAGTTGTGTGGATGCAACACAACGGCAGATCATTCACACCTACAATGCAAACTTGCAAAGGCTGCAGCACCAGTAGTCTACTCTAAGGTAGACGTAGAACCTAGAGCACATATACTAGGATCTTTTGGTATGCAATGCAGACAAGGCAGTTATGATTGCAGGGTGCAATGAATACAAGAAATCACATCTGAGTTGGTGGCTCAGTGCATGCATATCATCATCGACCGATCACTGATTGATGCCGGAGCTCAGCGCTAACGTCTGAATGGGCATCATTTGGTCCCAGGTCGAAACAAAGACCAGCCAAACTCAAAACAACTGATGCAATAGTCTAGGGGGTCCCCCAGGAAACCCCACCCTCTACCTAGAGCTCTGTGACTTGGTAAACCAAGCTAAGATTCCCCAAAGGATGGGATGGACAAGTGGACAACAGGACAAGGAAGTGTTACATTTTTGAAGTGATCGGAAAGAAGAGCCTCTTTGGGTATTGGACTGAGTCCAGATAGAACCTCACCCATCGGTTACAGATTCCGAATCCCAACTCTATTCTATTTAAATATGAGTAGATTAGTTATCCACATCTTAATCCTAATACAATTGAAACATTAAGAAAAGTGTTACAATATTTTTAGATGAATTAATCAATACATGAAATTTTGATGTGTTTCACTCGTCACGGATCTTAAGCTCCAAATTCTTATCCCATCAGGGCAAAGTAGTTGTACAGGAGCACTCGTAGCGCATCATACCTTCGATCGTGAATCCGATTGTCCACAATACTAACAGACTTCCTCGTCACTCCACCCATGCAAACACCCATGCAAACATTATCAGGATTCCAGAATGCCTGTACTATGCTTGCTTCCATCATATGCTTAACATGACTATTTTTCTCTCAGTTATCTGCTCCGTTTGTGAATACTTCAATCATTTGTTTGTCCATGGTTCAAACATCATCATCCACTCATTGGCTATCAATTCACCATATAGATCCAGCTAGCATCCATCTTCTTGTTTGTCTTCCTCTGTTGAGCGCGGCTCCCCACATTGGCCATTGTTTAGAAGTTTTTGCATGTATGCATGATGCATCAATTTCTTGTTGGCCAGAGAGAAGGCAACTAGTCGTCCATCAATTGACACACCACTTACTCCTGTCCGTCTCATGTAGGCCCTGCATTATAGAGACATAACAAGTAGAAATTTGTCATGACATGAACAATGCAAGTGCTATTTCACCATCTTCTCCTTTGGATGGAACCATGGAATAGAAGGTACAACAAAAGTAGATGGTTGTTTTCTCCTCGAGTAAATCAGTACACTGCTGGGGGGCACTGCATTGTATGCATCTGGTTCCATTTGTCACATGTATAAGCATTTATCGTTAAGTGCCTCGAGTGAAGAGGCAGAGAATGCTTTGCTCCTGAGACGACCAGATCAAGCTAACCAGAGATTAAATATGCAAAGATAAATAAATTAACCAAAGGGAGCAAAGTTAATAAAGGCCTTGTAAGAGGAGAAGAGAACATGGATGGTAGGAGTGCACCATTATCTTATGTATCTTCTTTTATCTTGATCTTCACCTTGTCTGCCCTTATTATTAATTAAATACTTTCAGATTCTCCTGCCAGTAAGCTCTAATGCAGTCTCACATGCAGTGACCATATTTATTTACTTATGTATTGACTAAGGAAAGGTCCCCCAAACTATCACTACTGTTTTTATCACAATGTCGATCAAGATGATGCAGTTGCAGCTGTTGTTGTAGACTTGTAGGTTGCATGTGTACCCGATGGCATTGATGCCTTGCTCGATCTGCTTCTTAGCACAGTCCGAGCACCCATGAGGCCATGACATGTGAGGTGTGCCCCTTCTTGCCCTAAAATATGAACAAAAAAGCCAACATCCCATCAGCACAATCTTGATGGTAAAGACAAAGATAAATGGTTCGTTGCATCCAAATAATACTGTCTCTAGTACCATTCCCTTTTTTTCGCTCAATAGAATACATTTTTAGTAAACGTAATGTAACCTAATGGAACTTTACAACCTAAATGGTTAAGCATATTCTTAAGAAAAATTCAATGGCAACTAGTTGACAAAAAGACAAGATGTTGGAAGCATAGAGCTCTATCTAGTGCCTGCACTAGTTGTTACCTAACAATCAAATGCTGCTAATAGGAACTTTAAGCTAACCAAGATTTTAGTCAGAATTCTTGCTGCACGAGCTGTTTTTGACCAAATAGGAAACGGATTTAATACTCCAAGAAGCAGCTGCTTGCATTACTCTTGTACCTTTCTTAAGAGCTATCAATATTTAACATAAAATGATTACGTTACACAAACCTGACAAAGCTTACGTGTGTTTGGGTTATAAATGGGTGAATTCAATTAACACATTGAATAAAAAAGTCAGATTTGAGTTTGCTTGTCTAACCTATTTGACATGACATAACATGATTAACAAATTGTATCCTGTTGATCCGAGCAATATATAACTCACAAAACAACTAAAGCTAACAACTTAACACAAGGACATGACAAGAACATGACAATTTGTGCGGGTTTGGGTTTGCTATAAATGAGTTTGGGTCATACATGAATTAGCACCATTAACTAGGTTAATAAATAGGTCAGATTTGTGTTTATCCGTCAACCCCTTTTGACACAGTATGACATAACACGTATTAAGATTAACCTCGAATTGTATTAGAGTCAAAAATCCAGTATATATAGATACAGCCTAAAGGACTAAGGTCTGATTTAGACACGACTCTAATACATATACACATATACTTAATACCCCCTCAAACTCAAGGCAGCTCAAACATATTGAGTTTGGAAAGACTGAACTCATGGCAATCTCGTGTCTGTGATTTTGTAAAGAAGTCTGCAACCTGAAGATCAGATGCCACGTACTGAAGAGCTATAGTGTCGTGCTCACAATGATAGCGAGTAAAGAAAGCATCAACACCAATATGTTTGGTTAACTCATGCTTCACAGGGTCATATGCAATCTGTATGGCACTCGTGTTGTCACATAAAAGTGACATAAGAGCAGTGCAAGCCACACCGAAATCAGCAAGAAGCCAACGAAGTCATATGATCTCAGCAGTAGTCGTAGCCAAAGCCCGAAGCTCAGCCTCTGCACTAGAACGAGAAACATCGGTCTGTTTCTTGGATTTCCAAGCAAGAAGAGAAGTGCCCATGAAGATGCAATAGTCAGTGATAGAACACCGATCAGTAGCATCACTCGCCCAAGTAGAGTCAGAGTAAGCATGTAGGTGAAGTTGACTAGTCCGTGCATAGAATAGACTGCGGGAAGAAGTACCACGTAAATAGCGAAGCACTCGAAGGAAATGACTGTAATGTACTGAGGTGGGAGCATTGACAAACTGACTAAGTACACTAACAACATGTGAAATATCCGACCTAGTGACGGCCAGATACACCAGACTCCGAACATGTGACGATATCTAGAGGAATACTCAAGAGAAGAGCCATCTGTGGGTCGCAGTTGCAAATGCAACTCCATGGGTGTAGCAGCTGTCCGAGTGTCAGTGAGACCAGAATGAGCAAGCAGATCAAGAATATACCGTTCTTGAGACAGGTAGTAACCATGTGCAGTAGAAAGAACTTGAATACCCAAAAAATAGCCCAAAGGACCCAGATCAGACATTTGGAACTGCTCACTGAGACGCGCCTTAACAAAGGCAACATACTGCTCATCATCCCCCGTAATCAACATATCATCAACATAGAGCAAGATAAGCGTTCGACCGCGAGCAAAAGTGTGAACAAACAGGGTCGCATCATGAGCACTAGCAACAAAATCAGCAGCAAGAAGTACTGAACTGAAGCGAGCAAACCAAGCACGAGACGCTTGTTTAAGACCATACAAAGCACGACGTAGGAGACAAACATGACCAGTAGGTGCAGAATAACCAGGTGGTGGCTGCATGTAGACCACCTCCTGAAGATCACCATGAAGAAACACATTCTTCACATCCATCTGAGAGATAGTCCATTGACGAGTAGCAGCAACAGCAACGAGAGTACGCACCATTATCATATGAGCAACAGGAGCAAACGTCTCTTCATAGTCATGGCCATACTGTTGCTGAAACCCCCGAGCAACAAGACGCGCTTTATAGCGCTCAATAGAACCATCCGACCGTGTCTTGATTTTGAAAACCCATTTGCAAGTAATGGGCATTGCACCTGTGGGTAAAGGAACAACATCCCAAGTCCCTGTACGCTCCAAAGCTGAGAGCTTCTCTGTCATAGAGAGCTGCCACTCAAGTATAACAGCCGCATCGTGATAGCTGTGAGGCTCCTGAACTGAACTGGTGATAAGCATACTATAACGAGCAGGAGGTGAAATCGTACTACGATCACGAAGTGCATACCTGGGTGATGATGATGCTGGCAGGTCATCGGTAGGAGTCTCATTAGAAGAGGCCAAATCACGAGGAACAGAATCCAAAGAGAGCTCAGGAGAGGAAGAAGACAAAGGCGCAGAAGATGGAGGCTGGACTATAGAGGGCGGTGGAACAGGTGTAGAGCTATGATCAAATGGAGAAGCGGAAGCAGATGAAGTGGAAGAAGGAAAGAGAGAATAGGGGGGATGGAGAGAAAAACTGATGGACTCTGTGGGAACAGACGAGTGAGAAGAAGAGGAATAAAAGAAAGGTCGACTCTCATCAAAGGTGACATCTCGAGAGAAACAAAGACGGCGAGCAGAGGGATCGTAACAACTATAACCCTTATGCTCACGGCTGTAACCAAGAAAAACACACTCAACAGATTGAGCGGTCAACTTGGTACGCTCACGAGGAGGAAGAAGGACATAACACGCACATCCAAAAACTCGAAGATGTGCATATGTCGGAGGAGTAGAAAACAAAAGCTGAGAAGGAACCCGACCATCAAGACTAGTGGACGGCTGTATATTTATAAGGTATACAGCCGTGGAAATAGCCTCAGCCCAGAAGGAGTGAGGAACAAAAGAGGCAAGCATAAGAGTACGAGCGGTCTCAATAATGTGACGGTGTTTGCGTTCAGCAACACCGTTTTGAGCATGAGCACCTGGACAAGATAACTGAGGAAGGGTGCCCTCGTCAGAGAGGAACTGTTGAAAGGATGTTGACAAGTACTCACCTCCAGAATCAGATCGAAAGGTTTGAATGGAGCTGGAAAAATGAGTATGGACCATACGAGCAAAAGATTTGTAGATAGATAACAACTATCCATGATGTTTCATGAAATAAATCCAATAATAGTGAGAAAAATTATCAATAAAGATCACATAATATTTATGTCCACCTTTGAAAACAAAAAGAGCACGGTCCCATACATCAAAATGAATAAGCTGAAAAACACGACCAGACCTAGAAATACTAGTAGGATACGGACGTTGTAGCTATTTGCCAAGCTTACAACCCGAACAAGAGATAGAACTATCATAAGTGACAGGACCTAAAACACCCTAACGCACTAGACTAGATAAGCGAGGGTTAGAAAGGTGACCCAAACGATGATGCCACTGGTAGAAGCTGATAGACGACACAGGGACAGACACGAAAGCTGAAGAAGTGGAGACCGAAGTAGCAGTGGTCGGAGAAGAAACCGGAAGATGTAAGTAATCAAGTTGGTAGAGATTCTGTGGGCTACTGTGAAGTCGGCCACGTCCAATGAGAGCTCCCGTCTGACAATCCTGCACATAACAAAAGGAATCATCAAACCCAATAAAACACTTCAGCCTAGCAAGCTGAGAGACAGAGACATAAGGCACAACTTGAGCTGTGGTACACAAAAGACATCAGAAACAGTAAACTGAGTGGTAGAAATGATGCCCTGATGTGTGATCGGTAACGTAGTTCCATCAGCAGTCTGAACAGAAAGATGATCCTCGGACGGCTAACATGACCGTAAAGCTGAACAATCAGATGTCATATGGAAAGAGACCCCTGAATCTAGAACCCAAGGACTAGCTGTACCTGATGGTGGTGTAGAGTGAACAGCAGCCCCAACAGAGGATGAGGAGGATGTAGTAGTCTGGCGCTGTAGAAGAGTATGAAGCTGGCGCAGCTCTGCAACAGTGAGAGGAGCCGGCTGGTCCGAAGGTGTGCCAAAAGGCGCAGCAGTAGCAGAACGGCCACGACGAGCAACACGATCGAGTTCAAACTGAGCCTTCAGCTCTGGATGAAGACTGAAGCAGCGTTGAACAGTATGGCCCGGCTTCTTATAGTGTGAACAGACAGCAGGGGCACGCGCATCAGTGCGCAAAGTAGTCGAACTAGGCCGCGACATAGCCAACACTGTAGAGGGTGATGACGAGAACTGAGACGCCGAAGAACGCAGTCGAGTCTCCTCATCAACAAGGGCCCGAACAGTCTCTTCCAAAGTGCAGAGGGTCTCACGATTCAGAAGCTGAGATCGAACCATCTCAAACTCTGAACGGAGACGCATCAGAAAGTGAAAGACACACTCCTTTTCCTTATACCGGAGGGTGAGAGGCCTTGCATCGGTGGGTGCCATAGAGTCTAGCTGACGCCAAATCTTGCAGAGCTGACTGTAGAACTCCACAGTCTGATCGCCCTGCTGAGAGGCAGAAAGCTGCTGGCAGAGAGACCAACGAAGTGCATGACCCGCCTATCGGTAGCGAGAGGCAAGAAAATCCCATATGTCCTGATAGGTGGAGAGAGAATCGATGCTCAACCGAATGTCCGACGAAGTGCTCTGCATAATGACATACTTGACCCTGGCTTCATCACGCAGTCAAGTGGGCAAAGTAGGATCACTGGGTAGTGGCTTGCGTCGGGTGCCATCCACATGTCCACGCAGGCTAAAACCGTCAAGAAGAGATGTCATGACAATAGACCACTCCCGATAATCAGCGGTGCTTTTGAGTTTTACATCACAGAGCGACATGGAGAAACCCCCTGAAGAAACTGAAGATGCCATAACGTCGGATGAAGGGATCGTAAGATCCGAAGAGACAGACGACATCAACAGAAGAAAGCACACAAAAGGGGTGCTGACTCATTTTTTTTTTTTTTTGCAAACAGATCTAAACGACGGAGGAAGCCGACAGCACACGCGACGGTGGGAGGAGGCTGGCGGTAGGAGAGGCGGCGCGACGGGGGAGGCCGCGCAACGGGAGAGGCCGGGCGCAACGGGAGATGCCGGCGGCAGGGGAGTCCAGCGACGGGGGAGGCCGGCTGGCGCGGGGATGTCGGATGCGGGCGCGAGGAGGCCGGTGCGACAGGGGAGGCCGGCGACGGGGGAGGCCGGCTGGCGTGGGGAGGCGGGCGCGACGGGGAGGCACGGGCACGGAGAGGCCGGCACGCGGGAAGGAGGCCGGGGGACGTGGATCTGATGGTTAGGGTTAGGGTTTAGAAGGCTGACTCTGATACAATATTAAGATTAACCTCGAATTATATTAGAGTCAAAAAAAACCCAGTATATATAGATACAGCCTAAAGGATTAAGGTCTGATTTAGACACGACTCTAATACATATACACATATACTTAACAACACGAACCTCATCTGACACAATCCATTTACAGCTCTACTTTTTCTATATGGACAATTTGTTACACTCAAATGAAAAATATCAAATTGTAGGATCTGACACTACATTTTGCCACTCTGTTATATGCCACTATAATGCATGACATGTCGAATATGCCATTGAGTGGGCCAAAACACCGACTAATACTGTTTTATCACAATGGAGTAGAAGATGATGCTGTTGTAGCTCTAGCTGTAGCCTATCTGATGGCATTGATGGACCTTGCGATAGCTGCACCTTGGCAGCAGTACAAGCATGGTACACCCATGACCCATGTCATGTGCCCCTTCTTGTCCTAAAAGGGCAAGTGGTCAAAAAGTTGCCAACATTCCATTCATTCAGCACATCTAGATAATGAAACGAAAAGGCAAGGCTCATTGCATCATAACCATAGCCAAATTTTCAGCCCCTTTTCGTTTGGACTTAAGATGTTTTGTGTATTATTTAGCACGAAACAAAAGAGAGGATTTCCTATATCAATAACTGGTACTCTGCACTACTTGCTTACTCCTGTTCAGAGTTCAAATAAAAATAGATTATGGTAGAACAAATTGGTATCCTGGCTTTCTCAAATATCAACACTTGGGGCTACTAGCTATGCTGCTGTTTGCAAAATTAAGCTAGAGAACACCAGCCTTGTAAGAAGGGATCACTCAGATGCACAAAAGTCACGGTCCATGACATGGGAGGTTATATAATGCAACTATGTCATCATCCCTGAATAATACTACCAATGCCAAGCATTTTCTGTTAAATGCCATTTGAATATGGTGTGTCATACTTGATGCTGACCCCCACAAACAAAAAGGGGCAAAACATATACCAGAACAAGGAACTGATACAGTGAGGTGATATGTGTATCAGTGTTACACATATCTATTAATATGATTACCTGTTGGAGCCATTCTTGCCAGTATTGTCTCAGTTCAGCGATGATTTATCATCTTGCCAGCTGTAAAAAATCACCATAAGTCATTGTAAAGATGAATCATACTAACTAAATGTTAGATTATCTAATGCTCAAATGACCAATCTCTTCAGGCTTTGAGCTATACCAGCAGTGATAACATCAAACAAACTCAGAAGAGACCAAGGAGCTGAAGATTGCTTACCATTCACCGCATAAGTGCATACGGTTTAAACATTCCTAATTTTCTTTAAATTTGTAACCATAAAATCTGGCACATCTATCTAGTTCAGAAACTCAATTGTTAACAGCAAAGTAGCAACTGTGCTATCTGTTTCGTTTCTTGCACATCAAACTTAGGTTGAGATTCAGTTCTCCAGATCTCACATAGGGCCAGAAAATTCTCACAGCATTTAGAAGGACAAAATGCAGATAAGGAAAATGAGAGGAAGAAAACAAACTTGAGTTCATAATCAGCATTGTGAAATGTGATAGACCAATCCATTTCATTTCTTAACTATACAAACCACAGTAATGGTAAGTATCATCTTGAATGCACACTTATGCCTCTTCATCTGCTCTAACGTTCCACTTGTGCCATTTTCCAAAATAAACATGAGATTCATGATTGACTGATACTCACCTGTTGCATGGTGCACTTGACAAACATGCACTACCACATTTGAAAAAAATGAAAGAAACAGAGGGGACACCAGAATGATCTGCTTGACGGCATGAACTTCATAGCGAGTGAGAGCAATGCAGAGCTGGAACACCAAAAGTTGATTTTTTGAAACATACACCAAAAATTGATTTTGCAACTCTGTATCCAGTTGCACTAGATAAGTGATAGCCAATAAAGAAACTTCAACTTTTGCTTTTTATTCATGCTCTCTAATCAATTTAATATCGCCTCTGGATGACTCTTAAGAGGATACTGCATGCGGTATTTCAACATGGATGACGCAAGGGGCATGCTGTGAGCTTGCAGCACTATGCCACCAGTCAACATTTCCTAGTTATCACTTTCTTCTCCTTGAGCATGACCAGATTCACCATGGAAGCAACTTCCTTTCATATAACAAATACTTAACAAAAGCCAAGATATTAACTACTATACCAGCTATTCTCTGAAATTGCAGCCTAGCAAAAGTTAAAATTTTGCAAAATCCTTGACCCAGACAGTGTCCCAGGAAACATTGTTATCCCAATTCTTACCTCTGGGTACCACTTAGAATAGAAACTATAGTCCAAACATAGTTCTACAGGGTTGCAGTACCGCATGGAGAAAATTGTTTAATCATATGCTGTTGAGGAAACAAATACCCTCACAACCAAGCCTTCAGCTGTGTTAACTGTTCCTAGTATAGAGTGACCGGCTGCCAGCAAAAATCACCACTTGTTAGGTGATCTTCTGCATCATTGATTGTCGTTAAGCTACTAAGCCATTATCAGTGGTATTGGTTAGAGGTTACCACCATAATTAGCTACTCTGCAACTCAGCAAGTGATTCCTAACCCCCGGCATAGTTTATTGGGTAACCTCATCTCCCATGGCCTCCAAAGGTGCCTTGTTGATGATTATGAGTTATGACTATTTGCACATATGACTGGGCTAGAGGCTTCCCGAGGTGGCCGGTGATCATTCGTTCCTTAAGATGGTTCGAAACTACAACTAGCCATCGTTAACCAAAAATTACTAGTCACCAATTGGTCTTCAAAAGTTATCAGCAGAGATTACAATCCATGATTCCATTTGCACATCATGGAAACACAATTTTGAAGGATCGCTTCCTGCAAGAGTCCCTTGACTCCTATTCGTTGATTAAGGCTAAGTTTGGGGCCTTATGGATGCTCAGCTGTTCAAAGTCTATCCATACTGTCAAATAATGTGAATCCAACATAGGAGCTAATAAGAGAAAACTATATCCTGCAAGTAGACCCCTATTTTGCATACAGCAAGTAGTGGGAGCTCAAATGTTACATATTCAATTCATCTGTAACTTTGGTCAAAAACTATTTACTGGTCAAATGAAAAGGCGGTAAAACAAAGAATGCTTTACTAAAGACAACCAGACAAGTACTAAATGAAAACTAGAGGACAAAGTAGTTCAAATAGACTAATCGGCAACAGAACATAAGTAGGATCTATGACAGTAAGCTTTATCACAACCAAAATATGAAGGGATTTATTCGTTTGTGAATTTTGCAGTGAATTCTCTATATCATCATTTGCATTATTTTCATAAGAACTGTAAGAAAGACAGGCATCATGGTAGTGAAATGAAATGATCCATGTATGAAATACCCATGTGAATGAAATGATATACAATCTAAACATCACATAGTACTAAGTTTATAACAGTTGGAGCTTGAGGGCAAAGCCGAATTCACAAACTGCAATACGCAGAAGAAACAAACCACCAATATGCAGTTGTTAACTACCAAAGCAAGCCAGTCTTTTGCGCTTTATGCATCACAGACTGACACCTGCATAAAGTTGGACATGAACTTTGCAAAGAGTACAACAATGTACACGTGCCATGATCCAATCTGTCCACGTACCTGCACAACTGAACAGAGCATCCATCGCATCAGCTTTGACAAGCTTCCTCAGTTTTCTTTCATTGTTTGATCTCACTAACCTTGCTTAGGTGCAGTCGCACTGTCGAAGTCAATAGTCGATTGGACATAGACATACAACGGATTCATTCAATGAGTTCGCCTTCTTTTCTTCCCTCATCTTCCTCACCCTGTTTGCTGTGAGAGTCACAACTTCCTCTCCTCCTCCGTGGTGGCAATGCAGCCCTCATCAAGGCAGCATACTCCTCCCTGATAGCAACAAGTGGGTGTGCATGCTTCTCAAGAAGCCGGCTTCCGCCACCGTAAGCCTCCCTAAGCACGACTGTCTGCGTGCCAAGCACCCTGGAGAGGTAGAAGATACCCGGATGGCGCTCGAACACCTTGGTGAACTTCTGCGGCATGCCGAGCAGCTTTCTCATATTGCTGACGTTATGGCGCTCCGTCTTCTTGGCCACCGTGAGGTGCAGCAGCTCATGGAACACCCCCACGTTCCTCTTCTCGGAGACGTCGGTGCGGGGGTCGAGGTCGGAGGCATCGGCGTACGGACTGGTGTACGGCAGCGTCTGCCATTCCTTAAGCCAAGCTGTGCACTTGCTGCTTAGGCCAAAACCCCTCGTGAAGCTCACCGGGAAGGGAAGGCAGAGGGTGGAGCACTCTCCGGCGCTCCTCAGGAGCTCGGAGACTGCGAGGCGGTTGTCCCAGGAGAGGAGGTGGAGCCAGACACGCTCATCGCCTTCAGGCTGCGCGATGGTGAAGAGATCTGTGTAGCGGGGGAGGAGGGTGTCGCGGTAGTCGGGGGGCAGGCCGAGGTCCCAGCGGAGGAGGTCGACTGTGTGGAGCGGGAGCTCGCGGGGCAGAGTGAGCATGAGGAGGCGGCGGAGGCGGTTGACGAGGTCGGGTTCTGTTGCCCGGATGCAGTCCAGCTCCCGGCGGTGGATGTCAAGCGCCGCGTCCGTGAGGGACACGCCGCCGCCGCCGCCGCCGCGTATAACGAAGACATTGGGGTACCGGCGGAGGAAGGCGCGAACGGCGTCAGCTGGGCCGAGCAGGTTGGGGATGGACTTGTAGGAGAGGAGATTGGACGGCGAGATGCGGTGACCGGGCTGGGAGGATATGAGGTCGAGCAGGTGGTGGGCGACCCGGAGGTGGCGCTCGCGGGACACTGCCGCGTCGAGCGCGCGGTCCTTGACCCACTTCAGCTTCACGTTGACGAGCGTCGCGCGCTGCTCCGCCATAAACAAGCGCCTTTGGAGCGGCGTTTCGCGCCACCCCCTCCCCGTACCCGTCCAGAGCTCGCGCCACGCCATGGAGCCTGTCGCCGATATGGCTTTAGGTTGCGGACTGCGTCGAAGAAGTGTTAAGCCCATTCCATTTGTGAAGCCTTCTAATCTAATGGGCCAAACGGGCCGGCCCGTAGGCGGAGGCTGGGTTTGGTGGAGCACTAGAAAAGAAAAGAGTAGGCGCAGCCAGCAGCCGTGCAGGGGTTAGTGAAGTGACGAAGAGTCCAAGGCCAAGGGGATAACGAGAGGTAAAGGGGCGGGGCAGAAGAGGAGGGCGTTGGTGGCGATGGCGGCGTCGCCGGCGACGCAGGCGCAGCAGAAGGGGGGCAGCAACCCACTGGCGGAGTGGAGCGGCCGCGTCAAGTCGCTGGAGGCACGGTTCCGGGGGTGGCTGGCCAGCCAGCCCACCCACATCGAGGCCGCGGTCGCCACCGCCGTGGGCGCCGTGCAGGGAGGAGCGCTTGGGGGCCTCATGGGCACGCTCGCCGCGGACGGGGGGTCTCCGTTCCCCGTGCCGCAGCAACCGCCCAACGCCAACCCCCAGGCCATGGCCTCCTTCAAGCAAGCTCAGGTTGCCCAACCCTATCATCTCTTGTGTTAAGTTCGTTGGTTGCGCTTGATGCATTGAATTCTTCGTAATGGGTGACATAGGTATAAATGACTGAACCAAGTATTGTAACCATAATTGCGGCCAGGAACGTATAAATCTAGACTTCAGTGGATATTTGTTTGCAAACTGAAGCAATCTACTCTTTCTTTTATCTACCAGCATGATCACAGTACTGGCATGAATTTAATTAAGAAATAGAGTCACTGGATTACTGAGATTTAAATATTTTCATGTGCAAAAAAAAAAAAAAAAAAAAAAAAAGAAACTGTTATGTTACATGGCGATGCATATCTCGAAGATGCTGCTGAGGAGCAACTCTGAAATGCAGCATGCAATCTTTTTATATATGTGACGAGCATTGAGGAACAGAACCCTCTTCCTGTGATCTAGACGGTATATAGATTCATGAGTCTGTCTATGGCATACCGGAGCTAAAGAGGTTGTTTAATGCTTGCATTATTTTTCATGCAGCCTCCATTATGCATGATTTTTTGGGTAGTACTCTTCAGGGCACACCGCTTGTTACAAACTGGTGCACACCAGCACAGAGTGCAGGGGTTGGTTCGTCTGGGATAGTATGGGAGCAGCACAGCTAGGCACATAGGCACAGCAATGTCTAGATGGGTCTAAACCCTATCCTAGCTTGATCCTTACCCATATATCACTTATAAGAATCCAATCCCTACCCAATCCAAAAAAACAATTCCTAAAACTCAATCCAACCCTAGCCCCTTTCCAATCTAATCCTTAACCAACCCTGCCCATTTCCAGCCCTTAGGGTTCCAACCCATTTGGATCTCAAAGAGACTCATTTGGATGCTAAAGAGTCTCAAATGCCATAGAAGGTAGTGAAAAAAGAATAAGGACCCATATTGTTTTGTAGGTTAAACTCTAATTTTTCTATTATAACCCAATTCTTACCCTACCCTATTTTAAAACTATCCTAATCCGATCCAATTCTAATTGATTCTCAACCGATTTAGAACCACCTAAAACCAACCCATTTTGGTCCTACTTCTTTTGGACCCATTTAGACCCCACCATTTACTAACCCTAGTGATGTCCACGATGCGATGTGGGAAGTGCACACATGAGAAAGAGAGTGAGGGTGTAGGATGGGGTAGAGAAAGTGGGGGTGGGGATAGAGAGACACTAGGCAGGATAGGAGATCTTCGAAGTGGGGATGAGGATGGGGAAGATGAGAATAAGTTAAAAATAAAATATGAGGAAAATGGGTGTCATATATCGAATTCCTTGAGCCCATTGATCCCAAACTAGGGTTCACTAACCCAAAATGTATCTAAAATTAATTTGTAGTGTTCATTGTGATCCCTATGAAATCTTAAAATTAGTTTTAGGCGAGTATATATTAAGATGTTATATTGTCAATGTTGGCCATATAGACACCCCCTAATATTACTCTATGATTTCCCTCACACATTAAGGTTAATGGAGCTACCTGAATTACAGGCTTTAGCTGGTGGACCCTTGGTGCAAGCTCGGAACTTTGCTGTCATGACTGGTGCCAATGCTGGCATATCTTGTGTTATGAGAAGGATAAGAGGAGCGGAGGACATCCAGGGCAGGTGAAGCTTCATAGTTCATATTGATTATGACATTACGATTTTTAGGAGCAACCTTAAATCCATCAAGTTGGTTTGGATAAGTGCATCTTATTGTCACTAATGCTAGGGATATGGAAATTAATTCGTTTTTCCTTTTTAGGCACTAAAAATGGTGCTTGTTGGGCAGCTTCAGACATGCACTTGATACAAGAACACTTTTTTTAAAAAAAACTTAGATATTTGGGTGCAAGCCATTAATTTTTGTTAACACATAAATATAGTTTAGCAAACATTTCTGTTACTGTCTGTTTGACATATTCTTGTGTATACAGCATGGCAGCAGCTTTTGGTTCTGGTGCTTTGTTCTCCATAGTGAGTGGAATGGGAACTCCAAATCCTGTTGCTAATGCAATTACAACTGGTGTTGCTTTTGCTGTATTTCAAGGTGGTTTTTTCATGGTAAGAACGTAGGCATATCTGTTGCAATTTGAAGTCATTTTGCTGCTCAATTCCAACTTGTAACCAGATTTCATATGTGAGATATTGGCAAGTCACTAATAGAGTGACTTCTTAGATGCAATTGAGGTTTAGATGGGAGTATTAATTATGAAGGAACAAAATGTTGACCTTTTATATGGAGATGATAGGTTTTTGCATCAGCTTGTGTGACATTAACCAATTCAAATAAGTCTTTGTTCAATTTGGATGATAGGTTCTGTCTTTATTGTTCAAAAGCCAAAACATGGAGATGTTTATGTTTTTATATGGTAATACTCTATTGACTGGTTCCTGAAACCTCTGTGATGCCATCTGTTTTTAAAAACTGTAGTGGGAATTTCTGAAGAGGACTATAGAAAATGACTTTTAGCATGCATGCTAGAATTTTACTAAATGGGGGTTAAAGTGAATGTTTGCATGAAAATGTCGAACATCCAAAGCACTCTTGCACTGCTCTTTCTTCTTTATTCAATACAAGCTTTATTGCAAAATAACTCTAGAACATGGTCTTGCATGCAAACTGCAACAGGTCCCAACCATGGTTTTGGTTCCCGGCGGTAACTGATCATCCCTGTCTAGTCCGGGAGATATAATCCCTGCTTGGAATATGCAATATAAAGTGCTATATTAGAAGATTGTATAAACTAATGACCATACAATTCGGAGAAATACAAAAATTTGATAAAAATACAAAGAAAAATCAAAAGTGAGCCGGAATCACCCGGAAAACGGCCGGTTCCCGGCCTCCTGTCCAGGTCTAGGAACCAGGTCAAAAACGAAACCTGAACCCTGATCCCAAGTCCCAAGTTAAATACAGAAGAAGTACCAAATTTCTTTTCTAAAAAAAACAGGGAAGCAAAAAGAGCTTTTTGTTGCTTTTTGAAGCAGTTGGATGGGATCATGCTAATTTTGGATGGAATTCCAGAGAACTCTTTCAGGAGCATTTAATATGAAGTCATTTAAGTTGAACAAAATTGCTCCGTTCTGCTATATTTTCTTTCTTTGTGGATTTTTTTGGCACATCCCTTATACAGACCTTTTTTTATTAGCACATTTTAAATTTGATGAAAATACCGCTCCATTTGATTCACAATATAAGCCTATTTTTTTTTTTTGAACGTTTAACAATATAAACCTATTTACAATCCTAATATACTTTTCAATGCAACTTTTACAACTTTGCCATTTTTAATATTTTTTCTCACTCTTCTATTAATACTCTTGTCAAATTCATCCAAATGTTATTTAATAAGGGCACTATAGTCTATTACAATTATTTTTCTCTCATTTTGTGCCATCTCAATTGCCGTATGCACATAAAAGAGGCTCATATTGTGAAATGAAGGGAATATATGATTATGTTGTCACCAAAAGTGCAACCAACTAATGTGAATCCGATCGACTATTATTCTATTGTACTAACTCTTCTTGTTGATCTATTATGTAGATTGGGCAGAAATTCTCACAGCCACAGAGTGATGATATGTACTACTCCCGTACAAGAAGCATGTTGAAAAAATTAGGTCTGCAGAGCTATGAGAAGAATTTCAAGAAGGGTCTCCTCACTGATCAAACCTTGCCTCTCCTTACTGACAGGTAAATGATTCTTCATTTAGTATTCTGCACCAACTCAAAAGAACACCTATTGATATTCTACTGTTCTTGCTTCAGTGCTCTGAGAGATGTGAAGATCCCCCCTGGACCGAGACTTCTCATACTTGATCAAATTAAAAGGTTTGGAATTATTGCAGAAGAAATTTCTGGCTTTACCTTTTAGTTACCCTTGATCTGATCTCCTTGTTGGTATGCCTTTGGCAGAGATCCTGAGTGGACCGAATCTAAGTGATGTTGCTGCTGTCTGCCGTTGGTGCTTTCTTCAGTCAGCATAAATTTTGTTCTCTGAGGCGATGTCTATTCTCTGTTTGACGGATAATCTACTTAGGCCACCAAATTTGATTGTAAAAGATGAGTAAGATTTGTTTTGGTGGTTATTAGAGTATGGTCATCGGTCAATATACTGGCAATCTTGATCTGTCTGAGGTTACATTCAGTCATCTCTACTGTTTGATCAGTGGAGGAGATGCTCCACTTTACTGTCAATCTTGATCAGTATCTATTGTTTTTTTAGTGATGAAGATGTGAAGTTTAACCCTGTTTAATCTACCGTATCTACTTCCACCAGGCTGCTCTTGCTAATAGTTGAAGTACGGTGAAGAGTAAGATATTCGAGGTTAAATAGAGCATTGCAACAGTGCCAAAACCAGTAAATAAGGCAAACAAGCAACATGGAATTGGTTTGGATGAACCATAGAAACCATGATGTTGACAACATATAGCAACTCAATAGTGCTCAGCAATTTCATAATAGTGATCGGGGATGATCAAGTGAATAAAAACAATATACAGTTGGACAAAGATTTGGACGTACATAATATTTTGTGATAAATTTTCACTATCGGAGGATATTTACAATAAGGAATTACTTTGCGCTTAGGCATGAAAGAATAATAATCATGTTGCTCGAAAGAATAATAATCATGTTGCTTGAAAGAATAAAAATTAAACCCCTATTCTACATAGGATGCGGCAACTTTCAGAATGTTCGCGTTGGGTCGGACAATTGGACGATCTGCTCGTTCAGCTTGCTCAAGCAAGGATCCCCCGTGGCGTTGGTGTCCACCAATATCGTGTCTCCAGGCTTGTACTCACCAAAAAGAATTGCTTCGCTGATGACATCCTCGATCAGGTGAGTGACGGCTCTCCTCATTGGTCGTGCACCATAGCTCTTGTCATATCCTTGCTGGCAAATCAAGTCTTTCATTGCATCAGTCACCGCTAAGCCTATCCCAAGGGATAAAAGCCTACCCTTCACTTCTTGGAGGATTATATCGAGAACAGACAGCATCTGCAAAATGTCACAAGTCAGCTTTTGCAAGAATGAACATTCTAAAAGTGCACTGATTTTACTCCATGTGTAAGACTGTACGTGGCTAATTGCAACTAATCTAGTTAATGATCAAATGATTATGTTTTTCCACTTAGTTGTTATAATAAACTCATGGAGTCTAAGTTACTATATATCAGTAAAACCAATTAAAAGGAAAAATGAAAGCAAAACAGACCTGAATCTTCTCAAGAGGACGGAACACAACCACCTCATCGATTCTATTGAGCAACTCTGGCCGGAAAAATGCCTTCAGCTCTTCCATCACTAGGGATTTCATCGCAACATATGAGCTTGATTCTGTTTCATCTTGCATCAAGAAACCTATGCTCCGCCTTCCCTTTGAAATTGATGTAGAACCAACATTTGATGTCATGATAATCAATGTATTCTTGAAGGAAACTCTGCGGCCCTGTAGTTCACACAAAGTTCTAATACATATCAAAAAAATTCAGCCCATTGAGAGCCTTAAGACCTCTTTAAAGTTGCATCTCTGAAACTAATGCAAGTTTATCTTAGCATCTGGATACCAAGTTGTTCTACAATAATAGTTAACCTCAAGGGTTTCTAATTTCGGCGACCATATCTTGCATAAGAGTTTAGAGGAGACCCCATGTAAGAGAAAACTGACAAAACCGCCAACCAATTTTTAGCATAACTTTCCAGAAACAGGATTTTGTTAGACTTGATCCAATAATTATAGTGCTTGAATTTGTATTGATAGATATGTGATAAGCTGCAAATGCTAAGATCTAGTACCTGTGAGTCCGTCAGATGTCCATCTTCAAATATTTGGAGAAGAATGTTGAAAATATCAGGGTGAGCTTTCTCTATCTCATCAAGTAATACTACAGTAAATGGTTTTCTCCTGACTGCTTCTGTCAAAGTACCATTTTCACCATATCCAATGTACCCTGGAGGAGAGCCTATCAGCTTGCTCACAGTGTGTCGCTCCATATATTCACTCATATCTAATCTAAGCATAGCAGATTCCTGTCAAAACAAAAAAAATATCATTTCAAGCCATGTTCCATAAAACATATTCGAAGGTCATCAAAAAAATAAAGACAGCGTGACTTACTGATCCAAAATAACTAGCTGCTAGAGCTTTGGTGAGCTCGGTTTTTCCAACTCCTGTTGGCCCACAGAAAAGCAGTGTAGCAATAGGTCTGTCAGGGTCATTCAGGCCTACACGTGATCTCTTCACAGCTCGAGATATCGCCACAACAGCATCATCTTGACCAATCACACGCTTTCTGAGTTCATCATCTAGTCCTACTAAAAGCTTTTTGTCATCAGCAGTCAATTGCTGGACTGGTATCCCCGACCACAATGACGTGACTCTTGCAATTTCCTCTGGTCCAACTACAACTGGTCTGCAGTTTTACAATAAGTCCATGATGAACAGAAAGGTAGGATCTGGAGATTATTGTGTAAGACACGAGAAAACTTACTCCTCAACTGAGGGTGATGGGGTAGATCTTGACCCAGTATTGTCTTCATCCGCTTCAACATTAGCACAGCTCTCTTGATCACTCTCGTTTGGAGAATATTTCATCTTGTTAGCCAATGTCTGAATAATGAAGGGCATTAAATTATTAAATATTTATCACCAGATGGACAAAAATCATTTCTTATGACATAACCATTGTAAAAATCTTAATACCACTTCATGCACAGCCTGAACAGCTCTAATCTCTTGCCAGTATTCATCTGGTGACTTTGAAAGAATAGAAGACTGCTCTTCCTTCTTCCTTTTAAATGATTCAATTCGAGCTCTACTGCCAGCTTCATCAATCAGATCAATAGCCTTATCAGGAAGCTGTCTGTCAGAAATATATCTTGCTGACAAGTAAACTGCTGCGTTGATGGCTTCTAAAGTGAATTTGCATTCGTGATAAGTTTCATATTTCTCACGAAGACCAAGTAATATCTTCACAGCATCGTCCTGCATTAAGTTTTATGGATTGTTAGAAAAGAACTGATCCATGAACACTATCTATCTTTCAAACAAAAGAATCTGCATTACCTGACTAGGCTCATCTACAAATACTGGCTGGAACCGGCGGGCCAAAGCCTTATCCTTCTCAAAATGCATCCGGTGTTCATCTAGAGTTGTAGCTGCAATGCACTGAAAATACATACAAGTGTTATCCATAAGAAAATAAAACGAAAGTAGATGCTGCTTTCTACATAGAAGACATCACTTTTTTTTTTCGAGATGGAAGACATCACTTTACATTATACTGCAGAAGGGGAAGACAACTTGTGTCACATCAACGTAGACATGTATCATGATAATAATATTGACAAGAATTTTACACATCTTCCATCTTCATATGCTCATGAAGTGAAACACACTAAAAATACAAACTATTACCCATGAGAAAAGATAGTACGGCAAGAAAATAAAATATATGGCTATTTCTACATTCTAGAGATCATTTTACATTCTTTTGCAGAAGGGGTAAAAGCAATTTGTGTTACATCAACATGGACATGTGTCATGACGATGACATTCATAAGAAATTTATGCATCGTCATACACTCAAGGAGGAGGAAATTTGAGAAGCAAGTGCCAACGTACTCACACATCAGAATGACAGGAGTCCGTGTATCAGTATGGCATATATACAGTATTTCCAGTAAGTGCTTTCATATATAGTAATTCATTGTCTACAGAACAAAATTTGCAATCGTACACAAGTTAACTCGGGTGCCATGGATTGATCGCATTCAATGCTTGATTTTTCACATGATAATGATAAATGAAAGGACATTTCCTACATTGCTAGGTATACAACTAGCAATTCACAGAGTAGGACTTTTGAGTTGCTATCTGCATGAAAATCACAAGTGGTTCAATGTGCAAGCAACTGATTTAATCATGGCACTAAACAGCCGCTTATTTGGGATAATTTCTTTAAAAAGAATGCAGTCAGTCACAAGCAAGATGCATCTAACATTTGATATAGATCGAGGCCTTGAGGGAGATCTTAGGTGCACGTCATACCTGTAATTCACCTCTAGCAAGTGGAGGCTTCAGCAAGTTGGCAATGTCAAGACCTGCTCCCTTACTACCCTTTCCAGCAGTTCCAGATCCAATAAGATTATGAACCTCATCAATGAAGAGAATAACATCACCTGTATGAAATTTAAATCTTGAATATCATTGACCAAGGCAGAAGCTTTATCTCTGATACTATCTAAGTTTGCATTAGTCAATAACCTGCTTCCTGGACTTCACGTATTAAGCTAGTAACCCTTGACTCCAATTCACCCCTCTCTTTCGCACCAGCAATAAGTAGACCAACATCCAATGACATTATACGCTTTGCCTGCACAACAATTTAATTATGGGACATATATTGACGAACAAGCTGAATTTTACAAATACATGATTGTGCATCCATCATTTGCTATTCAAGCTTACCACAAGGAAAATGGGGACATCTCCGTTTGCAATTCGAAGAGCCAGCCCTTCAGCGATTGCAGTTTTACCAACACCTGCTTCACCCAAAAGAATAGGATTGTTCTTTGTCCGTCGGCATACAATCTGAACTACTCTTTCAATCTCCTCCTCACGACCAATAATAGGATCAATAAATCCTCCACTTGCACGTGTGGTCAAATCTACACAAAATTGAGCTAGTGCACCCTTATCTGAAATGACAAGTAAAAGATGTTCACTTTGAAATGCCAGTGTATTCTATCGACAAACACGATGATAAGCTGGAATGATATAGATGGATTCCTGACCTTTGTTTTTACCCAAGGATTCGATAGTTGCAGACTGTGCAGTTCTGGCGGTAGATTTCTTGGGCACTTTGAAAGAAGATACCCCTGCAGGCTCTCTGCCATCTTTTGCAAGCTCCCCTTGGAGTCGAGTAAGTGCCACCGATGCTAGCCGACTCGGATCTGCTCCCAAACTACAATAGATGACATTCAATGGTGAGGCCACAAATGATGAAAATGGCAAACAAATTGTCTTTCTTGTTTAATTTTTTAATGAAACAACATTTTATTTAGAAAATCCCGTCATCCATCAGTATGATTTGCTATCATCATCAGAGCTTGCTTTTCAGTTTGCTGTATTTTCGAAGTAGAAGTTGTAATGGCCTAGCATAACACTGCGGCTCAGGAAAGCAAAGAAAAAAAGACACCGATGTTGACGTATGGGGCCCTTTCCCCACTGTTCGAGAAAAGTTTTGCATCTTTCCTAAATTAGCCTACAACTCCAAGTCAGAATTATGAGACATTTTTTTATTTGTATTTTATTATTATTATTATTTTTAGGAATAGGAGGCTTATTTCAGAGGAATGATATTAACTGACGACTTCTTACCATAATACAAGTTGATGAGACATGATACCCTTTCCCTATCAGGTCCAGACAACAATTAATATGTTCTTGTGCTTACTATAGAACAAGCATCAACAAAATGGTTCATGTATGCAATTAAATGGCTCTAATTTGCAACTTTGTCCAATCCTCTTGTCTGACAGTCCCCCAAAGATGCAATTTTTTCTAAGGTTTTTCTAAGGCGAAAGAGCAAGAAGCTGCTGATAGTTTGATCAGTTGATCACATCACCGTGAATCTAATGAGCAATTCAGATGAGAAATAAGTAAATAACAAATGTAAGGACACCTACCTCCTGAGGAGGTGGTTAGTGGTGGGATCCTCGAGGGTGAAGAGGGCGAGCGCGAGGTGCTCCGGGGAGATGAAGTTGCACGCCATGTTCCTCGAGAACTCCACGGCCACCTCGAACACCCGCTTGCTGCTGCCGGAGAATGGCACGTCCGTGTCCAGCCCCGACCCGCCCGGCGCGGCAGTCCCCGCGGCCTCGTCCCTGGAGCCGATGCCGCGGCACGCCTCGCGCGCGCGCTCGATGTTGATCCCCGACGACAGGAACCCCCCCGGCGACCGGTCCTCCGCCACCAGCCCCAGCAGCAGGTGCCGCGGCGCCACCAGTCCCTCCCCCAGCCCCCTTGCCTCCCTCTGCGACAGCACCACCGCCTTCACCGCCCGCTCCGTGAACCGCTCGAAAACCGCCTTGATCGCCCCTCGCCGAGGCCCCCGCCGCGGAGCGTCCGCCCGCGCCCACGGCCGTAGCGGGTGCGCCAGCACCACCGCCCTCCCTCCGCTCGTTGCGCCCCACCACGCCACCGCCGCAGGCGCCGCGACGCGCCGCCGCGGGCGATCGCCGGCAAAAATGAATGTCGACGCCGCCGCCGAGGTCGAACAGCAGGACACCTCCATCACTGCTTCTATGCAACTCACGCCCACTTGCTCCGGTGTATCTACTACTCTCCTACTCTACCCGTATCAGTGTACGTATCTACTTGGGGAGGAAGCAAAGAGGAGGAGGGTATAAAAATATCGCGAGGTGGAAGCGGAAGCGGAAGAGAAGGGGAAGGAAACACGCAAGGAAGGAGGCAAGCAAGGGAGGAGCTTAAAACTGAGCAAGCGGGCAGGAAAGAAAGGGATTGGTTGGTTAATTGGTTCCGGGCTCCAAATTCCACCTCTCCGCACGGCACCGGGGGAGGGCCGGTCAAAGCCGTGGCCGCTCGTCCGACTGTGATCGGTAGGCACGGCCGTCGGATCGCGGATCGTCGCGCGGCCGGGGGCGCGAGTTTGGCCGCTGTTTTAACCGTTTCTGGTGCTTCCGTGGTGTGGTCACACATGGCTTCCTGTTACTACTTGGCTGCTTCTCAGTTTCCCACGCTCGCCAGGGACCGGTACAGCGTAACTGCCCGCCTCGACGGGCCTGGCATGGAACTAACGGGACTCCGGTTCGTGCACGTGTACGTGTACGTGTGCGCGCGAATGGGAAGGTTCCGTCGGACGTTTCCGTCGTATTATGGCGAAATTTTACACGTTTCCATTGTGACCACGCCGGGTGAAGGGGACTGGGCCAACTACTGTGCTCGTAACTACATGCGGGTGGAGGTGTTAACAGCGTTCCCACTGGATTAGTGAAGTCGTTAAGCATGCATCATGTGTGGTGCTTAAAGTTGTAACCATCGAAGATTCCTGCTTCCAATTATCCCGTAGTTCCTACAGGAGATCACACGACACATGATGTGTTTGTGATAGC
This sequence comes from Pharus latifolius, assembly GCA_019359835.1. NCBI lineage: Eukaryota > Viridiplantae > Streptophyta > Magnoliopsida > Poales > Poaceae > Pharus > Pharus latifolius. Next base: position 66,990,019 of record CM033320.1, on the reverse strand, counting down.
TTAGTTTACATCAAAAATAAAAAGAATCTAGTGTTTAATATAATATATTGATTTTTAAATTCTTTTGTTAGATATCACTGGTTTTTTCTCTAATATTATATGATATTTTTGATCGATCAACTCGATAAAATGATCAAAATACTCCTATTAATTACACTTTAGTTAGATCTAATCATGATTTAAATAGATAGAAAGACTAGAATGTAAAATTCAAAATTTCAAAAACCAGAAATTTTGAGTTTCAATCTTTCTATTTGTTTAAAATAATGATTAGATCTACTTAAAGGACAACTAGTATGAGTGTTTTGGTCATTTTTTTAGTTGTCGATCAAATGGCACCTAACATTAGGAAAAATAGTGGAATATAGTAAAGAATCCAAAAATCAGTAGTATATTGTATCAAGTACCAAAATTCAATAACATAGACTCAATTTTACCAAAAGAAAACAACACCAAAAATTTATCTGATATCAGTTTTTGTACAATCGAATCTTCTTCATGAAATTGGAGCAAATAAATCATTTTACTATTCAAATTGGAGGAATTAAACCTTTCAATCCAATTCTACATAAATTCAATGAATATATCGAGTCACTAGCATATGAAGTCAATCTATAATATTAATATGTGAGATACATACATCACTGGTTATTATTATAATAACTCCTAAAAAAATGACTATGATTTTAATAAAACTAATAGAGAATCGGACCAAGTAGTCTCATTTCACTTGTTCAAATAGTTGAAGGGTATATATGCTCTGGTGTCAAATGGGGAGGTATAATTGGTTAAAAGTTGATAGTAGAGAGATTTTAATGAAAAAAGAAACTATAGAAGAGGGTAAGAGGGGCCTGAGTTTCTTAGTAAAATGTGAGTTCACTTTACTAAAAAGGGTCACTTCAACTACACTATTTCTGAAACTTAAATTAGGATGGAAGATACTGTTTAGCATGCTCTTTTATTTTGGCTTTCTTCTCTGCAATTTCTTTTATATTGGTTTTCTTCTTTGTATTTTTCTTTTTTTTTGTACAGTTGCTTTTTTAAATAAAGTTTCTCGGTAGAGCTCTCCCCTCCTGTTCTCCTAAAAAAACCACACTATTTAATAAAGTTTGTTGTGCAGTGTGTTGGCTACTTGCTCTCCATTCACAAGTGCACCCAAACCAATGTTTGAACTGGTGGTAATTATTAATTAGATTATATCCAATCGGGCTGATTCTTCTTTGACTCTTAAAAGAAATATTCTGTATCACGTATGTGAAGATTCACTGGAATAGTTAAACAAGCGCCAAGTCTCCGATGAGTCTCTAATGGTTTGATTTTTGCTTAATTATAAATGATGTGACAATTAAATATTAGTATTGATAAGTGGGACTTACCAAAAATTAAAATCCAACAATCATTACACACAACAACAAAAACAGAGACTGACATGTGAGCCAAAAAAGCACCAGACCGACTTGTCAGTCTCTGTTTGTACAAGACCGACGCCGATAAAAATTAAATCCAATTTTATATTACTCCAACGGCCATTTTAGATCATATGTAGTTGACGTGTGGGGTCGACCAACAGTAAGCCCGCTTGTCAGAGAGTGCGCGTCAACAGCTTGCGCGTAAGCAAATGGACAGAGATTGGCGCACTAACGCGGTAAACACGTCAAGTAGGCCCTACGCGCCTCACCCGCTCATGATGCAATCAGATCTAATCTTAGAATTGTCAGGTGAGGACACGGGACATGTAATCCAGTTGTTAACGAGTGTAATTATATTACGGGTGAGTGTGCATAGAACTGACATTGGCACACTCACGTCAGTGGTGGTCCCACATCTCCTCTTTTTTTACAAGCTAAATACACTTCTTATTGACATATGGATTTTTTTCCTGACCCTATATGTCAATATGTGTTTCACGTGAACAATGTTACAAATAAAAAACAACATGGGACCCGCAAAACCACATCGTGAAGCGTCTTTGTCTTCTCCAACGATGATGTCTTCATTGCCACACGCTCGCTGTCCACTTGCCTTCCTCTCGTGCATTGGTGCTATCTCATCACGTCGAGTAAGCAGCAATCACTCATCCGCTTGCATCGACTCACTGCCATTGTCATCGTAGTTGGAAATAGGCTTAACCAATAAAGACGTACTCATAAATATGGATCAGGTGTATTTAGGAATTGGGGTTCTTTGCCTTAAAAAAACAAAAGGCAAAGATGGAGGTTTGTTTTTTTTCTTCTTATTTTAATGAAAAATTGGATAATCTGAATTAATATAGAAAAAATTGAGATGGTTAATCATTTTTAAATTCCTATCGACTATAATTTGGATTAATAGTTTTTATCTAATCATCTAAATAAAGAGGAATACAGTGTTTTTTTTTTTGTTTAAAAGGCGGGGAATATGAATAGGAATCTATGCATTACAGCTAGAGAAACGATCAGGTTATACTTTTGATCAATAGTCAAGACTTAAAAACCTTTTTCTAATAAAAGAGGATGTTATAAAACTTCAAGGGAGTGTTTGGTTACGATTGGGAATGGTCATGGAAATTGAGACATAAGATTTATGAGATGAGATTGGATTTGTGAATTTTTTTAAACTCAAGATTTTACTAGGTGTAGAATGAGATTACATGATGAGATTAAAATATAGAATATTTACTTGACCAAAATATTTTAAAATTAGAAAGCAAAATTTAATTTGAAAGAGACATAATGGTATTCTTTTTTCCTTTATTCCCAATCTCACTCTAAAGTTCTCCTCTCTTAAGACTAAATTAGTCAGATACATGACCATTTATTCACATATCTCTTTTATGGTCATGGCACAAAACAAAGATTGAATTAAATCATTTCTATCTCTATTCTCAATCACATATCTCATATCCCAGGAACCAAACATCCCTAAAGACAAACATACCATATTCCAGTACCATAGTGATTACCTTGATTTGTTTTATCTTAAATAAACATGATACTATTTATTTTGGACTAGAGATATACATATGGTACAAAAAGGCTAATTTTAGAAAAAATTTCTCCGATATCACTATATAAGTTCTAAATATTAATTTCTAAATAAGGAACTCAATTATATGTCAGTCTCATATTTAATGACAAATACAAAATATTCAAAATTTATAATAACATAAGAAATTTTTCCCTTAATTTTATTAGTTTTGTTAATAGATTGATTCTTATTTTTTTTCTTATCTTGCATACACCCCTCCCTACTCTTGGTCAAATTCTTTTTCTTATATATATATATCCCTCTAGGATTCACCTAGTCCTCTCCTCAACTTCTCTGACAGTAACAGTCCGATAATGAGCAGATGCATGACGGTGAGGTGGCAAGATTACCACTGGTTTGTGGGTGAAGACGTTGAGAAGTGGTGGTCTGGGGGAGGAGTGGCGGCGGAGAGAGAGACAGTGTAATAAGATGACAGTGGCTAAAAGGGGAGGAGAAGAGGAGGAGTCGAGAGAAGATGGGGGCGGTGGCAATTATGTGGAGGGAGAGAGAGAAAAAAAAGTGAGAAGGGGGAATGAAAAATGAGATTAAAGGTAAGTTTTAAATACGTCATCTACACTAATATTTTAAATGGCCTCTAATTTTATTGGTTGAAGTGGACCGCGGGATGATCAGTAGATAATAGGTGACGATGCCAACTGAAATTGCACACGAAACGCAACAAGGCGAGGAGTGAGCTAGCACGTGCGGTGACGTGCGGAGTAAGGTGAAAGAAAACGCCATCCATCTTTTTTCCTAAACGACTTGTAGTTGTAGCTATTTCTTCCCTATCTAGCAATGTCAACATTTCATTTTCTCAAAGATATTTATATCCTATATAAAAAGGCATTTCTCAAATAGTCGAGGTATGTTGAATCTATTGAATATACTTTTCTCCGCTCAATCTATTCAATTGAGAGATTTTGAATACTTTTCCTCAAATGAGCACGAAAAATACATCTAAAACCAATCAATAAAGAAAGGCAAATAAAAACATAATTAATGCATGCAAGCAATAGTAGTACTGGAACCAAGCTCAAGAGACCTCCAACTTACAAGATTTAGAACTTGTTACCCATATGATCGATTATAACTCTATTAAGATTATTCCACAAATTTTTCTTAGTACTGTGGAGACGACACCATCAAAATTTTAGAATTTTATAAATTTTCAAACAATGTTTTGTGAAAAGCTATGGACCCATAGCTATGCTTAAGCATCTTTAGATTTAGACTCGGTTTGAGTTAGGCCAGCAAAAAATCCGATTACATTGGGTTGGTTGGTTGGATGGAGTTTGGTCTAGTCTAAACTCAACACACAAATCAGATCACTAGATTTAGGTTGGGTCAGGCTTTTGATCATACCATGTTCAAATATGTGAGTCGGGTTGAGTTAGGATATTAATTTTTTTGGAGTCTCAGACCAGGCATAGAAAGGCTCAAGCCCAGCCTTAATCTCAGGCCGGGCGACCCAAGCCGATTAGGTTCGGGATGGTCGGGTGGGCTGTGTAGGATCAAGGATGCCGACTAGAGGGCGGTGAATAGGAGGCTTTTAAATTTTCTTTCTCAACTAAGCAACTTTAAAAGATGTTTAGGATAACCTAGAGTTGGAAAGGGTTTAACAATAATCTAATCAACTAGTTGCATTCAACCATATGGAATAAGCAATTCAACATGCAACAATAATTTAACACTAGTTGCAAAAATTCAATATGAATTATACAATACACCAAGCAACTAATGAATTAAACAATTGTGTCAAGATAAACATGAAATGAATAAGAGATACGCAATTGACATAATATTTTTACAGAGGTCTCGGAGACTCGCCCGATCTCCCCTACTCCTCATTGAAGCGCTCACACGTGAGCTTCGCTTCTATATCCACGAAGAATATTTCACTAAGGTTGCTCCTTCTCCACACCGGATAGGCGAGCACCAAACCCTTCACAAGCTTTTGCCGGCCTCTCCGACAAACTTCAATGGAGAGATCGTGACTCTCCTCCGACATCGTCTAGGTGAAGGCGATCGCCAAGAGTAACAAGTCGGATGCGCTTTCGCTTGAACCAAATCATGTGCTAGAAACTCAAAGATGCAAATGAATGCTCAACACTCTAGCACTAGCATGCACATGGTGATTGAAGTGCACTAAGCACTATTACCTCACACAAATGCTCTCTCTCAAATCCACTCAAGATTTGGGCTCAAATCTAGCCTCTAGATGCAATAACTCAAATACAAAGACTTGGCTAGCTTTTTCACAGTGTATTCAACCTCTTGAGCCACACCAAATGAAGGCAAACACAATATATATATAGCCCTCAAAGAAAACTAGCCGTTTGCCACGAATAGGCGAAATTTTGTACAGGCCAGATATTGTCCGGTCATGTCGAACACTGTCCGGCTAGTACAACAAATTTCGACCATTGCAAAATGTCAGTTACCGTTGAGAGATTTTTTTGTAAAGGCCAGACAATGTCCGGCCATGTCGGACAAAAGCCCCCGAACATATATATTTGTCTCTGTTAACTCTCGACTCAAACAATTTGTACAGGTCGAACAATGTCCGACCATACTAGACAAAGTCCGGCCCGTCCGGACAAAAGCCCCCGGACGGATGCAAACGTCTCTGGTTTCATTTTGCAAAAGGCTTAAAAATTTTGTACAAGCCGGACAAAGTCCGACCAATGCACATTGACAGTAAAATAAGCATAAATTTTGATCCAGAGATTTGATTTAGGTGATTTTTAGCTCGTTAGAAATATGACTCAAAAGGCTACAATTTTGTCAACAGAAGCAAGACCTAGAAAGGCCTAGATATTTTTAGGAAATTCAAAAACCTTCCTGCTAGCAAAAAGTCCAACACAAATGTTATTTCTAAATGCAATTTGTCTGTTTTCTCATGGATATGTTTGCTGACACTCAGCATCGACTACGACCACACAGGTCGAACATCCGGTCGAAACAGGTGGTCGAGTGGATTTGGTCGAGCGTATGCAAGCAAACCGAAGACTGGTACGACCAGCTCGAACTCCTACGACCACGACTAAACCCTAAACAAAAAACCGCCAAACGGGCGACACGATCACGACCACGCTCCAAACAAGGATACGATCAGAATGTGCAAATACAACCACGACCAGCTCTAGAAAATAAAGCAATTTAAATAGCTAGTGATCAAGACTAAGTGCAGTTTTCAAAGCATTTTCTCTAATGCACCACAAACTACACTTAGACTCTCTAGCAATACAAGAGGCGATAAAACACTGGTGCAAGATGATATGAATGCATCTGAGCTTCCGCACTAGATAGATTCAAGCTACTAGTTTCTGACCCCTCTTAATAGTATGGTCAAACTAGTAAAAAGAATCCTATCAACCCAGTCTATCTCCAAACACCAAGACCGGTAAAATACTAAGAAAACAATTTTTAATCTTGGATTTTATCTTTGGTGAAACTCAACCTCGTGAAGCTCGATCCCTCGAAGTTTGTCCTCACAAAGCTCGACCTCACTATGGTTGACCTCGCTTGAGATGACTCATGTCGGCATCATCCTCTTCGCGCCCTTGCTTGCTTTCATCTCGCGACCAATCTGAGACTACAACACATACATTCAATGCACAACGCTAGTCTCATATATAAGTCATCATTAATCATCACCAGAGAAATTACTCCACATATGAGTTAGCTCAACAATTTGTTCTTTCAGTGAGATGAGAAAACCTTTTTCAACAAACAACAGATGAATATAAGATGAAATACACAATCATATATATTCGTATATGATAAGAACATACGCACACGATCTATACTACACATGTCATGATGGCAATCAGATCAGATGACCAATATGATGAGCTCCCCTCAGCATATTCATTGATGTCAAAACCTCAATAAGGAGCCTCAAACTTCAGAATTTATCTCATGACATTCTAATTTACACTTAACACAAGATTGATGCAACCACCGAACTCCCCCTCTACATATGCATCAATATTAAACTCACAACTAAGAAAACATCCATTTCAGAGTTTATCAATAATCAATTTAATTTACTTGTGCTAAATCATGATTTATCTAAATTGTCATTTAATCATCAAATCTGACATTCTCCAGATTAAATTTAATCATCAGGGATTTATTCAAATCGTTATTAATCATGAAAACCTATATACCTAGATCGACCTAAATCCAACAGGTTGGACTGATTGAGTCAATTTTTGCTTAGGTCTTCCCACAGCTACTATGGTGGTTTTATCATACTAGAGTATTAGGACGCTATGTTTTTTGAGATGCCTTGGGCATAGAGACGAAAATAAGATGGATAAATATCCTCCGATTAATTCTATACTTGTAAAATTTTTAATATAGATTGTAATTTTGAGATCTAGACAATATATGTATCCGTACTCGGATCTAATTTTTCTTTTTACAGATATGAGGAAGAGCGATATCTGATTCCATATCTGACAGATAACCACTAAAATGATAAAATAGATATATGTTTTGATCTTATTCCTACATATTTATCTTTATTTTACTTTCTACTACATGCTTTATTTTATTTATGATAAATGTTCAGTGAATAGTTTATATAAATAGTCTTTTAAAAAAAGAAAATTACAAATAAGACCTAGTGTTTCAAAAAATTATAAAAATAACTCTTTTTAGAAAGGTAGTTGAATTTGGACGTGGCACATGGTAGTAGGAGTGTTGCAAATCTCTTTGCCGCACAACCAGTGTGCGACAGAGAAAAATTGGCCAAAAAATAGTTTGCCACACTTGTAAGTGCAGTAATAACATTTTCATTTTTTTTATTAATTTAGATTCAAAGTTTTGTACAAGAAAATTTTGATTCTTTCTGCATCGATATCTTTTGATCTTAACTTAGATTGATAATTTGTTTGAACTGATGGAATTGTAAAATCAAAATGATCAGATCGATACAAAACAAATTATCAACTGGAACTACATATCACAAGATATAATAATATATAATATTTTGTGATATATCTTGTAACAAATAAATCAAATAAACTCTACAATCTTAGAAATAGAATAGTAATATATATAGTGAGAACTTGGGGGGGGGGGGGGGGGGGGGAGATTTGTATGCGAACTCATGTTTATAGTGTTTGGATGTGAAATGGACGGCTCGGATTGAGGCGGGATGAGGAGGCCCCCAACCACACTTGAACTTTTGCAAAAAAAAACGCTGAAGTTTTCAGAATTATGGCTATTACATTCCAGATCTAACTCCCCGTCCTCCATCTCCACTCCAGATCTGCGCCACCTCGCACCATTAGCATCCGCAACTGCCATGGCATCGGCCTCATCGAGACTCGCTAGCTCCTCTCCGATGGCAGCCTCCGTCACCACCCACGGCGTCCCCGAGGAGCTCGGCGATCGCGTCCCCATGAGGATCCTCAGCGCCGCCGCCGGGGGAATGGAATGGCTGTAACTACCGCGGCGCCCGCCTCGTCGAGACCATTGTTCGTGAGCTTAAAGTTTTTTTGCTCTTCTTTTGTTTTGCATTTTTGAGCTCATGTTGTGTTGCATTCTTGAGCTCATGCCATACTTTCTCTTGTGAACTTTCATCTGTCTTCTTTTGAGCCAAATCAAGGGTCAAGCTTTGGGTTGGAATGTCCTTGAGAGGATAGTGTCACCAAAGAGAAAGATGCGTGTGAGGATGCCATCAAAAAGTTCTCGCTGAATCTGCACCATTAGATTTGCATCACCCCTTATTATTGAACACATACAAAATGGACAACAATGTTGCAAACTCATTGGTATATATTGTTTTGATTTGTTTTCCAACTCTGGGCGACTTTCATTTCTTAATTATATATATTTGTGCATTATAGGTTGGGACAAATTCCTATCCATACAATTTAGTGGCTGCTTAACTCCTAGAAGAAGCAATAGTGCACCATTGTTTGTGAGCATCAGCACTCAATGCACATCTCAATTAAAATTTGTGTTTTATTCCATCTTGTTTATTAACACTAGTCGTCTTTTCCGGGATCATCAATTACGCCTGAATGTGAAGAGGATTTGAAGCCAAAAGAAGGCATGATATTTGATACTTTGGTAGAAGGTGAAAAGTTTTAGAAGTCATATGCTCATCATGTTGGGTTTTCTGTTCGTCTTGGACCTCAAAAGAATGAAGATGGTGTAGCGGTGCGGAAGTGTTTTCTGTGCTCATGTGAAGGGTTCCGGTTGAATAAAGAACAGAATACTGGCATAGGTAAAGAAAGATTTGCTGAGGGTAAAAGGACAAACAATAGAAAACTTACTAGGTGCGGGTGTGAAGCTATGCTAGCCCTAAAGAGAACCAAAGATGGCAAGTATATAATATATTCTTTTGTTGAGTCTCATACACATGTGCTTGCCACTCCTACTAAAAGACAGTTTATAAGATCACATAGGCAAGTAAGTGATAAGGGTAAGGCAACACTTTTCACGTGTCATAAAGCAAGAATTGATACATCAGGAGCATTTCGATTGCTTTACCCCAGTGAGGGGGGACTTTGAAAATGTGGGTTGCACCAAAAGGGATCTACAAAATTATCATCAGGATTTAAGATGTAGCATACAGTTGTCTGATGCTCAGATGTTTATTGATAACTTAGGAAGGAAGAAGCTAGGCAATCCAACATTTTATTATGATCATGAAGTAAATGAGGGCAAATTGAAACATGTCTTTTGGGCTGATATCACTTGCAAGAAAAATTTTGCACTTTTTGGTGATGTTGTTTTATTCGATTCTGCATGTGGCACTAACCAATACAACATGATTTTTTCACCCTTCACTGGAGTTAATCATCACATGGGTTGTGTGTGTTCCGATGCTTCCTTGCTGTCAAATGAGAAGATTGAATCTTACACATGGTTGTTTCAGACCTTCTTAAAAGCAATGGGAGGGGTTGCACCTAAACTCATTATAACCAACGAAGATCCTAGTATGAAACAAGCAATCATGGATGTTTTCAAAACTACTACACATCGGCTTTGCATGTGGCATAGTTTGAAAAAACTACCAGAAAAGATTGGTCCTCATTTAAGCAACAATCCTCATTTTAATTATCAATTTAAGTCATGTGTGCATGCTTCTGAAAGTGAGTGAGTTTGAATCAACTTGGAATGCAATACTTTTTGAATTTGGCCTTGAAGGGAATGATTGGTTGGGTAAAAAGTATAACATTTGTAAAGATTGGGTACCTACTTACTTCAAGGACTTGTTTTAGGGGGGCATATTAAGGACTACCTCAAGGTCTGAAAGTGTGAACTCATTCTTTTCTCATTTTGTGGGCCACAAGCTTGCTTTGGTTGAATTTTGGATTAGATTTGAAACGGCCATGGACACTCAGTGCTACCAAGGGTTGCCTGCAGATAATGATAGTATCAATAAGATGCCTCAGTTAAAAAGTTCATGGGGCATGGAGAAACATGCAAGTGAGGTTTTTACTCATAAAATATTTGTGCTAATTCAGGATGAGTTGATAGCTAATAGGGATGAGTATGGTATTGTAAGTTGTACAAGTGTTGGCGAAATGAAATTTGTAGCTATAAATGATGAGACTAATAAAACTATGAATGTTTCTTGCAATACATCAAGCATGATTACAAAGTGCTCATGTCAATTGTTTGAATCATGGGGTGTTAATTGTCGCCATATTATTGCTTTATTGAAGAGTGTAAAAATAAATGAACGCCCTAGATATTATATCTTGAAAAGATGAACAAAACTTGCAAAAAGGATCCTATATTTGAAATTGATGGGCTTGTCCTGAAAGAGAACTCTTGCACTTCAAGTGATCCAGCAATCAAGAAGATGTCTTTGGATATTCACAGAAAGCTTGACTTTGCCATTCAAGCTCTCGAACAATGTCCAAATAAGATGGACCTGAGGGAGGCTGTTTTTGGTGCTGTAGATTGCATTGTTGAAATGGATGTATCTAGTAAACAAAGCAAAGCTCAAGAGTTCAAATCATTTATTGGTAGCAGCATTCCCCAACAAGTAGATATCCATCCACAAAGTGAGGTGAAAACGGTAGGAAGTGGCAAATGAATTAGAGGAGGATTGGAGAAGGCACTGGATACTAGAAAGAGAACACCTCGTTTATGTAAGGCATGCAATGAGCTGGGGTATCATGACAGCTGCAATTGTCCTAATAAAGATTAATAAAGTTTCTTGATAGCTTCTGGTAATACCTAGTCCAACTTTATGTGCTATTGTGTTCTTGCAAGTTATGTAATATGGTATGTCTACTTCTTTTGCTCTCATTCCTAGGAGGGATCCAAGTGCAGGAATAGTACAAAGGAGACTATCTTCAACACAGAAGAGAGTGAATGTTTGAAAGTGGACTGTGTTATAGAGAATCTAGCCAGAAACAGATATCAATTGAATCAATCTTCATAATGTAGTTTCACTTACTATTTTTCTTGTTTATTGTATATCCTATTCAAACTTTTTGGGAAGTTCATGGTGTTTATAGTAGAGTAACATGCAAAAGGTTTTTGTACCTTTCATTTGGATGGGTTTTCAGTGGAGCGAAACTTTGTAATTTACCTTTTGAGCTTTGAATATATCAAGTGACCTTGTGTATGAATTTCTGGCATTTATGATGTACTATGATTCTATTTACTAGTTCATCTATATAGTTTTCTGCCTATAAATTAACTAATTCATCTTATCTCCCAAATTTCTCTGATCAATTAACTTATCAACTCAACTTCTTGATGTCTGAATGTGTGGAACTGTAAGATTTTTTTTTTTGAATTTACCTATTGGCTACTGTTTATTATGTCTGAAAGATGAACCTTTGTTCCAACACTATTAATTGGGTGGTTTTTTGGATGATCTTGGTCTGAGAAGCATGACAGCAAGGCAAGCAATATTGAGCTTGATTTTGCAATTGTGCAGCCATCAGAGGCATGCCTGATTCTTTGTTTCATTAAGACTTCTATGCATCTACATGATAATCATATCTGAATAGATTGAAATAGGATGCAACTCAAATTTTGCCAAGTATCTTAAAAACAAAGATGACAATTGGCATTTTAAGGCTTAGCTGAAACTTTTTTGACAAACCAACTTATTAGTGCTTCACTATAAGCTCAAATAGACTTCTTTTTAGGGGTTTGTAGGAAAAAAGTTGACTTATTGAATAAGATCCTAAACCAAAACACTGTTCAGACTATTTGCTTTCAGGACAGGATCAACAAGAAAATTAGAAACTAAAACACTGCTCAGGCCATTATTGTTAGCTTGCATTCGGGAGTGTTGCTCCAAACTTTTCACATAAATCTATACTGGATTTGCTCTACACCAACAGAGTCATGTATAATCTTAAGAAAATTACTAATGCACAGTATACAAAAACAAAAATATGTTCAAACACGGTTGCTCTATACTAGGCTGCGGCACTGGCTGGAACACATCGAGGTGCTCTTAGAAGCGGCAGCAATCCTCTGAAATCCTGATGACAAAATGAAGAAACGTCCAACCTCATGAGCAGCCTCATGAGCTAAGAAGCAAAGAAAAAAGCTATACATCTTTTGGAAGCGAGAGATTCTAGGACTCCATTCTATTAGATAGTTGTTCCTTTCACTCATTGTCATTGCTGGATAAAAGATTCATAAGAGACTTTGTAGCCTGTTCAACATGTGAAGTTCTCCTTGCGGCTCCTTCAAACGTCGATTTGATGGGGACAGTCGACAGCCATTACATTCCCTCGACGGCGGCGCCGAGGATCCTCAAAGGGACGCGGTCACTGAGCTCCTCGGGGACGGCACGAATGGCGACGGAGGCTGCCGTCAGAAAGGAGCTGGCAAGTTTCGACGAGGCCGGCACCATGGCGGTTGCGGATGCGGACAGTAGCGACGTGGACGACGGAGGCGGGGTGGCGCAGAGTTGGAATGGAGATGGAGGATGGGGAGTTAGATCTGGAATGAAATGGCCATAATTCTAAAACCTTCAAGGATTTTTTTGCAAAAGGTTCGAGTGGGGTTCGGGGCCTCTCATCCTGCCTCAATCCGAGCTGTCCATTTCGCATAGAATTTTTTTTGTCTAATAATCCAAAAAAAAAACAAATTTGAAAAATAATCTAGACCTTTAAAATTTTACAAAAATAGTCTTCTGTCGTGAACCGAGCCGCTCAACTGATCTTCAGTCGCTAACTCGGTTAGCGATTGAAGACGTGGCACGGCCCAACGCCCCGCTGGCCCAGGTGCCGTGCCACGCCAGCTTTCAGTCGCTAGCTCGGCTAGCGACTGAAACCCGTGACGTTTCTGTTGCTAGCCCGGCTAGCGACCGAAATGGCTCTGGTTGCGCCCTGTATTCTCTGTCGCGGTCGAAAGGGGCAGGGACCAGATGCAAGGATTTGGACTGATTTGTGATGATTTTGCTTGGGAATTTGGACTTGTTTGCAAATCTTGAGATTGAGAGGGTTGATTTGAGATATAATTTCACACACAAGTGTAACTTTATTCCAGGAGCTTATTCAGCAGGAGTTTCGATGAAATTCGACAAGATTCGATGATTTTGAGATAATTTGAAAACAAGGCACTTTAGGATAATTAGGGTTTTGGAAAATGGCGAGGCTTGAAACTGAGACATTGGATGAGATTTTGGAAATCTTGCAGAAGGAAAACTTGCTCAACATAGTGAATGAGAGATACTCCTTGAATTAGATTGAAGTTTGGAGATGAGATGTGGGTTTTAGCCTTTTTAGGGTTCTCGGGAAATGTGAAAAAGGTCTAAGCCGCGATACTTCTGAGCTGATTTGCGAAAAGGGGCAAGATGACGAAGTTTTGGCATCAACTTCTGGAATTAGGGCACGGGTAAATCTAGGATCAAGATTCTGAGACAGATTTGAACTGGGGCAAGAAATGGCTATTTAACTAATTTGCAGGTTTGAGTGGAGTTGGATTCGAATCCGGGCCAACAGGTTTGAGTGTGGAACTTTGAAATGAAGTAGGCTATGTAACATTTGTGAAATAGTTTTTCATTATAACCATTAGTACTGTATTATTTAATTGAACACATATCGTATTCGTTTTATATAAATTTTAGACAATGTACTCCGTAGAAGTACATACATTCCTTTCCTTTTGTATAAATTTTATGAATATGTACTAATTTCACATTTATACCATGCTTTTGATACCTAGTTTTGTCTCGTTGGTTGGACGCATCTATACGAAACCAGACGTCTCCGCGCAAAAGATGGTAGGTGCAAAAGCTGAAAATACTAATCATACAAAAGCTGAAAAGATGAAAAGGTAAAGGCTGAAAAGCAGAAATGCAGAGTTGGACAAAAGTAGAACAGTACAAAAGTGCGACAGAAAACCCCAAACAGTTGGAAACCTGAAAAAAATGTACGAAAAACTGAACAGTCCAACAAAACCCTACATCAGACTACTACCCTCTCCTCCCCCTCTGTGGGGGGCCTGATACTCCGATGGTGTGTACCGAGAGGGGGGTTGACGATCCCTGACGCGCCGCCTCCTCGTTGGTGATGTATGCGCAGATGGCGGAGCCTGGAAAGGCTGTGTCGGCTGCGTAGGCGGTAGAGCATCGGCAAGGAAGCTAGGCTGCGTAGGATGTTGCTGTGTTTGGTCGAGAGGCTGGTGCCATGCAGGAATATCGAGTTCTTCATCCTAAGAGCTATCGACAGGCATGAAACCCGTGTCCAGTGGTGGAGGGCACGACGACGACGGACGGTCCGCTGGTGGCACATGCAGCGAAGGACCCGGCGCCGACGGTGATGGTGGAGGAATCACGGTCAAGTGAGGTGGCAGCAGCACTCTGAAATCGACCAGAATCTGATCGACCTGCCGCTCGACCTCTGAACAATATGCGTACACATCGTCACTAGGCATGGTGGGTTTGAGGCGGGACCTGACCATCATGTCCCGTGTACCAGCAAAGACGCCGCCGAGGATGTCTAGCTGCGTACACGAATTAATGCAATTATAGAACGACAATCCATGTGAAAGTCAGGTTGCAAAGAGCTAAGGAACTCACAGAAGAGTGGATTCGCCCAGTAAGGCATCGGTCGTAGCGCTCGTCGATGGTGGTGGGAGGGACGGGCTCATCAGGTGCGACTGGTGGACCACCCGCCAATCGGTAGATCATGCGAGGTCGGTACCAGAACAGATACGAAAAATGGATTTCGTGGTTGTATGGCCTGTGCTCCTCTACCGTGCGTGTGTGGGCCCAATCCATCCACTCCTGCACATAGGGCTGCTGCCGACAAACGAAATCATCCCTCACTCGACCCTTTTTG
Organism: Pharus latifolius; assembly: GCA_019359835.1. Lineage (NCBI taxonomy): Eukaryota > Viridiplantae > Streptophyta > Magnoliopsida > Poales > Poaceae > Pharus > Pharus latifolius. Next base: position 66,974,723 of record CM033320.1, on the reverse strand, counting down.
GATTGCCTGCGGACAAAGCAATTAGTTAGTGACAGAAATCATGTATAAAATAACATGTGAATGTAATGCATATTTGACGTACTCGTGGATATAGTGCGGGATCTGTCGAGGAGGCGGCACGGGGACAAGCTGGCGCAGGCCGAACTGGCGCATAACTCGCTCAGGAGAGGACTCCTCAATCATGTGCGAGAAGACGAGCAGAACCTGGGTGCGCCAGTAAACAGCATCCTGCGTACAAAGAGAAGAAAGGCCAACTGGAGCGACGAATTGGAGGTTCGTGGTGGTCCACGGATCCCAGATGACGCTGTCGTCGAGAAGCAGATCGAAGCCCGTGGCGTACGAAGGATAACAGAGGTGCGCCTGATCTGTGGCCCAACTCAAACTCAATCTAGCCTACCTCCATCCCATCATGGGGCCGTCCCTCGCATCCCCAGCCAACGCTAACTGATCCCGCGGAACCAGCGGTCGACCGATGGGGAAATGATTGTACGACCACATCTGCAAGAGGATGGCACACCCAGCGAAAAGAGAGCTCACCTGGTCTCTGCTTGTGGCGTCACACAACCTCCTGTAGGTGTGGCAGAGCACGGCGGATTCGAAACTAAACCGGGGCACGTGCCCCAGGGCCGAGTCGGCAATACTCCTGGCGAGCTGAACGTACTGCCGCTCGCAGATGTCTCCGTGGGTGCCAGGGAAGAGCAACCACCCAAACAGGTACAGCAAGTACGTCTCAAGGTGGCGCCTGAAGACCTCCTCTGGAGCGGCCACGGGGAGCGCACCATCGCGCACTGCGTGCAAGTAACTCTGGGGAACTCCTGCATCCTACGCAAACCCCCCCATTGGCCCTACTCCCTCGAAGCGCTGTAGGAAATCTAGGCGCCATGCAACTCTCTCGGTGGCCGCTGGGACATATATCTCCCCGCAGATAGGCAGACAAAGCAGCATGCTGACATCCTGCAGCGTGATAGTGAGCTCGCTGAAACTGAAGTGGAACATGTGCGTCTCGGGCCTCCACCGGTCCACAAGCGCGATGACGAGGGCTCGGTCGAAGGGGAATCGTCTCGCCCAATCTACCATGCGGGTGAACGGCAACAGTCCGGCCTCGAGCAAATAAGGAGCGAACCGCTCATCTAGAGGCCACATCTCACGCGGTGTCCTCATGTGCAGAGCTGGGAGAATGGTGCCATGTAGAAGGCGTCGAGCACGGTGATGCTCCTGATGGTGCTGTGCAATCAGCTCGGGAAGCTGATGGTCGTCCGGCATACCTGCAATTGTCACATATTGGTTGGGAAGTTGAAACATTACTGTTAATAAACAAACATTCAGTAGTATTTACGAAAATGCACGACAAAGCATTAGGGAAATTCAGGACAACTCATATAGGGAAATTTAGTACAACTCATGATAAGGCATTAGGAAAATTAACGACAAGGCATTAGGGAAATTCAGTACAATTCACGACAAAACATTCAGTAGTTGAAACATTACAACATTACAGTTTTATTTAGGAAAATTTAGTACAACTCATATAGGGAAATTGTATTGCTTTAGTTTTGCGACGAGGTCGATGCGCTTGCCACCCGCGGGCATCGATTTCTTGTGTGACCAGGCTGCCTGCAAGCGCTGCATCTACGTAGGTCATCTTCACGCTCCGCTGCATCCATATCGTTCTGTATCCTCCTGGATCGACGTCGGCCGACATGGCCTACGAGGAGCCTCTTGTCTGGGATCCACGTGATGGCATCTTCCGGTGACAGTTCTCGATAATTTTCCCTCGCCGCGAACCCATGGAAGACACCATCCCAGCTTTTCCACAAGTACTGCAGAGTATAATAGGTTGAGATATACTGTGCCGGATCGATCCTAGGAACGGAGCAGGCAGCGATGACATGCGAGCAAGGAATGTGCAGCAGTTGAGGCTTGTTGCATGTGCATTGGGCATCTGCAGCTGAAATTCGACATTCGTGGACCCGACCATCTCGCAATGTGCCATGGACATGTTTGTGCCTTAGCCGAACCTCGTAGTTCCGTTCAAACGACTCAGCACTGAGACATCATGTGCCAACGACTTTCTTGTCCGAAATTCGAGGTAATTATTGATCTTTTTGGGCCAGTGTACTAAGGGGTCATGCACAAGACTTGATGCCACCAAACTCCTGATGTCGTAGTACACTACTGTGCGATAGAATATCATCTCAACTATTGCAGTGAGTGGTAAGCATCGCACACATTTCAGGACAAAGTTGTACACCTCGGCCAGATTTGTCGTCATGATTCCGTATCGAGCCCCGCCTGTGTCGTGCAGCAACGACCACTTCTCCATTGGTTTGGGTTGAATCCATTGATTGAAACTGAGACGACCCCAACGGTTTCCTGTTCCGGTAACGCCGCCATCTTCTGGAGCGCCTGCCTCTTGCAATTCCACCGACGTACCTTCCTTCAGCAACTTCCATATATTTGAGAATTTTGGCTCTTGGTTTTGTTTGGCAAGCCGTTTGAACACCTGCATCAGGCACCTGCTCTTAAAACGAGTGTGAAAATTCGCGCCAAGATGCCGAGAGCACCAACGACTCTGCAAGTCATCTGTAGCTTTTAGGCCCCTAAAGAGTGTTTTAATAATTAATAACAACTACAAATGCTACACTAACGTTACCTGCCTAGTTGTGTCAAGAAGAGACTTAAAAGACAGGTTAATGAAAGGCGAAGAAAGAACCTCATGATGAAGAAAGGGCATTGATCAAAAGGGCAAAGGTACGAAATAGGGTCTTTTCCTTTTTTACCGGTCTAAGGTGTTTAGAGAAGAATTTTGACTGGATTTTAGGATAGTTGCCGTACTATTAAGAGGAGCATGTGGTGTATCACAGAATACTTCATCTATGTGCCACAAATCATAAAATCAACTTGCATTGCATACTAGAAGATCATATACTTTGAAAATGCTTGTTTCAGCTCAATTCTGCTCAGCACTGTCTCACTCGGTCTGACCGTCTGTTGGACAGGTCTGACTGAATTCACGGACTGACCGAATAGAATTCTCGGACTGACCGACGTTATGTCTAAGTATAGTGTATTCCTTTAAAAGGTCGGTCTGTCCGTAGTTGAGACCTAGGTCAGACTCCTGGAACTTCTTGATTTATCTTTCTGTTGTTTTTAAGCTATGACGGTCTGACCGTTTGATTAGACCGGTCTGACCGAAAAATCGGTCTGACCGTGCTTTTGAACTACGGTCTGACCGTATGGCCGGTCTGTCCATATTTTTCGGCCTGACCGTATAAAGTGTCCAGAAACTATGTCGTCTCTGGACAGTTTCACGGTCTGACTGAAATAGGCCCCGGTCTGACCGTGTGTGTGCCTGACAAGGGCAGTTGAGCATTTATTGCGCCTATTTAATGCCGTTGCAATTGCGGCGGTCTGACCGAGCTTATACCTGCGGTCTGACCGCCAGGTGATCTTTTTCTCCCAACGGCCTGTAACGGCTATATTTATTGTGGGGGGTATATATACTCCCATGCACGGCCCTGTTCATAACTTTTGGCATAATCTTGAGCATTGTCATCATCCTTGAGAGTTTAAGCTAATTTCATACACTCTAGGGTTCAAATTCTCGAATTTGTGAGAGTGTGCATTTGAGATCTTCTAGTGCATTGCATTTAGATCATTAAATCAATCTTGTGGCACTAGAGGAAGGCTAAGTGATCATCACCGGCTTGTTACTCTTGGAGTTTGCCGGCTCCTAGACGGCTAGGAGAAAGGTTTTGGAGAGATCTTCAAGGAAGATTGTGAAGACTCCTCAAAACGTCTTGTGAAAGGGTTGAGCACGCCTTGCCGGAGCGGTAAAGTGCATTCTTAGTGAAATCGAGGTTTGGATAACTCATCACACTAATCCGGCTCAAGATCTAGGTCACTTCTCGAGAGAAGGTTGAATAGATAGAGGAGCGGTTAGAGATTTGAGTTTTCCTCAACGTGGATTAGGGGTGATCGGCAAATCACCGAGACCACGGGATATATCCTTGTGTTTTGTTCATCTTGTGTTATTTATTTGCTCTCATTATCTAAATTGTTTGTTTTATTGATAATTTGTTAAAATCGCCTATTCACCCCCCTCTAGTCGATATCCTAGATCCCTTTCATCATTCCAACTCAGCGATGAATCCACTCCCGATTGCATGTACTCGATCGCACTCAGCATTCCTCTATTTCGATCGTGAATCAAGCATACGCGCTCCCGGTCTTTGATGACCTCATTCTTCAATTTACCCAAGAACCACAGCCAACTGCTATAGTTCTTCCCCTCGACCACGGCATATGCTATGGGGAGAAGCTGGTCATTGGCATCAATAGCCACGGCAGTCAGCAGAGTTCCCTGGTATTTTCCAGTCAAAAATGTTCCGTCAATGCAAAGCACGGGTCTCATGTACCTGAACGATGCAACGCACTGTTAGAATGCCCAGAAAAATTTCCGCAATACCATGCAGCCAGGAATCACAACACTCTCCGAGCCGATTGCCGGCGTATCAACAATTTCGGTAACTGTGCCTGGATTTGCTTCGCATATGCGCCGCAACAGCCTCGGTACGAAGTTGTATGGCTCAACATATGTCCCAAAAAGCTCCTCCAGCGTCCTCTGTTTAGCCCTCCATGCCTTCTCGTACTTGATCTTTGTAGCTTCTAGGCCCCTAAAGAGTGTTTTAGTATTTAATGACAACTACAAATGCTATACTAATGTTACCTGCCTAGTTGTGTTAAGAAGAAACTTAAAAGACAGGTTAATGAAAGGCGAAGAAAGAGCCTCATGATGAAGAAAGGGCATTGATCAAAAGGGCAAAGGTACGAAATAAGGCATTTTCCATTTTTACCGGTCTAAGGTGTTTAGAGAAGAATTTTGACCGGATTTTAGGATAATTGCTGTACTATTAAGAGGAGCATGTGGTGTATCACAAAATACTTCATCTATGTGCCACAAATCATAAAATCAACTTGCATTGCATACTAGAAGATCACATACTTTGAAAAATGCTTGTTTCAGCTCAATAATGCTCAGCACTGTCTCAGTCGGTCTGACCGTATGTTGACCCGGTCTGACCGAATTCACGGACTGACCGAATAGGATCTCGGACTGACCGACATTATGTATTAGCATAGTTTGTACCTTTATAAGGTCGGTCTGTCCGTAGTTAAAACCTAGGTCAGTCTCCTGGAACTTCATGACCTATCCTTCTGTTGTTTTTGAGCTTTGACGGTCTGACCGCGAAATCGGTCTGACCGTGTTTTTGTACTACGGTCTGACCGTATGGCCGGTCTGTCCGTATTTTTTGGCCTGACTGTATAAGGTGTCCAGAAACTATGTCGTCTCTGGACAGTTTTACGGTCTGACCGAAATAGGCTCCGGTCTGACCGTGTATGTGCCTGACAAGGGCAGTTGAGCATTTATTGCGCATGTTTAATGCCGTTGCAATTGCGGCGGTCTGACCGAGCTTATACCTGCGGTCTGACCGCCCGGTGATCTTTTTCTCCCAATGGCCTGTAACGGCTATATTTATTGTGGGGGGTATATATACTCCCATGCACAGCCCTGTTCACAACTCTTGGCATAATTTGAGCATTGTCATCATCCTTGAGAGGTTTAGCACATTTCATACACTCTAGGGTTCAAATTCTCGAATTTGTGAAAGTGTGCATTTGAGATCTTCTAGTGCATTGCATCTAGATCATTAAATCATCCTCGTGGCACTAAAAGAAGGCTAAGTGATCATCACCGGCTTGTTACTCTTGGAGTTTGCCGGCTCCTAGACGGCTAGGAGAAGGGTTTTGGAGAGCTCTTCAAGGAAGATTGTGAAGAAGCCTCAAAACGTCTTGTGAAAGGGTTGAGCACACCTTGCCGGAGCGGTAAAGTGCATCCTTAGTGAAAACGAGGTTTGGATAACTCATCACACTAATCCGGCTCAAGATCTAGGTCACTTCTCGAGAGAAGGTTGATTAGATGGAGGAGCGGTTAGAGATTTGAGTTTGTCTCAATGTGGATTAGGGGTGATCGGCAAATCACCGAGACCACGGGATATATCCTTGTGTTGAAATTGTGCTTTGTTCATATTGTGTTATTTATTTTCTCTCATTATCTATAAACTGTTTGTTTAATTGCTAATTTGTTAAAATCGCCTATTCACCCCCCTCTAGTCGATATCCTAGATCCCTTTCAATTGGTATCAGAGCAAGGACTCCCTTTTAGTGGATTTAACCATCCCGGAGTAGGATAAAGATGGCTAGTGAGGGTCGGATCAATATTGGCAAACCGCCACTCTTTGATGGATCTAACTATACTTATTGGAAAACTAGAATGATGGTTTATCTTAAAGCCATGGGTGGAAAGATTTGGAAAGTGGTGGATGAGGGTTTTGCAATTCTTGATGATGATGATATGACCAACCTAGATAGAGATAATGCCTTAGCTAATGCTCAAGCCATGAATGTTCTTTATAGTGCTCTAAATCTAGGTGAATTTAATAGAATTTGTAAACTTGAAACGGCCCATGATATTTGGAGAAATCTTATGGATATTCATGAAGGAACCTCGATGGTCAAGGATGCTAAATTATTTATCCATAAGGACCAATTTGAAAAGTTTGCTATGTTGCCAAATGAAGATGTATCAGAGATGTTTAACTATTTAAATAACATTGTAAATGAGTTAAAAAGGCTTGATATGGATGTCACAAATATGGAATTTTGTCATAAGTTTCTTAGAGCTTTACCTTCAAAATATGACACAATTGTAACCTTACTTGTGCGTTCAAACTTGAAGAGTGTGACTTCCTTGGAAGTCTTGAGTGAGATTCTCACTCATGACATATTCAAGAAATCTCAAGAAGAAGTGAAAGATGAGGTTTCCGACTCCAAGAAGAAGAACATAGCACTAAAAGCTCAAGCTTTCAAAAGGGAAGACAATGAAGAAGAAAGTGATGAGAGAGACACCGATGAGGAGATGGCTCTCTTTGTGAGAAGGTTCAAGCAGTTCATGAAGAAGAGATATCAAGGAAAATCCTTCAAGAAAGGACAATCATCTAAGAGGAACCCATTTGAAGAAAGAAGATGCTTTGAATGCGGTGAAAAGGGTCACATCTCCACACAATGCAAAAACAAAGAAGAAGAAAAATCAATGAAGAAGAAGTACGAAAAGGAAGGAGAAAGCAAGAAGAAGGTTTTCAAGAAATATTATAAGAAGAAGAAGGATGGACAAGTTTGCTTCATTGAATGGGATTCGGATGCTTCAAGTTCCGATTCCGATGATGAAGATGAAGCATCACCCAAAGGACTCGCTGGGGTAGCTATCAAGGAAGCTCCATCTCTATTCTCCACTCCTCATTGCCTCATGGCTAAAGGAGAATCGAAGGTATTATGTGACGAAGATGAATATACTTATGATGACCTAGTTGAGATGATTACCGGTTTTGATGACTATATGAGTAAAGAGAAAGAAAATTTCAAGGAATTGAAGAAGAGATACAAAACTCTTCAAAATTCCTATAAGGAGCTAAACACATCTCATGAGAGTCTCAAGGAAACTCATGAGATGCTTAAGGAAGCTCATGACTCACTACTTACTCATAAAGCCAACAAAACGGGTAATGAAATAGGTATCACTTGCAATATTTTGAATGACTTGCCCATGATGTCTACTTCTAGCATGTCTACATCTTGTGAAGATTTAATTGAATTCCCTTCTAGACCTAAAATTGATGATAATGTGCTTAGTCTTGAAAGAAATGAACTTAAGGACAAAATTGAAAAATTAACCAATGATCTAGCTAAATACTATGTAGGAGAATCAAAATTAAGACATCTTCTAGATAGTCAAAGATTTTCCTTAAGAAAAGAAGGACTATGGTACATTCCTAAAAAGGGAAAACATGCTTTTGTCCCATCTAAAACCGTATTTGTAAAAGAAAAGGGATATTGCAACAAATGTAAAAGTTTAGGTCACATTGAAAAGAATTGCCATGCTAGCAAAAGTAATTCATCTCTTGTATTCAATTCTTGCTATGTTTTAAAGAAAATGAACAATGGCAATGTTAAAGCCAAATTTGTTGGAACCCCGATCATTGGTGCCAAAAAGAAAGCCATTTGGGTCCCAAAATCCTTGGTAACTAACCTCCAAGGACCCAAAAAGATTTGGGTACCTAAAAGGACCTAACTTTGTTTTGTAGGTAAATTACAGGGCCGGAGGACAACATTGGGTGCTCGATAGTGGATGCACTCAACATATGACCGGTAATCACAACATGTTCTCCTCTCTAAATAACGAAGGTGCGGAATATGACAAGATCACGTTTGGAGACAATAGCAAAGGAAAGGTAAAAGGTTTAGGTAAAATTACCATCTCAAACGACCTCTCCATATCTAATGTATTGCTTGTTGAATCTCTAAATTTCAACCTCTTATCCGTGGCTCAACTTTGTGATCTTGGATTCATATGTGCATTTTATCCAAAAGTAGTGATTATCACTAGTATTGATGATAATAGGTTGATTTTCAAAGGTTTAGACATGGCAACCTCTATTTAGTTGATTTCAATTCAAATGATGCTAATCTTGGTACATGCTTGTTTACTAAATCTTCTAAAGGTTGGCTATGGCATAGAAGGCTTGGGCATGTTGGAATGAAACAACTAAATAGACTAGTTAAACATGATTTAGTTGTTGGATTAAAAGATGTAAAGTTTGAAAAAGATAAATTATGTAGTGCTTGCCAAGCCGGAAAATAAGTTGCAAACTCACATCCAACTAAAAGCACCATGTCAACTTCTAGTCCACTTGAATTATTGCATATGGATTTATTTGGACCAACTACTTTTGTGAGCATTGGTGGAAATAGTTATTGTCTTGTCGTTGTAGATGATTTTTCTAGATATACATGGATATTCTTTTTACATGATAAGTCAATTGTATTTAACACTTTCAAAAGCTTAGCTCAAAGGGCCGAAAATGAATTTAGCTTCAAGATCAAGAAAGTGAGAAGTGACAATGGCTCCGAATTCAAGAATACCAAGGTTGAAAATTGGTGTGATGATAAGGGCATCAAACATGAGTTTCCGGCCAAGTATACACCGGAGCAAAATGGAGTAGTCGAACGAAAGAACCGGACATTGATAGACATGGCAAGGTCTATGCTTTCGGAGTACAATGTTTCGGACACTTTTTGGGCCGAAGCAATCAACACCGCGTGCCATGCATCAAATCATCTTTATTGTCATCGACTAGTAAAGAAAACTCCTTATGAGCTTCTCATTGGAAGGAAGCCAAACATTTCCTACTTCCGAGTGTTTGGATGTAAGTGCTATATCTTGCGGAAAGGTACACGCTTATCCAAATTTCAAAGTAAAAGTGATGTAGGATTTTTATTAGGATACTCATCAAATAGCAAAGCATATCGTGTCTACAACCAAAACTCCGGTTTGGTTGATGAGACACATGATGTTGAATTTGATGAGACTAACAGCTCTCAAGAGGAGCAAGACAATTTGGATGATGAAGGTAATGAAGGGTTGAGAGTGGCAATGAAGAACATGGCCATTGGGGATATCAAGCCGAAAGAAGATAGTGATCAAGCTGAAGATCCATCCACTCAAGCTATCCCCTCTTCATCAACTCCTCAACACGAAGATCAAATAGTTGAAGTGGTCAATGTGGAAGACTCCTCTCAACAACAACCGGAAGTACCTTCTACCTCTACTTCACAAATCCCGGTTGACCATCCAAGAATTCATCACTCAATTTCCAAGAATCACCCCGTCGATCAAATTGTTGGTGACTTGCGTGAGGGTGTCCAAACTCGTTCTCGTCTTGCTTCATTTTGTGAAAATTACTCTTTTGTCTCCTCTTTTGAGCCCACACTTGTAGATGAAGCATTAAAAGATCCGGATTGGGTGAATGCTATGCACGAAGAATTAAACAACTTCACTCGCAACAATGTTTGGGAATTAGTAGAAGAACCAAATCCGGATGAGCATAATGTCATTGGAACCAAATGGATTTTCAAGAATAAACAAGATGCAAACGGAGTGGTAATAAGAAACAAGGCAAGATTGGTGGCTCAAGGATACACTCAAGTTGAAGATTTGGACTTCGGTGAAACCTTTGCTCCCGTAGCTAGACTTGAGGCTATTAGTATCTTGCTTGCTTTTGCTTCATCTCATAATATTAGACTATATCAAATGGATGTCAAAAGTGCATTTTTAAATGGAAAAATTAATGAGTTAGTATTTGTTAAACAACCTCCCGGATTTGAAGATCCTACAAAGCCAAATCATGTGTATAAACTCTCCAAGGCTCTTTACGGTCTTAAACAAGCACCTCGTGCTTGGTATGAAAGACTTAGAGACTTCTTAATTTCAAAAGGCTTTAAAATTGGGAAAGTTGATACTACATTGTTTACTAAGAAAATTGGAAATGATTTCTTTGTATGTCAAATTTATGTTGATGACATCATATTTGGATCTACTAACCAAGATTTTTGCGAGGAATTTGGTAATATGATGTTCAGGGAATTTGAGATGTCTTTTATAGGTGAACTAAGTTTCTTCCTCGGACTACAAGTTAAATAACTCAAGGAAGGAACTTTCATCAATCATAGCAAATATGTGAAGGATTTACTAAAGAAGTTCGGACTTGAAGAAGCAAAGCCAATCAAGACACCAATGGCCACAAACGGTCACCTTGTCTCTGACGAAGGAGGTAAACCGGTAGACTCAAAGCTTTATAGATCTATGATTGGTAGTTTATTATATCTTACTGCTTCTAGGCCCGATATTATGTTTAGTGTTTTCATGTGTGCAAGATTTCAAGCCTCTCCTAAAGAAAGTCATTTAATGGCCGTTAAGCGCATTTTGAGGTATCTAAAATATTCATCTAGTATAGGGTTGTGGTATCCTAAAGGTGCAAAATTCGAATTAATTGGATATTCTGATTCCGATTATGCGGGATGTAAAGTGGATAGAAAAAGCACCTCTGGCAGTTGTCAACTGTTAGGAAGATCTTTAGTATCTTGGTCCTCTAAGAAACAAAACTCTGTAGCTTTATCAACCGCCGAAGCGGAATATGTTCCGCGGGTAGTTGTTGTGCACAATTGCTTTGGATGAGGCAAACATTGTTGGATTATGGAATAAAATTTGAAAAAGTGCCTCTTTTGTGTGATAATGAGAGTGCGGTGAAAATAGCCACAAATCCAGTTCAACACTCTCGGACCAAGCATATAGATATCCGACACCACTTCCTTAGAGATCATGTTAGCAAAGGTGATGTGGTGGTGGATAATGTGAGAACCGAAGATCAATTAGCGGATATATTCACTAAGGCCTTAGATGAAAGTCGTTTTTGCAAACTTCGAAATGAGCTTAACGTCATTGATATATCAAATGTGGCTTGAAATGTTGAACTCATATTGATTGTGCTTAAAGTTTCACTTGATTGCTTGAACTTCCTCTTTTAGAGCTTTTTAGGCTCCTTTATCGGCAATTGAGTGAAATGAACCAAAAATATGTTAAGTTGTAAGATAAATACTTCCCCTTTGGTGATATTTCCTATATGTTACTTATAATTATCTTATATTTATATATCTCCCTATCCAAATCTCTTGAGCTTCAAATCAATCAAAATCCTCCAAGAATTTTAGTCCTTCCAGCGGTCTGAACGAACCAATTGCGGTCTGACCGAATGCATCTCCAGAGAGCATCTTAAATTCCTGCTTCCAGCGGTCTGACCGGTATCTTTTCTACGGTCTGACCGAAATTTCATGACCAGAGACCTTTTATCCTGAATCTCTTGTCCTTTTTCACTTTCTTCCCCACTCCTGTCTCTTTCACGTGCGCCTCAAATCTTTGGATTCTTTTTCTCCGGTCAAACCCTAGCAACGCCCAGACAAACCGTGGTTCAAGATCATCACCAAATCATGTCTTCTAGGTATTTTGCTCAGATTCTTCGTCGTTTTTCAATCTCTTTTACTGTTCACCTTGAGGTTTAGGGCAAATGTGATGAATCTAGTCCAACTTTGGTCATTTCTTGAAATTGATTCACCACGTTGATACTATAAGTTCTTTCACACGTTTTTGAGACCAAATTGTGCCCTAAATTCTAGTAAATCTCAGATTTCTAGTCAATCCCTATCTCTTCGGTTGCGCCGGTCTGACCGCCCCTGTATCGGTCTGACCGGATGCAACAGCAGAGACAGGATGTGCTGTTCTGTTGTCGTATCTATTCTCGTCATGCTTTCCTGTTTTCTTGTATCTTACCTGCTGCTTATCTTCCAAATCGTATAGTGGTCGAGGTACTCAAGGCATTGCCTCCATCCGTACAAACAAGAAGAAATTGGCGAAACGGCCAAAAAGGGCTCTACCCTCGAGCAGTAGCGACAGTCATGATGACGATTGGGTGCCCTCGGTCGGAGATTCAGAAACATAACAGTCATCTCATCGTGGTGGATCATCTCACAGGGGCATGGACATCGAGAGCGAGGACGATGAAATAAACATCCACGCTTATCAAGGCCCGAAGAGGAATTGGACTTCAAGCGACTATACAAAGGCTAGGACCATCTACGCCTACAATCATGAGAATGACGCCTCTACTCCTCATTTCCACACGATGACACAGCAGGATGCCTTCTACGGTCATTTGATCCACAAAAATATCTTCGAACACAAATGGATCGAATGGGCTTATGTTGTGAATCAGCTCATCATGGCTCCCTTGGTGCAGATTTTCAAGGATATAGGGCTGTATGACTTTGTGGAGCACAAGTGTTGGATCTAGGTAGATCTTAGTATCTAGCTTTTGATGATTAATGACGATTTGGATAAATCCATTGTGATTAGAGTTAATCTGAAGATGTCAGTTTTGATGGTCAACTGACAAATTAGATAAATCCTGATTTAGCACAAGTGAATTGAATTGATTATCGGTAAACCCTGAATTGGATGTTTCCTCAGTTGCGGGTTTGAAATTGATGCATATGTAGAGGGGGAGCTCGGTGGTTACATCAAGCTTGTGCTGATTGATTGATCAAAATGTAATACGTTAAATCTGAGACTGATGACTCCAGTTGTGGATTTTATATCGATGCACATGTTGAGGGGGAGCTCATCACTTTGGTCATCTAGATTGATTGATATCTTGACATGAGGAGTATAGATCGTGTGCGTATGTGTTTATCATCTACGATCTATATGATTGTATTTTATCTTATACTCATTTGCTACTCATTGAATTTAGTTTGTCATGTCATTTGAAAGAGAAACCGTTGAGCTAACTCCTGTGTGGAGTAGTCTCTCTGGAGGTGATTAATGACGACTTATATATGAGACTAATGTTGTGCATTGAGTGTACGTATTGTAGTCTCAGTTTGATTGCAGGATAAAAGCGAGCAAGGGTGTGAAGAGGATGAAGTCGATATGAGACATCTCGAGCGAGGTCAAGCTTAGCAAGGTCGAGCTTGCGAGGACAAGTGTCAAGCGGTCGAACTTCACGAGGTCGAACTTCACCTAAGGTAAAATCCAAGATTAAGGATTGTTTTCTTAGGATTTTACCGGTCTCGGTGTTTGGAGACAGACCGGGTTGATAGGTTTCTTTTTACTAGTTTGACCGTACTATTAAGAGGGGTCGGAAACTAGTAGCTTGAATCTATCTAGTGCGGAAACTCAGATGCATTCATATCATCTTGCACTAGTGTCTTGCATTGCTAGTGAGTCTAAGTGTAGTTCATGTGCATTAGATTAAATGTTTTGAAAACTGCACTTAGTCGTGATCGCCAGCTGTTTAAATTGGTTTATTTATATAGAGCTGGTTGTGGTCGTATGTGCATATTCTGATCGTATCAGTGTTGATACGTGGTTGTGGTCGTGTCGCTTGTTTGGCGGCTTTCTGTTTAGGGTTTGGGCGTGGTCGTAGGAGTTCGGACTGGTCGTACCAGTCTTCGACTCGCTTGCGTATGCTCGACCAAACCCTATCGACCACATGTTTTCGATCGGATGTCAAGACCTGTGTGGTCGTGGTCGTTGCTAAGTGACACAAATCACATCCGCGAGAAAACGGCAAATCCGTATGTGCAAATACTTTAAAATTGCATTTGAGATGATTTTGGCTCGAATATTTTGACAGCAGGAAAGTTTCTGAGTTTTCTAGAAGTTTCTAGACCTTTCTAGGTCTTGCTCCTGTTGACAAAATTGTAGATCTCTGAGTTATCTTTCCAACAAGCCAAAAATCACCTCAATCGGATCTCTGGATCAAAAGTTATGCTTGTTTTACTGTCAGTCAGTGTGCACTGGCCGGACAAATGCATCCGTCCGGAGCTATTTGTCCGAAGTGGCCGGACAGTGTCTGAAGTGACCGGACATTGTCCGGCCAGTACAAATTTTTTGAGCCGAAAAATGAAACGGACAAATGCATCCGTCCGGAACTATTTGTCCGAAGTGGCCGGACAGTGTCTGAAGTGACCGGACAATGTCCGGCCTGTACAAGTCTTTTTGAGCCGAGAGTTAACAGAGACATATCCATTTGTCCGGACGTTTTGTCCGGACAAATGGTATCCGTCCGGCCTTCACAAATTTCGCCCAACGGTCACTGACACGTTTGCAACGGCTGAAATTTTTGTACTGGCCGGACAGTGTCTGAAGTGACCGGACAATGTCCGGCCTGTACAACTTTTGGCCCGGTTTCTTGCAAACGGCTAGTTTTTCGTTGAGGCTATAAATACTTCGTGTTTGGCTTCAGTTTTGGGTGCTCAAAGACTTCATTCTTCAGCTGAAAACCTAGCCAATTGAGTTGCATATGTGTTATAGCATTTAGAGGCTAGAATTGAGCCCAAATCTTGAATAGATTTGAGAGAGAGCTTGAGGGAGATTGTGTGAGTGTTTAGTGCACTTCATCTCCATTAGATTGCTAGTGCTAGAGTGTTGAGCATCTCATTTGCATCATTGAGCTTCTAGCACGTGGTTGATCAAGTGAAAGTGCATCCGGCTTGTTACTCTTGGCGATCGCCTTCGCCTAGACGGTGCCGGAGGAGAGCCGAGATCTCTCCAATTGAAGTTTGTCGGAGAGGCCGGCAAAAGATTGTGAAAGGTGTGGTGCTCGCCTATCCGGTGTGGAGAAGAGCAACCCTAGTGAGATATCCTTCGTGGATATAGAAGCGAGGCTCCGAGAGAGCGCTTCAACGAGGAGTAGGGGAGACCGGGCGAGTCTCCGAGACCTCGGTAAAAATATTGTGTCAATTGCATAATTCTTATTTGCTTTATATTCATCTTGACACAATTGCTTATATCACTATTGTTGCATGTATTGTTAAATATCTCATATGGTTGAATGCAACTAGTTGATTGAATTGTTTTAAACCTCATTGTATAATTTAGGTCTCTCAATTATTCTTTAAAATTGCTTAATTGAAAAGAAATTTTAAAAGCCTCCTAATCACCCCCCCCCTCTAGTCGGCATCCTTGATCGTACAATTGGTATCAGAGCAAGGTCTCTCATTTATCGGCTTAACCGCTAGAGAGAAAGGATGAATTCGCTAGAGAAATTTGGATTGATTGCTCCTAAATTTGATGGCTCAAATTATACACGTTGGAAAATCATGATGAGTACTCATCTTGAGGCATTAAATTTGAAATTATGGAGATTACTGCAAAAGGGTATGGATAGCTCATTATCTTCGGATAACCATACTCTTCTTTTATATACAAATGCTAAAAGTGTGCTTCTTGATTCTCTTAGCCATGATGTGCTAGAACTAGTGAGTGATTGTTCGACCGCTCACGAAGTTTGGTTGACTCTTGAGTCATTATTTATCGGCACATCTAGCTATGAGCACGCTAAGATGCGTATATTATTGCGGGACTATGAGGCATTTGTGATGTTGGAGCATGACACACTCTCCACCATATATGATCGCTTGATCAACATCACAAATGAGCTCAAAGCCCTTGGTGCTAATATTTCCGATCTAGAGATTTGCAGAAAATTGCTCCAAGTGTTGCCGGAGGGTTGCTATGGAGACTTCATCACCGATCTTGAAAATGGTGATCTTTCCAACACTACACCGAGCGAGCTCATTGACATGCTTATGTCAAATGAGGCAATGTCCAAAGAAAAGGACATGTGTTCCACCTCCGAGCATATTGAGGACAATGATTTAAATGCGGAGGATCAAGAATCTTCGAGCGACCTCAAGGACGTAAACGATGAGGTTTGTCCTAGCAAGACTAAGGCGAAACCAAGCAAGAAGAGCTCAAGAAAAGGTAGAAAGAAGGGGTCAAAGTCGGAATCTTCATCTCAAGACAATTCTATATGCCATTCGGCATCCGACTCGACGGTATCAAATTCTAACCTCTCTAATAATGAGCTCGTGGATATAATTATAGAGTTAAAAGGCTTGCTTGGCAATATGACTAAAAATCTTAGCACTTTAAGGAATGATTACTCATTTTTGAAAGTGAAGCATCAAGAATTGAAAAATTCTTATGACTCCTTGCTTGCCAAGAATTCTATTAGCTCAACATGTGTATTAGATGTTAGAGTTTCTTGTGACTCCCCTATTGATCCATCTCTAGAGTCACACACTTCTACTTCACATGCTAGCAATAATTCATTGGTTAATTCATGGTTAAATTCAAATGCTAGTTTTGTGAACACTAGTACTTCATGTGATAAGTTGTCAAATGATTCATTTATAGATTCACATGCTTGTACGGACGATACTAGTAACTCATACCATGATTCATCTAGTGATACATCTTTATGCCATGGTGATAGTACTAGTGGTTCTACTTTTGATATGCCTAGCTCATCTAGTGATTTTTGTGCTATACCTTCTAGTTCATCAACTAGTGATGAGATGCCGTCATGTTCCTATCATAAGTCATGTATTAACACGGAATCATCTCAAGAACGTAAAATTGAAAATGACGAACTAAAGACTATAGTAAATAGACTGGGCAATAACCTTACTAGATGTCATATGAGGAGTGCCATGCTTACTAAACCCCCTTTAGATCATAAAAAATCATTTAGAAAGGGAAAATTAAATCATGCATACTCAACTAGTAAGAGGCATTATATACTTTATCACACTCATACAAATTCATTCAAAAAGCCCTCTCATACTTCATGTTTATCATATCACTTAAAAGGGCAACATTCGCATAAGTGTGCATCTAATGTTTTTGAAATTGGTTCTTTTGGGTCTTATTTGATTTCTTGCTCTAAAAAGGGTTTAATTGCAAAACCTATTCATTGTCATTTTCAAAAACCTAAAGATAAAACAATTTGGGTACCAAAAGACCTATGCGACAAGGCTAGAGGGCCTCGTATGGTTTGGGTACCAAAAAGAGCTTAAATCTTTTTGATGTGTTTAATAAAAACATTTGCATTGCATATTCTCCCTTTATTCTTTGTTGTTTTAATCCATATGGCAAATTTTGCAAAAGAATGAAAATTTAAATCTTACATTGTTGCATCTCTAAGGGTTGTAATTTAAAATGCTTCCGTTGCTCATCACAACCCTTTATGTGAAATAACTCAAAATTACAATTATAAGTTTTAAAATGAGCTCATTTGGTCAAAATGGCAAATTTCCATTCAAAAGGCCCAAAATCGTCATTTTCTATCTAAATGGTCTTCAAAACGTATTTAAAAGGTTTTTAGAGGATTTGGATGAAGAAATGATGTTAAAAAGTATTTCTATTGAAAATTAGCCCCAAAAGGATCTTCGAGTATCTTGTTTTTCAATAAAATCGTTTTCAAACGCAAATCACAATCTATTTGGAATTTGCAAAAACTTGCTTTACAAAACTCCTAGATACTCTTAATCCGAAGAAGTTTGAAATTGAAAAATTTCTCAAAAGAGTTCTCATTTGAAAGTTATGGGTATTTGAATCTCACCGAAAAACTTGAATTGACACGAAATACCCTAAATACGCAAAACATGAGTTTAGCTATTTTGATGGTCTATATTTGCGAGTGTTGGTTCAAAATGATATGTTTAACTCATGTAAGCCCTTTCATGTAAAAACAATCCAATGAAAATCAAATTTGAACTCAATTTGCAAAAGTTTATCGATTTTCAACCTTTTTGCTTAACACAAGGTTCATTTGACCATAACTCTCAATTAAAAAATCCTTTTTGGAAAATTCTTTTTGGAAAATGTTTTTTATGCATTGAAATTCATTCCTGCAAATTTTCATCCCAATTGGACTTGATTTGAGCAAAATTGACACTTTTCACAAATTGAAAAAGAAATCTGCAAAATTCAGTTTTCTCGTGGTTTTGGGCTGAATTGTCATTTTCATATCTCTTTATTGGTTGACTATTTGAAGAAAGTTTCTATACAAAATTTTATTCTCTATGATTGGTCTTTCTTGATTATTTATTTCAAAATTATTGGAAGTCATTTTTATAGATTTCCAGGTGCGTTTAAAAGTGTAAAATGAATCTCTGAAAACCTAAAATCTGAAACTTTAAACCTGACCAACATTTGTCTTTTTTATATCTCTTTATTGGTTGACTATTTGAAGAATGTTTCTATATGACATTTTATCCTCTATGATTGGTATTTCTTGAAAATTTATTTCAAAATTATTGGAAGTCATTTTCATAGATTTTCAGGTGTGTTTAAAAGTGTAAAATAAAATTCTGAAACCTGAAACCTGAAACCTGAAATCTGAATCTTTAATCTGATCAAATTTTGTCTTTTTCATATCTCTTTGTTGGATCAGAATTTGGCTTCACTATAAAAGGCAATATTGTTCCTCATTGCATTATCTATCTCCAAAATTTATTTTGGTATTTTTGGAACTTGTTTGCATATGTTTTGATGATTATAAAGAAGCCAACATGTTTAAGAAAATTTTAGTCTATTTGGATGTTAATCTCTCAATTCTTTTAAATGACTAAAATATTTGAATCTTGGATCTTCATGGAAAGTTCTTGTATTGATGTGTTCTATCTCTATGAAACTTTTCATGTGTTTTAGTGCTTATTTGAATGTTTTCTCGATTTGAGTCTTTTTGAATTATTGTTGAGCTCTTGATTTTCAAATGGATCATTTTCATCTCTTGCATATTTTTCATGACAAAACTTGGTTGACACATTTAGGGGGAGCAAATTCAAAGTTATTGAATCCTTGCATACCCTAATTGTGCATATGTATCAAAGAGTGCATGCTTTTGGTAAGAAGAGTCTTTTACGAGTAAAAATGTAAAAAGAGCTCAAAACTTTCAAAATATTCAAAATTACTTTAAAACCTTCATAAATATGTTTCAAATATGATTTCAAAGGTTTTGAAAGTGAAACAAAAGAGTTTCGAGCTAGAATGCAAAATTTGGACAAAATTGAAGTCTTCGGGATCTTGTTTTGGCCTAAAAAGATTTATTTCCATAAAACATGATGTGTTGAGATTTGATAAAAGCTTTCTACATGAAACATTTAGAACTCACTCACCCGAAGATAGTTCATATTGAACTTATTCTCAAAAGGCCTATGGTTTTCAAATTATCACATATTCTAGGTCGCCCGAAAATGGCTATCGACTCGAAAATACCCAAAAGTGCATTTTTGTGATTTTGACTATTTGGACTAAACTTTCTTCCATGTCTTGGTTTGAAATGGTATTTCAAACTCATCTAAGTCCAAAACTTCAGAAAAATCCGAGATTCTTCAAGAATTGAAGCTTTTCATGAAAATCATTTTTGTTTTACTCTTTTACCCAAAACTCACTTTTCAAAAATTGATTTCATGATCTCCTTCAAATAAAATTCATTCAATTGGTATTCAACTAAGTTCATGTCATGTTATTCAAATCTATTATGGAACTTGATTTCATTTTTGAAGCAAAATTGCAAAAATCACAAATTTCAGATGTTTCTTGTTACTCCTTGTTTTGTGAGATTCTAGCTTTCATTTCTCCTCATATCTTGCAATTCTTCATGATTGGTTTATCAATATTTGGAATATGTTTGAATATGATTTTTAGTTATAAAACAAATATATATCTTCATGACTTTGGAGTATGATTGTATAAATTTGAAATTTGAGTTTCTTTTTAAAATTTGAATATTTCAAGAGGTCATATGTCCTTCTCTTAACCTTGTGACCCAAACATATTTCGACAAACCTCCTTTTGGCATATATCTCATTTATATATGTTTTTATCTTAAATGCTAAAAGAAGTGAACTTTTGAGGATTAAATCCATTGTTTCCAATTAGGATTGGTTTAAAAGCTCAAAATCTTTTCTCATATCAAATGCTTTCCAAAATTAAAAGGTTGACACAATCATCATCAACCAATCAATCAAGACATTATATTCTTGTGTGTCAAATACATATTGATGATATGACTTTTGATTATACTAATGAATCCCTCTATCAAGAATTTTTGTGAGATGACGTTTAGGGAAAGCGAGATAATTCAAGAGCTACGTCACTTCCATGAACGACAAAACAAGCAACTCAAGAACGCGATGTTCAAGAGTAAATTCAAGCATGTGAAGCAATCGCTCAAAAGCTTCGAGATGCAAGATGATGAAGCTATTACAACTCTCAAACCTACAAATGAACATCTCGACATGGACGAACACGAAAAAGCGGTCAATTCTAAACTCTATCGATCCTTGATTGATAGTTTTGCTTTCTTTTACCGCATTTAGACTCGTCATCATATTTAGTGATTGCAAATATGCTAGAATTCGATTATCTCCTAAGAAATGTCATATCATTTCCATTAAATGCATTCTTAGGTAATTGAAATGCAATCTTAGATAAATCTTTGATATCCGAAAAGTACAAATCTTGAATTAGTTGATTATTTGGATTCGGATTACATAACTTGAAGGATAGATCGAAAGAATACATCCAATGGTTGTTGTACTTAAATTCTTATGGATGAAAACAAAACATTGGATTATCTAATTGCTTTCGAATAGATGCCACTCTTACGAAATATTGCAAGTGTCGTAAAAATGTTGAGTAAATTTGATTCAAAACTTTCGGTTAAAGTATAGTGATATACGACACCATTGTATACAAGAGTTTGTGGCATGAAGAGGTTTAGAGTTGGATCTTGATATGGCCCATATGCATCTAGCGAATATGTTCACATCAAATTAGATGCATCTAGATTTTGAATGTTCAAAATGGATCAAATGCCATAGCTATAAATGTCATCGATATATTCACTATATGTTATTTGTTTTGATATCTTCTCCATATTTTAAATGTGATTTTCAAAATCCCTTGAAACAAACCTTCTTGAAATCATGCTTTTGCATAAACACCATTTCATATAAAATCTCATGCCCTAGAAAATATCGTTTCTCCAAATTTAAGTTCTCAATACTTCCTTTTTGTGCTTGATGACAAAGGGGGAGAGATAGTATTTGAGAGAGAAAGAATGATAGTATTTGAGAGAGAATGTTTTAGAGGTAAGATTTAGAGAAAGCCTTAGGGGAAGAGATTTAGAGAGAATTTGGGAGACATTAGAGTCAGTTGAGTTAATTGACAAAGGGGGAGAGATGGATATCAAATGGGTACAAATTGGTGATTTGATATTGATATATGAGAAAGATGATAGGAGAAAATTGAGATTAATAATAATATTTGGGGAGAGATATTATTTGATATCATTAACATCAATCTTTGGAAGAGATATTTAAGTTAAAGAAAATTGAGAAAGTTGATGGTTTTGGAGGATGACTTGATTGAACTTGTGCTCAACTGTCATGTATATCTCTTAACTCATAAGATTAGATGTTATATTCAGTTCAAATATATTTTTGCATATATTGAGGGGGAGTTGACGAATATCTTTTGGATTTATTGAGCTTATAAATGGTGTTGTCATCAATCATCAAAAAGGGGGAGATTGTTGGATCTAGGTAGATCTTAGTATCTAGCTTTTGATGATTAATGACGATTTGGATAAATCCATTGTGATTAGAGTTAATCTGAAGATGTCAGTTTTGATGGTCAAATGACAAATTAGATAAATCCTGATTTAGCACAAGTGAATTGAATTGATTATCGGTAAACCCTGAATTGGATGTTTCCTCAGTTGCGGGTTTGAAATTGATGCATATGTAGAGGGGGAGCTCGGTGGTTACATCAAGCTTGTGCTGATTGATTGATCAAAATGTAATACGTTAAATCTGAGACTGATGACTCCAGTTGTGGATTTTATATCGATGCACATGTTGAGGGGGAGCTCATCACTTTGGTCATCTAGATTGATTGATATCTTGACATGAGGAGTATAGATCGTGTGCGTATGTGTTTATCATCTACGATCTATATGATTGTATTTTATCTTATACTCATTTGCTACTCGTTGAATTTAGTTTGTCATGTCATTTGAAAGAGAAACCGTTGAGCTAACTCCTGTGTGGAGTAGTCTCTCTGGAGGTGATTAATGACGACTTATAT
Organism: Pharus latifolius; assembly: GCA_019359835.1. NCBI lineage: Eukaryota > Viridiplantae > Streptophyta > Magnoliopsida > Poales > Poaceae > Pharus > Pharus latifolius. Next base: position 66,952,270 of record CM033320.1, on the reverse strand, counting down.
ATGAGACTAATGTTGTGCATTGAGTGTACGTATTGTAGTCTCAGTTTGATTGCAGGATAAAAGCGAGCAAGGGTGTGAAGAGGATGAAGTCGATATGAGACATCTCGAGCGAGGTCAAGCTTAGCAAGGTCGAGCTTGCGAGGACAAGTGTCAAGCGGTCGAACTTCACGAGGTCGAACTTCACCTAAGGTAAAATCCAAGATTAAGGATTGTTTTCTTAGGATTTTACCGGTCTCGGTGTTTGGAGACAGACCGGGTTGATAGGTTTCTTTTTACTAGTTTGACCGTACTATTAAGAGGGGTCGGAAACTAGTAGCTTGAATCTATCTAGTGCGGAAACTCAGATGCATTCATATCATCTTGCACTAGTGTCTTGCATTGCTAGTGAGTCTAAGTGTAGTTCATGTGCATTAGATTAAATGTTTTGAAAACTGCACTTAGTCGTGATCGCCAGCTGTTTAAATTGGTTTATTTATATAGAGCTGGTTGTGGTCGTATGTGCATATTCTGATCGTATCAGTGTTGATACGTGGTTGTGGTCGTGTCGCTTGTTTGGCGGCTTTCTGTTTAGGGTTTGGGCGTGGTCGTAGGAGTTCGGACTGGTCGTACCAGTCTTCGACTCGCTTGCGTATGCTCGACCAAACCCTATCGACCACATGTTTTCGATCGGATGTCAAGACCTGTGTGGTCGTGGTCGTTGCTAAGTGACACAAATCACATCCGCGAGAAAACGGCAAATCCGTATGTGCAAATACTTTAAAATTGCATTTGAGATGATTTTGGCTCGAATATTTTGACAGCAGGAAAGTTTCTGAGTTTTCTAGAAGTTTCTAGACCTTTCTAGGTCTTGCTCCTGTTGACAAAATTGTAGAGCTCTGAGTTATCTTTCCAACAAGCCAAAAATCACCTCAATCGGATCTCTGGATCAAAAGTTATGCTTGTTTTACTGTCAGTCAGTGTGCACTGGCCGGACAAATGCATCCGTCCGGAGCTATTTGTCCGAAGTGGCCGGACAGTGTCTGAAGTGACCGGACATTGTCCGGCCAGTACAAATTTTTTGAGCCGAAAAATGAAACGGACAAATGCATCCGTCCGGAGCTATTTGTCCGAAGTGGCCGGACAGTGTCTGAAGTGACCGGACAATGTCCGGCCTGTACAAGTCTTTTTGAGCCGAGAGTTAACAGAGACATATCCATTTGTCCGGACGTTTTGTCCGGACAAATGGTATCCGTCCGGCCTTCACAAATTTCGCCCAACGGTCACTGACACGTTTGCAACGGCTGAAATTTTTGTACTGGCCGGACAGTGTCTGAAGTGACCGGACAATGTCCGGCCTGTACAACTTTTGGCCCGGTTTCTTGCAAACGGCTAGTTTTTCGTTGAGGCTATAAATACTTCGTGTTTGGCTTCAGTTTTGGGTGCTCAAAGACTTCATTCTTCAGCTGAAAACCTAGCCAATTGAGTTGCATATGTGTTATAGCATTTAGAGGCTAGAATTGAGCCCAAATCTTGAATAGATTTGAGAGAGAGCTTGAGGGAGATTGTGTGAGTGTTTAGTGCACTTCATCTCCATTAGATTGCTAGTGCTAGAGTGTTGAGCATCTCATTTGCATCATTGAGCTTCTAGCACGTGGTTGATCAAGTGAAAGTGCATCCGGCTTGTTACTCTTGGCGATCGCCTTCGCCTAGACGGTGCCGGAGGAGAGCCGAGATCTCTCCAATTGAAGTTTGTCGGAGAGGCCGGCAAAAGATTGTGAAAGGTGTGGTGCTCGCCTATCCGGTGTGGAGAAGAGCAACCCTAGTGAGATATCCTTCGTGGATATAGAAGCGAGGCTCCGAGAGAGCGCTTCAACGAGGAGTAGGGGAGACCGGGCGAGTCTCCGAGACCTTGGTAAAAATATTGTGTCAATTGCATAATTCTTATTTGCTTTATATTCATCTTGACACAATTGCTTATATCACTATTGTTGCATGTATTGTTAAATATCTCATATGGTTGAATGCAACTAGTTGATTGAATTGTTTTAAACCTCATTGTATAATTTAGGTCTCTCAATTATTCTTTAAAATTGCTTAATTGAAAAGAAATTTTAAAAGCCTCCTAATCACCCCCCCCCTCTAGTCGGCATCCTTGATCCTACAACAAGTACCCATGGAACGCCACTGCCATAAGACAGTTCTACGCTACAGTTGAGATCAAATGGGCGAACCAGCAGATCTTGTGGATGACAGGTTCCAGGCGTTACGAGGCCACCTTTGAGGAGTTTACTGCGGCAAACAAGTTAAACTATGAGGAGATGAAGGAGGGGATCGATATGGAGGATGAGGATTACCTCCATGAGGACGACTGGCTCCAGTTTTATGAGCAGCCGGGAGGTGGACAGCGGATTGTACCTGGCACAGTTACAGGTCTCAAAGTCCTCCCTGCTGTAGTCAACAAGATCGTACGAGCCACGATCCATCCAAAGAGTGGAAACCGAGAAGCGGTCCGGGATTACTACTGGAACTTCATCGACCACATCCTCAAGAGTCATCGGATCAACAAGAGTCATCGGATCAACATTGTCTCTTTTATATTGAAGACAATTGAGGATGTCTAGGTGACCACTCTGCCGAATCTCTACTATGCTCCGTTTATCATGTCCTTGCTGCTCCAGAAGACAAAGTTTCCTCGCGGTTCTTGTGACATTAGACATCTCGGCTATAAGGCGTTCAGTGTCAACCCGCGCGTCTTGGCTCGAGGCCATGGAGCACAGCATCAGCAGCAGCAGCCGGCTCAGCCTATGCCTCCTCCTCCTCCTCCTCAGGCACAGCAGGCAGCTCGGTCTAGCCAAGCCCCCGCCTGGTTCACACAGTTCCAGCAGCAGTTCCATCAGCCGATGATGGATCAGTTTGCTACTCTTCTCCAGGGGCTTGAGCTCGCTCGCTCGGACTTGGCGGCTTTGAATGATCAGTTCCAGACCTTCTCGTCACGCCAGGATCAGTTCGAGCAGCGCTTCGACTCCTTCTCCGCTCACTTCTACACTCGTTTCCCTCAGACTCCTCCTCACCATCCTCCCGATGATGATGCTCCAGCCGATCCTTAGTTTTTATGGCAATTGATGCCAAAGGGGGAGAGAGAAGAGAGTAGAAGAGTAGGAGAGATGTTGAGAGATGATGAGAGATGAAACTTAAATGAAAATTTTTGATGAAAACTTTTGGTGTAAAGTGTTATTTAACTTGTTTAGTTGAATATCTCTTTTATGATCTATGTGGATGTCATTCTGACTCTTGTATGAGATTGTTACTTCATGATATATGAGATATGCTTATGTTATTTTCATATGACCTTGTGATGATGATATCATGTTGTAGAATTGAATGTTGAATGTCTTATTTGTGATACTTCATGCTCATATAATGAATAAATTGAAATAGCATCTTATACACATGCTTGAACTCCTCTAAAATGCCAAAATTCACTTATTTATACATTTAGGGGGAGTGTCTTATTCTTCGATGCTTTTTGTAAAATTCCTTTATGCTTAAAACTCTTTCATCTACTCTTTATGTTGTCATCAATTACCAAAAAGGGGGAGATTGTAGCTTCTAGGCCCCTAAAGAGTGTTTTAGTATTTAATGACAACTACAAATGCTATACTAACGTTACCTGCCTAGTTGTGTTAAGAAGAAACTTAAAAGACAGGTTAATGAAAGGCGAAGAAAGAGCCTCATGATAAAGAAAGGGCATTGATCAAAAGGGCAAAGGTACGAAATAAGGCCTTTTCCATTTTTACCGGTCTAAGGTGTTTAGAGAAGAATTTTGACCAGATTTTAGGATAATTGCCGTACTATTAAGAGGAGCATGTGGTGTATCACAAAATACTTCATCTATGTGCACAAATCATAAAATCAACTTGCATTGCATACTAGAAGATCACATACTTTGAAAAATGCTTGCTTCAGCTCAATACTGCTCAGCACTGTCTCAGTCGGTCTGACCGTATGTTGACCCGGTCTGACCGAATTCACGGACTGACCGAATAGGATCTCGGACTGACCGACATTATGTATTAGCATAGTTTGTACCTTTATAAGGTCGGTCTGTCCGTAGTTAAAAGCTAGGTCAGTCTCCTGGAACTTCATGACCTATCCTTCTGTTGTTTTTGAGCTTTGACGGTCTGACCGTTTTATTAGACCGGTCTGACCGCGAAATCGGTCTGACCGTGTTTTTGTACTACGATCTGACCGTATGGCCGGTCTGTCCGTATTTTTCGGCCTGACCGTATAAGGTGTCCAGAAACTATGTCGTCTCTGGACAGTTTCACGGTCTGACCGAAATAGGCTCCGGTCTGACCGTGTATATGCTTGACAAGGGCAGTTGAGCATTTATTGCGCCTGTTTAATGCCGTTGCAATTGCGGCGGTCTGACCGAGCTTATACTTGGGTTTGACCGCCTGGTGATTTTTTTCTCCCAACGGCCTGTAACGGCTATATTTATTGTGGGGGGTATATATACCCCCATGCACGGCCCTGTTCATATATACTTGGCATAATTTGAGCATTGTCATCATCCTTGAGAGATTTAGCATATTTCATACACTCTAGGGTTCAAATTCTCGATTTTGTGAGAGTGTGCATTTGAGATCTTCTAGTGCATTGCATCTAGATAATTAAATCAACCTCGTGGCACTAGAAGAAGGCTAAGTGATCATCACTGGCTTGTTACTCTTGGAGTTTGCCAGCTCCTAGACGGCTAGGAGAAAGGTTTTGGAGAGCTCTTCCAAGAAGATTGTGAAGAAGCCTCAAAACGTCTTGTGAAAGGGTTGAGCACGCCTTGCCGGAGCGGTAAAGTGCATCCTTAGTGAAATCGAGGTTTGGACAACTCATCACACTAATCCGGCTCAAGATCTAGGTCACTTCTCGAGAGAAGGTTGACTAGATAGAGGAGCGGTTAGAGATTTGAGTTTGCGTCAACGTGGATTAGGGGTGATCGGCAAATCACCGAGACCACGGGATATATCCTTGTGTTGAAATTGTGCTTTGTTCATATTGTGTTATTTATTTGCTCTCATTATCTATAAACTGTTTGTTTAATTGCTAATTTGTTAAAATCGCCTATTCACCCCCCTCTAGTCGATATCCTAGATCCCTTTCAATCTTATAACCATACTTCTCCGCGACATGTGCAATTATCACTTTTGGTATCATTGCCATATTTTTCTTTACTACTGACAATATCAGGCTGACAACAAAACTGGAAGTGATATTTATATGCTGTTGCACCATGCCCTCAGCCAAACATCTGTGGTCTTCGACTCTGGTCACCTAAAAGAACGGGCCATCTCGTGGCCGAGTGACATGTACGTACTATGGACAGTTCTCGACTAAGCACCTCACAATCCACAGGCTCGAATTTGATTTGATCACCCGGAATGGCCTATTTAGTGAAACAACCCACGCAGATATGGCTTTCTTTGCATCTTTCTTACTCCGAAACAACTGTCCAAGCTGGACGGTTGATTCATTATAGGACCATCGCGAACTCAGCTCATCACGAACCACAACGGAAATCAAAGATGATGGATCAGTCCATTCACTTATAGGATTCTGTTGTTCGGTGGGTTCATCAGGAGATTCATACATTTCTGATGGATCAGTATACTCCTCCTCATTAAAATTCTCCTCCAATTCTAGCAGTTCTTTAACTGCATCTACTTGATGGCCACCAAACGGAGTTGTATCTCTTACAGTTTGCAAAGGTACACTGCCAGTTGCACTAGCATTGGCACTGCCACCTGCATCGGTATCGACACCACCACCCCCACCGTAACCTCCGGTACTGATATTAGTGCTGCTCTTTTCTCTTCCTACAAAATGGCTACCCTCCGAACTGTTGCATCTAGGCCTTCATGCCTAACCCTAATTTTGATGATTAATGAAAACAAAGTGTTTTTGACTAACTGCGCTTCTGAGATTTTTGATATAGAGTTTGTTCGGGAAGAATTACGAGAAGATCAAGATGAACCCGACATGAAGAGAAGCACGAGGTGTAGAAGAGCAAAGACAAGACGCAAATGTGAAAAAGCAAAGGACCTAAGGTAATCCGTATTTTATTTTTACCGATCTCGGTGTTTGGAGATAGATCGGTTTAGGAAAATTATTTTTAGTTTTTAACCGTACTATAAAGAGGGGTGGCGAAAGTCCTCTCTTTATCTCCAACATAAACCGAGAAACTTAGGTCATTGCATTGCATCTTTTTGGTTGGATTTGATTTAAATTTGGTTTGAAAGATTTGGATTTTCAGTTTAGTTTTTGACAGCAGAAGAGTTTTTCATATTTCTAAAAATATCTAGGCAGTTCTGGTTTTTGCTTCTGTTGACAAAAATGTAGCACTTAAAATTATCTTTCAAACGAGCTATTAAACACCTCTTTTGGATTTTTGGATTTAAAGTTATAGCTGTTTTTGTTCATGCTGACTGTCAGTTTGCATAACTGACTGTCAGTTTGAATGTCAGTTTGTATTAACTGACAATTGTCCAGAGAGGGTGTATTTTGGGCTCAAAATTTTTGTACTAAACTGACTGTTAGTCTGTCCATACTGACTGTCAGTTGGGGTTTCGACCACAGTTGTTTTTAATTGAGTTTTTATCTGTTTTGGTTGAATACTTGGTCGAACTGACTGTCAGTTTGCATAACTGATTGTCAGTTGTGGGTTTCAAGTTTCCTTAAACAACCACGAACGGCTAGCAAATTTTCATCTGTAAATTTTGTCGGCCGTTGTACATGAAACTGACTGTCAGTTTGGTAAACTGACTGTCAGTTTGTGTTGCTGATTTTCAGCCCTAGCTCCAACGGTTCATTTGATTCTTGAGGCTATAAATAGGGGCTTTGGGCATGAGTTTCACACAACAAGCAGTAGCATTCTCTTATACACTCTTGAGCTTTAGTTTTCTACTTCAAATCTTGATCTTTTGATCAAATCGAGTGTTTTTCGATCCACCGAGAGTTTCAGTTCAGTTGCATTTGCATTCTCTTAGTTTCTCGGTGCGTGTTTGGAGGTCTAGAGAAGACCTCTCTGCCTATTACTCTTGGTGAGCGCCCTCACCTAGACGGTTCGGAGGCGTGGCCGTTGACCTCTCCAGTTCAAAGATTGTCGGAAAGGCTCGGCAAGCTTGTACAAGGCATCGGTGCTCGCCTTTCCGGAGTGGACAAGGAGCAACCTCTAGTAGATAATACTCTTCGTGAGTATTGAAGAAAAACTCAAGTGACTTGAGTGCTTCAACGAGGACTAGTGGAGACTAGGCGAGTCTCCGATACCTCAGTAAAAATTACTGTGTTCGTTCTCTTCTCCTCTTGCTTATATTATTTGTTCTTGATTTGCAATTATTTGTTTTAAGTCTTAAGTTTTTTAAAAGCCTCATATTCACCCCCCCTCTAGTCGGCATCCTTGATCCAACACGAACTATGTGCACGTAAGATTTCAACGTACAGTATGATGACCCCGCCACCATAGGCTGGATTTGTCACAAATCGTCCAAACGAACCCCATGATTTGTCACCTTTCAATCTCTTGAGCATCCATTTGTTTCCCTCCGGAATCATGCCTTCGACCCTGAGATTATCCGTCGCAGGATTTAGTTGTAACAAGTCGACTAACCACATCTCCAAATCATTGAAAGACATTGACTGTGGTTCTCATTTGACCGTAAACATGCATACAACCACCAAGATCATCACCGTTTGTTCCATTACGGATTATACCAGCTCCGTAATAAACGCAAATCGTACTGGGTTACTCCATAGCCTAATCAATTTGTCATTTTGTGTTAGGTTTAAATTGGATAGTGCGACGATGTGCAATAACTGTAGCGGAATTATACTGCGATATTGCTACTATGAGATGTGTCAAAACTAATTTATATCTTGTATTGTAGTAGAGTGTATAATTAGAGGACCAACATTACTCAAAGCACTACAAAAAACATGGTTTTTGAAACAACAGAAATTTTCCAACACTGCATTTCAGTCGCTATTGGGGTACACGATTTTTGCATGGGAAAAAGGTGAAGTGTGTTGAATCTTGAGCCCCAATTAAGATTTTGGTGATTAATGACATCCGAAATATATGCAACTAACCTCTGCGTTTGAGACTCAGATTAAAGAGAGGTGGAAGCGACACAAAAGCGCAAAATCAAGATTGTCAAGACCTCTCGAAGCGTGGATGGCGACGCAACTAAGCATAAGGGCAAAATACTGAATAATATGCGTTCTTTTCTTTTGAAATTTTCTAGTTTAAGATGGTCATACTATTAAGAGGGGTCTCAGCACAAATCACTTGATCAAACTTAGTGTTTTGAAAATAAAATTGCATTTGCATCTACTCAAAAATCAAATTTGAGAAATTTGTGAAGTTCTGTTTTCGTTTTGAACTGGCCGGACATTGTCTGTGATGGCCGAACAATATCCAGCCAATACAAAATCAAAATGAAACCAGACAAATAAATCTGTCCGGTGCATCTGTCCGCTGAAGGCCAGGCATTGTCCGTGATGGCCGGACATTATTCCTGTGAAATTTATTTGCAAATACCAGAGACAATTGAATCGGTTCGGGGGCTTTTGTCTAGGATGTGCCGGACATTGTCCGGATGTGGCCGAACACTGTCCGGCATGTATAAAACCTGTGAGCTTTGAAACTAAATGCAAACAGAGACAGATACATTTGTCCGGGGTTTTTGTCTGGACAAACAGTATCTGTCCGGCCTTCACAAAATTTTTTTAAAACGGTAACTGACACTCCTGCGTTTGTGAGTAACGGTCACTATTTATTTTTACTGACCGGACACTGTCCGAAATGGCCGGACAATGTCTGGCCTGTACAATTTTCGCACTGTTTCTTGCGAACGGCTATTGTCTCTGAAGCTATATATACCCTTGCGTTTTTGGTAGTTTTAGAGCAACTCATTCATCTCCAAAACTCTGTGCTAAAGCTTGCCAAACCTCTCACACATACTCTCTTGCATTTGAAGAAAATTTTTGAGCAAAGTTGTTGAGAGCAAATTGAGTAAAGATTGCATTTGAGCAATTTGCACTTGCATCCTTGTTTTTCAAGCTTTGTGTTTGATCAAGTGAAGTGCTAGGCTTATTACTCTTGGTGATTGCCGTCACCTAGACGACCCAGAAGGTTCAGCGATCTCTCCATCGACGGTGTGTGTCGGGGAGGCCTGGCGATTGGGTGTAAAGGCTCGGAGCTCGCCTATCCGGAGAGGGGAAGGGCTACCTCTAGTGGAATCGAAGCAAAAGCTCTAGTGAAGAGTGCTTCAACGAGAATTAGTGGAAATCGGCAAATTTCCGATACCTCGGGAAAAATTCGATCTCTTTCGGTTACTTCTATTACTTGCTTCATACATCTAGAAATTGAAATATTGTTTTTGTCTCTCTAGTATTGCAAAACTTAATTTGTGTCATCATCTATATCATTTGTGAATTGATATTGCAATTTAGGATTTAAATTATTCAAACAAAATTAAAATTAGAAATACCGCCTATTCACCCCCTCTAGTCGGCATCCTTCGATCAACACGTGGTATCAGAGCAAGGTCTCTCATTTTAGGACTTAATCGTCTAGAGAGAGGATGTCGTCGATCAAGGAAAATTATAATGGAAAGGTTCCCTTCTTTAAGGGTGAAAATTATTGTTATTGGAAAATTAGGATGGCGGTATATCTTGAATCCATTAGTCTTGATGTTTGGAGGGTCACTAGAGACAGTTTTAGAGCTCCTATTGATTTAGAAAATCTTACATCTCTAGAAACAAAAAATCTTCAAGCAAATGCTCAAGCAAAAAATGCTATATTCAATGGACTAGATTTAAATGAGTTCAACCGCATTAGTAATCTTGAAACGTCATATGAAATGTGGAAAATCTTAGAAGTAATTCATGAAGGTACCTCTAAGGTCAAGGAAGCTAAGTTAATTAAATTAACTAAAGAATGCAATTATTTCATCATCCTTGAAACTGAAAATGTGAGTGACATGTTCACTCGACTTAACCGTTTAATCAATGATCTTAAAAGTTTAGGTTTCCATGTCGGTGGAGAGCTTAGCCACTTGTTCGGCTAGGTTAACTTGAACGGAGGTATCGTCAGACATTGTAGGAGACGCGGTTGTAGAAACCGTCAACTGATCGCCTGAAGTTTTGCCGGAGGTTTTGTAACCCTGGCGAGTCTTCACCATCCACATGATAAGAAAGTTGCTCTGATACCAACTTGATCCGTTTAGACCTAGCCTTGATTTTCGCACTAGGCTCGCCCAGATTCTAATATACGGAATAACGGGATCTTACTTGGAAATACCGAAACCCTAAGGTTAATCGAAAACACAGTTCAAAATAATTGCACAGCTCTTTATTTCAAATAGGACTTTACACGTCGAACATTAGGCACACTTGCCTACGTCAAAGGAACTATAAGTGTCTAAAACTCAAATAAGTTCTATGTCTTTTCGATGATCTAAATTAGACCTATTACAAGGTATTTATAGTCCAAACGTATGAGTACATATCAGACTCAATAATCTAAACGTATTAGACTAATCCTAAACAGATAAGTTTAGTTATACATATTTGGATCGGATTACAATTCCGAACAGGGAACGAATTCCTTTTCCTGGTCACGAACCAATCCATGGTCGCGAATCTTTTCCGAACACGGTTAAGGTCGCGAAGCCGTATGCGATCAGGACTTGGAGATCTTCTCGGATCAGAAAATGTGTCTCACTCCCATTACATGCTTAAGAAAAATAAGTATGGAAAAGTTATTGCTAAATTTATTGTATACCTCACCTAAATAAACATAAAAAGAGGATTTGGGTTCCAAAAACCCTTGTTGCTAACTTCCAAGGACCCAAACAAATTTGGGTACCTAAAGGCATCTAACCTTTCTTTCAGGTGAACTACAAGACCGGCGGGAGCCATTGGGTGCTTGATAGCGGGTGCACTCAACACATGATCGGTGATGGAAATCGTTTCTCCTCTTTTGAGGATGGTTGCAATGACATAGACAAAATCACGTTTGGTGATAATAGCAAAGGAAAGGTAATTGGATTAGGTAAAGTTGCGATCACTAAAAACCTTTCCATCTCAAACGTATTACTTGTTGAATCATTAAACTTCAATTTGCTTTCAATTGCAAAAATTTGTGATTTGGGTCTTCGATGCATTTTTGAACCAAATGGAGTTACCATTGAAAGTTTAGAAGACAAATCTCTAGTGTTCAAAGGTTTTCGATATAGAGATTTGTATTTGGTGGATTTTGGTTCAAAAGATTCTTGCATTTCAACTTGCTTGGTTGCCAAAAACTCTTTGGGATAGCTTTGGCATCGCCGTTTGGCTCATGTTGGAATGTATCAATTGAACAAGCTTTTAAAAAGAGATTTGGTTTTGGGGATGAAAGATGTAAAGTTTGAAAAGAATAAACTTTGCAGTGCTTGTCAAACGGGAAAACAAGTTGCTAGTCCTCACCCCTCTAAAAATGTTTTATCAACATCTAGACCACTTGAGCTTTTGCATATGGACTTGTTTGGTCCATCCGAAACTCAAAGTATTGGTGGTAGCAATTATTGCTTTGTCATTGTTGATGATTTCTCCCGATTTACTTGGATTTTGTTTTTAAATCATAAGTCTGAAGCTCCAAGTGTTTTTAAAAGATTTGCAAAACGCGTTGAAAATGAATTTGAATTTTTCATTAAGAAACTTCGAAGTGATCATGGTGGAGAGTTTCAAAATTCGGAATTTATTGAGCTTTGTGATGAATCTAGAATTAAACACGAATTTTTCGTGCCATACACTCCTCAACAAAACGGTGTTGTGGAAAGGAAAAATCAAACATTAATAGAAATGGCTCGAACTTTGTTGGATGAGTATAAAACCCCTACTAGGTTTTGGGCCGATGCCATCAATACTGCTTGTTATGCTATAAACCGGCTTTACACTCATCCACTTTTAAACAAAACTCCTTACGAGCTAATTGTTGGAAGAAAACCAAATATTTCATATTTTTGAGTTTTTGGTTGCAAATGTTAAATCTTAAAAAGTGCATGCATCTTGGAAAGTTTCAAAGACGTGTTGACGAGGGCTTTCTAGTTGGATATTCATCAACTAGCAAGGCTTATCGTGTTTTTAACACTATAACCGAATGCATTGAGAAAACTTGTAATGTTGAGTTTGACGAAACTAACTGCTCTCAAGAAGAGTATGAAAATCTTGAAAATGTAGAAAATGAGGAACTACAAGAAACAATGAAGAACATGACGGTTGGGGACATCAAGCCTAAAGATGAGGATTCAAAGTCACCCGGTCAAGAAAATGAAGTAGCTCCTATGGTTCCGGAGACCGCTACTCAAGTTGATCTTAATCCTGAGATGAAGGAAAATGAAGATCAAGCATTGCAAATCTAAGACTTCATCAAACCATCACTAAGGATCACCCCGTCAACCAAATAATAGGTGATGTTGGTAAAGGTGTTCAAACTCGCTCTAAAATTGCATCTTTTTGTGAGCACGCATCATTCATTTCTAGTCTTGAGCCAAAATGCATTGATGAAGCTCTAGTGGACCCGGATTGGGTAAATGCCATGCATGAGGAATTGAACAACTTTACTAGAAACAATGTTTGGAAACTTGTAGAAAAACCTCTTGATCACAATATAATTGGTACAAATTGGGTTTTTCGAAGTAAGTAAGATGAAAATGGCATAGTTGTAAGGAATAAAGCTAGATTGGTAGCACAAGGTTATTCTCAAATTGAAGGATTAGATTTTATGAAATCTTTGCTCCCATGGCTAGACTAGAAACCATTCGTATCTTACTTGCATTTGCATCTAGTTTTGAAATCAAATTATTTCAAATGGATGTTAAAAGTGCCTTTTTAAATGGTGAAATTTCGGAACTTGTATTTGTAAAGCAACCGCCGGGCTTTGAAGATTCAAAATATCCTAATCATGTCTATAAACTTTCAAAAGCCTTGTATGGTCTTAAGCAAGCTCCTAGGACTTGGTATGAACGGTTGTGAAATTTTCTAATTTCACAAGGTTTTAAAGTTGAAAAATTTGATACAACTCTCTTTACCAAAATCATAAATGATGATTTCTTTGTATGTCAAATCTATGTTGATGATATAATTTTTGGTTCCACTAATGAATCCCTTTGTCAAGCTTTTGGTGAAACCATGTCAAAGGAAGTTGAGATGTCTATGATAGGTAAATTGAGCTTTTTCCTCGGACTTCAAATCAAGCAAATCAAAGAAGGAATATTCGTGAGTCAAAACAAATACGTGAAGGATTTGCTCGAGAGATTTGGCATGGAGGATGCAAAGCCAATCAAGACCCCCATGGCTACAAATGGTCATTTGGAGATGAACGAGGGAGGTAAACCGGTGGAATTTAAATTATATCGTTCTATGATTGGTAGTTTATTATATCTTACTGCTTCTAGACCGGACATTATGTTTAGTGTATGCATGTGTGCTAGATTTCAAGCTGCCCCTAGAGAATGTCACTTGATTGCTGTGAAAAGAGTATTTAGGTACTTAAAACATACACCAAGCATAGGTCTTTGGTACCCTAAAAATGCTAGTTTTGATCTTCTTGGATATTCAGATTCTGAATGTGCTGGAAGAGATCGTCCAGGTCAAGCCGTAGCCGAGTGTGCTTGTCCGTAAGGAGCTTGTGCTCCTCCTGGAGGGCCCTCAACTTGGCTTTCACCTTGCTCGAGTCTTCCACGGCTCCCCTTCCCTGTGCAAATCAACAGGTCAAGAATGTACTGAACAGGGATTAACAATATAGGGGTAAGTCCAAAAGATTGAGAGTTCTTACCGGGGAGGGCGAGGCTGACGATGCCATCGAGGATGCCATTGGCGCAGAAAAGCTAAGGAGGAAAACAGTTTGAGAATTATAAAAACTTGTAAAGTAAATGACAACTATTCCACTGTCAAGTTATTTATAGAACTTCCAAAGCGACGCTTCGTGTTCGCCAAGGCGCCGCGCGCGAAGATCGGAGACAGAAAGTATATATCACAGTCACAGTCGGTTCTTTTTCAGTCGGTTCTGACAAAGAATTCGAAGCGCCGCCAGCCGCGCGCGAAGTTTGAGATTTCACTTTTTCAGTCGATTCAGACCTCAGAACCGTCTGTGATAACTACACTATCACAGTCGGTTCTTAGTTCACAACCGACTGTATATATCACAGTCGGTTCTGAGTTCCGAACCGTCTGTGATATTCTAGTTATCACAGACGGTTCTCAGCTGAGAACCAATTGTATCTATCACAGTCAGGTTTTAGGTTAGAACCATCTATGATAAGTAGACTATTATAGACGGTTTTGTGTTTAGAACCATCTGGTTTACTATCACAGTTGTTTTTGACATCAGAACCGACTGTGATAACTAAATATATTCTCCCAACAGGCCTTCGCAGATGGTTTTTCATTGAACAGTTCATAACCGTCTGTGATGTGCCGTCCTGGATGTCTGTTTCTGTGGTAGTGCCTAATCCTAACTGAAAACCAACGCTAACCCTAATCCTAACTGAAAACCAACCCTAACCCTAACTCTAACTCTAACTAAAAGCCAACCCTCACCCTAACCCTTACCCTAACCAAATTCCTAACCCTAACCAAATTTGCGACTGAAGGTCAATTTTGAAATTTGTAAAAGTTTTAGGTTAGATTTGGAATTTCTTTTTTTTATTTGGTTATTCCAACAAAAAAATCCGTAACCCTAACTGCAAACCAACCCTAACCCTAACTAAAAGCCAACCCTAACCCTAACCAAATTCGCGACTGAAGGTCAATTTTGAAATTTGTAAAAGTTTTGGGTTAGATTTGAAATTTCTTTTTTTTATTCGGTTATTCCAACAAAAAAAATCCCTAACCCTAACTGCAAACCAACCCTAATCCTAACTAAAAGCCAATCCTAACCCTAACTCTAACCCTAACCAAATTTAATTTCTAAACCCTACAACTCTAAAATAATAGCCGCCCTCGTTCTAAACCCGTGGGGGCAATGCTAAGACAGCGGTCATGACAGCGGTAATGACGGTGGTGACGACGACGGCAGTGAGGCCATGGGGGCCTAACACAATATAAAAGAAACTTTTCAATCTACATATTATCAATCATTTTAATATATGTACTAACAAACGTTTATATCTACATACTAACAAATATTTTAATCTACGTGCATACTAATAAAATTCAAATTTGAAAAACATCACATTTTTTAGTCCATCACATACTAATAATGTATAGGTTCTTCAAATGTTTTAATCTACGAACATACACTAATATATAGGTTCTTTAAATTTTTTAATCCATCACATTCACGTATTTACTATCCATATAAAATTATAATCTAAATCTTATCTAAATACTACGAGTTAACGATCTAATTAATCTAAATATACGAGTTAACGAAAATGTACCTCAGTGAACAGATTTGAAGAACCTCCGAAAACAGTTTTCCTCCTCCTCTTTCTTTCCTTTTTCTTCTCTTCTTCTCTCTCTAAACAATTTGAATATTTTCTGGAATTTCGGAAAAAGTGAAAACGCCCGTACTGTGAAAGCGACTGGCGACCTTTAAATAGCCATTTCAGTCGCTAGCCGGGCTAGCGACAGAAACGTTGCGGGTTTCAGTCGCTAATCGGGCTAGCGACTGAAAGCTGGCGTGGCGTGGCACCTGGGCCAGCGGGGCATTGAGTCGTGCCACGTCTTCAGTCACTAGCCCAGCTAGCGACTGAAGATCAGTCGCGCGGCCCGGTTCGCAACAGAGGGTCATATTTGCAAAATTTTAAAGGTCTGGGTTATTTTTCGAATTTATTTTTTTTGGGTTATTAGGCAAAAAAAATTCTTTCACATATTAAGACTGTAAACAAGAGTTGGTAAGTTCTCACTGAATTTGGAGTTATACTTCTTCTATATGAGATTTCTTATGTTATATAATCTAGTGTGTGCATAGAGATTCCTTATGTCAATTTTTAAGTCTCATCTAACAAAATTTCACATACAAAATAATTGATTTGAACCAATCTTTATCCGTCACATAATCTAAAAAAACGTGCACAAACTTATTATATGATAAATATGTATCATATAACAAAATCCTTTGGCAAAATATAGAGAAATTAGAAGAACTATAGCATACAAAAATTTGAACATAGAAAAATAGAGAAAAAAATTTGTGTATCCAGCTATGCAGATCTTGCATTGCATTCTCCTCTTCCTCTAGCTACATTTATTGATAAAAAAAATCTCACACGAAGAACACTGCTATTTCTCTCTCCTCTCTTGAATGTCTCCTACATCAACTCACTTAGGAGAAAAGTTCAAATAGCAGCAGAGAGAGGAGAGAGGAAATATAATTTGAATTCAGACACATGTAGAATTATACACATTGACAGAATACACCTGCTGTTGACTAAAAACAATTGATCACATTAAGGCATACGTCCATAAAAAAAAGAGATTGAACAGTAGACCCCAGCAAAAGACCACACATTTACTCCATTTATCCCAAAAAAAAAAAAAACAAGCTGACAAACGGGCCCGGTGCAACACCCACGTAGTGGAGAAGACACACCCAGAATCTATTAATAATCCACATATGCAACAAATCAAATCTGAGAACAAATCGTCCATTTGGCGTACCCCCCATCTCACTCCCCGGTTCGATCAAAAATCTATAAAAACTGTGCACCTATAAAAACACCAGCAGAATGCTCTACATATAACAATTCCATATCTCAATTTATCTCAGTTTATTACGAATTTGAAAATATCTAGCTCCAAAAATTATTGGTGTTTCGTTTAAAATTTGTCAAGTCTTTTTTTAGCAGCTGTCAAGTCTTTTTTTTTTTTTCTAACTAACTATTTTGATAAATTTTGAAGGAACAATTAAATCGCCTCAGTTTCTATAAAACACATATAAATCTTGGTTGTTTCTACAGGACCAGAACCAAACGCCCCTAAAATATGGGTCAGCTCGAACCAAGCATCCACTCCATTTGTAGCCAAAGAACACTCTGCAGGATATATATGAACCGCACCACTTACGACTCAGAAAATAATGTGACTAAAAAGTAATTATAGTATCTAAAAGCATCTGATCCACATTCCATTAACACATTTTCCTTTTGTTCAGTCCAACCAATCCTCCCCATGTTATGTTCACTTTTAATTAAACTTTTAACTGTCTTGCCACTTTCGCGTGGCAGTACACTAAGAAAGAGAAAACCAAACCAAATACAATTTTGGGCAACACGGAAAGGGTGAGACTAACATGCAGCAATGGCATCATAGGAAATAATGGGAGCAGGGGGAGAGAAGCAAGCTGTACTACTATAAATAAAAAAAGGGGGGCAACAAGAGAATAAAAGAAGAAAAAGAACACAAAAACTATGAATCTGTGTATTAAAATTATATTTATTCTGAGAATATTGTTTCACCGAAATTACACTTATCTTAAGAGTATTAGAACTTTCAACTAAAAAATCATGAGATCAAATCGCACCAACTACAAATAACCCATACACATGTAACATGTGACCCATAATTTACAAATACTATGATTCAAACCCTGATATCCACTAGGACATTTAGGCATGTTGTCAATTAGGTTACAACTTGTTGGCGAAATCATACTTATTCTCTAGATCTATCCATACCAGTCCCAACAGTCCACTACACTATGATATGAAATTATAACCAACTAATCTCTTATCTATTATATAATAAATTATGATGATTAAAAACATCACATTAATTAATTTTAGACTCACATAAAAATACTAAAAAATTCCCAAATAAACTAAGAAATAAAAATATTAGAAATTCTCTCATTAATTGGTTATATTCCATCTATTATATTTACAATAATACAGATTCATCATCTGAAAAATTTATAAAAACTATCTCTATTATAATATAGATTTAAGGGGCAATTATATTCAAAATCAACTTTAACTCTATTATAATATCAAAAGAGGATGCATATATATGAAATATAGATAAAATTTTAAATCATATAATTATATAAAATTTTGATCAGTCTATATAATTTCAGTGGACAGATAAGTGAAGGATAGAAACACTATGGAAAAAAGAAAAAGAACGGGAGAAAGGCCACTATATATATCCATCAATCCCCCCATAAGCATATAATTAGTTAGTTGCATTTGAAAACCAAACACAAACCGAAGCAAGAAAGATTGGAGGGTGGTTTAAAGTTCAGGTGAGGAGGTGCCTTTGGTGCCGCATCTCTCTCTCTCTCTCTATGCGTCATATCATACTCGTTTCTCTCCTTGTTCATACATATTTCACGATCCTTAAAGAACAGCCATGTATTGGATGGTAATGCAGGGGCAGTGGCCGGCGGCGAACGGTGGCCATGGGCGGCTACGAGCTCGTCAGGGGCGACGACGCGGCCGCCGCGGCCGATCTTGAGTTCGGCAGGCCAGACGGCCCCAAGATCTCCAAGTGCACGGCTTTGCCGTCTTCGCCGTCGTTGGTGGCGGCTGCGCCGGCCGCCGCGCGGCCGCGGTTGGTCTCCCTCGACGTCTTCCGGGGGATCACCGTGCTGGTACGTCGTTTTCTTCTCTTTTCTTGCTGATGTGTTGTTTAGTAATTACCACGAGTGTTTGATGTGCTCTCTCTGTCCGAGTGATTTGGCTCGTCTCTTTCATCAACCAACCATTATGATCCATGACGCATGATGCACGAACTGTCCTGTATTACTGTTCACACCATCATTTTGTTTGCCCTTTTGGTATTGGATTTTTGTTCAGTTTGTTTGTTTGATTCTTGGGAATCCAAGTTGTGTCTGCGTTTTGTTGTTTGTTTCGGTCAAAATTTTGGTCATTTGGAGATTGAAAAATTTGAAACCAAAAGACAACAAAACAGGGGAATCTATACCAGGGTCAAATTGGCAAACAGACAAAAAGAAATTGGCCTTGTATGGTTTGTTTGTATGTACGGATGGCTGTTTAATTTGCGTTTTTTAAGTGCTCCCAAATTCTAATGTTTCTTTCGGCTCTGTCTGATAGGGAACAAAATTCTGCATTTATAATTGTTGCTTTTGTTCGTGTATGTACGTGCATGCAAGGACCTGGCATAGTAAGCCATAATAATGGGTTATTATACACGAGATAATTCCGTAGATACGGCATTAATAAGCACCGACCTCTTTTTGTCAATATGCCTCCTGCATGCACCATAAGATCATTGTGTGCATTATCTTTAAGAGTTGGACCTTTTCTCTTGACTGCAAATTAAATTTTACTATAATCCACACTAGCAATAAATTTAAACCAAAATCTAATACACCCAACAAATTATATTATTTACTTAAATTAGTATGGGAAGGTCAGTTCTAGTTCACTAATCCACGCTATAGTTGAGAAATACTTGCATAAGATCAGACGCAATGTCCTTATAATTCTGACAAATTTGACAGTAGACAAAATACAAAAAAATTCCTTGGAAGCACATATTCCTTGCCGTCAATTTATTCTACGGCCGTGGAGACCCTTTCACGACATGAAAAACTCATGAGACGAACCACGCCTTTTCCCAATGCTTTGTGCCCTGTGGTTGCACCATTTACTCATTTGGCTTTAAGGCCGTGTTTTGGATGAGTTTAAGCATCTATGATAAGTTGATTTATTAGAATTTTAACTTCTATTTGCAATAATCCGGTTTGAGTCTATTTTATAGTTTTTAATTCAAAATAATTCTAAAATAAACTCTGAAATAAATTGAAATTTGACTACAACTTCAGTTATAAACTTATAAGTGAAATTGACATGTGATCAAATATTCTCTAAATCTAAAGGCATCAACATGTCTTTCACTCATTGAATCATAATAATTCGGATAATGTGGATTGATAGAGAGAGAAATTTTATTCATGTTAATTTAATGTATAGATATCTGATCTGACTCTTTTTGAGAGAAAAATAAATGTCTTTTAAAGTGATAAAATAGAGGATATGTAGCTGCGGACCACATAGTCCAACCCAGAGGATATTAGGGAATAGTCTAAAGTCTTTGACAACTCTAAAGTAGGAATAGTTTGGCGGTTGATATGGTGTCGGTACGTAGATAGATAGCATCTGGCGTCATCAGAAAAGGGTTTTAAGGAGAGCACAACTGTATCACTTCACTGTGTTTTAACTCTAAGCATTGGTTCCGTTCCACCTGTCTCACGCAATACCAATGCGTGGTTGCTCCATCTGCTCCACACCTCGATCTCTTGCATTCTTTGGGACTCCTTTTTTGCTTGCCTCCTGCTTTTGCTTGGCCCGCAAGCGCGGCAAGCCGACACGATGTCCACCGGCCAAACGCCACATGGCGCCGTAACGCTTCCAAGCATGGGGTGATTGAACGGGAACATATGCTTATAGGCATCATCTTTACAATAACACTGAAAATTCCAAACTCAACCCCCTAAATCAGATATAAATGGTGTAGATCAAAGTAGATGACTCAATTTAGTCGGTGGAAGTGCAGGAGATAAAGATATATGCTCCTTCCGGTTTTGAAAGCTTCACATTTTTTTTTTATTTTTCGTTCTCTTAAGTATACAATTTCAACTACCAAAAGAAATGTTATAGCCATTTCAAAATTATAATATTATATAAAAATTTTTGATGACAAATCTACTCATAATATTTTCATATGATCAATCTAAAACTTTATAAATATATTAATAATCAAAATTAAAAATACTTAACTGCACACATATCCGACATGACAAGTTTTTATAATCAAAGAGAGTAATCATTTAGGTATCTTTTTAAAACATGCTGTTTATTTTTAATTGTTGATCGTAGTCGTCCAGACATGATCCAATAGCCAAGGCAAGAGCGATAGATGTCCAAGAAAGTCAAAAAAAAACTTCATTACTTAAATTTCGTAAGGATGTGAGATTAAATGCACCATAATTTGGTTATAGAAAGGGAGATGGAGTAAGGATGTTATCATTTACATATCTATATTTTTTGGGATGATGGAATCAAGCGTGCGTTTTGCAAATATGTGGTGTGGAATTAACGGGCGTGCCAACAACTTTTTCTGCCTAATGCAATATGACAGGTAATCCCACCACCAACAACAGGTACTTCAAGCTAGCTCCTAGTTGAATAAGATATTAACTATTACTAAGAGCCCATTAATAGGTAGTCTAACACCCGTGGTGTCTAGGTTGTTCAGACAATTTTGCAGTATTGCCTGCGTATTTAACTAATTGCACTAGTAAACTCTGTATGACTAAAAATGAAGTATGTAATAACTCAAGTGATTAGTATCATTTGTGATCATATCAAGCCACAAATTCGATTTAAACAAGATAGATTATATGTTCAGGAATTTTTTTTAAAGAGAACTAGCTTAAGTCATAAAAAAGAAAATTTTTTTCTACTTCAAAAATTTTTAAATTGTGATTTATGAGGATGATAAAGTGAGATTGAACTCCCATGTCAATAAAATATCGGTGACAAATATAAATTAATGAAATTTTATAGTTGCACGAAAAAATTAGCCCCTAAAAAATTATTTCTACTTAAGAAAAGAACAACATATTTTAGAAAAACCTTTGTTCTAGATTTTTCTTTTCTTTTTGCAAATTTCCTATTACCAACTCGTTATATAAGTGACAATTTGAGATTTGTAATGTGTTTTAGGTATTTGCTAATGGATTTATACATGTTTTTTTTCTTTTCTTACATACACATTTTTCTACTGTTAGATCAAATCTATCTTCTCAAATTTAATTCTCTAGACTTCACTTAGTCTCTTACTTAGTTTTTCCGATGACAGCAGTGAGGCGGTGGGCTGTACATGGACTGAGATAGCTAGTTGGTGAAAAGTAAAGGTGGGGCGGCGATAAGGAGGAGGAGAGAGAAAAGGTGTGAGAAAATGAGAAGTGGAGATTAAATAAGATTTAGATATGTGTTATATATGAAATAATTTTTGTAAAAAAAATTTGGTACTTGCTTTTGACAACTCCTATATTTTTTTTTTGAAAAATGTGTCTTTGTTTTCCGGCTGTCATTGTAACGCCTTTTTGGCATTAGTTGTACTGTTTGCTTCTTTATCACCGCCTGGTGATTAATACGAACCGAGGGCAATTTGAGGTTTAAATTAGCTCTTTTTTAAGAAGAGAGAGAGAGAGAGAGACCTTTTTGCTTTTGTTTGCACTTATTGCTTCTTTAGGTCCGTGTCAAGCACCAAGAGGACATATATACATGATCTATAAGGTATATCTTGACTATGAGGGCGTTTAAATGAACTAAAATTTATTAGATAAGTCCATTTATAAGTTTATAGTCTTATAAGCATAAAAAACTGATTTATTATTTTATGAGTCCAAAAATTTAGAATGTTTGACAATTTTATAATTTATTGAGTTTATTGGATGAGGATGAAAGAGAAGATGAAGAAACTGAGAAACTGTTCACTAATAATTGTGACTTAAAAACTACATGAAAAAAACTACATATTTAATTAGAACTTAAACTTATCAGGCAACAAAGCCAAAGCACAAACATAGCAAGACAAGCAGCTCAAGCCAGTAATTGTAATTAGACACGAGTTAAAGCAGATGATCTTTTTAACCCAAGATGATCTGCAATGTTTGGGAGTACACCACAACTGGAGAAAAACACCGTCAAGATCCACCAACTTCAATTTAATACAAAGAGCAACATTAACTTGTCTATTTTGGAAGGCAACCACGTTACTTCAAACCCCAAACAATGAATTAAAAAGAGTTTGATTGTTTCAGAGTTTCTCAAACTTATCTGAATGTGTCACTTACATTCTTAAACCTAGATTTTAACTTGACATGTCATAGCACTTGCTTAATTATGCCATGCTATTTGGTAAAGTGGTAGAAAAGTGACGTGGTATGTCACAATTAAACAAGTTAAATGGATCTCACTAACACACTTGCACACGTTCAGGAAAATGAGGCATGCCATGCCATTTTTCTGTTATTTATGGGTCTGAGCAAGTTTGGAGATCCATCAAATTAAATTAAAGTTTTATAATCTAAATAAGACATTTACTCTCTCCAATCATAAAAAAAAATGATATTTTAGACATTGGTACAGTCTCTAAAATTCAAATTTGATCACTAATTTTTACTATAATATATTTGTAAGATCTAATAAAATCATAATATTATAAAAATATTTTTGAGATAAATCTACTCAAATCATTTTCATATAACAAATATAAATATTCACAAAGATATTGTTGATCAAAATTAAAATAGTTTGACTGTATGTATTTTAAGATTATTTTTTTATGATTGAAGAGAGTAGGTAAGTTTGAGTAACTCTTGTATAATTTACTTATTAGAAAAAGAAACCCAAGAATGTAGGAGTAGCAAATTTGTTATGAGGATACAGGAAGCTTGTACAAATACCCCAACCAAGACGTTCCTGGTCAATTCTGTCCAAGGAGATAAGCTTGTACAATTGGAAGCTGACATCCATTTATATAAGCAGGAAGCTTACTTTACTATATACACTTGCATCGTCTTGGCGGATCCACGCGGAGTTGAGTGGTCCACGGCCACTCACCTCACAATACTACACTTATAAAAGTTTTATTAATAATAACTACCATAGTATGATATTGGGAACATACATTTAAAGGTGAATCTAGTGATACTATTTTTATTTCACCACTTATAAAATTTAAACATAAGATTATATGAAAGCTTTATATTTTAAAATGAAGGAAGTAGTTGTTCTTATATAATACATAAATCTTAGTAGTTGAGTTGGGTGTTGGGAGAGATTTAATATATGTTTTGAATTCAAGACTCAACTTTCCGATATTTTTAAAACTTTTGTAAAACTCTATTAAATTTAGTTGAGAGTTTAGTGGGCCGTGCTCCCTTCAATTTTGTGGTTTGGTCCGTGCACGATTGTCCATGTGATTAGGGTACTCTACTCCCCTGCTCCAAACATGTCCTGCCCCAAAAAGATGTTGCATTGACTTGCGACAGGTCAAATTGGCGCGCTAGCTTCTTAAAAACAAAAGAAAGAGCAGAAAAATGGGTGCATGGTGGCAACAGTACAACCGTAATATGTATTAGATAAGCTAATTAAGGTTCGAAACTTTATGCTTACAGCACACAGCACGGGCAAGGCATGATTAATTGGACATAGATGCACATTTTGACGCTACACACGCTTTAGTTTTTAAGTTATTTCTAAAATAATTTAGTTTTTTTATTATTGGCAAGGAACATTTAGTTTTTTAATCGGTGTAATATTTTGGTAATTATTGCTCTCCGGTTTCTCCACTACTGCTTCGTATTCTCTACTGATTTGGCTTCAATCCATCTTCTTTAGTCTATAAATTGAATCTGCGACTTGTCAGCGGATAGCTTGGGGCGAGAGAGAAGTGAATTGGTACATACGATCATAGTACATGAGATTTTATTATACAAAAGATGCAAAAAAAGTTTCACTAGGACCGCTCATTATACATGAGAATTATTTGGCTCGCACCTTAAAACAGTTTTATAATTTTCCGGTTTCTTAGTTTTTTCTACTATAAATCTGAAAAGCTGATTTTTTAAAAAAAAAAACTAAACCAGACCAAACTAGCTATAATATGCTTTCAACTATGCAACCGTATCGGCGCAGCCTTTGTGACGGGTAAGATCGGGACCGATGACAGATGGCAGTATTAGCTAACGTCCATGCATCTTTCTTCCTTTGGGAGCATCCGATGCGACTTGCTTGTCACTTATCAGCATCGCATTCCTCGATCGTTTGGTTGAAATAAAGTAGAATTCGAATAATGTTAGTTATGCATGAACTACAAATGACAGTGACGAATAATCATTAAATCAAACGTGATATCAGAGCTAGTTTAGTTTTTTTTTTAGCAACAGATCTGATTTGGTAATTGATATTTTCTTTCCCAGCTTTATTTTAAGCTCTCGTAGATTTGTGGCTAAATAATTTAAGAATGCATAACAATAATCGAAAGTTGCAAATTATTTATTCTAAAAATCTCTAACGACGAAATTCTAAAAGTATGTAAAAACTACAGAGAGGCAGTGTCAGAGCCACTAAGGAAGGCACAAAGTCATTTGACTTCATATTATTTCACAAAAAATCTAAAATTTATAAGAATTTGCATAAAAATTCTTAAACATATTGCACACTTGATCTCACATGTGAAAAATCTTGGATCAGCTCCTCAATAGAGGAAACATAAAACTTACAAAACTACAAAATAGAATGTAAAAGAAAGAAACTAAGGAAGTTGACCAGTAACAAGTGAAAACAGATAGTTTCCGACTTACAGAAATCGTCCAGAAAATAGTTTTGGCACTCTGTTTGGAAGCATCAATTAGTGGGTTGACGAATTTCGTGATGGTCCTCTATCAGTTCTAAAAAAATGTATGAATGCTTGCACTCATCTATGCATCCACAACATGTATAAATGTATGTATAATTAAGTTCTTCATCAATAAAAGTTGCTTTTAGGCAAGTTCAAACACTAATGAGTGATATAGTGATGAATATTTCCCATGTTGCAGCTTATGATCATAGTTGATGATGCTGGAGCGTTTGTTCCAGCACTGAACCATTCTCCATGGGACGGTGTAACCATAGCCGATTTCGTCATGCCCTTCTTCCTTTTCATAGTTGGAGTTTCTCTAACACTAGCATACAAGGTATACATAAAGTCAGTAATAAGGAATGAACTCTAATCTTTAGAACATGGTAAAAAGCTAATTATGCCACGTTATGCAGAGGGTGCCAAACAAATTGGAGGCGACTAAAAGGGCTATACTTCGTGCCCTAAAGTTGTTCTGCCTTGGTCTTGTTCTCCAAGGTATTGGCAGTTTTGGCACAGCTATTGCTTGTTGCTAAAACAGATGATGCCTTCATATTTCTTTCTGATGAAATTTTTGATTTTAGTTTTCTATGCTGCTGCTTACTTTGCACAGGTGGGTTTTTCCATGGTGTCCGCAGTCTAACTTTTGGTGTTGATGTTGCAAAAATTCGGTTGATGGGTATTCTTCAGGTATAATATACCATATAGGATTGTGGATCACTATTACATCTTGAGATCTTCAGTATGAACAATGGTACATACCGTTTTGAAATATCACATGATTTGTTCTGTATTGCAGAGGATTTCGATTGCTTATCTTTTGGCAGCGTTGTGTGAAATTTGGCTCAAGGGAGATGATGATGTAGACTCTGGTTTTGATTTGCTAAGAAGATACCGCTGCCAATTGTGAGTTTAATGCCAAAGTATTCCCATTTTTCTTTGATTTTCCTTTACTGATGTATAGAACTAGTTGATCTGAATATTCGCATCTCTCTGGGAAGAAAACACATACGACTGGACAAAGGGAGAACTAGGTAATCTGAATTCACATTGATGAGAAGAACACACATGTGACTAGACAAAGGGAAACAGATCGATCAACAAGTGTCTCTTGTCTGGTGTTCTTATTGTGGCAATACTTAATTCCTTAATAATAATATCCTTCTTTATTTGCTCTAGTTGTAGGAAATAGGGACAGCATGACAAACTTTTTGGAGTCAATTTCTTTGTTTCTAATATCATTCGTTCTTGTTCTGCTAGGTATGTAGGTTTGATCCTTGCGACTATATACACTTTCATCTTATACGGTATCAATGTTCCTGACTGGGAGTACCAGATATCAGGTCCTGGTTCCACAGAGAAGTCCTTCTTTGTAAGTACTACTCTACATGTTTTATGCTGATACCTGAAAATGTTCAGTATTCAACATAAGAATAACTGTTGAGGTCAACATTTCATAATCTTTATCAGGTGAAATGTGGAGTAAGAGGTGACAATGGTCCGGCTTGCAACGCAGTTGGCATGGTTGACCGTAGAATCTTAGGCCTCCAGCATCTCTACAGACGTCCGGTTTATGCCCGTTCAGAGGTTAGGCTTACACATGAAGTTGCAAGAACTTTCAGTAATGTTTGTTGCCTTTTCTCATTCCTCAATCATGATCTTCTCTTGGTGCAGCAATGCAGCATAAATTATCCAGAAAATGGACCCCTTCCACCTGATGCTCCATCATGGTGCCAGGCCCCTTTTGATCCTGAAGGGATTCTCAGGTCAGTAACTCATTGTCGTCGCCTGTAACTTCATATTGCATTGCAAGTTCTTGCAATCGACTGTAAGTTTTTGCTGTTCTTTCTGGTCACATCAGTTCGGTTATGGCGATTGTCACATGCTTGATTGGGCTGCAGTTTGGACACACAATCATACATTTTCAGGTACAGCATTGGTTTTGTATTAGTAGTTTGATGAGCATTTCAATCCTGTGGACTAACAACAGTATGTACTCAAATTTTTTTCTGGGCTAAATTGGCTTGCAGAAGCACAAGGAAAGAATCTTCAATTGGCTAGCCCCATCTTTCAGCATGTTAGCACTAGCCTTCTCATTGGACTTCTTTGGTAAGAATCTTGCACACACTTATCTGCCTTGTTCTAACTTCGAACCCAAAAGAACTTGACATTCATCAACATTTATCCATGATTTCTCGCAGGAATGCATATGAATAAGCCGCTATACTCGATAAGCTACACTTTTGCCACTGCCGGTGCGGCAGGGCTTCTTTTTGCCGGAATTTACACTCTGGTCAGTCATGTTGTGATGCTATGATCTCTTAGCTTTTGAATAGATCTGATTGTTTCAAGCACCCTTCAGGTCGACGTATATGGCTTGAGGCGGCCTACATTCCTCATGGAATGGATGGGAACAAACGCGCTGATGATATACGTGCTGGTGGCTTGTAACATCCTGCCCATTTTTATCCATGGCTTCTACTGGCAGGATCCTAAGAACAACCTTGTAAGTTAAGACATCATCAGGTTTCAGTGGACACAAAGTGCAGATCATGTTGAAAACTAATGCATCACAAACTTTTGTTCTTTTGAACAGTTGAAGTTCATCGGTGTCGCGGCATGAACTCATGAACATCAAATATGTCAGCACCATGGCACTCAGAAACCACACATGTTGGTAGAGATCGCAGGACTACATTTGGACAGAGTGGTATTGTGGAGAAATATGCAGCTATATGCCTACTTTAACAGTCTGGTCAGAACAATATGTTCAGTTGTTGCCTATTTGATCCACACAGTTGAACGGTGGCTGTTTTGCCAGGGAGTACCAACTCCCTGAGCTCTTGTATATGTTACAGATGTTTATGTATATAATTCAGAAGAAACATAATTCATATTGACACATAGTAAAGGGAAATTGCCGCCACTACGAGCAGCAGATGCAAAATATTTCTCTGTTTTCTTGTTTTTTCAAAAGCTGAAGGTTTAGAATTGAAATAGTTTGTTTGGCTGAAAAGAATGTTACTCGCTATGAATTGTTAAATGAAATGGGGTTCTGAAATAAGATTATTGAACTCTTTAAAAAACCCAAACAAAAGAAAACAAATTTGTTAGACATTAGTTCCCCTCAAAATTGTTGACGTTAACTTTTTTATTGATATTTTTTTATTCATCCAATTAATACATTCATGGGGCTAACTTGATACAAAGGTTTATAAATTGTGATACAAAGTTTATAAAAGCAGAGTACCAAACCAATATTTCATGCCACCTCACTTCAAATCCCAGGCCCCAGGAGCACTTAAATAGTGAACAAAAAAGAACGGTGGCACTAACATGAACATTCTACTCATCATACAGGGGTAGGGAAATGGGATATGCAAACAATGGTGAAAGTGCAGCCGCCATCTAGTTCCTTTACAAGCTTGCAACCGGCCCCCAATTGCCGAGGGCAATCAGCTGGTCAACAACACCAGGATCAGCAAGGGTGCTCGTGTCACCAAGTTCATCCAGCTGCCTAGAGGCAATTTTGCGCAAAATTCTGCGCATGATCTTGCCACTCCGGGTTTTAGGGAGCCCTGGGGCCCAATGGATCTTGTCAGGAGCTGCGAACGCGCCAATCTGCCATATAAAAAGACATGACACATCATGTTTAGATGGAAGCTATGCAGATTCAAAATGATCGAATAGAGCGATTTATGTTCCCATAATAGAGAGGTCTAAAGAATGAAAGGCAACAACCTGTGTCAGGATGAAAGACATGTATGCAAAAAACTAAGAGCATTGTCACAGGCCAAATAAAAGGAGAAAATGAACATGAAGCCTTGGTGATTAGGTAATTTGCCATCACAAAACATGGACCTCTTCAGTCATCTCCATCCAAAAGTATCAAGAAAATACCTGATTGCGGACTGTCATTATGAGGCTCTTTCGTAGTTCGTCACTATAAGGAACACCATCCACCAAAGTAACAAAAGCATATATTCCCTGACCTTTGACCTGAAACCATCAAATTGTAGATTAAGAGCTGGATATGAACGAAATTTGGAAGTCAAGAAATGGAGAAGGAAGGGCAGCAAAAAAAGGTACTGGACCATACCTCATGCTCAACACCAACAACAGCGGCCTCTGCACATTGTGGATGTGAAACCAAAGCAGACTCAACCTCTGCTGTGCCAATTCGGTGTCCACTGCATATTTAGGATAAGGGCAAGGCGGTTATATCTTGATGGTTCGCTAAACCATAAACTATCATAAAAATGCAACGCCCGATCCCACTTTCTTTAACTGAGAGGGTAAGGGATTGCAATCCCAAACAGCAACAGCATGACCGAATAAGTAGCTAACTTACCTGACATTGATAACATCATCAACTCTTCCTGTCAGCCAGTGGTAACCATCTTTGTCCCTGACATGTAAAAACAATTAGTACAAGTGTGAAAAAGTAAGCCATGGTGCCAATATATTTGAGATCTCATAATAACAGCTTGAAGGAAAGTTACCTGCTGCAACCATCACCAGTGAAATAGTAGCCAGCAAATGGTTTGAAATATGTGGTCTCATATCTTTCATGATCTCCATAGAGTGTCCGGAAAGCCCCAGGCCATGATTTTTTTATGCAAAGATATCCACTACATTCTCCTTCAATCTCCTGTCCTTTCTCATCAACAATGACTGGCTGTAAACCATTTAGGCAGCAATGAAAAAATTAGAAAAGTGATGGGATCATATATCTCTATTTACCACAGATAGATTATGTTAACCTGAACTCCAAAGAAAGGTAAGGTTGCAGAACCAGGTTTCTGAGGCCACGCGCCAGGTAAAGGGGTGATCTAAAGAAAACAAGTATCACAGTTTAAATTAACATAGAAGATCACAATCACTTTATGATCTCATAGAAAAGAATTTTTCACAGTGCGTGAAGAGGCACTTACCATGAAGCCACCAGTTTCAGTTTGCCACCAAGTGTCTGATATGGGGCATCGCGAATCCCCTACAACATTGTAGAACCATCTGAAATGAAGTAAAGCACAAATGAGAACCCCATTAAAGTGTGTTCACATAGTACTTTAGCACTAGTAAAAGGTTCAGTACCTCCATGCACTAGGATTAATTGGCTCGCCCACACTTCCCAAAACTCGGAGAGATTTACGAGAGTGGCGAGTAACATACTGCAAAAACATATCAGCAAATCAGTAAGAAGGAATATGCAGCACATATATAAATGTGAAAATATTAGTCAGTGTTAAAAATTAAAATTAAATGTTGCCAAAAGACATCACAGAATCACAGAATTAAGCAAGTCATAAACTTTAAATGCTGTCAAATGTATCACACAAAAATTTAAATTATCCTACTCATTTGTTATTTTTTAAATTGTCCTACTTATTTGTTATTTTTTGTAAAACAGCAATAACTAAAGATCCTCCCAGTTGGTAAGTCATAAAATTTTCTTAGCTAGTAAATTAAATATAGGACAGGTGTGGTGCATGGATCAGTTGCATTTGGTTGAATGAACTGCAGAAGTATTGAGTAAAAATGCCATCAAGCTCCATATCAAACTGGCAACAGGACAGTTTCATCTATATTCAGTATCACTGGCAGGTTGACAAAGGGTAAGGTCAAAATTGGTAGTAAACCGAGATCTACAAATTATAACTTCAGATGGTTGATTAGCAATCAATTCTATTTTTCAACTTAGTCTAGGGAGTATACTTAATCTGTTTACTTTCGAGTTTTGACCCTTCTTTAAGAGACAAACAGATTATTAATGCAGATCAGAAAACAGAACTAGACTAATGCCACCTAGCATCATTAGATGGCTAAGTTCACATAATTAAGTAAGTGTGTCAAACTATATCTTGTATCGTGAACACACAAAAATGCAGGCACATAGAACCATCATGCATACCTCAGGACCATCTCGCATGAGTGAACGAACGAGTGTTGGTGCAGTATAAAATATCGTAACTTTGAACTTGTCCACAATGTCCCAACACCTACCAGAATCAGGGTAGTTTGGTGTCTGCAAGTATAAATACAACAAGTACTTTACAACATAGGACAACAAAACAAGCACCTAATGAGGAACTAATTAAAGAAAACAAAATGGTTTTCAAACACAACACCCCACAAAGAAATGCAAAGACAAGTGCATCAAATGTTCAAAACATTTCAAAAAAACTTTGATCTGTTGAACTGCTATGAGTTGTCAGCCAAATAGACAAGCCAAATAAAGGACAACAAAATACAGCAAGAAATCACTAGATAATTTGCTTTTATACACCAGAGATCATGATATCATTTGTCATATCAACTAGATAACTTTTAGAAATATACCCCCTCAAAAACGAGAACTGTGGCTCCATTCAGCAGAGGACCATATGTCACATAGCTATGTCCAGTAATCCAGCCACAGTCTGCGGTGCACCTGATGTGAACAAAACATTGAATGATTGAAATGTATAAAACAACTGCAGCTTCTAGAAGTAGTCCCCCTAACTTCAGGTACATATTTAAGCCATTCAAGCCAGAAAAGCTAGTACTTTACCAGTATATGTCAGTTGGCTTGTAATCAAAAGCATACTTAAATGTTGTTGCAGTGTACACCATATAGCCCCCAGATGTATGCAACACACCCTACATACATCAAAAGAAATTAACGTTTGGCCGGTGAGATAAAAGGGACAACCTGTACAGTTAAAAGTACCTTTGGCTTTCCTGTGCTGCCACTTGTGTACAAAAGAAACAACGGATCCTCTGCATCAACCCATTCCACATCACACTTGGTTGGGAAATTGGTCACAACATCCTAAAAGAAATCAACATTTATTCAGATAAACCTAGTATTTTATACCTGTGATACATCATGAAACAAAAGGGGTTCAAGGAGATGGCAGTAAAATGACATGGCAGTTTTCAGAGTTATGTGCCTGACATATAGGATGTATATTGGAAGTAATATTGACAAGTCCACTGTTGAAGAGAGAAACTCACACACCTGCCACCAAACATCTCTTCCTGCTTGCCATTGGGTGTCTTCTCTCTTCATTGCTGGCTGATTTTCATATGTCAAGCAAAGACCTATTCAGGACAAAAGAAAAGTCAACATAAGCAAACTTGATATTGGATACCTTTCAACTGTTCTTACATGTGCTCATTGAACAAACCACATGCTCAGAAGAGACATTGCATGTTTGTTTTGTTGCCCACTTGGCAATGACCACAATAGCATTGCTCACCTAGGATTTGCAAGGCAATCTTGCCTGGGTAGGGAAGAAAATCTTTGCCTGTGACAGAGGACCAAATTGGCTCTCCCACACTGGCAAGGTTTGTTTGCTGCATTTTCATTCATACAGAGAGCCAAATTTAGCCGCCGTCATCCATGAGGAGAGCCAAATCAGTCCAACAATTAACATTTTTTGAGGAGTTATTTGTTTGTTTCTTAAAAGTGTACTTCAATTTTATGTTTCTCGGCAAGAGATCCAAACAACATACTTTATTCAGCAAAATTTGCCCAAATGAGCTGTTTTTCCTAAGTGGGCAATCACCCATTGAGCAAAAGATCAAACATGCTTGTCAAGAACATACTGGTGTTCGGATAAGCTATAAGCCAAATGCAGCATTGAGGGATGTAAGAACTAATGGATTATAACTGTTATAATAACACAATTCTTTGTCTTTGAGCAGCAAAAGTAATATTCATTTGGTTGCAATCTCTCCAATAAATAAGTCAGTAGCGAAAAGTTTTATGTAGAGAATCTCTAACTGACGAGAAATCTGAGGACAAAAGGAACCGAATGCACTAAATCAAAGAATCAAACTTCATATGAGGTTTTCATGGTATGATTTCCTAGATAGACATTGATAGTAAACAATGGACGGGGAAGAAACAGCAAGTTATGGCAGAATTGCCACCCAGAAACAGCTCAAAATTGTCAATGCTAACTTGGATGCTAGTGCATACCTACAGAGGCTCCATTCTTTGCGCTTTCAACCAGAGAAGCGTCCACTATATTTTTTAGAAGAATGGGCTTGAGCCCCCTTTTCACAGCATTGCATGTAATCACAAGCTTAGGCTTGCAATCAACGATCCTTTGTGCTAGTGAATCCGCAGAGAAGCCAGCAAACACAACCTAAACAAAGCTTAGGACACATGATATCATCAGACATAAACAGGATCAAGCAGCATAACCATCAGAGCTTCTAGTTGTAGCAATTACCGAGTGTACAGCACCAATACGAGCACAGGCAAGCATGGCAATGGGCAGCTCCAGTAACATTGGTAAGTAGATCACCACAGCATCACCCTTGCCAACACCAACACTCTTCAAGTAACAGGCAAGCTACCACAAAACAAACAACAACAAATTAGATCTCATTGTCACCCTCAAACCTCAAATGGCACAAATATGCATAAATTTTTCAGGTAAGAGCATGCATTTACCTGGCAAACCTTATCCAAAAGCTCAGAATAGGTGAGCTTCCCGTCCTGGCCGGGATCATTGCCCTCCCAATACATTGCAACTCTGTCCCCATTCCCGGCCTCAACATTGCGGTCAACCGCATTGTAGCATATGTTGGTCTTGCCTCCTTTGAACCACTGCCAAGACAAAGAATCATCAAGAATCCACAAGCCAACAGGAGTTGCAAAGTTACTCAACCACTAGACACTTACAGTGATTTGGACAGGTCCCTTGGTGACGTCGAGGTTCTCGGTGCAGACCTCTTCAGGGTTCCACTT
Organism: Pharus latifolius; assembly: GCA_019359835.1. Lineage (NCBI taxonomy): Eukaryota > Viridiplantae > Streptophyta > Magnoliopsida > Poales > Poaceae > Pharus > Pharus latifolius. Next base: position 66,918,132 of record CM033320.1, on the reverse strand, counting down.
CTCCTTCCAGTAAAACTCCTTGGCGATCTCCGACCAGAACCCGGCGGGGTCCTTGATGGACCTCTCGTACATCTCCCGATACTGACGATCCATCATATACAAAAAAGATCAAGATCGCCCACTTTTATCTCATCACATCACAATCATACATGGACACACTACAAAACATCAAGAAAGCAAAGCCATAAAAAGAAGAAATCTCACTCCCCAATTCGCCGCCCGGGTTGATATTTACGTCCCTGTCTGCCTTTATCCATAGTCCTAATCAGGACGATACACTAGCATGCCCCTTAAAATAAAAATCTTTGAAATGCCAAAGCAGTGGGCTAGTCCACGGCGAATCGTCGCCGGGTTCCAAGAACCGATTTGGATACAAATTATGCAATGACGAATCAACAAGTAGCAGAGGAAGCGCCGGAGGCCATGTATTACTTGTTTGGGGGAGGAGACGAGGGCGTTTGCAGTGAAGTCGGGGCTGGGAAAGACGAGGTCATTGTCCTCGCCGGCGGGGGCCTCGCCGAGCACGACGGCTTTCCGGCAGGAGATCTTGCCGGAGCCGGACGGCAACTGTGACAGCGACTCCATGTGCAGGAGCTTGTCCGTGGGCTCGCCGCCCGTCGACCCCATGGCCGCGCGCGGGAGACGGCGAGTGATGGGAGGCCGGAAGGTGGGAGACGGGGTAAGTGAGATCCGGGAGGGGGGAACGACGGCGACTATGGCCTGCCGAACTGGTTGCGTCTAAATAAATGATGGCGATCTCTCCGCCTCTTCCTGGCAACTACGAGCCAACTCCTGTGTGTTGACATTTGTGGAGTAAGATATATTTTTCACTTCGGCTGCAGGGATAAAAAAAATCATCGGATAAGATTTTAGCGAGCTTAGAATCTTTGGAGACGGTGCTTGTTAAAAATTCTCAAAATATTCTTTTATATATATATATATCTTATTTTTTTGGTATTTTGATATATATTATCTCAAAAAATCATATAAATAATTATAAAAAATTCTATAAAAATTAAATAAGATATATATTAAATTGATCAAGTAGCCTAAAAAATTTTAACTTTAAATTTGATGTATATTATAAGAAACAAAAATAATAAATTTCAGTGGTAATTTTTATCTTTTTATTTTTGAATTTATTTTTCATTTGAATTTGTCTCTTTTTTGTTTTTTATTGTGTAGATTGAATTTGAATTTGAAATTTTATGAGATGTTAAGTTGATTTTATATCAACATTCTCAAATTTTTATAAAATTTTTATAATCATTTACATAGAATTATGTTGAAAGATACACATACATATTGTGTAAAGAAAGATTTAATTTAATAGAAAATAGCATTTGTTTCTCTCATCTTCTTTGATATTCATTTATTATTATCTATATTGAAGATTCAAATACATGCAGAAGTAACAAAATAATCTATTAAATTGCAACATATTATTAACATAAATCACTGCAAACTGATTTTTTTTTTTTGTGTGTTCTACTTTCCACCTAAAGATACCGCATCATATACTGCGATTAGATCTGTTTTAAATCGATAGCCGCTCCATATCGGTTATGGTTTACGCTATTCGGGTTTTGTTCCAGGTAACTTTGCGTATGGATTTGCTTAATCTTTGTCCGTGTACAAGCAAAAGATCGCATGCTAACTAGTTTGCATTAGCATAGGTAATTGTATTTGAAGTCCTTTCATTGATCTTATATGGCACACACTGTAATTAAGGTTTTGTATTAATATTTTTTTATTTAGTCATGGATCAGTTTTTTTATTGATATTGAAGGCTTGGTTAGAACATGTATTTTTGGTTTATATATTATGCAGAAAATACATGTTTGCATTTTTTTAATTCCCGATCAGATTTATTTTGAGATATAGTAAGTTTATGTCTGTGATGAAAGTAAAGGTTTTTTATTTAAGTTGCGATCTTTGTGTAAAGAAATAGCACTTCCCGTTTGCATCGGCGTCCATATGCAATCAAGATATTTTTTACTTGAGTAATCGGATTTAGCTCTCCGATAATGGCATCAGATTGCACCTCTTTTGTTTCTATGCATATTATTTACCTCGTATGGATGTAAGAAAATATTTTGGTTGTGGTTCTATTGCTTATTGTTCGGTTTAGTGGACCTCAAGGAGTATGGACACAATTTTAATTATGTGCCAACAAGAATATCCTCTGATTTTGATGATTAGTTAGCCGGGTCAAATTCCATCCGATGACCGAATAGGTTGCATTGTTGACCTGGAAAAATATTATCTTACATTTCCTATCATATCACTTTCCATGAATAAATAGATCTGTTGATTTATGTATTTTCTCAAAATTAATATTATATAAAAATTAAATATGTTTAACATTACAAAGAGAAAATTCATGGAGTTTGCTCTTGATGTAAGCAATTATTTAATATGAACTCTTGATATTGAAATCCATCTAGGAATGATCTTAATAAGTCAATTTTTCTAGATTTCAAGAGTACCAACACTCAAAAGACAAAAGTTCTAATATTTTTGACACCATCTAAATAAAGATATGAAAAAGTTGAAACTACATAGATTATTTGTATCATTCCTATTATTATTAACAAGTATTGTACTTAGAAGAATGCACTTGTATTATGGCAATCTTTGAATGATTGTTTTGATCAAACAAAAGACCATTATTTTTCCTCAAGTACAGTATGATTAGTTAAACTTGTATTTCCAACAATTCAAGTATGTGATTGAACATAATTCAGCCCTCAACCATATATTTCTCTCAATTAAGATTCTATAAGCAAGAAATTACATACGAGGAATTGATAGAGAAGACTTTATTTACGTTTCAAACCAATGACCTTGTACTCCAACAACAATACAAGGCTAAGATTTATGGTAAGCAATATGAGCTAATTTCTGCATTATTAGTGGCAAAAAAATACAACCAATTACTAATGAAAAATTATAATGCTTGGTCGATTAGTTCCCAACATGTGGCTGAGGCATACACTATTGTTTAGAGGTTTAATAACTGATGTGGACAAGGGTGAGGCCAGGGACGAGGCCGACGTGGACGAAGAAGAGGAAATAGAAAATACAATGAAAACCAGAGCTATGTTAAAGATCAAAACAAAAGAAAATGTCATACCAACAAGCTAAGCAAACTAAAAGCCTAAAACTCATTGATCTCGCATCTATTATTGATCCGGGAGGATCTCAGGTCAAGTTCGTAACGGATTTGCGACCACGAAAAGGTTTGCGACATTGGAAAGGTTTGCGACATTGGAAAGGTTTGCGACCTTGGGAATGATTCAAACTCTTCGAGCCTTCAATGCTAGATGATGAGCCAGATACCATAGTACCATATGTTGAAGACTTGGTCTATCAACGAGACGAACCTCTATGCGAAGATGTGATTCTGGAGAAGAAGGTGACTACCACCCGCAGTAACACAAAGGAGGCTTTTCGAATCGGTCGGAAAGGTCAACAAGTACGTGCGGCAAAGTGGTACACCAAAGAACATGGACAAGCCCAATTTCCACATTTCCAGTTTGATTGAGAGGTTGCAATAGGGGTTGGCTCCTTCTCAACAAGGGAGTCATGATCCGGGAGGATCTTCAAGTCCTGATCGCATACGGATTCGCGACCAAGTCCTGATCGCATACGGCTTCGCGACCTTAACCGTGTTCGGAAAGGTTTCGCGACCATAGATTGGTTCGCGACCATGAAAAGGAATTTGTTCTCTGTTCGGAATTGTAATCCAATCCAAATATATATATAACTAAGCTTATCTGTTTAGGATTAGTTAGTTAGTTATATGAGTCTAATACGTTTAGGTTATTAAGTCTGATACGTACTCATACGATTGGACTATAAATACCTTGTAATAGGTCTAGTTTAGATCATCGAAGAGTCATATAACTTATTTGAGTTTTCGATACTTATAGTTCCTTCGACGTAGGTAAGTGTGCTTAACGTTCGACGTATAAAGCCCTCTTTGAAATAAAGAGTTGTGCAATTACTTTGAGTTGTGTTTTCGATCAACCTTTGGGTTTCGGTATTTCTGAGTAAGATCCCGTAATTCCGCATATTAGAATCTGGGCGAGTCTAGTGCGAAAACCAAGGCTAGGTCTCAAACGGATCAATTATACATCAAAACCCTTGGTGGAAGCTCTTCAAAGAATGATGAATTTTTTTTAAAAAAAGTAAGGAGATCAAAAGTAAGTCACATTATACAGGTTTGCCTAAAGCAAACATGATTTTACATAATGATGGCGATGACAATGACAATCTATCGAAATTAGAGCTCGAGGATTATGGAGATCATGAATAATCACATTTAGCTACATTTATTTTTCATTCCGTTTGCAAGGTTACGTCAGACATATATATTTTGTATTTCGTTGTTGAACTATTTAGTTATGTTTTTTAGCAATGTTTTATTTTTAGTTTATTAATTTGCATACTTTGTTATTTCTTTTAGAATACCGCATATTTACAACCGATAGAGAATGAACGTGACCTATGTCTGGTAGGCAGTTGTACCACACATACAATCTTGAAGGATATAAATATTTTTCAAACTCTAGTATAAAAGTTGGGTGTGTAACAATAATTGCAAATGACATTGTGTTAATCATGGACTCCGAAAAAGTTTCATTGATCCTCCCTATGAGTATAGAAGTAAATCATAGGTACTTTATTGTATCCTTAACTGAAACATACCCTTGTGAGTTTTGAAGACATTTAAGTAAATGGTTTTTATGTTGAACCAACACCGCAAATGATACCGATTATCTTCTCATAAAAAAATTAGTCGGATTTTGAAAACAGGTCGTTGAAAAGCTCCTGTCTTTTTCCCAGGGTTGTATTCTACTTATATTTGATCTAGTGACATATGTTACGATGAGTTTAAAATTTAGACCCAAAATCTTTCAAATTATGGTATGAGCAATTGGTCATCTTGGGCAAACTTTGATGCATCGGATTAAAAGTAATTCTATCGGTCATAATATTCAATATAATAATTTCTCTATTCCTGAAGAGTTTGTTTGTAATGCTTGTGCAAAAGGAAAACTAATTATGCAATCTTCTCTGTCTAAAATGAGGGAAGGATCTCGTATTTTATTTCCAAGAATTTAGAGAGATATATGTGGACCAATTCAACTTGCAATCAGGACATTTTAGGTACATTATGGTTTTGATTGATGTTTCCACTCGGTGGACTCATGTTTGTTTATTGTCCACCCGCAATTATGCTTTTGCAAAACTAATTGTCAAAATTATAGACAATGTTGGAGAATTCATATTAAAATCTTTTGATGATTATTGTATGGTTTTGGGCATAAAAGTGGAGCATCCAATACCTTACGTCCACACTCAAAATGGCTTAGTAGAATCTTTGATTGAGCTACTTAAACTGATTACTAGACCTTTATTGTAGAATTCTAAATTACATACCAGTAGTTAGGGACATGCGATATTATATGCCGTTGCATTAATTCAAAACCAGCCCACTGCATATCATGATTACTCTCCTTTGCAACTACTACGTGGTAGAGAACCAGACATTTTCCATCTACGAGTTTTTGATTGTGCAGTATATGTGTCATTACCACCACCACCACAGTGTATAACTATGGGGCCTCGTCAAAAGATGGGTATATATGATGGATATAACATTTTGTTAGTTATTAAATACCTTGAGGCTATGATAGGGGATCGTTTTATGGCTCGGTACGCTTATTGTCTATTCGATGAATACCTTTTCCGACATTAGGGGGGAGATAAAGGCCCAAATTTAAAATGCTGTGAAATTTCATAGGATGAAAAAATTCTTCAATATCTCCATCCATGCACTAGTCAAACTTGAATTGGAAGTTCAAAAAAATAATTAATTTGCAGAATTTGACAAATAATCTGCCAGATGCATTCACTGATCATAAAGGAGTAAATACACTATAAGAGTGGAAATACCCTGAGAAAATAGTATATCCACTGATGTCCCTCTACGCTAAAAGAGGAGGAGACTGAAGACCTATTGGTGCAAAAGCCTATCCACTAAAAAAAAAGGTCAAATAATGATAGTCGAATACTATTTAAATCTCCTGAAGAGACTCACTCTATAGATGAGAAAACTTCTGAAGAGGTCCATCCTGAAAACGAGAACCTCAATAATTTAACACGTGCAAAATATAATTATAATAATACTAGAAATGTGAAACAACCATATTCTACCATTTTGGGAAATGATGAGGATCTGTTAATGTTAACATTGAGATAGTTATGAGTTTTGTGAATACAGGATAAACGTATAATAGATATTTGCAGTTGTCGACCACTTTGTCTCCATAATTGTTTAGTCAATTTCAAATGATAATCTGCATCTAGAGCCCAGATCAATAGCCGAGTGCCGGAAGCGCTCAAATTGGGAAAAATGGAAGGAGACAATTGAGACTGAGTTAGACTTGTTGAATTAAGTTTTTGGACCTGTAGTTCGAACATCACAAAGTGTTACCCTGTAGGATACAAATGGGTCTTTATAATAAAAAAAGAAATGAAAACAATAAAGTGGTGAGATATAAAGTGAGGTTAGTAGCTTAAGGGTTCACATAGAAACCCGGTGTTGATTTTGAATAGATTTATTCTTCTGTTATATATGAATGGTATTATATTCCACTACTTAATATCACTAGCAGTAGGCATAAATTTAAATATGCAATTAATGGATGTTGTGACTGCATATTTATATAAGTCAATAGATACTGATATAGACATGAAAGTCCTTTAAGGACTTAAAATTCCTAATATAAAGAAGAAAGAAAATCGCAACATATACAGTACAAAATTGCAAATGTCGTTATACAGCTTAAAATAGTCGGGTAGAACGTGGTACAATCGGCCAAGTGAATTCTTTTGAAGAAGGAATACATCAATAATGTCAATTGTCCTTAAATGTTCATAAAGCAGTCACATAATGACTTTTGTACAATTGTAATATATGTTGATGACATAAATATTGTTAGAACCACAAAGAAAATTGAAGAAACAAACTCATGCTAAAAGAGAGTGAGTTCGACATGAAAGACTTGGGTAAAACCAAGTATTGTCTCGGTCTGCAGATCAAGCATATCCATGAAGGAATATCTATTCACTAGTCAACTGTCGACCCCTAGACCCTTACATTTTTCCACCTTTTCTGATTATTACAAGAGCAGTTATTGATTGTCGGTTATCAGCAGTTGCCGCTAGTTTCCTTCACAATGCAGTTGTAATGATGGTTCTTGGAGAATCTCATGCTAACTGCCTTATCGTGTAACTTCTTTTCCTGGAACTACTTTGTTGTGAAGAACATGGGGTGTTGACATGTTCCTAGTTGAAGATACCTGGTACTTCAATCAAGGATCTCAGTATTTCTAACCAGGGATGGATTAGATTGCGTATTCCGACCAGAGCAGGCTATGGTCAATTATGCTCAATTGTGCCAAACTGCAGTTTGCGGGCCATTTACCAGAGCTGGTCATGAGCACGCTTGTTTATTTTCGTCCAAAACGGATCGTGGTCTTAAACTGTCATTTAGCTGCTTTGTAGATTCTTCGACCAAAATGAGGTGCATAATCCTTGTCATCAACCTGCCTGAAGAAGTTTTGAGAGAGATTCTATATGAATAAATCTCATATACTTAGCACATTAATGTTCGTAATAATCTTAGAAGTGTGCAAAGACTCATTCAGACCAAAAAGAAGGCACAAGGATATTTTAGGACATGAAATTCCTTACTTGAGCACTATTGTATCTCACAAATTGAACTAGACCTAATATTGTATTCGTAGTAAATTTACTAGTAAGACAAGTGCATCTCCAACCAGAAGACATTTGAATGACATTAAACACACCATCAGGTCTCTTCAAGATATAAAAGATTTGGTTTATATTATAAGAGAAACAAAGATAAGATATTGATGGGCTATTTGCATATTGTCTATTTATCTAATCCCCATAATGTTATGTCCCAGGTTGATTATATTTTTTCTTTGTAGTGATACAACTATTTCTTGGAGATCTGTTAAATAGACATTCCACAACTTCAAAAAAACCACTCAAAGATAGTGTATGGTTGAAATTTTTGATACAACATATTTAACAATATTGTGGTATTGTGACAAATAATTTTACCTTATTGTCCTGTACGAGGGCAAAGCTACTTGCGTTACATATATGATTAGTCGATATGTCAAGAATAACTTGACAAAACATATTACTCTAAAATTCTTTTATTCTCATGAATTCTAGAAGAGTGATGAGATAATTATACTAAAAACTCATTCTAGTGACAATATGGCAGATTTGTTCACAAAGTCTTTATCTACATTCATATTTGAGAAACATGTTCATGGCATTGGAATGGGTAGACTGTATAGACTATTGTCTTCAGGGGAGAAAAATGTTAAATACATAGATAAAGCGTATAGACACTAAAAGTCTTTACCTAATCGAGGGAAGCCGAGCCCTAGGTATGTGGGATCTTTCCAAATTACCGAGAAAATAAGAAAGGTGGCCTACCATTTGGAGCTGCTACCAAAATACCATCTCAGGAGTGCACAATGTCTTTCATGTATCAATATTATGAAAATGTCTCCAAAAACCTTCAAAAGCTATAGAGGTACCATTATTAGAGTTGCAAAATGACTTATCTTATTAAGCATATCTGGTTCGAATACTAGATTTTAAGGATAGAGTTATGCACCAAAGGAGAATTTGTTTTGTGAAAGTACAACTAAGCAACCACATAGATGATGAAGCAACTTAGGAGAAAATCGAAGACCTTCAAAAGCACTTTCCGCACCATTCAACTAACGGTATGTCAAATTTCGAGAATGAAATTATTTTAAAGTGGTGAGGATGTAATACCCATACTAGTACTAAAATATAATTATAGCTAAATGGTGTTATTAGTCTGTCAATCATAACAACTAGAAGAGAACTTTGCACCAGTCAGACAAAAATTCTATAAGTATTATTTTTTATTTATAGTATGGATTAATTTGAAAAATTAGTTGAAAGGCACTGCAAAAATAAGACTTCACTATAGAACAATAATTATAAGATTAATATATAGATCTAAAACTCTAATTTCATTAAACCACCAGTATTTTATAATTGGACCTAAATTTTTTTTAATGTCATAGAACATATTACTTATTTTTGACGAATTCTGGGATTATATTGTTAATAGTTATATACTATATATATACATGCATGGTTAAGTGAGAGAGAAAAAAAAAGGCGGCTTTACTTGCCTGAGATGGAAGAGCCCTCAAGTACTAACGTCCACATCGCCTCATGCATTGGTGCATGTTAGCCACGTCAAGGGCCACATGGAGCATCATTTGCAAGGCTAAACCAACTTGAAATGCTTATAAATAGGATTAAATCAACTTGAAATGCTTATAAATGGGACGGCCTACTTTAGTTGTTTTCGCATCATTCCAAAAACACCTTGAATGCACCAGTTGCTCGTGGAAGTTAAAAACTATTGAAGTCAAACTGTTAGGTTAAATTATTGGGACAAGAGAATATAACATAAGTTATATATATATATATAATATTATCATATTTTTTCATTTAACACTATTTTATCACATTTATTTTGATCTATATTTTATTCTATCACATGATTGTTTTACTATCTTAACATCCTTTACACTTAAATTTTGCAAAAATAAAATAACTTTATTTAATTAAACATGAAAAAAGAGTGAGCTAACATCCTATTACGATATGTGATGATAGATCTACGAGAGTCACTAATACCAATGAGTAGATAGTAATAACACTAGAAGCATGATCACACAATTGAAAAAAATACTTCTTATATTTTTTTTCTACTTTATTTCCAGTACCAGTATTGATAGGAAAAGATTGTGTATATTATTAATCTTATGTTTCTTTCTTTTAAAAGATCTGTTATTGTAAGTTTATATTTTTATAGAAAATTGATGCTACAACGACAATATATCGTATTAGTCACAATTCAGGTATGGGACTGTCTGAGCTCTCCCACAGAGACCACCCTTGTCCAAACATAGTATGTGATGATGGATCCGTAGGAGTGTTCAATACTAGTAAATCAAGAGTGACAATTCTCGGCGGATAAAAGCGTTTGGTTTTTCTAGGATGATGATCCATAAGGGAATGATTATTCTTATTGTTTTATTTATTTATTTTGTTTTACTTATTACCTTGAAGTGAATGTGTCTTCACATTTTGAATAATTTTGTGTTGTAAATTCTTTGTAAAAAACAATAATTTATTTTTTTTATTTATGATTGTGTATATCGGTTTGCAGAATATGACTTATCATACTCATCCCTGTGTTAATTTAATTTTTACAGCTTCAAAGGTCAATGATCATGGTATCGAAATGTCATCAGATCATGAGTTTGAATAGTAAATTAAATCAATTAGGAGAGATACGACTAGAAACAGTGGAGTAAATAAAGTATACTTTATTATGCCTTTCTGATTTGAGTCTTCTTACATCAAGTCTTACACGGTTATAAGTTCTGTTCTAAAAGTATGTGATGACTGCTATGTCTAGACTCTGTTTAGTAGTGTGAAATTTTTTTTCAGAAGAGGATGGGGGTGTGTTAATATTGTCTTGGAACTGGATTTTTTTAAATGGAGAAATTACTACACAATTATTGCATACATTTCTACTCATTGGATCAAACAACAATAGCCAAGGTTGATTTTTATAATAAAAATGTACCTCCTTTTATTCTTTTTAATTTGTTATTTTAGATTTTAGTGGTCTCCAAAATACAGTTTTGACTATTGATTATTATAACTATATACTAGTAAAAATATAAAAATAATAATAATAATAATAATATGAAAATAAATTGATGAGAAATCTACTAATATATGTTTAATATATTAAGATTAAAATTTAAAAAAAAATTGGACTTGAATGTACCTCAAACAACAAATAAAAAAGGACAGACAGAGTAAAAGCAAGATTTTTTTCATGTGGATTCCACGGGACGGTTTCGCATCTCGAAGTACAAGAAGGTTCCTTCAACCGTTGATCGTACTACGCATTATTTTACATTAGAATTATGCATATTGTTTCTAATTTGATGGACTGTATATGGATCTAAAGCCATTGATAGTGTGATCTAATGGTTCAAAAGATTATTTTATGCCTTAAGCATGGGCATCGCTAAATTAATTTGTATTTATCATATTTTGTTCTATGTATTTGTTTGGTGCTGCATGTTCTGCTAATGCTACTATCGGTCAACTTAAACCTCTTGTAATCACACTCGTACAATTCGAGATGAGATCGTGGACTCGCTGGGTTTGACCAATAGGGGCACTGGATAAATGCAGCCTGGTTACTAAAAAAAAAAGTCTAAAATTACTTGCATAATTGCATCTGTCCTGCTGTTATTTAATCCGCATTTGTTGGGAAAACTATGTATTATTCCCCTCGTTCTGTGCAAGAGTTGACTATTAAAATTAACTAAGTTATTATATATATATATATATATATATATATCCTGCTGTGTGGCCAACAACTTCCATCTAAAGGGTTGACAAATTCACATGGCAACTTGGGAGAAAAGTACATGTGGATTTTTCATTCTTTCTACATCAAAGAGAGTGAAATAGTCCATAACAGGTCAGATCAATAAGTCATATTAGGGAAAAAGAATTTCACGATAATTTTCTTACATAAGATTTTAATTGATATTTGATCGATCATGATCTGTACTATGATCTGACGATTCCTACATAAATTTGACGTATTTGAAAAAATTTCATTAAGAAACCTTCCTACTAGCGGACTCCTTTTGTATCAATTGTAGTCGTCCATCATTCATGATTTGAAAACTAAAATATCTTTCCACCCTTCTATAAGACAGACAGCTTTCTATTTATTTTGTCTCCACCAACTAGCATCTGTGTAGCAAGCTCGTTCACCTAGCTACTAACTAAATTAACACTCAAATGTTGTGAATCACTTATAAAGAAAAATAAAGTGGAGAAACACACTTACTAAGCATATCAATGGAAAAAAAATTTTCCATAGGAAGCTCCTTCATGCGAGACCCTGAATAGCACCTTCTACTCTCAATCTATATCATTTATATCATAATTTGACAATTCTCGTCTAGATTTCACACATAAAAAAATCCTAACAGAAGAAACATCATATGAAAGGGCTTTTTTTTGTAAATAGGTTTGATTTATGTCAGCTATCTATTATCTATGATTGAATGACAAAATTGTGTTTTCTCTTCTTCCATACGGTAAAAATTTCTTTTTAAATTTTTTCCAAGCACCTGGCAGGTAGGTGGCAAGCTCATTCATTCAGCTAGTTGGCTTATTAGCACCCAAATCATGAGAACGACATGTGAAAAAAAATAAAGTGGAGGAACACACTTAAGGCAGAGTACCACAACTGGTCGTAATGTGTTAGTTGCAACTACGTGCGACCATGACACGGCAACATATGTTCCAATTACTCTGCTCACATCTCCAAGACACAGTGTTCCTTTCAGGAGCGTTTCAAATTTAAGGTTTTTTGTCCCGAGTGGACCTGAAAAAAACTAGGGGCCACACGATACTTGTTAAGGTTGTCTCGTTGTTTGCTGCTGTGTAAAAGTTGGTCACAAAATTCGAATCCGCATGAACAGTTTGGGTTAAGCGGATTTTCTGAATTTTCAGGTCAACTCGCAATTGGACAGGCTCATAGGAAATGTTGCTGCGGGGACAATTTTTTGAACTTAAAATTCAGTAACGATCTATTTAGTTCAATGTCATATTTTATTTATGACGTGTCATATCTCATATGACCAATGTTTAGTTTATAACCACAAAAAAATGTGGCAAAAAATCTATATATTAGACATACAACATTTTGTCTAAAAAATATGACAAATGCAATAAATTTTTTATCCACCACACTTGAATATATTATATCATATTTTATTATAGTAAATGTGATAGTGAACTAAACAAGCCCTAAATCTCCAAATCTTATTAATCTTTCACCTCTCCTCTCAATTCAATTCTTATTTCTAATTTTTTGGGGCAAATAATTTGCTTTTGAAACCGTTGATGAGATTTGGATTTGAATCTCAGACTTTCGAGTAAAAAGACACATATGTGTCTTTAGAGCATGTGGATTATCGATCAAAAGGTTCAAATAATTGAGACTGAAATATGAGTGAAATCTACATATTCTATAAAAAATTTTAAACTCCTCAAAATTAAATACATCGATCTTTTATCAAAGACTCTCCCAAACATATCTTCCATAATATATTTTTGGCTCACGAGGGAGGTAATTGGAATCTAATTCCGATCATGCCACCATGGTGATGTTGACTATCAAGCTCTTGAATGGCCTCCTTGATAAAAAAAGTCGTATAAATCAAGCAAACAATATAATATTGTCCGGTGGTATGTTGTGCTGGCCACAGCATAGAGAAACTCATTTTTATAGGATTCGGATCCTCTGAAACCGGATTGATCACATGGAAGCCAAGTGACAGATTGGGTGCACAACTTCTTGCCCCAACATTTTAAGTTTTCCTAGGTGAATCTGGAACATTGAGTTTAGGAGGATTTTGGTCTATATTATTGACGAAATACGAAATTTGAAATTCAAAATATGTCATAAAAAAAGATAAATTAATCTCATACCACTGAAATTTCAAAAAGTTTCAGAATATGTTATTCTGACAAGATCAAAACAGTTGATCGAGGTTAAAATGGCATTTATATCCTTTGTTTTTTATTTAATCAAAGAAATTGGAACGAGCGGGTGCGTGTGGCACAGCACGGTGGAAGCAACATGCGTGCGCGACAGGTAAGCGTGATGACACCAGCGTTCTAATTGTTTTAACAAAAAAAAGACAAATAGCATAAGTGTCATGTTAACACTGATCAACTGTTTTGACTTTATCAAAATAGTATTTTTCTGAAAGTTTTTGTGATTCTAATGACATAAGATCAATTTATCTTTTTTTATAACATATCTCGAATTTCACTTTTGTCAATGACATAAAATAAATTTTTCCTTGAGTTTATAACATGTTTAAAATGATGTGAGCAGGCCAACGGTTAGAACTACATGGTGGAGGACACAAATCCCATTTGTAAGACAATGCAAAATAAAGTTGAGGAAAACGACATGTAATTGGTGGAATGTACCTCTCATGTATCAAAGATCTTTTTGTATTTGCAACTTACCCAGTCTATTTTTATACAACTAGACAACAAACCAGTGCAACTGTATGATATATCTTCCCAAATAATTATAATGAATATAGATTAGTATATTCATACTTAAAAGTTTAGAGTTGTATTCGTTATAGAATTCTAATATAAATTTGATTAATCTGCATTATTACTCTTTAGACCAATCAAATACGTGGTATATTTTTTCAATGGATTTATGTATGAGTTTCTAGATTTTAGAGTTGTGGTGACTTGATTGATGTTAGAATTTATAAGTCTTACAGTGAATATGGTGATTTTGATCTCACTTGTTTTTATTATATGTAAGATTCTAACCCAATGCTATGGGATATATGAGAAAAACTTTAGTAAGGATTATCCTTGACATGAGATCATGTCTCTAATCATCTGATTAAGATGATCAGGATCAATTATATAATCAGAAAAATATCTTTATGTAGAAGACTGATCATATAGAAATGTGCTTCACAGACAAAGCCAACATTCCAATTAGGTTATTGTTGGTTTCAATCCTTGAGAATGAGATAGCTTAGGCTCTTGATATCTACCCTGTCAACAAGTCATGATTCCATCTCTACTTCTTCGAAGCCTTATCTCAAAAGAGGTCAACAATTTTTTTTTTCACTAGTCTTCACTTCAAGCAATTTTATTAGTCCAAATCTGCTGCAATCGGTAATAAGAGATAAGCAATCGATAGTGATAGGCTCACTCACTTCTAATCTTTTCATTTTTGTTTTGTGATGACTCGTTCTTGTTGAACATCAGTCCTCTAGTAACAAATCTATCTTCTTTTGTATGTAGTAGTAGTAGAATTCAACTTTTAAGTACTAAGAAAGATGGATAAGTTTAGCCTCAATAGAAATCTCTTTATAGCTTCAATCAATAATCATTTGAGCTTTCTCTTAGTTTTTCAGTAAACTAGATTAGACAATGATCTAGCTAATATTTGAGTAAAATTCTATAGACTCTCCTTTGTTTGTTGGGATGAAATCATGAGATAAAGAAAAATCTTGACACAAAATGAGCTTACTGAAAGTTGGGAGAGTGTTGACATGTCTCAAGATTGTAAAGCTAAGTTTTAAAAAAAAAAAGTTTGGAAGCTCACTGTGGGAAAAATGGAAATATAGGATTCAATAATTTTTGTTGAAGTTTGAAAATCAATTTGGATGACATGATGGGAACCAATAAATCAGGGGGAGCCCATAAATACCATTTGTAATACAATATAAAAGATTGGTGTAACTTCGCACTAAAAAAAAGTAATTCTTCAAATAACAACTGTATATTGCAACTGTAGTGAATTAGGCTGACAATCTTGATTAAAATATGATCTAAAATAAAAAAATCGCTCACTTATTTTATTCATTATGGAGCATTGATTATTGATTGAAAATCCTACAGATATACATAATTTGAGTACAACCATATCAGATCTAGTTTCTTACAACTATTTTTGCATCAATTCAGATAAGTTTTGTTCTTTGACTGATACACTATAGACATCAATCTATCCAGTGATCGGTTTAATGCGGGGAGCAAGATGAATTCTTTGTTTTACACTAACAGAAACCAAAACACATAGAATGTATGGGTATATGCAAATCAATAGCACCAACCAAGATCCAAATTTAGACTAACTCCACCAGCAACAGTTGGTCAGGTGCACCCTCCTCGAGGAGTGAAAAAAAATTTATTCCGAAGAGATGCGTGAAAGGAGAGAGAACACTCCCTGGAGCGTTATCGACTGAGATTTTGTTTTATTTGACTCTCAATTTTCGTGTTGTCATTATTTAATTATTTTTTCTCTCTTAACAAATAAACTAATATTTTTGTTGTTTTCTCTCCTCTAAAATTTTTTCCAAAATTAAATCATTAGAGTGCTTGACTCTATGAGAGACTTTTTATTTACATGACACAAAATATTCTCAAAAACCCCCCTTTTTTTTACTCTTCATCAGAGAAAACCTTAGTTTCCCATTTTGTTTGGGAAGTTGACCCGGTGAAGTCACAAACAAAGGAGAAATGTCATGCGGTCATGTGCAAGAAATTGTATGTTCTGTATCGGAAATTAGTAAATAGAAAGGTTATTATCGGGAGAGATGGCAGGGAGAATCCAATCAGGGGCAAAACATGGCTCAAATTGATCCTATCCACTCAAAATGAGCCCTTAAAACACTACGGTTGAATAATTCAGACCACTTATTTTCAGATTATTTAACTTAGAGTATTTTATAAATTTGAGTCAGGTTCAAGTTAGAGCAATAAAAGACTTGATTGTATTGGATCTTACAGTCAACTCCCTAAACCCTAAACCCTAAATCCTAAACCCCAACTCTATATACTAGTCTGATCAGTCGGGCCGAGCAAATTTATCTAGATCATATTGAAAAAATCAAATCAAAGCAAACTTTTTAATATTTGGGGATCTCGACTCTCTCATGTTAGGCATAGGGAAGGCCCGGGGCCCAATCATGATCGCATTTGTGCTGAGGCCTACTTCTCAATTCTCATGCACCTGTTAAGAAGTTTCCTCTGGAATGTTTGGCCCTTTTATGCCGCCCCACACCATCAGGCCTACTTCTCAAATAACCAATCATGCTCGCATTTATTAGTGCGTATTGTTTGGCTAAAATCAAAGATTCGGTTTCTAATAACTATATATTATATGAGTTATTTGTAGATTTTCTGGAGGTTTGATTCAGTGACCTAATGTTTTCTATGCCTTAAAATAGCTAAGCTAATCAACTCTTCGTAATATTAAAAAAAAAGCTTTTCTACGTACCATCAAATTTTCTATAATCGTTGAAATCACTACAATAAAATAGTCTAAATTTATTAATAATTTTTGATATCTCATCCATTTATATTGTATAGATAGAGTAGGTACTTGATATTATAATAATTGTATAAGTCCACTAAATTTCTCATGTCCAAATCATCTTCCACGTCTTCTCTTTTGCAGGCCCCTCCAATCCATCTCTTCTCTTCATCATCTCTCTCCTCTGTGATGATGGGTCAAATAGATTGGTTCAAACTTGAAAGTGTCAAGAATAACGGGATTGATAAAAAAAGGGGGGGAAGACAAGATGAGAAATATTGAATATATAAAGCATATAGTGGCATATGTTTTAATCTTTTGATTCATCTGCATTTTTTTTAGAAAAAAAAAGGGGAAAAGAAAGACAAGAGAACGAGTTAGGGATGGAACGTAGGAGTGTGGATCTTGTGATCCAGAGCTTGTTTGTTTTTTTAATTGAACATGGCAAGTTGAGATTAGGTGGGTCTAGTTTATTTCAGTAGACAGATATGTTTTAAAAAAAATACTAAATCTATTCTTACATAATAAAATGTTAGATTTAACCAGTATGCCTATAAAAATAGAGACATACTAGTACTCTTGCAAGACCGTAAAATCTCTCTTAAAAAAAAGTTAGACGAGATGAAAAGAAAAATTGCCTGCTTGTATAGTTGTATGGGCCTGTGAGAAACACCTGAAGCCGACACAGACAGGCCTCATGGCCCAATGGACTTCGAATACTATGTTGCGACGTGAAAAACTTCGGCAGGTAGGCCCAGGTCCAGGATAGCGTTAGCGTTACCGACAACCAAATAAACATGCTTTGCTTGGTGAGTTCTTTCACCAGTGTTTCCTTTTCTATATAAAAAAACAGCTAAAAAGATAGATACAATTTTTAGCTTCTCGGCGACACTAAGGTTGTGTTTGAAAGTGTGGTGTATTTTTCAAACTTTATTTAATATATTAATTTGTTGTGTATTTAATAACTGATGAAATAATAATAATATCTTACTAAATATAATAAATATCTTCAATAATCATCACAACATACAGTATAACATAAAATCATACCACAGTTCCAAAGAAATCTTGAGAGTGGGTAGGGGAGCAGAGCCAACGGTGCACTAAGCCCACTAAGATTCACTTATTTCCAATCTTAGATCATCAGCGAGAGTATCACTGGCATCGGATAGAAATAGGACGGCAAAAGAGCCATAGTGTCATCAACTACATGTGATAGGGTAAGGAAAACAGAAACGAAGAGACAAAGAAGATTAGGGGATCTCGAGGCATCCATTTGAAGTTGAAACTTCGTTTTGCCATACTTGAGAATATAGTAATCGTTCTAGAAGATCTTTAAAACAAGAAAGAAGAATTTTAAAAACTGGTCTTTTCACGCGAATTTGTGTTCCTTCTTTTGCACTAACAAATAGGAAAAAGAGAACCACTTGACCTTCTGAGGTCTGAATCTAGGAAATCTGGTCAGGAAAGCTTCATACTTTCTGGCCGTATGTTTATATTCGTACGTACTATAATTAATCTGAACAGCTCAAGCAATCATCGGAAGAACGCTTGTCGGCTGTACATATTCGTCAACGCGCGAGAACGCTCAACCAACGAATTTGACTTTGGAATTTGGTGAATGAGATGCATATATAAGCATTTTTTCTACAAAGTAATTTAACACCACCGAAAGAAGGGAAAAAAACTCCTGTGACCCAATCTTAATCAGAAAACATCTGATTTTAATCTATTTGTGATGTGAATCACGGTTTGATATAAGAGTCTTGGTAAGAACAAATTTGAGATCCAAACACAAAACACAAGGAGCCAAACAGCTTTATCACCATCATGATCATCAATCTTGTTGTTGTCATTGTTGTTGGGCTGGCAAGATCTAGACCTTTTAAGTATAAAGAATCATCTCTAATTGATAAGTTTCTTCTCCCGAGAATGCGACGGGACACAAATGACAAATTACACAACAATGTTGCCACCGCGACATATGGGTGATAAGAACTGTCAATGCTCGGGACCTCGATCGGTAAGTATAAATTTGTTTGGATCTCATGAGAGCGAGCATGGAAAGTACTAATCCCAAGAGAAGCAGAGCCAAATAGAGTGACTTATATTGTTTATACGTGTTCAGGCAGCGCAGAATTAACCTCACCTCCTCTCGTGGTATTAAGAATACCCCGGCAGGTTTTGAAGACGATCCTAGCGGAGATCACGCAGCGCGGGTTGACCGGATGACCGGTCCTCCCCCGCCGGACAAACACAAGAGTTAACACGTGGATTTATACAGGTTCGGGTCCCGGTGGGGGCCCTAGTCCTGTTGACGCGCTCCCGACCGGAGTCGGCTGGGGAGGCTCTCTCCGGGGGAGAGGCTTCCGGAGCACGTCTGTGAGATTAGCTATTCCAAATAATAATGAACTGATCCTTTACAACAGAGGGGTACAAGGGCTATTTATAGCCCCAAAAAGAAACAAAAAACCTAAACTACCCCGGGAGCCACCGTCGGATTGAAGGGTACGACCGTCCTTCTCCCGGTCAAACGTCTCGGATGCTTGACAGGTGGTCGCTGATTCCCGAGGCGTCCCTCGCGTGACCTGCACGTGATAAACAAACAGGGATTTTACCTTTTAGGAGGGCGGTGACGTCCGGGACCTCTTCCGGAGAGTAGGGTCCCGAGAGCCCAAAAGGCGGCGCCCGGGACATGCCCGGGGGGCACGGTCCCGGGGGCCAAATGGCGGCGCCCGGGACATGCCCGGGGGGCACGGTCCCGGGAGCCTAGAAGGCGGCGCCCGGGGCAGGCACCGGAGGCCACTGTCCCCGGGCACATGGCGGCGCCCGGGACATGCCCGGGGGGCACGGTCCCGGGGGCCAAATGGCGGCGCCCGGGGCAGGCACCGGGGGCCACTGTCCCCGGACACATGGCGGCGCCCGGGACATACCCGGGGGGCACGGTCCCGGGGGCCAAATGGCGGCGCCCGGGGCAGGCACCGGGGACCACTGTCCCCGGCCACATGGCGGCGCCCGGGACATGTCTGGGGGGCACGGTCCCGGGGGCCAAATGGCGGCGCCCGGGACAGGCACCGGCGGCCACTGTCCCTGGGCACATGGCGGCGCCCGGGACATGCCCGGGGGGCACGGTCCCGGGGGCCAAATGGCGGCGCCCGGGACATGCCCCGGAGGCACGGTCCCGGGAGCCTAAAAGGCGGCGCCCGAGGCAGGCACCGGAGGCCACTGTCCCTGGGCACATAGCGGCGCCCGGGACATGCCCGGGGGGCACGGTCCCGGGGGCCAAATGGCGGCGCCCGGGGCAGGCACCGGGGGCCACTGTCCCCGGCCACATGGCGGCGCCCGGGACATGTCCGGGGGGCACGGTCCCGGGGGCCAAATGGCGGCGCCCGGGGCAGGCACCGGCGGCCACTGTCCCTGGGCACATGGCCGCGCCCGGGACATGCCCGGGGGGCACGGTCCCGGGGGCCAAATGGCGGCGCCCGGGACATGCCCCGGAGGCACGGTCCTGGGAGCCTAAAAGGCGGCGCCCGGGGCAGGCACCGGAGGCCACTGTCCCCGGGCAATCATGAACTTACCTGGACTTGACCGCGTGGAGATTTCCCCCAACAGCAGCCCCCCATGCCCTCCGGGTACGAAGCTTGAGCCCCCGGAGGGAATGGTTACGGTACCGGGAAAATCTCCGGACGAGAACTCCGGACGAAAATCACCGGAGCCCCGGCGACGCTTCGGTTTCTGTGCCGGGCGCTTTATGGCCGCGCCGTTTTCGCAATAAATGCACGCGCGGTTCGAACCGGCGTCTCGATTTACGCGCCTGTCCCTTCGTTTCCCGCGCACGGTTTGAATTTCAGTGGTCCAGATTGCCCCGAGGGGGCCACGTGGCGCGCATCTAGATCACGGCCAGCCTCTATAAATAGGGCCCTAGGGGGCCCCGGAAGCTCATTCCAAATCTTCAACTCCAGCTTCAGCTCTCCCGGTAGCGCCCTTCCGGTAGTTTCTCCGGTAGCGAGCGTCCGGGAGTCGTTGACAGCCACCTGAAAACTTAGCCACCGAAAAACAAAGAACTCACCTAATGGCGCCCAAAGGTCGAGCGAAGACCACGGAGGTGCCCCCGGAGGAAATCCCCGTGGATTTCCTTTGGGCCTCCGAGTTCTCGGCCTCGGACGCGGAGTCCTTGGTCAAGAAGGGCGTCGTCGAAGAGGAGGACATCCGGGTCCCCCTAAAGAAGGACGGAGCCCCCCGCCCCAGGCCCGGAGAGGTCGTGGCCTTCGAGGCCTTCCTCGAGGCGGGGCTCCGGCTCCCGGTGCACTCGATGCTCCGGGAGTTTCTCAAAGAGTATGGGGTGGCTCTCAACCACCTCACTCCGAACGCGCTCGTCCGTATGGGCCTTTTTATATGGCTCTACGAGACAGCGACCGGGCGGGAGCTCCCACCTGGTGAAGGGAGGACCGAAGTCCCCCTTCGGCTCGGTGATGGTCCAAATGCTGCCCTCCCGGGTGGCGGACTTCCCGGCGGCGGCCTCCCGGGACCACTGGGGGGACTGGCTCCGGAGGTGGTTCTACCTCCGGGTCCGGGACGAGGCGGTGGTCTACGCCCCGAAGCCTCCCACCTACAGCCGATCATCCGCACCGGAGCCGCCGGTGTGGACGGACAAGGAGTTCGAGCTCCTCGGGAAGGTGGTGTTGGCGAAGAAGGCCCGCTCAATGCGGGACGCCGCGGAGGAGCTGGCGCTCCTGCGGCTTTCCCCCTTCTCACGCGGGGGAAGGGGGATCGGCATGGGCCCGGAGCAGCGGCCTCCGGTCAAGCCGGTGACGCGGCGTAAGTCCCCTGCATTTTTGTACTTGCAGTTTTTTATGAGAAATTGACTAACTTTTTACCTCTTGCAGTGCGCCCGTACCCGGCGGCGAGGGACAAGGCGGAGCACCTCCTGGGGAGGTACTTCGCCGACGAACACGAGCGCATCGTGCGCCTCGTGGGGGAGGGGCCTCCCCGGAACTTGGTGGCCGAGGCCTACGGGCTCAGGCTTCCGGAGAGGAAGCCCCTTCCCACCCCCGGGTCTCATAAACGGGGGAAGGACGCGGCCGGGGGCTCGGAGCCCAAAAAGCCCCGGGTCCAGAAGACCCCAGCTCCGGCGACGGCGCCGGCGACGACGCCGGTGAGGGCCCGGGACGTAGCTCCCGGAGCCGAACATGCCC
This sequence comes from Pharus latifolius, assembly GCA_019359835.1. NCBI lineage: Eukaryota > Viridiplantae > Streptophyta > Magnoliopsida > Poales > Poaceae > Pharus > Pharus latifolius. The sequence goes on along the minus strand of CM033320.1, from coordinate 66,895,857 downwards.
GGGCGGCGCCCCGGGTAGAGGCGACGCCTCCGCCCCCGGAGGCCCCCGTCGAGGCCCGGGGGAAGGAGGTTGTTGTCGATGGGGCGGGGTCCGATTCGGCGGACTACGCCCCGTCGCCAGTTCGCGTGACGCTCCTCTCGCCTCTCCCGGCGGCATTGGCGCCGGAGAGGCTAGAAGTGAGGTTTTCGGGGGCGGCGCCCCCGCGCCTCTGGCCGGTGGATGAGGAGGGGGGGAGCCCCTCAGTCTTCGAGGTCCCCCCGGAGCAGGAGGCTCCGAGGGCCCTCCGGCCTAGGGCGGGGAAAGGCCCAATGATCCCCCCCCGGGCGGAGATCCCCGCCCAACCTTCGTCTTCGTCTTCGGAGGAAACTTCGTCGACGAAGACGCCGGCGACGCCGGCCGTGCTCCCGGATTCGGAGGTCCGGGGGCCCTCTCCCGGCCGCGACAGGAGGGCCGGGCAAGACACCTCCCTATTTCCTGCGGGGGAGGTGGCCCGCTACGCGGAGGGCCTGCACAACCGGAAGGTGCAGGCCTTCGTAGCAGGAGGGACGCTCCACGAGTGTTTTGAGGGGCTCGAGTCCCTCGGAGCCCAGGTAACTCGAGCTCTCCACACTTCGGCTTTTTTCCTGCACTTAAGATTTTTCTAACTCTTTATGCATTTTGTAGGTAGCGACTGTTACCTGGGGCCTTGAGCAGCGGGTCACCCGGCTGCTCAAGGAGGCGGAGAGCCGGGCCTCGGCCTGCGTCGAGCAGCGGGAGGCGGCCATCCGGGAGCGGGACGAAGCTCTTGATGAGCTGTCCCGGGCCCGGGCGCAGGTGCACCTTTCGGAGGGCGCCTACATCCGCCTCCGAGAGGAGGCCAAGGTGCGGGAGAAGGCGCTCCGGGAGCTCAAGAGCTCCAGCGTCCGGGCGCTGTCGGACGCGGGCCGCTCCGTCCGCTCGGCCTTGGAAAGCCTTGGCGTTAGCCTGGGCTCCGGGAGCGGCCCGGAGGTGCCCCCGGCGACCCTCGCGGAGGCTGTGCGTTTTCTTAACGCACAAGTCTCCGCCATCCCGGAGGCTGCGGACGTCCGGGCACGGGGCCGAGCGATCCCCGTCATCGCGGCCGCCGCGGGGCTCGTTGACTACCGTGGGGTCGGCGCCCGGGCGATCGGGGGGCGCATCCCCCGAGGCTTCCCGGAGGTCTTCGAGCCAACGCGCCGGGAGGTGGAGCTGCTGGCGGAGGGGTTCTACGACCGGATCATCCGGACATGGTTCCCGACACCGGCGCCTCCGGCCACGGATGTCCCTGCCCCGGCCACGGAGGAAGCTTCCCGGGGAGAGGACCCCAATGCCAAAGTATGAGCCTCCCCCGGGTCTTTAGCTAGGACCCCTTTTTATTTTTAGACATTTTGATTCCGGTAGCTTCTTAGGAGAAGCCCCGGGCACTTGTACACAAACATTTTGCAATGAAATATATTAGAAATTTTTCTAAGTCTTTGCAATAAAATGTTACCAGGGTTCCCGGGGGGTTGCTCCCGAGCAACGGTCCGGGAGAGACTCTCCGGGGGACGCCCAAGCGGCTTTGATTTTGCTGAGCCTTGTCTCCGGGAGGCGCGACGGCGGTACTGCCCGGGAGCCCGTCCGATTGAGGTGGCGCCCGGAATGGCACTTGGATAATTTTGACAACAGCCGTGCTGAATTAACTCCCCCGCGCCCGAGGGCCCAGATGATACCTCCTCTCCGGATACTTCCGCCGGCTGGGTACGAGTTGTGGCCCGAAGACGTACTTCGGGATTCTCAGCGTCGCGTCCGGGCGCTGTACCGGGACCTGGCCCGGGAGCTAAGGGAGCGCCTCCGGGAGCTTTAGTCGTAGGGGCCTTAGGCTCGTAGAAAATCCCCCGGGTTAGGACCCGGGTTGTATCATTTCCGAAACCCACCGGAGGGGGAAGATGTCCTCCGGGTTTGTCGATCAATAAAGCGCATTGTTAAACTTTTTATTGTCTCTTTATTTTCTTCTTCTTGGATGGTCTGGACGACTCATCTTAATAAGGATGAGCTAAGTTTCTTCGTGGGTGACCCGGGGACCCCCTGTCCCCCCCCGCCCACAGCGGGCGGGAGGAAGCCTCCGCGTGCTGTGGGGGGAAACAGGGTCCCCGGGGGGAGTATAACCTGTAGAAATATTTTCTAAGTTAGAAAATTGTAAAAAACAGGATTTCCAAGGGAGGGACCTTCCGGGGTGCCCGGGGGCACCGGGAGAGGTTCATCCGGGCGCCGGGAGAGCGGGGAGCCGGGAACAAGGCGCGGAAGGGGCTCATGAAAAGCCAATAAGACCTCCGGAGGAGAGCTTCCCGGGAGGGTTCGTCCGGTCACCGTGAGAACGGGGAACCGGGAATAATGTATTTTCGTAAAGCAGTTGTCCGGTCGCCGTGAGAACGGGGAGCCGGGAATAACATCGACTCCCGGAGGAGGAAGATAGAGCCAATCAAGCCGCAAGGGGCTGATCTTCCGGTCGCCGTGAGAACGGGGAGCCGGGAATAACGTCGACTCCCGGGGGAGGAAGATAGATCCAATCAAGCCGCAAGGGGCTGATCTTCCGGTCGCCGTGAGAACGGGGGGCCGGGAATAACGTCGACTCCCGGGGGAGGAAGATAGATCCAATCAAGCCGCAAGGGGCTGATCTTCCGGTCGCCATGAGAACGGGGAGCCGGGAATAACGTCGACTCCCGGGGGAGGAAGATAATCCAGAAAGCCATTAGACGTCCCGCTGAGGAGAGCGTCTATTCCCGGAGGAGGAAGTGCCCGGAGACGGGTCTTGAGTGTTTGGGCAGGGGACTAATCTCCCAAAGTGACTCGTTACCGCGGCCGCTGGGGACCGGGTTGCCGCTTACACCCTCAGTCCACGAGGGCTGTTCGTAAGCCGCCCTTTAGGAGGGACTTGCTGGGGCAGGGCCCACTTCCTCACGGGGAGGGCATCCTCGCGGGGAGGGCATCTTCACGAGGAAGGCATCTTCACGGGGAAGGCATCCTCGCGGGGAGGGCATCACCACTAGGGGCGGTAAATAACAACAACCTGCAGTGAGACAGTTGAAGAACAAAGGCTATGCATTGATTAACAAAATATACAAAGCCCCCCTGCGAAGCCGCGAAGGGGGAAAAAGGGAAGCTACAGTGTCCCCCCTCCCCCTCCGGCGTGACCGCCCCGGGGGAGGGGACAGGCCCGTAAGGCTAGACGTAGAACTTGCGGAGCGAACGCAAGTTCCAGGTGTGCTTCAGCTCCTGCTCTTGAAGGTTGGAGAGCTTGTAGGCCCCCGAGCCTAGGACAGCGGAGATCCTGTAGGGGCCCTCCCACTTGGGGGAGAGCTTACCCTGGGTTTGGGGGTCTGTGACGCGCTTGAGGACAAGGTCCCCAAGGCGAAAAGCTCTCTCGCGCACGCGCTGGTTGTATGCGCGCGACATCTCGCGCTCGTAGATGGCGTGGCGGAGGAGCGCTCGGTCGCGTTCCTCCTCCACGAGGTCGATTTCCAGCCGCCGGTTGTCTTCGTTGGCCCGGTAGGCTGCGGTCGTGGCTCCGTTCAGGAGCTCGACCCGCAGCGACCGGAAGCCGATCTCCGGGGGGAGGACTGCCTCCGCCCCGTAGACTAGGGAGAAGGGAGCACGCCCTGTGGCCCGGGACGGGGTCGTGCGCATCGAGCAGAGGATGCTAGGGAGCTCCTCTGCCCACGCGCCCCGCTTGGAAGCGGTTTGTTCGAGTCTCCGGCGTAACCCCTGTAGGATTACGCCATTGACCCTCTCGACGGCCTCGTTGCTTTTGGGATGGGCCACTGAGGCGAAGTGGATGACGACCCCCAGGCCTTCGCAGAATTCCCGGAAACAAGCCGAGTCGAATTGGGTCCCGTTGTCCACGGTGATTTCCCGGGGGACACCAAAACGACAAACGACGTTTTTCCAGAAAAACCGCTGAACGGCCCGGGAGGTGATGCTAGCCAAGGGCTCCGCCTCAACCCACTTTGTAAAGTAGTCGACCGCGACCACCGCATACTTGTATCCTCCGGGCGCTGGGGGGAAAGGCCCTAAGAGGTCCATCCCCCAGCGCACGAAGGGCCAAGTGATGGGGATAGTCCGCAGCGCTACAGGGGGGAGATTCGAGCCCTTGGCCATCTTCTGGCATGCTTCGCACGCGGAGACAAGGTCTCGCGCGTCGCGCATGACTGTAGGCCAGTAAAAGCCCTGCCGAAGGGCCTTGGCGGCGATGGCACGCGGGGCTAGGTGAGAACCACAGCTCCCCGCGTGAATGTCTTCCAGGAGTTGAAGTCCCTCCGACCGGGGGAGGCAGCGCAGGAGGGCTGAAGCCCCCCGCTTGTAGAGCCTTCCCTCGAGCAGGAGATATGCCCGGGCTTTGGCCCGGAGGCGCTTAACCTCGGTCTCGCTGGGAGGGTCCCCCTCCCCCTTGATGAAGGAGATGAGGGGATCCATCCATGACGACGGCCGGACGATCTCGGCGACCTCCGGGACCGGAGGCTCGGGGCCTGCGTCCGGGGAGGCCACCGAGGGCTTCGTGATTGTTTCCAAGAAGGCCCCCTTGGGGAGCGTTTCCCGGGCGCTTGCCGCCCGGGCCAAAGCATCAGCCCGGTCATTCTCCCTTCGTGGGATATGCCGGGCCTCAAGGCCGTCGAAGTGTTTCTCCATTTTTCGTACTTCCTGCAAGTAAAGACTTAAATTTGCGTCATGACACAGGTAAGATTTGTCCATTTGGCAGACAACGAGCTGAGAGTCTCCCTTCACTAGTAGGCGCCGGATCCCCAGGGAGCGCGCAAGGCGCATCCCGAGGAGCAGAGCCTCGTATTCGGCGACGTTGTTGGTTGCGGGGAACTCGAGCCGCGCGGCGTACTCGAGCTCCTTCCCCTCGGGGCTCCGGAGGACTACCCCCGCGCCAGCCCCAGCGAGACACAGCGACCCATCAAACAGCAGGGTCCAATGGTCACTGCGTCGGGGCGGCACAGGGAGATCTTCGTCCCCGGACCCAGAGGCGGGAGTCCATTCTGCGATGAAGTCGGCGAGGACCTGCGACTTGATTGCGGAGCTGCCGGTAAGGGACAGGGAGAAAGGGGCAAGCTCGGCCCCCCACTTCCCAATCCGGCCGGTGGCTTCTTTATTCCGCAGTACCTCCCCCAGGGGGAGGGACGACGGAACGGTGATGGGGTGCCCCAGGAAGTAATGCCGGAGCTTCCGGGACGCCATGAGGAGAGCGTAACAAATCTTCTCCATCTCCGTGTACCGAGTCTTGGCCCCTTGGAGGGCTTCACTGACGTAGTACACGGGACGTTGCTGCCCCCCTTGCTCCACCAAAACCGCGCTGACGGCGACGGGGGTTGCGGCGAGGTAGAGGAGCAAGGGCTCTTCCGGAGATGGACTCACGAGCATTGGAGGGCTCGAGAGGTACTTCTTGAGGTCGTTGAAGGCTTCCTGGGCCTCGGGGGTCCAGCGGAACCCCGCGAGCCCTCGGAGGATCTTGAAGAACTGGAGGCCCCGCTCCCCCGAACGGGAGACGAAGCGGCTGAGCGCGGCCAGACGGCCGGAGAGCCGCTGGACATCTTTGACGGAGCGCGGCGGGGGCATCTCTAGGAAGGCCCGGATCTTCTCGGGGTTTGCCTCAATGCCCCGCTGGGACACGAGGAAACCCAGGAGCTTCCCCCCGCGCACCCCGAAGGCGCACTTCTCCGGGTTGAGCTTGAGCCCGAACGCGCGGAGGTTGCGGAAGGTCTCTGCGAGGTCGTCGATGTGGGAGGCTGCACGGGGGCTTTTGACGACCGCATCGTCTACGTAGACTTCGACGTTGCGGCCGACTTGATCTTTGAAGACCAGCGTCATAAGGCGCTGGAAGGTGGCCCCCGCATTCTTGAGCCCGAAGGGCATATGGCGGTAGCAGAAGGTTCCGAGGGGAGTTATAAAACTCGTCTTTTCCTCATCCCCCTCCGTCATCCGGACTTGATGGTATCCCGAGTAGGCGTCTAGGAAGCTCATCAGCTCGCATCCCGCGGTGGAGTCAACGAACTGGTCGATCCGCGGGAGCGGGAAGTTGTCTTTGGGGCAAGCGCGGTTAAGGTCGGTGAAGTCCACGCACATGCGCCACTTGCCACTTGACTTCTTGACGAGGACGGGGTTTGCGAGCCACTCGGGGTGCAACACTTCCCGGATGAACCCCGCCTCTCGGAGCCGGGCTATCTCCGTCTTGATGGCCTCTTGACGTTCGAGGGAGAGCTTCCTCAACTTCTGCTTGATAGGGGGGTGACCGGGGGTTACCGCGAGCTTGTGTTCAATAACCTCCCGGGCGACGCCCTGCATGTCCGAAGGCTTCCACGCAAAAACATCGGAGTTTTCGCGCAGAAAGGCTGCGAGTTGCGCTGCATGGTCTTGGGGGAACTCTGCCCCGATTTGGACAGTTTGGTCTCTGCTGCCCAGGGACAGCGGGACCTTCCGGAGGCCCCCTTCCGGACGCGGCTTGAGGAGGGGCCTCCCAGGGGATGGCGCAGCGACGTCTACGTCCGGGGGGGGAGCCTCCCCCCCGGGTGCCTTGATCAGGTTGACGCTTCCTATTGTGGCAGTACCTCGCTCGTATAGAGCACGGGCCATGTCTTGATCCCCCCGGACGTTGATCACGCCATGCGGCCCGGGGATCTTCATGCACAAGTAGTTTTGGTGGGTGGCAGCCCCCAGCCGATTGATCGTAGTCCTCCCCATAATCACATTGTAGGAGGAGGGGAGGTCCACTACGTCGAAGCGGACTAGCTCGGTCCGGTAGTTCTCCGGGGTGCCGAAGGTGATCGGGAGATCTACCTTGCCCACGGGGTGGATCGCCTTCCCCGGGACAAACCCTTGCAGAGGCCCTGCCGCTGGTTGCAGGAGCTTCTCATCCACCTGCATTTCCTTGAAGGTTTTGAGGAACAGGACGTCGGCGGAGCTTCCGCCGTCCACAAGGATGCGGGCCAAGTGGCAGTTGTAGATTGTCGCGGAGACAATGAGCGCGTCGTCGTGGGGGAAGCGAACCCCTCGCGCGTCTTCCGCTGTAAAGGTGAGGGGGACGTCCGACCACTTGGGCGGCACGGACGCGTGTAGCACCCCCACTACCTTAACTTCTCGCGCGTATTCCTTGCGTTGGCGCTTGGAATCCCGCCCGGAGGCGGACCCCCCTACGATGACGTCGATGCGGCGCTGAGAAGTTTGAAAGGGGAGAGCGTCTAAAGGCTCCCCCTCCTGCACCTGCTGCCCCCCCGTGGGAGCGGGAAGGGCCGGAACAGCTGGCCGAGGGGGCAAGGAGGCCGGAGTCCCCCCCCCCCCTGCCCGTGCTGGTCGAGGAATGCCGTGAAGTGTTGCAGCAGCTGGTGGCAATCTCGGGTGGCGTGGGTACTGGACCCGTGGAAGCTGCACCACGGTCCTTCCCGGCTTCTCCCCGCGGGGCCTTCGCGGCCGCGCGAAGACTGTCCTCCCCCATGGCCTCTCGGCTTGGGAAAGGGGCGGTTGCCCTTCGGGGGGTCGCGCGAGCCGCCTCCGCCCTCGAGGACAAAAGTGTCCCGAGGCCGTGGTTCGCTACGGCCCCCCTGCCTGGGGCGCCTGGGGGGATCCCGGGCCCCCCGCTCGGCGGGGGCAGGAGCCCCCTGGGTCTTCTTCCAGATGTCGTCTTCCTCCGCCCGAGCGTACTTTTCGAGCACGTTGAAGAGCTCGTCGGCGGAAGAGGGGCAGCTCCGGGAGGGTCTTCGGTGGAGCTCCCCCGGGAGGATGCCGCTTTTACAGGCTTCGATGACCGTAGAGTCGGGGACGTGGGCCTCTTTGCTCTTCACCTGGGCAAAGCGCTTGAAGAAGCTTCTGATGGTCTCCCCAGTTCTCTGCCGGACAGTATACAGCTGCGAGGAGTCCAGGGGACGCACGTAGTTCCCCTGGAAGTTGGCACAGAACTCCCGCTTAAGCTGCGAGAAAGACTTGATGGAGCCCGCCTTCAGATTGTAAAACCAGGAGCGGGCAATGCCGGTGAGGTAGAGGGGGAAGACGTTGCATTGGACACTCTCGTCCCCCCCCCGCTGCGGAGATGGCGGTGGAGTAGATCTGCACGAACTCGTAAGGGTCCGCCTCGCCATTATAATACTCGATGTGCGGGGGACGATAGGGCCGCGGCCAACGGATGCTGCGGAGTCTTCGACATAGAGGCTGGTTCGCCCCCTGCACTTCCCGGGGGGAGCCCCAGTTACTGTCTTCTTTAACGGGGGAGGCCCCCTCGTTATCTGAGTCAGGTAGCGGCCCAAGAGGGCCACCGGAGTGGTGGTGACGACGCTTCTCTTCCGGGCCGGGGCTGATTTCCCGGACGTCCGGGCTTCCCTCCGGGGAGGATGATTCTTCGGCGGGTCTCTTCCCCCGACCGGTGCGAGAGCGAGGCTCCCTGCGACAACGACCGGGGGGAAGCTCTTCCCAGTGGCTGGGAGAATGCATTCGCTCAACCTCCCCCCGGGAGAAGCGGACCTGCTTCGCCGGGGGAGGGAGCTCCTGCACTGTAGCAGCCGGCCCGAAAGCTACCGGGGCCTGCTGGGGGGAGCCCCCTGGGACGGCCCCCGGGACCGGAAAGGGGGGAGCCCCTGCACCATCCGGAACCGGGGAGGGGGCGCCCGGGGCGGCGTTAGGATCCGAAGAGGGGGGCCCCGTGGCAACGACCGGGACCGGAAAGGGGGAAACCCCTGTGACATCCGGAACCAGTGGGGGGTGAGCCCCCTCGGCGACGTCCTGGGTTGGGGAGCCAATGCGGGGGGAAATTCGCTGAGGTACGGGAGCTGCTCTGTCGACCGGCCCCGGTGCGGTAAACGCAACGCGGGGAGCGGGACTGGCTCCCGGCGTAGGAATAACCCCCGGCATGAAATGACCCCCCAGCCCCGGAAGCGAGCCGGGGACGGGGTACCCCCATGGTGCCACGAAGGGCCCGGGCATGAAATAGCCTCCCGGCACCGGGACAGGCCCGGGTGCCGAGAAGTGTCCGGAAGTATATCCCGCGGGGGGAGGGAACCCCCCAGCGGGATTATACGGGGTAGACAGCCCCCCTGACGCCGGAGGGGCCGCTGGGTATCCCATAAACGGGGGCATGATCCCCGGATACAGGTGCGGCGAAAATGTGGGGGCCGAGGGCCGCGCCAACACACTAAGGAGCTCGTCCATAGAGCGCTGGGCGCGGAGCTGGCCCTCCACGAGAGCCTCCAGCAGGGCATCCCGGGGAGCCGGGGGAGCCGTCGGGGGGAAACTCGTCCCGGCCGAGGTCCCCGCGGCCGCCGGGAGCGACCCGGAGGTGGAGGCGCCTAGATTGAGAGGAAAGGTGGGAGGCGGTACCTGGGAATGGTCGCCTCCGGACGGAGGCGCCGGAACAGCAGCGTCCCAGACGGGTGGCGCCAGGTCACCGGGACCGGCGTCACCGGGAAGGGCGCGGGCCCTTGTTCTCGGAGGAGCCATGGCGATTCGTCACGGATCCCCACGGACGGCGCCAACTGTCGTGGTATTAAGAATACCCCGGCAGGTTTTGAAGACGATCCTAGCGGAGATCACGCAGCGCGGGTTGACCGGATGACCGGTCCTCCCCCGCCGGACAAACACAAGAGTTAACACGTGGATTTATACAGGTTCGGGTCCCGGTGGGGGCCCTAGTCCTGTTGACGCGCTCCCGACCGGAGTCGGCTGGGGAGGCTCTCTCCGGGGGAGAGGCTTCCGGAGCACGTCTGTGAGATTAGCTATTCCAAATAATAATGAACTGATCCTTTACAACAGAGGGGTACAAGGGCTATTTATAGCCCCAAAAAGAAACAAAAAACCTAAACTACCCCGGGAGCCACCGTCGGATTGAAGGGTACGACCGTCCTTCTCCCGGTCAAACGTCTCGGATGCTTGACAGGTGGTCGCTGATTCCCGAGGCGTCCCTCGCGTGACCTGCACGTGATAAACAAACAGGGATTTTACCTTTTAGGAGGGCGGTGACGTCCGGGACCTCTTCCGGAGAGTAGGGTCCCGAGAGCCCAAAAGGCGGCGCCCGGGACATGCCCGGGGGGCACGGTCCCGGGAGCCTAGAAGGCGGCGCCCGGGGCAGGCACCGGAGGCCACTGTCCCCGCGCACATGGCGGCGCCCGGGCCATGCCCGGGGGGCACGGTCCCGGGGGCCAAATGGCGGCGCCCGGGACATGCCCGGGGGGCACGGTCCCGGGGGCCAAATGGCGGCGCCCGGGGCAGGCACCGGGGGCCACTGTCCCCGGACACATGGCGGCGCCCGGGACATACCCGGGGGGCACGGTCCCGGGGGCCAAATGGCGGCGCCCGGGGCAGGCACCGGGGGCCACTGTCCCCGGCCACATGGCGGCGCCCGGGACATGTCCGGGGGGCACGATCCCGGGGGCCAAATGGCGGCGCCCGGGGCAGGCACCGGCGGCCACTGTCCCTGGGCACATGGCGGCGCCCGGGACATGCCCGGGGGGCACGGTCCCGGGGGCCAAATGGCGCCGCCCGGGACATGCCCCGGAGGCACGGTCCCGGGAGCCTAAAAGGCGGCGCCCGGGGCAAGCACCGGTGGCCACTGTCCCTGGGCACATGGCGGCGCCCGGGACATGCCCGGGGGGCACGGTCCCGGGGGCCAAATGGCGGCGCCCGGGACATGCCCCGGAGGCACGGTCCCGGGGGCCAAATGGCGGCGCCCGGAACATGCCCGGGGGGCACGGTCCCGGGGGGCACGGTCCCGGGGGCCAAATGGCGGTGCCCGGGGCAGGCACCGGGGGCCACTGTCCCCGGCCACATGGCGGCGCCCGGGACATGTCCGGGGGGCACGGTCCCGGGGGCCAAATGGCGGCGCCCGAGGCAGGCACCGGCGGCCACTGTCCCTGGGCACATGGCGGCGCCCGGGACATGCCCGGGGGGCACGGTCCCGGGGGCCAAATGGCGGCGCCCGGGACATGCCCCGGAGGCACGGTCCCGGGAGCCTAAAAGGCGGCGCCCGGGGCAGGCACCGGAGGCCACTGTCCCCGGGCAATCATGAACTTACCTGGACTTGACCGCGTGGAGATTTCCCCCAACACCTCCTATTGGTGCATCCAATGCTCGAATGCTCTCAAGGACCGCCCCGTTGCGAACAATCCGAGACGACACCGCTGGTTAGGGGTGACCAAAAAACCACCAAACCCGAATAACCGATCCGAACCGACTGACATAACCAAATCGAAATAACCAAAATACTAATTCAGTTTTTTCAGTTTTTAACTTTAAAAAGTCGAAGTAGTCAAAATAATCGAATTAATATATAGACATTGGATATTTACTTAAGATTTAATATATTTTAAGAATATATAGTACATTCATGTTGATAAAAATCATGTATTACAATAATTGAAAGTTTATTAAGCTTTAAACTTAAGTAATAGAGCGTATTAATAGCATAATATGTGCATATGTTTCCATGCATGCATTAGTAAATGATATATTTATTTATTAATGTCATTAAAAATACTATTTCTTATAAAAGTCCAAACTGAATTAACTAACTGAATTAATCATTTTATAATCAATTCTAGAAATCTCAAAACTAATTGAATAATCACTCCTACCGCTGGTGATCACACGATATACCAAGAGGCAATACAATGTGATACAGTATATGCAGGCCCGGTCCAAATAATTTGGAGGCGCCGTGCCAAAATTAAAGTTCGGAGTCTATATCATCATGAATTGTTCTCATGACTAGCTTATTTATATCTTTGCTAGCAACTTGATCGCATAATAGAATTGTGCATTTCTTAGCGGAAGGAACCAAAATAGTATCCACTCCAAAGTTAATATTGAACTTTTTGCCAATTGTATGTTTGTCAAAATTATAATAATAATTAAGATGGACTAAACTACTCACAATCTTATCTTATACTTATTTTTTTAAAAAAAAACTAGTCCCCTATTTTTTTGGGTCCTGTGCAGGGAGCTACCCTTGCACTCCCATAGAGTTGCTCCTAATTACATAAGCGGTGGTGCCTAACACAAGTGAAGGAGGTCTAACACTAGCCTAATTAAATTCTTAAATCTTAATCGCTCGAGCAAAAATTTAGCAATCAAGAGGATGAAATAATTTCTGGATTCACCCTCCGCAAAAAAGAGATCTGTTGAAATAGCGTCAAAGTATTAAGACTGTTTGGCAAGCTACCACACAGGATTAGTGCAAACCGAATCTCCTAGCTAGGAACCTGAAACTCCCTGACCAAAATGGACTTAGCTGATCCAGTTAATGCAAACCGATTCCGCCTACATTCTTGGCGCAATGGGTCGAACTGTTTACTAGGCTGATGCAGCAAATTCAGATATCCAACAAAAACAAAACAGAACGGTGCATTTCTTGCATTATAATTCAGTTTTCTGTCTGGGTTGCATCGCTGACGTACGCTCTGATTAACTTAGGTCGTGTGGCGCCCATTTTGTCCTTTCGGTGTTTCGCCCTCGATGAAAATTGGGGCACCTTTTCGTTGCCCGAAGGGCCAAGCGTCTTTTCTTTTACAAAAAATTATTCAAATAAATGATGGTCTCTATTATATTAACAACATATATTTTATCTTACTCACATCTAATCCTAACTCATCCATACATATTAACACAAATATTCTAACTAAACATACATAAGATATAAATGACAACGCGCAAATGCTAGATATTTTATGGGGTATTTAGTTTGAATCAAATATTCTTATAATTTTTGTTACTGCTGTGACTTCATTTTTTTTTTGTGGCGGACAATATTGTCACCACAACTGTAACAAAAATTAGACAAAATATGTGATATACCATTGTTAAAAATATCTATCTATTTAGTTATGATTCTTATATAATTCCGATGTTTTTCTTTAAATTTAACAAGATATCAAATTCAAGATTCCCAAAACCCTAAATTTAGTCACCAATTATGGATTCACTGTTCTCGGAAGGCGGCAACAAACATGAAACTCCTGGGGGCGGTACCTAAGAAAGTTCTTTCTTTCTCTTTGCTCTATGTCTGTCTCTGCTTGTCTCCACGCAGTGTGCCATCGCCATGGTCATGGTCATTCCTTGGGTTTGTTGCGCGCGCGTCCGTGCGCTCATTTCTTTGGTGTCATATTGCGTTTGGCGATCGAAATGGTGTTTGATGGGAGTTCTTGATTCTAGAAGAGCCGCGTAGGTGTGGGCTTTCGCGTGGATTGCAGTAGTGCTTTTGTGTTCTCCGGGTTCCGCCATGGAGGTCACCTTGCATGGCCATCGCCGTGCGCTAGAGTGCTTATTTCTCCCTGGCCGAAGATCTTGGTTGAACTCATCATGGTCTGCTTGCCATCGGCGACATCGATCTCGTGGACGTCGCCATGCCTCATCGTATTCTCGTATTGATTTTCTCTGGTATTTCTGACACTTGCGGAGTCACCAAGCTGCCACTACTGCTGTCGCTCGGCTTTGCCACTTTCGTCGTCATCGTTTGGTTCTGATTTAATCAGTTTTGGTTCTGGTCTGTTTGGACTCATTTGGCCCTCTATTTGAGCTCGTTTGACCTAGATTTGGTTCTGGTTTGACTAATTTTGGTTTTAGTCTGTTTGGACTCGTTTGGTCCTGATTTGATCAAAATTTGTTCTTTTGATCATAGCTATTGATTAGTTTTCGGTTGCCTTGACTCACTCTTTTTATTATTTTGGATCAGGAGAGTGTGCCATTGTTACTAGTCATCTGCAGATCATTATTGACTCGTCATTTGCAGTTTCGTTTACTATTTGTTGTATTGCTGGTTATTCTTCTACTATTTCGTCTGCTGCTGTAATTTTCCTCCGTTTAACCTCTCATCTTCAGATTTTTAACATATCATAGTTTCCTCCTTTCCAAACTCAAATCTATTTCTGTTTTGAGTTTGAGAAGAAATATTAAAAATATCTATCTATTTAATTAAGATCCTTATATAATTCTAATATTTTTCCATAAATTTAACAGTCATATCTACAAAAACAAACTAAAATGAGAAGAGGAAAAAAAAACTAACTTGTCTAAAAAAATGGGAGGCAAGCAACCAAACTGCCTCGTAAGCTTAAATGTACTGGAAAAACAACGATGCCAAGGTTACACTGTACTAAGCCAAAAACTTCTTCAATTTTTTTTTTCTTTTTTCGTCTTCTTTTTTCCATCATATGTTTGACCTTGATAAACTGGTATGTTATGATATCGTTTAATCATTCGAAGATATTTGTCAATTTTTTTGATCGATAATTTTAGATGCATGCATTTATCAACTCGATCCGAAGATAGTAAAAGCACCATGTATTCTCTCTATTTTAAAAGGATTTCTTATTATACAAAATGTTTAATATGTAATTTTGATCATTATTTTTAATTATCATATATTAATAAAAAATTTATAATATTATGAATATATTTTTTATAATAAATATGTTCATATAATTTTCTTATATTCAATCTATAAAATATTTATAAATATATTAATGAACAAAATCAAAAATTTTATTTTTTAGTAAAAAAACGACAATTTTTTTTTTGACCGGAGAGAGTATACTAACTAGTTAGTCCTTCACCTAGTTTGACATTTGGTTATCTGGCTAATTTTCTAAAAACATCTTCCAAGTATACCCTCTAATTAGTTTTTCCTGTTGTTAAAAAAAATTGAGGCTCACCTCTCATAAATTGCACATTTAATTTATGCACCTCGGATGTGTTTGATTAAACTTAAATTTTTTTAATAAATTGTTTATTGAGTTTCAACTTATAAACTTGATAAGTGACTTTCTACCGATTTCAACTTATTAGATGGATTAGTTCCACAAGGACTCGTATTTGTAAAATAAACTTTAAAATAACATATATTTCCTATCCACTTTAGCTTGTAAAGATGTATAAATTTTAAGTTAAAACTTGGATAGATACCTTCTATTCTCTTGATCGAAGAATATGACATGACGTTGATGGTGGTAGCTAGCAATCATTCAGTCGAACTCAAGTTATCCATAAAAAATCTAAAGCAAGGTAATTAACACATTGTCCTTTCGTCAAACTCCCAGTCACATTAATTTGACTTAATTTGTTTATGAACACTCTTTATAAAAAGTGGATTAAACTACAATTAATATTACGTTCTACATTGGTGGCTATTGTTTACTCAAGCCCTGTGTAAAAAGTTTAATTTGGTCAAATATATTGGTCATTACTTGTTGGATCTTTTCCCTTCTCATATTGATATATAGTTTTGCTCAAAAAAAAATATTAATATATAGCTGATACCTTCCTACCAAGCAAGTCCTAGATAAGGTTTCTGGTGTTAGATTATTCCATCAGATGTCCACATTGCCTTTTATAATCACCAGTGGAAAGATATTATATGTGCCACCTAATGACTTTGATGATAACTTGCATGCAACTAATTTAGTATGCGCAACACAAACTCTTGACGCTATTATCTACTAATATATGGAAAATAGACATATAATTGTTCATTTGTTCCTGCATATTGGCCTCCGAGAAATAATCTGAAGCTAACTATTTTGGAAAACACATACATACTCTTGATGCTATTATCTTATTTTGAGACTTACTAAATAAGATGGAGCTCATCTTGCACTAAAACATCTGGATAAGATGATTTATTGAATTTTAACTGGACTAAACGGTGTTCTTAGTATACAAATTGCAAATTATGAACCAAATTTTGTTTCACATGCACGTGGGATTATATCTATTGACCCTAAAATGTTACTAGGCAATGGTATATCGGAAGTTTATCACATGAGTATTCTTCTTAAAATAGGATTATATGAATTAGTATCTAACCGCTCAATTAATGTATGAAAGATTATCATTTGCTTGATAAAAGGATGCTAACATTGCCAATTTTCTTTGAAAAGTTGACATTGCCGGCAGTTGAAGAGAAATTGATAATATTGGCGTCTTATAAAATAAATTTGATAAATATGATTTATTTTCATGTGATTAGATAGTTCAAATGATGAGTTTGTACACTCTTATTTTAAAAAGAGTTTTCAGTAAATACACCACATGATATATGAACTTTAGGCGTTGTTTGGTTCAAGATTAAAATAACTAAGTTAGTTTATCCATCTTAGATTGGGTAGCTTAGTCTACAAGGTTTATTTGGCAACAAACTTATTAATTAAAATATTATTTGGTTGAATTAGTTGGATTAAATAGATTTAATTTGAAACGTACAAATTTGCTCATAGGAACAATCTAGAGAAAGACAAAAAGAGTTTAGATGAGTTAGTTTTTATTTTTATCCAGCTAGTCTAATTTTATGTTAGAACAGTTGAAATATTCGACCAAATTAAGACAATATATTTAATCAATGTATTTGGTGGATTAAACCCAACTCACTTCTTCGCGCGGAACCAAATGATGCCTTAGTTTTACATGTCAGTGCAGCAAGTGCAAGTGCATATATTTAACATGATTAAAAATAAGAACGCAATAAAACTTAACAAACAGTGGATACTTTGTTCGTTCTACTGTGAAACGGAACACTTTAACAAGATAAAAAATGGACATGCACAAGAGATTAAAAAGAAAAAAGGAAAAAAAGAACAATGAGCTGACATAACTCAGAAGGGACGAAGGTGAAGAAGGAGTAGCCGTTAATAATAAGTCGTCGTGACATGTCGACATATAAGGACAGATGGGCCCATAGGAATCCTTTTTTTTTTTGGTTGTGTCGAAGCACTCGGCCTGATTTCTCGCTGACAGATTGGCCCATGGGCCAGATTTAATAATGCGAGCCGGTGCGAAAGAGACAGGGTTGGTTGGGTGCGAGTTGACACTTACACTTCAATCTCTTTAGATCAAAGTGAGCACCTAAAATTAATGGACGATGACGAACTAAATCTACTCCGCGCTCTGCACAATTCAAGAATTCTCCGGACATGGTATGTACATTAACTTGGCATTGCACGTCATGAGGCATCTCATCAGTGCCGTCAAGAAATAAGAAAATTGCTAATTACTGGATGTCCACTACTTTAAATAATAGTATATACTTTATTTTCTTTCGTATCATTATCCTCAATCTTTACACAGTAGACCAACCATACTTGTGTGTTTGAGACCAATTTGAATGCGGCCATCGCTCTCTGTGTGCATGCATAGAGGAATCATATAAGATTTTCATGGATTTTTCTTTTTTTAATAAAATATTATTCATTTATTTTTCTTTAAATATTGTAGCTGTGAGGGGTCTATGTTTTACTAGATTTTCTTTTCTTTTTTTCTTTTTTGGTTTGTCCATGATTTTGTTCCTTTCACTTTTCTCTTTTTCTCAATTTCTATTTTATATTGTTTTTCTTTGTCCACATTTTGATTTTTCATCACAGTCTTTTAAGTTTAAGTGTCAAATTTCTAATTTTTTGTTGTCTTTTTTACATAATTGTAAGTGTCATATATCTTTAGTTGTAAATGTTTAACTTATATACGTGCAAGTATATATATTTTTAGTTGTAAGTACTAAATGAACATATGTAAACATAAATATTATTTAGTTGTAAGTTGTTAAATATGTGTTTGTGACTACATATATTTTTCAATAGTACAAAGCAAATATCTTTAAGTGCATTTCTTTAGTTATAAGCATCTAAAATGCATAAATAAGTGTATATAATTTTCAATTGTAGTGACAACATAAGTGTTTTTTTGTCATGTCTATATTGTTAAATAATACATATATATAATAGTCTAGTATTTTTTCCAGTTATAAACCTTCAATACATATGTGTAATAGTGTAAGTCCATATAGTCTAATGTTGTCACTACTCAACACACATGTGGAAGTGTTGATCTTATATTTATACTATATTTTCTGAAATCTAAAAAAAACCAATAGTGGTTGCTATAAATAGAAAGATGGAGGGGCATCATTAAAAAAAAGAAAAACATAACAATGGTTGTCTTAATATAGAAAGGTGGAAGCAATCTCCCAAGAAAAAAAAAAAGGTGGTTGTTCGGATATGAAAAGGTGAAAAGGTAATATTTAAAAAGGAAAATGTCAACTACTTTATATTTAGCAGACGTCCACTAGATAACACTCCAAAAATAATATATATAGTATTTATTATGGATGGAGAATTAGAACACCATTCTTTTCACTTTTATCAGAATAAATTTGAACAATTGAATTGAGTTGATATAACATCCAGGATCCCACTATCTCATCTATCATCCTCAAATATCGCCCACCACTCCACTCCATTCCTCACCCACTGCTTCCCTCACCCTCGCACCCCCACCCTCTCTCATTATAGTAGTTGATATTATATGTTTCTATCTCCACTGCTGAACCCCCCTCCCCGCCGCAAGTACAATCACTAGTGCCAATGTGGCCCTCATGTCCTGTTACAGTCGGTACCTACATCTTTGGTGTCATTGCCAACGCCTCTCTCAACCGTTATCCTCCTTTGCCTCCTCATTTTTAATGCTTCCCTCATCTCTGATGCTACTCATCATCCTCACCAGCAATTGTGATGGCACCATCACCTCACCGCCCTGTTAGTATCTCAACTCATCATTACCTACTTTTCTGACACATTTTAAGGTTGGAGAACTGATAAACTTGTAAGTGTTTAGTGTGTCCACCTCACCTCTCAACCCTTCACTGTTGTCACTAACGCGGTTGCCAGCATTACTATCCCATTAAACGAGATATAATATTTGAGTAATATCCCTTAGAATACATAGAGGGGAGTGCTTTTACGCTTATCTAAAAGGAAATTGTACGGATTCAAAGCACCTATCTTAAAAAAATATACTAATGGTCTAGAAAGGTGGAAAAGAGTTCACGAAAATATTAATGCTTGGAGAAAACGATAGCTACAAAAAAACAATTGACAGAGCAAGCTAGGAAGAAGTTGTTCTGGCCAGAAAGAATAATCCACGATGTCGCTTTTAGTTTTGCTTGACTTCTCCGCATAGACAATATGCAACATCTTACTTACTTTGGATGACCATTTCGGGTGCTCGTGAACCATCATCTCCCAAAGAAAATATACAAAAACATACAATATTCACCCAATTATAAGTTATCCATCGTTGTCAAGGTCTTTTTCTCTTCAAATATGAATCAAATTTGCTAAACAGTAAAATCTTATTAAGATATTATCCATCCAAAATCTGAATTCTTGTTAAACATTTATTACTCCATAAGTGATCACAGATGCTCACAACAACAAAGATCCCATGGCTCTTTCTTCAGCAAAATACCTTGTGACGTGCTATCTAAAAAAAGAGTGTAACGGGATATATCTAACGGTCCTTATATGTAAGAATATGAACTTGCAAAATAAACCGTTTGATGGGACTTTCCTGCCTTAGGCAGTTTGGATTAAAGTGGATTGCCTATCTGTCATTAAAAAAAAAAATAAATCCCTCCTATTATTCCACTTTGACATTCTAGACCATACCCAAGAGCCTATCAAATGGTTTACATGTGATTTTTTTTTTAATTTTAGCTCCGGTTCACACGAGATATGCTCATGGGTGCTTAAATATATCCTAACTAGCAATTTTTTTTATATATAAAACTAATCAATGCTTGAAAAACACTAAGCAGAATATTTATGTGGGCTTGTCAGAGGGTTGTATATTTATCAATAAAAAAAATATTTATAATATTGTATATTATTTTTCAAATAAATCAAGAAAAAAATCATATTAATAATTGCTACCGAGAAATACTATTAAGAGTGTTTCAACTTTACTTAAACAAAAAAAACTTACATATATTTAGGTCTATATGAAATGTTTATACGCAAACAGATAATTAACTATTTAAACACTAAAACCACTTATTGCTACTATTTATATAGAAGATAAATTAAAAAGAAACTCTTACTACTTATGCGAGTGTTTAAAGGTTGGCCCACATATTTTTTAAACGGCGGATCTAATGCGTGGTGGAGGTGGACCCGTGCAAGGACACTGCACCTCCCATGGATTCATCTAGAGTTGATGTTTATCCACAATGTTTTGTTTTCTTGCCTCTCCATCATCATTGTATATAGATGAACCATTTCTTATTCTTTTTCCAAAAATCAATGGAGAACTGGACAAATACGCATCCGCAGTTGTCTAGTTTCTAACCGGATACATATCTTCTTTTCCTTTGGACCGTTCAGTCAAAACATATAATCAATACTCTAGATTTAGATGAATGGCAATTCCAAATCTACTCACAATATGGTGTAGTATTTCAGTTTTTTATATTAATATGAAATATCCAAATTTTGATTAATTAGTGAATATGAGAGAAAATTCTTGAGGAGAGAGAGTGTGCATGTAAGTATAGAGTCAAACACTCTAATACTTAATTATTAGGAAATTTTAGAGGAGAAAGGAAACAATAAAAATTCTTTAGTACATCTATTCATAAAAGTTTGTCATGTTTGATTTTTTATGGTCTCCACTAAACAATTTTGATCATTAATTTTTTATTATAATATGTTAATAAAAATTATCAAAACAAAAATTTTTTTATGACGAATCTAATCATATCATTTTAATGTGATTAATCTAAAATTTATAAATATATAAATAGTTAAAATTAAAAAATTTTATTGCATATATACTATAATGACATGTTTTTTTAGATAGATGGAGTTAGTTTTAGAGGGAAGAGGTTGAGTATACATGTAAAATGAGAAGTAGAAACCGTCCCTTGCTTAATGCTCCACCAAGCGTTGGGGCCCACCTAGCACCAGTGAGCTGGCAAATTTTTTTTTTATTTTTTTGTCAACACCAAAGAAACAATGCCTTTGTAGTCTTAGACCAAAAACCAAAGCATTCAAACCATACGAAGAGAGTAAGTTTAAATGGCTGCGTTTGGGAGTATATTGTGTTTCATAAACTCTATTTAATATATATTTTTTGTCATAATTATTCAGTATTTGTTGAAATATTAATAAGATTTTACGAGATAAAACAAAAACTTTTGATAATCATCATAACTTATAACACATTACAAAATTACAAGACTTGACTTCACATCTAAGAAACGCCCGAAATAGAGACGTCTGGAAATGGAATCTATCGGTTTCCAACGTTTGGATGCACGCCTATGTTCCGTCCGCACAAGTACTATCGCATCAGGCGTAGCCAATACGGTCCCGACGAGTCCATTGATTTGTAATATATTTATATAATTTTTTGGCCTAAAGTTGCAAGGCCGGCGTATGGATTAACGCTGAAACCGAGGTTGGCGTCGCCCGCAAAGTCGCCGATCAGCCACATACCCGAAACATATCCAGCCGGACCAGTCCAAACGCTCCAACCGAACTAGTTGTAGTGACACCTCTTGCCCTATCTGTGATGTTTTGTTTTCGTGCAGACACAAATAATTAAAATAACTTAATTTAGTTATTGTTTGATTCATCCTCAAAATTCAATTGGTCAACATGAGTTTTGGATATATATTTTCATTTTTAATTTAGTGGTATGATTTTGAGGGCCATACATTTAGTTAGTTAATTCTATACCCTCTCACTATAGCAAATGGTGATATATTGGTTATGGATTCATATTATCTACTTTTAAAAACAAAAATATTTGCTTTTTTATTCTGGTGTAGTTGGCAAGTAGGCGTATATTTTTTGGTTTCAATAGAACTCTTTATGACCTACATCAAAACTAAAAATCTAGATCAAGATGTGTGAGAAATTTAAAAATTTGCACGAGATGATCAACTACCTCAAATTCTCTTATAAATCAATTTAAACCATTTAAATTTGAATTAGACAGTTGAATTAGAGAAAAAGCGTGCCTCTATCTGCTCTTACATGCACATAACTCAAATCCATTGCGGATTGGTTACCAATTTTAACCTCTCACAACAAACAATCTAAACAATTTTAATTGGCTAAATGTTTGATCGAGCCACACATATACTTCATGGCAAAAAAAAAAAAAAAAAAAATAGCTTGGACGTACGTGGAAACCAAGCAAAACATACCCATCGTATCTTTTGTGATGGTGTGGTTGCTACGCACAGCCAGTTCACTTGCGTTGCTTTTCTTGCTCGGTTCCACTTCTTTATCGATTTATTTTTGAGTTATCTCTAAGTTGCAAGGCGTGGAGAATTGGTGTACCCTGCACCATTTGTGCGTGGGAATTGCGTGAAACGCCAAATGGCAAGCCGTCTTCTTCCCTTCGATGCATGAGCACGCCCAACCGATCGAGCAAGATTTTCTAGAACACATGGGTATGTAGACACATAGCCTCATTTTGGATAGTTTTAAAATATTTGAAAATTTTTTGAACTCAACATAAAAGTACAAGACATCACAATGCACATGAAAAAATTTAAAAACGACAAGTTTGTTTATATGAGTGCATGTTTTAAGTATCACATAAAATAAAGATATTTAGAAAATATGTGTATGTCTTTTCTTAAAAAGTTTACACTATCTATATCATCCACTTAAATACTAGATTCAATTTTTATCCTGTCTCTCTCCTACATTTCTCCTCCTCTCTTTCGCCTACACCCCACCCCCAATGCCCCCACCTCAGCGGCCACCGATGATCATGTCAACACCATTTGTCCACTCTCCGTCTAGTCTACTTCTCATCTCCAACCAGTCATCACTATCTACAGCCAACAGTGATATTGTCTCCCACACACTACGACCACCATCTCCATGGTTATCATCTTCTCCGCCAACTACCACTACTCATCGCTACCACCTGCGGTTGGTGGCACCTCCATCATCTCGTAGCCTCACCATGGCCCACCGCCAAGCCATTATTCCAATAATACTAAAAAAGGTTAAGTGAATGCTACAAAGACTAGATATAAAAGGAAGAGATTTTGATTCAACAAAAAAAAAAAAAAAAAAAAAAGATACATCAACATAAAAAATATATGTATATCTTAGTAAAACTAAAAAAATTACATTAATAATATTCGTTGCAATAACACAGGCTAGTTTATCGTAAAAGAGAACAGTTGCAGAAGTTGCGAGCGCACGGGAGGGATCAGCCAAAGCTTCAGATGTGCAAGGTGCGTGCTGTGGCTATCCCGACACACACCTCTCGAAACGCAAACCACATGAACCAGAACTTAACGTAGGAGCGCTATTCGCAAGTAAAAGAAAATACTATATATTTTAGAGCCCTGGTTTAGTGGTTTGTCTAGCCATGTGGCCGCAAGCACGTGTGTTCCCTCATAATTGACATGTATATGACACGTACCATTTTAGCATCAACCAGACTAAGTATAGCTGGATCCTCGAAGCACTGGGTTTGGTCATATTTTTTTCTCAACTAGAAGCCATTAGTTGGCGCAGATTTGAAGTCACGAAATATTATACTCGAGCTATATATGCCACACTAACATATATGTTCTATTGTTTAGTTCATGATCAGAATTATAATTTGCTATAAATATTTAAACAAGTAACTATTTATCATTGACACAAATAGAGTAATTACTAAGGTAGACCTACGCAAAATATGGGCTAGGTTGATAAAAGCTCGAGTCTATTCAGACAAATGAGTTTTGTCTAAATCTGATCCTATGGTGATCTGAGTCAGACTCCTTCAGACTAGATCGAGTCAGACTAGCCTGGTACATTTTACAATATAAAAGACGAATGAGCCATAATCAAAGTCGTATATGACTCTATTGGCATTGAGTTGAGTTAAAATCGGGTTAACTCGATTTCGTTTAGATCTATTATGATGATATTTTTGAAAGATAGAATAAATTTAGCTCTAAAACATAAAATGATATTATTTTATGTACGAATTCTTTTTGTAAATAACATATAAAAAGGAACATATACATGAAGCGGTTATCATGGCATGTCTAAGTTTAACTTTTTATGGGGTCAAGCCAACATATGCCCATAATACTATAAATTGTAATAGCACAACGGTGGGCACCCAGTCTGTGGGCAAATCGGATGCCGTCCTCTCTTTTCTTGCGTGATCCGGTTTGATGTGCCCACAGAGCAAATGGATTACAATGTAGAATAGAATTATAAAGTAGAAGGTTTCTAGTATGGACGCGTGTAAATTTAGTTCTCGTCACGTATAGCAGCACACTTACCTCCAAGGATCCAAATCTATTTTGGCGGAAACGACGCGATAGGGCCTTCTCAAACCTCCACAAAGCAATTTGCAATACCACCGAACTGACCACTTTACCCCCACTTTTTGCCGCGTTTGGCCAGCTTATCTAATAATCCAGTCACAAACTTCTCTAATAAATTGGAACCAAACTTATTTTATAATTTGAAGTCTTTTTTAATTTAAACTCCAAATAAATTTATAGTTTTGTTAATAGATAGATATTTATTTTTTTATCTTATATACACCTCTTTCCATCTTTAATCATATCTTCTTAAATTAATTTTCTAAAATTTAATTAACTTTTTTTAGTTTTTCCGGTCGCAATAATGGTGGCCCAACTGTGAGCAAAGACTAAACGACGTCAGTCATGAGTGACAGTGATAAGAGATAGATCGGAAGGTAGAAGAAGATGATGCAACGGTGTCAACGGTGTAGTAGGAGTAGGAAGCAGAAAAAGTGAGAAGAGGAGAAATGAAGAATAGTAATTAAATTTAAATCTAAATTTATGGTGTAAATAATGTAAAATTTTTTTTAAAAAATAACTGTCTATATTAGATAGCTCCATAAATTTAAATCATTTTTTACTTGTTGGATTTATAAGATCAAGTGGGTTTATTGGGAAAAGCTAAGCCGGAGCAAAAACAAGCTGTCGAGTGTTTGATTCCTGGCGAGGGCAATGGTGTCAATTCAGTAATGTAGAATGGATGAGACTTACGTATTTGCTTTTGGATGAGATAACTTGCCCAAGAGGTGGTGGGCCAAGCGGGGCCCATGGGTTGGGTGGCAAAGGAATCCCGGGCAGTCCTGCCCGGTCTGCCCGCGGGCAGAAAGCCCGCTATAAAGAGAACGGCACGATTTAGATAACGCAGTTTGCCGCTCCGTAGAGCCATACCCTTGCGCAGTTATTTTCTCTCCCCTAATGTTTCATAGGTAGCGCCTTTGTTTCTCTCATCATTTTATTTTTGCATTCTACTCTTGTTTATCCAGTTGTGATAAAAGAGAGTATTCTAATAGGTACTTGCTTATGTTCTGGTAATTTTTTTCCTGTGAACTAATCTAAAAAGATCACTATTTGGATTCTTTGTCGTGTGCTATATACCGCGGACAAGGCTGAAATGGAAAATAACCTCTCTTAATGTCCATTTAAGTGTCCTGGTACTCTGTTAAAGAGAAAATCTTGCCGATGTATAGATCTAGATTTTATGTTTGATTTAATTTAACATGTACTGCAAATATTATCTGACTTATAAGTTTCTAACATGTAGAGTTGAATCACAGAGTGAAAGAAAAGAAAAGATTGAAGTGATGGCGTCCAACTACGTCGACACCACCGGCGAGGAGGGGAGGTTCCACGGCCACGGCCACCACCACAGCACGACGCCAACGGGGGCGGCGGCATCGTCGCCGCGGACGATGCGGAGGAGCTTTTCGTCGGCGTCGTCCGGCCACAGCGGCAGCCACGGCGCCACACCCAAGTGCGTCTGTGCGCCACCGACGCACGCTGGGTCTTTTAAATGCCGCCTCCACCGCACCGGCCACGGCCACCACCACCCATCCCCGCCGACCTCGCCGGCCGGCGGCGCTCCCGCCGCGGCGCCGCCGCCGGCCGTCTCCTCCACCTCCTCCTCCCGCACCGTCGAGGCCCAGTGACGCAGAGCTACCTCTGAATCCGCAGACCAAGAAATCGATTAGAACATCGGAGTTGGAAGGATGAAAAGAACATATCAGAAGAAAGGGAGTTTATTTGTATTTCCCTTATTGTGATGCTATTGGAAAAAATTTTTGCTTTGCCTTATTTTCTTCGCTTTTGTGGATCTCTCCTTGATGGCCTTCCTCCCACATCAAGAAATTCCTCTGCTCTAATTATTCTTCCTGCCACTCCCCTGTTTCTTTCTTGGATCATTAGCCGATGCTGTGTGTGCCCTTCTATTATGTAATTACCAGTTACCGTTTCTATTAAGTTCGTGCTCCTTGCAGTGACCGAGATATTGTGTTTACAGTGATGATATGCCCAAATTACAGTAATTATGATGATAAATTATTTCCCAGTTGAAATGTGCAAAAATCTTCAGGTGTGACGGTAGGTGTTTGTCAAATCTAGATTTCTTGGAAGCTGGAAAGTAGTAATGGGAAGGGGAAATCAAGATGTGAATAGGTTGGTTGATGGGTCAATTCTTGCCAAATTCTACTGTTTCGGGTTGTTCGAAGCATGGATTGCGAATGGCATATTAATTGTTTCTTTTTTTACGACGTCATTTTCATCATCTCATGCAGGTTTGCTTGTGCGGAGAAAGCCCTGCAACATTCTGACAACATTGCGCTACAAGATCGGATCCATGCCATACCCGTGAGTATACTGTGGGGAAGCCGTTTGGTTCCGATTTTTTTTTTTTGAACTCTGTTTTCTCGTAATTCGTAATAAGAATGGTTTGGTCATATTTAGTTGGATAATGCTCTAATCATATAATATATCTATTTAAAATATACATTATTAGGTATATCCCCTATCTATTATATCTCTATTTATAATGGATTTTAAAATTATTCTGATTATGATTATGATTATGATTTCGAATCAAACGCCATCTAGATGTGTTTTGAATTCCCAACCTCTCAATCTCTGGGTTTTGGCAGAAGAATTAACATGTTATTTGGTTTGGAAGAGTAATCGTAATCGTAATCGTAATGAGTTTTACAATATATTATAGTTGAAGGTGGAATGAATAAATACAAAAATATATATGGTTCTAAATGAGAAATAGAATGAATTGGAAAGTTTTGAAATATATTCAAATGAGATGTATCTGAGTATGTATTAGAATATATTTTGAGCACAGGTATTGTGATTATGAAATGACCTAATCAAACAATAAATAGCTTATTCTTATTACACGTAAGCATAATACAAAGAAAAATTTATTAATCAAACACCACTTAAATTATAGATAAAAAGATCAAAAGAGGATCTCCAATGTTAGGAGCAGTGAGAGCCTCATCCATAGATCAGATCTGACCCATGTGAGATACAATTTAAGCGCACATAATAACAAGAATAAGAACAGAGAGATATAGCACCAAAAACTGATAATAACGAAGAAGCAATATGTATGGACCCTCATATGAGGATTCTGGTGGCAACTGCCTAAGTTAAGTTGAACACAAAATGATACACTATAAGCTCACAACACAACACATTATACTACAAGACAGGTAATTAAAACGAGTACAAGGTTAGAAGTACCAATATTACAATACCATAGTATCAAGAATGACACGATTGAAAGTTAATACAAATTAAGAAGTTTCATCGACATGAAGGTCAACAAAAAAAAAAAAAAAAAAAAAAAGAATGCACACAGAGTGATAAGTAAAACAACTATGACAGTCTTCAATGTCTTCATCATCTTCAATAGCAGCTGTACAACATGGGTTCCCATCACATTGGGCTCCACTAAGCGAATGACCCTATAGTAAGCTGGATCGTCGGGATGGTTTCTTCGTCATCAACGGGTTTGAAGCCATAAGAGTCGAGATTAACAAGTTCTTCCTCTAAATTTTATGTGCAAAAACATGGGTGAGTATATTGTCCTAACGGTGCTCAATAAGTCTCAATTAATGAATGCGGATATATAAATGACAGTGATTTTCAAGAAATAGGTGCTTTGGTTTATAGGTAATATATTTTCACTTTAAAATTCCAAGAAAAGGTTTTAATTTCAAAAGCGAGGTTTTAAAATCCTAAACTAGGTTTTAGAAAATGTTATGTGTAGCAATCATCTATGAGTCACTACTTTTATCCAATATTACAAAAATCTTCCAAGTCATACTTGTGCTACATCGATGTGGATAGAATCCACCGTGTGTAGACTCCAAGACCTGATAGCTCAGAGTGTCCGATACTTCTTATAACTTTGCAAAGGTGTACCACTTTAATCCACTCGATCACCCAGCTTTCATGTGAGTACGTCTTCATGCGACAAGGCTGATATCACATGATAGTTCGTTATCCTAGTATCAATAATTTCCTGCCCGGTAAATAGACGACTTAGTCTATATTACCGTTCTGGAATGCACCTCAGCCAAATCTACCTATCCTTGGTCCATGGTCCCGCGAGACTCATAATCTGTGGATCCAGTCGTGCATGACTCGGTATCTAGGTCTAGCGCGGCATCCTTCCGAACTCCTGATTTACTCACTCATTCTCACAACTCATGGCCTTCCATGGCCCACCAGTTTTCCTCGAGAAACCAGACCGACAAGCATTGCAGAAAGAAACTAATACCTAGAGAACTACTTTGTCCTACCCGTCCCATACTGAGCAGTTGGTGAATACATTGTTCACGCCGCTTGGAAGTACAACACAAAAGTCTCGTCCTTATGAAACGTTAGTGAGGAGTGAACCACATTCCCATTGCGCACACTATGCCAACCACACAAACCATCCTCACTATCGATTTTAACATTACACTTTTACAAATAAGGTTTTAAATACACTTTTCATGTAGATGACCATTTAACATTTAACACATATTTTCAAGCATAAACATAACTTAAGCCCTACATCTTAGGGCGACAAATGAACGCATAGGATATATGAATATGAAGGGCCTCCAAAGAAGTTAGATCATATCCACTCATATTCATTCAAAATAGCATTTGAAAAATAAGGTATGCATATACTTAAAACAATAAATAACCTAATTTACTTAAAATACTAGGAGCCACATAATCAATAAGAAAGACTTGCTTTGCAGAGTAGGGTCTAATTGTACTAAGAGGTCTTCTAACACTTCTTCTACTCCTTCCACTCCTCGTTCTCTTGCACACAATCAATAATAAAACACATAAGCATACATAAGTTACTTTATCATGGAAAATTATATGTAAAAATATAAATATGCATGCATGCAAGGTGTTCTGATTAGAGATCATCCTGGGAGGGAGAAGATACTCTAGGCTTGGCTACAAGTGTCTGGTTTGGTTAAGTTTGGGCTTGGGTTGGTCGGAACCGACTCCGTAGGACTTGAATTTGGTGAGGTCGAGCCCGATTAGAGGATTAATCGAGGATTCTACGAATGGCTTAATTTCTTGTTAGTCAGACTCTTGAACGAAATGATTGAAATTAGGAAAACATAAAAATCGGGCTGATACAGTGCTTATCTTAGAAAGTCAACAACAAAAAAGTTGTAGGGAATGAGCTAATATACAATTCTTTCAACATGTTTGAATAGTTTTGAGGCCATCTAAGGGCTCCGATTTTACAAAAAAAGAAAAGCGGCTGGTCTGTACTATTCTGTCGATTGCTGGAGTTCTACAGATCAAAATATTGATTAAAGATTCCCAAAATGAAGCTAAGAGAGTTGCAAACACACATGAACAAGAATTAGAGAAAACAGTGCAGTAACGAGCACAAATTTGAAAATATAAAGAGAAACTGCTCAAGAACTGAAAACAGAGTGACACTTACCGTGGTCGAAAAAGAAGACTTAGAAATGTTGTGATTTGTTGGTGGTATTTCTGTACAAGAACAGATAAAGGATGGATGTATGAATGATTTCGCTTGAGGATGATAAAGAAAAACGAATACATAAGCAAAATCTATCAAGTATCATATCTTCTCTGGACTTAGACAAGAAACAAAGAATGAACAAGCAAGAACGAAGGAAAAAAGAAAGGTTGTGTGCATGACTCTTATAGACTGTCATTAAATGCTGGATAAAGGAATAAGACAAAAATGATCAAGCAATGTCAAGTGTAGAGATTTTGTTTGCTCTTGAGGGGATTTAGCTCGTCGTTGGTTGGGGAGCTCGCACAGTGGTGTGACAGGAGGGAGTTCAACACTCTTTCTTTTTGCTGGTCACTTCTATCTCTCACTGCCAACATACATTGATTATAAATGGTGTTTGCTATTTTCGGACTTCCTGATTGGGCTTCATTTGAATCAAAACACCAAAACATGGCTGGTTTGTGGATTGGTATACTGTCTTTTTGACTGAACATTAGAAAAACTGGATCAAATACTCGAAGTTAGAAAGAGACAAAGATCTCACGTGAGCACTCGAACTGGGACAAAGAGATACCATGTATTTTCTTTTTGACTCGACCAGTAATTTGGTTTGACCAGTGACTCAGTTCGACCAGTGACCTAGTCTTGATCAAATAGCTCGACAATCGATCAAGTCTTGATTATTTCCAACTGAATTTCTGGTTTAAGACAATTTGAATATGACTAATCTATCAGGTGGAATATTCAGCTGGAAAATAGTTTGGGATTTTGAGTTGGAATTTAATCTAGAGAAATTTATAGAATTTTAATTAGAGCTTTTGGAGAATTTTTCCAGAATTGATTCAAAGTGTGGTTGAGATATCCAAGGGATTCAATAAGAGGTGTATTGACTCACATGTTTAAAGAATAGTAAAATCTGGGGTGTTACACAATGATAATCGGAGAAAGAAAAGACCGGCGAAGAAGATCACAAATTTTTAAAGTATAACTTCAAAAAGTACAAGAGATTGACACTCTCAATCAATCCTCATATCTTTTGGATCTAATGGCTCGCCTTCTACAAAAGTTAGCTATTTAAGAAAAACCCTAGCATCTTGCTCTCTCTCTATACTCTTATTATTTCTAGTCTAGATTGATCTCTCTAAATCATGCTTCGTTGATATTCCCTAAGTCCATCTTCCATGAGTTTATATAGATTCCAATCCCAACCCAACTTACAGAATAAAACATATATCTAATACAATCTGACTAAGACTCTTGGAAGTTTTCTAAATATAATGCAATTAAGATAAGAGATATTCTCAACAATCTCCACCTTGACTCTCACCTCCACCGCAGAGGACTTATGCATATCTATGAAATATGCGTATTCGAGTTTGACCACTCAGACCCACCACATGAGAGCTCCTTCGTTGTGTAACTGGATTAGTTAGATTGCCCACACCTATTACCCTCCATATAATACATTTGTATTGCCTTCAACCTCCTCCTGTTTGTAGGTATTGTACAAATAGTCCCATTGTGACTTTCCAGAACCAACAATAGGTAGTTTCGCCTCTGTAATCGCTAGAGTTTGCAATCATATTATATGCAATTTTGCACCTAACTGCACATGAGATTTGAATTGCCACTGTTGGCTACTTGCTTCCTCCACCTAATTAGGACTTTCATCAAATCGCCCTTTGGCTGCTCTACCTACTAGTAGATGTCTTATTGCTCCAGATACTCTTTATAATCACTTATCCTTTGAAAGTGATTTTTGCGACTATAACTTGCACCCATGGAATCCATGCACTCCCATGGATATTAGTCTCTTTTAACTAGGGACATACAGTACCTCTGACAATGTGTGACGTGATCTAACATACCACTCCACTTGGTATAGAGATCTTTCGTTGAATATCTCCCTCGCCAAATATATATTGAAACAGCAACTCCAGTCTAATATTTAAGATATCGGTTCACGATAGGCATAGTTGAATTATTCACCTTCTTCTAATGTGAAATTTCTGTAATAGATGACTCCACTTATTAGATATTGTTCTTGATTTTGTGTCTCCACAATGTTTACCAATCATGTCAAAAAATCTAATCTAGATGATTTCACTAGCTCCTGAACTATGGTATCCTTACCCAACTCTAATACCACTTGCTGAAAACCCCGACTCTAGATCGAATCCCACCTCATGAAGTACGGCCTAAGTGCACACAATAACAAGAATGAAAATCGGAAGATCTAACATAAGAAACCTCGATAATGACAAATAAGCAACGATAATCAAAGAGGGAAAAGACTGACAAAGAAAATCACAAATTTTTAAGCATAATTTCGAAAATACAAGAGAGTGACACTCTTCAATAGCTCTTGTATTTTTTGAACTCTTTGACTCCCGTCCTCTACAAGAGTCAACCGCTTAAAAATACTCTAAACTCTTACTCTTTATATGCCCCTCTTCTAATCTAGATTGATCTCACTAAATCATGTTTGGTTGTTTCTTCCTGAGCCCATTTCCCATGAATTTATATAGATCTCAATCCAAACTCCAACTTACAAAAAGAAACATATATCTAATACAATCTGACTAGGATTCTTGATAGCTTTAAAAGTTAATACTATTAGGATAAGAGATATTCTCAACACCCAATCTGCTATAGTGTATCTTGTACATATATGCCACATCTGATCAAAAATCGACACTTTGAATCGGTACCAGTGGTGCAGTTAGGTGCTAGTGCCCGAAAAGATGGTATATTAGATAAACAATTAAGTATCGGAAGTGTGTATAAAAGGAAAGTATATACTAGACTTACCAAGAAAATGCATAATAATTGAAAATAAAAATTGAGAAGTCTAGGCTTGCTTATGTTGTAAAATGCAGATCTTAATTATACAACTTCCATTGGAGTATGTTTGATTAATGATGTTAATTTGCCACATCGAAAAATTAATGTACCACAGAAAATTGGTCAGTGTTGGGGATGAAGACCGAAGTTCACTGTCCCACCAACGTTGGCATGTTTTGGTCGTTGCTAATATATATGTTAAGCTAAATTAGGGAGTCCAAAAATCGTGTACCCCACAATTTGGTAAACACACAGTACACACGACCATGGACGCCATATGGTAAGCAAG
The DNA here is from genome assembly GCA_019359835.1 of Pharus latifolius. NCBI lineage: Eukaryota > Viridiplantae > Streptophyta > Magnoliopsida > Poales > Poaceae > Pharus > Pharus latifolius. Next base: position 66,863,112 of record CM033320.1, on the reverse strand, counting down.
TGCTGCTTAAATCCAAAGTACAAACAACTCTCTCAACACACGCACACACCAAACCAAAAAGTTGAGCCACAAATTTGTTTTTTTTTTGCAAGATCGCACTTTAAATATTGCTTTTTGGGTCACCAAAAAATACTTTTTTTCCATCCCCATTTCGACATCAAGTACGTATTCTCCTCCCCATTATTACATCACGTACAACCTACTGTTTTTTTTTGTTTATAGCCAAACAAGCAAGATGGGCTTGTTTTTTAAAAAAAATTATTTTCATAAATGATAGTATCTATTCTATTGGGCATCACTATCCTCACATTCAAACACATACTAACATTAGATCCTAATAAAATACATATATGAAAATAAAAGAATCAGAAATTAAAACTAGGACATTCTTCTACACATACATACTCACATATATTTCAGTGAAGTGAGGCAGGTCCTTGGGGTAAGCTAATTCTTGTGGTGGAAACGAGGGATGGTAGGCATGCTATGATATTTTTTCTTTTAATTTGGCATGACCCTGTCCTAGTTTGTCGAACCACAATATTGTTCATCATCCATTATCCCGTCTTGATCATCGCCATGTGGTAGTGATCAATGTAATGTGATACTGGCCATGGTTGGTTAGAGGCTGGTCCTTTTTTTTTCGCCTTGATAGTTGTTGAACCATGAATGAATGTTTTGTACAACTCTGGACCATGTTTCGGTATTGCTTGAGAGGTAATGTGGTCGACGACTATATTAGTCGTAAAAGGTGTTTTCTTTTTACGTATTATTATTTGTTTTCTTCTCTATAATCAATAGGATTTTATGATAATTAAGTATTTTGATCTACATTTTATAAAAAAACACAAACAAACACATAAAAGAAACAGGATAATAACACTCCTTACCTAAGATAGAGCTGCAACACACACCGTTTCGCCCGAGGCAGTAGCACTTGGGCTGGGCTGTGATGTAAAAAGATAGGCTAGGGTTATGAATATAAAACAAGGCCTTTTTGATAGGAAGATTCATCAGATGTTCTTTTCACTCCGGTGGGCCCAAATATCTGCCATGATGAGAGCCCAATTGTCCAACCCTTGCTCGATTTCACGGCCCATCAACAAATACTATCTAGCTGGCGATGCTGGAGGGTCCATCACCATCCATTATGCGGCCCCCTTCTCCCCTCCTTCGGTGATGATGCCTCCAATCAGCCTCGTAAAAAATTTATGCCACGGACATTTGACATTATTGATGTTTGGTTTTTCTGATGAACAGCTATTATTTTTTTTATTTTTTTTGTATCTCTTTATTATTGCTCAAATCTCTCTTCTTATATTTAATTTCTTAAGATTCACTTAATTCCTGTTTAATTTTTTCAATAATGATAACTCGATGACACGGCGGTGGTGTTGCCTGTCGTGAATCACAGTCACGTCACATCCACAATATTTCTTGCTTTCACTTCCCTATTTTCTTTCAAATTAATCTCCTTGTCAGTGAGAGTCAGTCCAGGGTCCCAGCCTTGTCATTTAAGCATTTGATGCAGGAGCACAGTTGATGGCATCACATTTCATCCTTGCACAGCATTTGTCTTTTCAAACTCTATTGCTCAGCTATTTTCAAGTCAGCCCCTGGGATTTTTTTAAAATTTAGAAAGGGGAGTTTCTTTTATTATGTTCTAGTTGTAAATATAGGTTAAAAATCTATAAACATATGTATAGGTGATATTTGCTCATTCATGAAAAATTTCTTTATATTTAAACCCATATTACACTTTAGTCCTTGTATTTTCATAAATTTTCAAAAGAAGCCTTACTTGAGTGTTTTAATAGATAAACAAAGTTACCAAAGTGCCCTTAATTTTGTACTAAAATAATAGGGAATGGAACCCTATTGCCTTTTTCAGATAAGCCCTTTTCATTTTAAACCCTAAAATTTTATAGATCGCATACAATACTTGCATGGTTGTTATGCCATGCCATTTGCACTAGAACAACAGTGAATTGACAATTTTGCCCTTGATTCATGCATTTCCACCTAGCATTGCAATGCCACCTCATGCATAAAGATGTCTATAAGTTAAAACTTAGCATCAAACACATACACATGAGCATACAGACATATACACCAAGTTCTAGCTCATTTGCATGCATGTGTGTGTGTGTGTGTGTGTCCAGTCAAAGGGCATTCTAGTGCAGTCAGCAGTGTTCTCGGGAAGTTCGCCGTGTTGCCGGCGAGCCCAACCTTGTCAACCATGCTGTCAGCACCTCACTGGTCACCGCCGTCCAGTTGCTCCAGCGAGATAGCCACCAGAGCGGTGTTCCCACCAATGCTAGTCTTTTCGGCCGTCTTGGCCTCGCCGTCGCTAGGCAGCCGTGGCCGCTCGCCGCAGGCCATTCTTGCATCACCATCTTCCCCTTTTGTCTCTAGTTGCTCTCAGTCAAGTATCATCGTCCTCGGCGAGCTCTCGCCGCAGTTCGCCGAGCGTGCCCTTGCGTACGGTGAAGTGATCGTCGTCATCAATTCCGACCATCTCCGGCCGATCCCCCTCGGTTTCACCAAATTGAAGGCTTCCTTATCGTCATCGAGTTTGCTGCCGGCCTTCTCGCCATGCCAGTTAGGTTGGTACCGGTGACAGGGGCCATTTCCTCTGTTTTTGCAAGGACGCACCGTTGCGCGCCATCTCGGTGAAGTCGCCACCGGGATCTTCGTCGCCATTGTGATCCTTGTGCCCTAGGCATGACGTCGGGTCCTAACGACGGCATTGTCTTCGTCGCCGTTGCCGTTCTAGCCGTCGGCCCCTTCAAGCCGTGCTCATTAGCACCGTTCAAGCCGTGTTCAAGCCGTCGAGTTCCCTTGGTCCATCTCACTCGAGTTTTGGTTTAATACTTTGCTAATCAACTCAACTTGCTTAGGGTTTATTATGAAAGAGATGGTTTCTTTAGTCACATGGACCTACCTTTCACAGTTCTCCACTAATCCTCCAGTAATTATCGCTCACTCTAACCCGTGGCCTCCCATGACAATTGTGCAGATGTGCACAGGTGTGAGTGTTGGTACACTCACTCGAGCCTGGTCTCTGGACATATCAGAATAGTTAAGACTACAAACATATTACTCTTATCGGCTTAAAAACTTGGTTTGGCAACCTCTTGCAGATCCAGTTTAGAGTAGCCCCACGGTTGATATATACAACTCTTTACTGGTATCCCATTTGGGTCGTGGCCAAGGCCAACCAGGGTTGGCTCAAAGCGAGTTGCATCTTGACTAGTGCTAACCGTGGTCTTTGGAGTGTCCAAATTCAGTTTTTTTTTCTTTTGTGTCATTCTGTGCAATTTTCTCGTTGGAACCTAAATCTAGAGTTTGATCAGAGTTTGTGCTTGTTTGAAGACCCAAATCTGTAGGAATCTTAGTGTTCGAATCTCAAACCTACCCTTGCCAAGCCAATCTGTTAGTTTAGACTCAAATTGCATTTCATCTTTACATTTGTACTATATTGCAGCATAAAATATTTTCTAGTGATTGATTGTTGTGTTTTTAAATTATTGTGATTAGGTGTTGAGCTTCCAAGCAGCAACCGGCTAAATATGTTCCAGAAGACTGTCTATGGAGGTCGAGATCATGATCTGATCCATAATTTACAACTCATGTATAGTTTTGAAATATATTATTCATGCTATTTGATAATGATGGTTAAGTTGGAATGAAATTGCCCAGTTAGCAACCCATGTTGTTTGGCCATCCTTCAATTGTTAAACCATATGTTATGTATCCTTGAAGTCATAGGTGTAGATAGAAGAATCTAGTAGTATAATTTATTTAATATTGCAATTTAAGTAAATAATAATAAGTAAATGGATATTTGGAAAGCAAAGTATATCTTCAAAATGTTGTTGGAAATTTTAAGTTAAGGATATGGACGGTGAGCTTGAGAAAGCTAATGGATGTTTGATGCATGTTGGGACGATGGGATTATGGGATTGACCCTCACTTATATTTATAAAGACTAAACAATTGTATCATATTTTTAGTGAAATAAAAAAAATATACTAGTCATAATCTCGGTATTGGATGGGTATGATCTAATATCTCTGCTAAGTATTTAACTCATCTCTAAAAGTTTCTTATCAAATGAATAAATGATTAAACCCCTTCATTGACCCACTACTTGGTTAAGAGTTAAGCTCTTTCGTGGATCATTGGAGGAGTGGTGGTGGGGATATGATCGGTCACAATGATACTTGGATTTATCTAACTAGTGGTTGTCCTTTATCGGATAGAGTTAAAGTTGTAAGGTATAGTGAGTAGTGTATTATCTTGAGTTCAAATACATATAGAACTATTGTATGTATATGCTTGCATATAATAAATTGAAGTCTTATGAGAAAATAGTACACTTTCATAGAATTTTAAAAAATATTTAAGTACTCTGTATTCTGGGTTCATGGGGTTGTGGTGAATTTAATTCATGTTTTGTGATGCAAGTAGTGTTTTAAACGAATTATGCTATTTTGGTTAATCTGTTGTGCAATCATGCTTAATGATCCATTTTTCTCTAAAAGTGGTAAATATGGTACCTTTGATAAACGCTTTCGTGATTTCCTGATTATGCAAATAAAGTTTCCATCTTCTTGCTTATTATGTGTTTTTAGGGAGTATTTAATCTTACACTGTTTCTATGAACCTTCCATAATGATTTCTCTGAGCATAATATGTAATTGCATTTGAGTATACGTGGTTTGTTGAGTATTTTGTGCTCATTCTTGCAATCTGTGATTTAGTGGAGGAGAGTGTAATCCTTCAAAGATGATTCTAAATTCTTTGAAGAGCGGTGTTGGATCCCATTTTTTAAGGTCTCTTACCACAGTTAAGTTTGACTTTGGACAAGTAGTTAGCTGCGTTAGTGTTTTGTTAAAACTCTAAACTCTACTTCAGGTTTGTCGGACATTATTGTAAATTAAGACACTAATGTCAGTATTATGTATCCAAAGATTAAACTGTTTCAGTTTCTGAAATCTAGTTATGTAAGAGTTGTGATTGTGATATGTATTTTTGTATGCAACTGTGATCTTTGCTCAATAAAGTTGGGTTTGTGTTATGGGTAGATCCCCTGACATAGTGACATAGTGACAACCGATGGGAAGATGGGCGATGGAAGGACGATAGTTATTGCAGCAAGGGATTAAGAGAAAGAGGAGGGTTAAGAAAAAGTGTGGGGCAAAAGGTGGACAAAGATTAAATCTAGATTTTAATGTGTGATATAGATAATATAAATTTTTAAAGAAAAATTATTATTTCACCCTAGATAGCGCTTGATGTATTATCAATACAATTAAAATTTTGTTTGAGCTTTATTTCTTTTGTATTATTGTCTCTTCTTTCCCTCCTATTCTTAATTTTTTGATCAAACCTTGTTGTTATTAGTATCAAAAATAGCAGCTGAGAAATGAAGATAAGGACAAGAAATAGAATTAAAGAAAACATAGATATAATTCTATCGTTAACACATGAATTCTATATATCCATGTCCATGATGCTCACGGCTGATCGAACAGAGGGAGAAGTTTGAAGCGTAAAGAAAAATGCAAAATGCAAAATGCTATATTATAAAAAAAATTCCAGATGGTATCGTGGATTTGAAATAAAAGTGAGTTGGGTGTTAGGCCTAAATTCTAATTGAGTCCTCATTTATTCGTACTAGATTGCAGATCACTAGTAGTCAATTTTAGAAGAGAAGACATGCAAGAGTTGGTACTTAACAATGGAGATGAAGTGCACAGTGATTTGACACCTCTAGGGTGTGTTTGGTTTGAGAAATGAACTCATGTTAAAATAGGTTAATTTATTTTGGATGATTTCACCATAGATATGGTCATCTTATTAACTTCTTTGGTTTGAAGAATTAAATGATCTAATATCTTGTTTTGTTTTTGAGACGAAATAATCTAATTTAAGAAATCAAAGCTAAGATCATGAATTGTGCATATCAGCAAATATACCAGAAAATCTGACAAAAATCACAAAAATCAAACCATACACCAATATATGAAATGTAAACCAAGCTCATGTTTTTTTTAAGCCACTCGCAGAGATGACAAAAATCACAGAAGACATGCCAAAATTTCAGCAAATATACTGGATCTAAGGTCATACTGTCAACCACTGTCAAAGGTCAGAGAAGGATCCACAAGCTAGCGTGACAAAATGGAAAGATTAGAAGCTATTACATGATTAATAAATTATGTTGTGTTGAGCTGAATAAGTTATGACATATAAAAATAACTACAGCCAGTAGAATTTAAGATATGATTAGAGATATGCTAAATTGTATAGTTTATGAGTTGCGGAACAAATAGACTTAGCAAAATTTAATATGATAGAATTACACATCAGATGTTGGTAAACATTTATTTATTATAAACGAGTTTATGTGACAAATATGTCCATATAATTGTTTTGTTCAATAAACGGACTAAGTTTGAGTTTACTTGTTTAACTCTTTGACACTATGTGACACGACATGAACAAACGTATTACACAGGTTGATAGTTCTATTGGTAGCACAGTATGATTGCATTTAGCGGTAGGATATGGCAAGATATGATAACTATAGAAGATATTTTTTATTATATTAATGCTAAGTAGAGTTCTTAAAATACTTGCAACACAAGGTCAAAAATAGACTAGAAATTGCCAAGCCTGACTAGTCCAAAGTGGTTTCCGAGCCACATATTTTGTTGAAATATCTTTTTTCCTTGTAATAATTAAATAAAAATCCTTGTCATGGATAGCAACTTGTCTATTGCCTGATACCAGTAGCATGGCAAGCTGGAACACACAAATGTCTTTTTATTGCGTTTCCCTTGGACACGTACTCTTTCTTGTGTTGGATTGACAGATACATCACCCCATGACAGCGTCCTAATACATATTAATCAAGTAATAATACAAGATGGAGACAAGAATGACAAGCCTGTAAGTGGACAAGACCGAAGAAGAGCCCACAGCAAGTGATCGATTCGATGCAAAGTTAACGTCTACACAACTAATGGTGGCCATGCAATGTTTGGGCGCCAAAAAAAATCAACGGAAAGATTTCTATGAGGCAGACATGTAAGAATCTTTAGAAAACTCACAATATTTTCTATTTTGAGTTTATCCGAACGATTGGATAATTTCTAAAATCTTCCCACAAAACTTTAAAGACATGTTTGAAACCATCGTATTTGACTCATGCATATAATATTTATATAGATTAAATTTGAGATAATAGTTTGATTAAACCGGTTGTATCCCTTCCGCAGCTCCATTATTGAAATTTTTTTTATCAATACTCATTGGCCTAAATAGTGAGTAAGAAGTTTTCTATTATTTTTTTTTTCATTTGGTCAGTTTAAACTTATAGATACATAAGATGAAATCAAGCACTTAATTTATTTAGTACTTATTCCATGAAACTTATGATTCTTTTGAACTAGAAGTTTTGATTTATTAGAGATATCTAAACTCAACCAAACATATTTTTAGCATCGCTCTGGCTACTACCGACCATTTTCGGTTGCACATCTGAGCATATTGGAGTAACTGGCAAATTGTACAAACGGTAAGATTACAATAATATGATAAGTTTTATTCGATGCTCTGACTTTAGTCTAGTTTACGACTTCAACTTTTCAAAGAAAAAAAATCCATCAACTTTGGATCTAGTGGAAAAAAGTTCTCTATGTCACAATGAGTCTAGATTCATATGCTAATGTATATCAACATGTGCAAAAGTAGTCAGCCTGATGGCCAGATCTAGTCTAGTCTAAATTCGATCTAAGCGCAATGTTCATGGGTCAAACCAAATTTTGAATTTGAGACTTAATGGCCAACTCAGGCTGGGTCGTGTTGAGTCCGACTCAACTAAGATCCAGTTACATTTTCTAGTGTAAAATTCATCAAGTTAGATCAATTCAACTACTCATGAGGTTCAAATTGACTTCCATAATGCCAGGTTTGGACAGAGCCCATCTAACCCGAATAGACTTAGACTTTTGCGCAGTCTAGCCCAAGCCCTGCCTAGCTCCATAGGGCTAGTGTGTAGGAGCTCTTTTTATTTAGAGTAAATTGTGCTTCAGGTCTCTAAACTTGTACAGTCATATCATTTAGGTTCATAAACTTAAAATTTAGTTTGACATGTCTCTAAACTTGTTCAGTCATTTCATTTAGACCCATATATCATTTAAACTAACACAAAATGATGTAACTTCGTGCCATAGTACTTCTAATTTGACGTGGCATACCACATCAATTTTTCTAGTATAATGTTGTGTTACATGGCATGTCACGTTAGCTTCTTAATGAAATGAAAATTGAAAATATGGCATAAATTTGCTTAAGTACATAAAATTTAGTATAAAAGATCTGATAAAAGTTCACAAATAAACACACATGCCACTAAAATGCAAAGTTTTCATTTAATTTCAATTCTTAATTGACTAAATGATAAATTTGACTAATGTAGACAAATTAAAGGACTAAATTGATTAAGGAAGACAAGTTTAGAAGTTTGTTAAGTTAAATTTCAAGTTTAGGGACATAAATGACACAACAACACATTTTTAAAGATCTAGAGCACAATTTACTCTTTTCTTTAAAAAGTAATTTCACAATTAGTTCCTACTATAGTACAAGAAGTGCAATTTTATCCTTTTTTTTTATTTTGCACTAGAAATCCCATGTTATAGACAAGAATTGCAATCGAGTATTTATTTACTAAATTTCATACTTGATGTTAATAGAAAATATTCTAAAAACTATTAAAACCTAATAAACATGTGTGTCTGTCATAATTCTATTATTGCGCCATTTTTCATTGTTTTCTAAGGTCATGTGATGAACAAGTTGACAGGTTGGGAGTGTGACCTTGGGCAAATCATATGAGCTAGATAGATATAAGTTAGAGATCAAAGATAAATATTAACACTCTATTTGGATCCTAAGAATTAGGTATGAAATTTAGGAATTGGAATTCAATTCCAAAATTCTTGTGTTTGACTGCACATTAGGAATTGAATTAGTAATTCCACATCCAATTCCAAAGAATTCAATTATAACTACAAATGAGCTAGACTAATTCCTACCTCTACCCAAGAGTTCGATGTAAGTCGTTTGTTTCATCTTTCATAAAGCTATTTGAAATTTAAATTAAAAATTTGAATTTGGATTTGATTTCTAAATACAATTTTTTTAAAAAAACTTATATTCAAATTTGAAGTTTAAATTTTTGAAATTTGAATTTCAAATCTCAAAGTTGAATTTTGAATTTGTAATTTTGAATGTAAAGTTGATTTTGAAATTTCAAATTTGTAATTCAAATTTTGACTTTTGAATTTCAAATTTTAAAAAAATTCAAAACTCAGAATTTCAAGCTCAAATTCGAAATAAATAATCCATAATTGAAAATTCAATTTCACATTCGATTTAAAATTTATAATTTCAAAAGAAAATTTAAGTTTTAAATTGGAAAATCTAAATTTCAAATTTCAAAAGTCATATTTGAAATTTGAGGTTGAAATTTCCCTAATGTATGCATGAAATTGGGACAATTTCATTTAATTCCAACTAATGATCATCTAAGCAATATTTGAAATTAGGTAAATTCTGGTCCATTTCAATTCCATTGGAAATAAAATTAGAATTGAATTTCACATTTTAATTCCAATTCTTGGGATCGAAACTGGACTAAGAGATTTTGTTTATTTTGATATTGAATTGGTTGTCTAAAGTTTCAATTAGTATTGTAATTGTTGGGCATATTATATTGTGATATTTTGTTTGATCTAAGAATCTTTAATCGCTAAATTTGATTTGCTAAGCTAGATGTGTGTATTTGCGTCCGTTCTATTCTTACGCCAAGTGGTATTGTTGATTACTTAATTTTTGATACTTTTTTAAGTGTTCTCTATGTAACATCATTAGAGAAATTTAATAAATGAGGACTTAATTGTAATTTTTGAGCAAAATATGAGATTTCAAGTACAAAATTGATAGAAATTAAGTAATATTGAAATTCTTGTATTTTAGTGTGGGCTAATAATGAAATTTACTCTTTATTTAAAAATAAAAGTGTACCAAAATTAAACTTGAGACCATAGGTAGAGGAGGAGAACAGTATCTTTTTCTAATGACTTCGACCTCAATCCCCCACCTAAATTAATGGCCTATAAGAGTAGAGGTTGCTCTATCTCTCCTCACTCTCTTGTGTGTGCTCTCTCCTCCTCTCTGTGGCGTACATGGTAACTTGTAATGAGTTGTTTCGAGTAGCAGTTGATAGTACCTGTAGAGAGTAGCAAGAGGAGAGATCTAGGATGGAGGTGTTCATCCACGAGGACTACGTGAAGAAGCGGAGGGAGCAGAGGACGATGTCGAGGAGGCATGTGGTCATGGAGATCCAGACGGAGAAGTTACAGCGTCGGACGCTTCAGGAGAGTCCAAGAGAACCAACTCATCACCACCTTCTCACGCCAACTTGTTCCGCGTCGCCGTCCACCGTTGGATCGCCGTCGACGGCGCCGTACGCCGCGTCGGATGCAGGTCATCACCATGTAGCCGCTTTGGCTGGTCATCTCTTTGATCACCTCAAGCCGTATTAGTTGTATGTACTGTTGAGTCTATGATATATCTCTCGAGTCATGTTCATGTTAGTTCTCGTTACTTCATGTATTAGTCATGTACTTCTATCCTTCGTGTATGTATCAGGTGTTCCACGTACGGCACAAATTATAACAGAAATATCATTTGCTTCGTCGATCCTTAAAATAAATAAACAAAAAAAAGGTAAGCAAATTCCGAGGTTGAGTTAAAAAAGAAAATCCAAAAAACATCTATCTATCTATCTTCATATTAGTTGTTTTATGTTTTTTTAATGTGTGGATGGACTAAAGATTGTTGACTTCTGCGATCCTGATCTATTACAGTTGTATAGCAATTGTATATATCCACAAATCATCCGATCAATAATCACGGCTCATGGTTCTAATCACCTGGAAAAAATACATAAGCATTTTTTTTATATTTTAGATTATGTTTTGATTTGAATCATCTGATATATGATCGAATAATTCATTGGAGTCTTAGTTAAGATTACAATAGATTCAAGTGTCGGTTTCTATGATAATATAATAATAATAAAACTAGCATGATAATTATTTGTTTGCATATGATGGAATTGTCACTGAAATACATATATCATTTAATCAAGATTTGAACCGGTAAGATTTGTACACAAGAAAAATTTCACTCAAAAGTTCACCAGGACTTTGATGATCACCGAGATACGTTTGGCAAACACATTACTCAATACAGTCGATTTCCTCGTGGTGTTCCCACTCACTCAATTTGATTTTGCCGTGTAAACTCCAGGAGATTTCAATCCATTGTAACTCACATTTTTTTTCCTTTTTTATATTTATCTTATTGTCTTATAAGAAGGATAAAGCTGTTGTAGCTTCACCGGAACTCAGAAGTGGTTACTTTCTTATATTGTAGGAACGCATCAAGAACCAACAATGTCCATTTCCCTGAGCTCTCAGCCTATTCTTTTACTTTGATGCCATTTGATTGGAACTATAATTATCATCTCAATAGATTTTAGAATACATTAGAGTTAGAATTAGAACGTGTAAATATAAAATGTATTTGATTCAACTATTCAAGTGCAAAATAAAATTAGGTGGGATGATTTTGAAATATATCCCACCTAATTGTATTTGGAGATGCATGTGTGGCATTTTGTTCAAAATCATAATTGTAATTGTAATGTATTTAAAATATATTGTAGTTGGGTGTAAAATTAGTAAATACAAAATACATTTTATTAAAGTAAGGAATGTAATAAAGTGTCATGATTTTGAAATATATGGAGATAAGATGTATTGGAATGTATTTTGAATATTAGTATTGTAATTACTGAGTTGTCTAACAAAACATTAAGCAATATATTCTCATTACATATAGTCAGGATATAGAGCAAACTTCATGAATCAAACACCACCACAATGTTGTTTAAATATGAGTATTATGATTATGAAATGGTCAAATCAAACAATAAGCAATGTATTCCCATTATGCATCGTTAGAAACATGGAGTAAAATTTATGAACCAACTGATATGAGATGTATCTCGAATATAAAAACTGTGATTATAGGGTGTTCTAACCAAATAACAAATAATATATCTCTATTCTATATAATTAAAATAAGGAGCAAAATTCACCGATAAGCAAGCTTGTAGTTGGTTAATATCCTCATAATAATCCATTGTACAGGGTAACTTATTTTAATGGTTGCTTGTTTCCCGTGTGATAGCTAGGAAGCATTTGTGTTCTTTGAGCAAATAGCGTACATGTGTTTTGTAGAAAGCAAACTATAGCGACTTTTTTGTACTCTTAAGATGGTGCACTGGTCTATGTGACCCTCACTACATAAAAACTAGACAACTATTTCAATATTTGATCCACTCACTGGACTACAGATTTGTAGTCAAATTAGGAAGTCAAAGGGAAATCGGACTTTTAATCTTCACCATATACAAGTTCTGGTGCCATCTGTTTAACAGACAAATTTAAATCAAATCTTATCTATACCATCTACCTTTCATTAATACAAATTGCAAATAAATTTTATTTATAAATACAATCACTACTACTAATTTACACTACTACCACGTAAAGTGAGCATGTGGGTTTAAATTCTGATAATCTCTATTTTATTGGGTGTTTAATTGGGATATTTATGTTGACATATGTTTAAGATGGATTGAATGTTTTGTCGACATAACAGATAATACCATTTGTTTGGGCAGATGTAAAAAAAAAACTGTATACAGCTCTCAAATTAAGGAGCAATATTATACTTGCCCGAAAAGAAAAATTATGTCATCTCAAACCTATGTAATATGTAGTGGATAACAGCCCATCCAAACAAATAAATCCAAGGCCGACAATGGCGAGGCCCATTAGGCTATCTAACCATATAAAATTGAAGCAACAAAAAGAGAAGCATATTTTTGTTTTCTTTTCTTCCCAAATCAACACTCTTATCTAAAATCCCCAAACACCCCGAGCTCATCCCAAAGGATCGACGAGACGACATGGGCGGCGGCGGCGGAGGCGGCGGTGGGGACGGCGACGGGTGGGCCGAGCAGGAGCAGGGAAACGGCAGCCGCGGCGGCGGCGGCGGTGGTGGGGAGGCGAAGCGGTCGGAGATCTACACGTACGAGGCAGGGTGGCACATCTACGGCATGAATTGGAGCGTGCGGCGCGACAAGAAGTACCGGCTCGCCATCGCCAGCCTCCTGGAGCAGCTGGTGAACCGCGTGGAGGTGGTGCAGCTCGACGAGTCCTCCGGCGACATCGCCCCCACCCTCGCCTTCGACCACCCCTTCCCCCCCACCAAGACTATGTTCCTCCCCGATCCCCACGCGCTCCGCCCCGACCTCCTCGCCACCTCCGCCGACCTCCTCCGCATCTGGCGCATCACCTCCCCGGACGACGACGACGCCGCCGCCACCACCAACAACACCAACGCCAACTCCACCGCGGCCCGATGCAACGGCGTCGTGGGCCAGCCGGGCGTCGAGCTGCGCTGCGAGCTCAACGGCAACCGCAACAGCGACTACTGCGGCCCGCTGACCTCCTTCGACTGGAATGACGCCGACCCGCGCCGCATCGGCACTTCCTCCATCGACACCACCTGTACCATTTGGGACGTTGAGCGTGAAGCAGTTGATACCCAGCTCATCGCACATGACAAGGAGGTCTATGACATCGCGTGGGGTGGTGCCGGGGTGTTTGCCTCTGTCTCGGCGGATGGCTCTGTCCGCGTGTTCGATCTCCGGGACAAGGAGCATTCTACCATTATCTATGAGTCTGGGTCCGGTGGGTCCAATGCTGCTTCAGGGGATGGTGCGGCTGTGTCGCCGACTCCGCTTGTTAGGTTGGGATGGAACAAGCAGGACCCGAGGTATATGGCGACTATCATCATGGACAGCCCCAAGGTGGTTGTCCTTGACATCCGCTACCCGACACTACCGGTGGTTGAGCTCCACCGCCACCATGCACCGGTCAATGCCATCGCTTGGGCGCCACACTCTTCTTGCCACATTTGCACTGCCGGAGATGATGCACAGGCTCTGATATGGGATTTGTCGTCCATGGGCACCGGTAGCAGTGGCAGTGGCAATGGGAATGGAAATGCTGCAGCAGCCGCAGCAGCAGAGGGCGGTCTTGACCCAATACTTGCGTACACAGCAGGGGCAGAGATTGAGCAGCTGCAGTGGTCAGCAACACAGCCTGATTGGGTTGCCATTGCATTCTCCAATAAGCTGCAGATCCTCAGGGTCTGATTTCTTGATTTTACCAATGTCGATGTTGGGATATAAATGAGCAAAGGAAGCAATCATAAGCGATGAGGGGCAATAGGAGGAGATTCATATTGCAACTGCATGAGTATTCTTGTTTATGCTGTGTGAAATTGATACCTGCGGTTGGTTGGTCCTAGAGATAGGACAGATGGATTTGCTAGTTAGAAGCGGTAATTGGTAATGGACTGGACTGATAGAGTAATTGGTTTTTTTAGTGTTAGTGTCAGTGTCAATGAAGATGTGAACTATAGTTTAATTGCTCTTTTGAGTTAGCATGTGCTACTTATTAGTGTTTAGGTTTACATCTCTTGTTGCAAACTGGTAATAACCGGACATGCTCTTATAAGTTATGAGTAAGTCATATCCTAGTTTGTGTATGTCAATGTTGTTTCAATTCTATGGTGTGTGCCATTTTTTTTTTTATTGAGATGGGAGAGGCAAATTGTTATTGACTTGTACATTTCAACATGTTTATTTCTAGGCTTCTGGTTTATTTTGCATCGCACTTCTACCTCGTTCTTCATTGTTTGCCACTAGTAGGTTTACCTCCAGTAATTTAGGGTACCACTTGCTGATATGGGTGATTTGATTTACTTTGAACCTTGTATGCATGTTTGATTCACTGTTACAAGGTTTTGTTGTTGAAAGGGAAAAATGGACAGCTTATGGTTTCAAGAGTAATGACTTGATACAGTTGTGTGTGTGAATCATTCTTTCGTCTGAAGTGAGATTTTAGTTTTCTTTTAGTGGTTGCTTTCTTATGTTTTTTGATAATTTTGCAGCAAGATATCATTGGACAAAATATTAGATGGCATATATTCTTCATTGTGTATTTCCATTCCTGTCATCAGGGTAGTGCGTATATAAAATCAGCCATGCAAAATCAGCCCTTTAACCTTACATTGATTAGCTTATGACATCTAAGGGAGCACTGAAATATGAAAATCTACTCATGCGAATAGTAAATTCATGTCTTGTCGATCTGGAATTTGTCTATTGTAATCATTCTGTTTATAACAATTATACTTTTTGGAATAAATGCAATGTGCTAACTTTTAAGCATCATGGAACAGCAGTGGGATTGTAGGCTTAACCTTTGGATTATCTATTGCACACACCAATCTTTCTGTGTTTTCAGGGGTGGAACCTGTGATGGTACCAGGTTCGTTCTTGAAGGGCTTGAAGTGTTCTATGACCTCCTTCAACAGTGCAGTATGTTCCTTGTTCAAATTATATTCAATTCATCAGCTCTTCATCGTTAGCTTGCTCAAACTGATCATATAAAGAAGAAATTGCCTGAGTATTGAATTATTTGTTATGTTGTATGCGCATATCAGTCTGTTTCATGACACCGATGCTGCAGCCTGTAGTCCTGTATCTGAAGCATATTTCACTATAGTCGTGTATTTCTGAAGTTGTATCGGCAGCTTGTATAGAAAAAATAATTTCCAGTATCAGCATTTCTTCTACCAATTAGGAACACAAAATGCCTTTGCTAGGCCATTTGAAATGCTAGGCAAATTAGATGTATGGAGAGCATCATATTAACCTAGAAAGCAAATGTTGCTGGAATCAGCTTGGGCGAAAAGAATTTCTCTGATCTGAGTAGTTTAGAGATTTCAATGAGCAAGATTTGACAACACATCCCTCATGTCAAATGCCAGCCTAGGAGCTGAGCTTTCAAGCTTTCCTAAACAATGCCTTGTCAGTGCTACTGTGCTAATCAGATTCGGATGTTCCATCAGTGTCCAATTCCGTATCTTGTTAGGTCTAGAAGATTCTTCCTGGCCCAGCAGCATCTCTGCATAAATCCTCTCTTCTTGCTTTCTCTGGGGGAGTATAATCTGATAGCTCAATCTATCTAGCACCCATCTCATCAGTATCTTCAAAAAAGTCTACAAGACTATTGCTCTGCTCGGTACACTTCTCCGCGCATGTCTCCGGCAAACGCTAACAATGATGATGCCGTGCTCGACAAATTGCACAATGTTAGACCGCCTTTCACATCCCAATTGGCTGGTTAAGATGACAGGAAATGCACGTCTCTTAACTTTTCTCAGCAACTCGATAAGCAGTTCGGTGTCTCTTGAATCTTTATCGTGGCCGTCGGCATTCTGAAACACCTCTTTCTTTCGACTAAATTTCATCATGTTTAGGTTTCTGTAGTTTGCTAAACCATTTCACTTAGTTCTATTTATCATTTAAACTAATAGAAAATGATATAACATCATGATATAATCCTTCTAAACTAACATGACATGTCACAATTTTTCTAACATAGTATGCCACGTGGGTGATAATGTGAACTGATGTAGTATTATTTTGATTAAATAGTTATAGATTTGTAGGAGTTTGGGATCAAATTAATGAAGTGAGACAAATTTAGTACCTTGTCGAATTAATTTTTAAGTTTAGAGATTCAAAGATACAACAATTCAGAGACTGATAGTGCGGTTTATTTTGTTTTTTTCCATTCAAGCTAATAAGAACACAGAGAAGGAAGCGATCGAGTCCTATCACCAATGCCTTAATAATTCAACGCATTTTTTTTTTACAAAACTGTGTCATTATCTCCGATTCAATGATTCGTATGGCATTTTTTTTTCTTGGAAAAAAGATTTGAGAGTTGTCATGTAGAACTGCATTGAGAATTTAGATCCACTTGTTGATTGTTGAGCTAGCTGATCTATCATTAGAAGCTGAGCACAAATATTTATATTGGATCACATAATATCTGATATAAATCACAATTATATCTATAAATTTGAAAATATCAAAAGTAAATTTTATGTTTATTACGTGACACAGGATGTTAAAGAATTTTCTTTTTCTGTCATTATTTGGAAAGTTGCACTCATGTTGCAATTTTTTTTAATTAGTCATAATTCAAACAGGGTAAATGAATTTCTTGGTTTCTATTTTGCTTGTAAGCCCATTTTTATATCCCTTTGCTTTCAAAATAGTCAAATTGGTCATTCTATTTTATTACTTAGGTCAAAATAGTTCTTTTGATTAAAAATATAATTAAAAATATGAAATAATGTGTGTGTGCTAAATGAAAAGACAGATAAGATGGTACACCAGCTAAATTTTTGGGATCAAATAATTTGTCAAAGATTGAAATTGCAAGAACTTATTTTTGAATCACTTCGTCAAAAGATTGGTGGTGACACATGAGACTAGATGCTTTGAATGCGCATCTTGAAAGGTGTTAGTTCACCGCATCAATATATACACATACATTATAATTTTAAATTGAATTTTCAATCAAAAAACCATGTTGACCAAGTTCATAAAATAACTTAAATAGAAAAACTAAAATGAATTTTCAAGTACAAGGAGCAAAATGCTATTTATCCTAATTCAACTATAGAAAGGATGGGACCATCTCTCTCTCTCTCTCTTGGAGAGTATTGTTCCACGAAGTTGCACCTTAGCAAAAATACCAATGCGAGTCTGTTTAGTCCCTATGGGTTGATCCCTTTGAGCCCACAAATAGGATAATAAACCTATCACTTGTTTGATGTAGGATGGATTGTAAAATGCGATCGAGGAGTAGAATTTTAATTGACTAAAATATCCTATGTTCTTAAAAAAATGTTATTTTAATTTCATACACAGTTTCTAAGAAATACAGTAAAATTATATATCTATCCCTTAATTGTAATTAATGTGATATATTTGTTGTTTACATATAAACAATTACTCCCTCCAATTTCTAATACATATCGTTTTAACTTTCTAATTTTATTTTCAAATACAAATTGTTTTACAATTTTGAAACATATTTATACATTAGTTTCCTATACCTTTCATTTAATATTTTTGAAAAGATAAATATATGATTTGGAAACTTGAATGGAATACTAATAAAGTATATTAAAATGAGACTATTCATATCTTGTTTGTTCTGTTAGATACCAAAGTGACATATTTAGAAATAGATGAAGTAATAATTATGATGATATTTTTGAAAGATGATGTCATATTTAACCTTGAAAACACATAATGGTATTTCTCTTGTATAAATTTTGGTCTCTAAAATGGAATTCTTTTAGATACAACGAGAATAGAATTATAGAATGGGATTTAATTTGAAACAATGTGATGGTAATTTTTTCTCTATTCCTAATTCCAAGCTCTAAACCACCGTAGCGTGATGGTAATTTTTCCTCTATTCTTGGTTCCAAGCTCTAAACCACCCTCCCATAAAAGACTAAATTGGTAGGATATGAGATTATTTATTCCCATTTCTAATTTTTTTTATTCTCATACTCACTAAACAAGTATTACAGTAGATCATTACCGACCTCCTATTCCCAATCCCAAATTTCATATATCACAAACAAATAATGGATTTTAAAATAAATCACAAAGCAAATCCCACCTTATAAATCCCATCTCTCAACTCTGCCGAATTCCAATTACATTGCTACCAAACGCCCTTACTCTTGAAGAGAAATAGAATTGGATTCGCTACCGTCATGTCACAACTCCATGCGCATACAGAACATCCAATCAGGAATGAGAACTATCGTTGCACTACCATGAAAAAGAGGAGCAATAATTTATTTGGTCTTTTACCAGTCTTTTGATTTGAACCATGAATTTGTGTAATCGGGCGGTTCAAGACGCGTGTTGGATCTTTTTATGCATAGAACTGTTATAATGTAAATTACTTGTGGTAAACTAACTTTAACTGATTTATCCACCGTTAGCCAACCAGGAAGAAGTCGAGAAGATAGAAGACCACTCCTTTTTTTTTTTACAAACCAACTTTAACTGATTTATCCACTCTTAGCCAATCAAGAAGAAACCGAGAAGATAGAAAGCCACTCTCTTTTTTTTTTTAAAAAAAAATAAAGATTCTCATGTTCTGAAGAGGGAATCGAGTATTAAGAGAGAGTTTGTGAGCAAAGAGATTCACGATAGGAAGGGACTACTGGATTGTCTGATTTTTTTTTTAAGATCTATATTAATAATATTTCCGACCTCCTTTAATACATACACACTTGTCAACATAATAATTCAATTAAACACATATAAAAGAAACAATGCAAATAATTCAATGCAAATTATCAGCAACCGGATTATACGGGAGTCAGCAAGAAAGTTCAATAATGAAGCAACGCTTGCCAAGTTGCTCTTCCAACCCATGGAGGTCTTTAGTCACGTCAGCTTCGTGCGCTTCGGAATCTATCGCCCACCTAGGCCTGTCCATGGCTCACCGACCCCGGGACCAGAGTAAGCAGTCTTAAATGCCAGATTTTGATGGGTTCATATAAGTCTTAAAATTATAATGATTAGACTTCGATATATCTTAATAATAAAAGAGTTGGATCAATTTGTGGTTCAGAACTTGTCAATAGATTAGAAAAAATAACTTGATTCATGTGATAGGAAAAATGTTTTAACAACTTGTGGGATAGTAGAAGAAATATCTTACTTCTAGTTGTATTTAAAAAAATTTATAAATTAACAATAATAAAAACACATGAACTAATAGTAGAGAGTAATATTATAGTAGGTCCAAAAGACTAAAATGAGTTAGGATTGTATTGAAACTTTTTCTTTAGAGAGCCAAAGATGAGTTAGATTCTGAGTTAGTTTAATAATTTAGATACTAAAATTTATGGGTTATATCTTATTAAAATTCTAGCCCATTTCAATTGTCTATCTTACACACGTGGATACAAATGTCCATTCTAAATCTGAAAATTTGTGGTATAGGATTGGCATTTGAAAGCTATCGCCCACTTTGTATCCACGTGTATAGACCAAACGGGGAAAAAATGGACAAACAAGAATTCATGAAGGCCACATACAAAACACAAACAATGGTTAACGAGTAGCCCTTAAATTCTACCCAAGCGTAAGATCCATAAGTCAAATCACTTTTGTAAAAAGTTTTGTTTATACACATGGCGCAAAACTCCGTACAAATACAAGGGGTACTGTACACTCCTCTGTTTCGCCATACAGATTTTATCCTTTTACATATTGTCATTTCACAATATAAATTTATAAGTGAAAATAGCGATGTTCTATTATATTTTTTTTCTGTTTTACTTCTCATAATATTCTAGAGATACTCCTTTTCGTTATTTTCAACTGAGAGAAATTAAACAATTAATTATTTCTGTTAATATCATACTATGCTTTAATTAAGAGAACTATGGTCTATTTTACATCTCTCTTAACTGAATTTAAGAATCATTTGGTATGTGCACATTTAGAGTTAGATTAATATTGTAAAATAGAGAATATATTTGATCCGTTTGAGATCTAGTCTTGGTTTTCGCACTAGACTCACCCAGATTCTAATATGCGGAATAACGAGATCTTACTCGGAAATACCGAAACCCAAACGTTGATAAAAAACACAGCTCAAAATAATTACATAACTCTTTATTTCAAAGAGGGTTTTACACATCGAACGTTAGGCACACTTGCCTACGTCGAAGGAACTATAAGTGTTTAAAACTCAAATAAGTTCTATGATTTTTCGATGATCTAAACTAGTCGTATTACAAGGTATTTATAATTCAATTGTATGAGTACGTATCAGACTTAATAACCTAAATGTATTAGACTCATATAACTAACTAATCTTAAACGGATAAGTTTAGTTATATATATTCGGATCGGATTACAATTCCAAACAGGGAACGAATTCCTTTTCATGATCGCGAACCGATCCATGGTCGTGGACCCATCTATGGTCGCGAAACCTTTTTGAACATGGTTAAAGTCGCGATGTCATATGCGATTAAGACTTGAAGATCCTCCCGGATCAATATTACTCTATCCGGTCACAAAAATTTGTCACAGTGAGATGCTTGCAATCAAACTTTTAACTTTGATCACAAATATTTTTTGAATGACATGTGATTCATAATAAAAAAAAAGAGTATCATAGCATTATGTTTTTACAATACTACCTCGTTCATTTCTACATGTCATTTTAAAAGAAAAAATTACACCTAAAAGAATGTTGCTCTATATTTTGAGATGACATATTACTTTAACTTCCTAAAATATCTTTATAGTCATTATATTGATGCAAATAATATATCTATCATATTTATTACAAGTATTAGAAATATACTAATAATCACATATCACTTTCTTAAAAACAGTGAAAAGTAAAAAAAAAATCATAGTGAGTACAAACTAATCATCAAGATTAGAGTTTTGTTTTACAAATAACCTTTTAAAAAAAAGAAAATAGCAAAACTAACATCTTTTTAGAGAATAGCCCATTTGTTGTACAACATGTGTAATTTTTTGTGTGGCTGATAATGTATAGCATGACACGTGGATATAGTGCACAAAAGGTGTGCGGCAGGAGAAATCCCACCTGCCGCATAGTACATGTACGGTAGTTGTTCATGCATTTCATGGGGTCCTTTCCTACAGCATATTAGCATCTCTGTAATTCTCTCACGTGTGGGGCCGTTCTCTGTAGCATATCGTGCCTCATTTATTCTCCTGAAAGATGGATTGAAGAGTCTTCTACTGCACATGAAATGTGCGGGAGGTGCACACCCTTGCCATCTACTGCACATTCTCTGGTTCTTGCCGTATAATGGAGTTAGTCTATCCTATATTAGAAGTGCGGTATGTATCATGTATCTATCTTTAAGCCTAACACATTATCAATATAGATTATTTTTGTAAATTTTCTAAATTAGAGATTTGTTTTATTATTTTATTAGTTTATTGGATTATTTATAAAAAAAATTCATCAAAATTATATCTAGAAGACGTGAAAAATCAGAGACGTCAAATTTTTTTTTGACAAGTGGAAGTAATCAACAATCATATGCCGGGGCACAAGGATGTTGGCATGTGGGCTCTCCGGGGATATTTATACTAGGCCCACTCCTTTATTCTTTCGATCTGCCTCTATGACCACCCATATATATGCATGCTGTTGGCCTGTCAGTGTTGGGCCTCCTATCTCGACTTAATTGACCCATCTTTTCTCTCATTGCGGCCATTGTAGAGTGAAATCCTAATGGTTAAACATTCTTTTACCAAAGGCAAAAAATGAAAAAATTACTTTGAAATTCGTGTGTTCCCAGTAGGGTCTAAGGCGCCATTTGATCGAGTTTGGTTTAATCTTATAGGAAAGTTTAAGTTTATAAACTCAATTGGAGGAGTTTAAATTTAGTTAGGATTGTTAATTTAAAAGAACCTTCAACTTAAATAATAAGTCTAAAAATGTAAATCCTGTTTGGCCTAACTTCAAATTATTTGAGAAGTTGAAGTCCATATAAAATGTACTAAATACACCCTTAAATTAAGAAAAAAAATTCACTTGATCGTGCTTTATGTCTCTCTTACTAAATAAAACCTTTTATATATTTTTCAAGCTCCTCCCAAGTATTGACCATTTGCACACAATTGCGTTGGGACATGGTTTGTATGCTTCGCTTTCTGATTGTCCGTTTGTGTTTCATTTTTTGTACGAGCTTGTAGGCTTCTGTTGTTTGCAACACAGAGAGAGAAAAAAAAAAGACAGGCAGGACAGTCTTGAATTTTACAGGTTCACCTAAACCAAGCTCGGTGTTACATGAACTCAGCCATATCGATGCAGGAAGCAAAGAATCGATGCCGAACCCGTGAAAGATCTGAGCGTTTGGATCTCTCTGCCCCATGCATGACCGAAGAATACGTAACGCACGTGCAGACAACCCGATCACCACTGTTCCGTCGACGACGTCACAACAACCATTCCTTACATTGCGAAAGCTAGCCTAGCCATGTAGTAGTATTGTTTGCACGCACGTACGGGTACCAACTGCAAATAGACGCCCAATATATACACGTCCATGCCATGCGGTTCGGCGCACACGTTGGTATGGAAGTACGTTTCACCAGCATTTAATAATGTTGTTTCATGAAAATACAGTGTAAATAGACAAGTATTCTCAAGCCAAACTTTGGTTGTTAGATAAGTATATTTTTAACCGGGGTAGCATGGATGTGCATTCACATGTATTCCGTTGTTTGTATATATATCTGATAAATTGGTCTGCTTCCATTAAACAAGGTTATTAGTCTCAATTCGGATCGTAGGATCATATGATCTGATGGAGCACATATGATTTGGATCAATTGTAGAATCAAAATTTAATATGATCAGTTAGGATTATAATCTAGATTGTAGAATTATATAGGATCATGATCCTATTCGATATAATAACAATCATAGTCTAGCATTTCTTATAAAGTAGGAGCAAATTTTTTTATGTCACTATTAAATTTTGATATTTTTGTATTTTCTTTATTTTTTTGTACTTGTCGTTTAATATACGTATAAATTAATTTTTTTTAAACTTTGACCAGCGATATACAAAAAATGTTAAGATTCACCATATGAAACTAATATTAGTATACTTATCATAAAATTTACTTTCATATGATGGTTGTTTTATAATTTTTATGTGAGGGAGGGGCCCGCCTGTTTGGCGAGCCCTAACACCGCAATTGCCCAGGATACAGTTGCTCTCACATTTGTGGATTTCAGTTCCTATTTACAGTACAATAGTAGTTATAGTACAAGAAATTGAAACCATTACTACTTATGGATATAATACCATAATTACATTGAAGGGGTTGACAATGCCAAAATAAGAAATTGGTTTGCTTATTTTGAGAGATATGAGCGCGGTTCAGGGTTCTTCACATATCGTACTTGACTTGGCACATAATCTCAAGGTAGCTCGGTCTTCTGAAGTTTTTATCAATTCTTTTTCACTGATGAGACGATCAATAAAAGTGAGTACAAAGTACTAAGCAAATCACAATGTAATAATTGCATATTCATGTATAGTTGACCAGTGGGCTTAGTTATTATAATAGTAATTTAGAGGTGCCAAGATATATTTGTGATGGGCTAAACCCTCCACCTGACCCTTTCCTAGTACTGTTTTGCAGTAGAGATTTTCCCTTTGTCCAATAGTGGTATGTATAAGAGTCTATGCACGGAAGGGATCTTTCCCCGATCGGCAATCATATAATCAAATAAAATACTCCCTAGAATGTCCCACTCCTCTTTGTAGAGCCGGATTAATTATTTAGCAAAGTTACTAGGTCATGCCTATTCCATACCAGGTCTGTGGTGCTACATTTTCATGCTACTAGATGTATAACACAATTGCTTAGTTCTTATATGTCAAGGTGAAGTATCCAACTACTCTCCCACTTATGTAGTTTTCGCCTAAGTCCTGCCATCCTTATCACTAACATTCATTGGTTTTTTAAATAGATATCAACAGGTTAAATATATTTAGTCAAGAATTCTCTTGTATGAGTACATACTAAATTTGATTGAAAACAACAGTTGAAATAAAATCCTTATTGAGATATTTTGGGGTTTTGCTTACCCAGTATGAATTTCCACTCCAAGTGGCTTAGATCCGTGCCGCCATGGCAAGTTTGGTTTGTTTGGTAAAGATTTTCTACTCAAGGTGGTTTAGATACTTACCGTTGTAACATGTTTAGTTTACTTGGTAAGCATTTTATGGTCAGATACTTGTGATTGTTCATTCACATGCATATACCCATACTTATCAAAAACAATATACCTAAATTTTTGTAACATATGGATTTAACATAGTCAATAAATAACGACTTGCCTTACTTTTCGTGAAGCCCAGTTGGAGGAGCTACCAGGGTAGCAACATCCTTACACTTGCCTCATTTGGTATCTATTTGGACGTCAATCAATACGGACGTATGTCCATCAATTAGAAAATAATTAGTATGCTTTATATTGGTATGCATGTATCTTGATTATGCACATGAAGTTGGATGCTGGAGTATGGAAGAGATTAGATGACATGACGTCATTGAAGTTGTTGAATGGATTTGACAGATTGTGCTAAGTCTAGGTTAGAGTTAAATTCGACATGGCTCAAGTTTGGGGAACTTGGCCGAAGGACACATGAAGCCGCTCAGTGGAGAGAATGCACGTATGATATATGGGAGCGTTTGCAGACATGGGGTTCAGGGTCTACCAAGGTACGTCTCGGCATGTCTGTGGACATGCGTGTTGAATGATCAACATAGTTGTGAGTTATGGTTAGACTAGGTTCGTATGCGACCAGATAACCCTAGGACACGGTTTAGGGTTTTAGGCCGTTAGCGATTGAGACATCACTTGGACACGGCTAGATTTGATTTGTAGGTATCTAAGATGACATTTTGGTGAGTCTAGGGTTTAGGTTAGCTCATAGGGACATGTGTTGGAGGCCGTATGAGAGGACAAGACACGATGGTGAAGTCGAGAGGCTGAGACTAGAATGATTGGTGGTGTGATCGAGCGAAAGAGTGACTCAAAGAACAAGGAAATCTTGATCCGGAATTTGGATGGAATAATAGATGACATATCTAAAAGGTAGACGGCAAGGTAGAGAAAGTGACACGAACATATTTTTACTCCGAGGTCCCTAAGGTAGTGAACGACATAGCCATGTCAGTGAGAGCTGTTGCATCTAGGCCTTCATGCCTAACCCTAATTTTGATGATTAATGAAAACAAAGTGTTCCGGACTAATCGTACTTTTTGAGATTGATTGATACAGGATCATTTGGGAAGAAATGCAAGATGATCAAGATGAACCCAACTCAAAGTGAAGCACAAGACGCAGAAGAGCAAGAGACGGGACGCAAATCTTGAAGATGCGAAAGACCTCAGGTATTACGAGTTTTTATTTTTACCGATCTTGGCGTGTGGAGATGATCGGTTAGGAAACTCTTTTCTAGTTTTGACCGTACTATAAAGAGGGGTAGCGAAAGTCCTCTTTCTATCTCCAGCACAAACCGAGAATGTTAGGTCATTGCATCGCATTATTTTTTATGTGGATTTGCTTTTGGTTTTATTTGGAAAAATCTGTTTTTCAGTTCAGTTTTTGACAGCAGAAGAGTATTTGCATTTTTCAGAAAGATCTAGGTAGATCTGGCTTTTGCTTCTGTTGACAAAAATGTAGCCCTTGAAATTATCTTTCCAACGAGCTATTAAACACCTCTTTTGGATTTCTGGATTTAAAGTTATAGCTGTTTTTGTTCATACTGACTGTCAGTTTGCATAACTGACTGTCAGTTTGAATGTCAGTTTAGTGTAACTGACAATTGTCCAGAGAGGGTGTTTTTTGGTCTAAAATTTTTTGTACTAAACTGACTGTCAGTTTGTCCATACTGACTGTCAGTTGGGGTTTCGACCAGAGAGTGTTTTACTGTGTTTCTATTTGTTTCTGGTCGAGCTAGTACACAAACTGACTGTCAGTTTGTGTAACTGACTGTCAGTTTCGTGTTCCAGCTTCCTGTTTTGGCTGCAAACGGCTAGCTATTTTTTATCCGTAAATTTTGTCCGCCGTTGTGCACTAAACTGACTGTCAGTTTGCATAACTGACTGTCAGTTTGGGTTGCTGATTTTCAGCCCTAGCTCCAACGGTTCATTTGCTTCTTGAGGCTATAAATAGGGGCTTTGGGAATGTGTTTCACATAACAAGCAGCATCTTTTCATATACACTCTTGAGCATTAGTTTCTTATATAAAATCTTGATCTTTTGATCAAGTCGAGTGCTTTCCGATCCACCGAGAGTTTCAGTTCTTTTGCATTTGCATATACTTAGCTTCTCGGTGCGTGTTTGGAGGTCTAGAGAAGACCTCGCTGCCTTTTACTCTTGGTGAGCGCCCTCACCTAGACGGTTCGGAGGTGTGGCCATTGACCTCTTCGTTCGGAGATTGTCGGAGAGGCTCGGTGAGTGTGTACAAGGCATTGGTGCTCGCCTTTCCGGAGTGGACAAGGAGCAACCATTAGTGATAATATCCTTTGTGGATATTGAAGCGAGACTCAAGAGATTTGAGTGCTTCAACGAGGATTAGTGGAGACTGGGCGAGTCTCCGATACCTCGGTAAAAATCATCGTGTTCGTTCTCTTTCTCTTATTTACATAATTCGTTCTTTATTTGCTTTAAGTTTTAAAGTTTTTAAAGCCTCCTATTCACCCCCCTCTAGTCGGCATCCTTGATCCAACACGTGGTATCAGAGCCTGGTCTCTCGATTCATTAGGCTTTACCGCCTAGAGAGAGGATGTCGTCAAGCGGGGATTTTCTTCTTGGACATACCGGTCGTGCGCCCATCTTTGATGGAACAAATTATTCGTATTGGAAAGTGCGCATGTCGGTATTCCTAGAAGCCATGGGGCTTGACGTATGGGATATTGTTAAACTCGGCTTTACTCCTCCGGTTGATCCGGCAAGTCAATCCGAAGACGATAGGAGAAAGTTGCATTTAAATGCCCGTGCAAAAAATGCTCTCTTTGCCGGTTTATCCTTAAACGAGTTCAACCGTGTGAGCAATCTCACGACTGCTCATAAGGTTTGGACTACCCTCGAAGAAATTTACGAGGGCACTACAAAGGTTAAAGAGGCAAAATTGCTAATGGTGAGGCAAAAATATGAGACATTCACCATGTCATCAACCGAGTCCGTGGATTCCATGTTTACTCGGTTAAACAACATTGTGAATGAACTCAAGGGTCTTGGTGTTGTTTTTACTGACCTTGAGCTTGTGAGAAAGATGCTTAGGGCCTTGCCGGAAAGCTTCGACACCTTGGTCACGGTTCTCACAAACTTCGACCTATCAACCACAACACCAACCGATCTCTATGGGAACCTCATCACCCATGAGATGCACAAGAAGGAAAAGAAGGAAGCGGCCGAACCCACGGAGACAAAGAAGAAAGCTTTGGCTTTCAAAGCTAATACAAGAAGCGATTCAAGCGATGGCTCCTCCGACGAAGACCTTGCACTTATGGTAAAGAACACTCAAAAACTTCTTCGCAGGTTACATAAGAAAGGTGTCAACATTGACACACGACCAAAGGGGCAAAAGCAAAACAACTTCAAAGACATCATTTGCTATGGATGTCATGAGAAGGGACACATAGCATCAAGATGTCCAAACAAGAACAAGGCGTGGAACAAGAAGAAGAAGTTCTTCAAGAAGAAGAATGAAGAAATCAAAGAAGCTTGTTTTGGAGAATGGATGTCCGGCGGAGAGAGCTCCGACTCCGACTCCGACAACGAAAGAAGTTGCTCCAAGAAGATGGCCGGACTAGCTCTCGGCAACATCAACACTTCAACTAGCTCATCCATTTGCCTTATGGCCAAAAGCGATGAAAAGGTACATTCAAACGATCCATCTTATGATGATTTAGTTGAAATGATAACCGAATTAAATGAAGTTTTTGGAAAAACTAAGAAGAAGTATAAGGCGCTTAAGGAAGAACATTCTTCCCTACGCGCTCAATACTCCGAGCTTAAAGATTCCTATGAAAGCATGCTTATAAAAGATGTTACAAATGCTTCATCTAAGGTAGATGCTTCAACTTCATGTAACTTGAATGAATCTCCCTCTAGTAGTCATCACACTCCATGTGTTTCTAATGATAACATCCTAAATGAAAATAATGAACTTAAGGCACAAGTTGAAAAACTTGGAAAAGGCTTAGAAAATTGTTATAAAGGAAAAATATCTCTTGATCTGATCCTTAATAAACAAAGATGTTCTTTTAGAAAAGAAGGATTAGGATATTTTCAAAAGAAAGGAAGGAAACAAAATTCTAAAACTATATTTGTTAAAGCATGCAACACATTCTGTCATAAATGCCATGAAACCGATCATTCGCATGAAGCATGTCCCTTGATGACTCCTAATTATTTTGATACTTGCTACATGCTTCAAAAGTCGAGAAAAGGTTATGCTATTGCAAAGTATGTTGGTGCACCCATGTTAAACAAAAAGAAGAAATCTATTTGGGTGCCCAAAGCTTTGATTGCTAACATTGAAGGACCCAAAAAGGTTTGGGTACCTAAAAGAACTTAATTCTTTTTATGTAGGTGAACTACAAGACCGGTGGGAGGCATTGGGTGCTAGATAGCGGATGCTCCGAACACATGACCGGTAACAAGAAGTTGTTCACCTCAATAGAAGACAACTCAAGCGAGAACCAAAAGATTACCTTTGGCGACAACCGTCAAGGAAATGTGGTCGGCTTGGGTAAAATCGCAATCTCAAATGATCTATCTATTTCAAATGTTTTATTGGTCGAATCTCTAAATTTCAATTTGCTTTCCGTTGCACAAATTTGCGATTTTGGTTTTAGTTGCACATTTTTCCCAAAAGAAGTTTTGGTTGAAAGTTTAAAAGATAAAACCTTGATCTTTAAAGGCTTTCGTTTTGGAAATCTTTATTTGGTTGATTTTCATTCAAAAGATGCATCTCTTTCAACATGTCTTGTTTCTCAAACCTCAAAAGGTTGGCTATGGCATAGAAGACTTGCACATGTTGGAATGCATCAATTGAGAAAACTTTTAAAACGTGATTTGGTTGTTGGCTTAAAGGATGTGAATTTTGAAAAGGACAAACCTTGTAACGCTTGTCAAGCGGGCAAGCAAGTAGCTACTTCACATCCAACTAAGCGCATTCTTTCGACTTGCAAACCTTTGGAACTCCTTCATATGGATTTATTTGGACCTTCTGAGTTCCAGAGTATCGGGGGTAGCAACTATGGTTTTGTGATTGTTGATGATTTTACACGTTACACTTGGGTTTTCTTTATTTCTCAAAAATCCGAAACCCCCGATGTTTTCAAGAGTTTTGCTAAACGTGTTTCTACTGAATTCGAATTATCCATCAAGAAAATCCGTAGTGATCATGGTGGAGAGTTCGTTAATTCAACTCTATTTGATTTTTGTGACTCTCTTGGAATTAAACACGAATTTTCCACATCCTACACTCCACGGCAAAATGGAGTCGTTGAAAGGAAAAATCGAACACTTATAGAAATGGCAAGAACTATGCTAAGTGAGTATGATACTCCTACTCGCTTCTGGGCTGAAGCCGTGCATACCGCTTGCTATTCTATAAATCTGCTTTATTTGCATCCTCTTCTTAATTTGACTCCTTATGAACTTCTTGTTGGGCGCAAGCCAAATATTTCTTATTTTCGAGTGTTTGGTTGCAAATGTTATATTCTTAAGAAAAGAAATTTTGGTGGAAAATTTCAAAGAAGAGTAGATGAAGGCTTTCTAGTCGGATACTCCACCACTAGTAAAGCTTATCGTGTTTTTAATAAAAATACAAGTTGTATTGAAGAATCTGGTGATGTCGAATTTGATGAAACTAATGGCTCACAAAAGGAGCAAGTTTCTCATGAAGTTTCAGGTGACGATCTTCAAGAAGCCATGAAGAACATAACCATTGGAGACATCAAGCCAACAGAGGAAGATCAAGAAGATGATGTCAACGTTGAAAATGTTGATCAAGACACATCATCATCTCATGTTGATTCTCCAGAACAAAGTCAAGATGAAGCAGTACAAGATGAAGAACCAAGGCAATACCAAACCATCACCAAGGATCACCCTCTAGACCAAATATTGGGTGACGTCAGTAAGGGTGTTCAAACTCGATCTCGTATTGCTGCATTTTGTGAACATCATTCATTTGTGTCTTCTTTAGAACCCAAACATGTTAATGAAGCTTTAAATGATCTTGATTGGGTTAATGTCATGCATGAAGAACTTAATAACTTTGCTAGAAATGAAGTTTGGACTCTAGTAGAAAGACCAAAAGATCATAATATTATTGGAACAAAATGGGTTTTCAGAAATAAGCAAGATGAAAATGGTGTTGTGATTAGAAACAAAGCTCGTCTTGTTGCTCAAGGCTTCACTCAAGTCGAAGGTTTAGACTTTGGTGAAACTTTTGCACCGGTAGCAAGACTTGAAGCTATTCGCATTCTTCTTGCTTATGCATCATGTTTTAATATCAAACTTTTTCAAATGGATGTAAAAAGTGCGTTCTTAAATGGTGAAATTTCTGAACTTGTGTTTGTTGAACAACCTCCCGGTTTTGAAGATTCTAAATTTCCAAACCATGTTTTTAAATTGTCAAAAGCTCTCTACGGTCTCAAACAAGCGCCTCGAGCTTGGTATGAGCGTCTTAGAGACTTTCTATTATCAAAAGGTTTTAAAATTGGGAAGGTTGACACAACTCTCTTTGCAAAGAAAATTGAAAAAGAATTGTTCATTTGTCAGATATATGTTGATGATATTATCTTTGGATCTACTAATGAACATTTCTGTCATGAGTTTGGAGAGATGATGTCTAGGGAGTTCGAGATGTCCATGATTGGTGAGCTGAGCTTCTTCCTCGGTCTACAAATCAAACAACTCAAGAACGGGACATTCGTGAGTCAAACCAAGTACGCGAAGGACCTGCTCAAGCGCTTTGGGATGGAAGACGCTAAGCCAATTAAAACTCCCATGGCGACCAATGGACATCTGGACATGGACAAAAGCGGCAAATCGGTCGATTCTAAACTTTATAGGTCTATGATTGGTAGTCTTTTATATCTCATTGCATCTAGGCCTGATATCATGTTTAGTGTATGTTTATGTGCTAGATTTCAGTCTGATCCTAAGGAATGTCATTTAACTGCTCTTAAAAGAATCCTTAGGTATTTAAAATGTTATCCCAGTTTAGGCTTTTGGTATCCGAAAGATGCAAATTTTGAATTAATTGGATATTCTGATTCTGATTATGCTGGGTGTAAGATTGATCGA
The DNA here is from genome assembly GCA_019359835.1 of Pharus latifolius. NCBI lineage: Eukaryota > Viridiplantae > Streptophyta > Magnoliopsida > Poales > Poaceae > Pharus > Pharus latifolius. The sequence goes on along the minus strand of CM033320.1, from coordinate 66,831,076 downwards.
AAGAGCACATCTGGTAGCTGTCAGCTGTTGGGGAGATCATTAATATCATGGTCATCTAGGAAGCAAAATTCAGTAGCTCTCTCCACAGCTGAACCTGAATATGTGTCTGCAGGAAGTTGTTGTGCTCAATTGTTGTGGATGAAGCAGACATTTTTGGATTATGGGATTATATTTGATAAAGTGCCACTCTTGTATGATAATGAAAGTGCCATTAAAATTGCTAATAATCCTGTTCAACATTCTAGAACTAAGCATATTGAAATAAGGCACCATTTTATTAGAGATCATGTGGCAAAAGGTGATATAGATGTAAATTATGTCAGAACAGATTTGCAACTAGCAGATATTTTCACTAAACCCCTAGATGAAACAAGTTTTTGCTTTTTAAGGGGTGAACTGAACATTATTGATATATCAAATGCTAGTTGATGTGCTAAAAGTGTTTGTTTGTATAAAATAATATTATTTTATTCCCTCTCTGGTCTTAGACAGCCTCTGGTCGAAATTGACCAAACTGACAGTCAGTTTCCCTAACTGACAGTCAGTTCAGTAGTTAGGAGCCTGGTCTTAGTCTCTGGTCGAAGTCAGTGTCATAACTGACAGTCAGTTTCACAAACTGACTGTCAGTTACGTGCATTTGATTTTGGTCGTAGCTCCTGGTCGTGTTCGAGTCCCCTACTGACTGTCAGTTTCATACACTGACTGTCAGTTTCAAAACTCAGTTCTGTGAACTGACTGTCAGTATGGTATACTGACTGTCAGTTCCATGTTTCTGAGTTTGGAACTGACTGTCAGTTTATCAAACTGACTGTCAGTTGCGGGATCGAGAACCCTAAATCCCCGTTCTGTTTCGCGTCTCCTCACCTTCTTCTTCTCGCCGCAGTTGTTTCTTGCGCCCCCGTGTCTTCGCCGTTTGCTCCACCACCTCGCCGTGCCTCGCCGCCGCCTCCTTTGCGCCTCCCCTCGTCGCCGGTGAGCTCCTCACCGCCGGCGCCACCGTCCTCGACCGTTCTCGACCTCGTCGTTTTGGCTCCTCTGTTCACGGCTTCTTCTTCTCGACACCTCTCCCGTTCGTCGTGTGCAGTGATCGTGGACCTCCTCGTCGTGTTCTGCAACTGATTTGGTCGTCTGCTCCGCATTGGCTTCGACGACCTCTTCAGTTCAGTCTCTACCTTCTCTGTTCAGGTCGATTCCCTTTTCTTCTCTGTTTCATAACCATGTCTGATCAGGCCGGTCCCTCTCGTCGTGGGGCCCGACGGAAGAATGCGGCAAACAGCCAGCGTTCATCGGGTCAGACGTCCGAGAACCGACCCTCGCCTCTGCCTGAGCGCGTGCCCGTGGATTATTCACGTTGGCACGCGAGCCGCCTTCGCTCGCTCCGCTCTGTGAACCCGTACCTGTCGCCGCGACCCACTGGTCGCGACGGGTGCGCGGTGCTCACTTGTTACACAAACCTTCATTTAGACCTGTTTACCAGCGTCTACAGCCGCGCTCCCATCTTTGCCCACCGCTCTTTGTCGTGGGTACGATCGCCTCTCGCACTGTAGGGATTCGCGACTTAGTCGCGGATTCCTCTTTGCACTGGGCTGAGGGGCCCATTCGCCAGTTCTACTCCACCGTCTTCGTTTCCCCTCAGCGCGACTTCATGACCTTCATGACAGGCCTCCAGGTCCACACCGTCACGAAGGATCAGCTGGAGTCAGCGCTTGGTCTGGTGTACCCTCCTTCTGGCCGCCAGCTCCATACTCTCCCTGACCTCGAGCGTCGGGAGGTGGCCATGCTCTATTCCGGCCCCTTCCAGCTCCGTCACATCGCTGGCCTGCGCCGCGATGTTGACCTGGCTCTGCGTATCCTCCGTCTCACACTGGTCCCCATGAGCGGAGACAGAGCCAGGGTCACTTATCTGGGTCTTCATGTGCTCATCTCCATCTTTCACGAGGAGCCCTTCGACGTTGCTGATCTCATCATCAGTGAGATTCAGCACGTCCTTCTTTCCCCGCGCCGTCAGCTGATATACGCTCCGTATATCATGGCGGTGCTTCTTCATATTCGGGTCGTGGACACTGAGCTGCCCAGGCCCCATCATCCTCTTCTCTTCTATCCTCCGGGCCAGGCTGATCGCCGGCTCGGTGCTCGCCCTGCTGCAGCTGCTGGCCCTGGTTCTCCCGCATCAGATGATGATGCTGCGGGGGAGTCAGAGGACGAGGCCCCTGTCCAGGAGTCTTCTCCAGCTCCAGCTGCAGGGACAGGCACCGGATCTGCGTCATCTTCCTCCCAGCTTCAGGAGATCCTCCAGGTGCAGCAGCAGATCCTCAGCACCCAGGCGGAGCATCATCAGATGTTGCTCCGGTTGATTGCTCAGCAGGAGGAGATACTGCGCCGTCTGCCTGCGTCAGACTCTTCGGTTCCTCGCAAGAGGGCCCGCCCTGCGTCTTCGTCCCCGAGCTATGCTACAGGACCTGTTGATCCAGCTCCTACGGCACCAGCTCCGGATCCAGTCGCTGCGGCTCCTGTTCCCGTGGCAGCGGTGACTCCTCCGGCGTCTCCAGCCGCCGATCCGACTGCATCTCCAGATGGCTCCGGAGATACAGCCGTTTTAGGATTTCCTTCAGATGATGAGCATTAGGCTCTGATTTGTTTTGTTTGCCTCCCTTTTTGTGCTTGATGCCAAAGGGGGAGAAGTATTTTGGATAGTTGGTTAGTATTTTGGATTTTGGACATTGGAGTCTGTTCTGTTTATGTCTTTTGATGTACTGAACATATGATGATCATTTATATATAGAGATGTTTTTTGGTTATCTGTGTATGTCATCTTTTCCTTTTAGCTCTAATACATATGATGACTTGTGTTTAGCTCATATATATATATGATGTCATTGATTTCTTGGGATGATGCTCTTGAGCTCTGATATGTGATTATAGCTCTGATACATTGTTATATATGATGTCTTGATGTGCATGCGTATACTCTGATATGACTTGTGGATGATTGCACATCTGTGACTTACTTATGTATGAGATGCATATACTCAGGGGGAGCCATTTCATTTATTTTATTTTTGAACACTTGTTGTCATCAATCATCAAAAAGGGGGAGATTGTTGCATCTAGGCCTTCATGCCTAACCCTAATTTTGATGATTAATGAAAACAAAGTGTTCCGGACTAATCGTACTTTTTGAGATTGATTGATACAGGATCATTTGGGAAGAAATGCAAGATGATCAAGATGAACCCAACTCAAAGTGAAGCACAAGACGCAGAAGAGCAAGAGACGGGACGCAAATATTGAAGATGCGAAAGACCTCAGGTATTACGAGTTTTTATTTTTATCGATCTTGGCGTGTGGAGATGATCGGTTAGGAAACTCTTTTCTAGTTTTGACCGTACTATAAAGAGGGGTAGCGAAAGTCCTCTTTCTATCTCCAGCACAAACCGAGAATGTTAGGTCATTGCATCGCATCATTTTTTATGTGGATTTGCTTTTGGTCTTATTTGGAAAAATCTGTTTTTCAGTTCAGTTTTTGACAGCAGAATAGTATTTGCATTTTTCAGAAATATCTAGGTAGATATGGCTTTTGCTTCTGTTGACAAAAATGTAGCCCTTGAAATTATCTTTCCAACGAGCTATTAAACACCTCTTTTGGATTTCTGGATTTAAAGTTATAGCTGTTTTTGTTCATGCTGACTGTCAGTTTGCATAACTGACTGTCAGTTTGAATGTCAGTTTAGTGTAACTGACAATTGTCCAGAGAAGGTGTTTTTTGGTCTCAAATTTTTTGTACTAAACTGACTGTCAGTTTGTCCATACTGACTGTCAGTTGGGGTTTCGACCAGAGAGTGTTTTACTGTGTTTCTATTTGTTTCTGGTCGAGCTAGTACACAAACTGACTGTCAGTTTGTGTAACTGACTGTCAGTTTCGTGTTCCAGCTTCCTGTTTTGGCTGCAAACGGCTAGCTATTTTTTATCCGTAAATTTTGTCCGCCGTTGTGCACTAAACTGACTGTCAGTTTGCATAACTGACTGTCAGTTTGGGTTGCTGATTTTCAGCCCTAGCTCCAACGGTTCATTTGCTTCTTGAGGCTATAAATAGGGGCTTTGGGAATGTGTTTCACATAACAAGCAGCATCTTTTCATATACACTCTTGAGCATTAGTTTCTTATATAAAATCTTGATCTTTTGATCAAGTCGAGTGCTTTCCGATCCACCGAGAGTTTCAGTTCTTTTGCATTTGCATATACTTAGCTTCTCGGTGCGTGTTTGGAGGTCTAGAGAAGACCTCGCTGCCTTTTACTCTTGGTGAGCGCCCTCACCTAGACGGTTCGGAGGTGTGGCCGCTGACCTCTTCGTTCGGAGATTGTCGGAGAGGCTCGGCGAGTGTGTACAAGGCATCGGTGCTCGCCTTTCCGGAGTGGACAAGGAGCAACCATTAGTGATAATATCCTTTGTGGATATTGAAGCGCGACTCAAGAGATTTGAGTGCTTCAACGAGGATTAGTGGAGACTGGGCGAGTCTCCGATACCTCGGTAAAAATCATCGTGTTCGTTCTCTTTCTCTTATTTACATAATTCGTTCTTTATTTGCTTTAAGTTTTAAAGTTTTTAAAGCCTCCTATTCACCCCCCCTCTAGTCGGCATCCTTGATCCAACAAGAGCGACATTGGACATGGCTTGATGTGGCTAGGACATGCTTGGCGTGACCAAATCATAATTTGAGATTGTGGATGAGTTTATAAGCAGCGAGGGGTGACTATTGGATGGTCGAGAGGCAAGGGCGAGATCGGTTCTCAGATCGCATGCGGATGTGGCGACGTTCGGATGTTGACAGACAATGTATGTCTTGGTCGACATACTTGAAAGTGGGTTAAGATGGTAGATTCTTGTGAAATGGCTATTGAAGGAAATGTGTGAAAGATGTTTACATACTTGGCGGACAAGCTGGTTTAGAGTTTTGAGCTCATATGGGGTTATATAGAGTGAATGTCAGTAGGTGGCATAGCTTGGATATAGGCTGATAAGGTCTAGACACAAGTTAACATTGCCTTGGCATTGTTTGGACATCTATTGACAATGTCTTGGCATGAATTGACATGGTCTGGCAATGTTTAGACACGGCCAGACAATGTCTTGACATTGCCTGACACTGCCTTGACAATGTCAGGATGCGAACTGACATTTCCTGACACTATCTTGACAATGTCAGGATGCGAACTGACATTGTCTTGACACAGATAGACATACACGGCATGCTTTGGACACGAGCTGGCAAAGTGTTGACATTGTCATGACGCGGCTAGACAATTTTTTGGTATCATCTAACACTGCTTTGACATTGTCGGCCGTGGACATCGACGGCGGTGACGGTGCTCTGGTCGTTGGCAGCTAGCGGCGACCACGTCATGACATAGGCGACGACGAGAACAACTCATCTTGCCAAGGTGGCATGGGTTGAGGCAATTAGAGATAATGAAACGGCGGCGGCGAAGAACGGTGGCGACACGGCATGAAACACTGTACTGGCAAGGTTTTGGCACAGGCGCTAGCGGCATTCAAGTGAGTTTCAGCTGGAGATGCAATTGTGAAAAAAGTTTGTTTCATTGAGGCATGGCTGGAGGACAAGGTGGCGACTCCAGATTTGATGTTTAAATTTGAAATAATTTGATGCAAATGCAAGAAATATATGAATAGTTTCTAATCTCGCTACAGGAGCAAAAGTTTCACCAAAATCCGAACCTTCAACTTAGAATATCCTTGTGCAACAAGATGAGTTTTGTTTCGTACAACTACTCTATTCTCATCTTGTTTACTTTTAAAAATCCATTTTGTTCCAATTATGTTATGATCCTTGGGTCTTTACACTAATGTCCATACTTCATTTCTAGTGAAGTTGTTTAGCTCTTCATGCATGACATTTACCCAATTCGGATCACTAAGTGCTTCATTTACAAATTTAGGTTCCAAAGAAGAAACAAAAGAGTAATGTTCACAAAAAGAAGTAATACAAGGGCGAGATTGAATACCCTTAATAACATCACCCAATACTTGGTCTAACAGGTACTCTTTGATAATGGCTTGATGTTGTCTTGGTGCTTCAACCTATGATGCTTCCGCTTGATTTGACTTCGGTGGATCAACAATAAGAGGTGATGATGTATGTTGTTCATCACACTATATTTTCATCATCCTCTCGATCATTACCTCTAGGTTTGATGCCTCCAATAGTAATGTTCTTCATCGTTTTTTTTGGAGATCTTCACCTACAACATCACAAGACACTTGCTCCTTTTGAGAGCCATTAGATTCATCGAATTCTAAATCGCAAGATTCTTAAATACAATTTGTGTTTTTGTTAAAAACTCGATAGAATTTGCTAGTGGTGGAGTATCCAACTAGAAAGCCTTCATTAACTCTTCTTTGAAATTTTCCACCAAATGTCCTTTTTCTAAGAATATAACATTTACATCCAAAAACTTAGAAGTAAGAGACATTTGGCTTACGCCCAATGAGGGGCTCATAGGGAGTTAAATTTAGAAGAGGATGCAAATAAAACCAATTAATAGAATAGCAAGCGGTATGCATGACTTCGGCCCAAAAGCAAGTAGAAATATCATACTCACTTAGCATTGTTCTTGCCATTTCTATTAGTATTTGATTTTTCCTTTCTACAACTCCATTTTGTTGTGGAGTGTAGGAAGTTAAAATTCGTGTTTAATGCCCAAAGAGTCGCAAAAATCAATCAAGGTAGAATTCACAAACTCTCCACCATGATCACTACGGATTTTCTTGATGGAAAGTTCAAATTCTGTGGAGACACATTTTGCAAAACTTTTAAAAACATCGAGGGTTTCAGATTTTTGAGAAATAAAGAAGATCCAAGTATAACGTGTAAAATCATTAACAATAACAAAACCATAGTTTTTTCTCCCGATACTTTAGAACTCGGAAGGTCCAAATAAATCCATAATGCAAGAATTCCAAAAGTTTGCAAGTTGAAAGAATATGCTTGATCAGATGTGAAGTAGCTACTTGCTTGCTCGCTTGACAAGCGCTACAAGGTTTGTCTTTCTCAAAATTCACATCCTTCAAGCTAACCACCAAATCATGTTTTAAGAGCTTTTTAAGTTGATGCATTCCAACATGTGCAAGTCTTCTATGCTAAAGCCAATCTTTTGAAGTTTGCGAACTAAAACATGTTGAGAGAGATGCATTTTTTGAATTGAAATCAACTAAATAAAGATTTTCAAAATGAAATCTTTTGAAGATGAAGAAGTTGTCTTTTAAACTTTCAACTATAACATCCTTAGGAGAAAGTATGCAATGAAATCCAAGATCACAAATTTGTGCAACGGATAACAAATTAAAATTCAATGATTCAACAAGTAAAACATTTGAAATGAAAAGATCATGAGATATAGCAATTTTACCCAACCCTACCACATTTCCTTGACGATTGTCGTCAAAAGTGATCTTTTGGCCTTCACTTGAGTTATCTTCCAATGAGGTGAACAACTTTTTGTTATTGGTCATATGTTCGGTGCATCCACTATCTAGCACCCAATGTTTTCCACCGGTCTTGTAGTTCACCTACAAAAACAAATAATCAAGTCTATTTAGGTACCCAAACCCTTTTAGGTCCTTCAATGTTAGTAATCAAAACTTTGAGCACCCAAATAGATTTCTTCTTTTTGTTTAGCATGGGTGGTCCAACAAAATTTCTATCACATATCCTTTCTTTGACCTCATAAGCCTGTATCATACATCAAAATGAGTAGAAATCATTAAAGGACATGCATCATGTGAATGACCTACTTCATGACATCTAAAACAAAACTTGTTGCATGCTTTTACGGCGATAAGTTTTGTGTTTGGTTTCTTTCCTTTCTTTGGAAAGTATCCAAATCCTTCTTTTCTAAATGAGTATTTTTACTCACTAAGAAGAAGATCAAGAGATGTTTTCTCTTTGTAACAATTATCTAAGTCTTTACTAAGTTTCTTAATTTGAGCCTTTAGTTTATTATTTTCATTTAAGATTATTTCATTAGAGTTAGAGGGTGATACATGGCATTGCAATTCTTTATTACTAGAGCTAGATGAACATGGTGTATCAATTAAATCATTGCAACTAGTTGACATATCGTTTTTAGAGACTACATTTGATATATCATCAACTAAGTCACAAGATATAGCAGCATCCCTTTTAGTTGGTGAGTCAGCAAGATTCTTGATAAGTAGACCTTCATATGAGTTTTTTAAATCGGAGTAAAGGGAAAATGAAGAAGAGTGCTCCTCTTTAAGTGCTATATACTTCTTCTTTGTGATTCCAAAAATATCATTTAATTCACTAACCATTTTGAACTAGATCATCATATGAGGGGTCAAGAGAATATATCTTCTCATCACTTTTAGCCATAAGGCAAAAGGATGAACTTGACGATGTGTTGTTGTTGCCAAGAGCTGATCTGGCTAGCTTCTTGGAACAACCTCCCTCATCATCGGAGTCGGAATCGGAGCTCTCTCCTCCGGACATCCATTCTCCGAAACATGCTTCATTGTTTCGGCCATTGATTTTCTTGAAGGATTTTTTTCTTTTTGGGATCTTTCTTCTTTTTATCCCACGGCTTGTTCTTATTAGGACATCTTGAAGCTATATGTCTCTTTTCATGGCATTCATAGCATATGATGTCCTTGAAATTTGATGGCTTTGACCCCTTTGGTCTCGTGTCGATGTAACTCTCTTCTTGTGCAACTTACGAAGAAGTTTTTCAGTTTTCTTTACAAGAGGGCCAGATCTTCATTGGAGGAGCCATCGCTTGAATCACCCTTGGAACCGGCTTTGAATACCGAGTTCTTCTTTTTTGTCTCCGATGATTCAGTTGCCTCATTTTTCTCCTTCTGATGTATCTCATGGGTGATGAGATTCCCATAAAGATCGGCAAGGGTGGTGGATGATAAGTCCGAGTTGGTGAGGACCGTCACGAGAGTGTCGAAACTCTCCGGAAGAGCCCTAAACATTTTCCTCACAATCTCAATGTTAGTGAAAACAACTCTGAGGCCTTTGAGCTCATTCACAATTTTATTCAACCGAGTGAACATGGAATCCACGGACTTAGTTGGTAACATAGTGAATGTCTCATATCTTTACCTAATTATGAGCAACTTTGCCTCTTTGACCCTAGTGGTGCCCTCATAGATTTCCTTGAGGGTGGTCCAAACCTTATCAGCGGTGGTAACGTTGCTCATACGGTTGAACTCATTTAGGGACAAGTCGACAAAGAACGCATTTTTTGGCACGGGCATTTAAGTGGAGTTTTATCCTATCGTCATCCGAGTGACTTGTCGGATCAACAGAAGAAGTAAACCCAATCTTAACAATGTTCCAAACATCAAGTCCCATGGCCTCTAGAAAAACCGACGTGTGCACCTTCCAGTAGGGATAGTTAGTCCCGTCAAAGATGGGAGCATGTCTGATGTGACCAATATGAAAACCCTCATCGGAAGCCATCCTCTCTCTACGCGGTGAAGCCTACTCAAAAGAGGGACCACACTCTTATACCACATGTAGGATCGAGGATGACTAGAGGGGGTGAATATGAGGCTTTTAAAAACTTTTATGAATAGAACTTTTCACAATTAAAGCCTAAATGAACTAAGTGCAAATAAAATTGAATTAAATCAACAATAGATTGCACAAGTGAAATGAGAGAAAGAATCAAACACGACAATGTATCCCAAGGTCTCGAAGACTCGTTCGGTCTCCCCTACTCTTCGTTGAAGCACTCAAATGAATGAGTCTTGCTCTGATATCTACTAAGATTGCTCCTTCTCCTCTCCGAAAAGGTGAGCACCAAACCTCTCACAAACACGCCGAGCCTCTCCGACATGCTTCGTCAATGGAGAGATAAACGACCACGCTTTCGAACCGTCTAGGTGAATGCGATCACCAAGAGCAACAAGTTGCGAGATCTTCTCTTGACCTCCAACAATCACCGAGAAACTCTAAAGATGCAAATGATGTAAATAAATGTTCTCAAATGATCTCTTACAATCACAATGAATGATTTTTGATCAAAAGATCAAAACTTTAGTGCTAAAAGACTTGAGCTCAAGTGTATATCAGAATATGGCTCAAAGAGATGCCAAAAACCTGCTCATAACACACATGTAATGGTCGTGCAAGAAAAAAAAAATAGTACACGCTGACAGTCAGCATCAAAGACTGACAGTCAGCATTGACCACAAACTTCTAGTTATGACACAGTCACTAGCCGTTGGAGATTTTGTCAGCACATATGTTGACAGTCAGCATTGTGATGCTGACAATCAGCATAGGTAAAAAAATATTTTGGCTCAAAAACATGCGTCTCTGGAGAAATGTCCACATAGATGCTGACATTCATGCTAACTGTCAGCATATTGTAAAACATTTTGGCTCAAAAAACATATCTCTCTGGACAAATGTCAGCATTGGAATTGACATTCAATGCTGACTATCAGCATTATCATCATCCAGTTTTGATCAAACAAGCTTAAAACTCAGAATGAAAATCTGGTCAAAAAGCTAGTGGTCGAATAGTTTCTGGTCGAATGAATAGTACTCGGATAGCTACTGGTCGAATAAATAGTACTCGAATGTCCGCATCAGATACTAACTATCAGCACAAGCTGACAATTATTATAATTCAGATTTTTTTAGTCCAATCTCAGTCCCTTTTTGAAATCTGTGTTTTTCTTAAAGTTGACCAAGATTTTGAATGAGTGTGAATATAACATATGACTTAAGAGTTTCTCAGTTTTTACCGAAACTAAAAGAGATTTCGTAACCCCTCTTAATAGTATGGTTAAACTAAAAGAATTTCTATAAATCCAGTCAATCTCCAAACGCCGAGACCAGTAAAATTCAATACATTTACCTTAGGTCTTTGCAACTTCTATTTTGCGACTCCCATTTGGCGTTTCATCTTTTCACTTGATATTATTAACCATACTCAAAGTAGATAGATTAGTCCGAGACAATTTTTGTCATTAATCATCAAAATGAAGATTAAATGGCCTAGATGCAACAGTTTCTACTATTGAAAGGAAGGTTTTGTTCTACATGCTTGATTAGTTTTGAAGCCCGGAGAGGGGTCCGATGAGGGGCTCAGGGAACTGGCCGGTGGCGGAAAAACTTGGAATTCCAACGAACGGTAGCGGCAGAGCTCAAGTGGTTGCTCAAGGAGTATGTTGGGGTGGTGTAGAGTGCGATGGTTGCATGTGTGGCCGGTGATAGCCAGTAACGAGTTGGCACTGCGAGTCAGTCCACGGCGACCCTAGAAGGAAGAAGAACAGTAAAAGAAGAACTGTATACCTACCTGCATGTATTTGCCCGATTGTGCAGTGTGATGGTCTGAGGAGAATTTCACCTCATTGCTGAAGAGAATTGAAACTTCTTCTGTTTGCTTTCTTTACCTACTGCACTTGCTGCTACTGCACTCAGGGAGAAGAAGAAGTAGCAGAAGGGTTGATATACTTATGTATAGAAGATAAGTATTTGGAAAGGGCTGTATACGTGTATTCACCCCTATACATATATGTATGTGTGTCTCTCTCAATGTCCACATACATATATGTATACACTGTGTATATACACTAGTTCATACATAGGGACTGAAAGAAGGCAAGGAGAAAAAGGCGAGTTTGATTACAGGACTAAATTGTGATTTTGGAATTTTAATTGGACTGAATTACAAATAACCATAATCTGGAGGTTAATTGAACTTAGTTCAGTACACAGGGTTTGACTAAGTAATTGGATTAGAGATGATTCGGATCGAAACGAGAACGAAATGAAAACAAAAACAAAAATAGAATTAGGGTAAAAGTGAATAGTACTTTTACTTAAAACGGTCGAAAACACGAATAACTAAGTTTCGGGGTTGAATCTAAACTTAGTGTAAGAGAGGAACTTGTATTAAATAGTATAAAGAACATTCTCGTTCAATTGGATTCGAATTGTGAAGTGAATTGGAGAATCTAGCCATTTCTGGCTTTTGAAAATAAGAAAAGGACTAATTCGCGATGAAGTTTGGACTGAATCGTGAAAAGTGATCAAATCAATTAGTTTGGCAGAGAAGTTTTAGGACTAATATGCAAGTATAATACAATTTACGGTTTCAAAATAACCCAGATAAAATTTGTACAAGGATTTATAAGATTAAATAATTGAGTTTAGGTAATTGAGGTAATTAGAGTATTTAGGAAATTTCATTTTTGAAAATAAAATTGGGTATGGATTATGGGTTTTAGGAGCTGAATTTGATCTAGATGTTGAAGACAAATTTGTATAAGATAGGTGTGAGGTCCTATCTGTTTAGATTGATTTGGATTCTGAGCTGTATGAAGGAATTTAGTTAATTTTGGGATTGAAAGGACTCAATAGTAATTACGAAAAATATAAGGAGTGATCAATTTGTAAATATTTAAAATAAAAGCTTAATAAGTTTGGATAAATTAAGAATAAGAGTAGAGGGTAGTTTTGGATTATTAGATTTTTCTCATTTGGATAAAATAATTAGTATTTAATTTATACAAACTAGGGTCTTATAAATCTTTTAGAGCTAAAACATAAAAGAGGTATTTTTATATTTAAAACTTGCGAATTACTTTTATTGTTTGATAATTGACCTTTTTATACGGAATTAAGAAATGGTGTTTTGATAAAATAATTACATATGCGTGCATACACATGTATATATATACATTTGCATGTGTACACTAAGGAAAATATTTCTAAGGTTTTAGGAAATTAATTTAGTTTCGGTTAAAAATTTCTAGAAAGTATTCTTAAGGATTGTTTTAAAGTCAAGATTAAAACAAAATTTTCAGGGTTTGCTTTTTGTAAAACAAAATTTTTAGACTCTATTTTTGGGATGTTACATTTTATTGATATATAGTTATAGAAATTAATTGTTAAAGTTGTATTTTGGAGATTGTGTAAATTCTAAAATGACAAGTAAAAAACAGAGGGAGTATTTGACGATAGATGTCTCACTGATAAGTGAATAACTTGTTAGTTAGATTTACAAACTATAATTTCAAAATTTCTATAATGATATAAAAAAAACTCCCATAAAAATATACAGCCTCAAAATTTGGTAGATCATGATCTTATGATTCGATCATTTGATCTAATCCAATTAATTAAGAATTGATTTTCGATACAGGATCACTATATTGGCAATGTTGACCAGAACCCCAAATAGAAAAGGAAAGGATCATAAATATAGGACTACTAAGAGAGAGGGAGAGGGAGAGAGAGAGAGAGAGAGTTTGGTCTTGAGTAAGAGTTTGGTCTTGAGTATTTAAATCAAACCAATGTGCACATGCATGCATGGCAAACAATGCCACAGTAGTAGCAAATAATGGAAACAGTGGCAAGCAGATGATCACTTCAATGGGACTACACACACCAATGGCAACATGCACATCTTTTGGCACCTTTTGGGAAGGTGGCCAGCAGCAACAGCACCAAGAGAACAAATTAGGCCAGCCTGCCATCCATAGTGGCTTTGTGATGAGTTCTAGGCATCCATCCAACCCATCCACACTTTTGCTTCCTATATTCACTTATTGCTACTACTTGGGCATTTGGACTTTGACACATCCACCACCACATTGCAACTTCCTATGCAACTGAAAAAGGGAGCAAAGAATTCAATTCCAAATGGATCTTAAGACACCACCATGCCAGGCAAAGGTGGCATCCATCATTATGAGATAGATATATATATGTAGCTTCCATAGATTGGTGGATAGATAGGCATTGTATATACAGGGATGTCTCTGGTGTAAACTTTCAATTAAATATTAACACACTAACCACTTCAATTAACCTAGTAAATCATCACAAAAATTTTCGTAGATATTATTCGGAGTAATCTAGTATCTTATAAAGTTTTAAGTCCAGATTTAATCTAATTTGAGAGAAACAAAAAAATTGTGGTGAATAGTGACTTTTTTTCTTTTATGTTTTTATTTCTTATTTGTCAATGCACTGATCTAATTTTGACTTAAAATTTTATGTGGAAGGTAGATGAATTATAGGACTATTACATAAATTTTTCAAAAAAATTTCATGATGATTTAGTGGATTAATCAGAGTGGTTAGTATATTAATATTTAATTGAGAGTTTCTACTAAATATATCCCAATATATAGATTCCAAGTAGCTATAAAAGAAAGAAAAGAAGAATAGGTAAAGTGATGTGCAAAGTGGGTTGGGGTGGCATCTTTTGGCCCCCATGAATACGATCAAGTCCAAGACATGTTTAAGTGGGTCATGGACAACCTTGGAAAGTTGATGGAGTATCTCCTCATCTCGCTTTTTACAGTTTTTTTTCCTCCTCTTCTTCTTGGACACCAGATCCAGATTTGTTTGTTATTGTAAGAGGAGGTACTACAAAAAAGTGTCCTTTTGCTTTGCCTCTGGGGCTTGCATTGGTGCTTAAAGATTAACAACTACAAGACCTAAATAAAGTTCACAAACAAGCATATTTTTAGGGAGGAATATGCCACCCCATGTGGGGGCACAGACACACTTAAGCTCCTCTTTTCTTGTTGCATCCGAAGAGAGATTGCTTTGATGCAACTTCTACGGCAGTCCTCATGGCACACATACACATACACTTTATGTGTTGCATCTTACCTTGCACGCCAATGAAGGATGAAGTTTATCTTGGGAAACAAATGGGAGAAATTAATGGATGTAACAAGAAGTGACAATGGCTTGTGATCTTGGCCACATTGCTATACCTTTTCTTTTCTCTCTCTCTCTCTCTCTCTGTCAATCTCTAAGTCTAAGATGTTCCCTTGAGCAATGATGGTGCAACAAAAATGACTTGCCACTCCTTGCAATTCCATTCCATTCAGATAATTATTCGGCTGGACGTTCAACCATGATCAAGACCACACTTCACACTTTTCTTTCCTTTCTTTTGGTACGTAGGGTCACATTTTTTTTCTTTTTTTTTTATTCTCTGGGAGCAATTCGAATTTTCGAATTAATAAAGCATCACTCCGTGATGAAGTAGTTTGAGTGCCAAGACGATCTTTTTTATGTCAAAACTGGCAGGAACACGGTGTAAACATATAATAGTATGGGACTTCAATTCTTAAGAATCTGTTTGGAAAGTCCGTTTTAGTTTTTTTTCTACGTGATTTTATAGATTAGATCTGAAATACTAGTTTGATTAATAAAAAATCCTTTCGTAGAGAAAATTTTCAGTATCGAAACAAAGTCTAAATAGGAGCACAAGTATTGGAATTACAACTCTGGTCTCTCTTATCAATCATGGGTGCTTTATTAATTAGGCAATTAGACCACAAGTGATTGGTCAACTAGATTATATTAGAAATGGTTAAATAAATTATTAGTATAAGCAAATTGTTACTCCATTCACTACAAAATATAAATATTAATAAAGTTCTAATTTCAAGAAAATATTGAGGCAAATCACTAAAGTGCTCTTATACATATTTTGAAAATGAGGTAGAGAATGTTATTGTGAAGAATTTATCATAAATAATAGAGAAAGTTGAGAAGTAAATAAAAGTAGAGTAAGGAAGATAACAATAAGTTTGCATACACATTTTATATTTTTACAATAAAATTGGAAAAATTATTATCTCTGAATACTATACAAGAGGAGGAGTAACTTGAAATGCTAAAAAAAATTGCAAATCCATAGAAAACTACAAAACAAAAAATTTCATTATTTTTCTTAAATACTTTTTTAAACACATCAATTAGTACGATGAAATTAAAAAAAAAAAGGCATAATTGATGCCGAGATGGCTATTGGGACCCACAATTTTCGTTTCTTATGGTGACTCGTCGGTGAGGCCCACAATCGGACCCAATCCAAGTAACAACCGAGCCTTTTTATTTGCAGGAAAGTGTGCACATCTTTTTTTTTTTTTAATTTATTTTTAAAAGCACTCGATTTGTGGGATACTTGGCCTTGCCTATGTCTCCGTGGAGGGACCCAATACTCCTATTTTTTGTGTACTGTACGTCTCTAACTCTAAAGTCTGCCTCCAAATGGTCACTGTTTTTTTCTTTATTTTTTGAGTAGTTTATTTTTAGGTGGTAACTTGGGATCCCTTTTATCTAATTTACCCTCATTGAAATTGCATCAAACAAAAACTTAAATTTTAATTTGTTTTTTAAGCTTAAATATTTTTTAAACTGGAAACAACAGTAAGATTAATCCCCTCTCTACTGTTTTATTGAGTTTATAAATTTAAATTAAACTTGACTAAACGAGCATAAATGTGATTCTTTCTTCTAATCCACGTTGATTTAGGGATATGATCTCCCAACGAAATATACATCAATTTCTTGCACATATACTTGCTAATATAGCATACAAAAATTTTCACCTAACCACTTGTTATTCATCTCTTACCATTTGGCTTCCATCGTACTATGAATTTTCTGACTAACCCTTTTTGAAATACAAGTACAATATGTATATGTAAAGTATTAACATGCAAGTTTGCAACTTCCTTTTAACAGAACAACTCAAAACCTTAATAAGGTGGCTGAGATTGTTTAACCATGATACTAGCATCTATCTGACCGAATCAATTATATTACGTTAGAAGATATAGTATCACTAACAAAACTTGTGCCAAATGAAAATTTTTAACCCTAGTGTCATTCTACCAGCTGCTTGCCGCGCACTAATCTAATCGAATATAATATAGTGCCACCGAGTGATCAGACGTCACTAGAAAAGTTGAAATATTAAAGCAAACACAGTGCTCTAAGTTTGGTTAACGCTGGAACTGGAACTAGTGGCATGCAGTGCAGGGGACCCAGACACCCAGTACAGGACTTCTCTCCCACTCCTCCTTATTACTAAATCTTAAGCGCATCATCAAGAAAAACAAAATTAATTATCTTCTTGGATCCTCCCAGGCACAAAAAAGTTTGAGAACAGCAACAAGAGGAAAAGAAACACCGACAAGAAGTCAACAGCAAAAGATTTCATACAGTACTAAGTGCTCACTCTGCTATCTTTGCACGAATTGCATAAAGATAAATAAATACAGATAGCTACAGAGAGAAGAAAAAGGTGTTGGGGGCCCTAGACTACTACTTAGGTGAAAGGTAAAAGTCAGTGTATATTTATTGGTTTGTTTTTGTTTCCCTTTGTTGTTCTCTCTGTTCTTTTCATATATCACAGGACTCACACTTCACAAGGATGCAAACATCGAAGCAAAGTGACGTGGGGGTGGGCATGCCATGGCTTCTGTTCTGTGATACTCACGTAGAATGCTAAGGTCATGATACAAATTATAATTAGACGGTAGCTAATTATGTTCTCATGTAATAGAAATCCCATAGAAAATATTCTTTTGGTACGACTGATGAGTACCGGGTCATATATGTGGTGTTAGAATTCCAACAAGAAAAACTAAATAGACCGGCAAAAAACAGATGCTTATAATCTTCCACATTTCCTGCATTTGCAAAGAACAACTATTCGAATTGACGCGAAATTTTTTCCCACGAAGCAAACGCCCTTGTGTTCAGTTTCTTATGCAAGAGCACCACCTAAAAGAATATTTTGGTAGTGTTTAGTTCATGAATATTTTGATTAAATGTAATGAAAATGTCTTCCATATTGTTTTGTTATATCATTCTTTAATATTAAAAATATATTCTAATAATTTTTCAAATATTTCACATCTAAATGTATTTCAAATCTTTCTTATTTCATTACTCGTTTAAACCAAATAAATTTTATATTTATATTTCACCTCATTCCGATGTATTTAAAATCCATTACAATTAGAAATATCGATTCCAAATCCAAATACTACCTTTTGTGTTTAAGCAAGCAATCTTGAAAGTCTGATCCTGTAATATGCAGATGCACTCTATTGGTCTTTTTTAAGTCAAAATAATTCCTACACTAGAACCATCTGTCTGAAACATCTGAGTTTATATCAATAGATATGTTCATATTTGAATTCATCTTTAACTAAATTCTGAGGTACACATCTTACAGCACCACAATGACTAATTTGAAGTCATGCCATGACTAATACTATCGAATCTTTTGTGTCAATCTAAAAATTCTTATATCTTCTGATGCAATATATAATAAAATTTAAGAAAATATTGAGATAATGATTAAACAATCCTCACTTATAAGTATTTTAAATTAAAAATAAAAAAGAATGTTGGTACAAGTGATTATTAAAAAATATTAGAAAATATAAAGATATAAATAAGAATAGAATAAGAAATATAACAACAAATATTATATTTTATAACATTGAAAAACAATTGTGTTATAACACTTTTTTTTTTCCAAGTTCGGTGTTAAATGTGTACGATGCAAATTTAATGCGTGAGTTTTTATTTTAGCGGTGTTTCTCCGTTTACGCGCCACGCGGGCATCGAATTAAAGGATACGGGAAGCTCACGTTTTTCCTATTTCGATCTCTTAACTTTGATTTCTGACATATTCTTCAGATCTTATCATTCAATTAAATGTGTAATGTTTCTTTGCTACTGTCACAGAAACATACTATACTTTAATAATAGTTGCCACGCCCCGCATCTAAATATAAATGTTGTGGTGTATATCTCAATATGTTTTTTAATTTTAATCACTAATATATAAATTTCTATTGTAATCATATTAAATTAAGATGACCTCAATAGACTTGCTGTTTATATTATTTATTTTTATAATATTTTTATTTTGTAGTTTTTATAAAAATATTACTTTTTTTACTAACATAGTGTTCCTACAATGCTATTTTTCTAAAAAGAAAACGCCGTTTGGCTTTTAAAAGACAAGTTATTCCACCAGAAAACGACACAACGTAAGAAAAAAAATTATATACTATCAAGACACCGCAACGGAAAAAAACTGAAGTAAATTTGGTATACAGCCTTTTAAAAAAAATTAATGCAAGTAGACACTCCATAACAAGGTGCATTTCCTTCCCTTTGTCTGCATGTTAAGCTTGTGGACCTTACGTATTCGTACCATTAATCCCGTACAAACCAAAAACAAAAAAAAAAAAAAATACTCAGATGTGAACAAAACTGCGTGGCATCAGTTACGGTGTAAACAACTCTACTAATCCATCCAAAAGCCAATACAAACAGATTAATTTCATGTCTAAACACAAGAAAAAGAAAAATAAAGCTAAAAACAAATCCAATTTTCGAGACACGACCTTGACATGCACGAACAAGCGCGTTTGGCCAGAAGAAACCTCAGGAGAGCAAGACATGGAGCGAGCCATTCTTCCTGGCAGCGCATACCGGGCACGCGTCCACGGCCGCCTCGCACCCGCGGCACAGGCACAGGTGCCGACATGGGAGCAGCAGCATGCACGCCTCTCCTTCGCCACAGGCCTTGCACGCGCGCCCGCTCCGACCGCCGGACACCTCGCCGTCGGCGTCGCCCACCTTCTCGAAGCAGCAGGACTGCGCGTCCTCGGCGTCGCCTTCGTCAGCGCCGGCGCAGGGAGACTGCAGGAGCTGGTCGAGGGTGGCGCGGAGGCCGACGGCGATGGCCTCGTGGCTCTTGGCGATTCCCAGCCACGCCTGCCCCTCTGCCCCCATCTGCCTGACCTTCTCCTCCAGCTCCGCGTTGCGACAAAGCGCGCGCTGCAGCTCCGCCTCTGCTGCTTGAAGCCGCTGCGCAGCCGCGCGCTCCACGGCCGACACCACCGCCCGAACGTGCCTCCGGCGCGCCTCCTCAAGCCCCATTCGCAACCTCTCATTCTGCACAAATACATCCCAACCCAACGAATCAAAGGCCCGTTCGATCAAATCAAGAACTCGCTGGCCACGACCCAAACGTGGGACATACCTCGAGGCGGACGAGGGCGTCGATCTCCATGTTCTGGCGGCACAAATGCGAAAGGAGGCCATGCGAGACGGTCGCGGCATTGGCAGGCCGGCCGCTGGTGGATGCTGTACCGGATGCCACCACCCTGCTCTGCACGTCACTGGGCACGAACGCCTGCGGCACTGGCGGCAGAAGCGTGCGGTTGCTGTCCATCAAAACCCCCTCGCCCACGCGCGCGCGCTTCCTCGGCACGAAGCAGCTGCCGCTGTTGTTGTTGCAGGTGAGGTCGCTCTGCGGGTTGCTGAACACCGTGTTCCCCACCACCACCTGCTGCGCCGCGGCGGCGGCGGCGAGCAAGCCTCCACCGGCGTCGTCCAACAACACTGACCCACTCGTCGCGTTGTCCAGAGCCCTGTGAGATAAACACACACACGAGAATTCAGCCAAGAGGGGTTTCTTGGATAAATAGGCTTAGAGGCCACCAAGAAGGGAAGGAGGGGAGCGCAAGACGCATGAACAAACGAACGAACGAGAGGAGAGGCAAGCACGCCATGCGTGCATCCACGCATGAGGACAGACCTGATGACGCGGGGCTCATGGAGGAAGGCGTGGGTGAGGTATTGCGCTTGCACGGCCATTACCGGTACCTTAACAAGCAACTAGTACTCCCACGTCGCGTACCACCTTTATGGTAGGGATCGAAACGAGTTGGGGGAGGGAGAGGAAGTGGAGGAGACAAGGCAAAGGCAAGGAAGGCGTTGTGCGGTGTAATGGAAACGGACGGGAGGTTGCTTACAACATGTGTGTGGGTGTGTATAAGTATGGCCATGGGTGGGTGAGACGTTATATAGGGGCTTTGGTTTTAATTTAATGGCAGTGCCAGAAAAAAGCCACGTAGGTGTGAGGGTGGGGAGGCTATAAAGGCGACAAAAGCTGTTTATTTTGACGAGGCGAGAGTGGACGAACAACGGACGGATGGATGGATGGATAGATACACTCCTCTTTTTTTTTCTAACTAGAAAATACTAAATAAATTTTATCATTTACTATATTCGTTTGTATTTTTTTTTCTTTTTTTCTGATTCAACGAGGGAAACGAAACGTGGAATTTGGAAATGGGTGGATGGTGGTGCGGGCCCACTGGACTCTCTGGGAAACTGGTGTTTTTTTTTAAATTTTTATTTTGGTAAGTGGGTTGTGTGGATGTAATTATAACGCCCACTTCTATGATGATTTTAACATGGACCCTGAGCAATTTTAAGGCATTCATTGACGGTAGGGGTCCTCGAAAGATAACCACCCTTTTCTTCTCTCGGGTGAGTTTACCGTGAGAAGTAATTATTTATTAAAAAAATTGGTAAAACTATTTCTTACTATACTTTAAATGATCTATGGATATAAAAATTAAAACTCTCTGTCTCTCTAAAAAATTGATGGTTTTGGCTTTACTGTCTTCATGATGAAAAATTTAACTATCAATTTTAATTTATATATTAACAACAGTTTCCCAACAAATAATATAAAATGGTATTCTGTTTATATACGCAAATTCATCGATTAACAATAATCACATATATTAGTCCCTCTTTTCTTTTCAGAGAAGCGTCCATGAAACTTTTTTCCATTCCGAGAAACGGAACGAGCGGTCAAAGTCTGCAGTTGAGGAGACAACGCACGCGACTTACGAGCAGCGAAACGCCGTCCTCTCACTGCCCCCGCTAAGCCCCTCACATACGTTAATTAAATATTTGTTAGTTGATTAATCCCAGGGTTAACTTGACATTGGTGGATTAACTTATGGAAACCAATATCTCTACATATGCGCGATGCGATGCGATGCGAAAATTAAGGAGCGGACACACCTGCACCATAACCTACCATGCATGGGACGCATTAATCATGGATGGGTTTTAATATAGTGCCAAGTACCTGATACCCTGTAGAACCGGATCTAGTTTAATGGCCTAAACATAACTTAAGAAAGGACTTAATCAAACATGTCTGTCAGTGCCCTGCCACCTGCTGCCAATGACCTTTTCACTATCAGTACATTTAATTCCAGCAGCACAAAGTGTTTGCCTTTTCTGTGAATAAAATTTCAAGCAGTAGTAACATGCATGTGTAGCATTTGATTTTGTCAGAAGTAGTTGCACGAGTAGCCTCTCTTGGGCAGGCCAAAAAAAAAAACCATTTCATGAGTGGAGAGAGGTAGCGTAATTCCTGTTGATACACAGTGTACTTATGTGTTATAAGTTATAACAAAAGATGAAATAGAATTTCATATAATCTTGTTTCACCTAAAATTCTACCAACAAATAAATTCACGACAAATTTTTAACTCTTGATTCTTTTTATGATGTTCATCTTGTTTAAGTTATTACTTGATTCATGACTAAACAAAAATATAACAAAAAAAATACGACAAATTGATCCACAAAAAATCATAAAAACACAATTAAAAGATTGGCAAGTGACAAGTGAAAGATGGATTGAATGTCATACTTGTCTTAGATAATATGCGGTGACTTAGATGAGAAATATTTGTTACACAGTAGAATTAGTTATCACAAAATATATTTCAGGATACTTTAAATCACGGGTTATCAAAAACATGCCCAAATCTCTTTACCCATCAACACAAGCCAAGGACCAAGTTTAATATTAATCCACTCCAGAGGTGCAAACAGAGAGAGAAAAACACCAAAAAGGCTAGTAGTAGTAATCCACAGAGCACAGTAGGGTGAAAGGCTGAAGGGGGCAAGGTGGGTGACGAGGTCATGCGATTTGTCCTTGCCTGCTTCAAAGTCACGTACCAGGTGGACCCCGGCACGGAGCACTATATGGCTCGCGTCCATCTGCAACCGCTGCAGCGTCCTCCCATTTTCCTCGCATTGAAGACACCTCAACGGGAATAGCGTGACCGTCCTTCCCACCAACCCCTCCCCAGGACGAAAATAGTACCCAAAACTTCCTACATCTTAGGATGGTCTCCTGACTCGGATCTCCTGCTCATGTAATTAGAGCCGTTCTTATGAGATCTTACCATTCCAAATACCCTTCTACATATAAGAACACGATTTCCGTCCTCTCCCCCGTCCCCTCTTAATGCTGTGGGGTTCATTCTACTACTTTTGGCAAAGGGAGGGATTGAACCCCAGAGGTGAGATGTACTCCTCTCCAAATGGGAGATGGCAAACTTATAGCAACAAATCATATTTTTTTTAATTTAGATCATCCAACACTAACAACAGCAACATATAGGATGCTAAGAGTCATGTTTTGTTAGTTTTCCACGTGACACTGACGACAAATTTGTGTGATCAAGGTGTATAGCAGGAAGGCCAAATGATAATTCTATTTTTTTAACTTATTTGGCAAAAGTTGTTGTATTACTATTAGTTCTTGTAGCGTAGGAGGTCTCAGGGCTCACCTTAATCTTCTCTCTCCGCCATTGTCCTTGACAGTTCACGAAGATCAAAAAGGAAGATCTCGTTACTATTTAGCGAGATTTGACAAAAATACAATTGAGTTCTCTCACCACTTTTCAGATGATTTTTTTAAAAGTACGCTACATGAAATATTTAAGGATATTTTCTTTCATTGCATTTAGGACCGTTTCACCTATCTTAATTTAAA
Source organism: Pharus latifolius (assembly GCA_019359835.1). Lineage (NCBI taxonomy): Eukaryota > Viridiplantae > Streptophyta > Magnoliopsida > Poales > Poaceae > Pharus > Pharus latifolius. The sequence continues at coordinate 66,807,577 of CM033320.1, read as the reverse complement.
TGTACAAACTAATTTAAATTTATAAACCCATGCTAGTGGAGGGGTTTAAATTTATTTAGCGCTTCTAATTTAAAAAATTCAATTTAAATGATAAGCTAAAAATTTAAGTTCTATTTGAGCCAATTTTAACTTACGATACAAGATAAAATCCAGATAAACTAATCAAACAAAGACTAAGAATTCACCAAAAATTTATAATAATACTGTGTGTAAAAAAAAAGATTTTACATAACACACTTATAGAATAGAGACCGTACTACACAGTCATCGCTGCTACGCCCTTTTAATTGCCAGGCGAACTGCTCCTGGAGGTGTCACTACATCGCATAAATTGTGAATTAAAGTCACTGGTAATTTTAATTACTGACCAGTGATGTACGCACGCATGGGGCAGTGCAAGCTAGGTGACAAAAGCAGCCATTAACATCAGCAGGGGTGGTCCGCCTGATTGGCTTATACTGTACGGCTCCCAGAATATGTTGCAAACATTTTTTTTTCCCTTCGGCGTGGAACTTGTCCAAGTGAAACATTATCCGAGAGTTAGACGGCTTGGCCATCTTATCTCCACGGTTTGATTGGTCAAATGCGATGTGCTTATTTGTATATATTGCAACGCTATGGGCACTGCATCAAACAATTGTTAACTTAGCATCATCATCAATGTTGACTCCTACACATTTTCTCTGCAAATTAAATACTGTCAAATCAAAACGGAGAAGTCGTGGAAGAAACTGTCGTATGTGCAGATCATCACATAAAAACTGATAATGACAGCATGGGTGTCAATTTTATGATAAGCTTTCTGTCTAGCTAGGATCATAATATATGATCAGAATTAATGGTTGGCAAAATTAATAAGATCATATCAAATAATTCTTTTAAGTCGATCTGACTTATCCTAATTATCTATTCAATAAAGGTAGGTTGGTTGCCTGTTTTAAACCTTTTAACTCCAATCTAACGATTTCATGTAGGATCATTGGAATGGATGGGTGTTTATTTTTACTAAGTTGCACTATGAATTAGGTTGGGCAAGAAAGATAAGTTAAGTCAGACACATAGATAAGTTTAAGGGAGTGTTTGGTTGACTCCATCCTCCCAAGACTTGTAAGATATAAGAGCTAGTTATTTGGTTACCAATATATAAAAAAGAGGTCAAGCTCGTGCAATGCAAAATTCTTTTTTGAACTAGACTCAGTGGATAATGCCAGCATGTAAGATTTTTTCTATCTTATATATTTTCTAATTGCATTATCCACGCAATGAACAAAACAACGTCTTATCTCAACTTACATTGTCTAATACTACCAATCAAACATCACTTCTTTGCATCTCTACAGCCTGCCCCACTCGTATGAGCCAAGCTCAAATATATACGAGCATCTAAAGACACTCCAAATTGAGTTTTCTATTGACCAGGACCGCTTAATAATGTCATTAGGAAGGTGACTAATATATATGAAGGGTTTTTAGGTTGGTTTGAGGTGGGTTAAGCATAGTAGATTAGGGATTATTTAAGTATAAGAAAAACAAATTAACAACTATAGATAATATTTTTCATTTTATACATCTTCTTTTGCGTCATTCGTATAATCAATTAAACAATATTTTATTTTAACTTATATTGTCTTATATTATCAATCAAACAATTCTTATTATATTTTTTAATTCTATCCCGACTAAATGACTTGTTTTTCGAAATTAGATGAGACTTATGGGGCCAGCCAATGAGTCCCTACTACGGCCTCTCAAAAGATATCCCGACGGTAATACTCCATCTAGACAGAGCCTTACGCTGCTCAATAGCCACCACCATGTCCAATGCGTCATCTTGACGTAGAATACTAAAGATGTGCACGATCCATCCAGTAACATTGCCGTGGCCCCGCCTCGGAAAACACATACCCTAGCCACGCATCCATATGGACCAGTACGTACGTAGAGTCGTACACCACACACACACTGATACACATCCGTGCGTATATGAGCATATATAGCCACACAGCCATACATATACGGTCCACAAGCTAGACAGGCCATGAGGCGCCCATCACTCGCTTTTGTACACATGCATGCATGCACGTACGTACATACACAGCCAGACACACACTGTGTCACTGCAACCTCGAGCGTACGTACCCATCGAGCCTTAGGTGCCTCGTACACTCATACAGTAGGGTCAACCCACGTTGTTATTATACATACTATGTGCGTGACCTAATGCATAGTAGTGCCGATCTTTAGCTAGTGGTTGGCACGTACGTACGATTTATTGCAGCTTGTTTCCTTATAGCTTTATGGGATGGGTCGTGATGGAGATGGGATAGGGATATATACAGATATGCATGCATGCAGCTAGCTAATGGCTAAAGCATTTCGATGGATCCACTGCAAATGGGCAATGTTGCATGGCCGGCCGGGGACCAGGATGGACATACTATACAGATATATAGATATACATAATAATCACTGCCACGGCTAGGCCACGCATACAGTGTCGCCTCAGATCTCTCGGTTTAGGGGTCCCCTTCAGTAATTGATGTGTGTGTCAAACAGTAGCCACAGAATGCAATGCCATGCCACACAGTCCTGCAACTATGGCTGTACTGATTGATATCTTTGTCCATGACCACCAGCACTACACAGCAAAAACAAGGTGTGATGCAGAATGATCACTATGGTTTTATTTCTCTTATTAAGGATAGATCGGTACCGTTTTTGACCATGGAATTATAAAAAGCAAAGGTGTAAGAATTTTGTGTTTTTTCTCGCAAATTAATTACGAACAAGATGAAGGCCTTGTTTGGAACAGAAGGGATATCACGTAAATTTTGAAAGAAAACAAATATTTTGCGAGAAACAGTGGAAACTTTTCCTTTTAAATTTCTTATGTTCCAAACAAGGTTGAAAAGGCTACACAGACGCACGCTTGCATATAAAACAATTTTTGGTAATATTATAGGTACTATTTAATTCTTGCCTCACATAATAACTATCTCAAATCCTTAAATTAATCACAAGAAATAAAAACATGCTAGATAGTCCCAAATTAATCGGTAAACAAGAAAAATACATATTCCATCAATCATAATTATAATTGTAACGGTGTAAATTTATCATCTAAAAGAATTGTCTTAAACTAACCTATCTTGATTATAGTATAAATTGATGTGAAAAATCATATACAAAAGTAAATTTATCTCTATTACGGTACTAAAAAATCGATATATATTTATGGAAAATGAGTAAAGTTTTATTTCATAAGAAGATTAACTACGTAATTGCACAGGATACTCGGCTAGTTAATCATAAACAAGATTTATCTATGATAGAAATATGATGTGTGCTTCATAAAGAAAATGAATTAGCAAAAACAAGTGCAAGTCAGGGCATACAACACAGGAGCAATTTTTCTTTGTGGGGGCTACAAGCCTACAATTACATGGCTAGGGTAAAAATGTGATGTTACTGGTGGGGCCAGGAGGACACTGGCCAGCTTGCCACTTCTCACTCCCAACCCCCAACTCCTTCTTTTGGGAGGATTGTCCGTACGTGGACCTGCCTGCCTGCCTAAGTTTCATTTCAACAGGGGAACTCCCCGATGCAATGCCAATGCAAGCAACTGCGTGCAGCAACATCTCTGCACACACCCACACACACACAGGCCTCTCAGGAAGGGACCTGTCACCCTAGTTGCTCATGCTCCCCTCCTATAATTGCCATCATGGCCCATCCATCCATCCATCCATCCATCTTTCTTCTCTATCTTCTTTTCTCTCTGCAGAGATCCATGCATGCATGCATGCATGTACATGGTTTGATGTTTCGTTTGGTGGCCAGAAGCCAGTAATAATAGGTTGTGATACTTTTCGTTTCACTTTTCTGTGAAGGCCTCACAGGCTTACAGCAGCAGCATCAGGAACCAGGATTGTGGGGGGAACAGCCAGAGGTCAGGGACCATGTTTGTACCTCCAGCTGCTGCTCAGAACAGAACACTACTGGCTGTGGTAGTAGTAAATAAATAGTAGTCACAGCACTACAGATCTTGGAGACCTCCTACATCAAAAGCAAGAAAAGAAAAGAGAAAAGAAAAAGCGAGAGACAGTACTGCTGGGAAGCGGCAAGTAGTAGTAGTAGTAGACTAGAAAGAAAGCAATGGGCAGAAGAAAAAGATGTGCTACAGTAGTACTAGTGAACTACGCGGTGGTGGTGGTGGTGGTACTGCAGTGCAGTAGATTCGGGGTCATGCACAGGGCGCAAATCCTTTGCTGGGACGCACGTCTGTCTGCACTGCACGCAGCGTGGTCTTCCTCCCCCACGGCTATAGCTTTTTCTTTTCTTTCGAGTAGCGTGTGGTCTCTGTCTTTGGTCAGTGTGTGTGTGGGTGTGCATGGCTTCGTCTTTGGAGTGTTTGGCCAGCATGTTATGGGACTTTTTTCTTTCCCCAAGCAACAGGTCCTACCCGACTAAAGAAGTTAAAAGAAAATCTAGCCATTATGCATGCTAAGGGTCCATTCGTAAAGAAATTGTACAGATTTTTTTAAAAAAACCCTCAAGAGTCTATTTAGAATATAGGAATTTCATAATATTTCTGAAGAAAAAGAAATATTTATTTGCACTAGATGTAAGTTTTCTCTAAAATTTTTAAGAAATTACTACATTCCAAACATGCCTTAGAGTGAATGTTTTCTTTCATCCAAATTTACTACGTTTCAACAGAGTTAAAGCCTTCAAAATCTTGTTTATTTTAACCATATGATCAACAACTCTTGAGGAATTCCTTTATTTGTACTTTAAATGGTTCAACTAATTTAAATCCCTCTTGTCTGGTACCTTACAAGGTGATGGATCTTTTTTAAAAAAAAAAAAAAACAGGAGATGAGTCGAGAGATTTAGATCAAAAGGTGATGGATTTTTTTTTAAAAAAAAGTGGCGATGAATGTAAGGATTTGAGATCAAAAGTGCAAAGACTGATATTATTTTAACAAATACATACATTCATCAAAATAAAAATAGAGGATAGGACATGACGATGACAGTTATGATAGATAGTGCTCATCAACCAGTGGGGTCGGGAAACGATGATAGTGGTAATAAGTGAGGGAGAGGGGAAAAGAAGAATATAGATGAATTGAGATATTTTAAAATTCAAAGATGGAAAAAATTGACAAATTTTTTTTGAGAAAATAGATACATTCATTCTATTTGTCTCCTTAAATTTGTCAAACAAGACTACGATGACATTCTCAAATACCCACATGGATTGAAAACACCCCTGAATTAAGTCATTTTCTTTGCTAACAATCTAAACCATCTAAAATTTTTTTTTGTCATCGTTACGCTAAGGGTCAACACATGCAACCAGAATATAATGTCAACAACGACTTAGCATATCATCGACCATCATAGCGAGGTTGAGAGGTGGAATAAGAAAATATAAAAAAGAAAATTCTTTGACAAACGCCTCTTCACTCTCTAGATGGTTAGATTTCAACTCATTAGGTCGGATGTCACAACTATTGAATCACACTACTAGTTAACTCATACATTTATCTAAAAAAACTTATACATATGTATGAGATTTGTTGCATTATACATGATACCTCAAATTTTAAATAGTAGTTAAGGAATAATATTTGAGCTTTTTTACAGTGCAACCATTACCTTCTGGACGGTAAAAACAACTTTGAATCATGACCATTGATTTATCAGAAATATTTTGGGTGTTATTTGTGGATGACATGTCATTTGGTCATATATAAAATTTTTTTTTATTATTACCTTCGTTATTCAACACTTTCCTAATTAGTCCTTTTGATAAGCTTCATATTTATAAACGAAAAACTCTAAGTTAATGTCTATTTCGATCCCCTAATTGCTCAAAATTCATAATTGTTTGTGTCATATCAGATAATTGGAAAGATATTTTCACAAATTGTCTCCTGTCTGTTCTATAAGACAAAATGTGACAAGCTAAACAAATCTAAACTCAACATGTAAAGAAAACAAGACAAAAATGAATTCTGAGAAGCGAAATGAGCCACTAGATCCTGACATAGGCTATGGTGTGCGCAACATGAGCACATCCCGTACCACTACCGTGCCCGGATCTGTGTACGAGCACACGTGCCCCACGAGGACCAGAGCCTGTGTGGGTCTCGACATGTCTGTGCCCAATGCGAGCACGAGACATGCTCAAGCCCGTTCCTGTGTTGGTTTCGGTGTGGCCAAGAGAAGAATATTTGTTGTTTTTTATTGTTTTTGACTTAGAACTTGTGAGGAACAAGTTTTTTTAGTACTTTAGAACTCTTAAACCATAAACAAACAAGATCTTACCACCTTGAATCTTCTAAAAAATTAGGTTTAGTTCATTTTCTCAAATCTAGAGTTTAGATTAGGTTAGTTTTAGTTTTTATTCGAGTTTTGTAATACTAATTTGATGATGGTTTTTTAGTCTGGAGAGCATGATTTTGGTTCTAGCTTTCGAAAGATTATCAAATTGTTTGAATTTTTATATTTTAGATTCTAAATTTGTGTTTTATCCGTGATATCGTTCACACTCCATGAGACAATTAGTATTTGTACACTAAGGCAATTCATGCAAAAACTACGTCTTAGTGATCAAACCTAGAGATTGGAGGGTTTTTTTTTACCTAAGTGAGTTAGCATAGCAGGTACCATCCTCTAGAGTCAGTGGTTTGATTTTCAAACCGTCAGCCTAGTGAGTTCTATTGAAAATTTTGGTAATTAACTTGTTGATATACTATCTTTACTATAAATCATGTTTGACAGTGACAGAATTCTTGAAACCCTAATTTCTCTTTCCGATTTCTCAGACTCAACTTTTTTGTAGTTTAGATTTAGTTCTCAAAACAATCAAACAATTTTTAGTTTAAATCAGGAGTTTCAATTTAAAAGAATTTTATGTTTATTCTCCGTAGAATCGATTATCAAGTATTTAATGATAAATCATCTGCTTGCGATATAATAAAACACATTCTTACGAAACTAGTCAATATTGTATCGGGCCAGCAGATAAAACACCACCGTGCCAGATAGAATACCAACACATCTGACCCGTCGGGTTGGGCGGCTCGCACCATACGTCAAAGATGTTCCTCAACCAATTGAATAAGATTAGCTACGATAATATGACGAAAAATCTATACCAATCAAGACTCCAAATTAATAATATATTCATGAATGCTTGCATGGTATTCTCTCTTGCCGGTTCATTATAAAGGAAGGTTTTAACCACAAAAATAAATAAATAAGTTATTAGTTTTAGCAAATTCCTTATATCCAAGATTATTATATTTCTAATTTGTTGTCTTAATTAATGGTAGAAATGAGATGTAATGACATTTCTATCCATTGAAAGGTTATTTCGACCTATTGCCTCATTGTAGATAATAGTTCAGTGTAGCCGTTGGATTAAAGATAAACAACGGAAATCTAACACTGATTTCATTGAAAAATTTTCCACAATATTTGGACACGAGATATTTTCACCAATAATCCCATTTTTTCCCCACATATTTCAATTGACTCCAACATCTTTCAATTTTGAAAAATACATCCAATTTTTTTCAATATGTTTCAATTAGTTCCAATCATTCAATTGTTTGTTATTTAAGCTAATTAAAGACTAGTGGATCTATAACTGATCCCTATTTTCCAAAGAAAATTTAGGAAAATTACAATAACACGTTAAAACCCAATAATAAATTGCTGAATTTTATAAAATCAAAGAAAAATTTGCTAATAAGAAATGATAGGCATGGCTCAATTGAAACAATTTAAAAAGAAATTTGACCTAATTTTTGAAACTAAAAAAAAAGTCTTAATTGAATTTATTTGAAAAAAATGAGATCTAATTTTTAAAATTGAAAAAAATATCGTGCCCTCAACTTGCGCATTGAAGCACCTCTCTCACTTATAGCAATATCATCACTGCTCCCTCTTTTTGTAATGTTTAGTCAGTATAGATTTCTATTTCTAAAAATAATTCTCATTACTTTCATCTGCACCATTCCCTTAGTTATTAGTAATGTGATCCTACCAATAAACAATATCTTAGAGGGTATAAACCATCCTCAAATAACATATCTTAATTTTATATCAAAAGCTAGAATAATTTGTACGAGCAACATATCATTTTGTATTTTCGAGGCAAAATATAATTTTATCTTAGGCTTGCTCGAATGGCAATGTGATGGTGGGCGTGCATCGATGGGCGAAGGCGTGTGGTCAACAGTTACTTAGCGTGATGGGATGGTTATGTGCTTTGAGTGCAACTGACTGGTCGGCGAGCATGCAGTGAGGGACGGTGTCGTCGTTGGAGACAAAGTGGACGCTTTGCAGACCCCACAGAGATTTAAACCAGCTAAACGTACTCACCAAAAACTAAATCTGACATATGGTCCAGCAAATAAAAATGTCCAGTTGTCATTCTTAGGGTTTTAGGTGCATGCGTCAATGCTTTAATCTCACGTGGGCCATATGATAACGAGCAGCGTGCCCTTGTCAGTGTGCACGGGCACCGCGTGAAAATATAATAAACTTGTGCAGCTGACAATTAGGTCACACAGTCCGTGTTCCCACATGTCAGGTACTGAGTTATTACAAACCGCATCGCACAACACTCGAGAGAAGTAGGGATCACCCAGCTCGTAAAACGCGGGAAATACGTCTGCTTTGTTGCTGTCGCCCACACACAAGCGTTCGACTTAAAGTGACTGACTAATGGGTCTTCACTTTGTCGGCCCCATCTGTTTGTGAAATAGACAAAAAAACGACCATTGATTTAAATAAAAAAAATCAAGTAAAGTACTCCTCTTTTTGCCGTTCTACACTTAAAGACAATAACAGGTTGGCTCGATGCTATATTGAGCACCTGGAAGTGATAGAAACATTATTTTTATATGGAAATAAATTTTGGAAAAGTTGTCAGCAGTGAGTCCACCTGTCAATAGCAAAAAAGAGCTGTTAGATTAATCGCCGTTGGAGTTTTTTTTATTGATTTTTATCCTAAAAATTCATAAAAAATAGAAAAAAATTCCTAAAAAATTCTAAAAAGTTACACAAATATTTCCCAACTCCCTCCTCTATAAATACCATGGTTTTTTTTTTCTCATTTTCACACATCAATCTTCATCCATTTAGTTCTAAAGTCATTCCCAAATTCTTGCAACTTTTTTAAAAAATCCCATATAAATTCTAATCCATTTGACAGTTTCGTAAATTGGCTCGATTCTTCCCAATCTCCCGGTGAAAACACTGAAAATTCTAGTAACCAACAACAAATCAATTTTTCGCAGCCGCCATGTCCCCCAAACGACCATCCATATCCACCAAATTACCCCTCCATACCCACCAAATTATCTTCCTTATCCACCACATGCACACGCATTTCCACAACGTCCCTAATATGGGCAAAAATTTTCATTTTCCCAATCTCCACCACAGTCGCACTCTACGTCGGTGTCCGACAACAGCACTCCAAATTTTGCTCTAGCCAATATGGCGGCACAAGTCACAATCCAAGAGGACAACACCATTGCTGCCGCTAATGCTGGAGGAAAAGTGAAGCGTTTACCATGGTCGATGGACGATGATATAAAGCTGGTAATAATTTTATTTCCATACACAAGTGTTATGTGGGTAATGTATTTACGGATGACAACATTATGCATTTTTTGTCGACAACATGCAGATTAGCATATGGCTCAACAATTCGCTCGATCCTATTGATGGAAACAATAGAAAGTGTGATATGTACTGGGCGAATGTAGCAGCTGCGTACAGCAAGATGATCCCGAGAAGCAAGAGAAGGGAGACCAAACACTACAAGGATCATTGGTAACGGAACAACAAAAAAGTGGTATAATTTAATAGTGTTTGACTCCGACTCAAGGAAGTCTATAGTAGTGGTTGTTTCGACGACCAACTCATGGCGCAGGCTTGTGAGATGTACAAGGCGGAGGTGGATCATCCTTTCATCTTGGATCACTAGTGGATGGTAGTTTGCGGTCAACCTAAGTGATCCACAATTTATGTTGATGTTGCCAACAAAAGAAGCAGATTGTCTCAATCGGGTGCCTACACGTCATCATCCAACAACGTTAATGTGCCACCAGTGGAGACATGGCTTGAAGGACGAGATGTTGGTAAGGTGAAGTGCAAAGGTAAGAGAAAAATTGATGGAACGTAGAATTCTACGGCGGCATTGAGAGTGGATCTTGATGCCTTCATCAACGCTCGACCTGACCGGACCAAAAAGAGTAAGGACGCAATTCGTGTTTCGGACTCCTTGCGCAACCTGGGGATGTCGAAGGAAAAAGAAAATGATGGCCTTCGATAGATCCACCTTCGACGATGCTCAGAAAGAGGAGCATGCGGCAGACATGAAGTTGTTAAGAGAGAAGCTTAATGCCATCGATGACGAAGAGTAGTTATTTTGTTTTCAATTTACTTTGGTAGCCAACCATGTATCTTTTTTATTAATCTATTAATTTTTAATCAATCTATGTGTCTTAATAATTAATCTGTGCCTGAATTAAATTTAGTGATGCCGTTGGAAACTAACTATTAGAATATAACTATTGGAAACTAGCTATTGGAAGATAGCACTTGGACTCCTTGTCTATATATTCAACCCTGTTCACAAAGCTATCCTTACAATTCAATTTCTCTTCTCAAACACCATAACTCTTGACAAACTCATCTTTGATAACCACTCACAAAATGTCATTTAGTTTTTGTTCGAGCACACATAGTTCTGAGAAGGATGCCATCAAGAAAATGGAAGATGTCTTGGTGGATTTTTTGGAGGAAGAGGAATTAGAAGATCGTATTATCGTCAGTCTTCATGCCCGGTTTGATGCTTCTTCGTCCCGCGGAAGCAGCCGACACAGCAATAGGAGATATATTGAGAGAGACTGTGAAGATGGCCATTAACAACTGGTCACAAACTACTTCTCTGACTCTCCGGTTTACCCCGACATTATTTTCCATCGGAAATTTTGGATGAAGAGGCCCCCTTTTCTTCGCATTGTCAAAACTCTTGATGAGTGGTCCTCCTATTTCATTAAAAGAAGAGATGTCACTAACCGTAGAGGACTCCCCTTTTACAAAAGTGCACCGCAGCAATGTGTATGCTGATGTATGGTGGTCCTGCTGATGTCTTTGATAAGTACATGCGGATAGGGGAGTCCACGGCGATTCAATGCTTAGAGCACTTCGTAGAAAATGTCATCGATAAGTTTGGTGACCAATGTCTTCGCAGCTCTAGCGTCGAAGATATCCACCTCCTACTGCAACAAGGAGAGGTCCGTGGCTTTCCGGGTATGTTCGGAAGTATTAATTGCATACACTGGGAATGGAGAAATTACCCAGTAACATCGAAAAAAAATTTACTCATGGAGATTATGGAGTCCCAACTATTATACTTGAAGCAATGGTCTCCTATGACCTTTGGATATATCATGCTTTTTTTGGTGTTGTTGGTTGCAACAATGACATTAATGTGTTCAACCAATCACCCTTGTTCACCGATGTATTGAAAGGGCGGGCTTCTCAAATTCACTATACTGTCAATGGCCAACAGTACATGGGGTGTTATCTCGCCGATGGTATATACTAGGAGTGGGCTATCTTTGTGAAGACAATACTGCTCCCACAGACGGTGAAAAATAGATTGTTTGCATAACACAAAGAAGGAGCACAAAAAGATGTTGAGCGAGTTTTTGGAATCCTGCAGTCTCGTTTTGCTTTTGTGCACGGTGTGGCACGATTTTGGAGATAGTCAACCTTCGTCAAGATTATGCGAGTATGCATCATCTTACACAATATGATCATAGAGAATGAGCGCAACTATGATGCTAACAACTGTGATTACAATGATCATCCAGACACATCCATAATAATACCACCTATGATTTACAATGGACCCACACCTTTATTCGGCGATGTACTTGCAAGAAACACTACCCTCCGTGCTCAGCCTACACACAACTAAAAAGGGACTTGATCGAACACTTTTGACAATGTTTTGGAGGAGAACACAACGACGAGTAGTGGCTTATTGTATTTCTTAGTTTGTTAAAATTATGTTGTTGTTATTTTTCGATATTCAAATGTAGTAGACTTTTTTTGCAAATTTAATTTTAGTTTAGTTCGCAACGATGCCATGTACTACTATTTGAATTTTATGATATATTATTTTTCTATTAAGTGCAATTTTAAAATTAAATTTAATTATTTATTACATTATGTCAGAAATGCCAAATTTAATTCCCTAAATAATATTAACATATTATTAATACTGAAATTCATGATTTATATAAATCCGTTTAATATATAATTGTTAAATCACATAGAGCCAAATTATTGGAGGCTTGGTTCTATGAGATTCTCCTCGCACGCATGGCGGGAAATATTCTCTTTAAGAACCAAACTTATTGGAGACAGTTTTAGTAAAATACCATCATAGCTGACATAACTATTATTCTACTTGACCATTGACCATTAATTATATAGATGCACTTCTAAAAAATTGTATAGATGTAAACGACATATTTATCATATTGATCACAAATATTAAAGGTAGAATTATAATCCTACATTATTTTTTAAAAGCTGTACTGAGAGCTAAAATACAAATAAAAAAATTGAGTAGTAAAATAGGAAGTTTTTATAGAAATAACTCATTTAAAAAATTGCAAATCTAACCTCCTTGATAGTGCGGTTGACTATGGTGTTAATATGTGTGTCATACTGCACACTCTATGTGCAACAGATTAGTCACAGTACAGTGAAAAAAATGATCTACCGCACAATGAGTGTGCACAAGATTACTACCGCACACCCATTGTGAGATACTAATCAAACTTTTATTAATATAACCTAACAACTAACATATTAGAAGATCGATTGCTACCTTATAATGAGTGTGGGATAGCAAATTTTTTCTTGCTGCACACCCACTTGCAATAGGTCTCTTTTTTCATCAATTCCTCTGCCGCATGCACTCATTTTTCTACTACATAATTATTTTTCTATCGCTATGCATGCCGCATAATAATTAATTTATCGCACATGAGGTATATCTATAATACATAGATCAACACTACAACCAATCACACTATCAAACCGAGTTAGTGTTACAATCCTGCTTAATTTGTGTTAGGTTTGCAATATTTTTAAATGGATTATTCTCATAAAAAGATTCAGTAAAGTGGGGAGAATATTTCCTTGCTACATTTATTTTTTACCACTACCTTTCAGTTATTTTAGAGGAGAGCAATGCGTGGAGGGCGGTGCCTTCGTACGTTGTACAGTGACGGGAGAAAGGGTCGGGGACACGGAATCTGGACAGGCATTGCCATAATGGGGTCAAAGAAGGAAGGAAGGAAGCAAGCAAGCAAGCGGGGGACACATCCATCCATCCATCCATCCATGCAGTGGATAAAACGGGGTCCCTGCCATACTCTACTCTCTTCTTTCTCTCTCTCTCGTGCGTGTCTGTGACCCTACTATACCTCCACATTGACCAGGAAATAAAAGCCTTGGCCAACTTTCTTTCTATCATCTTTTAGCATTTTTGAGTAAATTTTTGATGCATAATACAACAGACAAAGAGATAGAGGAGAGAGAGAGAGGTTGAGATAGATGGAGGAAAGTGGAATCAAATGCCACATGGAGCTGGTTGCCTTTTCCGATGCCGTAAAGATTCCTTCGTGTCCTCTTTCTTACGACATGTCACGTACGTGCGTACGTTGCTGCGTCCCCCTCTTCGTCCGTTTCTCACCTTAAACTATACACCCATCCATATATGCACTCCGGTACGTGAACTACAGCCCCCGTATCGACAACATCTATACCGTACACATACATATAAATTCTCTACATTTTAGCTTGGTTGCCCAAAATAATTCCAAAAGTTACAACCATCGGAAGTTCGGAAGACTGCGATTTTATATATGGGAACTGCACAATAATTCCTTACCTGTTCGTTTGTATTATCTTACTCCTATCCTCAAAATATTATGTAAATAATCGTAAAATTTTTTATAAGATTGTATAACAAAAATAATCTATATGAGGACAAAAAAATTGCATGAAAATAAATACAACAATAAACATATAAAAAATGAAAATAACTATACACATAAATTTATTATTTTTGTTTCTACTGATGAATATATTTCTTAGTTAAATGCTGTAGGATACTTGACCATGACAAAACTCACCTTCTCATTTTTTCTGAAATTTTTCACTATATCATGTTTTAAGGTATAGAATATAGGAGTACCAAAAGAGAAGAATCCACCAGATACTTCCTCTTTTATATAAATCTCAAAGTCTTCTGTAGCTTTTTATTACTATTTTAACGATGATTACAAGTAAACCCGACAAAAAAAATGTTAGATTATCTTTTTAAGTTTATTTAATTTTATATGCCTTAAATAAAAATTTTAATCAAACTATAAAAGGATGTAGGACTGATACCATGAATCTAGATATCGATATATAGTCCACAAGCTTTTAACCTAAACATTCAACGGACTAACACTGAAAAGAAAGAGTTGGTATCCAGTATAAATAGTTATTATGGTGTAGAACTGTGGAAAGCACCACTAAAAAGAACTTTTTTTTTTGAAAAAAAAACATTGTAGATCGAGTATTATATGTTCTATGATTTTGCCAAAAGTCGGCTCTAAATCCGTCTAGAATAAGGTTATGCGATAAGCATACTTTTCACTATAAGATTGATTAATCTGCAATGATATGATAGGTTAAACAGATAGGACGAATAATTGATAAGTAAGTAGCATGGGTAGTGAGGTCAGTTGATCTATATCCACCACCAAACATCATGATATATAGTAGCTAACCCTGTCGTTACATCGACAACTAAATGACACTATTAAACCATTAACATTTAAGTATCCTAAATTAAGCTCTGATGCAATGCACGTAATGCGTCTATATGAAAAATTCGAGGCTCATTTCCAAGATTTCTTTATGATCCACACCGAGAAAAGATAAAAGGCTTACTCAGCTTAGAATTATCATATCCTACTATATATCGCGATCATATAGGTTATAGACTAATCTTAGATTAGAGGGGTTCTCATAAATACTTTTTCATATAGCAAGCTCACGCCGTGCACCGTGAAAATTTATGTAGCATTCAATGTCTTGTTTTATTTCTGAATGGCAATTGAGTGCCATTCTGTCATTTCTCTTTCTCATGCCGACCAATTTAGCGGAAAAAGACTGGTGCTTATTGTCCAATATCCAATGCATAGTGTGTAATGAGTGGATAAGGTATAGTGGTTCACTTGCTACACAAGTTATTTTATGCAATTGCGATTTTTAGATAAGAAATTAACATACAAGATCAACACCGAATGAGAAATTGATAATAAATTTTCTTGCGATAACGTGTTTGATCTAAATTGTTGATTTTTCAACCATATATTCTCTCATTTATGGGCTAATATGTTAGTGAAATAGACATTTAATACGGTACAAATTCTTTCAGGAGCTAATACATCATAAGTTATTCTTTGAGTTTTTTTTATTAATAACCCAAATAAAATAATTATTTATAAAACTAACCCACAGTTCAAAAATTTTACATGTCGTGTGGAAAGAGCTTGTCGAGTGCCCAGAACTCGACAAGCATCTATTTGTTATTAGGTTGTGCAAGAGTTTCCAACCCAGCTGGATTGGGGGTGGAGAGGAAGCGTCTTAACCAGTTGAGCTAGAAAGTGTTTATTAATTTATTTCCACTGTATAAAATAATAACAAATAGATACTTGTCGAGTCATGGGCACTCGACAAGTCTTTCCACACGACATGCAGCTTGTCGAGTTTTGGGAACTTGACAGGCTGACGTGACAGGTCTTTTGTGTAAAATTTTCTAATTGTGGATTAGTTTTGTAAATAATTATTTTATTTGAGTTATTAATACAAAAAACTCGTTATCCTTTAGAAGCGGAAGAGTCTTTTATCGTAACTATCCTGACTTGAAGACTAATTTCATCATCATCAGTTCTTAAATTGTTATAGAATGTGTTAATTTAATAGTGGAGAAGAAGGCCCACAAATCAGAATAGTTCTGATAAAACTTTTCACTAGAAATAGGCTTATATTTTTTAAGGTAGAAGTAGATCTAATTGGAGTGGCATGCTAAGGAGAAAAATAATGCAATGAAACAAATCCTTAGACCGATGATACTGACCTGTGTTGCGTGAGGAGGCAGGGAATCCAAGTGTATGACGCCTATCCATCTTGTATCCGTTGTTTCTTAGCAAGATATTTTAAAGGTGAGATGCACACATGCTACTGACGAAAACTATATACATAACTAGAGTTTCAAATTATATTGTAGCTGATAATTTATACGTGATAAGAAAAATTCGTGTGGCTTCTATTTGAACGTCACTTACTATTCGAGGATTTTATGTTTGGATTTAAACAAAAATAAAAAAGCACCACTGAACTTTTGTTTTAATATTATAAGAGACACTACACCCTTAATAAGATAACAAAGTAATTTTAAATAAATTTGTTGAGATGGTTTGAAGGGATACCATACGATAGAAATCAAATGGCACTTAAAATTGGCTATTATGTGGAAGAGAACTAATATAAATTTTGGTATGTTTTAGAAATATTTTCCTAGAGATCCATAAAACAAAAAACTTGAAAAAAATTGAAGAATGTAATAATAATAATACCACTTTTATTTTGAAGGTTATCCTACAAAATTAAATGTTATGTTGCGAGGGAGAATAAATCAAAAGGATGAGAGGATGATGAATAGTTAAAATAGCTTCACACATGTTTTCTTAATAGAATTAAACCGGAGAGAAGAAATAAAAAGAAAAATTCCACTTATCTCCGTCCAATATATTTGTAGTATAGTAAATTTTGCAGACAAAAGGAGTTTGCCAGTGGAATTATATACAAGTCATGTTTTACCTCTGTACAGAAGAAAAATGCATGGATGGATGTTAGTAAAGTGTAGCATCCAGGATGTGAACCAAGCAACTGATGGAGACCTTTTCCCCAGGATGCAAGCAGAACCCAGATGTGGGGCCCACCTGGCTCCCATTTCCCGGTACTGATTCCTGAAGGCCACCACACCTGCACACCATCTCTCTCCTCTCTTTCTCTCTCTAGGAAGGATACATATAGAGGGGGGGAATGATGATGCTGTGCGTGGGCCCCCGATAGAAATCGCGAAAGAGATGGAAATTTGCCCGCGGGCCCCAGCGCAACCAATGTATTTATTTTTCTTCTCTCTCCGATCCTTACGCATGCTCGTGAAAGGAGCCATATGAAATTACGAGACAAATTTCTGAGGGCAAAGGTGGGGCCCATCACTCCGTGAAAGATATAAAAGAAAAGGAGGAGATGCTTTGTGTGCGTACTTTTTCCGAGGGGAGAGGGGCGTGCAAAGAAATAAAGATGGGATGGGTACCTGAGATTCCTGTGTGCATTTGCCCTTTTTAAGCCAAAATTATTATTTCCACACGATTAACGGATTTGGATGCATGCAGTGTACCCTCGTAGCCCCCCCCCCCCCGCCCCAAAGAATGTGCATTAAATTATTAAATACTGCACATGCACGTATACTATATAGATTTTTTTCATATTTCGTGGCATAATACATACTCCCCCAAACTTTCAAATGATATTATTGTATATTTTGTTTTTTTAAAAATCCTATATATGCTTTGAAGATTTTAACCAAAACCGATAATCACATTTTGTTGCCCATGCAATGCTAGATTGTCCAAACCAACCAGTTTATATTTTTTTAATAAATTGCAGAACATTTTTACTCTTGATGTAAATTTGAGGCAAGATTAATGAGACTGTACCTTCTGCCCAATCCGACAGGCCGTATCTTTTCTCTCTCTCTCACTTGGTGGATGAAGCATGAAAAAGAAACACACTTTATTTGTACCGGACAGTTAATAGTCGTGTAGTACCAGCAACGAGGTTGTCATGAAACTTAAAAAGTGACCTCCCTTTACATGCAAGTTTCAGACCAAAGCATTGTACTAAAATTGCGATCCACGGTACTAGAAATTAAAATCATGTCACAAAGTACAATTACGGTCGCCGTGGTTTTTTTTTTTTAAAGCAAAAGCCAAAAAACCAAAAAGTGAGAAGGCGACAAAAAATAAAAGACAATTGCAGTCATACAGTCTTGTGATTTGAAATTAAGGATGTGATGTAAAATACCAACGTGAAAAGAAGTATGCTGGGACGTTGCTTTAGACAGAGTTGCAGCTAATTGTCTAACTACCCTCTATTTCTGAGATCTTCCGTCTGGTTTAAGTCTACTAAAAATTTAAATTTTTCTCAATGCCATATAGATTACAGCTGAAAGGACTTTTCAGATAAACTGAAATTATTTTTCACCAAGTTAAAATTCCTCGCTCTTAGTTTCTTCAACAAGCTAGGTTGAAACTCTAGTAGACATGCTAAATCAAGTGATTAGCGAGCATAGCAATTGAAAAGTTCAGTCCAATTGTGAACCGGTTTTAATCTCCTCTATCGTAATCCTATGCATGTCGACAATGAATGCTTTGTTCACTAAAACGAGTAACGTTTCAAAAAAAAAAACCCCTGAAATTAGAGCATACTTAAAACACAGAAATTTTAATGAAAATATTCTATTAGCTCTATGGAAGGTTGTAAATAGTGCCGAATCAATGATATATCGTCTAAACAACTCTCGATACTAAAATGATTTAAAAATATTGGATTTATCGAGTTTCTACAATATATCATGTTTAGCACTGATATAATATATAGCATCATATGTGATATATCACTGCTATGCCAATATTCAGATGTTTTTTATTGAGTTATGTTTTTGGTAAAAAAAACACAAACCCAATAATAAAAAGACACATAATTACTAACTCTAACAACACCCCAACCGTCTCTAGTCCTAATCTTGGTATGGTTCTTCTACAAGACACACTCCACTCCAACCTACATCACCTACATAGTCTGAATCAGATAACAGGCAAGATTCTAAAAAGATGTGTAATTTAATTGTATGCGAAGTTAATGACATTTTTCCTATTATACCCTCATTTTTTTCCTCCTTAACATTTATAACAATACCTCACACTAAATATTCTCTCTCTTATTTTCAAGATATTTATGATAAGAATTAGTTTAATCATTTTCACTTATAATTCTCTTAAACTTATAGCTTCTTTAATTTACATATATGTCAAAAATACATCTTATATTATGTAATTGAGGGAGTATATTTTTTTCTAAAATTCTTTTTTTTTTAAATAACCCACATAAAATAATGAATTGCAAAAATAACCCACAATTTGAAAAATTTACAAAAATGAGTTACCACGTCAGCATGTAGCCAGTGGGAGTGGAATTCAGGTGCGGGGTTGTGAGAGTGGTGCTCTAGCCAACTGAGCTAGAGTGTATTTGCTAACCTATTGCCACTGCATATAGTTTTAAGTCATTTAAAGTTTTTTTGGTTTGTATTGGGTCACATTGAAAGAACAACTAGTATGTAACATATTTATGATTTGCCACTTGAGTGCCATCAAATTTTTATATTAAAACTATATTATTGTACAATCATATTCGACTAGAAAAAATATTTTGAATTGTAGGAAGCAAAATTCAAACCCAGGACAAGGGAGAGTAATATTACTTCACTCGACTAGAGACAAAGAAAAAATAATTTTGAATTATAGGAAGTAGGATTCAAACTCAAGACTAAGGGGTGAGAAAGCACTGTCCTAACCAATTAGGTTAGGAGAGATTTCTGAAAATTGTTGTATTGCACAGAGTAATACTTTACTTAATCATTGATTTCTTAAATGCAAACAACACATATCACATTATTGTATATTTGGGTAATAAGTGTCCTATGATAGTATAAAAATATATTTTTAATATATAAGTCGGTGAATTTTAATTTTTTCTGTCATTTTTCAACTCTTATTTCTTGTCATAAATATTTCTCTTTCATGATTTATAGGAGTACTATACAAATTTGGGTTATATGCAGTGGCAACAAGTTAATAAATACCCCCTAACCTAACTGACTAGAGCACTATTCTCTCAATCCGCACCTAAGTTCGAATCCCACTGGTTACATCTTGAAATGTTTTTTGATCGAAAACAAACTCGTTTAACACGACAGATTGTTTGTCGAATGCCCAGCACTTAACAAGTTGACGTGGCGGCCTATTTTTCTAAAATTTTTGAGCTGTAGGTTATTTTTATAATTCATTATTTTATGTGAGTTATTTATATAAAAAAAAAACTCTATACTCAGAACAATAGGACATAGTTTAAAGGGGTGTTTGGATGGTGCCCTCGATTTTCTTGCGAGATATCCTAGGTGAGTCTGGGTGCCAAGCCTCCAATTTTGGTCACCAGGATTTTTGGCGCATCATCTTTTAATTTTTTCCTGATTGACGACGAAGCTCCAAAGACTGTCCTCCACTGTCCACTTGCTGTCACCACTACCGTTGCTCCAATTGCGGCTCCGATCATCACAAGCTCCAACACAATTCGTTTGATGACACCGCTCACGGCTCTTATGGTTGCATGCTGTCATCACCGCTCCAATCGCTTGTCGCAGATTGATGCAGTTTGAAGCACGGACTGCTCACCACTCCTATCATTGCTCCGAACGCTACGATTGTCACTTCGCCAATCGTCGTTGCTCACTGCAGTCCATACCGCTGCTCGCCGCAGTCTTCCGATGCGGGTCGACGCTCACAAGCAGTGGGAAATAAATATTTTGAAGAATTACTATTCATTCACCAAAATTATATTTTGATTTTTACGTTTTTTGTATCACATAAGTGTATTTCTATGTTTTTTTTAGTTAGGACACCAACCAAATATCATATAAAAAATTTGTTTGATCTCACAAATTTCAGACTAGATAAATAAGAATGAGAACACCAACCGAATAATCTGTAACTTACCGATCAAAACAATCTCGACTTTTAACTGACGGATCGGATTTTAATATTTGTTTAACTGTGAATGAAATTCTCAATTAATTCGTGTACCGTGTACATGCATGCACATGCGAGTCTTAGTAGTACATAGCTGTACAGAGGGCATAAATCTAATTTATTTGACACTACTATCTTATTGTTTAGGTTTATAACTTTGAATGCTTTTAGTTATGGTGTTAGCCCTCTACCCAAACAAGAACTATTATTGAGAAAAAAAAGTTTGGTCAAGATTCATTTATGTGTCCATCTATGTTTGGTCAACATTGATTCGTTTTATAAAATAAAAATCTTAGAATACCCTAAGCGTAAGAACATATGACAAAATCAATTTTTATGCATAGATATAGTCCATCATGACTAACAAATTTTTATTTTATGTGTCCATCTATCTAATTCCTGTGACAAATGGATTTATATGATCTACAGTAAATACATTAGTTAATATTCAAGATATATTAAATCTGACGTATAAGTATTCCAGGCACTCAAATAAGACGTGCTGAATTTATTCTAAAATCCTAAATTAACTTAAACCGGCTAGAAGATGGCTTTGAATTTATAAGGTAAGCCGGACAAATTGGCACTCAATATTATCAGCCTCACTGTACTAGTTAGATGGACGGACAAGTCTTGAACAATTGCACGGTGTGCCGTACCAACCGTTTGGTCATAATTACAACCGCCCCAGATAATGACATGGCCGAAGCCGATGCAAGAAAAGATTGGCATTTTGCACGGCTGATGGCACTGTCTGTCCGTCTGTCCAACATGGACCAGAACACCAAATTAATTCAGTCCAATCTAATTTATGGTCATCAGATGGAACAAAGTGGCAAACACACACACCTCACGTCGTCACATGGCACCACCCTATCTTTCTTCCTTTCTTTCTTTCCTTTTAAGTCTTGTAACAATCAGTTGACGCACACAATTTAAGATTTTCAACTAAAAATTCATCAAACTCCAGCGACAACCAATGCCCCATACAGCCATCCCACTATACCACGGGGTTTCTATTCATATCATATAAGTGTGTTGTTTGATTCAGAATTATGATCGTAATCATAATGAATTTTAGAATCCATTGTAAGTGGAGGTGAAATGTATTAAGAATACATCTAATTTGTATGTATTCAAATTTCTATTAATATGTATTTTAAATACATATTTTACGATTGCAGAGTGATCCAACTAAACATCAACTAACGTATTCTTATTACAAATAATAAAAACACAGAACAAAAAACTCTGAACCAAATGCCTCTCTACACGTGGAATTTTTTTTTTTCCAAATAACCCATAAAAAAAAATAAATTACAAAACTAATCCCTAACTTTTAAATTTTGCAAAAATGGCCTTCTATCGCGAACGGGCCGCGCGACTGATCTTCAGTCGCTAGCCCAGCTAGCGACTGAAGACGTGGCACGGCCCAATACACCGTTGGTCCAACTCACATCTTCAGTCGCTAGCCCAACTAGCGACTAAAAATTGAAAAAATATTTGCGGAGGTGGGATTCAAACCATGGTCCTTCCGGAGAGAGAGAGCGTCTTAACCAACTAAACTACAACTAGTTTTTGTAACTTATTGGTATAGCATAGTTTTATATCTTTTCAGTCGCTAGCCGGGCTAGCGACTGAAAGCATACATGGCACGCGAACTGGGCCAGTGGAGCGTTGGGCCGTGCCTCGTTATCAGTCGCTAGCTGGGCTAGCGACTGAAAATCAGTCGCGCCGCCCAGTTCGCGATAGAGAGCTATTTTTGCAAAATTTAAAAGTTAGGGGTTAGTTTTGTAAATTTTTTTTTTTTTGGGTTATTTGAAAAATAAATTCCTACACGTGTATGTCTACCAAGACAGCTACATAGCTCTCTAGTTAGATTACAAGTGATTGATTGCAATGTTTTAAAAAGTGTGAAGTGGTAAGTGAGTGGTCATCTCACTGCTTAGTATTTATATGATAAGTGAACAGTTATACAGTCTTTTAAATGAATTGTATATTTATTAATAAGAAGATATATTGTTAAGAGACTTTCAACTTTACTTAAATCAATAGCTAGTTCTATTTGAATGTCTATGAGACTGTTTATTAAAAGAATAACAGAGAAAGGAGCAGTTAACAGTTAGGGTCTGTTTGGGTATCTCGATATTGTGCAGTTACAATGTAAAACTTTAATATTTTTAAAAACTCTAGTACGAAAAATTGAGATGTGTTTGGATGGAACAAAAACAAAATTAAAAATACCACAATTTGCCCTCAAAACTCAGTTTTTTTTTCACTATTTTGAAAACTCCACTCCAACCCAAAGTTTTCAAAACAAAGAAACTAGCTGCGTGCGGGCTGGAGAGCACGAAACAGTTTTTTCACTGCGTGCGAACGGCGCGGGATCGACGACGGTAGCAGGCGGCGCGGGACGAGGCGGGATCGACGACGGCGGTGGGCGGCGAGCGACGAGGCGTGGGATTGACGATGGCGGCAGGCGGCACGGGGAGAGCAGTGCGGGACTGATTTTTTTTGTTCAATTTAAGACTCGATACTACAGTATCCCTTTTCAATCCAAACACTCATAAATATTACAGTTTCAAAAAATAAAGTTTCGGTATCTTTTTTTTTAAAAAATTCTAATTTCGCAATACTCTAGTTTTGAGAAACTAAGACACCCAAGTAGGTCCTTAGTGTGTACTGAGGCGGCAGCGGGGACAGCTTTTGAACACAGTGGGTGACTCCCGTGGCATGGTACATGTTACCATTGCATTGCAGCTCGCTTTCCATCTAGAAAATAAAGTAAATAAAGAAGCCGGGGAGACGACACTGTGAATGCCGCTGCAGCTGTTGCTGTTGGATCCGAATCCATCCACTGAAATCATACGTACGAACACACCGAATCATACAATTACTACTACTAGCAGTGGTTGGAGGTATGTTGCGACTTTATTCGGGCCCCAAAAGGTTTGTTCCCGTGCGTGCCTTGCGTGCATCGTCCCATTCCATCGCAAGTAGGAGTAGGTCTTTATTATTGTGTCTCCATGGTCTATGGACGACGGACCATTTTGATTTTATTATTACTCCTCGATCATCATAGACTAGCCCTGATATACTGATGTTATGTAGTATTATTGGGATTCACATGTCTCTTACACTCTCATTTGGTTGATTGTTAGATCAAAAACTTTTTTATAATAGATTCTCGTTTTCAAATTCTGAGTTGAAGCTCACGGTATTGAAGTGAACGAAGCATCGATTGTTGGCTTTTTCAAATCCGAGGTGGAGGTAGAATCGACTATGCACTATAAACATGGGGCTAGATTTCATATGCTCCAATCAGTAAAAAAAAAAAAACCTAATGCTACAGTATTTTTTGTAAGGACAGATTTGTCAACTTAAACACTCAAAAAACTGGAGCTTGAGTTTCTTCCCTACACTTTCGAAATTCTAGCTTTTGAGCTATTTGACCGTAAAGTCTATAACTTTAGTTTTTTCATGATAGAAGTCAAAACTAAAACTCAACCTAACAGAGTTGTATGATTGATTTATGATTGTTCCAACATTCTCATATGTAACATTATAAATTTGTTGCTCATCCTCGTTGGGCTTGTCTTAAAAATTGAATTTCAATTGGATGGTTCATACCTTGTTTCATTTGAACTGATTTCAAAAAATTGAGATAAAATCTGATACATTGAGATATTACTCCCTTCATTTCCAAATATTCCCTTCATTGTATAGGTTCTTTTTTTTATCAAAACTACCATTCGACAATGTAAGTCCATAGACGAAAACAACGGTGTTTTCTTGTAGATATTCTATTTTTGTTATTTCAATAGAGAGAAATTGAATAATTAATGATTTCTATTAATGACATATTGTACTTTAATTAGGGATAGTATGATCTATTTTACATTTCTCTTCACTCAATTTCATAATTCTTTGGTATGTGTGTATAATAGACTTAAACTAATATTGTGAAACAAAATAAATAGATTTCATTCTAACTCTTTTGTTGTGTTATCAAATAAGTGTTATCGTAACATTTCGAGATAAATTTGCACACTATTTTCTCTTTCTATATATTTCATTCAATATTTTAAAAAAACCAATATGTGGTTTAGACAGTTAAAAAGGATATCAATAAAATATATTAAATAAGACTACTATAATCATTTTACTTCATATCTTATTATTAGTGGGAGAAATTAAAATAATATCTATTTGGAAATATAAGCCGTATAATTTAAAGTTTTTGGGTATCTGAGATGCAAAATGTTGCATTCCCGATGTTTTGGGGACCAAAACACCTCACGTGGTGATCGCTAGCACTTGAATCATTCCTTCCCTCTTTCTTTTCCGGACGCCGTATTTCTCGCTGGACCACTGGCGGTCTTTTGGATCCAACAAAACCATCTACATTCATGAAAACTCACCAAGATTTGCCCTCTTCTTTCCTTTGTGATCTGAATTTATTATTCGCTCGATTTAATTTAAAAGTATGGGACCATCATATAATTGTTAGAGCGTATGCCTACCACATGGAACAGCACAACAATAACATTTCTTGTTTGAGAAATTATTTTGATATTTTTTATAAAGAGTTATATTACAACATACCACCAACCTCCACACACTCTAACACACACACAAATTTACAAACACATTAACAAAAGATCACTATCAAACATATACATAAAAAATTATAAAATTAGGAGTTAAACCCACGAGACTACAATCTTCTTTTGTGTGCGCACATGCACTAGGATTTTTTTGGTTTGTTGCCCAACTAACTCCAACTTATCACAAATAATTTTCCATTTTGACTTGAGTTAGTGATTGTTTAATTTGTTGTCAAAAATCTGTTATGTGTGCCAATAAAACCTATCCAAATCATAGTTTATTTTACTGCCAAAACTTATCAAGGTTGGGACTAGCAATTTGATGACTAAATTGAGATTAGCTAAAGTTTGGCAACATAAGATGAGAGAATATTTGCGTGCATCACAAAACTACTTTGACAAGTAGACATTTTTAATGGATAGCTCAATGGCTTGGCCTAGTGAGACCGACCTAAGTTTTTTGATACAAGAGAGGGTAAGGATACGTGGGCGAGCCACCCTTGAGCTTGATTTTTCAAACACAAATATGTCCAACAGAGCAGCTAGTACCGTATGTAAAGCAATTTTTAACAAAACAAGACTATGGCCTAGTTTGACCTAATTTTTAAATAGTTTTTGAAACAAAAAAATCATTTTTGTCCTCCAACTTTGATGCAAATGTATTGTTAACCTTTCAACTTTATAAAGACTAAAATCAAGACCTGAACTTTAAAGTTGGGTATCAACTTGATCTACTATTATAATTTTGCAATGAAAAAACTAATATGACGAAATCTTTTACACCAAATTGATGGCTCAGATCATAATATTTGTGAGCAACTTGTCTTGGACCATATAACATATTCATTTGGATGTATTAACTTACATGTTTTAGTTTATATTTTTATTTACTTACGGACCTAAACGAAATGAAGTGGGTCTTTAGCCAACAAACACGTGTATTATGTCCCAACTGATCATCTACTTGGGGTAAAAGCAATTTCCATATTAGCTTTTTTTATTTCAAAATTATAATAATAGACTAATTTTCCACATAACTTGAAATTTAAGGTTTAATTTGAGCCTTCACAAAGTTGAAGGTTAGAATACACTTTGCATCAAAATTGAAGGACAAAAATGAACAAATATTATGGGTATGTTTGTCAAGCTGGAGTTTCTCAAATAAGTTGATATATGAGTTTATTGACATGTAAACTCGAGAGGATAGCTTATTTTCATAAGTTCAAAAATTGTGTTACAAAAATTAAGATTTATAATAGTCTAATCCATAAGATCTCTATTTAGAAAGTGTAAAACAGAAATATACTTAAAAAAGATGAATAGTAAGTCTCAGAAAATTCCTAAATTCTTTTTAGATTCCTACATCTTCTTTCTTCTTGTGAGTTTTTCTTTCTTTAAGCTGGCCTTATGTTTCTTCCCTTAAATCTGTGGTTTTTTTCCACAGTGATAGCAATGACGGTGAGACAACACCAAGAAAATCATAGGTGATAATGATGGCATTGACAGATGCGATAGTGATGTAGTGAGAGCAATGGGCAATGGCGATGATGGTTGTAATGGCAAGGATGACGGCGACAACGTCAGTTTGGAACAGTCCTGATCGTTGGCCAGGAGAACTACGGTTTGTGATTTGGCAACTTGCAACACATGTGACGAAGGAGGTTGATTCATTAAGGCATACGTGGGAGAAGTCGGGTAGAAGTGGTTGTATTTTATACAATTAATAAGTTGAAACTAAAGCATAAACCGTAAGGAGAAATCATGTGTTCAATCAGGATTTCAACTGATCTAAATAATAAATCAAAATTGAAACCAAATCAAATATCCCATATATTATTTACTAGAAAACAAAGAACTTTTAAGTAATTTTCCATACCAAACAGTGGCCAAATGATCACCGTGAGAAACAAGGGCAAAATTTGGCACAAATGGAATAAATACGCAACTGCACTGAAGTCCTGCATGCAGACAGGTTGGCTTCTACTGCAGTCTAATTTACTCAAAAACCAATGTGTAATGTGGACTCTTGCTTAGGCACCCCCTCTCTCTCTCCTCTTTTTTTTTTTTTTTTTTTTCTCTTCATCGAGTTTGGCCTCGTCAACACGGAATATGAAATAATTCAACTTGGAATGATCATAGAATAAAAAATTAATGGATCTATTTTTCAAGAAAAGATTTTTTTGACATAAATTTTTCAAGAAAGATGGGTGACATGTATACTACAAGACGTTCTTTGTTGGATTTAGAATTAAGAGTGAAATGAGACTATCTATCTATAGACTTTGAAATGTACTCACTTTATACATATTATAATTTGACTACTGATTGTTTTATGATTACAATTTAATATATCAATTATAATCAAACTTTGTATAACTATTTAGTCAAATCTTGAGTCTGGAATTTGGAAGCTAAAGATTTGGCTAGCCAATCTTTTTCTTCTTTTTTAAGACAAATGTGACATGGATTAATTAGCTAAATTTTGTGAGACCATGATATATAGTAGTAGTTTGATTCACTACTAAATTTTTTTTTATCGTGGCACACACTTAATTATGACCAAAATTTAATTTGATATTTTTTTTAATCAACCGAACATAATAAAACTTCAATAACTGAATCGTCGAAAGAGCAAAGTTATGTGCATGGCCTTCCCGAGCGTTTCAGGCCACATGCCCGCAAATTTTTCTGCAGTCTTAAAAAGAACAGTAAACGTAGCACGTCACGCGTTATTAAACTATCGGCATAATTTGAAGTGTTTGTCACTGGCAATTGTTTATCGTGATAACTAATAAACACATTATAGTCTTCTCTAATCTCTATGATTAACGGTGCCATAGTACTAATGAAAGCTGCATTCCTGATTGAAATCGACTTGCCTAAGTTGCTCCTTGCAACGCCGCCGTATTATACAAATTAAGCGGCAAACTTAAATTTTGTTCTGCTTCCAGTGGCACGTTGATTAGTGAATCCGGACCATCTGGATTTGCCCGTCTAAATCCACTCAGTAGGTTTATATCTAACCCGTCTATTTCAAAGCCAAAGTTTAAGAGATGTCCAGGATTTTTAAATAAAAATTTCCTCCAAAGTTGGAGTATGATCTCAACTCAGTGTTCAAAGTCAAGCAATCAGTCGAGATGGTGTGAAATCCACTGGCTAAAGTTGAGACTAACTCTAGGAGATCTAAATATGTTGACAGTAGGTACAAATTTAGGGGTGTAGTTTTTGTTTTTTTGATTGATGTGTCACTTTGAATATCGTTTGAATATCGATTGTATGATCAAATAATATAAAAATATGTATAATTTCTCTCTATAATCATAATTATAACTATAGTGGATCTTCTTCAGTGATAAATTTAAAAGAGTGTGGAACTGATAATACTGAATCTTCTTTTAATTAACAACAAGACTAAATTAGTACTTTTATTCTTAAGGACTGGTACCTATTTAAAGAAAGAAACATCACTCTTAGATCTCATATTCCCATCCATTAACCGTGCTACACAATTACAAAACCACTAAAAAAAAAGCAATCAACTAGCAGCATGATGTCTTCTTTACCTAAATCTCAGAACGCATCTTTATTTCTTGCCCAATTCAATTCAATTGAATTGAATTCTCTTGTCCCCATCAAGAGGAAGAAAGAGCAGTCTTAGACCTAGTCCTAGTCCCCTCTTCTTGTCCACATTAGCTTACATACCATGGGACCCATCCATGTCTCGTTCAACACTGTGTTTTGTCCTTCTGGTCCCAAACTAATTAAGACCTAGCTAGCCATTTGTGTCAGATTAATTGGCCATCTATCGTACGACTTGACGTATACTTGAACCAAACAACTCAATGTTGTCTCCCCAAATACAATTATTTAGTATCATGATGCATGTATGGGCCTACCGTTATGTATGTGCTATGCTAGCTAGCGAATGCCAATTGTACCAACCAATGTTTGCCTCTTAAAGCTTTGCTTAATGTGAGACAATGACAGCTAATTACTCGAATCATGCATTGAAAGCCCCCACTAACTAATATTGATGGTGGCAAAACTATTTATGTGGTGTGTATATATTGACTTGAACACATGACCACACTAATATGGGAGCACACTGCCTTTACGACACCGTCATTGTGTTCATAGTGTGTTTGCTCTTGAGTCATGGTCTCATATGGATGGTCTCCTCCTTTGACACAAAGATTATATATTTGCATTAGAAAACCATGAGAAGATTATCTAGTACGTGTTCATATGTGAATGCAATGTGCACTTATTTGACCAGGTTTTTTCATGCATTCCAGATATTTTGATAAATAAATTAAATCTTGTCTATAAGAGTTTTAGTTTCAACTTAAAACTGATAGATACAAACACGGAATCAGGAAAAATCTTATTAAGAGGGTCATGTAGTAAGAGGTGCTTAATACAGAGATCAATAATGATAATTTTCTTTCTAACTTAGTAAAATTTAGTGTAAAAAATAGGACTATTTGTTACATGAGAGGACTATGATTATCACTATTCTCCTTCTTTCACAACTAGTTAGAAGTTTAAACTCTTCTAAACATAATATAATTAAAATAACTTCTCAGTTAAACTGAAAATTCTTTTGTATAAAGAAAGTGAAGCGCCTTTCTCCAGTTTCTTTGAAAACCCTGCTTCTAAATGAAATCAAACCCTTCCAAACGTGTACTAAAAGAAAGAAGAAAACCAACAAGCATGTACTTAAAGTTAAAGATAAAAACAAGATTGGATATGCAGAAGCAACTAACAAGTGCAGGAGCCATGGCCCATGTTAGTGTGTTACAATGATGCCTGTGCATCCATGAAACTTCCATGATGTTGCATTTGCATGTGACCACTTGGTCAGTGCAGAGTACTAGTTAATTGCATTGGTGCAGTTGGCCAAGTACACAGCACTGTGGTGCTACATGGTTTTAGCTTAAGCTGTGATCCATCAGAACCAGATACAAAACTGTTTAGTTGTCTCCACATGTTGGGTGCATGCGGGAAGGTGTTAGGCCTGCCATTTGTGTCGGTTCGGTGTAGTCATCGACATATCGTTTTCTTAATTCTAACTTCATTCGGTTTTGACGAAGCAAACAATTAAACCCCACAATCTCGCTCGCTCACGCGTGCTCTCTCTCAATTGCGGGTGCATGTCATAATCTGTGGATAAGTTGACTCACAAGTTTTTATAAAATAATTTATTTTTTATTGATATTTGTGTTATAACGTGTACGTCCTTTGACTCACAAGTTTTTATAAATATTTTACCCACAATTTTTTGCAAAATAATCCAATTTTTATTAATATTTGTGTTAAAGTTCACAAAGATTTAAAATTTTTAAAAGAACTGACCCACTACAATATATATATTTTAAAAAGTAAGTTATGATTGATCTGGCAGAGTTTAAATTTTGGTCCACCACTGCTCTCTTTATCTCTTTGTGTGTACAACCCTAATATCACTTTTTATTTTGTATCAAAGTTTTTTTTTTGAGAGACTAGAACGAGATGGCTAGCACAACTATTCTAAAGACATAAAAATTTACAAGGTCAAAGAATTAAATCCCCAAAAAAAATCGCAAATAATCCACCCATTATATAGTTGGTGGGAATTAAACCTTAACATTTATCCAGAAAACTTAGATGTAACACCAATTGGACTATCATCGGTTGGCATTTTTTATCAAAGTTGGTGATTCTGAATTTGAGACCTGATGGACATAATTTATGAGAACAATAATTATAGCATATAAAAAGTTTGGTCGTGAGACCAAGAAGGCCCATAGTTCAAGCCTGAACGCGAGAGAAAATATCGAAATATAAATAGATTGCATATTTTTTTCCTAACGACTTAAGCTTTTTTAAGTTGGTCGGTAAATGAAATTGAGCAAAACTAGCACACCATCACCGACAAGCCTAGGGTGCTCGTCGTTTTCTACACTTATATGACATATAGCTACCACTTATGGTGCAGAAATTTTTAGGTTTTGGATGGAAACATCACGAAAGGACGTACAAGTACTACTGACATATACAGGGCATATGGCACATTCAATTGATCAAATGGATGACTTGGGCTTGACTGGGGAAGCTTTGGCGTGTTATAAGTTATAAACCACTATAGAGTAGCATGCCATGTAGCTGTCTTTCAAGATCCATATGTCTGTACTGTACTGTGCTAGCTCTTCTTCATAACTCGATCGTTGTACATTTGTACTACCAGTTACTAGAAGTTTTTAGTTAGTTGGCGCGTTCCAAGCCTAACACTATCACGTTTTATTGCATGTTCCTTGTGCTATTACTTGGCCTTCGGTATCCGATCTTTTCCCTTGGAAGCGGAGTTCACATTGGTTACATTCGAACCGATCTTGTCAAATTTATATATAAATATTTGTCAGTAGTCACAATAGAATGATACTATGTACCATAGTGTTTTATTTCTCTGTCGGTAGATGGTATTCTGATCATGTATAGCGGTTTGCCAAACTCACTCAAATCGACCAATCGGTACCTTGAACATTGGCCGAGCTGGGCCGCTTTTGCTGTTGCTATGATGTTTTATTTTCTCTAGAATTAACTTAATAATTTTTAGGATGTGTATGGCATTGTGTTAAGATGGCAATAAGCACAAGAACACAGTACTTCTAAAAGTATTTTTTGAAAAATTATCATAAATAAAGTTCTATCTATTTGTTAAAATCAATATTAGTATTAGTTTTATCGTGATTTGATAACAATATGATGTATTAAAAGAAGTTTAGATTAGAGATTTTTTTTTAATTCCACTATTGTTTATAAAAAAAGTATGTCATGTTGTGTTTTTATCATACCGCTATTTTTAACATTTGTTTGTAATAAATACAGATAAAATAATCTCTCAAACAAATAGATAAAGAAACATTTTGAAATCATGTTTTTGTGAGACACAGGACACTTCTAAATGGTGCCTTAGTCAAACAAAGCTTACCCATTTCACTTCTCTTAGTTATACTCCAAATCGTGCATCCAGTGCATAGATTGCTGCTACGGCCAGAGATAATGGTGTGCAGTTCAATGGTAGGCTTTGGACCAAGCCGGTCTTTATCCATCATGCATGCTTTGTCCAAGAGACCAAGACGCGCGGTGGGTGTCTCCGTCGTCCTACTCGTGTCCTAGTGGAACTGGAAGTTGCACCGTCATGGCCAGTGCTATATATCACAATTTTAATTAATCAATTGTGAACAACTTTTGTAGCTTGATATTCAACAAAAGGACGCGTTCTTTTTTGGGGAAAAAAGTTGTTATCTAAGAGAGAATGAAACATAAGCGTGTTAATGTGAGGTGGTGTAAAGAAGCATGTTGGAAACTGGGAATGCTACATTCAAGTCAATGGACTAGTCACGTGGGAAGGTGCACTCTATTTTGCAAAAAAAAAAAAAAAAAAAAAAAAAAAAAAAAAAACTCAAAATCCATAAAAATTTGTAGAAAAATCCTTAAAATTATAAAAATTTTAGAAAAATTGACACTACTAAACATATGAATTACATAATTATCCCCCACATACAGAAAATCCTGAATCCACACATTATCGTTATTGTTTTCATGGCCAAGAAATGCAGTTGTTCAAGGAAGGAATCGACACTTGCATGTCAAGTTTTCTAGGGTTCGTGCACGCCGTTACATCAGTTGCTGTCATGACATGTACTAGAGCCAAAGCTAAGCAAAAGTCCAACCGAATTTTAGTGGAGAAGTGTGGGAACCCAACTACGTACGGTGCTGCCAATGTAATGCTTATATATGCATGATCGAGTCGTATAGAGTTGCGCGGAGACGGACTTGTTGACTGACTAAACTACATACATATCTCATTAATTTGTCATACCATAGAACTAGGCCAACAGATATTTATATTTCAAACGTTCATATGTTATAATCAGAACAAAAACTTGGAGGTCATCCTTTATCTATTTTTTTGTTTTGGTGTGAAGTGTAAATTATATCATGCATGACCTTAAGTTTTATCCGAGTTTGTCATTTAGATTTTTAAATTTGATTTTAGTTTGATAGATTTTTTAACTTGTTTAATTATATCATTAAATAGTTAAGTTCATACATTAGTTAAACGAGGAAGACGAGGTCTTAAGGATTTAAATGGTGAAATTAAGCGGCCTAGGGACCCAATGTGGCTTGTTACGTCATTTTTTGTTATTTAATTGCCGAATAGACTTAAAAACACAATTAAGAAAACTTAAGAATCAGTTGAACTAAATTCCAGTTTAAAAATTTAAATTACACAGATCGGAGAAGTCGAAGGATCTCTTACATAAACAATTTACTCTGTTAGAACAAACTACAATGAGAGGAGCGACGTGCTTTATGTGTCGCAATAGGACGTAGAAAAGGAGAGAGTAATATGCACATGAAGTTCCGGCCGCACAATTCTGTACAGCGTTGACGTAAATTTCGTGCACGAAATGCACAGAAAATTCCATGGAATTAAAATCTCTGCCGGTTCCATTCATACACCAGTGGTAAGATAATGGCCTCGAAAGCAACTTAAATGGCGCCAAATTCTTCGACTTCACGTACTTCTATAAAACAGAGAATACGAATACTTGCAAAAGTAGATCTACTTTTCTTGTATACAACTGAAGAAATTTACATTAATAGCTCGCTAGTTTCTGATAGAGAAAACATCAAAATCAAAATTTGGACCATCACATTATTGCCGCTATTCGTATGGTGGTTCAGTGGTCATCGAGTTGAGCCTGGCCCATCTTTGTCTTCTCAACCTTCCGAGGTGGTTCAGTAATTTTCTTTTCTTTTTTTTTTAAAATTGAACTAGACCATTAAAACTATTTTTTTAAGATAGTGAGATCAAATCCTACTAGAAACAAATAATCTATACATACAGTACATAAAGTAAAACCATAACATGTAGTTATTGAGATTTAAACTTTGATCTCTACCAAAAATATCTTGTGATCCAGATATTTTATCAAATGCGCTATACCGGCTGACGCATATACTTGCTATTTAAAGCTCAACATAGGAGACTACACTATCAGACAACATGAAATTCACAAATCGAGGCATCATACTTGTTAAGTGTTATGGGCTGAAATTAAAGCCTGAAACTGTGTCCAGCAGCAGGACACCCAAACCAGCAGCCACGGAAAGAAAACGTCCAATTCGACAGGCCATTTTTATTAACAAATCCACTGCTTCACTTTGAATTTGCAACGGGTCTCGGGAGTGCACATAACCCCACCACTCAATATGTAATGGTGCATCTTACTGGTTACAGTCAATCAACTCATGATACATTATCAACGATAACTGACATAAGGTACATCTTAAGACCTTATGGCTCAGGAGAGAACTTCTGCTCACCAAATTTGGAGAGATAAAACTCAATTTTATGTACCTCCCCTTTACGAAGTAACACTTTAATCATAATATTTAGTATACGAGAATCTATAACACAACTATTATTCTCCTAACTCCATACATATGATCCGCCTTGAGTTTGCATGAGGTATTAAGTATAGTATGTATATGTATTACAGTTGAACTCATGTGTTAGTGTTGGACTGGAACTCGTTTAGTCTTGTTGGATTTGGACTCGTTTAGTCTTGTACATCTTTAAATTATATATATATATATATATATATATATATATATATATATACACACACACTATTCTACACCCACCCCTAGAATAGCTATTCTATACCCACCTTCTATGTCGTCGGATCGTGTATTGAGATTACAATTTTACTTAACGGTAACCGTAAATTAGACGTCCATAAATTCCAGTAAAACTGATTGAACCGCTAGCCGTTTTCAAAAATCCCACGATTAGTTTATTAGAACTAAAACCGTAATATCCCTACAAAATAGGAACTGCCTCAAAAATAGAGATTGTTATCACATTTACTGATCTTTTGATACATTTACTGGTATATTATTTACTTTATTGGTCGTATGATAATCAGTTAGAATATAGTGAATTTACTGTCCGTATTGAACTCATTTACTGACCTATGAATATGACTTTACTGGTCGTATGATAATCAGCTAGAATATAGTGAATTTACTGTCCGTATTGAACTACTTTACTGACTTATGAATATGACTTTACTGGTCGTATGATAATAAGCTAGAATATAGTGAATTTACTGTCCGTATTGAACTAATTTACTGACCTATGAATATGATTTTACTGTTCGTATGATAACAAATTAATGTCCATGATCTGCACTGATCGATACAAAAATTCAAATATCTTCACTCCAATTCATTTACTAGTCGTATGTTCACTCTCATGAATGAAATGAAATGATCTTTACTAGTCATATGTTCAAAACTTACTGCTATTGAATTGACGTTAACCACCTTTACAAAACGGCGTTAAATCTCATTTAACACACAGTAACTGCTATCTCTATCCAATGGTTCTAATTTGGTCCAGTAAATTAAATCGAACGGTTCCTACGGTGGGTATAGAATAGTTATTTTAGGGGTGGGTGCAGAATAGTGTTTGTATATATATAAATATTGGGTTTTAGACCCTAATTTAATGTATGATTTTAATAAAACTACAAGTCCAACAAACTCAAATACATATAACGTGTTCGAGTTCGAGTCTAACATTGACACATGAGTCCAACTCTAATACATATACACACTATACTTAACATCCCTTTCAAACTCAAGACAGATCAGATGTATGGAGTTTGGAGAATAATAGCTATGCTGTAGACTCTCGTATGTTAAATATTATGATTAAAGTGTTACTTCATAAAGGGGAGATACCTAGGGCTGTGTTTTATCTCTCCAAACTTGATGAGTAGAACTTCTCCTCTGAAGCTTCCACTGCTTTCTTGCTGATCTCTTTTATTCATAGAGAAGAACAATAAAAATTGCTCCCAGCAACACGGCAAGTAGTAAACGAAACTACAGCTAATGAGCTAATAATGGCTTGCAGATGACAAGTCAATAATGACCTACAACCATGATCAAAGGAACAAATTTTGGTTGAATCAGGGCCAAACGAGCTCAAACAAATCAGAACCAAAACTAGTCAAATCAAGGCCAAATCAGCGCTAAACGAACCCAAACAGATCAAAATCAAAATTGGTCAAACCATGCCCAAAGAAGGGCCAAATGAGCCCAAAGACCAAATGGGCTAAATGAGAACCAAATGAGCCCAAAAGCCAAACGGGCCAAAGTAGGGCCAAACGAGTCCTTAAGTGTTTCTGGCAAGCCATTATTGATATGAAAGTGACGTGTGTGTGGTTTGTTTCTTGCCAGAAACACTTAAGGACTAGAATCTTGTGTTGTGTTTTTATGCGATATGATATCCATACTGACCGCAAGTATGGTATTAGACGGACTTAGACTAGTATGTATGTGGAATATATATGATACCACTATAGATGGAGTCTTTTGCACGCTTGCACATATTTTATTGGAGGCTCGCTCCACACACATTTTGCACGTTGCTTTCCAATGTAACCATACATCCCACTCAAGCTAGAAACTTATATTTTTTAGGAAAGTTTTCATGACAACATTCTTATCAATATATCAACATCCATTAGTCAGTAATTCATTTTTCACTCATTACCTTTTATTTGTTCCTCTTTCCTCGTTTAATCGATCGTTCTCTCCATATCACCATAGTTCTAAAATTGTCCCATATTCACTCGTCGTGTTTAAAGGGTCAAGATGCTAGGCGTTCAAAACCAAATGGGAGGTGATGACTGTAGTGAAGAAGTTCCAGCATAGAACATGGACTAGGAAGTTAGAGCGGAAAAACCACCTCAAGGATAGGATTGATATGAAGAGAACCTTAGTAGACAACCCAGAAACCCAGAAACCCAGAAAGCTTTCAAGCAGTCCGAGTGGATGTGATGGACATCCTGATCTGGATGGAACAATGTCGCCAAGGTGCACTAATGATGCAAGCTCAGCTTTTGAGGGATTTGAAAGTCACACAGACCCAATTATTTGGATAGATAGTGCATCCTATCTTGGACCAGCAACACTCCCTTCAGATGTGTGTAAGCGCCTTGGAAATCCCTGCATTTCAAGGAAGTAAATATCACCACACAATGGAAGGCACTTGCCAGAGAGTAGCAAGCTTTCAGTTAACGCCATCCGATGAAGCCTCTTGAAGAAGAACAATACCTACCATGGCACATCAATTCCAAACCACAATCCCATAGCAAGTACCGGTTCCTTGCTCCGCTTGCCAAGAAAATTCTCCACAGCCTCACAGCCCACGACCACAGATCACTTGCTTCCATTGTGGACAACTTGGACATTGTCGTGAATGCTGCCCAGTAAAATACCTCTCATCAGCCATCGCCAGAGTGCAATGCGGTAACCAATAGGCAGCAAGACCGTCAATGCCGATTATCAGAGACATCACACCAGACAAAAGAACACCCAGCAACGCCCAAACCGGAGGAACATGGAGATGCCATAGATATGCAACTCGGTGAGTCTCTAATTGCGACTTAGGTTAATGCCACTTTTATCTTATTCACTACATCAAATACTTGCATTACTAAGTAAACTGCATATAGCCCCTTAAATGCCCTATGGAGGGCCAAATATCAGAAGACCTCACCTTGCAAAGTCGTACAACCAAACTACAAAAGCCAGAAACTCTCAACAAGGACCAAGAGAAGAAATAGGATTATTTCCGTGGTTGAAACCTAGGCAACCCATTATATTAACGTTGACGCATGTGCACGCATGATAGTACTATGCATTCCTACTCTAGCATAATGTCAAAATTTTCAAACCCGATGAATAAGTAAAATTGAAAATCTACCTAAAACCTATTATTTTGAGCGAAGGAAGTCCCTATTACCAAGATTATTATAGTAAATAGCATATTTCCAAATTATTTTACTTATATCACAACTGGATACCTGGAAAATGTTACCCCATTAATTAAACAAAAATTCTAGTTAAAATATACTTGAACTGCATAATTGAATCACTAATAATTTATTTTATAAAAAAGAGTCATTGTAATGAGTATGAACCCATACTCCATTGCCAAAAGTCCAAAATGTTCCTTTTACAAATAAACCCCTTTTACTTGTCTTGTGCCAAGAGATTTTACAAATATATGTTAACTCTATACAAATTATCACATAGCACCACTTTTGCAATGGGAACATTAGCATATCATTTAGACGCAATAGTGATCATTTCTGCATATAGAAATGCCCTAGCAGTAGCGTCCAGTTCAAGCCCTAAGGTCATGACTGCAATAGAAGATTCAAAAGTGTGAACTTCTCACCTTTTTCCTTCTCTTCTTATCTTTAATCTCTTTTCTCATCCATCCACCCTTCCTTCAAGTCTCATTTGAATCTCAGGACGAGATTCTTTTAAAAATAATAGGTTTGTAACACTCCCAAAAACAGAATCCAAAATTTAAGTAACTAGTCTCTGAAAATTCCAAATCTATTCAGCCACTCAAATGTCTAACTTCACCATCCTTGCTCAAATTTCAGATCTGTCTGCTTGACCTCCTTTTCAAACCCTAATTCAAAGTTGTCGTTTGCTGCCAGTTCAAATTCAACTCCAAACTCCAAATATTCAGCCATTTAGTTATTTTCAAAAAGCACTATTCATATTTACCCTAAATACCCTATTTTCAGGATTTAGTTCCTCTATAACCCTAATCTATCTAAAATCCAGAATTATTCCTGTTTGATTTTTTCTGAAAACCTTAATTATCTCATTTGGCCCTTCTTTCTTTACCTCTTGCAATTAGCTCCTTCAACTACTCATTTGCACTTTGATCCTAAAACCCTAAAAACAATTCCTATACACACACACACACCCCCTTTTCACCAAGCTCTCCACATTCTGTTGCCTTAAAGCCCTAAATTGCTAAAATGCTCTACGTCCAGATTTCAATCTTAATTATTTCTTTTACCCTACTTTCTGATTCACTTGAATTACTATTTCACCTCTTTTCTCCTTTCCAACTTAGTCCTTCCTCATCTCAATTGCAATTAGATCCACTACTTTTCCTCCTCAGTTTAGCTTTCATCAGTTAGACATACACAAGGCAATCACACATTCATATACATACACACAGTAGTAGTATTAGAAGCAGTAGCAGCAACATCATACTACTCCTCCAGCAAACTACTCTTCTCCAGCTACTACTTCTCCACGGCTTATTCTCCTTCTTTTTCCTCCTACTCCATCTTCTCCCTCAATGCAGTAGTAGTAACAAGCATAGTGATAGAAATGATGAGCAGCAGCAGCTCTAGTACTCTCCAGTAGGAAGGTGAGCCCTCTTCTCATCTCATTGCATAGGATTGCCAGAATCAAGCTCCCAGTTCATCTTCATCCTCTTCTCGCTCTACCGCCAAAGGTGCTTCTGCCGCTAGCTCAACTCTGGCCACCGCCAGCTCGGCTTTCTTGCTCAATCACTTCCTCTACTCTCTTTGTGCTCCGCGAGCAACCAATCTAGTTCAATCGCTGACAATCACTGGAATTTCACATTTTTTCGTTGCCGACCGCCATGCCCTGTTTCCCTTGTCAGATTACCCTCCGGCTGCTAACTCCAGCCGACCATGAAGGATGAAAGATCCCTCTTGACTGTAGGATCAATCCCCTTCAGATAAAATTCTTAGAAATATCGTCAATCGTCGAAGCTGCCGTTGTCCTGTTCCACCTCATCATCGCCTCGTCGCCAGGCTGCTATGGCCGTTCGCCGTCGCTCTGACCATGCCATTGACTTCCCCTAGTTCCCCTTTTACTTCGAAAGCAATTGAACTCCGATGGTCTATCCTTGAGGACCATCGTGAGCCTGTGCCGTGTACGAAGCCACCTCGCCGCGAAGCTCGCCGGTGCCAACATTCTTCGATCAGCCAAGACCACACCATCTAGGGACCCATAAGAGCCTCCCTGAAGCATCCCCTTGTTCACTGGGCTACGACCGGTGAGCTCATCGTTTTCCTCTGTCTGCGGACTATTACCTCGCTGCCGGCCAAAACTCCGGTACTGTCAAAATTAGAATGATAGTTTGGATCTCCTAGGCAACCTAGACCCTGTGACCAAGGCCCCAAGCTTATAGTCGTCGTGCACGCGTGTTTGGCCGCGTTCCAGCATGCCGCCATCATGCTGGCCAGCCGTCTCCGGCAACTCCAGCCGCCGGTGCTGCGTCAACTAAACTTGTTTCCCCCAGGCATTCACGTTTTACACACTTGTGTTACATGGAGCCGCTGGAAATCGCGCGGAGTGCCGTTGTAACAGCGAACTAATCTGCGCCAACGCTGTGCTGCCGCTGCGCCGTCTTGCCGTCTCCGGCCGCCATCATCACTGCTGTTTTGTCCCTCAAGCACACCAAGCCAAGGCGTGTATGGTGACGCGATCACCGCCTGCAACTAGCCACCAGAAGGCGTCGCCGCTGTCCAATGCTGCGCTGGCAATGTCAGCCCGCGCCGCGTGCGTCAAATCGCCCTAGAGCGCGCCCCCAACGTGTCAGCTCGCGTTCAGACAGTGTCAACGGCAGACATTCAAGCCGTTCGCCTGCGTACGTGTGTGCGATCGAAAGCGTACAAATCCGCGTGCGTCCGTAGCCCATTCGCACGTATGGAGTCCAAAGTCTATTCATGAAAACTCGTCCGAGGCTCGTAGCATGTACGTCGACCAAGTCAAACGTCAGACGTCGTTCGAACGTTGCCACGTCCAGGTGGAACCTGAAAATCGAACTCGTGTTCATCATACAGCTGTCCATCGAACGCTTTCTGTGTTGCACTGACCTATCCAACGACCTTAAACTGCGACCTGAATATACCAAGCCATGCCCTAGCTGCGTCAAACCGCATCCTGGCTACGTCAGGTCCCGTCCTGGCTATGTTTAACCATGTAACAGCATGTACTACAATGTTGACCAACTAGCAGCCGGAGTTGAGCTGGCGGCGGAAGCACCTTTGCCGGCAGAGCGAGAAGAGGATGAAAAACATGAATTGGGAGCTCGATTCTAGCAATCATATGCAATGAGATGAGAAGAGGGCTCACCATGCTGTTGGAGAGGACCAGAGCTGCTGCTACTCGTCACTTCTATCACTATGCTTGTTACTACTGTTGCATTGAGGGAGAAGATGGAGGAGCAGGAGGAAGAAGAAGAAAAAGGAGAAGAAGAGGAAGAAGGGGAGAGAACTGGTGATGTTGCTACTTTTACTTCTAACACCACCATTGCTGTTGCTTGCTGGGCGATGGAAATGAGGGAGAGAAGACAGGAAGTGACATGAGGAGGCATCTAGTGCAGTAGCTGAAGCTTGGAACTTGTGTTGGGAGGAAGGAGAGGAAACAGGTTGAGTGTTGCAGGCTGCTGTTGGTTGTTGTCATGCCTGGGGAAGGGAAGGAGACAATGAGATGTTGCCACCGCAAGAGGTGACTGCAAACTAAGGCTGCTGTGATAGGAGGAAGAAGATGGCGATTTGAGTTTGCAATGGTGTGTTTGTGTGTGAGAGAGAAGAGTGTTGTGTCATATATCTATGTGTATGGGCAGACGAGAGGTGAGTACAGTGCGTGTGTGTGTGTGTAAGTGAATTGCAGAGAAAGATGGAGAGTATAGAGGACTAAACTGTTTCTGAAATGGAAATTATGGGTGGTGCTCCTGGAAGAAAGGGTATATATATATATATACACACACATATGTATATACATATATACCAAATTTACAGAAATTGTTTTTAGGGCTTTAGGGTTTTAGGACCAAAGTGCAAATGAGAAATAGTTGAAGGAGCTAATTATAGTAGGTGAAGGGGCAAATCCAAATGATGTAAATTAGTGTTTTAGAGGAGATCAAAATGAAATAATTCGGGATTTTGGATAGATTAGGGTTTTAGAGGAACTGAATCCTGAAAACAAGGTATTTAGGGTAAAAATGAAAAGTGTTTCTGAAAATGACTAAAGGGCTGATTATATGGAGTTTGGAGTTGAATTTGAACAGGCAGTAAAAGACAACTTTAAATTAGGGTTTGAAGAGGAGGAGGTCAAGCCGACAAATATGAAATCTAAGCAAGGATGATGAAGTTAGGCATTTGAGTGGCCGAATAGATTTGGAATTTTCAAGGACTAGTTTCTCCAAAAATGAAATTTTTAGACTATTTTTAGGAGTGTTACAAATCTATCCTTCTTAAAAGAATTTCGTCACAAGATTCAAATGGGACTTGAAGGAAGGGTGGATGGGTGGATGGATGAGAAAAGAGATAAAAGAGAAGAAGAGAAGGAAAAAGGTGAGAAGATGGCACTTTTAAACCTTCTATTGTGATCACGACCTTAGGGCTTGAACTAGACAATACTACTAGGACAGTTCTATATGCAGAAATGATCATTGTTGCATCTCAATGATATGCTCATGTTTCCATTGCAAAAGTGGTGCTATGTGTTAATTTGTATAGAGTTAACATAAATTTGTAAAATCTCTTGGCTCAAGACGGATGTGTTGCATCTAGGCCCTCACTTTCCAATTTTGCTGATTAATGACATTAAATCTTTCAAACTAACTTTTTTGTTTAAGTGTGATTAAAGGAATCTGAGGAAAAATTAAAAGGCTCGATAAATGATAAATTTCCAAATGGAAATTGTGAAGGCCTAATGTAAAATCTAAAGATTAAGGACAAGTTTTTAGATTTTATCGGCCAGGTGTGTAGTAATCGGTCGAATTGATACTACGGATTTATTTTTATTTTGACCATACTATGAAGAGGGGTTGTGAGAGTTTTTATTGATTAAAGACAGAACCGAGAAATTCTTAGGGCATTTGTTGCATATCCTCTGTCTCTTATGTTTGCATATCACTTTGGTTAAGTCTAGATTGAGATGTTCAAATCTAAAAATCGAAATTAGGCTTAAAAACAGAGATACAAAAATTCTCAGCCCATACGAACAGTCCGCATGTTTGTTTGCATGGATGCCGACATTTGTCCAATAGCTCAAGAATTTTTGGGCTGAAAATGTTTGTACAATGCGGACAGTCCGCATGTGTGTCCGTGTGGACGTGGATATTTTTCCAATAGCCCAAGAGTTTTTGGACTAAAATTTTTTGTACAATGCAGACAATCTGCATGTGTGTCCGCATGATCACGGACATTTGTCCAATAGCTTTTGTTGGTTTGGTGAACTTTCTTGTTTTATGCTGACTATTCGTCTGTGACGCGGACTGTCTGCAAACCATTTTGGCACAACTCCAACTGCACTTTGATTGCGTCACAACTAGCTGTTTGACATAGACGCTGACTATCTGTCTTTAGTGCGGACTGTCCGCGTGGACTTTTTATTTCCTGCTTGTTCCAAATGACTAGTTGGATGGTTTGGGCTATATATACTTGCTTTGAGCATGTGTTGGACATCTCTCTGAGTTAGCATTCAATACACTTGAGTCCATGCACTCTCTTCCATTCAAGACTTGA
This sequence comes from Pharus latifolius, assembly GCA_019359835.1. Lineage (NCBI taxonomy): Eukaryota > Viridiplantae > Streptophyta > Magnoliopsida > Poales > Poaceae > Pharus > Pharus latifolius. Next base: position 66,763,477 of record CM033320.1, on the reverse strand, counting down.
TCTTTTGATCAAAATCATTCGCTTGGCTTTGTGAGAGATCCTCTGAGTAGAATTCATTGCATCTTTATAGTTTCTCGATGCTTGATCGTAGTCATGAAAAGGCCTCGGAGTTTGTTATTTTTGGTGATGGCTATCACCTAGACGGTCTTGGAGGTGTGCTGGTGATCTCTCCATTAACAGAGATTGTCGAAGAGATCCAACGTGGTTGTGAGAGGTTCGGTGCTCACCTTTCCGGAGAGAAAATGAGCAACCATAGTAGACATCGGAGCTAGACTCATTTGTTGAGTGCTTCAACGAGGATTAGGGGAGACTGGGTGAATCTCCGAAACCTCGGGATATATTGTTTGTGTTTGATTATCTCCTTTTCATTTACTCATTTGTTTCATTGTGATTTGCTTGAACTTTCTTCACACTCACTTAGCTCTTTTAGTCTTTGATTGTTGAAAAACTTATTCTTATTTCTCATTATTGCAAAAATTATATTTAGCCAAAAGATTTTAAAAGCCTCATATTCACCCCCTCTAGTCGGCATCCTTGATCCTACATGATGAAAGGGGTTTATTTGTAAAAGGAACATTTTGAACTTTTGACAATGGAATATGGGTTCATACTCATTAAAATGGCTTTTTTTTCATAAAATAAATTACTAGTAATTCAGTTATGCAGTTCAAGTGTATTTTAACTAGAATTTTTGTTTAGTTTAAAGGATAACTTTTTCCAGGTATCTCAGTCGTGATATAAGTAAAATAATTTGGAAATATGATGTTTACTAAAATAATCTTGGTAATAGGGGACTTCTTTTGCTCAAAATAATATGTTTTAAGGGTAGAATTTCATAATTACTTATTCATCAGGTTTGAAAATTTTGACATTATGCTAGAGTAGGAATGCATAATACTATCATGCGTGGACATGCGCCAAAGTTAATATGATGGCTTGCCTAGGTTTCAATCACGGGAATGATGCTATTTCTTCTCTTGGTCCTTGCTCAGAGTTTCTAGCTTCTATAGTTTGGTTGTACAACTTCGTAGAGTGGGGTCTTCCAACATTTGGCTCTCTATAGGGCATTTAAAGGGGCTACATGTAGTTTACCTACCAATACAGATACTTGATGCAATGAATAAAACACGAGCAATATGAACCTAGGTCACACTACTACAGAAGTGCATTCCACTAACCCTTATTTTCTAACGGTTGTAAGCAATCTAGGAAAAATCCGATAGAATAGGACGACAGCGGCGGAAAACCATCATTTTACTATCGGTTATACACTAATCCAACGTTAGTGAAATGCAAATACTTTTTACTATCGGTTATTACTGTACAAACCGATATAATATATTAAATAGTACTATCGGTTTTCCATTTTTAACTGATAGTGAAATTACTGATTTTTTACTATCGGTTATTACTGTACCAACCGATATAATATATTACAACAGTACTATCGGTTTTTCGTTCGTAACAGATAGTAAAATTACTCACTTTATACTATCGGTTGGTACTGTATTAACCGATATAATATATTGAATAGTACTATCGGTTTTTCTCGGGTAACTGATAGTGAAATTACTGACTTTTTACTATCGGTTATCACTGTACTAACCGATACAATATACTACATATTACTATCGGTTCAAAAACACAAACCGATAGTAAAATGACTTCATATACACTAATGGTTATGACAGTGGGGACCTTATTTTACTATCGGTTAATGTTGTTGAACCGATAGTAAAATTGGACAGCTTAATTAGGTCGACCCCTGCTCTGCGCTCTACATGTTGGAATCATTTCAGCCGCGCACAACTCCAAGCTAGAGTGATCTGGAGAAGCTAGCTGAGAGGTTGATCATATTTCCATCCCCCTCGGTATTGTTATCTTCTCATCACCTCTCTCTCTCTCTATCACTCTTTCACACTCTCCCTCTCTCTCTACTTGCAATTCATTAAACTAGATACATGTATCTCCAAGCTAGCTAGAAGGCTGGGTTGGCTAGCTAGCTATAGCTTGCTGAATTTAAGCAGCTAGCTAGCTGGCTCTTCCAATTAATGCATGCATCAAGTTAATTAGGGTTTCATATATACAAATCCATTTAATGTAATTAAACAGCTCATGCATGTACACACATATGGCCTAGCTAATTATGTTTCATTCATATATGCATGCCCTGAGTCATTAATGATTTATTTGATTTGTCAATTTTGTGAAATAATTGTAGATGGACCCAGAATATTGGATGTATGGAATAAAACGTACTACTGTTGAGTATTTGGAGGGTGTGAATGGATTTATTAAATTTGCTGAGCAAGAGAAGGCGAAGAAGGGAGAGAAAGATATGCATTGTCCTTGTATAGATTGTATGAACTTAAAAAGGTTCGGCAACTCTGATCAGATTAGGAGTCATTTGATTCGTCGTGGTTTTAACGCACGCTATACCCGTTGGATATGGCATGGTGAAGATCTTGAGGAAACGAGCACTACCGCTACCACTCAGCAGCACCCGGAAGTGGATTGCAGTAATGATGATCATGATCAAAACATTGATAATGTTCATTCGGAAGTCCATGTAGATGACGACAATTTAGATGAAATGTTACGTGATGTAGAAGAGGACTACAGCGAAAACGATTTAGCTAAATTTCAGAAATTAATTGTTGATTCTGAGAAGCCTTTGTTCCCCGGATGTGAAACATTTACAAAGTTGTCTTCTGTGTTGAGATTATATAACTTGAAGGCAAGCAACGGTTGGAGCGATAAGAGTTTCACGGTGCTATTGGATCTGTTAGCGGACATGCTTCCAGAGGGAAATGAGTTGCCAAGATCGGTTTACCAGGCCAAAAAACTATTGTGTCCGTTGGGAATGGAAATCGAAAGAATACATGCATGCCCAAATGATTGTGTTCTGTACCGTAACGAGTACGAGGATTTGCATGTTTGTCCAAGATGCGGTGCATCGCGGTATAAGCATGGGGACAAAATTTATCACAATGGATGTGATGAGGTAAAGAAAGGGCCTCCGGCCAAAACTGTGTGGTATTTGCCTGTGATTCCCAGATTGAAACGGCTGTTTGCAAATCCGAAAGATGCGAAGTACTTGCGTTGGCATGTTGAAGGTCGGAAACAAGACGGAAAACTAAGACATCCAGCTGATTCCATTCAATGGAGAAACATTAACAGAACATTCGGTGAGTTTGGCGGCGAAGTGAGGAATATAAGGTTTGGGCTGAGTACGGATGGTATGAATCCACACGGAAATATGAGCAGTCGACATAGCACTTGGCCGGTTCTTTTATGCATCTACAATCTTCCTCCTTGGTTATGTATGAAGCGGAAGTACATCATGATGTCGTTACTAATTTCAGGACCCAGACAACCCGGGAATGATATTGACGTGTTTCTATCACCGTTAGTCGAGGACTTACAAAAATTGTGGAGCGAAGGGGTGCGGGTGTGGGATGCACATAAGCGAGAGAATTTCATGTTGCGGGCCATGATATTTTGTACCATAAATGATTTCCCGGCCTATGGAAATTTGTCGGGGTATAGTACGAAAGGAGTCAAGGCTTGTCCTATTTGCCTGGATGAAACTGACAGCATGTGGTTATCGAACTGCAGAAAAACAGTGTACATGGGTCACCGCAGATTCCTTCCGATGCATCACGCCTACCGTAAGAAGAGGAAGTCATTCAATGGGAAGCCTGAGAAAGGATCAGCCCCAGTGTTTGTGACTGGTAAGGAGCTTTACTTGCGCGTGAAGGACATCAAAGTTGAGTTCGGTAAATGTTCTAAACCTCCAGGAAAAAATGTTTGGAAGAAGAGATCGATTCTTTGGGATCTGCCATATTGGGAGCACTTACAAGTTCGACATTGCATTGATGTCATGCACGTAGAGAAAAATGTTTGTGACAGTTTGATTGGTTTGTTGTTGAACATTCCAGGAAAGACGAAAGATGGCATCAACGTTCGCCGTGACATGCTCGACATGGGCATAAGGACTGAGCTTGCACCGTTGGAGAAGGGAAAGCGGACATACCTCCCCCCGGCCTGCTATACTTTGTCAAAAAGAGAAAAAACAGAACTCTGTCAGTACCTACATGGTGTCAAAGTTCCATGCGGGTATTCTGCGAACTTGAAAAAACTTGTGTCCATGAAAGACTTGAAACTGGTTGGTATGAAGTCCCATGATTGTCATGTACTGATGTCACAAATGCTTCCCATTGCTATCAGAGGCATTCTCCCAGTCAAAGTCAGAGAGACAATTACAAAGCTATGTTATTTCTTCAACACAATATCTGGCAAGGTACGTAAGCGTGTACTCCTAGCAAGTTAATTAGCTCCATTCGTGGAACTTGTCAGATTTTTTGGATCTGAATATTTGCTGCAACTGTGTCCTTGCAGGTAATTGATATGGATGGACTGGACGATTTGCAACGCGATGTGACTACCACTCTTTGTCAGCTGGAGATGTATTTCCCTCCATCCTTTTTTGATGTTATGGTCCATCTAATTGTTCACCTTGTCAGAGAAATTAAGTTTTGTGGACCTGTGTTCCTGCGCTACATGTATCCATTTGAGAGATTTATGGGTATCTTGAAGGGATATGTAAGGAATCGATATCGGCCTGAGGGCAGTATTATTGAAGGTTATGCCGCGGAGGAGGTGATCGAATTTTGCACCAACTATATGTCCGGGGTTGACCCAATTGGCGTTCCTACGTCTCGGCATGAGGGCAGGCTTCAGGGCATTGGAACGATTGGATTTAAAGCAGTCGTCCCCTCTAGTGATCTGTATGCAAAAGCCCATTTTTGGGTCTTACAGCACATGACGGGGGTGGAGCCATACATACACGAGCACAAGGAAATGTTACGGAAACAGAATCCCTCGAAGCCAGAGATTTGGGTCACCAGAGAACATAATAGGAAGTTTGCTGTGTGGATCGAAAATAGAGTCCTGCAAGCTTCTGAGGGCGATGTAGATGAAGATGTTACATGGTTGGCCAGAGGGCCTAGATTTACTGTAGGGACTTGGCAGGGGTATGACATCAACGGCTATTCATTTTACACAAAAACTCAGGACGAGAAGAGTGCTATGCAATGTAGTGGAGTGACACTACTTGCTATTTCGGAGGATGCCAGGGCAGTAAGAGCACTCGACTCATATTACGGTGTTATTGAGGAAATATGGGAGCTCGATTATGTATTACTTAAGATTCCTCTGTTTCGATGCCAATGGGTCGAAATCCCTCGAGGTGTTAAAGTCGACAATTATGGGTTTACTCTAGTCGATCTCAGTAGAGTCGCACACAAAGATGATCCATTTATACTTGCTGAGCAAGCCACACAGGTGTTCTACATCGTTGACCCGGCCAACCCAAAGTTGCACGTTGTCCTTCACAGTAAGAGACGTATTGTTGGGGTCGAAGACGTTGTGGATGAAGAAGAGTACGATCAGTTCGACGAACTACCTCCATTTTTAGATGGAATCCTTCAATCTGTCCCTACCGAAGATATTGACGAAACAAGTTACCTGCGAGACGACCACGAAGAAGGATTATGGGTGGACAACCATTCTTGACTAATTTGCAATATGTAAGTGACGTATATTACTTGGATCGAAGAATGTTCAAATCAATTTTCAAAAATTCTTTGGGAAAACATACGTGATGCATTGAGAATCATTTCTGCAAATTTTCATTTCAATTGGAGTATATACTTGATTTGAGCAATAATTGATTCTTTTCACAAATATATATGAAAACTGCAAATTTTCATTCCATGATTGGTCTTTATTGTTATTTTATTTCAAAATTATTGCAAGCCATTTGCATGGGGTTTCAGGTGTCTTTACAAGTGCAAAATGATGTACTGAGACCCATCTGTATTTGTTCTCAGGAAATACCTTTAGATCAATTTAACAGTATTATACTATCGGTTTCAACCTCCAAACCGATATGAAATTAACATATACTATCGGTTTACTGTCATAACCGATAGTAAATACAATACAAAATGATGTACTGAGATCCTCTGTAATTCTTCTAAGGGAAATCCTTTAGGGTCAATAGCATTGTATTTTACTATCGGTTATAACTGTGAAACCGATATGAAATTAAACTATACTATCGGTTTATCGTTCACAACCGATAGTGATTTACACTGTGTTATGATCCCCTGTTCTTAGTTTACTATCGGTTTACTGTTCACAACCGATAGTGATTTACACTGTGTTATGATCCCCTGTACTTAGTTTACTATCGGTTTACTGTTTACAACCGATAGTGATTTACACTGTGTTACGAAAACCCTAACTTACATGTTTGTACTATCGGTTTTGTGGTGATGAACCGATAGTAAATATTCATTTAATAGGTTATAACCTGCACGATTTTCCCTCCAGTGCAACTGATCACATTCCAAATCGAAAAATACTCGCGCGGAAAACCCTAGAATCGCCGACGTTCGCTTCTTCGCTCCTCTGCGCCACTGGTTCTCCACCGCCTCCGGCATTGCATTGCGCCACCGCCTCCGGCATTGCATTGCGCCACCGCCTCCGGCCACTCCACGATCCACTGTAAGTGTTCTTGACCAAATCGCTCGCGTGTATTGCTTAATTTTGTATGCAATGGTTCATATCCCGTTCCATGGATTACAAATAGAAACCTAGAGTAAAATTCATGAACGGTATACACCTATATGAAATTGTTTCCTGTGATGATTGTAAAGAACAAACCTGAATATTGGATGAACCGATAAGCTCGGTGAAGATAGTTTGAATTGCATTTGCATTAAACTGGGGTTCTTTTTGTATGGAACTAAGCTCTTAGTTAATCTAATTGCAAATTTAGAACTATGTGTAGACTTTGGTGTCAAAAATCTGTGTTTTGGCTACTAACTGCAATGCTAAATTGGATATTTCAGTGACTGAGCCTTACGCCATTCTTCAATTTCTAGAATTTGTGTTGTTTCTGTATGAATGGACAGGACTGGGGTGATTGAAGCTATGAATTGAAGTCTTATTCTGTCATTGATTGCTTTGTCTGGCTCTTAGTCACTTGCGTATTTGAATGTTTATCTACTGCTTGTGCATTCTGTGATTGCTGCTTGAAGTAGAGCTAGTGAAGAAATGAAATTGATTATATGATCTTTTGGCTTTCTTCTGAGTTGGTGGGAGATTGAAGTTTCTATTTCAGTTCTCTCCTTACTTGTGTCGTCCAAATTAGCAAGTCGTATTCTAGACAGCTGATTGATCAGTTGTTATCTTGAATTCTCTCCAGCATTGGTTTGACTACCCTTCTTGTATTAACTTAAAATTGGTTGGTTGTTTAGGCTTTGAGGTTATTTGAGAGAGAGACGATCATCTTGAGTCTGTGTGTTTGTTCCCCGGATTTGCCGTGTAGGCTATAGTTGAGAGGCTATTGGGGAGCGGTCTTTGTTAATTCCTTGCATGATCAATTCATTGATACCGTCAATAGGTGTATGCGTTTTAAGTTAATACATGAACTACAAAATTCATGAACTACAAACTTGATAGCTATGAGAATGACAGAATTGATGAAAATCATAGCATACAGTGTAGTTCACTATCGGTTTCTTACTCAGAACCGATAGTAAATACCATAAACTGATTTTTCTGTTAATTATATCCCATTTTCTAATTTTCATCTCAAATTTAGGTTCATTTATTTTTTAACATACCTTATGTTTCTGCTGAGCAATTACTTTATGTTCCTGCTGAGCAATTTTTGAAATTTTTCCTAATGCTGACTTGATTACTATCGGTTTGACTTGGAAAACCGATAGTAAATAGTAGTGCCATCATAGTTTGCACAGCTAATATGAATTTTCTGTGAATGACTTCCCATTTTCTAATTTTCATCTCAAATTTAGGTTCATTTATTTTTTAACATACCTTATGTTCCTGCTGAGCAATTACTTTATGTTCTTGCTGAGCAATTTTTGAAATTTTTCCTAATGCTGACTTGATTACTATTGGTTTGACTTGGAAAACCGATAGTAAATAGTAGTGCCATCATAGTTTGCACAGCTAATATGAATTTTCTGTGAATGACTTCCCATTTTCTAATTTTCATCTCAAATTTAGGTTCATTTATTTTTTAACATACCTTATGTTCCTGCTGAGCAATTACTTTATGTTCCTGCTGAGCAATTTTTGAAATTTTTCCTAATGCTAACTTGATTACTATCGGTTTGACTTGGAAAACCGATAGTAAATAGTAGTGCCATCATAGTTTGCACAGCTAATTTGAATTTTCTGTGAATTACTTCCCATTTTCTAATTTTCATCTCAAATTTAGGTTCATTTAAATTTTAATAGACTTTATTTTCCAGCAGAGAGATTAGCATAGTTTGCACTGCTAATCTTTTAAATTTTCCTGAATATAGACCTTAGTATTATCGGTTTTCCTTTTAAAACCGATAGGAAATATAGTATTTGTTAGTTTGCACTGCTCATCTGAATATTCTGTGAATTACTTTGTCATGTACCTTTCTTCATATCAATTGGATGGTTTGTTTATGGTATTTTAGGTAAAGCCATGTCGGCATCTTCCTCGGCTGATACTAGTGATTCGGCGAGGGCGAACGTAGATGGCGCTGCCTCGTCCCAGCGCAAGAGGAAGGCGCGAGGCGCGACGATGTTGGGTCGTTTGGCCAAACGCGCGGATCTTTCCTGTGAATTCAACCAGTTCGGGAGACCGATCGGGAAGAACGCCGGGCACTATGCTGCCTATGTTGGCTTGTTGGCGAAGGAAAGGGTGAAGATCACCGTCCAGAGCTGGAAGGACGTCAAGGCCGACGAGAGGGATAGGCTGTGGGCGGAAGTGAAGGTAAAATTAATCAAAATCACTGAACTCTTGAGTGATCACATTCCCTTGGTTTATCCTAGAGATTAGGTAAGTCCTACTTATATTTGAAACAGGCCAAGTGGAACATCCCGGACGATGGTCCCAAGATAGCTTGCTTGAAGGACATGAACAACACGTGGAAAACCTTCAAGAGCGTCCTCGTCAGTACCTTCCTCGCTAAAGGCGAATCTCCATGCGAGAAGTACCCCTTCATAACGGAGGAGGTATGGGAGCAATTCGCCCAACAGAAGGGGACTCCTGAGTTCAAGGTATGAATGGTTCCTTTGCTTGGTTACACCATTGTATGCAGTAAGCAGTGGTGCATTAATTTTCTTGTTTCTGGTACGAAGGCCCTCAGCGAGAAGAACAGGGCAATCCAGAGGAGGAACGACCACCCACACCGGCTCGGTTCTCGCGGCTATGCGGGGAAGGAGGAGCAGTGGAAGAAGGGTGAAGACGAGGCGTCGCATTTCGTCGACTCCCCTGACCTACCACTCTCCGAGATCCGCGATCAGCGATGCAAGCGCTGGTGGCTGGCCAGAGGGACCGTGTCGGCCACGGGGACTGTGGCGTTCCCAAACCCCAGGGACGTCGAGGTCGTGCAGCGACTCGTAAGTTGCCTAACTATGATCACTAGTGTGCGCACAACTTTGTATATATTTCTTCCTCACAATGGAGAGCTTTCAATGTAACAGATCTCTTGCTCGAAGGAGGTGACCGAGGGATTGTTCAGTCCCCATAGGGAGAACGACATCCTTACCCGGGCTCTAGGGAACAAGGAGCATCCAGGGCGGACGCGAACCGTGGGGGCTGTGGTGCCATGGAAGGAAGGCTTCTCGGACCCCGGGCAAAAGGCGAAGAAGCCTGGCAGCTGGAAGGAAAGGGAAGAGGAGCTATCTCAGAAGATACGGGCAGATGTGACTGCACAATTCGCGGACATGTTCGCTCAAATGAACGAGAAATATGAACGCCTAAGCCGAGTTGTGCAGTCCAAGGGTTTAGATCCAGCTGCCGAGGTCGACGCTGCCAGGCCGAGTAGTGTTGGCTCGAAGGTTCACGTGGATCCGGTGGACCTGATCGAGGTATTGCAACTCTTGAGCTATATATGCAGTTCGGCTGATGCCACTCCCGTTACGTTAGAATTGTTTCGCTAACTTGTTATAATTGTTGCAAATTGCAGAAGCCGGAGAGCTGTACCCTATTGATCAACATAGGCGACAAACCTGTTGCGGTTGCAAACGGGGTCGTATACCAGTCTTGGGAGGATGTCCGGATCCACTGCGTACCTCTTGAGCCTGGATTCGCAAAGGTACAGGTGGACATGGCCCTCCCGGGCTACAGCTCTTTTCCGTTGCCCGTCCCAACGGACGAAATGCGGACAATTGGCGAGGCATTGGGCTCGTACATACAGTGGCCCAAGAAGGGTGTTAGACTACAGGAGGTAAACCCTAGCCATTCTAGCTTACAACTCAGTTAATATATTTAATTTTCAAAATCTAATTTAAGCGTTTGTACTTAAAGTGGACGATGGATACCAGCACACTTCCTGAGGACACCAGCCCCGCCACAACGCGTGAGCGAACTCCATCGGCCCCCATGCCTCCTCCGACGGCCTCAAACCCTTCGCCATCAAATGAGGCCGACGGCACCACACCCCAACCTTCGAAGGTATACACTCGCTCCCCGCCCAAAGGCAAGGGCAAGGCCAAAGGCAAGGGCAAGGCCAAAGGCAAGGCCAAACAAAGCCAGCCGGGTACGTTCAAGAACGGGTCCCCACTCGTGTCGGAGTACCTTCTGCGCAATATGGATCAAATAACCAGAAGTCTCCACGAGTGGTACCTGACCCGGTCTAGACGCCACATCAACTTCTTGGTTCACTTCAGGCCAGCCCATTTTCACCGTGAGCCCGGGAGCATATCGGTGGCCCACGAGGATTTGTTCGACCTCCTCAACTGGCGGGAGCTTGATATGTCCATCATACGGACTGGAGTCCTGTGAGTGTGCTGTTGTCTGAAGTTATCACAGTTCGTTTCATAAATCCAATCACTTTTTGTATGCACTACTTACTAATGTCTACTTTGCATCCAGGTGCATGTATAGGCTGGCGTCGATGAGGGCATGTGACAAGGTGGGTTTCCTCGACCCAGAGAAAATAAGCCTCACGATGCTAGAGCACGACCAAGCACATGCGGAGGAATACATATCAAGGGCACTACTAGCGCAGCAGGACCGAGAGTTCATCCTTGCGCCGTACCACCAAAGGTTAGTGCATTTCCTACTAATTTAACTCATTCTTGTATGTTACGCCTAACATATGTATGAAACGGTTCGCTTATATATGCAATGTAGGGGCCACTAGGTCCTCGCCGTCATTTGCCCATGGATGAATGAGGTCTATTACCTCGATTCGATGAGCGACAAGGTGGCGCATGTTTTCACCCTCACATGGCACATAGACGCGTAAATAACATAGTTGTCTTAAATTTTTCTCTGACTAGCTAATTAATGATAAGATATTAATCGACAATGCTAAATTAAATATAGGGCTTTCAAAAATTATGCTAGTGCTGGAGGGAGGCATGACGCGTCGAAGGGCACAACAATTTCTTGGAAAGAATATGAGGTAATTAATACGGATGGAAGTACTCATGATGAGTCTTTTAATTTAAGCTTAATTAGTTCTTTCGAGTTAATGTGGGTTTATGTCTTTGCATATGCAATTTTTCCAGTGCCATCAGCAGCCACAATCGTGGGAATGTGGCTTCTATGTCATGAGATTCATGTATGACCTGATCAGGAGAAACTTTGCCCAATTCCCTAAGGTAACTATTTTTCCTGACTCAAAGTCGAACTTTAATTGGATGTGACGTACGATCCTAACTTCATACACGCATATATGCAGAGCACCATGTTGAAAGAGCAATATGAGTTGCCTCAATTGAAGGAGCTGCGAACAATTTGGGCTCAATATATCATCGAAGAAGTGGCTATCAACGATCGATAGTAACTGACTTGTGTTGATTGTTGTATTTGTGAATATATATTGAATGTGTTGATTCATTGATTTGTGAATATATGTGAATATATGTGAATAGATTCATTGATGTATTTGTGAATAAACTCGATCAATATGTGCATAAATTTAGTCTGTCAAATGCATGTGTATATTACTGTATTAGTGTATTTGTGAACAAATTCAATATGTGAATATTGGTGAATATTTGTAAATATTGGTGTATTTGTGAATGATCCAATGTATCTCTGTATTGCTGTATGTATCTCTGTATTGCTGTATTTATCTCTGTATTGCTGTATGTATATTTGTAAATATTTAGTACTAACCGTGCCACTACATAACCGATAGGAAAAACTAATATTACTATCGGTTATATACTACAACCGATAGAATAAAGTTTCCAGTATATCTGTGTCCACACAATACTATCGGTTCATATTTAGAAACCGATAGAATACAGTTTCCTGTACTAAACGAGTCTACAAAATACTATCGGTTATATAATATAACCGATAGAATAAATTTTCCAGTACTGACTGTGTCCACACAATACTATCGGTTTATATATAACAACCGATAGAATAAAGTTTCCAGTACTAAATGTGTCGACAAAATACTATCGGTTTATATAAGAGCCGATAGAAAAAAATGTTTAGATTACTATCGGTTTAGATCCTAGCCGATACAAAAGGCCTAAACAATACTATCGGTTTATATAAGAGCCGATAGAAAAAAATGTTTAGATTACTATCGGTTTAGATCCTAGCCGATACAAAAGGCCTAAACAATACTATCGGTTTTTTTACGAGCCGATAGAAAAAACTTATACAATACTATCGGTTTAAAACCGAGCCGATAGAAGAAATAGTCGATAGCGATTAGTGAACGTTGGGATTGTAGATGTTTTACTAACGGTTTTTGAACCGATAGAAGTGTGCTGCCCTCTACTATCGTGCCGACCACTATCGGTAAGAGAACCGATAGTAGAGTGGATTTTTAACCGATAGTGAAAAGCATTTCTGTAGTAGTGTCATAATAAAGACTCACCGAGTTGCATATCTGTGGGTCCTCCTGGTTTGGACGTTGCTGTGTCTTCTTTTTCCTGGTGTGGTGTCTTTGATAATTCGCATTGATAGTCTTGTTGCCTGTTGGTTATCGTGTTGTGCTCTGGTGATGGCTGACGGGAGGTATCTTACTGGCAGCGTTCACAGCAATGTCCAAGTTGTCAGCAATGGAAGCAGGTGATTTGTGGTCATGGGCTGTGAGGCCGTGGAGGATTTTGTTGGCAAGCAAAGCAAGGAACCAGTAGTTGCTATGGGATTGGGGTTTGGAATTGATGTGCCATGGTAGGTACATTTCTTCTTTGGGAGGATTCACCGGGTGGCGTTAACTGAAAGCTGGTTGCTTTCTGGTGGCTGCTCCCATCATGTGGTGTATTCACTTCCTGGAATGCAGAGGTTTCCAAGGCACTTACACACATCTGGAGGGACTGTTGCTGGCTCAAGATAGGATGCACTATCTGTCCAAGTAGTTGGGTCTGTGTGACTTGCAAATCCCTTAAAAGCTTAAGCTTGCATCATCAGTGCACCTTGGAGACTTGGTTCCATTCAGATCAGGATTTCCATCACGTCCACTCGGGCTGCTTGCAAGCTTTTTGGGTTTTTGGGTTGTCCGGCCAGCAAGGTTATCTTCACATTGATCCTGCCCTTGAGGTGGTTCTTCAACTCTAACTTCTTGGTCCACGTTCTGTGCTAAAACTTCCTCACTAGGTCATCATCTCCTGTTTGGTTCTGAATGGCTGGCATCTTGACCCTATAAACACGACGGGAGAATATGGGACAATTTTAGAACTGTGGTGATATGGTGAGGACGATTGGTTAAACGAGGAAAGAGGAATGAATAGAAGGTAATGAGTGAAAGCTGAAGCGCGGATAGCGGTGGTGCCAATTCTGGTGCGCAGCCGCAACAGGGCATATGGTGCTAAGAAGATTGGGGTTCTAGCGATCACGCCATTTGTATCTAAGGAGCATGCCTAAGAAGGCTGGTGGTGTGGCTGGCGGTGATGAGATGATAGGTGGCAGCGGGTTTTCTTTTTCTCGGCAGAGGATTTACGGTGGTTCACTGGTGTTGAAATAGTGTGGCCAATGAGGTAGTGGCTGGGAGTGTCAGAGGAGTTGGCAGAGGTATGAACATTGTGTGGCCGGCATCAATTGGCTGGCGGTGAGTAACTGTGCATGAAGACCAAGATATAAAATGTTTTGTAGTAAATGACCATCAGAGTTTAATTCCCTTGGTGGGAGTTACTCCTAGCCTAAACAGTCTCAGTGTGGTCGGTGCCGACGGCGAGTTGCCGGACGACGCTGGTAACGGTGACACGTTTACGGTAGAGGGGGTGAATGGTGGCTTCGTGATTTGGTGATGAAATTGGAGAGTCTAATTGAACAGCCTTGTAGTTTTTTTTGGTGAGGATCATTTTTCTCTATAGGTTCGATCGACAAAAAGGATCGGAAGATGGTCCGATGGCGGGAACAGAGCATGTCATCGGTGGCTGGAAAAATGACAATTGCCAACGAATAAGGTGATGGGTGTTGGTCGAAGGATGTCGACTAGAGGGGGGGGGGGTGAATAGGAGATATTAAAATTTAGTCCCAAATGACAATTTCAATTTCGATCACAAATGTCGAACACAATTGACAGAATTTAAGTACAATTACTGATAACAACAGTTATGTTCAAAAATCAAATAGTACAAGAGATCTGATCGAAAACAACTTAGCAGCGGAAATAAAACTTCAAGTAAAACAAAGTAGGAAAGAGATAACCGATGACACAATCAGTTTTCCTGAGGTATCGAAAGCTTGCTGACTTCCACTAGTCCTCGTTGAAACACTCCACACCAGAGTATTGCCTCGATTCCACTATTGGTTGCTCTTCTCCTCCCCGAATAGGCGAGCATGGAACCTTCACAACAGTATGCCAGGCCTCTCCAACAAGTACGGCCTGTGGAGAGATCGCCGGTCTCTATTGGTCGTCTAGGTGACGGCAATTACCAAGAGTAATAGGTATAGCATACTCCCTTGATCTACTTCCACACCAGAAACTCAAGATGCTCTGCAATGACTCCTCTGAGCTAGCTCTTCAATACACAGATGAATTGAATGCAAATATGCTAGCTCTAAAAGCTTTTCACTTCACTCCTTGGACCGGCTCCTCAAGACAACTAATGAATTGAGTACAGTTACGCCAGCTTTAAATGCTAGAATGAATGAATGAGACTTGAATGCTTTAAGTCTTTTGCTCTCTACTAGCAACAACTAGCAGCAAAATGAATGCTTTGAGCTCTTTGCTCTTTTGCTCTCGGCTAGCAAGAACTAGTAGCAAATATAAGTGCTATGAATGATTTAGAGTAAATGCAAACCAGCACTAGAATGCAACAATATTCGTCAATTATGAAGATCACACAAGTTGCATTTATAGCCTCCATCCAAAAACTAGCCGTTTGCCTCCCTCCGGCAAAATGTATATTAGCCGTTTGTTCAAACTTGACAAGACGTCCACTAGCCGCTGGCATTAAATACACTTGTTAGTGACTGTTAGAACTCAAGCTTGTTGTAGAAGCTTGGTTCCAACACAAGCGAACTGCGGTCGATACAGGAGAAAGTTCTCTGATTGCAATCTTGATGATCTGAACGAAACCTAGAGACATCTAGTATGAACATGAAGAATTCAGTAAGACACAACCAGAACTGATCAAATTCGACCGCATGCAGTTCCTAATACTGGCACGACCATAACCAGTATTGAGCTGATACGATCTCGATCACGTTTAATACTATTTATGACGAGCTTAATACAATATGATCATGACTTGGTCTTGACTCAACTATGGACTCAGTGACCGAAGGTAGTGAAACCACACCAATCTCAAAACCAACACCACGACTGCAAAGGTCGCACACATAGTCACTGCGACCACGGAGGTCACAGACATAGGTACGAGACCATGAAGGTCGCACACACAGTCTTGAGACTACTAAGGTTGCGCATACACAGTATTACGACCACGAAGGTCGTGCAGCATAGTCTTACGACCACGGAGGTCGCGCAACACATAGTTACGAAGACTGCCAACTATGCGACCATGAACACAAAGACTGTGCCACTGTAGATAATGAAAACACATAATATGCAGTAGAGATATGCAGATTAAATTTAGCTTGCCTCTAAGCTATATGATATGCATTTTGAGATTCAAGGTGCATAAGATAGACCAATCAGGTTATACCCCTCTTAATAGTACAACCATAAAATCTAAAACCGAAAAGATTAAACAAGATGGACTATACCACGGATAACCATTAGAAGATACCGCTGATGACCGTTAGAAGAGCTTCAGTCTTTATCTTTGGTTTGGCCATCACCACTGGTACTTCGATCATATAGGTCGTCTTCTTAGCTATGGTGGCTTGTAGGTGGCTGGCAATAGTGACCTCTTGGCAGCCATGCTGGAGGAAGAAGAAGAAGAAGGTGAAGGTGCTAGAGGTAAAAATTGGCTAAGTCTGGGAACATGATGTTGCTGGGAGTGTGTGTGTGTGTGTGTGCACATTACCTAGGTGCTGGAGGAGCATAACGTGAAAACAGTTACACTAGAGAGGGAGTATTTGAAGTGTGGTGCTGAGACTTCACCGACATCACCGAGCTGTAGCACTGGTGCACATGCAAACCTCGTGGGAAGTGAGGGGCAACAATGAATCGAACTTAGGTGATTAAATAATGGTTTTTCTTGTTTACATCACTACTTGTCATCTGCTGAAGCAACTGTTTGCAGTTGCACCAGCTATAGGACTGACGGCCAAGGGACAGGGAAGTGACTAGTGGCAGAAGGCAAAAAATGACTATAGAAAAAAAAGAATTCGATCCGAGTGTGGCAGCTGCTCCTACTTTCATCTCACTGACACCACTACTGAACAGTTGCTTACTGCTCCTGTTGCCGATGACAACTAGAGGTGACTTGCAGACGCGACAGGAGGTTGAATAGCTAACTAATGATAGCTACAAACAAAAATTGAATCCATGTGCTACTGCCGGTTTTGGAATTGAGAAGTGAGAGATGAGGAGTGTATGTATGATTGTGTGCGTGTGTGTTGTTGGAGGAAACACAGAGAAGGTGAGGGAGAAGAAAGAAAGAAAGAGAAAGAGAGAGAAAGAATAGAGGGGAGGGGTTTAACTGTAAATTTTCATAGGCTTCTTTGTAAATCGTTTGGACTGTTTTGTGAAGGATCAACAAGAGAGTATCAGGATACAATTATTGTTCTAATTTTTCAAGGATTTGCATAAGAATAAAAAGGGGATCCTCTGACAATTAATCAGGAAAATTTTTGAACTGATTTACTACTGGGTTTTTTAGAGGTGGGGTTGAACTACAAATGTTTCTAGGACTGATTTATAGACTTATCAAAAGAATTATAGCATTGAGTTTGGAAATCTGAATTGAGTTAGGGTTTAGGAGAAGTTAAAGTAACATATTTTGAATTTTAATTTTTCATGCCCAAAACTGACCTAAAATGGAATGAGGTAATAATTGGAGTTTGGAATGCAATAAAGTGATGTCTAGTAAAGAAAAATGCCAGTGATGATTTCTAACTTGCCCTAAAATGCAATTTGGTAGGAAGGGGGGGTTAATTGAATAAAGAATTTTTTGGTTTTGATTTTTGAGGTGTTACCCTCTTTAAAAGAATCTCGACCCCAAGATTCAAAAGAGATATGGAAATAAATAGGGTTAATCTTGCTACAAATCTTCTTTCTTTTGCAAGTAGCTTCTCGCTTCGTATGGTTGCTCCATTGAACATGAAAAAATTTGATCTTCTTCTAAGTTGTCGTTCATCAGTCTCGAGAATTTGGATTAGGTTCTCTTGGTACGTCAAATTCTTCTATAATTTGATGTTCTTAAACTCCAACTAATCAGCTAATTCTTTCAAACATTTTCGGAGTTGTGAGACGTGAAATACATCATGTATCCCCACCAATTCTGGCAGCAACTCCAATTTATATACAACTTCTCTTTTTCTCTTCGAGATCTTAAATGGCCAATGTACCTTGGGGCTAATTTTCCTTTTATCTGAAATCTTCGAATTCCTTTAAGAGGTGTGACCTTGAGGACAAAATCATTTGGCGTTAGTTCATTTCGTCTATTATCTACATAACTCTTTTGTCTACTCTAGGATCTTCAATCTTTCTCTGATGAGTCTTACGTGAGATTTTGCATCTTCCACGACATCTAGTCCAATCACTCGTTGCTCTCTTCTTTCATACCAGTGTAGTGGGGTTCTGCTCTTTCATCCATATAATGCTTCAAAAGGCACCATCTACAAGCTTGCGTAAAAAATCTAAGCTATGGTTCAACGGGTGAGACTAAAAGAAAAGGCTCTAAAATAAAATACTAACACAAGCTCTAAGATGCAGATGCAAATGCAAATTTTTGACAAGTAAAATTGAATTGGTCGTAGTCTTCAAGCCTTATGTAATAATTACATCCAAATGTAACCATCACAAAACACATAAGTCTAGTGATTACAAAAGGTGGGGTTACTCCTAATAGCTGCAAAAGGCACTTGTACGAACATCCTTCCCTACCCCTAATTAGTCGGACTAGACCCCTACTCATAAGAACAAGGCTCCCACTCCTCAGGCTCCAACTCCTCTCCGTCTCCGAACACTGGGTGTTTATCCTCAGGCTCTGGGTCTTTATCAGGCTTAGACTCCGTGGAAATCATCACTTACTTGCCTTTGCTGCATGCCATTTGGCTACACTCTCCCTAGAAGAAGGCTCCCTAGTCTATGAACAGTTGTCAATACTCGCATGCATTGGCTACTTGATGGAGAATCGGGCTCAAACCTGAGCTCAGACTTGCTACTGCAACTAAGGTGGAGGTGTCAAACTATCTTTGTGCGCGCTTGGCATGGGTCTCCGTTGTCGTGGCTGTCAGACCCTGTAACCTGGCCCGTAGCAACCACCTAGGATAGGTTGCCTTCAGCAAATGCATCACAAACACAACTAAAACAAAACATAGCTTATCTTACATATATTATGGGACTTAGAGTAGCAAAGACTTTACGCCATAATTTACATTAATGGCCGACCAGGCCAACAAAAAGTTCTCAGATCTATTTTTTTTTTAAAAAAAAAGAGTACGGTGGGCACCACAATCGAGCTCATCTTGGTACATAGCCTCAAACCCAATGGTCAAAATAGAAATCTTCAAGAGGCTCAGGCTCTTCTTCTTGCTATGGATTAATTTCCTCAATGTGAGTGTTCGCTGAGTGGAACAATGATAGTGAGTACAGATGTACTTAGCAAGTCTCAATATTAGAATTTATCTTTTTCATGATAGGAATTGTCCAATTGAACAGGTTATGAGGCTTAGAATATTAAATTTCACAAATACATTTCCATGGCAATTTGAAACCAATATTTAGTAGAATAATTTTAGAAAGCATTTTTGTAACTCAAGAGTTGAATCCGAGTGAAACATCGTTGTATCCCCATTTTTGTTTAATTTCTCAATACTATTGTACTATCAAATTACTACCCATGGCATACCCCTATCCAGGGGTATGGAGTACTCAAATACTTTTTAAACTCTGCAAAGAGACACTGCTTTACCCACATGAGTCCATCAACCTTCCCTATCAGGCCAATTTCATGCACAATATTGCATGTGACTAGCTTGAGGAAACAAGACTCTCAAAAACTTCGTATTAATTTATATCCCTGCCTGACAAATAGACCGTATTGGTCATTCTTGTCATTGTAAGGTACACCTCAATGAGAAGTATACTTCACTCCCTACTATCATGGAACTCAAGGTCAGAGTTCCGAACGACCACTCCTCTCACATCTCCCCCATCACCCATTCAGGCCATAAGTTTAAGTGACTAAATTTATTAAGGTCCAAATATCCCAATACTTGGATTTCTGAATGAGAACGACCATCATACAGGGATAAAATTGATACACAGTAATTTACTGGCATTGGCATGTTAATATGCTCATGGTTGTTTAGCACAATTGGTTATATCCTTATTTGCATGCAGGTTACTATCCATTTTCCCCATTTGAGTCAAATCACAATTGATCATTTTCCACCTATCCATTCATAGCCTCTCACATGCAACAATAATATTTAAAAGCATAATTATTTTTACTCTATTGAGTTATTTTTCACATGCTTTCACAATTGTATATTAGCTACTTATCGTAGTTTATATTCTTAGGGCACCAAGAATTTATTTATTTGGTTCAATCAATCAAGGATGGCTGTTCGAATTCAGGTCGATATCTACACAGGATTATTGAAAATATTTTTCTTAATGAGCAAATATACTCTAATACATTTAACATCAAATTAAGTAGCTTAGAAATATGGGTCGATGATATGATCAAAGTTTTGAGACTTGCCTGACTCTGGAGGAACTGGATCCGCGACGGCCTAGTTGAAATCCTGTTCCCAAAGTTCAAAGATCTCGTCCTCTGGTCACATGCGAGCAGCAATACACCAACAAATTGCACATAATTGTAGTATTAATATACTAAAATACATACAAAATATAGAAATATAAATACATAATAAAAAAATGAAAGTTTAAATACAATTGCACTTAGTTTTGCACTATTTAGGGTTTCGGACAAACTAGAACGCGTAAACTTTCTACAGTGACAGCCTAAATGGCCTTGAATTTGGACCAAACTTTACTGGAAAGCTAGAAACACTAAAGCATACAAAGTGATGTGAGTAGTTTTTCAATTCGACCATTGGAAGACTGGTTTCCCCCAATGGATGCCCTCTATTGGCATTCGGAGCGTGTTTGGTGCAATGCTGACACTGCACTGGTCGTGCTTGTGCAGGCACAAGTGCAAGTGGTCGAACATAGGTGCGCGCTCGTGTGAGGAAACCAAATCACCTCGCGTCTTAGTACCATAATTTGTTGCTGAAGTCCTGGTGCACACTTGGGACTCGTTGGCGTCGCTGGAGCATGACCGGCGACGAAGATTCAACGGCGATGCGGTGCTGGAAACAATGGATGCAAGCAATACTATGCCACAGTCTTGTTCTTACGCGCTGACGATGTCTAGGAATATGCCTAGACTCCATTGAATGTGTTGATGAGGTGCTGACCGGCGGCAAGCTCACCAGAAAAGCTAGTGACGGTGCAACGGCTCAGAACAGGGAAGCGGCAACAAGCTTATCGTGGACAACTCTAATACGACCACGACTCGACTATCCAATGGTACAACATAATTAATGTCGCCAGCGATGCGCACGAATTCCCGAACAGAGAACTTCGGCTGCACGGCATGGTGGCTCCTGAAAGTTTACAGATTTGCAATTAAGGTTAAGGAAAAGACTTTGATATGATTGGTTCCTCCAATGCACGACCACGGTGGCCAGACAGCGATGACCCAATTTCTTTTTAAATAAAAAATATGGTGGGAATAGTGGCTGGCGGCGATCCGGTCACGGCTGCGGGTTGTGGAGCATCAGGCGAGCACGGGGAAGCAAGTGGACAAATAGGGACTCATCAGAGATGACTGGATCACGGTGTTGGTGGTGCATCACTGGGCACCGCTGGAGCATGCTCAGGCAGTGTCTGGGCACGCTCTGGCTGTGTCTAGACAATGTCAACAGCTGACAAGGGGTGTCACAGGCTACAAGAGATAGAATTTGTGTTTTGTTCACCTCAAAGTGTTTAAAACATCTCTTTCACTTTATCTGAGGGTTTACAGTAGTTTTATCACAGTTTTCTGGTTGTTTTCTATTTTTTTCATGTTTATCTCATAGCATGAGGTGTCCCAAGAAGTGAAAAGTTGGTGAAACTTGGCCAGCAAATGAATAAGAGTATTATGGTCATTTCATTGTAGCATTAGTAATTTTCTCAGATTTAAAATGGTAATTTTACACTAATAAAGTCCAAAACTACATGCAAAGACTCCCTTTTAATTTGCAAAAACTTGTGGGCTGTAGGGAAAAGTGGGGTTTTCTATAAAAGGGAGTTTTAGTCAATTTATTATTCATTTAGTAAAATTTTAAGGGAATTTTTGTAATTTTTTAAACATGTAGTCATGACTTCATAATAAAATTCTAAAATTTTATTTACTTTTGAGGACTTCTTGCAAAGGGTGTCTTTGTAATTATTTTCTTCAATATGGGGATCATTTTATAATAATAATTATAATTTTTTTCATTACATGGGTCTTTTTTCAATTTAATTCTTTTATTTTATTTCATCAAGGCTTTTCTTTTATATTAATAATTGGCTAAAGGACTTAATGGTGATTATTCTTTTCACAAATAGGTCCTTAATTTGTAAAACATTAAGAATTGGATTTATTTCAAATTTCCATGATCTTTAGAAATTTTTCTTATACATAGTTTAACTTTAAGTTTTAAAATTTATTTTATCATTTCATGTGACCCAAATTTTTGACCTAGTATGAAATAAATAAAAGAGCTTACTTGAAATTTATTTAGAGTTTTGGTTCATGGTTTCCACCTTTCCTAAAATTAATATTGGCGATCTTTTCATAACTATGCAATGAAATGCAAATGAATGTAGAATTTAAAAGCTTTTAAAAAGTTGAAAAATTGAGGGCGTGACAGTAGTTCTGAAATGTTTCTACCATGTTGGCCAGACATGAGTATGGGCACTCACGAATGATTGCTAATGGTCTCCTAGAGGTACCAGAAAGAGGTGATGGCACATAGGAGAATGGTGAGTTCCTAAGATGCGGGGCATATATCTAGTGCAAGACCCTCGCTGCTCCACAGACTACGTCTTGTATGGTGTCATGCCATTCTACATTGTTGGCCTCAAAACGTATGGGTCGTCCCTCATGACAGTCTAAGGCATAAACAAATACAGTTGCGCAGTGCCTAAATGGTCGTCCGTCAACGTAGTAACACTCAAGTGTCGAAGAATGGATGCTCCTTGATCCCAAGGAACTACATGATATTCCACAGAAGGGTGGCCCATCCTCCGAATCTCTCCGCATATGTAAACCGAGCGTGCGCCATCTACAAAAATGTCAATGTCAAAATTTTTCAAAAATAAAGATTTCAGCATAATTAAAAAGAGCATTTCTAAAATGTAGAATGAGGTGTGCAAGAAAACAAAAGTTTTCAACAAGGCTCTTTTCTTACTTTTAATAGCATTTTCATAAATACTTTTAGTCAAAATACCGTTTCCAAGACATGCTCCTAACATTACCATTTCTACCTAAGGGTCGTCATCCTACAAGACAGTCTGACGCCCCCGCTTCAGCCACAATAGCAGGTTCGAGCTCAGGTCCGAACCCAATTCCCCGTCGGGTAGCCAATGCATGCAAGTATCGCCTACTGTTCATAGCCCAGGGAGCCTTCCACCAGGGTGAGAGCAGCCAGATGGCATGCCACAAAGGTAAGGAAGTGATGATCTCCATGGAGTCTGAACCTGATAAAGACCTAGAGCCTAAGGATAAGTACCTAGTGCACGAAGACAGAGAGGAGTCGGAGCCTGAGGAGCAGGAGCCTTGTTCACCTTCTCAAGAGTAGGGGTCTGGTCTGACTAATTAGGGTAGGGTAGGATGTTCCTACAAGCACCTTTTGCAGTTAGTAGGCGTCGAGAGATAGCTTTCGATTTTATCGAACAAGTTGAACCCAATGAACAATTCCATTCAAAGGAATGTTCTAGAGGGGGCCCTTTTCCACTATATCCCCACTTTTTGTAATCGCTAGATTGATGTGTTTTGTGATGGTTGTATTTGGATGTAATTATTACATAAGACTTGAAGACTACGACCAGTTTAATCTTACTTGTTAAAAATTTGCATCTACATCTTAGAGCTTGTGTCAGTATTTTATTTTACAGTATTTTCTTAACTCTCACCTATTGAACCATAGCTTAGATTTCTTCAAACTTCTACAATTTCAAGATGGTTAACATTAGAGGCAGACACAGGAATGATGGGAATGAGAGCGATGAAGGCAACCCCAAAGGCGATACAGGGACACCACAAGGTGGAATTGGAACAGGAGCAGACCTCCAATCTCACCAAGGAGCAAAAGGATCTAACCCACCAAGAGCAAATCAGTCTAGTGCCAATGATATTCTTATGTGGATGGAGAGAAATCGTCAGGAAGCCCAAATGGCCCAGGCATGACTATTGGAGCAGATAGTGCAACGACTTCCTGTAAGAGGGAACAGTAGTTGGAACGAGACTATCGAACTTCCAGAAGACGCGTCCCCTAACCTTTTCAAGCACTACAGATCCGATGGTAGTCGACGATTGGCTTAGAGATGTTGAAAGGAAACTAGACACTATTTGGCACAGTGATGTGGAGAAAGTCTTGTATGCTTCTCACCAATTGACAGGTCCAACAGCTGCATGGTGTATGAATTACTAAGTTGCACACCCTAACAAGGATGACATCATGTGGGGAACAATTTCTCAAGTATCACATACCAACATGTGTGATGTCTACAAAGCATCATGAATTTTGAAACCTACACCAAGGCGGAAGAACAGTCACCAAATATTTGCATCAGTTTAATCAATTAACTAGATATGCACCAAGGGATGTTGGCACAAATGAGAAGAAAATTGAGCACTTTGCTGAAGGACTTCAACACTACCTCCAGTACCAGATTGCGTCTCATGAATTCACAGAGTTTCAGACACTGGTAAAGTGAACAATGAAGATCCAGAAGCGCGGATTAATGAATGAGAGTCACAAGAGGAAAATGGTGCAACAAGTAGGGCAGCAAGGCAACTCATCTCGAGGAAGGACCGTGACTACACCATCATACCAGCCACAATATCAAACCCCAAGACCAACCATGATTTAGTGCCCTAACTGTCAGGGAAATCATCAGCAAAAGGATTGTCCAAGATATAGCATCCAATGTTTTTACTGTGGACAACAAGACCAACAGGACAAGACCACCGGGAGGATTTCTGCCCATGGATTCAACTTCCATCATCCATTGCTAGAGCTCAGTCAGGCATTCAACGACCTACAATGAGACCATCTGCACCAACCCAGTCATACGCTTGAGGGATCTAGCCATTCAAAGAAGGACTCGGAAACAACAGAGGCAGAGGAAAAAGCAGGAATGCAGCAACATGGGCTCTTGAAAGGACCAATATCTGTCTTCTGTAAGTGACCCTACCCAATACTAAGTTCTTGATCATGCCAACCTAACATGGGCCTTTGAAAGGATCACATACATCCACCAAGCAAAGCAAGTTTACAACTCAACAAAGTTAATTGGTCATACCCGTCTCATACTGACCTTGTGGTTAACATGTTATTTATGTTACTAAAAGTACAATACAACTGAGTTGGTCCTTAGTACTTAACTAAAAATCAGCCTTACGAAACCTGGTGCATAAGCAACCACCGGACATTCATCTACCATTGATCCCAATTTTCATCTAGACAACAAGTCTTATAACCTGCATAGCCAAAATTTCATTTGTACTAGATCAACTAGTCTGCAACATCAGATTTTATGACATTCGGGTTTATGATTGTTCATATTATCCTAAGGCAACAATGAGGAGTGGCATAACATATCAGAAGTGGCAATTACCAAAGTTAGGTGTAACTAGTTTCAGATTCATTTTTAATTTAACTGTTTATCGAAATAGCCATATATAAAATTTCAATACTAAAGTAACCATGCACACGTTTTGAAACAACAATTTAGATAATTTTTTATTTGAAATATAGGCACAATATGATCAAGGTGGCATCACTTGTCTTGTCAGAATTGACGATTAGTTGAGGAGCCGAAGCAGCGAGATCTTTGTATTTGACTCGCTCGAAAACTATTCAGAACGACAAACTCTTTGGGCATAAGTCCAACAAATAGAAAATAGTTAATATTTATACATGTATGCATGCCGGATGAATGCAATTGACGTTAAATGCATGAGCATGAGTGTAGACGGAAGGGTAAACAGCAGAACGAGGTGCTGTCCGGATTTTGAAATTACAGTTTTGAGGGTTTTGAGGAGACCACATATGACCTGCAATGATGCCAGAACGACTTAGGGCGACTTGTGCATGTCATTCTCTAATCTGTTCTTTACAATGCAAGGTATAAAAAGTCAGAAATCTTGACACTAATGGTTTTTGGACCAAGTATTTTGCCCTTCCATTCATTTCTTCTCCTGGTTCCATCTGCGCATCCGCGCACCATATGCCATCGACTGCCTTGGTGAGTTCCCCTACTCTCCAAACTACATTTAATATCCTAAAACAATTTCTACATAAACAGAATTAAAAAAAGAAGAAAGATCTCAACTTACTTTTCTTCACATCTTGGAAAAGCACAAAGCATTCTCAGGGCAGTCTGCATACTACCTGTCAAGTTTCAATCCATACAAAACTCTGTTGATACATGAGTAACAATGTAACATATTCTACCCTTTCTAATTTGTCAAACTTCAAAAGATAATCAGTAAGCTCACTAGCTTGCAGTAATTCATCTTGCTTAATCTTTTGACCACATGAACATGTTAGCACTAATTGCATGAGTCTCCTCTTAACTATAGCAATCAGGGGAAAAAATTTCACCTCCAGCATTATTATGAAGTAAACAAGGTTCGGCAGCATCATTACCAATGGACATTAATAACACAAGGTGAGTTGCTCGTGGGAGGCAACAAGTCAGATCTCAGAAACACAAGGCAACTACTCAAAGCTTGCTGTTGTGTCCTCACGTGCACCCTCCAATCTCTGAAGGAAAGAAAAAAATAAATGTTGCACAAAGCTAGTACAGTTGCTGAATCAACACGCCTGCATGCTTTAATGCTTACCAGGTTAGAAACCACTCGATGGAATGACCCATCAAAACTATTTTTTTTTTCAACTAGATCCAATGTACTCGAATTCCCAAGTTTCAAAAGATCAGTTCAAGAACTAACCAGCTAAGTTGAGTTATGACAGTATGAGATTAGCCGCAGTTACAACTTACAAGTCTCCTCATTTCCATTAGCAGCAGCTCCATGAGATCCCTCGGATAGAGGCTCTCTAATAGGTAAGAAACCATATGAGATTAGTCATTAGTGAGCAGCAGACTAAACAAAAAGTTGGACATGCAAGAAACAATTCATATGGCGAGTGAATAACCTCACAAGAAAAAAAAGAGCAAACAGTATCACATGTACTAATTCAGGGTTCAGGTGAGATTAAGAGCTCTCTTGATTTGTGACCATAAGTTGTCACACTCAGTGAGACTACTATTTGATTTATTATTGTCTATCATAGTTAGGCATGTCAAATTTTATTAGACAACTTTTAAATTTTTGTCATACATTTTTTACATACATGACACGTGCTAATGTGTGACAACTTGTGGTAACCAGCCAAATAAGCACTAAGTCAACACAATAAATAGTCCAAAGTAACGCAAGTAAATCGGGCAGGATGAATTAAGCTAGATATATTCAATGAAACAGATGAAATAGATAAATCGAACGCATTTATTACCGACCATGCAAAGTTCCTAAAATGATTATGACATCTACAAGTCACTCTAGTAATTTGGGTACTTCCCCCATTACAAAATAAGTTCTATTTCATCAATCTCCACACATACTAAAATGAAACAAAATAAGTTCTGTTTTACCCGTAGTACCTTTGTCTCTGATCCTAAATTGATAAAACAGGGGCATTAAGAAGATATAAGCTCATTTCACCTTAAAATGGTAGAACATCACTAATTTTGCAACGGATGGCTAGTGAACTACTTTAAATACACCAAGGCAAAGAATGTGAAATCCATTAATTATGTTGTTGACCTAGGAAAGGTAACATCTATCGAAATAGACAAGTAAACATCAACCAATTAAAACAAGAAAAGATGCAGAAGAGAATGAATGGGAAGCCAACATTAGATAAAACAAGAGTAAATGTCCAAAGCATTGCAAATTGATTGATACACTATTTTGGAAAGCCTAAAAACTTCCCTATCCGTTTCTCCATGCTCTTTTCCATAGCTGACAGAAATTGCTCTTTGAATTTAATTAATACCCTTGTCACCTTGAAAACAGTCAAAGTTACACTAATTCCAAGAAAAAGTTGTCGATGCCATGGTGGCCCCACTTCACAACCTAAAGATCACAAACATAATCAAAGGTCACGTAGCTGTATCATTGGCTTGGAGCGAGAATTTTGTGCCTTTAGATTTCAGCACACTGCACTGCATTCCATTAGCATAACCCAATTTACATGTCACTCCCACAAAGAGTTACCAAAAAATCAATTCTCCACAATTTTTCATTACTCTATTCCACTGCCATATCTGCAAAGTAATGCTTGTGTGCCATCAACTAACACTGTAAGTCTGTATCAGTAATACACCACAACCACATCCTCTTAAGATTTCCACCAAACAAATTGAGCTTCCACAAAGAATGTACAACAAAAGAGATCAGCAATGAAAAATGCATGGATGTTACATGGGTTGATCTGAATGACCTATTAAAGGTCTATGTCTTCGAGTATGTGTTTTTTACTTTCCCACCGCATGTTCTATGTTACCGTATGCAAATGTGGGAGGATATACACAAAACATGGCCTGATAGCATAACATAATCTATCATTAGGACTTGTGAGAAACATGCAACACAATACATAGACATAGAGCATGCTTCCACCTCTTCTTGCATTCCTGGAAATCTCTCAAACATTCATTTGCTTACTTAGCTGGGGTTCATCCATGAGCACAGCTAAAATGGTTCATGCGACTAATCCCACAGAAGAGGCATACACACTGGCCTAGACTGCTTTAATACCTACACTGAAATCAATCAATGACTCCAGCTAAAATGAACCCAGGTTCAATCTGTCTTAGTTTGCACTTAGCAATATTTATTTTTAATTTTACATAGTAATTTATCATGTTAGTTATTAGTTTACATAGTAAACTATGTTAGCGGTAATTCATCACAGTAAGATAACTGCATACTGTATTATTTGGTATGATAACAGCCCTTGGTGCAAACTAAAGAGTTTAAATTCAACATGATGTATACAATAAAGCAATAGCATGACACTAATTACCAAGTAACATCATAGTTGTGTTTGTGTGTAACGGTCCTGCTCCTGTGTTTACTTGGCAATTTACAATTATTATTAACAATCTAGAAATGAGAAAGAACTTTCCTTTTCATAACTAACAAAAAAGGTAATGTCACTACAGAAATTGATGATATTCAAGTCTGCAACAACAGAATGTAACAAATAGTAGCACAAGTGCAGATGTGCCTCCAAATACAGGAAAGGTTTCACTAGAAAATATTTGCAATTTGCATATGTACTCGATATCATAGGAGTAGAGCAATGAAAGTTAGAAGTGAGAGCTTCATTAAACATGCTGTGTCCTTCTTATTGAGTAAAAGGTCAGAACAATAAACGATAGTATCTGACCACGAACATTAAAGTTTCAGCTGATATGCATCCCATTGGCAGGCTATAGTATAACTGTACAAGTATAAAGCCATAGCCTTAAGGTCTAGCCTCACCACTCACCAGAATTTTTTTTTTGGGCATAGTAGATGAAGGAGAACACCCCGCCTTTACTATGAGGAAGCCAAACACCATCAACGCCACTAAACTAATCTCAGAATCAATGAAACTACCTTGCAGGCATTGATATCTATAAATTCAGTCTCTTAATTTACTTTAGTTAGATAAATCTTTTGTGTCACACATGACATGACTGAGCCATCAAGTACAAATTGCACTTTCAGCAATATCTTACTTTACCTTTCAGTTGACTTTTATATTTCTACAACGCTATTAGCCAATAAACATCTAAAGATAGTCCAACTACTTCTTAACACCCCCAAAAATCAGATTGGATTCTTTTATTTTGCAAAGTTTTATCATTTCGTGGCACCCATAACATCCCCTAACTTCAAATGAAGATATTCTTTATTCTGTTGTTCTCTTCAAGATCATGCACACAAACAATTATATAACCATGACTGCCACGGTGACCATGCAATCCTTTCCTTTCCTTTTACTGTACTTTACTTTATCTTCTCCTCTGATCGCCAGAGAACATAATCTAAGCCATGTGCAAGTTTTCCATTTTACTTTCCATTCACCTTTTCATCACCAACCAATATTTAACCAAATCCACAATGACTCACATCATCATATATCAAGCAACCAATATAACTAAACAAAAAGAACAACAAAACAAACATATAAACTGATCATTACCATTTCTAGCACTTACAAAATGCCGAAACCTCCTCGAGAAGGCGCCGTCTCAGGCGCCTCGGCGGCAATGTCAGTAATAAATTTAATGAGCAAGCAAAGCCCGCCTAAGAAGTTGTGGTCGATCACCCCCTCACCATCCACGACATGTGCGACGTCCACCAGCTTCACTCTTACCACACCATTGCTACCGCTTCCACCTCCGGCGGCCACAGACACGGCATTGGCATCGTACCCAATTAGCACAGACGCCGAGTAGAAGTGGAACAATGTTTACTCCTCGAACCACTTCTTCAGCTCCCGCAGCTGCGCCAAGACTCCCCCCTCACCGCCGTACACCGCCCGTGGAGAACGTAGTCCTGGCCCTCGCCACCGCCCGACGACACGAAGCGCCGGAGCACGCGGCGAACACCGGCGGCGTCCATCTCCTTCAGTTCGGACCGTTCCGGGAGCCACACGGCGCCACCGGCGCCAGCGACCCGGACGTCGGAGCCGCGAAAGCGGATGGAGACGCTGGTGGTCGCGCAGTCCTTGGCGAGGCGACGTGGGGCTCCGGCGAGCGCGGCGGCCACGTGCGTGCGCCAATCTTGATGTCGGCGACGGAGGGGACGCCGAGGCCGGCGAGGAGATCGTCGAGGACGAGGTGGGGGTGGGGGCCGCCGGGCCTCGCAGGGGATGGGAGGAGGCGAGTGCCGTGGGAGCGCGGGAAGAAGGCACTGCGGACGCGGGCAGGGACGGCGGGGTGGGAGGAGAAGGCGGTGTAGAAGGCGAGCTCCTGCTCGCCGCGGTCGTCGGCATGAAGCCGCTTGTAGAAGCAGCCAGTGCCGTCGAAAAGCGGGCCTAAACTGCCGGCGGCAGCCCTGTGACCGGACACCTGGTCATCCGGCGGCCGGAGGGCGGACATGGTGAAGGAGCGAGGTGGAGACGCGTAACGGCTTAAGCGGTTTGAGGTGTCAAGCAGAAAACTTTTTTATAGAGTAGTATTTGAAAATCTCGAGATCATGGGGGAATTTGGTATATGCCACTATAAAAACAAGAAAATCTACAACTAAAAGCATGCAATTGGCTACATATCACATAAAAAAAACTTATGAATAAATTGACATGAGTCAAAATGACTCTTTATCTTTTAGAAAAAAATAGAATTTTATGCAAATACTAAATATTTTTCAAACGAAAGATAAACTCACATATCAACAATTACACAAGGTAGATGTGGTGTTTGTATAAGGCGGGTATTAGTGGCAAAGGCAATGGGACTATACGATCTGTGAAAGTGCAGCAGTAGTAGCTATGTTGTGTAGCATGAACACAACACGGCACGGACGAGTAGCACAACATCGATGAAAACACAATGTAACATGGGCAGATACGATGTGACACAGTAGTGATAACAACAAGCACAGGCTCAAGCGAGGGTGGCAAGTTTGGGTTTGGTGGGCACTATTTGATGCAATGTCTTGTTTGTGTTCGATAGAATATTTCAACGTAAGATTAGAGTCAAACATATGAAAAAAGAAAGGACATGAGTATTTTTGAAATTTTAAAAAAATTGTCATCAATGACATATATGAAATAAATTTTGATTTCTAGTGGTACTTAACTAATTAGTGTCCTGTTGATCCCACATGTACTCAGATCATCAACACAATAAATAATAGAAGAATAACAGGAGAAGATAAAGGGAAAAGTAGAGAGAAAATATGCGATCTTTTATTCGTTTAATTATTAATCCCTCCTTGCACAATAAATTCATTATGTAGGCAAATAGAAAAATCTTAAAAGTATTTTTCGTAATGTCCCGTAAAGAGATATTCATAACAATTAATTAATTTTATATTATGTTTAAAAATAAGATATTTTCAGTGGTTAGAGCCAAATATTCATTTCTTGTGATGTTTTGGTTGTTCTCGCAATTTCGTTGTATTGTTCTCGATTAAAAGAAAAGTCTATTTGGTTCCCACGTGTCAAGTCATTAAGGTGCTCCAACTATGAGCCATACACATATGCCATATACATATATGCAGGGGCAATGCTTTGTGTCGGTCAAAGTAGATGACGGTCCATTCTATTTTAATAATTATACATGTGTGAATAAATAATTAAAAATTTATATTACATAGTATATTAAAAACTACTAGTTTGAGCCCTTTAAGCCTATAATTTTTAAGTTGAAAGTTTAGTTTTTAAAAATTTATGTTTAAGTAGTTCTCTTCTAAAATTTATGTAAGGCTCGATTATTACATACATGCAAGTAAGAAGCATTGGTAAGCACCACGCGTCGAGAAACAAAGTCAAGATTCAAGAGCGAGTAGCTCAAGTCATGTCCAAGATCGATGACAGTGTATGCTCAACCGACATAGTTGAGGTTGATGATATGTTCAATCACCGACCAATCGAATCTGATAACTAGTAATATAAGAGACCAGTAATACCGCACATCAGCACATGAGGATCAAAGATTTTACTATTGGTGAGAATTAGAAATCATGTATAAGAGGAAGAGCCTACCGTGTCATCCATAAGGAAGTGTCAAATTACATTTTCAAATTGGATTTTTTTAGTTAAAATAACTTGTTTGAATGATTCACAAAATAGAGGCACCGTTTTATTCTTTTTAAAAAAGAAACACCAATAAAAACCTTCAGGCAAAGAATATATATTCTCAATTAAATGTGATCCCCGTTCTAGTTCAATTTAAAATATAAATTTTACATAAGTTATGTGGCATATTAAAATCTACTCACAACATGTTTTTAAATTTCTTCGCATTAGAGGTATATCAATATTGATCATCCGATCTACAAATGAATCAAAATATTTAAACTAGAACTATTAAGTACTAAAAGAAATTAAAAGTAATATATTATCCATGCAATGGTATTGACGCACATGGCATCACTCCAATATTGACAGGAGCACATCGATCATAATGAGTGAAGAAACCGAGATAAACAAAATAGAGAAAAAGAAAAAGATAGGGGGAGGGAAAGGGCAACCCCTCTCTAAAAAATGGTGGTCCATTGAGAGAAAAAGGAGGAGAACATCTCTTGTAATTTTTTTTTTTTTTGCATTTCTAGATCAACTCTCTTTAAATCTAATGTAGAAATTCTGTAGAAATTTTGAAAAAAAAACATCAACTAAGAATTGATTTATTTCCTGTGAAATTTTTATATTTCAAATGAAGCCTTGGAATGGTGAAAGTGAGGACTTTTCTACTCAAATAGTTTACTATATTTTTCAACTTATAAATGATTAATATTGTACAGAACAATTATTATAGTTATATCTTAGTGAATAAATGAGACAGCATCATGATAACAATATAGAACAATGCACAAGCAAGAAATCAATAACAATGGAGACAACTATAGAGCTTAGAAGGATATACATATCAAAATAGGGATAGTGTTTTCATGTTTTTCAAAAATTAAATTGTACAAATTTTAAAATAATTTAAGTAATATTGAGATAGTGAGTATTACATATCAGGCTCTCAATTTACTTTAAAAATTAGGCAAATTACTTTTTTAGAAAGTATTGAGACACTTCTCTCAAAAGAAATCAACACTTCTCTCAAAAGAAATCAACACCATTCCTACTTGCTACTTGCTACTTATGCCACAAAAACTCATACTATTGAGGAGTATTGCAAGTACAAGATCAAACTATGTATGCCTTCTACAACAGTGGTTTGGATTTTGAAATGTGCTTTGGGTGAAAGTTTTATTCCCCTTTTTGATGTATGAGCATGCATAAGATGCTCCTACATGCACAACAAACAGTAGAGAATGTGCCATAGTGGTTACATATGATTTATAAGCATATTGAAATACCAAACCATTTATAATACTCATCCACTCCTATTGCTCATTGTGCCTGGCTAACAAATCTACACATATGTTGCATACTATTAGAGTTAGAGAGGTTAGAGTAGAAAAGAAGAGCACAATGAGCCTCTAGAAAAGAAGTATCTTGTTTTGTTATTTGATAAGAAGTGTGTGTTATATTCTTTTCTATACAAATACCCTATTGAGCTTTTCTCTTGTATTTTGATCCATTTCATAGGTTGCCAACTACTACTTCCAAGTACTTGATTGGATCAAAAAATTAAGTAGACGTTTACCAACAAGAGGTGTGTCCTTTCATCATAGAGGTATTTGTATAATAGCCATTCATGTTCTAACATGTAAATATAGTGATTCACTTTAAAGAACTACCAATTGTATCCTTTTCTAAGATAATTATTTTGCACTATAGTTAGTAAATATTACATATAACAAATTCATATATTTCCAGGTTCTCAAAATTTTTTAAAAAAAATAGAAATTGAAAAAAGCATATCATGACACCTACAAAATTTCATGAGAAAATATGATCATATGTAAAAGAAACAAAAAGAAAAAAAAATCGGCGACTATATATATATAGTCATGTTTGTTCATAGTCTGAGCTTGTTTTTCTTTCTCCTAGGTATAGTCATGTTTGCTCCTAAAATTTTATGAGTTTTCATAATATATATTTCTTCATGTCCAATTTTTTCATAATTCTTAAGAACTTGAAAATATATAAACTCATTATGTAGTGTACACGTCATTTTTCTATACTCCTTTTTTTATGGACATGCAAACCTTAGATTGTGCCATCAAGCAGTAATCTTAGAGCAACTTTAATAGAGTGTCCCAGTAAAAATTTAAGGAGAAAAACAATACCAAGTAGGATAGGTAAAAGAGGTGTGAGAAATACCGGTGCTTGTACTATTTCTTACTGTTAGCGGAATGGAACAAAAGAGAAAAAATGAGAGAGTATATTTCTTGTGGGTCAATTTAAGAACCAAACGAGAGATGCTCCTATTGTAATTAGGAAGGCTTATGAAGATGGATGATGATGAATCATTAATTTTTTAATTTAAACACACATCTATGGAGTGCAACTATTAAAGATACTCTTGATGTATGATTCTCCACTATCTCCAAAGTAATGATAGTCATTCTTTATCAATTAATCGTTCTAATTACCCATTTAAAAAGTGCTTCAACTTAAATATATCTGGCAGTAAATGCCCAAAGAACTAATGCTAGCTTGCTTCCATTAGATAATAGTCTAGTTTTCTAGTTTGCTAGTTAATTAGATACTACAACAAGCTTGAGTGTTTGTGCTTGTTGAACGATAGAGGGAGGGCTAAGTATTTATAGGGAAGGCCTAAATCTCGAACTAGAATGCTTAAGGTAACCACATTTTAGTGCTCCGCAAATGCACTACATTTGATATAATAAGCGAAATAGCATTTGCTGATGTTTGTCACTAAGCCAACAACCTTGTTGAATATTAGCAGTATCTTGAGAACCATCGAAAATTCAAGTTGGCATATATCTAAGAACCTTATCACATCAACACTAATAGAAACTCAAAACTAGTTCACACATTGCGGAGAAAAAACGTTGGTTTTGATGGTCTTCTCTATGGAACACTGATGACAAACTCCTTTTCCTATCATGTCAATTTTCACTCTACACAACAAAAGAGCAAATGAGCAAGGTGGCATTCATCAATCATACATACTATGGTAAATCTAGAAGTAAAAGACGCTGGCTTGGGCCGCCCCTTGCCCAGACCACGTCACCCAGAATTCAGCGGTTGCTCCACGTCATCCAGCGCGTATGTGTCTGCGTGTGGGCCCACTGTTGCCCACTCGTGTGGCTGCGCCTAGGCCCGGGTGGGCAGCATTGCGCGGGCGCGTCCCTGTTTGGCATTGTCGGTGACTGTTGTACCTGCGTCTTTCCGGGCGCTGATGCTTAGCCCAGTGCAGTCTTGGTCCTGCTGTTCAACCGGCGTACCGTCCTCCACCTGCGTGCGCTCGTAATGCGCTCTTTGTGTGGTGCATTGTGTATACTACGCCTTGCTTCGCCCTCGCCTCCAGGTCGGCCAAGAATCATCATTGGCTTAGTTTGTCAGCACCCTGTGGGACTGTGCTGGCCGTGTTTTGCTTTGCCCTAGTGCTCTGTTGCTTACGTCTTCTGTTGTGAAGAACAGTGCAGCCACGAGCAAGCAGGGGACTTCTGCTCCAAGCCATACTCGACCTGCGTTCCGTGTGTCCAGTGTAACACCCCAAAAATCAGAGGCTAAAAATTTGTTTATAGAGAATTTGCCTCAAAAATCTCCTGCATTGTCCCTTCATATTTTGTCCCTATATCTTGCCCTTTTACCAATCAACATCTATTTTAATACTGCTCAACATTTTTGACCAATTTAAATTCTCATATTGACCTTCATGTATGTGCGTACTAGGTCAAAATTATATTTCAACCCCACACAACATCGTTGTTCAGAGCTATTATACTAAAATATTTCTATCTAACCCTAATAGTTTATTATGTTCTTTAGGCTATCTCCAACCCACCGGCGCTTCGCTTGACGCTTCAACAGAATATTCTCCAGCATATTCTGTGCCACGTATGCGAAGCACCATCTGAAGCACCACCCTTCTCCAACCTACCGGCGCTTCGCGAGACGCTTCGTACGGACCCACGAGTAAATTAAAAATATGCCACGAGTAAAACATCAATAACTTTTAATTTAAAAATCAAATATATGCCATATTTGGTCTCTATATGAACATAATTTAAAAATCTACAACTTTCTCAATATAATCAACATCTAATTTGAACTAGATTAATCATAAATTAAGAAATAAAGAATATATATAATTTGATTGCACGTAATCTGAGACGGGCCCACCTGCAGACTGAAATTCTTCACCGCTTCAGCAGGCGTCACGTGGCTTCTCTCTCCGCCGAAAAAATGATTTTTAATTAGTGGGGCCCGCCGGCAGACCCTGGAAGCACCAGGGATGGAGATAGCCTTAGAAAGAGATCCCTAAGTGGTTATTTTATATTAGCAAATAGGATTATTAAAGATATTCTCATCTTGATAATAGAATAACTATGAAAAATCTCCTTTTAGTTAAACCCTTTTTCGATTAATTTCCCTATGTTTTTCATCAAGTTTCAAAGAAACCTTTTTCCATAATTAGTTTCTCTCTAGAGAGCAAGTGCCATAATGCCCATATTTTATACTAAGAATAATAGTAAAATAGGAACAATATTCTTTTGCAAATAAGACCTTTTCTATTTTAAGCTCTAAAACCTTGTGACTTCATTTTGGATCCTTGCATGCTTACTATGCACAACCATGCCTCATTTAAAGCCTTATCATGTTATTTAATTCATTAGTAACCATTGATACAGTTAGAACCATATCATCGCATAATTGCATAAGAGCCCTTCCCATGGTTGCCAGGCATGAAGCATATTTGCATTTAGAACGATGAACCATTGAAACACTTGCAAACTTGATCTATTCAACTTCTATCTCTGTTCTTCTCGGTCTTTACTGCATCAGCATGTTAAGAAAGCATAGCATATTCATGCTAGCATGGCATTTGCATTTTCTTTTGAAAAATGTAAGTTACCCTTTTCAAAATAATGGTCATGACATTTTCATAAATTTGGTAAGTTTATTTTAGTCCATAATCCATGATTACCAATCTAACCTAGTAATTATTTTTACAATTTAACCCTTAACAAATACCAAAATTTCATAAATAACCTCCTCATAGTCACCATGCATAGAGTAAATTTGCATTTTGCCCCTTAAAGCTTTTAGCATGGTTAAAATATGCTCATTTGCATGTAAGTCCAAGTAACAACCATATTTGCACATATAACCCCCCTACCAAAATATGGAAGGACCAGAATACCCTCACATTCTCTACATGTTCATAGTGGAGTACCAAAATTACCCCTCTTGTATGCATGACACCTCAACCTTGTGCAAAAGGGAGTATATATACACACAACCTTGGAGGTTTCACCATCTCGTGCACACTTAGAGCCAGGTATATCATTTTTGTTTAAGTGTTCTTGCTATTCTTGCACATATTCACACATATGCAATGCATACATTCACACACCCAAGTTCATTCATCCACTCAAATCTCAGTTTTTAGCCTATTTCAGCAAAACTGTCTGACGCGGCAGTAATTCTCCTTTAGCGTGGCAGTTATTTTCCTCAGCCGTGACAATAATTCCTCTCAATTCAGCAAGAATGCCTAGCAAGAAAGTTATTTCCTTTAGTCGCAACAGTTATTTCCTTCAGGTGTGACAGTTATTTCCTTCAGTCGCGACAATTATTTCCTTTAATCATAACAGTTATTCCCATCAGTTGACAGTTATTTCCTTCAGCCCAAGTTTCAACAGTGGCAGTTGGTCGTTGTTTTGTCGTTGCCTCTACTTCAGTGGCCGGCATTGGGTTACTTGAGCACCACCAACTCTCTTCCAACCTTTTTCTGTTGAGCCCGGCCGTGGTCATCGCTGAAGCTCGCCAGCATCGCTGCCAGTCCAATGTTGTCAACCTCGCCGTCAACAGCCTTCCTCGCCAGTTTTCCTTCACTTTTGGCTTATCATTTCACTTCATTGTATCTTGCAGATGCTTCCAGGTCGTTGGCCACGCCCCAGTCGCCGGTGATCGCATCGCCGTTGTTGCTTGTCCATGCGCCGTAAAGCCGTATCGTGGACAACAGTATCGGGAGCTTTGCTGCCTAGTCCAAGCTTGTTTTCAGCATCTTGGCATCTTCACCATCCTTCTGGAGCTTGCCACCGGTCAAATCGGTGGCCAGAGTAGCCCAGCGTCTGTGAATCCGATCCATTCCTCTATTTTCAGTCGACGTTAGTTGTCACCGCCAGTGTCGTCGCCGTTGCAGCCAACTTGGACACCAGACTTCACTCACCAGTCCTAGTCTTCTCCGGCCAGACCGCCACCAGCCGCGGCCAACGTCCCAGATCTCCATCAGCCACCGCGTACGCTGGTGGGTGTCCAACACCGGCTTGACCTTGTCAATGTCTGTCTAGAGTGCGTCCAATGTCAGCCCCCCTGACATAGTAGTGTCAATCACCGCCTTGGAGTCCTCATATAAAAAATCTGTCCGTGTAATTTTGTTCGCCCTGTCGTTTTTACCTCAGTCAAAAGATTTGTTTCTCCATCTGAGCTCCATATCGGATTTTTCCTATTTTTGGAATTTGGTCTCTACACCGAGTCGTCCTACAAGCTTGTTCCAGCCGCAGCCTTGCCCATCCTTCACCCACATGTTTTTGTGTCCTTATCAGCTGTATGTCCTTTTCTCGTATTAGTACCCCAGTAAACTTACTGGCTTGCCGTTTGTTAAACTTTTCACCGAACCCACTGAGTCATCTGACATCAAGTCAATCATGAGCCCTAGCCATGTTCCAGCCTCAATCTAACCGCCATGCATATCTCACATGCTAGTGTTTATTGAGCTCGTTTAACATCCTCAGCAACTCTCATACCTTCGTTTACCGTGTCCGACCATATAGTTGCCAATTTGCATATCACGAACTCAGAGTGAGCCATTTCCAACCCATAACCTAAACAAACTAGTTTGAAACCCTAGGCATTCTGACATACGTCATATTTATACATATTTTCCATATATTTTATTCTGCATTCATGCATATTTTAGTCATAAAACACAACATTTGCATAAATAATATATATATTAATTACAAAATCGACCAGATTATTTGTTTACAAATTCTAATCTTAGGTCGACACAATTCGGGTGACTTTGGTTAAATGGATGGGCTTCATCGTCTAGATCTGACCTACTGAATATTTTGGACAGAAGTATGCGTCGATATGGACGTGTAGGAGTTGATTGCATTGAAATCGGAGTCTCCGAGAGGCCAGAACAGCTAAACCTAATAGTTTTGGACTTATTTGTAAATTCCTAAGATTGAAAACACCCAAATGCAAACCAACCAAGACTCAAAATTCTTAACCCTAATGGTGTAAGGATGTGTTTGCAATTTCCAAAAATTGTGAGGGCCTTTTTACAAATTTGTCAAACCCTAAAAAACCTTGGTTGCCGAACATTATTCCTTGGCCTGGTACACTCTAGTCTATCTTAGACTCCCTTTTCTCTTCTCCCCTAGCAAGCCGCCATCGACAGCCAAGTCCATGCTGGTCTCAGCCCCACATTGCTTAGATTTACCCAACCACTGCATCCCTCTTCTTCTCCACCACTGGCGACAGGCTCCTAATCGGCACATCTTCAACAAGATTCTCACTCCTAGCCCCTTGCTTTCTCGCTCAGCCCCCCTTGGTGCCTCACCATGGGCTCGCCATGAGGAGCCTTGCCGTTGGCCCCTTCTTTGCCATCATGCTGCCATCTCCATCATCTGCCGCCGCCTCGCTCTCGGATATGCACCCGTGCACCACCGCTGCCTTTGCTGCCGTGTCTCATGTACAGCAACCAGTCGCCCGTGTGCCACCTCCCATTTCCAGCAACCACCCAGCACTAGCTGCACCGCCGCCGCTCACCATGCCACCGCCTTACCCTAGATCTACGCCCTCGAGCCTCACTTTGGCCCCTTCTTTGCCCTCATCTCCATCCACACCACCAGTGCACTTTCGCCGTGTCTACACTACCGTCGTCCCCTGTGGCAACACCAAACCCTAATTCCTCAAACCTACCCACCATCTTGCCAACCCTTCAGGTCGACATTACCACTGCCGCAACCATTGATAAGTGCTAAATTGATAGCATTTTACCCTAAGTTTGCCACTGAAAACATGCAAAATCATACTAAAAACTCCTTTGATATGACATTTTATGCATATTTTTATATTATTTTTAAAATTTTCTTCACGGTTGTGTTTGCCATGTTTTAGGGACCACATCAACCAAATTTGAGAAGATTTCAACTTTGTTTGAGCCAATTTTGACAACGAACACCAAAACTGGACAAAAAGGATACTGGTCGAATATTCTTCGGACAAAATAAACTAGTCGAACACAACTACGTGAGAAAGAACCTCAATTGAACACGGCTGGATGAAAAAGAGGCCTGATCAAACACGAGCAGATGATTGAAAAGAGTCCCGATCGAACACGAACACAGTTCAAAGAACAAAGTCCCGATCGAACATGAAGATAACTGGTCAAAATGAGTCCTGATCGAACACAACTATTTCCTGGTCATTATTTGATCGAATTCAACACGCCCGCAGACTTGACTAGGACACTGGTCGAGCACAACTCGGTTCCTAGAGATTTTAGTGGTCGTTTTGGTCAAAGTTGGTTGGTTGTGACTCAAATTTGTCCGTTCTCACGCCGTTTAAAGTCAGATTTTGTTGCCTGCACGTCAAGGAGTTATTTTTGGGCACGTTAACACATGTATCATAAATAGGGAAGCTTTTGGCTCAATATGTATGTCTTTTTATATGCTCTTTTAGGCCTTTTAGAGGCTAAAGGCTTTCTTAGGTAGTTTTGAGTAGTTTTAGATACTTTTCTTAGAAGAGTCCCTTTCTCTATTTTTCCTGTGTTTGTAAGCCGGCAAGGATGGCAAACTCAATTTTCAAGCAATCAAGTGAGTTTTCTTTTAATTCTTATTATTTTTGCATTATTATGGCTTTTTGTGAGTAGATCCCTTCTAGGGTTAGGGATGACATAATCCGGAATGCGTGATTCTTCCTTGATTTTGATCTTATGTTTTGAAGTTATTTATTGATGTTTTCTTCCTCCAAACCCTAAATTCTCGTTTCGGTAACATACGTAATAGTTGAGCCTTACCAAAAATTTAGAGGAGTTCTTGAGTCCTTAGCGCTTTGACGCGGGATCCTGAACAGAAGAGAGACTCTCGCCAAACATAACAGTGGAAGCGATCCTCTACCATTGTACCAGTGACCGTACTGAAAACTTAATCTGTCTTGGAAAATGATTGAAATTAACTTGCAATTCTCGGGACTTGGATAAAATTACGCCTGATGGTTATGGAATTCTTGAAACCCTAGGTTTTCTTTACTGCTTTAAACCCTAGATTGATAGATTTAGTTGTAGACAAACAAACTCTCAACTCGTTCAGACTTAATTAGTGATCCATTAACCTAAAAAATGAATACGCTTATTTCTCGTGGAATTCGACTCTCAAGTGTTCAACGTTCAACCGTCCACTTGAGGTTTATTACTTCACAAATCGTGCCCGCCGCTTCGGGCAGGATCAGCCATCTCTACCATGGGCCGGCAATGAGGTCCTCTTCACCGACTTTGGGCAACCACCATCTTCTTCACTAACATCGAGGTGCTCCAGCGCTCCTTCCACTCTAGCCCGGTTACCCTCAACCACAACACCAACACCAGAAGCTCTCCATGATGCAACTTTGACAACACGTCAAGTTCATCTTTGCAATCAACTCCAAGAAATGCTTGTTTCGAGCTTCCACCGCTGAAAATGCTACTCTTTTATATATTATTCCTTCATCGTAAACTCATCAAAGAATTAGAAAATATCTATCACCCTGACTTTTGGCATAACCTAACTACCCAGGTTAGTGAGAAACATACTTCTTATATTGTTACCGAACGGTATGTGCCTATTTATTATCGACAGTCTGTCTACTTTCCAACATAGAATCTTGTTATTTATATGTCTATGGAACTACTCGCATATATTGTCCTCTGCTGCTTCACAAAAAAAATAATAAAATGTATTTTCAACCATGATACTTCACGTTAGGTGCTTTTCTTTCTCAGCTTTTCTATATGATATAGCATTCACCTTCGCTCATGGCTAGTGGGTTGGAGCGTACTCCTCGGTCTAGTAAATTTTAACAAGTGCAACATAGTAAAACTCACACACATCATATATCCCTAGCTTTTCGACTCAATACTATTATAGAAAAAGAGAAATTTCATAAACTCCCCAAAAAGTCACCTCAATTCTCATATGCCTCCCAAAGGTAACTTTAGAATATTTACATACTTACAAATATTTTTCCTTTTAAAACACACCTACCATTATTTTAATCGAAAATTGTTATATTGAATATTACTCTGTGCTCTTAACCCTCCCTTTTAACAATTTTCTATTAAAATATTATAAAAATACAGTCATTGGTATGTAGGTCCCACATGTCAATGAATGTTTTTTTAATCTTTTTCCTTTCGGGCCCACCCCCTCTCTCTTCTCTCTCTTACTCTCACCCTCCCCTTTGGCTCTTCCAGCAACAACAGTGAGGTCCGGCAGAGGCAGCAGCGGGGCCCAACGTCATTCTGTGGCAAGGATACCGTCAAATTTATAGGATTAGAGGCTTGGTGGCGGCGGCAAGGCTCAAAACTTGTCCTAGATATTGTAGCACATGGGGTGACCCTCGCAATCAACGCCGCTGTAGAGCACCACCTTCTCCATCTCTGGCCAGCCAAGGTCCGTGCACTCATTGTCGCCCACCAACGGCACACTCCAAATCAGCACAGCCTCATCAATTATGAAATTACCATCATATCATTGGATGGACTCAACAATTATGAGTTCATGAGCTAATTCAAATTGATATACACTATCTAATTGTGCAATTTTGATGAACTATCAACGGATGATTGCTTCACTGCTAGTGGCCATGGAGGGCGCGGTGGTGCTCCAAGGGCTCTGTGGCTGAGAATGCTGTCATGCCTGCTACCGTGGGGTTCTCTGTTGCTCTCGTTGTTACCAGGCCTCGTTGACTATTGCTGTCGAGTCTCACCGTCACCAACGAGAGACAGAGAAAGAGAAGAGAGAGGGGAAGCATTAGAAAGGGAAAAAATAAAATAAAAAAATACAGGTATTGACATACGATTCCGCAAGTATTTTTGTAACGTTTTAATAAAAATTGTTATATTTAATAGTAAAATAATGGGAATTATATTTTTTTTAAAAAAGAGGGTGTTGTGGGTATAGAAAATATTCTAAAATTACTTTCAGGATATTTGAGAATTGAGATGACTTCTAACAATTAATAACATTTCCTTTTTGCAAAATATAATGAATAAAAATTACATGAGTCCCCTCAAAAAAGCTTTTGTTAAATTCAGTTGATATTTTGCCATATATAAAGCATCAATCTCATGACTAGGGATGGCAACGGGGCGGGTTTAGAGCGGGGGTATACTTCGCACCCCCGCCCCCGCCCCCCACCCCGGCCCCCGCCGGGGCCCCAATACCCGCGGGGGCCTCGATACCCGTGAGGGCAGCACTGATGAGGCCGGCGAGGCGGCGAGGCCGTGAGACCGTGAGGCCGTGAGGTGGCGAGGACGGCGATGACGACTTGACGAGGCGGCGAGGACGGCGAGGCTGTCCAACCTTTAACTCAGAGCTATAGATCAAGTTATCACACTCACACCTTTATGCAACCAACTCACAAACCAAGACCAAAACGAAAACCAAAACAATAACACACCGCAAAATCAGAGG
Source organism: Pharus latifolius (assembly GCA_019359835.1). Classification (NCBI taxonomy): domain Eukaryota; kingdom Viridiplantae; phylum Streptophyta; class Magnoliopsida; order Poales; family Poaceae; genus Pharus; species Pharus latifolius. The sequence continues at coordinate 66,719,020 of CM033320.1, read as the reverse complement.
CCATCACGGCGAAACCACGCGGCGCAACGCGTCCAGATCTGGCGCCGCGGTAAGCATCTCGAATGGATCCAACCAAGGGGCGCAAGGAAAGCTCGGATCAAGGGTCAGGGAGGTGGGAGTTGGGTGGATCTGTCATCACGCACCTTGTGGTCGGACTCCGAGGCGGACACAAGAGGAAGCGGCGCGACGGCGAGGAGGGCGGCGGTGGAGAGGAGGGCGAGGAGGAGGGAGGCGCCGCGGCGGCTGCGGCAGGTGGCAGAGGTGAGCATGTCGTCAGTGGCAAGATCTGAGGGGAGTTGGGCTTCTGAGACTTGCGGGTGTCTCACGCGCACAAGCCCCATCCCCGCCCCCGCGGGTTTTAAATTTTCCCCATACCCGTCCCCGCGAACACGGGTACCCGCGGGGAACGGGTATTACCCGCCCCGTTGCCATCCCTACTCATGACCAGCAAATATTAGCAAAAAGAACTTTGATCTTCTAGTTCCAATGCCATTGCAATCTTTATCCCTATCTACTAATACTAGTTTCAATGATGCAATTGATGACCTTGCGACATCAACCTTCTGTATATATCTTTCTCCTCATGTCCATTTCCACCTATCATTTTCATGCTCACTTAATTCTCGCTAATATCTAGTGGAATTATTGAACACTTTCACTAGTTGCTAGTTGCCACCCATGAATAAGCCGCTAAATGCCATTTTATTCATGTTCAGTATTCAATCTATTGTGACCATATATCAATCACCATACTTGCACTATCCAAAAAATCTTTCAACTCTATATCTTTAACACCAAAAGAGCCACAACAGCAGCAACAATAAGAATAACAACAAAAGAAATTATCATTATATAGTAGATAACTCAGCTAATGCAGATGTCTATAACCACAACATTGTAAAAAAAACTAGATGCTCTATATCCAACAGGAAAGAAGTGTTCATGAAAATGAAACTTTTTGTTAACTCATTTGCTTCGAATACTGTACCTCGATTCACCAGAAAACATGAATCAAACAAAAACTTATTGAAAAAAAACCTTACCAGAAATTTTTTCCAAAAAATACGAGCCTCCGATTCTCCAACCCAGCCTCACCCACCCTACAAGTCAGTAAATTCATAATGATTTACGATTACTGTGAGAATTCTCATTTACTTCCAAATCTGCCCTCTCATACATGCTGACGTCAGCGACGACCTGTACTAAGTTACCCACAGTTAGTTACGTACACACCTCTTTTACTCACAGAAAACTTTTTACCGCGGCCTGCCTAATCAAAGATCAGTGGCTCGCTCACTCACACAGTCACACGCACGCCAGATTTACCTGGCCTCCTGTGGTAAAAATTCTGCCTCCACTACAAATAACAGCGCCGAACTCCTCTTCCCCCCTCTCGGTTCGCTATCGGCCAAAACCTCACGCGCTCTCCCCCTCCTCTCCTCGTCGCCACCCCGACGAGACAGAGTTTTATCTCTCTACACAAACCCAAAAAACTTTGCAAAAAAAAAAAAAAGTTGATAGATTAGAAGCTGGTTGTTGAGGTGGGGTTCTATCCCAACCCGCTCAGATCTGGTCCGAGGCGATCGCGTTGAGGTGAGATGCGCTCTGATCCGATGCTTTGTTCGTCTTTCTCGTGTCGTTTTTCGATGGATTGGGTGGTAGATCTGGCGGTTTTAGGTCCCATTTTGATCTGATCTGGGTCGATTTGATGCGTGTTTTTGCTTCCTCTGTTCATTTCTGGTTGTGGAGATCACAATTCGAGGAGATCGCGTGGGTTTTTTCTTTTCGGTAGCTGTTAGTTCCCAGATCTGTGCGTACTAGTAGGTCTGCGTGCTCGGTGCCTTGTTTGGGTAATCTGTAATATAATATGGGATTAGATTTCATTTAGTATCATTAGATTTAGATGTTTAATAATATTATTATTTTTTGTTTCTCTGGTTCTGTATACTTTGATCTGAACCATGGCAGAAAGGAGTGGTTGGATTGTTCTGTCAAGTATTTGTGGAGGGCATAGGTCAAATCTTTTTGGGTGCAATTTTACATATGTTTCCTTTTATAGAAATTTTGTAATTTATGGCAGTTTCCTGTATAGGATATGCTATGAGTGTGCTGGCTTGGATCCAGTGTTGATCATATATATATCGCATATACTGGGGAATGATCATGCTTGCTGCTGGGATTTCCGTTTTCTACAAGTGATGTGCTGTTGCTTTTTTCTTGTAATTGTTTCAATGTCCGTTAGCTTGATATCAAATTATGGTGTAACGGTGATCCTAGGATTGAGATGTCTTGCTGTAAAAAGATTTGGCAATCACATTGGAGCAGCACTGACATTGCTCTAATTAAGCATCTGGATATGTTTTGCTCATGTTTTTCCTTCTGAAAAAAAAAGAACCTAGTCTTTTAGCTACCCATTTGCCTGCAAAATCGAAGTGTTAGGGGCAAACTTCGAGAAATGGAAGAGGAGGGAAGGCCCTAGAAAGTTTGGTTAAATTCATAAATTGGTTAATGAGTTTTTCTTTTCTATTGATGGCAGGGTTTAGGTGCTATCATGGCGACCAATGCAGGAGCGTCAGGATGGTTGAGGGGGAAGGTGAAGGCCGTTACTTCGGGGGACTGCCTTCTGATCATGGGCAGCACAAAGGCAGAGATTCCACCTGAGAAGTCCATCACTCTGTCATCTCTCATCGCCCCAAGGCTGGTAAGATTGCATATGTTCTTGATGAATCCATGTCTATAAAGCTGAATAAGCTTCAGCTGCCTCTCAACTTTTTTTCTGTGTTCATTTGTGTAAGGAATTTGAAGGAGCTTGTGTTTTTGTTTTATAATGAACAACACTGTAATTATGCTTAGGAATTAATTGTGTATTGTAACTGACATGAGGGTCTATCCATGTATATATCAATTATTGCATATTTTTTCCTACACCGTTATCTCTTCTGTTAATATAGTTTATATTGAGCTTTATTAATTGACTAGTTCACCTAAAAACTTAAATTTGGGGAAAGTCAATGTACTCATATTTCACTCGCCCTCACGGTTAGGCTCGACCAGGCCTATAACATGGACTCTATTTGGGTTGTCACCTGGTCCATCTATGGGATCTCTTGGTCTCACCATTGGATTCTTCAATTACCATAATTATTTTTATCATAAATTGCAATAGCTAAGTTTTGAATTCAGAACATAAATTGCAATAGCTATATTTTATTTTTATTTTTATCATAAATTGCAATAGCTAAGTTTCCATATTGAGTTGTTTAAGTTTTTGGATGAATTGGTCAATGCATGAAATTCAAAAGTTTAAAACTTATAAAGTGTATTTCTGACTATCAAGTTGCTGAATTTTGTGTGCTTCATACATTTATTTGCTGTTTACCCGTCTATTCATATCCAAAGATTATTTTTCTGTAGGCTCGCCGGGCTGGAGTAGACGAACCATTTGCTTGGGAAAGCAGGGAGTTTCTGAGGAAGCTCTGCATAGGAAAGGTGTTTTGTGGATTTTTTTTTTATCTTTTCCAAATTCTCCTTTGCATGTTCTGTTCAATATATCCACAGAATAACTTGTGCTTTTCTTTTGATAATTAAATACTAAAACCTAAAACAGGATGTCACATTCAGAGTGGACTACACAATTCCTTCCGTGGGGCGAGAATTTGGTACTGTTTATCTTGGTGACAAGAATGTCGCGTACTTGGTTGTTGCTGCAGGATGGGCAAGGGTAAATATCATTTGCTTGTTCACTTGCTGTATGATACTATATTTTCCTCATCATTTTTTGATCTCATTTGGTTAATTAGGTAAGAGAGCAAGGACAGAAGGGTGAACAAAACCCTTATGTTGCTGAGCTGCTAAGGTTGGAGGACATTGCAAAGCAGCAGGGTTTAGGTCGTTGGAGCAAGGTCAGTATTCTTTTTCCTTCTGTCACCATCCCTTGTTATATTGTGTGAGATGCACTGTGTACGTTTCTGCAGGACTTGTCATCTTATGCGTCTTCTTTGCTAACTCAGGACCCTGGTGCTGCTGAAGCATCAATAAGAGATCTACCACCGTCAGCAATTGGCGAAGCAAGTGGTTTTGATGCTAAGGGTTTTGCAGCCGCAAATAAAGGCAAGTCTTTGGAAGCTGTTGTTGAACAAGTTCGTGATGGCAGTACTATTCGTGTTTACTTGCTTCCAAGTTTTCAGTTTCTCCAGATTTATGTTGCTGGAGTACAGGTATGCTTCTCACTCACGCTCTCGGTGTGATGTTGTTTATTTGGACTTTTACAAGGCAAGGATTAATTTGGGCTGAAACCTAGGCTCCATCCATGGGAAGACGCCCACCACCTTCTAGTGTAGTTACTGAAACAGAAGTTATTGCTGACACAAATGGCGAAGATTCTGAGGAAACTCCAGCACCATTGACTACGGCACAGAGGCTTGCTGCATCTGCAGCTGTCTCTACTGAAATCCCACCTGATAGGTTTGGAAGAGAAGCTAAGCACTTCACAGAGACTCGAGTGCTTAACAGAGATGTAAGCCACCTGTTTCAATTTTTTATTTGCATAGGATTCGATTATTTATCAGTTCTTCATCAGAATTTTTTGTAATTTCTCTTTAGGTGCGGATTGTGGTGGAGGGCACAGACAGTTTTAATAATATAATTGGTTCAGTGTATTACCCCGATGGGGACACTGCGAAGGACTTGGCCCTTGATCTTATTGAAAATGTATGTGTAGTTATTTATCCATGCCTCTTCTTTATGTTCACATGATTCCCTTTTACAAGTAGACATTGCCATTTCATTTCTTTAAAGTTTCAGATCCACTTCATTGACATTTTCTTTTGTCACCATCCTATTAAGGGTCTTGCAAAGTATGTAGAGTGGAGTGCAAACATGCTGGATGTTGAAGTCAAAATAAAGTTAAAGAATGCAGAACTTCAGGCTAAAAAGGATCAGTTGAGAATTTGGATAGGATTCAAGCCCCCTGTTTCAAACTCGAAGCCAATCCATGACCAGAAATTTATTGGAAAAGTCGGTTCATTTTCTCATCGACGTGTAGTTATCATGACTCATGTCATTTTACTAATTTTGTTTGCATTGATGTCTTTCTAGGTGGTAGAGGTTGTGAGTGGGGATTGCATTATTGTTGCTGATGATGCTGCTCCTTATGGCAGTCCTTCAGCAGAACGCCGTGTTAATCTCTCAAGCATTAGAGCTCCTAAGTTGGGTAATCCTCGTAGAGAGGAGAAACCCGATAGTTTTGCTCGTGAAGCTAAGGAATTCTTGCGCACACGGCTGATTGGCAAACAAGTACGTGTAGAAACTTATCGTGTTCTAAAGAAAGTTGTGAATAATAACATTTTACTCTAGTAAAAAAATGATTGATTTGTCTTCCAATTTTCAGGTGACTGTTTCAATGGAATACTCTAGAAGAATCAGCACCATAGATGGACAGAATGCTGGGCCTACGACGAACTCAGCTGATATCAGAGTTTTGGATTATGGGTCAGTTTTTCTAGGTTCACCATCGCAGGCTGATGGAGATGATGTATCTTCCATTCCAAGCTCGGCCAATCAGCTCGGAGTTAATGTTGCTGAGCTTTTGCTCTCACGGGGCTTTGCTAGAACATCTAAACACCGGGACTATGAGGAAAGGTCTCACTATTTTGATGCTCTCTTGGCAGCTGAATCACGGGCTGAGAAAGCAAAAAAAGGAGTTCACTCTGCAAAAGATTCTCCTGTGATGCACATAACAGATTTGACTACGGTTTGGCCTTCTCACTCGCTCCATTGGTGTGTCCTTTGACCATAATTCTGCACCTTTATTAACTTATCATTGGTTGTCTTATGCTCAGGTTTCTGCGAAGAAGGCGAGGGACTTCCTCCCCTTCTTACAGCGAAACAGAAGGCACTCTGCTATTGTTGAATATGTTTTCAGTGGCCATCGCTTCAAGCTAACAATCCCTAAGGAGACCTGCAGCATCGCCTTTTCATTTTCTGGTGTTCGATGCCCTGGTAAAGATGAGCCCTACTCGGATGAAGCTATTGCTTTGATGAGGAGGAGGATACTACAGCGTGATGTGGAGGTATTGCTTTTGCTTTATCAATGGCATATCCATTTGGTCATACTTCATTGTATAAAGGATGTCAAGTGATTCTGCAGATCGAGGTTGAAGCAGTTGATAGAACTGGAACATTCTTAGGTTCCTTGTGGGAGTCTAAGACCAACATGGCCTCTGTTCTTTTGGAGGCTGGTCTGGCCAAGCTCAGTTCATTTGGCTTGGATAGGATTCCGGATGCTTATATCCTCACAAGGGCAGAACAGTCTGCAAAGCAGCAGAAACTGAAGGTGGCCCTCTCTTCTCATTGAAACATATACTTTGAAAATAATATATATTTTTACTGACATTTTGTTTTTCAAGATATGGGAGAACCATGTGGATGGGGAAGAAGTTTCCAATGGATCTGCATCTGATACTAAACAAAAGGAAATCCTCAAGGTCCTGTGGATGAAAACTATTGGAAATGTTTGCACTACTACGTTGTTTCTGAAAAAATACGCTTACTGGACTTCCTTATCATATTCAGGTTGTCATTACTGAAGTCCTTGGTGGTGGGAAGTTCTATGTCCAGACAGTTGGTGACCAGAGAGTGGCTTCCATTCAGCAGCAGCTTGCATCTCTAAAACTTAAAGATGCACCGGTCATTGGTGCTTTCAATCCTGTGAAGGGAGAGATAGTACTTGCCCAGTTTAGCATTGACAACTCTTGGAACAGAGCCATGGTACGTAGAATGTTAGTTCTTGTACATATATGGTGAAACTAAATCTTCATGGACCAAGGTCTTGCGGTAGACTAAACTCAGACTGATAGACGTCTTGGAATTTCATCCAACTTTCATTACAAAATATTTCAAACAATTTTCCTGCAAAGCATGTTCAGTAGCATAAGTTTTGAGGGTGCTTCACATAGTACTTTTTGTCAAAAAATTTTCCACAATTAAATAGTATATGGATAATAATGGTGTTTCTTGTTGAGGTGGCAAACATCAGCGCTATTGGTTTAACCTGGTCAGCATAAGTTTTGGGCATTTTTGCTGGTAGTTACTAGTGTGCCAACTGATTAGCCAATCAATTTCATGTATTGTAAACCATGGGAATTGGAGGCTTATTTAATAAATTTTGTGTAGTTCCTTTGAGTTGACAAAATTTATGTTTTAAGGGTGACATATTTCTGTTAAAAGGAACTATTTATGCCAAAGGAGGTGGAAATACCAAATTTAATTTCAGTTGAATACTAAGGATAGGCAGGGTATTGCATGTATTTTGTTACTTCTGCACATCTCAATACTGATGAACTTTTAAGTTTTGAACTCTCAACTATATTCTGCTATGTTGATTATACAAGCACATTTTATGTTCACAAACTTGTATTATTACCCCAATATTTTTGTGCAATTCAATTTTCTAGGAAGCTCATGTTGCATTTGGTTTATTACACATTTATGTGTGACCAAGTCAAGTTCCAAGAACTGTAAATTCAAGATGCATATTTTAGACCTAAAGTTGCACGTGGCCAGATTTCTATAGCAATGTCTTTCTACATTGATTGGAAATGCTTGCTACATGCCCCCCTATATAGGAAATGCCACCTGTATTTCAATCTTTTTATGACAAGTTAGGTTCCAAGTCCGCAAACGCTGTGATATGCACACAAGTATCACCAATATGAACTCTTTACTCTTGTGCAGATCGTGAATGGACCTCGAGGAGCTGTGGAATCCCCAAATGACAAGTTTGAAGTATTCTATATTGATTATGGCAACCAGGAAGTGGTTCCTTACAGTAGCATACGTCCCTTGGACCCATCAGTTTCCTCTGCTCCTGCTCTTGCTCAGCTATGCAGCCTTGCCTTTATAAAGGTACCCAGTCTTGAAGATGAGTTTGGCCAAGAAGCAGCAGAGTATCTGAGTGAATGCTTGCTCAACAGCTCAAAAGAATTCCAGGCAATGATTGAAGAACGTGATACTTCTGGAGGGAAATCTAAGGGACAAGGAACTGGAACAATTCTCAGTGTGACTCTTGTTGATCCAGAGACGGAAACCAGCATCAATGCTACCATGCTTGAGGTTTGTGCTACTGAGCATCATAATGAACCATTTAACGCTTAATTAAGTTGCTATTGTGCTTCCGCATAATCTGTTTTCATGGTGTGCCTCGTTATGGGGGTGACATCTTTATGAATGAAAATAGCTGCGCAGAATGTCGTTTACCATCAGATTGCACATTGGTCTGAATAATCAGTTTTAATAGTACTGGACAATTACTCAAAATCATTTAGCTTGTATTTTTCATGGCCAAAATTGATCTTGCAAAGAAAACACAACTAATGGAGCAGACTACATATCCTGTCATTACCTACTTATTTTTCTTGAGTGTAATTATGTAAGGCATTTCTTATACTAGGATTTTTTTCATGCTGGCTGTAGGTTTTAGTCTTTGAAAACGCTACAGCCTTCAGAATCCACTTCTTGGAAGAATGTAAATAGAGGCCTGCCAATACTGGGTGCAAAAATGACTCATGAGCTGTTGTTATCAAAATTATTGGCCACTTGTCGTTTGTCATTTCCAAAAGCAGGGATCAGAAACCTGCAGGGTGTCAATAGGGTTACGACTTCCCAGCCGATTAAAATACTCAAAAATATTTTCCTGGACCTTTTAAAAGGTGGAAACCCAAAACCATTGCTAAGATGGGATTAAAAACCCTGGCAGTAGATGCTGTGCAGCTAAATTACTTGTCTGCATACTATGGCTGGAATCAGGTTTGGAAAACCAGTGGCACCATATTTCCCACCACTCCACCTGGAGTAGTATTAGTTATGCCTGGCTGTTTAGCTTTTAGGTTTTATCCTGAGATGTGGGTGATTTACATCTAATTTGGCTGAATTTTGCATCACTCTAACATGTGGTACTTTTTCAGAATATTATATTAAAAATAGAGAAAACTATTTCATATCTTGCTTGATCGCACTGGTTTCTCTGGAAACCTGTTGGTTTCTGCTGAGTCTAATTTAGTGGCTAGTGTTGTAAAACCTACTTGGCTGGAAAACTGGTGGCAGCATCATCACGGCCTCTTGATCTGGGTAGATTTTGATAACTCTGGAATTTCTTATTATTTTTTCATGGATATGCGGACTTTTTTGTATTTTTGTATTTTTTTTCCTTTCCAAACTGGACCTCTTTTTCCTTTTTCCCGAACTTGATCAATGAATCGTAGCTTGCAGTTTCAGCAATAGCTCATGAATCCTTGTTCAAAATCAATTTTCAATTTTGCAATTGTTAAACCTTTGAATGAGATTGCTTGATGTTCAATGTTCATCCTTATTTTACATTGGTTTGAGTTGAAGTTAATTATGCCAATGAGTCAATGCTAAGATGTATCATGTTATGCAAATTAAAACTTCAATTCATTTCTGGTATGCCTATTCTGTATGTGCAGGAAGGGCTTGCTCGGCTTGAAAGAACCAAGAGATGGGACACCAGGGAAAGGAAGGCAGCTCTACAAAATTTGGAGCAGTTCAGGGAGAAAGCAAAGACAGCAAGGCTGCGGATCTGGCAGTATGGAGATGTTGAATCTGATGAGGAGGAGCAAGCTCCAGCTACAAGGAAAACTGCAGGGCGTCGGTAGATGACAGGGGGCTGCTCAAGCCAGCACTGTGGTGCGTTATGAAGTTTTGAAGACCGAGTGCGACTTTATCGGGAATTTAGATCAATACTTAGAGAGGGGTACCATTTTATGTGGTTAGAACAGAACTTAGTGAGGCGAAACTTTCTCAGTTTGAGCACCGTTGATGCTAAATTATTCCCTTTCAAATTGTAAGCTTAATATTAAAATACATTGTTTTTCCCCTAAACTTAATAAGGACATGTCCTTATGTGTTGCAGTTCTCATGTAGACAACATAATATTGGGAATTAAATTCAAGACTGAACTGAATATGATTTCTGTGATCTGAATATGATTTACATCTTTATGCATTCAATAAAGATTGCATGGTGGCACTAACAATGCAGGAAAGGTAAGACCTTATCTGGATTAAAGCTGCATAAGATGTTTTGCTTTCGACGGGCCTAATCAGCATTTGCATAGTTGCAATCTTTGGACTTATTTCTGTCTGACAAAACTGTCTTCAGTATTCGATGCCCGGACTTTAGATCCTCCCTTTGATCGAAGTGAAGTCATTAGTATTCTTTAATCAAGCTGTCTCTCTGTTGTTCATGGTGCTGTTGTTCTCTTGCTGTGTCAACGCCAATGTCCTCTTGGCACGGCGCATGCATACAAATCTGGGTGGTACTTGAGGTTTGCATCTGATGTAAATTCCATAATGGAATGAAGTGCATGTCTTCCTACGGCTGCATTCTTCCCGTTCTTGATGTAGACTTTCCCAGCCTGGGTGCATCTTTTGTGTGGTTTTTGAGCAATTCTGACCATCTGAATAATTTTCCAGTTTGTTGGATTGCAAAGTGGTATCTATAGTTTTCCAGTTTGTTGGATTGCAGCACACAGGAATGTGCGCCATGGTAAATCAAAATCTTACATAATTCGGAGCAAAGCTAGGCAAGATGTGTTTTTACAAGAAAGGGAAAAAGCATTAAAGCTATATCCAGTAAGCTCCAGAAATAGACAGACTCAGTTAATTACAAGCAACTCATATTATGTAAGTTTGGTCTCTTTACGTTTCAGTTTGTATTCCTCTTTGCAGTATGCGTGGAATTTTCAGTATGAATGAAAGCAAAACTATGGTGTAGATCACGAAAAATCATATATCAGGAGTGGCAGTTCAGGCGCCCCTTGGGAACGGCGGCTGTGACTCCCAGGACCATGGCAGCCTATACAGATAGCTCCCCTTGGCCTAGAAACCTCGGTCAGCTGGGCTTCGCCCTCACGAGACCCGCGCTAGCCAACAACCCCCTTGCCTTGGGACTTCACAGCCGAGTTGTTGCCCAAGGCTGATGTCCACAAATCAAAGAGACACTGAGCAACAAATAAATTCCCCAGCACCAGTGTTTGCATCTCTGTCCCCACCTCTCGGCTCCCGCCGTTAGTCATCGTCGGCATGTCGCCAAACCTCCGCTCCTAGCCGCCCGGCGACGACACACCCGTCGACGGCCTACCAACGCCACGCCAGTCCCTGGACATCTGCCGCACTCATGAACCATCAGGTGGTGAAGGTGTGGTAAATGGGCAGCTTTTTCACATGACATAGAATATGGTCTGCTAGTACTCGCGTCTGTGTCTGTGGCCTCATGTAAAAAAGACATGAATCTTGGAGGTTTTACTATAGTCTTATTACTCATTTGTGGAGTATTAATTAGAGTTTAAGGTGATATACATATATTATGAATGTATCAATAATTTGTTTTATATTATGTAAAATCATCCGATACCTACGTTATATAGCATCCATTTGTCTTGTGTGACTTCACTCTTTTTCTTATAATTTTCTAAGTTTGTCACAATCATATATCATAGAAAAATAAACACAAAAAAACTTACAAAAATAGAACATACAAACCTCACTAACATTACTCACGAGTGCTGACAACAGAATAGCATGAACTAGGCAAACCGCATGGTTAGACAAATCACCAAGCAACTAAACAACAACGTAAGAACAGCCCGAAAAGGAGATGATTTTGCGAAACAAAAACATGCAAATATACTACACAACAACAAAAACAACAACAATCTACAGACGATTGCTGTGTGCGAACTGTGCACTGTGAACATCTCTACACTACTACCGGCAAAGACCTCTCCATACGAGACCTTTGCTTGTGCTTCCCCAGCTCAGCTAGTCCCCTGCATCCTGAGCTGCTCATGGAACTTGTTGATGAACTCCTCAGCCAGGCCATCGATCTCATAGCCTTCTCCCTCCTCCGTTCGACACATCGGCGAGCGGTTTATCCCCGGAACGACGGCGAATGCGCATTCCAGCCTGTCGACGCATGGCGGCAGGCGCCGTCGACGGCATTTGCGCCTCACTGGCGTGGCGGTGCATGAGAACTCGTAGCTCCACTTGGGGTCTTCGGAAGCATGTGAAATGACGTCTTTGATGAAGCTTTCCCATAGGTGCTTGCACTTTGCCCTGACATAGCAAATGTCAACCATGAGCCTATTCTTTGACATGGTCACTTTTATTTCTTGTGGGGTTGGAAACTTGGAAATGAGCTATGTATGCAATGACAAGACTTAGATCATGGTATTTGTAGTGTCTAGGAGTGGTAGCTTAGAGTGGAAGTACAAGTGAGGAAAAGGGCAGGAAGATTACCTTAACACAGAATTGTTAATTTCTTGGAAGGAGGAGGAAGTTTCTTAGAGAAGATGATATGACGGTTTCATTAAAATTTGTTTCACTTGTGATCAGTCATTAATACTATGTTTTGAAACCTTTTTTTTTTCGAAACTATGGATTTGGAATAGCTGTTGGTAGTATTTTGATGCCTATCTCAAATGGCATTTACAAATGTTTTATAACATGTTTTAAAAATATAACTATATATGTTACTAGTAAATGGTAACTCATGTCTTCTTGTTGGTATAAAGTATTTCCTCCGTTATAGAATATGCAGGAGTATGATGTTTTGTTATATGTACAGTTAATCTTTTTCAATTTTAACCACTAAAATGTAAAAGAATTTCTGAAATGGCCTCCTTAATTTTGTCTAAAAAAAATCCTTATACAATATCATATTATTTCATAATTTTTACCAACATGTTATCATAAATTACTCCTTTTGATCCAAAAAGATTATCACTTTTGTATATGTGCAGGTCAAAAAATTTTTAACTTAACCATTAATATATTTCTATATATTTAGAATGACTATAAGAATTATATGAGTATATTCATCGTAAAAATATTTTCATAATATTATAATTTTATAAAATTTTACTAACATATTATATTAAAAAATAATGCTTAGAGTTGTCAAAAATAACAATTTTTTGGACTAAACAAAATATTTGTCAAAATTGTATCCTGGAAACCATAATAACGAAAAAACAACAAATATTTTCTGACAAAGTGAGTATTATTTTATGTCAATTAGAAAAATATGACTGCTCCTAATCTCGTATTTCTCTCTCTCTCTTTTTTAATTTTAGTTAGTTTCTTAATTTATATTATTTTGAGCTCCTGTTTAGGATGGGAAATGTTTCATAACCCGAAGAAATGCATAAATTATTCACTCTGTATTTGCCTGTGTGACTATTTATTTATTTATTTATTTTTGAGAAGTGCCTGTGTGAGCATATATACAATTGTTTTTTGTTTAACAAAAGATAATATCAACATCTAGGAGAACAATGTCCGACTTTTGTTGTCTAAATTTCCCAATATTTATCTTCTCCAGATTTCGTAAACGACGTCATGTCTAGTTGTACAAACAAAGTTCAGTGCAATTCGTGGTGCTATTTAGTTGAATAAGTTATGCGGCGCAGAAATTTGCTAGTACTTCCCATGCTGCCGTCTACGTAAGATATTGGCTTTTCTGTTATTAGTAAAAATTGGTTCTATAAAACTGAATTTTGGTATCTAATATAATATATCGTTAATTTTTAGACTCTTTATTATATATTATTGGATTATTATTACCTAATATTATATATCATTTTTGACTGATCAAATCAGAAAAATGATCAAAATATTTTTATCAGTTGAAACCTAATCATAATTTTAAATAAATAGGAGCCGAACACAAAATTCTAGTTTTTGAATTTTGTGTTAGAATTGTCAAAAATTGAAAATTTTTGTTTTAATCTAAGTATTTATTTAAAATGATAATTAAGTCTCAACTGGTAGGGTATTTTAGTATTTTTGGGAGTTAATCAGTTAAAAATGGTATATAACATTAGACAATAAAAATCCAATGGTATAAAAGGAAAATTTCAAAAATTAGTGATATATTGTATTAAACACCAAAATTTAGTAATTGAAAAATTAAATCTGTCCAAACAACTAGCCGGTCAGGCCAGATTGGACCCGATCTTAGTATGCCAAGCCCGAATCTGATCTGGCCGATGAAAAAGCTCGACGGCTAGATCCGAACCCTACATACAGTCCACAAACTTGAGCTCGGAGCAACACTATGTTTTTCTAAGTTGCTCTTCCAAATAATAATATCTACTATGGTGGTTACTTATTCCAAACAGATACAGCAATGTAATATTCACATTAAACATGCATATAAAAATAGACCCGAACAATTTCAAGCTTTTGCTAGATTTTGCGCCAACCAGCAAAAAGCCCATATCCACTAGGCTGGCTCAAACTTGACCTAGCCTAGTCAATATTTAGCCAAACTCCAGCTAGGCGAGGGATTTGACTAGACCACATTCAAAAAATGTGACAGGCCGATTTCACTTGGGTTTTTACAGTTTTAGAATTTCAGGTCGAGCAGAAAGAGGTCAGAACTTGATTCTAATCTTGGGTTAGCTTTTTTCAATTCTGGGAGTTTTGGGCAAAGTATAGAGAAGCCAAGACTCAACCCTAGTCAATATCTAGCTAGGCTCCAGTTAGACCGGAGGGTTTGATTAGGTCATATTCAAAAAATGGGTCAAGTCGGTTTTACTTGGGGTTTTTCAACTTTGAGATCTCGAGTCAGACATACAGAGGTCGAAACTTGATTCTAACCTTGGGTTAGGTTTTTTCAACCGAGCATAAGGAGGCCAAAACACAACCATAACCTCAGGTCAAAACCACTCAGACTCAAATGAGTCAAAATTTGTTTAAATCCACATGAAAATATAAGGGATCGAAAGTCAAACTTATGACTTTCTTTGAGGTAGGCAATTATGTTAGTAGCACGCACCCCACTCCACCCCTAACCCTAACTCTAAACCCCCACCCCACCCAAGCACACACTGCTCTCCCCAAACAAATATCCTAACTAAACACACACAAGAAAATAAAGAGAATTAGAATTTGAATTCATGATCTTTCTTTATATGTGTACACATTCTAATTGTCTAAATGTGAATATGGAAGTGGCTCGATACTAGTTTGTTGAATAAAAAGTGTTATAAGGCTAAATCACCTAACTTGCATTCACGTCACGCGTGCATTTAAAGGCTTCATAGTTTTTGGGGTCGAGTTTGGTTTGGGCATGATGCCCGGTTTACCAAAACCTGGGGAAATCGGGCCAAGCCGCCTATGACATGTATAAAAAAAAAACTAACTGAAAAGGATCTGAATGTTTAAATATTAAAAAAAAACTACGGATGCTCTCGTGTAATTTCGTTTCTCATGATTGCTGCCATATTGTAAATTGCTACCAGGCTTCTTTAGTCAACGCCTTATGCTGCATTCTGGGAGTTTGATGTGTTTGAAAGAAATAGGTTTTTTAAATTATTTTACTTAATTTATTTGTTTGAGAAATTTTTTACCTGTATTTAAAATAGTGATAGAGTGAAAATAAAATATGACATGTTTTTTCTCAACCACGGTGGACTAACAAAAAAATCTCTAATTCAAACTATTTTTGACACAAAAGATTACTACTAAACCACAGTGGAACTGACAGCAACAATGATTTCGCAAAACGGATATAACTTTATTTACGGTAATTTTTCAAAGGCAGTTTTTTTTAAATCACTTTGTTATTGTACTTAGTTGCGTTTGAGATTACGATGAGATAGTAATAACTACTGCAATGAAATCCTTCAAAAAAAAATTTGCTTTTGGAAGGCTACCATAAATAAAATTCTAGCCATTTGGTTAAAAACAATGATGCTATTAGTTTCAACGTGATTTATTGGCAATAGTATGAAAAGTTAGTTCGAATTAGAGATTTTTTTTGTTAGTTACATTTTGATTTAAAAAAATATGTTAGACTCTATTGTCATGAAACTATTATGTTTTTGTGATTGTTTTGTCTTAAACACATAGATTAGACAAAAATATGTTGCAAACCTTGGTTTTTAAATGAATTGATAAAAGAAGGCAACCAACGTCTCCGATCGGGGAAACTCGATAGCGAGAATAGCAAAGCATTTCTCGGTTTATGAAGTGACATACATAGTGCAATATGGCAAGGCCAACTTCGACAAGGAGGGCAAGATCTATTCTAATTGGGCATTTAGGGGACCTTTTTCGAGTGTCAAAATGTAATATTGTATCTAGATTAGAATTCAATTTTTATAATTATATGTTATGTCTTATGTGGATTATTTGTGAATTTTTTAAAGATTATTCTTATAATTTATTATTCTCTACTTCTTTAATATAGCTAAACTAAGACCCACTCCAACAGAACCCACAAAACATTGTGCATCTGGATCCGTTTGACTATGCACGCGAAATGGGTTCCATGAGCCGCTCCAACAGAAGATGCATCCGCCGGCTCGTCGATACAGATCAGAGAGGGGATACCGAAATCTCATCATCCTCTTTCTGGTTGCTATCTTCTCCCCACTCGCCGCCACCCCCCGCGCCGCCGCCACCCCGCGCTGCCGCTCCCCTGCGACGCCGTTTGCCCGCGCTGGCGCTACCGCACGTCCGCTCCCCCGCTCCCTCGCGCTGCTGTTTGCCCACGCGTCTGCGCCCCCGCTCGCCCGCGCCAAATTGTATGTGACGGTTATTTTTTACGGAATAGAGAGTGGGATTTGAAGATTGTTGTTGGAGTAAATTAAAATATATGGATGAAATCTTTTTAGGGAGATATGTATATGGGGATATAGAGATCCGATTTTAAGTATTACTGTTAGAGAATGTCTAACCAATTATTTCAATCTCTACAAACAATCAAATAAGTGCTTATATGCATACTTAAAAGTGAAAAATTTAGTGACAGTCTTCTGCAACTAGGTTATCAGTAATTGAAAATTTGTGAGACCTAATTTTATCTTGAAAGAGCTAAAATTGCACTACTATAGGCCCTTCTACTGTTATTTATTTTTACTTAATTAAATCCCTCTAAGTGAATTCTGTCTGATGAGGCCCATATAATTCACTTCTATTGAATTAAATGCCTTTAGTTTGCGTGAATCTACTCCCTATTTCTTTTTTTTTTTTTGCATATTTCTATAAAATAAAATAGAGAAATCTAATTAGAGAAATATAAAAAAGAGAACTCCGATTAGATAGAATTTAAATATAGGGGCCATGACCAAACAAAAAGACTCATGGAATAACTTGGGTAGACAAAAGCTAGTTGCACTATTACAGAAATACTGAATACTAACAGTTCTCCAACCGCTAGTGATTGACACAATAGAAGAAGTCTAGTATTACTTTAATGGTTCGAAACCGTCAATAGAATAATTATATTCTAATGGTTCTTATTAGTGAATCGTTAGAATAGTTTACTATATTCTAACGATTATTAATTAATAACTGTTAGAATAGTTTGCAATATTCTAACGGTTCTTTTTAGTGAACCGTTAGAATAACTTAACTTATTTGAATGCTTCCAGATCCCATTGAAACAAGGAAAACAGAACCAAATTGTAAAAGAAATCGAAACATGAAAGAAAATTGGGACTCAATTGGTTTGCACCTTCTTGTTCATCACAAAAGCAGAATTTAATTCTTCAAGAAAATCAATTTCGTGTTCTTTCATTCACATTCAAACATCTCAAAATCTCTTACATATACACATTCCGGGAAGACATTGAATAGAGGAGGGAGAGATGAGAGATTTTGAGAAAGAGATCGCCGGTGCAGAGGGGGAGAAACGCGATCGAAGTTGTCGTGGCTGTGGTCGACACGCAGCGTGGGTTGACGACGAAGGAGCCAGTCGATGTAGTGTTGGTCGAGGACGAGGAAACCGAAGTCGAGTGGAAGAGACCGAGGTCATCGCTGCTGTGGAAGTCATCGACAGCGTGGATCTAGGACTTGAGCTCACCAGACACTCGTATCGAACACAGCGGCGTTGCAATCTAAGCTGTCAATGGCCTAGATCTAGGATTTGGAAGATTGAAGAAGAAAGTCGAGAGAGAGAGAGAAAGAGGAGGCGGCAGCTCACCGACCATTGTCACATCGGCGGTGTGGTGTGCTAAGAGAGGGAGAGGAGAGGAACAAGTGACAGCGCAAGCTATGGCAGTGGAAAACGAAGGCAAGAAGCAAGGTGGGGGAGACAGATCTAAGTAGATTTGATCGCGAAGGTATAGGTGCGATGTAGGAGGCGATCGGTGTTGAGGATTTAGAGGAATGACAGCTACTGGTGGATTTGGTCGACGAAGAGCGGCGGCAGCTTGAGAAGGTGAGAGGCGGCTCGGTCGAGAAGAAGGAAGAGAGAGACACGAGACGGCAACGAGGGTATTTATTAAATCATGTGGTTTCTTCTAATGGTTAATATATTAAGAACCGTTAGAATAAAATCGAATCTATTCTAACGGTTCCAAAAATATAATCGTTAGTATAAATATGTTTCTTCTAACAGTTAATATATTAAGAACCGTTAAAATAAAATCAAAGATATTCTAACAGTTCAAAAAATATAACTGTTGGTATAAGTATGTTTCTTCTAATGGTTAATACATTAAGAACCGTTAGAATAAATCATGTGATTTTTACTAATAGTTTCTTACAATCCAACCATTAGTACAAATGTCATTCTCCACAGCGCATCATGTACACTAACAGTTTTCTTCCAGTTTACGTAAAATCGTTAGAAAATAGAGGTAAGTAGACTGCATTGTTATAGTAGTGTTAAAGAGACTCAATCAGACAAAATTGCATCTCAAGATCACTAGTCGTTTTTCCTTTGTTTGTTTCTTCAATATGGCAGAATTATAAAATTTCCATCATGGGAGGTGTATTTTGTGACGGTGGTGGTGGTTTTGTTGAGATTGGAGGAGCGTGAAATAATCTATTTCAAAAATTTTACAAACTACTTGGCGTTTTTTACTTAAGAAATTGCTCATTCAAACATCACAACACTTGTATCTAATCAACCATTTACTTGGCATTTTCTTAATTCTTTGCATCAGTTATGAACTTTTTCATGTAAACTCTTTCTTCATATCAATTTTTTTTCTGTCTATCTACACACTTGCTTAATTTATAAACACGAACAGATCTCCTTTCACAAAAGTACCGGGGGGGGGTACTCACACGTAGTTCTGCCTTTATTTATACTCGATCCACACACACACACAAACATCAACATGAACAAACACATAATTACTCATACATACCAATTAATTATAAGCCTCCTCAACGTACATACATGCATGCATAGGTGAAGCTCAAAGCTCCCTCTCTTTCTCGTTCACCTAATCATGGAGACTGGAAAACAGCAGCAAAGCTCTGCTCCCTCAGCTGCTCATAGAACATGTTGATGAACTCCTCAGCCCTATTGTCCACGTCGAACTCACCAGTACTGATCGCCCACACGTCCTCATCCTCCACCACCACCACCTCCTCCAACGTCGTCGCAGTCGAGCCGCACGGAGCTCGAAGGCCGAAGCAAGAAGAGACAGCGGCGGCGGCCGTATTTGCCGAGAAGAACGCGGGGCTAGGGCTGTTGCTGCAGGAGAACTCGTACTCCAGCGCGCACGGCCACGAGTACGCTCCCATGCCCTTGCTGCTGCTCTTGTGGTGGTGGGAGAGGAGGGCGAGGGTTCTCCTCGCCACCTTGCGCAGGAGCCTGCCCCGCCGCATGAAGAGGTACTTGAGGTAGCCCGTGGAGAGGGCGACGAGGCTGCGCAGCCGCCTCGTCGCCGCGGAGGTGGAGCGCCGCGCCTCCATGAGCCGGGGAAGCAGTTGTTAGGGTTTAGGAGAATCTACATGTATGAGGAGGTGTGTTCTATGGGACCGTACTTGGTCAAGGACATCCTGTTATAGGGATGTGTGTGTGTGTGTGTGAGAGAGAGAGAGAGAGAGAGAGAGAGAGAGAGAGAGAGAGATGCATGATTCCGGGGCAAGAAAGGTTTGGTGAATCTGGGAAGCAAGCCATGCGCGCTAGATAGCTGGCTTCCTACGTTGTGGTGCGGTGCATGACACGGTGATATATATTTGCTTTATTCCTGTCCTCTTTGCAACATAAAAGATGCCATTTCTGATTTCACTTGAAGATTTCAAGGTTTTGTCGGACTGGAAAAATAATTGACTAAATTGTCCTTTATTCTGCCAGCAAAAACTATAAGTCTTGCTGTGTTTCACTATGCTTTGTTTTGCTGTTAGGTGATACTTATTTTGATTCTCAAGGCATTAGTTTAGTTGCAACGTTCTTATATTATGTGTTTGGGCTAGTGGTTTGTACTGTGTTTGAACAAGAATTGAAGGAAAAAAAAATTCGGTCTAATCAGTGTGGTGTTCGAGTTATTTGGTTGAATGTTAGAATTTAAGCCTCACTGACTATATACTTATTCTATGGACTATTTGTGATATTTGGTCCTGTGATGTCTACCTATTTAGACAATTGTTCTATCTAACTATTCCTAATATTTCAAAGTAGAATAAAAGTTGTTTCTCGAAAAATAAAACGAGGGGAAAAAGGAAGAGCACACAGTTGGTGCTTGTGAATAATCTTGGCCATCAAGTTTACGAGTACATTATTTTTCACATCTAAGCAAAATATACTTGTCCCTGAGACAATGGATTACGGATTGTTCACAAAAAGATTTGCTTGATGCTTGGATAATAAAAAAGAGGAGTTTTTGTTATATACGGTGTAGGTACTATATAACAAGACAGTGCACACTTTTTCTTGATTATGTGACGAGTAATGATTAATCCAAATCAAACATTTACATGTGAAAATTTGCTCGATTGAGTCAACAATTGGCACAAGGATCATATCTACACACATTAATTGGGTATTGCACTATATGTTTGTATATATTTTAGTAGTAAAATTGAACTATTATAATGAAGATTGTAGAGTTTATTTATTTATTTAGTAGCATTTTATTTCTTTCTGTTTTAAGTTTATGTAATATTATATAATTTAGATTTAAGTTTTATTTTCATGTTAGTCATTGTTACCTTATATTTGTTTATATATATTTCCAGAATAAAGATATACAATTTTATATTATTACACACAATTTACTTTTAGATAGTAATTGCAAATCTATGTTTTTAACTAAAGATATTATTACTTTTTTTTGTTCTAAACTCATATATCTTAGTTTTAAATTTGTACTATTCCTTATAAATATTTGTTGTAAGTTAGTATTAATAATTGTAAGTGTGCGTAATTTAGTTGTGAGTTTTTATATAATTTGGGTGAAAGCTTAGTGAAATTAGTTTAGATTAAATATGTTTTTAATGAATTTTTACTTTAAAAATCACATTTTGATAGAGGAAAGCAAACTTGAATTTTGATTATAAAAAAAGGGAAATCTATTATATAATAAATTCTGATAATGTTAGAAGCACCATAATAATTCTAGACTCACATAAAAAATACTAAAAATTTTCAAATAAATTACAAAAAAAGAAAAATACATGAAATTCCTACATTAATCGATAAAAAGAAAAGATCTATTCCATTTATTATATTTATAATGATGTAGACTCATCAATTGAAAAATTAGATACACCTTGTGTCTATTATGGTATAGATTCATATAAAAAATATATTTAAAAACAACTGTCTTTATATTAATATTAAAAGTGAACATATCTATAAAAAAACATAGAAAATTTTCTTGTTATGTGTGTAATTAGGGGTGTAAAAAAACTCATCGAACCGAAATAACCGAGCCTAAAGAAATTGAATTAACCGAAATTTTGGGTTAATTTGGTATTCGGTATTTAATTCAGTTTTTATTTTATAAAAAAAATAAAATTTTTGCAAAACCGAAATAAACAAACCGTGAAACCGAAATAATTGAACTTACTGAATTATCTTTCGTTGCCCCCAATATATTACGCATTATTTTAATATAGTATAGTGTTTGCAATGATAAAAATGTAATTTTATTGAATAAATCTTAATTGCAAGAGTATGAAGAATATAAATTGCGTAATACTTGCCTTTTATAAATGACGT
The DNA here is from genome assembly GCA_019359835.1 of Pharus latifolius. Classification (NCBI taxonomy): domain Eukaryota; kingdom Viridiplantae; phylum Streptophyta; class Magnoliopsida; order Poales; family Poaceae; genus Pharus; species Pharus latifolius. Next base: position 66,697,033 of record CM033320.1, on the reverse strand, counting down.
AATACTTGTTGAATAAATCTTAACCAAACACACACCGCTATGTGCCATTGTAGTTGAGTCCATTTTATATTTGTTCATATGACTAAATACTTGGTTCAGATCTCACTAACCACAAGTTTATCTAGATATATTGATATTATTGAAATTCTGATCCCAAGTGTGACTTCTCGTTTGTTTACAACTTTTCTAACCCTAATCGACTCTCTTCCTACTTAAAAAGACAGAGAATCAAACCAAAGATATTGAAACATAAGTAACATATATTCATTTAGAAAGGACTTGTATGATCAAAATAACATTCTTGGTGGCCCACATGCCTAGATGGGGCATGCATGAGTTTACTTAAGGAAATGATACTGGAGAAGGGCCTGAAGACCAGGGCTGGAAAAGCTGTTCCTGCAGGCCCGTGCTAGCTGTACCTGTGTGTCGCTTTGCTTAATTACACAGCAATCCAAGCTTAATCACGCGCTACTTTCTCCAATCACCATACGTGTAACTCATTAGTTTTATCCTACTATCACCTTTAATTATTGCACTGTGGTAACTTCTTTAATTTGGCTCCTATCTTTTTCTAATTTAGACGTGGTTTGCATTAACGGAAAAAATAGTTAGGAAATTCCGTATAAATACTGGATAGAAAAGTGTCCACAAATATTTGATCATGAGTAATGAATAGTCCCAACTGATCATATCCACTGCCATATAATGCCATATTTGATTTTATTGCCCACTTTTGATCAGATAATCAAATTGACCTTTTATGTTCTCACTGTGATAAGAAGGTTTTGTTTAAATTTTTTTTCTAGTTTTCAGGCCACGGAAATGTCATAACTAAGTTGCATGAGACCTTGATTTTCTTAAACCAGTTGGTGTTTGGTGCAAAATACATATATGTATATGTATGTGAAATAATGCTGAAATACTAAGATGAGATGATAAAATGATATATTCTGTTGAACATGATTTTTAACTATAGGTCAGTAATATCAAACATAACAAAGTTAGATATGATTTTTCCTTAGCATAAGTCGACTAAAAAGAGAGAGTATATGGATGTAATAATATGATTTTTTTTACATATTAGCAAAACGGATGCAGGTTGCTTACATGTTTATAAGAATAATAATTGTTTAAAATTATTTTTTTCCAAATTGTGTAAAACAACTTTAATTTAAAGTAAATTTATCAATGTTATTGCAAAATTTAACACAACTTGACTAGCTTTTCTAAGTTGTAATTTAGACGTGTCTTTTAGCTTACCTCAAACAAGTAACAGTTGATGTATTATAAACCTATTCGAGAGTTTAGTTTCTCCATAAATAGTTTGAGCTTATTTGGGATATCTAACAAAGCTTGTGGCTCACAAGTTGCTTGAGTTTAACTTCATTTTAGGCTCTTTTGCCCTACAATAAAATGCGTGCTACAGTAAAATTTGGAGTTTTATGAAGACCTCGTGCTAAGAACCAATATTTTAAAGTCAGTCACCAAGACGGATTAATCAATTGATTGCTTGTTGGCGATGGACAAATTGTCATATATAGTATATTCTAAGGACATTTAGCGATCTTGAATAATTAGTTGTTGCATGATCCAATTAATTTGCCAACAAATCCATTTTATCATCGTAAACATAGTCTTAGTACTATTAACTGTAGCTCATTAGTTAATATATATATACCAGCAGAATATTCAAGCACAGATCTGATCTATCTCAACAAGATAAAATTAATATAATAGTTCTAATATAGCAATGGAGATAAAAGAAGTACTATTACTATTTTTAGAAACCAAAGATAAAGATGAAAACTTAAAACAATGCAAAGAAAGAAGATGAACAGTAAGGGAATAGTAAACATGTAATGCAAAAGAAAGAAGATGAACAATAAATCACATCAGAAGATGAACAAAGTAATAATATAGAAACAATAAACTAGAAAGATAAAATAAATAGATAATAAGAACAGAAATATACAAAAAGAAAAATCATATCAAGAAAGCATAATACTTACAAAGACAAAAGACGAGTCCTTCTGCTACGTTCACGCACGTACAAGTTCAAGTTCAATACACATTCAAGTTTAGTACACGCGTTCAAGTTCAGTACAAATCTTACACACTATGACTCTCTATATAGAGTTTTTATTTAATACAAACTTATTTACAATACTATTTAGATTTTATTTACAAATGGAGTGGAATTGGAAGTGGAATAGAAGAGTGTTGTGGATGTTGTTTAAATATTTGTAAGTGTGTTTTTTGTTGTGTCCAACCCTCTTGAGAGGCTCCTCCTTATATAGAGGTCTTGAATGTATCCTCACCATATATTGTGGAGATGTATGAGAGGGACTTCTACTTATCTCCTTCAATAGTTTTCCCATATAATTTGTCCTTCTTATCTTCAAAAAGAAGAGAAATATATATTCTCCTTTTGTTTCTTTTTTCCTTGAATGATGAAGCATCTTGAAATTTTTTTGGGCTTTGCCTCTTTTGCCAAGTAGAATACTCTTTGATTCTTACGTTTTGTCATGTTATCATCATTTATGTATCTTGAAATAATTTAGTTTTCTTGGAAGAAACCCTCCTCTTCATCTTCAGATAGTTGAATTTGATTCCCTTAATAACTTTATTTAGAAGGAAACCAATTTTCTAACCATCTTATTGTGGTTTTGTAATTTCGCAATATACTTGTGTCTTCATTATATTCTGGCCTTCCAGCATAATGAAGATTTTTATTTAAACGAGCATCTCGATTAACAAATATCCTCATTATTGGGTTTTGAAAGACCATTTCATAGTCAGGATTTATCTTGACACAGTGCTCAAGTTCTAAGGCCTCCATCCAATGCCTTCAGGCTTTCTGAATTTTCTCATATGACTGGTTTAGTATTCTCTTGTCTTCTTCTGTCAAAATGTATGCTTCTTGGAGTGAGCTGTCAAAACTCCCTTTTAGCACACAAATGTGATGACTTGCTAGTCTCAAGGGCTACTTGAGTTTTGGGGGGAACTGAGCGAAAATTTTTTTGTAATAGCCACGAAGGTCACTTAAATTTTCACAAATCTTTTTTATCACAAATCCAAGGTCAGATTGTAGTATTTGATCTAGCGTTCTGTAAACAGCCACAATAATCCTTGATCTAAGAGGGTTTGGAGAGAAATAGACTCTCTAGATGGTTCTATCTCCAAGCCTCTAAAATATTGTAAATCTATTTCCGCCCTAAACACCAAAAAAGGTATTTTGGTTGAAAAGAAATAGTTGACACTAGTACAAAAAAACTGTCTACTAACAGTTCAAAATACATCTCTACTAACGATTCTCATACCGTTAATGATCAAAATGATAGAACAAGTCTAATAATACTCTAATGATTTCAAACCGTTAAAAAAGAGTACATTTTCTAACGGTTCATTACTTAGAACTGTTAGAAAAGAGTAACGGTTCTTAAGAGTTCTAACACTACTCTAACGATTTCTTACCGTTAGAATATGCCATTCAATAGAACTATTCTAATGGTTCTTATTAATTCTCCAAGCTGAACTGATATCATATCACACTGATCTTTCTGTTGAATGGAATCTCGAAGGACATGCATAAATGCAAATGTTACAAAAGTATATTTGTAAGGCATAAAAAGAAAATCCATTTCCGCAAAGAAGTACTGCATCTCAATTTGGATGCTACAACACAATAATACAAGAAAATACATAGGCATTCTCTGCCAATCCATTAGATATTTCCCAAAACTTCTTTTGCCAGACATCTCAAGAATAGATGCTCTAGGGTATATACAACAAACTGTTTGCAAAGTTTTGAAATCTATTGTTTTCTCATCTGCACATGTTTCTCACCTTGATGCAAATACTTTTCATAAGACAACATCCATGTAATGAAAAATGCAAACATATTTCCGATGATGGCAACCACGTAATGTGGATAAATAGGCAGGGTTGGCTTTCTTGTTTAAGCAGATAACCATCGAGTGTAATTACTAGCCAGGGCAAGAAACATGTCGGTGGATTTGTCTCACGCCTTTTTCCTAGTGATCCTGTTGTCAAGAAAACATCAAGTCAAGTGATTGACATAAATAAGATGAAAACGAAGTACATATTAATGATTAACAAACCTAAAGCAATGAATTCCAAGAGCATTGGTGATCTAATGGATAACCAATGTAGCAAAATGCAAGTACAGTGCCATTGTGTCAAAAAAAAAAATCAAATCAATGAGATGAAACATAGGTGATAGTTCGAAAGATCTTGTTAAGTACTCGGCACTTTGTAATTGAGCCATCTGACAGTCATGATAATTAAAAAACTTTGAACTTACTTCCTCGGCTGTAATGCCTCTTCCAATGCAAATTTCTGTTATATTGAGGTATGCTTCATCTAGACTTGTTGCAATGAAGTTTGGATCATACCTCCGGAAAACTAGAAGGTAACCATTATTTGTAAATCAGTTCAATGTATTACATAGCATTACATGTTTTATTTAAAATTATTTGACAAACTTTTCGTGTCAATTCACTATAATAAGTGTATCTCTCAAAATTTGGAGGGACAAAAACTAGGTCATGTCATAGTTTACAACCGATAAAACCAAGCATTGCTGCACGAACTCCAAAGTTCCTTGCCTGCACAAATAAATCAATTAAATCATAGATTAGATAAATCGGAACATTGCTTGTGCTTTTTTCAACACATCAAGACTTCTATAATAAAGGTGACTAAGAACCATCTTCATTCTGGGCCCCTCCAGTCCATAACACTCTAGGAATTATAATTTTATGAAATATAATTAGCATTATAAAGTTTTTCTTAGCTATCACCTTTCAATAGTTAAAAAGATAATGATGTATTGTGATCCGTTTGAGACCTAGCCTTGGTTTTCGCACTAGGCTCACCCAGATTCTAATATGCGGAATAACGGGATCTTACTCGGAAATACCGAAACCCAAAGGTTGATTGAAAGTACAGCTCAAAGTAATTGCACAACTCTTTATTTCAAAGAGGGCTTTACACGTCGAACGTTAGACACACTTGTCTACGTCGAAGGAACTATAAGTGTCTAAAACTCAAATAAGTTCTATGACTCTTCGATTGAATTCGATGATCTAAACTGGACCTATTACAAGGTATTTATAGTCCAATCGTATGAGTACGTATCAGACTTAGAGACCTAAACGTATTAGACTCATATAACTAATCCTAAACAGATAAGCTTAGTTATACACATTCGGATCGGATTACAATTCCGAACAGGGAACGAATTCTTTTTGCTGGTCGCGGACCAATCCATGGTCGCGGACTCAACCAGGTCGCGAATCCTTTTCGAACACGGTTAAGGTCGCGAAGCCGTATGCGATCAGAACTTGGTCGCGAAGCCGCATGCGATAAGGACTTGGTTGCGAAGCCGCATGCGATCAGGACTTGGAGATCCTCCCGGATCATGACTCCCTTGTTGAGAAGGAGCCAACCCCTGTTGCGACCTCTCGATCAAACTGAAGATGTGGAAATTTGGCTTGTCCATCTTCTTTGGTGTACCACTTTTCCGCACGTGCTCGTTGATCTTTCCGACCGATTCGAAAAGTCTCCTTGGTGCCACTGTGGGTGGTAGTTACCTTCTTTTCCAGAATCACATCTTCACGTAGAGGTTTGTCTCGTTGATAGACCAAGTCTTCAACAGATGGTACTATAGTATCTGGCTCATCATCCAGCATTGAAGGCTCAAAGAGTTTGAGGTGCTCAACATTAACAACCGAGTAGATATCCATGTATGGAGGTAACTCGAGCTGACAAGCATTATTACCCACTTTCCGCAAAATCTGAAAAGGACCATAATGAATGGGTTTGAGTTTCTTACCTTCACCTTTAAGTCTCTCCTTACTCAGATGTAATCATACCATATCACCTTCTTGAAATTGCGCATCAACTCGGTGCCGATCATGTCGCGCCTTGTACTTGAGTTGAGCTTTCAGCAAGTTCTGTTCAACCTCATGATGGAGTTGTTGAATACCTTTCAGGAACTTTTGTGTTCGATCCTGATCAGATGCTTTCTTGCTGTTCTGTGCTGAGGTGGGGATCACAAACTCCATGTCGAATGGACTTTGTGGTAGAAACCCTAAACAAACCTCAAACGGGGACTTTCCAGTCAAACCATGCACTGCTCGATTAAAAGCAAACTGCATGTATGGTATGCTTTCATCCCAGGTCTTCAGGTGCTTCGAGTTATATCCTCTCAAGAGATGAACGACTGTGCGATTTACCACCTCGGTTTTTACCATCAGTTTGCGGATGAAAAGCAGTACTCCTCTTTAGCTCGGTGTCCATCATCGTCCAGAGCGATCGCCAAAAGTGACTAAGGAACCGGGTATCGCTATCAGACACAATAGAAGTCGGTAGTCCGAAGTGTGTCCAAACGTGTTGAAAGAATACCCGAGCTGCCTCTTCTCCCGTGATAATCTTCCGACAAGGTATAAGAACAATCATTTTGGAGAACCGATCAACGACCACGAATAGATAGTCGTTGCCACGTCGGGTCTTAGGCAATCATCCCAAGAAATCCATGGATATGCTCTCCCATGGTCGTGATAGAACCGGCAAAGGAGTGTACAAACCTAATTTTTGGTTTGCCGGTTTCGAGATGCTTCAGAGACCGCAGCCTCGAACAAACCTAGCCACATCTTGCTGCATACGCGGCCAGAACACATGTCGGTGAAGATTTTGCAACGTCTTTGTAACCCCAAAGTGACCAGCTACCTTCGATGTGTGCGCTTCTCGCATCCATTGAATTCGAGGTGCTCCACGAGGTATGCAAAGCAAATTGCCCTTGTAGAAGAGTCCTTCTCGACGAACGAACTCTGCAGGATTCCCTGTTTCGACCTCAGTCAGTGCTGTTTGAAAAATCAGGGTCTTCACTGTACATAGTGACATAGTCATCATGACATGAGGGCTCGATCTGCATGAACGCTGATAAACAGAGGGTCGTAACTGGTGGTCGCGACAACATGTCCACCAATTTGTTGTATACGCCCTTCTTGTACTTAATCACCAGATTAAACTGCTGCAGATACGACATCCACTTTATGTGCCGAGCTTGCTGTAGCTTGGACTGAGTTTTCAAATATTGCAATGGTTGATGGTCGGTGTGGACAACAGTCTCTTTCCCCAAGAGATAATGCCGCCAATGTTTCACGGCCTGATGCAGTGCGCATAACTCCTTATCATAAGTCGGGTAATTCTTCTGAGCTCCCTGGAATAACTCGGAGTGATATGCCACCGGTCGACCTTCTTGCATGAGCACTGCGCCCATTGCATAACCTGAGGCATCGGTTTCCAGCTCGAACGGTTTCTGGAGATTCGGCAAAGCTAACACAGGCGCCTCGCTGATCTTCCTTTTCAATAAGAGAAACGTGTCCTCATGTTTCCCTGTCCATTCGAACTTCTTTTCGATCCTGGTTAATGCATGCAATGGAGAAGCCACAATCGAGAAGTGTCGGATGAACTTCCAAAGATATTGGCATGCTCCCACAAAACTACGCACATCCTTAACTGTTCGCGGTCGCGGCCATTCGCGAATTACTTTTACCTTGTCTGGGTCAATTTGCAACGTACCGTTGCCGACCAGGAATCCAAGGTAAAGTAGAGTTTGCTGGCCGAACTCGCACTTCTTACGGTTGAGGCGAAGTCGATGTTTCCGAAGCTGATCGAACACCTTTTCAACATGAATGAGGTGCTCATCCCACGAACGACTATAAACCAATATGTCGTCGAGGTACACGATCACAAAGTCGTCGATGAACTGTCTCAATACGTCATTCATAAGACGCATGAAGGTTGCTGGGGCGTTGCAGAGACCAAACGGCATGACCAGCCATTCGAACAGACCTTGTCTTGTTTTGAACGCGGTCTTCCACGTATCCTCCTCTCGGATGCTGACTTGATGATATCCTGACTTAAGATCCAATTTGGAGAAGACAACAGCATGCTTCAATTGGTCTAGCAGGTCATCAATACGAGGAAGGGGGTACCGGTTCTTGATGGTGATCTTGTTCAGTGCTCGATAGTCGATGCACATACGCCAAGTCCCATCTTTCTTTGGTACTAACACCACAGGAGATCCACAAGGTGAACTACTTGGTTGAATGACACCATCGTTCAGTAACTCACCAAGTTGTCTCTTGATTTCTTCATTCTCCAATACTAAGTTGTGATACATACTCAGATTGGGCAGTGTCGCATCGGACACAAGCTGAATTTCGTGCTTGACTGGACGTTTCGGTGGATGACCCTGGGTAGTCTCGAACAGATCACTATATTTCTCCAGCAGTCCCGAAAAACGACCAGAATTCTCTCGGCACACCAACGACAATGCTGGTCGAGTACCCTCACCTTGACCAATGGGCCGAATCATGATAAGCACATACTTGTGACATGCATTAACAATTCGTTTGGCTTGATTTGCGGTAATCAAGTTCGAAGTGTTGACGTGGACGTCTCTACTGATCACGAACTTAACTCCATCTTTGGTGAGGTCGTACTCTTGCGCTCGCCGATGGAAATGAGCGTCTCGATCATACAGATACGGACTCCCAAATATCACCTGACAGATATCAATAGGGACAACATCGCATTGCACCTCATCTACATATCGTGCAGAGATCGCAAATTTCAACACACACTGACTCGTAATCTGTTGATTCACGTCGGATGTAAACCAACCCAGCGGATATGGTCACGGGTGTGTGGTTGTCTTCAAACCAAGTTGCCGAACTAGTCCAGCGGAGACCAGATTCTTCTGACTTCCTGGATCGAATATCGCTGCGACCACTTCGTGCTTCACCTGGACGTTGATGGTGAACAAGTCATCTGTTGGGTGATAGTCGTTTGGTGGATCCGAACCCTTCTCCTTCGGCATTGCCATCAGAGACAAGGTCGTATCCGCCTCATTAATCGAGTTCACTCGGACAACTTCTTCGTCGGGTGAAGTCGCAGTAGCCGTGGCTGTTCTTTTCCTTGGTCCGTTTTTCTTTGGTCGAAGTTCAGGATGAAGCTTGTAGCATTTGTCCTTGGTATGTCCCGTAACTTGACAATGTTCGCAAAAAGCACCCGTGCCCGATTTGGAAGCGTTCTTTTTCAGACTCGGCTTTTTCTTTGTCGAGGTCGCACTTTCCTTCGTGCTTTTGTCGCTGCGGGATTTGTTCTTCTTCTCGATCGCCATAGCAGTTGTGCTTGCGGTCGCGATGTCTTGGACATCGAACAGACTTAGCTCAGTACTGATCGATTTCTGAAGTCCAGATGTATATTTCTGAAATACCTGAGGGTCGGATAGTGAGATGCCAATGACCATTGCTTGTCGCCGAAACTCTGTTGTATAGTCTTGGACGGTCTGGTTGCGCCGTTGGTACAATCTGTGCCAATGCTCCCATCTCTCCTCAAGGTAACCCATCGGATAGAATTCTTGTCGCAGAAGTCGTTTGAATTGACCCCACGCAAGGTCGTCAGCTTCACCACTGGCGACAAGGGCCTTCCACCATGTCTTGGCATGGTCCTTCATCTTCAAAGGTGCAAATTTGACCTTTTGCGCGCTACTGAACCCTTTCAGGTCAAACTAGGTCTCAAGTTGATCGATCCAAGAATCCAGCTTCTCGGCATCGATCACCCCATCATATATGGGTATATCAATCTTAGCGTCAACTTTAAAAGATCCGACAGCTAAGGAGGTGTTGGCGAGGTTGTCGGTCTTGTGGTTGCCTTCGTCTGCCCTGCGCAAGTCTTCACCAGTCTTCGCACCCATACCCTTCCCTACTTCAGGAGGTACAATCATGGCCTGCTGCTTAATCCAAGAAAGCACGGTTTCCATGTCGGTGGAGAGCTTAGCCACTTGTTCGGCTAGGTTAGCTTGAACGGAGGTATCGTCAGACATTGTCGGAGACGCGGCTGTTGGAACCGTCAATTGATCGCCTGGAGTTTCGCCGGAGGTTTTGTATCTCTGGCGAGTCTTCACCATCCACAGGATAGGAAAGTTGCTCTGATACCAACTTGATCCGTTTGAGACCTAGCCTTGGTTTTCGCACTAGGCTCGCCCAGATTCTAATATGCGGAATAACGGGATCTTACTCGGAAATACCGAAACCCAAAGGTTGATCGAAAGCACAGCTCAAAGTAATTGCACAACTCTTTATTTCAAAGAGGGCTTTACACGTCGAACCACTAGTATAGAAATGCAGTCTACTAACCCCTATCTTCTATCGGTTATTAGCGAAACAGCACAAAACCGATAGAAAATGTGCCTCGCGGTCATAAAAGCCCGACGGATGTATTTTCCCTATCGGTTTCTAAGAAACTTACCGATAGAATAAATAGTATGATTTACTCTAGCGGTGATGAACATATTTGCCGTTAGAAGAGATGCATAAGTACTGACGGAAGAATGTTGTGCGCCGATAGGACTGGTTGACTTCAACAACTAGACTTATTCTATCGCTACTGTATGAATATACCGACAGAGTATATTAAAAATTCCTATCGGCAATATGTAGTTCGCCGATAGAATAGTTGACCTTCTACAAATATTTTTATTCTATCGGTAATGGATTCTTTTACCGTTAGAATATGTAGAAAATTGCTTAGAACTGTTCGTCTTCAAATAGTTTTATTCTATCGGTAATGAATGTTTATACCGGTAGAATATTGCAAAAAATATCTTAGAACTGTTGGCCTTCTACAACTAGTAATATTCTATCGGTAATGTACGTACACACCGATAGAGTATGTACAAAAATTCCTATCGGTAATATTTATTGTGCCGATAGAACCATTCGGCTTCTACAGATGTTTTTATTACTAACGGTATTTTGTTTTCGTACCGATAGAAAATATATAATTGTATAAATACACGGGTGTGTCTCTTTCATTCTCACAGTTCATCTGGGGCTCGTAGTCCTAACCCGTAAGCTCCATGGACGGCCGGCGCACCTCTATAGGGGACCGCTGCACCTCCGCACCTCCATCGACGCCCTCTAGACGTCGGCATCCCAAGGAAGGTACGTAAAATTTCTGCAATATTGTTAGATTATTCTAATCCGATTATGTCAATAATTCTGCTTTTTTTGTATCCTTCATTTTGATGTGTCTTCTTTTCAATATGATTATGATCTGTTCAGGTCCTTGGATGATGCTCGTGAGGGGCAACGTATTTCACGGTTCTTCATCGCAGTACGCTGCCTACGTTGGCTTGTTGGCGAAAGAAATGGTGAAGATCACCGTCGAGAGCTGGAAGGACGTGAAGGGCGAGATCTTGGTTGGCTCGGTCGAGAAGATGATTAAGCCCGGCGTGTTTCTCAAATCAGGACCTATATAAAGCATCTTACATTTTTTTGCATGCACCAGCTTGTGGCCAGATGCTTACCTGCTTGGAGAAGAAGAATTGTTGTTATTTGCACAGCCATTCTACACCATCACTACACAGAACAACATCTTGGAAGGTAGGTTCTTTTTGTTAATGGAGTTGAGTTGAGTTGAGTTGATTGAGTTTGAGTCCGAGGAAATCACCAATACGTACAAATGTATGTGGACGGCAGTTCCAGCTCCTCGGGCGTCTTCGAACTGAACTCCTATGGTTAAGTCCAATGTGGTTCAGACATTTGCTGTTTTGGATGAATGGATTTGTGATGTATCAGGTCTAACTTGTAGTCGGTAGTTGCATTGTGGCAACCTGCAAAGGTTCCCTTTTATGTAAAATGCATGTATGGGGCACTGGGTCCTCGTCGTGATCTGTTGTTAATTTCAGACGTGGCTTTTGTAATATACATCGAATGTGTGAATTGTTGTATTTGTATATTGTTGTATATTTGTGTATCATGTATTGCTAATTGGGACATGAACTTGAATGTGCAGGGAGCATTTGTGTATTTAATTGTATTGGTAGGTAGGTGTGTATTTGTACTGCTGTTTACCGATAGAACAACTAATGCTCGAGTGTCATGCATCATCTAACGGTAAGTACACATATATACCGATAGAAAAAGTCATGTGTGTGCTGTGTCATGCATGATCTAATGGTAAGTACACATATTTACCGATAGGAAAACACATATATTTGCTCAGTAATGTATATTCTCTAACGGTATGTGTGTGTTTTTACCGATAGAATATGTGAGCGGCAAATTATCTAAGTTAGTCTGACGGTTATTTCATGTATTTACCGTTAGAAAAATGTACATTATAAGGAAAACCCCACTCGACCATTGCTGAGCTGCTCTTCAATTTGTTCTGTTGCACTCTGTGTCCCTCTGTTTGTGACGAAAGTTCCAGCTACACTGCTAGGGTGATCAGCGCAGGCTGGAGGGAAGTTGATTGCGCCCCTCTCTTTAAGGTACGCTTAATCGTCGACACTTATCTCTCTCTCCCTCTAGATCTCCCTTCCTCTCTACTTGCAAGCTAGCTGTATTGTGTAGTTCCAAGTTTGTAGCTCTAGGCTTGGGAGCTTGGTAGCTGGAAATGCGTCATGTTTTAGGAGCTAACTAGCTTGTATTGTGTAGTTAGCTAGGTTAATTAGTATTAATTTCGTCAGGCTAGGGTTCAACACATGTATCTGTTGTAAGAGGCTGTACATGTACATATACATAACTTAATCGGGCAGGTTTCATGCATGGCTTACTCGTTAAATTTTGTTAATTGTAGATGGACAGGAAATATTGGATGTATGGAATAAAACGTACTACTCTTGAATATTTGGATGGTGTGAATGAGTTTATTAAATTTGCTGAGCAACAAAAGGAGAGGAAGGGAGAGAAAAATATGCTCTGTCCTTGTACAGATTGTATGAACTTGAAGAGGTTTAGCAACTCTGATCAAATTAAGAGTCATTTGATTCGTCGTGGTTTTAACGCGCGATACACCCGTTGGATATGGCATTGCGAAGATCTTGAGGAAACAAGCACCACTACTACCAATCAGCACGACTCGGATGTGGATTGCAATAATATCGATGATCATCCCAATTTTGGTAATGTTCATTCCGATGTGCACGTAGATGATGATGATGACAATCTAGATGAGATGTTACGTGATGTAGAGGAAGATTACAACGAAAATGACTTCTGTGAATTTGAGAAACTGATTGCTGACTCTGAGAAGTCTCTGTTCCCTGGATGTGCAACATTTACAAAACTGTCTTCTGTGCTGAGATTATATAACTTGAAGGCAGGAAACGGTTGGAGTGATAAGAGTTTCACGGCACTATTAGATCTTCTAGCGGACATGCTTCCAGAGGGAAATGAGTTGCCAAGATCTACTTACCAAGCCAAAAAACTGTTGTGTCCATTGGGAATGGAAATCGAAAGAATACACGCATGCCCAAATGATTGTGTGTTGTACCGTAACGAGTACTCCAGTTTGCATGTTTGTTCAAGATGCGGCGCATCGAGGTATACGCGTAGGGACCGGATTGACAGTGAATGTCACGAGGTAAGGAAAGGGCCCCCGGCAAAAACTGTGTGGTACTTGCCTGTGATACCTAGATTGAAGCGGCTGTTTACAAATCCGAAAGTCGCGAAGCACTTGCGTTGGCATGCTGAAGCCCGGAAACAAGACGGAAAACTGAGACACCCAGCTGATTCTATTCAATGGAGAAACATCAACAGAACATTTGCTGAGTTCGGCGGCGAACTTAGGAATGTAAGGTTCGGGCTGAGTACAGATGGTATGAACCCACATGGTAATATGAGCAGCCGGCACAGCACTTGGCCGGTTCTTTTATGCATCTACAATCTTCCTCCTTGGTTATGCATGCAGCGCAAGTACATCATGATGGCGTTACTAATCTCAGGACCCAGACAACCCGGAAATGATATTGACGTGTTTCTAGCGCCTTTAATCGAGGACTTACAGAAATTGTGGAGCGAGGGTGTGCAGGTGTGGGATGCATACAAGAAAGAGAATTTCATCTTGCGGGCCTTGATATTTTGCACCATAAATGATTTTCCTGCCTACGGCAATTTGTCGGGGTATAGTACGAAAGGAGCCAAGGCTTGCCCTATTTGCCTAGATGAAACTGAGAGCATGTGGCTGCGAAACTGCCGGAAAACAGTGTACATGGGTCACCGCAGGTTTCTTCCGGTGCATCACACGTACCGTAAGAAGAGGAAATCATTTAACGGGAAGCCTGAGAAGGGATCAGCTCCAGTGTTTCTGACCGGTAAGGAGATTTACTCACGCGTGAACGACATCAAAGTTGAGTTCGGTAAGCATTCTAAACCTCGAGAAAAAAATGTTTGGAAGAAGAGATCGATTCTCTGGGATCTATCGTACTGGGAGCACTTACAAGTTCGACATTGCATTGACGTCATGCATGTAGAGAAAAATGTCTGTGACAGTTTGATTGGTTTGTTGTTGAACATTCCGGGAAAGACAAAGGATGGTGTGAAAGCTCGTCGTGACATGGTGGAAATGGGGATAAGGACTGAGCTTGCACCTTTAGAGAATGGAAAGCGTACATACCTCCCCCCGGCCTACTACACGTTGTCCAAGAGCGAAAAAACAGAACTATGTCGGTGCCTGCACGGTGTTAAAGTTCCATGTGGGTACTCCGCGAACTTGAAAAAACTTGTGTCTATGAAGGACCTAAGACTGGTTGGCATGAAGTCCCACGACTGTCATGTCTTGATGTCACAGATGCTTCCCATTGCTATCAGAGGCATTCTCCTAGTTAAAGTCAGAGAGACAATCACAAACCTATGTTATTTCTTCAACACAATATCTTGCAAGGTAAGTACGTGCACTCGTACTATAAGTTCACTACCTCCATTTGTGGAGCTTAATTAGAAGATTTTTCTGATATGAATATTTGGCGCAACTGTGTCCTCATAGGTAATTGATCCCGATGGACTAGATGCTTTGCAACGCGACGTGGTTACAACTCTTTGTCAGCTCGAGATGTATTTCCCTCCATCCTTTTTTGATGTTATGGTCCATCTGATTGTTCACCTAATCAGAGAAATTAAGTTTTGTGGACCTGTGTGCCTGCGCTACATGTATCCATTTGAGAGATTTATGGGTGTATTGAAGGGATACGTAAGGACTCGTCGTCGACCCGAGGGGAGTATCATGGAAGGTTATGCCGCCGAGGAGGTGATTGAATTTTACACAGATTATATGGCCGGGGTTGACCCAATTGGTGTTCCTAGGTCCCGACACGAGGGTAGGCTTGAGGGAATTGGAACGATTGGATTCAAAGCTATCGTCCCCGCTCGTGATGTGTACGCAAAATCACATTTTTGGGTCTTACAACACATGACGGAGGTCGAGCCATACATACACGAGCACAAGGTAATGTTACGGTCACAGAATCCTTCGAAGTCAGACGTTTGGGTAAGCAGAGAACATAACAGGAAATTTGCTGAGTGGATCCAAGAAAGAGTCACGCGAGCTGCCGAGGGCTCCGTAAGTGAAACTGTGACATGGTTGGCTAGAGACCCAAGATTCACTGTAGGGACTTGGCAGGGGTACGACATCAATGGGTATTCATTTTACACAAGAGCTCAAGACGCCAAGAGTAGCACGCAATGTAGCGGAGTGACACTGTTTGCTATTTCTGAGGATGCCAGGTCAGTAAGGGCGCTGAACTCATATTACGGTGTTATTGACGAAATATGGGAGCTCGATTACGGATTACTTAAGATTCCCCTGTTTCGATGCCAATGGGTCGAAATCCCTCGAGGTGTTCAAGTTGACAGTTACGGGTTTACTCTCGTCGATCTTGGTAGAGTCGGACACCAAGACAATCCATACATACTTGCAAAGCAAGCCACACAGGTATTCTACATCGTTGACCCGGCCAATCCAAACTTGCATGTTGTCCTCCACAGCAAGAGACGTATTGTTGGGGTCGAAGATGTTGTCGACGAAGAGGAGTATAACCAATTCGATGAAATACCTCCATTTTTAGAGGACATTCAATCTATCCGTACTGAAGATATCGACGAAACAACGTATCTGCGAGATGACCACGAAGAAGGATTATGGGTTGAGAACCATTGATGATTAATTTCTATTTCAGGGATAAATGCCAAGCAAACAGCCCACAAGTTCTGCAGCAAAGTGAGGAACTTATCATTAATACATCAGGCAGTACATTTTTCTTTAGAATTTAATGATAAGCTAGTTCACAGCATTAATACATCTCAATTTTACTCCACAGCATGAGTTCTAACATGTACAGTACCTTTATCCTGTAAATATTTAATTCTTCCCTTCAAATAGCACTTGCAAAAATCTCATCGCAGCCTCTTCAAATTAAGTTCTGCAAAAATCCCTTTTTTCTGACGGTATTTTGTTATTTATACCGATAGAGAAGGACATCTTCTCTCAGGCACTTCAAAACGTTTTCTATCGGTATTGTTCTATTTTACCGTTAGAATAAATTCGTTAGTCTCACGGTATTTGTTGTTTGACGGTTTTTTCCTGTTTTTACCGATAGAAGAAGACTCTGCCGCTTTGAATTCTCAAACGTGTCGCCATGCGTCGCCTTGGAAACTCTATAAGTACCTCGCCATGCGTCGCGGTATTTTGTTGTTTTTCTAATTCTCGAACGGTTCGACTCCTCATCTTCTCTTTCACAATGGCAACCTCCATGGGATCGTCATCCACGCCCTCCCCGGTGAGAACTCTAAATCTCCTCGGTTTACCCCTGTATTGTTAATCCATGTTCAGTTCATTCTTGACCTGTTGATTTGCACAGGGAATGGTAGCCGTGGAAGACACTACCAAAGTGAAGGCTGACCTGAGGGCCCTCCAGGAGGAGCACAAGCTCCTTACAGACAAGCACACTCAGCTACGGCTTGACCTTGACGATCTCTTCCAGCGCATTAAGCGCATGAAGACGGATGGTGACAATGCTAGGGCGAGGACGAGGCGTCTTCGCGAGGAGAAGAAAGCCGCGGATATGACCATCGCTGGCTGCGGTTTGACTATGAAGGATACCATAGCGAAGCTGAGGGAGGTCGCAGGCCTTCTCGACGCGGTAGTAGTTGATCCTAGGGACAACTTGTCGCTAGAGGAGTCCTGCGTCCTGGCTGCAAATCTAACTGACTCTATTCTACATGCAGCCAGGGCTAAGACCACCCCTTGACCTAGCATTTTGGGTTTTATTTTTTTTTGTAAGTGATAAAACAACAATGAATGAACAATTTCTTTTTATGTCAATTTTTCAATTTTCCGGCTATCTTCCCTCTTTCTTTAACATTCTGCAGCTTTCAACCACGGTCTGTTTGATGTTAAATTGTGTACCTTTTCATTACTCTGACGGTATTTTGTTGTTTTTACCGATAGAAAAAGGGCACACAAATCTCAAGCACTTAATCAAAAAAATTTTCTTGGGAAAATTGGGCTCACGGGATTTTTTTGTTTATACCGATAGAAAAGGGCACCTTTTCATTACTCTCACGGTATTTTGTTATTTTTACCGATAGAAAAATGTCACCCAATACTATAATCTCAAGCACTTTAAAAAAATTTTCTATGGAAAATTGGTCTCACGGGATTTTATTGATTATACCGATAGAAAAATGCATCCACTAATTCAAATATTTTTCCGGGAAATTTACTTTTTCTATCGGTATTATTTTGTTGTTTCGATAGAAAATTACATAAGTCTATCGGTATCATTTTGTTATACCGATAGAAAAGTTCCTCCGCTACTTTATTACTCGTACACGGCCCTTTAGTTTCCCTCCACTCGAACAGTTCCACCTTAGAGCACTGCGTCTCTTCGAGAGCGAAGAAAACCCCAACCTTCACCGTGAGCACTCACTTCCTCTCTCCCACACGACGATCGCCGGCTGGACACTGGTTCGTCACTGCCACTGGTTCTTATTTTCGTCCTTCGCCCGCCGCTGCTGCGTTCTACACCGCCTCTCCATCACCAGAACTGATCGCCGCCGTAAATACCCTAATTCGTCGTTCTATTTCCAGCATCTTCTTTATTTGATCCTAGTGTTTTGCACGTACTAATTCTTCGAGTTTTGCAATTACACTAGGGTTCCCTATTGTGTTGGCTTATGTACATTCCGCAGGCAATGTTGATTTTAATTAGGGTTTACATAATATGTTCCAGTGCTGTAATGAACCTGTTTTGAGATTTTAACTTCTCTATACTGCTGTATGTGTGATCAATTGTATCCAACTGCCATGTAATGCAGATTATATGTTGGAGGTGTTCTTACACATATTCTATCGGCAGCTCATGTGTTTACCGATAGAAAATTTTTCTGCACAAGTAGTAAAACTTAATTTGGATCTGGAAGGACATGAGCCATGCAATGTACTAGTTTGGTTGGGAATTTTTACTCACTTCGTATGAATATATGGCAATGTGGATGGGTCTTCGATGTATATGTTTCAAATGCCTATATACATGACTTTTCCCAACCTAATAGCTGTGAAGTCCTGATGACTCACATACAGGCTAGGCTAAAGATTATGCACAGTGGCACTTAGATGCTTGTGTGCATATTTACGTGTGAAATAATAATGCTGGCCCATGAATATTAGTGTAGTAAATCATCGAGAATGTTATGTGATGACAGTGAATGGTGGCTTGTCAACAAAATTCCATATGTAGAGAACATTGTTATGTTCTATCGGTATCTCACGTGTTTGCCGATAGAAAAATTGTCTTGTGTGGAGGTAATTGTTATGGTCTATCGGCAGCTCATGTGTTTACCGATAGAAAATATTTCTGAAGAGTTCAGTAAGTAATTTATGCATGTCTTTCTTTTTGTATTATTTTCCCTTTTGCCGCCCTAGTTAGTCTCCAGTCTTGGGCTGAGTTATGGAACTCCAAGGCGAATTAATTGCCATATATATGGTTTGTTGAAGGTTTTGTAGGGGAAGACATGTCGTCGTCTTCATCGGATGGTACTAGTGGTTCGACTAGGGCCAACCCCATCGTAACTACTGAAGATGGGGCTGTTACATCCCAGCGCAAGAGGGTGGGGCGAGGCGCGACGACGTTGGGGCGTTTGGCCAAACGCACGGATCTTTCTTGTGAGTTCAACCAATTTGGGAGGCCGATTGGAAAGAATGCTGGGAGGTACGCGGCCTACGTTGGGCTGTTGGCGAAAGAAAGGGTGAAGATCACCGTCCAGAGCTGGAAGGACATGACGGCGGACGAGAGGGATAGGTTGTGGGCGGAAGTGAAGGTTAAATGAACTGAAATCGCTGAACTCTTTCGTAATCACGTTCTCTTGGCTTATACTAAAGTTTAACTAACTCGTGATTAATTGTATGCATTTTTCGGAAACAGGCTAAGTGGAACATCCCCGACGATACACCTAGGACTGCCTGCTTGAAGGACATGAACGGAACATGGAAAACCTTTAAGAGCTGGCTCGTCAGTAACTTCCTCGCTGCGGGGAAATCTCCTTGCGAGAAGTACCCCTTCATATCGGAGGAGGTATGGGAGGAATTCACCAAGCAGAAGGGGACTGAGGAGTTCAAGGCCCTTAGCGAGAAGAATAGGGTGATCCAGAAGAGGAACAACCACCCGCATCGGCTCGGATCCCGGGGCTATGCGGGGAAGGAGGAACAGTGGAGGAAGGAAGACGAACAAAATCCTGTCATCGACACCCCTGAGTTGCCGCTCTCCGAGATCCGGGATGAGAGGTGCAAGCGATGGTGGAGGGGGAGGGGGTCCGTGTCGTCCACGGGGTCTGTGCAGTTCGCAACCCCTGGGGACGCCGACGTTGTGAGGCGAATGGTAAGTTGGCTAACCTCGTAAACTGTGTGCACACAAGTGTATATAAGGCAATTTGTCTCACAAGGTACCTTCAAATGTAACAGATCTCTTTTGAGAAGGAGGCAGCGGAGGGATTGTTTACCCCGCAGAGGGAGAACGACATCCTCACCCGGGCTCTAGGAAATAAGGAGCATCCCGGGCGGACACGGGCCGTGGGAGCCATTGTGTCGTGGAAGGCCGGTTTCGTAGATCCGGCTCCACCGAGGAAGAAGGCCCGCACCTAGAAGGAAAAGGAAGCTGACCTCTCTGATAAGATACGGGCTGAGGTACGGGAAGAGATACGGGCGGAGATGCGGGCTGAGATACGGGCTGAGGTACAGTCTGAGGTGCAGACCGAGGTCGCACAAATGAGGGAAGAGTTTGCACGGTTGAGAGAAGCATTGCTGGCCAAGAGTGCAGATGCGGATCCCCATGACGACGGTACCCCGCGGGGTCGGATAAGCAGTTGCGCTTCGAAGGTACTCGCGGATCCAGTGGATCTACTTGAGGTACTGCAAGCCTTCATCTGTGCACTTAAGTTGATGCAAGCCTTCATCTGTGCACTTAATTGTTACAAATTTGCAGGGGCCGGAGGGCTGCATCCTACAGAATCACGTAGGCGCCGGGCAGGAAGTGGTTGGACACGGCTTCGTATATCCGTCTGGGCCGGATGTCCGGGTCCACTGTGTAACTCTGCGGTTGGGTTTCGCAAAGGTACAGGTGGACATGGCCATGCCGGGCTACAACGATTCTCCGTTGCCAGTCCCAACAGAGGAACTGCAGACACTTGCTGAGGCGGTGGGCTCCTACGTACAGTGGCCCAAGAAGTGTCTTGTAATACAACCGGTAAATCCTACACATTTTAGATTACATCCTACTCAGTACACTCAACTTGCATAATCTAACATACGTGCTCATTAATTGAAGTGGCCTGCCGCGGGGCTACCAGGGGACTGTGCCCCCAGCTCGGGGCATGAGGGCCGATCTCGTGCGAACCTGGACACATCAAAGACGGCCTCGACCCCACCCAGCGCATCCATGCCTCAACCTCGGAAGAAAGCCGCCATCACCTCGCCCTTGCCTTCGAAGGTACGCGCTCAGTCCCCAGCAAAAGGCAAGGGCGGCAAAGGCAAGGGCAAAGGGCGACAGGGACTGCCGCGGACGTTCACGAACGCGCTCCCACTCATGTCGGAGGCATCTTTGCGGAAATTGGATCGATCAACCAGAGACCTCCACGACTGGTACCTACATCGAGCTCGGCGCAGCCTGAACTTCTTAGTTCCCTACAGGCCTGGGTAGTTCCACCGTGAGCCCGGGACTATATCCGTGGCACACGAGGATCTGTTCGACCTCTACAACTGGCGGGAGCTCGATATGTCCATCATACGGACTGGAGTCCTGTGAGTTTGCTGATGCTATGTATTGCTGTTTTCTAACTCTGTTTGCTAACTCTGCATTAATGTTGCAGTTCATTTGAATACTGAGTAACTTTCTGTGAAATTAATATTAATATCGTCCTTCGCATGCAGGTGCATGTACAGGCTAGCATCGGAGGCTGCGTGTGACAAGGTGGGTTTCCTCGACCCAGAGAAAATAAGCCTCACGATGCTAGAGCAGGACGCCGCGCACGCTAAGCAGTACATATCCAGCGCGCTAATGGCGCAGCAAGACAGGGACTTCATTCTGATGCCGTACCACCAAAGATTAGTGCATTTCGTACTAATTTAACTCAATCTTGTATGTTACACCTGAGATGTACTTTGAGCTAGCGGTCCTCTTTTACGTACAATGCAGGGGCCACTGGATCCTCATCGTGATCTGTCCGCCGAGGAACGAGGTGTACTACCTCGATTCGATGCGTGACAGATTATCGATGGAATATGTGCTCAAGGGGAATATGGAGGCGTAAGTAACTTATATGTTTGATTTATATTTTGACCTCACTAGCTAATGATAATACATTAATTGGCAATACTAACTGAAATGCAGGGCTTTTGATAAATATGTGTCCGCTGGAGGGAGGCATGCCGCACCGCAGGGCTCCGTACTAGCTTGGAAAGAATATGAGGTACTCACGAGACTTTTTGTTTATGCTTAATTAGTTTATGGAAACAATATATAGCTAACATATCTTCGCATATGCAATTATCTCAGTGCCATCAGCAGCCGCAATCGTGGGAATGCTGGTTTTATGTGCTGCGCTACATGTACGACCTAGTGCGGACAAACTTTTCCCGATTCCCCCAGGTAAGCATCGATAGCTAACTCAAATTTCAAAAATGGGTGTCACGTTCTAAATTAGGATCGAAGTTAGTTACTCAGTATGCACACATGCTTGCAGATCGCCATGTCGAAAGACCAATATGAAAATGCAAAGATTATATATCTTCGACAAATCTGGGCACAATATGTCATGGAGGAAGTAGCGCCCAACCATCCAGCATGACAATTTTCTCCTTTTCGTGTACTCTGCATAGACTGTTCATATACATGTGAATAAATATATATATGTGTTGGGGCAAACCCTGTACCTCCGGGTAGTCCTCGAAGTGAGCTCCCGAGCGCCCTCGGTCCTTTGTGCGGAGAAGGTTCCCGGTGGGTCCTGGGCGTCCGGGCCTTGGGTCCCGCGGGGTCTTCGGAGCGCCCTCGGTCCTTTGTGCGGAGAAGGTTCCCGGCGGGTCCTGGGCGTCCGGGCCTTGGGTCCCGCGGGGTCTTCGGAGCGCCCTCGGTCCTTTGTGCGGAGAAGGTTCCCAGCGGGTCCTGGGCGTCCGGGCCTTGGGTCCCGCGGGGTCTTCGGAGCGCCCTCGGTCCCTTGTGCGGAGAAGGTTCCCGGCGGGTCCAGGGCGTCCGGGCCTTGGGTCCCGCGGGGTCTTTGGAGCGCCTCGGTCCTTTGTGTGGAGATGGTACCTGGTTGGTCCCAGGGTTAGGCCCCGTATCCCGGGGGTCACCGGGCTGTTGGTCCCTGGGAGTCACCGGGTCCCCGAGAGTCTCGTAGAGTCACCGGGCCCCCGGTGAGACCCGGAGAATCACCGGGTCCTGTAGAGTCCCGGAGGGTCTCCGGGCCCCGGACATTCACTAGTCCCGGAAGGTCACCGGGCCCCCGGTGAGACCCAGAGGGTCCCGGGAGGTCATCGGGTCCTTGCAGTGTCCCGGACTTTCCCTGGGCCCCGGGTCTCTAGGCCCTGGTGAGACCCGGAGCACCACCGGGTCCCGGAGAGTCCCGGTGAGACCCGGAGAGCCACCGGGCCCCCGGTGAGACCCGGAGGGTCTCCGGAGTCCCGGTGAGACCCGGAGAGACCCGGAGAGCCACCGGGCCCCCGGTGAGACCCCGAGGGTCTCCGGGGTACCGGAGAGCCCCGGTGAGACCCGGAGAGACCCGGAGCACCACCAGGTCCCGGAGAGTCCCGGTGAGACCCGGAGAGACCCGGGTCCCGGAGAGCCCCGGTGAGACCCGGAGAGACCCGGAGCACCACCAGGTCCCGGAGAGTCCCGGTGAGACCCGGAGACCCGGAGAGCCACCGGGCCCCCGGTGAGACCCGGAGGGTCTCCGGGGTCCCGGAGAGTCCCGGTGACACCCGGAGACCCGGAGAGCCACCGGACCCCCGGTGAGACCCGGAGGGTCTCTGGAGTCCCGGTGAGACCCGGAGAGCCACCGGGCCCCCGGTGAGACCCGGAGGGTCTCCGGGGTCCCGGAGAGCCCCGGTGAGACCCAGAGAGACCCGGAGCACCACCAGGTCCCGGAGAGTCCCGGTGAGACCCGGAGACCCGGAGAGCCACCGGGCCCCCGGTGAGACCCGGAGGGTCTCCGGGGTCCCGGAGAGTCCCGGTGACACCCGGAGACCCGGAGAGCCACCGGACCCCCGGTGAGACCCGGAGGGTCTCCGGGGTCCCGGAGAGCCCCGGTGAGACCCGGAGAGACCCGGAGCACCACCAGGTCCCGGAGAGTCCCGGTGAGACCCGGAGACCCGGAGAGCCACCGGGCCCCCGGTGAGACCCGGAGGGTCTCCGGAGCCCTGGTGAGACCCGGAGAACCTCCGGACTCATGAAGAGCTGTTGTTGACCGTGGGGCCTCTAGGAAGCCCGTGGCGCCACGTGTCAAGCATCCAGGCCGTCCATCAGGCCAAAAGACGTCTTCGCCCTTCCATCCAACGGCCGCAGCGAGGGCATTTTTGTCTTTTGTATTTCTTAGGGGCTATATAAACCCCTCTTGTACCCTTTTTCAGGGATTCCAATTCATTTTTATATAAACACAATTCCCGGCTCTCTTGGAGACCTCTCCCCGAGAGCTCACCTCCCTAGCGGACTCGCGTCCGGAGAGAGCCAACAGGACTAGGGCCCCCACTGGGACCCAAACCTGTATAAACCTCCGTGTCACTTTTTGTGTTGCCCGGCGGGAGGAGACCGGTAACTCAGTCTGCTCGCGCCGCTGTACTCGTGCTGCGCACGTCCGAACCTGCCGGGGTATCCGTAATACCACGACAATATGTGAATAAATGTCCACATTGGATTGCAATCTGTATTTGTCCATACATATGTGAATAAATGTGAATAACTGCCTAATGTGTCAATTTGTTCTGTGAATTTATCTTGCATCTGTACTGTATTGTGTATCCAATCTATACTGTATTGCATCTGTACTGTATATGTGAATGTACTGTATTGTGAATGCAAATAAAGTACTGTATATGTGAATGCTCTATCGGTAAATTCATCAACAACCGAGAGACTACTGTACTTTTTTCTATCGGTACAATCAAAATTAACCGTTAGAAGAGTGTGACCTTTCCTGCCGGTGAACTCATACATATCCGATAGAGTACTAAGCTTTTTTCTGTCGGTAATATTATAATTAATCGTTAGAATAGTGGTACTTTTCCAACCGCTGACGACGAGTTTTCTATCGGTACACTCCTAATATGCCGATAGAATAGTATGATTTTTTCTGTCGGTAATCTTGTAGTTAACCGTTAGAATAGTGGTACTTTTCAAACCGCTAGCGACGAGTTTTCTATCAGTAAACTTGTAAGATGCCGATAGAATAGTATGATTTTTTCTGTCGGTAATCTTGTAATTAACCGTTAGAATAATGGTACTTTCCCTGCCGCTGGACGTAAGACTACGACGGGTTTTCTATCGGTAGATTCATAATATGCCGATAGAATAGTGAACTTCTTCTGTCGGTTATTTACCGATAGAAAATGTCCAGTCTTGTTCTATCGTGTCTATCTCTATCGGTACAAAAACCGATAGTAGAAGGGTGTTTTTTACCGATAGAAGACTGCATTTCTGTACTAGTGAACGTTAGACACACTTGTCTACGTCGAAGGAACTATAAGTGTCTAAAACTCAAATAAGTTCTATGACTCTTCGATTGAATTCGATGATCTAAACTAGACCTATTACAAGGTATTTATAGTCCAATCGTATGAGTACGTATCAGACTTAGAGACCTAAACGTATTAGACTCATATAACTAATCCTAAACAGATAAGCTTAGTTATACACATTCGGATCGGATTACAATTCCGAACAGGGAACGAATTCTTTTTGCTGGTCGCGGACTCAACCAGGTCGCGAATCCTTTCCGAACACAGTTAAGGTCGCGAAGCCGTATGCGATCAGGACTTGGTCGCGAAGCCGCATGCGATCAGGACTTGGAGATCCTCCGGAATCATATTGTTAAACCTTTTTTTCATGGGGGGGGGGGATTAAATTTGTCCATATGTCAGAATTAGCATGCTTACCTCATAACTTGCAGTGGCTATCATAGATAAACTGCCTACTGCCAATGGTTTTCCCTTCAACGATGGATTTTCCAATGTTTCAATAGCAACATAAAAGGCATCCATGTCAGTGTGAACCCATATCTTTGAAAGGTCTCATGAAGCTTCCAATTCTAAAATTTTCTTTGCAGCAATCTGAAAATTTTGTGTTACCATATGGGCATGAAGAGAGGAATATACGAACAAGTGACGCCTAGAATATTAGCACAAACAAAAAACTTTGCCACATGTGAGTTATGACCATCAACTACCATGTAAGATGGAAGAGGCACAAAGCACATGGAACGCAACAAAGTGAATATAAAATGAGATAATCATTGTGGCATACAATTTAGCAAATCAACAATCAACAGATCAAATTTACCATCGAAACATGCTACTCCATACCTTCAGAAAATGGGATATGTCCTTATCAGTCAGTTTTGCGCACTCTGCACACAGATGCTCAATTTTTTGTTTGGTCAGTGCCTGTTTCCTCTCCTCATTTTCAAAATATTTTGAACCCTTGCTCATTTCATATATTACTTTCTGCACCTTCTCTTTGTCAACTCCCTCCATTCCTAGAAGCCATGCAACATAACAAGAAAATAAGGTCCGGAAGCCCAAAACATATTAGGATGTCAAAACCTTATATGCTATATGCACCATGCTCATAGCTGGCAAAGTGTCTAATTAAGACATATAAAATATTAAAATGCATCACCAACCATTCTCCAATGGATTCACCAATCATGCGAACAAATCTAATTCCAACCTGTGTGAGCAAATAAGGCAACAAAGAAACATTCCAAAGAGAGGAAAAAAGACATGCTTTTAGAACTACAAAAAGTTTGACCAACAATCTCATCAGCTTGTGTGTAGTTCAACACCACATGGTCGATTAAAAGGGTTCTATGATAAATGGAAAATTGGATCCATAATATATTAAAATTTTGTTTCGTGGGATGATAGAAGAACATGAGGATATCAAAACATCAGTAACAATAAAAAGTGTTAGCCAAGTATATTCCTCTTTCTCCCCTCCTTTTCAATATAGTTGTGGGCAGGATTCAAAACACCAAATTTGGGATGGTTCTAGGATTCTGCCAATTCACCGGAAAGGTGGAAACTTGCCAGGAACTAGGAGAGTCATGAATCACTCAGAATCAGTCTGAATCAACCATAAATTGGCATAAAACAATTATAAACAAAGTTGAAACCAGTTCGATTCGGTATCCCAGTCTCGGTTGGTTACCACAGATAACCAACCAGTTCCTGCTAGTTTTATGAACCTTGGTTGTGTGCACTTTAATAAGATATGCAAAAAAAACATTTTGGACTGATAAGAAGTTTAGGGAAGAAAGCAATCAACAATGGAAGTTCTTACATTGTAATATACAGATGATTCCCAAATTTTTCTAGAACATGACATGGAAATGGCAAGCACTTTAACTCGCTATTATTTAGCTTTGAAAATGCTGTTTTGTTAAGAATAAACTCTAGCATACAAAATGGGATTATTGATTATTGGGATTGGTTTCTATAATGATTAAATGAAGGAGTTACCCTAACAAATGGAAACTAGTAAGAGTTAACAATCATACCAAACAAGAACTCCAACCAAGAGCACACCAAATGAAATAGCTGATACAAAAGAAGAGAATTATTTGGCGAAAAGAGTATTGAAAGACAACATTCAATTTAGAGCTTACCATTGCTAGTGCCAACAGCATGCTTCCTTTTCCAGCTTGGAAAACTCCTCCTGCTTCTTCTGCTCCCAAACCCAGAAAAAATGCCAACATTAGCCCAAAAACCACAAAAATCAGCAGATCAACCATGGCGGTTACCTTCTCGCCTCCGGCGGGTGGTGGCGCGTCGACCAGCATGGGCTCCGGCACCGGTGGCGCCTCAATGGCTAGTGTGTATGTGTATGTGAGAGTGGGGAGAAGGTGCGCACACACACACCTACACCTACTCTTCTAATGGTACTTTTGACTGGTCACTCTTGGAGATGGGAAGTTTTGGTTACTTGGAGAGAGCTTTATTAGTACTAATAGCAGCGCTTAGTAGGAGTACTACTGCCAGTGGTTTAGATAAACATGGGGAAATGGTAAGGCCACCAAGGAGGCGGCGGCTCACCGGTCGTTGTCACGCCGGCGGTGAGGTGCGCTGAGAGAGGGAGAGGAAAGGAACAAGCAGTGGCGCAAGCTATGGCAGTGGAACACAGAGGCAAGAAGCATGGCGGGGAGATAGATCTTGGTGGATTTGGTCGGCGAAGAGCGGCGGAAGCTTGAGAAGGTGAGAGGTGGCTCGGCCAAGAAGAAGGAAGAGGGGCGAGGGTTTTATTATATCACCTAGTTTCTTCTAACGGTTCAAAAAATATAACCGTTAGTATAAGCATGTTTCTACTAATGGTTATTATATTAAGAACCGTTAGAATAAAATCAAATATATTTTAACGGTTCCCAAAATACAACCGTTAGTAAAAATATGTTTTTTCTAACGGTTAATATATTAAGAACCATTAGAATAAATCATGAGGTTTTTACTAACGGTTTCTCACAACCTAACCGTTAGTAAAAATACGCTTCTCATCTGCGTACCATGTACACTAACGGTTTTCTTCTAAATTGTGTACAACCGTTAGAAGATAGGGATTAGTAGACTACATTTCTGTACTAGCTAGTGTGAATCTATAGTAAAGAGAGGAATAATTTCTTTGTAGAGAGTTATCCCATAGGAATTCTCTTTACCCAAATAGATATCTAGGAAATAATCTTGGAGTCTCATGAAGGCTCCCAATTGTTTTTCTTCAAATTTTGTCCAGATTAGATCTACAATATCTTTGCTAAAGTAAGACATTTCTTTATCTATTTTGAAACTTAATCTAGAGACTAAATGCTCAAAAGCAGAGTTATGCATGATCTTACGATGTTTTATAGGTGTAATATGATCTATTCCTTATTATTTGCTAATCTATCTAAAGGGAATACTTGAATAGGTACTGCAATAAATTGGATGGATGGGTGCAAATTTGATGATCTTATATGCTTATTAGTACGAGATGACTAATCTATAGAAATTTGTTGTGGTCTAGAGTCATGATCTTCTGGGCTATATTCTCTATAGGTAGATGCAAAGTAATATGTCAATGCATTAAGTGTTGAAACCTTTTTTGAGGTAGATCTAGATTGCCAAATCAGATTTAGCTTTGTATTCTTGTGGCAGGAAAATTATGTTTAAAATAGCTCTGTCTCCCTTGAGCTGGCAGTGGCAAATTCCATGTGCTAAATTTCATCAATTGATTGCCTTCTGGCTTTTCCATTATCCTGAAAAAGGAATTATCTTCATGATGTATAGATATTTTTTGGACAAAATACTATTTGCAAGAAAAAAAACTTTGTCCATATGATCTAGAAAGATTTCTTCAGGCTTAGAACAAAATTTCATTTCAGCCCTTATGCCTTTTATTTTGAACTGAATACTACTATCAATTATCAAAAATAGTCTAATAGTTGAAAGAAATGGTGTTCCTAAGATAAGACCTTGTTTAAGATCTTTAACCAAGAAAAAAGAAGTTTTTAATGTAAACCCCATAGATGCAAACATAAATCTCAGGGATCTTATAATTCACAATCATAGGATCACCATTAGCCGCATTGACCTTGTGTGCAGTTTTCTCAAAATATTTTGAGGGAAATATTCCTTCTCTAATGCAGTTTATATTAGCTCTAGAGTCTAACAATTAATGTTTTATGTTTAAAGGTATAACCCTTAGGAAATTTGTATAGAACTTCTGCATGCCATTTTTTAAAACACGTTTCACTGGAACCAATAAAAGCTCCAGCATTTTCTTTAAGCTCAAGCTCTATATCAATAATATTTTCAAGATTAGTTTGTTTATGAGATTCTAAAATTTGGACTTTCATTTTGAGATCAAGCAATTCTTTTCTAAGAATATTTTGCTCTTCCCAAAGATCCTCAATTTAAAACTTCTTACCATTTCCTCTAGAGCTCCTGATCTTTTGAAAAACTTCATCAACAGTGAAGAACTCACTATTTTGGTTTGGTCTTACCTCAAAATCTTTGTTTCCACTAACCATGGAAATATACTTTTCAAGCTGACTCCTCTTTTCTTCAGAATCCTGAATTGAATTAACAGTGTCCAAGATAAATTGCTCAAAACTTGTTAAGACCAAAATACTTTCATCAGACTCTTCTTCTCAAATATCCTGCTCACAACAAGAACATTCACTATTTTCACAGCAATTTATATCAGAAGTATTATCAGCCTCTGAATCAATGTTATTCAAAATCCCCCAATTTTTCTTTAAGGTCCTTGGGATCCGATTCATGCAAAGTTTGGATCTTCTTTCTAAAACCACTCTTGGAACATTTGTTGGCAATATGATCCTTTTTTCCACACTTAAAGCAGATAATATCTCTGTTATCTTATCTGATATGGATCTTTCTAGGTTTTCCATTCCTAACGAATCTATCATTCTTTGGCTACTATTGAAATTTTTTACCTGGTTCTTTCTTTTTTCATAAAGGTCTTGTTGGAAACCAAGCTGATAATAAAAGTCTCCTAGTTCTCTTTTTTCCAACATTTTTTGCTTTTTAAGCTGATCTTTAATTTTGAGATCATTGAAAAGGTCAACCCCAACAAACTAAATCTTTTGAGTAGTTCTTCCTATGTCTAGAGATTGATAGTTGAGACTACCTTCTCCTTCTTTCCTTGACAAATTTCTTATTTTTTTAGCAAATAAAGGAGGCAAACCAGAAATATACTTTTCTTTCCAAAATTCTTGATTGGAATCAGGAAAAGTATAATTTTTTGATAAAAATGTATCTTTATACCATCTAAAATCTAACATTGTTTTACACCTCAAATTGATCGGTTGTTCTCTAGTCTTTTCATAGATATCTTTGTAGTTACCAGCAGAATGATAAACAATATTGAATAAGAGGGTGGTAATGGCATTAGAAGGATTATCTGACAAAGCATTGCCTTTCGGATCAATCTTAATGGCTCCTAAGATATTTTCTTTTTGCTCAAGAGTAAGATAATGATCCCACCAACCTCTAAGTTGACCAGAGAATCCTGTGACAATCATGCCTGCTACCTGTTTATCATTGTCGCTATTGACCCTACAAGTATTGACATACATAACCATTTGATAATAAAGAGTAAATATTTGATATTCAGTCAGATCATCAAGGTTCCATTCTACAATTTCTTTTCCACTAAAAGAAACCATAGAATAGACCTGAGGCATTTCTTCAAACTGTGGATCTGCAAAAGTTGGTCTAAGATAATAATTTCTTGTTCTAGAAGTGAGTGTGATAGGTTTAAATTTTGTTAACTAATTCATTCTTAATTTCTACCTCACCATTAGAAATATGATTGACAGTTTTGTAAAATTTGAGGCTATTCATTCTGCTAGTCAACTCAGAAATAAGATCTCCTGAGCCAAAAGTCTTTTGTTTTCCTAATTTGGTGTTAGAATCTAAACTTTGAGGAATGAAAATGGGAAAAGTAGAATTAGAGCTCGAAAGAATATTAACCTTTACCTCAGATCTATTTTGTTTGCACCCTTCCACCAAAATATTTCAATCCTGTCAGTTTGCTTTCCCAATGCATGCAAGGAAACATTTGCAAAGTTTTGTTGTTCCATAAGATGACTAATACGCTCCGTCTTGGCAGGCTCAACCAAAGAAGCTTTGTTCATAGCCTTTAGGGGACAGGCTTTGATTTCTTAGATATATGGACAAGTTAGAAAGGTGGATGAACTGATTCCACCACTTCTCTACTAGAGGTCTTCCAATCAGTGGAATCTCTCTTGATAACTGAGAATTACTCTCTTTTCTCAAACAAGTAATCTTCAACTTGAATCCAAAAAGAATCTTCATACCAGTCGAAGAAAAATATGTTTCTCTTTTGCTTTTCCATATCAGCATACCATACATCGCTGATTTTAGTTTTGAAAAGTCCTTTGACTTTATTGAAAAATCTTTCCTTTTTAATCTTGTTTTTAGGAAGATTAAAGTCTAATCTAAGAAGAAATTTATCTCTTTCAAAATTAGATTTTTGAACAAATTCAATGGTGTTGACCTCAAAATATGAGACAGAAAGGTCATAGGTGCTATCTTCATAGGTGGCAAAGGCTACATTTTGAGGCTTAGCTGGCCTTCTTTTATATTTCATGGAAGGTATTGACTGAATAAAGGTCTTTCTTTGTGAGGAGAAAACCACCTCAACATCTCTATCTGGTGTTTTAGTCAAGAATTCTATCTCTGTTTGTTGAAGAGGCTTAGGATCAACAACTTAGAAAAGAGTCCATTTTTCAGGAAGAGAGATCTCGTCCCATTTTAATGTTTTTGGGGTGATAGAGTTGTTTTTGGGATTGACTTGTAGCAAAGTGGTCACAGCCTTTGGTGTATGTTGTTTGGCACAAAGGGCTAAAGTGGTCATGGCTTTGTAATAAACTTGATAGGTAACATATATGTTTTTGCTACCAGGCTCAAGATCAAAACCAAACGTCTGGAGATTTAGGGTCAAAACCTTTTTAATATTAGCATCTGTAAGAGAAACAGAAAAATCATAGAAAGTGTTAAAAAATACTGGCCCATTACTAAGACTAGTTTCAACCAGCCCTAATAACGAGTCAGAAAATTTTTTATTTCTGCTCTCTCTTAAATAAGCGAACACAAAGATATGCAACCCTTTTCTAGTCAAATATTTGATTGCAATTTGGACCAAGCCAATATGCAAATAATTATATTGAGGTTTAGCTCTGATACAGTCAATTTCATTTTCAAACAAAAGATGCAATGTTTCATATAAAGAATTAATAGAGTGTTTTTTCAATTATTTTTATATAATAATCAGATCTTAAACCAAAAGCTCATATATGATATATTTCTCTAATATTAACCTTGGGTATCTTCCAATTAGCAATACTCTTCTCTATATCTGCAAAGCATATGGTAGAACCATTTTTAACCGACATTATCTTAACATACCTTTCCTTACTACTTGAGGCTACCACCCGATCAGCAGTGCTCAGAGTCTTAATTAGCCAAGACATCTTTTAGTATAGAAAAGGGATTAATGGATAGTTTTCAGTCAACGGAAGGGACAATTCCCACAATTAAGATCAACCTAGTTCCTTTGCAGTGTTGCTGTCAAGCGATTTACACCAACCAAATGCCTTTCACATGGCTAAAAGGGCGAAATGACCTTGGAACCACTGACAAAGCCAATAGGGATCTCCATCTGGACCTACTATACCAACTCCTCCCTCCCCCGGATGAAAATACGGCGGAGCTAATTGGGACGACCGGGCTCGACATATATATATATATATATATATATATATATATATATATATATATATATATATATATATATATATATATATATATATATATATATTGCACTTCACCCATTTCTATCAATTGCGGTTGAAGAAGATGATGACAGCGTTCGACAACTGCTTCGTGGCTGTGGAGCCTGCACACTCGTCATCGCCCGCACAATAGTTGCTACTACGGGCACCCATGTGGGCCCTCGCAGCCCTTCAAGCGCCAAATGCAGCTGCCTAAACCCTAAACTGGAGGTCTTCTCCATAACTGTCAAATGTAGCGGCCAAAGATCATCCATGGCCATCTTCTCCATCTATTAGACACAATTGCCTGCATAGCCGAGCCACCAAACACGGTCACCATCTTCTCTGACCACATGGTTTTCATATTCTTTGCGTTGTTGTCTTCTCTATAAAACTAATGAGTGGGCTCTAGTTGCTAGATTCACCTAAACACACAACATGGCAGTGCAACTAAGCACCTGGTGGGTCTCAATTGTTAGCTTTTCATCCCTTATGACTGTTGTTTGACGAAAATAGGTGAAGTGAAAAATGGTTAAAATATCCCATATTATGTGTCAATATTTGTAAACCTAAGATTTTATAAAAAAAAAAATAGGGTATGAATACTTTGGGCCTTTCTGTAACTTTATCTAATTAAAAATAAAGTACATAGCACTTTTGGTTCCACAACTTTGATCCAAATTGATCCTTCTACTTTGTGAACCAAGTCAAAATAGTCTTTTGTACATCTAATTTTTGTATGTGGCCTCATCAGAGCCCCTCTACTTTCAAAAATGTCAAATTGCTCTCTCTACTTTGTTGACTGGGTCAAAATAGTTTCTTTGTGCATATAATTTTTGTACATGGCCTCATCAAAGCCTAGTGTGTTGCTTGTTTAGTTTTGTGAATTTTTTTGACTAATAACCCACTAAAAAACAAATTCGAAAACTAACCCAAAACCTTTAAAAATTTCAAAAGTAACCCTCAGTCGTGAAACGGGCCGCGTGACTGATCTTCAGTTGCTAGCCCAGTTAGCTAGCAACTGAAGACGTGGCACGGCCCAATGCACCACTGGCCCAAGTGCCGTGCCACGTCCGCTTAGCGACTAAAACCCACAACGTTTCAGTCACTAGCCGGGCTAGCGACTGAAAGCGGTATCTTAATAAAACTAATTAATTATTTCGATCTCCATGTTGTGAGTGGGATTCGAACCCGGACCAGCGGGTGAGGGAAGTGGCTCCAAACCAACTAGGCTACAAAGCATTTCTGAAAGTTTTTCCCATTGCCCAGATTAATATTTTATTTATTCATTGATATACAAACAACACATATCACATTACTGTATATTCGGGTAATAAGTGTCCTATGATTCTAACTAGATATATTTTTAATAAAAAAATTATACCTTAGAGAAAACTTACTTTATAAGATTATATTCCTTTTACATAAATTTTATGAATATATAATTATAAAATGTAAGGATTAGAATTGT
This sequence comes from Pharus latifolius, assembly GCA_019359835.1. Classification (NCBI taxonomy): domain Eukaryota; kingdom Viridiplantae; phylum Streptophyta; class Magnoliopsida; order Poales; family Poaceae; genus Pharus; species Pharus latifolius. The sequence continues at coordinate 66,662,638 of CM033320.1, read as the reverse complement.
ATTTTGCTTACTGTAAAAAGTTAAAGCATAGACTAGGGTTTCAATTAGCGAAGTGCCGACAAATCAATTGTAAACATAGATATTTATTAATTTTCATATCAATGTGAAGTGCCGACAAATCAATTAGCAGGGATCAACATGCTGATGAGCTAGGGTTTTAGTTGCGACCCTCTCTCGTGACTAAAAGTTAAGGTTTCGGTTTCTACAGAAAAGTACAAAGGCTAGGGTTTTGGTTTTCAGTACAAAGTCTTGATGTGGTAGATAAATAAAAAGTTACACGCGTCTGTGACAGTTGCAAAAACAATTGGAACGAGGCTCACAGTAGCAAAAAGTGATCAAACTACGGTGCGTCACCTGATCCGAGTAGAGAGTGTCAATCTCGCCTAGAAGATTATTTATAGTGTTCCTCTCTACCTCATTCCAATCCGGGTCGAGCCACAACATGTAATTGCATCTATCACTCTCTTCTCAATGGCCACAATGTAAGTAGTTTCTACCAGCAGTGTCGTAGGCCTAAGACGTACTTACTCTAACATCGCCTTGATATCTGCACATAAAGTCATCCGTGTCGGAGGCATCGTCGGGCCAGTTGAACTCCTCCGCAGGACGCGTTATTGGGTACGTATCTCCATGGCAAGAGTAATAACATGGACGTTTGCAGCAACACATGTGTTGAACGTCGTGCATGTTGATTGACAACTCCTCCATGAAGTCGAGCTACTCACGAAGTCTCTTCTTTTTGCAGAGAAGATAGAGTATCATATATGCAGCCTTTGCGGTCTACTCGGGGTCGAGCCAAAGCACAAAAGTGCACTTGTGAGCATCTTCCCTCGGACACTCGAAAAATCACCTCCCGTAGTCACCCTGAACGGAGGATGTGGTAGTCTTCGGTAACAAACCGCAGTTGCAACGACATGGCCCTGAACTTTGTCCTTCATCCTATGAACAAAAGTGAATAACCTAGAAAGTAACACATAAATTGGCGCTTCATTTATGCGAGCTGATTATGCACTTACCTTGATGCGCCTTCTTCTCCAGCCACAGCTACTGTCGGCCGCCATGTTTGGATGGGCGTGTGAGGGAAGTGTGAGTTGTGTTTTGAGCTCAACGGATTAATTTATAGAAGTTCAATTCATAAAGAGTTCAATCGTTGGTTGGATATATCTGTAGGAAAGCAAATGTCTCTGTCGAAAAGATGAAAGGTACAAAAGCTGAAAAGTAGAAGAGCAGAAATGCAGAGTCGTAGAAAAGTAAAAAAGTATGAAAGATGTATTGTATAAAAGTTGGAAAGATAACAAAAACGTACAGAAAACTGAACAGTATGATAAAACCCTACATCAGACTACTGCCCCCTCCCCCGCTGTGGCCAGCCCTGATACTGCAATGGTGTGTAGCAAGAGGGGGTTGACAATCCCTGACGCGCCGTCTCCTCACCGGTGGTGTCTGCGCAGATGGCGGAGCCTGCGAAGGCTGTGTCGGTTGTGTAGGTGGTGGAGCATCACAGAGAAAGTCAGGCTACGTAGGATGATGCTGTGTCTAGCCGAGGGCCTAGTGCCACGTAGAAGTATCGAGCTCTTCATCCGAAGAGCTGTCGACAGACACGACACGCCGCTGTGGAGGTAGAGGGTGGGACGACGACGGGCGGTCCACTGGTGGCACATGCAACGAAGGACTGGGCGCCAACGGTGACGGTGGGGGAATCATGGTCAAATGAGGTGGCAACAGCACTCTGAAATCGACCAGAATATAATTGACTTGCCGCTCGACCTTTGCACAATACACGTACACATCGTGGCTGAGCATGGGCCCACTGTCGTGGATCCTTACCATCATGTCATGTGCACCGGCAGAGATAGTGCTGAGGGTGTTGAGCTACATACACGAATTAATACAATTATAGCATGATGATTCATGTGAAAGTAAGGTTGCAGAGAGTTAAAGAACTCACACAGGAGTGGATTCGCCCTGGAAGGCATCGGTCGAAGCCCTCGTCGATAGCGGTAGGATGGACGGGCTCATCAGGCGCGAGTGGTGGGCCGCCCGCTAATCGGTACAACGTGCGAGGTCAGTACCACGACAAGTATGTAAAATGGATGTCATGGCTATAAGGTATGTCCTCCGCGATTGTCTGTGTGTGGGCCCAACCCATCCACTCCTCCACATAGGGCCGCTACCAAAGAATGAAATCGTCCCTTATTCGACCCTTCCTCGATTGCCTGTGGACAAAACAAATTAGTTAGTGACATAAATCAGTTATAAAGTCACATGCGAATGTAATGCATATTTGACATGCACGTACTCGTGAATATGGTGCAGGATCTGTCGGGGAGGCAGCACTGGAACATGCTGGCGCAGGCCAAACTGGTGCATAACTCGCTCAGGTGAGTACCCCTCGACCATGTGTGAGAAAACCAGAAGAACCTACGTACGCCAATAAACAGCATGCTGCGTACATAGAGAATAAAGGCCAACTGGTGCGACGGCCTGAATGTTATGCTATGTCCACGGATCCCAAATGATGCTGTCGTCGAGGAGCAGATCGAAGCTCGTGGCGTATGAAGGATAGTAGAGGTGCGCCTGATCCATGGACCACTTCAAACTCAGCCTAGCCCACCTCCATCCCATCACGGGGCCGTCCCTCATGTCACCAGCCAACGCGAATTGATCCCACGGCACCAGCGGTTAGTCGACGGGAAAATGCTCGTATAACCACATCTGCAAAAGTATGGCGCACCCCGTGAAAAGAGAGCTCACCTGGTCTCTGCTCGTGGCGTCGCACAATCCCCTGTAGGTGTGGCAGAGCACAGAGGATCCAAAACTGAATTGCGGCACGTGGCCCAGCTCGGAGTCGGCAATACTCCTAGCGAGCTGAATGTACTACTGCTCGCAGATGTCTCCATGGGTGCCAGGGAAGAACAGCCACCCAAACAGGTATAGCAAGTACACCTCAAGGTGGCGCCTGAAGACCTCCTCTATGAACAAAAGTGAATAACCTAGAAAGTAACACATTCCGCATATCGCATTTGTAATTCGGCATTCGTGCACCCGACTTGCTCTGAATGTGCCATAGACATATTTGTGCCTTAGCCGAATCTCGTAGTTTCCATTCAAATGGTCCAGCACTGAGACGTCATGTGTCAACGATTTTCTAGTCCGAAATTCAAGGTAATCATTAATATTTTTGGGCCAATGTACTAAAAGGTCCTGCACAAGTGCTGATACCACCAAACTACTACTGTCATAGTATGCTACTGTGTGATAGAATGTCATCTCAACTATGGTAGTGAGTGGTAAGCATTGCACACCTTTCAGGATGAAATTGTACACCTCGGCCAGATTTGTCGTCATGATTCCGTACTGTGCCCCGCCTATGTCGTACAGCAACGACCACTTCTCCTTTGGTTTGGGTTGAATCCATTGACTGAAACTGAGACACCTCCTGTAGTTTCCCTCGCTGGTAGCGCCGCCATCTTCTAGCGCACCTGGCTCTTGCAATTCCTTCAATGTACCCTCCTCCAACGACTTCTATATATCTGAGAACTTCGACTCTAAATCTGGTTGGCAAGCCATTTGAATACATGCATCAGACGCCTACTCTTGAAACGAGTGTGAAAATTCGTGCCAAGATGCCGAGAGCACAATGACTCTGCAGGTCATCCCAACTCAGCGATGTATCCACTCCCGATTGCATGTACTCGATCGCACTCAGCATTCCTCTATTTCGATCGTGAATTAAGCACACCGGCTCCTAATCTTTGACGACCTCATTCGTTAGTTTGCTTAAGAACCACAGCCAATTGTTGTAGTTCTCCCCCACGACCACAGCATATGCTATGCGGAGAAGCTGGTCGTTGGCATCAGCTGCCATGGCAGTCAGTAGAGTACCCTCGTATTTTTGATCAAAAATGTTCTATCAATGCAAAGCATGGGTCTCATGTACCTAAACGATCCAACACACTGCTGGAATGCCCAGAAAAATCTCCGCAGTACTATGCATCCAAGAATCACAACACCCTCTGAGCCGATTTCCGGCGTATCAACAATTTCGGTGACTGTGTCTGGATTTGCTTCGCATATGCGCTGCAAGAGCCTCATTATGAAGTTGTATGCCTCAACATATGTCCCAAAAAGCTCCTTCAGTGCCCTCTGTTTAGCCATCCATGCCTTCCCGTACTTGACCTTGTACCTGTACTTCTCCGTGACATGTGCAATAATCATTTGTGGTGCCATTGCCGTATTTTCCTTTACTGTTGATAGTATCAGACTGGCAACAAAACTGGCAGTGATATTTCTATGCTGTTGCACCATGCCCTCCGCCAAACATCTGTGGTCTGCGACTCTGTTCACCTAAAAGAAAGGCTCATCTTGTGGCTGTGTGACACGTACGTACCACGGACAGTTATCGACTAAGCACTTTGATAAGTCTGAATTTGGTAGAATTTTACCCTAGACTTAGTATTGAAAATGTGCAAAAATGATGCTTAAAATTTCTTTGATACGTCATTTTATGTGACTTTTGCTAACATTTTTACAATCCGCTTTCACGAGTGTGTTCATCATATTTCAGGGAACACATGTACCAAATTTGGAGTTATTTTGACATCGTTTGGATAGGAAATGAAGTGGAGAAAGAAGATGCTGAAAATCTGAAAAAAAACAGGAATCCGACCCGAAATTGGACCCGAATCAGACCAGAAACCCGATTTCCGAATCCAAAACAGACCCCATTAGTCGGTTTAAAGTCCGAATCTACGACAATTCCTTCCTAAATAAGTCTTGAGTTGTAATTAGTTAATTCTAGGACTTATGTACTATAAATAGAGAAGCTTTTGGCTCAATTAAACATGCTTTTTTACATACTAGCCATTAGGGTTTAGTTTAGTATTAGTTTAGTAGAGCTCCCTTATCTATTTTATTGCTTTTGTAAGCCGACAAGGACGGCAACTTCAATTCTCAAGCAATCAAATAAGTTTTTATTTATTTCTTATTATTATTTCTACATTCTTATGGCTTTTTGTGAGTAAATCCCTTCTAGGGTTAGGGATGACCTAATCCAGAAGGCGTGATTCTTTCTTGGTTTTGATCTCAAGTTTTGAAGTTATTTTCTGATGTTTTCTTCCTCTAAACCCTAAATTCTCGTTTTGCCAACATACGTAACAGTTGAGCCTTAGCTAGAATTTAGGGGAGTTCTTCAGTTCTTAGCGCTTTGACACAGGACCTTAACAGGAGAGAGGCTCTCGCCAAATGTGACATTGGAAACGATCTTCTGACTGTTGACCCAACGCCCCAAACTGGAAACTTAATTTGTCTTGGAAAACAATGGAAATTAACTCACAATTATCAGACCTTGGATAGAATTACGCCGGATGGTTATGGAATTCCTGAAGCCCTAGGTTTTAATTCCTGCTTTATAAATCCAGATTTCATACCTGCAATTTACTGCTTTAAAACCCTAGATTGATAGCTTTAGTAGTAGAATTAGTTATAGAAAAACAACCCCAAAACTCATTTAGACTTAATCAGTGCTCCATTAAGTTAGAAAGACAAATACGCTTGTTCCTCGTGGAATTCGACCCTCAAATGCTCAACGTTCAACCGTTCACTTGCGGTTTATTACTTCGCAAATCGTACTCGACCCTCTCGGGCACAATCACACTTCACAGTCCACAAGCTCATAATTGATTTACCCACCCAGAATGGCCTACTCAGTGAAATAGCCCACACAGTTATGGTTTCCTTCGCATCTTTCTTAGTCTGAAACAACTGCTCAAACTGGATGGTTGATTCATTATAGGACCATCGCGAATTCAGCTCATCAGAAACCACAACGGACATCAAAGATGATGGATCAGTCCATTTATTTATAGAATTTTCCTATTTTGTGGGTTCATCGGGAGATTCATACATATCTGACAGATCAGTGTACTCTTCCTCATTAAAATTCCCCTCCAATTCGGGTAGTTCATCAGCTGCATTTACTTGATGATCACCAAACCGAGTTGTACGCGAGACTCTTGGTGTTTGCATAGGTACACTGGCAGTTGCACTGGCATTGGTACTGGCACCGGCACTGGCACTGCCACCTTCAATACTGACATTAGCAGTGCTCTTTGCTTTTCCTATGGAATGACTACCCTCCAAACTATCTACGCTTAAGATTTCAGCATAGAGTATGATGGCTCCGCCACCATAGCCTGGATTTGTCACAAATCGTCCAAATGAACCCCATGATTGGTCACCTTTCAGTCTCTTAAGCACCCATTTATTTCCCTCCGACGGCATGCCTTCAACCCTGAGAGTATCCGTCGCAAGATTAAATTGTAACAAATTGACTAACCACATCTCCAAATCATTGAAAGACATTGACTGTGGTTGTGCCATTTGACCATAAACATGCATACATGCACCAGGTCATCACCGTTTGCTCCATTACGGATTATACCAGCTCCATAATAAACACAAACTATACTAGGTTTCTCCATAGCCTAATCAATTTGTCACTATGTGTTAGGTTAAAACTGCATAGTGCGCGATGTGCAATAACTGAAGGGAAAAATTAAATTTCTAATTATTTAAAAATTGATTCTTTTTTATTTACTACTAAAACGTGCACCGATATTTTTTTATGTATTGTCGTTATTTGATTAATCACTAGGCAATAAAAACAAAATGATATTCAATTCTCCTGTCTTAGGGTGAAGCAAAAATTTAAATTTTTACCTATCCTAAATCCTAGGATGAAACGAAAAATTATATTTCTAAACCCTAAAACCCTAAAACCCGAGAATGATATAAAATGAATATTTAAATATAAAAATGATATTCCATCCTTCAATACCTGTCCTAGGTAGGGATGGCAACGGGGCGGGTTTTAGAACAGAGGTATAGTTCGCGCCCCTACCCCCGCACGGGATTAGAGCGAGGGCAGCGAGGACGGTGAGATGGTGAGGGCGAGGGTGGTGACGACGAGGACGGCGAGACGGTGAGGGCGAGGGTGGTGACGACGAGGGCAGCGAGGGCGAGGGAAACGAGGGTGGAGAATAGATCTAGGGTTTGTAGTGTGACTGTGCGACTAGTTTGTAATTTTGTGTGCGGGTAGCGGGTAGCGGGTGCGGGTTTGACACCTGCACACGCTTCACACATGTGACAGTGGTTCTCGAGATGGAGCGGGTTTCTGGGTTCGGGTATTGATTTTGCTTAACCACTCCAAAATTACCCGCAGATATTGAATTTCCCCCGCCCCCGCGGGTTTTGAATTTTCCCCATACCTGCCCCCATGGGTTCGGATACCCGCGGGGACGGCTATTACTTGATTAAATTTTTACGTAGGACTAAAGTGAAGCGAAAAATTAAATTTCTAAACCTTAAAACCCTAAAATAATAGCCACGCTCGCTCTAAACCCGTGCGGGCAAGGCCAAGATGGCAAAGGCGAGGGCGGTGAGGCCGCGAGGGTGGCACGGGCGATGAGGGTGGAGAATAGATCTAGGGTTTGTAATGTGATTGTGTGACTAGTTTGTAATTTTGTATGCACCTTGCAGGCTGCGAGTGCGGGTTTGACACTTACACATGCTGCATCTAGGCCCTTTTTGGGTTGATTTTGATTATTGATGACATTAAGTGTCTAGGACTAATCTATCTGCTTTGAGTATAATCAATAAGATTATGTGAAAAGAAGAAAGGTCGCCTGAGGTCGCAAGAGCAAAGTCGCAGTGTCGCCCAGATCTGCAGGTTGCAAGCCAAGGTCGCCCGAGGTCACGAGCCAAGGTCGCAAGCGCAAGGTCGCCAAGAAGGAAGCAACAAAGACCTAAGGTAAGTGCTTGTTTATTATACCGGTCTGGGTGTTTTGAGTATTGACCGGTTTTATAAGAAATTCTTTTTTAGTTTAACCATACTATTAAGAGGGTTTGCAAAATCTGTTTTAGTTCAGGCAAAAACTGAGAAATTCTTAGGTCATATGTTGCATTCGTATTCATTCATATGCTTGGTCAAAATCTGAGAAATATATAGATTTCAAAGAGAGGCTGAAACTAGTTTTTCTGAGTACTGTTCATTTGACCAGACACTGTTCATACGACCAGGTATTGTTCATTTGACCAGAAACTGTTCATTCGACCGGTCACTCGAGTACTGTTCATTTGACCAGGCATTGTTCATACAATCAGGCACTGTTCATACGACCAATAACACTGTTCATTCGACCAGAGATTCCAACAGTTATTTACTAGCCGTTAGAGGTCGAAGCTGGCTATTAGTTGGCCTGATTTCTTTCCTTACTCGACCAAACAGCTAGCTGAGATGTTGGGCTATAAATATATGTGTTTTAAGTAGTATTTACATCATCCTTGAGCCACATTCTCATATACATCTTGAGCTATTTTTCTATACACTTTTGAGGAGTCTTTGAGTAGTTTTTGAGTTGTTTCTTATCAATTTTTTTATAAACACTTTTGAGCAGATTTCTCCACTATTTTGATCAGTTTTTATCAACACTTTTGAGCAGATTTCTCCACTATTTTGACCAGTTTTTATAAACACTATTTGAGCATATTTTTATACATTTTTTAGCAGTTTTTAAAAACAGTTTTGAGCAGATTTCTAAACACCATTTGAGCATATTTTTATACATCTTTTGAGCAGTTTTAAAAAACAGTTTTGAGCAGATTTCTAAACACCATTTGAGAGGATTTTTATACATCTTTTGAGCTGTTTTTCTAAACATTTTCAAGCAATTTTTAAGCAGTTTTTCTAAACATCCTTGAGAAGTTTTTCCTACATATCTCTGAGTATACACGTGAGCCAAAGTTTCCAAGTGCTAAAATCTTAATCTTTTGATCAAGTATCATTCTTTGTGATTGAAAGAGATCCTCCAAGAGCATTCATTTACATCATTTGCATCCTTAAAAGTTTCTCGGTATTTGTTGGAGGTTAAGAGAAGATCTTGCAACTTGTTACTATTGGTGAACGCCTTCACCTACACGATTTGGAGGGGTGGCCGTTAACCTCTTCATTAACGGAGGTTGTCGGAAAGGCTCAGCATATTTATCAGTACTCGCCTATCCGGAGTGGAGAAGGAGCAATCTTAGTGAAAAACATTCATTTAATGCTTCAACGAGGAGTAGGGGAGACCGAGCGAGTCTCCGAGACCTCGGGATAAATCACTGTGTTTATCTTTCTTATTCTTTCTCAGTGCAAAATATTATTAAATTGTTTCAGTTTATCTGCTCTTAGTTTTTTCCTTGGAAAAATTGTTTTTAGTCAAAAAGTTTTAAAGCCTCCTATTCATCCCCCTCTAGTCGGCATCCTCGATCCTACAACACACACTTCACACATTTGACAGTAGTTTTCAGGTCTAGGCGGGTTTCCGGGTTCGGATATTGATTTCGCTTACACACTCCAAAATTACCTGCAGATATTGACACTACTATAGAATACAACATCACAGTCGGTTCAAAACAGTCATCATAGACGGTTCTAAACCGTCAATAATATTCGAGTCAGTGATAGTCCGAGTATTATCACAAACGGTTCTGAACTCAGAGCCGTCTATGATAATCACGTCCAATTCTAATCTGTCGTTGTCCAGTTCATTGTTTTTATCATATCTTATTCATACAAACTCAGATTTTCACATTCTTGTACTTGCTGGAAACATCAGATCGTGCTCTACAGCTTTTCTGTTGAGGTCGAAGTCAGATTCGGCATCCATCTATGAGATATTGGGCCGTTAATGTCGACGGTGTACAGTTTGAATCTAATAGATCTGTTTCGGTAATTTCTTCATAATTCTTTCATCCGAACTCGGATTGGGATAAATTTATAATTTCTGGTTGCGAGAAATCTCACAAAAAGTTTGTTGGGGTAATCTTCAAATTCGGCCATTTTTATCACGCTAAATTTGGGCAAAGTTAGTTGTGTAATTTTCAAACTCTAGTCCAATTCGGATTTAAATTACTCAATATGAGACAGCTTCGGTAAAATTGCCATATCTTTTGATTTCCAATACCGTTTTTGACGTTCTTATACTTTTTGGAAAGATAAAAAAAATCCTCTACAACTTTGGTGTTGACCAGATCCTCTAATTTGGAGTTCTTGGGGCCCGAAATTGCTAATCATTATCACAGACGGTTTTTAGCTCAAATATAAATCACTGAATCATCACATAAACACTGAATTTAGAGTTCATAAGTCTGTTCATAGTTAATAGTCAAAACACATATTTTAAATACCAAAGACAACACAGAGTTTTAAATTTGCAATCAAATTCACTAAGAGCTTCAATTAAACATAAAAAATTATCAACTAAGAATTGGCAGTATTCAAACAGAGAATGGGTTAAACAGATTCAACATAAACAATTATCAACTAAGATTCAGTTCACACCAGATTTTAATTTTCACTATTCAGCTGTTCATCACACAACTACAAACTAGTCACTTTACACCATCTAGGAAACAAGGAGCAGGGGGAGAGAGTGTTTAAAAGAGGGAATTGTCACCGAGGCTTGAAGGAGAGATTATGCCATGGTGCTGAAGAACGCAGCCGCATAAGAACTTGAGGAAGCTGCTGGAGGAGGCCGTCGTAGCTCGACCACAACCGAAGAGGTGCTGAAACCGTCGATTGTCTCGTGGCCGAGAAAGAAGAAGTGGTCGTCGGATGGTCATTGTTGAGGGAGCTGCTTGTAGTCATCATCGGCCCATGAGACGTGGCCGATGAGATGATGGTGGGCAATGGAGTGGTGGTGGCGTAGTCCAGCTCGGATCGGTGTGGATCTAGGGTTGTAGTGGCGGCGCGGTGTAGAACGGTGGAAATGAAGTGAAGTGTCGCAAAGTGTGCCGCTTTGAGTTAGGGCAAGTGAAGTGAAAAGTCGCAAAGTGTGGAAATGAACGGGACAAAGCCCGCCTTAAATTTTATAGCCGCAAAGTCTGATAATCATTATCAGAGACGGTTCTGAGCTCAAAACCGTCTCTGATAATGATTATCAGAGACGGTTCTGAGCTCAAAACCGTCTGTGATAATGATTAGCAATTTTGGACCCCAAGAACTCCGAACTAGAGGATCTAGTCAACACCAAAGTTGTAGAGGATTTTTTTATCTTTCCAAAAAGTATAAGAACGTCAAAAATGGTATTGGAAATCAAAATATATGGCAATTTTACCGAAGCTTTCCCAGATTAGATTCAAACTATACGCCGTCGACATTAACGGCCCAATATCTCATAGATGGATGCCGAATTTGACTTCGACTTCAATAGAAAAGTTGTAGAGCACGATCTGGTATTTCTAGCAAGTACAAGAATGTGAAAATCCGAGTTTGTATGAAGAAGATATGATGAAAACAATGAACTAGACAGCGACAGATTAGAATTGGACGCTATTATCATAGACGGTTCTGAGCTCAGAACCGTCTGTGATAATCATTATTAGAGACGGTTCTGAGGTCAGAACCGACTGTGATAGTCTAGCACTATCACAAACGGTTTTGAGCTCAGAATCGTCTGTGATAATTAGAATATCACAGACGGTTCCAAGGTCAAAACCGTCTGTCGAACTATCACAGTCGGTTCTGATCTCAAAACCGTCTGTGGTAACTTAACATTTTCTCCCGATAGGCCTTCATAGACGGTTTTCTATTGAAAAGTTCATAATCGTCTATGATGTGCCGTTCTGGATGTTTGTTTCTGTGGTAGTGTGAATTTCCCACGCCCCTGCCCCCGCGGGTTCGAGTACCCACGTGGACGACTATTACTCGACTAAATGTTAATCTAGGACTAAATTGAAGCGAAGAATTAAATTTCAAACCCTAAAACCCTAAATAATATAAAACAAACATTTAAATCTATATAATATCTATGAGTTAACAAAAATGTACCTCAATGAACAAATTTGAAGAATCACCGAAAACCAAAACTTGAAGAAATGCCAAACACTGCCAACAGTTTTTTTTCTCCTTTTTTCCTTCCTCTTCTTCTCTTCTCTTTCTCTTCTCTCTCAACAATTTTTTCGAAAATGAATGTGAAAGTACGTGTGAAAGTGACTGCCAGGTATTATATACCGCTTTTAGTTGCTAGCCCGGCTAGTGACTGAAACATTGCAGGTTTTAGTCGCTAGCCGGACTAGCGATGGAAGCAGACATGGTACAACACCTGGGCCAACGGTGCAATGGGCCATGCCATGTCTTCAGTCGCTAGCTGGGCTAGCGACTGAAGATCAGTCGCGCGACCGGTTTAGCGACTTAGAGTTACTTTTGAAATTTTAAAAAGTTTTGGGTTAGTTTTTGAATTTGTTTTTTTAATGGGTTATTAGTCAAAAAAATTCCAGTTTTGTTCTTCATTTGATTTGTTGCTAGGTGATTTAGAGATAAACATATTTTGATTTGTTTGTTACTGCATATATGGTTTGTCGTTGGTTGCTTATTTGGTAGACATGATTATTTTGTTAGTTAGATGGACGAGTTGTAAATAATCATTGCCACCGAGTGCATCTCATGTCATTATAAAAGATGAATATATTCGATATGGACTGTTGGATTATAATTCAGTGCATTGGATAGAGTGTTTGTAAATGCATTTATTAAATTTTTAAATTTGATAGTAGTTTGTTATGGACTGCTAAGAGGCATTAAAATGAGAGTATTTTGGAAAAAAAGTAAAGAGAGAACTATCTATCTATAATTTATTCTTTATTAAATAGTATATATATGTGAATTGGTATCAACCCATAAAACATGGAGACATGATGATTTTGTAGTTGCTGATATTGTGTTGTGATCACTAATTTTATATTTTATGTCATGGCAGGATGTGATTCCAGATTGAGAAACCATCAAATGCTGATGCACTCCCGCTATTCTTTTTCTATCAAAATGTTGCAAAAGTCAATCACAAATTGCAGACTTGGAAAGCTGGGCAGATTCCTGCACTAGTCATTTTTGTTTGCACAGAAGAGAAACCTCACTTTATGGGCACAACCTGGCTGCACATTTCAGAACAAATAAATAATTTTCCCTTTATAATCTAGTAAACACAAAAATTATTGAGTCACTCTGTCTAGAGTTAAATGTAGTAAATCCCGCAAGGGTTGATCAACAGAGTTATTGGTTCCTTCATCTTCTCCATAGCAGTTTCCAGTGAAGATAGCATAGCTGTGTACAAAATGTGAATTTACTTATCCCCAAATGCATCTCCTAGGACAATTGCGACCTATATAAATGCTTAGGATACCTCTATAAATTTCACTAAAAAATATTAAGTACATTTGGCTCATTGCAAAGTTTGACCACCATAGTGTGACATGTCATACTTGTGTGTCATCGTGAAAAGAGACAATTATTCTGAGTGTTGGTTAGTACTAAATTGTCACACATGGATGTGGCTGCTACAACTCAAGAAATAAACCAATGGCTACATAGAATGCAATCACCGACCAAACAGCCCCACACTTCCCATAAGGAAGTATTGATTCTTACCTATGCTTTCTCTAGGAGGAATATATAGAGGGACTATATGTCCTTGATAGTGCCAAAACCTCCTCCTTCAGATCCATAGTACGAGCTGAAGTTGATGAACTTGATGAACAAAAAAGAGGCTCCCTGTAATTTGAAAACTTAGCCACTTGTCTGGTGTACGTAACATGGTTTGAATAGAAGTACTGTAGTCCTACCTAAGGCTTTGATGTTTTCATGCTTGGCAGTTCCCTAAAGCTTTCCACAAGATAATCCTGGTGCTCTTGGATGCTTAACCATAGATACTGCTTTGCCATCGGCATAGCTGAGGTTCAAAGTGGTGAGTCCTGCCTTCTATGATATGTTATTTGGCACCTGAGGTGAACTGCACTAAAGCACAGGGAATTGGTGCCAGGACAATAGCAAATTCAATATTGACATTTGTTTATCCATGATTCGGACATCTATATGACAGACAAGTCTTAGATGGTAGTTTAATTAGTACCAAAGGTATGTGTAGATTGTCTCAAAAGTTTGAGCATTGTTACTTTAATAACTTATAACTGAGTAGAAATAAATACATTTTTCATAGGCTCTTAATGTATAAGACCTCTCAGAACAATATGGCTGTCCAGAAGCATAGAACTTTTCACAATGATGTAACTGACCACTGCTTTAAAAATATCTCCTCATTTCATGATCCTAAACCATGAAGCTATGGTGCTAGATCTCAGGACATAAAACCATAAAGGAAAGGTTATTGGCCGAGTTTACTCTTTGCCAGCTTAGTAGTTAATAAAATGATACTACTACAGAAATATAGTCTACTAACTCCTATATTCTAACACTTTTACGTAATTTGGAAGAAAATCGTTAGTATATATGGTGCGCAGTGGAGCATGACATCTATACTAATGGTTGGGTTGTGAGAACCCGTTAATTAAAATCACATGATTTATTCTAACAGTTCTTAATGTACTAACCATTAGAAGAAATATATTTATACTAACGGTTGTATTGTGGGAACCGTTAGAATATATTTTATTTTATTCTAACAGATTTTAATAAATAACCATTAGAAGAAACATACTTATAGTAACAATTCTTATTTGGGAACCGTTAGAATATATTTTGATTTATTCTAACCGATATAGATATATAATCCTTAGAAAAATTGTGCTATCTTCTAACTGTTTTAATATTGCAAACCGTTAGTAAATGTCCACTATAAGTCAAACCCACTTGACTCTTGCTACCCATTTCTCTTTCTGTTTTCTTTTGTTTCATGCTCCAAGCTAGAGTAATCAAGACAAACTGGAAGGAAATTCGATCCCTCTCTAATGTAAGTTTCTCATCACCTCTCTCTCTCTGTCTCTCTCTACTTTGCAAGTTAGCTGTAGCTCCAAGCTAGGAAGCTATCTAGCTAGCTAGCTGGCTGGCTCTTACTTATGAACTCACTAGCTTGCATTGTAGTTAGCTTAGTGTTTCATCAAGTTAGGGTTTCATATATTAGTTGTAAATAGCTGTATATATATAACTTAATTGGCCAGGTTTCATACATGCTTGACTCATTATTTTTTTCAATTTGTCAATTTTGTGAATTATAGATGGACCGGGAATATTGGATGTATGGAATAAAACGTACTACTCTTGAGTATATAGAGGTTGAAAATGGGTTTATAAAATTTGTTGAGTAAGAAAAGGTGAATAAGGGAGAAAAAAGATATGCATTGTCCTTGTATAGATTGTATGAACTTAAAGAGATTTAGTAACTCTGATCAGATTAAGAACCATTTGATTTGTCGTGGTTTTAACACATGATATACCGGTTGGATATGGCATGGCGAAGATTTTGAGGAAATAAGCACCGTTACCAATCAGTATGACCCATACATGGGCTGTAGTAATGATGATCATCAGAATTTTGATAATGTTCATTCAGATGTGCATGTAGATGATGATAATTTATATGAAATGTTACGTGATGTAGAAGAAGATTACAGCAAAAATGACTTTGGTAAATTTGAGAAATTGATTGCTGATTCTGAGAAGCCTTTATTACTTAGATGTACACAATTTACCCATGGAGGAATGATGTGTACTACCTCAATTCGATGCGCGACAGGGTAGCGCATGTTTACACCCTCATGTGGCACACGGACGCGTAAGTAACATGATTGATTTAAATTCTGATCTCACTAGCTAATGATAACATAGTAACCAACAATACTAAATTAAATGCAGGGCTTTCAAAAATTATGTTCCCACTAGAGGGAAGGCATGACGCATCGAAAGGCACAACAATTTCTTAAAAAGAATATTACGTAACTACTCATGAGTCTTTGAATTTATGCTTAATTAGTTCTTTCAAGTTTGACAACAAAACTAACATGTCGTCGCATATGCAATTATCTCAGTACTATCAGCTGCCACAATCGTGGGAATGTGGGTTTTATGTGATAAGGTTTATGTATGACCTGATCAGGACAGACTTTGCCCAATTCTCTAATATAAGCATTTTTCCTAACTCAAAGTTGAACATTGGATGTGACATTCGAAAATAGGAAATTAATTACTGACTCTTCATACATGCATGCAGAGCACCATGTCCAAAGACAAATACGAGCAATCTTAGATAAAGGAGCTGCGATAAATTTGGGCTCAATATGTGATTGATGAAGTGGCTATCAACAATCAATCATGACTTTCATAATATACATTGAATGTATGAATTGGTGTATTTGAAAATAAATTCAATATGTTGAATGTATGAATAAATTCAATCTGTGTATTTGTGTATCTTTGTATTGGTGTATTTGTGAATATAACTTTTTTGTATATGTAGCTTCTTATAACGGTTCTACAGCGCAGATAGTTAGAAGAGAACAATTATTCTAATGGTTCACTCATCTCAATAGTTAGGATAATTTACTATATTCTAACGGTTATGATTAAGAACCAATAAAATAATATACCATATTCTAACGGTTACTAATTAAGAACCAATAGAATAATATAACATATTCTAACGGTTATTAATTAATAACTGTTAGAATATAGTAAACTATTCTAACGGTTCGTTCTTAATAACCGTTAGAATATCCGTTAGAATATAATAAACTATTCTAACGGTTCACTATAAACTATTCTAACACGAGGATCTGGTGACGAGTGTGACCCAGATCTGTGGCGGCGCAGTGCGAGCACGGGAGAGGAGGGCGATGAAGGAACGCGAGAGGAGCACATAGAGGAGAGGACTAAGCTCAACGGAGCTGCGAAGAGTGTGCTAATGGGCCGCGCTGTGTTGGGCCGACCCGCGATCTAACGGGTCATGTCGGCCCGAGCATGACCCGATAACTTGTGCCATGCCGCTCGTGGGCCGATTTTTGCCCCCAGCATGACCCGATAACCTGTGCCGGACTGACACGACCCGTTAACGTTCGTGCCAGGTTGTGCCACGTGCCAGGCCGAAATGGCGTGCTTTGGGTCGGCCCGGCCCAACTTACAACTCTAGGTGAGAAGGTTTGGTTTGTTACAATTATCATTTATTGTTATGCTTCTTTATCATTTAATGTGTGCACGTATAATTATTTTGTAGTAAAAATCCCACAAGTGCAATGTATAGATATGTACTAAGTGATTTTGTTTTTGAATGAATGAGACAGGTGTAAATAGTTATTGCCATCGAGAGTATCCAGTATAAATATAAAAGATGGATACACTCGGTATCGTCTATTAAATTATAATCTAGGATAGTTAGTTTGTAAATATTTTTATTAATTTTTAAATTATAAAATAGTTTTTTACGGAGTGCCAGGAGACAATCAAATAAGAGTATTTAGGGAAAAAAATAAAGAAGAGATTATCTAATTATAATTTTTGATCCGTTTGAGACATAACTTTTGTTTTCGCACTAAACTCGCCCAGATACTAATATGCGGAATAACGAGATCTTACTCGAAAATACCGAAACCCAAAGGTTGATCGAAAACATAACTCAAATTAATTGCACAATTTTTTATTTCAAAGAGGGCTTGACACGTCGAACGTTAGATACATTTGCCTACGTCGAAGAATCCAAGGCTATAATAATATTCGATGATCTAAACTAGACCTATTACAAGGTATTTATAGTCCAATTATATGAGTACGTATCAGACTCAATAACCTAAACATATTAGACTCATATAACTAACTAATCTTAAACAGATAAACTTAGTTATACATATTCGGATTGAATTATAATTCCGACCA
The DNA here is from genome assembly GCA_019359835.1 of Pharus latifolius. Taxonomy (NCBI): domain Eukaryota; kingdom Viridiplantae; phylum Streptophyta; class Magnoliopsida; order Poales; family Poaceae; genus Pharus; species Pharus latifolius. Next base: position 66,644,943 of record CM033320.1, on the reverse strand, counting down.
AAGTTTGAATTCTTCCCAAGATCGCAAATCTTTCCAAAGTCGCAAAATTTTTCGTGGTCACGAATCTGTTTCGAACTCGACCTGAGATCCTCCTGGATCAATTTTTTTTATTAAGTAGTATGATATATATAAGGAGTTTATACTACTGATATAACAATTTAAATTGCCTTTATCATAGAATAGAATAAGATTTAATTATGATGCAGATAAAAAAAAATTATGTACTACACCTTCCCCCCTAGAAGAAGTTAATTTTTCTGCTCAACGACAGAATCTTCTAGAAGGCTGCCTCGACACGTTTCCCCTAGTTGTACCCCTCCATTTACCGCACCCTCGCTACCCACCACACGGCAACAACAATACTCTACTCTCACTGACATTCAGACTACACTTATGCGGGACCCACTCGTCATCTATAATGTTACTGTGTCAAATAAATAAACAGCTGTCCTACGTGGCGTTCAGGTAGGCCCAGGCTCCAGTTAGCTTACGTGGCGTCTTCCCATTGGCTTCTCCTACGTCCCAGCGGCCTCTGATTGGATGGAACGAGTCATAAGAGACCCTTTATGCGCTCACACCCCCACAACTACAGCACTAAACTCTTCATCAATCAATCCCAGCCGTCCACTCTTCCTTCGAGCATCATCTTGGCCATCCAATCCATTCACTCAGTTCCATTTATATATAACTACCCCCATCCCCTAGTCTCGGGTGCTACGGGAAAGTTATAGCCTGGTTCAGGAAAGGAATTTTTTGTATCGACAGAAGGATGGGAGTAAGAGTGCTCCTCCTGCTGCTGATCTCCGCGCTGATCGCGCAGATCCGGGCTTCCGATCCGGTAAATTTCTGCATTTTTTATGTATTTTCTCGAATTTTTTGGGCGAGATTAATTATTATTATTGTTATTATTATTGGGTTGGTTTGGTGCAGTTGGTGTATGAGTCGTTCGACGAGAGCTTCGAGGGGAGGTGGGTTGTCTCCGAGAAGGACGACTACAAAGGTAACTTTTTGAGATTTCTTCTGCTCATGGTTTGGATGCTTCTGTTTAGATTTCAAATTTTGAAATTTTTGGTGCTCTAGGTTTATAAAATTTGAAAGTTTGGTGCTTTATGTGAGATCGTTGGTTCGATGGATTTGAGATCTGGGGTTTGGTGGGTTTTAGGCTTTTAGCTCACTGATCTGGTTGTGCTTGCCAGCTACTGGCTTAGCAGTGTTCGATCAAAGAAAGTTTAAGGATTCACGTAACAGTTTAACATTAGTAGCAGATCCGTGTGCTTTCTTACTTAACCTAGTTCGTGAACAAATGTACGAGTGTACATGTGTGGCGCACACTTTTGACCGCCAAAGATGCCCAATTTGTGACCTACCATGTTAGTTTCACTTGCGTACTAGCGCATAAGCCATCTGAGAAATTCCAAGCAAAACTTTGTAGTTTGTACCAGAATTAAGTCTCTTAAGTGAGGCTCAGTTGGAAACACAGTATGTGAGGCTCAGTTGGAAACACAGTATTTGAAGATCACAGTTTTGAAAATCATGGCTTTAAAATTGTAATGCAACCAAAATTATAGTATTATGTAGTATTTTAAAACCATAATTTTTGAGAAAATTATAGTTTTTTAAGGTGTTTGGATACTCAGTTTTTAAAAACTTTTCAGTTTGATGTTTAAATGAACTAGTTGTTATAAGTTTAAAAAAATTAGTCGTTGGACAATTTCTATGGTTGTTTGGATATCAAATTTTTCAAATTCCTTAGACATGAAGTATTAGAAGTTCAGAATCCAATTCCTTGCTACTTCAAACTTTTCAAATTCAAAATTCACAGTTCAACACTGAAGCTGCAATTTTAAATTTTGTTTCATGTCTAAGAAATTACAATTTTTCAAATTCAATTTCAACTTCAACGCTAAACTTCAACTGCAACTTCAACACTGATGAATTTGAAAAGTTGAATTTTGGAGAATAATAGAGAGAGAGCTCTTGCTCAAAGTTTTTTCCAAAACTATGTACTGGAACCAAGTTTGTAAAAGTTAAAAAAAACCATGGTTTCAAAAATCATAAAAAACTTTGTAATCAATCAGGATCTTGATTTTCAATATCACAGTTTCTTTCAAAACTATAGTATTGAACAAAAACTCCAAAAAAATTTTGTTTCCAAATGGGGCCTGAATCTCTTCGGGCATAGTGTCTTGAATAGTAAGAATCGCATATGGTGGTGCACATGTTTCAATGTACTCTCGCAAAACAAAAGGATATACGATGTGGCCTGTGGTAGGGATTTGATGTACCTTGCTGATAGTTGCAAAGAAAATTTTGGTATTGTTGAAAGAAGGCAAGAGTGGACATTTTGCTGCGATCTTTTAGATATTTATCTACACTTGATCTGATCTGCTGTCTTGATATAACAACTACTTACATACTAAAAGCATCAAAGATGTTGTCTCTGCCAGTCTGGAATGACTATTTGTAATTTTGTGCCGAGCTACTATCCAATGATATTGGATTGTCTGAATTCCATTTAGAGCTGCTGGCGGATCTTGTAATTCTTTCAAAATCTGACATTTGCAGAGAAAGCTGGAAACTTTTTGTACTGTGCAGTATTTTGCATCGTCATCTATACTGTAAAGCATGACTTTCAATTTTGAATTCACTCCACAATTTCATTTACCCACACAAATGTAAGCTGTTCTCAAGAATCTCAACTACTGGTAGCCTATATCATTGGCTGAAAATGGCTGGTACTACCATTCCCTCTTCTTTGCCAGTAGCAAAGTTATAACCTTGTAGTTTATTACCAAGTATATCTATCCATCTTGTGACATATAAACACATTTCTTGTGTGATCTGTATGCATTTCCATGAAATGGTAAGAGGCTTTGCTTATGGCTATGTGCATTGTAAGGCTCAATGATTTGAGTGGGACTGTAGCCAATAACTCAAGAAGAATATGCTAGACATTTCTCTGTGATATGTGTATTTGTACCACTGCAGAAAAGGATAATAGTAAAAATCTAGTGCAAAAAGTACACTGAAAATTGTGCCTGCTTTTCTTTTCTAATTGGCCGCCTATAATATGCTTGCACATGCAAACTAACTAGTATATCTATATTCCCTTGTTGCATTAATTTCATCTGCTCACAAATGCTCTTTTTTCATCACCTGTCTACGAGGTGATAGATGAAAAAATGGAAAGTCAAGGATATCAAAGAGTAAAGAATGAAAAATGGAATAAAAAAATGATTAGTTGGGCATGGATGTGTTCAATAATTTTGCATTAAATTATCCTAACTGTCATTGTGTTTTTGTCTGTGGACGCTCATGTGTGATGTTGGTTTGATCAATTGCTAATCTGAGTTGTCTTTTAAAATATGTTATTTCCTCAAATATGTAAGTACGAATGCTGTGGAGGATCTAGTGTTTTAAGTTTTAACATATTCTTGTCTACAGGTGTATGGAAACATGCCAAGAGTGATGGACATGAAGATTATGGTCTCCTCATTAGCGAGCCTGCCAGGAAATATGCCATTGTCAAGGAACTTGGTCAGCCAATTACTTTGAAGGATGGGACTATTGTCCTGCAATTTGAAGTGCGGTTTCAGAATGGCCTTGAATGTGGAGGTGCATATCTCAAGTACCTCCGCCCACAGGAAGCAGGATGGGAAGCAAAGGAGTTCAACAATGAGTCTCCTTACTCCATCATGTTTGGTCCCGACAAGTGTGGGTCGACAAACAAGGTGCATTTCATCCTTCAGCACAAGAACCCAAAGACCGGCAAGTATGTGGAACATCATGTCAAGTTTCCACCATCTGTACCATATGACAAGCTCTCCCATGTCTACACGGCTATCTTGAAGCCAGATAACGAGCTTAGAATTTTGATTGACGGAGAGGAAAAGAAGAAGGTGAACTTCCTGTCAGCTGATGATTTCGAGCCAGCACTTATCCCACCCAAGACCATCCCTGACCCAGATGATAAGAAGCCTGAGGACTGGGATGAGCGGGCCAAGATCCCTGATCCTGATGCTGTGAAGCCTGAGGACTGGGATGAAGATGCCCCCATGGAGATTGAGGATGAGGAGGCCACCAAGCCGGAAGGATGGTTGGATGATGAGCCTGAGGAGGTTGACGATCCGGAAGCTACCAAGCCTGAAGACTGGGATGACGAGGAGGATGGAGAATGGGAGGCACCAAAGATTGACAACCCCAAGTGTGAAGAGGCACCTGGATGTGGTGAATGGAAGAGGCCCATGAAGAGGAACCCTGCGTACAAGGGCAAGTGGCATGCACCTCTGATCGACAACCCCAACTACAAGGGAATCTGGAAGCCCCAAGAGATCCCCAATCCCGAATACTTTGAGCTTGAGAAGCCCGACTTTGAGCCAATTGCGGCTATTGGTATTGAGATCTGGACGATGCAGGATGGCATCCTGTTCGACAACATTTTGATTGCCGATGACGAGAAGGTTGCTACCTCAATTCTTGAGGAGACATGGAAGCCCAAGTATGAAGTCGAGAAGGAGAAGCAGAAGTTGGAGGAGGCTGCTGCAGCTCATTCTGATGGTCTTTCTGGATTCCAGGTGATTATTCCCTTTAGATCTTATCCAATACTGTGCTAGTTAACATCATATGATCAGTCTAAAAAGTTAGTTTTCTCTGAGAAATGCTTATGCATATTAGCAACTGATATTATATCATACATATTGCAGAAGACTGTATTTGACGTTCTATACAGAATTGCTGACATTCCCTTCTTGGAATCCCACAAGATCAAGATTATTGTAAGTTAGATGATCCTTTATGTCTTGCTTCATCTTTTATTGTCTTTTTGGAAGTGATATCTGATCTGGCTGCTTTCGTCTCAGGATTTGATCGAGAAGGGAGAGAAGCAGCCCAATGTCACTATTGGAATTCTGGTCTCCATCATTGTTGTCATCGCCACGGTGCTTTTCAGAATTCTTTTCGGTGGCAAGAAACCAGTGGTAAGTTCAGCGTCACAGCATTGCTCTCCATGCTTTGTACAGTGCATGAGTGCACCTGAATTATAGGATTCGCACTAAGGTTTTGCCTGTCGCAGGCTCCGGCTAAACCTGCCACAGCTGAGGCTAAGAAGGAGGATGCAGCAGGAAGCAGCGCTGAGAACGAGGATGAGAAAGAGGAGGACGAGAAGGAGGGAACCGCCGCACCACGCAGGAGGTCCCGACGGGAAACATAACGTCAAACCGAGGGGCTTCCATTTTTGGCTTATTTCTGTCGTTAAGGAACTGTTTTTGTTTGGAAGCTGATAGCACTTGGGATTTGATTGTATAATTTGAAGACCGATTCGTCCCATCATCTGCCCTCTGGAGCAAGTTTTCCATTGCTCTCCATTTTAACAGTTAGAACTGGACCGAGTTCTTGAAGTTAGTAGGATGTGTTGTTCTGTTTGTGTGCTGTGTGAATTAAATTGACAAGATTTTTATGGCATAACATCTGTTAGATCATTTGCTATATATTTCAGTGTCCCGCTCCATAGGTGCTGCCAGATTGTTTCTTTGCTTAATTTAGCCGCAATCCAAACTTAATTGCGCGCTACTTTCTCCAGTGACCATACGTGTGACTCATTAGGTTTAGCTCACCTTTGTTATTGCATTATCGATTTCTTGGCTACTTCCTCCACCAAACTGCGGAAACTTCTTTGTGGCCGTCGTTGATTTGCCAGCTGACTTGTGCGGCCTGATCTTCTTGTAATTTAGCTGCATTGGTAAAAGGTGGGTACAATGGCCGACATAACTGGCTAATCATGGGTAATGTATGGTCTAGATTGATCTATTCTCGAGTAATAAAAATTAGTTCTATATCACTCAAACAAATACTATTTTAGCATATACTAATAATAATACAAGATTTCACCGTTCTTACACTTATTATTTTTATCACTTTTGTCAATTTTTTATTTAAAATTTTTGAAAATTCTAATCTTTCCCTCGCATGCGTCAGCCTCCTCAACTATCACAAGATCTACACCTGTCGCCCCCGCCGCCGACCTTTGGCAAGATCCGAAGTAGCCACAAGCTTCTCCGCCGTCGCACAAACTATTTGTATGACTTTGCAAGTTTGTTCGTTGTTTCACCGGGAAGATCTCTCTTCCGAAAAATCTGGCCCTTTTTTTCGTCTTGCAGGCATGACAGTATACATAAGTATACAAATAAAAGATAGAGAATGCACAATCTAAAGAAACACTGTACTTTATTAATTTTGAAAAAAATTACAAGTTTCATGTCTCTTTGAGATTTACAATCTCTCATTGCGCGTATATCTTGGCTCCAGATGATTGCATGGTTTATGGTTTCTCAGGTCTTTTGAAAAACTCCTGGTTAATATCATTTGCAGAACAAATTCATAGAAAACCTTGATTAAGCTATGCTGATGGTCGTCGTCTTTAAACTTCAAAATAACTTTGCCCTTGATAAATAAATGCAATGCGGATGCCCATGCATACAAATATACAAATCCATAGCTTCGTCAATCTATGGTGCTAACACAAAATGTGGCCTTCGCCTCGTGGTTGCAAATAAATGGATGCTTTCACCTCATCAGTACCCGGCATAAATGGTGTTTCGCTTCATCAGCTACAGACAAAAAGTATGTTGTCTTTACTTCATTAATACCCAGCAACATAGAAATTATGGATGGAGAGATTTGTGATAACAACTTGACTTCCTTAGCTTCAGAAAAAGTATATTCCATAGTAGACAGCCTATTGGAATATTTATCAAGAATTTAGTAATATTTTGACATAGTTGGCAGCTTCAGACATGATTAATCATTGCACTAGCTCCTCTTCGACTAATTGGATGTGAATCTTTTTGGCCTCTAATTGACTTGAAACTTGGAGGAATAGTTTCTGGACAGATCCTCGATTGTCCATCAAAATTGGGAATCAATCGGACCGCCGGATTAGAAACTATCTTCATTACATTACCCATACATCAAGTTGGAATTCATCAAGATAGAGTTATTTGTAATGGTCTTGCTAGCATTCTGGTCCTCTGATCGAGATGAAACTTGGTGGAATTACTTTGGTATAAACCTTATGTTCTCCACAAAAATTTGGAATCGATTGGACTTCTAAATCAGAAGTTATCATCAATCTTCTCCTGTGGGACAAAGTGAATAAGCTGCTGGACAGAGCACTTCTTCTAGTCGAATTGGCCTTTTAGAGGTCTCTGATTGACTTAAAATTTGTTGCAGAGGTTTCTCATAGAGTCTTCTATTTATCATAAAAATTTGGTGTTGATCGGACTTCTGCATGAGAAGTTATCATCGATCTATCTCCCATAAGATAAGGTGTACAAGATTCTGGATGGGACACCTCTTCTGGTCGAATTAAACATTTAGAGGTCTTTGATTGGCATGCAATTTGGTGGAGATATTTCTCATAGAGTCCTATGTTCACCATAAACATTTGGAGTCAATCGGACTTCTGGATGAGAAGTTATCAGCGATCTACTTTCCGTAGCACAAGCTGAATTTCCTTTTGAACAGAGCAACTCTTATGGTCGAATTGGACATCTAGAGGTCTTTTATTGAGTTGAAATTTGGTCGAGAGGCTTCTCATGAAGTCTCATGTTCACCATAAAACTTTGGGGTCGATCGGACTTCTGTATGAGAAGTTATTATCGATCTACTTCCCATGGCACAAGCTGAATTGCCTTCTGGACATAGCACCTCTTCTGGTTGAATTGGACATCTAGAGGTCTTTGATTGAATTGAAATTAGTGGAGGGGTTTCTCATGAAGTCTTCTATTCACCACAAAAATTTGGAGTCAATCGGACTTTTGAACGAGAAGTTATCATCGATCTATCTCTCATAAACCTTAGATTTTGGATCAACCGAAACTTTGGTGGCGTCTTGATCTTCGATCAAAAGTAAACAACTTTCAAAAGTTTGATCGATGGCGAGCTTAGTGGGGTTTTGATCTCTGATCAAAAGATGAGCATGTAACTTTTTGGATCTTTGATCTACCGGGACCTTAGTGGCGTCATGATCTTTGATCGAAAGTAAGATCTTTGATTGACAACGACCTTGGTGGGGTTTGATCTCCTATCGAAAAAACGGACATGCGAGTACCAATGAACAGAGCTCCACCTCTGATATGCAATGCATGATGATGCATGCTTATGAAAAATTAGCGCTTACCCATGGTAACCTTCATGGGCTTGAGTGGATCCGCAGTCGCCGATCTTCCGTCGCTTTCCGTGCCCTTTGTGCGTGCCTCTGCCTTCTCTCCACCTCTACACTTGTGTTTACCTTTCGTGCCTCCACCTTGTGTGCCTTCACCTTGTGCACCTCCTCTCTATTTATAGGGCCTCTGGGTTGGTTGCAATTAGAGACAATCAGGGGATTTGATTTCGAATGGGAAGCATACTTGTCCTTTTAAAAGCTTATTTATAAATAAAAGGATACAAAACATATTATCCCTAAACAAAGAGATACAAAAAGATTATTCCTTAAACAAAAGGATACAAAAAAGATTATCTCCTTTTTTTCAAATTTCAAGCCACTAAAGGGCTCTAGTGGTTCGGCCAAGCTGAAATCAGATTAGATATAGACCGGTTCCAAGGTCATTTCGACCAGACCAATTTTGAAGATCATTTCGACCTAGTCAATGTTGTAGTTAATTTCGACTAGATTTGAAATCATTTCGACCAATTTTTGAAGCATTTTCGACCAAGTCTGATGCAATTCCGACCAGACCAGTTTGGAAGTTCATTTCGACTAGTTCCTAGCTCATTTCGACCAGACCAGTTTGGATGCTCATTTTGACCAATTTTGAAGGGATTTCGACCAGAAACCATACTATTTTGACAAGTTCCATGGTCATTTCGACCAGAGCAGTTTTGAAGATCACTTCGACCTGATCAATGCGGTAGTTAATTTCGACCAGATTTGAAATCATTTTGACCAGTTCATAGGTCATTTCGACCAGACCAGTTCTGAAGTCATTTCGACCAGAACCCATACCATTTTGACCAGGCCTATTTTGGAGCTGATTTCGACCAGAACCCTTATCCTTTTGATCAGTTCACAGGTCATTTCGACCAAGCCTATTTTGGAGCTGATTTTGACTGGTACCCATATCCTTTTGACCAGTTCTATGGTCATTTAGACCAGACCAGTTTGGGAGCTGATTTCGATCAGGCTCAAGATTCTTTCGACCAGGTCTAATATTATTTCAGCCAGGCCTATTTTGGAGTTAATTTTGACCAGGCTAATTCTTCTAATCACATGGGACTTTTCATGACAAATTTTATTACAAAAATTCATCAAACATTCGTCTAAACCACGTCAATTACTCAATTAGCTTGTCGTGAGCAACACCTTGATGTATGGATTTAGCTGCTTCATGGATTTTGATTGCTTCACAGAAGGCGAGAGAGGTTGATGAGCTGCGGCATTAGGCTCTCTCCAACGGCGGCTCCTTCCCCGACACGCGTCAACGGACGATGCCGCTTGCTCGATGGCTGCTCGGCGTGATGGGACATGCGCATGCTATAGGCGGAAGCGAGAGGAAGGCAAGCGTAGCACTGGCGTTGGAGACGAAACGGGTGCTTCTTCACGTGTATTGCGGGCCCCACTGAGAAATAAACCAGGCAAAAAAATAAATCTGACAAGTGGGTCTAAAAATAAAAAGACCCACATGTCAGTCAGAGTGTGTTGGGTTCAAGCTTCATTGAGAAATATCGCATGGCCCCACGGCAACGATCAGCATGCTCGTGTTAGTGCGCACGCGCATCGCGTGAAAATCAACCACCGAAGCTAACAGATGGGTCCCATATTTGGTGTCCCCACATGTCAGTCAGTGAGTTAATTTACATCGTGTTGCGCAGCGTTCAGAAGAAGTAGGGCCCGCCAAACTCATAAAACACGTGAGTGCGCAGCCCCGTTGCCGTCGATGACGCGCACGCGCTCCACTTCAAGTCACTGATCAATGAGCCTACTATTTTTAGGGCCCATCTATCATTGAATTAAGGGAAAAACGACTGTTGGATGAAATAAAAAAGGGAAAAGTGTTAAACTTGTTAATAGTTCCTGACCCAGAGGGAATGACAGGTGGGGTCAAAGTTCGGGTGGCCCACTGTAAGTGAGGGGAAAGTAAAAAATAACCGTTGGATCAACATTAGTCGTGGGCCCACCTGTCAGTGTCTATAAAAAATGCCCGTTGGATTAATAGTTGTTAGAAATAGCCGTTGGAGCTATTTTTTTATGTTTTTTTGGCATAAAAAATCGAAACAAATTTCAAAAAATTCCCCAAAAATCACAAAATTTTTTTCCAACTCTCTCCTATATAAAGGCCATGTTGTTCTACCATTTTCATACAACAATATTTAGCCACCAACAATATTTAGCCAATTTTTAAAATCCCATATGGATTCTAATTAGGGATGGCAATGGGGCGGGTAATACCCGTCCCCTGCGGGTACCCGTACCCGCGGGGACAAATATGGGGAAAACTCGAAAACCCCCGGGGCCCCAAAAACCCGAAAACTTGTCATGTTAATGTACTCATGTGTATAAACATTCAAACCCACACACCCGCACTTGTTACGGTGCTACTCGCACCCGCACCCACACAGAACTCCAAATTCACAAAACCTAGGTCTTGTTCTCCACTCTCCAGCAATCCAGCCGCCGCTTCGCCTCGTCGCCTCATAGCCTCCCCGCCCTCGCCGCCTCATCGCCATCTCCGCCCTCACCGCCATCGCGGCCCTCTTCGCCATCACGCCTCGTCGCCTCCCCGCCTCGTCGCCGTCGCTACCCTCACCGCCTCGCCGTCTACGCGGCCTTGCGGCCCTCGCCGCACTCGCGGCTTCGTGGCCTCACTGTCCTCGCCACTCTAGCCGGCCTCACCGGCGACTTGCCCCCTCATCGGCCCTTTTGGCTGCCGCCGGCCCCGTCGTCGACTGCTTCGATCGTCGCTGTGTCACCGGCCCCCTCGTCGCCCTTCACCTGCCGCCTTCGACCATCACCGGCCCCCTCGTCACCTTCGACCTTCGCTGGCCGCCTTCAACCGTCACCAGCCCCTTCAATTGTCACCTTCGATCAACTCGAGCAGTGGGGCCCCCCGGCGGGGGCGGAGGTGCGAACTATACCCCCGCTCTAAACCCGCCCCGTTGCCATCTCTAATTCTAATCCACCTGACGGTTTCGATAATTGGCTTAGTTCTTCTCATTCTCCCAATGAAAACACCAAAAATCTTAACAACCAACAACAACCCAATTTTTCACAATCATCATACCCCCTGATTACCATCCATATCCACCAAATTACCATCCATACCCACCAAATTATCGTCCCTATCCACCACACTGCCACGCATTTCTGCCACCTCCCCAGTATGGGCAAAAAGTTCATTTTGTGGGTATGCTGCCAACCTATTTGTAGTTCTCTCCACCACAACCACACTCTACGTCGGCATCCGACAATGGCACTCCAGATTCTGCTCCAACCGATCTGGCGGCCCGAGTCGTCATCGACAACAACAACACCATTACTTCTGTACATGCTAACCGAAAGACAAAGCATTTACCATGGTCCACCAACGACGACATAAAATTGGTAATAATTTGATTTCTGTATAGAATTACTATGAGTGTAATGTATTTACGCACGACTTCATTATTCAATTTTTTTCGACATCATAGAGATTAGCTCCTGGCTCAACAATTCGCTCGACCCTACTGATGAAAACAATATGAAGTACGATATGTACTGGACGAATGTAGCAGCGGCATACAACGAAATGGTCCCAGAAGCAGGAGAGAGGAGCCCAAACAATGTAAGGACCATTAGCAACGAAGCAACAAAAAGGTGGTCCAATTCAATGGTGTTTTGGCTCCGACTGAAAGAAGTCTATGCTAACAGTCGTTCCGATGGCCAACTCATGGCCCAGACCCGCGAGATGTACATGGCGGAGATGGGTCATTCTTTCGTCTTGGATCACTAGTGGACGACAGTTCGCAATCAACCTAAGTGGTCTGCAGTTTATGTTAATCCTGCCAACAAAAGAAGCAGATTGTCTGAGTCGGGCACCTACACGTTATCGTCCAACAATGATGATGTGGCACCAATGGAGACATGGCCGGAAGGACGAGACGATGCTAATGCGAAGCGCAAAGGTAAGGGCAAAGCTGATATCATGTAGGATTCTACGACGGCAATGAGAGTAGATCTTGATGCCTTCATCAACAATCAACCTGACCGGGCTGAAAAGAGGAAGAACATAGTTCGTGTGTCAGATAACTTGCGCAGCTTGGTGAAGTTGTAGAAAAGGTCCACCTTGTACAAGGCGTACTAAAAAATGATGGGTCTCGACAAATCCACTTTCGATGATGCTCAAAAAGAGGTATATGTGGCAGGCATGAAGATGCTAAGAGAGAAACTTAATGTCATGGATGTCGAAGATTAGTTTTTTTTTTTTTGAATTTACTCTTGTAGCCAACCATGTATCTTCCTTTATTAATCTACATATGCTGCTCTATTAATCAGTGGCATAATAAAATTTACTTTGGTATCCAACCATGGAAACTAGCCATTGGAATAGCCATTGGACTCCTTGTCTATATATTCACCCCCTTCATAAAGTTCTCACAATCCAACTATCTTCTCAAATGGCACAGCTCTTGACAAACTCAGTTTCGGTGACCACTCACAAAATATCATCTAACTCTAGTTCGAATACACATAGCTCTGAGGAGGATGCCATCAACAAAATGGAGGATTTCTTGGTGGAATTTATAGAGGAGGAGGAGTTAGAAGATCGTATTATCGTTGGTCTTTATGCCCAATTTGATGCTTCTTCATCCCGCGGACGCCGCCGAAGCGGCAATAGGAGATATATTGAAAGAGACCACGAAGATGGACATCAATGACTCGTTGCGGATTACTTCTCTGACTCTCCGGTCTACCTAACGGTATATTCTGCAGGCAATTTCGGATGGGGAGACCCCTCTTTGTTCACATTATCAAAATTCTCGTTGAGAGTGGTCCCCTATTTCAATGAAAGAAGTGATACCACTAATCGTCGTGAACTCTCCTCTTTATAAAAGTGCACCACAGCAATGCGTATGCTCACGTATGGTGGCCCTGCTGATGCTGTTGATGAGTACGTGGGGATAGGGGAGTCCACGATGAGTTAATGCTTGGAGCACTTTGTACAAGGTGTCATCGACAAATTGGACGACCAATATCTTCGCGGCCCCACTATTGAGGATATCCACCGCCTGCTGCAACAAGGAGAGGTCCGTGGCTTTCCGGGTATGCTGAGGAGTATTTATTGCATGCACTGGTAATGAATAAATTGCCCCATAGCATGGAAAGGACAATTCACTCGTGGATATTTTAGAGTCCTGACGATTATACTTGAATCGGCAGCTTCCTATGATCTCTGGATATATCATGCTTTTTTTGGTATTGCAAGCTCCAATAATGACATCAATGTGCTAAACCAATTGTGTTTGTTCACCGATGTATTGAAAGGGCGCGCTCCTCATGTTCAGTACACTGTCAATGGCCAACAGTATAACATGAGGTATTATCTCGCCGATGGTATATATTCGGAGTGGGCTGTTTTTGTGAAGACGATACCGCTCCCACATATGGAGAAAGACCAGTTGTTTGTGCAACACCAAGAAGAAGCGAGAAAAAAGATGTTGAGTGGGTTTTCGGAGTTCTACAGTCTCAGTTTGCCATCGTGCACTGTGCGACACGATTTTGGCGACAGTCAACCCTTGCGAAGTGTTGCATCTAGGCCTTCATGCCTAACCCTAATTTTGGTGATAAATGAAAACAAAGTGTTTCGGACTAATTGTGCTTTTGAGTTTATTTGATACAGAGTTGTGTTCGAAGAAATGCACGGTATACAAGACGAACCCGACGTAAAATAAAAGCACAAGTCGCAAAGAGCAGGAACGAGACGCAAAAATCATGAAGATGCGAAAGACCTAATATATTATGAGTTTCTATTTTTTTACCGATCTCGGCGTTTGGAGTTGATCGGTTAGGAAAATTATTTTTAGTTTTAACCGTACTATACAGAGGGGTGGCGAAAGTCCTCTCTTTATCTCCAACATAAACCGAGAAACTTAGGTCATTGCATTGCATCATTTTGGTTGGATTTGACTTGAACTTAATTTGAAGATTTGGATTTTCAGTTCAGTTTTTGACAGTATAAGAGTTTTTTGATTTTCTAGAAAGATCTAGGTAGATCTGGTTTTTACTTCTATTGAGAAAAATGTAGTCCTTGAAATTATCTTTCAAACGAGCTATTAAACACCTCTTTTGGATTTCTGGATTTAAAGTTATCTCTATTTTTGTTCAGGCTGACTGTCAGTTTGATGAACTGACTGTCAGTTTGAATGTCAGTTTAATTAAACTGACAATTGTCCAGAGAGAGTGTTTTTTGTGCTCAAATTTTTATACTAAACCGACTGTCAGTTTGGGATTCGACCACAGTATTTTTAACTGAGTTTCTATTTGATTTTGGTCGAGTCTATGGTCGAAGTGACTGTCAGTTTGCATAACTGACTGTCAGTTGTGGGTTTCAAGTTTCCTTAAACGACCACGAACGGCTAGCAAATTTTTATCCGTAAATTTTGTCAGCCGTTGTGCACTAAACTAACTGTCAGTTAGGCAAACTGACTGTCAGTTTAAGTTGCTGATTTTCAGCCTTAGCTCCAACGGTTCATTTGCTTCTTGAGGCTATAAATAGGGACTTTGGGTATGTATTTTATACAACAAGCAGTAGCATTTTCTTATACACTCTTGAGCTTTAGTTTTCTACTTAAAATCTTGATCTTTTGATCAAGTCGAGTGTTTTCCGATCCACCGAGCATTTAAGTTCTTTTGCATTTGCATTCACTTAGTTTCTCGGTGCGTGTTTGGAGGTCAAGAGAAGACCTTGCTGCCTGTTACTCTTGGTGAGCGCCCTCACCTAGACGGTTCGGAGGCGTGGCCGTTGACCTCTCCAGAACGGAGATTGTCGGAGAGGCTCGGCAAGCTTGTACAAGGCATCGGTGCTCGCCTTTCCGGAGTGGACAAGGAGCAACCAATAGTTGATAATACTCTTCGTGAGTATTGAGGCAAAACTCAAGTGACTTGAGTGCTTCAACGAGGACTAGTGGAGACTGGGCGAGTCTCCGATACCTCGGTAAAAACTGCTGTGTTCGTTCTCTTCCTCTCTTGCTTATATTATTTGTTCTTGATTTGCAATTATTTGTTCAAGCTTAAAAAGTTTTTAAAAGCCTCCTATTCACCCCCCCTCTAGTCGGCATCCTTGATCCAACACGTGGTATCAGAGCACGGTCTCTCGATTCATTAGGCTTTACCGCCTAGAGAGAGGATGTCGTCAAGTGGAGATTTCCTTCTTGGTCATACCGGTCGTGTGCCTATCTTTGATGGGACAAACTATCCTTATTGGAAAGTGCGCATGTCGGTATTCCTAGAAGCTATGGGGCTTGATGTATGGGATATTGTTAAACTCGGTTTTACTCCTCCGGATGATCTGGCAAGTCAGTCTGAGGACGACAGGAGAAAACTGCATTTAAACGCCCGTGAGAAAAATGCACTCTTTGCCGGTTTATCCTTGAATGAGTTCAACCGTGTGAGCAATCTCACGACTGCTCATAAGGTTTGGACCACCCTCGAAGAAATTTACGAGGGCACAACAAATGTTAAAGAGGCAAAGTTGCTAATGGTGAGGCAAAAATATGAGACATTCACCATGTCATCAATTGAGTCCGTGGATTCCATGTTTACTCGGTTGAATAACATTGTGAATGAACTCAAGGGTCTTGGTGTTGTTTTTACTGACCTTAAGATTGTAAGAAAGATGCTTAGGGCCTTACCGGAAAGCTTCGACACATTGGTCACGGTTCTCACAAACTCCGATTTATCGACCACAACACCAACCGATCTTTATGGGAACCTCATCAGCCATGAGATGCACAAGAAGGAGAAGAAAGAAGCAGCTGAACCCTTGGAGACAAAGAAGAAAGCTTTGGCTTTCAAAGCCAACGCAAGGAACGATTCAAGCGATGCCTCCTCCGATGAAGAGCTCGCACTCATGGTAAAGAATACTCAAAAACTTCTTCGCAGGTTGCATAAAAAGGGTGTCAACATTTACACACGACCAAAGGGACAAAAGCAAAACAACTTCAAGGACATCATTTGCTATGGATGTCATGAGAAGGGACACATAGCTTCAAGATGTCCAAACAAGAACAAGGGATGGAACAAAAAGAAGAAATTCTTCAAGAAGAAGAATGAAGAAACCAAAGAAGCATGCTTTGGAGAATGGATGTCCGGAGGCGAGAGCTCCGACTCCGACTCTGACAACGAAAGAAGTTGCTCCAAGAAGATGGCAGGATTAGCTCTCGGCAACATCAACACTTCAACTAGCTCATCCATTTGCCTTATGGTCAAAGGCGATGAAAAGGTACACTCTAACGATCCATCATATGATGATTTAGTTGAAATGATAACCGAATTAAATGAAGTTTTTGGAAAAACTAAAAGGAAGTATAAGGCGCTTAAGGAAGAACATTCTTCTCTACGCACTCAATACTCCGAGCTTAAAGATTCTTATGAAAGCATGCTCATAAAAGATGTTACAAATATCTCATCTAAGGTAGATACTTCAATTTCATGTAACTTGGATGATTCTCCCTCTAGTAGTCATCACATTCCATGTGTTTCTAATGAAAATATTTTAAATGAAAATAATAAACTTAAGGCACAAGTCGAAAAACTTGGAAAAGACTTAGAAAACTGCTACAAAGGTAAAATATCTCTTGATCTAATCCTTAGTAAACAAAAATGTTCTTTTAGAAAAGAAGGATTAGGATATTTTCAAAAGAAAGGGAAGAAACCAAATTCTAAAACTATATTTGTTAAAGCATGCAACACATTTTGTCATAAATGCCATGAAACTGGTCATTCGCATGAAGCATGTCCCTTAACAACTCCTAATTATTTTGATACTTGCTACATGCTTCAAAAGTCGAGGAAAGGATATGCTATAGCAAAGTATGTTGGCGCACCCATGTTAAATAAAAGGACGAAATCTATTTGGGTGCCCAAAACTTTGATTGCTAACATTGAAGGACCCAAAAGTTTGGGTACCTAAAAGAAATTAATTCTTTTTATGCAGGTGAACTACAAGACCGGCGGGAGGCATTGGTGTTAGATAGCGGATGCTCCGAACACATGACCGGTAACAAGAAGTTGTTCACCTCACTCAAAGACAACTCAAGCGAGAACCAAAAGATTATCTTTGGCGACAATCGTCAAGGAAATGTGGTAGGCTTGGGTAAAATCGCTATCTCGAATGATCTTTCTATTTCGAATGTTTTGTTGGTCGAATCTCTGAATTTCAATTTGCTTTCCGTTGCACAAATTTGCGATTTTGTTTTTAGTTGCACATTTTTCCCAAAAGAAGTTTTGATCGAAAGTTTAAAAGATAAAACCTTGATCTTTAAAGGCTTTCGTTTTGGAAATCTTTATTTGGTTGATTTTCACTCAAAAGATGCATCTCTTTCAACATATCTTGTCTCTCAAACCTCAAAAGGTTGGCTATGGCATAGACGACTTGCACATGTTGGAATGCATCAACTGAGAAAACTTTTAAAACGTGATTTAGTTGTTGGCTTGAAGGATGTGAATTTTGAAAAGGATAAACTTTGTAGCGCTTGTCAAGCTGGCAAGCAAATAGCTACTTCACATCCTACTAAGCACATTCTTTCTACTTGCAAACCTTTGGAACTTCTTCATATGGATTTATTTGGACCTTCTGAGTTCCAAAGTATCTGGGGTAGCAATTATGGTTTTGTGATTGTTGACGATTTTACTCGCTATACTTAGGTTTTCTTTATTTCACAAAAATCTGAAACCCCCGATGTTTTTAAAAGTTTTGCAAAACGTGTTTCTACTGAATTCGAATTATCCATCAAGAAAATCCGTAGTGATCATGGTGGAGAGTTCGTAAATTCAACTCTATTTGATTTTTGACTCTCTTGGAATCAAACACGAATTTTTCACATCTTACACTCCATAGCAAAATGGAGTTGTTGAAAGGAAAAATCGAACATTTATAGAAATGGCAAGGATTATTCTAAGTGAGTATGATACTCCTACTCGCTTCTGGGCTGAAACCGTGCATACCGCTTGCTATTCTATAAATCGACTTTATTTGCATCCCCTTCTAAATTTGACTCCTTATGAGCTTCTTATTGGGCGCAACCAAATATTTCTTATTTTCGAGTGTTTGGATGCAAATGTTATATTCTTAAGAAAAGAAATTTTGGTGGTAAATTTCAAAGAAGAGTTGATGAAGGCTTTCTAGTCGGATACTCCACCACCAGCAAAGCTTATCGTGTTTTCAATAAAAATACAAGTTGCATTGAAGAATCTTGTGATGTCGAATTTGATGAAACTAATGGCTCACAAAAGGAGCAAGTCTCTCATGAAGTTTCAGGCGAAGATCTCCAAGAAGCCATGAAGAACATAACCATTGGGGACATCAAGCCAAGAGAAGAAGATCAAGAAGAAGATGTCAACATTGAGAATGTTGATTAAAACGTATCATCATCACATGTTGATCCTCCAAAACAAGGTCAAGATAAAGATGTACAAGATGAAGCACCAAGGCAACATCAAACGATCACCAAGGATCACCCTCTAAACCAAATATTGGGTGACGTCAGTAAGGGCGTACAAACTCGATCTCGTATTGCTGCATTTTGTGAATATCATTCATTTGTATCTTTTTTAGAACCCAAACATGTTAATGAAGCTTTAAATGATCCCGATTGGGTAAATGCCATGCATGAGGAACTTAATAACTTTTCTAGAAATGAAGTTTGGACTTTAGTAGAAAGACCCAAGGATCATAATGTAATTGGAACAAAATGGGTTTTCAGAAATAAGCAAGATGAAAATAGAGTTGTAATTAGAAACAAAACTCGTCTTGTTGCTCAAGGCTTCACTCAAGTCGAAGGTTTAGACTTTGGTGAAACTTTTGCACCTGTAGCAAGACTTGAAGCAATTCGCATACTTCTTGCTTATGCATCATGTTTTAATATCAAACTTTTTCAAATTGATGTAAAAAGTGCTTTCTTAAATGGTGAAATTTCTGAACTTGTGTTTGTTGAATAACCTCCTGGTTTTGAAGATTCTAAATTTCCAAACCATGTGTTTAAATTGTCAAAAGCTCTCTATGGTCTCAAACAAGCTCCTCGAGTTTGGTATGAACGACTTAGAGACTTTCTTTTATCAAAAGGTTTTAAAATTGAGAAGGTTGATACAACTCTCTTTACAAAGAAAATTGAAAAGGATTTGTTCATTTGTCAGATTTATGTTGATGACATTATCTTTGGATCTACTAATGAACATTTTTGTCATGAGTTTGGAGAGATGATGTCTAGGGAGTTTGAGATGTCCATGATTGCTGAGCTGAGCTTCTTCCTCGTACTTCAAATCAAGCAACTCAATAACGGTACGTTCGTGAGTCAAACAAAATACGTGAAGGACCTGCTCAAGGTTTTGGGATGGAAGACGCTAAGGCAATCAAAACTCCCATGGCGACCAATGGACATCTGGACATGGACAAAAGCAGCAGATCGGTCCATTCTAAACTTTATAGGTCTATGATTGGTAGTCTTTTATATCTTACTGCATCTAGGCCTGATATCATGTTTAGTGTGTGCTTGTGTGCTAGATTTCAATCTGATCCTAAGGAATGCCATTTAACTGCTCTTAAAAGAATCCTTAGGTATTTAAAATGCTATCCCAGTTTAGGTCTTTGGTATCCAAAAGATGAAAATTTTGAATTAATTGGGTATTCTGATTTTGATTATGCTGGGTGCAAAATTGATCAGAAAAGCACATCTGGTAGCTGTCAGCTGTTGGGGAGATCATTAGTATCATGGTCATCTAGGAAACAAAATTCTGTAGCCCTCTCCACAGCTGAAGCTAAATATGTGTCTACAGGCAGTTGCTGTGCTCAATTATTGTGCATGAAACAGACATTTTTGGATTATGGGATTATATTTGATAAAGTGCCACTTTTGTGTGATAATGAAAGTGCCATTAAAATTGCTAATAATCCTGTTCAATATTCTAGAACTAAGCATATTGAAATACGGCACCACTTTATTAGAGATCATGTGGCAAAAGGCGATATTGATGTGAATTATGTTAGAACTGATATGCAACTAGCTGATATCTTCACTAAACCCCTAGATGAATCAAGATTTTATTTTTTAAGGGGTGAACTGAACATTATTGATATATCAAATGCTAGTTGATGTGCTAAATGTGTTGTTTGTATAAAATAATTTTATTCCCTCTCTAGTCTTAAACTGCTTCTAGTCGAAATTGACCAAACTGACAATCAGTTCATCTAACTGACAGTCAGTTTAGTGCTTAGGAGCCTGGTCTTAATCTCTGGTCGAAGTCGTTTACCTAACTGACAGTCAGTTTCACAAACTGACAGTCAGTTATGTACAATTGACTTTGGTCGTAGCTCCTGTGTGTGTTCGAGTCTCAAACTGACTGTCAGTCTCATACACTGACTGTCAGTCTCATACACTGACTGTCAGTTTCAAAACTCAGTTCTGTGAACTGACTGTCAGTGTGGTACACTGATTGTCAGTTCCATGTTTCTGAGTTTGGAACTGACTATCAGTTTATCAAACTGACTGTCAGTTGTGGGATCCCGAACCCTAAAATCCCCCGTTCCTTTTCTTGTCTTCTCGGCTTCTCTTCTTCTCGCCGCCATTTTTGTGCCTCCTCTCGTCGCCGGTGTGGTTGCGCCACCATCCCTCGGTGCCTGCACCTCCTCCTCGCCGTCGACGACCGCCGCCGCCGTTGTTTGCACCTCCACCGCATCTAGTTTCGGTTCTCGACCACTCCTTCACCGTGCCATGGTTCTTCGCCGCTGTTCCTCGCCGGTGCCATGCCGTGGACAGCTCGCCGGCGGTGACCCTTCGTTTCTCTCTTCGTGGTGTGGTTCGTGCCGTGAATCGTCGTCGTCAGCCTCCTCTGCTCCGTTCTGCCGATCAGTTCAGGTCTCTGTTTTTCCTCTTCTCTGTTTTCAGTCGATTCTTAGACATGTCTGATCAGCCAGGACCGTCTCGTCGTGTTGCCCGACGGAAGAACACGGCTAATAGCCAGCGTTCATCAGGTCAACCGACTGAGTCCCATCCCTCGCCTCCACCTGAGCGCGTGCCCGTGGACTATTCCCGGTGGCACGCGAGCCGTCTTCGCTCACTTCGCTCAGTGAACCCCTACCTCTCGCCGCGTCCCACTGGTCGCGACGCGTGCGACGTCCTCACCTGTTTCACAAACCTCCACCTAGACCTGTTCACCAGCGTCTATAGCCGCGCACCCATCTTCGCCCACCGCTTTCTGTCGTGGGGTACGATCGCATCTCGCACAGGTATCGCCACCCTCGCAGACCTTTTCGGCTCTGTCGGGATCCGCGACCTTGTCGCCGATTCCTCTTTGCACTGGGCTGAGGGGCCCATCCGCTAGTTTTATTCCACCGTCTTCATTTCCCCTCAGCGCGACTTCATGACCTTCATGACGGGCCTCCAGGTCTACACCGTCACGAAGGAGCAGCTGGAGTCAGCGCTTGGACTGGTGCGCCCTCCTTCTGGCCGCCAGCTCCATACCCTTCCGGACCTTGAGCGTCGGGAGGTGGCCATGCTCTATTTCGGCCCCTTCCAGCTCCGTCACATCGCTGGCTTGTGCCGCGATGTTGATCTGGCCCTACGGATCCTCCGGCTCACTTTAGTCCCCATGACCGGAGATAGGGCCAGAGTCACCTATCTTGGGCTCCACGTCCTGATCTCCATCTTTCAGGAGGAGCCCTTCGACGTTGCTGATCTCATCATCAGTGAAATTCAGCACGTCCTTCTCTCTCCACGCCGTCAGTTGATATACGCTCCGTATATCATGTCGGTGCTCCTTCATATCCAGGCTGTGGATTCTGAGCTCCCACGGCCCCATCATCCTTTGCTCTTCTACCCTCCAGGCCAGGCTGATCGCCGTCTTGGTGCTCGGTCTGCGGCTGCTGTGGACCCTGGTACTCCCGCATCAGATGATGATGTTGCGGGGGAGTCAGAGATCGAGGCTCCTGCTCAAGAGACTGCTCCAGCTCTAGCTGCGGGGACAGGCACCAGATCAGCATCTTCCTCTAGCTCTCGGCTTGATCAGGTGATCCAGGTGCAGCAGCAGATCCTCGGCACCCAGGCAGAGCATCATCGGTTGTTGCTCCGTTTGCTTGCTCAGCAGGAGGAGATTCTACGGCGTCTTCCCTCTTCATCTTCTCCTGCCCCTCGCAAGAGCGCCCGCCAGGCTTCGTCTTCTCTGAGCACACCTTCAGGACCTGCTGATCCAGCTCCTGCGGTACCTGCTCCTGCTTCAGCAGCTACTCCTCCGGCATCCCCAGTCATCGGCGCATCTGGATCTCCAGCAGGCTCCGGAGATACAGATGTCTTAGGAGTTTCTTCTGGTGATGAGCATTAGGCTCTCTTTTTTGTATTAACTCCCTTTTTGTGCTTGATGCCAAAGGGGGAGAGGTATTTTGGATATTATAGTACTTTGATGTTTTGGACAGATGTTTATTGTCTTTATATCATGGAGATATTTTGGTTTATGAGATATCTATGTGTCTTTGGATATGATGATCTGACTTTGTGATGTTGAATGCTCTGATATATATGATGTCTTGGTTTTGAGATTTGTATGCTCTGATATTATATGATTTCTTGGTTGTGAGATTTGTATGCTCTGATACACATTTATATGACTTATGCATATCTGTGAGTGCTTATATGTATGAGATGCTCTGATGTATATGTGATGGTTTACGCTCTGGCATTTATGCATACACTCAAGGGGAGCATTATTTTATCTTTGTAACACTTGTTGTCATCAATCACCAAAAAGGGGGAGATTGTTGCATCTAGGCCTTCATGCCTAACCCTAATTTTGGTAATAAATGAAAACAAAGTGTTTCGGACTAATTGTGCTTTTGAGTTTATTTGATACAGAGTTGTGTTCGAAGAAATGCACGGTATACAAGACGAACCCGACGTAAAATAAAAGCACAAGTCGCAAAGAGCAGGAACGAGACGCAAAAATCATGAAGATGCGAAAGACCTAAGGTATTATGAGTTTCTATTTTTTTACCGATCTCGGCGTTTGGAGTTGATCGGTTAGGAAAATTATTTTCAGTTTTAACCGTACTATAAAGAGGGGTGGCGAAAGTCCTCTCTTTATCTCCAACATAAACCGAGAAACTTAGGTCATTGCATTACATCATTTTGGTTGGATTTGACTTGAACTTAATTTGAAGATTTGGATTTTCAGTTCAGTTTTTGACAGCAGAAGAGTTTTTCGATTTTCTAGAAAGATCTAGGCAGATCTGGTTTTTACTTCTGTTGACAAAAATGTAGTCCTTGAAATTATCTTTCAAACGAGCTATTGAACACCTCTTTTCGATTTTTGGATTTCTGGATTTAAAGTTATCTCTGTTTTTGTTCAAGCTGACTGTCATTTTGAATGTCAGTTTAATTAAACTGACAATTGTCCAGAGAGGGTATTTTTTGTGCTCAAATTTTTATACTAAACTGACTGTCAGTTTGTCCATACTGACTGTCAGTTTGGGATTCGACCACAGTGTTTTTAACTGAGTTTCTATTTGATTTTGGTCGAGTCTATGGTCGAAGTGACTGTCAGTTTGCATAACTGACTGTCAGTTGTGGGTTTCAAGTTTCCTTAAACGACCATGAACGGCTAGCAAATTTTTATCCGTAAATTTTGTCAGTCGTTGTGCACTAAACTGACTGTCAGTTAGGCAAACTGACTGTCAGTTTGAGTTGCTGATTTTCAGCCCTAGCTCCAACGGTTCATTTGCTTCTTGAGGCTATAAATAGGGGCTTTGGGCATGTATTTTATACAACAAGTAGTAGCATTTTCTTATACACTTTTGAGATTTAGTTTTCTACTTAAAATCTTGATCTTTTGATCAAGTCGAGTGTTTTTCAATCCACCGAGCATTTAAGTTCTTTTGCATTTGCATTCACTTAGTTTCTCGGTGCGTGTTTGGAGGTCAAGAGAAGACCTTGCTGCCTGTTACTCTTGGTGAGCGCCCTCACCTGGACGGTTCGGAGGCGTGGCCGTTGACCTCTCCAGAACGGAGATTGTCGGAGAGGCTCGGCAAGCTTGTACAAGGCATCGGTGCTCGCCTTTCCGGAGTGGACAAGGAGCAACCAATAGTTGATAATACTCTTCGTGAGTATTGAGGCAAAACTCAAGTGACTTGAGTGCTTCAACGAGGACTAGTGGAGACTGGGCGAGTCTCCGATACCTCAATAAAAACTGTTGTCTTCGTTCTCTTCCTCTCTTGCTTATATTATTTGTTCTTGATTTGCAATTATTTGTTCAAGGTTAAAAAGTTTTTAAAAGCCTCATATTCACCCCCTCTAGTCGGCATCCTTGATCCAACACGAAGATCATGCGAGCATGCAGCATCTTGCACAACATGATCATAGAGAACGAGCGCGACGACGATGTTGAGAACTATTATTACAATGATCATCCGGGCACATCCACCGTAGTGCTGCCTGTGGTCCACACTGGGCCTATGCCTTTATTCGCTTATGTACTTCTAAGAAATGTTGTCATCCGTGCTCAGCCTACACACACAACTAAAAAGAGATTTAATCGAGCACATTTGGCAACATTTCGGAGAACACACCGACGAGTAGTATCTTATCGGATTTCGTAATATACTTTTTTTGCAAATTTAATTTTAGTTTATTTCGCAATGATGTCATGTACCACTATTTGAATTTTAATATCTATTATTTTTACGTCAAGTGCAACTTTAAATTAAATTTTATTATTTATTTTTTGTCAGAAATGCCGAATTTAATTTCCTAAGTAATATGTTAACACATTACTAATACTAAAATTTATGAGTTAATACAAATTCGTTCAATATATAATTGTCGAATCATATAGAGACAAGCAAGAAACAAACCATTAGAGTGCTTTGCTCTTGATTGGTGTTTGTTTGGCTGTTAAGAGTGTGAGGCCTGCACTAAGAGTCAAATTGTTAGAGGCTTGGCTCTTACTTGACTCTCTGAGATTGTCCTTGCACGCATGACAGGAAATATTTTGTTTTAGAGCCAAGAGGGTTGAAGATAGCCTTAGTGGCGTGATCGATGTATGCCGTGTCGTTGAGGCCAGCTGGCAACATGGACAGGTGCTTGTCACAAGGCTGTTGGACGCGTGGCTCCGCCAGAGCCATTGTCCCACTATGGAGAAAGAAGAAGATTGTTCAAACTAATTTTTGTAGTCTGAAAATAGTAAAAAAGATAAATAGTACAATTTTTGAGTGATATTTTAATGACGAGATATTTGAATGATATTTTGTTAAAATAATTTTTTTGAGTAATATGAAACTAAATTTTCTTGTGAGTAATATCTCCTTCATATGCCATATCGATTTACGATTTATTTTTTTATCATAGTCAAATACACCATGCTATCTCCATCATAATGGAAAAGTTATTATTAAATTTTTGACTAGTTTGTTAGCCTCAATTATGTGACAACTAGGTCATGAAATTAGAAAAACTTAAAGTCTGCTGGAAATGCCGATCCGGGAGTGCGCCACGTCGCCTTGTTCTTCACGGTCTGTCCGATCTTGTGTTCGCTGTTCGATTTCGTCGGTTTGTCTGGAGAATGGCCCGAGATGAGTGCATGCCCATGTGCCACCTGTCACCAACGCCAGCTTTTTCCCACTTCGCTTGGTCCTTCCTGAGACGGTTGTGCGTGCGTGCTGTTCTTTGCATCCGCTTCTCGCTTGCTCCGTCTGCTCGTCACTGGTCGATGTGGGCCGTTTGTCGCGTCTGTGGGTCCGGGCCCTTGCTTCAGCATCCCTGTTTCGCTTGATGGTGTGTCTTGCTGCTTTTCTTCACTGTGTATTCACTGTTGCTCCCTCCTTCATGAGACAACTGTCCGTGTGTGTCCACCAACTCGGTACGTCCTGTGCTGTGCTCTCGCTTTTGCCTCTTTGTTTCTTTTTGCTTCTTCTTAGCTTTCTCCTTCCTTTTGCCGTCGCTGTGCGTGGGATCTGCTGCCACCCTGCATTTGAACATTTTGCAACTTCACATGACACCGTTTGGCCGTGCGTGCCGACTAGGTTGTGCTCTTCCTTTTGTTTTGATTTTGTTTGTGTGTTGTTTTTGTTTTCTAAGTTTTTGTCTGTTCTGTTAGGTGTGCATTAGCGATTGTCCTACCCATGGCCGGTTAATTTCCCTGCAGATAGTTGGTCAGTACTTGTCTAACTTTAAGCCAGCTATGGTTCGGTGCAAGTGCAAATATGCAGATATATGTGAAATAATAACTGAAATACTAAGGAAAGATTATATATATGTATATATTATTGATAGAATGATATATTATCCTGTTGAACATGGTTTATACTTTGTAGGACAGTAATCAAAGACAATAAAACTAGATGAGTTTTCGCTAGACTAAAAGGTGCTTTTATATATAAGAAGTTTATACTCTTTATATAACAATTTAAATTGTATTTAGTATAGATTGAAATAATATGCCAAAAATTTAAAGATATAGTTAAGATACTAACAATTGTTATATATAATTTTTTTTAAAAAATACGACAACCTAAAAAATAACTCCAAATAAGAAAATACAACAATTTAAAATAAAAAACACAACAAATCAGAAAAAAGACAAATCTAAAATAAAAAAAATGTGACACTATAAAATAATCGAAACGTAAAATAAGAAAATGCAACAACCAAAAAATACGAAAACCTAAAAGAAGATAACTTAAAATTTATTAAATTAAATTGTGGTTATTCATCAAAATCTATTAGTTGATATCAAAAATAGAAAAAAAAGCTAATTCCACTGCTTATAATACTGGAAATCTTTCTGTCCAACGGGAAAATCTTCTAGAGGCCTGTCTCCACACGTTTCTCCGAGCACCGTCCATTTACCATCTTACTTAACTCCCCTTTCTCTCACTGACACTCTAACCTCACTTATAGAGGGACCCACTCGTCATCCCTACTATCATAGTACCACATATATCCAAGACCGTCCGACGTGGTGTCATGTGGGCCCCGGGCCCACTTTGAATACGTGGCATCTTCCCATTGGTTTCTCCTACGTCCCTGCGGCCTCTGATTGGAGCGAACGAGTCACGGGAGCCCCTTTTATTCGCTCCTGCCCCCACATCTAGACACACTAAACTCCCCATAAGCCAATCCCAGCCGTCCCCTCTCCCTTGCACATCATCTTGGCCGTCCAATCGATCCACTAAATCCCACTTATATAATTAAACTACCCCCACCCCCAAGTCGCGGGTGGTACGGGAAAGTTTCTAGTTTGCCTTTGCCTCAACAAAAAAAAAAAAAAAAAAACCGCGAGGGTTTGGATCGGGAGAAGGATGGGAGGAAAAGTGCTCCTCCTGCTGCTGATCTCCATACTGCTTGCACAGATTTGGGCCTCCGATCCGGTAAATTCTGCATTTTTTCGTTTTTTTTTCTTGATTTTTTTCGAATTTTTTGGGCGAGATTTATGATCTGTGTGGGTTTTTTGGGTTGGTTTGATGCAGTTGGTGTATGAGTCATTCGACGAGAGGTTCGAGGGGAGGTGGATTGTCACCGTGAAGGACGACTACAAAGGTATCGTTTCAAGATTTCTTCTGCTCGTGGTTTGGATGCTTCTGTTTAGGTTTCAAAATTGAAATTTTTGGTGCTTTATGTTTTTAAAATTTGAAACTTTGGTGCTTTATACGAGTTGATAAACTATATGGATGTGAGATCTGGGGGTTTGTTGGGTTTTAGGCTTTAAGCTCGCTGATCTGCTTGCACGTTCGAGCTACTGGCTTAGCAGTGTTCGATCTGGGAAGGTTTTAATGTTTTATGTGAATGCTATTAGCAGATCCGTGTGTTTCCTTATTTATCTTTGAGATTTGTTCACTAGAGCCTAGTTCATGAACAAATGTATTAGTATGCATGTGCGACGCGCTCTTTGGCAGGTAAAGGAGTGCTTGTGGCATGTCTAGCGTCATATCGACTGTTTCGCTGTATTATTACTATCGACTGTTTCCCTGTATTATTGGTGTATAAATGATCTGAAAAACTCCAAGCAATAATATTTATTTCGTCCCATATTAAGCCTCTGAACTGAATATCTTTGGGCACGCGCAGTAGAATCTGGAATAGTCATAATCACATATGGTGTTGGACATGTTTCAATGTGCTTGGGCAAAATGAAAAAGGATATATGATGTATATCTTCTTGTTAAGAGATTGACATGTTGTAGAGATTTTCTGTACCATGTGCTTGTTGATAGTTGCAAAGAAATATTTGGCATTGTTGATAGGCTGACCTATTTGTCCTGAAGGCAAAGTAAGCATTTTGCTGCGAGCCTGCGATCTTTTAGATGTTTAGCTACACTTATCTGATTTATTGTCTTGATATGGTAACTACTTAATGTTGAAAATGTCAAAAGATGTATCTGCCGATGTGGGATGACTATCTGTAATTTGTATTGAGCTACTGTTTGATGGTATTGGATAGTCTGATTAAATTTAGAACTACTGGTGTATCTTATGTTCTTTCAACTCTTAACATTTGCAGAGAACTGTGAATTCTATTGTATTAAGTAGCGTTTTGCATAGTCATCTATGCTGTATCCATGACTTTGAATGCTGAATTCACTCCACAATTTCATTTTACCCATCAAATTTTAGTGGTTATTCTCAATTACTGGTATCCTACATCCGATGGCTAAACTGTCTGGAGGTACCACTCCCTCTTCTTTGCCAGTAACATAATTTAACTTTGTGATTTATTGCCTAGTACTAGTAAGCATGCATGTGGAATCCACATCACCTAAAATTTTGTTTTTTAATCAAATAAACATGCAACAAAAAAAATGAGCTACATAAACAAGTATCATTATCCATTGGTTTGAGACATCCAATAGTTATTACACTTGGGATTTAATTAGGGTAATTTATAGCGTGATGATTTAATAGGTGAGTTCTAATATAGTTGAGGCATGAACAACTTACACAGTAATATAGATATGTGCTTGCAATGGATAATATTGTTTGGATCAGACAACCATAAAAAAAAAGAATTTTTAGAAATTTAAAACTCATACATTATATAGTAGTATAGATATCTATACATTTTGTGACTTACAAATACATTTCTTTTGTGATCTATATGCATTTCCATGAAATGGCAAGAGGTTTTTCTTGTGGTGATGTGCATTGCTAGGCTCGATGGTTTGAGTGGAACTAAGCCGATTAGCTCAAAAATAATATGTTAAACAATTCTCTGTGACTATGTATTTGTATCACAGCAAAAAAGGATAAAAGCAATAATCTAGGGTGTAAGATACACTGAAAATTGTAAGTGTGGTTCTTTTCTATATAGCTAAGCTACCTACAACATGCTTGCACATGTGAACTTACTAGTATGTCTATATGCCCTTGTTTCATTAAATTACTACATGTTCACGAATGCTCTTTCCTCATCACCTGTCTACAAGGTGATAGTTGAAAAATAGGAACTTAAGGATATCCAATACTAAAGAAAGAAGAATGAAATGAAAGAGTGGTTGGTTGGGTGCGCATGTGTGTAATAATTTTGCATTAAATTATCCTAACTGTCATTGTTTTTGTGTGTGTGTGTGTGTGTGTGTGGATGCACATGTGTTTATACACATCTTTTGATATTGATAGCATGACATTGTTGATTAATCGCTAATCTGAGTTGTTTTTTAACATCTGTTATTTCATCAAACATGTTAGTACATATGCAGTGAATCAAGTCTTTTTTAACATATTCATGTCTACAGGTGTTTGGAAACATGCCAAGAGTGATGGACATGAAGATTATGGTCTCCTCATTAGTGAGCCGGCCAGGAAATATGCAATTGTCAAGGAACTTGATCAGCCAATTACTTTGAAGGATGGGACTGTTGTCCTGCAGTTTGAAGTGCGGCTTCAGAATGGCCTTGAATGTGGAGGTGCATATCTCAAGTACCTCCGCCCACAGGAAGCAGGATGGAAAGCAAAGGAGTTCAACAATGAGTCTCCTTACTCCATCATGTTTGGTCCCGACAAGTGTGGATCGACAAACAAGGTGCATTTCATCCTTCAGCACAAGAACCCAAAGACCGGCAAGTATGTGGAACATCATGTCAAGTTTCCACCGTCTGTACCATATGACAAGCTCTCCCATGTCTACACGGCTATCTTGAAGCCAGATAACGAGCTTAGAATTTTGATTGACGGAGAGGAAAAGAAGAAGGTGAACTTCCTATCAGCTGATGATTTCGAGCCAGCACTTATCCCACCCAAGACCATCCCTGACCCAGATGATAAGAAGCCTGAGGACTGGGATGAGCGGGCCAAGATCCCTGATCCTGATGCTGTGAAGCCTGAGGACTGGGATGAAGATGCCCCCATGGAGATTGAGGATGAGGAGGCCACCAAGCCGGAAGGATGGTTGGATGATGAGCCTGAGGAGGTTGACGATCCGGAAGCTACCAAGCCTGAAGACTGGGATGACGAGGAGGATGGAGAATGGGAGGCACCAAAGATTGACAACCCCAAGTGTGAAGAGGCACCTGGATGTGGTGAGTGGAAGAGGCCCATGAAGAGGAACCCTGCGTACAAGGGCAAGTGGCATGCACCTCTGATCGACAACCCCAACTACAAGGGAATCTGGAAGCCCCAAGAGATCCCCAATCCCGAATACTTTGAGCTTGACAAGCCTGACTTTGAGCCGATTGCGGCTATTGGTATTGAGATCTGGACGATGCAGGATGGCATCCTGTTCGACAACATTTTGATTGCTGATGACGAGAAGGTTGCTACCTCAATTCTTGAGGAGACATGGAAGCCCAAGTATGAAGTTGAGAAGGAGAAGCAGAAGTCGGAGGAGGCGGCTGCAGGTCTTTCAGATGGTATTTCTGGTTTCCAGGTGATTCCTCCCTTTTGGTCTTCCCCAATTGCTGTTCTTGTTAACTTCATCTGATTCAGTCTAAAAAAGTAAGTTAACGTTATCCAAGAAATTCTTTATTTGTATTAATAACTGAATTTGCATTATGCATATTGCAGAAGAAGGTCTTTGACGTTCTGTACAAAATTGCGGACATTCCCTTCTTGGAAGCCCACAAGATCAAGATTATTGTAAGTTCTTGCTTCATCAATTGTGCTTGAACATGTAAATCTGTCTCTTGTCATTAATATCTAATCTACTCACTTGAGTTACAGGATTTGATCGAGAAGGGAGAGAAGCAGCCAAATGTCACTATTGGAATTCTTGTCTCGATCATTGTCGTCATCGCCACCGTCCTCTTCAGAATTCTTTTCGGTGCCAAGAAACCAGTGGTAAGTTATACTGCACGTCATTGCTCTGGTTGCTG
Organism: Pharus latifolius; assembly: GCA_019359835.1. Taxonomy (NCBI): domain Eukaryota; kingdom Viridiplantae; phylum Streptophyta; class Magnoliopsida; order Poales; family Poaceae; genus Pharus; species Pharus latifolius. The sequence goes on along the minus strand of CM033320.1, from coordinate 66,613,408 downwards.
GACACCTGAATTATAGGATTAATCGGAGGCTTTGCTTGTCACAGGCTCCGCCTAAACCTGCTGCTAGTGAGGCCAAGAAGTCTAAGTCCGTGGAGGCTGACACTGCAGGAAGCAGCGCGGAGAAGGAGGAAGAGAAAGAGGAGGACGAGAAAGAGGGAACCACCGCACCACGCAGGAGGTCCCGACGGGAGACATAATGGCGAGCCAATGGGTTCAATTTTTTGGCTTATTTCCGTCGTTAGCGAACTGTTTTTTTGGGAGCTGATAACTCTTTAGGATTTGAGTGTATAATATGAGACTGGTTCGACCCACCATCTACCCTCCATTTTAAGCAGGTTTAAAAAGTAAGAACTCGACTGAGTTGTCAAATTTGGTAGGTTGTGTTAATCTGTTTGTGTGATGTGAATCAAATTGACGAGATTTTATGGCATAGCATCTGTTAGATCACTTGCAACATGTTTTAGCATCCTGCTTTGCAGTTGTCGTCGCAGATTGTTTCTTCAATGAAGAATATCTAGTACATAGAGCACGTTCTGTGCAGATGTTAGATTAACATGAAAAATTCTTATAGAAACCGTGTGGAGTTAGGCTGTGTTTGGGATTTTAAAAAGGTAGTTTAAAAAATATTTTTTTTGAAAAGCTATCGTATAGAAAATTTTATTTATATTTTTCAATTCTTTTTAGAGGATTAGATCTAAAGAGAGGAGATTGATTTAATGGTGGAACAAGATGTATGTAAAATGAAAAAAAAAATAGTATATACATTTTAACAAAATTTAAATTAATATTGTTAGCTTTTTTTTTTATTTCTTGGTGTGTCAAGAATAATTCAAATTAGAGATTTCAGTGTATATGTAATTAGTTCATCGTGGTTAGAAGAAAATATGTTAGGCTATGTTTTGCTTAAGTAATTTAAAAAATATCTATTTTTTTAAGACTCACTGCGCTCTCATATTTTTTTTTTCAAAAATATTATATTTATTTAATACTCCAACTGATATATGATATCAATTTGACTTGAATTTTAATTTATAAGTCGAGCATGAAATTGCAATCGGACTTAATTTTTTCAAAGCTTATTTTATAAGTATAAAACTTTTTAATGAGAAGTATAGGATAAGTTAAAATTAATAAAAGTTTGGATGAGAACTTGTTAGATTTATAAGTCAAAAATCTCTTATTGAATAAATTTAAACTCGATAAAACACATCTATAATCAAGTGATTTTGTATTGAATAAATTTTTGCATAAGATATGAAAATATATCTCTAAGCAGTGTGAAACAATAATAATTTTTTAAGCCAAGAACGCCGAGAAGGGGAATTTTCATTCATATATGAGGTCTAACATAGATTATAAGTAGAGAGAAAACGATTAAAGTTGAAAACACAAATCGCGCCTCTCCGTGTCTTTGAGCATATGGTTGGATGATACGATGTCTTGGATGAAATGGCCTTCAAGTCGAAGGAGAGCATCAGTGTGGTACAATATATTCACCAAGATTTGGATCACTAAAGGAGAGACTAGAGGTGGATAGTAGGTAACATTTCCTCGAAAATCAAAGATGCAGCCATAAAAAAATCCATAATCCAAAGACATTCAAGTTTCAAATCTGTCCATTCCAAGCTGAAACAAAAGTTAGACTAAAATCAAAGAGAACTCAAGAATAGAGAGAAAACAAATCTATGTTATTTTCATCATTACTTATCAAACTTATAATTTGTTAATTGAAGAGAAATCATACATATATATTTTATACTAGTGATTTTCATAGATACATCAGATCAATAGGAGCGCAGGATCAATGATACACAAACAATATAGAGTAGACAAAAAAATAATAGAGAAAAAACAATTGAGGTCCATCCTTTCTCCTTCGCAGCCAACTAATCATACCACCAGAAGGAGGGATGGAAGAGTTACTATTTTTTGGGGTTTCTTCTCATCGAGTCTGTTCTATTTTTTTTTATCTCCTCTAATTTGATAATACATATAGAATTAACTATAGTAAATATATGATAAGACCGATATAAACTATTCATTTGGTGTAAATTTACAAACTGTTTTGATTTGGATATTAAATCAACACAAAATATTCTCAAAAATTGTGAAGATAGTATCAAATGTAATCTGACAGCACAATACAATGCCTCACCTTAGTCACTAACTCACAACGAGATTTACAATAGTCCATGAATAAAGACTACAAAATACTTTTTAAGAGTATATACACGATGAGGAGAGGAAATATCCAAAAAAAAAAATATCCATGATAATCCCTTGTTTTGGTGCTCCTGTACTCTTTATTCAAAACACATTGTAAATAGCCACGAAAATTTCAGAAAAATTCTCGATACACTGGATGCACTGAACTTGTAAATGGACACGAACTGATGAACAGTGTATACACAACATAGGATCCGCTTAATATTTCCTCTACAATAAATATCACAGTCATCTCTGCGTTTTCTGCGTAACTACGGAAGAAACAGCCATGCCGTCTACTTCCCGGCCATGTCCAAGCCTGCACGGCTCTTCTTGGCCGCTTCAGCTGTACAAACACTGGCCATCCCTTTCCGGCACCGCCGGGTAGCCACAGCCCCCGCCGTGCGGCGGCGGCGGCGGCGGCGGGTAATAACTTAAGGGAGCACCATGAACAGTCAGGTAGACACTGCATGCCGTCTCCGGAAACGGCGGGTAGACCTCAATTGGCTCCACCGGAACCACCGGCGGCGGAGGCGGGTAGTACGCCGAGCCCGTGACTGCCTTCGTCACCTGTAAGTAGACGTTGACTTGCTCTGCCAATGGCCAGTCTATCACCGGGTACATCCCGGACGAGGCGGTCGGCGCCGGGACGGCGACTGCATCGCTTGCAGAGCAACGTGACGTCACGGCGTCGTGGCACTGGCCGTCGTCGTTGTCGGTGTCGTTCTTGCTTTGGTCGTGGAAGGCGTAGGAGAAGGAGATAACCCCGTTAGGCTGCCAGCCGTCGGATGCCACCAGCTGGTACGACACGCGCCGCGTGCGGCCGTCCTTGACGAGGTCAGCCACTGGCACGGCGGCCGACGCGGCGAGCATGTCCCCGAGCACGGCCACCTCAGCCTTAAGCTCGAATCGCACAAAAAATACGCCACCGCCTCCCCCATCCTGGGGGACGTACAGCCGCACGGGCGCGTCCCACTCGGGGTTCTCGCCGCCGGCGCGGTCGGTGGGGGTCTTCACGCGGTGCGGCCGGCGTCCATGTCTCGTGTCAGAAGACGACACAGACATGGACGCGTACAGACACGGTGTGTGGAAAGGAACAGACGACTTCACACCGCGGCACGATATCCAGGTGATGTCGATGGCCGCCGGCTCCAGCCGCCGGTAGCGACCGTCCATTGCTACAACGCAATGTGCAAGTGACAAAAAGGAAGGTGGTGTACTAAGTTAAGATGTGGATGCAGGGAATAATAATAATACTGTACAAGTGCACAGTATACACTAATAGTTAGTTTGGGAGGTTAATTAGAAAGATGTGGAGATGACGCGCAGGAAGGAGAGGACTTGGTCAACACTGAAGTAACACCACAAACTTCCAAGTCGCAGACGAAACTCACACGGCAGTTCCTTCACGGCTTGTCGGAAAGCTACGAATTCCGGTTCCCAGGGACCAAAGATTTTATTTTTGTACAGGGAAAGGAAGCGACTGCTTGTTCAAATTTCAACAGCACTGACTTCTTTGGCTAGAAGGTTAGGTCTGGAACAAAAAGTTGGAGGCCCGTGAACTGACTTGAGCTAGATTTGATTTTGCAAATGGACGAACTCAGAAAATATTTTCTACTTCTTTATAAATTTTTAAATTTTGGATGCCTCTTTTATAAAATATAAAGGATGTATATTGAAATTTCAAATTTTGAGTAGGTCCGGACCTAGTATTGGGTCGTCTTTGGCTAAGCTCTGAGATAATAATGAGCCATCTTGAGTTGAGCCCCTTCTCAAGTCTGTGAAAGTTAATGAGGTGATATGTACCGAGTCTCTTTAATTGGTCAGTGATTATCGGAATTTTCTTTAGAAATAATTCACATTAAAAATAATAAAAGTGACACACACTTATTTATTTATTTTTTTTTTACAAAAATGACTTACAAGAAGCTCGGTTCCATTCTATTCAGTATTTGTTTTAATGAAAACAACCCACACGGATGGTCTGAATACAACACAGTCTGTCTGAGTTGGTTATGGCTAAGGAGGGGGTTACGGACTTATGGTTAAGGTGAGAGTTAGGGTTTAGAGGATAGTTAGGGTTATGTTTTCGGTCAGAATACAATGCACTCGATAAAGTAATAGTAGAAAACATTAAAGATCGACAATGAGAGCCATGAAGACCGAGTCGAGATTACATAACTTATTAAAATTTTAGCAAAAATGAAAATAAAGTCACAAACGATAATAACAATCGCATGAACAGGTGGAGTCATTTATGCAGCAGCATAAGTTACCAATTGTAGGAGCACTTCCTTGTCTAACTAGAGACGATATCTATCTCATATAGGATGGTGTTGGTTGTGTTTTTCTCTCTTTCATCCCATTCGGCATATACCCATGACAATCAATTGTATTTCTTTCTCTTATCTTCTCAACCGCACTCTACGTATAACCTCGCAGTATTGTCGTGGGTCCAAGAGTACTCACATTAATATCACCTCCACATTTGCATATAAATTCATTGGTTCTAGTCAATCATGGGACCAGATCAAATCTTCCTTGATCTGTAAAACTAGGCAATTTAAGATGACAAGTGTTTAACAAGCAACACGAGAATTTTGTGGACATATTTTGGAAGTAAAAACTCACGTGCTCTTGAGGACCTATTCCCATAGAAAGAGCAATAGTAAGAGTGTCTGCAGTAGCACATGTGGTCAAGATCATGCATGTTGGTTGAAATCATTTCCAAATCATCGACTTCGTCTTTGAAGTTGACCTTTTGGGCTGAGAAGATAGTTTATTGTCCTTTTTTACTTTCCAGTGCCACTCGGGGTCAAGCTATTGCAAGTAAGTGCACTTATCTGTGTCTTTCCTAGGGCACTATAGAAACCTTCTCCCGTAGTTGTTCCTATTCAAAACTATAGTAATCTTCGGCAACAAACGACATTTACAACAACTAGTCCCCAAGGTTTGGCCATTATCATAGAAATGAACGGGAGGAGGTAATGTCAATGAATGCAGAACCATTTATTTGAGGAAAAACAGATTTATTGTTTACCTTCCATTGTCGTCTTTTTTGCCCATGATTATTCTCACTCACTATGACCGGAGACATTAGGAAGAGTATGAGCGAATTTTATAGGGTGGTAATGGTGAACTTAAAAGTTTCTTAAGTGTAAAAGGTCTAAGTGGATTGGACGTATCGAAGAAAGATTGATTTATGCATCGCTGAAAAGTAGATGCGATGTTACACTGAAAAAACTGAAAGGCAGTTGTATATCACTGTAACACTAATGTGACGTTATATTAGAAAGCTGAAAGGCAGTTGCAATGAATCCCGTGAACAAAATAAAATTAATAGATTGGATGAAAGAATCATGTGGGTAGAATATATTGTTTAAAATATTTACATATGTTCATACTTGTTCCAAATACATAGTAGAATAGCTGCTAAGGATTTCAACGTTCGCTCTTATGCACTGGCCTGTCTCTTTGAAGAGGCGATAGTGAATATAGATCCAACGCGACATGTGATCATTGCCTGGTAGCTGCAGAAGATCCATAGCGCTCTATGTGCCCCAGCGACTGAGATGGCTTTGTGGGCGGTGGAGGATCTATGACTTGACTCGATTGAAGCTCATCAGGCAAGTAGTACCGATGTGTATAAGGGTCGAACATCCCTAGCATGTTCGATACCCAATCATCATTACTTCTCTATTGTGCCATCCACTTAGCCTCTTCCCATTGCGAAGCATATATGTCGTGCTCTCCCTGCTCAAAAGGCGGCTAGTCTGAGGGCTGCCCCCGGTTTGCCTGTCCACTATGCTTTGTTGGGTGTTAAGGCATCCTGATGAGGACATCCCTAATAACGCATCATCTACCTCTACATTACATGATAAGTGCAAAGCATATAAAGGTCCATTGACTCGAGGTCGAGCTAAACAATTACAACAACAGATGAATTTGTTCCTCATTGAATTTAATCTTGATGAAAATAGTATGCTACCTAATAGTGCTATTTTGCTTGTTCTCATATTTAGTCAAGAAGAGGAACCAGGAGCGCACCTAGGACGTCTTGTGCACATAAGGGAGCAGCAAAGTTGATCTCTAAAGTTCACTATCGCTTAAAATGTGATCGAAATCGTCAACTGTCAGTGTGGTCAAAATTAACCAAAGTCAGTGGAGTGGTCGTGATCGAGTCCAATACAATCAGGTGGTCGAATCCAGTACAACCACGAGGGAACGATCAGTCTGTTTTGGTCATTGAATCTGACCGAGACCAATACAAAGTTGCGTCCAGTTCGGTGTCCCGCTGGGTTTTTTTTGTATCTTTTGTTTTAGCAACCGAACTAAATATGTTAAGTTTTATTTTTTTTAGTATATTTTACTTTTTTAGAGGAGACCAAATCCAAGTGGTATTCGATCTCAAGTATTAGTCAGTCACTTCCTGGCCCAATATAAGTAAGGTGCCACGCACCAGAAAAACAACCACTAATTAAATACGCAAATATTTTCAGAGAAGTTTTTGCTCTTGTTCTAGAGTTTGTGCTCATAAGCCTCCACCTGAAATTGAGAGTTATTCTCTTCACTATTGTTCTTGTAATTTCTTCGTTGATTGCAGAAACTGTGCATCTACTTTTGCGTAGTTAAGTAGAGAACGATCGAAGTGTGTGGTTGGACAAATTTTTTTGTTGCAGGTTGTTGTATTGATAGTGGTTGGTGCCATCAGTTTGTCAGGTTACATGAATCAATGAGTTATCAACGATCTTACATCGTGAAGATCAGGCACCCCGTATCACATCCAAGGAGATTTCTATTACTAGGTCATTTGCTCCAATTGACTTTGGTCTAAAGTCTCATCTACTGCTGGCTGCTTTGTGAAATCCCAACTTGCATCCTCCTGGGCTCTTCTGATGTTGTCCTCGTCATTGGAGTAATCAGAATCATTTCCACTCGGAGTAGAATGTTTGGCTAACCCTTCTATCTGCGGAGCTCCTTGTCAATGAGTATACATCGATGATGATTGTGGAAGACGAGCTGGGGCACTAGACATCCTCGGTATGTCACTCCCCCACGCAGATGATATGTTGTGCAAAACAAGCTGTGCACTGGAGGTACTGGGCATGCGGAGGATATGCTCTATATATCGAGCACCAGTCATGCTAGGCTGAGTAGATATTGAGCTAGGTGGGCGGCCCCCTCTCCTGTATGGGACAAATGTATCAGTTCTTCAGCCGCAGCTCAAGTCAGTAATGAGACGTCAAGCACAAACATTGACTGCATGTATGGCGCCTGTGAACTCTATACGATACCAATGACTTTCGCGTGCAATGCCAGCCAATATGGACCTAGTCTACCTTTTGATGGCAGTCGCAATGTCATATTGCACATGAATTAGTGTGTGTTAGTAGAAAGAGTATAGGATATAACAAAAGGAGAAATATCATATGACCATACTGAACAGTGGATCCACCCCAACCAGTTTGGATAAAACGCTAACCGCGCACTAGCTTCATGTGGTATATGCATGGACATAGCCTCAAGCGCATGAGCAAGTCGTGTGCAGGTACATGGCACGTACCAGTCGAGATATGCCTGGTACGATGTGGGATCATACGGTCGATGCTTAGCGACAACATCGGTCCGTGCATGATCTATCCACTCTTACACACGTTTAGTATTCTTATCTAACCAATTGTTGGATTGTTTCCCTTTCCTTGTTTTCCTGCACAATTAATGTGATGTACATCATGTTGGAAAATAAAACTACAATACATAATTGAAATATGATAAACGTATCAACGTACTTGTGGACCTCCCTCGGAAAATGCCTCTATCGATCTCTATTCGAAGGTGGGATCTCCTTGTAGTATCAAGGATGCCAACTAAAGGGCAGTAAATAGGAGAATTTAAAAACTTTTTGACTAAAACAATTTTGGCAAGATATGAAGGAAAACTAAGTTTTCACAGAAGAGTCTAAAACAATCTAGGATCAAGTTGCTTTCAAAAAGACAGAAGATGAAATACAATATGCAACTAAGAGTAAGCGAAAGCAAATATGTCAAGGAAAATGTAAAGAGTGCAAGAGAGAAATCAAATGATACAACAATTTTTTTTACCGAGATCTCGGAGACTCGCCCGGTCTCCCCTACTCCTCGTTGAAGCGCTCACGCATGAAGGATATCTCCACTTGGGTTGCTACTTCTCTACTCCGGATAGGTGAACACCAATGCCTTGCACAAGTATTTGTCAGCCTCTTTGACAAACTCCAATGGAGAGATCGCCACTCTTCTCCAATGACCGTCTTGGCGGTGGCGATCGCCAAGAGTAATAAGTTGTACACCTTCACTTCAATAAATCAAGTGCTAGAAGCACAAATGATGCAAATGAATTCCCACACTTTAGCACTAGTTTGGACAATGATGTGTGATGTGCACTAAGCACTCTTAGCCTCTCACAAATGCGCTAAGTCAAGCAATTTGGCTAATTCTTTTGTGAATATCACTTGTATGCTCAAAGACAATAATATTGCTAGGGATATGAAATGAGAAGCCAAAGATCCTCTCTCAACCAGCAAGAAGAGTATATATAACCCCACACACAAATCTAGCCGTTAGAAACACGCAGGAGAAAAAATGAACCATGCGGACAGTCCGCATGAGATGCGGACTGTCAGCATCTACTTCTTTGTTTCTAACGGCTAGTATATCCACGCGCGAAGAGCCGTTGCGGGGAATCAATTTTACACGCGGACACTCTGTGTCCCATGCGAACAGTCCCCATGGATCTGTGTAGCTGACAATAAAACAAGCATCACTTTTGATCTAGAGATTTGATTGAGGTGCTTTTTTTGCTTGTTGGAAAGATAACTCAAGGGGCTACAATTTTGTTAACAGAAGTAAGACCTAGATCAGCCTAGATGTTTCTATAAAATTCAAAAACATTCCTGCTGCCAAAATATCTGACACAAATGTCTACGTCCACGCTAACATGCATGCAGACTGTCTGCATAGTACAAAGATTTTCAGCCTGAAAATTTTTGAGCTACTACACAAATGTCCGCATCCACACAGACATGCATGTGGACTGTCCGCATGCACTAATATTTTCAGTCCGAAAAAGTTTGAGCTACTAGACAAATGTCCTCATTCAAGTGGACGCTTATGCAGACTGTCTTTGTACAGATATGGCCACGACCAGGTCTAGTACTGATACGACCACGACCAGTTTGTGGACTAGATAGGACCACGACCATGTCTAGTACTGATACAATCACGACCAGTTTCAATACTCATACAACCAGTTTTGTACAAATATGATCACGACCAAGTCTAGTACTGATATGACCAGTTTTGAACTGATATGACCACAACCAGTTTCAATACTCATACGACCAGTTTGCGTACTAGATACAACCACAACCAGGTCTAGTATTGATACGATCAGTTTTGAACTGATACAACTATGACCAGTTTCAATACGTATAAGACCAATTTTGTACATATACAATCACGGCCAAGTCTAGTTTTCAGATATTAGCTCCAATTCAAATAATCTAGACTTCTTTTCTAACAATGTAAGAGGTGAATGAATACTAGTGCAATATGATATGAATGCATGTGAGCTTCCATACTATGTCGACTCAAACTACTAATTTCCGACCCCTCTTAATAGAACGATCAAACTAGTAAAAAAGTCCTATCAACTCGGTCAATCTCCAAACACCGAGACCGACAAAATTCTAAGAAAATGATTATTAATCTTTTATTTTACCTTTGGTGAAACTTGACCTCGCTCAAGATGGCTCAGATCAACATCATTCTCTATACGCCCTTGCTTGCTTTCATCTCGCAATCCATTTTAAGACTACAACATATATAGTCATTAAACCACATTAATCTCATAGTTAGGTTGTCATTAATCACCAACATAATTACTCCCAAAGGAGTTGACTCAATACTCCTGATGTAACTCGAACTGACGCATCAATTTCTTCGAGTAGTATGACTCTACCATATGCGAGAAACAAGATAGCGGCATGTCATCCAACAATCGTGCCCTGCTATGCATTGCACGAAAATGATGTGTAGTGCAATATCTTGTATGAATTCCAGTGTCCACGATCTGCATATAACTCGTAAGTCCAAGAGGAAATCGAACTCTCCCTAGTACGACACGTAGCACCGGTGAACCTGTAATGCAGACCACCTTGGTTGATCTCTTAGCCAGTGTGTGTCCATGGTATATCAGTCAACCCAATCATGAAAGTGAACATGCATTGCATATGGATGGATCGGCCAATCCAAACATGACCAACCGACAGGAAAGTGCTCCCAATAACATGGTTAGAGCAGTATGGGGCATGCGAATAGTAATGACCCCGGCGCGGTCCTAACACATTCTTAGAAAAGTCCATATATGTCATACATAAAACTATCATAGCCCAATTGTACTGTGGTTTATCCCCGAGTTGAGCATCGACTACCTATGGAATAAATCATGTGTATGCTATATCACTGTGTTTAGAAGGGAACAAAATATACTACATCATTACCAGTAAGCATACGAATAGATGATGTTGTACAACATCATCTGCAACATCAGGTGGGCACTTGCGGTACTGCATCAAAAATCTGTGAGGCACACCACGCTTCGATATAGGGATCTCACCGGCTTGTTGCCCAATGTTGAATCTCATGTGCATTTGTGTGCACTAGTCTACAAGAGCCGATGGAGGAACGATGGGTCATCTCGTGGCAGGTAGACCAAGGAGAATGCTCACATCCTCCAATATAACTGTTATTGATCAGCTCTAATTGGCGTGCGGTTGAGTAATACCGCAAGAAAACGGTTGAATATTGAGCACTTGAGGGTCGAATTCCACGAGGAACAAGCGTATTCCTCTTTTAGGTTGACAGATTACGTGAGGGGGTGTTTATCTACTACTAAAGTTATCAATCTAGGATTTAAAGTAGTAAAAGAGAAAGTATGAAAATTAGGGTTTTAGAATGAATAAGAAAACCTAGGGTTTCAAAAATTCCATAACCATCAGGCGTAATTCTATCTAAGGTCTGATAATTGCAAATTAGTTTCAAGTGTTTTTCAAAACAGATTAAGTTGTCGGTACGGTCACTGGTATAACGGTCAAAAGATCGCTTCCATGGTTAAGTCTGGCGAGAGCCTCTCTCTTGTTCAAGGTCTTGTGTCAAGGCTCAAAAGGACTCCATAACTCCCCTAAATTCTTTCTTTAGCTCAACTGTTACGTTTATTATCAAGGCGAGAATTTAGGATTTACAAGAAGAAAATATAAGAAACTAACTGCAAAACATGAAATCGAGACCGACGAAGAATTACGCCTTCCGGATTAGGTCATCCATAACTCTAGAAGTTATTACTCACACAAAGCCATAAAAATATAGAAATAATAATAAATAAATAAAAACTTACTTGATTGCATCAAAGAATTAGGTTTGCCGTTGTTGCTGGCTTACAAACCCAAAAACTAGAATAAAATAGAGAAGGGAACTTTTCTGACCTAACTTCTAAAATATGAAATAAAACTAAATAAAGCCTAAAAATAGCATCTAAAAAGCATGTCTAATTGACGAGGATTGACACACGAGTCAGTTCAAATAAATGCACGACTGGTTCAAGATAGATTCGAGCCAGACACGTGCCTGGCGGTGCAAACTCAAGTCATTCTGAGAAGTACCAGCCCGAGGTCGCAGTCTCTACGCGATCAGACCGCAGCTAGTGCGCGGTCAGGAGTTCGTGTGTCATGCGCGGACAGAAGGCTGAAGATGTTGCGCGGTCAGCCAACATCACGCGGTCAGAGCACTTTCGACCAGAGAATGTGGGAATAATCTGTCCCTGTAACAGGAATATCCCAAGTATCCCGAAGATTTTTCCACGTAGAGGAACAACCGTCAGGAGGTTAATACGTGCAGTTATCCACGAATAACACATGTTAAACCTGCGTGGAGGTTAAGAGCGGTTCTCTAAACCGCATCTAAGCAATCGTTTGATACCGTTACAACTTGGCGCCCTTTCGACCAGTATAAAAGGGCAGCATGGTGCATCAAACAGAGGATCGAAGGATCACGAGATACAACACATCTCACCCAAAGAATCAAAAAATCAAGACAATAGCCTAGATTAGATAGCTTCCATAAGCCTTCCAGGTTTCATTTTGTACAATCATATAGGGAAAATCTTCACCTGTGAAGGTCTTTTCCCGTCACTTTGTAACTCTTTACTACACATAGTGAAATCCCAACAGGACGTAGGGCTATTACTCCCACCATCGAAGGCCCGAACCTATATAAACTTCTCTGTGCTCCAGTTCTCCATAATTCTACATATCTTCCCGGAGGGTCACCCTAAAAGGTCTCACTACTTACAAATTTTGCATAAGTTCGACTAAGGACCCCGAGTCCGAATCGTCGAGAGGAAAAATTACGCCTTCCGGATTAGGTCATCCATAACTCTAGAAGTTAATTACTCACACAAAGCCATAAAAATATAGAAATAATAATAAATAAATAAAAACTTACTTGATTGCATCAAAGAATTAGGTTTGCCGTTGTTGCTGGCTTACAAACGCAAAAACTAGAATAAAATAGAGAAGGGGACTTTTCTGAACCTAACTTCTAAAATATGAAATAAAACTAAATAAAGCCTAAAAATAGCATCTAAAAAGCATGTCTAATTGAGCCAAAAGTTTTTCTATTTATAATACAATTAGTCAATGTGTTCAAATAAAACTCTCAATGTGTAGGCGACGGAATCCGACTTCAAACGGGGCGTGAAACAAATAAAACGGACTCAAAATAACCCTGGTACAGCTAGCACCAGGCCCTGGCACTGGCTGTACCATAGGTTGTGCTGAGCTCGGCCAAGGGTCCCCTAGGCCCTTTTTTGTTCGGTTTTCATATTTTAGTTAAAACTTGCCCAAACGAACTCAAAATGCTCCCAAATTTTGTATGAATGATCTCTGAAACATAACAAATACAACCGTGAAAGCCATCAATCTACCAAAGCAGTAATCAACGACTTATCTAGCATTAGATTATGACCAGTTTGTAGCATACGAGCAAAAAGTAATAAACTTGTATCCTTAAGGATAGGGATGTATCATGGATGAAAAGGCCAGTACTCCATGGGACCCTTCACTATAAGTGGCTCAAGGTCTTGTCCCTATGATAGCAGACATCTACGATGCATATAATCATATCTACCAATAATCAGCTCTAGAAGTTGTATATTCTCTTCGGCCATATCTGCACAAACTCAAAACCATTAGTGAAGAAAAAACATGAAATAATAACATCAAGTATGCCATTAAAAAATACCATCAATAAAGATCTTCAATATGGACATTACATAACATCTTCTATAATGATTGATAACAACAAATTCTTACCATTATCATTTTGCTTAAAAATTTAGTTTAATCACCTCAAATTGTGTTAGATTATGTTTAGATTTCATTTGATTTAGTTTAATTACTCTTGAATTATCCTAATCCCTTGTTTTGAAGGTTCAGAGACAAAAATCATATGAAACGATGAAGAAACTGAAGAATCTTGAAGGATACCACTTATTATATAGTTTATAACTAGTATTGCATGTAGGATATGGCTTTGGACCTCAGAATAGAAGCAACACAAGTTGACATAGACACATATGGGTTGACATACGGGCTGGCAACTCGTATGTCTAACTTGTATGCACATCTGGATTACAGATAATGCCAAGCAGTTTGCAATCATGAATATTTCGGATTCGTTTGACCTTTCGTACAAACAGAAAAACTATTCTAGAATTCTCTGGACTCCTCCGGGCTATAAAAGAACATGGGGAGGGGTTGATCAAGGTATCCAAGATTTCATCTTCCATCGTGCTTCGCCTGGACAAGCCATCATCCAATTTTATTTTCCACAATATTTTTCTTAGTTTGATTCCTTTTGTAATCGAAATGTTCAAGGCAGTGACTAAGTCCGCTGGATAGATGTCGAGGTAAAACCCTAATGGCCTTCAGATGTAGGGAATTCAATTATGAATAAAGTTATGAGATGATTTCGTTTCTTTCACCTATTTGTCTTCTTTCTATTGGTGTTTTATTGGATTGATCCTCTTAATGCTAGTTTATACTTAGGTGGTGCCCATATAAATCTAGTCCGCAATTAATTCTCTCAAGTAGCTGTTTCGCTAAGAAGATCTCTCTTCTGGGAAATTAGCCCCTTTTTCATGTTGCGAGCGTGTCAGTATACATAAGTATACAAATAAAAAGGTAGAGAATGCAGAATATTAGGAAACACTATACTTTATTAATTCTGAAAATAATTACAAGTTATAAGTCCATTTGGAATTTACAATCTCTCATTGCATCAAAGGAAAGTACATCTTGGCTTCAGATGATTGCATGCTTCATGGTTCCTCAGGTCTTTTGAAAAGCTCCTGGTTAATTACATTTGTAGAATAAGTCCACAAAAAACCTCTGATTAAGCTGTTCTGATGGTCGTTGTCTTCAAGCTTCGAAATAATTTTCCCCTTGATAAATGTATTCAATGTGTATGCCCATGTATACAAATATGCAAATCCATAGCCTTGTCAATCTATAGTGCTATCACAAAATGTGGCCTTCGCCTCGTCGGTGCCCAATCAAGGGGTTGTTCGGTCTCATCGGTTGTGAATAAATTAATGCCTTCACCTCATCAGTATCCGGCATGAATGGTGTCAGACTTCATCAATCACGGACAAAAAAAGCATGTCACCTTCGCCTCATCAGTACCCAGCGACATGAAAAAGTGGATGGAATGACTTGTGATAACATCTTCGACTTCCTTAGCTTCAGAAAAAACACATTGCATGGTAGGCAGCCCATTAGAATATCCATCAAGGACTTAGTAATATCTTAACTTGATTTCTCATCTTCACACATGATTGGACATTAGCTCTCCTTTGACTAACTAGATGAGAGCTTTTCTGTCCTCTGATGGGTTTAAAACTTGGAGAAATAGTTTCTGTACAGATCTTCATTGTCCGTCAAAATTTGAGATCAATCGGACCGTCGGATCAGAAACTATTTCCATTGCATTGCTCGTACGTCAAGCTGGAATTCAGCGAGACAGAGTTATTTGAAATGGTCTTGATGATCTTATTGCCCTTTGATCATCTTGAAACTTAAAAGAATAGTTTCCGGACATATCTTCAATTTTTCATCAAAATTTAAGATCAATCGGACCATCAGATTAGAAACTATCTTCATTGCATTGCTCGTACATCAAGCTGAAATTCAGCGAGACAGAGCTGTTTGCAATGGTCTGGATGATCTTCTTTTCTTCTGATCATCTTGAAACTTGGAGGAGTCGTTTCTGGATAGATCTTCAATAGGTCGTCAAAATTTGAGAATAATTAGACCATCGGATTAGAAATTAATCTTCATTGCATTGCTCGTACGTCAAGTTAAAACTCAGTGAGACCAATCTGTTTGCAATGGTCTTTATGATCTTCTTGCCCTCTGATCGAGGTGAAACTTGGAGGAATAGCTTCTGGATAGATCCTCAACTTTTTATCAAAATTTGAGATCAATCAGACCGTCGGATTAGAAACTATCGTCATTGCATTGCTCGTACGTCAAGTTGGAATTCAGCGAGACAAAACTGTTTGCAATGGTCTTGATGCTCTTCTGGCCCTCTGATCGAATTGCGAATTGGACCAAACCCAGAAGGAATGATCGAATTGGCAAATAAGATCTGGTCGTGGTCTAAATTGGAGCCCCTGATCGAATTGCGAATTGGACCAAATCTAGAAGGAATGATTGAATTGGTAAATAAGATCTAGTCATGGTCAAAATTGGACCCTCTGATCGAATTGCGAATTGGAACAAACCCAAAAGGAATGATCGAATTGGCAAATAAGATCTGGTCATGGTTGAAATTGGACCCTCTGATCGAATTGTGAATTGGACCAAACCCATAAGGAATGATCGAATTAGCAAATAAGATCTGGTCATGGTTGGGACGCTCTGATCGAATTGTTAATTAATTGGACCAAACTCAGAAGGAATGATCGAATTGGCAAATAAGATCTAGTCGTGGTCAAAATTGGACCCTCTTAGACTTGCAAAAATAGAAATCCATTGGGGCTCTCTCGAGATAGGGGCTCCTTTTTGCTCCATATTTTTCTCCTCCTTTATGAATGGACTGGCACAGGCACCAACGAGCTGATATGCAATGCATGATAATGCATGCTTATGATGGATTAGCACTCACCCATAGTAACCTTCATGAACTATTTGAGTGGATCTACAGAGGGGAAAAAGGGATCTCTGGTCGAACAGAGAAGCTCTTTCTTGATCTTCGTCTTCTCATGGTGCCAGTCTTTTGTCAGCCTTTGCTCACCTCCCATTCTCTTAAAAAAAGGTTAGCACTCCCTCTCTATTTATAGAGCCTCTGGGTTGGTTGCAACCATCCAACAATTAGAGATTTTGTGGGGATTTGAATTTGAATATGAGATAAATACTGTTATTTAAATAATTAAAAGATAATATCAACACTTATCATTATCTTGTTTGAACTAAAGCTGAATGTCGGTGCAACCAGGACTTGACCCGGGTCAAATTTGACCATATTCGAGCCTGATTCGACCAGTTCAAGTCCAGGTCTAATTCGACCACTTTCGACCAGTTCGATTCCGAGTCACCTTCGACTAGTCCTATTCACCTTCGAGTCACAACATTGAACAAGATTCTCATGAGATCATCGACCAACATTTTGCTACAAGGCTTCTATTGTTGAAGTACTCCACAGTATAGAACCATGTCCTATCCACTATCGCAGTTTGGTAAGTACCGCACCCCCTTCAATACATAATCACATACTTTTGATAAAAATAGTTATTATTATCACATACCTTGCCTCATCCTCATCATGCAGCAAACACCACTTCTCTATATTTTTATCACTAATCCACTGTGAGAATTTATTGACATTCATATCATTGCTTGTCTCGGTGCCTCTGTTCAATGAGTATTGTACTGCCAACAACTCAAGTTTTTCAAAAACAGCCTCAAACTTACTGCATGGGTTCTACAAGCAGAGTCTCTTAAAAATGTCCATAATCTGTTTGTTGCGAAATTGGGTGAACAAGTTTGCGGCAATGTGTCGCATGCACCAATGGTTACACACTTCCTCCCACTTGTAAGGTGGATCAGGGGCACCCCACATGACCTCAATAACCGTGAGCAGCCCTTTGTGTCAGTCTGAAATGATGCAAATCTTCTCTCGACCCTTGACCACTGCCCATTTTATGTTAACTACGAACCACAACCAACTTTCTGTAATTTCAACTTCTATAATTGCATATGCCAACGGAAGAAAATGGTCGTTACCATCTACAATAACTGTAATGAGAAGTCTCCCTTTGTATCTCCCAATTAAGAACGTCGCATCTACACATATCACCTAACAACAAAACGTAAATGCCTCTATACACTGAGGATACAATCAAAACACACAATGCAACACTCTTGTGTTTTCTATAGTACTGCCGTTTGGACCTACAGCTGACTGATCGAAGACATCCATAAACATTCCTGTATTCATCACTGTGATGTTGTGAAGCAACCTCATCACAATGTTGTACGCATCCTTGAATGTCCTAAACATGTATTGCCTTCTTTTTTGCTTTCCATGCCTTGGTGTCACTAATAGTGTATCCACATCTATCAACTACTTTATTCATAATTTCTCCTGGCATTCTCGATATGTTCTCCTGTATTGACAGCTGGATGATGCTGCTTATATATGCGGATGTCATGTTTCAATACCTATCCAATGCCTCCCCAAGCATGCATGTGTGAGTAGTAACTCTATTCACCACAAAACTAATATCATCCTTCAGCTGTGTGGCACGAACCTTTCATGGGTAGCTTAGTGTCACACAGGCTGCCACATATAAATTAGGGTAGACTTCACCACCTTGTACTGTTGGTTCAGCACAAGAGACCATCTAGCCATGGCATTTTTCAAATCTTGTTTGCTGCAAAAATCTTGCTCTAATTGGATGCTATCTTGATCAAAATACTATCTTGAATTTTGGTTTGTTGGAAGCATAGTAGAACCAAATTCAGATTGATCCAAGTTGCTCTCCATGGGGCCAGAATTATCTTCGTTAGAGTCATCATACACTTTTGAGTCTATTGAATCATCTTCGTTAGACACGCCTAGAAGGCCTGCCTTCCAATAACTCGCAGACATTCACATGAGTGTAGGAGAAAACATTTAACCATTCGCTAGTCCTAAATCTTAGTAGACCCAATACATCTTTCATTCTACCCTTGAGACGTTGTCAGGGCCACCTTTAAGGTGACACTCCGCCAATTGTGTGTCATTGAACTGGACATATAGTGCAAACTGGCCGCCAAGTTCATCTTTGAGGTCCTTCACTCTGCGAACGAAAGAGCCCCACAAGTTGTTCTCTTTCGCTTCGTGCAACACTTAGTATGGCCTGTTTTCAGTTCTGCCTGACAATTAGCCCCTCAACTCGAACCATTTCGTCTTGTAGGCTCTTCTCAAAGCAGTTTAGGTTCCATAACTTTAGTCCATCAATGATGTGCTGTGTGAGTTCGGATCGACTATCACAAACTTGCAATGACTCATATCTACACTACATGGTTCATCGCAAATCAAGTCGTCATTGTAAAATATACACAAATTTTCTAATTGCTCCGTTCCCTAAAGACATTTTATCCCATTCAATATAACATAAGCATATACATATATTTCAATTTAATAGAGTATTTCAAATATTCGATTATATGATTATTTTAGTTTACTTATGTTTGTATGCTTCTTTGCTTAAGTTCTTTACTTATTTTTATTCTTTTTTAAAAAATAAAACAAAATAAAACGTAAGGTCGTTAAGCAAATAAATAAACTTTCAAAAATAAAACTACAATGTTTAACTTTCTAATTTAACCTAAACACAAAAAGTGTTGATGCACATAAATAAAACCTATGGTCATTAAGAAAATCATGTATATCATTAATTAACTAAATGCATTATTAATGGCAAATAAATTATATAAACTAAATGGTTCAACTCCAAGATTAACTTGACCCTAAAAACTATAAATGCAAATTAACTTTCTAACCTAACTAATCTAACATAAATTAAACCTACAATCATTAAGTACATAAATAAATTTCCATAGATAAAATTAAAAGCTTCTAACTTAGCTTAACCTCAACAAATGTTGATGCACACAAACTTCTTAACCTAAACTAAGCTAGCATAAATAAAATCTACTGCGTTGAGCAAATAAATAAATTTTCAAAAATAAAACTTTATGGTTTAACTTTCTAATTTAACCTAACCACAAAACATGTTGATGCACATAAATAAAACCTATGGTCATTAAGAAAATCATGTATATCATTAATTAAATAAATGCATTATTAATGGCAAATAAATTATATAAACTAAATGGTTCAACTCCAAGATTAACTTAACCCTAAAAACTATAAATGCAAATTAACTTTCTAACCTAACTAATCTAACATAAATTAAACCTACAATCATTAAGTACATAAATAAATTTCCATAGATAAAATTAAAAGCTTCTAACTTAGCTTAACCTCAACAAATGTTGATGCACACAAACTTCTTAACCTAAACTAAGCGAGCATAAATAAAATCTACTGCGTTGAGCAAATAAATAAATTTTCAAAAATAAAACTTTATGGTTTAACTTTCTAATTTAACCTAACCACAAAAAATGTTGATGCACATAAATAAAATATACAATCATTAAGCAAATCATCTACACCATTAGTTAGCTAAATGCACTATTAATCACAAATAAATTATAGAGACTAATCGGTTCAACTATCTAAATTAATCTAACTCTAAAAAATATACATCAAAATTAACCTTCTAACCTAACTAACCTAACATAAATTAAACCTATGGTCATTAAGGAAATAAATAAATTTTCATAAATAAAACTAAAACTTTCTAACTTGGTCATGGACATAAACTTCATAACCTTAACTAAACTAGCATAAATAAAATCTACATGTAATTAAACAAATATATAAATTTTCAAAAAAAAACTATGCATTTAACTTTCTAACGTAACCTAACCACAAAAAATATTGATGCACATAAATAAAATCTATAGTCATTGAGCAAATCATTTATGTCATTAGTTAGTTAAATGCATTATTCTTCACAAATAAATTATATAAACTAAACGGTTCAACTTTTTAAATTAACCTAACCCTAAAAAATTCACATGCAAATTAACTTTCTTATCTAATTTGCCGAGCACATCAGAAAAGGAAGAAGAGAAGAAATGGAACAACCAAGTGGAACAACCAAGTTAATAGCAGCTTGTCAAGTGTTGGTGAAGACATGACTAGCGATTTGTCAAATTTTCAATAATTGACAAGTTGTTGTCATCCAATTTTCATGCGACAAGTTGTTTGTTAAGTCTCTGAAACACAACAAACTGACATAACAGATCATTTTAGAAAAAAAAATTGTAAATGTGGGTCAGTTTTGTATTTTTTTAATATAGATTATTTTCAAAAAAATTTGTGATTATCGAGGTTCAAGAAATACAACAACCTAAGCACATACAATAAAAAGGAAAAAAAAAGTGATGTCGGGAAAAAACGGCTGAAAAAACTTGGGAAAATACAAGAAAAAAAAAGAACAATAAATGAAATTCGCCGAAGAAAATCACTGAAGGTCATAGGTGGTAACCACCTAATTTCTCACCCACCAAGAAGGGCCGGTAGTTTTGCGTAAATAGTTTCTAGAACCCTACACAATACTCCTAAAAAATCAAGCATTTACCCACCAATTTTCCATTTTCTCCTGCTTAAAGAATTTTTTTATAAATAACCCATGTAGAAAAGAAAATTATAAAACCAGGTCACACTTATTATTTTTTACATTTTTAACTTGTCACATGTACATATCAAACTTAAAACTGCAAGAAACCACTTGTCGAACCGTGGGCACTCAACAAGCAATTCTAGAGTCTCCCTATTTTGACAAGTTGAGTCACACATCAACAACAAATTAGCAACATATATTTAGTTTTATATATTACAATTTTGATTTTTCTGACAACGATATCTTTTGATATATAACTCAGATTGACGATCCTATCTTGTTATTTTTTTATATATTAAAGCGATCATATCTAGTTATTTTTTAGATATATAAGTCTGATTGATCATCGATTTATGTCGATTTGATCACTTTGGCCTCATTATTCTACTGATTCAAACGGATAGTCAATATGAGTTAGATCAAAAGATATCGGTCTTATAAGAATAAAAAATTTCAATATAATTTCATCGGAAAGTTTGATTCAATTTTTTTTATTTTTTAGGATAGATATTTTTTTATCAAATGTTGAGGCCAAAACGATCATATCAACGTAAACTGATCGTCAATTAGAGTTATATATTTCAAGATATCATAAGATATAATATCTTGTGATATATAATTTCGGTTGATGATCTATTTATATCAATCTGATTGTTTTGGCCTCGCGATTCCACTGGTTTAAACGGATCGTTAATCCGAGTTATAGATCAAAAATTATCAATACCGAAAGAATCAAAATTTTATTATGTAAAATTAAATTTATTGTTGCTAATTTCGTATTGACAAGCAGAGAAACGGCTTCAAAACTCTACATGCACATGTTTCAGGTCAAAAACATTAAAATATGGATTATTTTTGTAATTTTTTCTAATTATTTATAAAAGAAAAATTCCCCACTTAACTACTCCTTCCGTTTCACATAAACTAACTTACCTTTTTTAGATTTTTTATAATCCACTTACAATCATAATACATTATTTAATACACACTTTACTACTTGGACCTGCTTTGACCTGCTTTGACCACTTATTAGTATAATTTTCTACTCCTTCCGTTTCACACTCATACACTCATCCAAACTTCATTTAATAATAATATTATAATCAATTATAGTTTTTTTCTCTTATCTTATGTCACTTTAATTTTCATGTAAACAAGAAAAATAGACTAATATTACGAAAATATGGATACTTGCACTAAGAAATGTGTGTCAACTTAGCAGTTAAGGTGCGCTTGTTATACTAGAGATCACAATTCAATTATCATGTGTAAGTTTCAGTTATCTAGTTCAAAATTTAAGAAAATTGATGAATTTAAAAGGTGATGCATTCGTGTAGAAGAATTACAAACATAAGGTCGTTTAATCAAAATACCCTGATTAAATAAATTGTAGTGTTATCGATGAAATATACATTAGGCTAACGATGAAGGGGACAATCGTCCATACGTCCAAAACAATTGACCGAGTAGCTTGAACCATAGAATTGTAAAATCAATAAGATGCAGCAACAGGGTATACTAATTTCTCAGCTGTGTTTACCAGTATGCCTTGTTGCCTCCTACAATTCAGGAAGAAGCATGCCAAGTCGTCAACTGAAATTGTAGAGCTCCTTTTGCTGTTTACGAGCAAACAGCAGTGAAATAAAATACAAATGCTCGGACATCATAAGTAATAAGCACACTGAAACAGCCAGAAAATTAGGAAGTGAATTGAATCAATGAGGTTTATCCTAAAAATGTGTTTATACATTTAGAAAACTGCTTCCAGGGATTACAACCTGAATATAGACAGTATTTGAGGGGGAAAAAATGTGGACCTATACACTCATTTTACAACTAAACTAGATCGAAAAACACACATTGCCTTCGGAAGTAACAAAAAATTACTGACATCCGGTTGGCAATGTAAAAGTAAAATCCGTATCGCATATCTAAATGTCATCATCATCAACTAAAGTATTGTCCCAATCAGTGGTTCTTAAAGGAATAAACTTTGACCGGTCAGTTATGGTTCCTCTAAAGCCGGTTGTCCTTGAAGAAACCATGGGCATTACAAGCACTGAAGAAGCACTGATCGACTCCACCCCGAGGCCAAGTGACATAGAGCAAGCAGCCTAAAAACAAGATCGCATGAGAAAAACTCACAGAAAACCAATAACAAAGCAATAAGAATATCTGGTCCAGCAAAAAGAAAGCACCTTTGCCTTCAACAATATAGATTTTGCTTTGGCTTTTACTGCAGTTACAAAGGATTTCATATCATCTACTTCTGTCTCTTCCATCTGCATCTTTCTGAGCCTACAATGTCCAAGTTTATAACTAACATACAATCAATAAATTGGTGAAAGAAAGTACTTTTATGAAAAGGTAAACAGTCATTCACAACAAAGTGCAATGGATCATGACTTAAAGCTTGAAATGGAATATGTTAGTGGAAAGAATAGGCAGCCAAAAAGGGCTTGGAAGCACCTGTTCACATCAATTGGGAGGACTTGACTAGCAGTAGAACCATCCTTGGTGTTAGCTGCTGAAGATTTCTTAAAGTCAAATCTCGAATATGT
The DNA here is from genome assembly GCA_019359835.1 of Pharus latifolius. Taxonomy (NCBI): domain Eukaryota; kingdom Viridiplantae; phylum Streptophyta; class Magnoliopsida; order Poales; family Poaceae; genus Pharus; species Pharus latifolius. Next base: position 66,589,751 of record CM033320.1, on the reverse strand, counting down.
TTGTGTACAAGCACAGGAAAATGGATATTTTTGCCAACCTTTACTGTCGTCAGGTGCTAGCAAGGAGATGCCTATAAAGACAAAAGTCATGCCCAATAGGAACATAATTATCCTAAGTGTATTGAACACCTGGCAAGGCAAACCAAAGCCCTCAGTTTCTGCATGAGCAACATAAGATCTGCATGCTTACATTCACAAATAGAAACTCACTTGATATTCTTGAAAGTATACAAATCCTGTGCAAATAGAGAAGAATGTCCATGCAATCTGTAACATTGGAACAATCAATATTGCATCGAATAGAGACAGCCCTTCATTCAATCTTGCCATCTGAGACATAGAGGAGTTTAATCAGACAAGAACATATGAAAGCACAAGAGTCTTGGAAACATTGCATTAGGTTAATGCCTGCTATTGCTTCATTACCCAAAATCCTGCTGTACAAAAAAAGAACAAAAGCATTGAGTATGTGAACCAGCTATGGAATGGATATCTGCTGCTCATAGTCAGCCTCAGCATGTTAGACCTAGATAACAACCAGAAAAAAAAATAGAAAGAAAAAGAGCAGACGGTAGTTAGATCAAATAAATCAGAAAGAATAAGCATGCCATATCAATATTAATAGAACTTAATCAAATATAATATAACCTACAATGATTTTGCAAACAAGACAGAGCACGATCCAACAGCACCAGACACAATAGCATAAGAAAATGGTAGCAGTGTTCGCCAATGTGTGCCAGATTCTTCGCCACTAATTGAGAGAGTAGCTTCTCCTCTCCTGCACAAAGTTTTAATTGATATGGAAGAGCACCGTCCAGAATGCATTTATGAAGAAAAAAGGGTATATGAACAAGATCTCACCGATAGAGATAGTGATTGAATGCAACAACAAAGACCAGTGACAGGCAATAGAGAAAAAACACCAAATTGCTGTATTTTGCAATCAACTGCTCTGGTGTGTAAACTGCCAACATGATGCAATATTCAGCAGATTTACTTAAGAACAAAGAAAAAATGAGAAGTTCCAGGCTTGAAGCCCTGTATTATGAGTCTATGACATATGCTAGTCATATCATATATGCCCCACTCACAAGGATGATATTCCAATTAGAGTAAAAATAACATAAGCAAGCAGACTTATATGCATTTTACATCAATTTTACTATAGCGCTATATACAAAAATGATGGATGAAATAATCCATACCAGGTGACTGATGATTGCCGAAGGAAACTAAGAATACGTTGCCAAAAACAATAAATGTTGTGGCTACCATAACTCTGAAAAAATATGGTAAAATCTCATTAATCTCAAGGTTCCATATATGGGTTCTCATCTTTTTCAAATGGTTCCAACAAGTGAAAACTACATACTTCACTGAGATGATCTTGTTCAACACAAAGTATGCAAATGCAATATTTGATACAAACTGGATTGATCCAAGAGCTGCAAGAAGTGACTGCAATAAAATTTCACAATCATTTTCCAAACAACCAATCATAAGAGCAGAAATGGATAGGAAAATATGAATGGATGTCATTTCCAACCATAATAAACCTAGAAACCAGCAGAGGTGGAATAAGTTAGAGGCATCTGCTATTTGTTGATCTGGAAGAACAAACATGAAGCAAGGACTAAACTTAAACTAAATTGCTAAGCAAAAGGGGATTAAACTTATAAGGTGTAAAGTGATTTATTCTTGAGTCATTCTATGGACAATTGTAGATTAACAAATTCTATTCACATTCATATCATCATTCTTCTTCTGTGTTAAACAAAATTTGCTTTGCATTCTTAGTAAAGTGACAATAATCCAACCTGTGCGGCATAAGCAAAGGACATGAAGTTAAGGCAGTTCCCCACAGCAAAGAAGACTATGCCTGAATGTCGTTTTAGCATTTAAAGCTATCAGATTTCTATTGGCCAAAGACATCAGAGTGAGAAAACAAACTCTATTGGACAAACATTTACCTATTCTCCAGGTCTGAAAATGTATAACCGATTTTGGGACAAATTTTCCATTGCCTTGATCATTGCTACTTGTATAAAGCTTTTCTCTCTGTCAAACAAGACATAAAAACATATAGAATCCTCAAAACCGTGTATGACACCATATTTGTTCCAAAGGAAGTTTGACAGTAATGTAGCATAATATGCTCAAATAAGGTAAAACAATTGTAAGAATAGTTTGAGGAAATAATTAACAGCAATAAAATTAACAATCATTGAATTTTATCAGTTACTGTACTGTTTGATTGTTTCATACTAAATGCACAAGTCTTGCAGATAAATCTGCTCAGGTGTGTACATGGCTAGTAAATCATGATAGTATGTTATTCGAGAAAAGGCAACAGTCATATGGTAGAGCTGCATGCCAGCAAGAATAAGTAAATAGGTAAATAGTATAAAGCAACAAAGAGTCCAATTTAGATACATCAAACATTCACCTGATCATGGCCCAATTTCAGAAGGTTGGTCCCAAAGTTTATGGCAACACTCCCCACAATGTTAATCAATGCTCCTACAACCCAGTCCCCCATGAGTCAAAAAGTTTAAGGACCTCCTATGAATATATGGCATACTCCTTCAGCAAGCTCCTTGTATGACACTTCATGACATTTGTGACTCAGATTACTTCGAACACTTGAGCTGTTCACCCAAATAGTTTGACAAAAAGCAAAAAAAACTGTATGAAACTTAAATGTAGCAGCTCACACACAACAACCTGAAAAAAGTACCATGATATATCAGTCACAACTCACAAGTTAGAAGTATCCAAGATGGCTATCATTCAATAGAAGCATCAATTTTTTTTAAAAAAAAAAAAAGAACATCATTTGAAGAGGCACGGAATTAAGATTATTGTGTATTATCAAGATGTTCAACCTTATCCTTCTTTATTCTATTTTTGACTTGCAAGCAAGCCTCTTGGGTGAGCCACATCATCAATAAAATTATAACCATTTGATTAGCCATATACACCGCCCTCTCCTATTAACCACTTCTCATGGCACTTTGAACTGCCGCCTATTTAGTTCCACCGGACGGATTCTCCCATGTGAGTTTTTTTTTAAAAAAAAAAAATCTATTCCCATTTGAGTTTTGCTTCCCTACATTTTTGAGCTGTTTGATTATTTTTCCCTCAATCACAACCTTCCAACCAGCCAACTATTCCTATTTTTTCTCTAAAAAAAACTACTCCTGTTTCCTCTCCCCAATTGCTCCTCACTTGAACCAACATAACTCTATTGCATCCCCTCCCTTCCTCCATGCTTCTATCTGTCAAAGACTCAAAATAAAAACAGACCATCTTACCATAGATTGTACTTTTCATGTCTCTTCAGAAACATCCGATAGATTGTACTTTTCATTCTCTTCTGTATGTTCTGCCCCTAATATTTTATCAGGACCCCACTTTATTTCAAACAAAATCGGATTGTTGATTTTTTTTTTTGTTTTTTGAACTCCCCATTATCCTGCAATTCTTTAGTTAATTTGATGGTTTGTTTCTTCTGTCAATAACCTTTCGTCATGACATCAACACATGGTGCAATCATCGTGTTGCTCTGGATAACTTTCTAATTCTCTTATGATTGCCAAATTCTTTCAAGATACCTTTCTAATTGCTCTTGATATTTATCTTATGACATGAAATGACATGAACAGATTACAGGAAGAGGAATTAGTATTTGCTTACTGACTTGATTGTGTTTTTTTTTCTAATTATTCATTATAGAAAAGAATGTTTTCCTACTCTTATAATCCAAAAAAAAATTGTTATGCTTATATTATGAGGAATTGAATATTGCCAGGTTTTACTGACTTTGTGGTTAAGATCAGGTTCATGTATGGTGTATAAACAATGTTATCATCTTGGTAGACAAATTTTAGGAAAAGCAACAGAAAACACAATCGATGCTTTGGGATCTCAACGATGCGCTATCAAATCTAAAGTTCTAATGATAACTGCTTCATGAACTGTTTAACACATCAATTTAAGAAATTTAATACTCTGGACCTTTTAAATGTAACAATAGACATGACATATGCACACGACTGTATATAAAAAATTATAATTTACATGTTGATTTCCCATTACAAAAGCTATTTGTTAATTCTCAAATTTGCAATCTGAATTATGCATTGTGTTCATGTTTGAAAGATTCAAAAGAGTAAATAAAATTAAGTTAATTTTGTTTTGTCACATTTCTCCATTTCTTACTACTTATTTCATGTGGATATTGTAATATAGTGTCTATTAGAGCTTAAAAAAAATAATAGTGTTCTTCATACATGATTAAAAAAATGGCTATACTGTGTGTTAATGAAGTGAAAATATAAACATAAAGTAATTTCTGTTAATTAAAAATAATAATAACCATTCTCAAGAAAGTGATAATAAGAGTTTATCCTCCTAGTTTGTTGTGTTCTTGCTGTATTCTGCACTTAGAACTTAGTTCCAGTGGGTCACCGATCACAAACAGCACATATCAGATCCATGAGAGAGATCCATTCCCCAATTGCAACTGCTCGAACTGAGTCCAACAGGTGGCGAACTACACTCACTAGCGAAACGAATCAATTGTTGGGGAGAAGGACCGTCTAGGTGCAATCGAACCAGATCAAGATCATCGAAACCATCTATCTAAGTTTTTATTGTTATTACCCTACGAAAACCCACCTTCTTCTTCTACCTATGGATCCGAACAGAAGAACAAATTAACATGCAGATAGATCTACGGAAACACAGGCAGGCATGGATCTAAGACGGAACAAAATAGCTAGCTGCTTGTTTGAAATCATCCAGGAGTGATCAAAAGAAAAGAAAAGATGGAGAGAAGAATTGGATGGAGATTGCAGCTATGTATGCATGTACCTGGATGATCCAAGCGCTTGTGTTGATCTGCTCCGATTTGATTTGAAACTTCCCTAACCTAATACCCAGGCGACCCAAGAAACGGCCGAACGGGTCAGGTCGGATGCGAGCCGGTGGAATGTGTTTGTTTCGATTTGCATCGCGCGCTCGGGAGGAAACGAGGGGAAATGGAAAGGGAAATGCCGAACTGTGGGGGGCACGTCAAAATTCGTGCCTGCCGTTGGATTCCGATCGTACGTCTGTGATTGTTTCAGTACTGGTTGGACTTTCCTTTTCCTTTCGTGTGGTTTATGTGTTTTTTTTGTTAGCCTTAATCAACAATTAAGCTACCTACCATGAGCAATTAAGGTGCATCTTTTTATAAGTAAAACATGCTATAACTTTCTCCTAGTTAAAAAACTATCTTATTATCATTATGGTTACAAAAAATTTAGAAAAATTTAAGAAGAGAAGAAACATTTATTGAAAGTTGAATTAAATCTTTTTCTAAAATTCATATGTTCCAAACATGTCATACAATGAATTCAAATAAAAATTTCAGTGGAACTAAATGAGCAATGCTATTGTACTATTTTTTTTTTTTTTGAAAATTGTTTACAAAATCTTAATACAGAGTGTAAAACTTAAACATTGGTTGGTGTAAATCAAGTTTGGATGTGCATAGCTATTAGTAAACATGTAGATCTATTTTTGGTAAGATTTTATTTAAAAAAGTATATGTTTTATATAAAAAGATATGTAGAGTACTTCCACAACCAAATATTGCGAGTGAGAAAGTATTGCCTATATTCTTGAATAATTATCTTTACTTTAAAAAAATTCAGTAACTAAGATAGTTATAATTTTAATACTCCATTAACTCAGAGCAGTAACTAATTATAAAATACTCATCCGAACTCACCAACAACAAATGAGCCAACGACATTGTTATCTTCTTATATAGTATTGATAAGGCTAATATGTGAAAAATACATTTCAAAAAACCGATATAATAACAAAATTTATTGTCAAAAGACAACTGTTTAAAAATGAATATAGTATTTTTTTTTTCCATTTGTCTTAAATGTTCAATGATCTCTGGATTTACTTCCTAAAACTAAAAATAAATTAGTTCGTATTAAATTTTCATTTACGGGTCTGTGTGGTGTGGTGGACTGGTGGGCATCTTTCCAACTTAGAATATTAACTTGTTTAAGTATGGTTTAGTTTAACTTCATGTGATGACGGATTAATGGTCTTTCACTCTTTCCACGCGCAGCTTCCCGCTGTGGCTGCTGCTTGTAATGATGTGATTGACCAACGAAATCCCAGGACGACCTTTTACCAAATTAAAAATACTATTTAGGTCAAGTGAGATGTGCTTAGTATAGTCTCGTTTGCATCCTTCTCGAAAAACATGTCTGCCCTAGAATATATTTAAAATCTATTTGAAGGTCGTTTGATTTTTATCTTTAAATTGTATAATCTAAAATTTGTATAAAATTGTTTGAAGATTGTTTGGTTCTGAATAAATCATGCCTAGAGCTTACTTAGGCATGCTTGACTTTTGTCTATCATCACAACTAAATAAGTAAATCTTATACATTTTGACTAGGCAAAAAAAAAATCTAACTATAAACAAATTTTGAACATGTGTAAAAGCAAGACAAATTAACCAAGGCACAAACCAAATAACCCCGTATTGTTTAAGAAAACATACTCCTTAAGACTAGATGTTTGATTAATAGCCTCAAGTTGCCTCACCAAAATTGATCCTACTTAACCAAATTTGACTATTGTTTGGTATGTCAATGAAAATTTTGGCATGTCAGCGAAAATTACCTAAGTTCTAATTCATTTTCTTGTTAAAACTTGTCAAAAATTAGAGCTAACAAATTAATGACCAAAGTTGGAGTTAGCCAAAGTTTAACAAGGTTAATTGGGGGCAAAGTTACAAACCAAACATTCATCTCATAGTAAGAATTAAGAAATGCGTGACTCATTTTTCATTTGTTGGACAAATATGAATAAGAGATTGAAATATAGTTATCTCATATTACTCAAAGATAATTTTGCTATGATCCGAATCATATATTATAAATTTTGAGCTCGTAAGACTTCATGCACAGTAACTAGGAGAAAAATGTGATATTAATTTTTTTTCGATGAAACTGTGCTATTAATTGGCAATGAAGTATGTATCATTGTTGGATTTTGAGTATATTCTCTATTTTATCCATTCAAAATACACGTATATTTCTTTATTTTTGAATTGTTTGCTCAAGAACTAACTTTTCAGATAAAGATGGATAGAAAAATCAAAATTTCTCATTAGATGATGGAGGACGTCAAGTCTTGTTCTACACCAATCATTGATGAAATTCTGAGTGTGAAGGATAGACAAATCTATAGATTAATCATGTTGAATCCACTTTGTCTCCTACTCAATTGTGCTGTTGCCAAACTTGGTTTTGTCACGTACAAAGGCATCAAGAATTTGGAGGGTTGGGTTAGGCAGATCTAATGGCAAGTGCTACTTTGCAATCTTAACAAACCCATTTGCTGTTGAGTTGTCACCATATCTTGCCTTTATTGACTGAGATGGAGCTCTATGCTGTCTCTTTACCAAACACACGCACACAGCAGAGTGCGAAGATGTCAAATGGTTATTCAAAAGATTCTTTAAAACAAATATTTTGTGGTATGAGTTTGAAATATTATTCGTCACCTGAAAAATTCTCTAATGCACTCTAATGATTTTACTCTAAAAGGAGATTTTTAAAGAATAGAGTAATAAAAATATTTGTTTATTTATTAGAGAAGAGAAAAGACAGTTACAGGAATCTCAACATGTAAATCGAGAAAGAAAACAAATAAAACAAAGAAAAAATCCCAAACAGTGAACACTTTTGTGAGTGCCTTCTGGCCGAGCGGAGGAATAAAAAAAAATCTCAGACCTTTGAAGCATCGTCAGTAGATATCATCTTAAACTTAATCTAATGTGTCAATATGAAGCAAATATGGGTATCTTTACCTGACAGTATGGACTTACTTACAGTGTTCCTAAGAAATATTAAGATTAAGAGTGGATTTGAAAAATATTTTAACTAGAATATTTGTTTATAAATTTTGAAACTTTGAAAGTCTCTGTTATAATATATATAAAATCAAAGGGGTCCTTGCCCAGCCCGCATCTATGTGGGTTCGCCCCTGACTTTTAAACCATCTGACCTCTTTTTGCCTATCCTCCATAGGTTTTTTTTATGGAATTTTGCATGTATTTAATAAACTCAATATCAAGAATGTTTAATTAGTGACCTCACCTTTATAAATCCCTCAGTCTGTTCATCTCAAATTTATTATCTTGGTTTTGAAATTATCCAATGAGAAAATTTCCTTTTTTTTTTAATTTGTTGAGTCACTTTGGCACTTTTGATTAGCTCCGTAAGCCATGTCTCATGTAAAATTCAGAATCTCTATTGCGCATCTCATGCAATACATGTTTTGCTACAAATCTTGAGGTGGGATTAAAATTTGAGGCTGCCCTCCAAATACCGCACCGATTTTCAGTATACATGACTAAGACATGACAATTACAATTTTTGCCAGACAACCTAGCTAACCTCGTATACACTGCTTGAAAGTTGGTGTGTATTCCAACATATGTATTGAACAGTACAAACCACTCAAAGTGTGATTCTCAAAAAGAAAAATAAAATAGTTTAGTTTTAAGTTTTAAATGCCTTTAATGTTGCAACCAATTAATTAGGTGAACCTACTGCCACATTGACCGTGTAACAAACACATTTTTATCACAACAAAATAAAAACTCATACACATGAGGTACATGTGAGGCAATTTGGCTCGACAAAACAAAAAGAAAAAAAAAGATAAGCACATGATTGTTCTCTACTTTGCACGACAATTATTTTGGTTGCTGTGTTTTCAAAAAGACCAAATTAATCTCTTTATTTTTCTAAATTGTCTCAAAATGATCATTTTACTAAATATTTGTTTCTTATAATTATTTCTGGTACTTTTCTAACCCTTCCTTGATACAATCACCGTATATTACTAATATGAATTGTTTTGAGCCATTTAATTTTTTATTTTTAATATTTTTTCAACTCATTTGAATTTTGATTTAAATTCAAAAATAGGGAGAATAAAATAAACTTTACTATAAAACAGAAAGACAAAAAAAAAAGCTTTTATCATGTCCTCGGAGTTCTAACTAAATAAACCCGTGGATTTCATACTCTGTTTCTTTTACTCTGGATTCATTTGTATTGGGTTCTGTTTTGTAGAATTTGCTGCCAATACAGTCCTACGAAAGCTCACCAGCCACTTTAAAATTGTATCTCCAAGGTAGCTTTGTACTCCATAAATTTTTTTTGTTTTTTAATTTTGGTCTAAGCGTAAATTGTACACGGTGGATGTCGAGTGCTGGCTTGATTTATGAAGTCTCCATTTAAATCAATCACTCTTTATTCAGTATATTTGTTGTAGATTTTTGTAATACATCTTTATTTTTTAGTGTTTTCAATCTTTCGTATAAAGATGGCTTGAACTCAATCTCCCACCAACCATTTAAACTAAGTCCAACGTGAACACCCCAGCCAACATTCATAAGAGCTTGAGCTCCACGTACATACCACGTTAATTCGGTTTGGGTGTGCAAATCATATGTCACAGTGTGATAGGACAGTGAACACACGGCCACTCACAGATGACCCCCACGAGCTTCCCACAGAGCCAAGCGACACTATTGGAGATTGCTTTAACTCCATGAGACACACTTTGTGGAGTTTATGAGCGTTGCGTTTAATTTCACTCCAACCCACACACATTGACCAAATTTTGCAAGTCCACACATCATTGAGTGTGGACGTGAGACAGTTTGCATGCACCTCGTTTCACATGCACACTTGTACCTCTGAGGCTAACAGGTAGATTCAGATCCACTTTGCCCACTTATCAACTTTTAACATGAATTTTCTATTTTGTCTTGTCTTGCACCAAACATCAATAACAAAGTAGATTCAGAGTGAATTTGGCCTATATGTGAGCCTATAACATCTAGTTGGATGTTGTTTTGAATAATTTTTTTAATGGTTTTGAGTGAAAAATTGTAATAAAAAATTGATGTTGGTTTGGTGATGTGGCACATTCTTTTCGCTCTTCAAACGCTAAGTGCATCTGAACTTAGCATTACAAAATTTTGCTCAGCTATACTTTAGAGATCCAAACATATTTGATAAAGTTTCTAAAATTGACATTTTAATAGAGAAATACTTAGCTATAAAATTGACTGCTCATCTTACGCACATACATGACAAAAAATGTGTTGCTTGATTTGGGTGTGCCATACTCATAGATACTTCCTTTATCCACAAAATTATCTTGTTTAATTTTTCAGAATCTCCAATAAACAATTTTTATTATTAATTTATATTATAACATATTAATAAAATTATAAAACCATAATATTATGAAAATATTTTTTTATAAAAAATCTAATAGTATTATTTTCATGCAGTCAATCTAAATATTTAGAAACATATTAGTAATCAAACCAAGTTTGATTGTATGTATATCATAGCAATGGATTTTTGTGAACGAGGGTGATAGTTTTATAGGCATGAATTAAACATGCTTGTATGTAGTTTAGAATTTTTTTTTTTTTGCAAATGTATTCCTGCAAACTACTGGATTTGCAAATATATCCCTCCAAGGGGGGATTTGTGAAATCTAAAGGACGTTCTTTTCATGGATTGAAGGGTTTAAAAAAAGAAAAGAAAAAAAAAAAAGCAGTCCACCACCACCGTCTTCGCTGCCACATCGAACCGACCAGGAGGCTTGGATGGGCGCGGCAAGGTGCGGTCGTGCGGGGGAGGGCGCCAGTGGCCGAGGCCGAGAAGCCTCGCGCTTGCCCTTTCTACGGCAAGATTCGCGGTAAAGCCTACTCCTTTTTATCGCTGGTTGGTCTTAATTTGAATGCGCCATTGCTCCCTTGTCCTGTGCCAATCTAATAGGAAAAGAAAGGTGATGGTGTAGGGTAATGTGAATGAGGAAATCAATTGGGTATAATGATAATTCGGACAACACTGATCAATGTAACAACTAACAAATGTTGTTGCGAGTTGATGAGGTCCTTGGGATCAAGAATTTAGAAAAAAAGTCGAAATCATAAGTAATTACATACTAGTTTATATATGAATTAAAATTTTATGTACATTTAATAAATATACCCTCTTTTAATATTTTAATACTATAACAGTGATAGTGATAGAGTTGATTTTGAATACAATTTTTCAAATAAATATATAGTATAAAGATAGAGTTAGTTTTAGATATTATTTTTAAGATAATGAATTTATACCGTTATAATATAATAAACAGAATAATTTTTTTCTTTTTTTTAATTAATTTGAGAATTTTTAACAATTTTTTTAAGATTAATATAAAAATTTTGAATATTTTTTATGTGGACTAGAATTAATATGGTGTTTTCAATATCACTAGAATTTATTACAATAGATTGTATATAGTAGATGCATTTGGAACACCTGAGAATGCATGTTGACAAGCAGATGCAACTATACTGGCATGTTTAGTTTATCTGTTTCAATTCTTGGCACCACTTTGAATCAATGGAACAATCCTAGGCACTCCGTTCATGGCGGATCATGGTGAATACATATTGGTAGAGAGTATTCGAGGGATGCTCCACCAATTTTCCAGGTCATTTTCATCATGGTCATCATTATAGTGGCTTAACCAATGACTTGTGCCATTGCACTGTATAATGCAATGCACGCGCTGCTTGCTCGGTGAGAATGTGCCTCTCAATAAATCCTGAGTTAGCCTTCTTTCGCCCTTTGCAAGTGGTGGTTAATTTTCTTTGATTCCTAGTAGCAGCAGCAGCAGCAGTAGTAGTAGAAGAGAGGAGGCGGCGGCGGAGAGTACAAGTTGATATTTGCAGGTGCATATGCAATTCCAAACCTTGTATATGCTTTCTTCCATTACAAGTTTCTTTAGACAAATTTTGTCCCTTTGTAGGTTGGCCTTAGTAGCGAGCACTCAAGTTGCCTGTTTGCAGCAGACTTATAGATTTATTGAAGGTTGACCATAATCTATTATGATATCAACTAGAACAAATTTGACTCTCTTTTGTGTATCAACATTATAAATGCCTCTTTATTCTCTTAATATTTGATTTGCTTTCTGTGTTCAGCTCTTCAACTTCCTACTTTTTGCGGCGAAGGTGCATTTTATTTTTATCAAAGCACTTTAGTAGCTTTTCTCTTGCTTGCTCTTTTAATACATGTTATGATGTTTGTGTTCCTCTCTATTTCCTTCTGTTGAAGTTGTAATTTTTGACTTTGTTGAACCCAGTTGCTCCTCCGATGAACATATTCTTTGTCATCCTGATTTCTGTGTAAACAATTTGCAAAACATTTACTGAATATTTTCTCTAGATGAAAATACAGCATTATTTTTTTGACCTTAAGGGCCGTTAGGTCCTTTCATTCCAGAAACTTGATAGTGCAGTACATAACACAGGCTTAAAGCCTGGGGTTACACAATAAAAAGAGAAAAGACCACAACTAAGTTCTACATCCAGCTACATCAATTAACAATGTGAAAAGGATGAAAGATTCTTGCTTCCAACTTGCTCTGTTGTTCCTCGAGCTGCTGCCATCTCACACCGGAAAGACCATGCACCGAGTCTTGAATAATGTAAAAGATCCTGCACCATAGTTGGGAGATTCTTCTGAAGCTGCTAAAGACTATATCATTCCTGAAGTTCCAGGTGCTCCAAAGAACACCAGTTAACAACAAATTATTAATAACAGCAGTGATACTAGAGGCAGGATTAAGCCATCCTGGATTCTTTAAAGCCATCTTGGATTGGGCAGCAAAACTTATTTTATGCAGATGAGATCAACTGAGCTCCTTCTGATTTTGCAAAATAGAAATGACCTTTTTAACCCCATGACGGCCCATGGAAGAAGGATTTACTGTGTGCTACATTGTAAGCTTGCTTTATGCTGCACCTGAGTCAGGTTCTACTGAGACAACACTAGCTGAAACCTGAGCTATCACAGTAAGTATTTCTTCTCTGCACTTAGGGATCCCAAATGGGTTTCTCCAATGCAGTGGAGTCAAGAGACAACTGATGGTAAGAGTAGATATGTTCCTGAGGTTTCTGCTGCTCATCAGAATAGCTCAATGCCACGACATCCTCATGGTAAGCGTCCGAACTCATATCCATATTCCCACTGTCTCCTAAACCTAGAAAGTCTTGGGTTAGTCCCACATCTCCTACCCTTGGAATGCTTTCCTGTGTGTTTTGCTGCATCTGACTGTCAGGAACAAAACTAGGACTCTCCTTTTCTGCTCTCATGGGAAATTGCTGGTTCATCAGTCCAATTAAAGGTACTGTAGTAGGTCTCATGCAGCTGCTAGCCCATGCTGAGTTTGTCAGAAAGTTACTACGACCACTCATTTGAGAGCTCTCTTCTGCAGTCTTTATGCAAGTATTATTAGTTGCTGAGCTCCCCAGGGAATCTCCTTTGCTTCCAGAAGATATGTCGATATGATCTCTAGCAGTAGTCAAATTATTTGAGAAACCTTTTAGAAGTAATGGTGATATGGGATCTTGGCTGGTCTTTGCTCCCATCTCTGCAGCCTTCTGTAGCAGCGCTGTTGCAGACATGTATGGAGAGTTCATGGACATGTAAGGATAGCTTGATCCACTTCCATCGAGTGGAAAGCCTGAATCCCTGGGTGATATCTGGCTGGAGAACAATGCAGTGTTTCTTGTAATAAGAGCATAAGGGGATAAAGATCTCAGCTGGTTGTCTGAATTATGGTCGTTACTAGAAAAGGTGGCAATCACATCAGTTGGTGAAGAGCTCAAGCTAGGCACTGTGTGTGAAAAGATGTCCTGCTGCTGACCATGCAGGCTTCCCACCATTGTAGCAAGGCTGTGGTTAACTCTGGAGTTGTCTTCAGCTAATGCATCACAGAAGGCTCGATGTGTGATGAAACTATCTTTCCTGCATTAACATTAAAATAGAATTAAATGTCAATTTCCAACATTGACATGGAAGATAACTGTCATTATGCTTGCATGGTTAATCTTATATGCTCTCCCGTAGCATTGCTGAAAATGTCAAAAAAGTTAAAATTCAATCCTGCATTGCATAATTTCAAATCATGACTAATGCAGTCTGACACTTTTAAGAAAATAGTGAGCTACTTAATTTCTAACACTTCACTTGGCCTTGCAAGCAAACAAAAGAAGCACCAAACCAGAAGCTATACTATTAGAGTGTTAGGTTACCGCACAGAGACAAACGGATGGTACCTAGAGAAAGCATTGCGATTTTTTAGTTGCTTCTTGGTGCACTAGCATTTAATCTCTATGAAATTTGCAACTTCTAATTGCTGCAGAAGTATTTCATTTCCAATAAGCTTGCAGTTGATTTATCTCAAAATGCCATAAAGGAATTATATCAGTTTATTTTTAGAACCCTTTGGGATTTTGAGGGAACCTGTATCTGGGTATACCAAATGTTCCATTTGGTGTAGTGATGCGCACACATTTCAAATCCGTTGCTGCTTTTTAATGGCTTTACACAAATTCTTATGTGTTGCTATCCATTGGAAGCATACCAATTGGTGCAATATGGCACAAGTATACCCAATCACAATGATAGGAGATAAGTCAAGAAAATCAGATATTCCCGTTAAACAAGGACACCAAGAGAGAAAGGATTTAACGAAGAAGTTCGCAGATTATTAAGTACAATATCAAAAGAGTACAAGGAGTTGGTGATTTCATAACCTTCATGGCTTCAAATTCCTGGCTCTTACCGTATGCAATAATCTAGCACTCATGAACCATTGCTTTTGCCCCTTTATTGGTGTTATACTTAGCTAGAGGATATGTGTAATATATAGGTTAAGTAACGGTGAACAAGAGTTGTACTAGACTTGTATATTGAGATTGAAATCAACTCCAAAATTTCCATGCAAGCATGCCTTGGACAATTATGCATACTCTTATTGTTTCAGATATACAATGGCCATCTAGTATTTGTTATACTGAGAACCCTTTGACAAGTTTATTGAAGCTCTATCTTGATCATCAACTTAGAATTTGCTTACTTTTTCAGATGTGCGAAGGAATTGATACTTCAATGGTTTCACATTTTGAGCTATGTCACCCAGATATATACATGCCTTGCTGCTTTTGGCAATGACATTGGAGGAATACACAGCATGTCAAAATCATGAGTTTTTTTTTCCTAATGGGTGTCACATGCAGAAGTATGAGACAGCAATGGATGTTGAACTCATAGCATAAGAGAACTCAGCTAATTGTAGTCAACTTAACTAGCCATGTATACTAGTTGGTTGATGAAAAGATTACCTTGAGAAGATTGTTCCACAGTCACATCGGTACTCCTTGGTACCACATATCTTTGAGTGAGCCTTCCAATCTGATTGGACTGCATACTTCTTTGAACATCTGTCACACTTCCATTTCTTCTCTCCATGCTTCCTGGAGTAGTGTTTTTTTATGCCTGTTAGATCGCCCAAAGCTCGACTCGCATCATGGTGAGGGCAGGTGACCTCGGGGCAAACATAAACCTTCTTCCTAGTTTCACTGCTGCTTCTCTGCTTGAGCTTCCATGGTAGGTTGTGGCCTCTCCTGTGGAGTTGGAGGTTTTGGTCTCTCTGGAAGCCCTTATGACAGACCTCACATATGTATCTGTTTGTTGCCAAGAGTGTCTTTGGTGACAAAGCTACTACTTCTGCGTCCGGATCTGCACAATGAACAAAGAGCACCATTGCTAGGCTGTTATAGTTTGAAATGCATGTTCAAGTTATCCATCCTTCTTTCACCAATTCAATTTCTGATCAAGTTTCTAGTTTGAGAGCTATTGCAGATATAATGTTTTCGCTGTTTTATGTGGATTATTTCAACAACATTTGAACTCACTCACTCATATAATATAATGCAAAGTTTAGTTTATATTTATCCATGTAATAATTTCTTTATTCCTTCCATGCAGTGCATAATCTATAATTGACTATAAAGTTGAACTTGAAATTACTAGGAATAAATTAAAACCGCCACTCATTTCATTTCTTCTTATACAGAAGCTGGAAAATACTTGATATATAAGATGAACCTTTTTAGTTTCATGTGTTCTATTGTTTGCTTTGGATCATAGAGAAATTATTAGGACAATTCGTCAAGAACTGAGATAAAATGTGATCGTATGAGCTTGTTAGTCAATACTCAATACTACTACAGCAAAACATAATTTTTGCCCTTCATACCTTGATTGCGAGATATGAGAAGATATCCTAAGAACCTTTGGAGTTTTGACTATCAAGAACTGAGATAAAATGTGATAGTATGAGCTTGTTTATTCTTTTTTTTTGTAACTTTGGTTTCTGATTAGATGGATAACTGAGCAACATGGTTCTTTTTTCTTTAAACATAGCTTTGATGCATTAAATATTTTGCAAATGCATTTATCATACTTGATAACAATGATTGGTAATATGAGACTTAAGAGCATTGTTTATGACATCATGGCTAATGTTAGTTGAAAAGCGAAATACCTACTAAATGCCAATAACAAACCAGATGTGTTAGCGGAAAGTTGAAACAGTATTTGATGCAACAAACTCACAACAATCTAATTACCTGGATTGCCAGGATGCCCTCGTCTCTTTTTCACTACAGGCGTGATGGCATCACTTTTACTTGACCCAGCTGCGCAAGCTTCTATTTTTGCTTGCTGCTGGAAATTGTTTAGAGAGTCATCCTCTGATGTATGCGACATTGTTTGGAAGCGCAGTTGCTGGTGCCACAGCGTACCAGTAAAGCGAGGAGAACGGTGATTTATGCACAAGGGTTCAAAGGGACTGGAAGCAGACAATGAGAAAAGAGTGAATTCTCTTTCAGTCAGCATCAAGGACTGCAATGCAAAGGTGTTTTTACTATTAAACCGTGCAATGTGAATGTGATTGCCTCGTCATCACGGAATGTCCCATTTGTCGTGTCTAATAAAATTGTTGAGGTAATTGAATCTGTACGTGCAACGTGCAATATGAGGAATAAACTAGTCTTGAGCTACCTGTTACTGTAGTCTGTATGCACATTTTTGTCACAACCGATCATGTTTATGCTTTCTGTGCATTCCATCTGAAGAAATGATCATTTAGACGATTTCAAAGTTCATATTATCGGAAAAATAATAATTTCTGATCTGTAATAATTTTTACCCTTGAATAGAAATCTGTACCTTGTAACTATCGACAAGAAAGCATCTAATGTATCTTATATTTCACCCTGGGAGAATAAATTATCTGTTGGTGTCAAGATCCATCCTTAGGTGATAAACTGACAACAATGTTTTCTTGATGTCGCAATCAGGTGATGAAAAAGAATTGGGTGATATGTATGCAGAGCAGGCAGGAGACGGTTTCGTTGGTACAAAGGAGAATGACAAGAGAGAGATCCGGGAGAAGAGACAAATGTTGGCCTCATTTTCTAATCTCTGTACGTCTCATGCACCTTCTTTCATTGGTACAACTGTCGTTAGATACTTAGATTAAGCTTTTGTTTTAGTATTTGGAGCTTCCTGCATTGTAACCATCTGTTGTTTGAAAACTTCAACAGCATTTCTTCCAATGCAGATGCTGGAATCATAAGGACTTAAGTATGATGCAAGAGGATCATATGCTTCTGTAATGACAAGGAGAGTGTTGAGCCCCTGAAGAAAATCTCATTAAATATTTGATGATGGTGCCCACAAGCAAATCTCTGTTCAGTTCAATTGGGCATACCCACTGTTCCATAAACATTGCATGATACTTTATGGAATTGTGATCTACTGTGATCAAGATCGGCCTGGCAGCTCGAAACAATGTCTCACACATGAGAGATCCTCGCAGAAATTGCTTCCATCACTTCCATCAAGTACAGACAAAGCGCCAAAGTGCGTATGTGGAATGCCCTATGCTAAGCATCCTGGGTTGGGATTTACTGTTTCGGATTACACAAAGATGCAAGATCACTGGAAATATATAAGGTAATAATGAAGTGTTCTTCCAGGAGGTGTAAGTATTGGTAGGTTTTGGTGAAGAGAAGTGGCCAATGGCAAGCCTTCCAAAAGAAGAGAAGAGAACAGATGATTTGGTCAGTGTGGCAGCCTGAAAAGGACCAACAAATCTGTCGCCAGTGGCAGCAATCTACGAAGAGATCATTAGCAGTATTATACAGGTATTACTGCAATTTAGGGCCGGCAAACTTTGCTCCCATTAAGCAAACAACAGTCCCACGTTCAGTAGAGATGGTCGAAATGCCTCAATTCTATTAAGGCGTCATTTGGTTTGGGATTGTAATCGTAATCGTAATGAATTTTAAAATTTATTGGTGGAGGTGAAACGGATCATGAATATGTCTTATTTGGAGGTATTGAAGATTTTATTGGGATGCATTTTGAATGTGGGTATAGTAATTATGGACTGATCTAACAAATAAAAAGATATATATTTTTGTTATGAGCAATCGGAATTCTAAACAAAATCTTTTAAGTAAACTTTTTAGTTTTCTTATAATCCCCTGTGTAAGTAGCAAAACTAATCTGAGGAATGTGTGACAGATATTTAAAGATCAATTTAGTTAGGATGAGTTTCCTAAAAAAATGCATGTTCTTTGGTCGATAGACTTGTTCAGATTGGGATCTTCAGGTTAATTGGAGAGTGTTTTTTTTAGGGTTTTATTCATCTAATACGAATTTGAATGGTTTAAATTGATATAGAAGAGAAATTAAGATGATTAATTATCTCGTGAAAAATTTTAGACTTATCAACTACTCGACGGACTATCACCATTTCAATTTCTAAATAAGAGTTATACGTGTGGAGTGTAGCAGTTGGAATGAGAGTTTTTTTTACTAATAATCCAGATTTAAAAAATAATTACGAAACTAACCCACAGTTGCGATAATTTACAAAAATGACCTGCCACATAGAGGCGCCTTTCTTGAGCACGTCTTGTGTTTGGGGAGGTGGCCAAGGTGGAGGCCGAACTTGTGGCGGCGACAGCACAAAATCCAAACGACGTACGTGCTGCCAGCTTTCGTGTCCTGGCCAAGGTGGCGGACGATGACATCTTGATGACCACCATGTTGATGTCGTCTTGGTCATAACCATGATGTACATGGTCTCATCATTCTCCCTTTCTTGATGTGGAGTCGTCCTCGACTCCATTGTGTTTTTCTGCAAAATGTTAGCACCAACAGAGAGCACAGCAATATGCATATCTTTGATAATCAAATCATTAGACACAGAACCATTAACATTTATATACTCCCTTTCTTGAAAACTATCATATACCTTGAAAATTGAATTAGAGTGACATGGCAAGACATGATTAGTGGCATTTTCATTAATTGCAGCAAGATCAGATTTTGTAGCAAGCAAGACGGGATTCCTCAATTTAATTTGGTTGGCTACATGCTGAATTTCAGATTTTTTATCAATGGTTTTCTTGTCATTAGCAAGCCACTTCCTATCGGATTTAACAATTTCAGCGGGGGTCAAAGGTAGAAGTGTAATTTTCTTTCCCTTATGCATAAAAGTGTATTTATTACTTCTACCATGGTGAAGTGCATCAGTGTCATATTCCCATGGGCGACCCAATAAAAGAGAGCAAGCTTGCATCGGCACCACATCACAATCAGCAAAATCAAAATAGGAACCAATGGAAAAATGAACCCGAACTGTTTGTGTTACCTTAGCTCTGCCGGAATCATTCAGCCACTGAATGTGGTATGGATGTGGGTGCGGGCGTGTGGTCAAGCCAAGCTTCTTGACCAAATCTGTACTCACCAAGTTGTTGCAGCTGCCGGAGTCAATGATCACGCGCGCTCGTCGGTTGTTGATGACGAAGAAAATCTGGAACAAGTTGTGGCGCTGCTGCTGCTCGGCTTGCTCCATTTGTGCGCTAAGGACACGCTGGACAATGATGGACCTGTACGCAGTGGTATCCTCGGCGCCAAAGGTGGCATCATCATCAACCTCGTCGTCGTCCACCCTGGTGTCGTCGATCTCATCCTCAACATCGGAGGTGCTGATGTAACCTCCGTCGTCTGTGGCGATGTATGCCCGCTGGCTGGGGCACTCTTTCTTGTCGTGGCCAATCCCTTGGCACTTGTGGCAGCGAATTCCCGTCGATGTACGGCCCATGGAAGCGACGGAGGAGAAGCTCTTGACCGGTGTTGGCGGGGTCGACTTGCTGCTGTCCGCGGCACGGGCGGGCGGTGCCGTCGACTTGCTGCGTGTCGCACAGTCGCCTCCTTGTCGTGGTCGGAAGGCACGACAAGCACTTGTCGAGTCCCTCGGCCACGACTAGCTGCAAACGAAAAGAAATAATATTGCGGGAACGGGGATTCGAACCCGGGCCGAGGACACTGCAAAGCTCCCACCAGCTGGGCTAAGACACTTATGTGATATATGAGCACTGTACATTTTAATATTGTGTAGCTTGTCGAGTTTCCAGAACTCGACAAGCCCTAGTCGTGTCTTCCGACCACGACAAGCACATACCCGTGCGACTTGCAGCTTGTCGAGTTCTGGGAGCTCGACAAGCTGACGTGGCAGACCATTTCTGTAAATTATCGCAACTGTGGGTTATTTTCGTAATTATTTTTTAAATCTGAGTTATTAGTAAAAAAAACTCGTTGGAATGAAGTACCAGCCAGACCACTCCTGACCAAGGTTCGAATAACTAGATTTGAGGTGGTTCTTGAATCCTGCTAGTTTGCCATAAGCATGTGGGGGAACCAGGCGGTGCGTTGGTTCTTTTTTTCAGAAACCCCAAACTAAACAGTAGTATCCGCTCGCCCCTGTTTACCGGAAAACGGTCAAGAATCGGACGGTTCTCAGACTTTTTTTTTTTCTAGAAACCATAAGTAACTGAAGATATCCGACCCTATTGGTATAGCTGGTAACAGATGGTAAACTGGTCAGTTTCGACCAATTTCTTTTTTCCGTGACCCAAATTTCAATTTTCTACATTCATCAATTTACCACTTATTTTTCAACCCACCTACAAGGCTACATACTTCTCCTCTGATCCCTTCTGATTGTACAAGCTCTTCTCTACAACCCATTCATACACAGTTTCATACTACTACAAACTAGCTACACCAAGATAAAAAATTGACAAAAAATAGAAGAAAAATAATTCCTATATCTCATACGTGATTCCGACCTTGAGCAACTGGTCCTTGGGAATGGAGAGCGCCTTGTGCCCTTCTCTCAGGTTCTTCCTCAGGAACGTGTAGACATAGTTCACCACCACCCTCTTCAAGAACGACGACCCCGCTGCCGCCGTCACCGTCGCCTCCCCCATCAGGTACACCATCCCTCGCTCCGCCTCCGCGTCCACGAACCGCTTCTCCTCCTCCACGGCCGCCTCGTCGGCATGTACTGCCACGGCCTTACTTGTTGATGGTACTGCGCCATTGCCGTTGCCGTTGCTGTCGACGGTGTCGTCGTTGTTGTCTGGTGGTGATGGCTCCGCGGCGACGGCGGCGGCGAGCATGGCCTCCTCCTGGATGAACGTCTTGAGGCGGTCGAGGAGGAACGGCGCGAACTCGCGGGGGCCCTCGAGCTTGTCGCTGTAGCCGTAGCGCGCGACGCATCGGAACATGCGGCGGCCCGGCTGGCCGGTCTGCCGGAACAAGAACCGCTCGGCCGGCGGCACGCGCGGGATGGGCAGGTGCTTGATGGACAAGAACACGAAGACGGCGTGCACGGAGGGGATCTTCTGGACGAGCCGCGGGAACACCGGCGGGATCCCCTGCACGAGCTCCGAGTAGAGGAGGCCCACGCCGGGGACGCGCCGCACGTCGTGCCGCTCCACCAGCGCCATCACGTCGTCCGCCGGCACGACGCGGTCAAGCTCGTACCAGTACCGCTTCACGTGGACGTAGTGCCACGAGGCCATCAGTGCCATTAGGACCAGTGAGAAGCAGAAGGGCAAGTAGCCACCCTCCACGAACTTGGAGAGGATGGAGGAGAGGTAGGCGAACTCCGTGAACCCGAACACGACGTAGAACAGCACAATGAACACGATGTTCTTCTTCCATATGAGCAGCATCACCACCGTCATCAGATGCGTCGTGATCGAGAACACCGTCACAACACATATCCCTAAACGTTACAAGCATCTCATCAGATCAATGTGATTCAGTTCGATCAGCTGATAGAAGTCTCTATATGGAGCTTACCGTAGGCATTGCCGATGTTGGTGGTGGTTTGGAATGCGAGGGTGACGACGATGCTCGCCACGCCGATAAGGAAGTTCACCTCGGGGATGTACACCTGCCCTTTGTACTTCTTGGAAGTGTGAATCACCTGAACCCTCGGGAAGCAGCCGAGTGAGAGGGCCTTAGAGAGGATGGCAAATGCGCCGGAGAGCATAGCTTGGCTTGCGATGATCGCGGCTAAAATCGCAACAACAAAGGCTGGCCAGAACATTGGTGCTGCAGCATTGGCACAGAAATTTGGTTTTAGTTTTGGTTAAGTACAAAAATTGAGTCATTTCTGAACAAAGGAATGAATTGTCAGGTCAACTTGGTTTCACCTGGGATGGATCTATAGAAAGTGTCGCCGACGTTTTCCGGGAACTTTCTCAGGTATGCTGCCTGCCCGATGTAACATAGCGCGACCGACGGGAACAAGATACCGGTGAAGCTGATCTGCAAGAGGAATTAGAAGATACAACAACTATTGTAAGATGTAGTCTAGGACTAGGAATGATGCAAAAGAAACAAGAAGCATTGATGTGACTATTACCTGAATGGCCCTGATGTTGAAATGGCCAAGATCAGCAAACATGGCTTCTGTCCCTGTTTTATAAGACATGGCACTTTGATAAAGAATCAATTTTGCAAAACTACAATTGCAATTTGTTGTTAGATGTTGTAAAATCTTATAAGATTTGAAGTTACCTGTGATGCAAAGAACAACACCCCCTAGTGAGACCCATCCATCCTTGCCATTCCTTCTGAAGTAGTCTATTATGTACTTCGGATTGAATGCGCGGAGAATGGCGATTTCGTGCACAATGAGATTGTACATTCCGATACTGGCGATCAGAAGGAACCACACTGAGATGATCGGCGCGAAGGAGTACCCGACTTTGTCCGTCCCGAAGCGTTGCACGGAGAACAGCAGGAACAGAATGGCCACCGAGATCCAGACAACTTGTACTGTCGCAAAAACGACAACAGAAAACTTAGATGCTATGAACAAGCTGAAACTTCACTTCTGAACATACTGATTCTTTTTCGCATACTTTGAGTCAAGCTCGGCGCTTTCTCTCTGATCCCACTCACTGCAGATAAAACTGCAACAACACATCCAGAAGCAGCTACACATTAGGATTTTGCAAATGCAAACTGATTGCAATGTGACAAGGTGTCACTCTATTTGCTGTTCTTGTTACCAGAGATTGATGGTGTCAAGGTTCCGTCGCCCATAACCATCGAGGTGCCGAGGATTGTGATGGTGAACAGCGCGATCTTGGCCGCTTTGCTGGACTCCAGCTTCTGCTTCACACACTGAGCCCTCCTCAGCTGCGAATTCGGAGTCTCAATGCTGTAGTTGGAGACCATTGCATCCTCAGCCTGCTGATTTGGGATCAGCCTTATCTTCGCGTATCGCGATATCAGCGAGTACAGCGCAAATGTTCCTCCTGCAGTAACATCACCATGTCATACTCATAAACCAACTAGACCCAAATAACTGATCAAATTTTTTACTGTTGCTGCTTCAATCAAATGATGAGCTGACTTACCGTCACCGTTGTCGTTCGCATACAGAACGATGAACACATACTTCAGCATGGGTAAGATGATAAGAGTGTAGAGAATGAGTGACAGGACGCCGAGGAGGTCATCCTTGTGCTTGATGCCATTAGGGAAGGCGCTCGAGTACACGTAGAGCGGCGATGTTCCGATATCGCCGTATACCACCCCGATGCTCTGGAATGCCAGTTGCAATGTCTGAATCCAGCTTCCCTGTGTCATCCAGGGGTAAACTGTGTGTTGTAATTCATGAACTGTTGTGTTCTTGACAGAACAGTGCAGCAAAATTAAGGTGAGAGAGTTGCAGAACAATCAGACAGACCTCGGAGCCGTGGTACTTCTCACCGGAGATCTTCTCCGCGTCTCCGTAAAGCGAGTCATGGCGCTTGAGCCGATTGATCGTCTCCATGCTCGCCTGGTTCTCTACTTCCATTGACATGTTTCTGAGCTTATGCTGCTGCTGTTGCTTGATGCTTCCAAATTCTTTGGAGGTCTTCAGATATATCTAGCTATCAACTTCTGGGCTGCAACTCGCCCAGTGCACTGCATCAGAATGCAACACATAACACAATGTGATGAGATACCAAACTTTATTTTAAAAATACTGACAGTATGAACATTGAAGTGTGATTCCTTGTTGTTGTGATTGTCAAGAAAAGAAAAGGAAAACGAAATATTATTGCTGGACCTTCATTGGGCAACTCATGTTGTTCTTCAGTGAATCTATCTTGTCATTGGCAAATGCATTCTTTTGCAGCACTGAATAACAAAGATGTACTGATAGAAGCTTCATATGAAATAATTTTTTTTAAAAAATTAGCTCTATACTACTATAAAAGAGTCAAAGTAGAAAAACATCAATGCTTGTGAAACTCAATAGTATTTTACTAAATCCCAACTTTACAGTTTCAATCTAAGACCCCGAAGCATTGACATGCCAAAATGTGGCACGATTTGCTGGATCAATTGAACTTATTTGAAAAAAAATGAAAAGAAATGATTAGATGGTAAAAGATTGGAAGGAAGAAGAGATACCAGGGATTGACAGGAGAGGCAGTGAGATATTTCTTTTCAGTTTTGCATTCTTGTATGTATATATATAGCAAGAAAGTTCATTTGTAAAACCAAATGCCATGGTGCAATGCTTCTGGCCTCCTGGGAAACCTCAAAAACTCCAAATTGGAGACCTTTGGATGTTGAAATTGCATCCATTGATCCATATATCTTAAAAGTAAAGCCAAAAAAGAATGGTACAAGAAAGACTTTTGTCTCCATATGTATTCCTAACTACTTGATTACTTTGTTTCACTTGTCAATAAAGTATAATAAAACTTTTGCTCTTTTTGGCGCCTTCACTCTAGGGGGGTGTTTGGACAGGCCCCTATTTTGGTTTTTATATCAAAGAAGTTAGAGCTCTTTGTAACCTAAAAAAAGTCAGAGGAGTGTTTGATATATGGTTTTAGTTTTTCTATTTTAAAATTGTATTTGATATTTTTAACTCTTTAATAGAATACAGTATTGATTGTTAGAGTCAATGATTTTTAAAATCATGTAAATTGTTATAATTGTGTGAGTAAATATAACATATGAACTTTTGAAGTCAGATAAACCACAAAAAGTGAGCTACACAATTTCTATAAAAATTGGTCTTAGCTTCTCTTGTGTTTCAAAAAACCAAACCTAGTATTTGTCCAATAACTTTAATTTCTTCTCAGAAGCCCAGCCAAACACCTACTTGGTTTTTGACTGGTATGCAACTATGCATAGCTAGCTTTAGTTTGTTTTAACATGAAACAGAATGCGCTGTTTGTTTTTAGCAAGAAAAGAAAACATGGGGGAAAGCTATAACTTTTGCCTTGTTGGTCTAAAGATTTTAATGGCTGACCTCAGGCGATCAAATCCCCAAGAAATGAGTGCTTATATGCTTTTAAGATAACTCAACCGCACAAATTTTTTTAAAGTAAATTGAGTTTATGACATGTAACTATGTAGTATTACTCAATATCAAATATGCTTAGTTTTTTCTCAACGAATTGGCAACACTTCCCATGTTGCTAGTATTTACTTAAGAGAGACTAGGACTATTTTACCAAGAATTTATACGTTCTTAGTGTTTGTACGCGAGGGTTTAGTCTCTTCTAAAAATTGCCTTCTAAGAGAGGTTAGGAGAGAAAGACTTAAAGTTAGTGCAAGACTTAAGAGTATTTGTGTGATCAGTTGACCTACCGATTTTAGATACTTATTCAAATAAAACAAAAAAACTAAAATGTTTTTTCATGAAATCACGTTTGACACCATAAATTTAATTTTTGTATATTGTTTGATCCCATAGAATCAAATTTTACTTTGATAATGCTTAAACTTCTCACTTTCCCGGTATATAAAGAGACCCATCTTATTTACAGAAGTCACATCTGCTACACTACATCTAGGAGGGAGTAAATTTATGATAGTTTTAAACTAAAAGTGAAATTGCATTACCTAAACATGTGGGTATGAGAGAGAGTACCGAGATGAACATTAACGAAGATGACGTAAAGGCGGCGTCCACGAGGAGGTGACGTTCAGCCGGCCGGCGACCGGCGGACCTTAGCCGGCTGTCTTTTCGGGCTGTGTAGAGGCAAAGAGGAGGATTCTTTAGTAAAGAGGAGGGAGATGCTGGCGTTGAGGTCTTTAAATAGAGGCATGCCAACAGCCACTACTAACTAAACAACAAAGTACTGAGCATATATATATATATATATATATATAATTTAAGTGATAAAAGATGTCTTCTCTAAAATTTTAAGTATTTAGTTAAATTTCGAATGATATTGATGGATATATAAAATAAATGAGACATGATCAATTTTTAATAGGATAAACGGGCACCCCCATCCAAACAGCCGTAGTATCCTATTTCCGAAGTTCAAAACTCACAAGTGATCAGTCGAAAAGTGGTATCTGTGGAACTCGCACACGTAGGAACTTGTGAAGGCTAGCTCGGAATCTAGCAGCTTAATTAGTTGGCACACCAAAGCTGACCGAATACTCAGAAGCAACAAAAGAACGCTGGGGACAAGCCGGTCTGATATTTCTTGGAAAAATATAGTACGTGTCCCAGCTCTAATGTAATCTTATTAAACTAAGTTGGAATCTAACTTAAATCAACACTTTCAAAGAAAAAACCCAACCCCATTCTCGTTTATTTTAACTTTTAAGCTAACCAAAATATTGGTCTACTATTAGTCCATGGATTTTTATTATTATTAGCTATGATTTTTCTATTATATAAATTAAAAATAAGACAATCTCATTATCTCATGAATTATTAAAACTATTTTTCTATTCTATGAGTCGAGTTTTTTTTAACTTATAGATTTGTTTTAATGTCTAGTTCAACTCATCTCTTTTATTGTTAAGACTCAATCCAATTTAATACCTTTTATTTTAATGTCGATTTGAATCTTTTAAAACCTAATTCATAAGAACTTACCTATCTAATTGGCCCACGACTTGTTGAACCTATTCCCAGCACTAGCTCCCGTGTAGTGACTTGTAGCTCTTTGACAGTTGCATGTGAAGTGGTGTTCTTTAATTTGTGTGCTCGTGTTAAAGCAAAGCCGCCAACCCAAGTGAACAAGCCATGGCAAGATTACTTTAGCGTGAAATACCGTGGTTTGTCAATTCAATCATAATTGCTGTACGTCATGAACCAATTTGTCAAAATTGAATAGTCTAGCCGGTATGATATCGTGAATACTGAGGTTCAAATCACATTACCTACATTTTAAGGGTTATTCGTGGGTTATTTAATGTTTTAATAGGATAATTCTAGGATTTCTTTGGTACATACATCTAGGGTGGAAAAGAACCGATTTCGAGTAAGCTGGACCTAAATCGACTCGAGTTGATTCAGTGGTGATCCGGCTCGTCTTGGTTATAGTACTGAGCTGATCAGTCAGCTCGAATATGGCTCGGTCTGGCTGGCTTAATAACTTAGGTTCGTGAGTTGGCTCGTTCGGTTGGAACTAGGCTTGAATTGATGGCTTGACTCGTTTAAAGGCACTAACAAAAACTAGACCCAAGAGTACACTCCCAAGAACTGAAGAGTACCAGGCTCATAGACAGGCATTATACAGGTTTCCATGGTACAGGGCTCAGGCAAAGAACACCCAAGAAACCACTCCATGAACATGCACCCCGCATCCATCAGTCCACAATGCCAATGGCGGGGTCATCTTCGAACTCTGGTTTGGAGGCACACAACGGCTGCAAGGTCGTCCACTACCACCTGTTCTTGCAACAGAGGAAGCAGAGAAGCAGCCTTCCAAGAAGACCGGCGGCTTGCAATGTCAGCGGCAGCCGCGAGATCGGCGGCGGCGGCATCCTTGGAGAAAACAGTGCCGGCTGCTTGGGTGGGGGGCCTCCTCGGCAACGCCTACGAGTGGTGCGCCGAGCATTTCAAGACCGGCGAAACGAAGGCTGGAGGTGGACCAGCGAAGGCGGAAGCCGGCCGGAAGTGGACTAACGAAGGGGTAGGCCGGAAAAGGCGGAGGCGAAGATGCCGACGAAGGCCGGAGCCGAAGGCGAAGGGAAGGCTGCAGTGAAGCAATTTGGGGGAGAAGACAGTGTAGAACTCTCCAGATAGAACTCAATGCTCGGGATCGGCTCGGTAACATACCGAGCTGTGGACTGGTTCAAACTCGCCTCGTTATTTGACCAACCGAGCCAAAATCCGAGCCGAACCCGACTAACTCGCCAGCGGCGACCTGCAGTTCCACCTCTACCTACATCTCCGACGTACATACGTACATACTTTGGCCATCTCTCTCAAGTCCAAAAAAAAAAAAAAAATCTTTTGAACCAAGTTGGGTAATTGTGAATATTTTGTAGAGCTCAGCGTTTGGTTTAGCGATTCCATCACCTGTGTGTTACTCTTTTTTTTACTTGTTGTTTAATACATATATAACTCAAAATTTTTAAATTTCGACCAATAGTATATAAAAGAGTACATAAAAATAATATTAGTAAATTTTTTATTAACTTTAATTTTATTTTATTGTAATTTTTATAATTTTTATTAAAATACAACTATGAAAATTAATAATCAAAATTATATTTGGAGGTAGAGGGCAAGATTAGGAGGATGGTTGGAAAGATCAAGCAGTGTGGCTCGAATTGAAAGAAAATCAAACAGCCTCAAACAAGTGAGAATTAGTAAGGAAGATTTCAACAATATTATTTGTGTGATGAAAGGTAACGGCGCTTCTAGAGAAGATGAGAATTACAGTGGTGACAAGAAAACTACACTGCATAAGACTCGCAAGTTTCCATTTTTTTCTTGAAATGGTGGGCGTAAATATAGTTCACATTGTTTTGATATATATATATATATATATATATATATATATATATATATATATATATATATATATATACACCTATCAAATTCAAGTATTAAAATTATATAAAAAATATATTATATTTTGGAATTTTCTATGTGAGATATTTAGAACAAAATAATAACCATATAAAATTTCTTTGAAATTTCTTTGGGATGGGCATTTTCAAAAGAATTTAGGAGAAATAAAAAATGAGGCCAAGATCTCATGGAAATTTCCTTTTTGTCTCTTACTCATAACAAATGACACTCTCTTTCTTTCAAATTCCTACATTTTTTTCATGGTGCATCCACATATCTATTTTCAATAAATCTAATCTACTATAATTAATGTGGATTTAATTGGCTATACCACTCAATTCTTATATTTTTCTTATTCCTATAATTTTTGTTTTCCTCACTTCGAATGGGACCTTGAAGTGCCTCAAACTGATAAAAAAAGATATTAGATATATCACAGAAGATTATTATTAGTGGATTTAGAAATAAGTACTATTTCAATACAAGGATTTGATAAAAATGGTATTTTTGGGTTTTTTTGTTAAATACCCAACTTATATAGTGTTATAGATGTAATTCATAATTTGGGCACACGACAATCAAATTGTGTGAAGAGATGGATGCCTCCCACGAACTGAACACGCTGTCAATAGTCTAAATTATTTTGGGTTTTTTCTTTCATGTGCCAAATTTGGATTGCCTTTTTTTTGCCTGATGGAAGAAAATAGAGCCAGCCCATTATCTGATGTTTACTTGCTCTGGTAAAAAATATTGTCGCTTTATCATATTTTCCAGTCAAATTTTTAAAATTTTGATATCTAATATATTTTTATATATTTAAGTTGATTATAAGAAAATTATATAAGTATATTCGTAATGAAAATAATATTTTGAAATAACTAAAAGAAAGATTTTTTAGCTTCTTTACTTCCACATTTGATACTAATCACTATATCTTGATCCAATGGTCCTCACTTGATCTAACATATTTTAGGTTGTTGTGTCTTTTTAGGCTTTCATATTTATTTGATTTTGCATTTTTTAGGTTATCACACTTTCTTATTTTAGATTGTTGGATTTGTTTAGGTTTTCAATTTTATTTTAGTTTTTTTATTTTATGTTGTCGCATTTTCTTATTTTAGGTTGTTACATATTTTTTAGGTTGTTGTATTTTCTTGTTTTAAATTATTGCATATTTTTTAGGTTGTTGCATTTTCTTATTTAGGTTGTTGTATTTTATTATTTTAAGTTGTTGCATATTTTTTTAGGTTGTTACATTTTCTTATTTTATGTTGTCGCATTTTTTTAGAAAATTTTTTGTATATAAAAATTGTAAGTATCAAAGTGATTCTTAAAATATTTTCATAATCTTATAATTTTGTAAATTTTTTTACTAATATATTATAATAAAAAATAATGATCAAAATTGTGTATAATACAGTATGTACAATGAAAGACTGACAATCTTTTTAGATAGGGGAGTACTTGTCTAGCTAATCAGGTCAATAAATTGTATCTTTGCCCATAGATTAGAGAAACTGTGTACTCCAACCTTTCACCTTATTATTCATATTGTTTAGTATATGTTGAAAATGCTTCTCCTGCAGACGCCCTATAGCTATTGGCATGCCCAGATATTTTTCCTGTGGAGTTTCTCTATGGACCCCCAAGATAGTCTTGATCTCATTTTTCCTTACATCATTACTTACCGGCCAAAAAAAAAGTTGACATGTAGATTAATTAATTGATCAGATCCAAAACAATAACCATCCATAATGGTTTGGAGTTTGTGTGATGGATCTGTATTCACCTTAAAAAAGATTAAGCTATCATATGTGAAGAGTAGATGTGATACTGGTGGGGCCTGACTTACTACCTTAATTCTCTCCAATTGACGATTCCTTTCGGTATTTTGAAAAAGAGAAGAAAAACCCTCAGATACCAACAGGAATAAGTAGGAGGAGATAGGATCACCTTGGCGGATATCTCTTGCTGGAGTAAAAGACTCTAACTGATCAACATTGAACAAAACTGAATGTATAACAATTGTGACACAAAGTATAATTTTCTGAATCTAGACTTCTGCAAAACTTAGCTTACTCATTACGGCTTTCAGATATCTCTAATCCACACAGTCATATGTTTTGGTCATGTCTAGTTTGAGCGCTCCCATTGTAATCCTTCCAAATTTCCTTCTTAGTGTATGCATGCACTCATTGGCAATAAGCACATTATCAATTATTAGTTTGCTAGGCACAAATGCACCCTGCTCAGGGGATATGATGTCAAGTAGAATTGTCTTCAACATATTAGCCAACACTTTGGAAGCGCTCTTGTATAAGACATCAGGACCTTCAATCTGAGTATGTTGGCCAAACAACTGTGGCGGATTGCAACTAAACCAACCCCTCTCATATCTCGAATTCTCAAACATAAATACTTCAAAATACTTCAATTTTGGAGTCCAGAATACTCATGGAGGTTCAACTTCTTGGAGAGGCCTACTTAAATCAATGGAGAGTCTCAAGAAAGGTCTATTGTGGAGGGTTGGTAATGGGGAATTGATTCGGATTTGGACCTATCATTGTATTCCAAGAGCAGGTAGACTTGTTCATATGGAGGTTTCAATGCCAAACACTCTGAGTAAAGTATCTCAGCTAATAGACATGGAGACTGGTACTTGGCGTTTTGATCTCATTGAGCAAATTTTCAACCTCAAGACTAACCTTTGATCAAGTCCTTGCAGTTGGGGAGTCATTCGAGTATATATTTTTTAGCATGGGCTTTTATCCCAATGGGCATCTATATGGTCAATAGTGGTTATCGGACAGCTATGGAAGGGAATATGGTTGTGCCGGAGGAGATACAGGAGCCCCTGCTGACTACTCTGAGTGAGCTGATATGGTGCAAGATTTGGTCCATTGAGGTTCCAAGTAAAATTCAGAATTTAATTTGGTGGGCTTCTAGAGGTATCCTATCGGTTAAACCTGAATTATTGAGATTAATTCCATGTGTAGTAGATGTCATAGGGAGATAGAAACCATTGAACATACGTTTATCTCCTGCCCAAAATCAATAGAGTATGGTTGAAGTTGGGGCTGAATATGGGACTTTCTGATCAGAATGCTGATATGGGGTTCACATGATGGTTGGAGCCTTGCATTTTTAACAAAATAGTGGAGGTGATTAAGAAAATGGCAGTAACAATATGGGCCCTCTGGTATGCTCGCAATTTATAGTTACATGAGGACCAAGTGCAAACAAGTGAAGAAATTTCGTTCTTTGTTCGTAACTATGCTGATGAGCTTATCAAATTGCCAAAACACTCCTCAATTGTGTTTGACCTCTAATCCACACTGGCAGCGACCTCCAAGAAACTTTTTGAAAATCAAATTTGACGTAGCCTTTGATAAAGACACAGGGACGAGTGCTATGGGAGGCATTGTTAGGGATGAATTTGGTGCTTTCGAATTCGCCTTTGGTCATTTTATCGACAACTTGTCATCATCTCTCCATGCAGAAGCGGAAGCGTGCAAGCATGCAGTGACTTTGCTCGAAACCATCACCTAACTAACATTGTTTCGGAGGGTGACAATTCCACTGTTATACAAGTTGTCCAGTCGAAGGCCATTTTGTTTTTGAAGGAGGCCATGATCTTAATAGAGTGTAGAAACATCCTTTAAGTTTTTCAGAGTAATTTATTTTCTTGTATTCCTAGAAAATTAAATGTCAAAGCGCACTTATGTACTAGAGAAGTTTTTAGAAGTAAACTCCATATAACTTAGTGTGTGGTAGAACCGGATTTCCTTCTATCTGCTAATGTAACGAGTTTAATCAATAAAGTATCCAGTGCTAAAAAATAAAAAAGGTCAATAAATCGTAAAACACGAGTAGAAAACAAATCTAAAAAGCTTCTTTGGATTGCTGTCATGAGATCGATCTGTCTGCCTTAATTGCTTTCTATCTCGTTTTCTTTTTGACCATGACACTTACACACTTGTGAATACAAACATTATCATCAATTAATTCATCCGTGATTTCTTTCTACCACTTGTCTCTCACCTTTCAATTAGCAATAAATAAGTACACCGCACTAGCTGTTCCGCCTTGTTTTTTCACATATCAAGTTTCACGAGTTGCACTTGATTCTACTTATTTAAATTCCGAAACTTTCGCATTACTATTTCTATCCATAAAACCTTATTGTATTTGACATTTTATGATTTTTATTAAACAATTTTGGCCACTAATTTTTATTATAATATGTTAGCAAAGTTATACAAATATAATATTATAAAAATAATTTTTAGACAAATTTAATCATATTATTTTCATGCGACCAATCAAAATATTTATAGATATATTAATGATCAAAATTAAAAAAATTTGACTACACGTATACACAGGTTTTTGTAGATGGATGGAGCAGTTATTAACACATAGAGAAAATGAACTAAGAAAAAAAAGATGGGAAATAACAAAAGTCTAAATGGGTTAAAAATTATAAAAATGGTAAGGAGTAATTTGCTTTGTAACACTAAAATTTTTTTAAGTTTAATTGTAAAATATTGATATCTCAATGAAATATAGGCTTTTATAGTGAAGCCCTTTAGATAAGTTTCCCAAATAATAGCAATCAATGTCCTATGTTTAAGGTTAAAATAATTAGGTTAGCTTAACCCAATTTTTTTCACAACAAATTTAGTTAGTGTAAAATGTTATTTGGTTTATTAATTGAGCTAAATATATTTGATGTAAAATATACATATTTTTCTTTTTTATATGAATTTGTACTTTTTCTTGTACTAATCTTCATTAGTATAGAAATGCAGTCTACTAACTCCTATCTTCTAACGGTTATTCACGATCTAGAAGAAAATCGTTAGTGTACATGGTGTGCAGTGGAGAAAGGCATGTTGTAGGTATTTTTACTAACGGTTGCGATTCAAGTTACCGTTAGAAGAAATGGGATGATTTTTTAACGGTTTAGAATATGTTAGCCGTTAGAAGAAAGACACAAGTACTAATGGTAGTATTTTGGGTACCATTAGAATAAACCACATGATTTATTCTAATGATGATTCATATATTTACCGTTAGAATAGAGGAAATTGTATTAACGGATTAATTTGTCAAACCGTTAGATCCGTTCCACTTCTACAAATACAAGTGCGCTGGACTTTTGATTTTAGTCGAACCGTTCCACTTCTTTTTCTCCTCGAGCACGACAAACCCTACCCGAAACCTCCATCGATGGCCGCTGTACCTTTCTCCACCGCCAGACACTGCATTGTGGTTCATTGCACCATCGCCAGCCACCACACGTTTCTCCACCGCCGCCGCCCACTAGGGTTTCGATGAATGAAGTCCAAGAACCTCTCAGCTTCAACTCCCTCGACTAAATTTGGAGTGAGTACTCTAACTATTGTATTTGTTTTGCAAACTAACTACTGTAGTTCATCTGACAGAGAAGAGTAGGAAAATTTCTAATTAGACTTATGAACAAAGTTATTTGTTTTGTCAGTTTTTTGTATAACATTCTTAGCTTAGGATGCAGGTTAATAGAACTTGTGATTGAACGACAAACAAAGTTATTTGTTTTGTTTTGTATACCATTGTTATCTTGAGATGCAAGGTTAAGAGGATTAGTGGTTGAATGACAATAAAATACCATAATTAAATGGATAGAATTTGCTTTGATAGGTTCGCGGGAGAAGTTCACATATAAAGTTTTTGTGTTTATTTGTTCAGATATTTCTTTCTTCTGCACCAAATAAGTAAAATTCTCTATCCAAAAGAAATAAGTTCTCTATTTAGAAAAAACGATAAAACTTGGTTTCAATAGATAGGTCTTATTTTCTATTATTGTCTTTTGAGGGGTAAAAGAAGTTCTATACCACATAATTTTTATCTTGGTAGTTGTTTTTAGACAGGGAGTCATTTATGTAGCAGTAAACAATCTTAATTTGCTCTAGAATGCCTATTGATTCTGTACAAGTCCTTGGACGATGTTCATGAGGGGCAACGTAGTTCACGGTTCTTTGTCCTAATATGTTGCCTACGTTGGCTTGTTGGTGAAAGAAAAGGTGAAGATCACCGTCGAGAGCTGTAAGGACGTGAAGGGTGAGATCTTAGCTTGGTTCAGAAGATCCTCAAGCCCGACGTGTTTCTCAAATCATGACCTATAGAAAGCACCTTACATTTGTATTGGTGATTTCGTCGAGCTCAAACTCAACTCAACTCAGTTGAGTTGAGTTTGAGCTCGAGAAAATCTCCAATACAAATGTAACTCAATCTGGTTCCAACTCCTCGGGCGTCTCTAAATTGAACTTCTATGGTTAAGTCAAACGTGGTTTATACATATGCTGTTTCAAATGAATGGATTTATGATGTATCAGGTATAACTTGTAGTCGGTAGTTACATTGTACTACCTTGCAATGGTTCTCTTTTATGTATAATGTAGGGGTCACTAGGTCCTCGTCATGATCTGCTGTTTTAGACGTGACTTTTGTAATATACATCGAATGTGTGAATTGGTGTATTTGTGTATTTGTATTGCTGTTTCAGACATTTGTACTAGGATTGAGAGGAGTATTGTTTGGCAATGGCAGATGACCCTTTTGCCTACATTATATAGAGAGATCATATAATGTTACTTTTAAATGCAGTCTTATTTTACATTTATTAGTAGTAGTGCTTAGGAAATGTTAATCTCGGTATTAATTCTAAGTCGGCTATGAAGGCATGTGTGAATTGGTGTATTTATGTTGCTATTTGAGACATGTACTTGAATGTGTGAATTGGTGTGTTTGTGTATTTGTATTTGATGTATATTTGTGTATTTGTATTGCTGTTTGAGACATGTACTTGAATGTGTGAATTGGTGTATTTGTGTATTGTATTTGGTGTATATTTGTGTATTTGTATTGTTGTTTTAGACATGTACCAACTTGGTTTCTGTTCCAAGCATGTACTTCTTCTAACGGTTCAGTTGTTACAAACCGTTAGTTGTGTTTTTTCTAACGATTCGTAATATATTTATCGTTAGAAGTGTTGGATCAAGAATGCCGACTAGAGGGAGGTGAATAGGAGGCTTTTAAAAACTTAAAAACTTAAAGCAAATGAATGCAAATCAAGAACAAATAATGTAAGCAAGGGAAAGAGAACGAACACAACGGTTTTTACCGAGGTATCGGAGACTCGCCCAGTCTCCACTAATCCTCGTTGAAGCACTCAAATCACTTGAGTCTTGCCTCAATATCCACAAAGGATATTATCACTAGTGGTTGCTCCTTGTCCACTCCGGAAAGGCGAGCACCGATGCCTTGTACACACTTGCCGAGCCTCTCCGACAATCTCCGAACGGAGAGATCAACGGCCACGCCTCCAAACCGTCTAGGTGAGGGCGCTCACCAAGAGTAACAGGCAGCGAGGTCTTCTCAAGACCTCCAAACACGCACCGAGAAGCTAAGTATATGCAAATGCAAAAGAACTGAAACTCTCGGTGGATCGGAAAGCACTCGACTTGATCAAAAGATCAAGATTTTATATAAGAAACTAATGCTCAAGAGTGTATATGAAATGCTGCTGCTTGTTGTAAGAAACACATGCCCAAAGCCCCTATTTATAGCCTCAAGAAGCAAATGAACCGTTGGAGCTAGGGCTGAAAATCAGCAACCCAAACTGACAGTCAGTTTGCTTAACTGACAGTCAGTTCAGTGCACAACGACCGACAAAATTTACGGACGAAAACTTTGCTAGCCGTTCGTGGTCGAAAAAGGAAAGCTGAAACCCACAACTGACAGTCAGTTACACAAACTGACAGTCAGTTCGACCACTAACTCGACCAAAAACAAATAGAAACGCAGTTAAAAGCACTGTGGTTGAAACCCCAACTGACAGTCAGTATGGACAAACTGACAGTCAGTTTAGTACAAAAATTTTGAGCCCAAAATACACCCTCTCTGGACAAATGTCAGTTTAAACAAACTGACATTCAAACTGACAGTCAGTTCAGCAAACTGACAGTCAGCATGAACAAAAATAGAGATAACTTTAAATCCAGAAATCCAAAAGAGGTGTTTAATAGCTCGTTGGAAAGATAAATTCAAGGGCTACATTTTTGTCAACAGAAGCAAAAGCCATATCTGCCTAGATCTTTCTAAAAAATACAAATACTCTTCTGCTGTCAAAAACTGAACTGAAAAACCAGATTTTCAAATAAGTTCAAAACCAAATCCAACCAGAAATGATGCAATGCAATGACTTAGGATTCTCGGTTTGTGTTGGAGATAAAAAGAGGACTTTCGCCACCCCTCTTTATAGTACGGTCAAAACTAGAAAAGAATTTTCCTAACCGATCATCTCCAAACGCCAAGATCGGTAAAATAAAAACTCGAAATACCTGAGGTCTTTCGCATCTTCATGATTTGCGTCTTATCTTTGCTCTTCTGCATCTTGTGCTTTACTTTAAGTTGGGTTTATCTTGTATTCCGTGCATATCTTCCCAACTGATCCCTGTATCAATTAAACTCAATAGTATAATTAGTCCGGAACACTTTGTTTTCATTAATCATCAAAATTAGGGTTAGGCATGAAGGCCTAGATGCAACAATCTCCCCCTTTTTGATGATTGATGACAACAAGTGTTCAATAACAAAATAAATGAAATAGCTCCCCCTGAGTGTATGAATCTCATCATAACAGAGCATAAACCAATACATACACATCAGGGCATCTCATACATAAGCAAGTCACAGATGTGCAAATATCCACAAGTCATATCAGAGCATGCACATCAAAACATCATATATATCAATGTATTAGAGCTCAATAACTTCATCTCAAGAATCCAAATCATATCAGAGCTACAATCACATATCAGACCTACACAGATAAACATATCACACACAGACATATCTGATAATCAAGAAAAACATCTCCATATATATATGAAAAGACCAACTGTTCAATACATCAAAAGACATAAGACATAAACAGACTCTAACATCCAAAATACTTCTCCCCCTTTGGCATCAAGCACAAAAAGGGAGGCAAAAGCAAAGACACATCAGAGCCTAATGCTCATCCTCTGAAGAGAAACCTATGATGTCTGTATCTCCGGAGCCATCTGGAGATGCAGACGGGTCGACGGCTGGAGACGCCGGAGGAGTCGCAGCTGCAACAGGAGCTGGATCAGCAGCAACGGGAGCCAGAGCTGGTGCAACAGGAGCTGGATCAGCAGCAACTAAAGCTGAGCTCGGAGAAGACGCAGCCTGGCGGGCCCTCTTGCGAGGGACCGAAGAGTCGGACGCAGGCAGACGTCGCAGTATCTCCTCCTGCTGAGCAACCAAACGAAGCAACATCTGGTGATGCTCCGCCTGGGTGCTGAGGATCTGCTGCTGGGTCTGGAGAACCTACTGAAGCAGAGAAGGTGACGCCGCAGAAGATCCGGTGCCAGGGTCTGAAACAGGTGCTGGGGCAGACTCCTGAACTGGAGCCTCATCCTCTGAGTCCCCCGCAGCATCATCATCAGATGCGGGAGAATCAGGGCCAGCAGCTGCTGCAGGACGAGCACCGAGCCGGCGATCAGCCTGGCCCGGAGGATAAAAAAGAAGAGGATGATGGGGCCGTGGCAGCTCAGTGTCGACGGCCCGGATATGAAGAAGCACCGCCATGATATACGGAGCGTATATCAGCTGACGGCGCGGGGAAAGAAGGACGTGCTGAATCTCACTGATGATGAGATCAGCAACGTCGAAGGGCTCCTCCTGGAAGATAGAAATCAGGACGTGGAGCCCTAGATAGGTCACTCTGGCCCTATCTCCGGTCATAGGAACTAAGGTGAGCCGGAGGATCCGTAGGGCCAGATCAACGTCACGGCGCAAACCAGCGATGTGACAGAGCTGGAAGGGGCCGGAATAGAGCATGGCCACCTCCCGACGCTCAAGATCTGGAAGGGTGTGGAGCTGGCGGCCAGAAGGAGGGCGCACCAGTCCGAGCGCGGACTCCAACTGCTCCTTCGTGACGGTGTAGACCTGAAGGCCCATCATGAAGGTCATGGAGTCGCGCTGAGGGGATATGAAGACAGTGGAATAGAACTGGCGTATGGGCCCCTCAGCCCAATGCAGAGAGGAATCGGCGACTAGGTCGCGGATCCCAACAGAGCCGAACAGGTCTGCGAGGGTGGCGATGCCTGTGCGAGAGGCGATCGTCCCCCACGACAGAGAGCGGTGGGCAAAGATAGGAGCGCGGCTATAGACACTGGTAAACAGGTCTAGGTGGAGGTTTGTGTAGCAAGTGAGAACCTCGCATGCGTCGCGACCAGTGGGACGCGGCGACAGATACGGGTTCACAGAGCGGAGCGTGCGAAGGCGGCTCGCGTGCCAACGTGAATAATCCACGGACACGCGCTCAGGCGGAGGTGAGGGCCGGTTCTCGGACGTCTGGCCCGATGAACGCTGGCTGTTTGCCGCGTTCTTTCGTTGGGCCACACGACGAGAGGGACTGGGCTGATCAGACATGGCGAAGAAACGAAAACAGGAAAGAAAGAAAGGCAAGGACTTGAACAGAGGAGGTGCCGGAGAATAGTCGAATCACAGTCGACGATGAGCAAGTGCACTGCAATGGACGGCTCTAAGAGACACGGTGGAGGCTAGGAGGAGCAACTCCGGCGAGAGAAAACGGCGAACGGAGGCCCGGCGAGAAGCACGGCGGCTCGGTGCGGTTGTGGGGCAAAGGAGGGCAGTGGTGCTCATCGACGGCGAGGAGGAGGCGCCGGCGAGATTTGGTGGTGGCGCAGCACAAAAGGGAGGCACCGGCGTCGAGGAGAGCAAACGGCGACGAGCAAGGCAACGGCGGCGAAATGGAGAAGGCGAGGAGACAAAGAAACAGAACGGGGTTTTAGGGTTCGAGATCCCACAACTGACAGTCAGTTTGATAAACTGACAGTCAGTTCCAAACTCAGAAACATGGAACTGATAGTCAGTATACCATACTGACAGTCAGTTCATAGAACTGAGTTTTGAAACTGACAGTCAGTGTATGAGACTGACAGTTAGTAGGGGACTCGAACACGACCAGGAGCTTCGACCAAAATCAAATGCACGTAACTGACTGTCTTCGACCAGAGACTAAGACCAGGCTCCTAAGCACTAAACTGACTGTCAGTTATAGAAACTGACTGTCAGTTTGGTCAAATTCGACCAGAAGCAGTCTAAGACCAGAGAGGGAATAAAATTAATATTTTTATACAAACAACACATTTAGCACATCAACTAGCATTTGATATATCAATAATATTCAGTTCACCCCTTAAAAAGCAAAATCTTGATTCATCTAGGGGTTTAGTGAAGATATCTGCTAGTTGCATATCAGTTCTGACATAATTTACTTCAATATCTCCTTTTGCCACATGATCTCTAATAAAGTGGTGCCTTATTTCAATATGCTTAGTTCTAGAATGTTGAACAGGATTATTAGCAATTTTGATGGCACTTTCATTATCACATAATAGTGGCACTTTTTCAAAAATAATCCCATAATCCAAGAATGTCTGCTTCATCCATAATAATTGAGCACAGCAACTGCCTGCAGACACATATTCAGCTTCAGCTGTGGAGAGAGCTACAGAATTTTGCTTCCTAGATGACCATGATACTAATGATCTCCCCAACAGCTGACAGCTACCAGATGTGCTCTTTCGATCAATCTTACACCCAGCATAATCAGAATCAGAGTACCCAATTAATTCAAAATTTGCATCTTTTGGATACCAAAGGCCTAAACTGGGATAACATTTTAAATACCTAAGGATTCTTTTAAGAGCAGTTAAATGACATTCCTTAGGATCTGATTGAAATCTAGCACACAAGCACACACTAAATATGATATCAGGCCTAGATGCAGTAAGATATAAAAGACTACCAATCATAGACCTATACAGTTTAGAATCGACCGATTTGCCGCTTTTGTCCATGTCCAGATGTCCATTGGTCGCCATGGGAGTTTTGATTGGTTTAGCGTCTTCCATCCCAAAGCGCTTGAGCAGGTCCTTTACGTACTTTGTTTGACTCGCGAACGTCCCGTTCTTGAGTTGTTTGATTTGTAGACCAAGGAAGAAGCTCAGCTCACCAATCATGGACATCTCGAACTCCCTAGACATCATCTCTCCAAACTCATGACAGAAATGTTCATTAGTAGATCCAAAGATAATATCATCAACATATATCTGACAAATGAACAATTCCTTTTCAATTTTCTTTGTAAAGAGAGTTGTATCAG
Source organism: Pharus latifolius (assembly GCA_019359835.1). Classification (NCBI taxonomy): domain Eukaryota; kingdom Viridiplantae; phylum Streptophyta; class Magnoliopsida; order Poales; family Poaceae; genus Pharus; species Pharus latifolius. The sequence continues at coordinate 66,548,314 of CM033320.1, read as the reverse complement.
CCTTCCCAATTTTAAAACCTTTTGATAATAGAAAGTCTCTAAGTCGCTCATACCAAGCTCGAGGAGCTTGTTTGAGACCATAGAGAGCTTTTGACAATTTAAAAACATGGTTTGGAAATTTAGAATCTTCAAAACCAGGAGGTTGTTCAACAAACACAAGTTCAGAAATTTCACCATTTAAGAAAGCACTTTTTACATCCATTTGAAAAAGTTTGATATTAAAACATGATGCATAAGCAAGAAGAATGCGAATAGCTTCAAGTCTTGCTACTGGTGCAAAAGTTTCACCAAAGTCTAAACCTTCGACTTGAGTGAAGCCTTGAGCAACAAGACGAGCTTTGTTTCTAATTACAACACCATTTTCATCTTGCTTATTTCTGAAAACCCATTTTGTTCCAATAACATTATGATCTTTTGGTCTTTCTACTAGAGTCCAAACTTCATTTCTAGCAAAGTAATTAAGTTCTTCATGCATGGCATTAACCCAATCAGGATCATTTAAAGCTTCATTTACATGTTTGGGTTCTAAAGAAGACACAAATGAATGATGTTCACAAAAAGCAGCGATACGAGATCGAGTTTGAACACCTTTACTAACGTCACCCAATATTTGGTCTAGAGGGTGATCCTTGATGATCGTTTGATGTTGTCTTGGTGCTTCATCTTGTACATCTTCATTTTGATCTTGTTCTGGAGGATCAACATGAGATGATGATACATCTTGATCAGCATTCTCAATGTTGACATCTTCTTCTTGATCTTCTTCTGTTGGCTTGATGTCTCCAATGGTTATGTTCTCATGGCTTCTTGAAGATCTTTACCTGAAACTTCATGAGAGACTTGCTCCTTTTGCCAGCCGTTAGTTTCATCAAATTCGACATCACAAGATTCTTCAATGCAACTTGTATTTTTATTGAAAACACGATAAGCTTTGCTAGTGGTGGAGTATCCGACTAGAATGCCTTCATCTACTCTTCTTTGAAATTTATCACCAAAATTTCTTTTCTTAAGAATAAAGCATTTGCAACCAAAGACTCGGAAATAAGAAATATTTGGCTTTCGCCCAACAAGAAGTTCATAAGGAGTCAAATTCAGAAGAGGATGCAAATAAAGCCGATTTATAGAATAGCAAGCTGTATGCACGGCTTCAGCCCAGAAGCGAGTAGGAGTATCATACTCACTTAGCATAGTCCTTGCCATTTCTATAAGTGTTCGATTTTTCCTTTCAACGACTCCATTTTGCTGTGGAGTGTAGGATGTGGAAAATTCGTGTTTGATTCCAAGAGAGTAACAAAAATCAAATAGAGTTGAATTAACGAACTCTCCACCATGATCACTACGGATTTTCTTGATGGATAATTCGAATTCAGTGGAAACACGTTTTGCAAAACTTTTGAAAACATTGGGAGTTTCAGATTTTTGAGAAATAAAGAAAACCCAAGTATAGCGAGTGAAATCGTCAACAATCACAAAACCATAATTGCTACCCCCGATACTTTAGAACTCAGAAGGTCCAAATAAATCCATATGAAGATGTTCCAAAGGTTTGCAAGTCAAAAGAATGCGCTTAGTTGGATGTGAAGTAGCTATTTGCTTGCCAGCTTGACAAGCGCTACAAGGTTTGTCCTTTTCAAAATTCACATCCTTTAAGCCAACAACCAAATCACGTTTTAAAAGTTTTCTCAATTGATGCATACCAACATGTGCAAGTCGTCTATGCCATAGCCAACCTTTTGAGGTTTGAGAGACAAGACATGTTGAAAGAGATGCATCTTTTGAATGAAAATCAACCAAATAAAGATTTCCAAAACGAAAGCCTTTAAAGATCAAAGATTTATCTTTTAAACTTTCAACCAAAACTTCTTTTGGTTAAAACGTGCAACTAAAACCAAAATCGCAAATTTGTGCAACGGAAAGAAAATTGAAATTCAGAGATTCGACCAATAAAACATTAGAAATAGATAAATCATTTGAGATTGCGATTTTACCCAAGCCGACCACATTTCCTTGACGGTTGTCGCCAAAGGTAATCTTTTGGTTCTCGCTTGAGTTGTCTTCTATTGAGGTGAACAACTTCTTGTTACCGGTCATGTGTTCGGAGCATCCACTATCAAGCATCCAATGCCTCCCACCGGTCTTGTAGTTCACCTGCATAAAAAGCATTAAGTTCTTTTAGGTACCCAAACCTTTTTGGGTCCTTCAATGTTAGCAATCAAAGCTTTGGGCACCCAAATAGATTTCTTTCTTTTATTTGACATGGGTGCACCAACATACTTTGCTATAGCATAACCTTTTCTCGACTTTTGAAGCATGTAGCAAGTATCAAAATAATTAGGAGTCATTAAGGGACATGCTTCATGTGAATGACCGGTTTCATGGCATTTATGACAAAATGTGTTGCATGCTTTAACAAATATAGTTTTAGAATTTTGTTTTCTTCCTTTCTTTTGAAAATATCCTAATCCTTCTTTTCTAAAAGAACATTTTTGTTTACTAAGGATTAGATCAAGAGATATTTTACCTTTATAACAATTTTCTAAGTCTTTTCCAAGTTTTTCAACTTGTGCCTTAAGTTCATTATTTTCATTTAATATGTTATCATTTGACACACATGGAATGTGATGACTACTAGAGGGAGATTCATTCAAGTTACATGAAGTTGAAACATCTACCTTAGATGAGATATTTGTAACATCTTTTATGAGCATGCATTCATAAGATTCTTTAAACTCGGAGTATTGAGCGCGTAGGGAAGAATGTTCTTCCTTAAGCGCCTTATACTTCTTTTTAGTTTTTCCAAAAACTTCATTTAATTCGGTTATCATTTCAACTAAATCATCATAAGATGGATCATTAGAGTGTACCTTTTCATCGCCTTTAGCCATAAGGCAAATGAATGAGCTAGTTGAAGTGTTGATGTTGTCGAGAGCTAGTCCGGCCATCTTCTTGGAGCAACTTCTTTCGTTGTCGGAGTCGGAGTCGGAGCTCTCGCCTCCGGACATCCACTCTCCAAAGCAAGCTTCTTTGATTTCTTCATTCTTCTTCTTGAAGAACTTCTTCTTCTTGTTCCACGCCTTGTTCCACGCCTTGTTCTTGTTTGGACATCTTGATGCTATGTGTCCTTTCTCATGACATCCATAGCAAATGATGTCCTTGAAGTTGTTTTGCTTTTTCCCCTTTGGTCTTGTGTCAATGTTGACACCCTTCTTATGTAACCTGCGAAGGAGTTTTTGAGTATTTTTTACCATGAGTGCAAGGTCTTCATCGGAGGAGCCATCGCTTGAATCGTTTCTTGCATTAGCTTTGAAGGCCAAAGCTTTCTTCTTCGTCTCCGAGGGTTCGGCCGCTTCCTTCTTCTCCTTCTTGTGCATCTCATGGGTGATGAGGTTCCCATAAAGATCGGTTGGTGTTGTGGTCGATAGATCGGAGTTTGTGAGAACAGTGACCAAAGTGTCGAAACTTTCCGGCAAGGCCCTAAGCATCTTTCTCACAAGCTCAAGGTCAGTAAAAACAACACCAAGACCCTTGAGTTCATTCACAATGTTATTTAACCGAGTAAACATGGAATCCACGGACTCGGTTGATGACATGGTGAATGTCTCATATTTTTGCCTCACCATTAGCAATTTTGCCTCTTTAACCTTTGTTGTTCCCTCGTAAATTTCTTCGAGGGTAGTCCAAACCCTATGAGCAGTCGTGAGATTGCTCACTCGGTTGAACTCATTTAAGGATAAACCGGCAAAGAGTGCATTTTTTGCACGGGCATTTAAATGCAACTTTCTCCTATCGTCCTCAGACTGACTTGCCGGATCAACCGGAGGAGTAAAGCCGAGTTTAACAATATCCCATACATCAAGCCCCATAGCTTCTAGGAATACCGACATGCGCACTTTCCAATAAGGATAGTTTGTCCCATCAAAGATAGGCGCACGACCGGTATGACCGAGAAGAAAATCACCGCTTGACGACATCCTCTCTCTAGGCGGTAAAGCCTAATGAATCGAGAGACCAAGCTCTGATGCCACGTGTTGGATCAAGGATGCCGACTAGAGGGGGGGGTGAATAGGAGGCTTTTAAAAACTTTAAAACTTAAAGCAAATGAATGCAAATCAAGAACAAATAATGTAAGCAAGGGAAAGAGAACAAACACAACGGTTTTTACCGAGGTATCGGAGACTCGCCCAGTCTCCACTAATCCTCGTTGAAGCACTCAAATCACTTGAGTCTTGCCTCAATATCCACAAAGGATATTATCACTAGTGGTTGCTCCTTGTCCACTCCGGAAAGGCGAGCACCGATGCCTTGTACACACTTGCCGAGCCTCTCCGACAATCTCCGAACGGAGAGATCAACGGCCACGCCTTCGAACCGTCTAGGTGAGGGCGCTCACCAAGAGTAACAGGCAGCGAGGTCTTCTCAAGACCTCCAAACACGCACCGAGAAGCTAAGTATATGCAAATGCAAAAGAACTGAAACTCTCGGTGGATCGGAAAGCACTCGACTTGATCAAAAGATCAAGATTTTATATAAGAAACTAATGCTCAAGAGTGTATATGAAATGCTGCTGCTTGTTGTAAGAAACACATGCCCAAAGCCCCTATTTATAGCCTCAAGAAGCAAATGAACCGTTGGAGCTAGGGCTGAAAATCAGCAACCCAAACTGACAGTCAGTTTGCCTAACTGACAGTCAGTTCAGTGCACAACGGCCGACAAAATTTACGAACGAAAACTTTGCTAGCCGTTCGTGGTCGAAAAAGGAAAGCTGGAACCCACAACTGATAGTCAGTTACACAAACTGACAGTCAGTTCGACCACTAACTCGACCAAAAACAAATAGAAACTCAGTTAAAAGCACTGTGGTCGAAACCCCAACTGACAGTCAGTATGGACAAACTGACAGTCAGTTTAGTACAAAAATTTTGAGCCCAAAATACACCCTCTCTGGACAAATGTCAGTTTAAACAAACTGACATTCAAACTGACAGTCAGTTCAGCAAACTGACAGTCAGTATGAACAAAAACAGAGATAACTTTAAATCCAGAAATCCAAAAGAGGTGTTTAATAGCTCGTTGGAAAGATAAATTCAAGGGCTACATTTTTGTCAACATAAGAAAAAGCCAGATCTGCCTAGATCTTTCTAAAAAATACAAATACTCTTCTGCTATCAAAAATTGAACTGAAAAACCAGATTTTCAAATAAGTTCAAAACCAAATCCAACCAGAAATGATGCAATGCAATGACCTAGGATTCTCGGTTTGTGTTGGAGATAAAAAGAGGACTTTCGCGACCCCTCTTTATAGTACGGTCAAAACTAGAAAAGAATTTTCCTAACCGATCATCTCCAAACGCCAAGATCGGTAAAATAAAAACTCGAAATACCTGAGGTCTTTCGCATCTTCATGATTTGCGTCTTATCTTTGCTCTTCTGCATCTTGTGCTTTACTTTAAGTTGGGTTTATCTTGTATTCCGTGCATATCTTCCCAACTGATCCCTGTATCAATTAAACTCAATAGCACAATTAGTCTGGAACACTTTGTTTTCATTAATCATCAAAATTAGGGTTAGGCATGAAGGCCTAGATGCAACAAGAAGAAACCTACTTATACTAACGGTTGTATTATAGATTATCATTAGAATATATACCCACTATCTTCTAACAATTTTAGAGTTGTGAACCGTTAGTAAATATTCCACTATAAGTAAAACCTACTCGACCCTTGCTGAGTTGCTGTTTCATATGGTTCCACACTCTGTCTGTTTGTTTCCGTTGAGAGTTCCAGGCTCCAAGCTACACTACTAGAGTGATTAGGGTAAGCTGGAAGGAAGTTAATTCAATCCCTCTCTATAATGTAAACTTGTCATCACCTATATCTCTCTCTACTTGCAAGCTAGCTGTAGCTCCAAGCTAGAGAGCTAGCTAGCTAACTGGCTTTTACAATGCATCATGATTTACGAGCTCACTAGCTTGTATTGTGTAGTTAGGTTAATTAGTATTTCATCAAGCTAGGGTTTTCATATATCAGTTGTAAGAGGCTAGCTAGCTGTACATATATATATATATATACATATATATATATATATATACATATATACATATATACATATATATACATATATACATATATACATATATATACATATATATATATATATAGCTCGGGTTTTCATATAGCTTAATTGGCTAGGTTTCTTGCATGCCTGACTCATTATGTTTTGCAATTTGTCAATTTTGTTAATTGTAGATGAACCAGAAATATTGGATGTATGGAATAAAACGTACTACTCTTGAATATTTGGATGGTGTGAATGGGTTTATTGAATTTGCTGAGCAACAAAAGGCGAGGAAGGGAGAGAAAGATGTGTTTTGTCCTTGTACAGATTGTATGAATTTAAAGATGTTTAGCAACTCTGATCAGATTAAGAGTCATTTGATTTGTCGTGGTTTTAATGCACGATATACCTCTTGGATATGACATGGTGAAGATCTTGAGGAAACAAGCACCACTACCAATCAGCAGGACTTGGATGTGGATTGCAGTAATATCGATGATCATCCGAATTTTGATAATGATCATTCCGATGTGCATGTAGATGATGACAATCTAGATGAGATGTTATGTGATGTAGAAGAAGATTACAACGAAAATGACTTCGGTGAATTTGAAAAACTAATTGCTGACTCTGAAAAGCCTCTGTTCCATGGATGTGCAAAATTTATAAAGCTGTCTTCTGTGCTGAGATTATATAACTTGAAGGCAGGCAACGGTTGGTGCGATAAGAGTTTACGACACTATTAGATATTTTAGCGGACATGCTTCCAGAGGGAAATGAGTTGCCAAGATCAGTTTACCAAGCCAAAAAATTGTTGTGTCCGTTGGGAATGGAAATCGAAAGAATACATGCATGCCCAAATGATTGTGTGTTGTATTGTAACGAGTACTCAGATTTGCATGTTTGTCCAAGATGCGGCGCATCGAGGAATACGTGTAGAGACTGGATTGATAGTGAACGTCACGAGGTAAAGAAAGGACCTCTGGCCAAAACTGTGTGGTACTTTCCTGTGATCTCTAGATTGAAATGGCTGTTTGCAAATCCGAAAGACACGAAGTACTTGCCTTGGCATGCTGAAGGCCGGAAACAAGACGGAAAATTGAGACACCCAGTTGATTCTATTCAATGGAGAAACATCAGCAGAACATTTGGTGAGTTCGGCGGTGAAGTTAGGAATATAAGGTTCGGGCTGAGTACAGATGGTATGAACCCACACGGAAATATGAGTAGTCGGTATAGCACTAGGCGCGTTCTTTTATGCATCTATAATCTTCCTCCTTTGTTATGCATGAAGCGCAAGTACATCATGATGTCGTTACTAATTTCAGGAACCAGACAACTCAGAAATGATATTGATGTGTTTTTAGTGCCTTTAATTGAAAACTTACAAAAATTGTGGAGCGAAAGGGTGTAGGTGTGGGATGCATACAAGCAAAAGAATTTCATCTTGTGGGCTATGATATTTTGCACCATAAATGATTTCCCAGCCTACGAAAATTTGTCAGACTGTAGTACAAAAGGAGCCAAGGCTTGCCTTATTTGTCTAGATGAAACTGAGAGCATGTGGTTGCGAACTACCGAAAAACAGTGTACATGGGTCACCGCAGGTTTCTTGCGATGCATCACGCCTACCGTAAGAAGAGGAAATCATTTAGCGGGAAGCCTGAGAAAGGATCAGCCCCAATGTTTCTGACCGGTAAGGAGATTTACTCGCGCGTGAAGGACATCAAAGCTGAGTTCAATAAGTGTTGTAAACCTCGGGAAAAAAATGTTTGGAAGAAGAGATCAATTCTTTGGGATTTACTATACTGGGAGCACTTACAAGTTCGACATTGCATTGACATCATGCATGTAAAGAGAAATGTCTGTGAAATTTTGATTAGTTTATTGTTGAACATTCCAGGAAAGACAAAGGATGGTGTAAAAGTTCTCCGTGACATGGTGGAAATGGGGATAAGGACTGAGTTTGCACCATTGGAGAAGAGAAAGCGTACATACCTCCCCCCAGCCTGCGATACTTTGTCCAAAAGCCAAAAAAAAAACTTTGTCGGTGCTTGCAGGGTGTTAAAACTTCATGTGGGTACTCCGCAAACATGAAAAAATTTGTGTCTATGAAGGACTTAAAACTGGTTGGTATGAAGTCCCATGACTGTCATGTGCTGATGTGGCAAATGCTTCCCATTTCTATGAGAGGTATTCTCCCAGTTAAAGTCAGAGAGACAATCACAAAGCTATATTATTTCTTCAATGCAATATCTTGCAAGGTAAGTGCACTCCTACTATAAGTTAATTAGTTCCATTCGTGGAACTTAATTAGCAGATTTTTCTGATATGAATATTTGGCGCAACTGTGTCCTTGCAGGTAATTGATCCAGATGGATTGGACACTTTGCAATGCGATGTGGTTACAACTCTTTGTCAGCTCGAGATGTATTTCCCTCCATTTTTTTTGATGTTATGGTCCATCTAATTGTTTACCTTAGCAGAGAAATTAAGTTTTGTGGACTCGTGTTCCTGCGCTATATGTATCCATTTGAGAGATTTATGGGTGTCTTGAAGAGATACGTAAGGACTCGTCATTGGCTCGAGGGGAGTATCATTGAAGGTTATGCCGCTTAAGAGGTTATTGAAGTTTGCACAAATTATATGGTCGGGGTTAACCCAATTGGCTTTCCTAAGTCCCGATACGAGGGCAGGCTTCAGGGCATCATAACGATTGGATTCAAAGCAGTCATCCCTACAAGTGATATGTACGCGAAAGCACATTTTTGGATCTTACAACACATGATGGAGGTTGAGCCATACATACACGAGCACAAGGCAATGTTACGGTCACAGAATGCTTCGAAGCCAGAGATTTGGGTCACCAGAGAACATAATAGGAAATTTGCTGGGTGGATCCAAAAAAGAGTCCTTCGAGCTACCGAGGGCTCCATAAGTAAAACTATGACATGGTTGGCTAGAGGCCCAATATATACTGTAGGGACTTGGTAGGGGTATGACATCAACGGGTATTCATTTTACACAAGAAGTCAGGATGAGAAGAGCACTACGCAATGTAGTGGAGTGACACTATTTACTATTTCGGAGGATGCCAGGGTAGTAAGGGCGTTGAACTCATATTATGGTGTTATTGAAGAAATATGAGAGCTTGATTACGGATTATTTAAGATTCCTTGTGTAAAATGGGAGGCATTAAAGTTGACAATTACGGGTTTACTCTCATCGATCTCGATAGAGTTGCACATCAAGACGATCCATTCATATTTGCTGAGCAAGCCACACAGGTATTCTATATCATTGACTTGGCCAATCCAAAGTTGCACATTGTCCTTGACAGCAAGTGACGTATTGTTGGGGTCAAAGACGTTGTCAACGAAGAAGAGTATAACCAGTTCGACGAAATACCTCCATTTTTAGAGGACATTCAATCAGTCCCTATCGAAGATATTGATGAAACAACTTACCTGCGATATGATCTTGACTATTTTGTAATTGAAGAAAAAATCCCAGGCTAACCACAAGTTGTGCATCAAGGTGAGGAACTTATCATTAATACATCAGGCTATCCATTTTTGTTTACAACTTAATAAGTGTACTGTAATGTTAGAACTCTTGCTAAGAACTTCTAAAGAAATTTTTTTGTCAAAATCCCTTCTGCAGTCTTTTGCTTCTTCAACAGGCCTAAAAAATCATTTTCCAGTGCCTTGCACTACTGTAGAAATGAAGGCCTCAAAGAAATTGTACTTTTCTAATGGTTAATTTCATTCTGCCGTTAGAACAAAACACATAGTCTGATAGTTTTTTCCATTTAACCATTAGAACAAATGTAGCAAAGAAATATAACTTAGAAAAACCCCTGCAGATATGCAGCCCAGAACTTTTCTAATGGTTAACTTACTATATCCGATAGGACAACGAACGTGGTCTGATGGTTTTTTTGGTCTTACCGTTAGAGAAAGTACACATATGGTCTGACGGTTTACTTTTTCATACCGTTAGAAGAGTACACACATGGTCTGATGGTTTACTTTTTTCTTACCGTTAGAAAAGGTCCTCACTAATTTAATAAACTCCGCCTGGGAGTTTCCCTCCAATCGAACTGTTCCAACTCTGTCTCTGTGTCTCCTTGTGCACGAAAAGCCCTACACTCACTGACAACCACTTCCTCACTGCCGAACCACCATTGCTGCCTGGATTACGGTTTGCCACCGCCGCCAGGTGCTCTTTTGCTCCATCGCCGGCCGCCTCTTCGTTCTACACCACCGTCGGCTACAACTGTTCGCCGTAAAGTACCCCTGCCCTATCCCTAGTGCGTAGTTCTTTGTCCAGCATCTTCCTAATTTGATCTTTACGTTTTTACACTAGGGTTTGCTATTTTTCCCTACTCTTGTTTTGGACCTAAACTAGGGTTCCCTATTGTGTAGGATTTAATAAACTCCGCCAAGCACTGTTGAGACTAGGATTTAAATTAGAGTTTATATAATATATTTCAATGATGTCATGAACCTATTTCGAGATTTGAAATTATTTATACAGAAGTATGTGTGATCATTTGTATTGAATTGCCATGTACTTTAGTTTATATGTTGGCTAATGTTCAGATTTATGTTCTAACGGTAGTTTACGTATTTACTGTTAGAAGAAATCATATCTTCTAATGGTAGTTCATGTGTTTGCCATTAGAAGAAGTGGGATAAATTTGTTCTTGTTGAATTTTACGCAACTTTTGTTCAGAACCATGTGTGTTCATTTGTAATGGACGGCTATGTACTGTTCTAACTGTAGTTTATGTATTGTCTGTTAGAAGAAAGCACATCTTCTATCGGTAGTGCATTTATGTACCGTTAGAACAAATTGCAGATCCTAGAACTGTTTATCTTCAACAATTGCTAATCCTTCTATATTTTTTTGCTTAAATAGGTCCATTCACTGGGTCGTTTGTGATGTTATTCCTTAGATGGTATGTTTTTAGTTTTCTTTTTCCATTCAATTTTTGATGGTTTGTTGATGGAATTTTAGGGAAAGCCATGTCGGCGTCTTCCTCGGCTAATAGCAGTGGTTCGGCGAGGGGCAACGTAACTGATGCTGCTTCGTCCCAGCGCAAGAGGACGGTGTGAGGCATGACGATGTTGGGCCATTTGGCAAAACGCACCGACCTTTCTTGTGAGTTCAACTAGTTTGGGAGGCCAATCGGAAAGAACGCTGGAAAGTACGCTGCCTACGTTGGGCTGTTGGCGAAAGAAATGGTGAAGATCACCGTTCAGAGCTGGAAGGACGTGAAGGTGGACAAGAGGGATAGGTTGTGGGCGGAAGTGAAGGTAAAATTAGTCGAAATCCCTGAACTCTTTCATAATCACCTTCCCTTGACTTATCCTAAAGTTTAACTAGCTCCTACTTATATGCATTGTTTGAAAACAGACTAAGTGGAACATCTCCGACGATGGACGTAAGACGGCCTGCTTGAAGGACATAAACGAAACATGAAAAATCTTCAAGAGCTGGCTTGTCAATACCTTCTTCGCTGCGGGGAAATCTCCTTGTGAGATGTACCCCTTCATAATGGAGGAGGTATGGGAGGAATTCACCCAACAGAAGGGACCGACGAGTTCACGGCCCTTAGCGAGAAGAACAAGGCGATCAAGAAGAGCAATGACCACCCGCATTGGCTCAGATCTCGGGGCTATGCGGGGCAGGAGGAGCAGTGGAGGAAGACAAGGAAAATGCTCTCGTCGACTCCCTGGGTTTGCGCTCTCTGAGATCCGCGATGCGAGGTGCAAGCGGTGGTGGCTGGGGAGAGGGTCCATGTTGTCCACGGGGTCTGTGGAGTTCCCAAACCCTAAGTAAGTCGAGGTCGTGCAGCAAATGGTAAGTTGGCTAACCTCGTAAACTGTGTGTGCACAAGTGTATATATGTATTTGTATCACAATATAGCTTTAAATGTAACAGATTTCTGCCGAGAAGGAGGCAATGCAGGGATTGTTTACTCCGCAGAGGGAGAATGACATCCTCACCCAGGCTCTAGGAAATAAGGAGCATCCTAGGTGGATGCAGACCATGGGAGTCATCATGCCATGGAAGGATGGCTGCGAAGATCCGGCTCCACCGAGGAAGAAGGCCCGCTCCTGAAAGGAGAAGGAATCAGAGTTGGCCGAGAAGATTCGGGCAGAGGTAAGGGCAGAGGTCGAGGCCACGTTTGCTGAGATGAGGGAAGAGTTAGGACAACTGAAACAAATGATGCTATCCAAGGCTGTAGATCCAGCTCTCGAGGGCGACGGTACCCAGTGGGGTCGACTGAGCAATTGCTCTTCGAAGGTCCTTGTGGATCTACTTAAGGTATTGAAAGCCTTGAGCTGTGCACTTAAGTTGATGCCACTCCTGTTCTGTTAGAGTTGTTTCACTAACCTGTTTTAATTATTACAAATTTGCAGAAACCGGAGAGCTGCACCCTAGTGACTCACCTAGGCGACCAACACATAGTGGTTGCCCACAGGTTCGTATATCCATCTAGGGAGGATGTCCAGATCTACTGCGTACCTTTGGAGTTGGGGCTCACAAAGGTACATGTGGACATGACCCTCCTGGGCTACACCACTTTTCCGTTGCCAGTCCCAATAGAGGAAATGCGGACACTTGCTGAGGTAGTGGGCTCCTACGTACAGTGGCCCAAGAAGTGTGTTATAATATAGTAGGTAAATCCTACCCATTTTAGTTTACAATCTACTTAATACACTCAACTTGAAAAATCTAACATATGTGTTCATAAATTGAAGTGGCATGCCAGCGTATTACCTGAGGATCCCACCCCCAACGGAAGGCATGAGGGATCTCCTCCGGCCCTCAACGCTCAAAGGACGATCTCGACCCCAGCTAGAGGATCCACGCCTCCCAGGAAAGCCCCTTCGCCTGGAAGGAAAGCCGTCCGTCAGCACATCGCCCTTGCCTTCGAAGGTACGCGTTCACTCCCCGGCAAAAGGCAAGGGCAAAGACAAGAGCAAAAGGGTAAAGGGACAGTCTGATAGGTTTAGGAACGGGTTCCCACTCGTGGTGAAGGCAATTTTGCATAAATTAGATCGCACAACCAGAGACCTCCACGAGTGGTACCTACACCAGGCTCGGCACAACTTGAATTTCCTAGTTCCCTTCAAGCCTGGATAGTTCCACCGTGAGCCCAGGAGCATATCCGTGGCGCATGAGGATTTGTTCGACCTCTTTAACTGGCGGGAACTTGATATGTCCATCATACGGACTGGAGTCTTGTAAGTTTGCTGATCCTATATATTGTTGTAGTTCATTTAGTAAATGTAGTAACTTTCTATGCAATACTAATGTCATCCTTTGCATGCAGGTGCATGTACAGGCTAGCGTCGACGAGGGCGTCTGACAAGGTGGGTTTCCTCGACCTAGAGAAAATAAGCTTCACGATGCTAAAGCAGGACGCAGCACATGCCGAGCAGTACATATCAAGGGCACTGCTGGCGCAGCAGGACAGAGAGTTCATTCTAGCGCCGTACCACCAAAGGTTAGTGCATTTCCTAGTAATTTAACTCATTCTTGTATGTTACACCTAAGATATATACTTTAAGCGGTTCTCTTTTATGTACAATGTAGCGGTCATTGGATCCTCCTCGTGATCTGTCCGTGGAGAAATGAGGTGAACTACCTTGATTTGATGTGCGACAGGTTACCGAAGGAATACGTGATCAAGGGGAATATGGGCGCGTAAGTAACATGTTTGATTTAAATTTTGACCTTACTAGCTAATGATAACATATTAACCGGCAATACTAACTTAAATGCAAGGCTTTCGAAAATTATGTGTGCACTGGAGGGAGGCATGACGCATCGGAGGGCTCCTGAATTGCATGGAAAGAATATGAGATAATTAGTAAGGATCAAACTATTCACGAGTCTTTTAATTTATGCTTAATTAGTTTATGGAAAGAATAGCTAACATGTCTTCGCATATGCAATTATCTCAGTGCCATCAGCAGCCAAAATTGTGGGAATGTAGGTTTTATGTGTTGCGATATATGTATGACCTAGTCAGGACAAATTTTGCCCAATTCCTCAGATAAGCATTTTAGCTAACTCAAATTTGAAAATTGGATGTGACGTTCAAAACTAGGAAGTTAATTATTGACTATTCACACATGCATGCAGAGCGCCATGTCCAAAGACAAATACGAGAATGCAAAGATTAGAGAGTTGCGACAAATTTGGGTTCAATATGTGATGGACGAAATGGCGGTCAATGAGCCACCATGACTGGCTTAGCTCACAGCTTGTTGTAATTTTTCTTTTTTATTTTTCATCTACTCTATGTGAATTGGTGTTTTTTATATTTGTATTGGTCTGTATGTGAATAAATTGAATGTGTGAATAAATGTGAATAACTGTCCAATGTGTCAGTTTGTTCAATGTGTATTTGTGAATGTACCTTTTTTGTATCTGTACTGTATTGTGTATCTAAGCTTATTCTAATGGCTAAATAATAAAGAAAGTTAGAAGAGAACAACATATTCTAATGGTTCACTACAACTATCCAATAGAATACTATATCATCTTCTAACGGTTAACTACAACTATCCGATAGAATACCATATAATCTTATAACGGTTCGCTACAACTATCCGATAGAATACTATACCATCTTCTAATGGTTAACTACAACTATCCGTTAGAACATTACACTATATTCTAACGGTTGGTCGAAGTATACCGTTAGAAAAATACTTTGACCAACCGTTAGAATATAGTGTAATGTTCTAATGGATAGTACTAGTTAATTGTTAGACTATAGCAACCTATTTTAACGGTTAACGTAAAAGAACCGTAAGAATATTATAGACTCTTCTAACAGTTAACTAATATTGACCATTAGAAGATGATAAGATGTTCTAATGGTATAGTATGAACGACCGTTAAAATATAGGGTAATGTTCTAACGGATATTACTAGTTAACTGTTAGACTATGGGTAGGCTTTTGTAACGATGATCTCAGAAAAACCGTTAGAATATTATAAGATATTTTAACGGCTCAGTACCGTTAGAGTAGTGCTAGTCTTATTCTATCATGCCGATCACTAGCAGTACGAAAACCGTTAGTAAAGGTGTGTTTTGAACCATTATAAGAAAGTATTTTTATACTAGTGCTTCTTGTATAACCTATTATTCTAATTTTTATGGGTATTATGGAAGAGATAGAAATAGTTTAGATGGGTTAGTTTATTCATTTTTTGTTGGGTTAGGATATAAGTCAATAGAATAACTTGTTTTTGACCGAATTAAAACTAACCCAATTAATCTGTATATCTGTAGATATTAAACTCTTTATCTACCTAACGCGCGCGCGCACACACAAAATTCCACCCATCATGGCCGGGACCTTAATCCATCGAGAGGGCTAAGAGGAAAAAATCCCATGTTTAAGCAATTCCCTTATCTTTTTGTAAAAGTTTGAACCTGTTTTAAGCAAAGGAATGCATGCTTGCCTGCATTTGTTTTTGCAGTTTAGGATTGTTTCATTAAGAAAACTGTATATTTTCTTGTAACCTCTCTTGTTTGATGTAAGCAATGTACCCTTCATCTATTTTACTTTTTGTTTTGTATATTATAAGTCTTTTTTTTGTTTTTGAACATTTCATTATATAAGCTTATTTATAATCCCAATTTAATATATTTTTACAATTTTATTCTCATTAATATTCTTTTTCAGTTCTTCATTAATACTTCTACTCACTTCCAAATTTTATTTAATAGTGATATTATACTCCATTATAATTTATTTTTCTCTCATTTCGTGCAGTTTAATTCTTGCATGCATAATAGATAGATTTATATTGTGAAATGGTAGGAGTAAGAAGTTCAACAAATTTTGAGAGAAGCGTGTGATCCAGTTGCAATCTTCTAATTGTTGGCTGCTAGAAACCTAGAAATAGAGCCAACTAGTGTGTGACATTTGAAATTTCTAGTTAAATGTGAGAGTTTGATTCTCAATAATCGACCAAAGTCATATTGGGTGCATTATTTGTGTATTTTTAGAATTTAATCTTATAACTTTATGGTTTTATATTTCTTTAGAAGTTGCACTAACCAAACTCTAATGAGTCTTTCTAAGAAAAGCCTAGAAATAGCAAAATAGCAATGTGAGTCACTCCACAAGCTTACAAATAGAGAGATGGGTCGGTCCACAAGTTTTATGGAGATTGTATATACTTCTCCAATCTTACTTTTAATATGAGACCATATTATAGTCCTAACTAGTAAGATACTCAATTATTTTGATGAAAATTAGAGTATAAACTAAAATTGTAAATGGGTTGGATCTATGTTTAGACCAATTGGACCCATTTATTCATCTTCATCCTACTAGTAGTGTCGATTCTTGTACGATTGAAACCCATTTATGAAATAGTTAAACTTGCATAGATTGTGTCTATACCCATTATAACAAAACCATTTGCAATTGTAGTCGTGTCATATTGCTGTATTATTGTATCGTGTCAAATTAGAAGAAAGAAGCTACTGCCACCTTCAGTTGGTGCGAATAGATTAGGAGAAATCTACAGGTAAGGTTATTGTACTATGCAAAATCTAGAGGAGAATATTGCAGTTACACTCAGGATGTAGTTGCCAAGTTGGCGAATTTAGGTTTGAATTTTGACATTCTTGATCTGATGTTCGATTAGGGGAAAAAATGAGTAATTTTGTATACAAGTTCATATCATTATAATTAAGTTTAGGCATGAATTCTTGATATAAATGCCCCTAAGTAGAATTTTCACGTCACATTGCTTCATGTTTGGAAACAATTTTTATGTCTACAAACTGTTAGGGTTTTCACCTACTCTGATACCACCTTGTGAGATACGGTCTAACACACACAATAATAAGAACGAGAATAGGAGATCTAGTAAGAAAAAAATATGATAATGATGGTGAATCAATGACAATCAACTGGCGGAGAAAACCAGAAATTTCTTAAACACAATTTCAAAAGTTTATAAGAGATCGACACTCAACTAACTCTCGTATCTTTTGAACCATTTAATTCTCATTCTCTGTAAGAATTTGCTACTTAAGAAAATTTCTAGCCTCTTGTTTTCTCTATGCCCTTTTTGCTTCTAGTCTGAATTGAGTTTCCTAAGTTATACTTGATTGTTTCCTTAAACCCATCCCTCATGGGTTTATATAGATTTCAATTCTAACCCCAACTTACAAAAGAAAATATAATACAATCCGACTAGAACTCTTAATAGTTTTTAAAAACTAATACGATTAGGATAAGAGATATTCCTAACATGAACAAATTTGGGTGCTAATTTAAGGCAAATAAAAAATGGAGTGCAAAACATGGTGTTTCGTACATAAATTGTTCATTGTTGTTGTATGCTCTGAAATAATGCGATATATGCGGCTCGGCACCTGTAATAGCAATTGATATCACATAGCTTTGCAACGTGCTTACTCCAGGACTATTTGGAGCCTGATAGCAACTTAGAGCAATTGCCAAAACAATGGAGGCATGGTGGAAGTCCATATCCAGTTAACGGCTTTGTTATTCTTGTTTGTTGGTGTATTTGGAATGTAAGAACAGGAGGGTCTTCTGAAGTAAAGTGGTTGATGAAGCAACTCTAGCTTGCTTCATTCAGGAGGCAGCCCATCAATGGTGTATGGTGAGGTGAGGATTAATTAGATAGATACTACACGATTAGGATACTTCCTTTATTTGAGGGGGCAACTGGTAGTTTTTACTGACTTCTCTATTTCATTCTTTCTGCTTCCTAGGACATATTTCTAGGTTACAGAGCTTTGATACCCCCCTAATTAGATCAAGCATGTGAATTTTCTTCTCCTTTGAAATGTAATAGCAGAGCACCAGCTTATCTTCTCAAAAAGAGAAATAATGCAATAAATGTTCATGGCCACATAGGGTGGGAATTAAGACTGCATATTTGCAAGTTAATCATTTTAGTCTTGGTATCCATTTAACATATTGTTTTTTAGGTTTCTAGCACCCCTTGTGGCTTCTCAGAAGTATACCAGCCTGTCGTAATTGATCCTAGTACCATATCTGTGGAGGGAATAATCTCATCAAGGGATGCATTTACATTTTTCTGTAGCGCCCCTATACAAGAAAGTTTGTTATTACATTTCAATCACACATACAGTAAAGATATCATTTCAACAAATGCGTCAGTTTGATCATTTTCTACTTTGCAACTTCTTGTTCTATGTATTCTGTACAAATGAATCATGTTGAAAGAAAGAATTACATATTCTTCATAAACCCAAAGCAAATAAATGCCTTAGAACTTAGAAGTATGAAGACTGGTGTGGGATTGCATGCATCTGAGACAATACTGCAGCTGCCTTTTGTCTAAGCATGCCAATGCCAAGGAGGTTGGTGATAATTATCTTGGAACGCAAGGATTCCTCCCTTGCATCATCAGAATGCATCAAGATCTTGTGGAAGAGTTCAAGACCCTTCTCCTTAGCTGATAAAGAACCCTTTGTCAGAACTGCAAGAAACGCCGCAACTCCATCGTCATCTACTATTGCCGCCGTAGTTGCTGAGATCCATCGGTCCTCTCCCAGCAAGCTCTCAAGAGCGGTCATTGCAACTTCTGCGTTGCCAGCCTCAGTTTCATACAACATATTAATCAGTGGTTTTAAGGCACCTCCTTTTACAAGACAAAAGGTATCCCGATGAGAACAGGCTGAACCATGGACACTGCAGATGTTTTCGTTGAATCTAGGGGAGAGGAAACAGCACCACTCCGAATCATGATGTAAGCTTTGAGATTGTAGGAACCGAAAGAATGTGCTATCTTCTTCTGCTAATATAGTTGTTCTGCTGATGTACCAGCTCTGTGAAAGTTGTGAGAGGACAAGGGCTGCTTGCTTCTTTTCTGCTGTGCTACCTTCGGAGAGAATACGAACAAGAGATGGACTTAGGTTGAGCTTGATTACTTGTTTCTGGAGCTCTGGCTTGGCGGGCAGTGTGTATCGAATGAGTGCTCGCAGAGTATTTTCCAACAGTTTGTTGAATGTGGGGCTAGTAGATGGTGACCATTGTTTGGATCTTTCCTTTACCATTCTTTGGTCCTTGTCATGGGCGGCACAGACCACCTCATGGATAGCCTTTACTGTACCTGACTTTAACAACAGATTATCTATGACTCGGTCATTGGAAGGTAATTTTCCAATGATTATGGCTGCTGCTGATCGGTCTTCTAAGATGGGAGAACTATTGAAGATGTCCAGTAGAGTTGCAATGGTTGTCTCTTTGGTAGGGGATGCAGGCACTGGAACATCATCAATGCAATCTTTAGCAATATAGGATATGAGCTTAAGTGCATGTGATCTCACTTTGAGTTCTTGCTCTTCTTGGATGATAGAGAACAGACGGCATGTCATGCTTGGGCTAGAATGAATTGATTCCCGAGTGTTGTCTGATCGCTTGTATGTGAGAGAAAGTAGATGCAGAATGGAAGCTTTCATACTGGGAGTTGCTGTGGTGGTGAGATCGAGAAATTTTTCAATGGCATGCTCAGAATGTAAGTCCTCTAAGATGGTGTCGCTGTTGTAGTCTGTTGGATTGCTGACAGTGACAAGCGAAATGATGATCTCTAGAGCTTCTCTCTTCATGGTTGGCTCTGACAGGGTGGAATGCATCAGGCCAAGAAGTGCTGGCATGGTATCCCTGTCTGATAGAAGCTTCATTGCCAAGCTGTTGATGGAAGAAAGTTTCTTGATGCAGCGGAGGCACTTAGACTTGCACCTTGAAGAGTTTGAATACAACGAGAATATCAGCTTGTTGATGAAGTTGTTGTCGAAGTTTTTTGTATTGTGCTCTCGCAGTGACATCTTGGCTAACTCTTCAGCCATATCAGCTCTAGTCTCTGAATTGCCTGAACTAAGATCAAACTCATGTGTCAGCAGAAAGTTGCAGAGCTTAAGATAATTACTTATTTCAATCTTTTTTGGTTACCTTCACTAAAATGATTGAAAAATGGTGCAAAATATCCTGCTTCTGCCATCTTAATGACGAAGTTTGTACTAGAAGAGAGGTTCTGCAGCACACTCATAGATTTGGAATGCTTCTCAGGATCAGGACTCTGAAGCAGGGATACCAGGGAGGGGATGGAGTCTCTCGTGTCCCCGATCTTCTCAGCGATGTCTGGTTTGTTGGATAACTCTGATAGGACCTCAAGTGCTTCAGATGCAGCTTCTCCTCGATATATTTGCTTCACTATGTACCTGATTGCTCTTCCCTCACCAATGGCATCCTGTAGAAATGAAGCAAATTTTTGTTATGGACTAACAATGAGCATTCTTATCATCAAGAAACAGATTAGTTCTATTACTTTGTTGTCGTCAGAGTACCGTGCCAGGTTGGCAAGGCAGATTAGAACACCCTTCGGATTGATAGCATTTCCTTTCAGTAATTCCACAAGCTTTGGCACAAGGTGTTGCTCTGAGACCTTATCAACGAAGCCTGGCATCTCCATGGCAAGGAGGAGGTTCTCAACAGCTTGGCTGAGCACAGAGGCCTCAGTTGAGGACAACCTGGTGAGCGCACTCTGCAGCTTGAGCTCAGCATTCCTGTGTTTCCACTCTTGGATGGAGCTCCGCAACGCAATGTTTGGGGTGAGCTCCTGAGATTGTAGCTCACAGCCACAACTTGGGCATGTTCTCTCTCCTGCTGTGAACCTTCTAAGAATTCCTTCCCTCTCGAAGCTGTGGCCACAGACAACAGCAACTGGGTCCTGCATCAGCTCTCTAGTTATTAGACATGTGAAGGACCCAATGAAGTGCTGTGAGCTCAAAGTTGAGGGGCTTCCAATCCGAGGACTAGCGATCATGTCTGTGTTATAGAGCAAGTTGATCAATTGTGACAGTTGGAAGGCTTCAGCATGCAGTTTCTTTGCCTCCAACTCTTCCCTCTCCTGCTTGAGGAGAGTGATCTCATTCCTCACAAGGGTGACTCCGGGGCTTGCACCGACGGCATCTGCTATCTGCTGTAGGAGCCTTCTGGTGTGTTCCTGGCCCTGGTTGTATTGTATGGAGGAGCGCTCGATTTCGAGAACAACAGCTTGTGTTGATTCAGCCATATTGAACTCAATGGATTGAAAGCCATAGGCAATACTATCACACTTGGTTCTCAGCTCGAGGGTGGTGTCAAGATTGGACAGCGTCATCTGTTGCACGATGTTGGCAATCTCATTGGCAGATTGCTGCAGCTGGGCTGCATGCTTTTGACATTTCAGCAACAAGCTCAGCCTGCTCCCGGAGTTGTACTGCTTGATGATCTCACTAGATTTCTTGAGCTCATCCTCCAAACGTTGAAGCACGACTTGTGTTATTGGCCACTCTGGTTTGGTGTCGACCCTCTTTGCATGGAGACTTCTCAGCAAGCTCTGGAGCTGTGACACATAATTGGAAAAGCTCATGAAGCTGTCCTTCTCGAATGTGATGTCATTTGCCTCGCTGATGAGTACAGACAGAGTGTCAAATACTCTCTTGAATGCTTCATCTCTGACATTGAACAACACCGAATCCATTGTCTTCTCTTTGTTGTCTTCTTTCTGAAATCCCCAGGACAAAAAGGTAGTCAGGTGCAATTGGTAGAAGTAACAGTATCCGCATGATGCAGATTAAAACATAACAGAGGCGACTGATTTAGTGATTACCTATTTTTGGAAGGAGCGGATTCCTATTGTGATGTTCTCATGCTGCTAACATCTCTGATCAAGTGCTATATGGTACTCATGCTTACGGTTCAGCTTCCTGAATATATTTTGGTTATTGTCCTGCAAGACGAATGATCAGTGTTTTGCAAAAATCAAGAAGAACAAAAAAGATCCATGCTGGAGGAGCATGCTGATGATTCAATTATTGATTTGGCAAAAGTCTGAACAACTTAAAAAAAATGCCACACTACCTGTTACGCAAATGGCTGTCTCTGCTCAAGTACCACTAGATGCTTCATAGGTTATGATCAACTGTACGATTCCTCGCGGTGCATGACAACCATACTTGTGAGGCCTATACCCATGCATACAAGAGGAAATCTATCTGCAGTGTTGCTACTTACTATGGTATGTAGATTCAGTACTGAGACATTTTCAAGCATGAGATGAAGTGGCTGCTTTTTTGTCTAGTGCAGTGAAAATGGAGAGAAACAGCTGAAGAACGTGCCTGGTGCCTGCGTGCTCCATTGCGTGGTTAAGGAAGATCATATGGGCCCAACACGGGAACCTGTAGATGATATTTTTTTTGTCCATGAACATATACAAACAGGTTAGCAGCTTCTTGATCCATTATAAATTTGTTTTCAAGTTTGTCTTCTTTGATGTACTGATTGATGACCCTGGAGCTGATTGGTACTGTCTGTTGAGAAAATCTAACTTGATCAGCACTTCAGGGAAGATGTTTGATTTGGTGTTCTAAATACTCGTGTATGAGGTATGTTACTTGTTGTTTGGTTGTACCCTTAACTCCGTAATTGCAATACTTATATTCAAAATACATCTTAATGGAACTCTTAACACATCTAGATGGTTTTTGGTTTGAAACTGTAATTGTAATAATTGGATTTGGAAAAGGACAATATTCATTAATAAAAAATTGGGTATATATACCCCTTGTCCCCTTTTACACTTAGCACCCCATATTCTTTGCCTTCTTATATGTATAGATATCCTATACCTATCTCTCAACACTCCCCCTCAAGATGGATGAAAATATCAATCTCATTTTGTTACAAAATTTAGACAACACTATGGAGCTCAAACTCTTTGTGAGACAATCCGCTACTTGGTCTCTAAAACGAACAAACTCAAACTTCAATGCCCTATTCTCTAGCTTCTCCTTGATAAAAACCGATCAATCTCAATATGTTTAGTCCTATCATGATGAACGGGATTATTATCAATATTGAGAGCT
Source organism: Pharus latifolius (assembly GCA_019359835.1). Lineage (NCBI taxonomy): Eukaryota > Viridiplantae > Streptophyta > Magnoliopsida > Poales > Poaceae > Pharus > Pharus latifolius. Next base: position 66,525,306 of record CM033320.1, on the reverse strand, counting down.
GATTGGTTGTCGTACATAAGTTTCAACAAATTGCACTGATCCATCTTCAACTCCTCTAAGAATGTCTTCAACTAGAGTAGCTCAGACACCCCTAAAGCCATGGATCTGTACTCAGCTTCAGTTGTGGATCTTGCCACAACTGATTACTTCTTGCTTCTCCAGGAGACCATATTTCCTCCCACAAACATACAGTAGCCAGAGGTCGATCTTCTGTCATTAGCATAGCTCGCCCAGTTTGCATCACTATAGGCTTCAACATCTAAGTGACCAAGGCATTGGAACAATAGCCCTTTCACAGGAGTTCCCTTCAGGTACCTCAGGATATGATAGACGGTATCCATATGCCCTTTCCTGGGATCATGCATGTAGCGGCTCACCACATTGATAGCGAATGAGATATCAGGACGAGTATTACCTAGATATATCAAGCGGCTCACCAATTGCTGATGCCTCTCATGGTCCACTGGCTCTCCTGCTTCCTCACACAGTTTGTGTCTCTGATCAATAGGAGTAACAGCGGGTCGACATCCTAGTATACCAGTCTCCTCAAGTAGATCCAGAATGTAATTTCTTTGAGAAAGAACGATTCCCTTGGAGCCAAATTGACTTCAAATCCCAGAAAGTACTTCCACTGCCTTAGATCCTTCACCTCAAATTCCTTTCGTAACCTTTTCTTCAAGTGAGCAACTTCCTCCTCATCATTCCCACTGATGATTATGTCATCTACAGACACAGCAAGCATCGTAACTTGTGAGCTTCTACGCCAAAAGAATACAGTATGATCAGCATTGATCTACTGACATCCCATCTTCACCATTGCTCTTCTAAAGCGATCAAGCCATACCCGGGGAGACTATTTCAGCTCATATAGAGACTTCCTCAACCTGCACACCTTCCCAGCCGTTTGCTTTGTATCAAAGCCTGGTGCGACTTCCATATAGACCTCCTCCTGTAGGTCGCCGTGAAGAAATGCATTCTTCACATCCATCTGGTGCATTTGCCATCCTTCATTCACAGCAAGTGAAATCAGAGTCCTCACTGTGTTCATCTTGGCTACTGGTGCAAAAGTCTCATTGTAGTCGATCCCATAGGTTTGACTGTAGCCTTTGGCAGCCAGTCTTTCTTTTTAACGCTTGACCTTCCCTTATGGTGTTTGCTTCACAGTGAACACTCATCTACACCTAATAGCTTTCTTCCTTGTTGGTAGTGGTATAAGCTCCTAGGTACCATATTTATCAAGAGCACCGAGCTCCTCTAGCATAGCTACTTTACACCTTGGGTCTTCCTTAGCAACTTGCAACGCCTAGGAATAGAAACAAAATCCAGGGATACCACAAAGGCTCTATGTGCAGGTGAGATGTTGGAGTATGAGATAAAATAAGCAATGTTATGTTCAAAACCAAGACGATTAGGGGGATTCCTTGCATTTCTATGAGAAGTCCTCCTTAACGAAAAAGAAGATGCACAAGGAGGGATCATACCACTGTAATCAAAAGGATCCTCAGTAGGCAACGAAGGTGCTCAAGGAGTCGAGGCGGGTAGAGGCTTGAGACTTGGACTTGGAATAGAAGACTGAGAGAGTGGTACTAGCAGACCCCTTATTCTTATCCCTTCTCCTGTACAAAATCAACTCATCTCTCCCTCTACAAAGACACCTAGTAAGCTCCCCCTTGAGTGTATGCTCCTCCTCATGCAACTCCCCCTCAATAACATGCACCTTCTCATCCTCCTCCTCCTCATCCTGTAACTCCGCAATGGGTGTCGTCAAAATCGGGCACGGAATAGACCTTACAATCAGCTCCATACTTCTCTCCCCCTCTCGACCATCACCACCTATGATGAGAGAGCTATGATCTGTGGGTGCTGAAGTGCTATAATAGGGTTCCCATTCCCTGAATGTTACGTCCATGCTCACATGGACCTTCTTCTCCACTGGACTCCAACAAACATACCCTTTCTGAGTCGGAGAATATCCAACAAACATACATTTCACAGCATGAGGATCCAACTTCCCAACTTCAGGTCTGTTGTCCTTCATAAAGAAAACGCAACCAAAGACTTTCAATGGAATGATATATTCATTCTTCCCATGCAGCACTTCATATGAAGTCTTCTAGTCCAGAATTCGTGAGGGCATTTTGTTAATCAGATAGGTAGCAGTTAAAATTGCATAACTGCAGAGATTTTTGGGAACATTCATCTCCATCATCATACATCGAACCACCTCCAAAAGGTGCATGTTATTCATTTCGGCTACTCCATTCTGAGCTGGACTGTAGGGAAAAGTGGTTTGATGATGAATCCCAGCAATAGATTAATAGTTCTTGAAGGTTTTATTAGTGTACTCTAGACCATTATCTGACCTCAGTATTTTTACCTGTGCACCATACTGAGTTTGGATATACTTGTGAAAGTCTTGAAAGTATGCAAACACCTCACTTTTACTCTTCATAAAATAAATCCACACCCAACGAGTATGACAATCAATGAAGGAGACAAACCATTTAAATCCATTAATCCACACCAAACAAGCATGGGCCCCACACATCATAATGTATCACATCAAATGCAATAGAACTCCTATGACCAGAACTCACATATGAGCTTCATGTGTGTTTTCCAAACTCACATGCATCACACACAAGTTTTTGTCTATCTTCTCTCATAAACAAGTCTGGAAATACTCTACTTAAAATAGGAAAAGAAGAATGTCCCATGCAGTGATGAAGTAGTAATAGCTATTGCTCCACACTTCGCAACTCTGGATTAGCTAAAACGGTCATCACTGCCTTGTCCAACCCATCTCGGTCCAGGTACCACAGTCCTCTATGCCAAGTGCCAATCCCAAGTCTTTTTCCTGACCCCTTCTCCTAGATCTCCACCTTAGGAATGTCAAAGCGAACAATGTAGTTAATTTGAAGGATAAGAGCACTAATGGATAGCAAGCTAATAGGAAAAGAAGAAACATGCAAAACATTAGGTAATGTGAGGGATTCAGTGCACTTGACAGAACCAACACCAACCACAGATTGTGTTGTTCCATCAGCAGTGATAATTCCATCAGGTTTGGACAGATGAGTGTATGTCTTAAACTCTTGCTGGGCACCTTAATCTAACACCCAATCCTATGAGTTGGGTAGGCATATGGATGCAAGTGCTTGTGTGAAAATACCTACACTAGAGTGTGCGAAAGTGGCAATGTTACCCATGGATGAGGATGATGAACTACTGATCCCCTTCTCACTATCTCTTGGAGGTTTTTCCTTCCTCATCCGCTTGATCATCTCCTTCTCATGTGCACTCAGCTCCACAAAGGTGGCCAGGGTAGGACTCCTCATTAGTTGCAGCTAGATGAGCTCTATAGCCTCCAGATGGACCTCCCCAACCCTCTCTACCTCCTAAACGACCCCCTCGGCCTCGGCCACAACCTTGAGAGGCCTATCCCCTTTCTTTCTTCAAACAGAACTGGGCAATGTGACCCTTCTCTCCACAGGTGTAACATTCCACATTTTGCATGGAGCCTTTGGGAGCTTTCGAGTATGAAGCTGTAAGTGCTGACTTTGCTTCAACTACACCTGGAACCTCAGGCATCAACACCATCCTACTCTCCTCATAGATCCTAGCAGCTATGGCTTCAACAAGAGAGGAAATATCCTTGCGGCCTAGGAGTGCCAACCTTCTTTGGTGGAAAGCACTGTTGAGACACTACAGAAATGTCATGGTTCTATCTCAGTCCATAGACTTGACCCTCACACAGTCTGGATTCTCACACCTTCCACAATTGGGGTCATCACACACACCTCTATCGAAGTAGTCAAGGTCTGTCTAGAGTCTCTGTAGCTCTGCAGTATACTCCTGGACTGAATGGTCACCTAGTGAGGCACCTCTAATCTGCTCCTTTATCTAAAAAATCCTCATATTGTTACCCTCACTGGCGAACCTTTTCTGCAAGTTTTTTTAGAAGTCTCTCACTAACTATAGCCCATTGACAGAACCAGCGATCGAATGAGTCATGGAGCCAAGAAGCCACACATAGATCGTCATGTGAGCGGATCTCCACACCTGCCACTCACTGGACCTTCGATCTGCTGGTTCCTTCACTGCTCTTGTCAGGTAATCCTGAAGTCCTCTTGTAGAGAGGGATCGCTTCACTTGTCGGGACCAACTTAGATATGTCCCAATTCCATCAAGTTTCAAGTCAATCGGCATCAACTCCATCTTAGGGGTGAAAGTAGTGGTGGAGGTACAATAGGAGCCACCGAAGAAGACGACGGCCCCCATCTTGAGGAGACTCACCAACGTCGCCAACATCTTCTTTGCCTCATCATCCATTACAACAACCTTGACCTCCTCCACCATTTCGAATACTCTTCTTAGAGAGTACACAAATGGCACGTCACTCCAATTATTCTTCTTCACTTGGGGTGGCCGAGGAGCAGTTGTGAGGGAAGGGGGCCCGCCCGTTTGGTGAGTCCTTACACCGCAACTACCCAGGATACAGTTGCCCTCACTTTTGTGGACCTCAGTTCTTGTTCACAGTATAAGTACAGAAAGTTTGCAATCATTACTATTTATGGATATAATACCATAATTACATTAGAAAGGCTGATAGGGCCAAAATAAGAAGTTGATTTGCTCCTTTTGAGAGGTACTCGTGCGGCTCAAGGTCCTTCACAGGTCATGGTTGACTTGGCATATGACCCCGAGTGATCTGGGACGATCTCGGGTTGATAATTAGACTTGGTCAGTTGTCGGTTGTTGAATCCGATACGACATGTAGTTGAGTCTGATACAATATCATATCAACTAGATTTGGTTATCGAGCTACAATATGTAGTCGAGTTCGATACGATATCTAGTCGATTCCGATACGATATCGAATAAATGTGTATTACCAGTTGTCTATAAATTCCATGTAATAGGATAGATAAATCATCTACCTCATAGACAGAAATCGAGAGCGATCAATTGTCAGGTCGACTCAACTTGTACGATTCCCTCTTTTTATTAAAGAGTCATTTTCTTATGTTTTGAGCACGACCACCTGGGTTTTTGTCTTACGAGTAAAAACTAATTTAATATCTAATTGGGTCAAGTACTCAAATGGATCAAGTTGGTATCAGAGCACTGTCCTATCCTATGGATGGTGAAAACCCGCCTTGACTACAAAAAGTCTGGCGAGATTCCGCAAGAACTTTCCATTACCGAAGGTAAACGTTCGACGGCACCAACAGTCATGTCTCCGACCATATCTGAAGAAACCTCCGCTCAAGCTGATTTGGCTGAACAAGTGGCCAAATTCTCCTCTAGCATGGATACCGTGCTCGCTTGGATTAAGCAGTAGGCCATGACCTCACATCCTAAAGTTAATACTTCGAAGGCGAAGATGACGCCCGAGATGAGGATTGGGAATAGCCCACGCAGGCCAATAGACGACAATGTGGATGACCTCGACGTCGATGACCATACAACATCTTTAGCTGACAGATCTTTTAAGGTCGAAGCTAAGGTCGACATACCCATGTATGATGGGCCGATCGATGCTAAGAAGCTAGATTCATGGATCAACCAGTTTGAGACCTACTTCGACCTGCGAGGTTTCAATGGTGTTCAAAAGGTGAAGTTCGCACTATTGAAGATGGAAAACCACTCCAAGCTATGGTGGAAGGCACTTATCACCAACGGGGAAGCAGACGACCTCACGTGGGGTCAATTCAAGTGACTCCTACGACAAGAATTTTACCCGATAGGGTATCTTGAAGAGAGATGGGATCGATGGCACCGGTTGTATCAACGGTGCGACCAGACCATCCAAGACTATACGACGAAATTCTGGAGACAACCAATATTAATTGGCATCTCGCTTTCTGACCCCCAAGTGTTTCAGAAATACCCATCTGGGCTACAGAAAACGATCAATATTGAGTTAAGTCTGTTTGGCCTCTATGACCTCTCGATCGTGAACATGACTATTATGGCGATGGAGAAAAAGAATAAGCCCCGCAATGATAAGAACGTGAAGGAGAGTTCGACCCCATCGAAAGGAAAGATGAGTCCTACCACGGGCACTCCCAAGCCTAGCATGGGTATCTCTTGAGAGTATTGTTAGGTTGCAGGGCACACAAAAGAGAAGTGTTATAAGCTCCATCCTGAGCTTCGACCTGAGAGACTAAGGAAGAACAGGCTAGAAAAAAGAACAGCCACGGCTACCATGGCTCCACCCGAAGAAGTCGTTCGGGTGAATTCGGACGAAAAGGCGGACACTACATTGTCTCCAATGGCAATGCCGAAGGAGACAGGCTCGGGTTCATCTTTTGACCATCACCCAATGAAGGAATTTTTCACTATTAACATACAAGTGAAGCATGAGGTGGTTGCAGCCATATTCGATCCCGGAGGCCAGAAGAATTTGGTCTCTGCTGGACTGGTACGATGACTCAGTCTAAAGACGACCATGCATCCATGATCGTATCCTTTGGGATGGTTTACATCCGACGTGAGCTAGCAGATCACGAGTCAGTGTATGCTAAAATTTTCTATCTCTGCCTGTTACATCGATGAGGTACAATGCGATGTTCCCATCAATATTTGCCAATTGATCTTCGGGAGTCCATTCTTATATGATCATGACGCTCATTTCCACTGGAGGGCTCAAGAGTATGAGCTTACCAAGAACGGGGACAAGTTCGTAATTGGTAGAGATGACCTCGTCGATACCACGAACTTGATCACCGCAAATTAGGCAAAAAGAATAATCAATGCTTGCCAAAAGTGCGCATTGATTATGATTCACCCAGTAAGACAAGGTGATAGTACTTGTGCTTCATTCACTGGCATTAGCTTGCAGGGAGGATAGTGGTCGTTTCTTGAGTTTGCTCAAAGAATATAACGATCTATTCGAAGACATTCATGGTCGACCACTGAAATGACCAGTCGAACATGACATTCAGCTCATTTTGGATACACTACTTCCCAATCTGAGTATGTATCGCAACTCAGTATTGGATAATGAAGATATCAAAAGGCAACTCGGAGAAGTGCTGAATGATGGTGTGATCCAACTAAGTAATTCGCCTTGTGGATCTCCCATGGTACTGGTACTAAAGAAGGATGGATCTTGGCAAATGTGTATCAACTATTGAGCACTGAACAAAATCATCATCAAGAATCGATACACTCTTCCTCATACTGATGACCTGTTGGACCAGTTGAAGCATGTCACAGTCTTCTCGAAATTAGACCTAAAGTCTGGATATCACTAGGTATGCATTCGTGAGGAGGACACATGGAAGATTGCTTTCAAGACTCAACAAGGGCTGTTCGAATGGTTGGTCATGTCTTTTGGACTATGCAATGCCCCGGCCACTTTCATGCATCTCATGAATGATGTTCTACGGCCGTTCATCGACAATTTCGTGATCGTTTACCTCGATGACATACTTGTCTATATTCGTTTGTGAGAGGAACACCTAATCCATGTGAAACAGATGTTTGATTAGTTGTGGCAGCATCAGCTCTACCTCAACAGAAAAAATGTGAGTTTGGGAAGCAAACTCTACTTTATCTTGGATTCATGGTCGGTGATGGTACGTTGCAGATCGACCCCAACAAGGTAAAAGCTATCCGTGAGTGGCCTCGACCACAACCAGTGACAGAGGTGCGAAGCTTCATGATTTTACGCCAGTACCTTTGTAAGTTCATTCGACACTTCCCTGTGTTGGCTTCTCTGCTACATGCATTAACCAAGACCGACCAGAAATTCGAATGGATTGGAAAACATGAGGATACTTTTCTTTTGTTGAAAAAGAAGATCAGTGAGGCTCCTGTCCTCGCTTTACCAATTTACAGAGACCTTTCGAGTTAGAAGCGGATGCATCGAGGTATGCAATGGGTGCGGTGCTCATGCAAGATGGTTGACTATCGGTATATCATTCAGAGTTATTCCAGAGAGCTTAGAAGAATTATCCAACATACAACAATGAGTTATGTGCACTGCATCAAACCATGAAACATTGGCGATGTTACCTTTTGGGAAAGGAGACCATAGTACACACCGACCACCAGCCACTCCAGTATCTGCAAACTCAGTCCAAGTTGCAACAAGCCCATCACATGAAGTGGATGTCTTACCTGCAACAATTCAATTTGGTAATTAAGTACAAAAAGAGCGCACATAACAAGTTGACTGACATGTTGTCACGACCATCAGTTGCTACTCTTTGCTTATCAGTGTTCATGCAAGTCGAACCTTCATGCCACGAGGATTACACCACAATGTATGGGGAGGATCCTGATTTTTGACCAGTATTAGCTGAGCTCGAAACAGGATGACTATCAGAGTTTGCGTATCAAGGAGGGCTCTTATATAAGGGAAATTTGCTTTGTGTTCCACGTGGAACACCTCGAGTACAGTGGCTACATGAGGCGCATACATCGAAGGTTGCTGGACATTTTGGTGTAACAAAGACTCTCCAAAACCTTCATTGATTTGTGTTTTGGCCGCGTATGCAACAGGACGTGGCTCATTTTGTCAATGGTTGTGGTCTCTGTAGCATCTCCAAACTGGCAAATTAGTAGTTGGGTTTGTATACTCCCCTACTGGTTCCTTCACGATCATGGGAAAGTATTTCTATAGATTTCTTGGGAGGATTACCCCAGACACGGTGTGACAACAATTATCTCTTCGTGGTCATTGATCGATTCTCCAAGATGGTAGCACTCATACCTTGTAAAAAGAGCATTATGGGAGAAGCAGCAACTCGGGTATTTTTTCAGCATATTTGGACACATTTTGAGCTCCCAAACTCTATTGTGTTTAATCGTGATACCCGTTTCCTCAGCCACTTTTGGCAATTGCTTTGGTCAATGATGGACACCAAGCTGAAAAAAGTACTACTTTTCATCCTCAAATTGGTCAAAATCGTACAGTTGTTCATTTACTGAGGGGTTATAACTCGAGGCATCCAAAAACTTGGGACCAAAGCATACTGTATCTACAGTTTGCATTCAATCGAGCAGTGCATGGGTCGACCAAAAAGTCCCCTTTTGAGGTATGTTTGGGATTTTTCCCACAAAATCCATTCGACTAGAGTTCGTAATCCCTATCTCAGTATAAAACAACAAAGAGAAGTCTGATCAAGATCGAGCACAATGATTCTTAGAAGGCATTCGACAACTTCATGGTGAGGTTGAACAAGACCTGCAAAAGGCACAGCTCAAGTATAAGTCGCGACATGATCGACATCGGGTTGTAGCCCATTTCCATGAAGGTGATATGGTCTGGCTGCGTTTGAGAAAAGATAGGCTAAAAGGTGAAGGTAAAAAGTTTAAACCAATTCATTATGGTCCATTCAGAATCTTGCGAAAAATTGATAATAATGCTTGTCAGCTCAAACTACCTTCGTATATGGATATTCACTAGGTGGTCAATGTTGAGCACCTTAAACTCTTCGAGCCTTCGATGCTGGATGATGAGCCCGATATAATAATACCTTCTATTGAAGATTTGGTCTATCAACGGGAGGCACCTCTTACTGAAGACGTGATTTTAGAGAAGAAGGTGACAACTACTCGTAGAGGCACACGGGAGACTTTTCAGATTGGTCAGAAGAATCAATGTACAAGTACGGCGAAATGGTACACACATGAGAACGGTCAATCTCAATTCCCGCATCTTCAATTTTAATCACCAACAGGAGTTGGCTCTTTTCTTTCAACAAGGGAGTCATGATTCGAGACGATCTCAGGTTGATAATTAGACTTGGTCGGTTGTCGGTTGTCGAATCCGATACGACATGTAGTCGAGTTTGATACGATATCGTATCGACTAGATTTGGTTATCAAGCTACGATATGTAGTCGAGTTCGATACAATATATAATCGAGTCCAATATGATATCAAATAAATGTGTATTAGAAGTTGTCTATAAATTCCATGTAATAGGATAGATAAATCATCTACCTCATAGACAGAAATCAAGAGTGATCAATTGTCAGGTCGACTCAACTTGTACGATTCCCTCTTTTTATCAAAGTCGTTTTCTTATGTTTTGAGCATGACCACTTGGGTTTTTTTCTTACGAGTAAAAACCAGTTTTATATCTAATTGGGTCAAGTACTCAATCGGATCACCGAGGTATCTTGGTCTTCTGAAGCCTTCACCAATTCTCTTTCACTAATGAGACTATCAGCAAGAGTGAGTACATAGTACTCAGCAAGTCACCATATAACAATTACATATACTTATACACAAAGGGTTGACGAATGGAACAGATATGTAAGTTATATCAATAATCAAGAGATGCCAAATGTGCATATATGAATTGACAAAATATCTAGTACTTTTTCAAAGTGAATCTTGGTATAGATGGTTTCATAAAGAAATTGTTTACATTTTGATGGTTGTATAATAATTCAACACATCATAATTATTCGAAATTCATAATACTATTTGTGCCACACAACATGACCGTGGCATACCCCAAGAATCCGAGGGCACGGTGTACTCGAATAATTCTTTAAAACTCTGCAGAGGTGTACCGGTTTACCCACAAGATTCCTCAACTTATTACTATTAGATCATTTACATACCATAGTTCTGCATGCGACTGAGCTGAGGATAACAGGTTGTTCACCATGTTTTATAGTAACCTTGGCTCTACCCAATATAAGGTTTACCACCGGATTGATAACCTTAAAATTGTTGTGGAGCGCTATACCTCCACCCCGACCCCTTCCCAGCACTGGTCCGCAGTAAGGGTTCTCCCCTTTGTCTAGTAGTGGGTCATTGGAAGGGTCAACGCTTGGAAGGGATCTTTCCTAACCGGCAATCACACAATCAACAATTTCTCATCAATATATCTCACTCTTCTGGGTTAATTATTTAGTAAGGTACTAGGTCATGCATGTCCCATACCAGGCTTGTGGTGGTACATTTTTATGCCACTAGATGTATAGCACAACTGTTTCATTCTTATTTGTTAGGGTGAGGTATCCAACCACTATCTCACTTATGCAGTTTTCGCCCACCAGTCTTACCATCCTCACCACTAACGTTCATTTGTCTTTCAAATAGACATCAACTGTTAAAATAAGATCCTTGTTGAAATACTTTTAGGGTTTTGCTCACCCAATATAGACTTCCACTCTAAGTAGCTTATATCCATTTGGTGTGGCGAGCTTAGCTTGCTTGGTAAGGATTTCCACTCAAGGTGCCTTAGATCCTTACCGTTGTAACGGGCTTAGTTTGTTTGATAAGGATTTCCATTCGAGGTGACTTAGATCCTTCCTTTTTCAACCGATTTGGTTCACTTAGTAAAAATCCTATTACCTACTTGTGATTGTTCATTTACACGCATATACACATACTTTAGCAAAAACAACATATGTAAGTTTTTGTAATATATGAGTTTAATATGGTCAAGAAATAGTGACTTACCTCACTTGGCTGAAGTGTCATCAGTCCTTAGTGTTTCCTCGCTTCTTAATGATTCTCCTTCGAAACCTACAGTTGTACCCAGCGTACGTAATCACATACATGATTATCAATCAAGAAAATAGTTATACATAATTATATATGTATGCGTGAAAGGTAATCGATGGCTGAAATTGAATAGACAAGACGAGTTCGAGATATGAAACTCATTGGATGAGATGATTTAAGTTTAGTTGATCGATAGGATTGAATGGGCAAGGAAGAATAGATCTAATTGAGTGATGAGATTAAATGAACAAGATCGATCTGATATTGGAACATAATTTAGAAAATAGAAATATAGATTGGGTTTGAATTTACGAAAGATTAGTTGAATGGAAATGCGAGTTGAAAATAATATAATTGAGATTTTATAATTGTAGAAGTCTACGAAGATTTACTTTTTATTCGTCGGCTGAAATGAATTAAGTATGAATCGATCAGTAGAATATTCAGAAAATATGTTTCTACATTAATACAAATGGTTTGAAAGTAATTTTTTGATAGATTTGGTTGATCCAAACTCAATTATGTTGTATTGTAAATTGATTAAGATAAACTAATAATTAATTAAATTAAGGTTCGGATAAGTGTCGAGATAATCGACTCAAGAATGAATTTTGATAGAAAAGAGATTTTGATCTGGGGTTTGGATGCAAAATTAGATCATATATCTAGAAGGTTGACGGTAAGGCAGACACGGTGATGCGAACGGATTTTCAATTTGAGGTTCCTAAGACCACAAACAACATAAGCATGTCGATAGGAGCGACATTGAACGCAAACTGACTAACTCTGGCTAGGCTTGTCAGGGTTTTCTTGAAGGCTTAGCTTGATAAACATCTGGAATATGGTTAAGGCTTTGGTCGGGTGGTCGTAACACTAGGGCAAAACCAATTCCTAGGTTGGACGCACACACGGTGATGTTCGAACGTCGACGAACGATATTCGCCTGGGGCGACATAGTTCAAAATAGGTCGAGACGAGGTTTTCTCGCGATGCGACAGTTGAAGAAAACGTAGAAAATAGGATTATGAACTTGTTAGACAAATTAGATTTTGGTTTGCGTGCACAAAATAGCTAAATTGACTAAATGCCATTGGTTGACACTGAATTGACAAAGGCTGACAGTAGGGTGGCATTGGCTGGAATGTAGGGCATGGACGTGCGGGTGCGTTAGGCCTCGACGGTTGCGCCAACTTTGTCTGGGAGCTAGGCGAGGGCAACAGGAACCCAACCGCACTGGTTTGAGGCGGCGATATGGCCGGCCGGCGGAGAACGGCATCGGAGAAGAACGGCGGCGACACGGCGAAGCAGTGTTTCTGGACAAACTTTTGGCACAGGGCTAAGTCAAGCTTTTATGTGGTACCAGAAGGTAATTTAGTGAAAAAAAAATACTCAAGAGGTTGAAGCGTACATGCTGGACAAAGTGGCGTCGACGGGGACGGCCGGCGGGGACGGGGCGGCACACCGGGAAAAATGGGTAAAATTACCCAATTTGAATTTTGGACTTTTGTTGTGGCATTTAGTTTGTCTGGAAGGTAGATAGTGTTGATTTTTACATATTTCTGAGGAGGAATTGGCTGGCGACTGGTCACTGGCGAACGGCGGCGTCTCGCGCCGGGACAGAAGAGAAAAATGGGGCTTCAACGGTGCTGGGACAACGTGGCCATTTCCCCCAAAATCAACGGTGCAGATGTGGTACTGGGATTACTATGATGGTGTAGCCCAGGGAAATTTGAATGAGGCGGTGCCGGCGAGGAGTTGGACGACGCAGCCGGAGAAGATGGATTCAAATATGGGTTTTTCCTGTAGGGGGCTTTAGGGCTCGATTATTTTCTGTAGGAGTGAAAGGGTGATGAGGGAAATCTAATGATATGGTAAATTTGGTCGGAGGGACGGTGATGTGGGCTGGCGACGTGAGCACGGCGGCGCAGAACAGGACAAGCTTGGATTCGTCAAACGATTACATTTCTCGGGAATTCTTCTGAAGGGGATTGTTTCTAGACTCGGGAGGGGTACTTTGTTCTACTGGATCGACCAGCTTTGAGGGCCGGGGAAGGGTCCGATGAGCCGTGCAGAGCTCCACGGCGGCGGCGAAAAATTTGAAATTCCGGCGCCTCAGTTCATAGGAACTCACGAGGATGCTTTTAGAGTCTGGAGGGAGGTGAAGGAAGTGATTGGGCAGAATAATTAGGCCGGAAGTGGCCAGAGCTGCTATGGCGGCGCCGGCGGTTTGCTTCGGCAGTGAACAGAAGAAGAAAAAGAAAAAGGAACAGTGTGTGTGTGTGTGTGCATATATTGTAATCCCTCTGTGCAATGTAATAATTTATGTATGTGTGAGGAATTACTCACCTAGGCTTGGGAAGAATTTTCTGAACCTTTCTTTAATCTTGTGTGTTTCAGTTGCTGTTGCAGGTGAGCTTCTGGAGGCAGAAGAGGAAAGGAGAAGATGAACAGGAAGGAGAAGCAGTGTGATTGAAAAGGCTGCAACTGGCTAAGTGCTGAATGGTGTTCTGAAGTAAAGGTGTTCTGTGGTTACTAATACTATGATTGAAGTCCATAGTATTGAGGAGGGGAGAAGGGGGGTAAGAATGGGAGAAAATGAATAGTGTAGTTGCTGTTTGTCTAGTGGAGGGACAAGCAAGTGCAAGGATTGGAATTATATAGGTGAGTGTATGTGGCTGAATGTGATCCTAACAGAAGGTATGTGTGTGTTGAATTGTGTCTATGTATGTATTTTGACTGATGACGTTATAAAAGTAAAAATTATTATTGTTGCATACGTGCATGCAATTCTAATCACATATGTACATATATGAGTTTCTTTGGATATCCACATAAGTATGCCTGTGGATATATACTGGTACATACATGGGTATAAAATAAGGTAAGGAGAAGAGGACAAGAACTTGATTTAGGATTGCATTGAGATTTTAAAATTTTAATTGGAATAAATCTCAAATATCTATAACTTGAGAGTTAATTTGAAGTTAGTTTCATTACATAGGATTTATTTGAATAATTAGATTAGAGATGATTTGAATCAAAATGAGAACGAAAGCGAAAACAAAAATGAAAACGCAAATAGAATTAGGGTAAAAACGCGAATGGCTGAGTTTCGGGGCTGAATCTGAACTTGATGCAGAAGGAAAACTTGTGTTGAATAGTGAAATGAACATGACATCTCCACCAGATTCAAATTTGGAGGTGAATTGGGGAATTTACCCATTTCTGGCTTTTGAAAACAGGAAAAGGAGTGATTCGCGATAAAATCTAGACTAAACCATGAAAAGTGATCAAATAAACTTGTTTAGTTGAAAAGTTTTAGAACTGGTATATAAGCATACTAAGATACAAGATTCTCCAGAAACCCAGGAGAAATCTATTATGGAATTGATCGACATGAATTCCAAAAAGGTTAATTAGGGTAATTAGAAATTTTGGTTTTCGAAAATAGAATTAGGGTTAGTTTCTAGGTTTTAGGAGCTGCATTTGATCTGGACGCTGAAGACAATTCTGTATAAAATAGGTAGGAGGTCCCACTTGTTCAGTCTGATTGCAATTCTGAGCTGTCTTAGGGAATTTGGCTGATTCTGGGTCATAAAAGATTAAACTCCAATTAGGAAAATCAAGAGGTTGGACTAGTTTGTAAGTTTATAAGTTTAATAATCTAACCTTTTGGATAAGATATATTTAAAGTAAAGGAGTGTTATAAACTATTCTATCAAATTAGGGTTTCTAAATCATATTAGAATTATTGCTTAAAGAAGTAGTTTTATATCTAGAAATCACAAATTATTCTCATTAAATGATAAATGGCATTTTATAATAAATGAAAAATAGTGTCTTAGTAAAATAATTACATATACATACATACACATGTTTGTGCACATATGCACAACCATATTTAAGACAAATACATTTGAACTAGTTGGAAGTTGATTTAGGTTTCGGCTAATACTTCTTAAAGAGTACTTTTAAAGGTAGTTTTAAGGTTAAGACAAAATGGAATTTTTAGGGTCGGATTTTTGTAAAACAGAATTTTTAAACCCTATTTTTGGGATGTTACAGCAGTCTTGCTCCGGTGCAGCACAACAGCAGCAGATGAGCAAACTTGAGGTGGTGTAGCACCACGCCCTAGCCACCTCCTTTCTCACTAGCTACACGGTTGTAGTGAAGAATGACACCCGGTGACCTTCCTCCTCACAAGCAATCTAGTAGCAGTGGACCTGCGGTCTTCTTCCTCCTCACGGCTTCCTGCGGTCTTCTTCCTCACCAACGGCGCAGCTGGTCAGAGCTCCTCATGTGCTGGGCCGCATCTCCAACGCCATCAGGGGCAGCAGTGTCGATTGCATGAGGGAGCACGGTGCTCGATAGGGGAGCACTACAGCGACACGAAGGAGTGGCGGTGCAGGGGCCGTCGGCTAGCCGCAACATGCGGCAGGGGAGCACCACAACACCCTGGGTCGGCGGCGAGTGACGGGAGCAAGGCCAGCACAGTGGCTGGACTCGCAGCAAGACGCCGCCGCTCAAGGAGTCGCACGAGCGGTGAGCCGCATGGGAAACTAGGTTAGCGGCCGCGGCAACAACGAGCCGCTGACTGGCGACTGGCCGATGGGAGTTTGGAGGTGGCAGCTAGGCTGTGGAAGGGTTAAGGCTAGGGTAGCTCTGATACCAAATTGGATTTGAGAAAAGATAATATTCATTAATCAAAAACTAGGTATATATACCCTTTGTCCCCTTTTACATTTAGCACCTCGTATTCCTTGCCTTCTTACATGTATAAATATCTTATACCTATCTCTCAACAACAATTGTATGAGTATTATAAACTATTGGAGTTGGAGGTTGAATCTATTACGGATACATCCTACCTTTTGTGAATTGATGACTCTTAGGTGGTGTCTGGTTCGGAATCATAATCATAATTGTTATAATCCATTGGAGTTGAAGGTAGAATAGGTGAATACAAAATATGGTTAGTTTAAGTAAGAAATAAAATTATAAAGGGTAAAATAAAGTTTTAGTTCTTCTACTTTTTTTCATCCTTTACTTAAAAACAACTTAGATTAGTCCCTTTAATTTCAAAACTAGTCCTCTTTTAGCTCGCATGCAGTTGTATGAGTTGTTTTGATAATATAAGCTATTGTAAATTGTTGATAAATGAAATTATACAACAAGTACGAGTTTACTAGGATGATAGGTAACATGCCTCATAAGGGTGTGTTTTGTTAAAATCGTAAGTGGATGACTTATTACTTAGCACTTGAGGTCAGATCCACATGGAATAAGCGGAATCAGTTTTGAGATTGAAATTATTAAACTAAATTTGTGAGTGTTGAATGTTTGTGAGAACTAAACCTAAAACTAGTAAAACTACACAAATTGGTTCATAGAAATTGACAAGAAAAATCTATAATTTTGAGAGTACCATCACCGTCAAACACGATTTTGGCCAAAGTAGCAAACCGATGAATTAATCATCAGAATTTTCAACCAAGACAAATTAAGTTGATGGCTTGAAAGACATATAACAGTCACAAAGGATCGTGTCTATTGTTCTAACTCAATTAGGCACAAAACAAACCCTTCTAAACTCTAGATTAATTGTTAGAGAGCAGTAGTTGTATGTTGCCCTAACATACGAAAACCGATCATCTCATGGGGTATAGACGATACTGCAGATGAAGTATGAATCTAGAGTTTGGACTATAACAATTAAGGCAATTAAATCGACAATTTTTCAAACAAATTAGAGTCAAAATTGTGACCTCCGGATTAGGTCACCTATAAGTCTAGAGGGAAAATTACTCACAAGAAGTCATCAAGAAAAACTAGCGAATAATATAAAATCAAACGTACTAAATTGAATTGATAAAGAAAGAATGACCATCCAAGTCAGTTTACAAATTGACTAAAAAACTAAACTAAAAATAAACCTAAACTTGAGAGCAGAACTAAACTAAATTTTCTGGATGATGAACTAAGCCAAAAATCTCTCTATTTCTAGCCTAAAAAATTGAAATTAATATAACTGCAATCTTCTCAAACTTTGTAAAGAAATTCATTCAAATTACATCACAAAGTCCATGCAAAATGCAGCCAACTGGAGCAACCCGAGCCAGTGAAGGGCTCTAGCACACCCTATGCTCGGCTCTGGGCATGAGTGTGCCTTGGTCATGCCAGCTTTGGTTGGCTGGCATGCATGTAAGGCGAGGGGGCCGAGCCAAGCACGGGTGGTGGCTTGGGGAGTGCTCAGCTCAGGGCATACCCGTGCCACCCCCAGTGTCGACCTCAATTCTTGTGTTCTCTGTTTTTTCGCACTCCGCTTCTCTAAATCCGTTTCGACTCCGTTCCATTGCGTATTTGTCTCAAATTCACTCTGAATTGTTGTGTTCATCTCTTGAAACACATAAAAACAAATATTCGATAGAGGATTGTTCAATTTATAAATAGAAACACAACAATTTTGGGGCTCAAAAAGTTTTTGACTCAGGGTAGAATTATATATCTAATAAATGCTTATCAATATGTAAGACCTTGGATATCAATATAGACACCACAATGCCTTCTATGATGTTCAAGATAGTGTTCATGCTAACATGTTGTACTACCAACTTATTAAAGGGGAAGAAGATGAGATTAACTTTCAAGATAGCGTCCATGCTGACATGTTGTGCTACCAATCTATTGAAACGAAAGAAAATAAGATGATTTTATATTATCAATTTGTTGGTATGGACATATATTACTATATCATCCATGTAACTAAAACCACGTTATCAAAATAACTCGCAAAACCATTTACACCCTATTTGGATCCTAGAAATTTGAATTGAAATATGAAATTCGATTGTAATTCTATTTCCAATGGATTTGGAATTGACCAAATTATGTATATTATGGAAATTTCAACCCCAAATTTGAAATTTGACTTTCGAAATTTGAAGTTTGAAATTCTAAAATTTAGCATTTCAAATTTCAAATTGTAAATCTAATGTAAAATTTGAAAATTCTGAAATTCAAAGTTAGTTTGAATTTGAAATTTTGAAATTTGAAATTTAGTTTAGAAATTTGAAATTGTGAAATTTGACATTCAAAAGTTGAAATATAAAATTTTAAATTTTAAAATAAAAAATTCAAAATTCAAAGTTTGAAATTCAAAATTTAAAATTTAAAATGTCAAACTCAAATTTTATATTCAATATTTCAAATTCAAAATTCACATTTGAGATTTGAATTCCAAAATTTGAAATTTAAACTCCAAATTTGAATATAAGATTTGTCTGAAATTTGTAAGCAAAAATCAAATCCAAATTTTGATATATCGTTGAGGGATGAAACAAATAAATTTCATCAAATTCTTGTGGGTAAGTGTAAAAATTGATCTAGCCCATTTATAGTTATAATTAAATTCTATCAAATTGAGTATGGAATTGTTGATTTAATTCATAATATGTAGTTAAACACTAGAATTTTAGAATTGAATTGCAGGCCCAATTCTTTGAATCCAAACAAGGTGTTAGGGACTAAAAGATATATGTTTCTGACGGTACATAAATCAATTTGAACTGTTTTGAGGTAGAGGAACTAAAATAAGTTTGGTGGCAAAATAGAATGATACAAAATATTTTCTACCCAATTATAAACTATCCTATATAGATGTATTTAGAGAGTGTATTAAGATATATTTGAATATATGTACTGTGATTAGAGAACTCAAATGACAAATAGCATATCTCTTTTAAGGGTAACGAGAGAGTAAAATCCGCGAACCTAATGGCGCGTCGTTGACTGGAGGCATCAATGTAAACAGCAGAATTAAGCTGCACAAAAGTATACGATTCAGTTTCCCAGGCACTTCATAATCACGACTAGAGTGTTGTGTGTTTTTCACAAAGTCAATTAAATGGAAGCAGAATTGCATTGTATACTTATACCATGTGATTTGCAGACAAATACTTGCGCGAACAGAAAAAAATCGCATGCTGGTGACTTTTTCATCTCGGAGAGGAAGATGACAGAAAAAGTTTAACACCGGGTCTAGTAATATTGTATTTGATGAACTTTCTGATTATGGAATAATATAATTTATGGTTGAGATTTTTGATATAATTATTTGACACAGCTATATGATATAGACGTGTAATTATATTTCAGCCATCAATTTACACAACCTAACAGTTAACAAGAGGAACTTAAATATATCTTATTGTGAGATGGGGTATTAGAGGTTCCATTCTGACGGAGGAGTCAAGGTGTTGCAAAAAAAAAAAATTATGAAAATACTCGGAAGCATCGTTGCTTGACTAAGTGAGTAAGATGTCAACCGGCCTAGACTTTGCTTCTCAACGTTTACGTGGCTGAACATTCTCGGCTCGGGGATGCCATTGGAATCTCAAGCCGATATTTAGGTTTAGGCAAGGATTAATCCCTCTCTCCTCCACATACCAAGAAAGCTAAACAGTTAGTTGGTCTCTTGGCTAGGTCACCACTCCGATTCCCTTTCAATAGTTCTCACAGCATGCTGTGTAATATGGCTTAGCCATCTTTCTAAACCTCTCTTGAGGTCCCTGTAAACCAGATCCTTCGTTTGTAACAGATAAATCTTTCTTGTCCTTCAAAAAAGAAACATATTTACGTGGGTGGTTTAGTGGGTAAGTTCATCCTCACATAGACCAAATTATAATATGGTTAAATAGAATTCATAAAGTTTTAAAATATATGAATCGACTGACTGGCATGACTAAAAAATTTAAAAGATAATTATATATAGTTATAATTGATAATAAATTCTGGGTTTACTACTGCCACCGCTATTGATTGCTCGGCGTGCATAATAGTATTTTAGATTAAAAGAAAAATAACATTAGAGACCCTTTTACTATCATATTATGCACAATCAAACTTCTCTACTTGAAAATATAGTAGATAAATTCATAAACTCTTTACTATTCGAATAGAACAATTGGACCCGTTAGTTTAATTCTTTATACATGTGACACATATTTGTCTTCATAGACTGGTCTTATATGATGATAACTCAACGTGTTAACTAAATAAACATAAAATTGAACTAAAGAGTTCTAATTGCTCACATTCTAATAATAGGGAAGGTTATCGGTTCTAATTTCAAATAGAAGAGTTTGATTGGACAAAAAAAATAATAAAGAACTTCAACTGCTATTTTCCTAGATTAACTGAGCAACTGAATAATAGCCTGGATTTATTTGGAATTAATTTGATCACAATTATGGTTCACAAGAAAAACTCACCTCAGATTGACTTGGTTGGCAGTAATTTGGAAGGATAACTACATAGTCCAAGTTAGAAGCTCGATGAATACCACTAGTATTTACGATTTAGAGAAAAATTATGAAGAAACGCGGAAGCACTTCACTACTTGACAACGAGATGAAAGGCAAGGAGATCTAGCGCAACCATTTCCCAACACGACAATTTGTTGACTTGGTTTGTGAAGACCTTTTCAAGTGTACAAACAAACAAACAAACATGGAGTTTAGCATTGGATAAACCCAACGTGCACACCAATCCTTTATGAGTCAACTTTCATGTTTGGGACCGTCTCCACTAGCTAGTTCTTAACTAGAATTAAACACTACAAAATGGCATAGGATCCACCTGTCAATGAGAAAGGTGTATGTGTGTGTGGATGGGCATGCGAAATAACACGTACACACCCACACAACACATGCATTTTGTGAGTCCTACATGCGTCACTTTGTGTGACCACCCACGCGCATGCACATGAGGTATTGACATGAGGCCTCACCTTCTTAGTCCCCCCAGTGATAGAAAGTAAGCGGTCTTGGGTACACAAGGGACGCGATGCATGTGGCACCCCCGAAACATGTCACATCAAACTGGGGTATGTCCAATGGAGCTACTTCGCTCGCTGCACGCCAACTTGGGTCCACTTACAAGTTAGCGCCTACCCATTGCTCCCATGCATGTCTACACGAATCCTACATGTCGACCCAACGCCAATTCGAGCCGGTGCAAGTCGGGTTTTACCACCCCTATTGCAGACAGTCGAGTACGTTAAGTTGAGTGGTGTGTTTGATTTGAAATTTTTGCTCCATATTATGATTACATGTAAAAGAAATATGTTATTTATTATTTATCAGACCATCCTACAATCACAATACTCATACATATTCAAAATAAACCTTAATGCCCCATCTAAATACATTTAAGTAGGATGTATTCCAAAACAATGCAAGTAGAACAATTTATCACTTTATTATTTATTTGAATCAAATATATTTTGTATTTATATATTCTACTTTTAGCTCTAATACACTGAAACCCACTATACTTACAGTTTTAAATCTAGCGTACGCCACGTTATAAAATTAAAACAATAAAAAAGAATACTTGAATTTGTCTCTCTAGTTTAGTTTGTCTGCTTGTATAAGATGATTTAAAGTAAAATTTTGTAAGGAGAAAATTTCGTGGTATTATGGAGAAGTGTGTATTTTGTATCTATCTTTTGGAAATGTGAATAGAGAGGTTCCCCCAATCATGACAATAACAAAAACCCAGGAGGTAATCTCGATGAAAAATTAACTCTTTTTATTTATTATTGAGAAGTGCATTGATATTTTATATTGATCATGGCTATTTGGCTAATCGTTAGGCAATGATTTTTTTTACCTCTATAGAAATATATTTTTTATTCATGTAGAAGCATATTTATAGATGAAATATATTTTTATGCAAAAGTATTGTTTATTTGAAGTACAAAATTTTTAAGTCCTTTGTAGAAATATATTTGCAATATTTATATGAGTAAAAATGTTATTTGATAGAAGTAAAAATATCATTTGTTCCATTCACTAGTGGTTGACCAAACTGTCGTGACAAATATAAAATATCAGTTGACATTTCGGTGTTAAATAAGAAAGAATTAAATATTTAATAATAGATACAAAAGAACACACTTTTCTAATAATTTGGACTAAATTTTCCCTTTAGTAAGTTATAGAACACATGGAATACTATAATCTCATTTTTTTCAAATATGTTTACTCGTCATCGCAATTTAGATGTATTAAAATTTTTATTAAGATATATTTTTAATATAAGTATTATAATCACGATTCAACTAAACACCAAATAATATATTCTGTTTGTAAGTAAGAGAAATAAAAAATAAAAAATTTTGAACCAAGTATCTTCTAAAAATGTGTTACTTGAGTGTGACCATTTGTGTTTTAAAAATATAGCGTGCGCCACTCTAATGTCCCTTCTTGCACGGAGACGTCTCTTGTAAGTTCCATGAAGGCTTCCTACACCAACTCCTTCCTAAAAAGTCTTGCTACGCAGAAAAGACTTGGGAGACCCACCTATCCACGCGGTTTTCGTACAAATCCCCTCGCCAAAAAAATTTAAAAAGTGTACGAGGATGGATTAAAAATAAGGAATGTTTAGAGAGTGAATATATCTATATAAATAAAAATTTTATACTATCTATATCATATATTTAAATTTAGATTCAATTTTCACCTTTCACCTCTCTTTATTCCCCCCTCCTCTTTCCTTCACATTGTCTTTGCCGTCTCTCTTCGTCTCGTACTTCTCCTCTCCCTCTCCCCCACTGACCACTACTGTCTAACATATACCAATACTCAGACTTTCGTCCTCTTTTGCTTAAAAGTGTTAACTCGGTTGGTATGACTATTTTCTTAGATTTTTTATATAGTATTATTTCAATTTGAACTGTCAATATAGTATTAAACTCATACACAACTAGACCTCGTAGGTTTGAATTTGACCAGGGTGTTACATCTCCACCGTCACAGCCTTCTCCCCCTTGCCACCACCTCACACTATCTCCACTCGTGGCTGCTGGCACCACCGCCGCTTCACCGCCCCATATCTGCTTACCGTCAGGCTATCACTGTCAGTGACTTTAAGGAGTGAATTAGATGAATTCTAAAGAGTTAGATCTAAGAGAGATTTGATCTAAAAGTGGACAAATATATATATAAGATAAGAGAAAACTCTTAAAAATACATCCAATTTAAATGTATTAAAATTTCTATTAAGATGCATTTTTAATATAGGTATTATAATCACGTAATGATTCAACCAAACACTAAATAACATATTCTCTTTGCAAGTAAGAGAAATACGAAGTAAATCTTTGAACCAAGTATCTTCTAAAAGTGTGTTACTTGAGTGTGACCATTTGTGCTTCAAACCAAATGCGTCTGCAATCCCGTACTGCAGCAAATTAGTTTGCTTCGCCGATCAGGCATTTGTGTTGCTAATTTATGCATGGTTAGAGCGCGACAAGATCTTGGTGGGAGGCAAATTGGTTTATGCCACTATAATTTTTTGTAATTTTATTTACGTGTTATGTTATTGAGTGTACCACTGATACGTGGATTCAACTCCACCTTACCAGTTTTAGGACACAAAATCACCATAGTTTTCGCTGGCATATAACAAATTTTCAGAATGTTTGGACGGTCTGCACAGTGCTGTGCTTTGAACAGTTCACAGCAGTCAATGTATATGACAAGTTTGAAGTAGTGGGCTAGCAGCAGTTAGTTAGTCTGAAGAAGTTCTGAAGAATCTTGGACATGACCACACCTCAACCTCTCTGCAAATTTATTACGTTGGATTAAGTTTCTGCATGAGGAGAGAATTGAGGGCAAAGATTAGATTTGAGCAAAATCAGCTTGACCTAGTTAGGATGGAGCCCGATACCGGTAGGATCAAGCTTCGGATTTGAGGCGTGAAGGCCGAAACGAAATGCACTGGGCGGCCCAGTGATGCAAGAAGTTTAAGCATTCCAAACATTGTACTGTGGACACAGGCATGTACAACATTTATAGAATCAACAGGCTGATATGCTTGTTTATCCTCAGTTATTGCATATAAAACAAAGTTTGGCACTGAGATACACTGGTCACTCTCTTCAGTTGAAGATTATATGAGACTAATCCCTAGTTTCTAAAAAGGAAAAAAAAGAAGAATATATGAGATTAGCTGACTCGGAGTGCACTTGGTTGTCTCCATTCGGTCATTTGATACATTTCGGTTTAGAAAATGGCATCAGAATAAATCAATCCACAATTTGGTAAGTATCCTAACATATCAAATTAAACTAGTCCTATCAGGTTATAATTTTGTATGTTTCAAAATTTTACACAATATTAGTACTACAATCAAATACTACCATTAAAACTCCATGTATCATGCTACATACATTATCTGATTCAACTACTCTCTATTCATGGTTTTCGTCACACAAAACAAGATATAATCAACCATGATTTTTTTCCAACTTGATTATTAAGGTGTAAATTGATCACAATGTAAAACATTAAGGACTAATCAGGTATATCATCTTTGTTAAATCAGAAAACAGAGATTAATGCTGGAGTGGTTAAAATCATGGGTAATTCAGTGATGGTACATAACCAAGTTTCATTTCATTTCTTGGTAAGTAAGTGCATCCTTAATCTTTATGTTGCAAGAGTAAAGTTCAGGTAATCACCAAATAAGCACTTCCAGGTCACTCAACTCTACCTCCACACCGTGACCAATTCTTTAGCAACATAAAATAGCATATCCACCAGGATGAAAAGCAGCCAAAAAAGAAGAAGATGAGAAAGTAGTTATAATTAGCTCCATTTCATGCAAGTTGAAGGCAATTACAGGACGATAAGATCGTTACTCGTGACAAAAGCTTCAGTCCAACTCCACCCAGTGGAAAGCTCTGCTTTCCATTCAGATAAGAGTTTGGTATGAATCTCTGATGTCCCAAAAATCGACATCGCCGGTATTTCAGAATTGCGTTGCACTGCATTGGATGATGATGATGGTGATGAGTGATGGGGACCCCATTGGGAAGTTGGCAACCCCACAAATTATCAGATTCCAGTTTGATTTCTACATTTTTTTCAGGTTGAGACTACTGCAAAGACATGCTCATGCATGAAGCTTTTCGAAAGTATGAAATTCTTTTGCTTTGCTTTGCTGTTGTGCACTTTGTGGCTCAATGCAAAGGCTCTATTCAAAGTCTCCTTCCATGATATTTCCATTCGGACAAGAATTCTTGGATCCTCTAGGACCGCAACTCGATTGCCTTCCTTCGCCATTGCGGATGGAATTTTTGACAGACTCACTTGAAATTGTCTGAACTCTAAAGGGCCAATAAAAAGATATCTGCATGCAAAGACAAGTAGCAGGCTAGTTCTCCAATATTTTCTTGACAAATTCCTGTTCAAACCATTTGATTATATTTTCATGACCAAATTTAATTACTATTCAAGCACCATTAAACAGCTAGTAATTGCAATTCAGAATAATTTTGATAAGCCACTTCTGAATTAAAGTTTTGAAACTGTAGTTGGAAACACAAAATGATTTGCAACCTGTAAGTAAAGGAGATTCTTTGACATTCATCCCAAAAAAATTTCTGTACTTGTTAGTAGTTATCGACTTGATCGACAAGTGTCTACAGATTGCACCTCAGAAGATCTGCACTGACCAAAAATAGTCACTTTAGTGGGTTTATTGGAGTCTATCTACCTGAAGATTAATAAAATGTTTAGGCCTTAGTGGCCAACCATAAACAAATGCTAAAGCATGAGAATCCAGTGGCTTAAAGATAAGTGGGTGTAGATATGCGAGAATCCACCACAGGGCCAAAAAATCCACCATGACCAATTTATAATTCTCATAAACCAATCACTGGCAGAGACTTGAGTGAGTCAGTTGCTTACAAAGATGTGTATATATGGGGAGGTTAGGCATGTTCAGATCATTGTTCTAAGCAGTAGTAGCCATTGCGGACGATGTCGAGGAAGAGGAAGAAGAGGGCAGAACACCACTTGTTGTGCATTTGCGGAGGTGATGCAGGGAAACAAGCATAAGCATGTACATATGCCTTCCTCTGGGAGTACTAGAGGTTGGTGTGTGAGAAGGAACAATGTTTCAGAAATGCACAAGAAAGAAGGCAAGTCTGATCGGCAAGGGAAGGCAAAGCCTTTCTTCCAGGTCTCCCTCTCTCTATCTAAATCTCTAGTTGGAGGTGGGGGCTATTGTTACTTATGGGTCTACTGTCCTTAGTCATACCACATAATCATCTGGTGTATGTGTGTGTCATTTGTGTGTGTGTTCTTATTAATTTGCAGCTAGATATTGTGGCTTGTTGTATGTCAGTAAGTGATCCAGAGTGTGTGTGTGTACGTGGAATAACTGAGTGAGAATGTAAGCCTGTTATATCTGTAATGGTAATTTCTGTTGCTGTTGTTCTGTGATGTACTTATTTTTATTTTTTTGTAGAAAACTATCATTATAACCCTACCTCATCTTACCGCTACACTCTTGACAAGTCCCAGAAGTATGTGTTTTGTTATACTATAAACGAATAGCTTATCATTAGGCAGTTGAGAGTTAATTCTACATGAAACAAGTGTGAAATTACTTTGAATTGAAACTACTAATCTAAACCTAAAAATCATTTGCAGTTTTTGAGAGTTAAAACTAAACTACTGATGAAACTATTAAATTAGGGTTAAGAAATTAGACAAGAAAAATTTAGAATTTTAGGAATTTTGTTATCTTCAGACATAATTGATAATTTAGACAGTAAACTAATAACTTAATCATTATTATGTTACTATATGCTATTACTGTCCATTTTATTATCTAATTATTGTCCATTTATTGTCTTGTTACTATTCTATTACTATCATTTTATTGCCCTATTACCACTCTGTTACCATCCTATTAATGTCATTTTACTGTCTAATAACTATCAATATACTGTCCTATTATTATTATATTACTGAAAAAATATTGTCATATTATTGTTTTTCATTGTCTTGTTGCATCGAGTATGCATATTAACTATAGTAATGTTGTAATATATAAGATGATAGTACTGTTGTAATATAGTAAGCTATTTAAACTATTAGTTGTTAATTGCTATTTAAGTAACACAATTAATTTACATGCACATTGATAGTAAAGAAATTTAATAAAACAATAAGCAAGCTCTGTGTTAAAGACATACGTGTGTATATTCCTATGATGTATTATCATCATGAAATGCTATTTCTATCGACTATGAAGGTGTTATTACCAATCAGTGAAGAAGTGGATCAAACTGATTACTAGAAGGATCCAAAAATTGTTTAGGCGTAGTTGCGGTAGCAAGCAAAACTCTACATGATTCTTCTTGATTTTGATGGGGAGAGGATATCTCCATGCCAAAGTAGTCATTTATCTTCTCATGCATTAATTAAATACGCGAGGGAAAACAATGAAAAATTGTCAAACTTGTTGCATTGATCTAGTTTAAGACAACAATGAAGTTAAATTTATATTGACTCTCTTATCAATCACTGCTAATGCCGGTGTCGATTATTTAAGGTAATGTAATGTAAATTCATGGGATTTTGATTTTTGGAGATAGGAGGGATGAATTTTTTTTTATAAATGGAAGTGATTTACAACAAACTCAATGTACATCCATGTGGTTGCTATTTTTATGAGATTTTGTGTTAGTTGCAACAACCCACTATGTGGGACATCCCTCATGGAAATTATTACCATCACATTTTGTTGCAATTTGTTAGTTATTGCCAAGTAGTTCAGAGCTTGATGCATCATCCAACGTCCCACAGGGTGGGTGTATATATATATGCACCTAGATGCTTAGGCACCCACACCAATTCTCGTGTAGTACACGTGTATCTGGGTCCAATAATATCAAATTAAGGTATATATTATGTTATAAACTAGTTTTATTACAGTCAACTTAGTTCAAAACTCACTTTCATAGCCAAATAAGTAACTTTTGTGAGAAGTGCAGCTCAAATTCAAAATTCAGTATATATAAAATACATGATAAGTTATATGATTTAAAGTGCTTTCAAAATGAGTTTAAGTCATTATTTTATACATCCTATGAATGAAACAATGATATTCAATGAATATCACGTTAGACACACTTTTGATTGATTGTATCTTCAACTAATCTAATGGTTTTAGATTTGAATGTATAAACACCCAGGTGCATAAAGATTATATATATATATATATATGAAAAATATATCTTACTCCTAATACTAGTTACTCCCACAATCATTACCTTAGGAGCATCCTCGAGATTCGTGTGTAGTGGAATGGTATTTCTGTATTTGTCTTAGTTTTGAATTGTATAGTATTTGTGTCAAATCATATACTCAAAATACTAAATTTTTTATTAGAAAGAGATGACTCATGGCACATGTGATATATTTCACAAAATTGTGGGGTCCCAATGAGTTTTAGCCCACATGTCATACACAATGTAATACTAATATTTAGTTTGAAAAATTTTCATCTCCTACCACTTCTTTCTCACTTTTTTGTCTTCCCAATACAATAGAGATAATATAACATACGACATTTTCCTCTCCCTCAACACAACATCTTTTCTTTTTCTAATATCTTCGTCTCCCTCAACACATCATCTTTTCTTCTTCCACATCTTTTCATTTCTTTATCACTTCCTCTCCCCCAACACATCATCTTTTCTTCTTTCACATCTTTTCTCTTCCGAATCTCTTCCTCTCTCAATCATCTTTTTATTTTATGTGAAATGTGTACATAATAGTGGTGCATGGACAATGGGCTCATGCGATGGTTCCCGTACACAATATTGGTCTCACGAGCAGTGATGCATAACATAGACCTCATGGGCTGTAGGTTTATGGCCTCGTGCGGTACATAGTGGCAAAAGAGGCCTCACAGGTGGGGGCTCGTGGTCTCACATGATGCATGATCACAACGAAGACATCATCGATGGTGGGCTTGCAGTCTTACATGACACATGACAGTTACCTAACACGGCCAACCATATTGTTATTTATTTTGTTTTGGTTTGGTTTTATATTGTTTTGCTATTTTCTGTCTTTTTCTTTTTGGTTAACTTGATCTTGATATGGTTATGTGATATGCAAAACACCGTATTGCGGCTTTTTGGAGAATTCTTATATTTACACTTGCGTTCATATTCAGTCTTCTATTTGTACGTTTCAAATCATCTGATGATACATCTATGTAAATTTTAATTTAAACATGTATACATTTTCAATTATATATATATATATATATATATATATATATTTTGGTGTACATTTCAATTATCCGTGTGTAAATTTCATTTTAAGATTTTTTTTAAGAATTGTGGTGTGGAGTTTTTGTCATTGTGGCTATTATTTGTTTGGAGTTGTAGGTTATATTTTTGTCATAGTTTTAGGTTTGATTGAAGTCTAAAGTTTGGAGAGTAATGAGAGTTTTTTTTAGAGTTTGTTACTAATATTGCAAATTTTTGAGAGAATTTGTTACTGAGACCATGTGTGTACATTTTTTGTTATACATGAGTATATTTTCAAGTATAAGCATATACATGTCCTGTTAACTGTGTGCACATTTTCAAGTATATGTCTATATTCTTAGTGAGATTGCAAATTCTTAGGAGAGTTTCTATTCTTGATTATGTGCACATATGTTGACGTACACTTTTTTGTGCTAATGTATATTTGGTTCTAGTTAATAGTAAAATCACTATCTCTGGTATAATTCTATGTGTTTAAAATTTTTTGTTTACTACATGTATATTTTAAATTACTTGTATGTACATTTTAAATCACTTGTATGGACATTGTTAGTTAACTCCATACACATTTTAAATCATTTGCACGTATATTTATATTAGACTATGATTTGCAACTGTTAAACCAAAAAAAATTTAAATTTGAATAAGTTAAGTTAGATTTCTCACTTAAGAAAAATTTCCATCTTAAAAATTCAAATTTGAAAAATCACATCAAACTCCAAGAAAAAAAACCCCACCCCTCTCCTCTACATGTCTGTCTTTATGTTTAGATTTATATTTGCATTGTGATGGAATATTTGTCATCATTACAGTGACAAGTTGATTTGATGGACTAGTTTTTAATTACTGATTTTTCTAAAAAGAATTGTGGACGCATTTGATGCTAGTGCATGGAAAAATGTTCAGTGGATCTAAGTGTGTATGTATATACCGAATGGATTATGGGAATTTTTTTGACGCACATATTAGCATGCACAAATTTCAAGAAAAAATGAATGTATGATAGTGGAAGTAACTAGTATTAGGAGTAAAACATTTGAGTCCTATATATATGGGAAGTATTCAGTATATTCCACCCTTCGATGCTCTCATACATCACTCTTCAAAATTTTATATAAATGATCATAAAAAATTAGAGCTCGTAGATATAAAATCAGTCTATCATCTTACAAAATTTCAAATCCAAATTCAATCTATACGAGGAGAAACAAAAAAGACAAATTCAACTGAATGTAGATCCAAAAATGAAAAGATAAAAGTTAGTATTCACTGAAATTTATTATTTTTGTTTCTCCTAATATATATCAAATTTAGAACTGAATTTTTGTAGGCTACTTGACTAACTTAACATACACCTTCTTTAATTTTTTTATAGAATTTTTTATAATTATTTACATGATATTTTAGATGGAACGTAACAGATACTTACCCTATATATATGAAAATGATTCTGTCTTTTAAACTACACTATAGATTTTTCTTTAATGTACCATGTATACTTCTTTAATTCTATATATACTTTTTAAGTTATATTCTATATTATTTATGAAAAAATATACTATATAACTTTGGAATCATATAAGATACTTCATAATTAATATTTTTTTGTTATGTATAAATTTTTTAGTTATATAGTATGCCAGTTATGAAAAATATGCCTTAAAACTTTGAAAACTATATACCATATTTTATTAAAACTGTTATACATATATTTTACTAACCAAAACAATATTTAGATTATAAGCAAGAAATCTATATAGTGTATTTAAATGCTGACAGTACATATTTTTAAGAGTATAGAATCATTTTCATACACACACTTCTTTGATTGTCTTCTATATTATTTATGAAATATTATACCATATAACTTTGCAATACATAACAAAAGAAGTATTAATAATAAAGTATCTTATATGAATGTAAAATTTTATGGTATAATTTTTCATAAATAATATAGAAGACAATTAAAAAAGTGGGAGTATATAACCAAAGAAGCATCTGGTACATTAAAAAAGTGTGTGTGTCTATATATATATATATATAATACTCCTGGGAATATAAAAATATCTTCATATATATAACACTTATCAACCCACTAAACCCCGGCCTTGCGTCTGTCAATATAATACCCCAATTACAAATACAAATAAAAATGGAAGGGATTGTGAGTCAAATCAAGAGCCTCTCTTAATTTGTTGGATACATATTCTAATCATCTGAACACATATTTGAGTGCTGTGATGTTACTGATACTGTGTGTTCGATAGAGTAGTTCTTTGTGCACATGGCCTACAGAAAATTAGGAGAAAATAAGTGCCTCACTGAGATTTTTTTTTTTGCTTGCATTTTTTAAAATAAAACTCCCTGTTAGTTGCATCCTCTACTATCATGTGTAATAGTAGGCCTCTAACATTGACTTGGAAACTGGGCACTGAATCTGCTCTGTTAATTTGTA
Source organism: Pharus latifolius (assembly GCA_019359835.1). Lineage (NCBI taxonomy): Eukaryota > Viridiplantae > Streptophyta > Magnoliopsida > Poales > Poaceae > Pharus > Pharus latifolius. The sequence continues at coordinate 66,493,228 of CM033320.1, read as the reverse complement.
CTGATCTTAGTGATAAGTATACATTATAGAGTAAATTGTTAAAAAGGCAGCACTACCTATAAAAAAATAAAGGAGTTCTATAGCCTTTTATATATATATATATATATATATATATATATATATATATATATATATATATATATATATATATACAAATACTATTCTACACCCACCGTTAGAATAGCTATTTTATACCCAATCTAGAAACCGTCCGATCTAACTTACTAGATCAAAGTATAACCGTTGGATAGATATGGCAGTTAATATTTGATAACTAAAAATTAACCTGGATAGTTATTATTCGAAATATTTATTTATTACCGATATTCGCGTCAACCGTCTAATCGGCTTCCCCACTATGCTCTCCCGTCTTCTCTTCGATTTCCACTACACAACGGAAAAAAATTCTCGCCGTCGCTGCCGCAAATCTGTGTTTCGATCGCTGCCGGTTCGCTGAATATTTGGTATTCTCGCCGTCGCTTCCGCAATTAGTCGGCGCTCGACAGCAATTTCGCTTGTCGACCGCAGCCTTACGTCGTATTTTTGTCACCAGATCTCACGCGCTTCCCCTGTTGCCAACTTGCGATTCCGGAACACCTCGTTTGGAGTAGAACGGTGCTTCCCGTGTTGTCGATTCGGATTTCAATCTTGAGACAGGTAAGAATTAGAGTTTTGTCAGTAAATTTACTGTTGCCGTCCGTAAATCGCAGTTGTTCAAACAATAAATTTTATGTAAAATCACATTTGATCGTCCACAAATTGTAGTACTATGACCACTAATTTTTATCTGCAATACCATATTGCAAAAAAGTAAGAATTAGTTTGTTAGTAAATTTATTTTTGATTGTTAGTCAATTGCAGTTGTTCGGACAGTAAATTTACTGTAAACTACCACTAAATCGGAGGTAATCTAATGCTAGTCGAATATCTATTTTTTTCATATATTTGTCAGTAAACTATAGTTGTGCAGACATTAAATTTGATGTTCACCAGTAAATCGTTAGAAATTTTGTGTTGTTCGTATAACCTGTTCTATCTCAAGTAAAGAGTACATTTTGGGCGGTAAATTTGTGTTTTATGACTGTAAATTTGAAAAAGATATGAATTATATTTACTGCTAGTAAATTGTCATTTATTAGTCCATAAATTTAGTTGTCTGTACAATACATTTATATATATTACTAGAAAATTGGCAATAAATTGATCAAATTAGATAGGCAAGGCAGTGAATAGTATGAGAACAGACAGTAAAAGTTAGGCAATAAATTTGTTTGATTCATGAATGTAAATTAGTTTTATTTTCAGTATTTTTTTGGGAACAATATCGTCTCGAAAGGGCAGTGTAAAGGCTACTGGCAAGGTTCCTAAGAAGTTGAGGAAGGTTGTTGTGTCGGATAGCCAAAACGCCTTAGTGATCTCCTTTGATCTGACACAAGGAAGCCCTGCAAAATCTACGGTGGTTTGTTTACTTTTGCATGCTTTAAACAAAATTGTAGTGTGGTTATTTGTTTGTATAAATATGTTTTTGTATGATAGCCCCAAACTGCTGCAAGAGAAAAGAGAGATAGGGAAGCGGCATTTGGTGTCGAGGAGCACGAAAAGCATGACTCTGAAGATCCCGATAATAACGAGGTTTTGTTTTGCTATACCCTGTAATGTTTGTTTTGTGATTTATTTTTGTTTTCTGTTAGAATCTTTGAGTTTGTAAGATTTGTATTGTTGTTATTTACAGGAAAACGAGGGCAATGAATACGTTGTAATTGACAAAAATGATGTAGATATGGTGGATGATAATGACGATTTTGTTGAGCGGTAGAGAAAAAGCCCAAGGTTTTTTTACTGAATACATGAATTTATTTAGTTAATATGCCTGTATGTTATAGTTAAAATTTTCATGATTTACTATATTATATGTGGTAATTTACTTGTATTGATATGTTAATTTACTGATTATGGTATATACATTGCACAAATAGATACATGTAAATTGATAAATTCATGGTGTAATGTATGTTATGAGTGTAGTAGAAACTATGAGAAAGATATGGCAGTAAATCATTTTTAGAAAGATAGTGATGTGATATGTTTAATATTATAGTCTTTATTTTTTGTAGATTTGCATCAATATAAGGTGTGAGCCAAAAAGGATATACGATTTAGTAAGGTTGTTGATGAGAGCCAAAAGATGAAGTTGAGGGAGATTGGTTTTGGAAGCTTGATTGACTTCAATGTACATAGGATTGGTTCGAGGGATTTGATCGAGTTGATAATGGACCGAATCAATCCTTATTCAATGGAAATAGTGGTATGAAACGAGAAAAGGCTTGCCATCACGTCTCATGCCGTCTACTATGTGCTTGGTCTTCTGAAAGGAACAATGGATGCACCTATTGCAGACAGGGAAGCCGATATGTCATCTTTTATGGACCGGCTAGGTGTTGGCAGGAACAATTTAATATAAAATATTGAAGTATATGGAACTGTGGGACGGGAACAATTTAATAGAAAATATTGACCCTGTAAGTGGCATTTTGTAGTTATGTTACTTTGATATATATGTTTGCAATGCGACAATATTGACATAAATTTTATGCAGGAGAAAAACACTGAATACAGAGCAGAATATCTGTATTACTTCATATTCCACGCACTCAACTTGCAGAAGGATTTACCAACTTTTATACAAGCAAGAAAACCTGAGTAAAAACCATATTTTTGTACAAATACTCTAGCAATTTCTGGACAGATACATAATTTTAATGTTTGAAGTAAAAGTTATGAATGTTTGAAACAAGATTTTGTTTATCATATTATAATGACTATCTATTTTTTTTAATATGGTTGTACACTGAATTGTTAGTGGAAAATATCTACTTATCTATTGATGGTGCAGTGAACATTAGGTAGTATGCACAATAACTTTACTGTAAGTTCAATGCAAATTTATTGTCTGATCAAAGCAATTAACTATCCTTCCAGTAAAATGGTCATGCTTGACTATATTGATGGTACATTGAGTAGTTAATTTACTGTCTGAAGAGAAAGAATTGTCTGTATGCTGATATGCAATATACTATTCAGAAAATTTGTTGTGATCGAGTATAGTGAAAATACATCAACCAATAAATTGATATATCATATTCAAAATATGAAAAATATTACCAGTATAATATATCTACTGGTCGTTTATATCAATTTACTGGTCGTTTAAACCAATTTACTGGTCTTGATGTATCAATTAACTGGTCGATTACATCAATTAACTGGTCAATTACATCAATTGAGATTGTATTTACTGGTCGATTATATCTATTAACTGGTAAATATTTTTGTAATGGCTGGACAATGTCCGCGCATCACAGACAATGCTCGACCTGTGCAAAATGATATGGGCATTTTTTCCCTTTGTATTTACTGGTCGATTATATATATTAACTTGTCGTTTATATCCATTTGTACTGATCTTGATATTTATACAGATTGTATCAAAATTTATCTGTTCTATTGATTTATTGAGTAATCAGTAAAATGGTTCTATTATAACAGTAAAGTTATGTTTTGTGAACAGTAAATTGACTAATGAGAACTTCAAATTTTGTATTGTTGGTACAGTGAAAATTGTTTACTATGTACAATAAAATCACAGTGCCATGAATCACAATTTGACCAAGACCATGTCCATATACGGTAAAAATATAGATAATTAGTAAATTGTTTTATGTGACAGTAAATTACTAACTACGGTTCCCAGTGCACGTTCTTGAATTGTGACCATATCGTCTACATTTACCGCACATTCTTTGCTTTCTATTTGACGGTGCGAGTTCTATTGGGGCTTTGTATCTTTGTTGTCGTTTCCTTCCTTTGTTTGAAGATAACAATGGCTCTTTGTAGGCAATAGCATCGTCACATTCATTATATGCAGCATCATCTTCTTCGTCTTCTGTTTCATCTTGGAGTTCTTGTAACTGTGAGCCCAAATTTTGAAAAGTTTCCACAACAATATCAAATGATTCAGCGCTCTTTGACGCCCTCCTTATTAGTGACATTGACTTTTTTAGAAGCACTGTGTGACGATACAATTTCAATGTTGTGTTGAGGCCAAAAGATCTAACATCGTGACTGTCAAATTCAATCCCCATCTTTTGCATACCTTGTGTATCTTTTGAGAATATATATTTGTGGTATCGTTTCAACTTGCAAATGTGTCATTGCGCGTAGTATGTGAGAGCATAATGTTCCTGAAAAACAATGATGAGCATCATTAAAAGTGAATATATAGATTACTGACATAATGATGTAAATTTACTATATTGTGAATATATGTTAATCTATCAGACCTGTGTGTTCCCATATTTTGCATTCACAATTGTAGTTTTCCAGCACACACATCTACATGAACAATGAAATGAACTTGGTTCCAAGGAGCCCTTGATCTGCTTGTCCTATGAGTCACCGTGTATGTGTTATCTTCCGTTGAAGTCTGCTTTATAACTAGTGCGGTGCTATCAAAAATTGTTTCTTTGAACAACTTGAATACTACTCTGGTGTACAATTTACTGAGTTGGTCTTCAAATGGATACAATGTTAATCTAACCGGCTCAGTCTGGACAACAGCATTTAATTGTAACACATCAGTGGGTTTGCAATATGCTTTAAATACTAATAGTAATGCTATTTCACTAGATGTCAAGTATTACCTCTGCATTGTATGTCTCTTGGTCCTTTTATTTTTTTTCTTGTTTGAATGCACCAGTTCATTTCCAACGCGAATTTGTGTAGTGACTGCATGTGATTGACAAAATCTTTCTTCACCAGATTATTCATGCTTTCGCTTCTCTGTGTCGACGTCATCATAGCAAAAAACAATTCCTTAAAGTATGCAGGTATCCATCGTTCTCTTTCATTCCACATTGAGTTGAACACCGCAACGACCTGTAATTTATTGTTGGCAACCATAGATTGCCAAGCATGCTCGAATTCAGCTGGATTATGCAAACGATTTACAACTTCATAAAATTCATCCTTCAGATTTTCATGAGACGCATATATTTTTGCAAGTGATTCCTTGTATTTCCTCATAATATGCCACTTGCACAATCTATGTTTTGTGTTTGGAAACACTCGCCGTATGGCAACTTCCATGCTTGGGTCTTGGTCTGCGATGAAGGAAAAAATTAGATTGCTCAAGATTTATAATTATTTTCTGGTAATATTATGTCGTATAATATAAAGAGTAAAAGTTGTCCCACCAGTCAATATTCCAATCAGCTGTTTGCCACCCATGCATTTGAGAAATGTTTGAAACAACCATTCAAATGACTCTATCCTCTCATCCCTAAGGAGTAAGATACCAAAAAAAGTAGTCTGGAGATGGTGGTTTACTCCAAGGAATGGCGCCAACGGTATATTGAATCGGTTGGTCTTGTATGTTGTGTCAAAGGTTATGCAGTCTCCAAAGTGCTGGTAAGCAGAACGACAGCTTGCGTTGCTCCAAAATAAGTTACAGATTGCATCATTCTCGTCTACATCGATGTCGTAGCAAAAATTTTCATTTTTTTGCCTTCATCTCTCTAAAAAACATAATCAGATTGTCGATGTCGTTTGCATTTTCTACCCTTTTATTTTCTGCTTTCCTGTTTTGATCAAATATTTACTAATATATTATGATAATAGTAAATAGTAATTTACATTATGATAAAAAATTAGTTGATATACCTGTTCAATACATCCCTTGATGAGAACGGGACATTGTCTTGACCTCCATAGAGGTTTGTAAGCACCGACATAATCGCACCATGAGTGACACCACATGACTGTAGTTGTTTTATGAAGCTCAACATTGATTCATCAAAATTCTTGTGTGATATGTGGAAAACAACTTTTGAGGGTGAAAAATCAAGTGAGTGATGGTGGTTCAGCATAAATCTTGTTGCTGTCCATATTCCAGTGTTTATATCTTTCTTTATTTTCATTATCGCTTTGCAATTATTTCTCCTAGTTGTCTTATTTCTTTGACGATTATCCCCTGCTGTCGAGCAATGCTTTCTCTGTCGTGTGCAATAATATTCACGGCTGGTATTGCTGGAATTTTTTTTGCCCTTTCGAATACCAAAACCAGCATGATACGAGTATCTGTTGTAATAATCGTATGTTTCTTCTTCAGTTTGGAAAGTAATTCCCACAATTGGTATAATATCTTCAGGAATATCTGGTAGCTGTTATTAAGTAGTAAAATTACTTTAATATGAGATCAGTAAATCTATTGAATACGACCAGTAAATTGCTACAACAGAAACAGTAAATTAATCAATAGTACTAGTAAACCGAGGTAAATTTACTGATGATCAATAGTACTAGTAAATCTCTTTATATTGTGGACAATACGACCAGTAATTTTTTCATTCATGTGTATAAACAGAACTATTAGTTGTATGACATATCGACTAGTAAATTTTTAACTATGTATCAGTAAATTTACTGTAGGGTGCAAATCGTTCATTAAATTTATCACACGGAGAGAGTAAATTTACTGATTATTGTTGACAACACGACCAGTAAATTGTTCGTTCAAAGACAATGATTTTTTATTCATGTGTATAAAAGGATTTACTATCGGGACATATCGACCAATAAATCTTTGGCTAACGATCAGTAAATTGCTCGCACAAAGAGAGTAAATTTACTGAACAACACGACCAGTACATTCATATAGACCAGTACACATCATACGACTAGTAAATTTACTATCATTGTTGAATAAATTTACTGGCAGCATCACAATATTAATGCATAAAATATCAACCAGTAAATTTACCAGAAGTAGAGAGTAAATTTACTGATTACTTTTGACAACACGACCAGTAAATTGTTTGTTTAAAGACAGTGATTTATTTATTCATGTGTATAAAAAGAATTACTATCAACCAGTAAACCTTTAGCTAACTATCAGTAAATTTACTAGACGAAGAGGGTAAATTTACTAATGATCGTGGACAACACGACCAGTAAATTTATATCGACCAGTGCAGGTGCACATCATACGACTAGTAAATTTACTATCCTTATTGAATACATTTACTTGTTGTTCGCCAATATGTAAAATTTACTAGTCAATTTGTTTGATAGTAATAGTTATAATACTAGTTAGGAAGAGAATATACATACATGTGTTGATCCTTCTATTGAACGTGGAGGTGTTAAATCATTTGACTGTGTATTACAATGATTAAACAAAACTCTGCATGTTCCTTGTTGTTCTCTTGGGGGTGATGATGTATCCATTGTGCTGTAGTAAATCAATACGACCAGTAAATTACAATTAAAAAAAAAATAAAGTTAAGTAGTTGGGACAGTGAATTACCTGATTATGCTATTAAGTCTCAGAACTTATCGATGATCGCTTTGAATCTACTGATGATCGAAACCGGCGAAGAGGATGACGATCGCCTCTCTAATGTTTTGGTGGATTTTGGTATCTGATGTTGTGTGGGATGAGAGCGATTTTGCATTTTTTACTGGATGATATATAATTTCGGTTACTATTTTTGAGACAATTCCTACTTTTTAGGGATTGTGTGCAGTTGAAACAAAACTCTCGTCGATTTTTAGGGACAATCCCGTGGAAATTATTGCCGTCAAACCTCCCGTCTGGTAAACTGTCAGTTCCTATTTTTCAGGCAATTTCTACTGTTTGTAAATTTGTAATCTCGGTGCATGATCCAACGGTGTTGAAGATGGGTATAGAATAGTTATTTTAGGGGTGGGTGTAGAATAGTGTCCATATATATATATAAAACAAAAAAAAAGTATTGTTTAGTATGGGTATTCTACTAGAATATTGTGGAAACAAGTAAAATATAGAAGTGTTGTAATATTGCTGATATAATAAATTACATCTTAGTATATTCGGATCCCCGAATCACGAAGTATGTAAGTGGGAGACAAGCGGAGCTTGTTCATCAATTGAGATCTCTTTCATATTTTCTTTATTTGGCAGTAGAAAAGGATGCTACTTTTCACTAATTTTGCCTTATCTCTCAGACTTCAGATCGACTAGTTAATATTTAATCTAAATTCAAAGGAGTTGGATAGAACTGTTTTTTACGGTTTGGAGGATTCAAATATCAATGGGACCAAATAATTTGACATGGACCTTGTAGTTGGACACAAACGAGGATTAAAATGTCGCAAATATAATTCAAAAGAAAAAAATTCGAGAATAATAAAGTAATTTTAAATATTAGATATAATTAATTCAAATTTTATGTAATTGTGTGACTAGTTTTTATATGATTTAAAATTTTATTTATGTATATAAATGTCCTTTTTTAATACTATAATAGTGATAGAGTTTGGTTTAGATAAGATTTTTCACATGAATTTGTATCATAATCGAGATAGAGTTAATTTTAGAAATGATTTTTCAATGATAAATTTATACTGTTATAAATATAATTAAATGAAATAGATCTTTTCATTTTTCGATTAATATGAGAATTTCTAACAATTTTTCTCTAGAATTAATATGAGAATTTTGAATATTTTTATGTGTGGTCAGAATTAATGTGGTGTTTCTAATATCATCATAATTTATTATATAATATACAAAATTAAATAAATATCACACCAAAAGTTTTGATCATTTTTCTATTTCTTTTTAATTTTTTAAATATTTTTTAAAAAGAGAATTTTAAATGTTTCAAACAACCAACTATAAAGAAAACTAAAAAAATTAATTTTCTAAAATTAGTAACATATTTCGTCGGAACCAATTTATTTTAGTTATGGGCGATAATGAAATGAATGCATCATCCTGTAATGGCAGATTAGATATATTGATGTATTTATTTGTTGTAATTGAAGCATCATATCATATTATTATATTATAAATTTTGGTCATATTGAAAACATCAAATTAATTATAATTTTACATAAAAAATACTCAAAATTCTCATATTAATCTAAAAAAGAAAAATTACTAGAAATTCCTACATTAAATAAAAATTGTTTCACTCATTATGTTTATAATGATATGGATTCATTATTTAAAAATCATATCTAAAATTAACTCTCTATATTATAATACAAATTCATATAAAAATATATCAAAAATCAACTCTATCTTTATTATATTATTTGAAAAATACATCTTTCTATAAAATATAAATAAAATTTTAAATCATATAAGAATAGTCATATAATTGTGTGAGATTTCGACTAATTTTCATAAATTATGAAAGTGGTCTTTATGAATTTATAGACGGGTGGTATAAGATAAAGAGGCAAATATGTGAGATGTGGGACCATGTTATGCAAACCTTGATGAGTTTCTCTCTCTCTCGTTTGATGATGTATTAAGTTAGGGTCAGTTTGGTTTATTTGTATTTTCTTTCACTTATAATAAAACAAAAAATGTAAATTTATGAATACAAGAGAATTCTGTATAGTACTTAGTTTTCCTTGTATGTATTTTAAATTGCAACCCAAATTTCCCAAACCAAAAACAAAGAAGCCAACAGCTCATCTCAAATCCTCTCCCAAACCAAATCAGCTTCGCATCGTCCGCAAGTGGGTGAGCAGCGACGGCGCCGTGAGCAACAACCGTAGCCTCACCGGGCGATGTAGGCCAGCAATGGCGGCTGCAAGCTATGGCGACCACGTTGGCTCGTGGGCTCCTGGCGGTCTCGAAGCTCTAGCTCGGGCAAAGAGAGTAGGAGACGATGGGATGGACTGTAAAAAGAAAAAGCATGCCATTGTTTTTTTTTTTTTTTTTTTTTTGGCTCACATATGGCTTTGTTAACCGTTGCATCCAAACAGATTTTAGATCTTAAGAGTTTACTTTGTTCTTCCATATAAACAAATTTTTTTAAATTTTGACCCTCTAATACACAAAAAGAAAGTAGATTTTGCACTAAGTGCACTATATATATTTGCACCGTCCATTACTTTTTTGAGATTCGTAAATTGCAATTCTTAAAAATTTTGAGTGGGGTGGTATCGAATCAATATAGTAATTAAAAAATATAAAAATATAGATTATGCAGCTGTCACTTCCCAATTTTTGGTTTTGGCAAATTTTCTCTCAACTATTCTCAGTTTTTCAATCTTGTGTCTTTCGGTGTTCGAGTATTAGACTGAACTAGTCAGTTTTCATCTTCAATCTTGATGCATAAGCAAGTCAAAAAAAAATTTAATTATAACCTTGCATACCCTAAATATTCCAAAAACTAGTGTTAAAGTTAGTTTCACAAATAGGTCCTTAGGGTTTTTCTTTTGCAATTACAAAATGGTCCTTTGGGGCAATTTAATGTGTAAAGTATTATACACAAAATTACTTTTGAGTCCAAAAGATATGTATAAGGCTGAACATGAATTATTAAAAGCATACTTTTCAGAATTTAGCTATTTTCATTTTGATCCAAAAGTTTTAGGTATTTGCAAACAGGCCCTTGCATGAGTTTTGAACCTTTAGGGAGTTGAAGTACCACTTTAACCTTACAAATTGTACTAATGCAACAGTATTTAGACCATTTGACATCTCATTTCTTGTTGCAACTGAGAGACGATCTTCCAGGATCATAAGTGCAATTTGAGTAGCCAACTGAACAAGTTTCTAGATATTTCTATGTTGAATAGCAACGTAAGTCAGAACATTCTTTACCATCTCGGATTCTATAACTTACAAATGCTAAGTAAATTGGTTTAAGCTTAGTATGCATAATAATTTGATATGCAAGTTTATATTGAAATGAAAGGGTTAGCTATTAATCCATGACCAATAGCCATTTCTCGATTTGTCAAGCCTTATATCTTGTTGTTGACACCCAAGGAAATTAGAAAAATGTTGATATACAACAATTCCAGCATGTAGTTTAATTTGATATATTATGAACAATTATACAATTAGAAAGGCAATGTTCTCCAGCTTTGTTATTCATTAAAATTGAAAGAGAGTGATTTTGGTGAGGTTGAATGGTATGAAAGATTGGTGGATGCCAAGTACATTTGTGGGTATAGCGGTTTTATATTTCACCTAGATACTTAAGGACTGAACAAATTGTGCTATATATTCAATGATATATTATCATACCAACGATAAGTTTGGTGACAAGTTTAACTCGGTAATTTGTTATGTATTGATTTTGTTTCTACAAGGTGGTTGTTCTCATTTTTGATCTGGAATGGGTGTAAATGTGAGATGTGAGAGAAGAGATTGTTTGAACTCCTATCTGGGTTCACGGGAGTGAGACAAGTCTCACTACGGTAAAATAAACTATTAAAATTTATTTGTTGGGTAGGAATATAAATTAATACCATACTTATATAAAGGTCATGTTTCCTTCAACTCAGTCACATGCAAGTTGTGCATGTAATTGGTCTGATTGTGGTAGTTGATGAAATCTTGTGGGTAAGCCGTAAAGAAGTATTTGAGTATTCTGTACCCAAGTTTTGGATTATGTCATGATCAGAGAATGAAAATTTATGTTGTGTGACACAAATAGAGTTTCAATTATTTAGAAATTGAGCCTTTAACATTGCAACATTTAATTCACTTTTGAAAGTTCTAATAAATTATTTTCACTATCAAACCATCTTTACAGAAAATTTAATTTCCAGAACTTATGTACTATGTAAGTATTTGAGAAAACTCGTATACCAATTTCATGAATCTTTCATCATATTTTTCTAGTCATATATTTATTTGTATTCTTGTAAAGTGGCTTATGAGTACCAAGTACTCAATCTTGCTAATTCATACTACAGAGGAGGAAGAACTTGCTGACTTAGGGTCTTTTGAAGTTGACCCTGACTTGTTTGAGGATAATGAGTTCGTCCAATCTTCTGTGGTCCACGTGTCACACTTGAGTTTTGGTTGTGATAGAGCTAGCTTCCGTGTGTATGATTTTGCTAAACCTAAAAACTTATGTTCGACCTTGGTCTGTGTTGTAATTATGGTGTGTGCAAGTACTTTTTGTTAAAACCCTAATGTTTTGTGTAATTATGTATGTATGTGATGTGGTTATGATACATTTTTTTTTTTGGAGGCAACTCATCTTGAGAAATTGCTAGGATGATCCCTACTCCAGCAAGGAGAACCCATACTCCTGGCGAGTTCCCCCACAGCAGTCCATTAATTTCCTAGGGATTAATGCATCATTCAAATTTCTCCCCCTCTTCATGGATCAGATGAAATATACATGAGTCAATATCAAATGTACTAATTTGAATTTGAATATTTAGGAGAAACAAATTCAATTTTGTATACCAAGACATTTCAAATTCAATTAATCAAAATTTACATCAATTTAATCAAAATATGCATTGATTTAATCAAAATGAACATAGGTTTAATCAAAATATACATCGGTTAATTCAAAACCCAACCGCCTCAGCACACACAAATTTGAACACACAAAGTTGAACACACACAAATTTATTCAGCACACACTAAGTTGAACACACAAATTAGATCAGCGCCACAAACACCCCAGCACACAAATGACAAACAAATTTGATCTGGTCGCCGGTGCTACCTTGTGTCACCGCTGCCACGGCCTCACGGATCCGCTGGGCACACAGATCCACCCGGAGGTCGGGTAGCTTGTCAGAGGTCATGGCGCTCGCCGGAGGTTGCGGGAGCTGCGCAGCTCATTGGAGGTCGCCGAGGATGCCAGGGCGGATCGCGGTCCCCTAGTCTCGCACAGCACGCCCGTGCCTCAAATCCGCAGGCCAAATCCGCCCAAATCCGCCGCCAGAGCAAAGTGCCGCATAGATCCGCTTGCAATGAGGCCACGCACGGTGCCGCTTGCCGCTGCTCCGCCTCACGCCCGCTCCTCCGCGCGCGGGCACTAGCCGCTCGACGCTGCTCTGCCACACGCGCGCGCGGGGCTGCCCGACAATTTAGGGGTGGAACCGAACGAGCTGGTCCTCACTCCACTCGTCTCGTTTTTGAAATGTAAGTTCTGTCTAATGCTTTTTTTTTTTTTCTAGAAAATGTTCAATGCTACGAAAATTTTTTATAATTGTGTTTTACGAGGTTAATAAAATGTGAGCGGACATATTTTATGAAACATCTTACAATAAATATAAAACATGAAAACTTTGTAACAGTATAAAACAATTTGTCCTATCTGTTTTTGCAGGATTGATTTATGTGATAACCTTGTATTTTGTATATGTGCGAAAAATACTCTATTATATCTTGGGTAACAAAATACACTCAAAACCTATTTGGACAAGTAGTTTTGGAAAATTTCTAGAAAATTTTATGTGACTAGTTTGGGATACTAACTTAATTTAATTGAACACAAGATCATGACAGGATCTGCTTCCTGTTGAATTTTTTTTTCTGGTACCCCAATAGGACTTGAATAGTATGTTGGACATCCATAGCTACTTGGTATATGAATGAAATTGGACAATTGCACCTCAGATCCTCTACTATTCATATTTGTTCAGTTTGTTAAACGAGAGCTCTCCACCTAATAGAAATCAAGCCTTAAAAAATATTTGTATTTGCCAAATATGGTCCTTTAGCCATCTTATATGAACGAAATTAGAGCAATCAAGCGTACTTTTTTTTTTCGGGCTATACAAATGAGAGACAGGGCTTTGTTACCAAATTGAGCCATGACCCATTCTAACAACAATATACAACAATTTATAGGTTTGCCCCGTTTACGCATTTAAGTTTCACATGCATGGTTTTTAAAAATTGATACTTGGTATCGTATATCAGTTATCTCTTAAAATTCGTTCAACCTCTGCTACTGATATGGTATTTCACTCCAAATCACAACTCATCCGTTGATTCTTCAACATCAGTCGGTTCGGATCTCTGCTTAGTTTCATCTTGATCATGAATAAATCACCCAGATTCAGGTCCATAAGCAGTGACAATCGCCTTATGAAGACTCACTTTCACTACGGCTCCGATGGGTCCTGTTCCCTTAACCAAACCACTGCTTATGAGTCGCCGGCTCATTCTTCAACAGGCACGCGGTTAGAGATCACTTTCCCCTCCCACTGCTTGGGAGCTTAGCACAGTTTCATGTTTTATTTCACTACATACTAGGGGTTCTTTTCACCTTGCCCTCACGGTATAGCCCACTCGTATTTACGTGAATAATAGAGGGCTCTGCATAAACAGTCTCCACTGTGGCCTATGAGCTAAAATTTGAATTTTTTTTAAATAATATATTAAAAAATTAGAAATAACAGACATTATAAAATTTTTTGCAGATCTTAGCGTCCAATCGCTAAGACGTGTGGCAACTAAAATAATACTGTTGAAGAAAATAAAAAATAATACTGTTAAAGTGTCAGTCGTCAGGACGTATGATGACTGAAACCAATATCCCAACTGGCTCAAAAGACTCAGTCTTCATATGTTCTGGCGACTAGATGCTAGATCTAAAAAAAAATTTAGTCACCAAAACGTATGGCAACTAAAACTGAGAAAAGCCTCAGTTACCGTACATCTTGACGACTGGATGTTAGATCTATAAAAATTTTATGATGTCTGTTATTTATATAATTTTTTTATAATATATTACTTTTTAAAAAAATTCCTAAAATTCCATAAAAGAAAAAAAGGGCAGAAAGAACATATTTTTAAAATTTTGAAGCAGGAAATTGAAATTAATTCTCTTTATAAATTCCTGAAACTAGTTCATCTTGGTACGAATCAAACTAGTTCATCTTGGTATGAATCAAACTTATGATCTCTCGTAATATCTCGAGCACGGTAATGATCGCTCTCTTGTGAAATATTTGGAAGAGGAGAAATGCCGAGATGTTCAGGCATGAAGACAAGATTTCTAAAGAGCTGGTTGAGATGAGTGCACAGGAGCTGTCTATGTGGCTCATGAGGGCGATGAACATTAGCCACAAAACTAGACTTGGTTTTTGGAGCACAACGCTACAAGCATTGCACATGTAGAGAATACATTGTTCTATCTTCTCTCCTCTATCATGCACTGTATTTTGCCGCCATGGCTCGTGTACACAAACTTGTGGTTTTACCTAATTATTAATAATGAATCAGGCAGGGGAAATCCCTCATTGTTGCATTAAAAAATACTAAACCATTGAACTATCACAACATCACACACAAACCGGACATATTAATATACGCCAAATACATGGAAAAAAAAATACATCGAAGCGCCAGCAACACAGCCGAGGTGCGTGCCGACTGATCTTTTACAAAAGAAAGCCCAAAACAAAAGGCCCATATACTGATATACATCATATAACTCCAAAACCAAAGATTGGTTTGGGTCCATGAACTGATAAACACCAAGAATTATTACAAGCACACGAAAAGCCAAACCAAAACAAAATCACTGAGCACACCAATTAAACAACTCGCCACGCCGTACGCAGGTGACCCTCCGGCAGGCGGGCGCCGCCGTCGACGACGAGACACCGACGTTTATGAAACACATATCAGTAGTAATAGGAGGATGACGAGCCACCGAGCTGGAACCCGTCGATGCCGGCGTCGTCCACGGCCGGCATCGGCGAGAAGAGCGGGCTGTGCACGTACCCCTCCTCGAAGTACACCCCGTGCGACGCGGTGGCGGCGCTCGTGGAAGTCTCGTATCCACCGAACTCCAGCTCCGACGCGTCGCACCACGCGCCGCCGCTGCCGGCATTGCCGCCGTCAGGCTTGTCGTCGTAGGAGATGCCTCCGGGGACGTGGGTGGTATCGACGTTACTGATGACGTTGGTGCCTTGAACTGGCGTTGGTGTGGTGGTGTTGGGGATGGGGTCGGCGTAGAATGGCTGGAGGAGGGCGGAGTGGTCGGCGGCGGCGAGGTCGGGTGAGAGGTAGGGGGTGACGGAGGAGCCGGGGGGCAGGTCGGGGTAGGCGAAGTTGGTGCGTGCGCGGGCGCCGCGGAGGGTGCGCGCGGCACGGTCGTAGGCCACAGCCGCCTCCTCCGCCGTGTCGAAGGTGCCCAGCCAGTGCCGCTCCTTCGTCGCCGGGTCCCGGATCTCCGCGGCATACCGCCCCCACGGCCGCCGCCTCACCCCCAGGTACCGCGTCGTGTTGCCATTGCCGTCATGCTGCTGCTGCTGTCGGCGCTTCGGTTGCTTCTTCTCCGACGACGCTGACGAGGAAGAGGACGACGAAAAGAAGTAGAAGTCCATGTCTATGCTCAGAGAGAGAGAGAGAGAGAGAGAGAGAGAGTTGTGGTCGTTGGCGATGAGATGGGGGGAAGGTGGTTGCTGCATGGGGCGGTTGCATGGAGGAGTATATATAAGGGCGGGAAACGCTAAAATAAAGTGGGAGTGATGGATTTTTAATATTTTTTTGAGATTAACAAAGTGAACTGGTACTAATAAGCAATCTTAAGCATGATTAGTAGGAGTAATGCAAGGAAAATGATATAGTAAATGGGTTGCTTTAAGTTTGATTCGGTGTGGGGACGACAAAAGTGGTCAACCAATGATTTGGATTGGTGGAAGAGAGGAGATTGTGTATATGATCATGGGATTAACATGCAAGTCTAATTAATTATATAACTTTAGTCTCGTGAAAATATTCTTCCATCTTTGGAAAGTATTGGGTTCAAGCATAAAATCTCCCCACCTTAAATATTTAAATTCTACCCAACTAATCCAACACTCAAAAAAAAAAAAGTGCACTTGGTATTGGCTAGAAATCTCGTAATTAGTACATGTTCTTGGTATAAGAAATGTATCTTTTTTTGAATTTTAGTTCTGTACTAAGTTAAATTTAATGTAATATTCCCAAACGCAGGTCTTTTAGTTAAAGAAATTATCTGATTGGGACTTAAATTTTAGTCCCACGTTAACTTAATTTGAATCAATTTTATACATAAAAAGTTTTATGGTTGTATTATATGCATTTCTGACACATCCGATTCGTTAATGTATGATCGAATATGTGGATAGATTTGCCAATGTTATTTAATTCTGTGAATTACTTTTTCTTTTCTAATTTGATGTGTATATTACATGATACGACGACGATAGCTCTATGCATTGAAAAATGATTTATTCAAGTCGTCGTATTTCTAAATTAATAACATATATACCTTGTACATGTTATATATTTGGTCTAGAAAAGCAGGCTCTGAAAGAAAGAAATCGTTATTTAGTTTCCTCTAACCAGGAGGATTTCCAATCCATAATAGAGAACATTGAGCTAAACAAATAGGTGTAGTACAAAGTACAAACTAGTTCTCAACGAAGCAATCATACTTGTTTGCGTCCTAAAAATTGGGTATGGAATTTAGAAATTGAAATTCAATTCCAAAATTATGATATTTTGCTACACACCAAAAATTGGATCAACAATTTCATATTCAATTCAATGAAATTAAATTGTAACAACAAATGAATTAAATGAAATCTTATCCTTACCTTCAAGAATTCGATGTAATTCTTTTGATTTATCTCTCAACTACATTTTAGAATTTTGATTCCAAATTTGAATTTGGGTTTGATTTCTAAATACAAATTTCAAACAAATCTTATATTCAAATTTGAAGTTTAAATTTGAATTTTGAAATCCAAATATCAAATTTGAACTCTGAATTTGAAATATTGAATCTAAAATTTGAGATTGACATTTAAAATTTTGAATTTCAATTTCAGTTTTAAAATTTTGAATTTTGAATTTCAATTTAAAATTTTCAAAAGTTGAATTTAAAATTGCAATTTTCGTAATTTCAAAATTCAAAACTATAATTCAAAATTTCAAATTGAAATAAACATTCAATTTCAAAATTTTAAAATTTCAAATTCAAATTAGATTTAAATTTTCATAATCAAAATTCAAATTTCAAATTTGAATTGAAAAATTTTTTAAATTCAAAAGTCAAATTTCATATTTGAGGTTGAAATTTTCGTAATATACATATAAAATTGGGACAATTACATTCAATTCCAACTAATAATTATCCAAATAATATATGAAATTGGGTCAACCTGTCGATTCCAATTCCAATTCCGTTAAAAATAAAATAAGAATTGAATCCAATACTTAATTCCATTTCCTGAAATCCTAAAAGAGTGTTAATTCTAAACCCTGAACACCTCAAGTAGTAACCTGTGAGGCGGTCACACCTTTTGTTAACAATGTTTATCTATAATTGCAATGTAGTTTAATTTGTGTTGTACTGTGGATTGTGATAATTATATAAAATATTTGTATTAAATACTATTTTTATCTCAATTCTTACCAACTAACTATATTCAAAAATAAAATATCAAACAGAGTTTTCAAAACACACAACACTATCAAATAGAACACTTCAGTATCATTTCCTAAATATTTGTCACATAGATATATTACTGTGATACGTTATATGTTTCAATTTTTACCATGTGATTTTATCGACTTAATTAGATAAATATTTACGGTAGAAACATACGCCAGCTGTTTTTTTTAAAAAAAAGAATCGCTTTTACATATATGAGCATCAATTTGGTGAAAATAATGACTAACAAAGTTTTTGGGAGCCTCGCAATTAATATATCGTTTATGAAATAGATTAGTTCCTCCAACCATGAGGCGCAGAATGTGGTGAATACATAAAATAAGATCCAAACCGACCAAACTGTGGTTATCTGTAAATTAATCCCACAAATTGCAAACAATATCTCTGCCACGATCTCTCCCTGATCTCTTGATTTCACAGTCCAAGTCAAGGTCAAGGCTTGTAGCCTGCAGGAGTAAGAGATGCATTAGTACTAGTACTAATATAAACACCATTTCACATGCTGTCTTAATTACCACCACCTGAGATGATTGATGCTATTGTTTCTTCTATTGACTAGACTTGAAAAAAAAAATCTCCAAGGTTGTATGGAATTGTGTGCTGCCTTTAAGTAAAGACATGATTGTTTTTCTTATCTTAAGTACCGAGTTAGAATTAGATAATTATTTATCTTTATGAGATTTTTTTAATTTCTCACTCATTAAAATAAAAGAAAAGACATTTATTTTTTGAGTCGTAAGACAAAGGATATGAGTCTCAGTAGGATATGTATGGTCCAGTTATACAAATTTTTTTATTTCTATTTAAATGAGGAATGCTGTGCGTACCAACATTTCTTTTTGGTTTTTCCTATGAAAGCTTTATGAACACAAATTTTTTTTTTGTGTGTTACTTAATCTTTACAAATACTGATCGATATATGTGAAATTTAGGGGAGCTCTGTGTGAGATTGAGCAAATGCTAGTTCCTCGCCAAATAAATTGGACCGTCTTGTTTAGGTTAGATCAAACTCTATTCAAGAAATTCAGCTGTACCACAAATCAGCTCGATCAGATCTAGATATAATTATAATTATTCGAACATAAATAAGTGTTACTCGTTGTTTGGAAATGAGAATAGTCATTCATTCATATAAATCTGATGACTTAACTTAGGTGGTTCCTATGATAAAAGATACCAGTGAATCAAGTATCAACTCAACAATAAAACAGAAGAGTTGTTAAGTAATTTAGTAACATATGTTTATAGTTCTTTACAATTTATAGTTTTAGTTGTCATTCTTTCCCACTACAAAAAATACTCCATTTTCATAGATATATCCACAATATTAGTGATGAACTTAAAAATTACTAGAACATCTATAACCACAACAATAGTGATATCAATAGCGTTACGGACGTGACGGCGATGGATTAACAATGTATGATTTTGCTTCAAAGTATTGCGACAAAATCTAAGTTTGTGCGCCTCGATGGATTCGAGTGCGCGTGTTCGTCCAAAGGGTGATATGAGTGGTGGTATCATGGGAACACTTTAAGGCCTCTTATGATTGTCCTCTGATGCAAACGAACCTTCTAATCATTAGAGGAAGAGATGTGCTTATATTAATTAATATTAAGTTAAGCTAATACATGGGCCAAAGGTTCAAGTGCATTCACATGATTAGATGGGCTAAGATAAATGATTAGCATGTGCCTTCCCTTGCTTCAGATACCCCTTCCTCTTGTTTGATCCTAGTTTGATTATATGTATGCAAGAAAGCACAAGATTTTCTTGATCATAAAGCTAATCTTTTGATTTATTCTATCCACTAAAAAAAATTGTGAAAATTATAATATTTTGGTGTATGTTTCTGTTGAGACGTGAGTAGATTGTCTATTTGTTCTTAATAGTTTAAGTTTCTCGATGAGTTGATTGATGCATGAGACTCAATATTACATATGAGTAAGAGGTTCCGAGTTTGAGACTTGATAGACAAAATAAAAATGAACACGCTTATGACTCTTGCATTATTAACCTATACAAGAGGGTGAATGTTGAGGTGTACATAAGTTAATGCATTTCTAATTGAGTTAGGACATGTTGGTTGATAGCAACATTCTTTTGAGTAAAGTATGCATGGTATGCTTTGTCCAAATGGGAATTTTTTATTAATAATTCAAAGTAAAAAATTAATTTAAAAATTAACCCACAGTTTATCGAAATTGCGAAATTAACCCACCAGCTCATCTAATCTCGGTCTGGAAACGCGACAATAACTTATCGCGCCTCCCAAAGCGCAATAGAATGCATCGACCACTTATCGTGTCTCACGGCCGCGACAAAATAATTTTCCCTACCATATTTGCGACAAAGCCTGGTCGACACGTCTTTTCTCCTTTCCATCCACGATAGAAAACTGCTTGTTTTTGTCACACTACCCACGTGCGACAGTAGAATCAGCTCGTTTTGTCCCATTTTTCTCACGAGTTATCGTATTTTTGAACTGGTTTTAATTCCCGGCTCCTCGGTCACTCTCTCATTCATTTTAGCAAACTTCTCTGTTCTTCTTCAAAATTTTGTATTTCAACCAAATTTTCTTCAAATCTAGTTGTTATTTGAAGTCAGTGCAGTTGAAAAGTTGTAGCTCAGAGAAAGATGTTCCAAACGTGGTAAGTTTCGTTGAAATGCAATTAATTTTTTGCTAATTTATGTGCTAATTACATGATTAGGAACTAAGTAGATGTTAAAGTAGATATTAATTATGACTCCATCATTAATTTAATATTTTGTTGTTAAAATAAATGTACAGATGAAGGAGAGCACTTCAAAAAGTTATCTTATATGTTTTTCAAGAGTATCGTCATGCATGTTTTGATTTTTTAAAATAGGCATAAATATTTTGTAAATATAAAAATATATCTATAAAACAAATTCGTAAAAGTTACAGATGAAGGAGAATGGGGCAACCCGAAAATTATCTATAAATATTTTGATTATGTTAATTATGTGATTTAAAAATCATAACATGTTTACTTATAATTTGGTGCGTAAATATCTTCCATAGGGAATGGAGCAACCCGAAAATTTCTGCATATTTTATGGTGATGGTTTGATTCGTGATGGGCCAAATGGTGTAGATATGAGCCATTGCAAATACGTCATGACCAATTTGAATATACATAACATATCTTTCATGGATCTTAAGTTATGAATACTTAGTTTGTTTGGCAAGAGTGTAGAATACGAAACAATTCAAGTAGAGGAGCTCATTGTTGTAAACCCCAGGTGATTGTCTCTTGAGTAATGTATGTTTTGACAATGTTTTGAATTGTTTGTGTTCGTTTATATTGTCATTATGTGTGAACAGTGCTATGTGATGGGTTTGTTTGGTTTTGGTGCATGTTGCAGGTATACCGGAGTTATAGTACGCTTGCGGCAAGGTTGGGCCATCGGAGTAGTGCTTAGGGAGGAGCCGGAGACTTGACTGGTCCAAGAGATGCCGAAGGTGCTAGAGACTTGAGGGAACGCTCTACATGACTAATCCAACACCTGGATATGGCGTTGCACCAAGATTGTTGAAGTAGCTCGAGCTGATCGAAGTGTGGAGGTTGCCGGTCGGGGTCCGGAATGGGAGAGACTTCTCGACATGTGGCGAGCTATTCAACATCGAGGTGGTCATATGATGACATTATGGCGAGCACAAGTGGTGCTCATGATACTCGAGGAATCATCAAGATGGTTTATGAACTCCGAGTTGAAGCTTATGCGAAAGGTTCTGTTGGAGAGCTAATTCTGCACTGATATAGACTTGTTCTCAGAAAGGTGTCAACAGAAAAGTTGTAGAGCTAGAAGTTAGCTTTCCAACGGATCCAAGAACATCAAAATTAAAGTTTAGATGATGAAGTTATGATAGTTTTAGTGTCTACTGTTCAGAAAATGCTGTAATTCTGAAATTGTAAATCCGAAAATTGTAAAAATGATTGATGAGAGTTGGGCTGAATTGGGATTCGGGCCCAACCTCTACCAACTGTTAGTTTAGTCCCACATTAGTTGTGGAGACTACTCTAAGAGGGTTTTAGCTCTATATAAGAAGGGGAGTGCTAGGGAGAAGAGTTGCCCCTTTGAGAGAGAGTTTTAGGCTTTTGTGTTTAAGCCTTTGAAACTTTGTATTCTTGATCCTTTTCTTGGTTCTTGAATATTTTTAAGTTGTTGAAACTTCTCTCTCTTTTTTGTTTGTTTAAATACTCGCAATTGTTTGTTTAAATACTTGCAGTTTAAATACTCGCAATTGTTTGTTTAAATACTCGCAATTTAAATACTTGCAATTGATTGTTTAAATACTCGCAATTGATTGTTTAATTACTTGCAATTGATTAGTTCTTGTTTTCTTTTTATTTCTCTTTTTTTTTGTGTTATGGAGATTTTTGAATATCAAGAGAGATGGTGCTATGATTGGGGATAGCTATATTTAAGATATCCGAGCACCCCTAGCATCTTTATACCCTCTCTTGTTTTCTTGTACTGTCTCTTAAGTTTTATTTTGGAAAACCGATTCACCCCCCCTCTCGGTTCGCCATCCTGGTCTTTCAATTGGTATCAGAGCCCGGTGTTGCTCTCGTTTCTAGACTTCACCGTCTCTTGAGCCATGGCGACCGAAAAGTACACGAGCAAGCCACCCATCTTCGATGGAGATGACTTTCCATATTGGAAGAAGCGCATGGAGACATACATCAAGTCTCAAGGCTTCGACCTATGGAAGATCATTGAAGATGCATATGTGGAGCCTGCTGAAATTAATGAGTCTAACAAAGCACAGGCCTTACTCAACCAGAGGGCGATGAACTATCTCTATGGAGCCCTAGGACGGATTGAGTACAATCGCATATCACGGCTTTCCACCGCTCATGATATTTGGGTGGCCCTCGGAGCTTTCCATGAGGGTACCACTCAAGTTAAGAGCGTGAAGCATGAGCTTTTGACATCTGAGTATGAGCAGTTCACGATGCAGTCGGGTGAGTCTATTGATGGATTTTTCACTCGTTTTGATACTCTTGTCAACAAGCTGAGCTCTGTAGGCAAAGATCTTTCTGAGTCTGAGAGATGTCGCAAGATCTTGCGTTCCTTGACTCCAGCTATTTGGCATGTCAAAACCACTGCCATTATGGAGGCTAAGGACCTAGATGTCTTGACGACCAAGTATTTATATTCTTCTCTCAAGACCTATGAGATGACTAGAGCGGCGATGTCTCCTCCTGAATCTAAGCCATTGGCATTACACGCCACACATCCTAGCTCATCTGGGTCTTCAGGGTCCCCATTTGGTTTTTCACTTTCTGCTCTTACTTCTCTTGAGGATGAGGCTCTAGATGTGCTTTCTGATGATGAGCTTGCATTGATTACTAAGAAATTTGTGAGGGTTTGGAAAGCAAGAAGAGAGAAGAGAGGAAAGAGAGGAGAGATCATATGCTTTGAGTGTGGCAAACCTGGCCACATCCGTGCTCTTTGCCCTACCCTCAAGGGCGCCACTAAAGAGCCGGAGAAAAAGAAGACCTTCAGTTCTGATATGAAGAAGAAGAATTTTGGAACTGTTAAGAAGGCCATCCACAAAGCCTTCATGTCCGCTCTTGATGAGCTGAGTGATGATGGTCATGATAAAGACAACAAGGCTGCTACTTCTTCTCATGATAGTGATGACGACTTCACCGGCTTATGCTTCATGGCCCTTGGAGATGATGACACCAATGAGGATGATCTTGACTCTGACATGAGCAAGGTGAGTAAAGATCAGCTCTTAGAAGCTCTTCTCGCACAAGATTCTCATATTGATGCTTTGAGAAGTAAGGTTCGGTCTTTGAAAAAGGAGCGCGATGATCTTTTGAGCAAGAGCTCGAGCGGCTCTGATTCTGATTCTTGTGAGCTTTGTCTTTCTTTGCATTCTGAGATTAATTCTTTGAGGCCTTCACTTGGGTCTTTGCATTCTGAGCTTGATTCTGCACGTTTCGAGCTTGAGTCTTCCAAGTCGAGTTGTTGTGCTTCTTGTATTTCTTTGCAACATGACCTTGATGTCTTAAGGGCCACTCCATACACCAAGTGTGCTGAACTTGAAAAGGAATTGGAATCCTTGACGGAGTCATTTGCCGATCGTCTTGAGAAGGAACTCAAGAACATGAGGACTAAAACATGTCCGTCATGTGAGAACCTCAAACTCAAAGAAAAAGTTTTGGAAGATTCGCTCGTTTCTTGCCCTGACTGTCTTCTTTTGATAAATGAAATTGAATATCTTAAATCTGTTTTGAAGAAGTTTTCTGATGGGGAAAAGAACCTTGATCTCATTTTGGACACATCGAAGTGTTCCTTTAACAAGGAGGGGATCGGGTACATGCCTAGTATGGTCGAAAAACCCCAAGTGCCTAAAGTTCATACTTCTTCTCGGGTTTCTTTCAAAGGCAAGTTAGGTCTCAAAAATTCTTCCAAAATTGGTTCTTCTGAGGGCAAGTCTGCTCCTAAATCACATGTTGCATCTTCCTCTCGTACCAATGTCTCTGTCAGACCGGTATATCATTGTTCATATTGTGGGAGAGATGGACATCTTGTGGGCTTTTGTTTTAGGAAGACAAGAGACTTGCATCGAGAGTTTGCTCATGATTCTTCCCACATGCGTCGACAACCCCGTGACACGTATGCGCGAGAAATACCCATGAGGCCGAGATTTGTTGATAATTTCTTTGATTCTTTCTCGAGTGGTGTTGGTCATGATCATGGACATAGAGGTCTTGGTTTCACATATGATCCACAGCATGGTGATTTTGTCTCTCGCCGTTCTCATGCTGGCCTTCCTCGTTTTGATCGAGGTACTCGCTCACGTCATTTCATAAGGCCTAGCAATGGTTCTAGACACATTCGTGATTCTTCTTCGAGTCTTAAGTCTTCATATTTTGCTTCTTCACGAGTGTCCAAGCTTTGGATCCCTAAGTATGTTCTTGCCAGCTTACCGGGCTCCAAGACTTGGATGCCCAACTTATCTTCTCATGTGTAGATGCGAGGGAGAGGGATGGAGAACAAATGGATCGTGGACTCCGGCTGCTCGCGCCATATGACCGGAGATGCAAAATGGTTCTCCTCCCTCAACAGGCTCTCTGATGGTGGTTTCATAACCTTCGGAGATGACTCTAAGGGCAAAGTACTTGCAAAAGGTACAATTCGAGTCAATGACAACTTTCTTCTCAAAGATGTTGCATTGGTTTCTTCTTTGAAATACAACCTTCTGTCAGTTTCCTCCCTTTTGGATGATGATTTTGAGGTTTGGTTTAAGAAAGAGGGTTCTAAGGTTCTTGATTCTTCTGAGGAGTTGGTTTTTGGGATTGATCGGACGGGCAAAATTTTCACCGCTGATTTTTCTAATTCTTATTCTTTTGCCCCCCGATGTTTGGTTGGTTTCACTGGCGCTTTGGAGAGTTGGCTTTGGCATCGCCGCCTTGGACATATTGGTTTTGATCATTTGACTCGAGTTAGCGGCCTTGACATTGTGAGAGGTCTGCCTAAACTCAAACGAGTCACAGATAGCGTGTGTGCCCCATGTCGGCATGGCAAACAAGTTGCCATTCCACATCGTCCCATCATTGAGGTGAGGACTGAGGGACCGGGCGAACTAATTCATATGGACACTGTTGGTCCAGCCCGTGTCATGTCTGCTGGTGGAAAGTGGTATTGTTTGGTCATTGTTGATGATTTCTCTCGCTACTCTTGAGTGTTCTTTATGGCTTCCAAAGATGAGGTGTTTGGCCTTTTTCGGGATTTTGCAAAGAAGCTTCTTAATGGACTATCAGGTGCCATTCGAGCTATACGCACTGACAATGGCACTGAGTTCAAAAATTCACATTTCTCGGATTTTTGTGCTGAGTTTGGTATTGAGCACCAGTTCTCCTCCCCATACGTCCCTCAACAGAATGGCGTTGTGGAGAGAAAGAACCGCACCTTGGTTGAGATGGCTAGGACAATGCTTGATGAGTATAGCACACCTCGTAAGTATTGGGCTGAGGCAATAAACACGGCATGCTATATCTCAAATAGAGTGTTTTTGAGACCTGTTTTGAAGTGTTCTCCATATGAACTCCTTTTTGATCGCAAGCCGAGTGTTTCATATTTTCATGTTTTTGGCTGCAAATGTTTCATCTTGAAAAGGGGTCTTTTGGACAAATTTGAGTCTCGCACTTCTGATGGCATTTTTCTTGGCTATCCTGCTTCTTCCAAGGGATTTCGAGTGCTAAATGTTGCTACTAGTACAATTGTAGAATCCTGTGATGTTACTTTTGATGAGACTAGCCCTAGTGCTAGATCAGACATTTCAGGTCCCACAGGTACATCTGATAGCATATTTGTGGAGGATGACGATGACGACGAGAGAATCTATCCAGAGCTTCCTCCTCCACTTCTTCAGCCAGATGAGCCAGCATCACCTCCTTTACCCATTGGATTTGCTCCTTCCACTCCTGAGCCTGAGGTGACTTCACCTATTGTCGTTGATCCAGGTCCTTCAGTTCCACGACACATCATTCAGAGGCATCCTCCAGAACAAATGATTGGGGACATACATGAGAGGACTACACGATCACGGTTTGCTGCTTCGAGCTCTCATGTCGCATTTTCTGCATTTGTTGCCTCTTTTGAACCTCATGATGTCACCCATGCACTCACAGACACGAGTTGGATTAATGCCATGCATGAGGAGTTGCATAATTTTGAGCGCAACAAAGTTTGGATGCTTGTTGAACCCCCGGTTGGTCATAATGTCATTGGGACCAAGTGGGTGTTCAAAAACAAGCAGGATGAGCATGGTCATGTGGTTCGTAACAAGGCTCGCTTAGTCGCTCAAGGGTTTTCTCAAGTTGAGGGTCTTGATTTTGATGAAACTTTTGCTCCGGTTGCTAGACTTGAGTCGATTCGCATTTTATTGGCATTTGCTGCTTCTAAACATCTTAAACTTTTTCAAATGGATGTCAAAAGTGCATTTTTAAATGGTTTTATTAATGAAGAAGTCTATGTAAAGCAACCACCTGGCTTTGAAAATCCAAACTTTCCAAATCATGTGTTCAAACTTTCAAAGGCTTTATACGGTCTCAAGCAAGCTCCCCGTGCTTGGTATGATCGTTTGAAGTCATTTTTGTTGGAAAAAGGATTTCAAATGGGCAAAATTGATAAAACCCTTTTCATCCTCCGGCATGGTAATGATTTTCTTCTCGTACAAGTTTATGTGGATGATATCATTTTTGGGGGTTTATCTCACTCTCTTGTTTCAAGTTTTTCTGAGATTATGAGTAGGGAGTTTGAGATGAGCATGATGGGCAAGCTTAACTACTTCCTTGGGCTTCAAATCAAGCAAACGAAGCAAGGAACTTTTGTGCACCAGGAGAAGTACACTCGGGACCTCCTCAAGCGCTTCAAAATGGAGGATTGCAAGCCGATTGCAACCCCAATGGGTACAACAGTTGTGCTTGATCCTGATTCAGATGGAGAACCCGTAGATGATCGAGAGTACCGAAGCATGATTGGCTCCCTTCTCTATCTTACGGCTTCACGCCCAGACATTCAGTTTGCCGTGTGCTTGTGTGCACGTTTTCAGGCATCCCCTCGTGCATCTCATCGCCAAGCAGTAAAGAGGATCTTCAGGTACCTGCACCACACTCTTGACTTTGGTCTTTGGTATTCCTGTTCCTCTAAACTAGATGTTAGGGGTTTCTCTGATTCTGATTTTGCTGGGTGCCGGGTTGATAGAAAGAGTACTTCGGGCACTTGTCACTTCCTCGGCACTTCTCTTGTCTCATGGTCATCTAGGAAGCAAAATTGTGTAGCGCAGTCCACAGCAGAGGCTGAATATATAGCAGCTGGTAGTTGTTGTGCACATTCACTTTGGATGATCTCTACTCTGCATGATTATGGTCTAAAAATTGAGAATGTACCTCTATTTTGTGATAACACTAGTGCCATAAATATTGCTAAAAATCCTGTCCAGCACAGTCGCACTAAGCACATAGATGTGAGGTATCATTTCCTTAGAGATCATGTAGAGAAGGGTGACATTGCATTACACTTTGTCGATTCTGAACACCAGTTAGCTGATATATTTACTAAACCTCTTGATGCTTCTAGATTCGCTCACCTTAGATCTGAACTTGGTATCATTCATCCATTTGGGTTGAGTTGAGGGGGAGGTTGTTGCATGTGTACATTTCTGCATTTGTAAAATTCCTGCATTTGCATGTTTCCCAATTCTACAATTTTCTGAATTTTTGAGTAGTTTTGCTCTATATGCCTATTAGATTGTGATTTGAGTGTTCGATATGCCACTTTTATGCATAGTTATCATTTCTAGGATTGCTTGATAGTTTAGGAATGTTTTGAGCTTCACATACTTGTTATTTATCTCTTCTAGCTAAATTATAGCAATAAGGGGCATTTGTGCAATAATTTCTGGACATATGCATTTTCTTGTTTCATTTAAGCTGAAACTTCTCTTTGCACATGCCTTGCACCATGTAATTGAAATATGCAACTTTTGTTTTGATTCCTATGCTGTCATGTAGTCTTGTGCTCTCTAGTCCAATTTTTGAGCCCTTGAGTTAGTTGATTAAACCGGGCACCTGGACCGCAAATCTACGGTGCTCGCGTCGATGAAAGCTACTCATGTTTGGAAAGCTCAAAAATAGTCTTTTCTTGCAAATAAGTGGTCTCAACCACATACAAACTCAATAAGCGGCTCGAATCCGCAATGAGCTGAAATAATCGCTCAAATGTGCATTTTAATAAAATTGAGTCAAAGATTTTGGTTCCACTTTGGACTTGGAGCATAGGACACATGTTTGCATTGATTCTTAGCGTAAGTAATGCATTTCTCTCTCAACATGGTCTTTGTATGTGTCTTTGTGGAAAATTAGCAATTTTGAACCTCAAAGTGTGTATTTCCCATGTGATTGCTTAGATTGCCCCGATTTTGCTTATTCTAGCTATTTTGTGATTTTTGCAAGAATGTTTTAGTTCATTTCACTCATCTACTATCTTGCTATCTCTAGTTATGATCACTTTGCATGGATTTAAGTTTATTGACGCTTCATTTCATGGTTTAAGGGCATATTTTCTAAAACTACTGTTTTCCGTTTTCACCAAAGAAACTTTCAAAAATCCAAAAACAATGCTTGGTACCTTTTCAATCTTCATGCATCATCAAAGGGGGAGGGCGCGCTTCCTTGATGATTAATTTGACAAAGGGGGAGAAAAAGAATGCATTTTGGGTTGAGGGGGAGTTTTACTTGTATCTATTTAATTCCTCTCCCTTGTGCATCATCTTCACGGTCATGTGTATTTATCATTCTTCTATATTTTGGACCATGTTTTTTTTTTTGAGCTTCATTTTCTATATTCAAAATTCAAATTAATTAAATTCAAAAATTGTCAAATCACTCATTAAGGGGGAGATTGTAAACCCCAGGTGATTGTCTCTTGAGTAATGTATGTTTTGACAATGTTTTGAATTGTTTGTGTTCGTTTATATTGTCATTATGTGTGAACAGTGCTATGTGATGGGTTTGTTTGGTTTTGGTGCATGTTGCAGGTATACCGGAGTTATAGTACGCTTGCGGCAAGGTTGGGCCATCGGAGTAGTGCTCAAGGAGGAGCCGGAGACTTGACTGGTCCAAGAGATGCCGAAGGTGCTAGAGACTTGAGGGAACACTCTACATGACTAATCCAACACCTGGATATGGCGTTGCACCAAGATTGTTGAAGTAGCTCGAGCCGATCGAAGTGTGGAGGTTGCCGGTCGGGGTCCGGAACGGGAGAGACTTCTCGGCATGTGGCGAGCTATTCAACATCGAGGTGGTCATGTGATGACATTATGGCGAGCACAAGTGGTGCTCATGATACCCGAGGAATCATCAAGATGTTTATGAACTCCGAGTTGAAGCTTATGCGAAAGGTTCTGTTGGAGAGCTAATTCTGTACTGATATAGACTTGTTCTCAGAAAGGTGCCAACAGAAAAGTTGTAGATCTAGAAGTTAGCTTTCCAACGGATCCAAGAACATCAAAATTAGAGTTCAGATGATGAAGTTATGATAGTTTTAGTGTCTACTATTCAGAAAATGCTGTAATTCTGAAATTGTAAATCCGAAAATTGTAAAAATGATTGATGAGAGTTGGGCTGAATTGGGATTCGGGCCCAACCTCTACCAGCTGTTAGTTTAGTCCCACATTGGTTGTGGAGACTACTCTAAGAGGGTTTTAGCTCTATATAAGAAGGGGAGTGCTAGGGAGAAGAGTTGCCCCTTTGAGAGAGAGTTTTAGGCTTTTGTGTTTAAGCCTTTGAAACTTTGTATTCTTGATTCTTTTCTTGGTTCTTGAATATTTTTAAGTTGTTGAAACTTCTCTCTCTTTTTTGCTTGTTTAAATACTCGCAATTGTTTGTTTAAATACTTGCAGTTTAAATACTCGCAATTGTTTGTTTAAATACTCGCAATTTAAATACTTGCAATTGATTGTTTAAATACTCGCAATTTAAATACTCGCAATTGATTGTTTAATTACTTGCAATTGATTAGTTCTTGTTTTCTTTTTATTTCTCTTTTTTTTTGTGTTATGGAGATTTTTGAATATCAAGAGAGATGGTGCTATGATTGGGGATAGCTATATTTAAGATATCCGAGCACCCCTAGCATCTTTATACTCTCTTGTTTTCTTGTACTTGTCTCTTAAGTTTTATTTTGGAAAACCGATTCACCCCCCCTCTCGGTTCGCCATCCTGGTCTTTCAATTGTGAAGGAGACCGCCAATAGCCATACTAGGTGTTGCACGAACTGAAAGGGAACAACTCGTGGGGGTCGTTTGTGAGGAGAGTGAACGACCCTGATGGTGGTTTGGGCAGCCGGTTTGTAGTTTATGTCCAGTTTTGCAACCTGGAACTGCGGGAGGGTGACGTTGAAGCTAACCCTAAAGCGGCGAATGGACAGGAGAAATGAATGCACTAATTCCGCCAATATCTAGGGCTAGTGAATGGTTAGAAGCTTTTTGCCACACACGTGTTGATGTGTGTGAGTTCTTGGAGGGCCTTGAAACTGTGTCTAATGAAGATGACTTGACAGACTCCGAAGCATCTGAAGACTCTGACGAAGATCATTTAAGAACCCCTGAACAGTGGCTTGATGAATCTGGATTTAGGTCGGCAGTGCTGCCGACGGACCAAAACTCAAAATGGTTTTTTGAGCAAAATAGCATCCAGCTAGAGCAAGAATTTCGAACGAAAGAAGATGTGCAAAATATCGTGGCTAAATGGTCTCTTGCAATCAACCGATAGCACAAAGTGGTGAAGTCAACCCCTAGATTATATGATGTCGCATGTCTTACACCGGGCTGCGTATGGAGGATTCGTGCCATGCAACCAAATGATGACATTGATTTTGTGGTCACGAGAGTTACCGCCTACACATGCATGCTAACGGAGGCATTGGACTGTAGGATCAAGGATGCCGACTAAAGGGGAGTGAATAGGAGGCTTTAAAACTTCAAATAAAAACAAATTTTTTGCAAAGAGAAGAACCAAATTGCAATTCAATATATTAAAAAGAAAAGATAGAGAGAACGAACACAAGATTTTTTCCGAGGTCTCGGAGACATGCCCGGTCTCCCCTAATTCTCGTTGAAGCACTCAAGTGAATTGAGTCTTACTTCAATATTCACAAAGGATATTTCTCACTAGTGGTTGCTCCTTGTCCACTCTGGAAAGACGAGCACAGATGCCTTTTACAAACACGCTGAGCCTCTCCGACAATCTCCGAACGAGAGAGATCAACGGCCATGCCACCAAACTGTCTAGGTGAGGGCGTTTATCAAGAGTAATAAGCAGCAAGGACTTTTCTAGACTTCCAACAATCACCGAGAAACTCTAAATATGCAAGAACGATGTGAACAGAAAACTCGATGGATCTCAGAAAACACTCGACTTGATCAACAGATCAAGATTTTGTATAAAGAACTAAAACTCAAGAGTGTATAAGAATATGAGGCTGCTGGATGTGCAAAACAATAGCTCAAAACCTCTATTTATAGCCTCAAGAAACAAAAGAACCGTTGGAACTCGAGCTGAAAATCAGCAGCTCAAACTGACAGTCAGTTAACCATACTGACAGTCAGTTTGGGTCACGACCAGAAAGAAGTAAAATCCGGAGATAAATCAGCTAGCCGTTTGTGGTCGAAAAAGGAAACAAATTAGTGCAAACTGACAGTCAATATAGCACACTGACAGTCAATCTCAAACTCAACGGCTGACAAAATTTACAGATAAAAAATAGCTAGCCATTTGTGGTCGTATATGGAAACTGATATCCCAAACTGACAGTCAGTTTCGACCAAAAACATCGACCAGTTAAACAGAAACTCAAATAAATCGGCTTGAGGTCGAAATGCAAACTGACAGTCAGTTTAGACAAACTAACAGTCAGTTTAGGTCAAAAAATTTTGGCTCAAAAAACAACCTCTCTAGACAACTGTTAGTTAACACAAACTGACATTAAAACTAACAGTCAGTTTAACAAACAAATAATCATCATGGATAAAAAGAGTTATAAATTTTAATCCAGAGGTTCGATCGAAGTGTTTAATAACTCGTTTGAAAGATATTTAAAAGGGCTATATTTTTGTCAACAAAAACAAAATCCAGATCTGCCTAGATCTTTCTAGAAAAAGCAAAAACTCTTCTACTGTCAAAAACTCAACTGAAAATCCAAATCTTTCAAAACCAAATCCAACCGAAATGAATGCAATGCAGTGATCTAGTAATTTCTCGGTTTATGTTGGAAATTTAGAGAGGACTTGCAACCTCTTTTTATAGTACGGTTAAAACTAAAAAATAAATTCCTAAACCAATCAACCTACAAACGCCGAGATCGGTAAAAATAAAAACAATATTACCTTAGATCCTTTGCATCTCGCTTTTCTTCTCATCTTTGTGCTTTGCGACTTGTGATTGATCCATTTTACATCGGGTTTATCTTGATCAACTTGCATTTCTTCCCAACATAACTCTATATCAAATATCTCAACAGTACAATTAGTCTGAAACACTTTATTTTCATTAATCATCAAAATTAGGTCAGGCATAACGGCCTAGATGCAACATGGACAACCATAGAAACATGACCGCAGCATATGTAAGCAACATCATCCAGCCCGCAGTGCAAGATAACGTATCGATAATGCCAAGAAAGATCATCAAGCAAGTGGCAGATTGATGTGGTTATCGTATCAGCTACAACAAGGCATGAAAAGCAAAGCAGAAAGCAATTGAGGACATGTACGACACATACGAGGATGCATACAACACAGTGGTGCGGTTGCTTCGAAACATCACACTAACGAACCCAAGCACATTTGTGGATATACTCGATCAAACAACTGTTGGCCCTAATGGTAGTACCATAGAGAACACAAGAGTTCTGCGTCATTTGTTATGGGCGTACCCGCAGTGCATAGAGCATTTACATGGTGTCGATCGGTGTTATGTGTGGATGGCTCTTTTTTTACTAGGAGATACAAAGGGACACGTCTGATTGTGGTTACTGCAGATGCTAACAATGAATTGCTTCCATTAGCATATGCAATTGTAGAAGCTGAGAGCACGGAAAGTTGGTTGTGGTTTTTGGTGAACGTAAAGCGAGCGGTTGTAAAGGATCGTGAGAAGATCTACATTATTTCTGATCGATACAGAGGCTTGTTCACAGCCATTGAGATAATGCAGGGCACTCCCAATCCACCTTACAAGTGGGAGGACGTGGTGAGCCGTTGATGCATGCGACATCTTGCAGCCAACCTCTTCACAAAATTCCAAAGCAAACAAATTATGGACCTATTTAAGAGGATCTGCTCACAGAACCAAGTGAGTAAGTATGACACTATCTTCGAGAAGCTCGAGGAGTTCACACTGAAGTACACGGCTAATATAGTGTCCAAGGTCGACGACAGGGATGTTGTAAGCAAATTTTCACAGTGGATCAGTGACAAAGAGAAAGAGAAGTGGTCGTTGCTGCATGACGAGGGTAGGGCAAGGTATGGCATTATGACGATAAATCTATCTGAAGTTTGTAACTATGTTTTGAAAGGGGTGCAATGCTTGCCATTGACCGCGATTGTGGAGATAACATGGTATCACACTACTCAATATTTCAACAACAGAAGCCTTGCAGCCAAGATGATGGTCGACAATCCATTTAGAACCTTACCAGACGTGGTGTAGGAATACATGAATTTCCAAATAAATAAGGCTCAGATGCATGAGGTGGAGATCATCAACCGATTGCACAAGATAATTTTAGTCCGACTGCACCAGAAGCGAGTTAACGGACATCTCAGAGCCGGTAGTGTACACGAAGTCATTCTGGGGGATGTTGTGGAGTGCACATGCAACAGTGCCATGTTATTACACAAGTCATGTTCGCATGTCATTGCTACATGTGCGGCACTTGGCATAATCCCATCTTTATACCTTTCTTAGTTCTTCAGGCTTCACAACCTTCAGCAAACTTGGAGTGATATTTGGAGGGTCTTCATGAAGGTTAGTTATTATAGAGTAATTCCATCTAGTGAGATCAGGTGGATCCCAGCTTTCAACCTCAGGAGAAAGGGACTTGGTTGTCAGAAGACACGTCGCTTGCACAATGACATGGACGAATCATAGAAAGCGAGCATTCGAGGGAGAAAATGCTTGATTTGCAAACAAGCCGGGCATACCAGAAAGAATTGTCTGCATGCACCCGGCCCATCCACCTAGTATTAACATATGTAATGGTGACGCATAATGAGTCATGTATTATAGAACCTCAAAGGAAACTTGATGTTATTACTTTTGATATGTAATATGTGATCATTAATGAGTTTTGTATTCTGTCGTAAAACTAAACTAAATCAATGACCACTGAAACTAAAACAGACAACCAAAACCACACAAGTATCTCAGGACTTACAGTTAAGCACAAGTGGTTGTCCTTGCCGGCTTACAAAAATAAGAATTAAATAAAAGTTTACATGATTATTGAAAATTGAGTTTGCCATCCTTGCCGGCTTACAAAAGAGGAAAAATAGAGAAGGAGACTCTTCTAAGAAAACAATCTGAAAACTACTACTACTAAATCCTAAAGGTTAGCATGTAAAAGAGATAATGATGATTGAACCAAAAGCTTCTCTATTTATAACACATGGGTAAATGTGTCCAAAAATAACTCCTTGACATGCAGATGACGAAGTTTGCCTTCAAACGGCGCTAGAACGGACAAATCTGAGTCAAAACTGACCAGATTTGACCAATTCTGATCAAATCCGACCAATCCTGATCAAACCCGATCAAAACCAACCAAAATCCAACTAGTAAAAGCCTCCGAAACCGAGCCAAACATGACTAGGAACACGTGGCGTGCTCCTGGCCAAACACGTGTCGTGCCCAAAATCATGCTCCGCTCGGCCAAATAAACGATCAAGCTGTAGTTGTGTTCGATCGAGACTTGTTTCGACTAGGTGTTCGTATTCGATCAGGACTCTTTTCGACCATCTGTTCATGTTCAATTAGGTCTCTTTTTCGTCTAGCCGTGTTTGATACAGTCTCTTTCTCATGTAGTTGTGTTCAACTAGTTATTTTGTCCAAAGAATATTCGACCAGTATCCTTTTCTCGCGTAGTTTTGGTTTCTTAGTCGAATTTGGTCTAAATGAAATCGAAATCTTCTTAAATTTGATAGATTTGGTCCCTGAAACATAGCAAACATAGCTGGGAAAGCAATTTGTAAAAATAATATAAAATTATACATAAAATGTAGTGTGATTTTGCACGTTTTCAGTGGCAAATTTAGGGTAAAAATGATACCAATTTAGCATTTATCAGATGTCATACCCAAACTCATTTCTTTATTCTATTTGAAATTGTTATGCTAACAATAATTAATTTATGCAGATATGGCTGACGAGGATGTACGGCTTCCAGAGCTGCTAAGTGGCAGGTGGGACAATGCTCATCGTGGGTGTGTATTATTGCGAGGTGGACATCTTGAGCCACTTGTAATGAGAGCTCCTATGGAGTACTGGTCTCTTGATACGAGATACATCCCTATTCTCGTAGAAACGGGTTTACCATGTTTTGCTCGTATGTTGCAGACTGGTCATGGCCTCACATTGGACAGGTCGTTGGTCACTGCATTAGTGGATCGATGGCGCCTTAAGACACACACGTTCCATTTTCGATGGGGGAGATGACAATCACATTAGAGGATGTGGGTATGCTCCTAGGCCTACCTGCCATGGGGCACCCATCGTTCCATCACTCGCCGCCTGCAGACTGGAGCACTCAGGTACATCTTAGGTTTAACATCGTTCAACAGGCAGATCAGATCCCATCAATTACTAGGCGTGGTGTGCCACATAGGTTTTTGTTGCACTACCTGGAGTGCCCACCTGATGCACTGGACCATGTTGTGCGCTGGCATTTGTACACATACCTGTTGGTAATGTTTCAATATGTCATGTTCCAATCTACACACGGGGATACAGTTCACCCATGGTTCATTCCATTGGTAGAGAGCATTGTCGATGCCCAACGTGGGCATGGGCATGTTCCCCAATACAACTGGGCTATATATGTCCGTGCTTTGTGCAACATATCGGGGGTTGTGATCAGGGGTTGTGCAATGCATGTGTCCGGACTGCGCCAGAGTCCATATTGTCGTCATGCTCCCTCCTGCTGCAACTATGATCTTGGGAGCACTTTCCAATTGGCCGGCCACGCTAGGATCGACAGTGCATCCGTATCCCGAGCCTAATGATGTCCATGATTAGGTGGACCGCCCAACCATGGGCACAAGATGGCTGCACGATCAACCGAGATGGTCCGCAAACCAGGTTCATCAATACTACATCTTGTGCCAGGGAGATTTCGATCTACTCCACGAGTTGTGAGTCATATGGTGTCCATGGACACTAGATTCTGTTGGAAGCATTGCACCGCATGGCATATCGATCATGTGCACAATGGACAATGATTATAGGATGACACGACGCCATCTTGTGTTCTCTCATATGGTGGAGCCGTACCACCCGGAGCAGGTGATGCGTCAGTTTGGATTATATCAGGACACCCCATCTCCGGAGAGAGAACGTGACAGACATCTTCCCAAGGAGGTCCACAGGTACGCCCATGCGTGCATAACATTGGAATTTTGTATTTCTCTTTCAATACCTAGCATTACCTCCATTTTATTTTGTAGGCAGAGTAGGCAAGGAAGGCGGTCTGACAATTGGGCGCAGAAGAATGACATATGGGTGCAGGAGTGGAACGAGCTTGCATGAACTGATGTAATTGCAGAGGATCGATTGTATAATCACACTACGTACCAAGCGTATCTTGACTGGTACATGCCCCATACCCACACGCGGCTTTCTTGTGTGCCTGAGGATACGCCAACGCATATATTGCATTCAGAATGTGTGCAATTAGGGTTTGATTTTGATTGGCCAAGCGGGATACATCGTTCAATATGTTTTGACGATATTTCCCCTTTTGTATCTATCATTTACTGGTATTATTGACTAATACACCACTTTTCCTTTTCAGTTTGACATTGCGACTGCCATCGAGCGGCAGACTAGATCGATTTTGTCTAGCATAGCACCCAGAGGTTGCTGGTGTCGTAATGAGTTTACTGGAGCCATCCGTGCAATCAACACTGGTGCCCGATGACTCATGAGAGATCTAAGTTGCGGTCATACTAGTGACGCATTCATGCCAAGACAGCCTATGTCGCGCTCACCAAGCCCAAGGTCTACTCGACCCTCCTTTAGATGCCCCAGTACCTCGGGCACACATCCTGCTTGACACAACGCATCATCAAGGTGGGGAACTGACATAGCGGGCCCATCTAGCACCCCATTAATTCCTCCACGCTCAACGTAAATGTTTTCTCGTCGAGATGGATCACTACATATAGGAGAGCCATAGACACATTATAAGCTAGGAGACGATGATTCCGATGACTCTGACGACCCGGAGGACATCAGAAGAGTTCAAGAGGCTACTAGTAGGGCTTTGGCAGAGCAATTACCCGCAGATGAGTCTTGGGATCAGCGGGAGTTGGCGTGGGTGAGCCAGCTATACTCTGCTACTTGGATGCCTCCGCAGCCAGCACAACATGCTGAGGGGGCATCTTGGGGTCAGCCGTCAGAGCAGACAATATATGTGCCACAGGGGGTTGAGGCTGAGTGGGTGACACAACAGAGGGAGCATGACGATTGGGTGTCCAACATACTGGGGATGGATAATCCCTATGCACATCAACACTACACGCACGACGAATTTCAACCTAATCAACTCCATGATGCTTCACCATCCACACAGCCTTCACAGCCATTAAGGCCACTAGACCGCTACAGACCTTCTACTGCAGCTGATTGTAAACCACATATCCCTTCTGATCCTTATTCACCCTCGTTTTTTTAGAAAGATAGGCAGCACAAAAGAGGGAGGTGAAATAATTAGATATGTTAATGGTTCGGCACAACATGAGATGTACTTCTAAATAATATGTACTAACTGTTTGTTTCGGCTTTTCAGCATAGCGTTTCATATTTTCAAATAATTAATAATTTCCAAATAACTGAGTTCAAATTTAAAAGATATTGACGAGAAAAGTATAAAAAAATTACTATTTTCTGTAACATTTCTCGTGTAAAAAAGATGGTTTACATTTTTTATAAAACTTTTTTTGTTGCGTTTTCACAATGGAAACAAGCAGCGGAGAAATTGATATTTGCCCAATGGATACAATCGGCTCTCTTTTATGTCGTGCTTGGAAGATGGAAAACAACTCTATTGCGGTTTCAGAAGGGAAAAGATTTATGTCGCTGGTCGAAAACGAAAAAGAGTGAGTGGCTTTCTGTCGCTGTTTCAAAAGGGAAAAGGTTTCTGTTGCTGGTCGAAAATGGAAAAGGTGACTCAGGCATTTCTGTCGCGTATCAAAGTCGCAATATATTAATTATCGCGTTCGATCAGATTAGTTTCACAATTTCGGTAAACTGTGGATCATTTTTCAAATTATTTTTTTATTTTGAGTTATTTATAAATTTTTTTCATACAAATGTGGCGTATCTCATTTTATGCAGTGAGAAAAAAGTTTGCCACACTTCTTAGAAAAAAAAATGAGTATAACATGTTGGTTTTTTTATCACATATTTTATGACAGCAAATAAAACTGTGGTCTCAGTAGATGGAGACCATGCGGCATGCAACACTTGACTTAATCAAAATATAGCAATAAACCAAATAGGTCCTTATCCGATGCATGAAACTCAATGTCCTTGGAAGGACTGTGCTCTTGAATCTTTCCTGAAGGCATAAATGTTGCTTGCAAAATTCCGTTGAAACTTCAAATCTTTGGTGAAAACTAATCCTCGTTTGATGGCGAAAATCATTTGTGCGAATTCTTCTTTGAAGGAGGGAGGGAGAGAGAGATCCGCAAGTGCATAACGACCTCTGGTTGATAGAGAGCTGACACATCTGACCAAATTAGCAAATTTTTTCGCCAATAATTGAACCCAATCTGTCGTCTTCGACTGTTGCACAATCTCAATCATTGATTTTATCATCAGATGAAGCCCATTATATGAAGTATTGATAGCTATTGAAGGATTGTAGTGACCAGGCGGTTGTGTCATAATTTTGGTTTGATAAGTTTCTGAACTTATTTGTTTATGTCATTTAAGTTAATCTATTAGTTGAATGATGATAAAATGATGTGACACGAAAATTTTGGCTGGTCGGCAGGCCTAGGAAGCCTGACCTAGAGCCCAAGACCATTTCAAAGAGCCAACCTTAAGTCCATAAGTATATTGTAATGGTTTAAAGTACATACAGGTCAATTGGGATGGCCTAGCCCACCAACTTATAGGGAATCATCAATTGACTCCTTCAGTTCTTGTTTTCTTTTTATTCTTAATTTCTTTCTTTTCCTGGCATTAATTTCTTTTGAGTTTTGACTAAAGTAATAGCTGGTTTGAGTGGGTTATAGTAGGTTAACTGACTAACTAATTTGTGCACAGCATTCCAGCATGACAGGCTACATAGTAATCAACTCAAGTTGTTCTGAAAGAGTGTGCGAGTAGAATTGACATGAGTGATCAACTTCCTCATGTTTCTAATTTTTTCTAGTGTAAATCATCACATCATTTTTTTTCTACCCGGAATAAACTGATTATTTCTCCATATGAGTTAATTTAGAATGTATTTAGTAATAAAATTACTATATGAGAAAGAAGGTTTTCTTTACCTTTTCTAGAACAGTGAGAGGGATATTTGTATTGAGTCTTTCTATGTTTTTCGATAATTGCTAAAAATCATATACCATCTTCGACTGTCAAGATTGACACTGTGTTATCTAAGACCACCAATCCTAAATCTCAAGTAGCAGTGGTTTAGTAATGTGTGGTGATAATAAGACAGTGGTATCATTAGGGGGTGATATGGATGAAGAGTGACTGGTAGTGGGGCACAAAAGAGGAGGACAATGAGGAGGAGGCGGAGAGTTAAGATGGATGGTGCCACCTCATCTTCGGCAGTAGTTGTTGGCAGAAGTTGTATTGTTGCCAACGCTTTTGAAGGGAGATGAGAGATGGTAGGGACAATGATGAGAGGCGAACCAAGAGATGAGGTAGCTCGAAGATGCTAATTGACAGTTGATGCCAAATGTGGTATTAACAGTAATGAGGGTAAGAGGCGTAACGGTTAGGTGGGGGCCAAGGGATAATAGAAAATGACCACATGGGTGGAGGGAAGGGGGTAAATGAAGGGCCGGGTTGGGGTACAAAAGTGGTATATGATTTTTTTTATTTTATCTTGCAAATTTATTTTAACCATGGAAGCACTTCACCTATAGACAAGTATAACAAAAAAATGCTTATTTACACTTCACTAAGAACAAAATAGCATAGATTTTAAAATATATATTAGAGTTGAGGAGTTGATTCACACTGGCTTATAAGTAATTATATATGTTTTAAGATGTATAAATTCTTTTTAGAGTATAGAAGCATTCCTCAGCAAATAATTACATGTAGCAGTAAAAGGTGAACTGAAAGGAGTAACATGTGTAACTCTATTCACAACAGTTTGTTACATCAGAAAATTTCATTTGACAGTAAAATTATACAAAGCATAGGGCTTGATTTTACCCTGAGCGCTTGGCATCACACAAGAAATCACAAAAGAACCTCAGTTTATTACAACCATTAGATTGATTATTCCAATGGACAAGGCATTCCTAGAGGGAAACGGATCCCATGTCATCTACAAGAAATGGTAGGGCGTATTGTTTGGCTTCATAGCCGTCAGAGCAATCCTTTGACAATGGTAGGTGAGAAATTTCGAATGTCTTATGAGAAGTCTCTTAGATATCTATTTTTCCATGTGTAGATCTTAAGAATTGATCTCCGATCGAGCAGTACAAGAACCGTACTGTTGGTGCTGTTCCCCCCATAGAGGCTAGCTTCCTACTAATCAATTTGGCCATAACCATTGAAGCCAACCAATACAAATTTGATCAAACTAATGCCTTTCACTAAGGCTCCACAAGATGATATGTGGTCACTAGAAATCATTTAGAAGTACTAAAAAGTCAGTATCCAGTGAGAAAGAAAGGTGAAAAAAATATTAAAAAAAAAGCTGATTAGACAACTCTGATAGCCAAGTTTATGGTTCTGGAGTGTGCAATGGCTACATTAGTGTTATCCACATGAGCCATCAGCACAGCGCAACAGCGCTATCAGAGTTAGCTTGCAGCATCATGTACATGCCAGCGGGCTCGGCCAGCTCCGCCGTGGATCCCACCGGCTGCATCACCGGTGACCGTTCCAGCAGCGCCGTCAGCGCCTCGCGCATCCACTCGTACCGGCAGAGCTCGTACGCATCACCCGGGGATACCTAAATTCAGAGATCACCATCAGTTGCCTGTTAGTTCTTTTCTGAACAATGCCATTGATCACATGACAAAGGGAAACTTTGATATCTGACAGACACACACACACCCATCGCCGGCCGTGGGTCGCCTGCTCCGGCCAGGACTCGAGCTCCTCGGTGACCTCGAGAGCAAAGATGTAGCCCTTGCAGGCCCCCCCGGGGCTGCCACTGTTCTGACTGCTCTTGCTCTTGAACACCCAGTGTCCCAAAGAAACTCTCTGAAACACAAGAAAAATACTTAATTCAATTCAAGAAGTGCTTCAAGTAGCCCATGTTACATGATTCATGCATGACCCAAGTTGGAAATGAGCTTCAGATCAGTTGCTAATTGTGATGTAATTCTTGAATTGAGAGTTAATAACAACTTAATGATACCAATGCATCACTAACAACAGACTAATTAGATGTGTAAGCACTGTAGGGGAAGCAGGAAACACAGCACATGCAGAGTGGTTGAGTCATGCATGGCACAAGATAAAAATAAACAGACTGCTGACTCAGGATCTGAAAGAAAATGTCTCTGACCATAGAAAATCTGAATCAATACATTCATATTAGAAGCTCACCAACTAGAAAATCACAATGATTGTAGAATATCATCTTATAAAAATGAGGTAATGATATGTTTTTCACTAGCATAATATGTTCAACTGTTAATTTAGTTAGTTAGTCAACACCCATTTTGTCATTTCTTTCTTCCTTCTGTGAGTTGCAAACCACTACCAAATGATTCCTGAAAACCTCTTACCAATAGAGAAACTTCGATGTCGCTTTCATGATCAGGCATGGTCGCAATCAACTTATGGCCCTGTCCACACGGCTTTCTACTACAAGTTAATTTAACTAATTGGAGATGTGAACATCATCATCCTACTTTACCATTCTTGAGCTTTCAGGTGACAAAGCAAATGAGCAAAAAATCCAGAATTGCAGCGGTTTACTGGGAACAAGACAAAATTTATCATGTAATGTGATAAGGATAGGCATTGCCGCGATCCACCACGGACTTTTCAGATAACACATTGTCAGCAAAATACAGCAGCTAGCACCTATCACTCACAAGAACTAAATCTACTCATAAGGATATTGCAATCAGGGCTGTGAGCTTCATAATGATGTTAGCTATGAAAGATAACTAAGCAGAAGAACCAGGCGAGGCGAATAATAATTACATTGATGTTGCCCTTGACCCCGGCCTCCTCCAGCGCTTCGCGGCACGCCGCCTCGTAGACGTCCTCGTCGTCCTCCCACCCACCCTGACAAACCAGTAGATTGTCAATGTTGTGCTTGTGCATGCGATCCATCAGAAACTCATCAGAAATTTAGAATGCAACCGTTAGACTGAACTGAACTGAGCTGAATCGATAAACTACCTTTGGGAAGACCAGATCATCCCTATTAGGTGTGGAAATCATGAGCACTTCTAGCCGCCCCCGATCACTCGCCAGGCTGCAAGGATTGCTCTCATCTTTCTTCAGCCGGTACGGTATGCATCTGCTCAAAGAATCAAAGAATCAGCAAGAGAAACAAGAAATGGATTTGAAGAACGCTGAACCCAGAATCCATGAAAACACTGACCCTGCGACGAGGCGGTGCTCGTTGTCGTACCGCTGCCTCAGCCTCCCCTTCCTTGCGTGAAGAAGCTTCTCCGACGACATTGCTGAACACTAATAACAAAGAAGATTTGCTTGGCTGTGAGAAATTGACATCTTACAAACAGAAAAAACTGCAAGAAAGCAACAAAAG
Source organism: Pharus latifolius (assembly GCA_019359835.1). Lineage (NCBI taxonomy): Eukaryota > Viridiplantae > Streptophyta > Magnoliopsida > Poales > Poaceae > Pharus > Pharus latifolius. The sequence goes on along the minus strand of CM033320.1, from coordinate 66,449,219 downwards.
TCACCTTAAAGGACAGACAAGAAGAGGAACAAGAAGAAACAGCTTGTGAAGTGATGGTGGAGATGACGCCACAATCTTATCCCCAAGAAAAAAAAAAACAAAACGGGTAAAAAAGGCAAGAATGGAACAAGAAACAGAGGGAAACAAGCAGGGGGGCATTGCGTCTATAAATGGCTTCTTCCCGCCCAATTTATGGGCACGAGAGGTCAACCGCCCATGCCCACCACCGACTGCCCGCGACCTTCTCTTCTCTCAACCCAAAAAATTAAAAATTAAAAAGCAAAAAACAAAAACAAATTTGCTTCTATCTTTCAAAAAAAAAATCAAAAATAAAGTGTTTTAAGAATACAAGAGAAAAGTCTTACTTTTGTAATCCAATTTTGGATATAACTCAACCTCAATTTTTTGAGAACTTAATTTTGGCCGCTCAACTTTTGTTGTAGGACCAATTTCATAATTTTGATAAGTATTTATGTCATTCATATATGAGATCTAGATCCACCTATCAGTGATATAAGTGACTTTTTTCTTATTAGGGTTCGAAAACGGCATCAAAACGGGTCATTTAACAAGTTTAGGGTATGTTTAGATTGAAAAATTCTCACATGAATTTTGAAGAAAACTTTACATTTCATAAAAATGAATGTTTGGTTTTCTCTAAAATTTTCTTTAGAAGTTCTCCAATTCAAACAGATCCTTGTGTCCTAAAAAGAATATAAACCTAAAGTTAGAGGGTAAAAATAGAATTTTTTCACCTTTTGGAAATAAAGAAGATCGCCTATATTGAAAAGGCGAGGCATTCAATTTGAAAAATCAAAATATGATATTCGAAAATTTTAAGCCTAAAAAATTATCCAAAACTAAAATTGAAGAATCGAAATAGGAATTTTCCATTCAAAATAAAGAAGGCCACCTAATGGTGCGGCAGCTCGAGCGCAATTTGAACTGTTCTGACTAGTTGCATGGCTATTAATAAACGAGACTCCGTCGTCTCGTCCCTCAATGGTCGATCATATGATTTGATTGGACAGACAAACATGAGAGGTTGGAAAATTTCATGCAGTTATTGTTACTGGCGTGCTATTTAGATCTTGCTCAAGCTCAGTCACAGTTATGACTCGAGTTTGAAATTAGATCTCTGAGGATGTTTAAATTTGCAAGTTGAGTGAGACGGAGTTTATTTAGACTTTGGTTGAAAAAGGTATAGTAATTACAATAACATTAGTGTAAACATGCATGTTTTTTTTAAAAAAATATATAGTTTGTTTAACAAAGTTTATTCTTTTTTTTTCTCTTGAAAATATTGAAAAGACAATTTACTTTAATATTTTCGTTGTCTATTCAGTCAACACCTTGCAGACTTAATCAACAGCCGTGAGCTGGCTCAGGCTGAAAAGCGGCTTGGCTCCAATAGAAGTGATCAGCGTATGAGCCGAACCTTCAGCTCATTTTTTGTGTGCAGAGACGAGCAAGAGACCATCTCGCTCCCACTTCTTGCAAATGTGGTATCATGTAGCGTTAATTAAAGTTTTTGGAGTGTCAATCGATATATTAGTTGTTTTTCCGGTATCACTAACCTAAATTTCATTTAGAAAAACATTTGGCGCCTCAATAATAATCACATCGTGCATGTCACATGTTAATTTTTTTTTGGATCAATGACCTAAATTTCCAATATAAAAAAGTTAATTCCATTATTACACACATATTTGCTACTCTATTAATCTCTCTCTTGGTGCACGCATTTTGAAATGGATTATTGATAAAGGGAGAGCAATTAGCCAAATTGGCATTGTCAGGTGTCAATAATAATCACTTTGACGATCTCCAACCCTCTCAGCATGTTGTTGCTTTTAGAATTTTTTTTAAATACCTCACTTAAAAAAATAATTACAAAATTAATTCATACTTTTTATTTTTTATAAAAATGATCATCATATGAGTTAGTCACAGTCCAAAATGGTAATAGAACTATTTGGAACCGCGATAAATGTATGTCGCGGCTTAAAATCATGACAAGCACATGTTGGGGCTGCGACAAGTAAGCCACCTCATACTTCAATCAAGTAATTCAATTGTGTGTAAGTTTCTTGATTTTTTTTCGTAATTGATATCTTTTGATCTATAATTCTGATTGACTATCCATTTAAACAAATAGAATTATGATGTTAAAACAATCAGACTGACACAAACAAATCATTAATTGAAATTATATATCACAAGATTAAGAATCGGAAATTTTGAGTTCAATTTTTTTAAAATTAAATTGTACTGAAAGTTTGAAGATTTGGGCTACAACTAGTTGATATGGTTGATAATTTTTGCAAAAACAAAAAATTTAGATTAGTTCTGTAATTATTTTTGAAGTGAATTATTTTAAAAAAATCGTTGCTTCTGCTCCTGTCATGCATCGCATCGCCGGTGCATCTCTTTGCAAGTCAACTATTCATGTATTTAGTGGTATTGGTGTCCGTTGATCATTTTTGCCATGCTATACTCATGCCACATTCAAGTTGACCTTCACCAATGGGTATAAACAAATCAGATTTAGATTCAAATCTAGATAATAGTTGTAATAAACCTGCATATATATTTTTAAAAAAGATTTAATATCGGATTAAACATATACTTAGATTTGAATGCAGATCAAATAATCACGGACTGAGATACGATTTGGATTTTTCATACTTGGTAAAATTTTAAAAGTTCACAGTTTATATAAACAGATGACGTTGCAGAGTACATCATTTTTTTTATCGTTGTTCCAATAATTTGATAACAAATTAGATACATCAAGGATGCAAATAAGTTGTGTTGAACAGAAGGGAGTCGCTTTACCCTTGAAGAGATTAATAGCAATTAGCTAGTTAAGTTCAACATTGACTTACATCTGTGTTCATCAAGATATTGGATTGATCATAAATGGAGATAAGAGTCCAAGAACAAGTACAAGGTTTGCAATATTACAAGAATATGGGACACATTAAGGCTGACTGTTTCAAGCTGAAAAATAAACATAAGAGAGAATGGAAAGGTGTTTCCTCAGAAGGCAATGTAGAATACTCTATTCTTTGTCAACTTGATATCTTCTTTTGTTATTTTGTTCTTATTTGGGGTGAGATTTTGGGTTAATGATGAGAGTACTAGGATGACTCTTATCTCATCAATCAAAATCCTAATCTAATTTTAATTAGAGTTTTAATTTAATTCTAATTTTCTAGTTTGTTTCGAATTTTTAGGTTTAAATAATAGAGGTCTTGACTGCACTACATACTTTTGTTTAGCTTGACTGCATGTACATGCTTTTGTTTAGGTGGCAACCAACTTAGCTTGACTGCATGTACATGCTTTTGGTTAGGTGTCAACCAACTTAGATTGGAAGAGCCTTATACAACCCTATGATATAAAGACCCATTCAACAGTCGTATAGCCGTGAGTCATACATGATTTAGATCAAGATCCAACGATTATTAACTCAAATATGGGGAAATCTCGTAGAAGGTGTTTGAACTTATTTGTACACTGTTTGTTGAAGCACCTAATTGTTTATTTTGATTGAAGTAGGTGTACGTATGCAGATCCAATGTTTTTGTCTGTCTTATGTCATAATTATGATATATGCGCTACTCATTTTGTTCTGTGTTTAGATTGTAACAGTTTATTGTGTGAATGATGTGTAGGTACTAATTAAACTAGCTAGCTAAAATGTGTTTCTTGTTGTAATTTTAATTTTCTTGAGATCTGATGTTTGGTGCTATTTGGTAAATCCTTTTTGGTTAATAAAGTACTTATGTGTGCTGATATCACTTGTATAGTTGCAAATTATTTTTCTTTTTTTTTTTTTGACAAACTTTGCATTTTCACATGTACATCAATTGATTTTCATTTGCTCATCACATGCATTGTCCATCAAATCTCCCTGCTGACCATTCTGATAAATTATGGATATGACAACATGGCCTAACAAATTATTTCCTTTGCCAATCTTTCTTTATAGTTTTAAGATAAAGGAGAACTTATCATGCTAGCTGCATAAAAGACCAAAAAAGAGTAAAACAAAGAAATAAAGAAAACTTGTGCATGACAATCTTCTTAAGAAGCTCAAAAAAACATTGAATTTAATTTCTTAAGTTGAATTGGTGCAGCCGCAAAAATTTCTCACCTCAAAAATTCAAACATGTGTCATTGCTACACAGTGCATTTGGCATCATCCACTATAGATGCACATGGCAATGGTTTACCAGAGCAAAATGACATGTCTACATCAGTATAATTTTTTTTATAAAGCATTTAGTTTATAGCAAGTGAATTGAAAGTACACTCAAGGAACTATTTGGTTGCCACACTTGCATCATCCCCTTCTCCATCTTTAATTATCTACCATTCAACTACAAAATTTTACGATAGACTTGAAAATGATGTTGAGAGATTTGGGAAAACCACTTAATAAATGCTCAAAGTGGCATTTGATGCTGTGATCCTATGTTTGAGACTATGGTGATGTGTCTTGCTGTGTTGTATTGTGAGACAAAATAATTATAAGACTATTTGTCATATTTAATAAAATATTTATTATCATATTAAAATAAATCAATTGGTAATCCAATTGCTATAGCAGTCGTTTGTCCTAATGAACTCTAAATTTCGAAATTTCAAGTCCAACTAACTAGGCTTGTGTGGGTTCATGTGGCTTGATTTTGTGACATCTCAATTTGACCTAAGAATTTTCTTTCTGGATTGGGTTCTAGGGCCAGGCTAGCTCGGCATATTAGGCCGAATAGCAAATCAAGCCTGGCCGGCACTGAGCTTGTTTAGGCCGCAAAATTGAATCGGTCTGATTGGTCTGGCCCGAGTTTAACATGTCTAATCTTTTAAAACTAGGTTATGTAAGAAAAAAATTATGGTCCGCACTCATGTATTCGAAGTATTAGAATATATATCTACGTAAAAAAAATTATGAGTTTAAATCTATCATCTCTATTTTTTTGCGTCTTTAATTAAGATAGTGGGTGTATATTATTGATATAACAGATATTATTATTTATAAAAATAGATTTAAAAAAAAGTGTCCCGCAAAATATCTTTTTAGAGAGGTGTTCTAACCTTTTCTTATCGCTCCCTTCGATAATGACCGAATCTGCAAGGTACAAGGACCACTAAACCAACTACATAAGTATGTGCCGACATATATATATATATATGGGGCCAAGAATTAAGACTAGTTCTTGGTCGCTTCAAGACCACAAGCCAAATCCAATCGCACCGGCTGACCTAATTTCTTTTGCGAGTCAGCGTAATGCAAGAAACATGAGTCTGCCTATACATATGACTATTTTTTACTTGTACGATGCATGCAGCATGCAGGTCAAGTTCGGCGTCCTGCATGCATCCATGCGTTTTGCAAGTTTTCTAATACTTGTTCATCAGCATTTTGTTAACTAAACTGTCATATGGTCGATTAACACAAGATGTTTATTTATAACCAAATGGCCAAACAAAGTGCGGACTCCCAGCATTTTCAAACTTTGGCGAAGCCCATAAAAACCCGGGTTATATCGAGTTTGTTCGAGCTCGGTCTAACCCAACTAAATAAATATGTTGGACTAGCTAGATTTTGTTAAGATTAATCTCAAAATTGTATTAGGGTCAAAAGTCCAGTATTTATTGATACAACAGCCTAAGGGCTAAAGTCAGATTTAGACATATCCAATACATATACACATATACACATATACTTAACATCCCCCCTCAAACTCAAGGCGGCTCAAACGTATTGAGTTTGGAAAGACTAAACTCATGACGATCGCGTGTCTGTGGCTTGGTGAAGAAGTCTGCAACCTGAAGATCAGAGGCCACATACTGAAGATCAATAGTGCCGTGGTCACAATGATAACGAGTAAAAAAAGCATCAACACCAATATATTTGGTTAATTCATGCTTAACAGGATCATGCGCAATCTGGATAGCACTCGTGTTGTCACATAAAAGTGACGTCGGAGCAGTACAAGTCACACCGAAATCAGCAAGAAGCCAGCGAAGCCAGATGATCTCAACAGTGGTCGTAGCCAAAGCACGAAGCTCAGCCTCAGCACTAGAACGAGAAACAGCGGTCTGTTTCTTGGACTTCCAAGCAAGCAGAGAAGTGCCCATGAAGATGCAATAGCCAGTGATAGAACACCGATCAGTAGCATCACTCGCTCAAGTAGAGTCAGAGTAAGCATGTAGGTGAAGCTGACTGGTCCGAGAATAGATCAGACCACAGGAAGAAGTGCCACGTAAATAGCGAAGTACCCGCAGGAGATGACTGTAATGTACCGAGGTGGGAGCACTGACAAACTGACTAAGGACACTAACAGCATGGGAAATATCCGGCCTAGTGACAGCCAGATACACCAGACTCCCAACAATGTGAAGATATCGAGAGGGATCCTCAAGAGGAGAGCCATATGTGGGTCGCAGTTGCAGATGCAACTCCATGGGTGTAGCAGCTGTACGAGTGTCAGTGAGACCAGAACGAGCAAGTAAATCAAGAACATACCGTTCTTGAGATAAGTAGTAGCCATCTGCAGTAGAAAGAACCTGAATACCCAAGAAATAGCCCAAAGGACCCAGATCAGACATTTAGAACTGCTCACTGAGACGCGCCTTAACAAAGGCAACACACTGCTCATCATCCCCCGTAATCAACATATCATCAACATAGAGCAAGATAAGCGTCCGACCACGAGCAGAAGTGTGAACAAATAGGGCCGGATCATGAGTACTAGCAACAAAACCAGCAGCCAGAAGTACTGAACTGAAGCGAGCAAACCAAGCACGAGGCGCTTGTTTAAGACCATACAGAGCACGACGAAGACGACAAACATGGCCAGTAGGTGCAGAATAACCAGGTGGTGGCTGCATGTAGACTACTTCCTGAAGATCACCATTAAGGAATGCATTCTTCACATCCATCTGAGAAATAGACCACTGACGAGTAGCAGCAACTGCAACGAGAGTACGCACCGTGGTCATATGAGCAACGGGAGCAAACGTCTCCTCATAGTCACGGCCATACTGTTGCTGAAATCCCCGAGCAACAAGACGCGCTTTATAGCGCTCAATAGAACCATCCGACCGTGTCTTGATTTTGAAAACCCATTTGCAAGTAATGGGTACTGCACCTGTGGGTAAAGGAACAACATCCCAAATCTCTGTACGCTCCAAAGCGGAGAGCTCCTCGGTCATGGCTAGCTGCCACTCAGGTATGTGAGCCGCATCCTGGTAGCTACGAGGCTCCTGAACATCACTGGTGAGAAGCATACTATAACGAGCAGGAGGTAAAATCGTACTACGATCACGAAGTGCATACCTGGGTGATGATGATGCTGGCAGATCATCGGTAGAAGTCTCATCAGAAGAGGCCAAATCACGAGTAGCAGAATCCAAAGAGATCTCAGGAGAGGAAGAAGACAAAGGCTCAGAAGACGAAGAAGACAAAGTCTCAGAAGATGAAGGCTGGACTATAGAGAGCGGTGGGACAGGGGAAGAGCTATGATCAGAAGGAGAGGCGGAAGCAGATGAAGTGGAAGAAGGAAAAAGAGAATAAGAGGGGATGGAGAGAAAACTGATGGACTCTGTGGGAACAGACGAATGAGAAGAAGAAGAATAAAAGAAAGGTCGACTCTCATCAAATGTGACATCTCGAGAGAAACGAAGACGACGAGCAGTGGGATCGTAACAACGATAACCCTTATACTCACGGCTGTAGCCAAGAAAGACACACTCAACAGATTGAGCGGTCAACTTGGTACGCTCACGAGGAGGAAGGAGGACATAACACGCACACCCAAAGACTCGAAGATGTACATATGTCGGAGAAGTGGAAAACAGAAGCTGAGAAGGAACCCGACCATCGAGACTAGTGGACGGCTGTATATTTATAAGATACACAGCCGTAGAAATAGCCTCAGCCCAGAAGGAGTGAGGAACAAAAGAGGCAAGCATAAGAGTACGAGCAGTCTCAATAATGTGACGGTGTTTGCGTTCAGCAACACCGTTTTGAGCATGAGCACTTGGACAAGATAACTGAGGAAGGGTACCCTCATCAGAGAGAAACTGTCGAAATGATGTGGACAAGTACTCACCGCAAGAATCAGAGCGAAAGGTCTGAATGGAGCAGGAAAACTGAGTATGGACCATACGAGCAAAAGACTGGTAGATAGATAACAACTGACCACGGTGTTTCATGAAATAAATCCAGCAATAACGAGAAAAATCATCAATAAAAATCACATAGTATTTATGTCCACCTTTCGAAATAAAAGGAGCAGGACCCCATACATCGAAATGAATAAGCTGAAAAAGATGACTTGACCTAGAAAGACTAGTAGGATACGGACATTGTAGCTGTTTGCCAAGCTTACAACCCGAACAAGATAAAGAACTATCAGAAGTGACAGGACCTAAAATACCCTGACGCACTAGACTAGATAAGCGAGGGTGAGAAAGGTGACCCAAACGATGATGCCACTGGTGAAAGCTGATAGACGATGCAGGGACAGACGCGAATACTGAAGGAGTGGAGACTGAAGTAGCAGTGGGCGGAGAAGAAACCGGAAGATGTAGGTAATCAAGGTGGTAGAGACTCTTGGGGCTACTGTGAAGTCGGCCACGTCCAATGAGAGCTCCCGTCCGACGATCCTGCACATAGCAAAAAGAATCATCAAACCCAATAAAACACTTCAGCCGAGCAAGCTGAGAGACAGACATAAGGCATAGCTGCAGCTGTGGTACACAAGAGACATCAGAAACAGTAAACTGAGTGGTAGAAATAATGCCCTGATGTGTAACCGGTAAAGTAGTGCCATCAGCTGTCTGAACTGAAATATGAGCCTGGGACGGCCGACATGATTGTAATGCGGAACAATCAGACATCATATGAAAAGATGCCCCTGAATCCAGAACCCAGGGACTAGCTGTACATGATGATGGGGTAGAGTGAACTGCAGCCTCAGCAGAAGACGAGGAGGGTATAGTAGTCTGGCGCTGTAAAAGAATATGTAGCTGGCGCAGCTCTGCAGCAGTGAGAGGAGCCGGCTGATCAGAGGATGGGCTAGAAGACACAGTAGGAGTAGAACGGCCACGGCGAGCAGCACGATCACGCTCAAACTGAGCCTTCAGCTCTGGATGAAGACTAAAGCAGCGCTGAACAGTATGGCCCGGCTTCTTACAGTGTGAACAGACCGCAGGAGTACGCGCCTCAGTGCGCAGAGAAGTCGAACTAGACCGCGACATAGCCAACACTGTAGAAGGTGATAAGGTGAAGTGAGACGCCAAAGAACGCAGTCGAGTCTCCTCAGCAACAAGGGCCCGGACAATCTCTTCCAAAGAGCAGAGGGTCTCACGATTCAGAAGTTGAGAGCGAACCATCTCAAACTCTGACCGGAGACGCATCAGAAACTGAAAAACACGCTCTTCTTCCCTATACCGAAGGGTGAGAGGTCCGGCATCGGTGGGTGCCATAGAGTCCAGCTGACGCCAAATCTTGCAAAGTTGACTGTAAAACTCCTTCACAGTTTGATCGCCCTGCTGAGAGGCAGAAAGTTGCTGGCAAAGAGACCAGCGAAGGGCATGACCCACCTGTCGGTAGCGAGCAGCAAGAAAATCCCATATATCCTGACAGGTGGGTAAAGAATCGATACTCAACCGAATGTCCGATGAAGTACTCTGCATAATAAGACACTTGACCCGGGCTTCATCACGAAGCCAAGTAGACAAAGTAGGATCACTGGGGAGTGGCTGGCGACGTGTCCCGTCCACATGGCCACGGAGGCCAAAACCATCAAAAAGAGATGTCATAACAATAGACCACTCGCGATAATCAGCGGTGCTTTTGAGTTTCACATCGCAAAGAGGAAGGGAGAAACCTCCTGAAGAAACTGAAGATGAAGATGCCATAACATCAGAAGAAGGGATCGTAAGATCTGACATCAACTGAAAAGGTGCACACACAAAAGGGTGTAGAAGTTTTTTTTTTTTTTTTTTTTTTTTTGAAGAAGGGAGCCGGATGAGAGCAGGGGCGCCGGGCGCGGCCGACGACCGATGAGCAGGGGCGGCGGCGGCGGGCCGGGGAGGCGGCACGCCGGACGGTGAAGACGGCGCCGACGGGGAGGCGGATCGGCGCCGACGGGGAGACGCGGCCGACGGATCAAGACGGGGAGGCCGACAGGGAGGCGCGGCCGACGGAGACGGGAAGGCGGATCGGCACCGGATCAGGACGGGGAGGTGCGGCCGACGCGGGGAGGCACGGTCGACAGGGAGGCACCGCAACGGGGAGGCCGATGCGGGGAGGCGCCGCGACGGGGGAGGCCGACGCGGGGAGGCGCGGCCGGCGGGGAGGCGCGGGAGGCGCGGCCGACGGAAAGAACGGCTGCACAGATCGGACGGAGGCGCACGAGGATGGACGGTGCGCGGATCTGACGGAGGCGCCCACGCAAGGAGGAGGACAACCGACGAAGAAACGTGAGATCTGACGGCGACGACGACGACGGCGGCGGCGAAAACGTCAACAATCACGGGAGGTTAGGGTTAGGGTTGTGAAACTTGGCTCTGATACCATGTTAAGATTAACCTCAAAATTGTATTAGGGTCAAAAACCCAGTATTTATTGATACAACAGCCTAAGGGCTAAAGTCAGATTTAGATATATCCAATACATATACACATATACACATATACTTAACAGATTTAACTAGACTATATTTCAAAATTAAGACAAGCTGAGTTCATACTAGATTTTATGAATTTTAGGATCTTGACTCGAGTATATGTAGGCCTGGACTCTGCTCTAATATCAGATCGGGGTAGACTAAGTCCTCTCGAATTCGGTTGGATCAAGTGGATCAGATTGAATGGGTCAAATTGTGTTGGTTAGGAATTGATTGAAGTCTGATTAATAAGAGATGTGGGCTCTCTGGTGCAAACCAAAGTTAAAAATCCAACACAAGGCTCTAAGTTATGGGTTTAAGTCAACCTTTCAAATATCTGACTAAGACTAATATGTTTTGTTGTGTTCTCTTCTACATCTTTATATCTATGGTTTATATGTCTTTATAATATATACTAAATATTCAGTCTGTATACAGCAAAGTAATGAATATATGTGGGTACACAAAAGGAGTAGACAAGTCACACTCCAAATATCTATGTTTTCATGTAAATATTTTAGTCAGCAAGGCGAAACAAGGCATAAGCATCATATAAAAAGAGAAAGAAAAGTATTTTATTTTACATGACACCAAACCAAGATAGTAGTTAATTGCAATAGTATGAGAAATAGGGTTTTTTTTAACAATAATAAACAAATTGATCGTCAATAGATCGAACACTATCATACCCAAGTTAATGGTGAAGATTAGGTTGAATTTTTAAAGCTAAAAAAAAGAAAAGTTGGATTAATCGACCTGAGTACTTATTAAACAAATAAAGCACAACATTTTATTTTCTTTTTTTTTTAATGATGTACATCCGCCGATCAAGCCACCGTTCGATTTTTTTGCGCCATCGTTAGATTTACTGGCTATTATTCGACGTTCTACTACACATTTTTAGCACCATCATTATATTGTATTTTAATAGTTAAGATTCAACATGTATTTATTTCCTGGGTACTCTTGACTCTCTTCTTTTTTTGTCAACATTCTTGTAGACCATCTTTGTTGTTTATGGTATCTTTCTTAAATTTTTTTGAACGATTTTTCTTCTTGTGTGATTCCCTCTTGTACTCCATGTCTATTTTATAATTTTTTAGTCTCTCGAGGACGGTTTTTTGGCGGTGTAAGTAGAAGTTTCAAAGTTATAAATCCAAACATAAGTTTTAAAGTTTGCACCATTAGCACTTAGAATTATAAAGAACTAGTAGTTCTAACTTTGGTAATTATTATATTTCATTTGTTAGTTCTCAAAATAGTATAAGTAGAAATTCCAAACTTATAAATTAAAACATAACTTATAGTATTTTTCATTATTAGAACTTAAATTCTATATAATTGTTAGTTATAAACTTATAAGTATTTTTTTTTAGTTGTTAGCTCCCATAGCAGTTTATATAAGTAGAAATTTCAAACTTATAAATTTAAACATAAGTTCTAATATTTGCAATTTGCACCACTAGAACTTAGAATTATAGATAACTATCAGTTCTAACTTCTATATGTATTATTTTTTATTTGTTAGTTTTCAAAGTGATTTTTGTGAGTAGAAGTTCCAAACTTATAAATCTTTTCATAATTTTATGATATTTAAGCACTTTAGACTATTTTCTATAAGATAGATTCATTAATTTCATAAGGTTTGACGGAAAAAGCCCCTGTTTTTTTTAATCTATTTTTAGGATTGGACAAAATAGCAAAAAAAAAAATGTGCAGTGAATAGCCGCCCCTTTTCGTAATTCGGGGCTTGGCTGCATTAGTGGGAGCTGCATTTGCTCACCTTCAAATTTTATTTGGCTGCATTAGTGGGAGCTACCAAATTTGCTCAACTTCAAATTATATTACCTTCCAATTTTGATTTTTAAATTTTTTTCATAATGACATTGCTTTATCATCGCTCTGATCACGTAATTTTTTTATTACCTTCCAAGTTTTCTTAGTTTTAGATGGCAGCCAATAATTTTGGTCCCACTAATCACATAATTTCCTGTCATGTACTTTCTCTATAATCTTTTATCTGTCGTTTTAGTCCTTTCGCGGTCTTCAAAATACAGATTTAATCATTAAATTTTATAATTATATCAATAAAAATTATAAAACAACAATAATATAAAAACAAATTTAATTTCAAATTTACTAATATTATTTTCATTTAATGAATCTTGATATCTTTTTATAAAGGTGTGACTAACATACTCACAACTCTTACATACAAAAAAAAATTGGATATAATTAAGATATTTATAACTCTAACACACAAAAAGATCAAAATACAATAAAAATATTTGTATTATAACTATTCTGTTTTATTATATTAACGATCAAAGGTTAAAAGATTTGGCTTAATCATACGTAAAAACAATAGACAGATTAATTATGGATTATTGCAGGTGACATCCCAACTAATATATTCGAATTACTCTTCAGTATTTATTACATTCCAAAAGCCATAGTGTCTCTCAACATTTCACCTCCTCCAAGCTCTTAGTAGCCGGTGCAAGGTACCAATATTTTTTCATCTAATTCTAATCAATGCGCATCAAAATGTTCCTTTCTTTCTGCGAGATTAGATTAGATTCCATGAAGAACAGTGCTTGTATGCGTTCATGTTTGGATTAGAATAGTTTCAAAGAAAAAGAAATATATGTTAGTTCATAATAATGTAAAGTAATTAATCTATATGGTACATTCCTAGTTTCCTACATGCAGATACTTGTGTGACCCAAAGGTCATCTGCCATTGCGGATAGATAGATTCATAGATAGAGATGCATGCATGCTTCCCTAGCAACAGCAAGATCATCAAGGAGATCACCAAGAATGTGAGTACACATTGCCACCTCCTCTCTTGTAAATTAACCACCCTTGTTGTTTATTTGTGTAACATTGCAAAAGAAACACCCATGCCATATATACAGATGAAGGCCATGTCCTTCAAGGTGGGAAATGCGCAACGACCGCGGCACAAGGCGGCGGCGGCGCCGGCGGCAGAGGCTGATAAGGGCGGCGCTAAGATTACGCCGGCACAAGAAGAAGAAGAAGAAGAAGAAGCAGAAGAAGAAGCAGGGGAAGAAAGGGAATGGATAGCGGAGCCGGAGCCGGGAGTGCTCATGACTTTGGTGTCGCACATCGATGGCACCAACTGCCTCAAGAAGATACGATTTAGGTGCGCTTCCAATTTCCATGCATATATAGCATCTCAATTTTACTTTTTTCTTCTTTTTTTTACATCCAGAGTAGTTCTTAGAAAAAAAATAAATAGCCACAATCTGAATAAATTGTTAGGTTTCTTTCTAAAGTTAAGCGACTTATTATGACATTTTTAGAATCTGGGGGCGAGGACCCGCTCTTACCACTTAGTAGGTCCGACACTAAATCCCGGCCAATCAAGTCGTAGCGTACGTATAACAATATTATTAATCTTCTTTTATATGATTTGAGCTAAGTAATCAGTCATTTCTATACTTTAGATGTTGCTTAGTGAAAAATAGATCTGTGCAAATCTCAAATCGTAGCAAGTCGGGCTCAAGCCCCACCGGCAAAAAGCCCAAAGTGTATCCACGCTGGATGGGCTCTTGGCAAGTTTGGCCCCTTGGTTAGATAGATTAGGCCGCATGTCGATCTGGGCTAGTCGGATTTTTTGGCGGCATGGCCAAGCGGTAAGGCAGGGGACTGCAAATCCTTTATCCCCAGTTCAAATCTGGGTGCCGCCTGATCACCCAACTGGGCTTTCAGACATGGTACATCAATAACCATACCTAGACAAAAATAAGCCCAGCTGCATGGCCCGGCCCACTTCTGAGGTATTAGTTTAATTTGTTGTTTGTTGTATTGATGCAGCGAGGAGCTGTTCGATACATGGGCGGCCCAGAGCTGGTGGGAGGAGAATTTTGACAGAATTGCGGAGCTTTACACCATCTCGCATACTTGCACGCTCGTACGTACGAACACATCTTTTTTATCTAAATCAATTATAGATTGGATTCTTATTTTCCCTGCTGGTGTTGCTGTTTATTGTATTTTCGTAACTAATGTCTTGCAATTTGCAAACATTAAGGCCCCGTTTAGAAACACAATATTTGAAAATCACAGTATTAGAAAATCATGGCTTTAAAATTGTAATGTAACCAAAACTACAGTATTCTGTAGTATTTCAAAACCACAGTTTTTGAGAAAACTACAGTTTTTTAAGGTGTTTGGATACACAGTTTTTTTTTCAAAGTTTTCAGTTTAATGTTTAAATGAACTAATTGTTATGAGTTTAAGAAAACTAGCTGTTCGACAATTTTTATGGGTGTTTGGATATCAAACTTTTCAAATTCCTTAGACATGAAGCATTAGATGTTCAGAATCCAATTCCTTCAAATTCACAGTTCAACACTGAAGCTGCAATTTCAAATTTTATTTCATGTCTAAGAAATTGCAACTTTTCAAATTCAACTTCAACTTCAACACTGATGAATTTAAAAGGTTGAATTTTGGAGAATAACACAGAGAGAGTACGAGAGAGAGAGAGTTCTTGGTCAAAGTTTTTTTTCAAAACTTTGTACCAGATCCAAGTTTGCAAAACTCCAAAAAAACCATGATTTTGAAGAAACCATGGTTTCAAAAACCATAAAAAACTTTGTAATCAAATAGGACCTTAATTTTCAATACCACAGTTTCTTTCAAAACCATAATATTGAACAAAAACTCCAAAAAATTTTGTTTCCAAACAAGACCTAATTAGGGATACGTGCGCTCTTTTGTACCTATGCTGTCCTTCGAGCTTTTATCCACTACTTTAAAACGAGTCAAATTAGCAATTTTACTTTTGATTTTGGTCAATTTGATCTATCCATTATGTTTTTTTTAGTACAATAACATTCGATGATGGTGATACATGGATGCGAAGGTTATTAATGTCTAATCATGCTTATCAGCATTAAGTGTAACTAATATCTCTATCCAATTGATTTCTTGAGGTCTCCCTCTCTAACTCCATGTGGAGCTAACATAGCTGTACATCACACTCCATTGCCAATTATCGTTTTTTAGTTCACAAATATAGCGAAGGAACCAAATTGACATGATCGCAAAAGCAGATAAATGTACTAATTTCAACCATTTTAAAATAGAGGGAGCAAAATATGGAAGGAAATAAAATAAAGGGACAAAAAAAAGGCATTTATCCAATTATGGATTGATCAATTAATTAATTAAGCTATGGAAAAATTAGGTTGGCACAAAACAAGACGGTGAGTCAGGTTCGACATCAAACTACTCCGAACCCTCCAGCGGGTCGGGCGACACGTTGGGGTCGCCGATACTAGGCCTTGTCATAGCACCGCATAGAGCGGCCCAACAAAATGCGCGCACGAATGCTCAGGAGTGGGTGGAGGAGTACGAGCCTGGCGTCTTCGTCACCGTTCATGCCCATCCCGACGGCCACAAGGAGCTCCGTCGTGTTGAACTCAGGTGAACCTTGGGAATGCATCTCTCTCGTGAGTACTCCTTTCAATATAAAAACATGCGAATTTGTGATGTAAGACATCTGATCAGCATGTCGAGGATTATTATCCAACAATAACGTCCTATGTTGTATATTTGATGAATATAATTCATTTTCGTAGTAGTCGGATATCTCAAATAGTGAGTTTGCATGTTTCCATTTTAAGATAGTTTTCACCAGCTATATCCTTATAACTCTTAGCTCAATTTTTTCTATTTTAGTTAATTTAAAATTTTTAATCTAATACACCTTTGTTGGTTAACATGCATAATATTTCCGTGGCTGTTATATTGTCATGACTTTGAATATTGTGGTTTGTGACATTGCAGTAGGGAGAGGTTTGGTGCAGTGAAGGCAAGAGTTTGGTGGGAAGAGAACAAAACCAGACTGCAAGACTCATATTCTTGATGAGGATTCTACCAAGCCATGGTTCATGGCTAATCCTAACCAAACAAATAATAAGTTCTTCATGCTAACAAAAAATTTCTTTTGCTATCACTCTCATGTAATTCAGGTTGTAGCAGCTGTTCTGGTACTCTGTCATACAGGACATGGGAGCTTCTATCCATCCCGAATCCCACATTAGTGTACTGAAATCGTGCAAATTGTCTAATGTGTTTCGATGTGATTGGCCTTAAAAAAAAAGAGATTTGTTTAGTATTTATGACAATATATCGCAGAGGGTTGCCATGGCCGGTTTAGAGCTAGAGTAAAGACAATTTCGGTATAAAGAATAGTATTTCTTATTATTCACCTTTTATTTTATACAGTTCATTATTACTAATTTAAGTTTTTCCTGGAGTAGAATGTCTACTATATTGATGTTCATATAGTAGCCTTGTCTTGAGCTGCTGCTAGATTGCATGCTTCATATTTCACAAGAGAAACTGGAGCAGAGATTCTGGCTTCTCAAACCTGGCAATAGAAAATCTTTAGATTGACTACATTGCCCTTCGGCACTTTTACATACTTACAGAACACCACCACATCATAATTATAGCAATAATACAATTGCTAAACCATAAACAAGTGTTACATCCATGAGAAAACACAGTAATATGATTCAATATTTAGTCCTACACTTTACACAGAAGGTACTACTGTACTGTCCTTAAAAGATCTATCTAATGGCCATACTTGGCTTGGTACTTTCTTCTAAGCCATTCAAAACGTTCCTTGGCAGTTGACATAGTCAGAAACATCTCTCGTTGTTCGCTTATGATAAACAACTCAGTTGCAATGAAATGTTCATTTGTTCCACCGGTTGCTCCGCACTCACGAACCAAGGACATGACTTCTTGAATGCCACATCCTGGGGAGTCAACTCGGGTAACAAAGTTTGAATAAGTTGCTTCCGATTTTTCAGTCACTTCAATTAGACGCCTCATATGTGCTTGCAACGAAGATGTTGATGCTAGCTTAGTCTTTTTTCTTTTCTTACTATTAGCATTGCTGGTTCCTTTCCCACTCGTACTTGGCGGAGATTCTAAGCCTTGTCTAGTGCATTGACTATCCTCATTGTTGTCGTTAATACCATCAAGGTTCACAACATTTGGAGTGCTATCTAGAATAGATGGGATACTACCGGTGGCTAATGGCGAGTGATTTGTCCCACAATTAATGGGCCCGTCAAACATCACCCTCAAGTATTCCTCATTTTGTATTCCAGCTTTCTTAAACTTCCTTACTCCTGGCAAATCCTGCAAAGCAACATGAAAAAAGGTCTTATACTTGAGTGCAAAGGAAGTTTAAAAAATAAGTAAACAATGGTTAGTGTAAGCGAATGCATACTTTATTTGTCTTCTTCCACCAGTCATCATCAGCAGCAACTGTCCCTTTTGCACTGTTCCATCCTAAACCCGTCGCTTTTGTGAGCAATTTCTTCCAAGTGTTATACTCAGCCCTAAGTTTTTCCCATTTGTTCTTCAATTGTTTTTTAGTGTACTCATATCCTGTTTTTTCTTGAAACTTTGCGGTCACTTCATTGTAACCAATGTTGTTGAGATGGGTGCTTGGTCGATTCCCCGCCAAAACTTGTTCAGCAAATAATTCACACACAATTCTAGTGTGTTCATCATTCCACTCCGCATTCACTGCCATCTGCACTAAATATGTATTAGTTACCATATTGCAAGACAGGTTATGTGTCGATTCCATCATTTGATAGCTCAAGCTGTGGATAAGGGCTTGTCTGTGACAAATTTTACAGCTCAAATTGCAGATCTAATTTGTTTGGGGATATTTTTGCAGCTCAAAAAAAAAAAATCTTATACGAAAGGCTTGTTTGGGGATGATGAATTGAGGCATGTAATTGACCATATGCTTTGCAGCTCAAAAAATTTATCTATCTATACTGGAGATGACAAATTGGGGAATACCAAACATACCATAGTGAAGAAAGGGGGCTATTGACACATTATTTAGGAGGAGCAAACTAAGCAGGGCAATTGGCAAGTACTTATCTTGGTACACATGTTCGTATATTCTCTGGGCCTAATTGCCACAAATAGGTGATGATAATAGCGATGCTCAAGAAATATCAAATATGGTATATGACTCCACAAATTAGCTAACAGATATCAGTGAAATGAGTCACGAGCTAACATTGGATTACAAACCGACATGGCAAATTTGCACTAACGAACTCGTGTCATTCTACAAATATGTAGCTTGGATACACTTCTTATAATAAAATTTAAGATGGAAGGACAAACACAATTGCCAATTAGCCTAAACTAGACTACACTGCTTAGGTAAACATCCCCCATAGCTTACTACACTAGTGATGCCATCCAGAACCAAAGATTTAAGAGCAGTCAAGCACCTTGGCCATAAGAGAAACAAAGATTGAGAGAAACTTGTTCACCATTCATCAGATCAGAGCAATAGGGCACTAAGTCTAATCCTGTATTTCACAAAGCAAATTAGGGGAATCAACCAAGAATTGAGATACTTCGCAACAGATCCAAGAATTAGCATTCAAAAACCCAGCTCTAATCTTTTCGAGATGGGTAGTACCTTGGAGTCGAATGGGGATCGCCGTCGTCGAATGGGGATTTTTTTGGCCGCCAGTTCTGGAGAAGGAAGCGGGTATTGCGGAATGCTAGGGCTATGTTAAAAATAGGTTAATTTAACTGGTGGCATTCAATGTAATTTTGGCAAACTTAGTGTCCATGCTGTTCCCTCTTTTTTTCAATTTTGAAAACCAACCTTTTTTTTATTGCAATAGTTTGAAATAACTCATTTATGTCACCTTTGACGGTAAAAAATACTGAGTTAGGTTGGGTCCAACGCATCGGTATTTCGTGAGGCCGTTCAATATAATATTCTTGAGTATATTTTATGTCATGTATGCGAAGCACCACCTAAAACACCACTCTTCTCCAATGCATAGGCGTTTCGCGAGGTGATTCGTGCAGGCCCACAAATAAATTAAATTAGGTGATTTTAGTAAAATATCAATAACTTTTAATTTAAAAATTGAATATATATCATATTTGGTCTCTATATGAAAATAATTTAAAGATCTACAACTTTCTCAATATAATCAACATCTAATTTAAACTAGATTGTTCTGAAATTAAGAAACAAAAATGAGATACAATTGAAGCGCACGCAAACCGAGGCAGAAAAAAAGAATTTTTGTTGGCGTCGAACGCCACGCCTGGCGTCTTCTCTCTCCGGAAGTAATTAAAATAATACTTTTTTGCCGTGGGTCCCACTTATCAGATCCCAGCGCGCTGAGATTGGACTTAGCCTTAGTACATAAGTGACGCACTTATTTTGACTTAGTTTCAAAAAAAATATATTTTTTATTCACCTACGCCACAAAAACAAGTTTACACTCAAAATAAAATATTTTTTTTATGTTTGCAGCAAATAAATATAATATTATTTTATTTTTGCTTCTGGAGACAAATATACATCTCATTAATTTAGGCTCATATGATACATTATTATAAGACAATATCAATTAAGATTTAACTACATTCAATGTTCACGAGAAATGTTATCACTATGCATATGACTTTTTAGATAAAATATATCTTGTAAAACAATGTTTGATCAAATTAAAAAATCTTACAATATTGTACCACTTTTTTTTATCTTACTCCATGTTTGGAAAGCCAAAAGGCAAGATTGAGTTTGAAATATGGAGACAAAGAGTTTAGTTTTTCATGTCCTATATATGTTGAGAAAGTTTGATATTAGTGCACTATATGTGATGTCCACTCAATATTTTTATTGTGGGAGATGATGGAAAAGAGTTATTTGAAATAATTATAAAAAGTAGAGTTTACTACTAAAATTGAAAAAAATATATATAGAAATTTGAGATAAAAGGGAGAATAGTAGTGAAAATTACTCTATTTTATTTATGGTAGCTGGTTTGAAAATTTGAGCTGATATAATCCAAATTCGGTGTAAAATGGAAACTATATATGGATACAGGTAAGCATACGGAACTTTGTATACGAATACAAACATTCGAATCAGTGGAAGAAAACAAGAACGGATACGTAATTGCAATTTGCTTTAGATCCAACCATAAATTGATGGCACAAAGAGTTGACCATACACTGTATTCCTTTGTTTTCTCTGCGAAATGAGCTTCAAGAACCATAGCAATTTTCTTTAAAACACATTATATTGCTAATTGTGCATAATCCCAGATTGTCTATCTGTGACTACATCTGGATTCTAACTTGTATATATTCTATATTTGGAGCAGTAATATCCAGATTTATATCCATAATTGTTGTTATTCATTTCATATCTAAAAAAAATATTGTAAGCACCCGTTTACAATATTTTAGAGCTTTGCTATTTGCTTGGGCCTTATCTGATACAAGAGATATTTCAAAAGAGTGTGTTTTCAATTATCTATAAACATTTAACTGAGAGATCATTTCTCCTATACAAATGAAAATCGGGAAGAGCAACAATTTTACAACAATATTTTCTTTCTATTAAATCGAAAAGCTCAACCACAAAAAATTGTCCGAACCTACTATAAAAGAGAATAAAAGAGATAAACAACCAATGAAAAAAAAGCACTAAAACATTTGTAGGAGCCCCTCCTTCAATTATCTCCCTCTTCTTTCTTCTACTTGCCCAAATTTTATTATTTTCTAATCATAAGCACTTCTCTACATTGAAATATTGAAGAATGACTTACAAGATTGTATACGTGCCCACTTAATGTATTAGCACTAAAACTCTTTTTAGAATGTAGAAATTCTGCAAGAATTTTGAAGGAAATGAAGTATTCACTTTCACTGTATGTAGAGTTCCTTCAGAATTATTGTGTTCTAAGTATGTTCTAAGCGACGGGATGATTGCTTACTTGTCGCCTTTTAAAACATTTGATACATATAAGATTTATGCACGGTCAATTTGGATCCAATCTATTTTAACCCTTACTCCATAGAAAATGGTAAATATATAGTATCGGATCCATCATCCAATTTCTCGTGTTTGATCCAAGCTATATCTCAAGTGTTCAAGTACACCTAAACAAAACTTTGCCTGCTCGGCCCGACCTACCCGTGCTCACCCAGGGTTGGCCCGAGGTTAGGGTCGAGTTCGAACCACTGTATGTCCAAGTTGAGACCTCCCAAAAATCAAAAAGTCCACTTGAAATCCAAGCTAATCCAATTTTTTGAATGTAGTCCAATAAAACCCGCTCAGGCTGACCTAATTGACCCAAACTTTTTACTTGTCAGGCCTCAACCTGGCCTGAGTCAGAAAATGCTTAGATCTATGTCCATTAAGATACATTTAAGATTTTACATAAAGTAAAATACATAGGCCTCTAAACTTACACGAGTATGCCGCTTAGGTTTCTGAGCTTAAAAACTCATCAAATAGATTCTAAAATTTGTGTTTGTTAATCAAAATAGGTCCAAACAATAGTTTTGTGATAAGAGTCTTCTTATGTAGTGATCAGAATATTAGAATTTTCTTAATCAATGATCATATACGAACCCTAAACAAGCAAATATCTCGACAAAATTTGCAATAGGGTCCATATTAATACTAATTGTGCGTGTATTGGGTGGGATATCCCCTCCCAAGAAGTTTCAAAGCCATTTGAGATGATTGCATTTGCTATCTAAAACAATCTATCACCTCACTCAACTCTCATTCTTCTTCATAAGTATGTCATAGAGTGAATGTTTTTTTTTGTGAGTATTTTCTGCTACAGATTTGATGAGAAAGACAAAATAATTATAACAAATATGACAAAGTTGAGGATTTTTAAAAATATCTTGAGCACACCTTATTTACCATCTGCATGTGATTACCGAATCAGCAATCCATCTAGTCAAATAGGACATCATTACAATGTTATTCTCCTATATAAATAAATTCTATCATAAAACTAGGATTTTGACATATCTATTAAGTTTTCAAGTTCAAAAATCTAAGTAACACACTCATACAATTTAGAGACCTACAATATAATTTACTCTTTTATATATATCCAGATCTGATCTACTTTAACTTTAACTCCACAAAAAAGATGATAAATATAAGAATCTAATTCACCACCCAAATATCTCATGATTGGTCTAAACTAGTCCACATACCTTATTAAAATTTGGCTCGATCTAGCCTAAATTTTTGAACATTACCTTATAAAACTTGCCCCATACAACTCAACTATTATTGGGCTCAAAATGGGCGGACTCGAGTGGACCCAATTCAGAACCTTTTGTTTCTAAAAGTATAGAAATTGAACTTATCAAATATAAGCAAAATTTGATTTTTAAGGGGAAAAAAAAGCAAATTTTGATTCAAGGGGAAAAAAAAAGAAAAACGTTTTTTGGCTCGATCTAACCTAAATTTTTGAACATTACCTTATAAAACTTGTCCCATACAACTCAACTATTATTGGGCTCAAAATGGGCGGACTCGAGTGGACCCAATTGACCAGAACCTTTTGTTTCTAAAAGTATAGAAATTGAACTTATCAAATATAAGCAAATTTTGATTTTTAAGGGAAAAAAAGGGCAAATTTTGATTCAAGGGGAAAAAAAAAGAAAAACGTTTTTGTTGAGAGTGGGATTTGAACCCACGCCCTTTCGGACCAGAACCTTAATCTGGCGCCTTAGACCAACTCGGCCATCTCAACTTGTTAACCTCTTCCAACTTCTAAGACTACTAATCAGTTTTCTCACACTTCTCTCCTGGCCTTCTCCGATCATTGGCATCGTGTGCGCGCGCCAATGCGAGCCCAACAAGGCACGCCAAATCCCCTATTATAAACCCCTTAACCACCTCTCACCAGTCATCACCACCCAAACTAATTAATACTACACAAACTGTGCAACACAATGGCTAGTACTAGCACGTACTCTACAGCCGTGCTCCTCCTCCTCGCCCTGGCCGTGGCCAACCTCGCCGCCTCAGCCAGGCTCGTCGACACGGTACTGACCGCCACGCCGGCCGCCGCCGCCGGCGAGCCCGACCGCGCGGCGGTGGAGGGCATCTTCAATTGCTTCTGTGAGTGCATGCCGAAGATGATGAAGTGCATGACGGGGTGCACGGACAAAGACCCGGAGATGGCGCTCTGCATCGTCGGCTGCTGCCATAAGAACATCGTCTGCTGGGTTTTTTGCAGCCTGTGGCCGTTCCCGCCGAAGCCGAAGCCGAAGCCGAAGCCAACGCCACCGGGCCCACCTCCATACCTCACGACGCACAACACCGAAGTGATCGACGCCTAACATGTTAGCCTTCGATCGATCGATCGATGTGTGTGACGGTGAGGACATGATCATATGTAGTACCAGCCATATACATACTCCTATGTACCAACCTAGAAGTTACTCTTATGTGTTATTCGCTATGTTAAGTGAATGGTCACTTAAATCTTTCAGTGTTTATATGATAAGATCTTTTAGTGTTTATATGATAAGCAGACACTTATGTGATTTTGTAAGTAGTTTGCATATTTTTAATAAAAAATTATATACATAATATTATATATCATTTTTCATATAAATCAAGAAGAAAAAAAAATAATATTAAATATTACTACAAAGAATATTGTTAAGAATATTCTAACTTTATTTAAACCAATAAAAGTAAATAAAAAAAATTAGATATATTTGGGTCTATTTGAACTAACGGCTGCTTAAACATTTAAACGAGGATTAGCTATTTAAGCATCCTATTTAAATCCTAAAACTGTTTATTACAATCACTTACACTTATATAAAATATAAGTGGAGAGGGGACCTTTATTGTTTATGCGAATGCTTAAGCTGCTATTTTTTTTTAGAACAATGGTGTTCTTCGTATGGCATGTAATGTGTAATGTCGTAGAAGTTAATTATATGATGTCCAAAGAAATTAAGTACGGGGAATGTCCCAAGCTTCAGTTTCCGTCGGAAACCCGCTGGTATTAGAGATGGGAGGGTGGTAAGGAATATATAAATTAATTGGTGATTATATAATATTTAGAGAATAAAAAACTCGAGAAAATGCAGAGAAAGGAAAAAAATAATAATACTTGGCCAGACCGGCTAGAAAACCAGTCAGTTTCCGGTCTATTGGCTGGCTCCGAGAACCCGCCGAAATCCGGGAATTGAACCCTACCAGGCTAATACGAACCGCTTGTGAATGCTGAAGCTTGTGTTTGCTTCCAATCACACGCAGACAGGAATACAAGATTGTAACATAATCTTAGAATAAAAAAGGAAACGAAGCACACATATTATAAAGACTTCCATTACTTCTATAAGTTTAAATCTTATAAATAAAAAGAGATAGAAACAAACTAAAATTAAACAAGATTTTAATGAGAACTCAATCTAAACTCCCATTAAAGAAAAAAGAGAATTCAAACACATAAGAGTCACCATCTTTTCATTGTGTTAAAAGATTCGCATTTTTTGTCCGCTACATAAATCTTGATGAGACATTTTCTTCACAGTTTACAGATTTGCAATTCTTACTCCATACACTACCCAAAAATGTGAGGCATTTTGCAAGTTAAGTTAGTCGGCCAAAATGACCGAGACAAACTTTCTTGACCAACCGGCATACCACAATCAAAATGTGTATTTTTATGGTTTGAAACCAAATGCGTCATGCAAGATGGAATTAGCTAATCCATGGCGCAGACATATACAGAGCCAGATCATATGACATGATAATAACATCCTCCCTAAAACCACGGGCAATCCACAAATGACAAGGTCAATGTGGTTCCTTCCTACCTGCAAGCATGGCCATGCAAGGCCCCTACACTTGCGGGTATGTTTCAGGTTATAAAGGGCACAGGCCGGTTGCCTAAGCAAGGCCTCTTGTTTCTCAGTTTCTTCACTACCCTCCTCTATCCCCTTAACCAAATAAATCACCTTTGTTTCTTGCATCACCTTAAACAACTTTCAGAGGAAGGGGAAAACATACCATGGCCACCCTCCGCATCCTTCCGGCGGTCGTCGCCATTCTTTTCTTCATCATCGCCGGAGTTTCCACTGCCACCGATGCCCCCGACTACATCATCCAAGGACGCGTCTATTGTGATACTTGCCGTGCCGGATTTGAGACCAATGTCACTGAGTACCTCAAGGGTATGTCTCCTCAATGCACAAGATGAAGTCCTACGTTTGCTGCTCACTTTCCTTCTCGATTTCAGGTGCCAAGGTCAGGCTGGAGTGCAGGCACTTTGCCACCGGAAAACTCGAGCGCTCGGTCGACGGTGAGACCGACGAGACCGGGACGTACAAGATTGAGCTGAAGGACAGCCATCCAGAGGATATCTGCGAGGTTGTCCTCGTCAAGAGCCCTCTCTCGAACTGCTCCGAGATCACCATCAGCAGGGACCGTGCCCGTGTCGTGCTCTCCCAGAACATTGGCATCTGCGACCAGCTGCGGTTCACCAACTCGATCGGCTTCCTCAAGGACATCCCTCTGCCCATCTGTGGTGAGCTGCTCAGGCAATATGCATTGGATGAGGAAGACTAAGGCGATGATCACCGTCGCATCACCGGAGAGGCTGCACAAACTA
Source organism: Pharus latifolius (assembly GCA_019359835.1). Lineage (NCBI taxonomy): Eukaryota > Viridiplantae > Streptophyta > Magnoliopsida > Poales > Poaceae > Pharus > Pharus latifolius. The sequence continues at coordinate 66,423,017 of CM033320.1, read as the reverse complement.
TTTCATCAGTCACTTGGCTTTCAAATAAGAAGCAATGTGCAGTCAGAAATGTAATGTGAATGAGTGAAAAATCATGAAACTGTAACTTTGCATCTAATGTTCCATACAGCCTTGTGATCTACCGGATTTACTGTTCTGCTTTCTGTGCACCCATTCTTGGCATTTTAACAGTATACAGACAATCTGGAAGCTTGTAACACAAACTTGCTAACCAACATCACAACTGGTCTAACTTAATTTCACACAAGAACATTCTCTTTTCTTTTCTTTTCTCACAATTATAACTTACAGAATGCTCCATGGAATCAGCAATGAGTTCAGTCATATGAGATGAGCATAAATTACATTTCAGTAAATATCATCTAATTCTATGGAACTCTTTGGCAGCAACACAGAACAATTTCACAAGTGAGCATCATCAGCAGAGAAGGCCAAGTCTTGCAGGGAAGCTTTTCACTACCAAGGTTTCAGATCTCCGCGCGGTCCAGCTGTCCAGTTGAGACGCTTCTCCCCTGGTTGCAAGTATACACTCTTTGGGTGTGGAAGCTTCCGAGCGAGGCCATTGAGTATCTGATGGAATGCATCTCTAGGTTGGGCTGGCTGCGGGAACAACATGGCCTGCTTCATCGATGGATTAGCAAGCAATCTTTGCTTCCTTAGAATATCATTAATTGGTATGGATGTAAGGATTGTGTCCAGTTCTGGAACATCCTTTTCGTCAACAAAAACTCCAATTTCCTCCCATGGGATTGCGTCAGCAAAAGGTAGCACAATGTCATCAGCTATGATAACTGGAATGCAGCCGAAAACCACAGCCTCCACCAACCTAGGGCTCCAGGGTGCCCATCCCAATGGACACAAGCAGAAGACAGAACGCTGCATGTCTTCATAGTAAGTGGCCGGGTGATCTGTCGAAATGTCAAAGAGAGGATTGTTCTTGAAGTTCTCCCACAGCGAAGCTCGTGCACCCCTGTACAACATGCTCATCAAAGTTAGTAAATAGGACCAACCCCTCAGGACACAACCACATACTGGTGAAAATTACCTCGCATAGTACCCGCCCTCAGGGTCATTCCCATTGTCATAGAACAGGCCCCTGAAGTAAACAAAGATTGAGCGGGGAGTGTCAGGAGGGATCAAGTGAGCCTGCATCTTCTGTGGAGGAGCATACGGTGGTATAATGATAGAGCCTTCCTTCAAGCAAACATGGTTCTTCTGACCAAAAGTTTGGACCAGTGTAGCACGGCCAAGCAATGAAAGAATTCCACGATCAATAGCTTTTTCTTCCTATAAAGACTCAAATAATCATTAGAATACAACTGAACTAAAAGCAGGACCTAGCCCTAGTTATCTATCTCTGCAAAAAATCTTGATCAACTTTGGAGAATCACATGGCAAATAAGTAGTCAGGGAAACAAATATATCCTTACCTGATAGTGAAAGCATGCCCCGAAATCATGTGGAACAACAAAGAAGTGGTTTGCTCCATCTGTTCTATTCCAGAAAGGCCACTTATTTGCAATAAAATGGATTGCACTTCTCATCATGCGTGGAGACTTGAATGGCAATGGAAGTCCAGCAGAAGTTAGGTCGCAAGTAGTGTAAACTGGGGTGTAGAACCAATCAGCTTCTTCAGGGTTGAGCGTTCGCACAGCACTAGAGAGCAAGAACCGATGCATGAATATCTCAGCAGCAAACATGTGATTGAGGCATCGGGGATCCTTGGTGACAATCTTCTTGTTGTACTTGCCTGGCAAGTCATAGACGAAAACCTTCAATCTTCCCACAGGATTGTCTTCTAGCACATCACCAGCACTTCCTGCAGCCTCGAAATGTTAGTAGAAGCACACAAGAACCTCCATGAGGACCTAGTACATACAAGATTGATGAATGCATTCTAGAGAAAATGAATCATGTAGTCATAATAAACCAAACTGCAGAATTACATAGCAATAGCATGCTGATAAAGAGAAAGGATGAAAAACACAAGTTTAGGGAAGCACACATATTAAATAAAGCATTCGAACATGATTGGAACCTTCGAATGACCTATCCTAGTTATTGCCTGTTAAATCAAAAACCATGCTGCAAACAAATTTGTTGCAGAAAATGAAGCATGTGGTGAACCATAGTTGGTACACATAACTCAAATTTATGGGACAATTGCCAATTCTACATCTGTCCTATTAATTGAACAAATAATGTTACAGGCAGCAAACTAAATTAATTTGCATGTCTCAGTCTCATGGTAGTTGCATGGGTAGCTGTCAATGACACGATTTAACATTGTCGGTAGCACAAGCGCATATGATTGACCTAAACTGTTGATCGTGTATAACATGCTAAAAAATGTTCTGCTGACAACTTTTATTTAAATGAACCTTTAGTTTGATGTGTAGAAATGAGATCCCATAAAAATAGGCAGAGCTATGGCAGTTTCACGCATTATCAACAGAACCGCACTTTAAACAGCAAGATTTCCTACATTATCAAGAGCTCGTGCAAATGCATATTTGTAACTACATTCTAGAGAGGATCAATTAGTACAGAGAAATGCACCACCATGTAACACCCATGATCAAAATATTATTCCATCCAATGAATAAAAGGAGCACACATAGTAGTAGCAGCCATGATAACTAATCATAATTTAAATAATGAAACAAACATCAAGATAACAAAGTTACTTAAAGACAATGCTAACAAAGTTACTATTTAAAGAAAAAAAATAACAAAGCGAGTGAGAAAAAGGGGGGGATAAATTATAAATTCCAACTCAAGGTTTAGAACTTATAATCACAATTTTATGTTAAATGATGACGAAATATCTAAAACTTGACAAATACAGGATCAAATTGAGACACTGAACCTTGCCAGGATACTAAAATCTTGAACCTGGCATCAGCACCTCAAATTTAAAACAAAAAAAGGGAAAAATAAAAATTCTAATTAGCCAAGCGATCTAGCCCCCACGACTCGAATAAAATATATGACACCTACATATCTTCAGTACTTAAAAAATTAGGACCTAATCCAGGAACTCCAAGAAGTGTCCTAGACACCCACTAACCTCACAAAATCACTCCAAAACAGAAATCTATCAGGATACCAAAAAAAACTAGAGAAGAAAATTCCAATTCAAGAATAGTCGTAACTACTGATAACGAGCAAGAGGAGGTCACCTGAGATACGTTCGGTGTGCTGCTGAGCCGCACCGTCGGCGACGCCTTCGGCGGCGGCCGGCAGTGAGAAGAGAGAGAAGAGGGTGGCGGCCACAAGGACGGCCACGAGGAGCCACCCCGCCCTTGCTCCCACCATGGCCGCCACCCGGCCCACCTCCTTGTCCACCTAAAGAAGAGATTAGAGGAGGGGCGGGGAGCACAAAAATTTCTGGAAGTGTTAGGATTTGAGGAGAGGAGAGAGAAATGGGAAGCAAGGCAAAAGAGAGAAGAAAGAGGGTTGTGTTGCGTAGGGTTGGGTTTAGGACAAAATTTTAGAGAGAAGAATGGGTCGACGCGTGACAGGTAGAAGGGAGAAACGGTTTTGGACTAATACCAGAAGTAATAACCAAAACTATTATTAAGTTTATAATTTTTTATCTAATAAACTGCTTGATTAAAGTGTAAGCTAGAGTAAATGTACCTGAAGAACCTATTCGGAGTATCAGTTTTTATCAAAATTCTAAGGCCCAAAATTTGTTTTGGTTTGAGAAAAATTTCTTAGAAAAAAAGATTTTATTGAGATTTTGTATTAATTAAAATAATATCACAAATTTGACTCATAAAAATCCCTTAATAATACGTCAAAAACTGATTTTCCAACCATGTCTTAAAGAATTTTTATTGACAAAATTTAAAATATAAATTTAATTAAATACAAATGTCAGTGAGATTCTCTTTCAAAAAAGAAATTTTCCCCATACACAAGACCCCAAATATGGCATGAAATTTAAGAGTAAATGGTCCAATACCAACAGATGCGGTGGGTGTTTTGGCTTTATACAGGGGAAGGAATACTATTGAAATTTTGCAACAAGCCCCCTATAATTAGAGTGCAATTATATGCAAGTGCATATTGTACTTACTATACTATAAAGAATAAAAGAACTAATATCATTCAATAAAATTTTATATTAAAGACCCCAAAAAGGAATTTTTTTTGGGGCTCAGCCAACGCTTATCTCCGTGTTATCTCAAATAAATTAAGTACAGTTTTTAAGTGGTTATAGTTAGATGAAAATATGACCGAGGTGTTGCATTGCATTATTGTCTTATTTTTCTTTGATACAAATTCAAACTTGTATTATTAAAAAAGTATGAGACCTTAGGGGAAAAAACAGTATATGTGAGGCTTTACTTGGTCTACTTTATAGAGAGGAAGGAATCTTGTAATTTTGAATTAACTTGATTAATATATGTTAGTCTCTGATTATAAGCAATCATTAGTTTATTCATGTACCATCTAAGATAGTTTATTTATGTTATTAATATCTGGTTGTGTGTACCAGTGCACTACGTGTAGATCTCAAAAATCCATATACGATAAGGAAAACATAAAAAGACATACAAAATGAGCACATAATCCAGGCCCCTCCTTCTACCAACCGTGAAAAAGAATAATTGGTTGACGAGTTCTAATTTTGTCACAAGAAAGGTTCAACATTGCACATTATCAATATATTGCACTTTTAGTTTTTAAGTGCTTTCTTCGTGTTATTATCAACATCTCCGCCGATTAAGTTGTTTAAAAACTAGATGCACTCAAATATTCCAAGAAACATAAAAATAGAAAACTATATATATATATATAAAGACAGTTAAGGAGTGGAGAGTTCATTTAATGAATTTACAAAGATCAACACACTCCATAGGTTTTTGTAGAAGTCCTCTTCTTTTATATGTATGTGTGTTAAACTAATAAATTTTAAGGAAATGATCCACTAAAATATCAAAATACTAAAGAATAAGTTTATCTGAAACTATTCTATTCTGCAAATAAGAATTTCTTGATTCGTCAGTAATCTTAATTCATATGTTGGTCAAAAAGTTAATGAAGAAACTATTAAATATGAAAATTTTTTAGGGCAAGCAAATTTATTAATGTTGGACGAAAGCACAACCCCAAACTAGCACCAGTGCACCACCTTGTCAGTTCTGGATGAACTTGCTAGATGAAAAAAAAAAATTCTTCTATCCTTGTCAGCATGGATGGATGAATCTACTTGCAAGATGGGGAAAAGGATTGAATTGAACAGGACTAACATAACGTGCTACAAATTGGATGGTGATGCTACATTTACAAGTCGCTCAGAAAACGAAAGGGAACAACAAGCAATATGCTTGTCTGCATCAGAAAAAATTAGAAATAACCAAGCAACCGCCACTTGTATTGCACAGATTCTATTTATGTGCTCTCTCTATTGTTTCGTAGCTATCGTCTTCAGAAAAGAAATCTGTATCTAAAATAATTTTATTTTAATATTTCGAGGTGAAACTGGACTGTATCTCTCTTGGTAATAACCAGTACAAAAGAGAGTATTTTCCTTCCTTCCTTCCTTATTTACTCTTAGTTCGTGGTTTTCTGTGCGTGTAGTATTTGATTTGTTGCTTGGAACCAATAAATCCCAGCCAGGCAAAGTATGAACAGATTAGCAAGTAGCAACCACAGAGAATAGTCGAGGAGTAAAATAATGAACTCGTAGTTTTGTGTTTAGGTGAGCCGTGTACGCCGTGCGTGGTGTGCACGTCCGACATTCCAATACTCCAAACAAGGACCTCAACAGCCAAATGTTTTGCTGAGAACCATTAGGCAATACTAATATGCAGTCCATACAGGACTATTTTATGGTACTGAAATAGACAATACAAAAACAATACACAAACTTCTGAACAAGATAGCGCAAAAGTATCCAAAAGTTATTCGGATGATCAAATAATCGTTTAGTGACTTAATTTGAGAGGATTGAATTGTCTGGTAGGATTAAATACATATAATGGGCCAACATGATTACGCTCCCGCAATTTAACATTCTTTAAATGCGCCTATCTAAGTTTTTTTTCCAGATCAAACCCAGCTATAACTTGAAAACTCATGTGCAGGTGCCAGGTAGGCTCCAAGCTACCTAAATGCATACCATATAGCAGATGACCATAAACACAAATGCACAGACTAAACATGCGAGTGCATTTGATCGAGTTTAAACATATCAAATAATAAACCGATTAATGAGGCTTATACACTAGTGCTTGTTTGACTAGACTTGAGCTAATAATAAACCGGTCATGAGATTATAGCTTATAAACCCAATACCAAACTTAGCTTTTTTGATAAGCTCAAAAAGTTTTGGCTAAAGTTTTGCTCATTTCCCAAGATGTGTGAAAAGAGAGAGGACCATAAGGCAATGCTCAAGTGGTCGTACAAACCTGCAGGCTACCACAAGCAATATGTGCTGCCAAAATATCATCACAAAGAAGGGTGGAGGAAAAAAGCTCATAATGTTCATCTCACCCAAATTAAACAGTTTAGCAATCACATAAAGGATTAAAGAAATAAAAGGTGATAGAAATTGGTCAAATAAATAGAACTCATAATGCCAGTCATGAGACACTCCAAGATCATTCCTATTGTACCCCATGACATAGAGGCCCAAACTTACAATTGATGGTACCAAGGTTGCAGCAAATTATTTCGTATTCTCAAGTGCCAGGAAATGCACTCTGATAAGGAAAATGTCCATATCAAAGATATTACTCAGAGAAACAAAAATGCAAATTGTCAAACCAAAACAAAATCACCATAGGATTAACCTTATGTAGGAGGGGCCAGCAGACTTAGCCTATGAGCAGCTTGTTCTCATCCATGAAAGAGTAGGTAGGAACCTCCAGGTTGAATGGTGCAGGGCCCTTGCGGATCCTACCGGAGATGTCATAGTGAGAGCCATGGCATGGGCAGAACCAGCCGCCGAAATCCCCAGCATTGGGGAGAGGAATGCACCCCAGATGAGTGCAGACACCAATAACCACCAGCCACTCAGGGTTCTTCACACGCTCTGCATCCTGCTCAGGGTGGCGGAGGGATGCAACATCTACACTGTTAGCCAGCTTGATGTCATCCTCTGTTCGGCGCCTGATGAACACTGGCTTTCCCCGCCACTTCACAGTCACTGTGGTACCAGGCTCAATGCTGGAGAGATCAACCTCAAGGGAAGCAAGGGCAAGCACATCCTTACTTGCCGACATACTCAGGACAAACTTCAAGATGAGCAGACGCAGCAATGAGGCATAGATAAATCTCCCACCAGTCAAAACAAAGTAGGCAAATGCTCGCTTGCTGGGATCACCAGGAGGGTAGCGCTCGTGATTGTACTCATCATAGACAATTTTTGAATTGGGATTCTTCACTGCAGCCACAGTTGCTGGGAGCTCAGCCAAGCCAACATCCTGGTTCCTTGGAACAAGAGTTTCAGTCGAAAAGCCTACAAGAGAAAGCTATTATATGGTCCATCTTCAAAATATCAACAAAACAATAGAACAATATGATAAATAATTGTAGTAACATTATACCAGAGAGCAACGCAGGCAAATTTCTCTATTGAGCCTCTACCCCACCAGGGTCAAGGCTAGCTAGACTCATTAACAGATATAATAGCTAATTAGGCAAGTTATCAAAAGATAAGATGTCATTTTACAATGATCAATGATCCATCCAACAACTTCAGTAAGTACTACCATTTGACTGATTCTTTTGAGCATGTTACATTCTTGGCATTACTCTTGTACACTATATGGCCGCTTTTGGTATGAACAATCCATAGCATAATATAGAGAGCTCTGGTTTATAACTGAAACAGCCTTAAATGCCTCCTGTTAAGGTTTTAGCAGTACATACATCTAAACCCAACTGCAATTTCCCATAATTGAAAAGGCAAAAAGTACCTGTTTAGTCTGTCAACTTTGGGCTCTCGAGTATCTTTCAACCTCTGTACGTTTTACAGGTACATTTTGACCCCTCAACTTTGGGAACAGGTGCAAATTAACCCTTTCATAAAGAAATCCAAGTCCATTAAGTCTCCAAGTCAGTGGCGTGAGGGGCCCATTTGTCAGTTGGCCCAGTTTGTAAAAACTAAAAAATGACTTGAAAGGCTTGATTTAGAGACGCTCCAAAAGCTGAGATAAACCTCCAAAAATTTTGGTTGTTAAAATGCTCCAGAGCCCAAAGTTGAGTGACTGAATTGGTGGTTTTCCTCAATAAATGTATGTCAATGAACACTACATGCACAGGGCAATGAAAATAAAGACAAGATCATTATGCATAACATGAGAAAACTGTTATGCCTAAATTTTTGATGTCTAGTATGCTGAAGAGGCTTAGAGCTGAAATGCCTATCACAGCATAGAAATATTAATATTATAAGCGTACCAAACACAAGCAGCCCCCAAACACCACCATTTGTAAATGACATATTTTGATTTAGGAGAGTTGAATACTTCATCTAAAGCTTCTATGCTCTGAATGAGGAACAAGACTCCTTTCCTGTCTGAAAAAGGTAGCATTGAATAAGTCCATTATGGACTTAAACGCTACCTTATTAACATATATACAACAGAGTCCTGACTTTACTCTAGGAAATACTTGTACTAAAATGATCTGAGCACTTCCACAAAAAGTACTCAACCACCTCCTCTAAATGTGTTCCAGTTCATAGCTCAAACACTTCTTTTCAATAAGTTAATAGCTCAAACACCACCCAAAAAAGAAAAAAAAACAAAGTGCTTACAACATTCGAACCATAAGAAGAATCTTCTTTTATAATTAGAATTAGGCTAAGGTAATCAACAGCACCAGCTTATAAGATGGTTAGAACTTGCGAATGAGCAGCTTCACATTAGTGTTAAGACTAGCTTCAAAACATGAGAAATGCCAGTTATAGTGATCATTATAATAATTGAGATAGCTAAGGGCAGGGTACATCAAAGGCTCAAAGCCAAAAACACAAATATCCAGCTTCTAAATATATATGCTAACTGCTAGCCAACTGGGAACAAAAAAAAAAACAGTAAGGACATCACATTAATGTAGTTATTGTAGTCAGAATAAAGAACAAAAAAAAAAAACAGTAAATGACTAGATGTAAGATCGGAAAACAAGTTCACCCTGACATCACCGGGAATGTAGCCTAAATACAACAACAACTAGTAGAGATTAGTTGGTTCCCCACTTCCCAGAAACCAATTGCCTCGGGAGAAGTGATTCAAATGGAATAGCGTTCCCAGGGAGAAAATTTCATGTCTTTAAGCCTTAAGGTGCATCTTGCTTCCTCAATATTGACAGGCCAGTCTCCAATACCGGACTGCAAGTTCCATACTAAACTACCGAAAGGCCAAAAATCCCCTCACATGCATTCTCGGCAGGATGAACGACCCCCCTCCCCAAGCATAGCTCAATCATCCACATACAACAAGCAACAATTGCCCATAGAAATAATGAAACATGAATCACCTGGCCGGTCAAACGAGATCACAATCAGGTAGTCATATGAAATGATCAATGAACTATCAAACAAATAAACGTAGGAGGCAACGAGCATATAAGTTCTAAACAGCCCATTTCGCACCACAGACAGGAGAAGAGGGGGAGCGCAACGACCGAGAGCATCGCAACCCTAGGATCCATCCAAATCAGGAGACGGGGGCCCAGATCGGGGAGAGGGGAAGAGCACATACCTCTCGCGGCGGCGAACAAGGGCGAGTCGAGGCGGAACCGGGGCTCGTGGTCGCGGGAGGAGCCGTCGCAGGGCAAGGCGTCGGCGAGGGGCCCCCTCGCGGCGGTGGCGGCGGCGGCGGCTGGGGGGCGCCACGTGAGGGAAGAGAGCCTTCTCCCCGCAATCCTAAGCATCGCGGCCTTCTCCTTCACCGAGGAGGAGGGGTTGGGCTAACCTGGCGTACGGTTTGTGGGGAGATCAAATCGGAGAGAGAAGAGAGAGAGACACGCGACGAGAGGTGGAACGAAAATACTACGAGAAGAGGAAAGAAGGCTCGCACGCGTCGCCGGCCCAGTAGTTATTAGGCTTCTTAAGTCGGCCCAACAACTGTTTTATGAGCTATTTTAATTTGTAAAACAACTAACAATTCGTTGGTGTGTAATTTGGGTTTGTTCGCTTCACTGCCGCATTTACATAAGCAAAATACAGCGTGTTACACCTGAAAATTGGTTTAATGTGTGTAATTAGGATATATTTGATTTATTGCCACATTTTATTAAACAAAGTGCGGCCCGCCATATGTAAGCCCTGGCTCCTATTTTTTGGTTGGAGATGAATTTAGTAAAACAGCGCAGTTTCAGTTGATTGACTTCTTTGAGTCAAAGTGGAGTCAGATCCATCTTTATATTATAAAGTTAAAATAGGGCTTAAAATACTCCAGCTACTTAACTTTTAAGTTTGCAATGTACTCATAAAATTAAAAATAATTACATAACTATACTATTAGTTACAACCACTATTATATGTTATTTGTAGAGTATAAATGTCATTTAAAGACATAAAGTGAAGAAGTCGCAGCCTTTTGTCAAACATGACAAAAATCAATTTCTAATTTATTTGGGATGGAGTTATATGACTCCGGCTTCTATTTGGTAGAAGTTGGTGTCGACGATTGGAACAAGGTTCCTACTCGAACTTACACGAATTTAGTTTGTTTAGCAGAGAGACAATCCTAACAATCACTAGAAGATATCACAGTATCTATGGAACAAAATGACATGAAATTTATAAAGGTTTGTGCTCTCGAAATCTAAGTAAAAACTCTACTTCTATTGTGTTTTCACTATAAATAAGATGAAATACAAAGAGAATATATTCTAAAGACTAATAATCTTCTCTGTCGCTTGTTTCTTGGTCTTTCGATCTCTCCTTTCTCCTTGAATTGGTCTATTTTTTATACTTGTCGAAAGGGTGCCAATAGAGGGAAGTTTGGCAGTTACTAGACAGCGGTTTGCTGGTTGTTGATGTGCGGTTATGACATAAAGTTGTAGGTAATTACACATTCATCCTTATCTTCCTGACGGTTATCTTGTCAGTGAGAAAGGGAGTTATATTGTTTTGGGAGGATTATGGAATGGTTATCACTGATGGTATCATAACCATATGATCTTTAGATCGTGGTTGGTAAGTCTCAACTATACTTTCCAAGTTCAACATAACTCTTCAATAGTCTGGTCGCGTACTAGCTACGACCAAGTATTGATATTGGCTTTCCCTCCGTGACTGGGGCGACCACGAGTAGATGTCTCCGCGACCATGATACTCGCGGGTATATGAGACCATGAACTCTGCCACAATAGATGTCGTGACCACAATCATTGAGATTCATGGGTAATAAACATCTGTGAGGGGTTATGTCCAGAATATCTTGAATTCACCTATAGTCTCTCTCCTAGGTCTCTGCGACCATAGAAAAGACATATAGGTAACTTAGGTCTCATTTCATGGCTTCCTACGACCATAGAATGGCATGGGCAACTAATTCAGGTAATAATCTCCGTCAGCTAGCCCCCGAATTTGAAACGACAAGGTTCTTTAAAAGGTGATGCTTTGGATTCCAAAAAGCACCATTTCGTTTCGGATTCTAACAGGTCTTAAGGAGAACTTTGAGTGTGCCCGTCAAATCCATTATGGGGAGCATTAAATGCAGACGGTTTACATAGTAGTTTAAAAAGCCATTGCCTGTGGAAGATAACTCACAGTTGAAACTCCAAAAACCCTCTTTTGGATTCTTGAGCTCTTCGCCTTCTAAGTTCTTCCTTTTCCTTCAATCTCAAACCAATGGCATCCTGGAGCCGTTTTCAGCATTGCATTGTTGAGAGTTTGTTGGCTTTGGAGAGGGAGGAATTTCTTCCCTCGAGATCATTGATTCTGTGGCATCTCGCTGGAGGAGAAGAAGAAACCCCAGATGTGAAGGAAAGCGAACTTGTGGTTTTTGAGGATTTTTTGTGCTGTGGTTTTCGTCTCCCTGAGAGAGAATTCCTTTTGAGCATCCTCGCACACTACGATTTGGAATTGGTAAATCTTCATCCAAATTCTGTTTTGATCTTTGCTGTTTTTTAGCATTTGTATGAGACATTTGTTGGGGTTTTGTCCAGCATTCCTTTTTTCCACCGGTTTTATTTTCTGGCTTGGTCGAAAAGGTCCAATGCTTCTGAGTGTGTCTACTTCCGTCTAAGGGAGAAGAAAGACTACCCATTCTTTCCCCTCTGCGACTTCGTCCATGGATGGAGCCAGCGGTGGTTCTACTACTCGACTCCTGAGAAGAGCCATCTATGGTTTGAGAATCGTCGGCCAGGAAGAGCAGTGAGACTGATTTTGCCCCTGCACTCAATGATGAGTTGCAGAAGCAGGCCCAGGTGATTCTTCACCTGGTGAGTGGGGGCTTGACAGTCTGGGATGTGATCCAAGACTTTACAAAGAACCAGATCAGTCCTCGGAAGAGGAGAGAGCACCCCGCCTGGGAGGTGCGTACAATATAAGACGACACCTTGGACTACAACCAGGGTAATTGTTTCTTCTGGTATATTCTTCTCAATCTGTTTTAATTCTTGTTGGCTAACTGTTTTTCTTCAATAGCCTTGCCCACTTCTGAGGACGATAGGAGAACTAATGGTCTCCTGAAACTTTACAGCGTGGCCACAAAAGGTGATATTGTCGCGTTGAGACCGCAGAGCATGGTCGGCAGCAGTGACGACCTTGTGCAGGAGCGTCGAAAGGTATTTTTCTTTTGGAAAATTTGTACATGTCTTATCTTGAGCAATATTTATCAAAGAAAATCATTTTGATATGTACAGTTGCTCGATGGCCAAGTGGCTCGGCAGAAGAAAAGGGTTGGTGGTGAGATAGGACCCTCTGGTGGGTTTTCATCAAAGAAACTGAAGAAGACCCCCTTTGCAACCAAAGGCTTGGCCTCATCCAAGGCCAGATAAATTGTTCCGAGTGTTGCAGTGGTAAGAATCCCTACTTCTCAAATTTTTCTTAGTACGACTAGGAATTACCTCATGGTAGTACAGAGAGAGGAGAGCAAGGAGGAAGAAGATGAAACTCCTTTAATTTTTCGGAGGAAGAGGTCATTGGAACCTCTTAAAAAACCTCCTCCGAAGGTGCTATCCTCGCTTTTATCTCCTACAGGTGGGGTATCAGGTTCCCAAAATCTCCTGGGACTTTGCTTCAGGTAAACATCTTTTTTTTTCTCTAACTAAGTTATATTACTTGGTTAGGTATAACTTATCCAATTATAAACTGGATATATAGGACAAATTGGACGACTGCTCAGCCTGCTTCAGTATCTGAAACTGAACCAACTATGGTTGAGAAGGACCCTGAAGCTATCATTGATGAGGAAGTTTGAAATATCCAATCACAGAGCCCATCAATGACGAAGAAAATGAGGTCGCGACAGGGACCACAACCATGGGGTCAGGCGAACAAGCAGAAACTTCTGCTCCCCCTCTGGTCGAAGAACAAAGGAAAGAAGGGCCAGAAATAGCGATTCTGCCCGCTGATCCCCAACACCATGCTTTGTAAGTGAATCTTCAATCTCAAAACATTAGGCAAGTGCGGGGTGACTTGGCCTTTTCCAGTCAAGTTGCTGGATCTGAGAAGTTTCTTAGAAGATCTTTTAGAGGTAAGTAAAACTTTTACCCCATATCCTTCAATGTTTATCTGAGGAGTATCTTTAGATATTTTTTCTTTTGTTCTTTTCAGAACTTTGCTCGTAACGCGGCCATGGTCAGCTTGTTACTAGAGCAGTTCAAGGTCGCTCAAACAGAGTGCAACCAATTAAAGCAATAAGTGTCTTGCTTCAATCTTAGTCCTTTATGAACTAGATTAGTACTTTTTGTTATCACAGGAAAAACTCTGCTTTAATGAAAGAGGTGGCCAAAGAACGCAACGATAAGGAAGTTGCAGTGGCATCCTTGAAGGACAAAACAGAATTATGCAGTTTCCTCCAAGGGGAAAAGGAGCACCTCTTATTGGTTTGCAACAAATTGCAAACCGATACCGATCTTAGGTTCATTTTAGCAGAATTTTATATTGCTTCTGTGAACTTTTATGAACAAATTCAATTTGAATTTGTTTCTTTCTTTGATCAGATCAAAGGGAAGTGAATTTTGGGTTGGTCGAAGAGAGAAATCACTCTGAGTAGAAGTATATCGAGCGAGGAAACGACCTCAATAAACTTCAGAATGTCGTCGATTGCTACAAGGCATCCAGTGAGAGAGCTAGGGAGACCACAAAGCTCGCCCTTAATGAAAAGAGTACCTTGGAAACAATCATCAAGGATTGTGGTCTCATTGAGAGGAATACCCTCGCAAAGCTGAGGGAAGTTGCAAACTCATTTGGTGCTGACATTGTCACTCTTGAGAAGGATGACTTATCTCTTAGTGAGTCCTGCAATCTGGTCACTGTGCAATCTGATTCTCTGGTCGCCAACATTCTAGAATTTGTGAGGAAGCGTAAGGAGGCATTGAAAACTGATGTCGGTGTTGTGGCCTCTGCCATCCTCTGCAAACTCAAGCATCGTCATGGTCCGAATATAGACTTGAATCCAGTGGCGAAAGATGCAACTTTTGACAGTAAGATCAGTTGAATGCGACCATGGCCGAGGTCAAGCATTTAGTAGATAAATTATTACATGACCTCGACCTTGCTTGATATATTTCCTCTTACTATAATTTTTTTGTAAAATTGACAATGGAAATGAAAATATTTTGGTTTAGTAGAGTCTTTGTACCTTGCAAATACATATGATTAGCAGAAAATATAAATAATAATAGAAAATGCAAAGTACTTAGTTTCTGACTTAATGCTATAGTTATATTCTCCTAGGCCCCTCCTGTGATCACTGATACTGAAAACATAGTATAGTGATCGCAGGATAAATATTCTGGATTAAATAGACCAAGGCTTGAATGATTAGAAACATGCTAGTAAGTCTCTTATGCGTTGAGAAATGGCTTAGAAAGAAATGTCTTAACTAGAAGTGATCATAAGGTCATAGGGATAAATGGCGAAGTACAAATGTATAAGTTTTTTGTTAATTGACAGCCACTCAAATGATCAGAAACATGCTAGTAAGTCTCTTATACATTAAGAAACGGCTTAACAAGAGATGTCTTATTTAGATGTGACGATGAGATCGGTCAGCGAATTCACTTAAACATCGTAGTAAGGCACTTATCATAATTAGCCCCTGGGCGTGGCCTGAGAAAAGAATAGGGTTGAAAATGAGAATGCAACCATAACATAAAGTGAAAAAATACTTATAAATAGGACAATTATAAATGGGAATGGAAAAACTTACACATATAATTTATGCAACTGGTCAATGTTCCAGGCGTTTGATAAAATTCTTTCGTCTTCCATAGCTAATTTAGCCGATCCTGGTCGCAGCATTGAAACTACAGTGTAGGGGCCTTCCCACTGAGGGGAGCATTTGTTGCGATTAGACTGGTTTTAGATTTTTCTTAAAACCAAGTCTCACACGTGCAGACTACGTTGTTGCATCCTTTTACTGTGATATTTACACAAAGCTTGTAAATATGCTGCTGACCGAATCAGTGTTGATCACGCTTCTATTCAAGAAGAGTAATTTCATCTTCATGTTTTTCACTTTGATTTATGAGATCTAAGGGATCAACGCGAGTAGAGCCAATTTGGATTTCAGATGGCAACATGGCTTTTGTACCGTAAACCAGTTGGAAAGGCATCTCGTCTGTAGCTCTACTGGACGTAATGTACAATGCCCATAAAACAAATTAGAGTTTTTCTACCGAAGCCCCCGAGCGCAACTTAAAGTGGTCGAAAACATGTTTCTTAACCCCTTGTATTGTCTACCCGTTGGCGCATTCAACTACACCATTGCTCTGCAGATGAGCAACGGATGCAAAACAGATTTTGGTCCCAATATTGTCGTAATAGTCTAGAAAAAAACCACTAACAAATTGGGATCCATTATCCGTGACGAGCATGAAACTGACACTGTGGGCATGCTTTGACTAATTTCATGGCATCATTAAGTGATGAGGACATCCTTCACAAATCGATAGTTGTTGTTCTCATCGAAAGATCAGACCGCCCGCGTCGCATCATTAAGTGCCGTAGGCCAGTAATAACCCTATCAAAAAGTTTTTCTGACTAGTGTCCGATAGGATGCATGTGCACTTAATGAAGGGATTTTCCATCTTCTTGAGGAATACAGCGCATAAATACTCCTTGAGCACTTTTTTTGTACAGGGTTCCTTAGACCAGTCTGTACAAGCGTGCTTTCCTAACTAACCGTTTACTCTTGGTTTCATTCTCGAGTAAGGTACCATGTGTAAGATAGATTCTCAATGATTGAATTCAATCTACTTCATGCTCGAGGGAGACGACATTAGTCATCACCTCTGGTGCCTCTGCGATGGTCGCGATTGAGGACTGTTTTAAGTGTTCAATGAACACTCATGTCGGAGTAGATGTTTTTGAGGAACCAATCTTTGAAAACTCGTCTGCAAGAATATTGTCTCTTCGTGGAACGAATTGGACTTCGAAATTTCTAAAGTATTTTTTCAATTTCCTCACTTCATCTAGGTATAGAGTCATTGTCTCATCAGAACAGCTGTATTCCTTATTTACCTGGTTCACGACGAGTTATGAATCTCCCTTCACTACTAATCGATGGACTCCAAGAGATTTGGCTGCTTGAAGCCCGGCTAGAAGACCTTCATACTCTGCTGCATTATTGGTGCAACAAACTATAATTGTATGACATGCTGGAGTTGGTCACCCTGAGGCTTGATTAAGACCACTCCAGTCCCTGAGTTTGCAAAACTTTGAGAGCCATCAAAATACATTGTCCATTGGTCGATATTTTCTAAATCAATTGGTTCTTCCTCAAGTGGTTTGGGATTAATCCATTCGACCACAAAATCTGCAAGAATTTGAGATTTAATTGCTACTCGAGAGGTGAAATGAAGATCAAATACTCCGAGTTCTACCGCCCACTTCGCAACTCGACCAGTTGCTTCTGGATTTTGAAGAATATCTCCTAAGAGAAAGGACGATGACACAAAAATCTTGTGCGCTTAAAAGTAATGTCGTAGCATTCTAGAAGCCATTAAGAGAGCGTAAAGTAAGTTTTGGACCTCTGGGTAACGCTCCTTTGGTCCATTCAGTACTTCACTTATGTAAGAAATTGGCTGTTGCATACCTTCCTTTTCCGCGACCAGAACAACAGTGACCGCATGAGGGGTAGCAATCAAATATATGAGTAATGGTTCTCCCATGATCGGGGAAACCAACACTGGAGCGCTTGATAAATACGCCTTTACTTCCTAAAAGACTTTTTCGGCTTCATCCAACCACTGGAAACCGTTGTGCTTACGTATAACCTTAAAGAAAGATAATCCATGTTCACCTAACCATGAGATAAAACGACTTAAGGCTGCCATTCGACCGATTAGGCTTTGTACCTCCTTTGTGGTCCAAGGAGATCTCATTTGCTCAATGGCCCGAATTTTCTCGGAATTAACCTCAATGCCTTCAACAAACAAGGAAACCTAAAAGTTTATCAGAAGAAACTCCAAAAGAGTACTTTTCAGGATTTAACTTAATTCCATGTTTGTTCAAATTACAGAAAGTCCCAATGAAATCATCTACATGACTAGAGCTTGTTAAGTTCTTTACAACCAACTCATCAACATAAGTTTCTAAATTACGCCCTAGTTGAGATAAAAAGGTCTTCTGCATCAAGCGCTAGTGTGTGGAACCAGCATTCTTGAGCCCAAATGGCATTCTAACATAGCAATAGGTGCTAAATGGTGTGATGAAGGTAGTTTTCTCTTCATCTTCTTCTACCATGCTAATCTGATGGTACCCTGAGTAGGCATCGAGAAAACTCATCAGTTCACAATCCACCTTAGATTTGAATGCATTGTTTTCAATGAGATTTTGTAGGAGGGAAGAGAATTCTTTTCATTGGATTATTAATGGAATTCTCTCTATCCTTTTGCGTGATATTTCTCGGACTTGCTTATCTAATGAGCAGAATTGGAGAATGCTCTCATCTAGCTCACCTGATCCTAGTTCCTCATGCGTTGCTAAGTCTAACCAACCAGTAGCGACTGACATTGCCGCTCTACATGTTTCCATAGAGTCCTTGTGCACTAGTTTCTCTGACTTTAGGTCAGAATTTGCAGAATACAGGGGTTCGATGGATTCCAGAATGAATCACCTCATTGGCCGCGTAGATCACCTCTATGAATATCATGTACATGCAAGCCACATCCTCCCAGATGGCACATTTTCAGGCGCACGTACCCACTACGAGGACCACCTCCCTAACCACAGACTTTCCCCACAACCCTATCCACCATATACCTATCCATCCTATACATTGCCACAGTTCTACCATTCTCCTCCACCGGCTTCCAACGAGTGATCTCCAAGGTACGCAAGTTTTTCTTTTTCTTTTCCTTTTATTTTTTGTTTCTTTTTGTTTTTCTTTTCAGGTTTTCACTTGTGACGCCTTGGACTGTACCATTGAAGTTGTGTGGACCACAACATCTCTTTCACTATGGCATCTTCCACAACATCTACCTTTCTGAATCATGACCGCAAACAGTAATCTGTATCTCTTTCCATACATTGAGGACAATGTCTGATTTAGCTTGGGGTGTTCACTTAACTGTTCGCTTAGTCCGATTTAGCTTAAAGGATGTTCACTTAACCATTTTCTTAGTTTTCATCGAATCATCATTCCACCACATTCCATCATAAATTGAAAAATAAAAAAGAGAGATTTATCACTTGGAATGCCTGGTTTTGAAGATGATTTTTAATCAATTAGATGATTATTCTATCACATTTTTGCATATGATCTATTGAACTTAGCTCTTTTAAAAATTTCCATTGCTTAGGTTCATTTTTTATCTTAAATTGACGATTAAAGTTTGAACTAATTTATTAAATTGTACTTGATTTCTTCCAAATTGAAGATTTCTAATAAAACCATTTTTTGAGATTAACTCTCTTATATCACTTTTTATGCCTAGATTCTTAATTGCCCTCTCTTTAAAAATAAAAAACGTGTAAGAGTAAAGTATAATTGACCCACTGGGGGGAGGCGGTGGTGAATCGTCGACCAGCTAGGAAAGAGAAGATTTACTTAACTTATGCACACAAAAAATATTTTCAGTAAAATGGTTGTTTAAGATGCGGTTTTTTCTAGTCTCGTGTAACGTATATGCGATATGCTGGGGGGAGGCGGTGGTGAATCATCGACCAACTGGTGAAGGGAAGGTATATGGAGCATTGGGGTTGCTTACAGGGGCTCGAGAAACCGACAAAGCTGCATTTCTGTAAGTGCACTTAAGTAAGCGTTTTTAGCTGTGTCTCCCTTAGCCGCAACGGAATGATTTAGTAAAAACATTCTGGCCAAGAGCACGAAAAAGTTGAAGAAGAAAAATAAAGAAAAGTGAATAAAGAAAAAAATGGAAAGAATAAGTGTTTTAATTTTTCTCTAAAAAGGGAAATCTAGAAATTTTGTAAAAATTGTAGCATAACGAGTGCTTTCTTTATATGGTTTATTTTAAATCCTATATGAAAGGAGATTGTTAAGACTGTTTAATTGATTAAGTTCTTTCTTTTCTAAGGTTAAAATTTGATAATCTTAATATATGCTTTTGGAAGATTTAAATTGTTTAGATCAATTGCTTCATATGCATAGATGTGATGTGAATTTTCGAAAGATTGTTTATAGAATATCAGATAGAACAAGGCATCTCAATTTTTGGAAAAATCATTCACATTCTTTGCTTGAGGATAAGCAAAATGCTAGCTTGGGGGAATTTGATAAGTGTTAACTTGGTAACATTTTTACCCTAAGTTTAGTGTTGAAAAAGTACAAAATCATGCTTAAAACTCCTCTGATGTGACATTCTATGTGCAAAATTTGATTATTTTCACAAATTGCTTTCACAGTTGTATTCATCATGTTTCAGGGATCAAACCCACCGAATTTGGGAAGAAGTCAACCACATTTGAGCTTCACACGACCAAGAAACCTAACTGGATAAGCAAAAAGATCTAGTCGAAGTCGAATTGACAGGTAAAATTCCTTATCCGTATGCATCTAGGCGAAAGGGACTTCTACTCGAAAAGGAAACCTAGTCGAATGCAACGTAGCCGAAACTCAGTTTCGGTTACGACACATGTCTGGCCGTAATTGCGCCGCATGTCCCGGTCGTATTCGATTCGATTTTAATCACGACACGCGTGTGGCCATGATTGCGCCACGTGTCCTGGTCATGTTCGAATCGGATTCCTCAGCTTTTTATTAGTCGGTTTTGATTGTATTTGATCCAAACTGGTCGTTTTGAGTTGGGATTAACCAGGACTGGTCGTATTTGGGCTGTTTTGATGCAGGTTTTACCAGAACTGGTTGAATTTGGTCGGTTTTAGTCGTATTTGATTAGAATTAGTCGAATTTGGTCAGTTTTGACTTAGATTTATCCTTTCTCGCACCGTTTGAAGCCAAACTTCGTCACATACACGTCAAGGAGTTGTTTTTGGGCACGTTTACCTATGTACTATAAATAAAGAAGTTTTTGACTCAATTAGACATGCTTTCTTAGATCTCTTTTCCTAGGTTTAGAAACCGTTAGGGCTTAGTTTTAGCTTAGTTTTAGTTTAGTAGAGCTCCCTTCTCTATTTTTATTGTTTTTGTAAGCCGGCAAAGACGACAACTTCAATTTCGAAACAATCAAGTGAGTTTTTATTTAATTGTTATTCTTATTTATGCATTATTATGGCTTTTAGCGAGTAGATCCCCTCTAGGGTTAGGGATGACCTAATCTGGAAGGCGTGATTCTTTCTCGGTCTTTATTTCAAGTTTTGGAGTAATTTCCTGATGTTTTCTTCCTCCAAACCATAAATTCTTGTTTCGGTAACAGACGTAACAGTTGAATCTTAACAAGAATTTAGGGAAGTTCTTGAGTTCTTAGTGCCTTGACGCGGGACCCTGAACAGGAGAGAGACTCTCGCCAAACGTGATAGTGGAAGCGATCCTCTGATTGTTGACTTAGCGCTCTGAACTGAAAACTTAATTTGTCTTGGAAAACAATTGAAATTAACTTATAATCCTTGGATCTTGGATAGAATTATGCTAGATGGTTATGGAACTCCTGAAACTCTAGATTATCATTCTAGCGTGCAAACTCTAGATTGATAGACTTAGTTGTAGAAAAACAACCCTCAAAACTCATTTAGACTTAATCAGTGATCCATTAATCTAGAAAGACGAATACGCTTGTTCCTCATGGAATTCGACCCTCAAATACTCAACATTTAACCATTCACTTGCGGTTTATTATTTTACACATCACGCTCGACCGTTTTGGGTGCGATCACCACCCTCTATAAAAGAGCGGCATGGTCATAGTTTTTGGAACAAGACACTGATATTGATATTTTCATATTGAAACCTTAGTTTTAGTTGAGAGTTGAATCCCTTCATCTTTTATTCTTGTGATTTCCTCCGGAATTGCTCGAACAATCTTTGTGATCACCCTATCTGTGCGCCAACTTTGTACGTGGCCATGTTGATAGGTAATTCAAAGTGTGGTTGGGCGAATTTATTAATACGTAGGTCCTTGTTCTACAAGTGGTTGGATATCTCATTTTGTTAGGTCATACTAGTTATCTAAGTATCTTCAGATACTAGTTATCCAGGTTCTACGTCGTGAAGATCGGGCTACCCTCCGTGAACGCGTCCTTCACTTGCGTGTTCATATCAGTTGGTATCAAAACTTCAGTTTCCAAGGTAGAATCGTTTCTTTTTATCCTATTGATTAGTAGTTTGTGTTTTTTAGTCCTAGAGTCCAGAAAATTGCCAACAAAAATATATCACCAAGTTTCATATTTTAAACTATTAATTTCGTTTGCTTTATCAAGTTTTAATGTTTTCCTGTTCCATTGGTGCTTCTAACTTACCTTTCTTCCTCGGGGGTTGGCTTTCCGTGGTTTAGTTTTTGTTGCTGGTTAATCTTTGGATTGGTAAGAGTAGGTGAGATTGAGTGATTCACATATATTTCCTATTCCACATATTTTGTTTTTGTTGCATTAACCGATGGCAAGAAACGAATCATCTGCTTCATCAATCAACCCAGAGGCTTATCTCACTCGAGCTGAACATGCTGCATTTAGGACATTTGTCAAGGAACCGTTTGATTCCGTCATTGATGAACTGTAGCAACTCTGAGTTGCGGTCGTAAACACAGAAGCTCCACCTCAGGGGTAAAACGTACATGCTACACAACAAGAAGGATATATGGAAGATGCACATTCAATAGAAGGCGAGAACCGTCGCGGTTCTCCAGCTTTACGACCACGTCACACTAGTCATGGTCATGCTTTTCAACCATCCCAATTTGGTCGACATGGTGGTTGAAGAGGAGACAACCAAGCTGGTCGTACTTCTGTCCCTAGTTATCCGGACGCTGGCTGAGGGCAGCAAGAAGGACGACATGGCGAAGGTGGTGATTACTATGATGACAACTTCCAATACGACAACCACCTTGAAAGCGACAACTATTATTATGGTAATTGGCAACCACTACACGTGGATGCCGATTATCGACCAGGGTACCATGCTCATAACCGACATTGTGGCAGAGATCATCATCACGACCACGATGGCAGAAGACTTGCAAAGATCAAGCTCACCATTCCTTAGTTTCATGGTTCATCGGATCCGAAAGTCTATCTTGATTGGGAGCTAAAGATGGATAAACTCCTTTTCATGTGCAATGATAGTGAACAAGAAAAAGTAGACTCTGCTTCATCCGAATTTGAAGGTTATGCGTTGATTTGGTGGCATCAATATCATGAGTTAAGGAGACAAGCAAATCGACCTCGAATTGCTACATGGGATGAGATGAAGAATGTCATGAAAAAGAGGTTTGTGTCATCTTACTACACTCGGGACTTGTTCATCAAGCTGCAAGGTCTTAAACAAGGTCCGTGAAGTGTTGATGAATACCACTAGGAGATGGAGATTCTTTTGATGAGATGTGATGTTAGAGAGACAACTAACCAGTCCATTGCTCGGTTTTATAATGGCTTGAATAGAGACATCCAGATGGTTGTCAATTATTAGCAGTACCAGGATCTCGAGCAACTTGTCCATCTATCAAGAAAGGCGGAAAGGCAATTAGCTGAAAAAAGATGTATTCGCAGATAGCCAATACCTCTACATGGTGTCTACCAAGCAACAATGCTTCAACCTTGACTCCTATAACGGGTCGACCAAACAACAATTCTTTGACCAAGTCCAATCCGTCATCTACATTGCTTCGACCAAACAACAATGTTTCAACCAACGAGAAGAAGCCTACAACCAATACCTCATCCGTTGGTTCTTCTGCTCGATCAAGCCACATTATATGTTTTAGATGCCAAGGGCGAGTACATGTGGCATCTTAATTTTCTAACGAGCGAGCTATGATTGTGCAAGAAGATGGAGAATATGATTCTCAAAGTGACTAAGACGTTATCGAAGACGTCGCAGAAGAAGTTGACGTAGATGGAGGTTTTTCTTTCGAGTAAGGTCAAACTCTTGTGGTTAAGACTGTGCTCAGTGTTCAAATGATGGAAGCTGAATGAGGATAGCGACATAATCTTTTTCAAACTCGATGTAAGGTCCAAGACAAGGTATGCAATCTCATCATTGATGGAGGTAGTTATCATAATCTTGCTAGTAAGGAGATGGTGGAAAAAACTTGGACTTACAGTGCTCAAACATCCTCATCCATACCGCATTAGTTGGCTTAACTCTTATGGTAAGATCAAAATTACCTCCATAGTGAAGGTTCAGTTTACCATTAAGGGATATATTGATGTTGTCATATGCGATGTGATTCCTATGCAAGCTTGCCACTAAATGTTGGGACCACCATAGCAATATGATCATGATTCACAGCATTGTGATCGAACTAACACATACATCTTCAAGTTCAAGGGCAAGGACATCACTCTTCTTCTTATGACTTCTGAGCAAATCATATCAGAGGAGATGCAAAAACTTTCTAATAGTAAGGTTTATAGTATGAGTGAAGATAAGAGTGAGCGCCACATATCGGTAAGTGAGAGCCACAAACCAAATATGAATGAGAAGAACAAAAGAGAGAAAAATAGCTTAGCTTTAATAGCTACAAAATCAGATTTGAGAGTTGTGAGCAACCTATTGTCGGATTGTTTTGTACTCTTGTACAAGGAATCCTTAATTTCTACTAATGACTTAACTACTGTAGGATTAAGGATGCTGACTAGAGGGGGGGGTGAATAGGAGGCTTTTAAAATTTCTTTTCAATTAAGCAATTTTAAAGAATAATTCAGAGACCTAAATTTTACAATGAGGCTTAAAAGCAATTTAATCAACTAGTTGCATTCAATCAAATGAACTATTCAATAAGACATGCAACAATGGTAAATATAGCAATTGTGTCAAGATGAATGTAAAGCAAATATGAAATATGCAATTTGACACAATATTTTTACCGAGGTCTCGGAGACTCGCCCGGTCTCCCCTACTCCTCGTTGAAGCGCTCACTCGGAGCCTCGCTTCTATATCCACAAAGGATATCTTACTAGGGTTGCTCCTTCTCCACACCGGATAGGCGAGCACCACAGCTTTCACAATTTTTTGCCGAGCTCTCCAACAAACTTCAATTGGAGAGATTTCGGCTCTCCTCCGGCACCGTCTAGGTGAAGGCGATCGCCAAGAGTAACAAGCCGTACACGCTCACTTGAACAAATCGAGTGCTAGAAGCTCAAGAATGCAAATGAGATGCTTAACACTCTAGCACTAGCAAGCAAATGGTGATGGAAGTGCACTAAGCACTATTAGCTTCACACAATTGCTCTCTCTCTCAAATCACTCAAGATTTGGGCTCAATTCTAGCCTCTAAATGCAATAACACATATGCAACTCAATTGACTAGGTTTTCAGCTGAAGAATGAAGTCTTTTAGCTCCCAAAAATGAAGCCAAACACGAAGTATTTATAGCCTCAAAGAAAAACTAGCCGTTTGCAACAAACTGAGCTAGATTTGTACAGGCCGGACATTGTCCGGCCACTTCAGACAGTGTCTGATCAGTTCAACGAAAAACAGTCGTTGCAACGTGCAGTTATTGTTGGGCGAAATTTGTGAAGACTGGACGGATACTATTTGTCCGGACAAAAAGTCCGGACAAATGGATATGTCTCTGTTAACTCTCGGCTCAAATAACTTGTACAGGCAGGACAATGTCCGGCCATTTCGGACAAAGTCCGCCCATGACGGACAAATGCCCCAGACGGATGCATTTCTCTGTTTCATTTCTTGGCTCAAAAAATTTGTACAGGCCGGACAATGTTCAGCCATTTCGGACAAAGTCCGGCCACTTCGGATAGATAGCCCCGGACGGATGCATTTGTCTGGCCACTGCACACTGACAGTAAAATAAGCATAATTTTTGATCCAGAGATCCGATTGAGGTGATTTTTGGCTTGTTAGAAATATAACTCAGAGCTCTACAATTTTGTCAACAGGATCAAGACCTAGAAAGGTCTAAAAACTTCTAAAAATCTCAGAAACCTTCCTACTATCAAAATGTTCAATCCAAAAATCATCTCAAATGCAATTTGGGGTATTTGCACATATGGATTTTGCCGTTTTCTCGCGGATGTGATTGTTGTCACTCAGCAACGACCACGACCACACAGGTCTGACATCCGATCGAACACAGGTGGTCGATAGGGTTTGGTCGAGCGTACGCAAGCGAGCCGAACACTGGTACGACCAGTCCGAACTCCTACGACCACGCCCAAACCCTAAACATAAAGCCGCCAAACAAGCGACACGACCACGACCACGTATCAACACTGATACGATCAGAATATGCAAATACGACCACGACCAGCTCTAAATAAATAAACCAATTTAAAACAGCTGGCGATCACGACTAAGTGCAGTTTTCAAAAAATTTAATCTAATGCACATGAACTACACTTAGACTCACTAGCAATGCAAGACACTAGTACAAGATGATATGAATGCATCTGAGCTTCCACACTAGATAGATTCAAGCTACTAGTTTCCGACCCCTCTTAATAGTACGGTCAAACTAGTAAAAAGAAACCTATCAACCCGGTCTGTCTTCAAACACCGAGACTGGTAAAACCCTAAGAAAACAATCCTTAATCTTGGATTTTACCTTAGGTGAAGTTCGACCTCATGAAGTTCGACCGCTTGACGCTTGTCCCCGCAAGGCTCGACCTCGCTAAGCTTGACCTCGCGAAGCTCGACCGCTTGACACTTATCCTCGCAAAGCTCGACCTTGCTAAGCTTGACCTCGCTCGAGATGTCTCATATCGACTTCATCCTCTTCACACTCTTGCTCGCTTTTATCCTGCAATCAAACTGAGACTACAATACGTACACTCAATGTACAACATTAGTCTCATATATAAGTCGTCATTAATCACCTCCAGAGAAACTACTCCACACAGGAGTTAGCTCAACGATTTCTCTTTCAAATGACATGACAAACTATATTCAACGAGTAGCAAATGAGTATAAGATAAAATACAATCATATAGATCGTAGATGATAAACACATATGCACACGATCTATACTACTCATATCATGATATCAATCAACCTAGATGACTAAAGTGATGAGCTCCCCCTCAACATATGCATCGATATAAAATCCACAACTGGAGTCATCAGTCTCAAGATTTAACATATTACATTTTGATCAATCAATCAGCACAAGTTTGATGTAACCACCGAGCTCCTCCTCTACATATGCATCAATATCAAACCCGCAACTGAGGAAACATCTAATTCAGGGTTTACCGATAATCAATTCAATTCACTTGTGCTAAATCAGGATTTATCTAATTTGTCGTTTGACCATCAAAACTGACATCTTCAGATTAACTTTAATCACAATGGATTTATCCAAA
Organism: Pharus latifolius; assembly: GCA_019359835.1. Lineage (NCBI taxonomy): Eukaryota > Viridiplantae > Streptophyta > Magnoliopsida > Poales > Poaceae > Pharus > Pharus latifolius. Next base: position 66,395,980 of record CM033320.1, on the reverse strand, counting down.
TCGCCATTAATCATCAAAAGCTAGATGCTAAGATCTACCTAGATCCAACAGCTACTACTATTTTGAAGGAATATAAGGATGTATTTCCAACAGAGATACCATCCGGACTTCCTCCTTTACAAGGAATCGAGCATCAAATTGATCTAATACCTGGAGCAGCACTGCCAAACCGACCATTATACCACACCAATCCTACAAAGATTAAGGAAATACAAAGGCAGACCGAGGTCATCAACTGTACATTGTCGACCATGCTAAGGATGATGATCAAGAAGAACTTGAAAGAGTGGGAAGAATGTTTGTTGTATATGGAGTTTGCGTACAACAGGCGCTACATTCAACCACTAATATGTGTCCTTTTGAAATTGTTTATGGCTTTAAACCTATTTTTTTCTATTGATTTGTTGCCTTTGCCTGTGCTAGAATGAATAAACATGGATGCATCTAACCGACAAAGGAACATATTGAGAAGATGACACAACAATATGCAACCAGGGTGTACAAAGAGAAGAGGACGATGGTGTTTTCACTAGGTGATTTTGTATGGCTACACTTGCAGAAGGATAGATTTCCTGAACAGCGCAAATCAAAACTCATGCCATGTGGAGATGTAACTTTCAAAGTTTTGGAGAAGATTAATGACAATGCCTACAATATAGAGCTACCAGAGGAATATGGAGTCAGTGCTACATTCAACATTTCAGACCTTTCTCCGTTCTTCGGTTCTACGCTGTCAGACTTGAGGACGAGTCCTTTTCAAGAGGGGGAGAATGATGAGGACATCACTAGCACAAGTAGCACTAGCGATCGACCCAAGGAACATACATGACCAATCACTCAAACGAAAGCCAGACAACTAAATCAACAAGTGACTTTATTCCTTAAAAAATTAAATTATGATGAGAATATGTTGCTACATAATAGCTCTTGTTTAACATTGATTAGAAATAAAGAGGGAGAGCATAACACGAAGGACATAGCCACATATGAGCTAAATGACTTCATCAAATCTGGTCGTACACCTGCTGAGTGGAAAGAGAATTTTCTAAGCTTTCCAGTGAGCCAAAGATCACTTGATTCCATCAAGGATTGCAGCCGCTATAACCAAAAGAACTCTGCTCGGCATGCAGTTTGCCGATCAAGTGATAGTCCGACGTTCAACCAGCAACTTCGACCAAGCGCTATTCTCAGCACAGATGTCCAAGTTGGTCATGTGACTACTTGTTAGAAAGGAATTCAAACGACTGCACGGAAGGAAAAAGTCCAGTCCAAATCCGAGAAGACTGCTTCCGTACTTCTTTCATCTTTAATAGTATGTTAGGATTTTTATTCCATTTTGAATTAGATTCAGATTGAAATTCTAGTTTAAGTCTTCTATCTTTTGTAAATACCACTCTCTATAAAAGAGAGGCATCGTCATAATTTTTAGAACAAGACATTGATATTGATATTTTTAGATTGAAACATTAGTTTTAGTTGAGAGTTGAATCTTTTCATCCTTTGTTCTTGTGATTTCTTCTGGAATTGCTCGAACGATCTTCGTGATCACCCTATTTGTGCGCCAACTCCGTGTGTGGCCGTGTGGATAGGTAATTCAGAGTATGATTGGGCGAATTCATTGATACGCATGTCCTTGTTCTATAAGTGGTTGGCTATCTTGTTTCGTCAGATCATACTAGTTATCCAGGTGTTTTCAGATACTAGTTACACAGGTTCTATGTCATGAAGATCGGGTCACCCTTCGTGAATGCGTCCTTCACCGGTGTGTTCATATCAGTTGCTAGACAACGGTTTGCCGGTTGTTGATGTGCGGTTATGAAGTACGGTGTAGGTAACTGTACATTCATCCTTATCTTACTGACGGTTATCTTGTTAGTAAGAAAGAGAGTTATACTATTTTGGGAGGATTATGGAATGGTTATCACTGATGGTATCATAACCATATGAATCTTGGATCGTGGTTGGTAAGTCTCAACCATACTTTCTAAGTTCAACATAACTCTTCAACAGTCTGGTTGCGTACTAGCTACGATCAAGTATTGATATTGGCTTTCTCTCTGTGACGGGGCGACCACGATCAGATGTCTCCTCGACCATGATACTCATGGTTATATGAGACCATGAAATCTGCGGCAATAGATCGTGACCACAATCATTGAGATCACGGGTAATAAAAATCCGTGATGGGTTATGTCTAGAATATCACGAACTCACCCGTAATCTCTCTCCTAGGTCTCTGCGACCATAGAAATGGCATATAGGTAACTTAGGTCTCGTTCCGTGGCTTCCTACGACCATAGAATGGCATGAGTAATTAACTCGGATAATAATCTTCGTTAGTTGGAGTAGAGTTTTGCCAAACAGAACCACAGTGTAGCGATTGCATTTATGCATATGCATGTTTACAAATATATGCCCTCGCCCAATAGTAACTGGCGGACACTTTGCATTTATGCATATGCATGTTGAAAATTTACAGCCAAGGCCACACGCACTTAGACATATATGTTGAGCGATTACATCTGAAATTCTGAATAGTATATGTATCTATATGTGCACATCGATCATTATTTACACATATATATTAAACTCTTACCACTGAAAATTATGTACGCATGGAGCGATTTCAACTAAATCTATAGTTTACTGGATACTCCAAAGTCCTTTCTCCCATTGCATGGTTTATCTATGTACTAAAAAAGAGCACTCTAAAGTCTAAACTTGACATAAAGAAAGGAGAGCAAGTGAGATCCGGGCTTTTTGTACGGGGACGGCCCAAACTAGCCAATTAGACAACCCAAAACGTACAAAATTAATGAATCCTAAAAAATTCAGGTCCATTTGACCATATTTGAGAGTCCATATTTTAACACTGGATGCATCTCACCTTGATTCCCAAAAAATAATAATAAAAAAAGAACCTGTCTGATCCACTGTGTGTGTGTGTGTGGTGCTGGGCGGAGTGAGGTGGTGTGTGTGGGTGGGGTTGGGATGGGATGGTAGTGGTGGTGATTGTATTTGTACTTGTAGGGGTATGAATAGAGGTAGGGCTTAGACTTAAGTAAAGGCCAAAAGGATTGGATTTAATTTTAATATTGATTCACATCTATATTTTCAAATGAGATTTATATTAGACTTCGTATTTAATCAGATATTACTAATATTTCTTGCTTTTGTTATTTTCTTATCATATGTAAAGTCAATGAATAATACACTTTGAATGAATTTGTATTATATTTATATTATTTATGTAAGAATTTGATTACAAAATTAACATATTACAATCTAGATAGTAATTCATATAAAAAAACTTAAATTTGAATTCAGCGATTGAAGTATATTATTTCATTGGATTTTATCGGGTTTAAATATGGATACATATATTTTTGTTGGATTTAGATACAAATTCAGAAAAAGAAAAATTGTTATTTGGATAAAAATTTTCTTACCATATTTGCATATTATCGGATTCAATAATTAGATTATTGGGATAATCCGCATTCGATTTACACCATGAGCCTAAACATATTTGGGCTTGAGTGGGGTTTGGGTCGACCTAGTAGAAAACTTAGGTCCATTAGGGCAACTTGAGTTCAACCCTGCTTAAATCCAATAAACAGTCGAGCCGACTAGGCCCAAATCGAGCAAAGTAGGTTTTATTGGACCACGTTCAAAAAATCAGACAAACTAGATTTTCAGATCGGGCATACAGAGGCCCAGGCTCGACCCTAACATTAACTCATATTTGGGCGGGCCAAGTTTTGCTAAAACTTACTAGGGCAGTATGACGGTGAGAGTGGAATAGAGTGTGTAGATATCACTACTTCTAAAAGCAAATTTCTAAACAAAAAATAATGTGCATGGTTCAATTACTGAATTCACAATAATAGTTTATAAATCAGAAACCAGTTAGCCGTCAGTTATCAGCTAGTTTTTCCGTGGTTTTAGCCAACTATTATTTTATTATTTACTTTGATTTATATTTTATTAAGATTGTCTTTTGTCGATCTTATATAATCACTAAGTTATCCACTCTTTTAATATATCACTCAACCATCTCTAATATAACCAATACTCGTTATACTAATCGAGACTAGGAAGGACTTTCTCTAACAACATAACAAAATGTCAGAGAATTCAAGTATGATCTTATATTTGTTTATTATTGGAGGTGTTTGACCGAATTTATTTAAGGCTTGAGCTTCTCTAGAAAAGTTAAATTTGGCTTAACACCTTGCTTATTTGGGAGTTTACAACCAATTTTAATTTACTTGAGTGGAAAAGTTGAAGCAGGAAATTGTTCTTGCCTGCTTATTAGGGAGTTTATATATTTCATTCCCATGACTCCTAACAATTCATACCATCTTAAATTTAGTCTCTTAAATCTTGTCAAACAACTTCTAGATTTATATTTCCGTGTTTCACGTGCATTTTTTATGATTCTATCAAAAAGATTATACAATCACACATGAATTAACCTACTTATTCGAGAAATTTTACAAGTGTGCCTACAAAATCTGTATATTTTATAATCATTCTTGCAAAACTAGAATTATCTCAAATACTCTCATAAAACTAAAATAAATCATATATATACTCTGTCTCGAGTTTTCTACTGTTTAATACAAGATCAATACAAAACCGAATATAATGAACTACTCGGTATTTTTTTTCCTATCATCGCACAAATAACTAATGAAAAATGTTAACCAATGACCTTAATCAATATCAAAAGCATGATTAGTATGATTCAGTGTGTGACAGGGTATTATGATATGAGTAGTGCTGCTTTTACATGGATAATACTAATATGAGACACTTTTGCAAGGGTATTTGTATGAAATTCCGCCTAACTTATTCGGAATTAAAAGAAGCAAAACCGCAAATAAAAAATCACACAACTCCATGCACACGCATCTGAGTGAGCATTTGTTTAGTTTTACAATATTTTTGAATCGAATTAAAAATTTTGGTTATGTAATTTTGAGCACCAAATTAACTAAAGTAAAAAAACAAAACAAAACTTAACTAATCAAATAAAATTTCCTTGGTTTATTCTGTATACTAACAGAAAACAATTTGTTTACTAGTAGCATAACACAATATTTAAAGATTCAACCTCTATTCAAAATCATAATAGTAATAGAAAACAATAAAATTTTTTTTGACCAATTTGAACACAAATACATCATATCACTATTATACTCAAGCAAAATAAACAAAGAATGAGAGGCACATATATTGTTCGGTGTATTTAATTAGTTTAATTTGTTGAACAGAACAGTTGAACCCAACCATTGAAAATCGAATTTTACATATTTTAGACCAAACTAAAAACTGATCTTAAAAAAATGACCAAATAATTAAATAGTTCAATTCTGTTTAGTTCGGTTTTTTTAGTTTTCTGTTCATACCCCTATCATGCGTGCGTGCATGCATGCATGGGTCGATTCGTTTGGAAGACAGAAAGTTATGTATATCAGTAGTGTACTTAGAATTTTATTTTCTCTGACCACACAACTACAGAAGCACCAATCGGGCTGTTTGATATATTGCCTGCATCAATTTGTTGATGCAAAATTTTCAGAAGAACTATGTATTTAGTTGGTGGGACTATGTTACTGAGTCAAAATAGAAGATGTAAAATAGATGGTTTGAGTTAAATTCTCAAGAAACTTGAATTGAACTTCTCACTAGGTAGGTTCGTCAAATGACGATAGTTAAGAGAATGATTAATATATATTAAGAGTTATTAAGATGGATTAAGATAAATTAGAAATTATGAAGGCATATTAATAGTTATTTGGGTGTAATAGAGATAAATTAATTATTTTAATAATTTTTTAATCACATATTCTTATTTACATCACTAATACAACTAAACAAACAATATTTCATCTCTATTTATATCAATTTTTTACAACCAACTAAATAATTTTTACTTATATATTAATTATATAAGTCTATCCCACTAATCCCGATTAGACTCATTTGAGCCGATACTTCCTTGAGAAAGCATACATGCTTCATGCCGGGTGCGTATGTCAAAATCTGTCACTTCCATTAGCCCCACATATTAAACCTTATAGGTAATGCCAAATAGTGAAGCTGATATGCTTGTTGTTGTTAGGACAAATTTGTGTGTGGTCTCAACGTGCCTGTTTGACCAAGCTAGGTAGATTTGACTTATGTAAAAACCTTTTTTTTTAGTTTTTTATGGAGATTTTGTTAAGTTTAAAAAATTGTTTGATAAGAAATCTAACTTGTGAGCTTAAAAATATGTAGATGAAAGCGATCGAGAACTACAAAAACTAAGTTTCTCCCTAGTTGAGGATTGCAGCATATGTGATAAACAATTATGAAAAATTATCTGTTTGATGCCAGCTCTGAGTTCTTTTCCCAGAAGATGAAGAAGAACAGGCGTGAACATTGGGTTCCCCTCTTTCTCATGCACAAAGAGGAGGTCCCCATGGCCATGGTCTGGTCCAAACAACTTTATGTAACAGCCATATATGGACCATACTGACTAGTTTGTATTTGAGCTGAGCAGCTTATCTCTTACATCAGACCAACAACCTATTAAAGGCTTCGAGTAGTGAGACGTCCATAGATATGTGGTGTGGGTGCAAAAGGAACAATAATGGAAAGTGCATGCATGGGAAAGCTGATACAACCTCTATATTTGTCATATTTTCAAATTGGTTATCAAAATAATCAAATTTTTAATAACATATAAAAAATGCGTCTAATAAATACACACACAAAATAATTTCAATTACATATACACATAAGATATATAAGTTTCAACTACATAATTTAATAGGAATAATGTAGAAAGATTTATAATTTATAAAGTGACGTATATTTGTAAAAATAAAAACTTGAAAAAAAAAATGACATGCACGAGCGCGCAGACACAATATATATATAAAGAAAGAGGTAGTACTTGCGAGTTGAGCCATCTCTCTCTGTGGGGAGTAACCACAGGTCCACAGGAAGGCACGTAAAGCCATACAAAAGACGAGTCAATAAGTAGAGCCGTAGAGGATTGGATGAGAAGAGAAGGCCCACCACGCATGCTTGCATGTGGTCCATGCATTGCATTGTTGTATCTATCTTATTCTTAGCTAGTTCTGCGCTTAAGTCTTAATATATGCGCCTGTGCGTATCCATTTAGAGCAGACCATGCTACAGTACAGCACGCACGCCCACCGAGTGAATAGAGAATACACAGAGCGACGCCTCCGTCGGTATCATTAATTTTCGACCGTTGTTATCCATTTGCGGAGACCATCCTACCACTTGTCACCATAACCTCTAAAATACAATAGTTATTATGCAATTACTGTTTATATTTTTACTTATACAGTTGGTCATATAATCTAATTAAATTAAGTAACAAATGTCATAATTGATATTTTCATGATTTTTTTAAATAACCTATTAAAAAATCAAATTTCTGAATTAACCTTTTGAATTTCTTTTACAAAAATGACCTTCAATCACTGGGCGACTTGTGACTGAAGTTCTATCACTCCACAGCCCACAACTAAATGCGTGGCTCGGCTAGTCGTGCCGTGCTGGTATACTCATGCCATACCAATTTTTAGATATTGGGTGCACTAGCGACTGGTACCCATACACCTTTCATTCGCTCTGCCACTCATCCAGAGAGAGAGAGAGAGAGAGAGAGAGAAGGAAAGATAAAAAAGAAAGAGAGGGACAAGGAGGAGGAGGAGGAAGAGCAAAGGGATAGCGGATTTTGTTGTCGATTCATTGTTTTATCTAGTAAAAATTCGTAAATTTGTAGATAGTAGAAATTTTAATTTTTCACATCACCCTAGAGTTTTAGGATAGATAGAAATTTCATTAATTTTTTGCATCACTCTAGAATTTAGGACAAGTTGAAATATAATTTTTTTTGCACCACCTTAAAGCTTAGGACAAATAGAAATTTAATCAATTTTTTTATCACCTTAGCATTTAGGATAGATAGAAATATAACTTTTTTCATCGTCCCAGGGTTTAGGATAGGTAGCAATTTAATTTTTTTTATCACCCTAGAGTTTAGGACATGTAGAAATTTTGATCAATTTTTAGTATCACCTTAGAGTTTAGGACAGATAGAAATTTAAATTTTTTGCTTCATCCTAATTTTGAGTAAATTTTCTATGGGTTTCATATCAACCAAGTTTCGCATAAATCTAGTTTTGCCTGAGCCTAGTTTTGCGTCAACCTAGTCTCGTATCAATCTAGGATTTGAGATATTTTTTGGTATGTTGTTTCAATCGAACCATAGTGACTTATTTAGAAATATCTTTTGGATGTGTTGTTGATTATATAATTTTAGTATTTAAGAATTTTGACTATAGTTTCACTACATGAACATCTTTATTATAGTCTTAGGAATTGAGGATTTCGATCTATTTGAAGCTCTGTTAGTTAAACAAATTTGAAGATAGTTTCACCATGTGCCCTCGTATTCTATCTATAGTTTCATCATATGGACATCTTGAGATATGTTAAATTTTTTTTCAAATCTGAGACTAATAAATTTTTTCTAATAAATTTCATGGACTAGGTTATGGTGTAATCCGATATAGTTTGTGTGTATTATGGAGATGGTGTAGTTCGAAATGGATCATATGGTGATGATCTCAGTGCTTATACACCCGTGTATGATCAAATGTTAGAACTACTGTCAATGTCTTTCAAAGACTTAGAGATGTGGGTGATAGAGTTATTACAACTTAGTCCTATCACAGATAGTGTTAGGGTGAAAGGTCTATTACTCGAAGGAAATGGTTGGATTCTCAAAAAACTAAAAGGCAATAAGTCATGGGGTTCATTTGTAAGGACATTGAAAAACTCTGCTCATGGAATAAGTGTGATGTGCAAATTTTTGCCGCAGTCAATTTTGAAAGCAACCATTCGATAGTAAGGCAAAGAATATGACATTTGCTGGTAATAGTTTAGGGGTGGATGTTAGTGGCAATGTAGGTGCTAGCCCAACGAAGCCATGTAGACTCTCAGCATTATATCCCGAAATGTTTTCCACAATTATCAAGTAGACCTAGCTAACTGATGATTTACCCAAGTTGGAGGAGAATTTTAATGATGAGGAATACATTGACCCATAAGATATGTATGACTCTCATAAAGAACCAATAGAAGAGTACATGACCATATAAGTGAATGGATCGATGCATCACCACTTATCTCAGCTGTGGTTCCTGCAATTCTAAACTCTAGATGGTGTTTTAGCGAAAGCATCATACAGCTTGGGCAGTTATTTATGAGTAAGAAAGATGCCAAAAAAGTCATCACCATATGGATTGTTTCACCTGATAGACCATTCTGGGTGGTTAAGTCAAATCCGGATTTATGGGCCACAAGTTCTTTGTTGAGAATTGCATGTAGTACATCCGTGTGACATGTCCGATGGAGGAGTTGTTCTTCCAAGTGACTAGAGTGGTAGACCACAGATGTTTGGCGGAGGGCATGTTACCGCAACATACAAATATTACCTCCACTTTTGTTGTTAGCCTGATACTATCAATTGTGAATGAAAATATTGTCATGTCGCCTAAAGAAATCATCGCACATGTGGTAGATAAATACAGGTATAAAATAAACTACAGAAAGACGTGGAGAGCGAAGCAGAAGTTGTTGGAGGAGTTGTTTGATACATTTGTGGAGTCTTAAACTTTGTACCAAGACTTCTTCAGAGAATTGTTGAAGCTAATCCAGGCATTGTAATTGAAATTGTAGTACATATCCCGATTGTCGACTCGGGTGGTGTTGTCGTACTTGACTGCATGGTGTTGAGGCAATTCTTCTAGGTGTTCCAGCAGTGCATTGCCTTATTTAGGTAGATGAGACCCGTGCTGTACATCGATGGCACATTCTTGATGGTGAAGTACGAGGGTTTTCCAATGACTGTAGTTGTGACTGATGCCAATGATTAGTTTCTGCCCATAGTATATGCAGTCGTTGAGGGGGAGAACTATAGTAGTTGGCTATCATTCCTAGGTAAACTAAAGAATGAGGTGGTGAAGAATGGTGAGCATGTATGCTTAATTCACGATCGAAACAAAGGAATGCTGAGCACCGTTGAGTATATGCGAGCTGGCATGGACCAGTTACTAGTTTGGGAGGACATGTGGAGTCATTGGTGCTCTCGTCATCTTAGTGCAAATTTTCATAATTGTTTTAAGAGCAAGTGCCTAATGCAGACATTCAAAAAAATTACCAAACAGAATCAAGAGTCAAAATTCACAAGCATTTGCAAGTCTCTGGACAAGAGTATGTTGAAGCAGAATTAGGAGGTTGGTGAGCCAGCACAAGGCAGCAACAATGAAGAAAGTGGGAGGATGCTTATAAGTTTTAGTCATTGGATCCAATGAAGTCTAAGAATAAGTGGTCGTTGCTTCATGCTACAGATGGGGGACCGTATGGACTCATGACTACAAAGCTTGTAGAGGTATATAATTTTGTACTGATAGGTGTACTGTACTTACCACTAATAACTATAGTGGAGATGACATTCTATCATACTATACCATAATACAACAGTAGAAACATGGGGGCTAAAAGTCTTACTGATGATCCGCTTGTGTGCTAGCCTAAAAAAATTCATGATTATCTCAAATTTAGGACCAAATAAGCAATGTCACATGAAGTGTCTATGCTAAGCACTTTGAATGGAAACTATGAGGTTCGACTTCAACACAAGTTCACGCATAGTACACTGAGAGCCGACCAAGTCCATGAGTCTAGAATCCTAGAAGGAGTTGCGAAATGCAAGTGCAATAAGTCTCAGTTACTTCACATTCCCTGCTCCCATGTGATCATTGCATGTGCCCTGTCATGCATTAGTCCTACATAACATATATCCAAATATTACAGTCTTGAGTATATGGTGAAAACTTGGGATGATGTTTTCCATGGCTTCGCGGTGACATGCAACTACAGAGACATCTTGTTGGAAGATACGTTTAGATGGATCCCAAAAAAAAGACTTCAAGTAACACATGTTGGTTGGTGTCGAACACGACGGATACAAAAAGACATGGATGTGGCGAAGTATGAAGACGGTCTCCATAGATGCACCATTTACAGGTAGCCTGGTTACAACAGAAACAAGTGTCCAGCGGCAACCAGTATGTCTGCACCTATGGGACTATATAATGTATCTTTGTAATTTTGTATCCATTTAATGTATCAAAGTATACTTGTATTTCATTAATGTTATCTATTTGTGTGATGTATTTTGGTATTTTGCTACTATTATGTATGCATGTAATGTAATCTTGTATTTAAATACTATTATGTATCAGAGTTTGTATCCGTCTGATATGTTTTTCTATCTTTCTTTTCTAATATTGTTATGATTCAATTTTTTTGAATTGTATCTGTAGATATAGGAGACAATATGAGGTTTTCTGAGTTTGATTGGAGAGCATCACCAGTGGTTCCACAATGCACTTCGACTACAAAAGGACATCATTATATAGGCCCTACACGTGAGGACTCCATGGGAGATGTGGCTTCTAGACGAGCGTTTCGCTCCCAACCTACTAGAGGATGGCTTGCTTCCATTCGCCCATGTGGTAGATTGGGTGCAGTGTTTCCCCTTTGATAGAGCTTTGGTGACTGCCCTAGCTGATAGATGGAGGCTGGAGATGCACACTTTTCATTTTAGTTTTGGGAAACTCACTATCACATTGGAGAACATCAATATGTTGTAGGACTACCAATTAGAGGTGACATTTACATCCCTGTAGCTACTGACAAAGCAGGGTGGCATCAAGATTTGTTATAGCGATTTCACACAGTGGGGTCACTTCTTTGATTCACACAACTGGTAGGAGTACCCCGGTCGTACCTGCGCACCATGTGAGACGTTCGATTCCCAAACGTCGCTCCAGATCATGTTTTCAGACACCACCTAAAGGCTTATCTACTCTATTTATTTGGGTGGCTTATGTTCCTTGGCACCTACGGAGACATATGTGAGTGGTGGCAGTATGCACAACTCACTAGCGTAATAGCAGACTTCGAACTGGGCCATGTGCCTCAGTTCAACTGGAGTTCTGCACTACTATGCCATACATACAGGGGGCTATGTGACACCACCAATAGGGACTAGGAGGGATCACTATTCACTGGTTGTACGCTGCTGCTACAACTATGGTTTTATGAGCACTTCCCTTTTGGTCTATCAATTGCGCCGCAGGAGCAGTTTGTCCATGCGAGCCTCGATTTTTGAGACAGCCTATTTATGGGATGGTGGTGGTCCAAAATTAATTTGCATTGGGCCACAGATCAGATGCACATGTGCTATCCTATGTACTTCTAGCAGTTCGAGCTGCTTCTGAACGATAGTGCTATATGCCGGTCGTGGCAGCAATATGATATCTCTTCTGTTACACTGAACGGCCTTTCCAGTCTCTGCACAAAAAACTCCGCTTATTGGCGTACCCAAGTTCTTCTCATGTTCTCACGTATGGTGGAGGCGTGTTGAATGTAGGCCCTGTTTAGGGTTTTGGTGATTAATGATAAGCGAAAAACATGTAACTAACACGATTATTTAGAACTAATCAAGTTTTAGGTCAAACCATGATGATGGTGATATGAAAGCGACAACCAGGGACTCCTCAAAATTCTCCAAAGCATGGCCGACGTAAAATGAAGATTAAGGATTGTTTTCATAGTCGTTTGCTGGTTTTTGGTGTAGAAATCAACTGGATTTATGTTTTGTTTTTCTAAATTTATCGGTCATACTATTAAGAGGGGTTTAACCTTAGTAACTTGATCTATCTAGTGTCTTGAAGGTCAAATGCATATTCATATAGTCTAGAAGAAAATTAGGGCAAAGTGCAAAATTTAGTTTTGGAAAACAGTTTCAGTCTGCATTGACCAGATAAAGTCTACTTTGAGTGGACAATATCTGGCCAATACAAATTAAGCTCTAATTGTGCACTAGTGTCACTGGAGACATTTGAATCTGTCCAAACACAACTTGTCTGATATGGCCAGACAAAATCTGATGTGACCGGAAAATGTCTATTAGTACAAAACCTTGTGGCATAAGTTTCATACAAAATGTAACCAGAGACGATTTGTCCGGCCTATTTGTCTAACTTGATTGGACTTTGTCCGAAATGGCCGGACAATGTTCGGTCAATACAAAAATACTGTATGTGTTAATCAAATTGTAACCAAAGACAAATATATTTTTCCAGCCTTCACAAAACTTGTCTCGAATGGTAACTGACAAGTTATTAATTGCTCAACTCTCACTATTAACATGCACTAGACAGACAATGTCTGATGTGACCGGACAAAATCTAGCCAGTGCAAATTTTGTCTGAAACTTGCCAAACGGCTAGTTTTAGTTTGTGGGCTATATATATTCCACACTAGTACAGAAAAGCTTTCTTCTATCGGTAAAAAAACCCTTCTACTATCGGTTTTCGTACCGATAGAGATAGACACGATAGAACAAGACAGAACATTTTCTATCGGTAAATAACCGACAGAAGAAATTAACAATTCTATCGGCATCTTAGGAGTGTACCGATAGCAAACCCTTCGTAGTCTGACTATTAACGGTGGGAAAAGTACCACTATTCTAACTGTTAATTACATGATTACCGACAGGAAAATATTACTATTCTATCGGCACCTTATGATTGTACCGATAGAAAACCCATCGTCGTCTGACATTTAGCGTTGGGAAAAATACCCATATTCTAACGGTTAATTACAAGTTTACCGACAGAAAAAAGTGTAGCACTCTCTCGGTTGGAAATGACATTATCGATAGAAAAAATCTTAGTACTCTCTCGGTTGTGTATGAGTTCACCGGCAGGAAAAATCACACTCTTCTAACGGTTAATTATACGTTTACCGATAGAAAAAACCACAGTAGGTAGGAAAAGTCACTCTATTCTGACGGTTAATTTCAATTTTACCGATAGAAAAATGGATAGTAGTCCCTCGGTTGTGGATGAGTTTACCGATAGAAAAAACCACAGTAGTCTCTCGGTTGTGGATGAGTTCACCGGCAGGAAAAGTCACACTATTCTGACGGTTAATTTCAAGTTTACTGATAGAAAAAACTACAGTAGTCTCTCGGTTGTGGATGAGTTTACCGATAGAAAATTTGTAGTGGTCTGTCGGCTGTGAATGAGTTTACCGATAGAACATTCACATATACAGTACATTATTTGCATTCACAATACAGTACATTCACATATACAGTACAGATGCAATACATTATAGATTGGATACACAATACAGTACAGATGCAAAGAAGGGTAAATTCACAGAACAGATTGACACATTACACAGTTATTCACATTTATTCACATATATATGGACAAATACAAATTGCAATCCAATGTGGACATTTATTGACATATATATTTATTCACATGTATATAAACAGTCTATGCACAGAGTACACGAAAAAGAGAAAATTATCATGGCGGATGGTTGGGCACAACTTCCTCCATGACATATTGAGCCCAGATTTGTCAAAGATCTCTAATCTTTGCATTTTCGTATGAGTCTTTCGACATGGCGATCTGCAAGCATGTGCGAATACTTAGTAACTAACTTCCTAATTTAGAACGTGACACCCAATTTTCAAATTTGTGTTAGCTATCGATGCTTACCTGGGGGAATTGGGCAAAGTTTGTCTGCACTAGGTCGTACATGTAGCGCAACACATAAAACCCGCTTTCCCACGATTGCGACTGCTGATTGCATTGAGATAATTGCATATGCGAAGACATGTTAGCTATTGTTTCCATAAACTAATTAAGCATAAACAAAAAGTCTCGTGAGTACCTCATATTCTTTCCACGCTAGTAGGGAGCCCTGCGGTGCGGCATGCCTCCCTCCAGCAGACGCATATTTATCAAAAGCCCTGCATTTCAGTTAGTATTGCCCGTTAATGTATTATCATTAGCTAGTGAGGTGAAAATTTAAATCAAACATATAAGTTACTTACGCCTCCATATTCCCCTTGACCACATATTCCATCGATAATTTGTCACGCATCGAATCGAGGTAGTACACCTCGTTCCTCGGCGGACAGATCACGATGAGGATCCAGTGGCCCCTGCATTGTACGTAAAAGAGGACCGCGTGCTCAAAGTATATCTCAGATGTAACATACAAGATCGAATTAAATTAGTACGAAATGCACTAACCTTTGGTGGTACGGCACCAGAATGAACTCCCTGTCCTGCTGCGCCATCAGCGCCTTGGATATGTACTGCTTAGCGTGCGCGGCGTCGTGCTCTAGCATCGTGAGGCTTATTTTCTCTGGGTCGAGGAAACCCACCTTGTCACACGCAGCCTCCGATGCTAGCCTGTACATGCACCTGCATACAAATGACGACATTAGTATTGCACAGAAAGTTACTACATTTCAAATGAACTACAACAATGCAGAGTTAGCAAACAGAGTTAGAAAACAGCAATACATAGCATTAGCAAACTCACAGGACTCCAGTCCGTATGATGGACATATCGAGCTCCCGCCAGTTGTAGAGGTCGAATAGATCCTCGTGTGCCACGGATATACTCCCGGGCTCACAGTGGAACTGCCCAGGCCTGTAGGGAACTAAGAAGTTCAGATTGCGCCGAGCTCGGTGTAGGTACCACGCGTGGAGGTCTCTGGTTGATCGATCCAATTTGCGCAAAGCTGCCTCCGACATGAGTGGGAACCCGTTCGTGAACCTCTCCGGCTGTCCCTGTCGCCCTTTTCCCTTGCCTTTGCCCTTGCCTTTTGCCGGGGACTGAGCGCGTACCTTCGAAGGCAAGGGCGAGGTGATGGCAGCTTTCTTCCGAGGTGAAGGCGTGGATGCGCTGGGTGGGGTGGAGGCCGTCTTTGATGTGTCCAGGGTCGCACGAGATCGGGCCTCATGCCCCGAGCTGGGGGCGCAGTCCCCTGGTAGCCCAGCGGTAGGCCACTTCAATTAATGAGCACGTATGTTAGATTATGCAAGTTGAGTGTACTGAGTAGGATGTAATCTAAAATGTGTAGGATTTACCGGTTGTATTACAAGACACTTCTTGGGCCACTGTACGTAGAAGCCCACTGCCTCAGCAAGTGTCTGCAGTTCCTCTGTTGGGACTGGCAACGGAGAACCGTTGTAGCCTGGCATGGCCATGTCCACCTGTACCTTTGCGAAACCCAACTGCAGAGGTACACAGTGGACCCGGACATCCGGCCCAGACGGATATATGAAGCCGTGTCCAACCACTTCCTGCCCGGCGGCTACGTGATTCTGTAGGATGCAGCCCTCCAGCCCCTGCAAATTTGTAACAATTAAAATAGGTTAGCGAAACAACTCTAACAGAATGAGGGTGGCATCAACTTAAGTGCACAGATGAAGGCTTGCAGTACCTCAAGTAGATCCACTGGATCCGCGAGTACCTTCGAAGCGCAACTGCTTATCCGACCCCGCGGGGTACCGTCGTCCTGGGGATCTGCATCTGCACTCTTGGCCAGCAATGCTTCTCTCAACCGTGCAAACTCTTCCCTCATTTGTGCGACCTCGGACTGCACCTCAGACTGTACCTCAGCCCGTATCTCAGCCCGCATCTCTGCCCGTATCTCCTCCCGTACCTCAGCCCGTATCTTATCGGAGAGGTCAGCTTCCTTTTCTTTCCAAGAGCGGGCCTTCTTCCTCGGTGGAGCCGGATCTACGAAACCGGCCTTCCACGACACAATGGCTCCCACAGCCCGTGCCCGCCCGGGATGCTCCTTATTTCCTAGAGCCCGGGTGAGGATGTCGTTCTCCCTCTGCGGGGTAAACAATCCCTCCGCTACCTCCTTCTCAAAAGGGATCTGTTACATTTAAAGGTACCTTGTGAGACAAATTGCCTTATATACACTTGTGCGCACACAGTTTACGAAATTAGCCAACTTACCATTCGCCTCACAACGTCGGCGTCCCCAGGGGTTGCGAACTGCACAGACCCCGTGGACGACACGGACCCCCTCCCCCTCCACCATCGCTTGCACCTCTCATCCCGGATCTCGGAGAGCGGCAACTCAGGGGTGTCGATGACAGGATTTTGCTCGTCTTCCTTCTTCCACTGCTCCTCCTTCCCCGCATAGCCCCGGGATCCGAGCCGATGCGGGTGGTCGTTCCTCTTCTGGATCGCCCTATTCTTCTCTCTAAGGGCCTTGAACTCCTCAGTCCCCTTCTGTTTGGTGAATTCCTCCCATACCTCCTCCGATATGAAGGGGTACTTCTCGCAAGGAGATTTCTCCGCAGCGAGGAAGTTACTGATGAGCCAGCTCTTAAAGGTTTTCCATGTTCTGTTCATGTCCTTCAAGCAGGCAGTCCTAGGTGTATCGTCGGGGATGTTCCACTTAGCCTGTTTCCGAAAAATGCATACAATTAATCACGAGTTAGTTAAACTTTAGTATAAGCCAAGAGAACGTGATTACGAAAGAGTTCAGCGATTTCAGTTCATTTAACCTTCACTTCCGCCCACAACCTATCCCTCTCGTCCGCCGTCACGTCCTTCCAGCTCTGGACGGTGATCTTCACCCTTTCTTTCGCCAACAGCCCAACGTAGGCCGCGTACCTCCCAGCATTCTTTCCAATCGGCCTCCCAAATTGGTTGAACTCACAAGAAAGATCCGTGCGTTTGGCCAAACGCCCCAACGTCGTCGCGCCTCGCCCCACCCTCTTGCGCTGGGATGTAACAGCTGCATCTTCAGTAGTTACGATGGGGTTGTCCCTAATCGAACCACTAGTATCATCCGATGAAGACGACGACATGTCTTCCCCTACAAAACCTTCAACAAACCATATATATGGCAATTAATTTGCCTTGGAGTTCCATAACTCAGCCCAGGACTGGAGACTAACTAGGGCGGCAAAAGGGAAAATAATACAAAAAGAAAGACATGCATAAATTACTTCCTGAACTCTTCAGAAATATTTTCTATCGGTAAACACATGAGCTGCCGATAGACCATAACCTCCACAGAAGACAATTTTTCTATCGGCAAACCCGTGAGATACCGATAGTACATAACAATGTTCTCTACATACGGAATTTTGTTGACAAGCCACCATTCACTGTCATCACATAACATTCTTGATGATTTGCTATAGTAATATTCATGGGCCAGCATTATTATTTCACACGTAAATATGCACACAAGCATCTAAGTGCCACTGTGCATAATCTTTAACCTAGCCTATATGTGAGTCATCAGGACTTCACATCTATTAGGTTGGGAAAAGTCATGTATAGGCATTTGAAACATATACATCGAAGACCCATCCACATTGCCATATATTCATACGAAGTGAGTAAAAATTCCCAACCAAACTAGTACATTGCATGGCTCATGTCCTTCCAGATGCAAATTAAGTTTTACTACTTGTGCAGAAATATTTTCTATCGGTAAACCCATGAGCTGCCGATAGAATATGTGTAAGAACACCTCCAACATATAATCTGCATTACATGGCAGTTGGATACAATTGATCACACATACAGCAGTATAGATAAGTCAAAATCTCAAAACAGGTTCATTACAGCACTGGAACATATTATGTAAACCCTAATTTAAATCAATATTGCCTGCGGAATGTACATAAGCCAACACAATAGGGAACCCTAGTGTAATTGCAAAACTCGAAGAATTAGTACGTGCAAAACACTAGGATCAAATAAAGAAGATGCTGGAAATAGAACGACGAATTAGGGTATTTACGGCGGCGATCAGTTCTGGTGATGGAGAGGCGGTGTAGAACGCAGCGGCGGCCGGCGAAGGACGAAAATAAGAACCGGTGGCAGTGGCGAACCAGTGTCCAGCCGGCGATCGTCGTGTGGGAGAGAGGAAGTGAGTGGTCACGGCGGAGGTTGTGGTTTTCTTCGCTCTCGAAGAGACGTAGTGCTCTAAGGTGGAACTGTTCGAGTGGAGGGAAACTAAAGGGCCGTGTACGAGTAATAAAGTAGTGGATGAACTTTTCTATCGGTACAAAAAAATGATACCGATAGAATTATGTCAGTTTCTATCGGTACAACAAAATAGTACCGATAGAAAAACTAAATTTCCCAGAAAAATATTTGAAGTAGTGGATGCCTTTTTCTATCGGTATAAACAATAAAATCCCGTGAGACCAATTTTTCCCAGAAAATTTTTTTAAAGTGCTTGGCATTATAGTATTGTGTGCCCTTTTTCTATCGGTAAAAACAACAAAATACCGTCAGAGTAATGAAAAACTGCCTTTTTCTATCGGTATAAACAATAAAATCCCGTGAGACCAATTTTCCCCAGAAAATTTTTTTGATTAAGTGCTTGAGATTATAGTATTGGGTGCCCTTTTTCTATCGGTAAAAACAACAAAATACCGTCAGAGTAATGAAAAGATACACACAATTTAACATCAAACAGACCGTGGTTGAAAGCTGCAGGATGATAAAGAAAGAGGGAAGATAGCCGAAAAATTAGAAAATTGACATAAAAAGAAATTGTTCATTCATTGTTGTTTTATCACTTACAAAAAAAAATAAAACCCAAAATGCTAGGTCAAGGGGTGGTCTTAGTCCTGGCTGCATGTAGAATAGAGTCAGTTAGACTTGCAGCCAGGACGCAGGACTCCTTTAGCGACAAGTTGTCCCTAGGATCAACTACTACCGCGTCGAGAAGGCCTACGACCTCCCTCAGCTTCGCTATGGTATCCTTCATAGTCAAACCGCAGCCAGCGATGGTCATATCCGCGGCTTTCTTCTCCTCGCGAAGACGCCTCGTCCTCGCCCTAGCATTGTCACCATCCGTCTTCATGCGCTTAATGCGCTGGAAGAGATCGTCAAGGTCAAGCCGTAGCTGAGTGTGCTTGTCTGTAAGGAGCTTGTGCTCCTCCTGGAGGGCCCTCAGGTCGGCCTTCACTTTGGCAGTGTCTTCCACGGCTACCATTCCCTGTGCAAATCAACAGGTCAAGAATGAACTGAACATGGATTAACAATACAGGGGGAAACCGAGGAGATTTAGAGTTCTTACCGGGGAGGGCGTGGCTGACGATCCCATGGAGGTTGCCATTGTGAAAGAGAAGATGAGGAGTCGAACCGTTCGAGAATTAGAAAAACAACAAATACTGCGACGCATGGCGAGGTACTTATAGAGTTTCCAAGGCGACGCATGGCGACACGGTTGAGAATTCGAAGCGGTAGAGTATTCTTCTATCGGTAAAAACAGGAAAAAACCGTCAGACAACAAATACCGTGAGACTAACGAATTTATTCTAACGGTAAAATAGAACAATACCGATAGAAAACGTTTTGAAGTGCCTGAGAGAAGTGCCTGAGACATGAAAGTAGCGGATGTCCTTTTCTATCGGTATAAATAACAAAATACCGTCAGAAAAAAGGGATTTTTGCAGAACTTAATTTGAAGAAGCAAGAGGTTGCGATGAGATTTTTGCAAGTGCTATTTGAAGGGAAGAACTAAGTATTTACAGGATAAAGGTACTGTACATGTTAGAACTCATGCTGTGGAGTAAAATTGAGATGTATTATTGCTGTGAACTAGCTTATCATTAAGTTCTAAAGAAAATTGTACTGCCTGATGTATTAATGATAAGTTCCTCACCTTGCTGCAGAACTTGTGGGCTGTTTGCTTGGCATTTATCCCTGAAATAGAAATTAATCATCAATGGTTCTCAACCCATAATCCTTCTTCGTGGTCATCTCGCAGATACGTTGTTTCGTCGATATCTTCAGTACGGATAGATTGAATGTCCTCTAAAAATGGAGGTATTTCATCGAATTGGTTATACTCCTCTTCGTCGACAACATCTTCGACCCCAACAATACGTCTCTTGCTGTGGAGGACAACATGCAAGTTTGGATTGGCCGGGTCAACGATGTAGAATACCTGTGTGGCTTGCTTTGCAAGTATGAATGGATCGTCTTGGTGTCCAACTCTACCAAGATCGACGAGAGTAAACCCGTAACTGTCAACTTGAACACCTCGAGGGATTTCGACCCATTGGCATCGAAACAGGGGAATCTTAAGTAATCCGTAATCGAGCTCCCATATTTCGTCAATAACACCGTAATATGAGTTCAGCGCCCTTACTGACCTGGCATCCTCGGAAATAGCAAACAGTGTCACTCCGCTACATTGCGTGCTACTCTTGGCGTCTTGAGCTCTTGTGTAAAATGAATACCCATTGATGTCGTACCCCTGCCAAGTCCCTACAGTGAATCTTGGGCCTCTAGCCAACCATGTCACAGTTTCACTTACGGAGCCCTCGGCAGCTCGCGTGACTCTTTCTTGGATCCACTCAGCAAATTTCCTGTTATGTTCTCTGCTGACCCAAACGTCTGACTTCGATCTACAATCTTCCTCCTTGGTTATGCATGAAGCGCAAGTACATCATGATGGCGTTACTAATCTCAGGATCCAGACAACCCGGAAATGATATTGACGTGTTTCTAGCGCCTTTAATCGAGGACTTACAGAAATTGTGGAGCGAGGATGTGCAGGTGTGAGATGCATACAAGAAAAAGAATTTCATCTTGCGGGCCCTGATATTTTGCACCATAAATGATTTTCCGGCCTACGGCAATTTGTCGGGGTATAGTACGAAAGGAGCCAAGGCTTGCCCTATTTGCCTAGATGAAACTGAGAGCATGTGGCTACGAAACTGCCGGAAAACAGTGTACATGGGTCACCGCAGGTTTCTTCCAGTGCATCACACGTACGGTAAGAAGAGGAAATCATTTAACGGGAAGCCTGAGAAGGGATCAGCTCCAGTGTTTCTGACCGGTAAGGAGATTTACTCGCGCGTGAACGACATCAAAGTTGAGTTCGGTAAGCATTCTAAACCTCGAGAAAAAAATGTTTGGAAGAAGAGATCGATTCTCTGGGATCTACCGTACTGGGAGCACTTACAAGTTCGACATTGCATTGACGTCATGCATGTAGAGAAAAATGTCTGTGACAGTTTGATTGGTTTGTTGTTGAACATTCCGGGAAAGACAAAGGATGGTGTGAAAGCTCGTCGTGACATGGTGGAAATGGGGATAAGGACTGAGCTTGCACCTTTAGAGAATGGAAAGCGTACATACCTCCCCCCGGCCTGCTATACGTTGTCCAAGAGCGAATAAATAGAACTCTGCCGGTGCCTGCACGGTGTTAAAGTTCCATGTGGGTACTCCGCGAACTTGAAAAAACTTGTGTCTATGAAGGACCTAAGACTGGTTGGCATGAAGTCCCACGACTGTCATGTCTTGATGTCACAGATGCTTCCCATTGCTATCAGAGGCATTCTCCCAGTTAAAGTCAGAGAGACAATCACAAACCTATGTTATTTCTTCAACGCAATATCTTGCAAGGTAAGTACGTGCACTCGTACTATAAGTTCATTACCTCCATTTGTGGAGCTTAATTAGAAGATTTTTCTGATATGAATATTTGGCGCAACTGTGTCCTCGTAGGTAATTGATCCCGATGGACTGGACGCTTTGCAACGCGACGTGGTTACAACTCTTTGTCAGCTCGAGATGTATTTCCCTCCATCCTTTTTTGATGTTATGGTCCATCTGATTGTTCACCTTATCAGAGAAATTAAGTTTTGTGGACCCATGTGCCTGCGCTACATGTATCCATTTGAGAGATTTATGGGTGTATTGAAGGGATACGTAAGGACTCGTCGTCGACTCGAGGGGAGTATGATGGAAGGTTATGCCGCCGAGGAGGTGATTGAATTTTGCACAGATTATATGGCCGGGGTTGACCCAATTGGCGTTCCTAGGTCCCGACACGAGGGTAGGCTTCAGGGAATCAGAACGATTGGATTCAAAGCTATCGTCCCCGCTCGTGATGTGTACGCAAAATCACATTTTTGGGTCTTACAACACATGACGGAGGTCGAGCCATACATACACGAGCACAAGGTAATGTTACGGTCACAGAATCCTGCATAAAAGAACCGGCCAAGTGCTGTGCCGGCTGCTCATATTACCATGTAGGTTCATACCATCTGTACTCAGCCCGAACCTTACATTCCTAAGTTCACCGCCGAACTCAGCAAATGTTCTGTTGATGTTTCTCCATTGAATATAATCAGCTGGGTGTCTCAGTTTTCCGTCTTGTTTCCGGGCTTCAGCATGCCAACGCAAGTGCTTCGCGACTTTCGGATTTGCAAATAGCCGCTTCAATCTAGGTATCACAGGCAAGTACCACACAGTTTTTGCCGGGGGCCCTTTCCTTACCTCGTGACGTTCACTGTCAATCCGGTCCCTACGCGTATACCTCGATGCGCCGCATCTTGGACAAACATGCAAACTGGAGTACTCGTTACGGTACAACACACAATCATTTGGGCATGCGTGTATTCTTTCGATTTCCATTCCCAACGGACACAACAGTTTTTTGGCTTGGTAAGTAGATCTTGGCAACTCATTTCCCTCTGGAAGCATGTCCGCTAGAAAATCTAATAGTGCCGTGAAACTCTTATCACTCCAACCGTTTCCTGCCTTCAAGTTATATAATCTCAGCACATAAGACAGTTTTGTAAATGTTGCACATCCAGGGAACAGAGGCTTCTCAGAGTCAGCAATCAGTTTCTCAAATTCACAGAAGTCATTTTCGTTGTAATCTTCCTCTACATCACGTAACATCTCATCTAGATTGTCATCATCATCATCTACGTGCACATCGGAATGAACATTACCAAAATTGGGATGATCATCGATATTATTGCAATCCACATCCGAGTCGTGCTGCTTGGTAGTAGTGGTGCTTGTTTCCTCAAGATCTTCGCCATGCCATATCCAACGGGTGTATCGCGCGTTAAAACCACGACGAATCAAATGACTCTTAATTTGATCAAAGTTGCTAAACCTCTTCAAGTTCATACAATCTGTACAAGGACAGAGCATATTTTTCTCTCCCTTCCTCTCCTTTTGTTGCCCAGCAAATTTAATAAACTCATTCACACCATCCAAATATTCAAGAGTATTACGTTTTATTCCATACATCTAATATTTCCTGTCCATCTACAATTAACAAAATTTAACGAGTAAGCCATGCATGAAACCTGCCCGATTAAGTTATGTATATGTACATGTACAGCCTCTTACAACAGATACATGTGTTGAACCCTAGCCTGACGAAATTAACACTAATTAACCTAGCTAACTACACAATACAAGCTAGTTAGCTCCTAAAATATGACGCATTTCCAGCTACCAAGCTCCCAAGCTTAGAGCTACAAACTTGGAACTATACAATACAGCTAGCTTGCAAGTAGAGAGGGAGGGAGATCTAGAGGGAGAGAGAGATAAGTGTCGATGATTAAGCGTACCTTAAAGAGAGGGGCGCAATCAACTTCCCTCCAGCCTGCGCTGATCACCCTAGCAGTGTAGCTGGAACTTTCGTCACAAACAGAGGGACACACAGTACAACAGAACAAATTAAAGAGCAGCTCAGCAATGGTCGATTGGGGTTTTCCTTATAATGGACATTTTTCTAACGGTAAATACATGAAATAACCGTTAGACTAACTTAGGTAATTTGCCGCTCACATATTCTATCGGTAAAAACACACACATACCGTTAGAGAATGTGCATTACCGAGCAAGTACAGGACTTCTTCTTTCGGTAAATATGTGTATTGACCGAAAGATCATGCATGACACAGCACGCACATGAGTTTTTCTATCGGTAGATATGTGTACAAACCGTTAGATGATGCATGACACACGAGTAAGAGTTTTTCTATCGGTAAATATGTGTATTTACCGTTAGAATATGCATGACTGAGCAAATATATGTGTTTTCCTATCGGTAAATATGTGTACTTACCGTTAGAGGAGGTACTGGTACCAAACTGGGACAAACATGCACATGCCATTTCTCACATTCAAGGAATCATATCAATGTAACATCAAACAGATCTTACATCAAACAGATCTTACATCAAACGGATCTTAACTAGAAGATAAAGCAATATATTTCAAGAAATGCTAATTTGTGGATTAACTAGGAGACACAAAAATACTTTTCTTAGGTATTTGGGACTTCATCTTGCCAAAGAAATTACACATGCCAGTTCACAAATTCAGGTACAAACATACACATGCCAGTTCACCAATACAAATTCAGGTACAAACATACACATGCCAGTTCACAAATTCAAGTGCATGTCTGAAACAGCAGTACAAATACACACCTACCTACCAATACAATTAAATACACAAATACTCCCTGCACATTCAAGTTCATGTCCCAATTAGCAATACATGATACACAAATATACAACAATATACAAATACAACAATTCACACATTCAATGTATATTAGAAAAGCCACGTCTGAAATTAACAACAGATCACGACGAGGACCCAGTGGCCCATACATGCATTTTACATAAAAGGGAACCTTTGCAGGTTGCCACAATGCAACTACCGACTACAAGTTAGACCTGATACATCACAAATCCATTCATCCAAAACAGCAAATGTCTGAACCACATTGGACTTAACCATAGGAGTTCAGTTCGAAGACGCCCGAGGAGCTGGAACTGCCGTCGACATACATTTGTACGTATTGGTGATTTCCTCGGACTCAAACTCGATCAACTCAACTCAACTCCATTAACAAAAAGAACCTACCTTCCAAGATGTTGTTCTGTGTAGTGATGGTGTAGAATGGCTGTGCAAATAACAACAATTCTTCTTCTCCAAGCAGGTAAGCATCTGGCCACAAGCTGGTGCATGCAAAAAAATGTAAGATGCTTTCTATAGGTCCTGATTTGAGAAACACGCCGGGCTTAAGCATCTTCTCGACCGAGCCAACCAAGATCTCGCCCTTCACGTCCTTCCAGCTCTCGACGGTGATCTTCACCATTTCTTTTGACAACAAGCCAACGTAGGCAGCGTACTGCGATGAATAACCGTGAAATACGTTGCCCCTCACGAGCATCATCCAAGGACCTGAACAGATCATAATCATATTGAAAAGAAGACACATCAAAATGAAGGATACAAAATAAGCAGAATTATTGCCATAATCGGATTAGAATAATCTAACAATATTGCAGAAATTTTACGTACCTTCCTTGGGATGCCGACGTCTAGAGGGCGTCGATGGAGGTGCGGAGGTGCAGCGGTCCCCTGTAGAGGTGCGCCGGCCGTCCATGGAGCTTACGGGTTAGGACTACGAGCCCCAGATGAACTGTGAGAATGAAAGAGACATACCCGTGTATTTATACAAATATATATTTTCTATCGGTACGAAAACTGAATACCGTTAGTAATAAAAACATCTGTAGAAGGCGAATGGTTCTATCGGCACAATAAATATTACCGATAGGAATTTTTGTACATATTCTATCGGTGTGTACGTACATTGCCGATAGAATATTACTAGTTGTAGAAGACCAACAGTTCTAAGATATTTTTTGCAATATTCTACCGGTATAAACATTCATTACCGATAGAATAAAACTATTTGAAGACGAACAGTTCTAAGCAATTTTCTATATATTCTAACGGTAAAAGAATCCATTACCGATAGAATAAAAATATTTGTAAAAGGCCAACTATTCTATCGGCGCACTACATATTGCCGATAGGAATTTTTAATATACTCTGTCGGTATATTCATACTGTACCGATAGAATAAGTCTAGTTGTTGAAGTCGACCAGTCCTATCGGCGCACAACATTCTTCCGTCAGTACTTATGCATCTCTTCTAACGGCAAATATGTTCATCACCGCTAGAGTAAATCATACTATTTATTCTATCGGTAAGTTTCTTATAAACCGATAGGGAAAATACATCCGTCGGGCTTTTATGACCGCGAGGCACATTTTCTATCGGTTTTCTGCTGTATCGCTAATAACCGATAGAAGATAGGGGTTAGTAGACTGCATTTCTGTACTAGTGCCACACTCAGAATTCATTGCCATTGCTTGCCAAGTCCTTGAGCTCATAAATTCTTGCATTTAGAGCTAGTGTGTGTGTTCAATTCAATAGTTATATTGAAGAGCTAGCTCTACGAGAAAATCACATTACATCTTGATTTGCAAGAGTTGATTTCCAAAAGTGAAGGGGCTATACTTGTTTCTCTTGGTGATTGTTGTCACCTAGACGGCCCGGGAAGTCCGACAATCTCTCCATCGACTAGACGGCCCGGGAAGTCCGACAATCTCTCCATCGACGGTGTTTGCCGAAGAGGCCTAGAGATTGGGTGTGAAGGCTCGGTGCTCGTTTATCCGGAAAGAAGAGAAACCACTAGTGGAATTGAGGCAATATTCTTGTGTAGAGTGTTTCAGCGAGAATTAGTGGAAATCAGCAAATTTTTGATACCTCAGGAAAAATCGATTGTGTCATCAGTTATTTATTCTCTCGCATTTTCATACTTAGGGCTTGCATATTGTCATTGATTTGATCACCCTAGGATAGTAAACTTATTATTTGTGCGCAAAACAATTTGCATTTAATACTCCAGTGTGCTTGTTTTAAAAATTGTAAATTGTGATTAAAATTTTTAATACTGTCTATTCACCCTCCCCCCTCTAGTCGGCATCCTTCAATCAACAAGGGGTACTTGCTAGAGAAAGTTATGCGACAGTTTGGCTTACGCTAGCATGTGCCGTTGCCTCCGCTGCAACAATTCCACACCACATTCACGAGTACATATAACTCCGATAACTATTCATTTCATATTCTAATTTCGGAGAAAATTATTTGACTAATATTTCTCATGTGCAAGCAAAACTAGGAAGGGTCGTGTCTAAGATGATTTTGTGAATCGACAACGGTCATATATACAGGAGTGGATGAATCATGCCCCACACGTGGATGGTCGTCGAGGACAGGCCCTATAGCCACAACATCCACTTCACTTATCTAGCATGGTGCCAGGCTTGGGCCTTGTTTAAATTGTTGCCTCAGCCAACAGCCGTAGATGACGAGCCATCAGTTCCTTCTATTATCAACGAGAGGTTTGACCAATGACTCATGGGGCGTGTTTACTCCGCTGTAAGTAGTACAACCCTTGCTAAGTTTATTTTGACAGTCGTCGTTATTCTTATAGTTTGATGTTGGTCATTTATACAACTCGATATTATCGAAGAATTATCCATGAATTCCCATCATATGAGACATAGACTACATGATGGTGAGCACGTCCCCAGAGGTGAGATGGAGGCAGCTTGGGCACAGTATAAGCATAGCTTGAAGGTGGAAGGACCATGATCACTCCACTTCAGAGTTCTCCTACCACCTCACTTGACTGTGGTCCCTCCACCTTCACCGCCAGCTGATCATCCTTCATCGTCGCATCCACCACCTATCAATCAGTTGTTCTCATCACACCCCCCACCGGCTGATCTCTCTTCTTCGTTGCATGCGCTACCGCCTAAGCCACGTCAGTTGTGGGATGACACCTCTTCTGACGAAGAGATGGATACCGTCACGTAGAGGTATACTCTCGACCAATGAGTAGCTCAAGATTTGGCCGTAGAGAAGGGTCTGGGTCTGATGCAAGAAAAGATCGTGGCGCATATACATTTGGGTGGTCTTTCATGGTACAGTGATGTGTCGCATCCCCATCCATAGCAGCAGGTCACTCAACTGTCGAAGCTTTCTGACTCTCTTCCAGCGATGCAATCCACACAGTAGCATCAGGTACCTCCAGTCACTACTACAGAAATGCTTTTCACTATCGGTTAAAAATCGACTTTACTATCGTTTATCTTACCACTAGTGATCGGCACGATAGAAGAAATGTAGCACACCTTTATCGGTTAAAAACTGATAGTAAAATACCTACACTTCCAATGTTTCAGTAATCGCTAACGACAATTCTTCTATCGGCTCAATGATCTCAACCGATAGTGATGTTTTATTTCTTGTAACGGTTATTCACTGGAAATCGATAGTAATGTATAGTTTTTTCTATCGGTTAGGTACTAGACACGGTTAGTACTGGAAACTTTCTTCTATCGATTGAAGGATATGAATTGATAGTATTACAAAGAAGTATTACCAGATACAACAATACAAAGATACACTAATACAGCATATTTAATTTATTCACAAATACACTAATTATTCAGAGATTTAATATATTCACAAATACACTAATACAAAGATATACACATGCATTGGGCAGATTGAATTTATTCACATATTGAGTTTATTCACAAATACACCAATACAAGTACACACATACACCAATCAACACATTCAATATAAATTACACAAGTCATTTACGATCAATCGTTGATAGCCACTTCTTCCATCACATATTGAGCCCAAATTGTTCGCAGCTCCTTCAATTGAGGCAACTCATATTGGTCTTTCAACATGGCTTTCTGCATGCGTGTATGAAGTTAGGAACGTACGACACATCCAATGTTCGACTTTGAGTCAGGAAAAATGATTACCTTAGGGAATTGGGCAAAGTTTGTCCTGATCAGGTCATACATATATCTCATGACATAGAAGCCACATTCCCACGATTGTGGCTGCTGATGGCACTGGGATAATTGCATATGCAAAGACATAAACCCACATTAACTCGAAAGAACTAATTAAGCTTAAATTAAAAGACTCATCATGAGTAGTTCCATCCGTATTAATTACCTCATATTCTTTCCAAGAAATTGTTGTGCCCTTCGACGCGTCATGCCTCCCTCCAGCAGTAACATAATTTTTGAAAGCCCTGTATTTAATTTAGTATTGCCGGTTAATATGTTATCATTAATTAGCTAGTCAGAGAAAAATTTAAAACAACTATGTTACTTACGCGTCTATGTGCCACATGAGGGTGAAAACATGCGCCACCCTGTCGCTCATCGAATCGAGGTAATAGACCTCATTCATCCATGGGCAAATGACGGCGAGGACCCAGTGGCCCCTACATTGCATATATAAGCGAACCGTTTCATACATATGTTAGGCGTAACATACAAGAATGAGTTAAATTAGTAGGAAATGCACTAACCTTTGGTGGTAAGGCGCAAGAATGAACTCTCGGTCTTGCTGCGCTAGTAGTGCCCTTGATATGTATTCCGCCGCATGTGCTTGGTCGTGCTCTAGCATCGTAAGGCTTATTTTGTCTGGGTCGAGGAAACCCACCTTGTCACATGCCCTCATCGACGCCAGCCTATACATGCCCCTGGATGCAAAGTAGACATTAGTAAGTAGTGCATACAAAGTGATTAGATTTATGAAATGAACTGTGATAACTTCACACAACAGCAAACTCACAGGACTCCAGTCCGTATGATGGACATATCAAGATCCCGCCAGTTGAGGAGGTCGAACAAATCCTCGTGGACCACTGATATGCTCCTGGCCTCACGGTGAAAATGACCTGGCCTGAAGTGAACTAAGAAGTTGATGTGGCGCCTAGACCGGGTCAGGTACCACTCGTGGAGACTTCTGTTTATTTGATCTATATTGCGCAGAAGGTACTCCGACACCAGTGGGAACCCGTTCTTGAACATACCCGGCTGGCTTTGTTTGGCCTTGCCTTTGGCCTTGCCCTTGCGTTTGGGCGGGGAGCGAGTGTATACCTTCGAAGGTTGGGGCGCGGTGCCGCCAGCCTCATTTGATGGCGAAGGGTTTGAGGCCGTCGGAGGAGGCATGGGGGCTGAAGGAGCTCGGTCATGCGTTGTGCTGGGAGTGGTGTCCTCAGGAAGTGAGCTGGCATCTATCGTTCACTTTAAGTTACGAACGCGTAAGTTAGATTTTGAAAATTGAGTATATTAACTGAGTTGTAAGCTAGAATGGCTAGGGTTTACCTCCTGTAGTCTAACACTCTTCTTGGGCCACTGTATGTACGAGCCCAATGCCTCGTCAATTGTCCGCATTTCGTCCGTTGGGACGGGCAACGGAAAAGAGCTATAGCCCGGGAGGGCCATGTCCACCTGTACCTTTGCGAATCCAGGCTCCAGAGGTACGCAGTGGATCCGGACATCCTCCCAAGACTGATATACTACCCCGTTTGTAACTACTACAGGTTTGTCGCCTATGTTGATCAATAGGCTACAGCTCTCCGGCTTCTACAATTTGCAACAATTATAACAGGTTAGCGAAATAGTTCTAACGTAACAGGAGTGGCATCAACAGAACTGCATATATAGCTCAAGAGTTGCAGTACCTCAATCAGGTCCATCAGATCCACGTGAACCTTCGAGTCGCAACTACTCGGCCTGGCAACGTTGACCTCGGCAGTTGGATCTAAACCCTTGGACTGCACAACTCGGCTGAGGCGTTCATACTTCTCGTTCATTTGAGCGAACATGTTCGCGAATTGTGCAGTCACATCTGACCGTATCTTCTTAGACAGCTCCGATTCCCTTTCCTTCCAGCTGCGAGCCTTCTTCGCCTTTTGCCCGGGCTCCGAGAAGCCTTCCTTCCATGGCACCACACCCCCCACAGTTCGCGTCTGCCCTGAATGCTCCTCGTTCCCTAGAGCCTGGGTAAGGATGTCGTTCTCCCTATGGGGAGTGAACAATCCCTCGGTCGCCTCCTTCGAGTAAGAGATCTGTTATATTTAAAGCTCTCCATTGTGAGGAAAAAATATATACAAACTTGTGCGCACACTAGTGATCATAGTTTTTTCTACCACACTCTATGATTCCAACCGAGAAGTTAGCCAACTTACGATTCGCTGCACGACCTCGACGTCCCTGGGGTTTGGGAACTCCACAGTCCCCGTGGACGACACAGTCCCTCTGGCCAGCCACTAGCGCTTGCATCGCGGATCGTGGATCTCGGAGAGCAGTAGGTCAGGGGAGTCGACGAAATTCGACGCCTCGTCTTCAGCCTTCTTCCACTGCTCCTCCTTCCCCGCATAGCCGCGAGAGCCGAGCCGGTGCGGGTGGTCGTTCCTCCTCTGGATTGCCTTGTTCTTCTCGCTAAGGGCCTTCGTACTGGAAACAAGAAAATTAATGCACCGCTGGTTACTCCATACAACGGTGTAACCAAGCAAAGGAACCATACATACTTTAAACTAAGGGGTCCTCTTCTGTTGGGTGAATTGTTCCCATACCTCCTCCATTATGAAGGGGTACTTCTCGCATGGAGATTTCCCTTTAGCGAGGAAGGTACTGACGAGGACGCTCTTGAAGGTTTTCCACGTGCTGTTCATGTCCTTCAAGCAAGCTATCTTGGGACCATCGTCGGGGATGTTCCACTTGGCCTGTTTCAAATGGTGCATATAAGCAGGACTTACTTAATCTCTGGGATAAACCAAGGGAATGTGATTACTCAAGAGTTCAGTGATTTTGATTAATTTTACCTTCACTTCCGCCCACAGCCTATCCCTCTCGTCGGTCTTAACGTCTTTCCAGCTCTGGACGGTGATCTTCACCCTTTCCTTCGCCAACAAACCAACATAGGCAGCGTACTGGCCGGCGTTCTTCCCGATCGGTCTCCCGAACTGGTTGAACTCACATGAAAGATCCGCGTGTTTGGCCAAACGGCACAACATCGTCGCGCCTCGCTCCTTCCTCTTGTGCTGGGACGAGGCAACGTCATCTACAGCCCTTGCCGAATCACTACTATCAGCCGAGGAAGATGCCGACATGGCTTTACCTAAAATTCCATGAACAAACCATCAATTGATATGAAGAAAGGTACATGACAAAGTTCATTACTAAAATGGAATGACAATGATGAACCACCTCTTTTTGTTAAAATGTCAAATTTTCATTCAAAAGGCCAAAAATCATCAATTCCTATCAACATGGTCTTCAAAATGGATTTAAAAGGTTTTTAGAGTCTTTTGACTATCTTGTTTTTTAACCAAATCAGTTTCGAATGCTAATCAAAATCTATTTGAATTGTGCCAAAACTTGTTTTACAAAAATCCTAGATATTATTACCCCGAAGAAGTTCGAAATTGAAAACTTTCTCAAAAGAGTTTCAATTTGAATAGATTTTTGGGTGTTTGAATCTCACCGGAAAACTTGCTTTGACTCGAAATATCTTATACATGCAAAACATGAGCTTCGGCTGTTTCTATGGTCTTTACTCATGACCTTCGGCTCAAAATGATATGAATAACTGATTCAAACTCTTTCATGTCAAAAATCTCATGAAAATCAAATTACTCAACTTGCAAAAAGTTGTCGACCTTCAACCTTCTTGCTTAACATAATGATCATTTGACCATAACTCTTGATTGTAAAATCCTATTTGGAAAATTTTTTCAAAAAAATATATTTCATGCAATGAAAATCATTTCTGTAAATTTTCATTTCAAATGTATTTGATTTGAGCAATAGTTGATTCTTTTCACAAATCAAATATGAAATCTGCAAAATTCAGACTTCTCATGGTTTTGCAAAATTTCAGACTTTTCAAATGTACTATCGGTTGAAAATACGAAACTGATATGAGATACTGTATTTACTATCGGTTTGACAATTAAAACCGATAGTGCTCAAGTTTGTATTCAGGTAATATTCTTACTGATGTTCATCAAGTTTGTAATTCTCATATCTATAAAGTCTATAACTCCAATGTTTATTTGTAATGTTTTTATCATAAGCCAGAATTTACCAATCATGATAATTTTGTTATTTGATATGACTAGTTGGACCATCCCAAATCAATATAATGCAAAAGAATATTAATTTAAGAAACTGATTTTATTTCAATTACTCTTTCCTAAAGACTGCCTGGTTCTAATTCGAGTTCAATATTTTCATTGAAAGAAAAAGGGGTATACTGGGTTAAAGTTCATACAACAAAAACTCCCAGCATGCTACAGAGTACCTAAGAAAAAAAAGAAAGCGGCACTACTTTTTACACAAAATTGGATAACAGATAAGATTAGCAGTGCAAACTGTGCTAGCCTCTCTGCAAGAACATAAAGAATCATGGCTTTGTGATGAAAATTTAAATGAACCAAAATTTCAGATGAAAATTAGAAAATGGGAAATAATTAACAGAAAATTCAGATTAGGGTCTTTTACTATCGGTTCGAAATAAGAAACCGATAGTGGACTACTATGTAACGAAATTTTCTTAGTGATTTTCATCAAGTCTATAATTCTCATATCTATCAAGTTTGTAATTCAT
Source organism: Pharus latifolius (assembly GCA_019359835.1). Lineage (NCBI taxonomy): Eukaryota > Viridiplantae > Streptophyta > Magnoliopsida > Poales > Poaceae > Pharus > Pharus latifolius. Next base: position 66,361,872 of record CM033320.1, on the reverse strand, counting down.
GCACTTTTCATCTAGTTTTATATTTGTTATACATCGAACCACATATGAACTATTCAATATAAATTTAAGAAATTGACGCGAGCGGCAAGATCAATGATACTGCGGTTTGGTCAAGAACACTTACAGTCGTTCGTGGAGTGGCCTACGATGGCGCGATGCAGTGGCCGGAAGCGGTGGAGAACCCAAATGCGAGCGGCAATGGTGGTGCAGGAGCGAAAAAGGGAACGTCGGGGAGGCTAGGGTTTTCCACGCGCGAGTACACACCTATTTGGAAATGTGATTAGTTGGACTAGAGGAAAAATTGTGCGGGTTTAACCTAATATGAGAATCTTTATTATCGGTTAATAATCATAAAACCGATAGTAAATACAATGGCAGTTAGGGTTTGGAGTATTGCCATTGTATTTCACTATCGGTTTTATGATTATTAACCGATAGTAAATTAATGCACTGTACAAGATCAAACCAAATTGTAAAACAGGGTCTCATAACACAATATGTATTACTATCGGTTAGGAACAAGAAACCGATCTTAGACCTTAAATTCATATCGGTTTGGAAATTGAAACCGATAGTAAAATACAATGTTAATGACCCTAAAGGGTTTTCCTGTGAACAATTACAGATGGGTTTCATTACATCATTTTGCACTTGTAAAGCCACCTGAAACCCCATGCAAATGACTTCCAATAATTTTGAAATAAATTAACAGTAAAGACCAATCATGGAACATAAGGAATCATGCGTATAGAAACTTTCTTCGAATAGCCAATCAAGATGGAGATATCAAAATGACAAATCAGCCAAAAACCACGAGGATATGAACTTTGCAGTTTTCATATTGATTTGTGAAAAGAATCAATTATTGCTCAAATCAACTCCAATTGAAATGAAAATTTGCAGAAATGGTTCTCAATGCATCACGTATGTTTTCCTAAAGAATTTTTGAAAAATGATTTGAAGAATTCTTCGATTAAAGATCTAAATAATATTCGTCACTTACATATTGCAAATTAGTCAAGAATGGTTGTCCACCTATAATCCTTCTTCGTGGTCGTCTCGCAGGTAAGTTGTTTCGTCAATATCTTCGGTAGGGACAGATTGAAGAATTCCATCTAAAAATGGAGGTAGTTCATCAAACTGATCATACTCTTTTCATCCACAACGTCTTCGACCCCAATAATACATCTCTTACTGTAAAGGACAACGTGCAACTTTGGATTGGTCGGGTCAACGATGTAGAACACCTGTGTGGCTTGCTCAGCAAGTATAAATGGATCATCTTGGTGTGCAACTCTACTGAGATCGACGAGAGTAAACCCATAATTGTTGACTTTAACACCTCGAGAGATTTCGACCCATTGGCATCGAAATAAAGGAATCTTAAGTAATACGTAATCGAGCTCCCATATTTCCTCAATAACATCGTAATATGAGTTGAGTGCCCTTACTGCTCTGGCATCCTTTGAAATAGCAAGTAGTGTCACTCCACTACATTGTATAGTACTCTTCTCATCCTGAGTTCTTGTGTAAAATGAATAGCCGTTGATGTCATACCCCTGCCAAGTCCCTACAGTAAATCTAGGCCCTCTGGTCAACCATGTAACAACTTTATCTACGTTGCCCTCAGAAGCTTGTAGGACTCTATTTTCAATCCACCTAACAAATTTCCTGTTATGTTCTCTGGTGACCCAAATCTCTGGCTTCGAAGGATTCTGTTTCCGTAACATTTCCTTGTGCTCATGTATGTATGGCTCCACCCCCGTCATGTGCTGTAAGACCCAAAAATGGGCTTTTGCATACATATCACTAGAGGGGACGACTGCTTTAAATCCAATCATTCCAATGCCCTGAAGCCTGCCCTCATGCCGAGACGTAGGAACGCCAATTGGGTCAACCCCGGCCATATAGTTGGTGCAAAATTCAATCACCTCCTCGGCGGTATAACCTTCAATAATACTGCCCTCAGGCCGATGTCGATTCCTTACATATCCCTTCAAGATATCCATAAATCTCTCAAATGGATACATGTAGCGCAGGAACACGGGTCCACAAAACTTAATTTCTCTAACAAGGTGAACAATTAGATGGACCATAACATCAAAAAAAGACGGAGGGAAATACATCTCCAGCTGACAAAGAGTTGTAGTCACATCGCGTTGCAAATCATCCAGCCCATCCAAATCGATTACCTGCAAGGACACAGTTGCAGCAAATATTCAGATCCAAAAAATCTGACAAGTTCCACGAATGGAGCTAATTAACTTGCTAGGAGTACACGCTTACCTTGCCAGATATTGTGTTGAAGAAATAACATAACTTTGTAATTGTCTCTCTGACTTTGATTGGGAGAATGCCTCTGATAGCAATGGAAAGCATTTGTGACATCAGTATATGACAATCATGGGACTTCATACCAACCAGTTTCAAGTTTTTCATAGACACAAGTTTTTTCAAGTTCGCAGAATACCCGTATGGAACTTTGACACCATATAGGCACTGACAAAGTTCTGTTTTTTTCTCTTTTTGACAAAGTATAGCAGGCCGGGGGGAGGTATGTATGCTTTCCCTTCTCCAACGGTGCAAACTCAGTCCTTATGCCCATGTCGAGCATGTCACGGCGAACATTGATGCCATATTTCGTCTTTCCTGGAATATTTAACAACAAACAAATCAAACTGTCACAAACATTTTTCTCTACGTGCATGACATCAATGCAATGTCGAACTTATAAGTACTCCCAATATGGCAGATCCCAAAGAATTGATCTCTTCTTCCAAACATTTTTTCCTGGAGGTTTAGAACATTTACCGAACTCAACTTTGATGTCCTTCACACGCAAGTAAAGCGCCTTACCAGTCACAAATACTGGGGCTGATCCTTTCTCAGGCTTCCCATTAAATGACTTCCTCTTCTTACAGTAGGCGTGATGCATCGGAAGGAATATGTGGTGACCCATGTACACGGTTTTTCTGCAGTTCAGTAACCACATGCTTTCAGTTTCATCCAGGCAAATAGGACAAGCCTTGCCTCCTTTCGTACTATACCCCGACAAATTTCTATAGGCCGGGAAATCATTTATGGTGCAAAATATCATGACCCACAACATGAAATTCTCTCGCTTATGTGCGTTCCACACCCACACCCCTTCGCTCCACAATTTATGTAAGTCCTCGACTAACGGTGATAGAAACACGTCAATATCATTCTCGGGTTGTCTGGGTCCTAAAATTAGTAACGACATCATGATGTACTTACGCTTCATATATAACCAAGGAGGAAGATTGTTGATGCATAAAAGAACCGGCCAAGTGCTATACCGACTGCTCATATTTCCGTGTGGATTCATACCATCTGTACTCAGCCTAAACCTTATATTCCCCACTTCGTTGCCAAACTCACCGAATGTTCTGTTAATGTTTCTCCATTGAATAGAATTAGCTGGATGTCTTAGTTTTCCATCTTGTTTCCGACCTTCACCATGCCAACGCAAGTACTTCGCATCTTTCGGATTTGCAAACAGCCGTTTCAATCTAGGAATCACAGGAAATTACCACACAGTTTTGGCCGGAGACCCTTTCTTTACCTCATCATATCCATTATGATAAATTCTGTTCCCATGCTTATACCGCGATGCACCACATCTTGAACAAACATGCAAATTCTCATACTCGTTACGGTACAGAACACAATCATTTGGGTATGCATGTATTCTTTCGATTTCCATTCCCAACAGACACAATAATTTTTTGGTCTGGTAAACCAATCTTGGCAACTCACTTCCCTCTGGAAGCATGTCCGCTAACAGATCTAATAGCGTCGTGAAACTCTTATCGCTCCAACCGTTGCTTGCCTTCAAGTTATATAATCTCAACACAGAAGACAACTTTGTAAATTTGCACATCTGGGGAACAAAGGCTTCTCAGAATCAACAATTAATTTCTCAAATTTAGCAAAATCGTTTTCGCTGTAATCTTCTTCTATATCACGTAACATTTCATCTAAATTATCGTCATCTACATGCACATCCGAATGAACATTATCAATGTTATGATGATCATCATTACTGCAATCCACTTTCGGGTGCTGCTGAGTGGTAGCGGTGCTCATTTCCTCAAGATCTTCACCATGCCATATCCAACGGGTATAGCGTGCGTTAAAACCACGACGAATCAAATGACTCCTAATCTAATCAGTTGCCGAATCTCTTTAAGTTCATACAATCTATACAAGGACAATGCATATCTTTCTCTCCCTTCTTCGCCTTTTCTTGCTCAGCAAATTTAATAAACCCATTCACACCCTCCAAATACTCAACAGTAGTACATTTTATTCTATACATCCAATATTCTCGGTCTATCTACAATTATTTCACAAAATTGACAAATTGAAATAAATAATTAATGACTCAGGGCATGCATGCATGAAACATCATCAATTAGCTAGGCCATATGTGTGTACAGCTACTTAATTACATTAAATGGATATATATGAAACCCTAATTAACTTGATGCATTAATTGGAAGAGCCAGCTAGCTAGCTGGTTAACTTCAGCCATAAATCATTCCTAGCTTAACTTCAGCAAGCTATAGCTAGCTAGCCAACCTAGCCTTCTAGCTAGTTTGGAGCTACATGTATCTAGTTTAATGAATTGGAAGTAGAGAGAGGGAGAGTGTGAAAGAGTGATCGAGAGAGAGGTGATGAGAAGATGACAATATCGAGTGGGATCGAATTATCAACCTCTCAGCTAACTTCTCTAGATCACTCTAGCTTGGAGCGTGGATGCATGTAAGGTAGAAATGAATCGAGGATGCAGAGTAGGGGTCGAGATAAGTTGTGCAATTTTACTATCGGTTCAAAACCACAACCGATAGAAAAATTTTCTCTCTTCTAAAGGTCCCCACTGTCATAACCATTAGTTTATATAATGTCATTTTACTATCGGTTTGTTTTATATAACCGATAGTAAATTTACTCTATTATATCGGTTGGTACAGTAGTAACCGATAGTAAAAATTCCGTAATTTCACTATCATTTACCAAAGACAAACCGATAGTAAAATTTACTCTATTATATCGGTTGGTACAGTATGAACCGATAGTAAAAAGTCCGTAATTTCACTATCAGTTACGAAAGACAAACCGATAGTACTATTTCATCTATTATATCGGTTGGTACAGTAATGACCGATAGTAAAAAATGTTTGTATTTTATTAACGGTACACCAGAATATAACCGATAGTAAAAAGCCTCTTCTCCACTGCTGTCGTCGTACTCTATCGGATTTTTCCCAGATTGCTTATAACCGTTAGAAGATATGGGTTAGTGGATTGCATTTCTGTAGTAGTGAGTGATGTAGCCCCACATAGTAGTAGACACCGGTGGTCAGGATGCCTCGAGTTGAGGACCGTCACCCGCCCACTTGTTACACATCGTTTGAGCATCAAGCATAAGCAAAGAGCGGAAGACAGTAGTTTGCACCTCCTTGTATGTAAACTATCTTTTTAGTTGTATATAAAAATAGTGGAAATATTGTTCAGTTTAAATTTTCTTTAACTTTTTTTAGTTTCTCATCATAGCATTTCAACTTTTTAGCTTTTGAAGCAAAAGGTGACTTTTTAGCTTTTGTAGAAAAGAAAATGTTTCAGCTTTTTCAGTGTAACGTTGTATCAAGTTTTGAGCGATAAATCAACTCAATGTTTCATTATTACATTGTAGTAGCTTTTCAGTGATGCATCAAATCAATTGTTTTTTAATATGTTCAATCAACTTGAATTTTTCACGTTCACAACTTGCAAGAAATTTCAGGTCCGCCACTACCGTTCTATAAATTTACCCGTACAACTCTCAAATTTGGACTAGCTCTTTGTTACTACCATATCCGAACATGGTGTATGAGAATTATCGTGGGCGGAAAAGAGGACAAAGGAAGGTAAATAATAAATTGATTTGCCTCAAATAAGTGGTTCTGCATGCACTTACGACATTAGCTTGTCTCGTTTGTTTCTAGGATGAGAGCCAAAGTTCAGGGACCTATCATTGCATCTGCAGTTTGTTGCCATAGACTACTACATCTTCCTGAAAGCACAACTACAAGAGAATATTTTTAGAGTGCCCTAGGGAAGATACTTAGAAGTGCACTTACTTGCATTAGGTCGACCCCAAGTGGCACTAGAAGGCAAAGCATACGATAATCTATCCTCTCTAGAAAGAAGACACCATTTGAGGAGGTCAACTGTTTGGGATCGCTCTCATCCAACATGCATGATCTTCAACACACATGTTGCTGGAAACGCCCTTGCTATTACTCTTGCCATAGGCGTACGTCCTCAATAACATGTCCTCTAGAGGACTTCATTTGACCTTATGATTGGCCGGAATCAGATGAGTTTAGTTATAGATATGGCGGTGATATTAAGATGAATATTTCTTGGACCTACCACAATGCTAGGAGGTTGTATATAGAGTGCGGTTAAGAAGACGAGAGGGAGAAATATAATTACATGTCATGGGTAGATACCGAGTAGGATGAAAGAAAGAAGAACACTATCGGCACTCTCCTACACGGGATGGATTGTCTCTACTCAGAAAAGGTAGCACCCCGATAATTAGTTACCCTATCCTGCTGTAGAACTGGCTCCAACTATTTATGCGACTAACTGCCACAATCACGTTTAAATTTCTTTTTTTATTTCTGCCCAAATATTAATAACTTATGTATTCTGAACTCAGCCTTCAAGGCCAACACTCCACTATTTTTTTCTACTACTTCTTCATCACATGCATCGTGTTTTGGCCAAACCCTAACCCTAACTCGTCAAAGTCCTGACCCTAACTCACTGAAACCCTAACCCTAATTTTTTTAATATTAAACTATGTGTCATTTTTGCAATTCTTATTTTACTTTAGGTTAATTATTTAAAAAAATTTCACATTCTTTCAAAAATAACCCATTAAAAAAATCAAAACTACATGAAAAAAAACCCAACCTTAAACTGGCATATCTAACCCACCAGCCCATCAGTCGTTGACCCAAAGCACAACTAAAAGGGTGGGATTCAATCGCGGGTTAGGCCAGTGACTGAAGACCCACATGACAGCCCACAAGCCAGCCTGGTTGAATTCACTGGGCTACGTGTACATTCACTAGTTAGGTCAGCAACTGAAACATCACTTAAGGTCAATTTTGAAATTATTTCTTTCAAAGGGTTAATTTTGAGACTTTATTTTTTTAATAAGTTATTTAAAAAAATTCTACTTTCATAATAAATTATTTTTTGTGTTTTATAATTTTTGCTAAAACACACGATCTAGATTATCCATTATAGGATCAAATGTCTAAAACAGTATGCAATATCTTCACTGTAGTAACTACTACATTTTAGAGGATCTCAGTGCTGTTTTTATTTGCTATCTCACACAAGAAACCTGCCCTCCATTCTCAAATCAATATATCCCATACTCACTCGATAATAGAGATGGTCTTGGACGGTCCTTCTCTGCCTAAAGGCCTATATCCAAACAATGCCCATGCTATATTTTGTGGGTTGATCAACTAGTGTTGGCACTTGAGAGTTGAGATCTTTTGTGAAGATTAGAGTTTAAATCTCAATATTAACATTTAAAATTATTGGTCTGATATTATAGGTGTGTGTTTTAAAATGTTTCTGAAGATTAAGATTTGAGACTACAGTCTCAAACTCCTGTTAAAGAAGATAAGGCTATCTCCAACAGACTTGGCTCTTGCTTGGCTCTTAAACGGAATATTCTCTGCCACGTGTGCGAACACCATCCCAAAACACCAAGCAAGTACCAAGCCTCCAACAACTTGGCTCTTCCTTGGCTCTTAGCATGGTCCCACACTCCTAACCACCAACCAAACACCAAACAAGAGCCAAGCACTCCAATTGCTTGGCTCTTGCTTGGCTCTATACAATTTAACAATTATATATTCAACGAATTTGTATTAATTCATTAAATTCTATATTACCAATATATTAATATATTACCTACGAAATTAAATTTGATATTTGAGACAAAAAAATAAATTCGACATTTTGGATTTAAAAATTGCACTTGACAAAAAAAATAGATATTAAAATTCGAATAGCGGTACATGACATAATTGCGAAATACAAAAAAATTAAATTTGCAAACAAATGCCTACTACAAAATCCGGTAAGATGCTACTCGTCGGCGTTTCCTCCGAAACGTTGCCAAATGTGCTCGATCAAGTCTCTTTTGAGTTGCGTGTGCGTAGGTTGAGCACAGATGGCAGCATTTCTTCGAAGTACATCTTCGAATAAAGGTGTACCCCCAGTGCGAATCACAGGCGGTACTACCGTGGATGTGTCCGGATGATCATTGTAGTCATAGTTGGCGGCATTGTCGTCGCGCTCGTTTTCTATGATCATATTATGCAAGATGACGCAAGCCCGCATGATCTTCGCGAGAGTTGACTGTCGCCAAAATCGTGCCGCACCGTGCACGATGGCAAATCGAGACTGTAGAACTCCGAAAACCCGCTCAACATCTTTTCTCGCTCCTTCTTGCTGTTGCGCAAACAACCGATCTTTCATCGTCTGTGGGAGGGGTATCGTCTTCACAAAGACAGCCCACTCCGGGTATATACCATCGGCGAGATAATACCCCATATTGTACTGTCGGCCGTTGATAGAGTACTGAACATGAGGAGCCTGCCCTTTCAACACATCGGTGAATAAGGGCGATTGGTTTAGCACATTGATGTCATTGTTGGAGCCTGCAACACCAAAAAAAGCATGCCATATTCAGAGATCATACGAAGCTACCGCTTCAAGTATAATCGTCGGGACTCCATAATCTCCACGAGTGAATTGACCTTTCCATGCTACGGGGCAATTTTTCCATTCCCAGTGCATGCAATCAATACTTCCCAGCATACCTGGAAAGCCACGGGACTCTCCTTGTTGCAGTAGGCGGTGGATATCCTCGACGGTGAGGCTGCGAAGATATTGGTCGCCAAATATGTCGATGACACCTTGTACAAAGTGCTCCAAGCATTGAATCGCCGTGGACTCCCCAATCCGCACGTACTCATCGACGGCATCGGCGGGGCCACCGTACGTGAGCATATGCATTGCTGCGGTGCACTTCTGTAAAGGGGAGAGTCCACGGTGATTAGTGGCATCCCTTCTTTCGGTGACGTAGGGGGACCACCCACCTAGAGCTTCAACGATGCGGAGAAAGAGGGGTCTCGCCATCCAAAAACGCCGGCGGAAGATATTGTCAGGGTAGACGGAGTATTCGGAGAAGTAGTCGGCGACGAGCCGTTGATGCCCCTCTTCGCGGTCTCTGTCAACATATCTCCTATTGCTGCTTCGGCGGTGTCCGCGGGATGATGAAGCATCGAGTCGGGCGTAAAGACCGGCGATGATACGATCTTCCTCCTCCTCCTCTATGAATTCCACTAAAAAATCCTCGATGTTGTTCACGGCATCCTCCTCGGAGCTATGTGTGCTCGAACTAGAGCTAGAAGACATTTTGTGAGTGGCTACTGAAACTGAGTTTCTCAAGAGCTGCACCGTTTGAGAAGATAGTTGGATTGTGAAGAGAAACTTTATGGAGGGGGTGAATATATAGACAAAGAGTCCAACGACTAGTTTGCAACGGCTATATTCTAATGGCTAGTCTGCAACGGCTATTTTGCAACAGTTATATTCGAACGGCAATTTTGCAACGTCTACTTCGCAACGGCTATATTCCAACGACTAGTTTCCATAGTTGGATACCAAAGTCAAATTAAATAGAGAATCATATCTAGATTAATAACGGAGGATACATGGTTTGTTACAAGAGATAATTCAAAAACAAAATAACTAATCGTCTGCGGCATTAAGTTTCTGTCTCAGAATCTTCATCCCTACATCGTACTCCGCTTTTTGTGCATCGTCGAAGATGGATTTGTCGAGACTCATCATTTCCAATACGCCTTATACAAGGCGGACTTTTCCTTCGACTTCGCCACGTCGCGCAAGTTATCCGACATACGAGTATGTCCTTCCTCTTGTCGGCCCGGTCAGGTTGATTTTGGATGAAGGTATCGATATCTGCTCTCATTGCCGACGTAGAATCCTGCGAGTCATCAACCCTTCCCTTACCTTTGCGCCTCGCCTTAGCAGAGTCTCGTCCTTCCGGCCATGTCTCTGCTGGTGGCACATCATCGTTGTTAGAGGATGACGTGTAGGTGCCCAACTCCGACAATCTGCTTCTTTTGCTGGGAGGATCAACATAAGCTGCAGACCACTTAGGTTGACCGCGAACCGCCGTCCACCAATGATCCAAGACAAACGAATGACCCATCTCCGTTTTGTACATCTCGCGGGCCTACGCCATGAGTTGGTCGTCAGAACGACCGCTGGTATAGACTTCATTCAGTTGGAGCCAAACACCGTTGAATTGGACCACCTTTTTGTTAGTTCGTTGCCAGTGGTCCTTACAGTGTTTGGTCTCCCTTCTTCTACTTGTCGGCACCGTTTCGTTGTATGCCGCTGCTACGTTAGCCCAGTACATGTCGCACTTCCTATTGTTTCCATCAATAGGATCGAACGAATTGTTGAGCCAAGAGCTAATCTGCATGTAGTAAAAAATTTTGAATATCGAAGTCGAGCGTAAATATATTTCTTCCATAGTACTCCTGTATGAAAAATCAAATTATTACCAGTTTTACGTCATCATCATTGGACCACGGTAAGCGCTTCGGCTTTCGGCCAGCGTCCACAGCAGCTCTGGTGTTGGTGTCATCGATGACAGGTCGGGCCTCCAGATCGGCTGGAGCAGAGTCTGGAGTGCCGTTCTCGGAGACAGACGCAGAGTGCGATTGAGGTGGGGAAAATTGCGGACATGTCGGTGGCATGCCGACAAAATGAAAATTTTGGCTATACTGTGGGGGCGGTGGAATTGCGTGGCCGTGTGGTGGATATGGACGATAATTTTGGCTGTGTTGTGGATATGGCTGGTAATTCAGTGGATACGCTTGGTAATTCGGTGGATACGGCTGGTAAGTCGGTGGCTGCAAAAAACCGGGTTGCTGTAGGGTATTTGGGGTTTCAGTGTTTTCGCCGGGAGATTGGGAAGAGCCAAGCCAATTAACGAAACCACCAGGTGGATTAGAATCCATGTGAAAATTTTGAAAATTTTTGTAGTAATTTTGGAGTGGTTTTGGGTGTGGATGGATGAAGAAGTGTGAGTGAAAATAGTGAAATAGCATGTCTTTATATAGGGGAGAGCTGGGAAAAAATTCAGTGATTTTTTTGGAATTTTTTATGATTTTTTAGGGCAAAAATGAATTAAAAAGCACTCCAACGGCTATTTTTTCTCAGGCTGACAGGTGGGACCCGCATTTATTCTCTCCTCAACGGCTCTTTTTTCTAATTCACTCGCTGACATGTGGGCCATCAGAAAACCGACCCCACATGTAAGCCTCTACAGCTACAATTAATTAGGTATATAAATATTTCATTTAACATATATGCGGTTATTACTTGTACGGTTAATTCTTATACACCATTCAATGACCGGTGGGCCATCAATTTTCCTGGCCCCACAGATCAATGACTCAAGCTAACACAAACGCGCGTCGCCGACGTCATCAACGCGGCGCACTCCAGGGTGGCGGGCCCCACGTGGATTTAAACCGCGTGCGACGCGGCTTTAGGCTCTACCCGCGTATGACGTGTGGGGACGTGTCTCATGGGGCCCATATGTCAGTGATGTTTTCAAGATTTTGCGCGGTGCGTGCGGGGACTGACACCGGCACGATATACGTGCGCGTGGGGCCCACGCTACAAAATCGCTGCCACGTTCAAACGCTGCACCCAATGAATGACATGTGGGGCCTTTTATTCTCTGGTCCCACATGTCATATCCTTATTTACGCGGGTATGTTTCGCCGTTTGTCGTCTCGGTGGGGCCCGCGAAGCGCGTTCGTTCGCGTCTTCGTCTTCTCCAATGGGGACGCGTCCTCGCCGCAATCTCGCCTCCCGTTCGCCTCATCCCATAGCACGTGGACGTCACCTTGCGCCGAGCAAACGCCGCGAAGCTTTCCACCACCATCGACGCGAGCCGCCGCTGTCGTCGTCGTTGGAGTAAACTTAATTGGTACTGCAAAAAAAACTAATAGACAAGTTAATTAAGCATAGGAGGCAGCTCGGAGGATATCTTTCTGCGTCAGTTAGCTGCCAAGTAGCTATATTAGCATTGTGATAGCACACAAGACGTACATGCGTGTCAAAATTTGATACATGGACTCGATCTTCTTATCAAAGCAAAGTAGTGTAAACGATATGGACAAAGACCAACATGTCAACAACAAAAAGAAAAAAAATTGCAAGATATTGGGAAGTGCTTCTAGAAATACCAATAAATAAATAAATAAACAAGTGGACGTTCATGTGCGGATGCTTTCTTTAAGAAAAATTTGCATTATGTAAACCATCTATTGATTCATCTCTTTTCCCTCTCCACACTTCACAACCCATGCTCCACCCTATCCTTGATTACTGCCACTACCACCTCCATTGCATGACCCGTTCCTCCTGACATCCACATTGCTACCACCAACAAACTACCCACTATTCGCCCCTCTTCTTCTGCCAGCAACGACCACATGCAGAAGACGGTGAAACTATCACCTCGTCATATCGCTTCTCTCCTCTTTGTCAATTATCATTTTTGATCAATAATATCACCACCACTTCAACCACTATTATGTTGTCATCATTGAAAAGACTAAAGAGACTAAAAAAACTCTAAAGTTACATCTAAAGAAACATAATTTTTATCCAATACTTAAAATAAATATGAAAGATAAGAACAATAATACATATATGATGCATCTTAGTAAAACTCAATAAATAAATTATGGGCATGATAAAAAGTGTTCGAAGCTGTATATCTGGATGCATATTTGCCTGAGAAAAAAATAAATATCGATGCATGTCATTGTTCACCCACCAAATACTTCTAGAAACATAAATCGATGATGCTTCTTCGATTATTCCATATGTCTGCAAGTTTATCGAATAAAGCTGAATATTGCGCACTCTGAGTGACAGGATATATGTACCAGATTTACCCTCGTTCAAGTCCAAAGTAAGATCCCCACAACATATTGCGTTTCATATTATGTCTATTATCTGAATTTTAATATTGTATTAGCTTTAGCGGTACTGACCGATTACCTGTGCAATTACGCCGCTAGCTCATATATGTTCTATTTCAAATGAGGAAGTCAGGTTAATTTCAAAAGGTGATAGTAAAAATTAGGTCTCTAGTGCAATTTCGTGAATGGCTTCTAAAGCTTACAGTGATTAGTTTAGAATCATAATTATAATTATAATGAATTTTAGAATACATTAAAATCGAGAGTAAAATAAATAAATATAAAATATATTTAGTTCAAATGAGTAATGAAATAAAATGAGATAGTTTAAAATACATCTACATATGATGCATTTGAAAAATATAATAAAATATATTTTAAATATATATTTTATAATTACATAATAATCAAATCAAACACTAGGTAATACACAATCAGTTATGGATGGGAGCGTATATATAAAAGCTAGATAGTGCAGAGGAAACAATTTAATTGGTTCTGTCGTTATCAATAACAAAGTAACTAGTCGGCGAAGAGATGAATGAATTGAAGTCCAAAGCAATCTTGCAGATCTATATAGTACTTTTGCATAAAATCTTCAATGCATCATTAAAAGAAATCTAATTAAAGGCCTTTTATAACATCGTTCTAGAGTCTTATCTTGATTCGAGTATGACAAAAAAAAAAAAAAAAAGAATTCCGCGTACATTAAAATATGATACGCAGTAGCAAAGTATATGTGTAGCGCACATGCATGAATTAAACTCCGATCAAAAAGATTATCACAAAGAGAATGCCACTTTTTTATTGTGTATATTAACTTTGATAATTAATTTCTACTACTCCTTCCATCGTAAAAAATAAAACATATTTTTATTATACACACAGATTAAAAAAATTCTAAGCTCAACAAAATATTGAATAAAAATGACTAAACTACTATCTCATAAATGACATAGAAATAAATAAGAAAGAAAATATCAGTGTAAAAGATTAATCATAAATTTTACAGAGTGGAGACATAAATAAGAATAGAATAGATAATATGACAATAAATTCACATGCACACTTTATATTTTACAATAAGATTGAAAAAATTGAATGTTTTATATTTTGTAAAGAAGAGAATATAATATATTAACAAAAATTTATAAAATTAAAATTTTATGAGGATACTTTAATCAAAATATGCTCGTATTATTTCTTACAGTTAATTTAATATTTGTAAATATATTAACGGTTAAGACATGAAAATTTGATTGACACGCTAAAAATACAATCTTTTTTATCGGGAAGAGTAATTAACGAGGATAAGGAGAAAACAAGAATTAATTCAACTGGGACGACAAATCTACCACCATATTAACGCGCAATAACACATCCAAGAACAAGCCATACAGAATAGGTCAAGAACTTCAAAGAACAAGAAGCTAATTAAAAGGATTCATCTAATTTTTTATCTTTAAAGCAGCCAACCTAGATATAAGAAGTCAAAAACTTTAAAGAACAAGAAGCTAATAAAAAGGATTCGTCTAATTCTTGTCTTTAAAGCAAGATACCTCTCTTCTTGCTTTGGATTAGCTTTTGCACACAACGACTTCACATTTTAACACAAAAAAAAAAAAGCATCCACAAGCTGCATGCCACGAATCCATGCAAGAAAAGATTAAAAAAAAAATATGGATTCAAAAAACCAAGTAAAAAAAATCGATATATCCGTAAAAAATTAGTACTAATCACTCCTAGTGCATAATCAACAATAATTGTCTAATTAATTGCACCCAGGCATGCATGCATGCAGTTAGCCATCTTTACTTTTGCGCTCCCCGTGAGGCCATGGACTAGATGCACCGGGCGAAGACGTCGTCGTCGGCACCGACGTCGTGGCCACAGGCCCCGGCATTGTCCGTGACGGCGACGGCAAGTCCTGGATGAGATGCTGCGTCGAGAAATCCAATATCTGCTGTGACGACGGCGTCGCGTCGTCTCTGCCTCGCAGAAGCTGCGCGTACTGCATCAGGTCGGGGTAAGGCACCGCGGGAGACGGCGGCGAGGGCGGGGGGCGGTTGGGGATGCCGGGGGTGAGGACGAAGGTGCCGCGGTGGGTGCGACCCTGGACGCGCTCGGGGAAGTTGAGCTTGGCCTTGGCACCCTTGAAGCGGAGCGCGGCGTCGTCGTAGGCGATGGCGGCGTCCTCGGCCGTGTCGAAGGTGCCGAGCCAGACGCGCGCCGCCTTCTTGGGGTCCCGGATCTCCGCCGCCCACTTGCCCCACGGCCGCTGCCGCACGCCCCTGTAGTGCCTCCTCCCACCTGCATGTACACATGCATGCATGTTTGTGTTTCAGTTCACGAACAGGGCAAAGTGCATTATGCAATTCATTACTTTTACTTCATGTACAAATCCAAAAGGGAAAAATTGTTGTATGTAGATTCAAGTTGCATTTTGTGTTGTGCGATTGACAAAGATGGAACCGGATTCATATATTAATGAGACAACAAAAGTACAGTGGATTTAGTCTAATGACATAAAATAAATTCACTGCTCTTTAGGTGTAGCATTCTTTACACACACAGTTTTCTTAAAAAAACAGCCATTAACATAAGATATAACTGAGGAGAACTCAGTATTACATCACGACAAAGGCACTCAGATATTCTGATGGAGATTAAAATTTAAATACATCACATATAGATTATAATTTAAAGTCCTGCATTACACGTAGACACAGATCTAGTGTAGAGCGTGGGACTATAGTTCTAAAAGACTACATGTTGTAGTTTGTTTTGGATAGTTACAAGAGTTGGTGTTCAAGTAGGAGGTCTTTAGGTTCAATGCCTCATCTGTACTGGACATTTTTTAACTCAAATTATAAAAATTGGAATGACAACAATGAGGAGCACAAGATAGTTTGTAATTATATTTAGTAAGTATAGGTGATTTAGCCGAATTCATTTAAAAAATACCTTTATATTTTATAATTGGAAGGCTAAAATATTCTACTATCACAGATACTCATCAACTAATATGATAACCTCATTACTACAACCTCTGTCTAATACCCTTAATATTCACTGCAAGTACAATAGTTTGTTTTACCGTCATCATCAATATGGTCGCACTCCATCTCTAAATTCATAGATGTGCCTCTGATTACACGTGTGAAAGCTATACATTGCTGATGAGAATTAATTCTATAACCTCTTAGTTGAGGGTGGTAAATTACAGCGTGACCAATTATTCCAACCCTCTAAACTAAAATCAAGTTCTTAGAGTTTGCAAAAAACATTGTTAAATACTATCTTCGTCGCATAATATAAGATATAATTTGTTTCTATCTTATTATGTAAGACATATATATAAATTTAAGATATGACTGTTGTACTTACACTTTTAAAATAAAAAAAATATCTAAAAAATATCAAAAAATAAAAAAATTGCAACAACCTAAAAAATATGATAACTTAAAATAAGAAAATGCGACAACTTAAAAAAATACGAGAACATAAAACAAGAAAATACAAAAAATCTAAAACATGTAATAACATAAAGTAGAAAATGTGACACCTCAAAACATACAACAAAAAAATATAATAACTTAAAAAATGTGACAACTTAATATAAGAAAATAAAACAATTTAAAAAAATATGACACCCTAAAATTTATTAGATCAAGATCTATTGATTGATATCAAAAGTAAAAATTGGTAAAACATATTTTTTTTAATCATTCCATAAATTTATTGTTATTTTTTCTATTCTACACTTATCTCCAGCGAAAAAGATGAGACTACCAATAGAACATAATTTAAAAGAGAACTCCATCCCCCCTTCTCCACACTCTCTGTTTTTTAGATTAATTTCTTACAACAACATTCTCTCTTATTTTTAATTCATTTATGAATGAAGATATTTACTCGTACAATATTCTCTTGAATTTAAAATCTTCTTAATTTATGTATAGGATAAAAATATATCTTATATTTCATCACCGGGGAGTAGTTATGAATGACCTAATACCAATGTTATGCAGCACGTAGCAAATTTTCGATACAGCTAGACCTAATTGTTACATTACGTATAACCCATAATACTACTAAACTGAAGATGGAGAAAAATTAAGAACACCATATAAACAATATATAACTAGATTTAAATTTAAAATTTTAATATGGATATATACATAGATATGATAACATCGAACCTGGTATAAGAAATTCAAGAAAAAAACAAACCGTTCTCAAATCTCAAAAGTAAAATATAAAATAAAATAACACAAAAGCAACCGACATAGACAAAATTGCGGTCAGATGCGTCTTCTAGAAGAAACCGCACATAATTAATATTTTCGTCATCCTCTGTGAACTGGCAGCTCTTGTTCTTAAGCTATGACGATACGAGAAGTTTCTTTTAATTCACATAATCTTAACACCTATCATTTCCAAAGATTAACCAACATATATTAATGGGAGATTTAGTTCTATATTATTACAATGCTAATTTGGCTTTTTAATGATAATTCGGCTTTTTTATGCGAGTAAAATACTAATGAACAACAATGTTCACGTTTGGTATTATGGAGCAGAAGTGTGCACTGGAATATGATAATTAATAAAGGTAAAATGTTATTATTGGATTAAATAATTATATCTGAAAATAATATGTGAAGCAGATTTTTTAAAGGCCACCACAGTACAAATTTGGGTAAAATATTGAACCGTCACTAAGAAAGTATTTGGGTAGACGACTCTTGTTTTTCAGTTGAGTTTTTTTTGAGGTTTGAATAAATTGAAGCTTGTCTTTATAGAAATATTAGAGTTTTTTTGGTTTCTCCGACTCAAAAAGTTAGGAGTTACTATTTGTCATATAATTATAGTAAATTATATAATTTGGTATTGGATAATATTATTAAAATTATCTAATATAATTTTAAAATAGATAAGTTAAAGTTGTATATTATGAATATATTGAATATTTTTTTCTTCAATAATTTAAATTTTTGAGTGAATTAACCGGTGCATGAAACTCAACATCATATTAGAATTCAGAGTTAGATCAGTCTTGAGACTAAAAAAGTCTCAGAGGTGAATCAAATCTCATATTCAAGTAGAACACGTGATAGATCTAATACAGTCTAGATATGAAGAGGAATATTATAATATGAATAAATTGATTATTTTTCCTCAATAATTTAAATTTTACAATAGATTACATAAAACTACTAACTTTAGCTCGTGGACTCGAAGAAGCTAAAAACTTTATAGCTAAGTTTTGTGGCATGGAAGCCAGTGCCCATGTCCCGCTAAGACACGCTCTAACATTCATCAAGATCACCGTGATCATATTGTGTAATTACACAGAACACAATTAGTAATTAGGTACAAAAATGGTGGAATTAATTCAGTGCGCGCGACGTAATTTCTCGTTCCTATTTGATGTGTATATGTAAAATACACCTGGTGCAGATTCGTTATATACCTTGCTGATTGTCCACGGCCTGACCGAGCTCCCCACCCGCCGCCGCCGCGCCCGCGTAAAAAGCCGGCACAGCCGCGGCCTGGTAGTGCTGAGGCGAGCTGATGACGTGAGCCAGAGCGGAGACCATGGTGGAGGCGTCCTGGTCGGCGCGCTCGCCGTAGTAGTGGTACGCCGCTGCCGCCGCTATTTGCTCCGGATCACCACCATCGGCTTGCCGCGGCTGCTCCGGACCACCACCTGCAGCCGCGCTGCTGCTTGTTACACCTGCAGTATTACCGGTGTACGTGACGCCTTCTTGGCGACGCTGTGATTGCTTGTGCTCTTGCTCTCCCTCTTCTTCCTCCTCCTCTTGGAAGGGTAGGGGTCGCTTCCCATGTCTCCGGTGCTCCTCCACCTTCTTCTTTTGGACTGCTTCTCAGAGAGCTTTGAAGAGCTAAGATGAGGTGATAAGAACACTTCAGATCGAGAGAGAGGGAGGGGAGGGTGGGTGGAGGCTGTGGGCGCCTTTATGATGGAACTGAGGTAAGGTGAAAAGTAAGTCTTCCTTACAAGCAAAACTCCCTCGGCTACTCCAGCCTGCTTGGTGAGTTTCAACTTTTATTTATAAATTAGAGTTAAACACTTAATTTATTTTCAGATTTATTGTATAAGCATAAGTTATTTTTAACTACAAATTAAGTTAAAATCCTAATAAACTAATCAGTTTATAAAAAACTTAAATTTGGACAAATATGCCCTAAATACTCCTCCTTTCTATTTTTTAGAAAGCCTCTATGTTCTCTTTTACTTGTCATTAATTATTTTTTATAACCTCCAAACTATAAGTTTGGTTATTAATTTTTATACTATATAACAATGGATATTACAAATAATAATAATAATAATAATAATAATATAAAAATAATTTTGATGATATATTTACTAATACAATCTTTTCGTGTAACCAATCTAGATACTTTTATATGCAATAACAGCCCAAAGAAAAAAGTTTGAATATACACTTACCGAAAGAACTTATACTCCCTCTGCCCAAAAAAAAAAATCCATCACTATTCTACATTTATTTAAGTTTAACTTAATATATTTATAGATATTTATATTGACCATATAGGTATATTTATTATCAAAAATATTTTTTAGATACTATATTTTATATTTTACATAAATATTATAAAAAAAATTAATTATCAAAATTATTATTGGAGACCAAAAAAGTGAGCACTACAATTTTTTTTTTTGGATGGAAGGAGTATTTACGATGCATTTAGTCCAGTTTATTCAGGATTTAACTTTTAAGATAAATTGAAGTTAGGTTAAATAGATATTTAAATTTCAAGATTATTTTTTTAACAAAGTCTTATATAAATTTAAATTTTTTTCTACTAATTTATTTGGTTCATAAATTTAAGTCAAGGGCAGCTTATCTCGCTATTAGCTCAATTTGATTTCGCTAATGTACTCTTGTCCTTGTATCCCCCCAAAGAAGAAAAGGTGCACGCGTCCTCTCTTTGCTTTTTTTTTTTCTTTTCTTTTCTCTTCTCTTGAGGAGGGAGGAAGAGAATATCAAAGTATGTGGTTTGCACTTGTAGATTAATCGTCGTCTTATCAACACCACATTTTACATACAATGCTATTATGTAAGGCAATTGATTCAAACTTGATTCCGTACAACTCGACTTAATTTGTGTTCAAATAGGGCATGCTAATTAACATATGCAAATCAACCAATGGAATCATATTTTTCTACTTCCTTGTTCACATGGTATGAAAATGGCGAATTGATATTTTCTATGGTAGAGAAGAAAAGATATGTATATTTCTCTCTCTTAAATTAGATTATTATATCAAAAATTATCAATTCAAATAAAATTGGATGAAATGTTTAAATTTTTTATAAGATGATCAATCATCTTAATTTCTCTTCTATATAAATTTAAACTATTTAAATTCTGGTTAGATTATTGAGATTATGTAAATGACACACTTTTTTTTTTTTTTTTTTTTTTTTTTTTTGTTGGCAACGTAGAGATCCCAATCCGAATATGGGGTATGTTATTAAAAAGTGATGCACACCAGTATAAGCTAAGGATCTTAGGCTATCTCCAACAGGATTGACTCTTGTTTGACTCTTAAACGGAATATTCCCTGCTACATGTGTAAGCACCATCTTAAAGCACCAAGCAAGCACCAAATCTCCAACAACTTGACTCTTGTTTGACTTTTAGTGTTGGTCCCACACTCCTAACTACCAAACAAACACCAAGCAAGAGTCAAGCACTCCAATGACTCAGTTTTTGCTTGGCTCTATAGGATTTGACAATTATATATTCAACGAATTTGTATTAATTCATGAATTTCAATATTAGCAATATATTAACATATTACTTATGAAATTAAATTCGACATTTACGAAAAAAAAATAAATTCGACATTTTGGATTTAAAAATTGCACTTGACAAAAAAATAATAGATATTAAAATTCAAATAGTGGTACATGACATAATTGTAAAATACACTAAAATTAAATTTGCAAACAAATGTGTACTACGAAATTCAGTAAGATACTACTCGTCGGCGTTTCCTCTTAAACGTTGCCAAATGTGCTTGATCAAGTCTCTTTTGAGTTGCGTGTGCGTAGGTTGAGCACGGATGACAGCATTTCTTCGAAGTACATCTTCGAATAAAGGCGTACCCCCAGTGTGGATCACAAGCGGTACTACCGTGGATATGCCCGGATGATCGCTGTAGTCATAGTTCTCGGCATTGTCGTCGCGTTCATCCTCTATGATCATGTTGTGCAAGATGACGCAAGCCCACATGATCTTCGCGAGGGTTGACTGTCTCCAAAATCTTGTCGCACCGTGCACAATGGCAAATCGACACTGCAAGACTCCAAAAGCCCGCTCAACATCCTTTCTTGCTCCTTCTTGATGCTGTGCGAACTACCTGGTTTTCGCCGTCTGCAGGAGCGGTATCGTCTTTACAAAGACAGCCCACTCCGGTTATATACCGTCGGCAAGATAATACCCCATGTTGTACTGCCGACCATTAACAGTGTACTCAACACGAGGGGCTCGCCCTTTCATTACATCAGTGAACAATGGTGATTGATTCAGTACATTGATATCATTGTTGGAGCCTGCCACACCAAAAAAAACATGCCATATCCAATAAGAAGCCACCGCTTCAAGTATGATCGTCGGGACTCCATAATCTCCACCCATAAATTGTCCCTTCCATGCTACTGGGCAATTTCTACATTCTCAGTGCATGCAATCAATACTTCCCAGCATACCCGGAAAGCCACGAGTCTCTACTTGTTGCAGCAAGCGGTGGATATCCTCGACGGTGGGGCTGCGAAGATATTGCTCGCCAAACTTGTTGATGACGCCTTGCACGAAGTGCTCCAAACATTCAATCACCGTGGACTCCCCTATCTGTACGTACTCGTCGACGGCATCAGCGGCGCCACCATATGTTAGCATACACATCGCTGCAGTGCACTTCTGTAAAGGAGAGAGTCTACGGCGATTAGTGACATCCCTTCTTTCAGTGAAATAAGGGGACCACTCACCAAGCGCTTCGACAATACGAACAAAAAGGGGTCTCCCCATCCGAAATAGTCGACGGAATATACCGTTGAGGTAGACCGGAGAGTCGAAAAAGCAGTCCGCGATGAGTCATAGATGGCCATCTTCACGGTCTCTCTCAACATATCTCCTATTGTTGCGTTGGCGACATCCATGGGAGGAAACAGCATCAAATTGCGTGTGCAGACCGGCAATAATATGATCTTCCTCCTCTTCCTCCTTCACAAAATCCACCAAGAAATCTTCTATTTTGCTGATGGCATCCTCATCAGGGCTGTTTGTGCTCGAACTAGAGCTAGATGACATTTTGTGAGTGGCAACGAAGGTGAGTTTGCAAAGTGCTATGCTGTTTTGCAAGAGAAGTTAGATTGTGAGGAGAATGTTCTCAGGGGGGTTGAATATATAGACAAGGAGTCCAACGGCTATATTCGAATGGGTTGGTTCCAACGGTTAGTTTCGAACAGCTATATTCGAACGGCTAGTTTTGAACGGCTATATTCCAACGAATAATTTCGAACGGCTAGTTTTCAATGGCTACATACCAACGACTATATTCCAACGGTCATATTCTAACAAGAATGCTAAATTTAATTCATGCATTAATTAATAAAGCATCGTACATAGATTAACAAAGAAACATACATGGTTGGCTATCCAAAGTAAATTCAAAACATCATAACTAATCTTCGTCCTCCAGGGTTTTAAGTTTATCTCTTATCATCTTCATGCCCGCCGTATACTCCTCTTTCTGAGCATCATTCATGGTGGATTTGTCGATGCCCATCATTCTCGAGTATGCCTTGTACAAGGCAGACTTCTCCTTCGACTTCTCCAGGCTGCGCAATGACTCAGACACACGAACTACGTCCTTTTTTTTTGACACGGTCATGGTGATTGTTGTTGAAGATGTTGAATCTTGAGCCATAATTAGGGTTTTGGTGATTAATGACATCTGTAAGAGTTGCAACTAACCTTTGTGTGTGAGACTCAGGTTAATCAGAGGAGAAAGCATCAAGAAAGAGCAAAACAAGGTTATCAAGACTCCATGAAGCAAAAACGACGAAAACCTCGACAAGAGTACAAATATCTAAATCTAGCGCTTTTATGTTTTGAAAATTTCTAGGTTAGATGGTCGTACTATTAAGAGGGGTCTAAGCATAAGTCTCTTGATCAACCTTGAAGTCTTTAGAAACACATTTGCATATGCATTTATCCTCAAATCGAAATTGAGTAAAAATTCAGCATTTCTGCTTTCGTTTTGTACTGGCCAGACAGTATCTGAAGTGACCGGACAATGTCCGGCCAGTACAAATAACTTCTGAATGTTGCAAAACGTTAAATAAAGACAAATATACTTGTCCGATGCATCTGTCTGATATAGGCCGGACACTGTCCGAAGTGACCGGACAATGTCCGGTCAATACAAATTTTCACGGCAAGTTAAGTTGAGACAAATGTATTTGTCTGGAGGCTTTTGTCTGAAATGCACCGGACATTGTCCGAAGTGACCGGACAATGTCCGACCAATACATTTTCTGAGAAATTGAAAATACATGTGTTAACAGAGACATATGTACTTGTCCGGACATTTTGTCCGGACAAATCACATATGTCCGGCCTATACATTTGATGGGTTGTTTTAAATCAGGTGTCAATAGAGACATATGCATTTGTCCGGCGTGTACATGTTCTGAAAGACAGGAGTGTTAACAGAGACAAATACATCTGTCCGGACGTTTTGTCCGGACAAATCCATTTGTCCGGCCTTCACAAATTTGCTCAAACGACTACTGACACTTGAAATACACATGAGCAACAGTCAAGTTTTTTGTACTGATCGGACAATGTCCGAAGTGACCGGACAATGTCCGGCCAGTACAACTTTCACCCAATTTTCTTAAAAACGACCGTTTTGCTGAGAGTATATATACCCCACTGTTTGTAGATGTTGAACATACACGAAATACATCTCTAAGCTCTTCTGCAACAGTGTGCATACTCTCTTACACTCATTCTCTAGCAAATTGAAGTCAAAACTTGAGCAAACCTTGAGTGCTAGTTGAGTGAAGTTGATTTCAAGCCATTTGCATTTGCATAGTTGTTCTTCAAGATTTGTGGTTGATCAAGTAAGGTGCTAGGCTTGTTACTCTTGGTGATTGCCGTCACCTAGACGACCCGGGAGGTCCGGTGATCTCTCCATTGACGGTGTGTGTCGGAGAGGCCCGGCGATTGATTGTAAAGGCTCGGAACTCGCCTATCCGGAGAGGAGAAGGGCTTCCCCTAGTGAAATCGAAGCATAAGCTCTAGCGAAGAGCGCTTCAACGAGGATTAGTGGAAATCGGCAAATTTCCGAGACCTCGGAAAAAATTCGATCTCTTCGGTTATTTCTATTACTTGCTTTATATTCTTAGAGATTGAATTGTTGTTCTTAATTCGTTAGAAATTACAAAACTTGTCTTGAATTGTCATTCATATCTTTTGAGCATTGTTATTGCAATTTAGGTTGTTAATCACTAGATTAAAAATAAAAAATTTAAAAACCGCCTATTCACCCCCCTCTAGTCGGCATCTTTCGATCAACAGAAGACATCAAAATCCTCTCGCATTACCGCCGTAGAATCCTGCGTTGCATCAATTTTCTCTAACCTTTGCGCTTCGCCTTAGCAACATCTCATCCTTCTGGTCGTGTCTCTACTAGTGACACATCATCGTTGTTGGACGATGACGTGTATGTGCCCGACTTAGACAACCTGCTTCTTTTGTTGGTGGCATCAACGTAGACTGTGGACTACTTAGGTTGCCCGCGAACTGCTGTCCACCAATGATCCAAGATGAACGGATGACCCATCTCCGTTTTGTACATCTCACGGGTTTGCGCCATGAGTTGGTCGTCGGAACGACCGCTAGCATAGACATCTTTCAGTCAAAGCCAAACGCCATTAAATTGAACCACTTTTTTATTGCTCCATTACCAATGGTTCTTGCAGTGTTTGGTCTCCCTTCTCCTGTTTGTTGGGACCGTCTCATTGAATGCCGCTGCGACATTTGCCCAGTACATATCGCACTTCCTATTGTTTCCATCAATAGGATCGAGCGAATTGCTGAGCCATGAACTGATCTGTGTGTTGTCAAAAAAAAATATTGAATAACAAAGTCGAACGTAAATATATTTCTCTCATAGTACTCCTGTACGAAAATCATTGACTTACCAATTTTATGTCATCATCGGTGGACCACGGTAAGCGCTTCGTCTTCCGGCTAGCGTCAATGGTAGCATTGGTATTCGTGTCATCGACGACAACTTGGGCCGCCAGATCAGGTGGAGCAGAGTCTGGAGTGCCGTTGTCGGAGACAGACGCAGAGTGCAGTTGAGGTGGGGAAAACTGCGTACAGGCCGGCGACATACCGACAAAATGAAAATTTTGACTATATTGTGGGGGCGGTGGAATTGCGTAGCCTTGTGGTGGATAGGGACGATAATTTTGGTTGTACTGTGGATACGTTGGCTGGTAAGTCGGTGAATACGGTTAGTAAGTCGGAGGCTGCAAAAAACATGGTTGCTGTTGGGTGTTTGGGGTTTCGGTGTTTTCGCTGGGAGAATGGGAAGAGCCAAGCCAATTAACGAAACCGCTCGGTGGATTAGAATCTATGTCGGATTTTTAAAAAAATTTGCAAGGATTTGGAAGGGCCTTTGTTGTGGATGGATGAAGGTTTTTGTGTCAAAATAAGTCAAGAACATGCCCTTTATATAGGAGAGGGTTGCCAAAATTTTCTGTGATTTTTTGGAATTTTTTTGGGAGTTTTTGCTATTTTTTACAATTTTTTAAACCCAAAAAACATTAAAATAACCTCCAACTACTATTTTATAATGGCTAAATTCCAACGGACGATTTTTGTGAGGCTGACAGGTGGGCCACGGCCAAAAAACCCATTCAACGGCTCTGATTTTGTGCGGCCACTGACTGATGTTCGAGCTCGCGTGCCATTGGGGCCACATGTCAGCTGCTGGGGGTCAAAAGAGACGCAGTCCTCAACGCGGTTTTTTTTTTTTTTTCAACACACACGCTCTTTTTTCCTTTTACTCAATGACGCGTGGGCCCTAAAAATTGGTGGCCCCACTGGTCCATGACTCAAGCTAGCGTGCATGCGCATCGCTGACGCCAGCGAGGCTGGCGCACTCACTCGTTTTACGAGCTGGTGGGGCCCACGCGTTTACACTTTGTCATGCGTTTACCTAACAGCCCGGCACTGACGTGTCGGCCTTTTCTTTTTTTGGACCCACATGTCAGAGCCATTTTTGCGCGGTTGAGTTTGCTATTTGGTTTCTTCGTGGTGCTCGCAAAACGCGTCTCTTTGCGTTGGGTTCGTCTCCAACGCCGGTGCCGCCCTCGCCTCGCCCTCGCTCGTCGTTCAGCTCCGCGCATAGCGCACACGCGTCCCATCGCGCCGAGGAAACACCGAGTACGACACCACCGCCGTAGACGCGAGCCAAGCTTCGCGCTGCCGTTGGAGGTAGCCTTATAACTTATTGCAAGATTTGGCCTCTTTTGGAAAATACGCTCAACTTCAACATCACATATCTGGCAATATTTGAGAGGTTGTTTTTGAAACTAGATGTGACTTATGGAGGATTTCATGCAATTTTACGAAAAAAAATTGTGTAAAAATTATCAGTATTTATGTTAGAAGATGCAAATGCATAAGATTTTCTACTGGTCAATCTTGAGTTCAGTTTGAATTTTTTGATTGGTTACGAATTTTTTGATTCGTTACAAATTCAATATGAGTACTACTATCTCCGTTCTTTGTTGCTTCTCGTTTTTGGATTTTATACAATCTCTAAGGGGAAATTTTAACTATTAATTTCTACAACCATATATCATTAAAAATTATTAAAAATGATACTATGGAAGTGATTTTGATAATAACGCAACTAATATAGTTTCTATGTTGTCAACCTCGATACCCCCTGTAAAAAAAATTTCTTTATTTTCCTATGCACTGTTTTCAAGACATAATTTTGATCATTATTTTTTCAATAATATGTTGACAAAAAATATAAAATCATAACATTATGAAATTATTTTTTACAATAAATTTACTTGTATATTTTTTATGGTCAATTTATATATTTATAAATAAATTAATAGTTAAAGTTAAATAAATTTGATTATCTATAGTAAAAACGATAATATTTTTGGATTGGAGAGAGTACTTTTTTATATATCATTGGTCAAAATTAAAAAAAGATTTAATTGTATTCATTGCAAAACAACAAGTAAAGAAAAGAGGAATTAAAGAATATAAGTAGTACTCACATATTCAACTCACTCCACCAATCAAGATTCACGTTTATTTACTTTGACATCTTGTTCTTTTTTATTTCGCCATTTTGACACCCTTGTTCTTGTTCTTGTACTTGAAGAATAGTACGTGGGGAAACTTGAAACTTTCCTTCATGTTTTGGCCTATTCGCCTATGCCAACATACAAGACTTGGCATTACGTCAAAACCTTTGGCTTTTAGGATCCTCTCGTGAATAAAAGTACAAAGTCGCAATCTATATCATGGTCAACTTACATATTTTAATTGTGTTCGTCTGCATGGCAAGTAAATTAGATTGCAAGATAATTTGTTGAAATTTTCTAGCTTGGGCTGAGTAATTGGGTATTGTTGCGTGTGGTGATGGGCACTAAGTATGTTAATAAAAAATTAATCAAATTAAGTATGTAAAAAAGATCATGTGTACGTACTCAGAACGTAGACTGGAAGCTTGCATAGTTAGTGTTCTCGACAACATGGAATGCTAGCAATAGGTATTCACTTACCCATGTTTAATTGAGACGATAGAGCGGCACCTTACGTTCAATTCATATATCCAACATCACCCTCCACTATTTGTTGTATTCCCTTCATGTGAGTTCGTTAGGTCAAAAATCAACATTTCAATTTAAAATAGTTGAAAATTTTAAATTTCCTCATAATACAATTAATCAGTCCTATTTTTTTACCATATCAATCTATCCCACTCAAATCCCAATTAAACGATAGAGACGGTACAAAGATATATCTCACTCTTTATACCGAAAGGGGAGAATCCAATTCCCTTGTCAAGACACTAAAGAGTATTCATATTTTAGGTTTTTGCCTATTTATTACTCACTTCATTCTTTTTTATTTGTCACTTTAGCTTTCTACATAATTTTTTAAAATCAAATAACACCATAATTATATCTCAAATACTTGTAATTAGTATGCTAAGTATGTTATTTATATCAAATAATTAATGATATAGTTGAATAATGAGAAATAGTTATGAGAATATTTTATAAAAATAATATCATATTTCACCTTAAAAATATAAAATGATATTTTTGCACGGACAAATTCTTCCTTCTACACCAATAAGCATTGAAAAAAAGGGTGGCGGTTATAATTTAATATCAAAATGCATTGTTCAAATGAACCCTAACCATAAATTTAAAAATGTCTTTTGTCATTTCTACGGTCAAACAAGACCATAAAAGAGGTGCTGGTTGAGTGGTCGGCGTCCAACACCAACACCACCGGCGGACAAAATGGTGTCCCTCCGTCAAACAATTGCAGGCGCGACGGATTATTGTCAAAGATGAAGCCGCCGACCAAAACCCTTCGGCGTCAATCAATTCGGCGCACATTACTGAGCACTTCGTTCAATTGGAGTCAAAATCAGGCATATACGGCTTAATATGATGTGACATGTACATTCCCGTATTGTAGAAAACGTGGTTTGGCATGGAGTATGGATTATTAACCTATCTCCAATAGTCTTAAGTTAAGTTATTGAGCATATCACATAAAACAGATAATATATTATTTAAGTGTAGAATCAAACAAAAATCAAGTATTCCAACTCATCGATCAACTCTAAAGAAGAACTAGTATACCATATCATAAAACAAACACCATCTTTTCTTTAACTTATTTCTATTATACAAAAACATAAAAGAAAACCAATAGGAATAACAACTCACACACACCTAGATAGACACGTGGACCAAAATAATATTAGATCTATCTGTTAGCGACTGCGGTACCACTTCTAAAAAAAGGCATTTTTTAAAAAAAAATTGAAATCTTAAAATGACTTGCTGAAAAGTGCACCATACAACGTAGGACCCACCTATCATTGATAATGGGTCATGCATTGGCAGGTGGGAGCGAGGAGCTAGCGAGACAAGCACACCCACGCATATCACATGTTTTGTGTTGCCTACTCGTCTTGTTTCGCTCGACAAACATAAGAGTGCATTCATGAAATTGGCTAGTGGACTTTCATTTTTCTTAATCCTATATGTTAGTGAACTATTTTCGCGAGTGATAATGCACGCGGACAAGACTTGTGTGAGGCCCGCAAACTACATCACAGTGTGTTGATAGCGTGACTTTGACTCCGTACACGATAGGCGATCACCGGTTACTCTCCCCCACGCCATCCACTTTTGATTACGCCACTATCGCGGCAACCGCACATCGAGTCATGTTGGAGCTAGCGGCGAGTCACTGGAGATAGCCTTATTAGCAAGGGAAGGAATCTACATTCAAAAACCAGATTTGGAACAGTTCTCGTCTCACCAATATATCGGTGACCATCCGAGATTACTGAAAGTTAAGAATTGGCTGAAATCGTTTATAACTTGGTAATTAGTCAATTTCGGATGATTTTCTTAATGATGCTCTCAATCCTTAAGAGTTCTCACTTAATCCACCTGGTGGACTTTGCATGGTCCTATTTGTCTATTTCAAATTCGACACTCAAAATTTGAACGTGCTTTGGAAGAATATTTTTTCTTTCAAAAACCCTTGACATGTGGGATAATGAATTTTTTTAAAAAATAATCCTGGAAAAAGAATTACAGAAATAACCTACACTTCCTATTATAAAAATAATGCTCCATGCTCCATATTAGCATGTCGAGGCAACTTGTCGAGTTCTAGAAAGACGATAAGGGCTTGTTGCATGTTTTTATATTCAAATAATTCAAAATGCAAATTATACAAAAGGTTTGAAATTTTTTGGCATTCATATATTTTAAATTATAACTTCAATTAACAATCCATTTTGACCATTGGAATTATGAAGTCAAAACGATTAAATGGACATAAATAGATCATCAACTAGAATTATATATGATAAAATATCATATCATATTATTATTTAAAGTATATAAGTCCGTTTGACGATTTAATTATGTTGATCTAATCATTTTGGACTCATAATTCCACTGATCAAATAGATTGTTAATTGGAGTTATAGATAAAAAGATATCAATTTTAGAAGAATTTGAAGTTTTAGTAAATTTAATCCAGAAAACTGAACAAACACTTTCAAATTCTTTCGTGATAGATATCTTTTAATTTATAACTTCGATTGACGATCTATTTGAGCTGATAGAATTGTGAGTCCAAAACAATGAGATCAACATAATAGCATCATCAACCGGATTTATATATATCAAGATATAATACGATATGATATATTGTCATATATAACTTTGTTTGATAATTTGTTTATGTCGATCTGATCGATTTTGTTTCATAATTCTAATAGTCAAAATTGATCATCAATTGAAATTATAATTTAAAAGATATAGATGCCAAAAACTTTAAAAATTCATGTACAATTTGCATCCTAAGTTATTTGAATATAAAAACGTGGCAATAGTGTTTTTAGGCTGTCTTGGTTCGGAGACTCGACTGACTAATGTGGAGAATTATTTTTTAAAAAATAAGTGCAGATTATTTTTATAATTTCTGTTGAGTTATTTCAAAAAAAATTCTTGGGATAATGTATGAGCTAATAGTCCATTTAGATCGTTCACCATGGCACAATGTGCAAAGCGATGTAAGTGTAGTTTTTTCTAAGAAAATAGTAGGAGAGAATATACTGAAGTTTTGTATTAGAAAACTGTACAAAGAAAGAAAATATTTACATAAAGGTAAAAAAGAAAACTGAAAATACAAGCAAATACAAGCTTAATTGATTATAGAATACACAAACTTGAAAGGATAAAAGAATACTAATTGGTCGAAAACCATAGGAAACCCGAACGGTAACCGGCCCAATCATCCATCCAAAAGACTAAAACCTGACATGGATTTATAAAATTTAGGAAATGGAATCCTGGCTGCTGGCCCCTACCATCACAGTCACCCTTTGCCGCCCACGACCCACGACCCACCACTAACATTTATGCTCAACAACACCGCTACATTGGTGTATTGGACAGTAGAGGACGTACAAGTTTTTTTTTTAAAAAAAGTATATGCTAGTAAGCAAATATCTTGATGTATATTTGAAAGCAGTATGATTCAGTTTTAAGCTTTAAGTTAACTAGCCGAAATCAAGCCTTATATGATTTAAAATTTTATCTATATTTTATAGAAAAATATCTTTTTTAATCTTATAATAAAGATATAGTTAGTTTTGGATATAATTTTTGAGATAATAAATCTATAACATTATAAATATAATGAATGAAATAGATTTTTTTTCCCGGTTAATTTGAGAATTCCTATCAATTTTTCTTTTTCTAAGATTAATGTGAGAATTTTGAGTATTTTTATGTGGAGTCAGAATTAATGTGATATTTTTAACATTACTAAAATTTATTATATAATAGATATGTTTGCCTGACATGGTATTTTGATCAACCTTGCTAACCGAAAGCATGTGAAGTAGGGGTGTGCATTTAGTTTTTCTTTAGTTATTTCATTTTTTAAATCCGGTCATACAAAATTATAACCAAATTATATTTTGGTTTGCTTCGGCAAAAACCAAATTAATTTTGGTTCGCCTCACTTAGTCTATTCGGTTTTTGACATTCATAAAAAAAAAGAAGAATGATAGAGCGATTCAAAAATCACAAGTAAACTACCTAATAGTATGATTATAGCACCATATAATGACATAAATAATAATATATCATAGGACCATATTTAGAGTATGAGACCCTATAAAAATATTTAAACAAAAATAAAGAGCAAATTTATAGACCATTGCCTTCAGAATGTGGCATTAGAAAGCCAAAACATGTGGGCTGGACCAAATAAGGAGTTGGACTACCTCCCTACACGGGCGACACGAAATACAAGTGCACTGTGCACGTATATGCAAATTGGTTTCAGTTTTCAGTTTTTCCAACATCAAAACCG
The DNA here is from genome assembly GCA_019359835.1 of Pharus latifolius. NCBI lineage: Eukaryota > Viridiplantae > Streptophyta > Magnoliopsida > Poales > Poaceae > Pharus > Pharus latifolius. The sequence goes on along the minus strand of CM033320.1, from coordinate 66,329,470 downwards.
AACCGAAAACCGAATTTTGTGATTTCCCTAACCGAACTGAAAACCAAAACCATATTAACCAAGATTTTTGGTTAAATCGGTTCAGTCGGTTTCTGCACACCCTAATGTGAAGAACCATCTGCTTGTAAGAATCTGTCAGTTTCACTTTGTTTTCAGAAACTATCAACTTGCAAGGTCTAAACATTAAAGAAACATGCTAGAAGTATCTGACAAGGAATCAGATACTTGAACAAACTGAATGTTCTCAAGAAGTTTGAGGGCTCAACCCTAAGTCAAGCAACAAACTTACAGGCTGATATACAGAAAAAAGGGAACGGATACTACCAAATTTTCCAATTACAAATTGCTGGCCTGGACAGGCATCACTGTAAGCTAAACCAGAATAAAACATAACGAATCAAAACCACCACCCCAAGGAACTTCAGTTGAGCAGGAAGTTTGAGCCTTCAGGCTTCAGCAATACAGCATATCAGGCATCTCAAATGGGTCCCTCTGTGACTGTCGCCATTCTTTTGTCGGAAGCATGTTGTTACTCTGGCCCCAATTCACCTCCTCTGCACTGCCGCTGCACATTCGCCTTGAGTAACAGCAAAAGAAGGATGAAGCATATGACATAGATATTTGGTTCCACTGGGATCAATCCATCACTTCTAATTTCTCCGCATAGCCCATCTTGTTTCTCTTTCTATCCTTCCACAACTTCAACTTTACACAATGATGCAGCCAGAAGACCCAAATCATAGTAATACAAAACACTTGAAGGTATAAATTATCTTAATATAATAAATGGCATCATTATATCAACTAACTGGTTGAATTTCTCTAGTTCTCATGTAAGTCATAAATTGCCCTGGTATCTCAGCAAGAAGTGACTGAACTGCAGATATCCCACTACCTGCAAATAATAATCAAATAATATCAGAATTTGCTTGTTTTTCCAAGTAAATATCAAGGGAGAAAATTCCAGGGGTCATGACATGCGAAAGGACATCAGCAACTACAAAGATATATAAAAGCCGATTCAGAACTGAGATGAGGACAAGTTCTGTTGTTTTCCTAATGCACCAAAATAACAATCTTTACCAGTGTATAGGAGGCAAATTTTGGTTTTTAGAACAGGCTGGGTAGAAAGCAATCATAACATGGGGTTGATATATGCACTCCCAGCCCAGATGAATGAGTAGGATTTCCAATTTACTGCTCCTTGGAAAATCTTGGGTATATTCAACAGCAAAGCAAAAAATAAACTTCGCATAGGAAGTCTGGAACCAAAAAGATGGGAAAAGAAAAATAAAGGCTAGAAGAGAATAAGTTAATGGTATGAGTTACCAACAAGGCCAGGCAGAAGTAGCATCTAGGACTTCATTTTGTTAGTACAGTGGTATGGAAAGAAAAAAAAAAAGATGATATTGAGTTAATCTACAAGCATTCAAAGCACGAATTCCATGTCAACATCAACTGTTCTTATTTTGCTCTCCTCTGTTCATATGTTCATTGCTCCAACAATTGAGTGTAAGTCTACAAATTAAATTCACAAACTAAACATTCGCTCTCACCACTGAGATTGCACTCTGTGTGTGTGTGTGTGTGTGAGAGAGAGAGAGAGCTGACGGAAATGAAAGTACAGCAAGATCAAGATAAAATATGCTAGACACACATACCATGCACATCCTTCATTGGGGCAAACTGTACCACATCCCTTAATGCAACTCTCCCAGTTGAACTTTCCAGTCCCTCTCCTTTATTTGCATCCAGAAACTGCACCATGAAAACTTTTAAGATCAAAATGTGCTTGGGGAAACTCATATGATGCCAAAGCATTGGCAATAACATCATGTCATCACCACTCAATACAATCAGGTGGTGCTTTTATAATGGGTTTCTACTACTTTCTTTTCATGAGATGTTTGACAGGTTAGAAGCAGTTCGTGGGAGGACGGCCGCGCAGGCACTCGCACAAATGTAAAAAAACACTTCAAAAGGGGAAAATCTACAACTTGAGTTAGTCCCAGGGATGAGCTAGTGAAGTATTTGATTTTAACTCTAAAAATAAAGTCCTACACAACCGCCAAAAGTTACTTATTCTGCCCCTTTACCTCCATTTCCTTGAAGTCAGCCCCACCAACTCCAACAACTAGGATGGACAGAGGGAATTCAGATGCCTTTATGATTGCATCGATAGTCTCTTGAAAATCCGTTACTACCCCATCCTGGATAATAGTTCAACAACTAAGAATCAATAACATTGTGCAGTTATTTAAAAAGAAAAGGCTTAGGATGTAGATATACCGTGACTATTAACAGAACAAAGTACTTCTGTTGGTTGTTGGTAAGGGATTGGCTTGCTATTGCTGTAGCAGTACTTACTACAGGACCAAACAGTGTAGGCCCAGCCAATGACACATTGCGAAGAGCACTGATATAAGCAGACATGATTCCTTGTATTCCCTCAACCTGAGGAAGGTATTATGATGTCAGGAGCTAATTAACAGTCAAAACTCAACCAGACAGCTGAGAAAAGCAGATTGACAAATTAATTTTTTTGAAGCAGTAGTACTTAAAGAAATTCTTTACTCAAAGTATCAATTCCCAAAAGAGGGAAACCTCAAGCATTTAAATGCAGCAAAGAAAGTGAAGAATACCTCAGGTTGGTAAGTGCTGCCATTCAAGTTGAAACAGTGGGAAACAGGACCATCAATGGGTCTTGCTCCAAAACCCCAAGAAGGGAAACGTTTAGAAGCATCATAGTACTGTAGGACATCTCCAATTTCCAGTATTGCCTAACACAAAATAACAATTACAGGAGAAATTAAAAATCAAATGTGCTCACAGGGGCATTGGAACAAACAAATCAACGGGCGCTCAAACAGTTGCTCACTCTCTGATATGCATTCGGCCGACCTGAGGGGTCAATATAATGCAAGGAATCTGGAAGACGTGGATTTCCATTTGAAGCTGGAGGGCGTAAATCATCAAGATTAACACGATAAGTGTGAGTTAGTTATGAACTAGAGAAATAAAAATGATGGAAGACCAGTTTACACTAGTTGAAGTGGGCTGGCACACCTGTGAAATCTATGGCCACCATAAAATTCAATTGACACCCAGCAGTAATATAATCTAGAAAAGTATGTCTATTGTTCTCAAGATATTTCTCCACATATATCTGACTCTTCAATACCTGCATATCAGAATGAAACTCAGTAAATAAAATGTAACAGTTGCACAAATTCCACAGATGCCAAACATTGCCTACCTCCTTACTGTGACATTCAGGAACAAAGAAATTTTCACCATTCTGACTGTGGCACATGTTTTCCAATTCTGCCACTGATTTCACTATCTTGCTGTCGAATTACAAAGGATATCTAATCAGAAAACAAATAGAATTCAATAATTAATGGCCCAAGCTCTAAGATACCAAAATGGCACCAAAGAGTACAGAAGGAAGCACAAGCAGCAGTGTGTTATAAAAGCAAATAATTACCCAACTAGGTCATGTTTGCCATTACTACTGAAGTTCAAGCACTCTATACTGAGAGGGTTCTCCTGCAACACAACCCAGAGGTGAGCAAAAGAAATACACATAATTCCATAGTCATGACTCATGAATTATATTGCTCATTAGCCATAAAAAAACTGAGTTGATTAGTAGTTCAATATTACGTAGTGTTTGTCTCCAGGAATATGCCAAGTTAATAAATATATTCTGAGAATTGCTGGTTCTGATCGTGCACCTTAACATGAGTAGAAAAGGGAAATGGAGAAGAAAGATCTCATGCCTTACTTCCAATCTGTTGGAGATTCAGAACCACCGGCTTCCACTTAGGATTGAGATCATTCTTTCTTACTTCTGTCTTGCAAATCGGAACAGGTGGACCGCTGTCCGATATTCTAGATATTAGTAAGAAAGGATCCTGAAGCATATGAAGCAAAGCATCTTTAGCACAGTGCACTACTGAAAACAGCCAGAACCAACAATCCACATGTGCACGAACATAGGCATGCATGAATGGATAGGATACACAAAAAGGAAACAAGGCAATTAGAAACCAGAGGCTTACACTTTTTGAGATCAGATCCTTGATTTCAAGATCTGAACAGCGGAACACCATCTCCATAATGGCTTTTGAACTCGCACTTTCTTCAGCATGAACAGTTAGCTCACCAAATTTACTAGGATTTGGTAAGTTATGTTCAGAACTGCCAAGCTTTAGAGTCAACAGTCTATTCCATTTAGTGACAACCTACAAAAAAGATACAGAAAAGCCCTGATCTCAAGTTCTCAACAAAGAAAAGTAAATACAAAATGCCTCACAAGAAGGATAGTTTTCAATCACGCTGACATTGCAAGCTTTTGAAATAACAATACTTCTCAAGCAAAAAAAATGTGACTGCAATCATGAAGTAGTATCCATATAAAGAAAAGTAGTATGTGCATGTTCAAAAGAAACTGTAGAGCATAAAGAGCTGGAGCTACCAGGGAGGCTAAAGGTAATGTGACTGCAGTCATGAAGTAGTATTCATACAAAGAAAAGTACTATGTGCATGTTCGAAAGAAACTGTAGAGCATCAAGAGCTGGAGCTACCAAGGAGGCTAAAGGTAATAGTCCATCTCATAAGATGAACTGGGAAGCGAAGTTTGAGGAACTCAAAACAATCACAAAATATATTTGAGTTTTGTTTCAGAGGTTCAATTTCTTAGGTCCTGTTTGAGAAGGCTTCACCTTTAGCTTAAACAAGCCAGGAGCTAAACAAGGTTCTGTGAGAGTGACTTCTTATGTAAATTGAAGCCTTATTTGTATTGGGAAGATGAAACCCTTTACCACCAGCTTCTCTGGGAAGCCAGCTTCTGGAAGAAGCTAACTGCCCCAAACAAGGCCTATGTTTTCAAATCATAAATCATAAAAAAAAAATTACATCACCTGCATTATTAAATCATGACATCATGAAGCTTAGAAAGCCTTCAATTCAAGGTATATTTGTCAATGTGCAGTGTAGTAAGCATAACTCGAGAAGACTAAATAGTGTGAAAAACATAAATGATTTCCTTTAACAAAATTAAGCATACCTCCGACAAAACACAAGTAGCTTCTCCAAGAAACTGTTGCTCTTCCAGCTTAAGCATCTACATTGCAAGGCTAATCAGCATAGAACTCTAAAAATAGCTAAAAAGAGCAACAGAAGAAGACTATATGGTCAATACATTTGCTTAGCATTCTTACAGAAACTAAGTCAGTTTGCATTGGAGAGATTACATAGCATGTTATCACCAACTTTAATTCCAATCAAATTCCTATAGGCATTGTTCCTCTCATCTCCACCGAATTACACATTGTTCAGATTAGCCTTTGCTATCCCCATGACTCCACTCAGAAGTTGTAGTTTGCTAGAAAGTTTCAGAAATCAGCCTAGGTAACACCCCACCCCCCACCCTCACCCCCCTAAAAAAAGGGGGGAAAAAAGAAAACCTTAAACTAACTGAATTGAACTCCTAGTCAAAGTTATGCCAATGCAACACAAAAAAAACTGAATTTAACTCAGTATAGCCCAAAAGCCTCGAGAGCACACCAAATTAGAGGGTTTCCGTCTTCGGCGATTTTCAAAGTCAAATAACTTTCAAGAAAACTATTGAAATGTGCTTTATTCAATCAACAAAGAGACTCCATGGCCAAAAGAAATTTGAAAAGGATAAAGAGAAGAATAATACAGCACATTAGAATATATTACCTTTTCGTTGACATCATGAAACTGTGGATCAATGTCATAAACCTGAAACCTGTGAAGAAACTCATCTGTTAAAGCAACAAGATGAATAAGAGGTAACAAACACTCTTAACAATGTAATTTGGCATTCAATATAACAGAAAGTTGAAGTATAATACAACAGAAGCTTACATCAATGACTGAAGAACCTCAAACTGGTAGTGGACACTGAGTTTTGCATTCCAAGATGGGTTCAGACAGTTTAACATTACTTCAGTACGACCGATCTCTTCAAGTGTTCCATCCCGCCTTTTAGCATACACAATAGCCATGGGGTTACTCTGAAAAAGAAAATTTCAAGATGAAATGGCAACCAAAATGGTAGAATGTAGCCACGAGTAGAACTCCAGCAATATTTGTACCCAGGATGAATAGGCTAAAATGTACAGTACCGCACGCATGCACGCGAGCATGCACAGACACGCGCATAGACAAGGTGGCACAGGGAGGCTATTTTGCTGAAGCGAACAAAATACTCACCCAACAAGTGTTCTAGCTTCCTAAATCCTAATAAAACTTCACACTCTTTCTAAATTAAATATGTTCAGTCTGGAGATTACAACCAAATATCAGTTAGACTGCAAAGAGAATGCTTAAGCAACTGACTGACTAGGTATTGACCATGGTGACATGTGAGTATGTGACTGTCAGGGGGCACAGGACATTGCACAGCTTTGGAAACAACAAGGAGTGATGGAGGCCACATGACCACAAAAAATTGTTTCAACTGGAGTTTGATTTACTGATGTACCGAAAACATCATTCTTGAATTTGTAGTTGAACCATTAGAATGATTTTTCATGCCATTTAATTTTGTCTTTAGATTGATCTTCAAGGTAAATTTTGGATGGTTACTTATGCATTATTTGCTAGCTCGAACCAATTTGGTGACATTTTTTGTGACTGCAAAAAGAATGCTTAAAGAATGATTGTGTTATAAGATTTACTGTGCAAGCTACAACAAAGACCTGATGCATTTTACAGCTTAATTAGTGCAATAAATCCTTTTGCATCAATAATGTAACCATGGTAAGGTTTTGTATTTACATTCGCACTTGAGACAGGAACTTGTTTACTAGTTTTTTTAATATTGTCATAATGCATAGAACCAGTCTAACACTCAGAATATGAGGACACATTGCAAATTTTCGTATGAAGCAGCTACATGATATAATTCTCACCCAAACAATTTCTAAAGCTTATCTTATAAGTTGGCTTCTCAAGCTTCTATGCTGAAAGCTCATTTATGGAGCTTATGAGATAAGCCCAAGCTAGCCAAATAGGCTCTAATCATGCATTGGTGTATAGCCTCCTATAAGAATTAAAGTGTAAATTTAACCATGAAAGACTCCCTACAGACACTCTGTACAACATTTGTAGGAATTTAGGAGGTACTTGATCGTTGAGCTAGTTATTACTGTAAAATAGCAGTGTAGCACACCAGAATTACATAGTATTAAGCCTTTGAACAATTAATATGCTACTTCTTTTCAATAATTTTTATGTCTGTCATACTCATAAGGACTTAATAATTCATTGTCCAAGACATTTACTTTACTGTTTTTGGCCAATAGAAAATGCCATACACACCCTAGTAGCTAATCATTTCGAATACCAAATATAGATACCAGTTAAACTTCAAAATAATTCTTTTAAGGAAAAATAGCAGAACATCACAAATGCAAGAAGGGGAAGATAGGAGCATACCTCGGAAAAAAAGTCTTGATCACCCAAATTCGACGCAGCAAGAGATAACTGTTACAGCATGCTGTATAGAGTCAAAATCTCTTAACTACACAAGCCCCACTAAATCAATCAATGTATTTCTACAGCCAAGCCAGATTGATGGCAACCAGATTTACAAAACAAACACATGAAAACATGGAAAATTACAGTTTTGAAAAGCAAGAAACTCCCAAAAATACCACATAAACAACCATATAAAACCAAAATCTGGATCAAAACCCTAGAGTTGAATATCCAGTTTTCCACTACCACTAAAAGAAGAGTTTCCCTATGCTTATCCACACAATGTAAAGAATTCAAAAAGTGATACAATAAATTATATCAAATTCCAACTCATTCTGATGAAAAACCTGTTATCACACAAATATGGACAAAACAACAAGTTGTGACCTGCTGCAGACTTAACTGCAAGATCAATAGATAAAATCACAAAAAAAAGCCCCCAGCTTTTGGAACTCAAAGCATTCCAAGTCCACTGAACAAACGACACATTGAAACAAAACACTAGGGTGTCATTTGGTTTGCTGTTGTAATCGTAATGGAAATGCATTTTTGAATACATTGCAGTGAGAGGTGGAATTGAATAAACCCAAAGTTATTTGTTTCAAATGTATTGGGATTCTCAACACACTAACCCTTGGTGGTATTGGGATTTAGAATTATAACTAGGGTGTATTTCAAATCCACGTATTCTCATTCCAGTGCACTCTAAACAAACACTAACTAAACTAAACACATTGGGATTACAAATAATCGGAATGCATTTACAAAGGTCTGAACCAAACAGCACCTAGGAGTGACCAAACTAACAGTACTAACTGATCAGTTCGAAAATCCCAAAAATTTCACAGGTTAAAAATCAGAATTGCAGAAGCTAATCCTAGCTTTGCAACATCATATTTTCTCAATAGCTCTAAACCATCGTAGCTCAAGATACTAGTACCAAAACCTCAAATTTTCTCAGTGCCGGTCCTCGATGCATGATCCCAAAATAACAATATCTCAAGCCACAGGGGAAATAATCCGAGCTTAGGAGGCACAGTACCAAATAGACTAGTGGAACCGATCAACCAACACAGGTTGCTCTTGCCACCTACTCAATTGCGAGAAGCCAAGAGAGAGCCTCACACAGCAAACAACCATTTCGCTCATATATCTCCCGCAAATGACACAACACCAACCCCACACAAGCACGAGCGCCGCACCGAAGCAAGCCACACACCACACCACGCGCAATGCCACGAAGCGCACACACTTCCACCACCACAACTACTACGAATAAGAGAGTTGTATGGACGGGGGGAGGGGAACCGCTAGGGCTTAGGGGTTTCGGACCTCGATCTGCGTGGAGGCGCCAGCGCCGCGGGAGCGGAGGAAGCGGTCGGCGGCGGCGGAGGCAGAATCGGAGGAGGCAGAAGAGGGGCCCACCGGGTGGCGCGCGGCGGGGCCTAGCTCGTCGGAGCAGCAGTTCCCCATGGCCGGCGAGATCTGAGGAGTGGAGACGACACGGGGACTTGGACCACAGCGCAATATAGAGAGAGGAAGGGGAGTGGAGCCCAAATTTACGGATTTGCCCCTGTCGTGTACTGACCCACTGGACGGTGGGGTCGGGAGGTTTTGATTGGAGTGTAGAGTAAAAAGGTGAAAAGAAAAAGAAAAGTTTGACCTGTTTCGGTTGGGTTTGACTGCTCCGTTTGGAGCGCAGTAGGACGGATTCGTAATTATGTATAAACTTTTTCGCTCTATTGGGTTGGAGCTATACTAGTTATTTCAGTCGGTGGTTTTTAGAGTTAGTAGAATTGAAGATATCTTTATATTAGACTATTGGACAAGATTTTGAGGTGTTCTAACTACTTCAATTTTTAATTTTTCAATATATGTATAAAGTTCAAAGTAATTAATATCATATTCTATTTATAGAATATAAATGTTATTCAAAACATAAAGTAAAGAAGCCAAATCCTTTTTGCCAAAACTTTCATAAAGTAGAGAAGTCAAATTCTTTTTGTCAAATACTTTTAAAACTCTAACTTCTAATTTATTTGGAGTTTTGACTTCGGCACCTCTATGGTAGAAGTTAGAGCCGAAGCCCAGCCAAACAAGATCAATGTATAAACATTAGTGAGGCCAAAAAAACATTAGTGAGTACAGTTTTTTGAAAAAAAAATATTATAGATTTCAATGTATTTTCCATTTTATTTGGATTTGTATTTTGTCTTAGAGAATAAAAAATAGGGGTACATTTCCTAACATTTTAAACTTCAAATCATAGTTGAATGGTCTAAATTAATATAAAAGAGAAATTAGTTGGTTAATTATTTCATGAGACTTTTTATGTTTCATCCATCTTGATTTGGATTTTTAATTTTTCATCAAGCATCCCAAATATGAATCACTTTACTTTAGCTGTCTAATTTTATATCTGCTGGAGGGTTAGTTTTCCAACAATGAACATTCTGCGAGGTTCTTGTTCTGAATCAAAGCTGATGTTGCAAACATTCTCAATTAGCAATCACAAACACGAGACTTAAAATGATCGTGTGACGGATCACTTAAAGTTGAAGAGAAGAAGTGACATAAGAGATTTATACAGGTTCAGAATTCAAGAAAATCTCTACTTCTGTCAATGCGCCCCCCAACATTGAGTTGATTGGGCACGATTCTCAAGGGATATCTCATTCCAAGGCACACCAATTGTGGTGTTCAACTCATTCAATCACAAGTGAGGGGTTACAAATGAAAGTTACATAGGGTTATTTACCCCTTTGAAATACAAAAGGACTAAAATGATCATACTATTTGCTAATGGAGAGGGACAAAAATGCCCTTTGGATCAATGACGTGTGGATCCCTTAAAACTATAAGTTCTTGTCAAGTGATTTTTCATGGGTCCCATTTTCATGACATGTGTATTCATGAAGGTGTTTCTTCAATGTTGTAGAATGTCGAAGCTACCCTGATCATTTTTGGACGATTGAAGTAATTAGGTCGAAAACACATGGGTCAAAGTCACTCAGGTCAAAGTGCCATGAGTCAAAGGCACCCAGGTTGAAGACACCCGGGTTGACATGATCTGAGTTAGAAATCTGAGGCTACAACAACAACCTCTCATTCCCAGAGATTTTTCTTCCTCGAGCAAAGATTTACCGAGAATGGCATCCGATTAATTGTGCTTGGGTTTCTAAAATCAATTTTGGGAACCTTTTGGCATAACCAATGACATCACGACTAGTCTAGGCTCAAGGAGATGCTTTTGTTTCTCATAGCCTTGCATGGGAAAGGCTTAAGAATCGAGGTGTTATCTTGCGCCTGGAAAATTCAAACAAATGGCTAGGATCCTCTAAAAGGGGACGCGTGTCACCCATCCATGACTCGCCATTCACTATAAATAGAGGGGAAGTTTTTAGAGAGCTTATTTGCATCTCACATTTTTAGCACTCCCAAACTCTTCTCTCCTAGAGACAACTCTCTGCCCCAGCCAAAGAATTCATTTCTGGAGTCCTTTTAGGCACTTAACCATTTTCAAAGATTTCAAAAGTGCCAAAGGTAGTCAAGGCATGAGGAAAGGCATTGACCATTTCTCAGGACAAAGTCATTTCATACTACCTCGGGAGGTCTATTTTAAATGAGGAAAACATCTAGGATTACACCAATGGCAACAGATTCAAGCGAAGTTGGATGAGGCTTACAAAGGACAAATTTGTCCCAAAGCCGTGTGTTGGAGAAGTCGTGGCCTTTGAAACTTGGTTCTAGGTGGGGTTCCAGTTCTCGATGCACTCCCTGGTAAAGGAGTTACTGGAGTTCTACAAACTCGGCATTTTCCACCTAGGCTTGAACTCGGTATCTTCATTTGACTGTGTGAATCCGTGACTGCAGAGGCCCCGACCATCAATCTTCTCTGGTATATTATGAGGCATCCATGACTAGGAAGTCCATCGTTCAAGGTAGACCAAAGATAACGTTCGGAGCTATTTTCCTGCAGCTTCGAAAGTCAAGATGGGAGAGGACTATCCTGTTCAATCAAGCTGGGACCGCTGAGAGAACTGGGCCACTCTATAGTTGTACATCAAGCCACAAGACCCAAAGATCACTTACACTTGGGAGCCCCTGATGCTGCCTTTGGCTGAACAAAGACAAGCCCAAAGCTGAACGCTCGAGCGATGGAGCTAATCATAAAGATCAGTAGTGTTCGGAGAATTCTAAGTATGCATGACCTTGAGGAGTAAAGACAAATGTTTAGATTCCCGATCTTTAAAGCCCGTTCAAGCCTCTAGAATGCGATGTCCCTAGGTGTAAATATTAGTTTGGTATAAATTTTTGATTATACTTCATTATTTCTGGGACTTAATAAAACTTTTTCTTTATGTAAAAGTGACAGAGTACTCAGAGGCCAAGGACCACATCATGACCCTACTTAGATATTATTATGCGGACAAGCATGCAAGATGTGTCTGGGCGATTGGTTCTAGTGCTCCCGAGAATCGAGTCGCCACAATGTTTGGGATCGAAGTCCTAGAACAAGTATCATTTCCTACCCTGGTTTGTCATAACCAAGAGAGGGAGAAGAACCTCTTCTTCAGTCCGGATGAAGAAGGTAGTGTTCCACTCAGAGTCTTCATCTACGGTGGGTCCCGCATCACACGCTCCCCCTTGCAAGTTTCAGAGTGACAAACCTCAAGCTCAAGCTTGGAGGCTTCTTCGGAGAAATATGGAGAAGAGAGAAATGAAGACACTGATGTTACCTCTCTGATTCAACATCGTTCCAGAAAATAGGTTGCTTTGGAGAACGTGGACATCACTATTTCCAATTCTTACCAATCTCCTTGGAGACCTAGGTTTGGGGAGAGGAGAGAAGGAAGAAGAAAAGGATGAATTTCTCCCAGAGGCCACATTCGAGGGAAATGCAAGCCTAGAATTTTACTACATAGGGGCAACTCACAAAGTCGTAATTACCCACCTAGGTGAGACAGCCCTGGGCAAAGGTTAAAAAAAATTTGCTTCAAACCTTTAGTAGACTTAGACATTTCAAATGAGATACCAACACCCAGATGGAAACTTGCAAATGCTAGAGTCAGTGGTTTGAGTAGTAGCCCTCAGACGAGGATGGCTATCTCTTTAGAGAATATCCTTGGAACAAGTCTAGTTCTAATTAAGAACTCGAGCAGTCCCAAAGGAAAGCTCTCATGTCGCTCATCCTCTGGGGATCTCCTCAGAGGAAATTCCAAAGTTCCTCCGGTCACTAGCGATCCCAACATTAAAGGATTATACCTCGAGCCACTCAACGTCGAAGATCTTTAAGGAGCTCTCCAGGCTTGTTGTGGTAAGTGATCTAATTTTTTCCTTTTTTTACTTTCCTGGAGTCATTTGTCTCCGGGAAATAGGTTTTTGACTTAGCTCATTTCTTGATTCTTAAAACCACTATTGTTAACAGAGAGATGCAACAGTGAGTGCCTGGATTAATGCTATTTTCTAGCCTCTCCTCATCGTTGCAGCAACTCAAATGGACTATTACGAGAGGGGCTGGGGTTCCCACCCCCACACTGGTTCGGGGATCTGGTCTAGAGCTATCAGGATCAACTAAAGCCCCTGGTTGCAGAACTTCTCTAGAAGATGCAGGCAGGTACCAAGAGCAACAATCCAGAGACGACCCCAAGGACGACACTAGGGGGTGACTCTAACAATAATTATGTATGGGTTCTCCCCATGGGTCTTTACTTAGATATGATTTTTCTCTTTTTAGGACAATTTTGTACTTTTGGAAAGCCTTTTAGCAAAAGTCCCGGAACACCTCTTGTACAAATTTTTTTATGTGAAATGAGGCTAAGTTTTTATTTTAAATTGTTCCCCTTTTTATTCTGGTATATAGGTTCTCGGAGAAAAACAGTGATTTGCTGAGAGTTGTTTACAACTCCAATGAACCCAAGTCGTTCCACAGCCAAAGCTGCGAATACTTTGGTTAGGATTATTTCTAAAGATCTTGCCGATCCGGGAGTTGCTGTGGAATTAGCTCTCGCAAAACACAATACTTTCAGAAGAAATATTAGTTGTACTCCCCGGAGAAAAGACATCTCTAGAGAAAATAACAGAGGAGACTGTTGCATCTAGCCTTTCATGCCTAATCCAAATTTTGATGATTAATGAAAACTAAGTGTTTTAGACTGATTGTGTTTTTGAGATTGTTTGATACAGAGCTTCGTTGGGAAGATAGTCAAGATGAACAAGACGAACCCAACACAAGAGAAGTAAAAGTACAAGTCGCAAGAAATGAAGTCGAGACGCAAATCGCTAAAGTGCAAAAGACCGAAGATAACATTGTCTTTATTTTTTACCGATCTCGGTGTTTGGAGTTGATCGGTTTAGGATAATTGTTTTTAGTTTTTAACCGTACTATAAAGAAGGGTGGCGAAAGTCCTCTTTTTATCTCCAACATAAACCAAGAAACTTAGGTCATTGCATTGCATATTTTTGGTTGGATTTGATTTGAACTTGATTTGAGTCATTTGGATTTTCAGTTCAGTTTTTGACAGCAGAAGAGCTTTTCGATTTTCTAGAAAGATCTAGGCAGATCTGATTTTTTCTTCTGTTGTCCTTGAAATTATCTTTCAAACGAGCTGTTAAACACCTCTTTCGGATTTCTGGATTTAAAGTTATCACTGTTTTTGTTTATGCTGACTATCAGTTTGCATAACTGACTGTCAGTTTGAATGTCAGTTTAATTAAACTGACAATTGTCCAGAGAGGGTGTTTTTTGGGCTCAAAATTTTTGTACTAAACTGACTGTCAGTTTGTCCATACTGATTGTCAGTTGGGGATTCGACCACAGTTGTTTTTAACTGAGTTTCTATTTGATTTAATCGAGTTTCTGGTAGAACTGACTGTCAGTTGTGGGTTTCAAGTTTCCATAAACGACCACGAACGGCTAACAAATTTTTATCCGTAAATTTTGTCGACCGTTGTATACAAAACTAACTGTCAGTTAGGCAAACTGACTGTCAGTTTGTGTTGCTAATTTTCAGCCCTAACTCCAATGGTTCATTTGATTCTTGAGGCTATAAATAGGGGCTTTGGGCATGAGTTTTATACAACAAGCAGTAGCATTTTCTTATACACTCTTAAGCTTTAGTTTTCTATATAAAATCTTGATCTGTTGATCAAGTCGAGTGTTTTCGATCCACCGAGAGTTTCAGTTCATTTGCATTTGCATACTCTTAGTTTCTCGGTGCGTGTTTGGAGGTCTAGAGAAGACCTCGCTGTCTATTACTCTTGGTGAGCGCCCTCACCTAGACGGTTCGGAGGCGTGGTCGTTGACCTCTCCAGTTCGGAGATTGTCGGAGAAGCTCAGCAAGCTTGTACAAGGCATCTGTGCTCGCCTTTCCGGAGTGGACAAGGAGCAACCATTAGTTGATAATACTTGTCGACGATTCGGACTCGGAGTCCTCAGCCGAACTTATGCAAAATTTGTAATAGCGAGACCTTTCAAGATGACCCTCCGGGAAGGTATGTAGAAATAAGGAGAACAGGAGCACAGAGAGGTTTATACAGGTTCGGGCCCTCGATGGTAGGAGTAATAGCCCTACGTCCTGTTGGGATTTCACTATATGTGAGAAAGATTTACAAAAGGGCGGGAAAAGACCTTCACAGGCGAAAGTTTTTTCCTATGTAAGGATACAGAAAGAAGCCAAAGAGGCTCGTAAAAAAAACTATCTAATCTAGGCCGTAGACTTAGCTGTTTGAGTGGTTGAGATGTGTTGTATCTCGCTTGTATCAGAGACGTTTTTTCCCCTCTGTTTGATGCATCTTGCCACCCTTTTATACTGGTCAAAAGGGTGCCATGTCGTAACTGCATCAGACAGTTGTTCGGATGCGGTTTTAGAGAACCGCTCTTAACCTCCACGCAAGTTTAACACATGTTATTCATGCATCACTGCACGTATTAACCTCCTGACGGTTGATCTTCCACGCGGAGGAATCTTCGGGATACTTGGGATATTCTCGCTATAGGGACAGCCGGACAGGTAAACCCCAAGTACCCTGGTCGAAAGTGCTCTGACCGCGGGATGTTGGCTGACCGCGCAACATCTCCAACATTCTGTTCGCGTATAGCACACGAATTCCTGACCGCGCGAAGCCTGCGGTCTGATCTCGCAAAGCCTGCGACCTCGGGCTGATGCTTCTCAGAATGACTTGAGTTCGCACCGCCAGGCACGTGTCTGGCTCGAATCTGTCTTGAACCAATAGTGCATTTATTTGAACTGACTCGGGTGTCAATTCTCGTCAATACTCTTCGTGAGTATTGAGGCAAAACTCAAGTGACTTGAGTGCTTCAACGAGGACTAGTGGAGACTGGGCGAGTCTCCGATACCTCGGTAAAAATTATTGTGTTCGTTCTCTCTCACCTTGCTTATATTATTTGTTCTTGATTTGCAATTATTTGTTTTAAGTCTTAAGTTTTTAAAAGCCTCCTATTCACCCCCCTCTAGTCGGCATCCTTGATCCTACACGTGGTATCAGAGCTAAATCTCTCGATTTATTAGGCTTTACCGCCTAGAGAGAGGATGTCGTCTACCGATGGTTTTTCTCTTGGTCATACTAGTCGTGCGTCAATCTTTGATGGGACAAATTATCCCTATTGGAAAGTGCGCATGTCGATATTCCTAGAGGCCATGGGGCTTGACGTATGGGATATTGTTAAACTCGGTTTTACTCCTCTGGATGATCCGGCAAGTCAATCTGAGGACGACAGGAGAAAACTGCATTTAAATGCCCGTGCGAAAAATGCATTATTTGCGGGTTTGTCTCTAAACGAGTTCAACCGTGTAAGCAATCTCACGACTGCTCACAAGGTTTGGACCACCCTCGAAGAAATTTACGAGGGCACAACTAAAGTAAAAGAGGCAAAACTGCTTATGGTGAGGCAAAGATATGAGACATTCACCATGTTATCAACCGAGTCCGTGGACTCTATGTTCACTCGGTTAAATAACATTGTGAATGAACTCAAGGGGCTTGGTGTCATTTTTACTGATCTTGATATTGTGAGAAAGATGCTTAGGGCCTTACCTGAAAGTTTCGACGCTCTTGTGACGGTTCTCACAAACTCCGACTTGTCGACCATGACACCAACTGATCTCTATGGGAACCTCATCACCCATGAGATGCACAAGAAGGAGAAGAAGGAAGCAGCTGAACCCTCGGAGACAAAGAAGAAAGCTTTGGCTTTCAAAACCAACGTAAGGAACGATTCAAGCGATGGCTCCTCCAATGAAGACCTCGCACTCATGGTAAAAAATACTCAAAAACTTCTTCGCAGGTTGCATAAAAAGGGTGTCAATCTTGACACACGACCAAAGGGACAAAAGCAAAACAACTTCAAGGATATCATTTGCTATGGATGTCATGAGAAGGGACACATAGCTTCAAGATGTCCAAACAAGAACAAGGGATGGAACAAAAAGAAGAAATTCTTCATGAAGAAGAATGAAGAAACCAAAGAAGCATGCTTCGGAGAGTGGATGTCCGGAGGCGAGAGCTCCGACTCCGACTCCAATGACGAAAGAAGTTGCTCCAAGAAGATGGCCGGATTAGCTCTCGGCAACATCAACACTTCAACTAGCTCATCCATTTGCCTTATGGCTAAAGGCGATGAAAAGGTGAACTACAAGACCGGTGGGAGGCATTGGATACTAGATAGCGGATGCTCCGAACACATGACCGGCAACAAAAAGCTGTTCACCTCACTTAAAGACAACTCAAGCGAGAACCAAAGGATTACCTTTGGCGACAACTGTCAAGGAAATGTGGTAGGTTTGGGTAAAATCGCAATATCTAATAATCTCTCTATTTCGAATGTTTTGTTGGTCGAATCTCTGAACTTCAATTTGCTTTCCATTGCACAAATTTGCGATTTTGGTTTTAGTTGCACATTTTATCCAAAAGAAGTTTTGGTTGAAAGTTTAAAAGATAAAACCTTGATCTTTAAAGGCTTTCGCTTTGGAAATCTTTATTTGGTTGATTTTCACTCAAAAGATGCATCTCTGTCAACATGTCTTGTCTCTCAAACCTCAAAGGTTGGCTATGGCATAGACGACTTACACATGTTGGAATGCATCAATTGAGAAAACTTTTAAAACATGATTTAGTTGTTGGCTTAAAGGATGTGAATTTTGAAAAGGACAAACCTTGTTGCGCTTGTCAAGCTGGCAAGCAAGTAGCTACTTCACATCCAACTAAGCGCATTCTTTCAACTTGCAAATCTTTGGAACTTCTTCACATGGATTTATTTGGACCTTCTGAGTTCCAAAGTATCGGGGGTAGCAACTATGGTTTTGTGATTGTTAACAATTTTACTCGCTATACTTGGGTTTTCTTTATTTCCCAAAAATCTGAAACCCCTGATGTTTTCAAAAGTTTTGCAAAACGTGTTTCTACTGAATTCGAACTTTCCATCAAGAAAATCCGCAGTGATCATGGTGGAGAGTTCGTTAATTCAACATTGTTGATTTTTGTGACTCTCTTAGAATCAAACACGAGTTTTCCACATCCTACACTCCACAGCAAAATGGAGTCGTTGAAAGGAAAAATCAAATACTTATAGAAATGGCAAGGACTATGCTGAGTGAGTATGATACTCCTACTCGCTTCTGGGCTAAAGCGGTGCATACCGCTTGCTATTCTATAAATCGACTTTATTTGCATCCTCTTCTGAATTTGACTCCTTATGAACTTCTTATTGGGCGTAAGCCAAACATTTCTTATTTTCGAGTTTTTGAATGCAAATGCTATATCCTTAAGAAAAGAAACTTTGGTGGAAAATTTCAAAGAAGAGTAGATGAAGGCTTTCTAGTCGGATACTCCACCACTAGTAAAGCTTATCGCATTTTTAACAAAAATACTGGTTGTATTGAAGAATCCTGTGATGTCGAATTTGATGAAACTAATGGCTCACAAAAGGAGCAAGTTTCTTGTGAAGTTTCAGGTAAAGATTTTCAAGAAGCCATGAAGAACATAACCATTGGAGACATTAAGCCAATAGAAGAAGATCAAGAAGATGATGTCAACACTGAGAATGTTGATCAAAATATATCATCTCCTCATGTTGATCCTCCTGAACAAGATCAAGATGAAGCAGTACAAGAAGAAGCACCAAGGCAACATCAAACGATCAC
The DNA here is from genome assembly GCA_019359835.1 of Pharus latifolius. Taxonomy (NCBI): domain Eukaryota; kingdom Viridiplantae; phylum Streptophyta; class Magnoliopsida; order Poales; family Poaceae; genus Pharus; species Pharus latifolius. The sequence continues at coordinate 66,310,793 of CM033320.1, read as the reverse complement.
CAAGGATCACCCTCTAGACCAAATATTGGGTGACGTCATTTGGAGAGATGATGTCTAGAGAGTTCGAGATGTCCATGATTGGCGAGCTGAGCTTCTTCCTCGGACTTCAAATCAAGCAACTCAAGAACGGTACGTTTGTGAGTCAAACAAAGTACGTGAAAGACCTGATCAAGCGCTTTGGAATGGAAAACGCTAAGGAAATCAAAACTCCCATGGTGACCAATGGACATCTGGACATGGACAAAAGTGGCAAATCAGTCGATTCTAAACTCTATAGGTCTATGATTGGTAGTCTTTTATATCTTACTGCATCTAGGCCTGATATCATGTTTAGTGTGTGTTTATGTGCTAGATTCCAGTCTGATCCTAAGGAATGTTATTTAACTGCTCTTAAAAGAATCCTTAGGTATTTAAAATGCTATCTCAGTTTAGGCCTTTGGTATCCAAAAGATGCAAATTTTGAATTAATTGGATATTCCGATTCTGATTATGCTGGGTGCAAGATTGATCGTGAAAGCACATTTGGTAGCTGTCAGCTGTTGGGGAGATCCTTAGTATCATGGTCATCGAGGAAGCAAAATTCTGTAGCTCTCTCCACAGCTGAAGCTGAATATGTGTCTGCAGGCAGTTGTTGTGCTCAATTACTATGGATGAAGCAGACGTTTTTGGATTATGAGATTATATTTGATAAAGTGCCACTCTTGTGTGATAATGAAAGTGCCATTAAAATTGCTAATAATCCTATTCAACATTCTAGAACTAAGCATATCGAAATACGGCACCACTTTATTAGAGATCATGTGGCAAGAGGAGATATTGATGTGAATTATGTTAGAACTGATATGCAACTAGCTGATATCTTCACTAAACCCCTAGATGAATCAAGATTTTGCTTTTTAAGGGGTGAACTGAACATTATTGATATATCAAATGCTAGTTGATATGCTAAATGTGTTATTTGTATAAAATAATATTATTTTATTCCCTCTCTAGTCCAAATCTGCTTCTGGTCGAAATTGACCAAACTGACAGTCAGTTCATCTAACTGACAATCAGTTTAGTGCTTAGGAGCCTGTTCTTAGTTTCTGGTCAATGTCGTTGACCTAACTGACAGTCAGTTATGTACAATTGACTTTGGTCGTAGCTCCTGTGTGTGTTCAGTCTCAAACTAACTGTCAGTCTCATACACTGACTATCAGTTTCAAAACTCAGTTCTGTGAACTGACTGTCAGTGTGACACACTGATTGTCAGTTCCATGTTTCTGAGTTTGGAACTGACTGTCAGTTTATTAAACTGACTGTCAGTTGCGGGATCCACAACCCTAAAAATCCTGTTTTCTCTCCGTGCCTCGTCGTCTCCTCCTTTCGCCGCCGTTTGCTCCTCTCGCCGCCGGTGTCTCCCCTTTGCGTTGAGCCACCACCAAGTCTCACCGGCGCCTCCTCACCGTCGACGAGCATCGCCGCCCCTTTTGCGCCTACACCGCTTCTAGCCGCCGCCGTTTAGCCGCCCCATTTGCCGTGCCGTGGGCTGCTCGCCAGCGTTGAGACCCACCAGTGCTTCCCCAAACGGTGCTCCTTCTCCTCGTGGTGTGTCTCCGTGCCACAAATCGTCGTCGTCGGTCTCCTCTGCTCCGTTCGGCCGATCAGTTCAGGTCTCTGTTTTTTTCTCTCCTCTGTTTTCAGTCGTTTCTTCGCCATGTCTGATCAGCCGTCGTCGTCTCAACGTGTGGCCCGACGGAAGAACGCCGCAAACAGCCAGCGTTCATCGGGTCAGCCGTCTGAGACCCAGCCTTCGCCTCCGCCTGAGCGCGTGCCCGTGGACTATTCCCGATGGCACGCAAGTCACCTTCGCTCCCTTCGCGCCGCAAACCCGTATCTCTCGCCGCATCCCACTGGTCGCGACGCGTGCGACGTGCTTACCTTCTACACTAACTTACAGCTGGATCTTTTCACCAGCGTGTACAGCCGTGTCCCCATATTTGCCCACTGATCTCTGTCCTGGCAGACGATTGCCTCCCGCACAGGCATCGTCTCCCTGGCAGATTCCTTTGCCTCTGTCGGGATCCGCGACCTTGTCGCCAATTCCTCTCTTCACTGGGCTGAGTAGCCCAGTCGTCAGTTCTATTCCACAGTTCACATTTCTCCCCAGCGTGACTCACTGACCTTCATGACGGGCCTCCAGGTTCACACCGTCACGAAGGAGCAGATTGAGTCTGCACTCGGACTGGTTCGCCCTCCTTCTAGCCGCCAGCTCCACACCCTTCCAGACCTAGAGCATCGGGAGGTGGCCATGCTCTATTCAGGCCCCTTCCAGCTTCGTCACATCGCCGGCCTGCGCCGCGACGTTGACTTGGCTCTGCGGATTCTTCGCCTCACTCTAGTCCCTATGTCCGGCGATAGGTCTAGAGTCACCTATCTTGCTCTCCTTGTGTTGATCTCCATCTTCCAGGAGGAGCCCTTTGACGTTGCTGATCTCATCATTAGTGAGATTCAGCACGTTCTCCTCTCTCCGCGCCATCAGCTGATATACGCTCCGTATATCATGGCGGTGCTTTTGCACATTAGGGCCGTTGATACTGAGCTCCCGCGGCCCCATCATCCCCTTCTTTTCTATCCTCTAGGCCAGACCGATCGCCGTCTCGGTGCCCGGCCTGCGGCTGCTGCGGACCCTGATTCTCCCGCATCTGATGATGTTGCAGGGGAGTCAGAGGGCGAGACTCCAGTTCAGGAGTCTGATCCAGCACGAGCTGCAGAGACTGGCATCGGCTCTTCCTCAGCATCTTCTTCTCAGCTCCAGCAGATCCTCTAGGTGCAGCAGCAGATTCTCAGCACTCCGGCGGAGCATCATCAGATGTTGCTCCGTTTGCTTGCTCAGCAGGAGGAGATTTTGCAGTGCCTACCTTCTTCTGTTTCACCTGCCCCTCGCAAGAGGGCCCACCAGGCAGTGTTTTCTCCGAGCACAGCTTCAGGACCTGCTGATCCAGCTCCTGAGGTACCTGCTCTGGCTTCAGCTGCTCCTGCTCCAGCAGCCACTCCTCCGGCATCTCCATCCATCGACCCGACTGCATCTTCAGCAGGCTCCGGAGATACAGCCGTTCTAGGATTGTCTTTAGATGATGAGCATTAGGCTCTATTTTTTTATGTATTGCCTCTCTTTTTGTGCTTGATGCCAGAGGGGGAGAAGTATTTTGTTGAGATGTATGACTTTTTATGGTTGGATGATATTTTTTATGGATATAATATTTTTGCTTGATTTTGGGTTATCATATATGTCTCTGTGATTTTGGATATGATGCGTTTATTCTATGTAGCTCTGATACCTTGATATATGTGTTGGTTCTCTGCTCTGATATATTTTAATGAGATGCATATATTCAGGGGGAGTTACTTTATTATAAAACACTTTGTTGTCATCAATCATCAAAAAGGGGAAGATTGTTGCATCTAGGCTTTCATGCCTAACCCAAATTTTGATGATTAATGAAAACTAAGTGTTATAGACTGATTGTGTTTTTGAGATTGTTTGATATAGAGCTTCGTTGGGAAGATAGTCAAGATGAACAAGACGAACCCAACACAAGAGAAGTAAAAGCACAAGTTGCAAGGAATGAAGTCGAGACGTAAATTGCTAAAGTGCAAAAGACCGAAGGTAACATTGTCTTTATTTTTAACCGATCTCGGTGTTTGGAGTTGATCGGTTTAGGATAATTGTTTTTAGTTTTTAACCGTACTATAAAGAGGGGTGGCGAAAGTTCTCTTTTTATCTCCAACATAAACCAAGAAACTTAGGTCATTGCATTGCATATTTTTTGTTGGATTTGATTTGAACTTGATTTGAGTCATTTGGATTTTCAGTTCAGTTTTTGACAGCAGAAAAGTTTTTTGATTTTCTAGAAAGATCTAGGTAGATATGGTTTTTTCTTCTGTTGACAAAAATGTAGTCCTTGAAATTATCTTTCAAACGAGCTATTAAACACCTCTTTTGGATTTCTGGATTTAAAGTTATCACTATTTTTGTTCATATTGACTGCCAGTTTGCATAACTGACTGTCAGTTTAATTAAACTGACAATTGTCCAGTGAGGGTGTTTTTTGGGCTCAAAATTTTTGTACTAAACTGACTGTCAGTTTGTCCATACTGACTGTCAGTTGGGGATTCAACCACAGTTGGTTTTAACTGAGTTTCTATTTGATTTGGTCGAGTTTCTGGTCGAACTGACGGTCAGTTTGCATAACTGACTGTCAGTTGTGGGTTTTAAGTTTCCATAAATGACCACGAACGGCTAGCAAATTTTTATCCGTAAATTTTTTCAGCCGTTGTATACGAAACTGACTGTCAATTAGGCGAAACTGACTGTTAGTTTGTGTTGCTGATTTTCAGCTCTAGCTCCAACGGTTCATTTGATTGTTGAGGCTATAAATAGGGGCTTTGGGCATGAGTTTTATACAACAAGCAGTAGCATTTTCTTATACACTTTTGAGCTTTAGTTTTCTACACAAAATCTTGATCTGTTGATCAAGTCGAGTGTTTTCGATCCACCGAGAGTTTCAGTTCATTTGCATTTGCATACTCTTAGTTTCTCGGTGCGTGTTTGGAGGTCTAGAGAAGACCTCGCTGTCTATTACTCTTGGTGAGCGCCCTCACCTAGACGGTTCGGAGGCGTGGCCGTTGACCTCTCCAGTTCGGAGATTGTTGGAGAGGCTCGGCAAGGTTGTACAAGGCATCGGTGCTCGCCTTTCCGGAGTGGACAAGGAGCAACCATTAGTTGATAATACTCTTCGTGAGTATTGAGGCAAAACTCAAGTGACTTGAGTGCTTCAACGAGGACTAGTGGAGACTGGGCGAGTCTCCGATACGTTGGTAAAAATTATTGTGTTTGTTCTTTTCTCACCTTGCTTATATTATTTGTTCTTGATTTGCAATTATTTGTTTTAAGTCTTAAGTTTTTAAAAGCCTCCTATTCACCCCCCTCTAGTCGGCATCCTTGATCCTACAGAGACTTCCAAAAGAGTTGTGACAATATCGGACTCCCCGGAGAAGTCACCAAAGAAGTTTCCAAAGATGGCCCCCTGGAGTTCTTCCATGGCTTCCGGAGTGGCACGAAGCAATCTCGGGAGACTCAAGTAATAAGGCGACAAGCTCAAGACTTTAGGAGGCTCTGGTTGTTTTCGATGCTATGCCACTTGAATTCGAGTATCCACTAGAGTCTTTGGAATCAAGGTGCTCAATTTAAATCCTTGATGTACCCTTACCAGGAAGGAGGTGTCCTCCGGAACTATCTTCTCAATTAATAAAGGTTTTGATTCAAGAAAAAACTCTATATTTTTTCTTCTCACTTTGAATTTTTTTTCTAAGTGTTTCCGATTTAGTTCCCCTTCTCTGAGTAAAGATCGTTCGGGATTAGGCACATATAGACATTAGTGCACCAGGAATAATTAGCAAAGTAGTTTTGAGATGTTAAGTCTTTAGATAACTCTCAGACACACAAAAAATAACCCTCAGAAATAATTTCAAAAAATGTCACTTGGGAAAGTCGTCGGAGGATTCAATATAAATTTTTCTTAGACAAGCAATTTCATCTTAGTCTTACTAGGTGGTGGTTTCCAAGACAATATCCTGCACCACCCACCCCCCCCCCCACCCCACCCCGATCCCCTCAAAGTTTGGGATAATGTTAATTTTATTCTAGAGTTTGATTCTGCTAAGTTTCAAAGATACCATGATATAAGCTTCTTCAGAAATAATAGTTTTGGGACTTGGAATTTTAGCAATATGGGGGTAGGGCTTGGGAATGTGATTCCCAGAGTTACATTATAGGCCCGAGAAATGAAACTTAGCAAATGAGCATATATCATTCCAAACTCATCTCATCAGGACAGTTAAGAATTTTTTTTTCTTGGAAAAAGGCATCTTGAAATTACAACTTGAGAAAGTACATCCGAGAATTACAAAAGTTCTTCGAAAAAAATTCCTTCAAAGGTACTCAAGATACATGTCTTGGTGACATTTTTAGACATCTTTGGTGGGGCTTTTGTTGGCGCTTAAAAATGCCTTAGGTTGCATTGAAGGCATTTTTTAATGTGCCGGGAAAGATATCCAATAAGACTTCTAAATGTGCAAGGAAAGGCATCCGACGACATTTTAAGAAGCGCTGAGGAAAACATCCGACAGTGTTTTCAAACATGCCAGGGAAGACGTCCAGCGACATTTTTATTAGGTTTCTCTAAGAAGCCCTATAGACCCCATTAAGAAGCAACTTCAGGGATCTTTTAGAGAATTCTTCCCCGATCCTTCTAACATCCTGAGACCAAGAAGTTATTGATTTGTCGAACACTGAAATGCTTAGGTTTGAGACTTATATCGAAATTTATTTGATTGACTACCTCATCCTCTTGTTCTTGAGGATCCACGTCATACAACTACCTTAGCACTTAGACCTTTTGGACTTACAATTACTCCTCATGCTAAGCAAGGTAAGGTAGCTAAACACTTTCACAACGAGAGTGTCGACTTCAATCAAACGACTCTTTCAAGGTATTATGGGGGACTAGTCTCATAAGTGACCCATTCACATGATTAGGGAAACCAGTGATCTCTAACCCCCCTAGTTCAAAGGAGTTAACTTAGGCTGCCTAGTGGAGGAAATACATCTCACCGCAAGGACTTTGTTTGGGGTGGACCAAGTAAATCGCACCGATTGAAAATGTGATGGGTTGAAGAACCTGCTTTAAGCCATGAGCCCCTTTACTCATGGATATTTTGCATGTGTAATGCTAAATAAAGAGAGACAATTGAAGTCAGGAACAAGTTTTCATTCATTCTTTTTGATATATTACATAGTTCCTTAGTACAAGGCTTTGAACAAAGGAAACTTAAATGTAGAACTTGCCAATTAGGTCTGCGCTCCAAGTATCCTTGAGTTCCTGGTATTGAAGAGGGCTGATCTTGTAAGCCCTAGAGCCAAGTATCTTTGAGATACAATATGGGTCTTTCCATTTAGGGTGGATCTTCCTTTGGGCCATAGGATCAATGACTCGCTTGAGCACTAATTTCCAAGGCAAAAGGATCGCTCATGGACACACTGGTTGCAGTAATGTCGCATCACCTGCTCATAGGTAGCGTGCCAGAGGAGAACTTTGTCTCTTACTCGACGAGGTCGACCACAAGGCATTGATTGTCGTCGTTGGTTTGGAAGGTTTCAACCAAGGCAACATCGAAGAGCTTGACTCGTTGTAAGCAAAGTTGGATTTTTGCTTACCTCTTTAGCTTTGTAGACGAGTGAGAATAGAGTTTGCCCCATAGCATAGCTTAGAGAAGTACAAAGGGACCAAGGTATGTTTTAGAGTTCCTCAGCCCAAACCCCTCGCTTTTGATTATTTTGTTCAAGTTGCTTATAGAGGCCTTGAAGGTGAGTTCATTCACTTGTTCCACCGCTTCATTCAACTGTGGATGAACAACATAGGTGTAATGGAGCATTGTAATAAGACCCTTGCAAAACTCCCAAATTGAAGCTAAGTCAAATTGCGTTCCATTGTTAATGATGAATTCCTTTTTGGAACCCTTAAGTGACACGCGATGTTTCTCCCGAAGAACTACTGAATGGAACGAGAAGTGATACTCGCAAGAAGTTCGGCCTCGACCCATTTGGTGAAGTAGTCGATGGCTACCACTACGCACTTATATCCTCCAAGTGTTGGGGGGAAAGAATCGAGGAAATCCAACCCTCACCTAGAAAAGGGCCATGTGATAGGAATCGAGTATAACATTGCGAGGGTAGATTGGAGCCACTCGATGCCTTTTGACATCCTTCACAAATCCTTAGCAAGACTAGAGCATCATGGACCCTCGTAGGCTAATAGAAGTGCTTAGGCCACAGTTGCACAAGGGGCAACATGCGACCCACAAATACCTTTATGCACTTCTTTCAACAAGTGGTAGCTATCTTTTTTGTAGAGCATCCTGTCCAACAAAGCAAATGTACCAGCTTTGAAGGCAAGACACTTAGCCTTGGCACCGTCAGATGGGGTTGCTTCTCCTTGAATAAAGGCAATGATAGAGTCCATCCAAGTGAAAACTCGAGTTATCTTGATCACATTCTTGATCACATTGAGTGAAGTTGTTTCACTTGGTTCTTCTTGAGATTTACTGAAGACTTATAGATAACTTTAAGAAAGACTTCATATGAAACTTGGTTGCAAGCACTAGTGTCTCGAGCCAAAATATCCACTCTTTCATTGTCTCTGTGAGGGATTCTTCAGACCTCTAGACTATCGAAGTGTTTGGCGACCTTTCGAACTTCGTCTAGTGTAGGCTTAGGTTAAGATCAAGGCATACACTAGTACATAAATGTAGTCTACTAACATTTATCTTCTAACGGCTGTTTGCTATATAGAAGAAAACCGTTAGTATACATGGTGTGTAGTGGAGAAAGTCATTTTGTAAGCATTTGTACTAATGGTTGCGATGTAAATTACCGTTAGAAAAAAAGGCATGATTTTTTCTAACGATACATAATATATTAACTGTTAGAAGAAATATACAAGTACTAACGGTAGTATTTTGGGAACCGTTAGAATAAACCACATGATTTATCTAACGGTGCTTCATATATTGACTGTTAGAATGGAGGAAATTATACTAACAGATTAATTTGTCAAACCGTTAAAACAAGGCCTCCCTCTACAAATACATATTCCCTGGAATTTTGCTTCCAGTCGAATCGTTCCACTTCTTTTTCTCCTCGAGCGCAACAAGCCCTACCCGAAACCTCCATCACCAACCGCCGCACCTTCTCACCGCCAGGCACTTCATTGCGGTTCATTGCACCATCGCTGGCCACCGCACCTTTCTCCACCGCCGTCGGCCACTAGGGTTTCTGGTGAATGAAGTACAAAGACCTCGCAGCTTCAACTCCCTCGACTAAATTTGGAGTGAGTAAACTAAGATCTAGTAATTTTGAGTGACTAAATTTTGACTAATTTGCAAACTAACTACTGTATTTCATCTGACATAGAAAAGTAGGAAAATTTCTAATTAGACTTATGAACAAAGTTATTTGTTTTGTCAGTTTCTTGTATAACATTCTTAGCTTGAGATGCAGGTTAATAGAACTTGTGATTGAACGACAAACAAAGTTATTGTTTTGTTTGTTTCTTGTATACCATTCTTAGCTTGAGATCACTACTACAGAAATGCTTTTCACTATCGGTTAAAAATCCACTCTACTATCGGTTCTCTTACCGATAGTGGTCGGCACGATAGTAGAGGGCAGCACACTTCTATCGGTTCAAAAACCGTTAGTAAAACATCTACAATCCCAACGTTCACTAATCGCTATCGACTATTTCTTCTATCGGCTCGGTTTTAAACCGATAGTATTGTATAAGTTTTTTCTATCGGCTCGTATAAAAACCGATAGTATTGTTTAGGCCTTTTGTATCGGCTAGGATCTAAACCGATAGTAATCTAAACATTTTTTTCTATCGGCTCTTATATAAACCGATAGTATTGTTTAGGCCTTTTGTATCGGCTAGGATCTAAACCGATAGTAATCTAAACATTTTTTTCTATCGGCTCTTATATAAACCGATAGTATTTTGTCGACACATTTAGTACTGGAAACTTTATTCTATCGGTTGTTATATATAAACCGATAGTATTGTGTGGACACAGTCAGTACTGGAAAATTTATTCTATCGGTTATATTATATAACCGATAGTATTTTGTAGACTCGTTTAGTACAGGAAACTGTATTCTATCGGTTTCTAAATATGAACCGATAGTATTATGTGGACACAGTTAGTACTGGAAACTTTATTCTATCGGTTGTAGTATATAACCGATAGTAATATTAGTTTTTCCTATCGGTTATGTAGTGGCACGGTTAGTACTAAATATTTACAAATATACATACAGCAATACAGAGATACATACAGCAATATACATACAGCAATACAGAGATACATTGCATCATTCACAAATACACCAATATTTACAAATATTCACCAATATTCACATATTGAATTTGTTCACAAATACACTAATACAGTAATATACACATGCATTGGACAGACTGAATTTATGCACATATTGATCGAGTTTATTCACAAATACATCAATGAATCTATTCACATATATTCACATATATTCACAAATCAATGAATCAACACATTCAATATATATTCACAAATACAACAATCAACACAAGTCAGTTACTATCGATCGTTAATAGCCACTTCTTCCATGACATATTGAGCCCAAATTGTTCGCAGCTCCTTCAATTGAGGCAACTCATATTGCTCTTTCAACATGGTGCTCTGCATATATGCGTGTATGAAGTTAGGATCGTACGTCACATCTAATTAAAGTTCGACTTTGAGTCAGGAAAAATAGTTACCTTAGGGAATTGGGCAAAGTTTCTCCTGATCAGGTCATACATGAATCTCATGACATAGAAGCCACATTCCCACGATTGTGGCTGCTGATGGCACTGGAAAAATTGCATATGCAAAGACATAAACCCACATTAACTCGAAAGAACTAATTAAGCTTAAATTAAAAGACTCATCATGAGTACTTCCATCCGTATTAATTACCTCATATTCTTTCCAAGAAATTGTTGTGCCCTTCGACGCGTAATGCCTCCCTCCAGCACTAGCATAATTTTTGAAAGCCCTGTATTTAATTTAGCATTGTCGATTAATATCTTATCATTAATTAGCTAGTCAGAGAAAAATTTAAGACAACTATGTTACTTACGCGTCTATGTGCCATGTGAGGGTGAAAACATGCGCCACCTTGTCGCTCATCTAATCGAGGTAATAGACCTCATTCATCCATGGGCAAATGACGGCGAGGACCCAGTGGCCCCTACATTGCATATATAAGCGAACCGTTTCATACATATGTTAGGCGTAACATACAAGAATGAGTTAAATTAGTAGGAAATGCACTAACATTTGGTGGTACGGCGCAAGGATGAACTCTCAGTCCTGCTGCGCTAGTAGTGCCCTTGATATGTATTCCTCCGCCTGTGCTTGGTCGTGCTCTAGCATCGTGAGGCTTATTTTCTCTGGGTCGAGGAAACCCACCTTGTCACATGCCCTCATCGACGCCAGCCTATACATGCACCTGGATGCAAAGTAGACATTAGTAAGTAGTGCATACAAAAAGTGATTAGATTTATGAAACGAACTGTGATAACTTTAGACAATAGCACACTCACAGGACTCCAGTCCGTATGATGGACATATCAAGCTCCCGCCAGTTGAGGAGGTCGAACAAATCCTCGTGGGCCACCGATATGCTCCCGGGCTCACGGTGAAAATGGGCTGGCCTGAAGTGAACCAAGAAGTTGATGTGGCGCCTAGACCGGGTCAGGTACCACTCGTGGAGACTTCTGGTTATTTGATCCATATTGCGCAGAAGGTACTCCGACACGAGTGGGGACCCGTTCTTGAACGTACCCGGCTGGCTTTGTTTGGCCTTGCCTTTGGCCTTGCCCTTGCCTTTGGCCTTGCCCTTGCCTTTGGGCGGGGAGCGAGTGTATACCTTCGAAGGTTGGGGTGTGGTGCCGTCGGCCTCATTTGATGGCGAAGGGTTTGAGGCCGTCGGAGGAGGCATGGGGGCCGAAGGAGTTCGCTCATGCGTTGTGGCGGGGCTGGTGTCCTCAGGAAGTGTGCTGGTATCCATCGTCTACTTTAAGTACAAACGCTTAAATTAGATTTTGAAAATTAAGTATATTAACTGAGTTGTAAGCTAGAATGGCTAGGGTTTACCTCCTGTAGTCTAACACCCTTCTTGGGCCACTGTATGTACGAGCCCAATGCCTCGCCAATTGTCCGCATTTCGTCCGTTGGGACGGGCAACGGAAAAGAGCTGTAGCCCGGGAGGGCCATGTCCACCTGTACCTTTGCGAATCCAGGCTCCAGAGGTACGCAGTGGATCCGGACATCCTCCCAAGACTGGTATACGACCCCGTTTGCAACCGCAACAGGTTTGTCGCCTATGTTGATCAATAGGGTACAGCTCTCCGGCTTCTGCAATTTGCAACAATTATAACAAGTTAGCGAAACAATTCTAACGTAACGGGAGTGGCATCAACCGAACTGCATATATAGCTCAAGAGTTGCAATACCTCGATCAGGTCCACCGGATCCACGTGAACCTTCGAGCCAACACTACTCGGCCTGGCAGCGTCGACCTCGGCAGCTGGATCTAAACCCTTGGACTGCACAACTCGGCTTAGGCGTTCATATTTCTCGTTCATTTGAGCGAACATGTCCGCGAATTGTGCAGTCACATCTGCCCGTATCTTCTGAGATAGCTCCACTTCCCTTTCCTTCCAGCTGCCAGGCTTCTTCGCCTTTTGCCCGGGGTCCGAGAAGCCTTCCTTCCATGGCACCACAGCCCCCACGGTTCGCGTCCGCCCTGGATGCTCCTTGTTCCCTAGAGCCCGGGTAAGGATGTCGTTCTCCCTATGAGGACTGAACAATCCCTCGGTCGCCTCCTTCGAGCAAGAGATCTGTTACATTGAAAGCTCTCCATTGTGAGGAAGAAATATATACAAAGTTGTGCGCACACTAATGATCATAGTTAGCCAACTTACGAGTCGCTGCACGACCTCGACGTCCCTGGGGTTTGGGAACGCCACAGTCCCCGTGGCCGACACGGTCCCTTTGGCCAGCCACCAGCGCTTGCATCGCTGATCGCGGATCTCGGAGAGTGGTAGGTCAGGGGAGTCGACGAAATGCGACGCGTCGTCTTCACCCTTCTTCCACTGCTCCTCCTTCCCCGCATAGCCGCGAGAACCGAGCCGGTGTGGGTGGTCGTTCCTCCTCTAGATTGCCCTGTTCTTCTCGCTGAGGGCCTTCGTACCAGAAACAAGAAAATTAATGCACCACTGCTTACTGCATACAATGGTGTAACCAAGCAAAGGAACCATTCATACCTTGAACTCAGGAGTCCCCTTCTGTTGGGCGAATTGCTCCCATACCTCCTCCGTTATGAAGGGGTACTTCTCGCATGGAGATTCGCCTTTAGCGAGGAAGATACTGACGAGGACACTCTTGAAGGTTTTCCACGTGTTGTTCATGTCCTTCAAGCAAGCTATCTTGGGACCATCGTCCGGGATGTTCCACTTGGCCTGTTTCAAATGGTGCATATAAGTAGGACTTACCTAATCTCTAGGATAAACCAAGGGAATGTGATTACTCAAGAGTTCAGTGATTTTGATTAATTTTACCTTCACTTCCGCCCACAGCCTATCCCTCTCGTCGGCCTTGACGTCCTTCCAGCTCTGGACGGTGATCTTCACCCTTTCCTTCGCCAACAAGCCAACATAGGCAGCATAGTGCCCGGCGTTCTTCCCGATCGGTCTCCCGAACTGGTTGAACTCACAGGAAAGATCCGCGCGTTTGGCCAAACGACCCAACATCGTCGCGCCTCGCGCCTTCCTCTTGCGCTGGGACGAGGCAGCGCCATCTACGTTCGCCCTCGCCGAATCACTAGTATCAGCTGAGGAAGATGCCGACATGGCTTTACCTAAAATACCATAAACAAACCATAAGGTTAGCAGTGCAAACTATGCTAATCTCTCTGCTGGAAAATAAAGTCTGTTAAAATTTAAATGAACCTAAATTTGAGATGAAAATTAGAAAATGGGAAGTAATTCACAGAAAATTCAAATTAGCTGTGCAAACTATGATGGCACTACTATTTACTATCGGTTTTCCAAGTCAAACCGATAGTAATCAAGTCAGCATTAGGAAAAATTATGCTAATTTAAAAGATTAGCAATGCAAACTATGCTAATCTCTCTGCTGGAAAATAAAGTCTGTTAAAATTTAAATGAACCTAAATTTGAGATGAAAATTAGAAAATGGGAAGTAATTCACAGAAAATTCAAATTAGCTGTGCAAACTATGATGGCACTACTATTTACTATCGGTTTTCCAAGTCAAACCGATAGTAATCAAGTCAGCATTAGGAAAAATTTCCAAAATTGCTCAGCAGGAACATAAAGTAATTGCTCAGCAGGAACATAAGGTATGTTAAAAAATAAATGAACCTAAATTTGAGATGAAAATTAGAAAATGGGAAGTAATTCACAGAAAATTCATATTAGCTGTGCAAACTATGATGGCACTACTATTTACTATCGGTTTTCCAAGTCAAACCGATAGTAATCAAGTCAGCATTAGGAAAAATTTCAAAAATTGCTCAGCAGGAACATAAAGTAATTGCTCAGCAGGAACATAAGGTATGTTAAGAAATAAATGAACCTAAATTTGAGATGAAAATTAGAAAATGGGAAGTCATTCACAGAAAATTCATATTAGCTGTGCAAACTATGATGGCACTACTATTTACTATCGGTTTTCCAAGTCAAACCGATAGTAATCAAGTCAGCATTAGGAAAAATTTCAAAAATTGCTCAGCAGGAACATAAAGTAATTGCTCAGCAGGAACATAAGGTATGTTAAAAAATAAATGAACCTAAATTTGAGATGAAAATTAGAAAATGGGAAGTAATTCACAGAAAATTCATATTAACTGTGCAAACTATGATGACACTACTATTTACTATCGGTTTTCCAAGTCAAACCGATAGTAATCAAGTCTGAATTAGAAAAAATTTCTAAAATTGCTCAGCAGGAACATAAAGTAATTGCTCAGCAGGAACATAAGGTATGTTAAAATATAAATGAACCAAAATTTCAGATGAAAATTAGAAATGGGATATAATTAACAGAAAAATCAGTATTTACTATCGGTTCTGAGTAAGAAACCGATAGTGAACTACACTGTATGACAAATTGCTATGATTTTCATCAATTCTGTCATTCTCATAGCTATCAAGTTTGTAGTTTATGAATTTTACTCTAGGTTTCTATTTGTAATCCATGGAACGGGATATGAACCATTGCATACAAAATTAAGCAATACACGCGAGCGATTTGGTCAAGAACACTTACAGTGGATCGTGGAGTGGCCGGAGGCGGTGGCGCAATGCAATGCCAGAGGCAGTGGCGCAATGCAATGCCGGAGGCGGTGGAGAACCAGTGGCGCAGAGGAGCGAAGAAGCGAACGTCGGCGATTCTAGGGTTTTCCGCGCGAGTATTTTTCGATTTGGAATGTGATCAGTTGCACTGGAGGGAAAATCGTGCAGGTTATAACCTAATAAATGAATATTTACTATCGGTTCATCACCACAAAACCGATAGTAAAAACATGTAAGTTAGGGTTTTCGTAACACAGTGTAAATCACTATCGGTTGTGAACAGTAAACCGATAGTAAACTAAATACAGGGGATCATAACACAGTGTAAATCACTATCGGTTGTGAACAGTAAACCGATAGTAAACTAAGAACAGGGGATCATAACACAGTGTAAATCACTATCGGTTGTGAACGATAAACCGATAGTATAGTTTAATTTCATATCGGTTTCACAGTTATAACCGATAGTAAAATACAATGCTATTGACCCTAAAGGATTTCCCTTAGAAGAATTACAGAGGATCTCAGTACATCATTTTGTATTGTATTTACTATCGGTTATGACAATAAACCGATAGTATATGTTAATTTCATATCGGTTTGGAGGTTGAAACCGATAGTATAATACTGTTAAATTGATCTAAAGGTATTTCCTGAGAACAAATACAGATGGGTCTCAGTACATCATTTTGCACTTGTAAAGACAACTGAAACCCCATGCAAATGGCTTGCAATAATTTTGAAATAAAATAACAGTAAAGACCAATCATGGAATGAAAATTTGCAGTTTTCATATATATTTGTGAAAAGAATCAATTATTGGTCAAATCAAATATATACTCCAATTGAAATGAAAATTTGCAGAAATGATTCTCAATGCATCACGTATGTTTTCCCAAAGAATTTTTGAAAATTGATTTGAACATTCTTCGATCCAAGTAATATACGTCACTTACATATTGCAAATTAGTCAAGAATGGTTGTCCACCCATAATCCTTCTTCGTGGTCGTCTCGCAGGTAACTTGTTTCGTCAATATCTTCGGTAGGGACAGATTGAAGGATTCCATCTAAAAATGGAGGTAGTTCGTCGAACTGATCGTACTCTTCTTCATCCACAACGTCTTCAACCCCAACAATACGTCTCTTACTGTGAAGGACAACGTGCAACTTTGGGTTGGCCGGGTCAACGATGTAGAACACCTGTGTGGCTTGCTCAGCAAGTATAAATGGATCATCTTTGTGTGCGACTCTACTGAGATCGACTAGAGTAAACCCATAATTGTCGACTTTAACACCTCGAGGGATTTCAACCCATTGGCATCGAAACAGAGGAATCTTAAGTAATACATAATCGAGCTCCCATATTTCCTCAATAACACCGTAATATGAGTCGAGTGCGCTTACTGCCCTGGCATCCTCCGAAATAGCAAGTAGTGTCACTCCACTACATTGCATAGCACTCTTCTCGTCCTGAGTTTTTGTGATAAATTCTGTCCCCATGCTTATACCACGATGCACCGCATCTTGGACAAACATGCAAATCCTCGTACTCGTTACGGTACAGAACACAATCATTTGGGCATGCATGTATTCTTTCGATTTCCATTCCCAACGGACACAATAGTTTTTTGGCCTGGTAAACCGATCTTGGCAACTCATTTCCCTCTGGAAGCATGTCCGCTAACAGATCCAATAGCGCCGTGAAACTCTTATCGCTCCAACCGTTGCTTGCCTTCAAGTTATATAATCTCAACACAGAAGACAACTTTGTAAATGTTTCACATCCGGGGAACAAAGGCTTCTCAGAATCAACAATTAATTTCTGAAATTTAGCTAAATTGTTTTCGCTGTAGTCCTCTTCTACATCACGTAACATTTCATCTAAATTGTCTTCATCTACATGGACTTCCGAATGAACATTATCAATGTTTTGATCATGATCATCATTATTGCAATCCACTTCCGGGTGCTGCTGAGTGGTAGCGGTAGTGCTCGTTTCCTCAAGATCTTCACCATGCCATATCCAACGGGTATAGCGTGCGTTAAAACCACGACGAATCAAATGACTCCTAATCTGATCAGAGTTGCCGAACCTTTTTAAGTTCATACAATCTATACAAGGACAATGCATATCTTTCTCTCCCTTCTTCGCCTTCTCTTGCTCAGCAAATTTAATAAATCCATTCACACCCTCCAAATACTCAACAGTAGTACGTTTTATTCCATACATCCAATATTCTCGGTCCATCTACAATTATTTCACAAAATTGACAAATTCAAATAAATAATTAATGACTCAGGGCATGCATATATGAATGAAACATAATTAGCTAGGCCATATGTGTGTACATGCATGAGCTGTTTAATTACATTAAATGGATTTGTATATATGAAACCCTAATTAACTTGATGCATGCATTAATTGGAAGAGCCAGCTAGCTAGCTGCTTAAATTCAGCAAGCTATAGCTAGCTAGCCAACCCAGCCTTCTAGCTAGCTTGGAGATACATGTATCTAGTTTAATGAATTGCAAGTAGAGAGAGAGAGGGAAAGTGTGAAAGAGTGATCGAGAGAGAGAGAGGTGATGAGAAGATGACAATACCGAGGGGGATGGAAATATGATCAACCTCTCAGCTAGCTTCTCCAGATCACTCTAGCTTGGAGTTGTGCGCGGCTGAAATGATTCCAACATGTAGAGCGCAGAGCAGGGGTCAACCTAATTAAGTTGTCCAATTTTACTATCGGTTCAACAACACTAACCGATAGTAAAATAAGGTCCCCACTGTCATAACCATTAGTGTATATGAAGTCATTTTACTATCGGTTTGTGTTGTTGAACCGATAGTACTATGTAGTATATTGTATCGGTTAGTACAGTAATAACCGATAGTAAAAAGTCAGTAATTTCACTATCAGTTATCCGAGAAAAACTGATAGTACTATTCAATATATTATATCGGTTAATACAGTACCAACCAATAGTATAAAGTGAGTAATTTTACTATCTGTTACGAACGAAAAACCGATAGTACTATTGTAATATATTATATCGGTTGGTACAGTAATAACCAATAGTAAAAAGTCAGTTATTTCACTATCAGTTAAAAATGAAAAACCGATAGTACTATTTAATATATTATATCGGTTTGTACAGTAATAACCGATAGTAAAAAGTATTTGCATTTCACTAACGTTGGATTAGTGTATAACCGATAGTAAAATGATGGTTTTCCGCCGCTGTCGTCCTATTCTATCGGATTTTTCCTAGATTGCTTACAACCGTTAGAAAATAAGGGTTAGTGGAATGCACTTCTGTAGTAGTGGATGCAGGTTAAGAGGATTTGTGGTTGAATGACAATCAAATACCATAATTAAATGGATAGAATTTGCTTTAATTGGTTAACGGGAGAAGTTCACATATAAAGTTTTTGTGTTTATTTGTTCAGATATTTCTTTCTTCTACACCAAATAAGTGAAATTCTCTATCCAAAAGATCTAAGTTCTCTATTTAGAAAAAATGACAAAACTTGGTTTCAATAGATAGGTCTTATTTTCTGTTATTGTCTTCTGAGGGGTAAAAGGAATTCTATACCACAGAATTTTTATCTTGGTAGTTCTTTTCAGATAGGGAGCCATTTAGGTAGTAGTAAACAATCTTAATTTGTTGTAGAATGTCTATTGATTCTGTGTAGGTCCTTGGACGATGTTCATGAGGGGCAACGTACTTCACTGTTCTTTATCCCAGTACGCTGCCTACATTGACTTGCTAGCAAAAGAAAGGGTGAAGATCACCGTCAAGAGCTAGAAGGACGTGAAGGGCGAGATCTTAGTTGGCTCAGTCGAGAAGATCCTCAAGCCCGGCGTGTTTCTCAACTCAGGACCTATAGAAAGCATCTTACATTTGTATTGGTGATTCTCTCGAGCTTAAACTCAACTCAACTCAACCCAACGCAACTCAACTCAACTCAACTGAACGCCAATACAGATGTAACTCAACGTCAGTTCCAGCTCTTCGGGCGTCTCTGAACTAAACTCCTATGGTTAAGTCAAACGTGGTTCATACATTTGCTTTTTTTTAGGAATGGATTTGTGATGTATCATGTCTAACTTGTAATCGGTAGTTACTTTGTAGCAATGCCCCATGCTTGGTGCACCAACACTAGCTTACAACTTACTTAATATACTCAACTTAGAACGGTTCTCTTTTATGTACAATGTAGGGGCCACTGGGTCCTCGTCATGATCTGCTGTTTCAGATGTGACTTTTGCAAGATACATTGAATGTGTGAATTGGTGTTTTTGTGTATTTGTATTGGTGTATATTTGTGTATTTGTATTGCTATTTCAGACATGTACTTGCTTGCTTCTGTTTGAGATATATACTTGAATGTGTGAATTGGTGTATTTGTGTATTTCTATTGGTATATATTTGTGTATTTGTATTGCTATTTGAGACATGTACTTGAATGTGTGAATTGGTGTATTTGTATTGGTGTATATTTGTGTATTTGTATTGCTGTTTGAGACATGTACTTGAATGTGTGAATTGGTGTATTTGTATTGGTGTATATTTGTGTATTTGTATTGTTGTTTGAGACATGTACCAACTTGGCTTCTCTTTCAGACATGTACTTGCACTAACGGTTGGGTTGTTACAAACCGTTAGTTGTATTTTTTCTAACGGTTTGTAATAGATTTACCATTAGTACAAACATACTTATACTAACGGTTGTATTTTGGCGAACCGTTAGAATATATACCCTTCTGCTAGCTCTTATCTTCTAACGGTTCTAGTGTTGTAAACCGTTAGAAGATGTTCCACAAAAGTAAAACCCACTCGACCCGTGCTGTTTCGTTCTGCTCCACGCTCTGTCTCTCTCTGTTTCCGATAAGAGTTCCACGCTCTGAGCTACACTGCTAGAGCAATCAGGGTAAGCTGGAAGGAAGTTAATTCGATCCCTCTCTTTAATGCAAGCTTATCATCACCTCTCTCTCTACATGCAAGCTAGCTATAGCTCTAAGCTAGGGAGCTAGCTAGCTAGCTGGCTCTTACAATGCATCATGATTTATGAGCTCACTAGCTTGTATTGTGCAGTTAGGTTAAATAGTGTTTCATCAAGTTCAGTGTATATATATATATATAACTTAATTGGCCAGGTTTCATGCATGCCTGACTCATTATGTTTTGTAATTTGTCAATTTTGTGAATCATAGATGGATTAGAAATATTGGATGTATGGAATAAACGTACAACTCTTGAGTATTTGGAGGGTGTCAATGGTTTATTAAATTTGCTAAGTAAGAAAAGGGGAAGAAAGGAGAAAAAGATATGGTTTGTCCTTGTACATATTGTATGAACTTAAAGAGATTTATCAACTCTGATCAAATTAAGAGCCATTTGATTCGTTGTAGTTTTAACGCACGATATACCCGTTCGATATGGCATGGCAAAAATCTTGAGGAAACAAGCACCGGTACCAATCAGCAGGACCCGGAAGTGGATTGCAGTAATATATCAATGATCATCCGAATTTTGATAATGTTCATTCCGATGTGCATGTAGATGATGACAATCTAGATGAGATGTTACGTGATGTAGAAGAAGATTACAGCGAAAATGACTTTAGTAAATTTGAGAAATTGATTGCTAACTTTGTGAAGCCTCTATTTCCTCTGTGTGCAAAGTTTACCAAATTGTCTTCTATGCTGAGATTATATAACTTGAAGGCAAGCAACGATTGGAACGATAAGAGTTTCACGGCACTATTAGATTTTTTAGCAGACATGATTCCAGAGGAAAATGAGTTGCCAAGATCAGTTTACCAAGCCAAAAAATTGTTGTGTCTATTGGGAATGGAAATCGAAAGAATACACACATACCCAAATGATTGTGTTGTACCGTAACGAGTATTCGGATTTGCATGTTTGTCCAAAATGCGATGCATCGCAGTATAAGTGTAGAGACCGAATTGACAGTGAATGTCACGAGGTAAAGAAAGGACCTCCAGCCAAAACTGTGTGGTATTTTCCTGTGATCTCTAGATTGAAATGGTTGTTTGCAAATGTGAAAGACGCAAAATACTTGCGTTGGCATGTTGAAGGCCGGAAACAAGATGAAAAACTGAGACACCCAGTTGATTCTATTCAATGGAGAAACATCAGCAGAATATTTGATGAGTTCAGCGGCAAAGTTAGGAATGTAAGGTTCAAGTTGAGTATAGATGGTATGAATCCACACGAAAATATGAGTAGTCGGCATAGCACTTGACCGGTTCTTTTATGCATCTACAATCTTCCTCCTTGGTTATGTATAAAGCACAAGTACATCATGATGTTACTAATCTCAGGACCCAGGCAACCCAGAAATGATATTGATATGTTTCTAGCGCCTTTAATCGAGAACTTACATAAATTGTGGAGCCAAGGGGTGTAGGTGTGGGTTGCATACAAGCAAAAGAATTTCATCTTGCGGGCCATGATATTTTGCACCATAAATGATTTCTCGGCTTTCGGAAATTTGTCGGGCTATAGTACGAAAGGAGCCAAGACTTTCTCTATTTGCCTAGATGAAACTGAGAACATGTTGTTGTAGAGTTATAGGAAAACAGTGTACATGGGTCACCGCAATTTTCTTCCGATGCATCACGCCTACCGTAAAAAGAGGAAATCATTTAACGGGAAGCCTGAGAAAGGATCAGCCCCAGTATTTCTGACCGGTAAGGAGCTTTACTCGTGCGTGAAGGACATCAAAACTAAGTTCGGTAAATATTGTAAACTTCAAGAAAAAAATGTTTGGAAGAAGAGATCAATTCTTTGAGATCTACCATACTGGGAGCACTTACAAGCTCAACATTGCATTGACGTCATGTATGTAGAGAAAAATGTTTGTGACAGTTTGATTGGTATAAAAGTTTGCCATGACATGGTGGAAATGAGGATAAGGACTGAGCTTGCACCGTTGGAGAAGGGAAAGTGTACATACCTCCCCCGGCCTGCTATACTTTGTCCAAAAGTGAAAAAACAAAACTCTGCCGGTGCCTGCGTGGTGTTAAAGTTCCATGGGGGTATTCCACGAATTTGAAAAAACTTATGTCCATGAAGGACTTGAAACTGGTTGGTATGAAGTCTCATGATTGTCATGTGTTGATGTCACAAATGTTTCACATTACTATCAGAGGTATTCTCCCAGTTAAAGTTAGAGAGACAATCACGAAATTATGTTATTTCTTCAACACAATATCTTGCAAGGTAAGTGCACTCCTACTATAAGTTAATTAGCTCCATTCATGGAACTTAATTGCCAGATTTTTCTTCTGATATGAATATTTGGCGCAACTATGTCCTTGCAGGTAATTGATTTGGATGGACTGGACGATTTGCAACGCGATGTGATTACAACTCTTTGTCAGTTCGAAATGTATTTCTCTTCATCTTTTTTTGATGTTATGATCCATCTAATTATTTACCTTATCAGAGAAATTAAGTTTTGTAGACCCGTGTTCCTACGCTATATGTATCCATTTGAGTCATCGGTATCTTGAAGGTATACGTAAGGACTCGTCATCAGCCCGAGGGGAGTATCATCGAAGGTTATGCCGCCAAGGAGGTGATTGAATTTTGCACAAATTATATGGCCAGGGTTGACCCAATTGGCGTTCCTAAGTCACGACACAAGGGCAGGTTTCAGGGCATTGGAATGATTGGATTCAAAGCATTCGTCCCCGCCATTGATATGTACATGAAAGCACATTTTTGGGTCTTACAACACATGATGGAGATCGAGCCATACATACACAAGCACAAGGCAATGTTACGGTCACAGAATCATTCGAAGCCAGAGATTTGGGTCACCAGAGAACATACAAGAAAATTTGCTGGGTGGATCCAAAAAAGAGTCTTGCGAGCCACCAACGACTCCATAAGTGAAACTGTGACATGGTTGGCTAGGGACCCAAGATTTACTGTCGGGACATGACAGGTGTACAACATCAATGGGTATTCATTTTACACAAGAAGTCAGAACAAGAAGAGTACTACGCAATGTAGTGGAGTGACACAATTTGCTATTTCGGAGGATGCCAGGGCAGTAAGGGCGCTGAACTCATATTATGGTATTATTGACGAAATATGCGAGCTCGATTATGAACTATTTAAGATTCCTTTGTTTCGACGCCAATGAGTCGAAATCTCTCGAGGTGTTAAAGTTGACAATTATGGGTTTACTCTCGTCGATCTCAATAGAATCGCACACCAAGACGATCCATTCATACTTGCTGAGTAAGTCACACAGGTATTCTACATCGTTGACTCGACCAATCCAAAGTTGCACCTTGTCCTTCACAACAAGAGACGTATTGTTGAGGTTGAAGACGTTATCGACAAAAAAGAGTATAACCAGTTCGACGAAATACCTCCATTTTTATATGACATTCAATCTGTCCCTATCGAAGATATTGATGAAACAAGTTACCTGGAAGACGATCACGAAGAAGAATTATGAGTTGACAACCATTCTTGACTATTTTGTAATTGAAGAAAAAATCCCAGGCTAACCACAAGTTGTAGCATTAAGGTGAGGAACTTATCATTACATCAGGTTATCCATTTTTGTTTACAACTTATTTAATGATAAGTTCACAGCAATACCTCTATTTTAGTTTACAGCAAGAGTTCTAACATTACAGTACACTTATAATCATAAGAACTTCTTCTAAAGAAATTTTATTGTCAAAATCTCTTCTGCAGTCTTTTGCTTCTACAACAGGCCTAAAAAATCATTTTCCAGTGCACTGCACAACAACAGAAATGCAGTCCTGAAAGAAATTCTACTCTACTATTCTAAGGGTTAATTTCGTAGTCCCGTTAGAAGATAGTACATGGTCTGACAGTTATTTTGGCAAAACCGTTAGAAAAATGGTGCTATAGAAAGTTAACTTAGAAAATCCTTTTTCAGTGCCTTGCACTACTGTATAAATGCAGACCTTAAAGAAATAGTACTTTTCTAATGATTAATTTCCTTCTTCCATTAGAAAAAAGCACATTGTTTGACGGTTTTTTTGTCTAACTGTTAGAAGAAGTGTAGCCCAGAAATATAACTTAGAAAAATCTTTTTCCAATGCCTTGCACTACTACAAAAATGCAGGCCTGAAACAAATTGTATTTTTCTAACAGTTAACTTCCTTTATCTGTTAGAACAAAGCACATGGTATGATGGTTTTTTTTCTTTAACCATTAGAAGTGTAGCACATAACTATAACTTAAAAAAAATCCTTTTCGAGTGCCCTGCACTACTACGAAAATGCAGGCATGAAAGAAATCGTACTTTTCTAATGGTTAATTTCCTATATCCATTAGAACAAAGCACATGGTCTGACGATTTTTTTGTCTAACCGTTAGAAGAAGGGTAGTACAGAAATACAGGCCTTAAAGAAATTGTCTATTACTAATGGTTTACTTTTTTCAAACCGTTAGAAAAAGTACTCACTAATATAATAAACTCCGCCCAGGAATTTCCCTCCAGTCGAACCGTTCCAACTCTATCTCTCTGTCTCCTCAAGCGTGAAAAGCCCTACCCTCACTGGCGACCACTTTCTCGCTATCGGACCACCATCACCGCCTAAATCACGGTTCGCCACCGCCACAGAGCACTGTTTTGATCCATCGCCGGCCGTCGCTCCGTTCTACACCACCACCGGCCGACCACAACTTTTCGCCGTAAAGTACACCTGCTCTATCCCTAGTGCATAGTTCTTTGTCCAGGATCTGCCTAATTTGATCTTTTCGTTATTTACAATAGAGTTTGCTATTTTTTTTTTCTCTTGTTTAGGATTTAAACTAGGGTTCGCTCTTGTTTAGGATTTAATAAACTCCGTCGGGCACTATTGAAACTAGGATTTAAACTAGGGTTTACATAATATGTTTCAGTGATCTCCTAATCCTCTTTTGAGATTTGAAATTATCTGTATTGCATCATATTCAGAACTATGTTCTAACAGTAGTTTACGTATTAACTGTTCGAAGAAAGCATATCTTCTAACGAATGTTCATGTTTTGAACCATTAGAACAAATAGGTTTCAGTGTTCTATCGGTTGTGAATGTATTAACTGTTAGAAGAAAGTACATGTTCTAATGGATGTTCATGTTTTAACTGTTAGAAGAAATATGTTTCAGGGTTCCCTGAGGCTTGCTTATTTAGTATTTGTTTGATTTAATTGGAAAAAATAGGTGAGATGAAATTAGGTAAATTGGAGTGATGAAGTTTCAGTTTTGTACAATCAACAATTTATAATCTGATCTGTGTTTGATAATTATTGTATGGTTCAATACATAAACTTTTTCATATAAACTTGAATCTTATATATACTGTAGCCTTTTTGATGGTTTGTTGATGGAATTTTAGGTAAAGCCATGTCGACATCTTCCTTGGCTTATAGTAGTAGTTCTATGAGGGGCAATGTAACTGATGCTATTTCGTACCAGTGCAAGAGGACGGTGCGAGGCCCAACGACGTTGGGCCGTTTGGTCAAACACACCAACCTTTCTTGTGAGTTCAACCAGTTTGGGAGGCCAATCGGAAAGAACGCTAGGAAGTACGCTACCTGCGTTGAGTTGTTGGCGAAAGAAAGGGTAAAAATCACCGTCAAGAGTTGGAAGGACGTGAAGGCGAACGATAGGGATAGGTTATGGGCGGAAGTGAAGGTAAAATTAATCGAAATCTCTGAACTCTTTCGTAATCACATTCCCTTGACTTATCCTAAAGTTTAACTAACTCCTGCTTATATGCATTGTTGAAAAGAGGCTAAGTGGAACATCCCCGACGATGGACTTAAGACGGCCTGCTTGAAGGACATGAACAACACATGGAAAACCTTCAAGAGCTGGCTCATCAGTACCTTCCTCGCTGAGGGGAAATCTCCTTGCGAGAAGTACCCCTTCATAACAGAGGTGGTATGGGAGGAATTCACCCAGCAGAAGGGGACCGATGAGTTCAAGGCCCTTAGCGAGAAGAATAAGTCAATTCAGAAGAGGAACAACCACCCGCACCGGCTCAGATCTCGGGGCTATGCGGAGGAGGAGAAATGGAGGAAGGAAGACGAGGAAAATGCTCTCGTCGACTCCCTAACTTGTCACTCTCTAAGATCTGCGATGCGAGGTGCAAGCAGTGGTGGCGGGGGAGAGAGTCCGTGTCGTCCATGGGGTCTGTGGAGTTCCCAAACCCTAAGGACGCCGAGGTCGTGCAGCAAATGGTAAGTTGGCTAACCTCATAAACTGTGTGTGCACAAATGTATATATGTATTTGTCTCACAATATAGCTTTAAATGTAACAGATCTCTGCCGAGAAGGAGGCAACGCAGGGATTGTTTACCCCACAGAGGGAGAACAACATCCTCACCCAAGCTCTTGGAAATAAGGAGCATCCCGGGTGGACGCGGACCGTGGGAGTCATAGTGTCGTGGAAAGCCAGCTTCGAAGATCCAGCTCCACCGAGGAAGAAGGCCCGCTCCTAAAAGGAGAAGGAATCGGAGCTGGCCGACAAGATACGGGCAGAGGTACAGGCAGACATGTCTGCGGAATTCGAGGCCAGGTTTGCTGAAATGAGCCAACAGTTAGGAAAGCTGAGAGAAATGATGCAATCCAAGGCTGTAGATCCAGCTCTCGAGGCCGACAATACCCCGCGAGGTCGGCCAAGCAATTGCTCTTCGAAGATCCTCGTGGATCTAGTGGATCTGCTTGAGGTATTGCAAGCCTTGAACTATGCACTTAAGTTGATGCCACTTATAGTTCCGTTAGAATTGTTTCGCTAATTTATTTTAATTGTTACAAATTTGCAGAAACCAGAGAGCCGTAGCCTAGTGATTCACATAGGCGACGAGCACGTAGTGGTTGCGCACGGGTTCGTATATCCGTCTGGGGAGCATGTCCGGATCCACTGTGTACTTCTGAAGTCAGGGTTCACAAAGGTACAGGTGAACATGGCCGTCCTGGGCTACACCACTTTTGCGTTGCCCGTTCCAACAGAGGAAATGCGGAAAGTTGCTAAGGCAGTTGGCTTCTACGTACAGTGGCCCAAGAAGTGTGTTATAATACAGCAGGTAAATCCTACCTATTTTAGTTTACAATCTACTTAATATACTCAACTTGCAAAATCTAACATACGTGTTCATAAATTAAAGTGGCCTACCAGCGTACTACCTAAGGACCCCACCCCCTGCGCAGGGCATGAGGGATCTCCTTCGGCCCTCAATCCTTAAAAGACGACCTCGACCCCAGCCAAAGGATCCACGCCTCCCTGGAAAGCCCCTTCTCCTGCAAAGAAAGCCGTCAACACCCCGCCCTTGCCTTCGAAGGTACGCGCACACTCCCTGGCAAAAGGCAAGGGCAAAGGCAAAGGGACAGCCGGATAGGTTCAAGAACAGGTTCCCACTCGTGGCAATTTTGTGTAAATTGGATCACACAACCAGAGACCTCCACGAGTGGTACCTACACCGGGCTCGGCGCAACTTGAACTTCCTAGTTCCCTTCAGGCTTAGACAGTTCCACCGTGAGCCCGGGAGCATATCCGTGGCGCATGAGGATCTGTTCGACCTCTTTAACAGGCGGGAACTAAAGCAGGACGCAGCTCGCATGGAGCAGTGCATATCAAGGGCACTGCTGGCGCAGCAGGACAGAGAGTTCATTCTTGCGTCGTACCACCAAACGTTAGTGCATTTCCTACTAATTTAACTCATTTTTGTATGTTACACTTGACATATACTTTAAGCAGTTCTCTTTTATGTACAATGTAGGGGTCACTGGATCCTTCTCATGATCTGTCCATGGAGGAATGAGGTGTACTAGCTCGATTCGATGCGCAACAGGTTACCAAAGGAATACATGATCAAGGGGAACATGGACGTGTAATTAACATGTTTGATTTAAATTTTGACCTCACTAGCTAATGATAACATATTAACCAGCAATGCTAAATGAAATAAAGGGCTTTCGAAAATTGTGTGTCCACTGGAGGGAGGCATGACGCATCGGAGGGCGACCGAATTTCTTGGAAAGAATATAAGGTAATTAGTAAGAATCGAACTACTCACGAGTCTTTTAGTTTATGCTTAATTAGTTTTTTATGAAAAGAATAGCTAACATGTCTTCGCATATGCAATTATCTCAGTGTCATCAGCAACCAGAATAGTGGGAATGTGGATTTTATGTGCTGCAATATATGTATGACCTAGTCAGGACAAACTTTGCCCAATTCCTTCAGGTAAGCATTTTAGCTAACTCAAATTTTAAAATTGGATGTGACGTTCAAAACTAGGAAGTTAATTACTGACTATTCACACATGCATGCAGAGCGCCATGTCTAAAGACAAATACGAGAATGCAAAGATTAGAGAGCTGTGAAAAATTTGGGCTCAATATTTGATGAACGAAGTGGCTGTCAACCAGCCACCATGACTGGCTTATCTCATTTGTTGTAATTTTCTTTTTTTTTCTTTGCATTCGTCTACTCTATGTGAATTGGTACTTTTTATATTTGTATTGGTCTATATGTGAATAAATTGAATGTGAGAATAAATGTGAATAAATTCAATCTGTTGACTGTTGAATGTGTATTTGTGAATGTACATTTTTTGTATCTGTACTGTATTGTGTATTTAAGCTCATTCTAATGGCTAAAGAACAAAGAAAGTTAAAAGAGAACAACATATTCTAACGGTTCACAACTACTATCCGATAGAATAATATAACATATTATAACGATTCACTAGTACTATCCGTTAGAATATAGTAAGATATGCTAACAGTTCACTACAACTATCCGGTAAAATACTATACCATCTTCTAACGATTCATTAAAACTGACCATTAGAAGATGGTAAGATTTTCTAACGGTGTACTACAAACAACCGCTAGAATATAGTGTAATGTTCTAACGGATAGTACTAGTTAACCGTTAGACTATAGTTAAGTATTCTAACGATTAATCTAAAAGAACTATAAGAATATTATAGACTCTTCTAACAGTTAACTAATATTGATCGTTAGAAGATGGTAAGATGTTCTGACAGTATACTACGAACAACCGTTAGAATATAATGTAATGTTCTAACGGATAGTACTAGTTAACCGTTAGACTATAGTAAAGTATTATAACGGTTAACTTAAAAGAACCGTAATAATATTACAGACTCTTCTAACAGTTCACAAAGAAAACCCGTTAGAATATCAGAAGCTATTCTAACGGTTCGAAACCGTTCAAGTACTGCTAGTCTTGCTTAATCATGCAAATCACTAGCAGTATGAAAACCGTTAGTAAAGGTGTGTTTTGAACCGTTAGTAGACAGCATTTTTGTACTAGCGGTATGAACAACAAGTATAGTTTGTTCATTTAGTTCACCATGAGCAAGGAATCCCCTTTAACGATCAAGTGTTGAATCCGCATTAAGCGAGCAAGTCAAAGGCCAGGAGTAGAGCTTCGTATTCAGCCACATTGTTAGTCATCTAGAATTCAAGATTTGTGGCTTACTCGAGGATCTTACCCTCAAAGCTACTTAAGACCACTACAACCCCGCACCAGCCAAGCAATGAGAGCCATTAAAGCAGAGTGTCTAGAGTGGCTTGGTGTATGGAGTGATGACGATTTAAGACGAAGGGGACTTAATCAATGTTCGACCAGTCAATGCTAAAGAAAAAAGAGCAAGCTCAATCGGCCAATTGGTGATTCTCCCTATAGCTTCTTTGTTACATCAAAACTTCCCCGAGAGGGTAAGTTGAGGGCACAATGATTGGATTCCAAAGGAAGTAGTGATGCAGATTACTCGAAGCCATGAGCAAGGCATAACAAATTTTCTTCATCCCCGTGTAACGAAGCTTAGCTCTCTGAAGTGTCTCACTAACGTAGTAAACATGATATTGAGTTGATGATCCTCGGTAGAGACGCTAGAAACCTTTGATGTCCTGCAAGCGCACAAAGTCACTTGTAGCTTTCAAATGAATAGAGTTGTTGATCCCATGAGGACACAAACTGTTTTCTTATGAAAAAGGGAATTCTGAAATCTTGGATTAGTAGAAGGGGGGAAAATAGAGCACTAAATACAGAAAACTTACACTAATTCTTATGAATCGAAACAATCTCTCAGATTTCAGTTCATCAATCTATTGAATAAATGGTAGATGTTGATTTTAGTAACTATTGTAATCAATTTTAATTCTATTTTGTAGGAGGTTATCTCTTAAAAAGATGTATCCTGCTCTCGCAATGCAATTACACCTTATAATGCATCTGGGTGCATCCCGCTTTCACAACACTACTACATGATCCAATGAACTCTTACATATTGTGGTAACTGTTTCCCCTCGAATAAAAAGTTTAAACCCAATTTGCTGGTTGTCACTACGAAGATTGAGATATAAACTAGTTACAAGTTCATGGCTTGAAGTTCTGGATCTTACACCCCTCACTCAAGGTGGCGATCGATCTTAAAGACTAGAATTATACGGGCACCTAAGTATAACCTAGCATTAAGCAATTCACTCCAATGAAATAAAGATAGAAATAAAACAAATAGATTAAAGAAATTACCCCATACTTTATTCATAGATTGAATCCCTACACCAGGAGATTGTTAGGGTTTTACCCTGACATTGATCTAATAGGTGTAGTCGTCGTCTTCAACATCTGATTACAAAAGAAATAAACTAAGAAAAACTAAACAATTTGTGGAACACAACTAAATAAGATGATGGGTGGAGCTTGATTGTAATCAATGCCTTTCTTCGTCCTTCTCCTTTTGTTTTATTACCGCTCAAAGTCTAAAGAGATTCAAAGTTTTTTTTCTAGTTGCAAGAAAAGTTAACAAACTCCAAAATCTTCAAAATTGCAAATTGTTTGACCTTATCTGTAAGCTAAAGATACATCCGGGTTGCCAACCCATATAGCAAACTGTATGTGGCTCTGTTGACATGTGTTGCCTTTGTTTAGTGCTTAGAATTCCATATTCCTTGCAATAGTAGGTTTAGCGAGAATAATAAGTAGTATCCTTCGAGTTTCTTCAAATTTCTTCGTCATTTTATGTGATTTCGTCTCCAAACCTTCAAAACAAAGGATTGGGGCAAACTAAATGAGGTGAATTTATTTATTCAGCAAAATGACAGCAAAAAATGGTGGAAAATCACTGTTATCATGAGTCCCATCTTTTTCCTTGACAAGCACAGCGCTTGCAACAAATAGAGCGACGGTGAGGTAGAGGAGTATTCTCCAGGACTATGGTTAACCAAAAGTGGTGAGCTCACGAAGTATCGCTTAAAAGTCTCGAAAGCCTCTTAAGCTTTTGGAGTCCAATGGAAGCCCATCAAGTTCGTAGAATCTTGAAGAAAAGGCGGCCTCTTTCAATCGATTTCAAGACAAAGCGACTAAGAGCCACCATTCAACCTGTGAGCCTTTGAACGCTTTGATGGAGTGAGGAGGAGCCATGTTCAAGATTTCTCGAATTTTCTCCGAGTTGGCTTTGATGCCTCTTTGAGAGACAAGGAAGCCATGAAACTTCCCCTGTGGACAGCGAAGGCACATTTTCTTAGGGTTTAGTGTATCTTCCACAAGTTCCAGAAAGTTTTAGCCAAGTTTTCAATGTGGGAGGCCGTGATAAAGTTTTTGACGATGGTATCATTGACGTAAGCCTCAATGTTGCAATCTATTTGGTTCTTCGAGATTAGACACCAAATGTTGGAAGGTAGCAAAATACACCCAATGATCTGATGAAGTTCATTTTATTCTCATCCTTGACTGCCATGCTAACTTGATGGTTGCCAGAATAGGCATTGAGTAAACTCATGAGTTCACATCCTGCAGTCAAGTCGACAAGCTAATCAATGCGAGACAAGGGAAATTCATTCTTGGGACAAGTTTTGTTTAGATCAGCGAAGTCGACACATACTTTCCACTTTCCATTCAACTTCTTGACCAAAACCGGGTTCACAAGCCACTCAGGGTGCCAGACCTCACGAATGAATGCAGCCTCAAGAAGTTTGGGGATTTCAACTTTGGTTGCTTCTTGACATTCAAGGGAGAGCTTCCTTAGTTTTTTTCTTGATAGGGGAATGGCCTTTAGTCACGAAAAGCTTATGCTCGATCACCTCTCGAAGGAAAACCCTTCATGTTAAAAGGTTTCCAAGTGAACGGTCTTCTCTTCATCCCCAGGGAATAAAAAGAGTTTTCTCAAGTTTCCCTCAAGGTGAGGTTTTGGGACAAATTTCCCATTGGGGGTCACTTGGTTTTCTAGAGTGAGATGTATGTATTCCACATCTATTACCTTCATAAGGTTTATGTCCCCAATGGTCGTCATGGCACTCTCATATAGAGCACATGTCGTCTTCTAATTTCCCCTTATAGTCATTACACTATTGAGATCAAGAACCTTCATGCATAGAAAGTTTTGTTGAATCACTACGCAGAAGCGATTGATGGTCGTCCACCCCATAATGGTATTGTATGAAGAAGGTAGGTTGACGACGTTGAATCAAACAAGTTTGATTCTGTAGTTTTTAGGGGTCCTAAAGGTTATGGGAAAATCGATCTTTCCTACAGGGTGAATTGTTTCCTCGAGGACGAACCCTTCAAGAGGCCCTGAAGCTGGCTGCAGCATTCCTTCGTTGACTTGAATTTACTTCAAGACTCTTAAGTAGAGAACATTAGTGGAGCTCCTACCATCGATGAGGATTCCAGTCAACTGACAATTATAGACAATGGCCAAGACAAGGAAAGCATTGTTGTGGGGAAGTGAAGTCCCCAAGTGTCTTCGATTGTGAAGGTTAAACGAGTTATCGCCTACTTGGGGGGTTGAGATTGGTTCAAGATCCCAATCACTCTCACTTTCAGAGCATACTATTTGCGATGATGCTTTGAGTCATGCCTAGAAGTAGAGCCTTCTAAGATCACATTGACTTGTTTTTAAGATGCTTGATAGGGGAGGTCGAGATCGGAAGTTTGGACCTTGGGTTTTTTTGTCTCCTCCTTGTGGGCTTGACGTCGATGGAGTCGATGTGCCTGGGGAAGTATGGGTGCTTTGGTTATGTTCTCTTTCGAAGCTTCCTTCAGAAGGTTTAGATAACCTTAGTTCACCTTATCGAGGTCATCTTCCTCTGCACTAGTGAACATTTCTAAGACATTGAAAAGTTCGTTCGTGGTCATTGGACAACTCCGGGACAAGCAATGGTGTAGCTCACCTAGGAGGATGCCAATTTTTCAAGCCTATATTACCGTGACGTAAGGAGTATGAGAAACTTAACTTTGCACTTGGGAGAAATGTTTAAAATAGTTTCGAACCATCTCCCCAAGTTTTTGTTTCATGGTGTAGAGTTGTAAGGAATGAAGGGATCGGCTATAGTTCCCTTGGAAGATTGCGTAGAACTCTAAGTTAGGAGAATCATTCAATCAAAACCTCCTTTAGATTATAAAACCAAGAGTAAGCGATTCCTGTGAGGTAAAAGGGGAAAATATTGCATTGCACGCTTTCGGCCCCCCAGCAGCAGTGATGGAAATGGAGTACACTTAGACAAACTTGTAAGGATATGAATTCCCATTGTAGTGTTCAATGCTGGGGGGCAATGTGGTCATAGTCACTTGACGCGATAGAGTTGCGGGCACAATGGTTTGTTTGTCCCCTCGACCTCTATGGGCGAGTTGAGACTTAGTTTCTTTGTTCTTGTTGGAGATTTGTCTTCATCAAACTCGGGAAGAGGTCCAAGAGGACTTTACATTTGATGGTAGCATCGGTGTTCCTCATGTTGCAGTCGATGAGCTCAGTGGCTAGAGGTTGTGGACTCCTGCCTCATGATTTTGTTGCCTTTCTCTTCCAAACTCTGAGTTTTCTGAATGGAGGATAGGTGAGATGACATCACACATCAATGCTTAGGTTACAATCAATGAGCCCAGTGACTAGAGGTCATGAACTCCTCCCTCATGATTCCTTTGCCTTTCTCTTCCCTACTTCGACATTGCTCAAGGGAATATAGGCAAGATGATGTCACACGTCAATGATCATCATATTAGGACCTTGGGTTCAAGAGACATCGAACTAAGGTCCATCACGTCCCAAAAAAGATGCGATGAGTGACGTTGACCTAAAGGACATTCTTTAGCGATTGATCAATCACAACAACGCCTTTGTCACCCGAGCACTATGACACGCAGTCACTCGACCTCCTAGTATACCTTGCTTGATTGCTAGGTGGAGCTTTCCTAGGCCTCAGAAGGCCCCCCGAGGTTCCACTTCTGGATCAGTACAAGAAGATGGTTTTTACGTTTGAACTTTTCCTTTGGCTTAAGGTGCCTCAGGTGGAACATTTGTTGGACAACAATGATCGATGGCAATGTTATCTTGACTTGTAGAGAAAAATAACTTATGAATGGTGGATGACCCATCGTCACAGTTGAAGGTCCCCCCATGAACGAAGGTGGAGGCAGAATGAAAGGTCTCAAGGGACGAACTACAACGAAATGATGCAAATCATCGAAGGCATACTAAGTCTTAACTTGTGCTTTGACTAGGGCCCTAATGCTTGGATCCCCGACCGAGCTTGGATCAGGAGCATGGAATTCCTTAGCACCCCCAGGACCAGGTCTTTCAAGGGGTTCCCTTAACGTGATGAGTTCCTAGTGGTGGTCCCTAGATCGACAAAGCCTCCTTTGGTGGCCAAAGCCTGGCTTGTGGCGACAACGACTCCCTCAAGAGCCGCTGACGTTTTTGTGATTGTCGTCAAAAGAGGTTGAGATTGGTCTCCATCTCCAGGGGCGTCATTGGGCCAAGATGTTGGAGCGGAGCTCTTTGTCTTTCTTAGAGGAGTCATGAAAAATCGTCACAGATCCCCACAGTTGACACCAACTGTTGGAGGATTAGTTTTCCAACAATGAACATTCTGCGATGTTCTTAATCTGAGTCGAAGTTGATGTTGCAAACATTCTCAAGTGGTAATCACGGACACAAGACTTAAAGTGATCGTGCAATAGACTACTTGAAGTCAAAGAGAAGAAAGTGATACAAGAAATTTATACAAGTTTAGGATTCAAGGGAATTCCTACTCTTGTCGATATACCCCCGACTTTGAGTCAATTGGGAATAGTGCTCAATAGAAAAATCGTTCCAAGGCACACCAATTGTGGTGTTTAATTCATTCAATCACGCGTTAGGAGTTACAACTTTTGAAATGCAAAAGACTAAATGCTCTTACTATTTGCTAATGGAGAGGCAAAAACATCCTTTGGG
Source organism: Pharus latifolius (assembly GCA_019359835.1). NCBI lineage: Eukaryota > Viridiplantae > Streptophyta > Magnoliopsida > Poales > Poaceae > Pharus > Pharus latifolius. Next base: position 66,275,538 of record CM033320.1, on the reverse strand, counting down.
TCGATAATGTGTTGAAGTTGTAAGTCTTGTCAAACGATCTGTCGCAGGTCCCATTTTCATCACATGTGAGTTTGTGAAGGTGCTTCTTCAACATTATAGAGTGTCAAAACTACTCCGATCGGGTTGAAGTGACCTGAGTCTAAGGCACCCGATATGATCCAAATTTTAGAAATTTGAAGCTAAAAAAATATCGAAAGTCAATGCTCTAAAAATGATAGTACATTCTTGTTATCTAACAATTTGTATTATTATTTCCTGAAAAACAATTTATATGATTATTGTTTATAGATATGGATAGGGAGCATTCTAAAACCTGTAGCAGATCATGAGGAGTAGTTGGCCAACTTTGAGGTTAAAGTTCATTTTAAATCTTGTAACTTAAAATGGGCATCAACATAATTTTGTTTGATAAAAAAAAGGAAATGGAAATTGATGCCTAGGAATTCCCAACTTCCATGTTTAAGGAAATGGATTGACATGGGAATAGAACTCCCAATCATTCAATACTATGGTCAAAATGAAAATTCAATTCTTATTTTTATTTTCAAAATGAACCAGCTGATCAAAAATTACCCCCAAAACTAGAATAAAAAAGAAGAAAAATTTGTTAAAATGCATAATTTGATGGTAAATATGAGAGAAATATAGTTGCGCAGATCAAAAAGACTAACAAAAAAGCATAAAGCCAACTCAAAACTAAGCATAAGCAACAAAATAAAACTCCCATAAAATAATAAGTGGTAATTTTCAAAAAGGTCATCTAAGTACAAATGTCTATTTTTTCTTAAGAAATTTGTATTATTTATATCACATATCTATATCTAGATTTAATCTCCACCCTCTCTTTTTCCACACCTTTTATTCTCCCTCCTCCCCCAATCCACTGCCGCCACTCCATCTTCTTCTCTCTCCCGCCAGCCACCCCCGCCCACGAACCAAAGCAGCCGCCACCGCCTCGCTGCACCGTCGCCACGACCACTGCTCTTCCGTAGGTTGTCTCCCATGGCCACCACTTCCCATCACCTCCACCCACGATCAATGGCCACCGCCACCACCTCGCTGCATGCCCAACCTCCGCCCACCACTGGGACGCCACTATCGAAGAAGTTAAAGTAGGGGTTAGATGAATTCTAGAGAACTAAATTTAAAAGATGGATTTGATCTAATAGTGAAGAGGGTGTATATATAAAATAAGAAAAAAAAAATAGACACATATTCAAACATCCAAATATAAGTGTTATATCATATATGAAAATTGCATAATCCTCTTGGTCCTAGTCTTTGCTTCCTAGCAACTAACCCTATTCAAAAACTAAACCTATAGGAATAATTTGGGACATACAAATATCCAAATGCGAGTGTCGAAAACCACTTTGTTTTACATGCAATATCTAACTTGACATCACAATCCTACCCATCACACATGATCCTACTCAAACAAGATTCTTACCAACTATTAATAAGTCAATCTTTATTTGATATTAATTGCACTAGAACTCCCGCAAACCTACACCAGTCCTAGGAGCGGACACAAATACGCTGAAATGAGGTCAATTGAAACACATATTTTTCTCAAAATGCCCTCAACTAGATGTTACTTTAATATATAATATAAGTGGAATTTTTTATGATTCATCCTTATATTCGCATGTATCTTTGATCTTTATCATCGAAAAAATGTGCCACACCTCTCAAATAGGAACGAGGAATGAACGTTGAAAATGTTTTTACCTCATGTAATGTTTGGAGAAGTTGAGTGAGTAAGAGTGGTCTCATCAATTTTGTTAATCAATATTATGAATTAAATTCCAACATTAATTTCAAATTGGACGAAGTTAACCTTATTTTGCACTAAACTAACCACATGTCTATCACATATGTTTTTTTTTTTTGTGTAATTTTGACTAAGATATCAAAAGTAATAGTCTGACTCAAGTGCAGTCATATCATTTGTAAATCTAATCAGAACACAAAGGATAAACAAAAAGAACACATAAATTACCATGTAAAAATTAATCTCTTAAAAGATTGGATATGTGACATATTAAGATTGAATCTGTATTTGTTATGGTGAAGAGAACCATACATTTATTCTTTTTCTTAAACACAAGTCAACCGAAAACTAAGCTTACAAACCTTTTATATCTAATAATAAATCTTTAAAACAAACTTAAATAAATCCCTTTCCTTCACTCCACCGAATTCAGTCGAGAGAGACAGAGAGTAACCATTTTATAAATAAATCCCTGGACTTATCAGAATTAGCAACGACACCCTTCTTCTTCTTCTTCCTCTTCTCCCCCTCTCATTACCAGAATTAACAACCCACCACACTTGTCTGCTCTGCCATTTCTTTCCCGCCATTTCCCCTCCTCCCCACCCATGGCTTCCGGTCCAAGAAACCATGATGACGACGGCCTCCTCCAAGAACCGTTCCGTGGACAACGCGACGACGCCGCGGCCTCCGTCGACGAGGCATCGGGCTCCGCCCCTGCCGCGGCGGCGCCCGGCACAGAGGAGGGGGGCGGTTCGGCCGCCGCCGCTGGGCCAAGCCGCGAGGCCACGGAGGCACCAGGACCCTCCGCACCCATCCAGCTGCTCCAAGAAGACGTCGGTGAACAACGCGAACGGGAAAACGACCACCCCACCGCCGCGGCGCCCGGCACCGAGGAGGCGGGCGATTGGGCCGCCGCCGCTGCGCCAAGCCACGCGGCTACCGAGGCACCAGGACCATCCGCACCCGTCCAGCTGCCCCAAGAAGAGGTCCGTGAACAACGCGAACGCGAAAACGACCACCCCGCCACCGCGACCTTACCAGCCACCGCCGCGTCCAGCTACGAGGCTTTAATCTCCGCTGCCGCCGACATCGACCGGAAGGGCAAGAATGTCGCCGTCGCTGCCCCATTATCTTCCACGGACTCGAAAAGGCTAGACGAGGAGGCGAACAAGAGGGTGGTCACGTGGAACGAGCCGCTGGTGACGAAGGCGATGGAGCCGGTGTCCAACCAGAAGACGGCGTTCAAAGAATTGCTCAGGGAGGCCAGGGAGCTACAGATGGCGATGCAAATCGCCAAGGAGGATGCGGGGCCGCTGCTGGTGTGTATCTTGGAGCTGTGTGTTGGGTTTCTTGGAGTTTGGGAGTGCGTTCCTGAGCCCCTTGTCTTGTTTCTTGGTCTCTGTGGAGTAGGTGATCCCTCCCAAGAAGCCGCTGCCCAAGTTGATCTGGAGCAAAGTCAAGGTATGGTCTCTTGGCTTCTTTGCGTTTAGCCAAGAATTTGGGGTGATTTGGTGTTACATCTTAGGCGAATTCAGTATATTTTTTGCGGCTTGGTGAAAGTGTCTGCTTTGATGCAGGAATTGAGGTCAAAATTTGCGGCACACTAGTTTCTAATTCTGAGGGAAATTTAGGATCTTGATAGTTAACAGCTAATTTTGGGGAGACTTGCTTTAGTAGTTTGTTGTTCTTGTGATCTGGTACAAAGTTGAAGGAAAAGGAATACTCTTGCTTACAATGCTTTATTTGTTCAGTGTAATGGCATAGTCTTAGTTGGATTGTGAAATGTGGGGAAATATCGTTACCATGATCTGCTTGCTGTTGTTATTTTGGTATCAAATCCTAGAGCCAAATTCCTGAGTTTTTAGTTCATATGAATGGTGTTATAGTGTAGGATAATTAATCGGGTAGTTGTGGGATTTATTGGAGATTGTAAATGTTTGGCCAGTTGCATGAAAAATTTTGGAGGAATTAATTCTGCTCTGGAGTTCTTGTGAAAAGTTCCAGTCTTGGTCTGGTGGGTGCCCGAAGCTGGTGTAGAAACCTCAAGGCAGAGTTCCAGTAAAGTGGCGAGAAGTTTCATTGCTTAATTAAGTTTACTTGTGCTCTGTTTATTTGATTCATTGTCTGAATTTGTGATTTTGACGTTAAGTCTGCACGATTGCTGCAGAATCTGAGAGGAGAGAGCAGAGTGTGGTTGGTAGATGGTGCTGGAAGGCGAAGGCATTTCCTTGTTCCAAAGGCCATCCTAAGGTGGATGGTGGATTCAACAACGAGTCCGCACGTCGCTGAAGAGGTTTGTTTCTATTTAACAATGTGCTAATGTGGAACTGTGTGATAAGTTAGGATTGAAATACGAGACCACTTGTAACTGTGGACACTAGTAAGACGTAATACAACATTTATGTTTTCTTGATCGATTTGTTATTTGAGTTGGTAATTATAGCATTATATGTTTGTTCTAGTTATATCATTATATGTTGGTGACCAAGGATATGGAAGGAACCTAATTACCTAAAATCATTGTGTGTGTGACACAGACCATTCCCATGGCTGGAGCTCCTCGGTATTATGGGCTATATTCGCTTAAAGAGATAAGGGAGCCGAATGTGATGTTCCTTCATCAGATCTATTCAGAATTTAGGCCAGTACTTGGAGATGGGGAGTGTTTCTATAGGGGCTTCATATATTCCTACCTGGTAGTTATTCTCCTTAATGTTCCTACCTGGTAGTTATGCTCGGTGGTTTAAGACACCTTGTCTTTGCCAATGTTCCACAGGAGCAAGTTCTTGATAGGGATGACACAGACGAGGAACATCGTCTCCTTGCTGCTGTTAAACGAGTGGCCACTCTATATTGGCGTCTTGGATGGTCCCCTGGCTTCTTCAGGCTCCACAGTGTAATAAGCTCTTACCTTTTCGGTGACATGAACATACTGGTGATGATGATTCCTTTCCAGTCCAAGTCTACCTTAACAGTTCAGTTGTAACAAAATACACCTTAAGAAAAGTTACGTTGCAACGAAATACACCATTGAAACAAAATATTCCGAAGGAATGAAACATTTCTTTTATTTTGAAACCACTAATATTGTACCCACGTCTCACTAATTTTCTTTTTCACTCCATTCTTGTAATTGAAATTTCATGGCCGAAGCTTCTCAGATGGCCTAATTATGTTTTTCATATACTGTGTTTGATGATAAATGATAAGCAAGCATCACAATAGTATTGGATTGAGTGACCAATTCTTTCAGGCATTTAAGAATATGATAAAGAAAGTAATGAGATGGAAGACACAAGGGAGATGGAGCAGAGAACCATCAACTAACAGGTCTTGTGCTAATGCTAATACTTTTTTTGGCCCTTACACCTAATTGACAGAATCATGCGCGGTTTTGCAGTTACCGTAAGCTGAAACTTCTTAGTTTCTTCAGTGATTATGCGGAGACTCAAGACAGTGAGAAATACATCTATGAACCTACAATTCCTTCCTGCCACTCCATCTAATTTCGGGTTCCAACACATTTTGTTGGTCAGTTTTTGCTTTCCTCAGATTAGTGGCGGCTGCCTGGATGTGCTCACACACTGAAGAATATCAAGTGTGTGTACCCAGCAATCTGAAAGAGGTCAACATCACTTCCCAACACCTAATTTGTTCTGAATTGCCAATGCATCAGTTCTTGATGGATGATCTTTTTGCTCTGCAAGCAGTGGTGCAAGAAGAATGTTATTGAGATTGGTATGTACGCGGATCACCTTCAAATGAGGGCCTTGGCGAATGCACTCGGGGTGACCCTTCGAGTGGTGAACCTTATTAAGGGACCTGATCATGAAATCTACACTGCCGCTGCTCCGAGTGATGCCCCAAGCTGCAGCAGCAGCCGCCCACCCCCTGCTGGCCAGCTTCCCTGTGTGAATTTGCTCTACACAGGCAACCACTATGACGTCATCTACTCTCGGGCCCGGCGGCATCAACAGAATGTACAGAGAGAAAGCTGCTGAATTGGGCAGACTGTATTGAGTTTGAGCATTCCACAGCTTCTGTTTCATAGCATTCTTTCCACTGTGTTGCCAAAGGGATGAAATGGATGGTCAGCAGCTCTCTTGTCTGAAGACATATTGACTCGATTCTTTTGTGATATGCCCTGTGCATGACCACACGTTTAATAGAAGCGATACGTTTTAGCTACAGATACGTGTAGTATCTGTTCTTATCAGTTTAATATCTGATATGTTGGGAGGGTTTGCCACAGTAGCTTACCAACCAAAACTTCCTTTGATGGCATCATGGAGGTGACTGAAATACTGTTTTGAACGTTTTTTCAGTAACACCAATGTTAATCGACAAATTTTTCAAAATTACAGCATCTCAAATTCCATACACAAACATGCACTAGTTTCATTTGTATAAGGCTTTACAAAGACATGCAGAGAGAACTGTAGAGCAAAATCACCAGTTCAAAACTCTTAGCAGAAGAGGGAGTGCACCTGAATGCCACAGTGAGTCAGATTATGCCAAAAAAAATTCCATACAACGGGGGAACACAAAATTCATACTACATATATATAGATGTGCATATGAATATAGATAAATAAGATGCCAGTGCTCTGAAAGACAAGGGGACGGATGCACAGGCGCCCCGTCCCAAGATCAAAATTGAGCTCCTCAGCACACAACTTCTGGGGAAGCCCTGAACTCAAAATGGGACATGGATGAAGACACTGAAAAGATAGCAAAGAAAATGCAGGGGCAGCCTTCCTTCCATACAACACTAAACTGAAGAAAATGTTCGCCTTTTCCTCCCCTCACACGGTTACTGGAAACTGCTGTACAACATTGGGTTATTTCTTACAGTGACCAAAATCTCGAAGCTCTCCCTGCGCCTCTCGCCTTTCTCAGCCTTCAGTTAATATCCATATAGATTCAGGGGGAAACAGGAAACACCCCCATCCCCCTGCTTCCCATTAGAGACAAAACTTGCAGCAATCTAGGAAAGCCTTCGGTAACCCGCATCATGGAAGTAAATACATACAGATTGGGGGACATACCAAAGAAACCAAAGTGGAAAAAGAAAAAAGCTGGAAATTGGAAATAAGGTTGCAAAAGTTATAGTTTGGGTCTGGTTAGTGCTCCCTTGAGCGGTGGTTGGGTTATTCGGGGTCCTTGGTGGAGCTTGAAGTGTCAGCTCCGTTGGAAGTAGTGTCACAGGCAGAAGTTGTTGGGATGTCCTGGTGGTTTTCTTCACTGCTAGAAGTTCGGGTTCTCCCTGACCTGGATCGGATATTTGTACCCATAGGGAATGGTTCCTGAAAGGATTAGCACAACAAATGAAATATCATCATATGCTTACCACCATTGCATACTCAATTACTCAAATCATGAAACAAGAAAAATGCTTTCAGAATAAAGAGTTTCAAAGCTCATAAGTGAAAACATGTATGCTAATATGGCAAAGCAATCATTGGCCCCAAATAATTATATTATCATCACAACATTAGGAAACAAGAACGAGGACCCTACATTTTATTTCCTTATCCCGGAGTCAAAGCAAAATGACGTTTGCTTTATTGCTCTCCGTAGCATATATAGGTGATTCCAATACAGCACTAGAAATGTTTACCACAATTATCTTTTTGCATGCTTCACAATTTGATTATGCATAACAAAAATAAACATAAAATATAGATCCTCCTATTGCGGTAATGAAAATCGAAAATACAATATAAAACTGCTCATGGAAACTTGTCTCTACAAGCCAATCTAGTGTCAAACAGATGTGCGCATCAACAGGATGTGCATGACCTTCCTCTTATGAACAAAACCCACTAGTATGTTTAACTTCTATCAAGGGAACACAAATGATTCTCACAACACCAAAACTAATGGCATAACACTAGTATTCCTGGAGAACAATATAGCAGAACAGGGAACAATTGAATCCAGCAAACAAAAGAAAGGAGATGGAGAATCAAACATACCTGATCACCTGCATTAGGACCATCTGAGTGGAAGAGTATAGGACGGCAGCGTTTATCCTCATTCATCAGACTGGAATTCTGGAAATGAGCAATCAATGCTGTTTTCCCTTGGATTCTAGCATATGCAAGTGATGCCACCTTCTCACTGTTAAATTTCTCCCACTTTTTTCCATTAAAACTCTGCCAAAATAATTTTAAAAAAAATGTTTAGCATATTAGATGTTTTACATGGTAAATCATTCAAACTTGACAAGCTGCATAGTCACATGGCCAGCATTTGACATGCTGGTAGTATCTCTCACCTGATAAAATGGAATGATATGTTGAGGATTCGTCATATTGATGAAAGCATAGCCCACATTGCATTTATTCTGAAAAGGAGGGCACAAGAATGCTTTTTTCAAATGAGCATGCAAGTGAAATAACAAATCTGAGACATTGGCTTCATACAAGAGAAGCTTAACTCACCTTAAAGTCAATCGGCAGGTAAATAAAATCATAGGTTCCCTTGTGATTTTCATCAATAGCAGCCAAAAGCATCTTTGACGTGTACCTGAAATTCGATTGAGGCAACGGAGGAAAAACATCAAATATCAACAATATTGACACAAGTAAAAGCATAAAAAAGATTAGGCTAGGAAAAATAATGGCATAAAATTAGGTCCAGTAACATACTTGTTTGGTATGTTCTTTATCATAAGCGTGGTCCGTGAGTCATCACCACGCACAATACGCTCAATATCAAGCTCATACTGCTTTTTGTTATCAGATTGATTAACACTTGCATCATTTCTTCGGCTCCTCATCCGCTCACCAGATGAATCAAATGATGGAAGGGGAACCATAGGATTCCTTCCATGGAACATAGGCCCCCTCTGCTGAGGAGATGGAACACCAATGTGTGCAGGAGACACAGCTGGGTCCATGCAATTTCCAGCAGTTTGAGAAAATATGTTATTAAGCTCCAGCTGGTGAAGCTGAGGACTGCCAGGAAAACCCATGCTTCCAACACTCCCAGGATGGAAACCTGGAGCTTCCGTCAACTCCCCTGCATAGCCATGCCGCCTATCCCAAAGTGATGGATTGACAGCTGGTGCAGATCCCACATGATGATGGTGCATGGGAAGGACATTTTCAAGCATGTGCGATGGTGCTCTTGGAATTCCGTGCATTTGTGTTGGGGGACGAGATGGAACATTGTTGACAAATGATCCCGAGTTTGGCCATAGCACAGGAGAATTGGAATGGTGGTGAAAGTTATTTGAATTATTCCACATTAACTGATGGCCATGGAGAGGACAGCTTCCACTTCTCGAAAACCCAAGCGCTGTGTAAGAGAAATGATAACCCAGTAAGAAAATGATAAAGCAACACATATTATTTGACCAGAATGACTTCAATACTTTTAAATAGCAATCACGTACAAAATCCCCAAAGCATCTAACAGTCTTATTACCCAAATAAGAAAGATGAGGATATCTAGATTTATCACCTTCAGAACGATCAAAAGAATGCCCATTGAGGGTACCAGAACCCACTTTATGGAGATGTCTGCTATCCACTGCTTCAGCAGTTCTCGAATTGTTATTGACACCAATGGGTGAGATGGTGCTTAGGTTGTAGGGGACACCATTAGTAACTCCATTGTGAAATTCAGGCAGAGAATGAGGATGAAAAACACCCATGCCTTGAAAACCATAATTTATATGTCCATTCATCTGACCAAGTGAATGGCTGAGCTCACCAAGAGCAGACTGGCTACTATGAGTTGCAGAAGACGCAATTCCAACAGGGGAGGATAAACTCTGTGGTACAGTTGAGGATAAGCTTGGAAATGCCTCCCTGAATGGGCTCATCGATGTCTGAAGTCCAGAACGTAAGCTCTGGATACTCCCATTATCGAGGCCAGTGGATGTAATGGATGCCATATTAATAGAACCTTGCAATATGCATTAGGTCAGTAATGCAACAAATAACAGAAACATGTGACAAGATCAGAAATCAAATTGCCATACCAAAGCATGCCGGGGGACTGTTTGGACTCCCCAGTTTGCATAAACCAAACTCTTCCTGCTCCAACTCCGGAGATGGATGCTGCATCAAGCTTTTGTACAAAAAAAAATAGCCATAGTTTAAAGGGTCATACATGGGAAACCATCCAGGATAAAGAATGTTGCAGCATCAAATAATTCTGACTAAATTTAACACACTTTTTTTCACATTTTGAATGACAATGACAAATTTGCATTGCTTAAATCTATTGCATGCAGCTAAAATATCAATGCACACAATGATGTAGATAAAAATAAAAGATGGACTATGAATTTGAGCAGAAATGCTGACTTGTCCGACATAACAAAAAAGAAAAAGAAGTACAACAAAAAACAACACAAGTCTGTGTTCTAATTTGCTCATAGAAGCCCCTCGTACAAAAAAAAAAAAATTCTTGAACGAGCCCTTTCTCTATGCATGTCAAAAAAAAAAAAAGGTTAAGTTTACACCTCCAGGAAAAGAGATTTTTCCAACTAAAAACAAGTAGAATTGAAAAATGAGTTGTAACTTGCATACATTCCAAGGTATTTTTCATACATGCAGAAGTTGACATCTTAGATGTGCTGATGCCTAGCTTTCTAGTAAACCCTTGTACTTCTAACAAATGTACTGCTCATAAATTAAGGTCAATATTTGAATATGGCATGTAAATATGTAAAAATTAAAGGAAAAAAAGAATATAAGGAGAATCATGGTCAAGAGACATACCGTCTAGTAGAACCCAGGCGGACAGCATCCAGTTTGATTTTCTTGCCTGCAATGTCGCTCTTGTTTAAAGCACAAAGTGCAGCTTCAGCTGCTCTGAGATCATAAAATTCAATAACTTTATGATGTCCCTTGTGTGGAGTATCCCGAATCTGCAATCAAAAGTTAAATAATTATGTTCTAGCTGAAGCAACAGCTGATTGATGTAAGGTCATACCTCCTTGATTTCACCATAGCCACCAAATATCTGATGAAGATCATCATTTGTTAAAGATGGGTCAATGTTGAAGACTACAAGAGTTCCCTGGTTAATATCTTTCTCAGAAGGATTGTCCTAATGAAAAGAAGTCACAATTAGCACGTAAAATTTGCACTTAATATTTTCAAATGCAGATATCTGGAAACCACAAAATATAAGCCCAATGATTAGGGTATTCACGCAATAAAATAGAAAATTACAACAAGCACCATATTTATTAATTTTGCCGATTAAGGTCAAAATTATGTAATGCAAAAGCAATCATGCCAGGTTAGACACAAAGAAAAGTATTTGGGCTGAATGACAGTCGATCAAGTGAATACCTTTGGAATGGAGTAATGAATGTCAAGTTTCCGACGCCTGAGGGGCTTGTTTTGAAGTGCCCTCATGGCATTTCGTGCTGACCTTATATCATAGTAAGATATCATCACAAAACCACGATGTTTACAAGCAGTGTAAAGTGTGCGAATGTCCCCATATTGCTGAAAAAGAGAATAAATGCCTTTTGAGAAATTAAATCCATTGTATCAGAATAATGAGTCAAGCAGGAAGATGGGGAAAAAACAGCATACCTCAAAAAGGAGCTTCAGTTCAGAATCCTCAACATTGCTATTGATGTTTCTAACAAAAAGGGTTCTGGAAGGGTGTTCCCCATAGGGATGTTCACCATTCAGTGAACCATTTAACAACCCACCAAGTCCATTATTGGCTCCAACATTAAATTCTGACAATTTGTTATTTTCATCAGCCTCCAATTCCAGCCCACCTCCGGTACAGAATATATCATCATCAATGTCATCCCCATTGTTAGCACGGGCAGTGTACCCAACTTCGTCTAGGACACCTGATAATAGGTCATCATCGTCAGGGAGCAGGTTCCCAATTGTTTGGGCCTCAATTTCCTCAGTCAATTCAAAGGGTTCATCTTCCACATGGTTGAGATCAGCCTTATCAATGGACTGAGCAACAAAACCATTCTTGGATGCTAGTCTCACTGCATAATAACAAACAAAATTAGTTAAAAAAAAAATCTAATACCAATAATATGTTGCAATGAAACAAACTTGATTCAACCAGACTGTTTCATTGTTTCATTTTCTTCATGGGAATAATGGGGAAAGTAGAAGAGACTACACACTAAAGTGAATTGATTCTTTTGGCCAATGGATAGAAACAGGAGATAAAGGAGACAAGAATCTTAAGGGAAAGAAAGTCATATCATTTTTTTCTATACCCTTTTCTGTTGGGTTTTATCCTCCTTTCTGGTTATTTTTCTTCCCCTTTCCATTCATCAAAGTAGAGTATAACCACTGGAGGTAGATATTTCATGAAATGATAGAATTCAGCAAATACACTAGAAAAGAAGTGATTTTTTTTATGTTGCAGTTCAATGTTCAGCAGAACCAAGCACTCTAATGAAATAAAAATGCATGTGACAAAGAACAGCTCACATTTCTTGTCAAAAATGTCTGATAGGGAGCTTGAGAAAAGTCCACTCTCATAGTATGTCCCATTTAAATTAGCCCTTCTCCCATCAGGAAATAAAGCTGCAGCCTTGGAATATGAATCAGATTGGCATCCAGGCTCTTGATCAGCTCTCCCAGGAGTTGGAGGCAGGTTAGTGTGCCTCTCTTGACCAAACAACTTGTGCTCAAGGCCAAATGCAGTTTTCTGGTCCCTCAGCTTATAAGGTTGTAGAAGCTCAAGCCGATCCACAGCCTTTCTGCCAATGGGTTGAGGCTTTTCAAGTGGAGAAGATGCAACTGACTTGCTTCCGGACATCAATGAAAACCCATCTATTTTTTAAGAAATAAATCGATCATCATGATAATGAGCACCCCAAAACGAATAAATCATCTTGGTAACGAAGACTCCAATACCAACATCAAAATGAAATTACAAAAAGAAAAAGAAAAAATTAGCAGCATTCAGTTGCATGTGTGGATAATCTGCAAATTCCATTTGTCAAGAGACTCAAGATCCCATGCAAACCCATGTGCTCACAAAAAACAAAATCCAATTGGTTGACCTAAATATGGAAAAGAAGCTGCTCTATGCTACACGAAAAGCCTAAGATTACCAAGTTTTGCTCAATTATTCATCCAAAACGTGAATACTTAAATGTCGTACAGGCCCAATAGACAAGCAAGAAGAATTGCTAAAGGCATCCTAATCCGGAAAAAAATAGAAAACTAATAGAAAATGAACTGAATCAGACTTTCAGCACTCACCCACGTGATGAGGCAAGGACTCTGGCTTCCTAAATCCAACTTGCCTCTACAAAAGAGATACAGAAATGATGAAAAGAATTAGTCCAGACCATAACCATGCATCATAACGGACTCATCAAGAAAGACATGGTGAACAATTATTACCCCAACACAAACAAGGGGAACAGTTCATCATTATCCATAACAGAATCAAAGCAACAAAAACTTTAGGAAAGGAAGATCTTCATGACGCAAAGACTGCGGCAACAATTCCGCACTTGCAGGAGGTTTACCTCGGCAGGGAGGCGGAGCTCCTCAGAGAAGGACGACGCGGCCTCGGTGGGGAGGCGGAACTGGGACATATGATGCCTCTGATCCATGATCTGAGATGGCATCCTGCGGGCGCCGCACCATAGACCTTGTCAGATACAACATATGAACTTCTCAACACACCCAGGAGCTTAATTCCAGCGGATCAAAGCAGAATTGGTGAAAAATTGCGGAAATTATGCAGCTTTTTAGTCCAAACATGATCAATCATGACAATTCGGTGCACAGAAATTTCAATTCCACAACGATCGAGCCAAGCAGCAGCAAAGAATGTGGAATTCAGCAAGTGTAAGCTTCAAAAATCAAATCTTTTGGACCAAAACCATCAGATTTGACAAATCAGAAAAGGAATCCTCAAAACTTTGGCTCATAAAAGTTTGAGTTCCCCAATAAAACGGCACAAAATATGGGGAATTAAATGCGCCTCGGGTCCGACAAGCCACAAACACGCAAGCATCTTGTGATCAGCACAACAAAAGAAATCCCAAATTTTTCCCAGCCAAAATTAAAATATCCTCCAAATTCAAGCTCAGATCACACCAAACACCCAAAAATATTCAAAATTTCCCACAATTCAAACACCCCCGAGCAAAACCAGACACAAAATACAACAAAAAAATCAAGCCTCACCAGATCGGCGCCTGAGATCCCCTCCTCCTCGTCAGAACCAGAAACTTCGCGCGAATTTGCAAGCTGAAGCCTCAAGCGGAGTAGATGCATCCATAGCCCGAACCACCCCCGCCCCCCCTCCGAGCTCAAAAACGGCGAGATCACGAAGCCCAAACCGAGCACACCACCAAATGCGACAACCAGGACGAGGAGCCGAACAGAGAGAGAGAACTACAACACCTACCTACCTAACCCCAGCGAGACGCAACAACATACAGCTGCTACTGCTCCCCCATTCCAACGCCGCCTCCGCCTCCCGCTCCGCCTCCGTGAGGTCTCGCCGGAGTTCGCCGGAACCAGGCTCCGGCGAGGGCTCCCGGCGAGGTGGTGGTGGTGGTGAGACGAAGCAGAGACGAAGGCTCCAAGACACAAAACAACCAAACGGAAATGGAAGGCCTAACAAGAGACTGCCTTATATACCCCCTCGCGGTGACACCCGGTGCTCGTAAGCGCGGAGCACAGCACCGCTCTAGGCGGGGGTCACCTGAGACCACAACACCTACCTCACTGACATCTCGGCCCGAATGAGCAAAAATACGACCTGTCAGTGGGAAAGGTGGGAGAACGGGCCAAAGGTGTCAGGGAGAGGTGGGGTTGAGAAAGGCGTATGAGAGGAAACCCGCGTTAAATTTGGGTGGTGGGAGTTGTGGGATGGCTAGTTGGTTAGGACAAAGGCATCGGGTTTGAGTTGCTTGCGCCGGAGATTTAGATGGTTCTCTAACTGGATTAGATTATTTTTAATCTTTTTGCTACTAATTTATTGAAGAAAAATTAGGTTGTGGTTTTCTTCGTATTGTCTGTGCTTGGTTCAATTCATTTCTTTTAACCTTTGACTGTAAATTTCTTTGTGTTCATTAGATTGTTCGCAATAAAAATTTATAGTGTTTGATGTCAAGTTTCAGACATGTTTCATTAGAAAAAAAAAAGCTTTTTCAGTTCTAAAAAATTTTGAGGCATGACTTATAAAACAACAAGATATTAAAACTATGAACCAAATATTTCTTAATGATGAAAAGTAAATTTACTTTTTCATAAAAAAAAAAAGTTATGATATTTGACAATGATGCAATCCATGTGAATGATGTAGTGACTACCACATCCTAAATTGATATTGGCTGGATAATTCAATAGAAAAATGTTTTGGTTGTGCAAGGTGCGCAAAGATCATGAACCAAGAGAATTATCTAAGTATAATCAATTAAAGCAATAAATAACATTAAAAACCGTATCTCAAATATCGCAATAATATTTATGACACATCATCATAATAATATGTTATATTACCGTTACTTTCTTGTTTCATAATATAATGGTGAAAGTGTCTTATACATGATTAGACCTTGAGACGAGGTTGCTAGAAAACATTATTAGAATTAAAAATACGGAGAGAAATACATAAAGACCCTTGTTTTTAGCATGGGAACTTTA
Source organism: Pharus latifolius (assembly GCA_019359835.1). Classification (NCBI taxonomy): domain Eukaryota; kingdom Viridiplantae; phylum Streptophyta; class Magnoliopsida; order Poales; family Poaceae; genus Pharus; species Pharus latifolius. The sequence continues at coordinate 66,260,130 of CM033320.1, read as the reverse complement.
TAGAAATTCTTTCATTAGATATCACTATATATTTCTTTTGAATAAAAGAAATGCGAAACTCATATAATTCTATCGAGCCTTAGTACATTAATGTATTGGGTAGTCTTGTAAAATAAATTAAGTAAAAAATAACTGTAATTTTATTTGCAAGGTCTTGCAGACATAAAGCTTTGTAAAACAAACATTAATTAATGTTGCTATAGGTGAACTAAATCCTGAAGAAGGTCATACATGAAGTTAAAAATAAAATTAGTAGTACTCCTTGCTGCAGTCAATTTTGACTGGAGATGTGCACAATTTACAAAGCAACACAACAAGACAAGTGTTCCTATAGAGTAAATGACCACAAAGGATCCAACCCCTATTAAGTTACCGCGCGCCAGTTCGAAATAATCGAGGCGCAATTTCGTCAATTCACACCCGCGTGGGGCCCGCCGCTCTCCGAGGATAAGTCCCTTGTACTACCTCGCACTCCCCGATGCCGGTGGGCCCGTGTCGCCCCTCGGGCACGTGTCACCGTGCCACTGGCCCTGTCCGTTGCGGCCCCGCGGAGCAGTGTCTACTGGCCAAACGAGAGGCGGGTGTGGGAGTGTGAGTAGGAAAAGGATGGCTTGTTGGGGAGGTCACGGGGTTATAGCGAAGATTCGGATGCGGGATGCGGCAGCGGTAATCCTTCGCTCACCCGATTCCACACCCGCCCAGATTTATTAGGACATGGGTGGCGTATTTGTTCTGCACTGAGATACCTGTAGTGTACAGCGTACGTAACCCTTTACTCGTACGTTCTGGGTACGCTACGGTACTTGAATTTGACAATGTATATTTCACAGTCTCGGTTTAATGTTCAGGAGGTCTCCAATTTCGGTTTAAAACTATCAAAAATTTAAAATTTGTCAAATAAAATACAGTTAAGTTGAGCCCCTTTTACTCAGGATTAAAGGCGTTTGCCTAAACTAAGACTCCATCATCTATTGTCAAAAGAAAAGGTATATATGTAAAATTATGCATGCTTATAAATAGAGGTTTTTTTTGGCTAGATCAGATTAATGCGACTAAGGTTAAATCTGTCCTAATCACGTTTCCAAGATCTTGCCCTCCAAACCTACTACCACCCTCCGAACTTGCCATTTGCCAACAACATTCAAACATGCTATCGCCCTCCGGATTTGCTATTGCTTGGTCTTGTCCTACAGATCTGCCAATCAAAGTTCGTGGCCTCTCTGTCGCTACTGTCATTCATTGTCAAGATCTGATCCCTATTGTCGGCACCGCTTGTGTTCCCTACCGTCATCAAGGTTGATCTCTACTGTTGTCATTAAGGCCCGACCATTGTTTCTAATGTCACTTGTGATCCCTGCCATCGTCACTCACGGTTTGTTTCTTGCCACTACCGAACAACGTCTCCATCAGTCTTTACCTTGTACAGGCGTTGCTCTCTTATTTACATGTGTGGAGGACAAATTTAAGGGTGTTGTCTTCATTTGTGCAATACACGTGAGGGGTAATCAAGTACTTTGCTCTTTTGGCCTTGTTTCTTTATGCAGTGCTGCAGTTCAATAATCTTTGCTGCCTCTCTCTTATGAGCAGTGTGTGTAGGGTGTGATGTTCCAAAGAGCATGCATTATCACCATGGGAGATTTCAATAACTCTGGTAAGGGTATAGTTGTCTTTTAACACCCTAAGTACACAAGGCTATAATATTTCAATCAGTTCAATGAAATTGGATAGACCGAAAACTTATTTGGTGTGGTCTCGTTAGTGTGTGTGTCACTTCAGGTACGTGGGCTTGCTAGATTTATCTTAGGAGAAAAGGAGAAACCAAATATTAGTGATCCTAACTTCCAACAATGGAAATTGGAGAATTCACTAGTGATGTGATGGTTGTTAGTTTGAGGACTCTGTGCTTGTCTCATTCTATATACTCTATGACACTGCAACTCAGATATGGATGGCTATTCAACAAACATGAGAGTAGTTGGCGTGTGCTTGTGTTGTATCGTCCTGCTATAGAGAATGGTGCCAAGGCTAGTAAATTTACTACCTAAGGTTCTCCCTAAACTGGTAACATGAGTGCTCATCATCCACGTCCTCTTGGTCTACAAACTGATATGTTATGGTGTGATCACTGTGGTTGCACCAAGCACAACAGAGATACTTGTTGGAGTCTTCATGGCAAGCCTGATAATACTGGAAGAAGAGAAAGTAACTACAAAGGCAAAGGTAAAATCAAAGAACAACCTCATCCAAAGGCTCATGTTTCCACTACAACAGATCAAGGACTTATTGTCAAGGAGCTCCAGTATCTAAGGCACTTGTTGATTACAAATCAAGCACCCTCTCCTTTCAACTCTCTCTCATCCTCATCTCAATTCTTTTGAACATGCATATTCTTTTTTTCTAAATGAGTTAGATTTATGAATCATAGATTTAGGACCATCTAAACATATAACTAGAAAATCATCCAATTTCAATAAATATCTACCTCAATTTGGTAGAGAAAAAGTTAGAATAGCCGATAATTCTTTCTCTCCCATTCTTGGAAAAAGAGAAGTAACTTGTCTTTTTGGTCTCCACTTATCGGATGTCTTATGTGTTCCCAATTTTCCTAGTTGCTTACTTTCTATTTCTGCTATCACTAATTCCCTTCAACACAAAGTAACCTTTTTCCCTACTCATTGTCTTTTCCTGGAGTTGACAACGGGATGGGTGATTAGGTATGGTAGTCATCGAGATGGATTATACTATTTGGAGGAGTGCAAGAAATTGAATATTTTCGACTGACAATCTGCTCATTTGGTAGCTTCTTTAGAAAAGATCTTGTTATGTGGCATAGAAGACTTGGACATCCTTCTTTTCATGTTTTTTGAATGTTTAGTTCCATCCCTTTATAAGAGATGTAATAAAGAGATGCAAAATGAAAAGTATATGAATTTGCGAAGCAAACTTGCAATGTTTGGGGTCTAACTAATATCACTTCTACTAGGGGGAGTCGATGGTTTGTCACTTTTATTGATTGTCATAGTAGAGTGACTTGGTTGACAATGTTGAATAGTAAGAGTAATGTTCTTGCCACATTTAAGAAGTTTCATATGATGGTGGAAACTTAGTTTGTGACACGCACCAAAACTCTTCACACAAATAATGACACTGAATATACAAACACCAACTTTCAGGAGTTCCTGGTCTCTCGAGGCATTGTCTGTCAGATAACATTTGTTGGCACTCTTGTTCAGAATGGAGTTTTCAAATGAAAGAACAGACGCATTCTTAAGGTGGCTCGTTCCTTGTTATTAACCATGAACTTTTCAAAATTTCTATGGGGTGAAGCTATTCTATGTGCAACATATATGATCAATCAAATGCCTCTTCGCACATTGGACTTTTGTTCTCCATTCCAAGTGCTTTAGAATCAAAACTCTTTTATTGTGCCCCTTAAGGTTTTTGGATGTATATGCTATGATCACACTCGAAGCCAATTGGTAAGCTCTCCCCTCGTTCAAAGAAGTGTGTCTTTATGGGTTATGCTCTTGATAAGAAGGGTTATAAGTGTTATTGTCCTAATGATCATAGACTTATGTCTCTATGGATGTCACTTTTTGAGAGTCGCAACCCTTTTACGACTCTTCTTCGAACCCAATTAGTCAAGTGACTATTTCTAATGGTGATTTGTTCAATTTCTGAATTGTTGAATCAAGTCATCATATTCCTCTCCCTAATCTTAGTCTAGAGAGGGAGTATGGTAAAGATCAGGCTGAAGTACTTAGTGAGCAGAGTGCAAAAAGTGATCAAGTATCTAATGGAGGTGATCAAGGTGATGAACAAATGGTTAATGATCAAGGTGCAGTGCCTGAATTGACTCAACCAATACCAGTCATTACTCAAATTTATAGTCGAAGGCCCAGACATGATGTAATCTCTCTTGATAACTCACATACCCCTCCTACACTTGTTGAAAGCTCCAATATCTTTCCCTCCTTACCGGTCTCAAGTGATAGCCCTTCCATTCCTAAATATATTGATCTTAATCTCCCTATTGCTCTAAGAAAATAAAGTCATAATTGATCCGTTTGAGACCTAACCTTAGTTTTCACACTAGGCTCGCCCAGATTCTAATATGCGGAATAATAGGATCTTATTCATTTTAAATACCGAAACCCAAAGTAATTGCACAACTCTTTATTTCAAAGAGGGCTTTACACGTCGAACGTTAGACACACTTGCCTACGTCAAAAGAATTATAAGTGTCTAAAACTCAAATAAGTTCTGTGACTCTTCGATGATCTAAACTAGACCTATTACAAGGTATTTATAGTCCAATCATATGAGTACGTATCAGACTTAGTAACCTAAACGTATTAGACTCATATAACTAACTAACTAATCCTAAACAGATAACCTTAGTTATATATATTCGGATCGGATTACAATTCCGAACAGAGAACAAATTCCTTTTCATAGTCGCGAACCAATCCATGGTCACGAAACCTTTCCGAACACGGTTAAGGTCACAAATCCATATGCTATCAGGACTTGGTCGCAAATCCGTATGCGATCAGGACTTGGTCGCGAATCCATATGCGATCAGGACTTGAAGATCCTCCCAGATCATGACTCCCTTGTTGAGAAGGAGCCAACCCCTGTTGCGACCTCTCGATCAAACTGGAGATGTGGAAATTGGGCTTGTCCATGTTCTTTGGTGTACCACTTTGCCGCACGTGCTCGTTGATCTTTCCGACCGATTCGAAAAGTCTCCTTGATGCCACTGCGGGTGGTAGTCACCTTCTTCTCCAAAATCACATCTTTCTCGTAGAGGTTCATCTCGTTAATAGACCAAGTCTTCAACAGATGGTATTATGGTATCTGGCTCATCATCCAGCATTGAAGGCTCGAAGAGTTTGAATTCTTCCCAAAGTCGCAAACCTTTTCGTGGTGGCAAATCCGTTGCAAACTCAACCTGAGATCCTCCCGGATCATGACTCTCCTGTTGAGAAGGAGCCAACTCCCGTTGATGACCAACTGTGAAGATGTAGAGAACGACTGGGAGTTTTGGAACGAACACACGATGAGCAATGCTACAATCGTCGGATCGAATGTATGGATAGGCGCTCATGGAGCTTGGTACCTCCGTCATGGATTGTGGCATTGGCCACTCGTGGATAGCCTTCCCCTTGTCGAGGTTGATACCATCACCGATCCCAAAGCTAGGATTGCGAAGTTTGAATAGTGGCGCCGTAAAGACAAGTTGCATGTCGTTTTCGACTAGTCGTTGTGGTGATCAACTATGTACCTCTGCGAATAGCGCGTTGTTTTCTTCCGGCAAGCTTGCTAAACAACCACCAGTTTCCATACTCGATGCAACACAATCCTCTTGGCTAATTGGACGCATCACGCTCAGCACACACTTTGAGCATGCATTGACAATCCGTTTCGTCTGATTTGCTATCAAAAGTTCTTGGTGTCGACGTGGTCATTTTTGCTGATGATGAATTTCGTCCCATCCTTTGTGAGGTCGTATTCTTGAGCTCTTCGGTGGTAATGGGCATCACGATCGTACAAGAACGGACTTCCAAAAATCACTTGGCTAATATCGATGGGATGACATCGCATTAAACCTCGTCGATGTAATGAGCAGATATTGCAAACTTCAACACACACTGACTCGTAATCTGTTGGTTCACGTCGGATGTAAATCAACCTAGCAGATATGGTCGCGGGTGTGTGGTTGTCTTCAAACCAAGTCGTCAAACCAGTCCGGCGGAGACCAGATTCTTCTGACTTCCGAGATCGAATATCGCTGTGACCACTTCGTGCTTCACCTGGATGTTGATGGTAAACAAGTCCTCCGTTGGGTGATGGTCGTTTGGTGGATCCGAACCCTTCTCCTTCGGCATTGTCATCAGCGACAAGGTCGTGTCCGCCTCATTAACCGAATTCACTCGGACAACTTCTTCGTCGGGTGAAATCGCAGTAGCCGTGGCTGTTCTTTTCCCTGGTCCGTTTTTCTTTGGTCGAAGTTCAGGATGAAGCTTGTAGCATTTGTCCTTGGTATGTCCCGCGACTTGACAATGTTCACAAAAAGCACCCGTGCCCGATTTTGAAGTGCTCTTCTTCGGACTCCACTTTTTCTTTGTCGAGGTCGCACTTTCCTTTGTGCTTTTGTCGCTGAGGGATTTGTTCTTCTTCTCGATCGCTATAGCAGTTGTGCTTGTGGTCGCGATGTCTTGGACGCTGAACAGACTTAGCTCAGTACTGATCGATTTCTGAAGTCCAGACGTGTATTTCCGAAATACCTGAGGATCAGACAGTGAGATGCCGATGACCATTGCTTGTCGCCGAAACTCCGTAATATAGTCTTGGACGGTCTGGTCGCGCCATTGGTACAATCTGTGCTAACGTTCCCATCTCTCCTCAAGGTAACACATCGGATAGAATTCTTGTCGCAGAAGTCGTTTGAATTGACCCCACGCAAGGTCGTCAACTTCACCGCTGGCGACAAGGGCCTTCCACCAAGTCTTGGCATGGTCCTTCATCTTCAAAGGTGCGAACTTCACCTTTTGAGCGCTACTGAACCCTTTCAGGTCAAAATAGGTCTCAAGTTGGTCAATCCAAGAATCCAGTTTCTCGGCATCGATCACCCCATCATATATGGGTATATCAATCTTAGCATCGACCTTAAAAGATTCGACAGCTAAGGAGGTGTTGGCGAGGTCGTCGGTCTTGTGGTTGCCTTCGTCTTCATCTTCGTCTGCCCTACGCAAGTCTTCACCAGTCTTCTCACCCATAACCTTCCCTACTTCAGGAGGTACAATCATGGCCTGCTGCTTAATCCAAGCAAGCACGGTTTCCATGTCGGTGGAGAGCTTAGCCACTTGTTCGGCTAGGTTAGCTTGAACGGAGGTATCGTTAGACATTGTCGGAGACGCGGCTGTAGGAACCGTCAATTGATCGCCTGGAGTTTCGCCGGAGGTTTTGTAATCCTGGCGAGTCTTCACCATCCACAGGATAGGAAAGTTGCTCTGATATCAACTTGATTTGTTTGAGACCTAGCCTTAGTTTTCGCACTGGGCTCGCCCAGATTCTAATATGCGGAATAACGGGATCTTATTCGGAAATACCGAAACCCAAAGTAATTGCACAACTCTTTATTTCAAAGAGGGCTTTACACGTCGAACGTTAGACACACTTACCTACGTCGAAGGAATTATAAGTGTCTAAAACTCAAATAAGTTCTATGACTCTTCGATGATCTAAACTAGACCTATTATAAGGTATATATAGTCCAATCGTATGAGTACGTATCAGACTTAGTAACCTAAACGTATTAGACTCATATAACTAACTAACTAATCCTAAACAGATAATCTTAGTTATATATATTCGGATCGGATTACAATTCTGAACAGAGAACAAATTCCTTTTCATGGTCGCGAAACCTTTCCGAACATGGTTAAGGTCGCGAATCCGTATGCGATTAGTATTTGGTCGCAAATCCGTATGCGATCAGGACTTGAAGATCCTCCCGAATCAATAATTGTAAGTAACTCATTTGTGCTCTACTTCTCATCCTATTTCTAACATTCTCTTCTTTGAGTCCTTGTCCCCTTACTTTAGAGCTTTCTCTGTATCTTTGATAAGTGTTGACATTCCTAAACATTGGAAGGAAGCCATGTAGGACTTAAAGTGGAAGGCAATTATGATTCAAAACAAATGAGACAAGGAAATTTGTGCCTCAACCATCTGGTACACAAGTAGTAGGATGTAAATGGACATTATAGATGATCAAAAATATGATTCCCAAACTTACAGCATATTTGATTTGGGTTGCGAGGTTACCATGCAATATTGTAGAGAGAATTCACAGAATGACCATGTCAAGAGAGAGACAGAATTTTTATACAGGTTTAGCCCCTCAAAGGATGAGTAATAGCATTACATCATATTTTTGCTTTATAATGTATATATCGAGTACAAGTTGTTGCATCTAGGCCTTCATGCCTAACCCTAATTTTGATGATTAATGAAAACAAAGTGTTCCGGACTAATCGTGCTTTTTGAGATTGATTGATACAGGATCAGTTGGGAAGAAATGCAAGAAGATCAAGATGAACCCAACTTAAAGTAGAGCACAAGATGCAAAAGAGCAAGAGACGAGACGCAAATCTCGAAGATGCGAAAGACCTCAGGTATTGAGAGTTTTATTTTTACCGATCTTGGCGTGTGGAGATGATCGGTTAGGGAAATTCTTTTTTAGTTTTGACCGTACTATAAAGAGGGGTGGCGAAAAGTCCTCTTTTTATCTCCAGCACAAACCGAGAAATCTAGGTCTTTGCATCGCATTATTTTCATGTGGATTTGGTTTTTAACTTATTTGAAAAATCTGGTTTTTCAGTTCTGTTTTTGATAGTAGAAGAGTATTTGCATTTTTCAGAAAGATCTAGGCAGATCTGGCTTTTTCTTCTGTTGACAAAATTGTAACCCTTGAGATTATCTTTCCAACGAGCTATTAAACACCTCTTTTGGATTTCTGGATTTAAAGTTATAGCTGTTTTTGTTCATGCTGACTGTCAGTTTGCATAACTGACTGTCAGTTTGCATAACTGACTGTCAGTTTGAATGTCAGTTTAGTGTAACTGACAATTGTCCAGAGAGGGTGTATTTTTGTGCTCAAAATTTTTGTACTAAACTGACTGTTAGTTTGTCCATATTGACTGTCAGTTTGGGTTTCGACCAGAGAGTTTTTAACTGAGTTTCTATTTGATTTTGGTCGTGATTGTGGTCGAACTGACTGTCAGTTTGTGTAACTGACTGTCAGTTGTGGGTTCCAGCTTTCCTTTTTCGACCACGAACGGCTAGCAAAGTTTTCGTCCGTAAATTTTGTCGGCCGTTGTGCACTAAACTGACTGTCAGTTTGCATAACTAACTGTCAGTTTGGGTTGCTGATTTTCAGCCCTAGCTCCAACGGTTCATTTGATTCTTGAGGCTATAAAAAGGGGCTTTGGGCATAAGTTTCATACAACAAGCAACAGCATTTCATATACACTCTTGAGCATTAGTTTCTTATATAAAATCTTGATCTTTTGATCAAGTCGAGTGCTTTTCGATCCACCGAGAGTTTCAGTTCTTTTGCATTTGCATCCACTTAGCTTCTCGGTGTGTGTTTGGAGGTCTAGAGAAGACCTTGCTGCCTGTTACTCTTGGTGAGCGCCCTCACCTAGACGGTTCGGAGGCGTGGCCGTTGATCTCTCCGTTCAGAGATTGTCGGAGAGGCTCGGCAAGTGTGTACAAGGCATCGGTGCTCGCCTTTCCGGAGAGGACAAGGAGCAACCTTAGTTGATAATACTCTTCGTGAGTATTGAGGCAAGACTCAAGTGATTTGAGTGCTTCAACGAGGATTAGTGGAGACTGGGCGAGTCTCCGATACCTCAGTAAAAACCATTGTGTTCGTTTTCTTTCCCTTGCTTACATTATTTGTTCTTGATTTGTTCTTTATTTGCTTTAAGTTTTAAAGTTTTTAAAGCCTCCTATTCACCCCCCCCCCTCTAGTCGGCATCCTTGATCCAACACAAGTCAGATCTCTATTGTTCCATCCCCCTTCCTGTCCCTCGGATCTAAGATATATAGATCTTGAAAGGATGTTAGTTGCTTAATAACCGTTGATAGTAGTTATCGTCGGCTAATCTTCGAAGGGACGTGATTAAGGTGGTTAATAGGGAATCACTTCAATAAGTAATTGCAGAGAGCAATTACTAAGCATGTGCACTTTTGACCAAAAGGTCGCGGCAACGCACTTCTTCAACGAAAGGTCCTTGCTTTTGGATGAGTTATGCCTTTCGACCAAAAGGATTAGTCGTAAGCACCTAGCTTAAAAGAAAGTTGGTTGAAGGTGGGAGTTAATGGGAGATGGTCTCACCACTCTAAGCTTTCAGCTAAGAATGAAGTACATATCCTTGTCAGGTATATACTGTCAAACACACTCTAGAAGGCAAGGTAGATCACTATAAGGCTCAGTTTGTGGCTAAAGGATACACCCAAACATATGGTGTGGACTATGAAGAAACATTTGCCCCAGTTGCAAAAATGAATAAAGTGTGAGTGCTTCTCTCATGTGCAGTAAATTTAGATTGGGATGTCCATCAGTTAGAAGTTAAGAATGTTTTTTTTTTGTATGAAGATATGAAGGAAGAGGTTTATATGGAAATTCCTCCAGGATTTCAAAATGCACATGGCAAAGTATGTAGTTTGCAGAGGTCATTCAATGAGTTGAAACAATCCCCTCAAGCATGGTTTGATAGGTTCAGGTAGGCCATGATATGTTTTGGGTACAACCAAAGTGGTGCGGATCATACATTGTTTATTCATCGATATAATAACAATATGACTATTTCAGTTGTTTATGTCAATGATATTGTTCTCACTAGGAATGACCCTGGAGAAATAACTCGTCTGAAACAAAAGTTGGCAAAACAATTTTAGATCAAAGATCTTAGAGCCCTCCAATATTTTTTGGGAATTGAAGCTACTAAATCGACCTAAGGTATCTATATATCTCAGCAAAAGTATGTGTTGGACCTCTTGAAAGATACATGAATGTTAGGCTATTAACCGGCCATAACTCCTATTGATTCCAAACACAACCTTCAGGCTGGTGAGGGTGAGCATGTAGATTGCAAGCAATATCAACGAATAGTTGGGTGCTTGATTTATCTCTCCCATACTTGACCAGATATTGCATATGCTATCAACTTGGTGAGCCAAAACATGCATGATCCTCATGCAACAGATCTAAATACAGTTCATCGGATGCTTAGATACTTGAAGAACTGTCCAGGAAAAGGTGTATTGCTTGAAAAACATGGGCACCTCCATGTTGAAGTGTACACAGATGCAGGTTGGGCTGGATCTCAAGATGATTGGAGATCTATTTCTGACTACTGTAGTTTTGTTTATGGCAACCTAGTGACCTAGCTTAGTAAAAAACAAAATGTTATGGCTCGATCAAGTGCAAAAGATGAGTGTCAAGCATTGGCTCAAGGTGTGTGTGAAGTGTTGTGGCTCCGCCGGTTACTTGACAATCTACACCTTCTGGATAAAGGTCCTCTCGTGCTCTATTGTAATAATAAAGCGGCCATCAACATTGCTAATAATCTAATTCAACATGACAGGATGAAACACATGGAGATCGATCAACATCTTATCAAAGAGAAGCTAGATAAAAAAAAACATTCGTTTCCCTTTTGTTAAATCCTTTGATCAAATTGTCGATGTATTGACCAAGGTCCTAGTCCCACTTTTTTTTGATATTGTTCAAGATGAGCATGTGTAACATATATGCACCATCCTAAAGGGGAGTGTTAAAATAAAGGATGTATATGTAAAATTATGCATGCATATAAATAGAGATTTTTTTTGGGCTAGATTAGATTAACCCAACTAAGCCGTCTTTCTTCCTCAACATCACTTTCATCATATTCTACAAATACTGAAGCCAGAGGGGTGCTTAATCTGCATCTCTAACTCCCCTACTTTAAAAGTTGTGTTTGAAATTTTAACCATTCAATAAAGTATATTATTGATTGTTATAACCAATGGCCTCCTAGATAATTTGTTGTGACTGTGTAGACAAATATGACATCTTAGGATTCCAGAGCTAGAGAAGTCATCAAAAGAGAGTTTCACAATTTCTGTATAAACTGACTACGCTTCTCTTGGGTTCGAAAGAAGCCTAAAATTAGAGCTGGGATGTTTGGTTAGTCAGCTCCAACTTCGACCTAAAAACTCTACTAGTTCAAAGTTCAGACATCCTCTCACAAGACAAAACCCTCTCCCATATTTTTTTTCAGAGAAGCTTTTGAAAAAAAGCTAATCCCTCCTAATATCATCTTTGGTAAGAGAAAAAAATTTTATGGGACAAAGATCCCACAAAAATTTTATATTCAATCAAACTAGTTTCCTAAATTTAGCTTATAAAAATCCCGCATAAATAAATCAAAAATTGCCCTTCCTAGCAAACCCTAAATAGGTTTAGGTCACTCATTTGTATTAAATGCTAGTTTTATGTTGTTCATAGATACTAAGGGCCTATTTGAAATGGAAGAGTTTTAGAGGGTTTGAAGTTTATGGAAATTTTCTTTTATGAGCTGTTCGGAATAAAGTAATGGTCACGTAAAATTCCTATGGAATTTCTCGAGAATGGGTTCTTTTAGAGGAGTTTTGGATGAAATAAAAAACAAGGTCACATCTCATAAAATTTTTTCTTGTCTTATTCAAATCAAGCTACACTATCAATTTTTTCCAAATTCCTATATTTTTTCTATGTAGCATCAAAACATATCTTCAGAATAATTCCTACATTTTAGAATTTTTGTAGAGTCAAACATGTCATTCAATTTTTGTGTTTTTTTATCCTGCATTCCTACGAGACCTATTAATAACAACTTGGCTAGTGAATTAGGGTGTGTTTGATTGAATTTTAGTTTCGACTTCTTATCTTAATAAGTTCAAGCATCGGTTGAACGTGTGGTTTCTCCATGTGGTTTCTCACGCGATTGCAAATTATTTGGCTCTTTACGCCACAACCGCTAGAAGACAACTTCTTCGGCTTATCCCTTTTCAATCCCACCTCTTCTCTATCGCACTAATGCAATAAACCTAAAATTGTCAAATATTTTCTAGACTTATCCAAATAAACTAGTCTTTTCAATTTATAAAACAATAAACATATATACAGAATCTCCAATTTGACCAAATGCGCTGTTAGATCACCAATTTTTGGCATTACAATATCAATGCTTTACAACAAGCATCATGGATTACCAATAATTCTTAGATACTTCATATCTCTAGACCAATAAGAAAAGTTAACATGATCCTTCGTAATATATAAAATTTAGTTTTAGAATCAGTTTCACATAATAAAAAAAACAACATATTTTGTTCCAACTAAGAAGATCGATCGAGACGCTGAAGATGCACAAAATCATGTCATTCGCTCATAAGATTAATTAAAGATTGACATGACAGGCTCAAAGCTGAGTCAACTAACGTATCAAAGTCTCATTAGTTTCAAGTCGGCAGTCGGCACTTAATCATGCATAGATGAATAAACTAGCTGTTTTTTTTTATGAATTTTCTTTTTGAGTCCACATCATCTAATTTTTTGTTTCACACCTCATTAAATAAAGATGTACCAAAAATAACTACAGAAACAATTATGAATTTGAGACATATAGTGGTAATTGCATGAGTTGTATAATCAAGGCTAGTCAATTCTATATATGATTTAATAAGCTATTTTTAATGTTGTTGGGCAGAAATGATTTAAAATATTGGTCGTAAGATATGAAAAATCAACGGATAATACTATTTTAGATTAGAAAATCATATAAGTAAATAATTTTAGAAAATTCAAAACTCATATATTAGAGAAAATTTTGTATATACCACTGAAAAATATGCTTATTTTGAATTTACCGTCAAACTTTTGACACTTTTAGATATGTCACTCTTTATTGTACTTTCAACTCTTATATACCATTATGTGATATCTTTTTCATAATGGCCAAAATATCCTCTCATATTTGGAAAATATGGAGTTTGATTATGTGGCAAATTTTCATCATTTAAAAATATTTAAATTAAAACTTTTAAATGCATAAACACAAAAATCTAAAAATATGGAAACCATAAATTGAAATTTTGAATTTGATATTAAAATATTTTTCATTTTTAGTTGCTAAAATTTGAAATTTAAAGTTTGAATCCATGAAGGCAACACGTCCAGGAAAGGTCACAGAGTTCTAATTGACTGAACCAAAGCTTAAAAGTAGATCCATCTTGTAGGGTACAAAAGGCACCACGTTACGTGTCCAACTGAATAGTCGCAACTCGCAAACCAAGCGAGTTAATTGGAGCCTACGAGTTGAAACGCTATGTGATTTTAAATAAGAAATTTAAACATTACTTACAATTTTTCATAATCATAAATTTTAAATTTCGAATTTCAGATTTAAAATTCCAAAGTTTAAATTATAGAAGTTCAAACTTTTAAGTTTTGAAGCTTTTCAATACTGCAAATTAGCAAAATAAGTTAAAATTTAAACTTTTAAAATCTGACAAGGATACTTTAGTTATTATGTAAAAATAAAACATGATCAATAGTCAATAGTGATATGTAAGAGTTGTAAGCACAATTTAAAATAGTATATACAAAAATATCAAAAGTTATTGATAGGTTCAAAATGAACATACTTTTTAGTGAAATATGCAAAATTCTTCCTATATATTATATGATAGTATGGATATATACTAGCTTCCTACTAACTAGTTTGACAAGTCTGATCGTTCAGTTTTAGTGTGATTACTATCCATTCTATGTGAACCAATTATATGCTGAAAATTGAATGTAAGAGTCTGTTATTCATTGGTAAGTTTGGTTTGTAGTTCAATTTACTCATATATATATAAAAATTTAGTCATTTCTTATTAATTTGATTTTTTTTTGGCTGTTGACCAAATATTGCTAATGATGTCATAGCAATATGGGGCAACAACCCAAACAAACCTTATTATTCTCTTTGTACTTTCATTTTAGGGCAAATTTTTTTTTATATAACTCTGGTGTCTAATATGTTCTATCATTTCTCCGGGCTTTATTGAAAACATCTCAAATTATTTTCTCAAGATCCAGAGCCTGACAATCTACATTATGTTAGTTTCATGAATTGCTTGGAACATATTCCAATTCTCACTAGATATCTTATATTAAGAGACCCAATTAAATCATTCACCATATGGGCCACACAATAAGAAATACATTTAATTTTCTTTTTCTAGTTTTTCTTTATTCTTTTCTTTTCAATTCTTAATTTATTGTTAACTTATCATGTTTGGCCTCGATGGGTTTTGATCGTGACCATCCTGACTTAAATGTTCAATACAGAACATGTTGATCCAAGAATGCACCGAAGATCCTCAAATTAGAATTGTCTCACTAAATTTTTTTTTCATTTAGCTGGTCTTTTTTACCAGGATGTAGGCCATCTCCAGTGACCCAGGAGGCGCTTAAGCGCTTAAGCTACCAAAACTTATCTTGAACACCAGGTGCTTGTGATTAAAAAATTATTTCTTATACGAAAGAGAGAGAATTCTTTCCATATGTTGTTTTGGATATGGCCCCATCTAAGCACCTTCTAAGTGGATAATTGCATTGGAGCTAGAGATGCTCGTGAGGATGTTTGTTTAGATGGCTATACCAACACCAAGTTACCTATTGAGTTTCATACATCAAATAATTCATTTAAAAATTTAAATTGTTAAATAAATATATTCAATCTATTTATATTTTAATATTTTCACTCACGTCTAAACCTCGCTAAATTTATGACGTGAATTCAACTTGAGTTGAGATCTAGTCTATCCGTGGGACTCTTTTAGTCTCATCATCGAACTTTTTAATTATTTTTTCATAAATTATCACAATCAAGTTTTGAACTCAGGATCTCTGAGTTTTGATATCATGTTAAGTTTCATGCATTAATCAATTTACCTAAAAATTTAAGTTATTAAAAAATATTCAATTTACTTGTATAGAAGGCGTGTTGGCCTTACTGTGAATATATGCAAGTCACATCTGACCATGGGGACTAGACATGGACCATCTACAGTTTCACTAGGACGCATTTCTTCTGTTGCAACTTGCAAGAAGTTCTACAACAACCCAAAAAAAATGCATATAAAACCAAAAGAAAAATAGTACAGGAATCTATCCAAGGACTTGTTGCAGGCAGACTGGGCAGTGTCTGCTTGAATAATTTCCTTGCCTCCCCCATGGCCGTGGCCATCCCCATTTTGCAACCTAGAAAAGGCATCTGAGACCACTGCCCCTTTCTCTCTCTCTCATCACTGGTACTACACTACTACTGGATAAAGGATGCACAAAAACAAGAGAAAGAGAGAGAGAGAGAGAGAGAGAGAGAGAGAGCGAGCTTAAAAGGAGTAAAATATTTATGGACAAGTGGATTTGATTAGAAGTTTGACATAGTTGTGTAAAAGAATTATATAAGACTCTTTTCTTGACCGTTTAATTGTATATTTTATGGTTGAGATCAAAACACAATTATCTCAATATGAGTCATAATTACGTCTTAATCATCCATTTATATGATCTAATGGACTACTAATGGACCTTTCTTTTCTTGTCATGAGACCCGGTGTTGTCTAATCTTTTTCCTCACATTGCAATTAAAGGTAAAAGAAAACATAGATCATATTTATATCTCAATTATCTATTTGTATAATCTAATAGAACAACTGTAAGTAAAATATAAAGAGCAAATGGACGGGGTAAGTTGTGTATTCTGTGTAAAATAGAAGGGGTAGTTAGGTAATTTCCCAAACTATTATATGGTGTATATATATATCTCAATCTTTTACATATCTTGCTCCTTTTCTCTCCATCACTATGCATGTCATATTGGCATTGGCCTTGGCCCCCACATGAACCTATCAGAATAAAGATGCGGCTATCCACAACCTTTTGTTGGTCACTTGCATGGATTTCTTAGGATCATCCCTATCCATCAATGAGAGCAAGAAAGCTAGGGTTCCTAAAAAAATATAAAGAAATCAAGAGCAAAGTACAGCTTAAAAAAATGGTTGTTGTTGTCGTATGTCTTGAATTTGTGTATTAAAATTTTATAAATTAGCTGACGGTTTTCACATGTTGGCAAAACAAAAAAAAAAAAAAAAAAAAAAGAGTTGATATAGTGGGTTCGGAGAGTAAGTATAATTTCATAACACTAATTCGGTACATATATATTGGTGTGTTTGTTTGTCCATATGATTTTGAGTTTAACTCATATGAATGTGGTAGATTGAGAAAGACGGACTAGAAAAAATATTATGTTTAAACTTAATGAAATAGTGATGGCACGAGGTGTTTGAAACTGAAGACAACTTGAATTGGTGTTAAAGTTATAAATGACTTGTACGAATGTTATTGAAACTGTTTGTGGTTTTTAAAAAAAAAATTTCCGCTTTAGAATACAAATTCAGAGCTTATAATGTTTTTTTTACGAAAGAATTTGCCTTTCATTGCAGTATGGCACGTACTATTGGTATAATTAAAAAAGAATATTGATCTTGACATGTAAATTGCCATGACATTTGTGAGCATATCCGGAGAGCGAAAGGGTAAAAATAAAACTATTAGGACCTGTTTGGAAGGCCAGAATTTGGCCCGTTTCTGAGTGGATTTCGTGGGCTAGAATTAGGATTCGGACCAGATTTAGGAATGCGTTTGGATGGGCCAGTATCGGGAATTTTAAACGGGCCGGGAAACCCAATCCGGCGGGGTTTGCACAATGGACACGGGAGGCCCGGCAAAAATTCCTCGCCATTTCGTATCGCGTCCTCACTCCTCCTCCTCACCAGCGTCGCTGCCCTCCACCTCCCTCCTCGCTCGCGTCGCTGCCCTCCACCTCGCCGCGCGTCGCCTCCTCTCCAGCGTCGCCGAAGTTGCGCTCCTCCTCGCCCGTGTCGCCGCCCTCCACCTCCCTCTTCACGTGTTGCCACCAGATCCACGCCCACACGCACCGTGCCGACTTCGCGCTCGCTGCTGATCCCGCCTGTCCTGCGTCGGATCTGCTAGATCTGGCTGATCCGCCCCTCCTCCACCATAGCCGACGCCATCCTACGCTGCCTGCGCCGCCACAGCGCCGGATCCGCCGCCTCCATCTTCCCCAACTCCGGCGGCTGAGCATCAACAAGATCTTCGTTCTCGGCGGCCACCAGATCACCCACCACTCCCCAGTTGTAAGTACACACCACTATGATCAAGGATTTGTGATCTTTCTTCATAAATTTTTTCACTAAAAGCATCACTAACATTCTACAGTGTCACACGCTGATTTGAGCTTAAATAAGACATGAAATTCCCTATAATTTCAGTAACTTCAGATCAAATATGTTAGTGCATGTTACAATAGCCAGGCAGTATATCTGCTTTTTATCTTCTTTTCTCTCACGGGTTTGTGTGTTGAATTTGTTCGTATTTCATGCATTTGTTGTAAGGTTTGTGCTGTTCTTTCAAAGGAGGGATTTTTGTTGCAAATGAGAGATTTCTGGTTGCTTCGTAGGCTCTCAAGATGGTTGTTCATGTTCCATATGGTTCATTTTTTATTTTGATGTTTAGTTCACTTTCTTGGCCTGAGGTAGATCTACACTGTGTTGCTATCTTCTTCCAGTAGATGACATTTGTGATGCAAATGCCCAATTTCTTCAAGTTCTGGTTGTAAAGGACGGAGTTCTAGATTTCCAGTTGTTTCCCAGGTTATATGAGCTGCAGCTTGTGTGACTTGTGACTTTTGAGAATTCATGAAGGGAGAACTTAGCTTTCCATGTTTCAGATTTAAGCTAGACTTTGTTTCTTAGCTAAACAGCTTCCAGTCTTTGTTGCTTAGCTCCAGCCATATTTGGGTTCAACAAACATACATTAGTGAAGTGGTAGATGAGAAGAAAATCTAAAGCATATATTGATCAGCGTTACAGAGGGGTTGAGACTACTTAATATTGCTTTAAGAGTAGGAGGTGGTGAGGTTTCAGTGCCCTTCTTGCAAGGTTGGCACCATTTTGTATTTAGTTCTAGTTGTGGTTTGCAGTGTGCTGGAATTTGCCATTGAAAAAGTTAAACATTTCAGTGGAGTTACTCTCCAGCATTGAAATTTCCTATAACTCAATGCAGTTCTTTATTTCTACATTTTTAAAAAAAAAATTAATTCTTCAAGCAGTCAACTGAAAATTACTTGTATTTTCAGAAAAAGATATCCCTTCACATATACGCGATGAAGAGAAACTATCCAAACTAGCTTCTCTCAGCCAAGGATCAACTGGAGTAAGCAAAATCTCTCTCTCTCTTTCTCTTGATCGTACAATTGTGCAATTGCAACTTTGAAACTCGAATTTTATAGATTGAATCCTGTAAATGGCATCTCCATACATGATTTCGTTTGCTTAACCCCCTTATGGTGTCTAACTTGTTTGCATGGTTTACATGACATCTTTCTTCAAGTTTTTGGCTTTCTAACTTGGGTTAGCCTTGATCATTCGTTCATAGGTATCACATAATTTTGAAGAGTTCATCCTCTTGTTTATCAACTCAGGGCAACAATTATGACTAGAGTTGTGTATAGAAATATGGAATCACTTAATTTTGCTATTGTATGAGGCATTTAATAGTCATGGGCATCCTTTCCACCTACACACAGCCCTTAGCCTTTTCTTGTCATTCTTCTTGAATCTGATATTCATCTTGATAGCATACTTTTGTATGGCATTCTTTTTTCATAGGATTGAAGACTAATTTTGGAACTCTTTTTGATGCACCCATCATTGTGCTTATAATGGCTTGCTTCTTATTAAAATGGTATTTCAAACTGAACATTTCGTTTACTGAATATTTCTCTTTGATTGTTGGAGTAAGATTAGGTTACTATGTATGTATGCATGTAGCCAGGGCAGTATATATCTAATAATGTTAATGTTTAGTGGTAATGGTAGTTTTAATGTTTAGTAGTAAAATTCTCCATAGTCCAAGCTTGAGTTCCATATTATCTATGAAGTCTTTTCAAGAGCAAGATTCCTTTCTTCTTTAAATACAACAATGATTCATTCTTTGGATTATCTATTTATCCTTTTTCGGCTTCAGGGACACATTCTTATTGTGATCCATGCAAACTATAATCTATCTTTCTACTCTTTTTCTACATGTCCAATCTTTTTTCAGCAGCACTCATTAGTTAGTAACAATAGTAATGAATGTGACTCTGAATATGACCTTGAACCTCTAGAATGGATTTCGAAGAAGATATTAGTGATCATGAGGAGTCGGAAGATGACGAAATGATGTTGTTTGTTCTACCCACTCTATACCTAGCAGCAACTGAAGAAAAGAAGCCATGCTATACATCAGTCTTATCTGGTGCACATTGGATTCGTGAAATCATTGAGGGGCATGAGAATCGTTGTCGCACAGAACTTCGAATGGAACCAAAAATATTCCTAGATTTCTCATCCATGCTTAGGGAAAGAAATCTTTTGCAGAATACTAGAGGACTAAATGTAGAAGAGCAACTTGGTATTTTCATGTATATGCTTTCAAGGAATGCTAGTTTTCGATCTTTACAAGAAAGATTCCAGCACAGTGGTGAGACTATTCATAGGCATGTTAGAGTAGTCCTCAATGCTATCACATCATTGGCTTATGATTTTGTCAAGCTTCCATCCATTGAAACACATTGGAAGATATTGTCCAATTCAAAATTTGCATACTTTGAGGTAATAGCTACAACCTAAAAGCTTTTATCTATCTTTCAATTAGTGGATACATTTTTATATTTATTTATCCTTCACAGAATTGCATTGGAGCCATTGATGGAACTCACGTCCCAGTTACTGTAGCAGATAGCAAATCCGCCCCATATACAAATAGAAAAGGGACCTTTTCTCAAAACGTAATGTTGGCTTGTGATTTTGATCTAAATTTTGTATATGTTTCAAGCGGTTGGGAAGGGTCTGCATCAGATGCCGCGGTCTTACAATCTGCCATCCAAGCTGGATTCAAAGTTCCTAGAGGAAAGTATTATCTTGTCGATGCAGGGTATGCTAATACTCCATCATTTCTTGCTCCATATCGAGGGGTGCGATATCATATCAAGGAACAAGGACGTAGTAGTTCTCGTCCAAATGATCATAAGGAACTTTTTAATCTCCGTCACGCTCAACTTCGAAATCACATTGAGCGTGCTATTGGCATCTTAAAAATGCGGTTTCCAATTCTAAAAATTGGGACATTTCATTCAATGGATACACAAGTTAAATTTCCAGTGGTGGCGACTGTCTTACATAACTTGATTCGAGGTCAAAATGGTGATGAGCAATGGTTGAGTCGACGAGAAAATTTGATTCCGGAGAGCCACTTGTAGAGGTACCAAATGGTGATGACATGTATGATGGTGATGTCGAGCCGATGAATAGTTAACGAAATGCTGGCAATTCTTTGCGAGATGAGATTGCTCTCAAGATGTGGGATGACTACAAGAGGTGGAATAGGCGGCTTCAACAACGAAGTGTTGAATGACTATAGGAGTCATCAATATTTAGTTAATATCTTGTTAGTTGATCTTTGTTGAATGTAATATGTATGACAATATTTTTGTATGGTTCACTTGAGAATTAAGAGATACTTGATTTGGTATGAATTTCAGTTTGTGGTTGTTGATATTGATTTGCTATTCGTAGGCATGTTCGAGGTATATAAATTTGTGAGGTACATAATTGGTTAATCTGTTTAATATGTAACTCATAATTAGGTTTCATGGCAACTCGAGCAAGATGGACGTTAAGACATGAAAGGGTGTTGGTTGATCTGCTCCATGAGCATAATGTACCAAGATATCGAACAAACAATGGATGGAGCTCCGAAGGATGGAACAAGATAGTGAAAGAATTCAATGCTAAGTTTCCTGAAACAAATTTTAGCAAAAGTCAAATCCAAGAGCATGAGTCGCAGATGAAAAAAGATTACAAGGTGCTAAAAGATGTTTTGCGTAAAAAGAGTGGTGTGTCATTTGATAGTAAGCTTGGAATGATGATTACTACTGATGATGTTTGGGATGAAATATCGGCGGTAAGTTAAAAACTTATGAACCTTGTAGTTAGTATGGTGTAGCAACTACTAACAAAAGTCTGAATTGAATGTTCTTAACATGATTGTTTATCTTGAATTTGATAGGAGAATGAAAAGGTTCGAAAATTTCAGAACAAAAGCTTTCCATTGTTTGAGTCCTTAGATCAGCTTTATCAAGGTAATATTGCTAAACCATATTGTTAATAGTTAGTTTTGATTTAATGAAGTTTATCATAAAATTTATATGAATAATTGAATTGTCATTGTAGCAGGTCATATTGCTGAAGGTAAAAATCATTTGAGTTCTATCAGACCATCAATCACAAAGAAGAGACCTAGTAGCAGTATAGATGCACATGATATCGGTGGAGTAGCAATTGAGGAAAGAGAGGATAGAGATGATGATGAGAATTTAGTCCATGATATCGATGAGTCGATGCGAAGAAACAATGAAGAGAGGGAGCAAGTAGCAAGGAATGCATGCTCACATTCAAAAAGGCATGTTGAGAATGTTACATCAAGCTCTTCCATCGTACCATCGGGGTCTAAGAAAATCAAAAATAGCATTCTAGAGAGGATGGATTCTTATCTTGAATTTAGAAAAGAACAAGCTCTCATGAAACGTCAACCGGAACAAGGAGGAAATTTTTCAATTTCAAAGTGTATTGATGCATTACATGAAATGGGTGATATGACTGATGAAGAAAAAGTCTTAGCTTGTGATGTTTTCAAAGATGCTGCAAATCGAGAGATTTTTCTCTCCTTGCAGCCGAAGCTGAGATTGTTGTGGCTGAAGAAAGAGTTAAGAAAACTTGCTTCAAGTTAAATCGGTAAGACACCATTTCTTGTTCTATGAAAATTATGATAATTGTTGCTCTATTGGTTGTATTGTTTTGCTCTGATTGCGATTTTTGTTGTCTATTTTTGCAGAGTAAAGTTGTTGTTCAATTTCTCTATCAGGACCTAGGCTTTTAACTGGTAATGATCATAAGCTTTTGTTTTGCTCAGCCTCCTCTGGAGATGTTATGCTATGCTTTCTCTTGGCAAGAATTCCATGTTGCTTACGATGTTGCTCCTCTATTTTGATTTGCATACTTCATAGGAAACACTCTTTTTTACAAATGTCAATAGTGAATTTTGCATTCAAGGAGAAGAATTGTTTCTTTCATTGAAAAAAGAGAAACATGGATATTTTATAGTTTACATTGTTTTATGTCTCCTACAGTTGAGGGTGAGATTAAATGGTTCCTGTATTTCTAGTATTGGTGTAGTGATCGACAAAGAACCAAAATTTATTTCTCCTACAGTTGAGGCTGTCGTCAATCCTCTCCACAGCGCCGTCTTCGATAGCTTCACTAGCTCCACTGCTTCAACATCGACCCGAGTTCAACACAGCATCCACAGTTCAGCTTCGACCACTACTCGACCAATTCCTCCAGCAGCCTCGGCAGCAAGCAACAATGTGGTTCAATCCTTTGCCCCTTGCTTCTCAGTACTTGAATTTTGATGAATGATGTATGATGAATTGAAATGCCTGTCTGATTGTTGTTTCACAACTGAGTTATTGTCTGATCTGATTGCTGTTTCACAACTGACCACAATGGGTGTCTGATCTGCTGATGTTTGTATTGCCAACTCTCTTTCACAACTGAGTTATTGTCTCTGTAAAAGAAACTCGATTTGTGCAGCTATCCAGTAGAACTTGCTTCTTGTTTCTGAGTTGTGAAAGAGAGTTGGGACTATGAGCTAATTTGATTAAATAGTTTGTGTTTCCCTTGAAAAGTTTATTTGCTTTGAGATTTTAAATAGCTCAGAGTTTGTGCTGTTAGAATAGACTTTGTTAGAACAATCATTGTGCTGGCACAAAATTGCATGGAGTTATAGAATTTTGAACTTAACTTTCTAATCTTTTTTGTTGAAATTTCTGATTGCCCTAGTTGTGGTGCATAGCAGGACATATCTAGTGTAGAACTTAGTAGTACTCTGGTGCTCCAGGTCATATCTAGTGTAGAACTTACCAGACTGCTACTAGATATGACCTGCTATGACTACTACTTCTTCTATTCTGAGCTTAAGTATAAACTTGATTCTGAGCTTAAATATGCTTTTACAATCCTTTGGAAGCAAAAATATCAGCAAAAGATTAGCATCTTCCAATGCTGAGTCTCAAGAACTTTCCATTTGGACATATTGTTAATGCCTAGAAAATGCCCAAGGTTTAGCTAGTTATACCGAAGACTGTATTCTGTATTTTTGAAGACCACGTGATTTGTCCTTGTTTCATTTGTAAATTGTTGCAGTTTGTGGTGTTTTGTCTTGAAAAGTTCACTTCAACTTTGCTGTGAAGAAAGAAGCATAGTTTATGGTGTAATGTTGAGTTAACATCACTTTATTTTGCTGCTGTCAGGTGTACAAGGTACCTGTTGCATCTTGTGATGTAATTGTTGCAGGAAAAGATGGATTTTTTTTTTTGACAATTTGTGCAACAATGGGATGACAGGGCTTGTTGTCCATACAATCAGAGTTGGCCTGGAGCCTCAAGCAATAGCTCAGAAGATCGCTGTGTTCAGATGTTTATAACTTACTGTAGTAACAAATTAAATGAAAACTGCTTTGTCATTTATAACTTGCTGTTGCTATTTGTGTCATGGACGATGGCAATTGTTGATGATTTGGTTGCTGGGATGGTGGTGTGTTGGTTGTTGTTGGGAAATAATCTACTAGGACATGCTTTTCTTTTCTGATGAATGTATTTTTTTTTTGAATTTTTTGAATTTTGCTTATTTTTAAGAATTTTTTTAGATGGCTAGGATTTTTATCCTGTTTCTTCCAAACGCAGGCTAGGATTATTTTACCGGTCATATTTTTTTCTTGGGGGATTTTTGGATTATCAAAAATTCTGGTCGGATAAAAATCCCCTAACACCCAAACAGGCCCTTACATATTTTTAATGTTAGGATGCCGTTAATTGGAGCAAGAAAGAGTACGAATAAAACAGAAAGAAAAAAAAAGGAACGTCATATCTTACGCTTCAGTCAATGCTTGAAAGTTTCCGCTTTTTTCCTCCTCGCTTGCAATAAATACCGAAAATTTATTGGTTTCTGTAGTACATTTGTTGCTACTTAATCAATTATATGTACTTCTTTTCTCATTATAATAATTTATTAGTGTCTTTCGGTATGATTAATAAGTAAGTTCCTGTTCGAATTGTCGGAACTTTGCAGGAATTATAAAAGATTATAATTCTTGGGGTTTTTTTATTTCTATCAAACTTGTTTGGGTTATAGGAAAGACCAAGAACAAACCTTTAGAATTGGGCTCTTTTCCTACAATTTTCAAAGAGATGAAAATAAGAATGAGTTTATGTATTTTTCATTCGCTACAGCTAAACAACTCATTAAGTATTATTCTTGTGTTTTTAAGTCATATAATTTTTTTACTTTATATTTTCTTCTATTACTGGGTTTTAGTTTATCATTGTTTTCAAATAGGACCCAAACTTTTAACGATACGAAAACCCATGCAACACCTGAATTCCAACCATTGTGCAATTTTTTTTTGTCAATTAGACAATTGACATACATTATTTTGATTATTTTTGAATGTTTGATTGAGTTGAACAAAGATTATACAACCGAAGGACGTAAAAAATCATAACAGTACACCACTAAGGCCAAGTCCTACCACCCGTGTTTTAAGGATTATTTAAGGATTATTTGTTGATTACTGGGGTGTGATTAGATTTTATATGCATGTGACTCTTAGGTACGTGCACTAACAAGCTCTCTTTAGGGTCAAAAATAACTCCAATAAAATTCAGGTGGAGCACGTAGGAATTGAAACGCTTTTGGCATGAACTTGTTGCGCTGCCCCTGTCCTTTCTGTCACTAGTTGCGTGTACTTGGGTTTGATTTATGAATTCATTTGGATAAGTTAATTTTTTTAAAAAAAATTATGAGTCAATCAACTCTAAAAGTCATCATCCATTATTTATTTCTGTACCAACTTGATTATTTGCAATGAGGGAATGTACCAACTTGGATTTGCATATTGTACTAACCGGTTATTAAGATCACAAAATATTATTACTATGAGAGAACAGCTATACATCACATGCACAGGGTTCTTGTTCTCTTTTACTTGTAATTTTAGAAAAAAAAAATTATACATAAAATAATATCATTATATACTTTTGAGATTGTTTTGATGCAAATAATATACTTACCATATTAATTACAAACTATAGATATAGGATTGTAATTTTATTCCACTTTTTTAAAAACTGTATGCAGAGCCAAAACGACATGTAGAAAAGAATAGTTGAACTTTTTTTTAAGCAGAAGTTAGCTAGAGCACTCGTTTAAAAGTTTACAGATCAAATCTCAGTACGACCAACTTATAACATCTAATAACCATCATAACCTATACACCTCCAGCACAGGACTTAAACATAATATGTGGATGTTGTGATTTTACCTTTGGTCTTCACCAGAGATCCTAGGTGAGAAACAAATTCTATAAG
Organism: Pharus latifolius; assembly: GCA_019359835.1. Lineage (NCBI taxonomy): Eukaryota > Viridiplantae > Streptophyta > Magnoliopsida > Poales > Poaceae > Pharus > Pharus latifolius. Next base: position 66,233,926 of record CM033320.1, on the reverse strand, counting down.
ATCCGATATCATATAAGAAGCATGAAACATATTTTTTTGCCTAAATTTTATATATATATATATATATATATATATATATATATATGGGTGGTTAGGATGTATTTATGATCTATATTAAATAAGATTGTACACCATATTAGATAAATGTATGCAGATCGTAATTGTAAAATCATGAGATTCGATGATTAAAAAATAGACCTTATATAGTTTTATAAAATTGGAACTTATAACAATGTTTTCCCTGGATAGCACTGTCGTTGATCTATAATTGGTTAGCATCAGAGAAGATGTTTTATCAATTCTGCATAGAGTTGGAAGAGAAAAACGAAGAGTACAAGTTTTGTTTAATTGGTGACTTAAAGCGTAGTATACTAAAACTAGGGTTGGACTTGCCTGCAAGTTTAGGATTTCGTGCGGATTAATCCAAAACCACCTCACGCCATGGTATCACCGTAGTTGCAAGTAGACGCAGCGTATCACCCACCCAATGCATGTGCGATTCAATAGTAAACTATAATTATTAACTTATATGTCACTATGATTAATTTTGTGGAGTTTATAATATGTGTAGTGCGAGTAGCTCCTGTTTAACTAAATTAGCTTAAATCAAAATTCTACTCGGCATAAAAAAGATTATGTATTTTTTATGTTAATAGTAGATAAAGTTTGGCAAGCTCGTCGGTTTGACTTAGGAAAATCTGGAGGAGAGAGAGAACGTGAAATAAAACTTTAAAAAATAGAGTCGATGTATAAAATTCACATGTCGATTATAATTTTATTATTATTTTTTCTTATTAAGGTTATCAGCCAGTTAATAATGGTGTGTTTTTTAAACAAGAAAAATACTTATGGTGGTCATATATTGCAAAATTATTTGCGGTGAAGGGTCGGGGCGGGGGATGGATTGACAATGACAATACTTTATGGGGGGGGTGGGGGGGTTGTTTATAAAATTATTTTACATTTTAATTCGGATCTGTCAAACTTACAGTGTAGATTAATCTAAGAATTTTTTTTACCCTGAAATGTATGCTGCGCTTCTAATGATAACAACAACAACGTGGTTTTCCAATTCACTTTACTTGAATTACACAAAATAATGCAAATAAATAGTATAGCTTCATTTCTTAATATGTACAACTCTGGTATGTGTACAACCCAAAACAGTAAGCACAATGACCAAAATTAATGTTTGTTTACTACTTCTAAATCCTTTTGATTGTTCATGTGTCGATGTATGACTTGCCTCCATGTAAATTTAGAATTCAGGTTAGTGTCATTGTCACATAGATATTATTCCAGCTTAAGATCTCTTTTCCTATGTACGTAGAATTCTTTTTGATATGATGTTCACAAACTATTAAGCTGTTCGTCTGATTATAGTACAGATTAGAGGGGAAACAATAAATATGCCATTGTTGAAGCGAACAAGCAAGAGCCTTGTCAATTCCTTTAATTAAAGAATTTCCATTGTATTATTTTTTTGTTACAAAATCTCTACCACTATATATAATATAATATACACGTTTTGAATTTTGAAAATTGTTCACTTTTGGCCATCTAACCCAATCAATATTAATCGTTGATTTGATAGATCTAATAACTAATATTTTAAATTAGTCTTGCCTCTATTACATTAAAACTCACCTATTAAATTATCCACATAATTGATTATCCTCAATTAAATCCTACATATAAGGATTATTAGTTTTCTAATTAAATGAATAATAATATTTCATGTATATATTTTTAAGGAAAAATTAACTCCACAATACTGTAAAGTGCTAAATTTATAAAACACCACTCAACTATTCTGACTTAACAAAATACCACTAAAAACGTTTAGGTGGACAATTCGGGCTGGCTTGGTGGCTAGCTTGGTTATACGTACGCTATGAAGATATGAGACTGAGCACAAGAACTACTAAACTACAGATATGCATTGCCAGAAATGCATGGCAACATCAAGCATTTCAGAGAACAAGATAAGTAATTACTGTGACATTATTGTCACAATAGTTCAGAAATATCTCAGACTTAGCGCCAGAAATGGATTCCAAGATTGTCAAGAATCCGACGAGGCAGGGGGCGCCGACTTGGTGTGGAGATTGGCTCATCACCTCCGATCGGAGTCTAGCAATGCATCACCACCGGCTTGGGGAAACACAAGGAGGATACCTACAGGATTCGGTTCAAATCCAAAATGTGATGCTAACTTGGGAATATAAGAAGATTGCGTGGGAATTGTGAGAAATTCTCTCTCTCTCTGTGTACGTGTGGCTTGGGGAAACATGGCCGCGGAGGGGTGGGAGGATGTAGTGCAGCACCAGGTCGTCGTCGGTGGAGGCGAAGCACATGCCCGGTGAGAGGCGGCCGCCATTGGAACAAAGCTTGTTACTTGCGGTTGCTGTTGCAAGAACGGAGGAGACTTGGGCGAACAATTCGTGTAACCGAGCCAGCCGAGCTAGATGACACGAGCCAGCCGCAGATAAAGTGCAAATGCCAGCCCACTCAAAAACATTCTTAATGGTGTTTTGATCAGTATGAATGTTTGAATGATATTTTATTAACTTAATTTTTTATAATATTATGAAGCTAAATTTTCTTATTTCTATTGCATTTTTATTAATAACTTGTAAAATAAAATTTTAGTTCAAATAGATTCTACATGTACACTTCCTAGTAAACAAATAGGTGCATTCATGCACCTGGCCCTTTTTTTCTTAAAAAAACAAGAAGAACCATATCTGACTTGAAGGATTTTAAGAATAAGGGTGTCTAGCTAGCATGTACTTCCTTTTTTAAAAAAATTTACATCAATTAGATTACATATTTAAAATTTAGATCTAATAACCACTCTCTATCTCTTATCATCTTTCTCTTTCTTTCTCCCTCTCATTGCTGCCACCACCCACCCCTGCCCCTTGGTGGCTGTTAGCATCCATGCTAGTGTTGTCCATTGGTAACACATGCTATTACTACATAAAATGTGCAAAAACTGCTATATGTTGTTGCCCATTGTTGCCACCGACATCGAGGACGTCTTCAGTGCCACTTGCACTCCTCTCTCCTCCCTGCCAACCTCCACCACTTGTAGCCAGTGGTGCCGTTGCGTCGTGGCACCGCCTTGCTCTCTCCTCCGCCGCTTCCTTCTCGCCTTGTGGCCATCATCTCCAATTACTGCAATCCACGACCAATGGTACAATCGTCGTCTCGCCACCTCTCCTCCACTTACTGCCAGAGAAGTTGAGACGGAGACTAATTGAATCTTAAAAAGTTAGATATAAAGAAATGAGTTTTGATCTATATATATATATATATATATATATATATATATATATATATATATATATATATATATATATAAAAGATAAAAAAAAAGATAAATACATACATCTTAGAAAAACCTTAAGAATATGTGTATCTCTCTTCAAAATAATCAGAAAATATGTTTGCCTTCTCTTAAAAAAAATTAAGACGTGCTATTAAGTATCAATAATTTCATAATATACATCTTGTTGTCCAATTTAAGACACAAATGCTCTTTTAAAAATAATAACAACTAATCAGATGACACTAGGACGAGATAATAAACATGGTTTAAATACCTCGACAGCTTGTTTATAAACTAGATATATAGTTTGCTCGTGTCAAGGAAGCATAATTGTTTACTTTGGAAGGTCTCATTGTCTTGTCAAGGAATATAGCGGCTATGCATGGTATTATCCAACGCTGAGATGAATTATCGAAAGCTACTACATGTTAGTCCAATGGTTCAGTAGGTCCTCTTATAGAGAGATAATTATACAAAACTCTGAAAAGCTATGGTCAGTGACCTCGACTAAAATTTGTTTAGAGAGAAAGAACCACACTACCCGTCTGTTCTGGCTCGGCCACTATCTACGTAGGTCCTCTCCTTTTTGCATATTAACTCAAGTATACCACATCTTTCTTTGCACCTACTTTCTAATGCCCTAATTAGAGACAAAATCCATTTATGATCCCAACCACTTAATCATCCCATTTGATCAGATCTCAAACCCCAATCAGAGATGATGGAAAATTGAGAGGGCATTGGGATAAAAAAGAAAAGAAAAGAACAATCAGTGAGAGGATATTTGGCAGTGGTACAAGAGGACTAACCAACAACCACACCATTTGGCTTTTGTGAGAGGCACCACCACACCATCTAATCCTATCCTCACCTACTAATCTTGCCTTAAACACGTCCTATGAAAGCTAAGCACTTGTTCTCATCTTTCCATAAAGTACAGCTTTTGTGGGAAAAAAGCCAGCTGGGCAGGCTGGTAGTCATCCTACTACTATAGTAAAACAAAGAATCCCTGATGGTTAGGGCCTTTGGGGTTGAAATATAAACATGGGACAATTAATTTAGTACCAATCAAAATTGTAAATTTAGTAAAATATCAACGAATAACTCATTAATATATAGGTCTAGACCCATTGTCATACACACAATTAAAATTGAAAATCAATGATCTTTTTTGTTCATCATTTCTGAATAGGAATAAGTTATCAGCATTTTGAATGTCAGTTGCTTACAAGCTGTGCTACTGCTAGGGGTAGCACGCCAGTATCATTCTCTCGCCAATTTTCTCAAAGAAGGCCCAATAGTTTACTACTGTTGAATTTATCTTGGAGCATGTCTCTGCTTTTTCCTCGAATCTTAGTTGAATTTGTTGAAATATGAATTGATTATCTAATTTTTCTTGGTAACTTAAGTTTTTAATTGGAGTCGATTAGTACATGAAATTTAACATGATATCAAATCCAAAAGCTTTAAGATTGAGATATAATTAGTACAGTTTATAAAAAAATAATTATGGTAGTTGAAGGAGTCAAGTGGTGAGACAGAGGATTTCAAAAATGGACTAAGTCCAAACTCAAGTTACATCCACATCGTAAGTCTGATGAGTTTAGACTTGAGAGTATTGTTGAAATATGAATAAAATTTTTATCTTTCTCAGTCAATTTAATTTTTGAGTGGATCGATTAGTAAATCAAACTCAACAGAAATTTACCTCTGGCTGGTACTTTTTACAATGTGAGATGCTTATTCCTGCCCCTCGTTAATTCAGAAGCAGGAGTGCTCTATATATTTTGCTGTTTCTTAATACATGCAACCCCAACAATCCATTGCATGCATAGGGCACAATATTTTCCTTTTCAGATCACAATTGTAGTAGGAAAAGGTGATCAGGAGGGACCCCTCCAAATATCCATGTTTAGTTTTTGTCTTGCACATAATTGAATGATTGGGTGAATTATTGGTAAGATAACATTTGTAATACATATGTGGGGGACAGGCATATATAAATTTAATCCTTCAGTTTTCTAATCAATGTGCGTAATTAAGGCACAGTACTGAGCCCATTGGGCGCATGTGCAACAGTTGGGTTGGTTAACTAAAGCTTTCCATTAATTAATTGTACTCAAGATGTCATATAATTAAGCATTGTTCATGTGGTCATGTCTTCTTCCCTTTTTTTTCTTTCAGATAATTTTAGAGTGAAGACTCTATTGTGCTTGATCAGAGAAAGTTGACTTGGGATCTACTATAATTACAACTACAATTGTAGTGAATTAATTGTAGTAAATCTGAATTGTAAATGTTGATTCTTAATCGGTCAATCAGTATAGGCATACAATCACTATAGAACTGTAGTAAATCCGATTGTAAGGGAGAGTTGTTGCTTTCATGAGTTCTTGGCCACCCATGCTTTTGGAGATAAAAAAAGATTTGGTATAGCAGAAGACTTGCATGTAAACAGTATAATCATGCTAGGTTAAAGTTGGACCATATGTGCAAGTCAGAGAGAGAGAGAGAGAGAGAGAGAGAGAGAGATGGACCATGGGAAGTAGGGTTTTGCTATGATGATGTATAGGTTCAATTGTGAGGCCATCTTGTGACTTGTGTAGTCATCATGCATGGTTCCCTCTCTGACTGGTAAATTGTCAGTATACATGTACAACAGAGCAGTGAAAAGGTAATAACAAAAGGTCTCAGCGTATTGGTTCCCGACGGTTTAGTGGTAATTACTCACAGAATTTTATGAGAAGTCGTGATCAGTTTAGAATAGATCGGTCATAATTGGACATAAATAGATCTATTTTGGATTAAATTTGTTATAATTTGAATTAAAAACAGTGAATTAGTATCCCACTTTCGACCGATTTAGTGATCTATACTGATTGGTTTTGATTGATTTTTTAAAATCCTATTCTCAAATTCCACCATTCATCTATAGCCAAAATCGATCCGAAAGCTAGCTTCTCCATCACTTGGGAATATTCATTCATACAAAAAAAATAATCACATCATTTCACTAGACTTTTCTGGGGATATTAACAAGTTGCAAAATTATGGAATTAGCAAGATTTTTTGGATTACAAAGAATTTTATTTGTGGATTAGTAAATTAAAGATCAGTTATGGAACCTCTCAGCTGCTTTTGTTGACTAAGATGAGTGGTGATCCGGTGAAAGAATATTCCCATGACATGAGCTATTTAATCATTTATTAGATGTGCCACTCCAACTATTTAATCACTTATTAGATGTGCCACACTATAAGGCAGCACATATATAAACTAGGTGGGTCTTCGTGTGTTGTCGCGGGTATTGAGAAAATAAATTTGTAGATGATAAAATATTGTATCCAGAACTGAATGATTATGATTAGGACATATGCTGATCTAACTAGTTTTGAAGTGCACGATCATGACCAGGTCTCGTCCTGATTCGAATAGTTATATACTGAACGACCATAAATAAGGCTTATATTTTTTAAACTTGACGACCATGACCAGAGATTGGGCTGATACGACTGGTTTTGAAATGGACGACCACGACCAGGGTTTGTACTGACACGACCAATTTTGAACTGAACTACCACGACCAGGTCTTGTACTGATCCTCGTTATGATTTAAAATCTTGATCGTGACAGTAAAAGAACTGATCGAATAATTGAAACAGATAGTTAGACATGATAGTAAAAAAAACCTTGGTTGCGCCAACATGGTTGTATCAGTACAAGCGTTAACAGTAATTTTTTAGCATGATCTTCGAGGTCCACTGGTCGAATCAGTAGATTTGCCTTTGTGTTGGACGTTCTTGTTTTTAATTGATGATTGTATTTTGTGTCTGGTCGCCTAGCAGATTTGTTTGTATCAGTCGTGTTTGGTTGTGGTCAAATTGGGAGATTTGTAAATTTCTGGCTTGATCCTCGAGATTAGCTGGTCGGTTTTTTTGTCTGGTCAAATCAGCAATTTTGTGCTGGTGGTACTTTGTGTTCGATCGAATCAACGATTTTTGTGCTTAGTCCAACTAGTGTTTTGTTTTGTTGTGATGGTCGCATTGTTTGTGTTTTTGGCGAATCAGCAGACTTAGTTTTGGTCGAATGTGGGAAATAGTGTGTCTGGTCGAAATTTGGTGTTTGGTTAAAGTTAGTTTGTTGGTTGAAGCAGCAAACTTGATTTTGGTCGAATGTGGGAAATAGCTAGCCAGTGGGAAGCACGTTCGACCGCCTAGATGAAGCGAACGCACCGATTGAACGGCCACGAATGAAAGAACGACGTGATTCAACGTGGACGCAGCGTCCGTGGAAGGCAACAACGCATCAAGGTGGCACGATCACGACGGCCAACAAAACAGATCGAACGGGCCAGCAAAAAGGCCAACATGGCACAACCATGGAGAGGAAATAATGAACAATTTTAATAGAAAGTTAGTGGGGGGCAAAATGTTATATACAAGAGCACTATTATCATTGGTTGAATGTTAGTTCAGAGAATGAAGTCGACGAAACAGACACAGACTCGACCGAAGTGCATGGACTTTACATAAGTTTTATGGGGACAAATAGACACAGTGGTAGAGTATCAGAAAATGTGTCCAATATTTTGCCGTTAAAAATAGATGATCCCAGGTATTCTGAGTCTCATCTCTGTAAGTAAAACACCTCAATGCCTCATCCTAATAGAAAACGCAACAACACCAAAATACTGTGGTGAAGGCCCTGGTTGCACAAACCAAAAGGCTAGGAGGGAGTATCACCGGCAGGGAATTAGTCACTACATTCTAAGGGAAAAATATTTTTTCTTTTAAAAATAGAATAGATAAAAAAATTAATCTGCCACCGTTATGACGCCTGGTCAGGGTGCTGCACGGACGGGACTCGTTGTGAGAGTAGCAGAGGAGGAGACGTCGTGAGAGCATTGCGATCAGGCTGTGGTAGGTCGACTGGAGTAGTCGACGACATGTTTGGTCGAGATTGGGCGGAGACAATGACCAAAATTGGTTGAGCGCGAGACGACGTGGTCACCGTGGGATCCCCCCCCCCCCTGAAACAATGCAGATGAAGAAATGAATTCCAAAATTGATGTAGTACAAACCCTCGATTGGAGCAGTCGAAGGAGGCCTTGGTTGAGGGGGGGGGGTGCGTGCGACGATGACCAAAATCGATGGGGCGGCACCCATCGTGGTCGTGGTCGAAGGTGAGCGGCGACAGCTTGAAGGGAGGGTATATTCATGGATCTTGGTCGGCATGGGGCCCCCACGTGGACCAAGAATCTGTTCGAAGATTGCAAATGACACAAGGACATCCACTCGAAGCAATGACCATCCCCATGAGCATCTTGGAGGACATCTCCTCGACGACAAGCCGCCGTGACGGGCGGGACCACAACAGCTCCACCAAGCATAATTGGTGAGGAAAACCGACGATAAATCAAGGGAAACAGAAGCTGTCCATGGACAATAGGCCAACGAAGCACGCCAAAACGTCTGATCACAGTCCAACGCTAGAGAACACCGCATTGCATACCAAGCTAATAAAACGAAGCAATCGCCTAAACGTCGACGAGGATGGGTGAAAGAAAATAGCAAATCAATGCACCCGCAATTTTTTCAGCTCCAATGAGCAGGACCGCAGAGCACAACACGAGAAAATGTAAGCAACATCAACTACTCTGAAGAAAATAACGGCAGTTAAGCAGTAAAGGTAGCAAAAACACTCATGCAATGAGCAGAATAGCTTCCTCATTAGTAAGCAATGAAGGCAAAAAATTGTTTGTGTGTAATGCAATGAGCTATTCAATGAAGCACCACATGCATGACACCGATCGGAAAGCAACACAGATAGCAAGTCGGCACAAAAAATAACATATCATCAATCGACAAAGTTGGAACGAACAACATTGGTCCATAGGCAAAACAAACAGTAACAAAGAGGAATCATACCAAGAACATGGAAGCAACAACACAGGAGCAATACGACCACGGTGGCGTGGAAACCTACAAAAGCAACACATGAAAGACCAGGAAAACTGATGGCAATAGATCGGCAGCAAAAGGGCCGACAAAAAAGAGGAATGCGCAAAAATAAGGCAAAGGAGAACGAAAATAACTCAATGAAAAAGCAAAAAAGGAAAAAGCGGTGACATGCATGAGCACGGGCAGGGTAAGGAGTAGCCGAAGAACTCATCAAAAGGCAAGGTGAACGGCAAGAGACAAGAATGCAGAATGCAGCAATGCCAGAGGGAGAGCAGAGAAAAAGAGAGCAAACCACAAAGACGACGAACGCAACACAAGCATGGCGGCAATATCAGCAAGTAAATAGGAGGCAAACACCTCGGGATTCGGGACAAAGGCAGGTACGAAAGCCACCCACATTCATATAGAAGGAAATCCAAACCGTTTTGACGATCGAACAGTTAGAACGAAGGGAACGAGCAGACCAATCCGAAAGCAGCATCGTGTAGTTCACCTACCAGGACGCGCGGACCAATCGCAGACGTCAAAATAGGCGATCGAACAAACCATGGAGAAGAACGACGTGGAAGGCAACAACCCATTGAGGTGGTATGATCACGGCGGCCAACGAAACAGATCGAATGGGCGAGGGAAAAAAGCCGATGTGGCACAACTAGGGAGAGAAAATAATGAACAGTAGCAAGTTAGTGAGGGATAAAATGTTATATATGATAGATTTTCTTTTGAGAAAGAAGCACATATAAAATTTAATCATACATCGTTTTGTTGTACAACAATTTAGGAGGAAGGTTCACCGCAATTGGTGAATTAACTTAAAGTGGATCAACCACTAATGATTTTGGCTGTTATATTGAGCATTTGATGGTTGAGGTAAAGGAGCTTGACCAAAAAAAAAAGAGAAATTCTCTATCCCCGATATTTTTCATCATTCATCTAAAGTGTCTTTTTTTTTTATCCCTTAGATTAGATGATGTGCAGTTTCTTTGCCATTGTTGTGTATTTTCTTTCCAGAAGTTGTATCATTTTGCGACACTTGTCAAAATAATTAGGATATATTGCAACGCGGGAAAAAAATATAATAATAGAAAGACATAGAAATTGAATGATATGTCCATTTGAATCCACTTGAATTCCAAAACATATATAAAAGAGGTGTTTGGATGGTTAATAATTTCTAGAGCCTCGAGGTGCGCACTTACCCGAACCTAAATTTAGAGGATATTTAGTCGGGCTTTCACTTCTAGTTTCTAGATATAAAGTGGAGTTGTCTAGTCAAATACTCTGGTTTCAAATTTATATTTCTTTAGAGCTCAAGAGAAACTGAAATTAATTTATATAGAAATTGAGAAGTCCCAAGAAAAGTTGGAGTCAATTTCTATAAAAATTGAGAACCCCAATTTTAGTGACTACTTTGACTCTAGAATCCAGATTGCATATTACCCACACAACCATAACAACTTACATGATTTGACATTCAAAACAATAATCCATACTATATTTTATTAGAGAATCAGAAATATCAAATAAAACTATAAAATAGGAAAACTAGGCTTGCAAGTGAAACACCGCTCTGACTCCAGAGAAATCATAGTTGGAGCCTTAGATTTTCTTTAAAAAAAACACCTACTTAGTCTTCCACTAGCATAGTGGATCCCACCAATTTTTATAGTGGATCCCACCAATTTTTATAGTGGGTCCCACCATTAAGAGATGGAAACAAAAAGTTCAAGGAAAAAGATCCTCGGGCTCCTCCTCTCTCTCGTCTCAACCTTTTTAGAAAACAGAGAGATGATTTTGTCTCCAATCTGACCAAATTTATCATTCATGTTTATGCTGTTTGGTAATCAACCAAAGTGAATTTGTACAAAAAAAAGATTCTGTTTTAATGACTTTTCTGTTAAAAAAATTATGAACAATGGCTATGAGTATTCCCTTCGAATTCCAGGGGCCTTTGGGGGAGCTTCCATTTCTAGCTTATATGAAGCTTCAGTTTCTTGGAGATTACAAACTGAGGTCATGTTTGATTACAAAGTTTTTTTTTGGAGTTTTTATTTAATACTATGGTTTTAAAATAAATTATTGTATTAAAAACCAAAGGGTGTTTGGTTCTAAAGTATTTTATAGTTTTTGAAACCATAGTTTTTCAAAATCATGGTTTTTTCTCAGTTTTGCAAATTTTGATTTGGTGCAAATTTTTGGTCAAAACTTTGACCATAGGTGCACACTGTTGGATCAAGGATGCCGACTAGAGGGGGGGGGTGAATAGGAGGCTTTTAAAAACTTTAAAACTCAAAGCAAATAAAGAGCAAATAAAGAACAAATAATATAAGCAAGGGAAAGAGAACGAACACAATGGTTTTTACCGAGGTATCGGAGACTCGCCCAGTCTCCACTAATCCTCGTTGAAGCATTCAAATTACTTGAGTCTTGCCTCAATACTCACGAAGAGTATTATCTACTAAGGTTGCTCCTTGTCCACTCCGGAAAGGCGAGCACCGATGCCATGTACACACTTGCCGAGTCTCCGACAATCTCCGAACGGAGAGATCAACGGCCACGCCTCCGAACTGTCTAGGTGAGGGCGCTCACCAAGAGTAACAGGCAGCGAGGTCTTCTCTAGACCTCCAAACACGCACCGAGAAGCTAAGTATATGTAAATGCAAAAGAACTGAAACTCTCGGTGGATCGGAAAGCACTCGACTTGATCAAAAGATCAAGATTTTATATAAGAAACTAATGCTCAAGAGTGTATATGAAATGCTGTTGCTTGTTGTATAAAACTTATGCTCAAAACCCCTTTTTATAGCCTCAAGAAGCAAATGAACCGTTGGAGTTAGGGCTGAAAATCAGCAACTCAAACTGACAGTCAGTTTGCCTAACTGACAGTCAGTTTAGTGCACAACGGTTGACAAAATTTACGGACGAAAACTTTGCTAGCCGTTCGTGGTCGAAAAAGGAAAGCTGGAACCCACAACTGACAGTCAGTTACACAAACTGACAGTCAGTTCGACCACAGTCACGACCAAAATCAAATAGAAACTCAGTTAAAAGTAATGTGGTCGAAACCCCAACTGACAGTCAGTATGGACAAAATGACAGTCAGTTTGGACAAACTGACAGTCAGTTTAGTACAAAAATTTTGAGCTCAAAATACACCCTCTCTGGAGAATTGTCAGTTACACGAACTGACATTCAAACTGACAGTCAGTTTAGCAAACTGACAGTCAGTATGAACAAAAACAGAGATAACTTTAAAACCAGAAATCTCAAAGAGGTGTTTAATAGCTCGTTGGAAAGATAATTTCAAGGGCTACATTTTTGTCAACAGAAGAAAAAACCAGATCTGTCTAGATCTTTCTGAAAAATGCAAATACTCTTCTGCTGTCAAAAACTGAACTGAAAATCCAGATTTTCAAATAAGTTCAAAACCAAATCCATCCAGAAATGATGCAATGCAATGACCTAGTTTTCTCGGTTTGCGTTGGAGATAAAGAGAGGACTTTCGCTACCCCTCTTTATAGTACGGTTAAAGCTAGAAAAGAATTTTCCTAACCGATCATCTCCAAACGCCAAGATCGGTAAAAAATAAAAACTCTCAATACCTGAGGTCTCTCGCATCTTCATGATTTGCGACTTGTCTTTTGCTCTTTGCTACTTGTGCTTTTATTTTACGTCGGGTTCTTCTTGTATTCCGTGCATATCTTCCCAACGCAACTCTGTATCAAATAAACTCAATAGCGCAATTAGTCCGGAACACTTTGTTTTCATTAATCATCAAAATTAGGGTTAGGCATGAAGGCCTAGATGCAACAATCTCCCCCTTTTTGATGATTGATGACAACAAATGTTCAAAACGAAAATAAATCAAATAGCTCCCCCTGAGTATATGCATATCATCAAATCAGATCTATCAAATCAGATCATAAGCCAACACATATACATCAGGGTACCCAAGTCATAGATGTGTAAATATCACAGTCATATCAGAGCATACACATCTCAAAACAACATCATATATATCAATGTATCAAAGTATCAGAGCTCAAAAACATCATCTCAAGAAACCAAGTCATCATATATATCAGAGCTAAACACAAGTCATCATATATATCAGAGCTAAAAAGATCTAAAAAGATAAGCACATCACACACAGACATATATGATAACCAAAACATCTCCATATATATAAAAGATCATATGTTCAATACATCAAAAGACATAAACAGACTAATATCCAATATACTATCCAAAATACTTCTCCCCCTTTGGCATCAAGCACAAAAAGGGAGGCACAAACTCATATCAGAGCCTAATGCTCATCATCTGAAGAAAATCCTATGATGTCTGTATCTCTGGAGCCATCTGGAGATGCAGACGGGTCGACGGCTGGAGACGCCGGAGGAGTCGCCGCTGCAACGGGAGCTGGATCAACAGCAACGGGAGCTGAGCTCGGAGAAGATGCAGTCTGGCGGGCCCTCTTGCGAGAGACCGAAGATCCGGAAGCAGGCAGGCGACGCAGAATCTCCTCCTGCTGAGCAATCAAACGGAGCAACATCTGATGATGCTCCGCCTGGGTGTTGAGGATCTGCTGCTGCACCTGGAGGATCTCCTGAAGCTGGGAAGAAGATGACGCAGATCCGGTGCCAGTCCCTGCAGCTGGAGCTGGAGAAGACTCCTGAGCAGGAGCCTCATCCTCTGACTCCCCCGCAGCATCATCATCTGATGCGGGAGAACCAGGGCCAGTAGCTGCAGCAAGGCGAGCACCGAGCCGGCGATCAGCCTGACTCGGAGGATAAAAAAGAAGAGGATGATGGGACCTGGGCAGCTCAGTGTCCACGGCCCGGATATGAAGAAGCACCGCCATGATATACGGAGTGTATATCAGCTGACGGTGCGGGGAAAGAAGGACGTGCTGAATCTCACTGATGATGAGATCAGCAACGTCGAATGGCTCCTCCTGAAAGATGGAGATGAGCACATGAAGACCCAGATAAGTGACCCTGGCTCTGTCTCCGCTCATGGGGACCAATGTGAGACGGAGGATCCGCAGAGCCCAGTCAACATCGCGGCGTAGACCTGCGATGTGACGGAGCTGAAAGGGGCCGGAATAAAGCATGGCCACCTCCCGACGCTCGAGGTCTGGAAGGGTATGGAGCTGGCGGCCAGAAGGAGGGCGCACCAGTCCAAGCGCGGACTCCAGCTGCTCCTTCGTGACGGTGTAGACCTGGAGGCCCGTCATGAAGGTCATGGAGTCGCGCTGAGGGGATATGAAGACAGTGGAATAGAACTGACGTATGGGCCCCTCAGCCCAATGCAGAGAGGAATCGGCGACTAGATCGCGGATCCCTACAGAGCCGAACAGGTCTGCGAGGGTGGCGATGCCTGTGCGAGAGGCGATCGTCCCCCACGACAGAGAGCGGTGGGCAAAGATAGGAGCGCGGCTATAGACACTGGTAAACAGGCCTAGGTGGAGGTTGGTGAAGCAGGTGAGCACCTCACATGCGTCGCGACCAGTGGGATGCGGCGACAGATACGGGTTCACAGAGCGGAGCGTGCGAAGGCGGCTCACGTGCCAACATGAATAATCCACGGGCACGCGCTCAGGCGGAGGCGAGGGCCGATTCTCGGACGTCTGGCCCGATGAACGCTGGCTGTTTGCCGCGTTCTTTTGTCGGGCCACACGGCGAGAGGGACCGGCCTGATCAGACATGGCAATACGAAAGCAGAGAAAAGAACAGAGAAAGAGACGACCTGATCAGAGGAACTGAACCGAGAGCCTGAGGTCGATGACCTGAAAAACCGAGATGCGTAGGCACAACTTGGTTTAGGAGTCACAAAAGAGGCTCAACTCCGGCGAGCATCCCACGAGCAAGCTGCACCGGAGAGGAACGGAGGCGAAGAGTCTCGGCACAAAAAAATGGTCGAGAATGGAAGCCGAAGGCGGTGGAGGCGCAAACAACCGGCGGCGGCGGTCGTCGACGGCGAGGTGGAGGTGCGGGCACGGAGAGGCGATGCCGCAATCACACCGGCGACGAGAGGAGGCACAAAAGAAACGGCGGCGAGAAGAAAAAGTGAAGAGGCGAGGAAAACAGAACGGGGGATTTAGGGTTCTCGATCCCGCAACTGACAGTCAGTTTGATAAACTGACAGTCAGTTCCAAACTCAGAAACATGGAACTGACAGTCAGTGTACCATACTGACAGTCAGTTCATAGAACTGAGTTTTGAAACTGACAGTCAGTGTATGAGACTGACAGTCAGTTGGGGACTCGAACAGGAGCTACGACCAAAATCAAGTGCACGTAACTGACTGTCAGTTTGTGAAACTGACTGTCAGTTATGACAATGACTTCGACCAGAGACTAAGATCAGGCTCCTAACTACTGAACTGACTGTCAGTTAGAGGAACTGACTGTCAGTTTGGTCAAATTCGACCAGAAGCAAACTAAGACCAGAGAGGGAATAAAATAATAATATTTTATATAAACAACACATTTAGCACATCAACTAGCATTAGATATATCAATAATGTTCAGTTCACCCCTTAAAAAGCAAAATCTTGATTCATCTAGGGGTTTAATGAAGATATCAGCTAGTTGCAAATCAGTTCTGACATAATTCACATCAATATCTCCTTTTGCCACATGATCTCTAATAAAGTGGTGCCTTATTTCAATATGCTTAGTTCTAGAATGTTGAACAGGATTATTTGCAATTTTAATGGCACTTTCATTATCACATAAGAGTGGCACTTTATCAAAGATAATCCCATAATCCAAAAATGTCTGCTTCATCCACAATAATTGAGCACAACAACTGCCTGCAGACACATATTCAGCTTCAGCTGTGGAGAGATCTACAGAATTTTGCTTCCTAGATGACCATGATACTAAGGATCTCCCCAACAGCTGACAGCTGCCAGATGTGCTCTTACGATCAATCTTACACCCAGCATAATCAGAATCAGAGTACCCAATTAATTCAAAATTTGCATTTTTAGGATACCAAAGTCATAAACTGGGATAGCATTTTAAATACCTAAGGATTCTTTTAAGAGCAGTTAAATGACATTCCTTAGGATCAGACTGAAATCTAGCACATAAGCACACACTAAACATGATATCAGGCCTAGATGCAGTGAGATATAAAAGACTACCAATCATAGACCTATACAGTTTAGAGTCAACCGATTTGCCGCTTTTGTCCATGTCCAGATGTCCATTGGTCGCCATGGGAGTTTTGATTGGCTTAGCGTCTTCCATCCCAAAGCGCTTGAGCAGGTCCTTCACGTGCTTTGTTTGACTCACGAACGTACCGTTCTTGAGTTGCTTGATTTGAAGACCGAGGAAGAAGCTCAGCTCACCAATCATGGACATCTCGAACTCCCTAGACATCATCTCTCCAAACTCATGACAGAATTGTTCATTAGTAGATCCAAATATAATATCATCAACATAAATCTGACAAATGAACAATTCCTTTTCAATTTTCTTTGTAAAGAGAGTTGTATCAATCTTCCCAATTTTAAAACCTTTTGATAATAGAAAGTCTCTAAGACGCTCATACCAAGCCCGAGGAGCTTGTTTGAGACCATAGAGAGCTTTTGACAATTTAAATACATGATTTGGAAATTTAGAACTTTCAAAACCAGGAGGTTGTTCAACAAACACAAGTTCAGAAATTTCACCATTTAAGAAAGCACTTTTTACATCCATTTGAAAAAGTTTGATATTAAAGCATGATGCATAGGCAAGAAGAATGCGAATAGCTTCAAGTCTTGCTACAGGTGCAAAAGTTTCACCAAAGTCTAAACCTTCGACTTGAGTGAAGCCTTGAGCAACAAGACGAGCTTTGTTTCTAATTACAATACCATTTTCATCTTGCTTATTTCTGAAAACCCATTTTGTTCCAATAACATTATGATCTTTGGGTCTTTCAACTAGAGTCCAAACTTCATTTCTAGCAAAGTTATTAAGTTCTTCATGCATAGCATTAACCCAATCAGGATCATTTAAAGCTTCATTAACATGTTTGGGTTCTAAAGAAGACACAAATGAATGATGTTCACAAAATGCAGCAATACGAGATCGAGTTTGAACACCCTTACTGACGTCACCCAATATTTGGTCTAGAGGGTGATTCTTGGTGATGGTTTGGTGTTGCCTTGGTTCTTCATCTTGTACTGCTTCATCTTGACTTTGTTCTGGAGGATCAACATGAGATGATGATTCATTTTGATCAACATTTTCAACGTTGACATCATCTTCTTGATCTTCCTCTGTTGGCTTGATGTCTCCAATGGTTATGTTCTTCATTGCTTCTTGAAGATCTTCACCTGAAACTTCATGAGATACTTGCTCCTTTTGTGAGCCATTAGTTTCATCAAATTCGACATCACCCGACTCTTCAATACAACTTGTATTTTTATTAAAAACACGATAAGCTTTGCTAATGGTGGAGTATCCGACTAGAAAGCCTTCATCTACTCTTCTTTGAAATTTACCACCAAAATTTCTTTTCTTAAGAATAAAGCATTTGCAACCAAAGACTCGGAAATAAGAAATATTTGGCTTTCGCCCAACAAGAAGCTCATAAGGAGTCAAGTTTAGAAGAGGATGCAAATAAAGTCGGTTTATAGAATAGCAAGCGGTATGCACGGCTTCAGCCCAGAAGCGAGTAGGAGTATCATACTCACTTAGCATAGTCCTTGCCATTTCTATAAGTGTTCGATTTTTCCTTTCAACAACTCCATTTTGCTGTGGAGTGTAGGATGTGGAAAATTCGTGTTTGATTCCAAGAGAGTCACAAAAATCAAATAGAGTTGAATTAACGAACTCTCCACCATGATCACTACGGATTTTCTTGATGGATAATTCGAATTCAGTAGAAACACGTTTTGCAAAACTTTTGAAAACATCGGGGGTTTTGGATTTTTGGGAAATAAAGAAAACCCAAGTGTAGCGAGTAAAATCGTCAACAATCACAAAACCATAGTTGCTACCCCCGATACTTTGGAACTCAGAAGGTCCAAATAAATCCATATGAAGGAGTTCCAAAGGTTTGCAAGTCGAAAGAATGCGCTTAGTTGGATGTGAAGTAGCTACTTGCTTGCCCGCTTGACAAGCGCTACAAGGTTTGTCCTTTTCAGAATTCACATCCTTTAAGCCAACAACCAAATCACGTTTTAAAAGTTTTCTCAATTGATGCATTCCAACATGTGCAAGTCGTCTATGCCATAGCCAACCTTTTGAGGTTTGAGAGACAAGACATGTTGAAAGAGATGCATCTTTTGAATGAAAATCAACCAAATAAAGATTTCCAAAACGAAAGCCTTTAAAGATCAAAGTTTTATCTTTTAAACTTTCAACCAAAACTTCTTTTGGGAAGAACGTGCAACTAAAACCAAAATCGCAAATTTGAGCAACGGAAAGCAAATTGAAATTCAGAGATTCGACCAATAAAACATTTGAAATAGATAGATCATTTGAGATTGCGATTTTACCCAAGCCGACCACATTTCCTTGACGGTTGTCGCCAAAGGTAATCTTTTGGTTCTCGCTTGAGTTGTCTTCTATTGAGGTGAACAACTTCTTGTTACCAGTCATGTGTTCGGAGCATCCGCTATCTAGCACCCAATGCCTCCCACCGGTCTTGTAGTTCACCTGCATAAAAAGAATTAAGTTCTTTTAGGTACCCAAACCTTTTTGGGTTCTTCAATGTTAGCAATCAAAGTTTTGGGCACCCAAATAGATTTCTTTCTTTTATTTAACATGGGTGCACCAACATACTTTGCTATAGCATAACATTTTCTCGACTTTTGAAGCATGTAGCAAGTATCAAAATAATTAGGAGTCATTAAGGGACATGCTTCATGTGAATGACCGGTTTCATGGCATTTATGACAAAATGTGTTGCATGCTTTAACAAATATAGTTTTAGAATTATGTTTTCTTCCTTTCTTTTGAAAATATCCTAATCCTTCTTTTCTAAAAGAACATTTTTGTTTACTAAGGATTAGATCAAGAGATATTTTACCTTTATAACAATTTTCTAAGCTTTTTCCAAGTTTTTCAACTTGTGCCTTAAGTTCATTATTTTCATTCAATATGTTGTCATTAGAAACACATGGAATGTGAAGATTGTTAGAGGGAGAATCATCCAAATTACATGAAGTTGAAGCATCTACTTTAGATGAGATATTTGTAACATCTTTTATGAGCATGCATTCATAAGATTCTTTAAGCTCGGAGTATTGAGCGCGTAGGGAAGAATGTTCTTCCTTAAGCGCCTTATACTTTTTTTTAGTTTTTCCAAAAACTTCATTTAATTCGGTTATCATTTCAACTAAATCATCATAAGATGGATCATTAGAGTGTACCTTTTCATCGCCTTTAGCCATAAGGCAAATGGATGAGCTAGTTGAAGTGTTGATGTTGCCGAGAGCTAGTCCGGCCATCTTCTTGGAGCAACTTCTTTCGTTGTCGGAGTCGGAGTCGGAGCTCTCTCCGCCGGACATCCACTCTCCAAAACAGGCTTCTTTGATCTCTTCATTCTTCTTCTTGAAGAACTTCTTCTTCTTGTTCCACGCCTTGTTCTTGTTTGGACATCTTGATGCTATGTGTCCCTTCTCATGACATCCATAGCAAATGATGTCCTTGAAGTTGTTTTGCTTTTGCCCCTTTGGTCGTGTGTCAATGTTGACACCTTTCTTATGCAACCTGCGAATGAGTTTTTGAGTGTTCTTTACCATGAGTGCGAGGTCTTCATCGGAGGAGCCTTCGCTTGAATCGTTCCTTGAGTTTGCTTTGAAAGCCAAAGCTTTCTTCTTCGTCTCCGATGGTTCGGCCGCTTCCTTCTTCTCCTTCTTGTGCATCTCATGGGTGATAAGGTTCCCATAAAGATCGGTTGGTGTTGTGGTGGATAGATCGGAGTTTGTGAGAACCGTGACCAAAGTGTCGAAGCTTTCCGGCAAAGCCCTGAGCATCTTTCTCACAAGCTCAAGGTCAGTAAAAACAACACCAAGACCCTTGAGTTCATTCACAATGTTATTTAACCGAGTAAACATGGAATCCACGGACTCGGTTGATGACATGGTGAATGTCTCATATTTTTGCCTTACCATTAGCAATTTTGCCTCTTTAACCTTTGTAGTGCCCTCGTAAATTTCTTCGAGGGTAGTCCACACCTTATGAGCAGTCGTGAGATTGCTCACACGGTTGAACTCATTTAAGGATAAACCGGCAAAGAGTGCATTTTTTGCACGGGCATTTAAATGCAACTTTCTCCTATCGTCCTCAGACAGACTTGCCGGATCAACCGGAGGAGTAAAGCCGAATTTAACAATATCCCATACATCAAGCCCCATGGCTTCTAGGAATACCGACATGCGCACTTTCCAATAAGGATAATTTGTCCCATCAAAGATAGGTGTATGACCGGTATGTCCAAGAAGAAAATCTCCGCTTGACGACATCCTCTCTCTAGGCGGTAAAGCCTAATGAATCGAGAGACCTTGCTCTGATACCACGTGTTGGATCAAGGATGCCGACTAGAGGGGGGGTGAATAGGAGGCTTTTAAAAACTTTAAAACTCAAAGCAAATAAAGAGCAAATAAAGAACAAATAATATAAGCAAGGAAAAGAGAACGAACAAAATGGTTTTTACCGAGGTATCGGAGACTCGCCCAGTCTCCACTAATCCTCGTTGAAGCACTCAAATTACTTGAGTCTTGCCTCAATACTCATGAAGAGTATTATCTACTAAGGTTGCTCCTTGTCCACTCCGGAAAGGCGAGCACCGATGCCTTGTACACACTTGCCGAGCCTCTCCGACAATCTCCGAACGGAGAGATCAACGGCCACGCCTCCGAACCGTCTAGGTGAGGGCGCTCACCAAGAGTAACAGGCAGCGAGGTCTTCTCTAGACCTCCAAACACGCACCAAGAAGCTAAGTATATGTAAATGCAAAAGAACTAAAACTCTCGGTGGATCGGAAAGCACTCGACTTGATCAAAAGATCAATATTTTATATAAGAAACTAATGCTCAAGAGTGTATATGAAATGCTGTTGCTTGTTGTATAAAACTTATGCCCAAAGCCCCTTTTTATAGCCTCAAGAAGCAAATGAACCGTTGGAGCTAGGGCTGAAAATCAGCAACTCAAACTGACAGTCAGTTTGCCTAACTGACAGTCAGTTTAGTGCACAACGGCTGACAAAATTTATGGACGAAAATTTTGCTAGCCGTTCGTGGTCGAAAAAGGAAAGCTGGAACCCACAACTGACAGTCAGTTACACAAACTGACAGTCAGTTCGACCACAGTCACGACCAAAATCAAATAGAAACTCAGTTAAAAGCAATGTGGTCGAAACCCCAACTGACAGTCAGTATGGACAAACTGACAGTCAGTTTAGTACAAAAATTTTAAGCCCAAAATACACCCTCTCTGGACAATTGTCAGTTACACGAACTGACATTCAAACTGACAGTCAGTTTAGCAAACTGACAGTCAGCATGAACAAAAACAGAGATAACTTTAAAACCAGAAATCTAAAAGAGGTGTTTAATAGCTCGTTGGAAAGATAATTTCAAGGGCTACATTTTTGTCAACAGAAGCAAAAATCAGATCTGTCTAGATATTTCTGAAAAATGCAAATACTCTTCTACTGTCAAAAACTGAACTGAAAATCCAGATTTTCAAATAAGTTCAAAACCAAATCCATCCAGAAATGATGCAATGCAATGACCTAGTTTTCTCGGTTTGCGTTGGAGATAAAGAGAGGACTTTCGCCACCCTTTTTTATAGTACGGTTAAAGCTAGAAAAGAATTTTCCTAACCGATCATCTCCAAACGCCAAGATCGGTAAAAAATAAAAACTCTCAATACCTGAGGTCTCTCGCATCTTCATGATTTGCGATTTGTCTTTTGCTCTTTGCTACTTGTGCTTTTATTTTACGTCGGGTTCTTCTTGTATTCCGTGCATATCTTCCCAACGCAACTTTGTATCAAATAAACTCAATAGCACAATTAGTCCGGAACACTTTGTTTTCATTAATCATCAAAATTAGGGTTAGGCATGAAGGCCTAGATGCAACACACACTTCCACTTCTATCCTTTTGCTCTCCTCCCTTGGCGAGTCGCCGTTGACGACCAAGTCTATGACAGCCAACCAATCGCTGTTCTACCTCAGCCCCCCTTCTTAGACCGAGACCAAACCACCACCACCGCCATACACATCACCACTGGTGACGACCTCTAATCGGTGATCCGCGGCAAGATTCTAGCCCTTGATCCCCTACTTTCCGTCTTAGCACCCCTTGCTAGCTTGCAGGTTACCATGAATAGAAGCCGCCATCGCACCTTCTTCATCCGTGTACCGCTGCTCAAATTCGCCGCAGCCACCGCTGTGCCTCCACACGTGCCACCGCTCCATATGCCTGAGCCGCCACTTAGATCTACGCTGCACTGCTGCTCAAATCTAGTAGCCGCCGCCTTCCATAGTCGCGTTGCCTTCCACCGCCGCCCGATCCCAGAGCCATGCCTCCACTAATGCCACCGCCGGCGATCCATCGCCATACGCAGCCGCCTGCTGTGCGCCAATCCGGCCGTTGATACACCAAACTCCACCATCGCCACGCACCGTATTGCTTTCATCTTTGACACGGTTCACTGCCTTCCGTCCTGTGGCGATGACTTCTCCAATGTTGTTTCTCGTCGTCGACCTCAACCACATCTTCCCTGAGCATCCTGGAGATCTCTAGTGTCCATTCCAACCCACATCTTCCCTGAGCATTCTGTTATTCAATTTTCTATCTGTAATGCTTCTTATGTGATGTCTGAGATTCAATTGTCCAACATTTTTATTTTTTTAATCATTTAAACACCAAACTGAAAACTTTGAAAAAAATTGTATATGCAAACACTTATAAAATTGTAGTTTTCTCAAAAACTATGGTTTTGTAATACTACGGAATACTGTAGTTTTTGTTGTATAACAATTCCAAAACTATGGTTTTAAAATACTATGGTTTTCAAATACTATATTTCCAAATAAGGCCTGAATCTGGCCAGTAACTCTAGATTATCTACTCTAAAGTTATTTTCGACATTTCTAACTATATAAATATAGTACTAATTGTTATCCTCAATGACAAAATATGTAATTTATTTTAATTAATTGGGCACTGAAGCCACCAAATGGGAGCTCTAAAATTTATATGGAGACCACCTTTGATTACACCTAAACTCAAAAAATCCCAAATATGGAGTGAGGGTATTTGACCAAGTAGCTCCATCTCCAACTTACAAGTTAGGAATTGTTTAGTTCACTTTTTATTTTTCACCACCCTAATTTATAAGGGCTCTGGCTGTATACCGTGCATCAGAAGAATGATACTTGTGACCATGTGTTAGAAAAACTTGTATCAAAATAAATTTTGTCAAAAGTTTACTATATTTATAAGGGCTGTCTAGAGTGCAGGTGTCAGATTTTTCTTAAAAAATTTACACCATCTATACCATACATCCAAGTATAATTTGATCTCCGCCCTCCATTCCTTCGACACCTTCCTCCCTCCTTCTCTTGATCTTTGTCTCCGTCGTTGCTACCCCACCTCTTCTTCTCCTCCACTAGCCACCATTGCCAGCGGTGCCACCGCTTCGCCGCACTGCCACCCCACCATAGCCTTTCTGTTGCCTGTTTCCCTGTGGCTGCCACCTCCCACTGCCTCCACCTGCAGCCAGCGATGCCATCGTCGTCCCGCTGCCACTAGAGAAGCTAAAAAGGGGGTTAGGTGAACCCTAGAGTGCTAGATTTGATCCAAGAGTGGGAAAAGATATATACAAAATAAGAAAAAAAAAGTACAAATCCATTAGCAAATACCATATTTATAGTAATCTGAACTACTTTAAGTTGTTCTAGCTGTGAGACCATCAAGAACAAGAAGTTAATCTTTATGTACAATATTTATAATTATTGTTGGGAATGTCCTTTATTCTAATCATATTACATTTGCAAAGCTATTAGACTATCTCCAATGCAAACTCCACTTTAAGAGCTCTCCAGGAGAATATTCTCCACCACATCAGTGAAGAGTCTCCCGAAAAATCTCTTGGTCTCCAATGCAAAGATTGTTCGAGAGACTCTTCGTGGGACTAATGTGTGTAAAGTCTCTTCAAGCGTCTCCCTCTCTAATGCAAGACTCTTCGGGTGACTCTTCAGATCTAGAAATAATTTTAAAACATTTTTAAATTACTCAGAAAAAACAGAACTCAATCTTGGTTCACAAGCTAACAGATGGGACACAGCATTTGCGAGACCCACTGTCAGTGACTACAGTACGAGCGAACCTCGTGGACAACGAATGCGTGGTAATATATCGTTCTGGTGTGGGCCCCATCAACCTCGCCTCAATATCGGTCAAAAAATCAAACCACTAATTGACAAATGGGTCCGTATAATATATAGCCCCACAAGTCAGAGAGTGGGAGCGGGGTGAACCGCGTAAACACGGGATGTGAGGCGACCTGCAACATGTGGGTGGTGGGCCCCACCATCTTCACCTAGTTATTCGCTATTCACCACGACCATGTCTCTGACGTGTGGGCCCTACCGTTGTTGGTCCCAGCTGTCAGTTAGTGGGTGTGGGGTGAAAGTTTATGCACGGGAAACAAAATGTTCTGGCGCGTTTCAGTTGTAGGGTTCACTGTGTTTGCCTCGTGAATCGTCGACATTATTCCACCCATCCAATGACATGCAGACCCGAGAAATTTTGTCCCCATCTATCAGCCAATGTGTTAGGTTGTGAAGTATCACAGTCGTCAAGAGTTTGCGGGTCCCACAAAACGCGTACGTCTTCGACCACCTCCAACGTGGCCGCGTCAACTGTCGCGTGCTCGGTAGGGCCCGCCATTTCGGCCTCACCCCGCGACCGCGTGGTCGAGCACCTATGTTTGTGCCCAAGCGCCGCTTGCGCCTGTCGACCAATGGCTTCGACCACCGTGTACTTGGTCGAATACACGCATTGGAGACAGCCTTAAGAGTCTTAGTCAGGTTGTATTATATGTTTTCTTTTTTAAGTTGAGATTGGGATTGAGATCTATATAAACCCATTGGCAATGGCTTTAGGTAAATCAACCAAGCATGAATTATGAATATCAATCTAGCCTAGAAGTAAGAAGAGCACAACGAGGGTGAGCGGTTAGAGTATTTTTAAGTAGCTAACTCTTACAGAGGGCGAGTAAGGGATCCAAATGATATGAAGGTTGGTTGAGAACATCAATCTCTTATACTCTTTTAAAGTTGTGCTTAAAAATTTGTAATCTTCTTCTTCAATCTTTTCTCTCTTTGATTATCATTGCTTCATCGTTATTACCGTTGTTTTATGTACTAGATCTCTCAATTCTCGTTCTAATTATTATATGTGTTTAAGCCATATCTTGCACAATTGGATCTAATTAGATCTGAGGCTCCCATTTTTCCTAACAAATAGTATCAAAATTAGAAAAAACCCTAACAGTGGAAACGATTTTAAATATTTAGAGCAATACTAGGCATGTATAATGTATTGTCCTTCATATCACCCTTTATTTGAGACTATCAAAGCCTAATCCATTAGTAATGCACATACAATAGTTACTGCTGACCAGAACATATATTTTCTTTTACGAATTTTGAACTAGATAATTG
Source organism: Pharus latifolius (assembly GCA_019359835.1). NCBI lineage: Eukaryota > Viridiplantae > Streptophyta > Magnoliopsida > Poales > Poaceae > Pharus > Pharus latifolius. The sequence goes on along the minus strand of CM033320.1, from coordinate 66,207,946 downwards.
AAGTTCTGTTCAGAAAATTCTTGAACCCAACCAACCCAATGTAAATTGAACTTGTTATTCCTCAGTGCTGGCATTTCACAGCGAGAAGAATTTTTTTTAAAATTTGAGTTTGACAACTAAAACTAGTTATTTCTCTTCAAAAAATCCTTAAATTCAACCAATCTCGGTGTAAATTGAACTTGCTATACCTCATGTAACCATGCCGACTGGTGCTAAATTGTTTGAACTATCACATGAGTCACAAATAACAACAAAAAATATATATAGACTCAATCACAGGATGAGTAATTTAAAGGGGGAGAATTAGGACCATTCTAACATGTCTAACCATGGTTAATATTTTAATGATAGGCACAAGAGGAGCATCAAGCAGCCATTACTCGACTAATCCTTTGTTTTATCGAAGCATGTGTAAGAATTAAACAAAAGATCAGGCGGTAGATTAATTAGGTTAAACAATTACTGGGATGGATGAGTGGATGAGACAAGATCTGCTCATCTTTTTACAAAAAAAAAAAAAAAAAAAAAAATTCTCGTCCAATCATTGTCTGGTCAGAAGCTTATGCTGGATTTATGACAATTAATGGAGGCAAAGGAAAAAAAATATTGAGAACTAATTAAATAAATCTGATGTGAAGTGTTAGCAGGTGTTAGAGTATGACATGGTCATTAATTTCGCCTAATAATATCAGGTAGATACTTTGTCAAATCGCCGCATATATCCGATACTTTCTTAATCTCCTCTGATCTTATTTCCATTTTGCAGTTTAATTTATTGAGCTTTACTACTGTGCATTTACCTACATCTCATTTCGCGGCATCCAATACCTTTAGAAGACCCGCATATATCCAATATTAACGTGCATCAACTTAGTACATAGCATATTTATTGAATTGGACTAAGTTTGAATCCAGATGTATCTGAGTATTTTTTGTCGATTTGATCCGAAGTTGGCCCTAACTTGAAAATACTAAGTAGACCACTCCTTAAAAAAATTCCTTAACAAATACCATATTTGTTGTTAAGAATGCTGGTTGTTAATATGAAATGCCATCCATATATTGGAGTGTTCGTGAGAGTAGGTTGGGTTATGGAATTTTTTGGAGATAATAGATATAAATAGATGGATCAATTAACATAGAGAGACAAATTAATCATTCACATATCTACACACCATGTTCATTTGATGATGTGATCGCGCAACTATATCCGAGATTGTACTTTTTTTTTTTTGATGAGATAAGGGATGATAGTCATTAGAAGAAAAGACATCTTTTATTAAGAAACATTGACAAAGACATTTTACATGTAGTCAGTCTCTCTCTCTCTGCTACAGAAATATCAGGGTACAAATCTTGCCGATTGCATATTTTCCACCAACTTGTAAGGTGAAAGATGAAACTAAAGTACGCTAATAGGAGAATGAGAAGGTTATGTGTTGTAGTTTGTGAAAGATAGTATCATTTTCGATTCGGCTAACAAGACAATCTCTCCTTTTTTTTTTTCTTTGAAAAAGTTCTCTCTAAGTGGTAAGTACACGCTCATTCCACTCTCTACCCAACCCTCATCTCCACCACATACATGGGTCAACATATAATCCTGCAGTTAAGTACATACGAAAATAAAAAGAATTGAGAGTCAAAACAACAACCTCTCATTATATAGGCACATATTCTAACTGTCTAAGTGCATATATGAGTGTGTAATTCCTCTCTTTTGAGTAAAAAAAAATTAGACAACACTAACAAGTCTAATTTGTGTGGAAATCAACAAAATCTTGAAAATTCCTTTTTTTTCCCATTTACTATTCCACACAAGATAAGTATTCACTGCTAAGTTGCCTAACAATAGAGAGAAAATGCTATAAAATACAAAGTCCTTGGAGCTTTTTTTCTTTCTTTCTTTTGGAAAACTCGAAGTTTTGTTTTGGACTTGGAGGTAGAAACTAGTCTCACGTGGCCCCACTAGAAGAGAAGCATCAGAAATATTAAAAATAAAGTCAGAAATAACAGCTTGGAAGATGGAATTGTCCTAATTAAACACCTTGAGATGGTTTATAAGCAGAGATGTAAGTTGGGCCGTGCCGGGCCGGCACGGCACGGGCCCGTCGGGCCAGTGGCGTGTGTCGTGCCGTGCCCGGGCCGGCCCACGGGCTATCGTGCTGGGCCGAAACGGCCCGTTTGCTCGGCAGAGAGGCCCGGCACGGCACGATAGCCCGCAGGCCGCAGTGCGTGCCGGGCCGGCACGGGCACGGCCCGCTTCGTCCTCAACGAGATGGCGTGGGGGCTCCCGGAGCCGACGGTGGCGCCAGTGTGGGACCGCGATGCGATCCCGGACCCGCCGAAGCCGCCGCGCGGCCCTCCGCCGTCGTTCACCGCGTTCAACTTCGTGACGCAGGTGGTCGAGATATCGCCGGAGAGCATCGCCCGCATCAAGGAGGTCTTCAAGAACGAGACAGGGCACACCTGCTCGACCTTCGAGTCTTCGACGCGGTCACCGGCCCGTCGTCCTCCTCTGGGGCTCTGTCTTTCCGCCAGCCGCGCCGGCCCATCGTCGAAAATGCTGCTGCCGTCGCTGGCGCTCGCCACGGGAGCCTATAGATCCGTGCCGTCCCTGCTGCAGCGATCGGCGGAGTGTTCCTCGGCGCTGACGTTGCTGAAGCTGCTACTATTCTCCTGAATCTCCTCGTCGTCGTCTGACGACACCAGTGACGAGACCGGCGCCGACGAGAGCCTCACGCTTGTGAGCAGAAACTTGCTATGCCGCCTCGTCAGCTCGCTCGCCGTGTGCACTGGCACAGGATTTGCGGCGCCAGATCTACGGCGCAAGGAGGGAGCGGTGGCCCAGATCTGCTGTGCGAGGAGGGCGTGGCGGCACGGCGACGCCGGCGCGGAGGGCGTGGTGGTTGAGGAGAGGAACTGAGGAGCTCCACGTGCGACGGGCCAAATGCTAGATTGAGTGTTGGGCCGGCCCGCATGTTAACGGGCCACTTCGTGCCGTGCCGGCCCGGGAACGGCCCGTAGTATCGTGCCGGGCCGTGCCGCCCGTGGGCTGCGTTTTGCGGCCCAGCACGGCCCAGTCCCCCGTGCCGGGCCGGCACGGCCCATTTTCTTTCGTGCCGGGCCGGGCCGCATGCCGGGCCAAAATAGCGTACTTCGGGCCGGCCCGGTAACGGCCCGGCCCAACTTACACCTCTACTTATAAGCGATTTGATACGTCCAAATCAATGGCGTTTTAGTAGACAACAAACAACTACTCATACAGATACTGAGCAATTAGTTTGACTGAGTACTCTTCTAAAAAGACATAATGAGATTTTTAGACAACACATCTGTAATTATGTGAATGTACCATCTATATGGTACACCGGCCATTTGCGTTAGAGGAAGATGAAATTTATTTATATTTTTTTGTGAATTACAGAAATACAACATACATTAAACAGAAAAAATATTTATTTAAGGAAGATTTTACACTTCATTGAGGCCTTATTTCTTCAAATCAATTTTTTTTTATTTTTAGGGTAGGCCAACAATGTACTGATCCTTTTTCTTCTTGTGGCGCAACAAAATTTGTGTCCTTTGGATGGTCTCAATCTCCATTTCTCCATATATATGATTTCCATGCTATATATATAAACTTGCTCATAAATCATGGAGTAATAAATAAAACATGTATTTAAAAGGATCCCGTGCAAATCATGTCCATTTGCTATTAATATGATGTTACATTCTGAAAAATATATAAATGCCAACAGTTGGCAGTCAAGGCAGGATCTTCTGCAGATAAAAGTGGTTAGAATGAACAATTTATGTTTGCTTAGTGATGGACAAGTTTAATAAATCAATATTTTAAACTCCAAAAAGCCTTACATTTTTTTTTGAAAATATTACCTTCAAGATCCAACTTATTACATTTTTTAAATTTCAAATCAATATATTATTTTAATGTGTATGGCTATGGTACAAATATTCTTTTTCATCTTTTGTACTTCTATTTTTATTGTCATATTTTCTTATTTTAGATTTTCATATTTTCTTATTTATATTGTCACATTTTCTTAGTTAAACTTACCATATTTTCTTATTTTAGGTTGTTGCATTTTTTGATTCTAAGTTGTCACATTTTTTGACTTAAGATTGTCACTTTTTTTTTAAGTTGTCGCATTTTATTAATTAAGGTGATCATGTTTTATTATTTTAGATTATCATATTTTCTTTAAAAAAATTTATTTGTAAAAGTTGTGAGCACTTTAACTACACCTGCTCCCCTCTACCCGTATTGGTATATTGAATTTACCATTCCCACTCTAGTTCAAGGCTTCAAGCAACGGTTGTTTGAAGATTTCTTATTTTCCCATGGTTATTTCTATAGTTTATCCCAAATATTTTATAGAACAAATATCTTCTCTTTGCTTTCGCGGTACCATGCGGGGTGACATTCTGGTTGTTGTGGTTTTTACTAAATCATAGTTGACAACTATATGACAGATCTAAAACCTTGAGACAAATTTGTTTAAATATTTATTATTCTTATATTTTCTAATTTTGTGCCATCGCTGTCGTATGTGCAGCACAATATGAGAAATGATAACACTAATGAGGCAACTGTATTTAGGAAGTCGTTGATAATGATGATGGATAGATTGATATAGTAGATTGGTGATCACAATGGAAGAAGACGAGGCAACATGATAAAAATGTGTCAAAGGCATGGGGAGCAAGAAAGAAGTTGATGAGACTGAAGTTATATAGGACGAAGATATAACATAGCGTTCCTACAAATTCTAATTGAAGATGTCTTTGACACTACTGGTGACCATGGCAACCATCGGTATTGTGACACCTTATGGTGCCACTAGGAGTCACATGATGGCCATTGCTCACTAAAGTGACATCTATCGACTCATATTTTCTCATGTACCAATCACTAACCCTAACTATTGGTTATCATCGTGCAATTGTACCATTTGAATGACTAACCACTGTTATCCGTGCACACATATAAAACAATTGAGCAAAGTTGATAGGGTTAACTAAATATATTTTGAAACCCTAGTTTTGTTAGACAAATGGAGAAACATATTTTTAAAAAAGATATGTATTTCTCTCGTACAAGTGATTTATCATGCATTAAAAGATGGTCATATAAGACTATCTCCAGCAAACTTGGTTCTTAAACATAATATTTCTTGTTACACGTGTGTGCGAGGACAATCTCAGAGAGTCAAATCTCCAACAACTTGACTCTTGTTTGGCTCTTAGTACAGGCCCCACACTCCTAAGAGCCAAACACTTAATGGTTTGGTTCTTACTTGGCTCAATTCATGAGTTTTAGAATTAGTAATATGTTAATATTACTTAGAGAATTAAATTGGCATTTTTGATAAAAAAATAAATAACGAAATTTAATTTAAAAATTGCACTTGATGTAAAAATAATAGATTTTAAAATTCAAATAGTGATACACGACATCGTTGCGAAATAAATTAAAATTAAATTTGCAAAAAAGGTCAACTACGAAATACAATAAGATACTACTCGTCGATGTGTTCTCCGAAACATTGCTAAATGTGCTTGATCAAATCTCTTTTTAGTTCTGTGTGTATAAGCTGAGCATGAATGGTAACATTTCTTGCAAGTACATCAATGAATAAAGGCGTAGGCCCACTGCAGATCACATCCGGTACTATGGTGGATGTGCTTAGATGATCATTATAATCATAGTTCTCGGCATCATAGTCTCGTTCGTTCTCTATGATCATGTTGTGTAAGATGATACATGCCCGCATGATATTGGTGAGGGTTGACTATTGCCAAAATCATGTTGCACTGTGCACGATGGCAAACCGAGACTGTAGGACTCCGAAAGCCCGCTCAATATATTTTTTTTACTCCTTCTTGGTGTTGCCCAAACAACTAGTCTTTCACCATCTGTGGGAGCGATATCGTCTTTATAAAGACAGCCCACTCCGGGTATATACCATCAGCGAAATAATACACCATGTTGTAGTATCGACCATTGACAGTGTACTGAATATGAGGAGCTCGCCTTTTCAATACATCAGTGAACAAGACCGATTGGTTTAGCACATTGATGTCATTGCTGGAGGCTTCAACACCAAAACAAAATATACCATATTAAGAGATCATAGGAAGCCACTGCTTCAAGTAGAATTGTCAGGAATCCATAATCTCTACGAGTGAATTGTCCTTTCCATGCTATTAGACAATTTCTCCATTCCCAGTGCATGCAATTAATATTTCCCAACATACTCAGAAAGCCACGGGCCTCTCCTTGTTGCAGCAAGCGATAGATATCCTCGACCGTGGGGCTGCGAAGATATTGGTTACCAAACTTGTCGATGACACCTTGTACGAAGTGCTCCAAGCATTGAATCTTCGTGGACTCCCTTGTTCGCACATACTCATCGACGGCATCAGTGGGACCACCATACGTCAGCATACGCATTGCTGCGATGCACTTTTATAAAGGGGAGATTCCACGCGATTAGTGGCATCTCTTCTTTCAGTGAAATAGGGGACCACTGACCTAGAGCTTTGACAATGCCAAGAAAGAGGGGTCTCCCCATCCGAAATTGCCGGCGAAATATACTGTCGGGGTAGATTGGAGAGTCAGCGAAGTAGTCTGCGACGAGTCGTTGATGGTCATCTTCACGGTCTCTCTCAATACATCTCCTAGTGCTTCTTCGGCGGCATCCGCGAGACGAAGAAGCATCAAACCAGGCATAAAAACCGACGATAATATGATAATCTAACTCCTCTTCCTTCATAAAATTCACCAAGAAATCTTCCATTTTGTTGATGGCATCCTCCTCGGAGCTATGTGTGCTCGAACTAGAGTTATATGACAATTTCTGAGTGGCTACCAAAACTGAGTTTGTCAAGAGCTATGTTGTTTGAGAAGAGAAGTTGGACTATGAGGAGAACTTTGTGGAAGGGTTGAATACATAGACAACGAGTTCAATGGCTATATTCGAACGGCTAGTTTCTAACGGCTAGTTTCCAATGGATATTTTATAACGGTTACATTCCAACGGCTAGTTTCGAACGGCTAGTTTACAACGGCTATATCCCAACTGCTAGTTTTCAACGGTTAGTTTCGAACGGGTATATTCCAACGGCATCGCTAAATTTAATTCAGGCACTAATTAATAGAGCAGCATACATAGATTAATAAAGAAAGATATATGGTTGGCCACCAAAGTAAATTAAAAACAAAATAACTAATCTTCGGCATCCATGGTATTAAGTTTCTCTCTTATTATCTTCATGCCTGCCGCATGCTCCTCTTTTTGAGCATCGTCAAAGGTGGTTTTGTTGCAGGTCATCATTTTCCAGTACGTCTTATACAAGATGGTTTTTTTCCTTCGACTTCCCCAGGTTGTGCAAAGAGTCAGACACACGAATTGTGTCATTCCTCTTTTTGGCCCAGTCAGGTTGATTGATGAAGGCATCAAGATCCATTCTCATTGCCATCGTAGAATCATGCGTTACATCAATTTTGTTCTTACCTTTGTGCTTCACCTTACAAGCTTCTTGTCCTTCCAGCCGTGTCTCCATTGGTGGCATATCAACATTGTTGGGCGATGATGTGTAGGTGCCCAACTCAGATAATCTACTTCTTTGTTGGCAACATCAACATTGACTGTGGACCACTTAAGTTGACCGCGAACTGCCGTCCATTAGTGATCCAAGACGAAAGGATGACCCATCTCCGCATTGTACATCTCACGAGCCTGCGCCATGAGTTGGTCATCGAAACGACCGCTAGTATAGACTTCTTTGAGTCAGAGCCAAACACCATTGAATTAGACCATTTTTTTTGTTGCTCCGTTGCCAATGGTCCTTGCAGTGTTTGGTCTCCCTTCTTCTATTTCAAGGGACTGTCTTATTGTACGCAACTGCTACATTTGCCCAATATATATCGTACTTCCTATTGTTTCCATCAATAGGATCAAGTGAATTGTTGAGCCAAGCGTTAATCTGCATGTTTTCAACAAAAAATGAATAATAAAGTCATTTGTAAATACGTTACCCTCAAAGTACTTCTATATGGAAATCAAATTATTACCAACTTTATGTCGTCGTCCATCGGTCATGGTAAATGCTTCATCTTTTGTCCAGCATTTGCGGCAGTAATGGGGTTGTCGTCACTGATGGCGACTGGCGGGGCCAGATCGGTTGGAGCAGAATTTGGAATACTATTGTCGGACACCGACGTAGAGTGTGGCTGTGGTGGAGAGAACTGCAGATAATTCAGCGGCATACCCACAAAATGAAAATTTTGCCCATATTGGGGAGGTTGTGGAAATGCGTGGCCGTGTGGTGGATAGGGAGGATAATTTGATTGGTATAGATGGTAATTTGGTGTATACGAATGGTAGTTTGGGGGATATGGTGGTTGCGGAAAATTATATTGTTGTTGGTTGCTAGGATTTTCGGTGTTTTCACCGGGAGATTGGGAAGAACCCAGCCAATTTACAAAATCGCCAGGTGGATTATAATTCATATGGGATTTTTAAAAAAATTTGCAAGAATTTTGAAATGACTTTAGAAGTAGATGGATGAAGATTGTTGAGTGAAAATGATAGAACAATATAAAATTTATAGAGGAGAGAGTTGAAAAAAATTTCTGTAATTTTTTGGAATTTTTCCTATTTTTTACAATTTTTATGGCAAAAATGCATTAAAAATAATTCCAACGGCTATTTGTAACAGCTATAATCCAATAGCTCTTATTTTCAGACACTGATAGGTGGGACCCACTGCTGACAATTTCCAACGGCCATTTTTCCTTTCCTATTACTTACAGGTGGGCCAGCGTATGGTAGACCCCACCTATTATTCGGTTTGAGTCTACAACAACCAGCGTGTGAAACATTGTGCTCTGTTTTTAATTTAAACTAATGGTAGATTTTTTGTATTTCAATGACAGGTGGGCCCTACAAATAGAGAACCTACTTATCAGTGACTGTAGGTTGAACTCGTGTAGGTCGCGGACGGCAACGAGGCTGGCGCATGCGCGCGTTTTATGAGCTTGGAGGGGCCCACTTCTCTTGAACGTTGTGTGACGCGATTTATATTAACTTTGTGGGGACATGAACTTTGGTACCCAGTTATCAGTTTCACAGGTCGATTTTCGTGCGGTGCGTGTCCGCACTTACACGGGCACGCTACTTGTTGCCGTGAGGCCCACACAATATTTCTCGCGACGCATGCACCCAATGCACAACGACTGACAAGTGAGTCTTTTTATTTTTTGGACCCATATGTCAAATTTATTTTTTCATGGATATGGTTAATTGGTTTCTTTTTCGGTGGGACCCGCAATATGTAAGACGAAGTGCTCGCTTCTTCTCTGACGGCGGGCACTGCCCTCACTGTGAGCTCGCCCATCGCTCGCTTCCGCCCGAAGCACGCACACGTCCCATCACGCCGAGCAGTCATCGACCAAGTGCCAACATCTGTCGATGCGCACTAGCGATCGCACAGCCGTTAGAAAGCCTAAGGAGTGATATAAAAAGAAGATACATATAAATATCTTATATACTTTCTATTAACACTGACTGATAACTGATATTATGTGATTGACATGTAGAATGTGGAATTTGTACCAGGAGGGGTTTTTTTTTTTTTTTTTGTGGTGCCACAGCAAAGTCTGCAAGGTGATGGGGTGATAGGAGATGAAGCGCCTAATAAATCATTCCGAGATCCACGAGATGGACACCTCATTATATTTGACACAAGTGTTATGAGGCTATTAGTTGGCGTGTGCAAGGGACAAATTGCTGTTTATATTCACACACTAGACGGTTGGCACATGAACATGTTGGCCTCTAGAAAAGCTTATTATCTCAACTTACCGCTCCTTATAGTCAAAATTTTTAAGTTTCTTCGCAAAATTCTTTTAAAAAATTATTTTATGGTTGGTAGTGTTTGCTTTAATAGTGATATATTCAATCCACCTTCACATATGTCAACACAAGATTTCAATAAAATACGTTTATAAAAATAAAGTGGATTAAGAGCTCAACTTACGGTCTCTCTTTGAGCGGACACGCACGATAACTGTTCAAATATATATATAAATACAATTTTGAACACTAATATATTTATAAATATTTAAATTAGTAATATAAAAATAACCTGAGTGGATTCATCGTTGATAATACTGTTATAATATTATCATTTTTATACTTCTATAACAATATTGAGACAAAACAATAGTCAAAATTGTTTTTTTAGAACGTGAAAAATCTGAAAACAACAAGTTTTTTTTAATTTGAGGAAGTATTTATATATTTATTTGCCTCCTTTTTGCCTAAAGGCCAGAGGAATTTTTTTATCTTGGTCAAACCATTCAATTTGTGACTTGGTGCGTGTGAAAGTTGCTCCTACTACTTGGACTACTAATGTTCTTTTTATTTATTTTTTTTTTTCCATTCTTTCAATCCTTGCTTTCTTCAACTGTGATGATTAGTAAGCCAACTCACCAAGTCTTTTTTTTTTAAGAACGCCAACTTACAAGTTGGTACTTTGTTTAGTGGTATTTGAAAAAAGATTAAGAGAAGTCTTATCTTATGCCAAATCCACTAAACTTGCTTTTATTTTTTTATAGGGGCATTCACCTTTCTACTACTAGTCATAAAAACCTGATGATTTTTTATTTTTTATTCTCCGAGATGCAACATTGATAGTAAATTTTTATCTTAATACGCTAATAAAAGTTATAAAAATTACAATGTTATGAAATATTTTTTATGGAATTCGCTCATTCATTTTCGTAAGGTCAAGTTAAATACCTTATAAATATATCACCAGTTAACACTGAAGATTTGATTACATGGATCCCTACGGTCAAGTTTTTGTGACAGGAAGGACTAACAGAGAGATTGTAAGAGCAAGTGAGCATGGAATAATTTATCAGAAGGTTGTGATGGAATTTGTTGGTTGGGCCAACTCCAAGTAGAAGTTTGTTCCAACTTCCAAGATGGGCTCTATCCAAAGCCATTAATTACCCATTTTGTAAACAAACAAATTGCCATGGAAGTCACTAGCTTAAAATTTTCTCATTTGGGTTTTGATTTTGTAAGAAGCAATTTCACATTCTTCTCAAGATTCATGTATATATCTGCCATCTTGTTATTTGTTTTCATCCTTATTTGAAGATCTCTTGCTCTACCTCTCCTTGGGTTCTTCTTGCAGCAGTTGGGAAACCAAATTTTACCAATCCAATTCTTAATGCTATCAAGCATATTTGGTTACTGTTTGATTCATGTCCGACATATAGCTAACCAAATTGATTTGGCTACCATTGGCAGCCAGCCATGCTAGATTTCTGGCCATCTAAATAAATTTGCTACTCTGTTGGTTACAGGTTCGTCGTAGCCAAATTTTTAGTTGTACTATGCAATTGGTTATGATTGTAATTTGACTTAATAATTTTTACACTCAACTAAACATACACATAGCCTTTAGCCTCAGTTGCTTTGCACATTTCTACATACCGCAGTACTCCTAACTAGATTGGTGTAAATACCAGGCTAGGTCCAGGCCGACTCGGTTTGTTCGTCGGGTCTCAATTCCAAAGTTAATCTAACTCTATGTTCATCAGGTTCGGACTCAATTCGGCCCAAACCCAAGCCCGTCTCTTAGGCCGATTTTGCATAGACTTGTTCTTAACACACACCCTACCACCCCCAACCTCAAAACACACACAAAACAAAATTCCATTAAATTTACATTAGTTGGTGTTTTTTTTAAAAAAACTTCCTTGCTCTATTTTGAAGGATTTTTAAATTACTTTTCACCAAATATTTATTTTCTACAAATTTATGTAAAATCTCTGCATTCCAAAGATGACCTATATGTTTCTCTATGACACCCTTAAGAGAACTGCTAGGATGTAACCCCATGAAAAGAGTACCACATAGTTAATCTATGTATTCCAAATAGGACCTATATGTTTCTCTATGATACCTTTGAGAGAACTGCTAGAATGTAGCCTCATGAAAAGAGTACCACATAGTTCTGGTGGGGACTAGAACTTCTACTTTTTCTATTATTTGATGATTTGTGATCTTGATGGTCCAAAAGTGACAAGAAAAGGCCCAAAAACTTCTCCAAAGAATCTACAAGGTAAGAAGAAGCCCACTACTGCAGCCCCTCCTCCTTTTAAGCCTTTAACTGTACACCTCTAATGTTCCTATCATCACCAAATCAGTTGACCCAATTGCCCTCAAAGACCAAATCTTTCTCTTTTTTTTTTCCCTTTAAAGTGCTTCTATGCCATTTGAGGATAAAATTGTTAGATATTTTAAAGAAGGGTCAATTTTTTATGTTATTATTAAATTTTAATATTTTACATTTATTATTAAGTATCTCATTGATATGTGGGTCTGGACCAGTCTTATCTTGTTATTCTTACAAATTATAATTTCAGAATTTTTGTAATGATATGAAAAAAATTTTCTCTTTAAAAATATTAGCCGAAAGTCTGAGGCAATTGCATGGGACATTAATGTTGTAATTTTTTGAAAGGACTCTATTTATACATTTCTTAAAGAATATGTAGATGCTAAAGGTTAGGTATTGGCCTGGTTTTATCTTTTCTTTGTGGAAGCAATATTTCTTACATGGAGTTCTTTTTAAAAAAAAAACTCACAGAAGCAGTGAAGTAATATTGCTTGTATGAATATGTATATATTTACTCCAAAAATATGTATATATTTTCAAGTATATCAAAAACGTATCAATAATATGCTTTGACTTTTTTGCTTGTAATGAAGTTAGCATCACAAGCCCTAGGTCAAGATTAACTTGTCTGAACCTAGGGCTCTCATCTGTGTGTGGGAGTATGTATTCAAGAGACACACATACTAATGAGCAGAGCTGAGCACAAAGTGATCCAACCCACTCAAGTTTGATTAAGTTTGGCCTGGTTGATCGGAGGTTAGGGTTAAATTTGAGTTTTCATATGTCTGTCCAAAATTGACTAAAATTTTAAAAACTTGACTCAAACCCAACTCAACTTGAATATTTGAACATGGCCTAATCAAATCTGCTAGACCTAATTCGAGCCTATTGGCGTGATATGTGATAGAGATATGCCATAGAAGCAATCATAGATATGGTTGATGTCATGTTTATGAATTATTATTGTATTCTTTGAATAAAATATCACTTTTATCGATCAACAAGTATGCAACTTGTTCGTAGAATTCTTTATAATGATACATGAATTGTCTCAATTTACTTATAGTATTATCAATTATACTTATTCTAAACATCCCTGAATTTCGGTATTACATGGAATAATAATACAAGATAAGTCAATACGAGCATTGTTGATAGTCAAATTTTACGGAACATGGATATGAGATATCAAGTTAATGTCGTGGACATATGTTGGAGAACATGTTGGTTGGATTGACCCAACATAAGACACTGTTGAGATTTTATGTGTCATCAGTTTGTTTCTAACAGTTATTTTGGTTTATCTTTAGATTTGAGATCATCACGATTTTATACATGCGTAGTAGCATATCTTGGTGTCATCGACCGCTGCTCTTAACCGATTAGTCATAAAGGTGACATACAGATATGTTATGAACCATCTGGTTGAAAGTGGATGGTCAATATGGAATTTGCCCCTCTCATATGTTAAGAGAGATATTTCTGAGCTCCTCGATGTAATTGGACTAAGAAAGTGCATGATCGTACTAAATATAGTTGATAGCCAACTATAGAAAAATGTTAGTTCATTGCAAGATCGAGAAATGATCGAGCTATTCAAGGATGACACACTTCTCACCTTGAGTGCGATCTCATATCTTAAGGTAAAGAGATAATCCAAGATAAGTTTTATAGATCTGTCAGATATGATTTTCGTGTACATGCGGATCGTCATAATGTCATGCTAGGGACCGCTTATAACTTATGATTCGGGAAATTGTTTCCAGTCGTGGTCAAATATACACGAACCTACAGGGTCACACATTTAACAGGCTAGAGCATTAATTCAGATGTGATCTGAAACAAATCCCCTATTGAAAATGGGTTTAACATTGGGATTAGAGTTCGTATTTGAGTAGGACTTATTTGCAAGGTCATATAAAAATAGACGAGGTGGGTATGCAAAAAACATCTGATCTATTCTGACCGCCACTACCATCTACGAGATAGATCTCGTAAAATCCTAGCCGAGTGTGTTGGTACTAGCACACGAACACGTGGCGCTACTTTTCCGGACGTGTGGACTTTTGTAGAGGTGCGATGCTACTACTACACTGCTAGTCACAATCCGGTTGCGACATCGACTCTTCTTCTGTTGCTACATTGTCACATCCGCGCGTCTAGTGGTAAACTTTTGATCTATGATTTTATGCTTGTATGGTTCTCGAGTTTTCGGGTTAAATTTTTGAAATTATTACTATAGCAATCTATTCTCCAACAATATGTGTGTTGAGTTTGGGATGGACTGAGCTCAAGACGGTCCGATGTAACCAAATTTTTTGCCAACTCGGGCTGGGGTTGAAGATGTTTAGGTCTACTAATGAGGTAGGACTTCAGCCCTGATATCCATCCAGATAAAGTGGGGTGCCAAATCATTTAGGCGGTCAACTAGTTGGTGTAGCAAAAGTTAGACATTGTTGTAAAACCAAGGGTGTGCTCTGTAAAGAACAAAATAAAACTCCACTAATATAAAGCAGAGAGATCAATCTGACGGTAGAGTATTGGGTCCTCAAGTTAGGACGGTCGTGACAAAAGATCCTCACCATACACATGTGGTAATTAAGACATCCACAGTTGTGGTATGGGTGGTCCTAATCCATCCACTGAGAGGAAACAGGAAGGCCTTAATTAATTTTTAATTAATCTGGGCTAGACACGTCATTATTTCTCAATCAAGTGCATATGATCCCCTAATGCACTTGTGTCCATAATTATGGTGAGCAGGGAATCAACTCCTTCCATTGTGATGCCACACTGCACAAAAACACTAACAACATTAGGCTTTCAAGTGACATTTGTGCCCCACATATAAGGGAGGAAAATAAAATAATTATATACATGTAATTTAGGATTTAGAGTTATCATGCCGATTGGTGAAGTACAACAGAATCAATGGAGAAGCAATGGCAAAATACCAGAGCAATTTGGCAACCCTAATGTCGTGTTGGACCATTATTTTTTGATAATTATATGCCAGTAAAATAATAATAATAATAATAATTTTTAGTTATAAATCAACTAAGTTGTTTTTATGTGAACAACGTTTAAATTTTATATATATTAATGATCAAAATTAAAAAAATTGACGAAATATTTATCAATAGAATACTTAGAAAAGAATTAAGTGAGTATTGAACAAGAATATATGAAATACGAAAGCACAAATAAAGAGTCATAGATTAAATGTCAATTAGCAGTATGATCTGATCGGTCAGTAGATATTATCGGTATCCCTATCATTTTGCGACATCTATAAGTAATCATAAAGTATCTTACGACTCATAAGACTAACAGATTAATCATTACGTCGCCAACTTAAGAATTAAAATAGGATTATAATCCACAGATTGAGGCCCCTATCAATGTGACCTATTCCCATGGAAATTTTTTTTATGAAGTCCCATCACCCACCCCATCAGCGTTGCATTGACCACCCTCCCCACATAGGGCATTTGCAAGAGGAATCTGAGCATCAAATTGAAGAGGTCATGATCTTACAGACATGTACACATCCATATAGGGGTTGCAATCTCTTCTGGTGGCTGAAAGGGCAGAGGCCCCTTTGGTCACACAAAGGAGAAGTTGACATGAAAGTTACACTACAAGATATAACAAATCTGAGGAAACTCCACCCTCTCAACTTACTGGGACCTATCTTTGTGGACAATATCCTCTTGGGATTCATGTCCCTCTTCTCTCATTACTTTATGAGAATTTATTTTATGGTTGGTCATATAATTTTTTTTCTTAATTTTTGGATTGAGTTCCACCTCTTTTAGTTTTGAAAATCAGTCTCTATTTCTTTTGGAAGTGTTTTCAATTGACCACCAACTAATTGAAGTTTTGAATTTTAGGTACTATTTTTCTAAATATTATTATTGTACTTGCAAACTCTGTCAAAATTTTGATAAATATTTTTCCTATCAAATGCTACATGTTGGTTTGTGTCATTTCAATAAGTTTTACATTGATACATGTTTGCTTGTCTTTTTTTATGCGTCTATTTATGTTTCTTTTTACATAACACATGTGCTCTATGATTTATATCACCTCTCTGCCCTGCTTCATCACTGACATCTCCATCACCCTCTTTAGTCATCACCATTGGTCAATTGCCGCCAAAGGAGCTAAGAGATGAGGTCTGGTGAATCATAACGGGCCAAATCCTAGAGTTGAAAATTTTGATTCAACAACGAAAAATGATGTATGTATATGTGAAAAATATAGATACATACTAACTATCGAAACTCAAAAACAATTGGTTTGGGGTGTAAAATGAAAAACATGTAGGGCAGTTGTTCACAGCAAATTTGACAGGAACTTGGCATTAGGTGAGGTCGATCAATTCGAATCCATGAATGGAAATGGTTAGGGACAGCTAAACCAATACTGGACTCCTAATTATATAATTTGGCATTGGGCCAACCTTTCTTATGGCTCCTATATAATATAGTCATGGGTATATATCTTAACATCAGATAGAGCACAAAATAGAACAAATTATTTATTCAAAAAATAGGACAAATTTTATTTGAGGGTACTCAATTTGAACAAATTGAATATACCAACACGCCATCATATTATTGCATGCACTAAAATACTACTTCTATTCTCAAATACTTATCATATTTGAGTTTTTTTTGGAAAACTGACTATTAATTTTTATTATGATATATTAATAAAAGTTAAAAAATTATAATATAATGAGTGCACTTTTGATGATGAAATTTATCTTGTCATTTCTATGACTAATGCAGATATTTACAAATATATTCGAGGTTGTCTAACAGAAATCAAATGTGACAATTATTTAAAAGTATGTAGTAGTTCTGCTAAATGTAGCATCAGTGGGATTATATGTTATATAAAGGTGATTTTTTTTCTAAATGAGCCAGAGAATGTATTTGGAAGGAGCTACATTTAAAATGTGAGAATGAAAAATACAATCTTAATTATTGGGTCAAATTTTAATAATATAGATTAAGATAGACAGGTAATGCCACTAGAACAAGTTTGTTATTACATCTATTGTAGTCAATTAAAACAACATATATGACCATACAAAGTCGATATAAATTTTCTATTTTATACCGCAAATATAGCCCAGAGCAGGGATTAGCTAATATTGAGAAGTTCTCTAGCAATTCGATTCTTTTTTTTTATTTTAAAAATTATATAATTAATACCTGTTTATTACATAATATAAGATATATTTTGAATACACGCAAAAAGTAAGAAGTTCTAAGTTTCGTAGAACAACAAAAGAAAATTACTAGACTACTCTTATTTAGGAGAGAAAATATTTAGTGTAAGAATTTAATCATAAATAAGAGAGAAAATGGAGAAATAAATAAGAGTAGAATAAAAAATATCACTAAATTAGTATACATTTTTATATTTTATAATAAAATTGACGAAATTATATACTTTATATTATACAGTAAAATGAGTAAAAGAAAACCTTACAGTGCTCCAATCTCTTCGTATTATCTTTGTGTGATGGAGAATGTATTAGTAAGCATCAATAAAAATAAGAAAAATACTAATCCCTTAATTTTAATGACCCAATTAAGCATTTCCCGTCCTCCAACCCTCCTCCTATTGACTTTTACCTTGACACAACCAAAACCACAAACCCAAAAACATGATGTGCCGTTGCACTAGTCCTGTCAATTCTTGTCAAATACTAAATGATCCAAAAAAATAAATTAAATTAAATTATCACATCACGGTGATAGAGACCATTGGAGCCCGGGTATTGTGCCCTTATCACCTTTCATAATCACACAATTACTTAATTAAACCACCTCCTTAGTACACGGACCGTATTCTCAAAACAAAAAGGTTTCCAAAATCCCTTAAGACACATTGAAACAATTTTGATGGGACCTCCTATAGATCGATCGGACATTTTTAGATTGGGTAGGTATTCAAAATTTTTTCTTTAAACCCCTTCTCCTTGTTACATCATACAAGATAGGTGGTATGAAGTGCATTTGGCATTAAGCACCAATCCCTTTTCTTAAGCTCCAACTAACCCACTCCTAATACCCAACAATTCCTTTTTTCCCATGGATCTCATCCAAATTTATTGAATTCTAGAGATATAAAAATATTAGGAGTGCAATAACCAAACAAGAGGTCAGAAATAAGCAATAGTCACCTTTCACAATCATCTAATTAAGCAAACCCCCCTAAGCCACAATTTTTCTCCTCAGCACAAATTGGGATATGCACATGAAGGAAACTTTCTATAACTTTCATTTTAGTGTTGTACCCACTTTTCAACGAGATTTTTATTTAAAAAATTGCAAACTCTGTCAAATTTATTATAACCAACGCGGATTGGATGCTCCTAGCATTAATCAATACCCTTCCTCTTTCCCTTAATTCCCTAATTAGGATTCTCAAATAGAAGTAAAACCCTAATGGTTCCCTCCAAGTTTTGTTAAATACCATATTGATTAATCAAATTGTCTCTCAAACTTAACCATTACATCTAAATTCAGGAAATTATCATGTTGTGAAAAACTGACATATTACAACATGACTTCCTTTAAATAAGAATTGAAACAGCATAGTAAATTACTCTATAACCTATAGTGTTATTACCCTAGCCTCCCATTAAGTTGTTCCTCATTAAATTCTCCTTTGTTGCACAAATTTAAAACACATAAATTCTAAAAAAAATTATTAGTTCTCACAAAATATATTTTCTTTTACAAAATTTCTCTAAAATTTGTGTACTCCAAACTATTTGCCCCAGGCCGCACCACCAATTTTTGGTTCTCTCTTCAGGGAGTCACTTTAACCATGATAGCCTTTTATTGATATCTTGATTAGCTATTTTCTAATAACCCCAATATAATTAAATAAATATAAAATTGACCTAAAGTTTTTTGTGCTTTTGTTGCTTTGATCCAAAAATGGTGGAAACAGTACTATAAACATTTTGAGCAATTGGACCTTGACAACTTGAGGGGTCCAAATGATGGAGCAACTTGGATTATATTGGAGAACTGAACAAACAATATTAGTAGTGAAATTGCTCTACAAATGTCTGTTTATCAAGAAAACCATGATTGGTCCAATTAGTGGTGAGTGGACATAAAGACCTTTGGGGACAATTGATTTTATAGATTTTGAGTGCTTAGTCAAGTAAAATTAAAAGACTATATGATTTAAAAATAAAAAATCTTAAAGTCAATTTTATATGTTCAAGTTATATACATGATCAATTTTTTAAATCTGCAAATACAATCATATGATGAGATCAAATATTGTAAAGAAATAGATATCTGATTCTTGTAAATTATACTCCGTCACTACGATCATATCATAAATTATATAATGAATACTTCACTGGTCACTACAATATCAAAGGATCCTTTCCATGGGCTGGATGATTTGTATACAAAATTACAGAGGTTTATGAATTGAGCAGCTCAATACCTAACTCGGAGGTTAGATGTAGCCTCAGCACAAGGCCAGATACATGTGCAAAGAAAATGTTTCAAACCAAAGTAGCAACTAACTGCTGCAAACCAAAATTGCTTCAGCTAGAGTTGTAATATGTCAAAACCTACAACTAGCTGATCACTATGTTCATATATCTAAAAAATGAATTACAACAATCATATGAATAGTATAGTCAATAATATCACAATAATATCAAATAATCTTTTCTATCATATTGTAAAAATATAATTAGACCACTGTTGTATTTTTTTTCGCGATAAATATTACGATTGTATGGTTTTACGACTTCACTACAAAATTAGCCCAACCCCAGGAATATAATAAAGAGAGGGGTGAGTTGAGCAAGTTGATGGGATTATTAAGAAAGGAAGGCCTAATTAAGCACCCCTACCCCTCTCCTAATCCCCTCCTTAAGACACCTGCTTCCCTCCTTCCCTCCCCCACACACCACCCCTCCCCTACCGTTACCTCGCCGTTACACCACCGTCTCAAGCCGTCACATCCACCGCTCGTACTAAGCCACGCGCCCCCCACGTTCCCCCATGTCCAACGCCGGCGACGTCGCCGGCGTCAGCTCGTCGGCCGCGGCGGCAACGACGCCCTCCGGGCGGGCGCCGCGGCTGCCGCGGTGGACCCGGCAGGAGATACTGGTGCTGATCGAGGGGAAACGGATGGTGGAGGGGCGCGGCGGGCGCGGCGGGAGGGGCCGTGCTGGGGGTGGAGGTGGTGGAGAGGCGACGGTGGAGCCGAAGTGGGCGGCGGTGGCGGAGTACTGCCGGCGGCATGGGGTGGAGCGGGGGCCGGTGCAGTGCCGGAAGCGCTGGAGCAACCTCGCCGGCGACTATAAGAAGATAAGGGAGTGGGAGGGGTCGGCGGCGGCTGGGCAGGAGGCGTCGTTCTGGGCCATGCGGAACGACGCGCGCCGGGAGCGGCGGCTGCCAGGGTTCTTCGACCGAGAGGTGTACGACATACTCGACGGACGCGGCCGGGGCCTCGCCGGCCAAGGTGGTAATGCGGCGGGGAAGGGGGAGGAGGCGGCGGTGGCGCGCGTGGAGGCGGAGGGGAAGGAGAAGGAGGCGGCGGTGGAGGAGGCCGTGTTCGACAGCGGTCGGCCGGCCAGAGAAGACACGCTGTTCTCGGAGGACGAGGAGGAGGACGACGACGAGGAGGCACCGGCCGCGGCGTCAGCTCCAGCGTCCGCGGTAGTGGCCGTGCCTATCTCCGGTGAGCTGCACTTGAATTCTTGGTGGTAAAAATGCGAGCTTTTTGCTGATAAAGTTGAGCTCTTGGTGGTTAAAGTGCTGTTGAAGCCTTTTGGTGGTAAAAAAACTGAGCTTCTGTATGATAAATTTAAGCCCGTAATCGTACTATTTCTTGGGTGGAAAAATTAAAGTTGGCAATTGAGTTTTCTCTATTTCTTGGTTATGAAAGATGTGAGCTTTTTTGTGTTTTGGTGCTAATTTTGCTGATTTGAGACAGCTGTATCTGCTTTTGACATGTACTCTGTTTAAACTTGTTGTTGGCAGTTTGAATTGCTGTAAATTTTTTAGTTTTTATTGCTAAATGTGCGAGCTTCGTAGTTTCAATTTGAGGGTTTTATGGATTTTTAATGAGTTAGTTCATCTTTTCATCTGAAAATTTTTTGAAGTTTCAGCAATATAAAGCTACTTATATCATGATAAACCTTTTCTTCATTTTGTTTTAGGGATAGTTCATTTGGTATTGCTTGTTTGTTCGATAGGTTCATTGATTTATGCAAGTTTCTTGGGGTTTTCATTTCAGAGAAGAAGTCCGAGGCATCAAGGCAAGAGAGCTCAGATCAAGGTAATGGGATTTCATCTCAATTTCCTTTTTCTGCTCCGATGTTATACAGGTATATTTCCAGATTCTTAGCATTTCTGCAGAAAATTAGTACTGTTCTATTGGCTTGACCAGCTAAAATCCTCTAAGTAGCAGAAAAAGTTGAAAGATATGCTAGTTCAGGACGGTTGAGATTCTGCAATTATCATTATGACAGCTGCAACGATTCATCCTTTTGATGATTGAATTTCACATTGCAATTTCAAATTTAACAGCAAAGTTGCAGTAAAAAGTTATATCCTACAAGTATAGTAAAATGTTCATCCATTGATGATGCATGAAAGCTTAAACACCATGTGTAGTATTCTTCTGTGGCTCGGTGTCACTTGATTATACCATTTCCCAACACTAGTTAATGATCTATACCAACTGATTTAGCTTTGTGGTGCGGGGTTCTTTTGTTGATTGAAACCAAAACTGATGTAACTGACCTTAGGCTTCAATTATAGGTTGTGCTCAACAAACCACAATTGAATCAATTTCGGTGGTTACCATGTTGAGCAAACTTTGCCTGTATTGAAAGACTAATATCAAAATTTCTTTTAAAGTGCAAGTAACTTTAGGATTAACTAGGTTCCATTCTACATGACATCTAGATTTTAAGTTTGAGATACTCGAGTAAATGTGTCAGTTTGAGATAGCACCGATTCATAACTAGTGCCCAAAAATAGAACATCTTGATTTGGGTTGGAACTTACATGTTCTTTAAGGAAGCGTTGAAGCTTGTCAAAAATGTTCATACGGACTAATGGTGGTCTGTTCTGATCTAGATACTTCCCCTTGCAGTAATGGTTAGTGTATTTTCTTCAACACTTTGTAATGCCCTTGTCATAATACTTACGTTAACACCTATTCTTTGCTGCTACACCCCCCACCTTTTTCCCCTCAAATCTAGATTCTCCCCATTTTGGCTCATACCGGGGGACTTGCTATTAGAAGCAGTGCAGCAAGCAACCAATGAAGAGAACCTCTTCTAGCATTACCAGTGTATGTGGAAAGAATTTCCCAAAATGAAATTAGGAAACTGTTTATGGAGGCGGGGTTTTAAAGGGAAAAAAGTGGAAATTCCTGTCGCCTTTCTTTTTGACCAACTGAAATAATTGGAAATGGTAAAATGTTCTTTGCAACTACAAAATCTTATGTGGGACAGTAGATGTTGTGTGTGGGCTATTCATTTCATCATGGTTGTACTAATCTTTCTTAAAGTCATTGTACTGATAAATTATGCATTAGTTTCAACTTCTGAAAGTGTCCAATATGTTTTTAATTTGATGAGCAAATCAGAAATGTCCAACAGCATCAAATATAAAGGACTGAGAACATGGATTTGTTGTACTAATAAATTCTGCTGTTGAAAATTACAAAAGCGCCCAATATGTTTTTTGTTTGATGAACAAATCAGAAATGTCCAACAACATCAAAATATAAAGGACTGAGTACATGGATTCATTTAATGAGCAGAAACTATGGGTTCTTTTGTGGCAATAACTCGATCGCTGAGTTGGAAACTTCTTATAGATGGAATCATGCATCTCAGCATGTTGGATTTAAGCATCCAATGCAAATGCTAAAAGGCAACCATGAATCAATGATGATGCATAACCAGTGACCACATTTCTGCAAAGCAGGCACATCGAAAGACAAGCAACCCGAGCAAAGCACCGAGAAGGATTCACCGACAGGCAGTGGGCAAAAGAGGCAGCGCATTGATGATGAATCTGGAGAAGGCACAAATCTGCAGAGCAAGCTGATTGAGATCCTAGACCGGAATAGTCGGATGGTGGCAGCGCAGCTCGAAGCACAGAACATGAACTGCCAGCTTGACAGGGAGCAGAGGAAAGACCAAGCCAACAGCCTGCTCGGTGTGCTCGGCAAGCTGGCCGATGCCCTTGGCAGGATAGCAGATAAGCTATAGTAGTCACTGCAAGCATGTTGTTGAACGCAAGAAATAATTACATCAAGAAAAAAAAGGCATGTCATTTTTATAAGAATTAATGTACAGATTGGTATAGGGTTCTTGGCATTCAATTTTTTTTGGGTTAGTTCTGAAATTTAGTGAGAAACCTGTAATGGTGGGTTGGGGGGGGGGGGGGGGGGGGGGGGGGTGTGGGTGCCTTCTTCTGTAGAGAAATGAGCTTATAGAATTAAGAATTGAAATGATCTGTATTTATAGCATTCATGGTTGTGCATGGGTTTGTGGTGGATTCTTAAAAATTTGTTATTCTGAGGAATGGAAATGTATAGCCCTTGAGCTTTGCTTATCTGGAATCTGACCGTGTAATCAATCAGTTTAGCAAGTATCTGATTTCAAGTTACATCCATAACTCCATATGCAATCAATCTGTGCATGCGCATTCAGCATCCAGCAACAAGAATTGAACCCAACTTGAGAGTTAAGAGACAGCAAAGGAGGGAATTCTCACTGCTAAAATACATGGTGACACCAAGAAGAAAACACAGGTGATTTTGGAACAGTATGTCAACAAATGGATTCATTGGCATTTCCAGCAGTATCATGTGCAGTTCTTAAGATATATGTACTCTTGTAGTGATCACAAAGAATTTGATTGATTAACCGCGACTGATTAGGCTCAGCTGACTGATGAAACACAGATGATTAAGCTTTTGCTCAGACACCAAAGAAACTTACCAAATTGCAAACATGACAAAAGCTGGGCCAACAAGTTCATGCATGCTAAGCATACAGTGTGAGATAGCTCTGATGATTTCTGTCGTGCTGTGATGCTAGCATAGCAGATGTAAAATGACAATATATTTACCAACCTTTATACTTGTTTCTTGCTTTCTGAAAACAACTTGGAAGGAAAGGACTCCCTAGAGATCTCTGCTTCCTTTGCATTTCACACGCAGTGGAATGTTTTGGAAGCTTCGGGCTGTTCCAAACGATTCGGTTGGACTGGCTTTTCTTTTTGAAGACCAAGAGCATGGAACGTTCCCGGTTACAATTTGGGGCCTTGTGGTCTTTGCTCCATTTTTATGTGTTTTTTGTATTTATTTTTTTAATCTATCGAGAGATATAAATGAACATATAGAGAAAATATATTGATAAATTATATTTAATAAGATAAGTGTGAGAGAAATCTCAGCATAAGAAATCAGATAGGATCATAATTTTCAGTAGTTTAAAGCTAATATAAGAGTTGATGCTTTATGGTTACAATCAATGCATGAAGATGAGCTAATTAAGCTGGCAAATAGCCACCCGAGTGTTTCAACCCTCGTTTGTCATTTCCTCCTCATTAATTAGGTAATGAGCCATCGCAGTAACTGGCTAGTTATTACTGTTGCCTCTGTCTTCTCTAATTGATCGTTTGTCTTTTTTTTTTTTTTTTATTCTTCTAGCCGGCGCATGCAGTCAGTCACGAAAACGGCTAATTACAGCCTCCCAAGAGGTTAATCTGTCTTTTAAAACCAAAACGGCCCCACATGTCATTGGCATAAGCGAGCACGCCACGTGAACGGTGAACCTATCAAATACTGTTCCATCACAACTTCCCAATCTCAACAGCATATTCTACAATCTAATTCTACTCCTTCCCCGGCAGGTCCGGCTAAGTCCGTGAACCCAATCCATAGACTCCCCCCAAGCCACGTCACTTACATGCGGGCCCACAGAAGTGCCTCTCTGAGGTATCCATCCCGGACCCCACGTGTCCGGTGCACATGCGCGAAGACTTGCTTCTCTATGCCCATCTCGTGTCACCGCACTGTAAGCTTACCTCCCCTTGCCCGTATAAAGCCTCTCTTCTCCGCACCATTGGGTTGCGTCGCGTCACCGCCTCCCCTTGTCGGCGAGCAAACCCACCACCCCACGAGCTCTCGCGCAGGTTCATGTCCATCTCCCCACCCGAATCCACCACAGGATCCGACCCGCTTGCGCCCCCCCCGCTCCCAAGCCCTACCCGCCACCATGGCAGCCGCCGTCACCGCCGCTCTTCCCCTCCGGCCCCCATTTCGGCGCCCCCCACCTCCGCGCCCCGCGGCGGCCGCGGCGGCGGCACGAGCTCCGGTGAGTTGTGCTCCTACTCGCTCCCTGCATCAGTCTGCTTTTGCTGGAATTAGATCTGAATTTGATTGGGCGGGAGAGGTTGGTGGTTTGTTGAGGCCATGTAGAACCTGCGGGTATGTGATATGGGATGTACTTGTGTTGCGCGCGACCGAACCGAAGATTCGAGAAACAAATTGCTACTTCTACCGGATAGCTCAGGTGATCGTGTGTTTTCTAGTGTTAGGGCCTGACATGCTAATTGGTTTTGGTTGTGTGTGAGCAAGGCTGAGCTTTGGGTTGGTTCACGACTTGTCTTGGTGCCAATTTTTGTGGGCTTCTATGTTTTTGAGCTCTGGATTGGTAAGTATGGGGTTTGGTGTGTTTGAGGTCCGAGGGGTTAGTCCATTTTGATTTGATTGGTCTCAAGATGTTAAGAGCGCTTATCGGGTTTATAAGCAGAATCCCAATAAACCAGTTTTTTTTTGTAGAAGCTTAATCTTGGCTATAACATGCCCTAACTTGGATGCCATTCTGAACCGTGGATTTCATTAAAAATGGTGCGAGGCTTTAATGATGCGAGGCTTGAGGTGCTTTGAGCGCTAGATTGGTGAAATGCAATCATTTTGTGTGTTTTGAGCTCTATCTCTAGCTGGAAATTTCTTCACTCAGATTAAAGGTCTGTTGAATTGTGGTTTGTTGTGAATTGGATGATCTGGTTCTGCTGCTTTAGGACCTTTTGTCACCAATATGCAGCAGTTGGTGTTGAGCGGGACTGTTGTTTGGGCATTGACTGAGATTTGTCGGAGCTGTAGGCTGGAATTGACTTGCCATTTTTACTGGTTTACAGATTGAATTGAGTTACTGCTTTGCTCCATGGTAATTGCTTTATCTGGTACTGGTAATAGTGCTCGGACTGCATACTCTGTGCTTTCTCCATAAGGAGCATCTTTTACTGTATGGTGGAGTTGGTCTAGAGAAGCTAAGGATACAGGTTACTGTAGACTAGTAAAATGTTTGCACCTCTAAATGGACTGACTATTTGCAAGCTGAATAGTTCCTTTAGTTTGAGCTTCATGAGATGTTTAGGATTTGTGACTTTGGTGGTACCTTTTGATTTGACTTGAAGAGGTTGTTTCTTTTGCTCTATTTGTGTTCCACATGGGTCTTATATAATCTTGAGAAATGACTGAATGAGCATTTCTGCTGGTGGTGTGGTTGGATAGTGCTTGAGGTTGTACTTGGCAAAAGAGATTCTTCTTGGTAATCAATAGGGAGGAGCTCCCCATAAGACATGATTGATTAAACTCTTAATATCCCATCTTTTGTAGATGATAGGATAAACTTCCTACTGACCAAGGAACCAAGCTAAAACTAGGCTGAAATTGGGTCTTATAGGATAGCTACTAGAGAACTCTTAAAAGTTAGTTTAAATAAGCTGGAAGCTCTAGCTTCCTAGATTTTGGCTAGTGCTTCATAGAATCCACTGCTGAAGTTAAGAATGGTTTGTACATAAAAGCCGCTTTCCTTTTTTCTTCTCGAAGATTCCTCAATCCTCTAGAAGACAAATTATAACATTATGCTATGTTTGTTCAATGTATATGTCAGCTCTTAGGCTATGCTGGATTAGAACAACGAAGGGAAAAATATTTTCTAATTGGGTAGCAAGACCTTGTGTCATGACACATGAGCCTTTAAGTGGAGTGTTTTGGTCTTGGTTCGCTTTGCTGGATTCTATTTATAGGAAGTGCTAATGGATTATTGATCTCCTACAGAATGTGAAAAGACAACTTATATATCGGGGTGTGGTTTTTCAGTGCAAAACATCTTTTTGTTCATCAATGTGCCTTTATATATCCAGCTGGAAGGTAGGAAACTAAGTCATGATTATTTATGCAATGTGCTTCTGCTTGGATTTGGTTTAGCCTTCATTTGGGATTGCTTTGCTTTGTAAATAAGTATGTTCAACAAATTATTTTTGGATGTACTCCCTCCATTGCATAATATAAGGTGTATTTTGACAACGTACACAGATTAAGGAAGCTAAGTTTTATAGAACAACATAGGAAAATTACTAGACTACCCTTACTCATCAATTCCTCGGGAAGGAGAGAGAGCATTTACTGTGTGAGATTAGTCATAAATGGTAGAAAGAGTGAGGAAATAAATAAGGGTAGAATAGAAAAACATCAATAAATTGGCATGCATGCTTTGTATTATGCAATGGAGGTAGTATTGGCTATTTTGCATAACTGTCTTGCCCCACAGCACAACACAGCCAAATGAAGACTTAGCTTCTTTAGATAGCTAGTGTACAAATTTTGTTGATGACCCCTATCTGTATTATTTAGGAAGCCTTGCTATACCCTAGAAAATAGTGCTGATTTATGGATGTTATGTGATGATAAATTGTGTATCCGATTTCCTACAACAATTGACAAACTATAACACTTTCTTATTCACCTTTATGAGTTCTTAGACACCTCAAGTAACATCCTTCCAAAAAAGGGCAGCTCAACTAAAATCAATCTTCATTGAGGGTTTTATTGTGCAATCTGGGGTGTGTCTGAATATTTAAATTGTTTTGGGTGTCCAACACATTTTCATTCAGTTGAGCGCTTGAGGCAGCTCAATTAGAAAGGGCGCTTGATCTGCTGTAGCAAATTATAGAGGTTAGTGAATGGTAGATTTAGTGCTGGGTACAAAAAATATATAAGCGTGGAGTGCACTATCACATTGAACAGTTGGCTTTCTATGGGCATCATTATATAGTGGAAATGAGGGCATCTTTGGTTTGAAGCTGCAAAAGGCCGCACTTGAGTTAGGCATGTCCACAACTAGTTAGATTACTATTTGGTTTGAGGCCAGAGTTGTGGCTTGCCACAAAACCTTAGACAAATGGTCTATCTGTCATAGGCAAGAGTATGTTGGCCAAAGTAAGGTGGTCGCAGTGACTGCCTACAGAAGTGTGGTGTACTACACCTTCTTAGGCATGCAACAACTAAAGTTTGGCCTCAAATCAAACACGCGCAGAATTTTTTATGCATATTCCATGAAAGTGAAAACAAAGGAACTGTTCCATTCAGCTTGCCTATCTCTTTTCTTAGTAGGACTGGGAGCCAACTTGTTAACTTTCCAATTAAGTTATTATTTTCTGGAAACCGTCTTGTTCCTAGGAAAGCAAAATTTCTTTCTTTATTTTAACTTTTTATTTTCACAAATTGAGTGTTGTCAGGGGGGGTGTTTCATTGATTGGCATACCTCCATTTTAAATTAGTAGTTTTCATGGCCTTCTATTGTATTTTTCTCATGGTTAATGCCTTTCTAATGTACAAATCTCCCATTTCCAGAGTAATCTTTACAATGCAATTTATATTTTGCAGAATCCATGGCTCCAGCTATTGGACAATCTACCAATGCTTCCCAAAAGGTGAGCTATTTGTGGATCTTATTGCAATTTTCCTTGTCTTTTCAAATTCTAATGCATAGTTAGACTTATTCCCTGTCTCTAACTCATTGATACAAATGAAATAACTTGCAGGTAGTTGGATTTAGAATCTCTGGAGTAGAGGATGATCCATATATTCAAGAGGTTGGCAATGTTTCTGAATGCCAGTCTTCTGAGCAGGGGAAGTTGGGTTTCCAAGTAGATAATGTTGGCTCAGTTCAGGCAGATGTTGAGAGACCTGAATTGGTTAGCTCCTTGCAGATTGACCATTTGGCTGCAGATTTTAGTGGCCTTCCAGGCAATGGGACTCAGACAGCTGCGAGAAAGAATCAAGCTGTGAATGCCAATTACCTTCTGAATTTCCACTATGATCCAATATCTCGCCCACAGCCTAGAGGTCCTAGAACACATCCTCCAAGAAGGCAAAGAAAGACCAAACCTTACAACAAGGACTTGTTCCTCCAAGCAAATTTTAAGTTTGTTATGTTGGACACAGGAAATTACCAGATTGAATCAATGGATCCAGATAGGATGCTACAGTGGGAAGATATTATCTGTGTAAGATACCATAGCCCTTCTGAGGTGCAGTGTCCAATCTGCTTAGAGAGTCCATTGTGCCCACAGATTACGTCATGTGGTCATATATATTGTTTTCCATGCATATTACGTTATTTACTAATGGGAAAAGAGGATTACAGAGGTGAGTGCTGGAAGAAATGTCCATTGTGTTTCATGATGATATCCACAAAAGAGTTGTATACTATCTGCATTACTCAAGTTCCACAGTTCCGTGTTGGTGATAATGCAACCTTTACACTTCTGAGCCGGTCAAAAAATTCACTTGCTCCTTTTGTTAAAAACCAATCTGGGGAGAGTAATTCTACAGATGAAGATCCGCGTGATGTTTTCTGCAAGTTTATGCTGACATCTGATGTGGAGTTATCTGTGAGAGAGGCAAAATCAGATCTTTGCAATTGGTTGCATAGAGCTGATTTAGGCCACGTCGATGACCTTGAGAAACTTCCATATGTTTCTGCTGCTTTGGATCAGCTGGAGGAAAGGATGAAATATTGGACCGAGAACAGAAATTATAGTAGCAGTCCTGTAAAAGATAGTTTCTCTCCTGCATCCAGCCTCAAGCCAAGGAACTCTGATAATGGGCAGAAGTCACGTCCCAGTGGTGGTCACAAACTTTCACCTGTTTCAGATGGGGATATGATTGATGTGCTCTCTATTTCACTTGAATCAAGCAAAAGCTCTGATAAAGAAGTGTCATCTAAAATGGATGAGAAATGCTTGGGAGGGAATTTAACTGCCTCCAATGATTCAAATGAACGGGATTCATACATGTTTTACCAGGTTCAAGATATATCGTTTTGATTTTTTTCAGTAATTGTGATTTCAGATTTTCAGAGGTTGATGTTTTGTTATCTTATTACAGGTGTCTGATGGACAGCACCTTATTCTTCATCCACTAAACTTGAAATGTCTTCTCAACCATTTTGGAAGTTCTGATATGCTGCCACCAAGGTATATATTGTCTGATTTATTCCCTAAAAGTTTGATTTCCATGCTCCCTTGTCTAATTTTTGTTGTTGATTGTTGTGCAAGTATGCCAGTTGTTAGATTATATCCAGCATAAGTATGTGCGTGTATCTTTATATCTTATGTGGCCTATAGTTGTATAGGAACAAACTTTTGCCAAGTGGAAATTATATCAAACCTTTTTTATTGATCTATGGTTAAAAGAATCAGCTTTGCTAAATAACTAGTATATGGCAACAAAAGGGCTGGGTGATCCTCAATCTTATGTAATAAAACATTTCAAATATGTAGTTCAAATGACTCAGCACCATTTGAGACAGGAACGAAGCTGTTTTATGTTAGTAATGATGCCAGATTCAGGTTGGAGAAGTTTTCAGTGCTATTAATGGAAGAAGTGCGTGTTCCTCTTGTTGGTTTTGTTATGTTAATGTTACTGATCCTGGCTAACTTGAATGCAGAATCACTGGAAAGATCTTGGAGCTTGAAACTGTAACACAGTCTGAAGCTATAAGAAAGCGCTATCGTTTTTTGAGCCACTTCTCATTAACAACTACATTCCAGGTAAATCAGGTGGGCCCTTGTAGTTTTTCTTTCAACCCTGTTGCTCATGTTTCTAAAATATGCAGTTTTGCGAAATTGACCTAAGGGATGTGCTACCTGCGAGCTCCTTAGCTCCATTCATGGATGAAATTAAGAAGCGTGAGAAACAGAGAAAGCGAGTTGCCAAGAAGGTAAGAACCAGTGTTTAGTAGTACTAGCACATAGCTTTGTTGAAAATTTCAGCACCATCTTTACTTGTCTCACAATGTACCCAACTTTACAAAAAGCCTGATGAATTTCTATGAAGCAATCAGACTGTTTTTCTCAGAGTTGCGAGTACTAGGTTAATCCCTTTGGATTTGCACTATTGTTAAGAGTTAGCGTAGCAATCTTATTTGGTGTTTGGATGTTTTTTTTCTCATTTGCTTATATCAATGGCCTTCTGCTCATTTTTGAGACTTTTCAGTATAAGACATATGTGCTTCTAGGTTTTTAAATCTGATACTCGACGGCCCGGTTACTGTGTGTTGAGTGTACCGGTCATTTACTTGTGCCAGCGGTAACCTGTCCAGTACAGGATTGGATGCTGCAAAGTGTTTGACAGTGAACTGGCCAGTTTGGTCAGTTCAGGGCAAAACTCACCTATTCTACCTAGTTTTGATATTTTCTCTGTTTCCAAAGAAATGTTGTGAAACTATGTGTTTACCAACAAGGATAACATGAAACTTGGCAGGAATCATTAAGAACTCGAGTCAAACCAAGCAAAGGCAACCTTAAAATGATACTTTCAAACCACCTGTTTTACCTAATACTGCTGTTGGTAAAGCCAGTAGCTAACTGTTTTTGGGTAAAATTGCTGTTGCCAACTACCCATTCCTGCAACACCAACATATATTATAGATAGGTTACTGCGAAACCAACACATGTAATGCTAAAGGTAGAATCAGTGTTGCCCACACAGTTTGCTTTCTTTGCATATCCTTCTGGGTGAATTGTTCTGGTCTTTTACATTCTTCACCTGATGTTTTTTTAGGAAGAAAGTGATAGAGTGAAGGCCGAAGTTGATGCTGCTATGCAGGCTTCTGCTATGCGGTTTGAATATACAAACTTCTCACACAGCCATAGCAATGTCATGTTCTCTCTGGACGACTTTGAAGGTACATTTACTCAAACATTCGAATTAGTGTGGCCATATGCCTGTGTTGCCTAGCCAAATGCTCCTTTGGTTCCAGCTTTTATTTGGACACAAGTTTCATACTCACTAGTAATTGATACTTTTATTTGAGTGAATATGTAGTGACAACTACTATTTAGGTGCTAACATACTAAAAATGCTGATTGGGGCATTAAATCGACACAAAAAATTAGTAGTCATTAGAGTAGCCTAACGATATATAAAATTTCAAGTTTGAAGTATGAACTCAATCGGTGTTAAGAGAAATAAAATGGAGAAATTTGCTATAAACAGTGACTTTTGTTCTTTTTATTTACCTTTTCTTGTTATTTTACCGTTTGTTAGAAATTTCTCTTTTTTGTTTCTACTAGAACTGATTGAATTAGAATTTGAAATTTTATTTGGCGGTAGATTACCCTTAAGAACTATCCACATAATGTTTTTGCAAACTTCTTGTGATGATTTGACACCCTCCCAGGTGTGATTAATATGTTAACACCCAATTGATAGTTGGCACAAGATAATGCCCCTTCCTTTCTTATTTTACATGCATTGTTTGCAGTTGTCTTTTTTTTTTCTTTTCCTCTTTTGGTAATCTGCATGTTCATTTATGCATTCTCATTGTCTCTGATTGATATCCATCCCTTATTGAAGCTCTGGGCAACAATGCCGGCCCATCCACAAGTCCTCCAGCCAGTGAAAGAAAGCTTTTCTCTGATGTAACACGCCTTGGTTTTGCTTCTGCTCAAGATTCACCTCCTCTAAGAGCTGAAACCGGCGATCGAACTGGTAAAAATGAAAGCATAAGAGATCAAGGTATGGCGCACAGTATCTGTTTGGATTTGTTACTTGCGAAGACAACTATATTTGTAATGAAGTCCTGGTGCACTGAAATTTCAAAACAGGGAATTATGTTAAATTGTGTGTATGGCCGACTTCGAGTAGAAATATTTCTTAGCAAGTTGTATTGTTTGTCGTACAGGACCAGCGGCGACATCAGCATTATCCTTTGCCAGCATCATTTCATCCACCAGAGCTGGCGACAACAGCTTGGAGGTGCACAAACCGAATGGAATCGGGAAGAAAGGCAAGAAACCTAGCAAAGTGCTCTTGTCTACTGGAGGTAGCCGCCGATATTAGCAATGGAGTGATGCTTGAAATAGAAACAGTTGGTTCTTGTTTAAAGTATTGTATATACTGCATGACTTGGATTGCATCTGTTATCATTCAAGAAGGAGGGTTTTTTTCTTTTTTGCTTTGTTTGTTTACAATGTTCACTGTAAATCTACATCCCTAACCCTTGTTGCTGGTGACTACTATAGCGATGTAAGAGCTGTGTAACTTGCATGTCATTGGTGGTGTGAGGATGCGTACAAGCTATTGGCATGGCATGACATTAAGACACGCTATATGCCCTGTCTTAATTGGTATCTTCAGCCTTCAGGGGTTCTATGCTGTTTTGAACTTTCAATCCAAATATCAGATACTGATCGCGTTATAGTGGAGCTATGAATCAGGCCAACAAAATGAAGAAAATAAGCCAGGTGCGAAAGGGCGTAAGCTAGTGGGACAGCTTGTCCTTGGGTGCAAGTTTGCTTTGGCTGGATGTCAAAAAACCAGTGGATGGATATGAAGGTATACAACCGTCTATACTGGGAGGACAACTAAACCCTGATACAGAGTCGGGTAGAGATGTGGGGTGCAATGACTACCTAATATCATAAAAATCTGCTTGTCTTCTGTTTTGTTTTGTTTTCATATTTGATATTTGCCCTTGCAGCAAGCAATACATTTATAAGTAGATCTCAAAAGTATATGAATACAGTATTTATTTGGTCATTACTACTTTTTGAATCCAAATAGCAATATGCATATTATATAAATCTTTTGAGCGTGGTAGGGATGGAAACTTCAACACAGATGCAAGTCGGCAAAAGAGTTCCTTGCTTCATGCGCAAGAAGGCTCTTTTGGCATTTTTCATGTGATGGCTACCGTCAAGGCGTAGTAGTAGATGTTTGCATGCTTTCTTCCACGTGCGCACGTATGTGTATGTGGCTCGTGTTGGATATTGGCCTGCCAAAAGCGATAGATGGTTACATGCTGTGCAGCTCGGACGGTTCCTGGAACTAGAGCAGTAGCGATGCGTCACGCCTCCTGCAAACACTACTACTAGCGCGTGGCCGAGGCTCCTGGTACGTACGTGGGATTTTCTTGTCTCCATTTCCTTTTGGTATTGGAACGTCGTCTTTGCTTCCCCCTTTTCCGAATGCATTGACGTATCTAGGTGCTTGTAGATTTTTTTTTTATATTTTTCTTGTCTTCTTATAATTTTGTATGTATCTTTTTTTTTCATTCGATAAAATTCTCTTATTCTTAGAACTAGTCCTTCTAAAGATTCACTTATTTTACTTAATTTCATTACTGTATCTCCTACGATGGTGAGATAAAATGATAGTGATCAGTTAAAGAATGGATAACATTACTAAAGAGAGTGATAAAGGTAGGCATAATGTGTGGGGTAGTAGACGTCGACATATATCAAAAAGGAGGTGGAGTGATATTGAGGAGGGTGAAGATTGCATCTAGTATTTAAATCAATTGTGGATATGAGATTTTTTTTTAAAAAAATGATGACATCCACTCTTTCATTATTTTTATATGAATAAGTGAAAAACAATATACGATAAAACTACAGAATAAGTATTGAAAATATGTATTATTTTTAGTTGAGTTTTATATATCAACCACATACTTTCAAAGATTAAACTGTTAAGAGACCACTAGATTCACTCGAGGAGAATTTTTTTCCATCAAAAGAAATGCTTGAAAGAGGGAAACGGGTAGTGAAAAGAAAAGAACAAAGCCGGCGGCTAGTGACGTGTCCTAGCCGACTCCTCTTATCTTGTCGCATCTCTCTCGCTTTCCCTTTCTCACCGTGCTACTATAGCACACTCGAACTTATAATATTATAAGTTCTTTCCAAATATATCCATCTAACCATCCTTCTTCCCCAAGCCTCCCCGTCTCTTCTCTGTTCTAGGGTTTCCACCTTCCCTCCCCTCCTAAGTCCAAACCACCCAGGTTAGAATCATCGCACTATCCATTCCCTCTTTTTTGTTCCCCTATAATCTGCGATTTGGATTTCTTGCCGCTGCTTGTTGAGTGGCTAATTTTTTCTGCGATTTTTTTTTTTGCTTTTTGGGCCTATTTGTTCGGTGTTTTGTGTATATTTTGGTGATTTTGAAGGTCCTGGATTGGTGGTGCTTTTGTTAGAAAGAGAAATTTCTCCCCCTCTTTTTTATTTTTTTCTTGGGAATTTTCTAGTACGGTCACGAGGTATTGGGTGGATTCGTGCTGTTTTTGTCAGTTTATAATGGGGTTCCCCCAAAAAATTTGATTTTTTTTTTTGGGTTGGCTTGTATTGGCTTGGCTGTTGTGATTTGAGGGCTCCTTTTGTCTTGTAGCTCGTAAACAATCCTGTGTGATTGCATAAATAAATGACTCGAAATTGGGATTAGATGGGCGATTGCGAGGAGGCTTGGGCATATTACCTTGTTGTTTGTAGCGGTATATAGTCTAGCTAAAACTTAATCAAGTTGCCTGCAGTATTAGAATGGAATGCTCTTGTATTGTTAAATGTGCGGCAGTGAATTGATCAGGGTAACTATGATGTCCTTTGTATTGGGGTTTGCTGCTGTTTACTTTGGGCTAGTGCCATTCCAATGATTGTGATGGATATGAATTCTTCTCACCTTCCACTGTGCTGTCACTGCTGTGTACTTGTATTCTAGCTTGAATTAGCTGTGTTAACTGCTGTGTTGATCATTGTGTGATGCTGACCATTTAATGTAATTTTTCAGGCTCTGGTAGACTGGTGTCTTGGTGGTTCTTTACTTTGGCAAATATGGAGGGGTCTCTGGTTCAATCAGCGATTGTTCCTACCCTATGTAACAGCTATGCTCAAGTCCGTGTGAGGGCTACAGCAGTCCGCAGTATGGGGGCACAGACCCTCACTCTTGGAGGTTTTCAAGGATTGCGGAAAGCAAATTTTTTGGATACGAGTTCTGCAATTAGACGTGACTTCCGTTCTATAGTAGCAAGTCAGATTGGACCTCCACGAGGGAGGGGGTCTAGAGGTGTTGTCCGTGCCATGTTTGAGCGCTTTACAGAGAAGGCAATCAAGGTGATTATGCTTGCACAAGAGGAAGCGAGACGCCTGGGCCATAATTTTGTTGGAACAGAGCAGATTCTGCTGGGCCTTATTGGTGAGGGCACAGGCATCGCGGCAAAGGTTCTTAAGTCGATGGGCATCAATCTGAAGGATGCTCGTGTAGAAGTTGAGAAGATCATTGGGAGAGGGAGTGGGTTTGTGGCTGTTGAGATCCCATTCACACCTCGCGCGAAGCGTGTGTTGGAACTGTCACTTGAGGAAGCCCGTCAGCTGGGTATTTACCTTCTTTTGTCCACCAACACTATTATGTTATATTTTCTTATACTTATATGGTTTGGCAAGTTACTCTATAGTTTGTGCTGAGTCATGTTAGTAGATAATTGGTTCTTTCTAGAAAACTAATTTCAGCATAATTGTCTCACTACTTTGTGCTTATGTTTGCTGATGTTTGTGGTGCTTTATTTTTGTAAATTGTAATCTTCTGCTTCTACTATATTTAGTATTGCCAGAATCCTATTATGATCCTCTCTGTCCATGTTATGCATGCCAAATAATTCTTGTGTATATTAAGTTGGGCTAGAAAGATGCATGATTGGAACTGATCACTAGATATATAAATATAGGGAGGAAGCTGTGCAAATGACTGGTTTAAAAAGATTCTTGAAATAGGAAAACCTCGTAAGCCTGTTACAGGGAGCATGGAACATTTTCTTTTTTCAATGTGGATTTATGTATTTGTTAGCAGAAAGACAAAGCTATCTCTCTAAATGCAAACTATCATGTTGATACGCTCGTTTCTTCTGATATTGGGTAGGATAAGACAGAGATTACTGAATTTTTCTCAAAGCTGGGGCTAGAATTTGGTTTATTTCTAGTAGATCATGGATTATTCATATGTTGTGCACCTTTGTAGCTTATATGAACTTAGACAGGACTGCAAAATATGAAGCCTTTAATAGTCAACAACATGGCCAACAGACATGCATTATCTTGATTCTGCACTCTATCCTAGTTATTTGTGATAAAAATGTGGGTGATAGCTGTTGACCAAGGTTTCTCAATGTTCAGGGCATAACTATATAGGATCTGAACACTTACTCCTAGGCCTTCTTCGTGAGGGTGAAGGTGTGGCTGCTCGAGTTCTAGAAAGTCTTGGTGCTGATCCAAACAATATCCGTACACAGGTAATTCTCTTATCTCTTGCTTTTATATAGTCAACATGTTTCAAGTTTGCACAATGCAAGAGATGATATTTGATAACTTGTGCAGGTCATAAGAATGGTTGGTGAAAGCACAGAAGCTGTTGGTGCTGGCGTTGGTGGTGGAAGCAGCGGTCAGAAGATGCCTACTCTTGAGGAATATGGGACTAATCTGACAAAGCTGGCTGAGGAGGTATCTCCCCTCTCTCCTCACTGTGGTTGCTCTACTGCATTAGACTGGATGTCAAGATGCTTGTTTTTTTCAGGGTAAACTAGACCCAGTTGTTGGCAGACAAACGCAAATTGAGCGTGTGACCCAAATATTGGGTAGGCGAACAAAGAACAACCCTTGCCTAATTGGAGAGCCTGGTGTTGGCAAGACTGCTATTGCAGAGGGACTTGCACAGCGTATTTCCAATGGGGATGTTCCAGAAACAATTGAAGGGAAGAAGGTAAGCTTTAAACCATGGAGACTTGTGTGTGCATTGTGGTTGTTTCTAGTGTATGCATAAGTTGGTCCTTTGTTGGCTTCAGATTCATTATTGAAGAATACATAATCTCTCCAAGAAGACCTCTTGACATTTATATGTGGATTAAACATGTATTCCTAGTTTGCAGTGCAATTTATCCTTTTGTTGTTTGATTGTTCCAGGAAATTGAATAATTATTTCTTTGACCGTTCAGGTTATTACTCTTGACATGGGCCTCCTTGTTGCTGGCACCAAGTATCGTGGAGAGTTTGAAGAAAGACTGAAGAAGCTTATGGAGGAAATTAAGCAAAATGACGACATTATTCTCTTCATTGATGAAGTGCACACATTGATTGGAGCAGGTGCAGCTGAAGGTGCAATTGATGCAGCCAACATCTTGAAACCAGCTCTTGCAAGAGGTGAACTGCAGGTATAAGCATATTTTGGTTAGCTTGGTCTTTAGCTTTCTTGCTTCCATCCTTCCCCTCCTTTTAGATCTTATCTTTGTTTGAATTCCATGAAAACCCTTGACAACAAGACCATTTGGGATTAGCTTTGGAGATTAGTTTCTTCCAGTCTGGTCCAAAACCATGTCCTTTAAAGATAAAAGCTCCACATATTATCTATAGATTCTATACTTTTGTCACATTGCTGATTTTGTTATTTCTTCAGTGTATTGGTGCCACAACATTGGATGAATACAGGAAGCATATTGAGAAAGATCCAGCACTGGAGAGAAGGTTTCAACCAGTCAGGGTTCCAGAGCCAACTGTTGATGAAACGATACAGATTCTAAGAGGACTTCGTGAGAGATATGAGCTCCACCATAAGCTGCGATACACCGATGAGGCCCTTCTTGCTGCTGCACAATTGTCCTACCAGTATATTAGGTTTGAAAATGCTTATGAACTGATCATGCTACTACTCTTGTATGATTTGTGTCTGTTGCAACTCACTAGATTGACTTCAATTTTAAAGTCACACCTGTTTTGTCTGATGCTTTCTGTGATTGTTGATCTGCTCATGTGGATTCTTATTCACTTGCACTTGGTGACAGATATTCTGAGATGGACTTTTCCCCGTATAGGTTTTTGTGGTTCTGAAAGTCACGGCTCTTTTTTTAATTTAATCCATAACTTCGTGAATGCTAGTGAAGATCTCCTACATGCATATGAGACTATCAGTCATTTACTAAAAGAACATTACCCAACTGTATGCCCTTCTAAATGGTGATTCTATCATCTCTTACATGAATGATGACTAGGATAAGCTACCAGAATTAAAATGCTAACCTCAGCAAGAAGCCAATAATTGTTTAGTCGCTTACAGGACGTGCGAACACTCCCTTTACCATCACTTTGTTGCATTTCTTTTTCCTACCTAGTCAAATTCTATGATCATTTGATTATTTCACATGCAAAAGGAAAACTGTAAATAAAAGGTTAGTGTGTGCAAAGAATATAAATGCCCATCTTGATTTTTGTTCTGCCTAGTGAACTTGTGGTGGATTCTTACTTCTCAGATTCTTTGATTTAAATGTAAACATTGGTCTATGATGCTAACTCAAAAGTAGGAATGCAGAAATGATGGAACTGATATTTATATATTAATAAATAAATATTTTGATTTATTTATGTATTAATATATATTTCTTTCTTATTGTTGTGTCTTCAGTGACCGCTTTCTTCCTGACAAGGCTATTGACTTGATTGATGAGGCTGGATCTCGTGTGAGGCTTAGGCATGCTCAGGTATTGGCACCATCAACTTTTCATAACCCCATTATGGTACAGCACAGCATATTTCTCGTCTAAGCATGATTGCTTTGCGTTTTAGCTCCCTGATGAAGCCAAAGAACTGGACAAAGAACTCCGCCGGACTACCAAGGAGAAGAATGAGGCTGTGCATGGACAAGATTTTGAGAAGGTATGCACAAGGCCGTACTGTTTGAGCTTCTAACTTTTCTATTTGTGCAACTTAACTTCCAACAATCTTGTTCCAACAGTTGGGTCATTTAGATTCTTATTATCCTATCATTTTGATAGGCTGGTGAACTAAGGGACCGAGAAATGGAACTGAAGGCCCAAATTACAGCCATCATTGACAAGAGCAAGGAAATGGTTAAAGCAGAGACGGAGTCTGGTGAGGTTGGTCCTATTGTGACAGAGGCAGATATTCAACACATTGTCTCCTCTTGGACTGGAATACCTGTAGAGAAAGTATCATCTGATGAGTCTGACCGCCTCCTGAAGATGGAGGAGACACTGCATAAACGCATCATTGGTCAAGATGAGGCTGTCAAAGCTATTAGCCGTGCCATCCGCCGAGCCCGTGTTGGCCTCAAGAATCCAAACCGGCCCATTGCCAGCTTCATATTCTCGGGACCAACTGGTGTTGGTAAATCAGAGTTGGCAAAGGCTTTGGCATCCTACTACTTTGGTTCCGAAGAAGCCATGATCAGACTCGACATGAGTGAGTTCATGGAGAGACATACAGTCTCCAAACTCATTGGATCACCACCGGGTTATGTCGGCTATACAGAGGGAGGTCAATTAACTGAAGCAGTTCGCCGCCGCCCCTACACGGTGGTTCTCTTTGATGAGATTGAGAAGGCACATCCAGATGTCTTCAACATGATGCTTCAGATATTAGAAGATGGGAGACTGACTGACAGCAAGGGGCGAACAGTTGATTTCAAGAACACACTATTGATCATGACATCCAATGTTGGAAGCAGTGTCATTGAGAAGGGAGGCCGTAAGATTGGTTTTGACCTTGACTATGATGAGAAAGACACTAGCTATAACAGGATCAAGAGCCTGGTGACTGAGGAGCTGAAGCAGTACTTCCGGCCTGAATTCTTGAACAGGTTAGATGAGATGATTGTTTTCCGGCAGCTGACAAAGCAGGAGGTGAAGGAAATTGCGGATATTATGCTCAAAGAAGTGTTTGATAGGTTGAAGGCGAAGGATATTGACCTCCAGGTGACAGAAAGGTTCAGAGATAGGGTGGTGGAAGAAGGCTACAACCCGAGTTATGGTGCCAGGCCACTTCGGCGAGCTATTATGAGGCTTTTAGAAGATAGTCTGGCAGAGAAGTTGTTGGCTGGTGAGGTTAAAGAAGGCGACTCTGCTATTGTTGACGTCGATTCAGATGGCAAGGTGATAGTTCTTAATAGTGGGAGTGGTGTTGCAGAGCCACTGACACCTGCTCTCAGTGCCTAATCAAGCAGAACATCAACACTTTTGTAGAATCAAGTTTTTACCTCGTCTGTGGTTTTCATCATAACAGTAAACTGGGCTGGCATTGCTTCCTATTTATTGCATTAGGTGTTGTTTCATTCTTGATGTTTTTGCAAGTCAGGCAGGAGATAATTTAATGGAGATCAATAGATAATAGTATGTTGCCAGACAATCGACAGGACTAGGTCTCTAGCATCTTTGCTTTTGAAAGAAAACTGGAAGTTCTGTTTCCAGTAAATGTTGTACTTTTGCAGGTTAAAATTGTATCCAGCAAGATATGGACATTGCTGTATTGTTGTACAGGGCTGTCCGCCCATCTGCTTCCGGTGCATGCATGAGAATTGAAAGCCTCAATTCTCAAATAGCACTGGATGTTCCTGCTATACACCATTTAGGCCTTCAACATTACTGCTAGTTACATCATTGAATTGTTATGTTGGTCTAATCAGAAAAATGTTACTCTTAAGCTGTGATTATGCGAATGTAATCTTGCCTGATGCAAACTGTCAGAGTCGAACCATCATGTAAGCAGAAACGAGCTTGTGTATCCAGCTTTGAGATATTGGGTTTCCCCTTATCTTTCTCTGAATGTAATCTCAGGTAAGACTTATCTTGAGGGCAAGTCTCCTTTGTCATTGTTGGTTGCCACGTATCTTTTGTTTCTACAGTATGTGTTACCATGAAACACTAGGAATTCATTCTAGACTGTAAAAGAAATCAAGGTTCTCATTTTTATCATCATTGAATCAATAGATGGTTAAGGTGCTCTCATCAAGCCATGAACACAATTAGTTGTTCTCTTGGTTGTCCTGCGTCCTCAGTTCTCCCTTGTAACCTCATATTTGCAGTGAAACATACGGTTTTGTCCGGAGCTTTTTTCTGGGAAGCCCGGACATTTTCCGTGATAGCCGGACTAAAACTTGTTAGGTTCAATTTGATTTATAACTAGAGATATTTATATCCGTCCAGGAGGCTTTTGTCTGGGATGGGTCAGACATTGTCCGGCTTGTATAAATT
The DNA here is from genome assembly GCA_019359835.1 of Pharus latifolius. NCBI lineage: Eukaryota > Viridiplantae > Streptophyta > Magnoliopsida > Poales > Poaceae > Pharus > Pharus latifolius. Next base: position 66,165,537 of record CM033320.1, on the reverse strand, counting down.
GGTTTAGCCTTAATTGAAACATGTAACTAGAGATAAATGCATCTGTCTGGGATTTTTGTCCAGACAAAAGATCATTTGTCCAGCCTTCACAAAAATGGCCCAACGATAACTGACACGTTTGCAATGGTCATATTGACTTGTACTGGCCGAACAGTATCCGGCATGGTTGGACAATGTCCCGCCTGCACAAAATTGGCTTGGTATCTTGCAAAAAGTTAGTTTTCTATGAGAGGCTATAAATACCTTGTGTTGGCCTTCATTTGAGGGTGCTCAAGTACTCAAAGTTCCTGTGTATAATCTAGCCAAGTTCATTGCATTTGATCTTCTGTATCTAGAGGCTAGATTTTAGTCAAAATCTTGAGTGAATTAGAGGAGAAGCATTTGAGAAAGGTTAAGAGTGCTTAGTGCACTTCATTGTTCATTTGTAAGCTAGTGCTAGAGTGTTGGGCATTCATTTGCATCATTTGAGCTTCTAGCACTTGATTCATTCAAGTGAGCGTATCCGACTTGTTACTCTTGGCGATCGCTGATAAATCTCATATTTGTGCTTATTTTCTAGATGTTTTCCCGTCATTCATACTCATTTTAGTCATAAAATCATCATATACTTAAATATAATTGTATTGGCTGTTGTTCGACCTCTATTGTGCATTTTGTTCATTTTAATTGTAGGTCGACGCATTTCGGGTAATTTATGACTAAATGGACGAGTTTCATCGATTGGATATAGCCAACGGATGATTCCGTACAGAAGTACGCGTCGTTACGGATGCGTAGGAGCTGACCGCGTTGAAATCGGAGTCTCCAGGAGTCTAGAATAGCTAAACCTAATAGCCTAGAGCTCAATTGCAATTCCCTAAAAACTCGAGCACCAAATTGCATAAAGACCGAGACACAAAAACCTAAACTCTAACTCGAAGGGACTCAATTGCTATTACAAAAAATTCTGAGAGTCTTTTTGCAAAATAGCCAGAACACTAAAATTGACCTAGACGCCACTGTGGTTCCTGGGCCTGACACATACCCAAAACCCCCCACTACTTCTCTCCAAGCCACGACGAGCTTACCATTGCAGGCCAGGTCCACGCCAGCGGTGAGTTGCCAGTCTCCTTCCCCATTTCTACCTCCCCTTTCTTCTTCTTCTCCCCCTCTGGTGAGCCGCCGATGCTCTCTCCCTTCATCCTCTCTCACAACAATTCGTCCTCTCCTCTCCAGTTCGTCTTCACCGCCGGCAAGCTCCCCTTTTCTTTCCCTCCTCCTTCCTCTCTATTCCCTCTCCTCCCTCTTTTATTCTTCTTCTCTTTTCCTCCTCCTTCCTTCCTCTTTCTTTTTCCTCCCTTCTTCTTCGTCTCCATTCCTTCCTCTCTCCACTTCTTTGCCTCCACCACGCCGATCCAGCCCTGCTCCGGATCTGCACCTTCTCCACTCGCTGAGCCACTGGCTTTGTTCCTCCCTCGGCTGCGCCGCTCTGCCGCGTCGCATCTCCACGCCGCCTCCAGATCTTGCCGCGCCGCCGATCTTGGGCCTCCCATGCCTGATCTGCGCCTCCCGCACCTTTCCAGCGTCGCGCTGCATCACCTCGCACCTCGCGGCGCCGCCGCCCACAAACCTTCAGCCACGCACCACCTCACGCCACCCTGATCTGTCGCTGACCTCGGTGAGCTCGCCATTACACGCCGCCGCCACTGAGACACTGCCGATCCGCCGCCCTCGCCTTCCGCTCTAGCGTCGTGCCGCCATCGCATCGCCACAGCGTCGCCTCTGTCTCGTCGGATCCGCCATCGCACCGCCACATCCCCGCTTCACACACCGTGGTCGACGTCCTTTGCCGCTGCCGACAGTCGCCAGATTCGCCGATTTGCTTCCAACAATCTCCATTGATCTCGACATTTGCTCCTTCGGCATTTTCCTCGACAGCCAGGACTAGCTTAAGAGGTCTTCTTCTCTACCGGGCACCTCCGCTGGCTCTGCATCCTCCTCGCCAACGCCAAAGCATCATCATGAGCAGCTCCGGCGAAGCCCGAGCTCGACCATTTTGACAACTTTGGTTGTCATTGGTCTCCTCTTTGGAGTCTTCGATCGCAGCAACCTCCCCGACGACGACTTCGACCAATTCCTCCATGATCTACAACAGAACATCATGGTTTAATTTCTGTTTCTCTGATCTCTTATTTGTTCTGGACATCTACAGATTGAACAATGAATGGTGAAATGAATGTATGAAATGATATGAATTGCCTGTGCTTATGAGATGAATGCGTGTATGCAATTCTGGGATTGAAACTCCTTTTCAGGATCAAATGCTAACTTTTAAGATGAATGGTTTTTGTAGATTGATAAATTGAAACTATGTTGAATTAATTTCCACCTTCTGATTGATTGTGTTGCTTGAATGCCATAGTAGGGAGTCTTGTATGTGTGTGTGTTGAATGAGGGTGAAAAGTACTTCTCTGTAATGAGATATTGTTGATCACCCTAAATCCATTGCTTAGCATAAGTTTTATTGAAATGATGAGTTACTTCTGTGATGACATGATTGATATGGAATGATACCCTCAGTGCTTGGATGTTTTAAACTTTATATGTCTCCAATGAATACAAGTTCATGAGTTCATTCACTTTTTATTATTCTTCCCTGATTTATTGCTGTGTTGATGCTTTATGCTTGCATTAAATTGAGATGCTGAGTTCAGTGACTTGACAGTCGTGGTTGAAAGGAGTCAAGGAGCAGTCTGTGTTATTCCTCTACACGCTCACTCATTGATACCGTCGATAAGCATATTCGTTTAGTTGTTTTCGCTTCCTCTTGCGAGATCACTCAACGCTAATGGCGCTATTGCTTGTACTCATGATGACGTATATAGAGATAACACTGATTCGACTGTCGCTCGATGACCATCATTCTCCTTTCGTCTGTTTTAGTTTCATTTGCCATCGATATAGTTTAGTTTTACATGATCATTTTGTCTTATCCCTTTGGAAAGAACTACTGAATACTCACCCACTGTATCGTTCTCGTTCTCTTGCAAGACGGTCTTGGCTGGTATCAATTTTTGGTGTTGTTGCCGGGGACTAGATTGAATGCGAGCATGTTCAACCGACTAGATCTTTTATTTTTGTGTTCCATTTTGGTTTTTTTTGCGTCTTTTTCCGCCCCTTTTTCCCTCCCCGCTCGTTTATTTCTCGCAATTGTCCTTTCCGCGTTGATTGGTTGATTTACATTGATTAAGGATATGAATGGTTCCCAATATTTTTGTGATGCATGTGACAATCTCAGTGCTAAATTAGATGATTTGTCTTGTCAGATTGATATGGCTCTTCGTGGATCATTTGCTCGCGTTAGTGCTGTTCCTATATGTTGTATTTGTGGTATACGAGGTCATTCGCCCATTGCTTGTCAGCATGGTCTAGCATCCACTACATATCATCCTGGATGGCCTACATACCCAAATACACAGTACAAGAACAGCCACCCTGCTATCTCATCATCTTCTCCTAGCTATCCTTTTCAGGGTTTTAGGTACGAAGAGCAGCTCCCATGTACATCATATCAGCCTCCGTACTTGTCACATCAGCAGTACTCACAGCAGCCTGCATACGAGGATACATCTAGACTTGAGGTGCTGTTGGAGCTTCATTTGAAAAAGATGAATGAATCTCTACATCCGTCCCCACAGTCGCCTCCCGAAGTTGAGGATACATCCAGACTTGAGGCACTGATGGAGGACATGATTAAGAAGTCCGAGCACTACCTTGCACAATGTTCAGATGCGGACGCATTTGAGGCCACCACACCTCCGTTGAGTGTCTCGGAGCCCACCCATGACATCTATCCTCGAGACCCTCACGGAGAGACCACAGTTGTGAGCGACGAGCTTCAACCTGATCTTGTTCCTTCGACGTCGCATCACTACTCTCCACATCTTGCTGATCTGCTCATGTGTGATGATGATGGCAAGCTTGTTTTTGAGACACCTCTGCGTCCATTTGGACCGTTTTCTTTTGATGATCCATTGACAAACGGGCCAGAGATGGAGAGTGTCAGTTTCGAGGTTGCAAAACCCCCGTGTCACACCTATGATCCTCTTACTGATAACTCAGTGCTCGAGACAATTCAGTTTGATGATGCAGACTTCCTGGGCGATTCCTTGAGCCACGAGATCGAGAGGGAGAGATTCTCATTTGATTTAGAAGGACTTCTTTCTGACGTAGGGCCATCCGTTCATCTTGATCTACTAGATACGACCCCCGAGGAGGTTCTTCCTACCCCAGACTTTACGCCATCTACTATTCAGGTAGACTTGAAACCCTTCTCGTGTCATTCGGAGCTGTTTAATTCTGATGAGACTAGTCATATCTCTGAGTTGTCATTCACCCTGTATCGACATTTGCCATCCTCATGATATGTATTATCATTTGATCTACGTGATAGGACTTTCATCAGCTGACCTTTTGGAGGGCCTTGTCCCTACTGTACACATGTGCTTGTTCTTTCTCGATCTTATTTGCAAGTTAGCACGTGTGACTAATCGACTGCGAGCGGACTTGCTCCGAGTCGATATTCCTTGGGATCCAGGTGGATTCCCAGGCATGCTGATTCTGACCGGAGGGTGGACGTGGCTTCTACTACGTCCCTCACTAGCCCGTCCTCCTGCGCTTCCATTCCATATTCTTTGAGGATCGAGCTTCCGACCTAAAAGAATCGCTTCTCAGGAGGCAACCCGAGCCATTCTTTTCTTTATTTCTTTTCATTTTATTTTTTAAATTGTAGTTAGTTTTTCTTTCTTTTTATTTTTTCAGGACCTACTATCATCCCGACATGTGCATGAGATATTCAGAATGGTTCGTCGTCACGATATTGTCTTCATCTGTACCAGGTGAGTTGTCTCAGACCTCATGTTACTCAATTGTATAGAAACTTCCTTTCTTGCATCCACCCAACCTGTTTTGCATTCATGTATGCATCGAGACTATGCATGTTTTAAGCTTGGGGGAGTGCATTCAAATCTGAAATTTGGGTAAAATTTTTCAAAAATTCGGATAATTTTAGACTAAAATCGGGCAATTGTGCATATATGAGATTCAATTCTCTATATTTGTGTAAATGTTGTGATTTATGACTATTTGTGCATGCTTGTACTTGTGTATGCGATTGTTGATTATCTAGCTGTGTGGGCTTATGTATTGTATGTCTGTGATATATTTCTTGTATTGAACTGTTTGTCCGACAAGCTAATTACAAGAGAGGTCATGATGAAATTTTCTTGAATTTTGTTTAAATTGCTCACACTAATCATATTGTGAATCTTGTGCAAATTGGAGTGTAAATTTTGGCATCCTTGTTACTATGTTTATCTTGTATATGTGATATTAAAAATATTAGTTTAGATCATTTAGTCACGTGATTTATGTACATAGCCTCCTGGATATCACTTCTAGTTACTTAAACCATGTTTTTACAAATTTTCACAAAATAAGATTGCAAATGCTGCTCTCTACCTAGTAGGCAACTTCCATTTCACTGCTTAATAAAAACTCCTCTACTCTCCGCTCCTCTGAGCTAGTTGATGTTTGACTTATTTTTGCATTATTAAAATGTTAGCTTGTTCATTAATCATCAAATTGAGATCGTGAGCGTGTTGATCACTCTATGGAACACATCGCCTAGTGTGATGGACCTAGGGTAGAGTACGAAGAGATCCGCAATTAATAAGTCGAACGGGAAGGAGCTAGCTTAAGCACCAAATTTTGAAAAAATTTCAATAAGGTTAGAAAGTGATTAGTGTGATGTCTAGCGAGGCGGGGGAACATGTAATCAATGCAATTATCTGACTTTTAAACTGCTCTTTTGATATTCATATACATGTATATGCATTGGTGATTCGTTTGCATATTTTTCACTCACTTTTGCCATATTCGAAAATGGTTGGCGTGCGTGATTTGTACATAATTCATAATCATTCGCAACCTCTCTTTGAGTTTTCTTGTGTTTGCGGAATAAACAGTTATAATACACTAGATTGTCGCATTCATGCATTACTTGTTGTCCTTCTTCGTTCACTGATTTTATTTGCTTGAGGGCAAGCAAAAGTTCAAGCTTGGGGGATGATAAATCTCATATTTGTGCTTATTTTCTAAATATTTTCCTCCCATTCATGCTCATTTTAGTCATAAAAATCAACATATACTCAAATATATTTGTATCGGCCATCGTTCGACCTCGATTGTGCATTTTGTTCATTTTAATTGCAGGTCGACGCATTTCGGGTAATTTATGGCTAAATGGATGAGCTTCATCGATTGGATCTAGCCAACGAATGATTCTGTACAGAAGTACGCGTCTTTACGAACGCGTAGGAGCTGACCGCGTTGAAATCGGAGTCTCCGAGAGTCTAGAACAGCTAAACCTAACTGCCTAGAGCTCAATTGTAATTCCCTAAAAACTTGAGCACCAAATTGCATAAAGGCCAAGACACAGAAACTTAAACCCTAACTCGGAGGGACTCAATTTCTATTACAAAAAACTCCGAGGGCCTTTTTGCAAAACAACCAGAACACTAAAATTGCCCTAGCCGCCACTGTTGTTCCTGGGCCTGGCACATAGCCAAAAACCCCTACTGCTTCTCTCCTAGCCATGGCGAGCTTGCCACAGGTGGCCAAGTCCACTCCGGCGGCGAGTCACCGGTCTCCTTCCCCATTTCTACCTCCCCCTTTCTAACTCTTCTCCCCCTGCAGTGAGCCGTCGATGCTCTCTCCCTTCATCCTCTCTCACCACAATTCGTCCTCTCCTCTCCAGTTTGTCTTCACCGTCGGCGAGCTTCCCTTTTCTTTCCCTCCTCCTTCCTCTCTGTTTCCTCTCCTCGCTTTTTTATTCTTCTTCTCTTTTCCTCCTCTCCTCCATCTGTTTTAGTTTCATTTGCCATCGATTTAGTTTAGTTTTACACATTCATTTTCTCTAGTCCCTGTGGAAAGAACAACTGAATACTCGCCCACTGCATCGTCCTCGTTCTCTTGTGAGACGGTCTTAGCTGGTATCAATTGCCTTCCCTTAGATGGTGTTGGAGGAGAGTCGCGATCTCTCCGGTTGAAGTTTGTTGGAGAGGCCGACAAACAAGTGTGAAAGGTTTAGTGCTCACCTATTCGGTGTGGAGAAGGAGTTGTTGCATCTAGGCCTTTATGCCTGATTTTGATGATTAATGAAAACAAGCGTTTCAGACTAATTGTCTTTTGAGTTATTTGGATACAGAGTTCTTTTGGCAAAGATATGCAAGATGATCAAGATAGAAGTCATAAGAACCCAAGTGAAAAGATGAGACGCAAATCGTAAGATTGAAGTTCCAAAGGACCTAAGGTAATATGAGTTTTTATTTTTACCGATCTCGGTGTTTGGAGGTTAATCGGTTTATAGAAATTTTTTGTAGTTTCAACCGTACTATAAACAGGTGTTGTAAGTCCTCTCTACATTTCTAACATAAACTGAAAAACTGTTAGGTCACTGCATTTCATTCTTTTCGGTTGGATTTGGTTTTAAAATGATTTGGTTTTTCAGATGAGTTTTTGGCAGCAGAAGTGTTTTTGTATTTTCTAGAAAGATATAGGCTGATCTGATATTTCTTCTATTGACAAAAATATAGCACTTTAAATTACCGTCCAAACGAGCTATCAAACACTTCAATCGGACCTCTGGATCAAAAGTTATGACGATTTTTATCCATGATGACTGTCAGCATGTGATGCTGATTGTTAGAATGAAATGTCAGTTTTCGTTGCTGACATTTGTCTAGAGAGCATGTTTTCTGAGCTGATTTTTTTTGACTTACGCTGACTTTCAGCATGTGTTGTGACTGTCAGCATGAGTTTCGACCTCAAGCTGTTTGTTTTGTGAGTTTGTTTTAATTGGTCGTTTTTGTGGTTGATACTGACTATCAGCATGTGATGCTGACTGTCAGCATGAGAAATTTCTTTCCATATGCGACCACAAACAGCTAGCTAAGTTCTATCCGTGATTTTTGTCGAGCTGTGGTTGTGGATGCTGACTGTCAGCACGTGTTGATGATTGTCAGTATGTACTGATGTGTTTGTTTTTTCGACCATAACGGTTAGCTGAGTTTTCTCTGAATTTTGCTTCTTACTGGTCGTGGCCTATGCTGACTGTCAGCATAGTATGCTGACTGTCAGCATGCACTGTCACTTTTCCATCTCGAGCAGAACGGCTCTTTTGTTCATTTGGGCTATAAATAGAGGCATTGAACAGTTGTTTCAAATACCAAGCAGCCTCATTCTCTTATACACATTTGAGTTTTAGTTCTTAGTATAAAAATCTTGATCTTTTGATCAAGTCGTGAGTTTTGTGATCCACCGAGTGTTCTATTCGCATCGTTTGTATACTTAGAGTTTCTCGGTGATTGTTGGAGGTCTAGAAGAGATCTTGCAGCTTATTACTCTTGGTGAACGTCCTCACCTAGACGGTTTGGTGGCGTAATCGTTGATCTCTCCTGTTCGAAGATTGTCGGAGAGGCTCGACGTGATTGTAAAAGGCATCGATGTTCGCCTTTCTGGAGTGGACAAGGAGCAACCACTAGTGAGAAATATCCTTCGTGGATATTGAAGTAAGACTCATTCATTTGAGTGCTTCAACGAGGAGTAGGGGAGACCGGGCGAGTCTCCGACACCTTGGAAAAAATCTTTGTGTTTGATCTCTCTTTCTCTTTCTCTTTAGTTGTGCATTTTATTATTCCATTGTTTCAGTTCTCATTCTTTGCAAAAATTGTTTTTCTTACAAGTTTTTAAAGCCTCCTATTCACCCTCCTCTAGTCGACATCATCGATCCTACACGTAGTATTAAAGCGTGGTCTCTCAATTGAATAGGCTTTACAGCCTAGAGAGAGGATGACGTCAAATGAGAGTTTTCATCTCGGTCATACCAGTCGTGCGCCTATCTTTGATGGGACTAACTATCCTTATTGGAAAGTGCGCATGTCGGTATTTCTAGAGGCCATGGGGCTTGATATTTGGGACATAGTTAAGCTTGGGTTTACTCCTCTGGATAATCCGGCAAGTCACTCTGATGACGATAGGAGACAACTCCACTTAAACGCCCGTGCCAAAAATGCTCTCTTTGCCGGCTTATCTTTAAATGAGTTCAACCGTGTGAGCAATCTTACCACCGCTTACAAGGTTTGGACCACCCTCAAGGAAATATACGAGGGTACAACTAAAGTCAAGGAGGAAAAGTTACTCATGATTAGGCAACGATACGAGACATTCACCATGTCGTCAAACGAGTCCGTGGATTCTATTTTTATTCGATTGAACAACATTGTGAATAAACTCAAGGGGCTAGGAGTTGTTTTTACTAGCATTGAAATTGTGAGAAAAATGCTCAGGGCTCTTCCGGAGAGTTTTGACACTCTAGTGACGGTACTCACCAACTCCGACTTGTCGACCACCACACCTACTGATCTCTATGGGAACCTCATCACCCATGAGATGCATCGAAAGGAGAAGAAGGAAGCGGCCGAACCATTGGAGACGAAAAAGAAGGCGTTGGCTTTCAAAGCCGGCTCCAAAGATGACTCAAGCGATGGCTCCTCCGATGAAGATCTAGCTCTTATGGTAAAGAATACTCAAAAGCTTCTTCGCAGGTTGCACAAGAAAGGAGTCAACATCGACACAAGACCAAAGGGGTCAAAACAAGCAAACTTCAAGGACATCATATGCTATGGATGTCATGAAAAGGGACATATAGACTCAAGATGTCCAAACAAGAAAAAGACTTGGGACAAGAAGAAATTCTTCAAGAAGAAAAATGATGCAACCAAAGAAGCTTGCTTCGGAGAATGGATATCCGGAGGAGAGAGCTCCAATTCCGACTCCGATGATGAAGGAGATTGTACCAAGAAGCTAGTCGGACTAGCTCTCGACAACATTAACACATCAATAAGTCCATCTCTTTGTCTTATGGCCAAGGGTGATGAAAATGTATATTCTCATGACCTTTCATATGATGAACTAGTTGAAATGATTAGTGAATTGAATGAGGTTTTTGGAATCACAAAGAAAAAAATATAGAGCACTTAAAGAAGAGTATTCTTCCTTACGCACTCAATACTCAGAGTTAAAAGATTCATATGAAAGTCTTCTCATTAAAGATATCACTAATGCACCATCTAAGGTAGATGTAGCCATTTCTTGTGATCTAACTGATAATACTTCTAATGCTATCCATCAGAATAATATGACAACTAGTTGTCATAATTCTCTTGATATACCATGTGCTTCAAATGAAATAATTGTAAATGAAAATAATGAACTTAAGGCACAAATTGAGAAGATTGGAAAAGGATTAGAAAATTGTTACAAAGGAAAAGTATCGCTTGATCTTATTATTAGCAAACAAAAATGCTCATTTAGAAAAGGACTTGGATACTTTCCGAAGAAAGGAAAGAAATTAAATACAAAAATCGTCTTTGTAAAAGCATGCAACACATTTTGCTTTAAATGCCATGAAACAGGTCATTCACATGATGCTTGTCCATTAATGATTTCAACTCATTTTGATACTTGCTACATGCTCAAAAGGTCAAAGAAAGGATATGCTATAGCAAAGTTTGTTGGCGCACCTATGCTAAATGAAAAGAAGAAATCAATTTGGGTGCCCAAAGCTTTGATCGCTAACATCGAAGGACCCAAAAGGGTTTCGGTACCTAAAAAGACTTGATTCTTTTGTTTTGTATGTGAACTACAAGATCGGTGGAAAACATTGGGTGCTAGACAACGGATGCTCCGAACACATGACCGGCAACAAAAAGATATTCACCTCATTAGAAGATAACTCAAGTGAAAATCAAAAGATCTCCTTTGGTGACAATCGTCAAGGAAATGTGGTAGGCTTGGGTAAAATTGCAATATCCAATGATCTTTCAATTTCGAATGTTTTACTTATTGAATCTGTAACTTTAATTTGCTTTCCGTTACACAAATTTGTGATCTTGGATTTTTTTGCGTTTTTTTTATCCTAAAGAAGTTTTCGTTGAAAGTTTAAAAGATAATTCTTTGATCTTCAAAGGCTTTCATTTTGGAAATCTTTATCTTGTTGATTTTCACGCTAAAGATACATCCCTTTCAACATGTCTTGTCTTTCAAACCTCAAAAGGTGGGCTATGGCATAGAAGGCTTGCACATGTTGGAATGCATCAACTTAAAAAGCTTTTAAAACGTGATTTGGTTGTTGGCTTAAAGGATGTGAATTTTGAAAAGGATAAACCTTGTAGCGCTTGTCAAGCTGGCAAGCAAGTAGCTACTTCACATCCGATTAAACGTGTTCTTTCAACTTGCAAATCTTTGGAACTACTGCATATGGATTTGTTTGGACCTTCTGAGTTCTAAAGTATCGGGGGGTAACAACTATAGCTTTGTTATTGTTGATGATTTTACTCGTTACACTTGAGTCTTCTTTATTTCTCAAAAATCTGAAACCCCCGATGTTTTCAAAAGTTTTGCAAAACGTGTTTTCACTGAATTCAAACTTTCCATCAAGAAAATCCGTAGTGATCATGGTGGAGAATTCGTTAATTCAACATTAGTTATTTTTTTGATTCGCTAGGCATTAAACACGAATTTTCTACTTATTACACTCCACAGCAAAATGGAGTTGTGGAAAGGAAAAATCGAACACTATTATAAATGGCAAGAATAATGCTAAGTGAGTATGACACTCTTACTCGTTTTTGGGCCGAAGCCGTGCATACAACTTGCTATTCTATTAATCGACTTTATTTCCATCCTCTTTTGAATCTAACTCCTTATGAGCTTCTTATTGGGCGTAAGCCAAATGTTTCTTATTCTAAGTTTTTGGTTGTAAATGTTACATCCTTAGAAAAAGAAACTTTGGTGGTAAATTTCAAAGAAGAATAGATGAAGGCTTTCTAGTCGAATACTCCACTACTAGCAAGGCTTATCGAGTTTTTAATAAAAATACTAGCTGTATTGAAGAATCGTTCGACATAGAATTTGATGAAACTAATGGCTCGCAAAAGGAGCAAGTCCGTTGTGAAGTTTCAGGTGAAGATCTTCATGAAGATGTGAAGAACATTACCATCGGAGACATCAAACCAAGAGAAGATGATCAAGAAAATGATGAGAATATAGAGAATGATGATAATCATACACCATCATCTCATATTGATCCACCAGAACAAAGTCAAGAAGAAGCACCAAGGCAACATCAAACCATCACCAAGGATCACCCTCTAGATCAAATACTGGGTGATGTCAGTAAGGGCGTTCAAACTCGCTCTCGTATTGTTTCTTTTTGTGAACATCATTCTTTTCTATCATCACTAGAACCTAAACTTGTAGATGAAGCTCTTAGTGATCCTGATTGGGTAAATGCTATGCATGATGAACTTAATACTTTTTCTAGGAATAAAGTTTGGACTTTAGTAGAAACACCCAAGGATCATAGTGTAATTGGAGCAAAATGGGTTTTTAGAAATAAACAAGATGAAAATGGTGGTCATTTGAAATAAAGCTCGTCTTGTTGCACAAGGTTTTTCTCAAATTGAAGGTTTAGACTTTGGTGAAACTTTTGCACTAGTAGTAAGACTTGAAGCTATTCGTATACTTCTTGCTTATGCATCAAACTTTAATATTAAGTTATTTCAAATGGATGCAAAAGTGCCTTTTTAAATGGAGAAATATCTTAACTAGTTTTGTAGAACAACCTCCCGGTTTCGAAGATTCCAAATTTCCAAACCATGTGTTTAAACTATCTAAAGCTCTCTATGGTCTCAAGCAAGCTCCTCGAGCTTGGTATGAATGACTTAGAGACTTTCTTTTATCAAAAAGTTTTAAAATTGGGAAGGTAGACACAACGCTTTTTACAAAAATGATTGAAAAAGATTTGTTTATATGTCAAATATATGTTGATGACATTATTTTTGGGTCTACTAATGAATATTTCTGTCATGAGTTTGGAGAAATGATGTCTAGAGAATTTGAGATGCCAATGATCGGAGAGCTAAGTTTCTTTCTTGGACTACAGATCAAGTAACTCAAGAATGAAATGTTCGTGAGCCAAACAAAGTATGTGAATGACTTGCTCAGGCGCTTTGGGATGGAAGATGCTAAAGCAGTCAAAACTCCCATGGTCACTAATGGACATCTTGATATGGACAACAACGGAAAAGCGGTTGATTCTAAACTTTATATGTCTATGATTGGTAGCCTGCTTTATCTTACTGCATCTAGGCCTGACATCATGTTTAGTATTTTCTTATGTGCTAGATTTCAGTCAGCCCCTAAGGAATGTCATTTGATTGCTATTAAAAGAATCCTTAGGTACTTGAAATGCTATCCTAACTTAGGCCTTTGGTATCCAAAAAATGCAAACTTTGAATTAATTGGTTATTCGGATTTAGATTATACTGGTTGTAAGATTGATGGAAAAAACACATCTAGAAGTTGTCACTTGTTGGGGAGATCACTAGTATCTTGGTTATCTAAGAAACAAAATTATGTTGCTCTCTCCACCGCCGAAGCGGAATATGTGTCGGCGGGTAGTTGCTGTGCTCAAATTTTGTGGATGAAGCAAACATTTTTGGATTATGGAATTATATTTGAAAAAGTGCCATTCTTGTGTGATAATGAAAGTGCCATTAAAATTGCAAATAATCCTATTCAACACTCTAGAACTAAGCATATTGAAATACAACACCATTTTATAAGAGATCATGTGGTAAAAGAGGATATAGATGTAAGTTATATCAGAATTGAGATCATGTGGCAATAGGGTTTTTAGAAAAATAGTTTTTAGATAAATTATGCCTCCCTGGCGCAGCCAATTCCTAAATGTGTCGTCCTACAGTCAAGTTCTCATGCTGCTCTGATACCAAGTTTTTGTCTCGCCCCGAACAGGGGGACCACGACTACTCCCGTGGAGACCCAGCTTGCAGTGGTTGGCCTCATACATACATAGCATTGACTTCCCAGGATAAGTCAAGTACAAGAGTTCATTGCAGCAGAGTAACTTCCAAAATAACATAAGCAGTATGGCATGTTGGCCTTGATACATCAAAAGGTAATACAATGCCTTCACGGCACAAATGGTCTAATTAAAACAAAATAACAACTACACGGCGGAAGCTAAGCGAACCCCCACAGCAAGAAGTTGACAGCAGAACAACACACATCAGGACTCTGGTAGAATTGGCTCTCCTCCTTCTGGATCCACGAAATCTTCCAGACATTCTTCTTGATCATGAAGCACTCCGTCTATTTGATTAGATCGCAAGGGTGAGCACTTTCGTACTCAGCAAGTCATAGGTAAGAGTAGATATACATATAGTATAGATGATATGAACCTATGCTAGTAGGGAAGGAGGGAAAAGTTTCAAGATACTTTTCTTTCTTTCTTTTCATAACTTATGCTCATGGCAGCACTTTGCACAACATAGCATTACTATTCATGTTCATTATTTATAGTACTACCGCGACACGTTGACATACGATAGACCAAGACAGCACCCCTTATCATGACAACATATGTCATTTGGGTAATCTTGACTTATCAAATTTTATTTAGAAAATATACTTGTGCCACACCCCGTGGATTTAATCCACCGCAGTAGACTCCTATAAACCCAGGAGTTCGGAGTATTCGAATATGTTTTTAACTCTGCAGAGAGGTACCAATTTATCCGTAAGATATTCCACTTTCATGCCCATCCTATCAAGATGATTAGACCCTTCCTCACAACCATGTGCGAGTGACAAGATGGAGATAACAAGAACTTTTACCATGTTTCACACACAATTCACCCCTGACCCTGTGGTTTCACTCAAACCACAATTATGGTGGGTTACACCACCTCCACTAAATTTGCATCTTTCCATCCAGGGTCAGCGTGCAATCACATCCAATGATATGTGTTGGAGCCGCACTCCGTGTCAATCGTGTACATGTCATATAGGGGTTTCATGTGTGATACGCATATTACTTGTTCAGGCTTATCCCATACCAGACTTGCGGTCAGTACGTTTTTCATGCCACTAGACGCACAACACAAGGTTCTAGTCCTTATATGTCAGTGACCAGGTCATACCACAACCCATGCACATCCAGTGCTTCCACCATTCCATACCAAAACCTTGGTCACGGCTACGGGTTTTATTTCATGAATATAAAATACATACATACATATATATATATATATATATATATAAATTATGGCTCACTATCATATCATTCCACATTTAACTGGCATCCAGCCTAGTACTGCCAAATCATTCTTTTCTCATCACACGCAATACTTATTTTATAATCAAGGTAATATCTTGACAATTCTTAAAATATAGGTTCAAGATGTTCAAGAATATGACTTATCTTCTGCGTCGTAAGAAACAACAGTCGATGTCGGGTCAGCGATGATGTCTTCGAACTCGGGCTCTTGATCTACTCTCTAACAAACAAACACACAAGGATCACAAACCATTTTAAATACTTTAAAATCTACATGCAACATGCTCTTAAAAGAAAAGATCTTGGCGATGTTGAAACAGACTGAGATTGCAAGCTATTCTGGGTCGAAACCCTAGAATTTATAGAATCTGGGCTAAGGATGGGTGTTAGAGGTTCTTAGGGTTTTAAGGCATCAAAATCGACTTTGAGTTCGCGGCTGGTTTGCTTAAAAATAGCGAATGTCAACAGATCGACATTCGATTCGGGGCTCTGACATAGCTTCAGAGAATGCTAGAGAGCTTATCTTAAGGTGTTGTAGTTGAATAAAATGTAGAACATAGCTCTACAGGCTTAGGGGACAAAGTGGATTTAGTTTTCATAACTAGAAGTGGTCAAAATGAGCTAATGCCACTGGCTGACATAGATTGACAGGGGCTGACATAGATTGACAGGGGTTGACAATGTTCAAGAATGGCATTGACATGATTTAGGAGGTTTCCAGTGGACAAAACAGATTTGGATCAAGGCATTGGGTACACAATGGAATAAGGCAACTATTTGACAACAAGGTTTTCACAGGAAAGTCCAGAAGTTCAAGGATTTTGCAAAAATATCCCTGGACACAGTGAACTGAATGTCTAGCTACTGCCAAAAACAAGGGCTTTTTGGTGATTTATCGATTTAAGGATTTGATTGCTTCGCCAACTTATGTCTAGAAGGTATGCGAAAGCAACAGGAATCCAATGGTGGTGGTTTCGAGCACTGGGATGACCGGACGGCGAGGAAACACGGTGGCGACACGGCAAGATACAACTACCGGGCAGATCTTGGCACAGGGATAACTTGAGATTTGGCACAGAATCGAAGGGCTATGCAGTGGAGTGATATACTCAGGAGGCGAGGCGGATCTACTGGACAAAGTGGTGACGATGGCGGCGGCCGGCGGCGACCAGACTGCACGCTGGCGGCACGGCGGCGAGGGGTAAAATACCCAAACTGCGGTCTACTGCTGCGCTTCTGGAAATCGAAGTGCCTGAGTCTAACTAGGGCCATTAGCTACAATCGGGGGCACTAGACTTGGTCGGCGACTGGTCGACGGCGAACAGCGGCGAGCTGCGCCGGAGAAGAAAACTGCCTCGTCGGCGATAGGGCGATTGGATGGATTAATCTCAAAATCAAGAGCACAGGTAGGCTCTTGGTTTGCTACAGATGGTGAGGTGAAGGAGAATTGGATTGGGGCGGCGCCGGCAAGAAATTCGACGATGCGGCTGGAGAAGAAGGGGCTGATTTGGTCATTTGCAGTACAGGATTATGGAGATCAATTCCTCGCGATGAGAGCAAGAGAGAGGTGAGGGGAAACTTTTGGAGTGGCCAATTTGGCCGGAGGAACGGCGGTGCGGCCTGGCGACGTGAGCTGCTTGTCGGTGGCGCGCGAAAAACAAGGATGATTCAATTCCAGCTCTAATTTGAAATCTAAATGAACAGGCTTGCTAGGATTGAGCTACTGATCAATTGGTTCAACAAAAGGGTAAGCTAATTCGGGCTAAATCGAGCTACAATGCTGGAACAGGGCAAATGCATTTAACGGTGATTGTCGGCGTTAGAGTCCACCGGAGTTCAATTAAAAGTTACAGAACAGAGAGGCGAACGAGAGGTACTCACTGGTCAAAGCAATTGGAGAATGGTGTAGCAGATCGATCTGGCACCGTGCCCCTCCTTGGCGGCTCGCTGGAGAAGAAGGCGAAGACGAAGAAGCTGCTGTTTAACTGGTTCTGGAGTGGAGTGAAGAATTTGCTAAGTGCTGGCGAGTTTACATAGGCGGGGGCGAAGCTGGTAACGGCTGGCGGCCTCGAGAATTGTTGCGGCTGAGGCGACCGGATGGGCGGTGACAGAGGCGACGCAACGGTGTTGCAGCGGTTTCTTCGGCTTTTCCAGAACGGTCGGCACGAGCTGGCTGGTGCAGTGGAGATGCGACTTGCGGCCTCGGCATGGCGACGACGTGGCGAAGAACTCCGGACACTTCTGCTGGCGATGGCGTGCGCGCGCGGAGAAGCGGGACGGTGCTGGTGCTGGTGCTGCGCTGCCACGGTGGCTGCTCCGGCGCGGACACGTGTCGGGCATGCACCTCCAATGGCTACGAGCACTGGCGACGAGCTGGACTCCACCGGCTGCGAGGAACACGGCGAAGGGAGGCGCTGGTTGCTGGTCGAAGCTGCGCTGGTCGAAAAGGGATGAGGGACCCGATTGCAAAATCTAAAAATTGGCTTTGGACTAAATTGTAAAACCTGGGATTTAGGTGATTAGGGCTGATTTGAACTTCAAAAATCTGGCGAACTTTATTCAACAAAGTATTTGGCAAGGATATTTGGCAAAATCTAGAACATTTCGGATAAAACGAAAATAGGGTAATTCAAATATGAGTTTTGTCGAAACTAGAATTCTGAGATTTAGGGTGAGATTTTGATATTCTCGCAAAAGGAGATTTTGTATTGAATAGCATTTGAGAGGTGTTCCCTGAATCAAATTAAGATTTGGAGCTAATTTGTAGCTTTTAGTCTTTTCAGGCTTCTGGAAAAACAGAAAAAGAAGTAATCTGCGATACAATTTGGAATGATCTGCGAAAAGGGTCTGGATGATGGAATCTTGTTGCCAACTTTTTGGATTAAGGTTTTGGCATACCCATGATCATAATCCAAGAATAATCTGGTCTGGATAAGGTCAAGATTTGATTAAATCAGCTTTCTGATTTACAGAGTACTTAGGGTAATTAAATTAGTTCTATTTTCGAAAACAGAAAGGAGTTGATAATTCTGAGAGTTAAAGATTGAATTTGATCTGGCTTCTGAAGGCTTTAATATTCAGGATAGATAATAGATTAAGTCCGGATAATCTGATCTTGATTTGGGTTTACAGAGAAGATTTTGATATTTTCGGGCTTATGATAAATTAGAGTTGAACTGATCTTGTATCTTCTAAAGAGATACATGCATGCATGATTTTTATGAAAAAGGAAATTTTCACCCCCAAAACCAGGGTGTTACACGCCGCACCCCGCCACCACCACATTGCACCTCGTTGCCGCGGCACCATGCCTCGCCGCTACTATGCCACACCGCGCCGCACCTCGCCGCCGTGCTTTGCCACTGTGTCCCGCCGCCGTGCCGCACCTTGTCGAGCACTACCTCGCGGTGGCTCTTCACTGTTGATGTGTCGCTGCCTCGCCGTGACTCGTCGTTTTTTTTTCTCCGGCCTTACTTCTCGTCGCCGTCGTCACTTCGACGTTCGCCGACTTTCCTTGGGTGTTTCTCCACAGAGGTCTCTTCTTCACGTTCCTATTTTTGCGCTGTCTGATCAGCCCTCCTCGTCCTGTCGTGTTGCCCGCCGAAAGAACGCTACAAATAGCAGTCGTTCAACGGGTCAGCCGTCTGGGACCCGTTCTACCTCTCCACCTGAGCGTGTCCCTGTTGACTATTCTAGGTGGCATGTTAGTCGCCTTCGCACCCTCCGCTCTACAAACCCCTATCTGTCTCCTCGTCCCACTGGTCGAGATTCCTGCTAGGTCCTCACCTTCTACACAAGCCTTCATCTTGATCTGTGGACTAGCATCAATAGTCGTGTCCCCATTTTTGTGCATCGCTCTCTTTCCTAGCAGCCGATCTCTTCTCGCACAGGCATTGTCTCCCTAGTCGACTCCTTCACTTCTGTAGGGCTCAGAGATCTTGTATTTGACTCCTCGCTCCACTGGGCTGAGGAGCCCATTTGCCAGTTCTATGCTACTATCTTTGTCTCTCCCCAGTGCGACTCACTGACCTTCATGACAGGCCTCCAGGTCCACAATGTCACGAAGGAGCAGTTTGAGGCCACTCTCGGTCTAGTTCACCCTGATCTGGGCGTCAGCTCCATACTCTACCAGACCTTGAGCATCGAGAGGTGGCCATGCTTTACTCCGGCCCCTTTCAGTTCCTTCACATTGCTGGCCTGCACCGCGATGTTGACCTAGCCCTGAGGATCCTCCGTCTCACTCTGCTTTCGATGACTGGAGACAGGGTCAGGGTTACCTATCTTGCTCTCCATGTTCTGATTTCCATCTTAAGGGAGGAGCCCTTTGATGTCGCTGATCTCCTCATTAGTGAGATTCAGCACGTTCTTCTTGCTCCGCATTGCCATCTGGTGTATGCTCCATACATCATGGCGATGCTTCTATACATCAGGGCCGTTGACACTGAGCTTCCTCGGCCTCACCATCCGCTAGTCTTCTATCATCTGGGTCAGGCTGATCGCCGTCTTGGTGCTCGTCCTGCAGCTGCACCTGGGCCCGATTCTCCCACATCTGATGACGATGCTGCTGGTGAGTCGGGAGATGAGGCTCAGGAGGCTGATTCGGCACCTGCTGGAGACACGAGCAGCAGATCCTCGTCTTTGGCTCAGCTCCGGCATTCCCTGGATCAGGTGCTCCAGACTTAGCAGCAGATTCTGCGCACCCAGGAGGAGCATCACCAGATCCTAGTTCGCCTTTAGGCTCAGTATGAGCAGGTTCTGAGTTGTTTTCCATCTTCAGCGACTCCTATCCCTCGCAAGAGGGCTCGCCCAGCTGCATCCTCGCCTGGTTCCCCTTCAGGTGCTGCACCGGCCTCCGTTGCCCCAGCTTCTCCAACGGTTGACCCTATTGGATCTCCTGTAAGCTTCGGAGATACAACCGTCCTAAGTTTTTCCTCTAGTGAGCAGGATTAGACTGTAGTTTCTAGTTTTGAATCGACTCCTGCCTTTTTGTGCTAGATGACAAAGGGGGAGAAATTTTGTATGTGTTTATGTTGTTATGGATGGATATATTTTTGTATGACTTTTATGTTATGGATATGTTCATGTTATGGTTGGATGTTTTTGATGTATGGATGATTGACCATTTTTCATATATGACGATATCATTTGGGCTTTACTGTTTGCTATATGATGATGTTGTTTGGGCTTCACTAATTCATGAATAGTTATCTGGACTTATCATTTTATTGTGATACATATCATATATTATTTGTGATCTCATGCATACACTCAGGGGGAGTTATTGTTTTATTATTATCGAACACTTGTTGTCATCAATCATCAAAAAAGGACAGATTATTGCATCTAGGCCTTTATGCCTGATTTTGATGATAAATGAAAACAAGCGTTCCAGACTAATTGTGTTTTGAGATATTTGGATACAGAGTTCTTTTGGCAAAGATATGCAAGATGATCAAGATAGAAGTCATAAGAACCCAAGTGAAAAGATGAGACGCAAATCGCAAGATTGAAGTTCCAAAGGACCTAAGGTAATATGAGTTTTTATTTTTACCGATCTCGGTGTTTGGAGGTTGATCGGTTTATAGAAATTTTTTTAGTTTAAACCGTACTATAAACAGGGGTTGCAAGTCCTCTCTACATTTCCAACATAAACCGAGAAACTGTTAGGTCACTGCATTTCATTCTTTTTGGTTGGATTTGGTTTTAAAATGATTTGGTTTTTCAGATGAGTTTTTGGCAGTAGAAGTGTTTTTGCATTTTTAGAAAGATCTAGGCTGATCTGGTTTTTTCTTCTTTTGACAAAAATATAGCTCTTTAAATTATCTTTCAAACGAGCTATCAAACACTTCAATCGGATCAAAAGTTATGACTGTTTTTATCCACACTGACTGTCAGCATGTGATGCTAACTGTCAGTATGAAATGTCAGTTTTCGTTGCTGACATTTGTCCAGAGAGTATGTTTTTTTAGCTCAATTTTTTTTGACTTACGCTGACTGTCAGCATGAGTTTCGACCTCAAGCTGTTTGTTTTGTGAGTTTGTTTTAATTGGTCATTTTTGTGGCCGATACTGACTATCAACATGTGATGCTGACTGTCAGCATGAGAAATTTCTTTCCATATGCGACCACAAACGGCTAGCTAAATTCTATCCGTGATTTTTGTCGAGCTGTGGTTGTGGATGCTGACTGTCAGCACGTGTTGATGATTGTCAGTATGTGCTGATGTGTTTGTTTTTTCGACCATAACGGCTAGCTGAGTTTTCTCCGAATTTTGCTTCTTACTGGTTGTGGCCTATGCTGACTGTCAACATGGTATGCTGACTGTCAGCATGCACTGTCACTTTTCCATCTCGAGCACAACGGCTCTTTTGTTTATTTGGGCTATAAATAGAGGCATTGAGCAGTTGTTTCAAATACCAAGCAGCCTTATTCTCTTATACACATTTGAGCTTTAGTTCTTAGCATAAAAATGTTGATCTTTTGATCAAGTCATGAGTTTTGTGATCCATCGAGTGTTCTGTTCGCATCGTTTTCATACTTAGAGTTTCTCGGTGATTGTTGGAGGTTTAGAAGAGACCTTGCAGCTTATTGCTCTTGGTGAACGCTCTCACCTAGACGGTTTGGTGCCGTGGCCGTTGATCTCCCCTGTTCGAAGATTGTCGGATAGGCTCAGTGTGATTGTAAAAGGCATCGGTGCTCGCCTTTCCGGAGTGGACAAGGAGCAACCACTAGTGAGAAATATCCTTCGTGGATATTGAAGCAAGACTCATTCATTTGAGTGGTTCAACGAAGAGTAGTGGAGACCAGGAGAGTCTCTGAGACCTCGAGAAAAATCTTTGTGTTTGATCTCTCTTTCTCTTTCTCTTTAGTTGTGCATTTTATTATTCCATTGTTTCAGTTCTCATTCTTTGCAAAAGTTATTTTTTAAAAAGTTTTTAAAGCCTCCTATTCACCCCCTCTAGTCGGCATCCTCGATCTTACAGGAGTAACCCGAGTGGAGATATTCTTCGTGGATATAGAAGCGAGGCTCACGCATGAGTGCTTCAACGAAGAGTAGGGGAGACCGAGCGAGTCTCCGAGACCTCCGTAAAACTCATTGTGTCAATTGTCTCTCTCTTATATAATTTGTATTCATCTTGACACAATTGCTTGATTTACTCTTGTTGCATGTTATATTAAATATTTCATATGGTTGAATGCAACTAGTTGTTAGATAGTTGTTAAACCCTTTGCTAAAATTAGATTTCCTAAATATCTTGTTAAAAATTGTTTAGTGGAAAAGAATTTTTAAAAGTCTCGTATTCACCGCTCTCTAGTCGGTATCCTTGATCCTACAAAATTAACTTACAATTTTCGGACCTTGGATAGAATTATGCCGAATTGTTATGGAATTCCCAAAACCCTAGATTTTCATGCTAGCTTGCAAATTCTAGATTGATAGACTTGTGTAGAAAAACAACTCCCAAAATTCGTTTAGACTTAATCAGTGATCTATTAAACTAGAAAGACAAAATCGCTTGTTCCTCGTGGAATTCAACTCTCAAGTGCTCAACGCTCAAATTTTTGGCGCCGTTGCCGGGGAACAACAGTAATTCAACTTTTTAAGATTAATTTTCGATGATATAAGTTAGTCTCACTTCACAATCTTGCTTCTATTTTATTTTTCTTCTTTTTTTTGCACTACTAACCTTTTAGGGACAATAGTGCAAAACTAGATAGCTTGGACAAATCTGTCAAAACCGCGTGCCAACTTCGGTACGAGGCAAGATAGGTAAGATCGGAGGAAAACTCGCAAACTTTTGAGAACTTCAAAATACAATCAACAATGGAGGACCAAAAGAGACTCAAGGATTATGCAATCCCGCTCCGCATGGGCTGCAATCAGGTATTCTTAGACCACCGATTGCATCAAAGAATTTTCAAATAAAACCTACGCTTTTGAATTTGGTTCAACAAAACAAGTTCAGCGGCCTTCTCGCTGAAGATCCATCATTACATCTACATATGTTTCTTGAGCATTGTGATACTTTCAAAATTCATGGAGTAACACAGGATGCACTTCGTTTGAGGCTCTTTCCTTTCTTGCTTCGCGAGAAGGCGAGGGCATGGCTTAACACTCTTGCTCCTGTGTCAATCACTACTTGGGATGAACTCTCATGAGTTTTTCTTGGTAAGTTTTTCCCTCCTGCTAAAACTGTTCAAATTCGCAACCAAATTGTATCTTTTTCTCAGCAGGTAGGTGAATCTCTTTACGACGCTTGGGAACGATACAAGGACTTGCTGATCAAATGTCCGCATCACAGACTAGAGAAATGGCTTGTAGTTCAAATGTTCTATAGCGGATTGAATTACAATACACAGATGGCCGTAGATGCCGCGGTTGGCAGCGCACTAATGAACAAAAGTGTAGACGAAATATACGACCTCATCGAAGGTATAACTCAGAACTACACACAATGGGGAACCGAACAAGCTGCTCAACAAACTCCGACCAATAGCATGGATGTAAGTGTAATGTCGCAATTAGCAGAATAGGTAGCACTTTTAACTGATAAACTTGCTATTTTTGGATTAAATGCTACTTCATCTATTGATGCAATTACACCTTTATGTGAATGTGCGGCATACAAGGCCACTATGGCCATGAATGCCAATTTAATTCATCCATGGAGTAGGCAAACACTTTTCAGGGTATGCAACAAAGGTAAGATAATATTTTCCTAATCTGTATAACTCTGGATGGCACAATAATCAAAATTTCGCATGGTCTGGACAAAGCCAGCAACCTCAACGCTAACAACAAAACTTTGGACAACAGTAATTACAGCAACAAAACCCCCAATATCAAATCTTTAGAGTTTGGAAGGTCTTGACCTCAGCTTAAGCATTATACTTGTCTCAACTCTCTGGTGATGCTGACCTCCTACTAGTGGTGTATGAGAGTGCTCTTTGATGGAGACCATTATTTGGTGGCACATTACTGTCTGAATTGCTTTCTATCAGATTATTTTACCATCTTATCTTGGTGCATTATGACTTTTAACTGTGAGTGCATTTTCATTACTCTGCTTTCACCTTTTGAAAGGGAGTAAAAGTTACTTAAGCCCCTGTACTCAAACTGCTTTTCAGCTAAAATAATCCTTCAGTTGGTTGAATTTTAACTTTGAGAAGGCTCATATTTCTTTCCATGCATATCATGGCATTTCATTGCTGTCACTTAAAACGAATAATCTCAACAAGTACAGTTATCTAATTGGCGAAATTGATAATACTCCCTATAGAAAATGAAATGAAACCTATACTGTGACTTTTGCAATTTCAAAACCACCTTACTAAGCCAGAAACAAGGGCACCCAAAATTAGCTAGGAATATACAGATTACAGAATGGTCATTAAAATGTCAACTGTTGCTCTTTGACAAGGGCCTTAGCGAGAGATGCATTGCCTGCCGTCCAACAGAAACAGCAGAAGCAAGCCAAAGAACAAATGTTTAAGCCAAAATACCGAAAATGATCCGGAATGTAGTAGTCTTTCGTCTACCCTCTAAGCTCCCCAGCATTTCATGATTTCATCTTAGACTATGGTGCATCAATGAATGAGATACCTTTGAGAGGTTGTTTGGTCGATCCATTGTATTAAGGGTTCTTGCTTCCTAGTCATGTCTGAGATTGGGTTGTTTAGTCCGTGTCCTAATTTAAGTACTTGGGGATGAGCATGTCAGTTGCTATTTGCTAGACATGACTGAGAGCACTAAGCACCCAATTTTAAATGCTTGAGAGGCTTTTAGGCTTGTCTGACTAGGCATCTTGTAGACACGAACTGAACAATGTGTATGCGCACATTTGGAGCGGATTCCCGGGTGTGAAAATGCAAACCAAACAGCTTCTTTGACTGTTGTTGAAACAAAAATTCACACCTTTCTTCCGTACTTCATCGGCAGATCATTGGCGAGAGCAGCGGCGGGCGGCGGAGCTCAGGCGGTCGGGATGATACTCTCCGTCTCGCCGCCTTGGTTCGGGCCAGCCGTGCTGCCATGGTTAAAGAACCATGGAGTTTATCCGCATTCTGTCTTGTGTAGGCATCAAGGGACCTGAATTGATCAGCCTACGTCCTTCTGCCGTACTGCAACACCATGAGGTGATCACCAGACGACATGCCCGGCGGCACCGATACGGCCACTCGGCCGGCCTGGCACCAGATGCTGGCGCTGACATGCTGCAAGGTTTGCAGTGGGAGGAGCGGTCGTCCCCGGCACGTAATCTCCACCTGAAAAATTTTCACTTCAAACTGTTACAAGTAACATTAAACGCCATTCAGAGTTCATACAGCAGCAAGAATATGCTCAAACCGTAACCGAATTGTTACATGTCAATCAAACATTAAATTGTTTGGGAGAGCACAATCCGCAATCAGAAGCTCTTCTTGCATATAAAGAGTATAGATTCGTGACGTCGACATGGACAAATCCTGACGTGATATATACTTCAAATTTTATCCACGCCTTTTATATTTTAAAATGTACATAGTAATTTATATGTTGTGTCAATAGGATATTTCTATGTACAAAAGAGGCATCGGTAACACATAGAGTCTATTTGAAATTTACTTTCTTTTTCTCTTGACGGTTGGTTTTTTTAAGAAATTAGGAAAGAGAAGTTTTAAATTGTCAATAAAAAGAGTGTTTCAACTTATCTAATAAGTCATTTTTAATTATATCTTATTTAGAAAGACTTCAAATTTTTGATGTCATTAAACTAAAACTAAAACTAAAACCGTGGCGAGCGAGTCCCAGCGTATGTGGAAGGGAACAACTTTCGGATGCAGACAAGTCCAAGTGATGCTGGACGTGGATGTCTGAACTTCCAATTAGTATGTCAATATATATATATATATATATATATATATATATCTCTCTCTCTCTCTCTCTCTCTAACACACATATGCGCATGATAATTAGTAGAAGCCCTTAGTACGTCGGAACCAGCATGATAATTAGAAGTCTTTGGAAGGATCTACTATAATATAATATAAATTGTATATATATATATATATATATATATATATATATATATATATATATATATGTATAAATTGTCTGATAAAAAATCAATCATCCGTAAAATAAAGAGACCGATTTTTCTCTTATTTTGGATAATAAATTAATATGCATCATGTAATTTGTGATCAAATGATTTAAATTTATCATAATTGTTTTGCTATAGTTGTAGTGAAAATTACAACGGATTCTTTACGTTAAATGAGGGGTATGGCATAGCTAAATTGCTTTAAACTAAAATAAAAGTAGTACTTGATAACACCTGCCATAATCAATGCGAAGTTAACACGCCATTTGGGCAAAATATAATCACATGCATGGAAGCCGTAGCACGACACACAACCACAAACCCCCAGAAAAAAAAAATGATCCCTATATTATATATTATGGATCATCATGTTTTAGTTAGGGGAATAATACATCACCGACACCGAGACGTGCGACAAAGGAATAATGGTAACACAATTCTAAAATAGACCTGATCCATATAGAATAGGGTGACGTCCATTCCATGTAGCAACTAACACAACACAAGTTGCATGCCTCCAAGGAAAACTAGATCCCTTAAATCTTAATTATTGTTTATTTTTTAAAATATTTTAAACCTACAAAGAAGACTTTACATGTCTTTACCATAACTTATGCCTTAACGCCACTCACCACCTTTCTTTATCGTCTTCCTCTTTTCCTAATGCCTGTCGCCCACCATTTCACTACACTATCACCATTCATCACTAACAATCCTTACACCCTATAGTCACTCCTAGTTTGTTGTGCAGTCATGACCATCACTGCATATATCTCGTTATCATACAACAATTACGAGATCTCTCTCAACATAAAGGCCCTGATTGGGTAAGAGAAAATTTTTTTTTGTGAGAAGAAAATTCCACTGGAATTTGTATTGATTAAATTAGAATCATAAATCTCACTACAAAAATCCCTTAGAAATGAAAAAAAAAAAATTGTCCTTTTATACAGGTTCTTAATGAGCCTGATCCTGTTTGAGGATTTTGGCTGCTCCAGTTCATCAACTTGTAGTACTATATGGATGAAAATTCTGTTTAATGCTTAATTAATAGCAATGATTTTGATCAATTGTTGCAAAAAAAAAATTTGATGAATCATACGATAGTTCAGCAGTTGGGAACCTTTTTAGGTTCATAAATGTGAGTTGCATTGGGTTATAGTATTAGGTTTAGAGACCATTTATAAAAAAGTTAATACTGGTTGTCTAGTTAAATTTTTATAAGAAAGTATATAATGGTGTCACTGGTACAAAATGAATGAAATGACATACATAAGATCTAGAGAATAATGAGTTGAATGTAACATAAAGCCCATGCCTAGTGCCTAAAAGGAAAACAAAACAAATTAAACAAAAGAAAAACATTGTGAATGAGATTTAAGCTCCATTTAGAATTGTATTGCATTAATAGAAAAACTTCATTTAATAAATCATATTTGATATTTAGTTATGTGTTATCTATTTCTATAAAAATTAAAAATTATATCCTACTATACATGTGAGAATTTCTTTCCAAATTGTATTACCTTGCGACAATGTAGCATAAAAATAAACACAATTACCTTATCCAAAACACTTCAAGAAAATTTGACGGTAATTCCAAAAATTACATGGAAAAACCAAAAAAATATTTGAAAATTGCATTCAGTATTCTCACACCTTAAATATTGCCTTCAATGTCCAAATTTTCTAAACAAGCAGCAAAATATTATTAGGATGAGGTTCTAATCCTAGGTCTACCATGATCATGTGCACATGTATTTTTAGTTTTTATACACACATGGAACAAAACCCTTCACCCGTGAACAAAGAGAATAAAACCCCCCACTCAAAAAAGGCTAAGATGAAGCATAAAGAATATTTTTATATGATATTTTAGTGATTAAGATTGCTTATTATTACATGAATATTATAGCCCTCACTAATTGATTGATGGAATATGATCTATTCACAATTTCCCCATGCACGAGTGAAGAATCTAGCAAGTGGTCTTCTGGCATCTTGTTATATATGCCCTCACCTCCGCCAACTAGGCATTATTTTTCATTTAGATCATATGCATTGTTCACATGTCCCACTAATTACATGCACGTTTTATTTTCATCTCCATAAATCAATTATATATGCACATACTTATTGTCTTTAATTTGTGGATCCACATAGTATTAATGGCAATGTGATGGGTCCATGGACCTCACTTGATCTACAATTCCAACTCTTGGTAATTAATTTGTGTGTGAATTTTTTTTCTCGAACTATAGAGTAAGTACCTATTTTTCTTTAAAAAATTGGACTATTTACAATACACATTAAAAAATTAGATATTATCTCTGTCCTCCATTTTCCACCACAATTCTTCCTTCCCTCTCCATCCCCATCCCCATTCCTATTTCTTGTCACCACCATTGGTGCCACAATACTACCCACGTTCTCCTTCGCCCGGTGGCAGTTGGCTCTCAAACTGGCACCGCCTGCCCCCACCACCACACAGCCATCAACAACGAGGATAATGTCGGCACCTCCAACCTCCTTATCTCCTCTTCTCTTCCCCTGCCAGCCACTACTGTCTTGCAACACCACTATAATATGACCTTGCCTTTTTGTCGCCCACCTCCCTTGTTGGCCGCCACCGGCCACCGCCTATCGCTGTCATTTGGGATTGGCGACACTGCTGCCACCTCGCTGCATTGCATTTGTCCACTCTAAGTCACCATCGTTGGAGAAATTAAGGAGATAGCTCGATGAACTCTAGAAGACTATATCTAATGAGAGGAGTTTCATCTAATAATAGAATGAGGTGTATGTAAGATAAGAAAAACAAGTAATTGTCACTTAGCAAAAACTTTTTATTCTATGTCACTAAAATTTTTTATAATTTTGTGTTGTGAAATTGATAAGGTGAAGCTGAGTTCACATGTTAACAGGTTTTAAATAGTGATTATCGTGTTTTCACAGTGTCACCCAAATACACGTTATCACGGATCGCGGAGACTATTGCGGAAGCTATCCTATATTGTGGTTTTATTTTAAAATAATTCATTTCTATTATTTTAATATTCTTTTAAACACCATAAAATTAATAGAAAATACTAAATTAAAAATAAAGTGATGTCCGGTTTAGAATTGTACCTTTTTAATATTAGCCTCCGGTAAACGACTTAAACCTTAGATTAAAAAATATAATTAAAATATTTTTTTAGCAAAATAATATTAAATATATCAAATAGGTTGACAAAAATATTAAAAAATAAAGATTACATTTATTGGACTAACAACTCAACTATAATTTAACTCAAAATTATTCAAAATATAGTGTTCATATTTGAAAACTACTATGATATTATGATAGTTCGTTATTTAAAACATTACATGTTAATGACAGCACTCAGCCCTCCGCGGCATGATAAAAATTGTAGTGCTCCTATGTTGCACAAGCACTACTGAGGTAAGCTCTACGAAAGCATGACTACGTAACGTATGCATTAATTTTGGTTGAAACTGAGTTTAATTAATCGCCCACGATTATGGATGGAAGCTTCTAGTTTTTTTTTTATCAATTTCCTCCGTGCCTTAGCCCAATTTGAAAAGTAAGAATTTTATAGGAATTTTAGAAAAAAGTATCTATTTTTATTAGATATAAAATTTCTTCTAAAATTCTTACGTTTCCAACAAGTATTTAATTTGTTGTAATATTGTTGATGGTGATGGCCAACAAATCATTCTTAATTATGAATATCCCTCGGAAGAAAGCATGCAGATATGTCAGGATGCAAATTATTTGCTAACCATGAGTCAGGGCTGAACAATTAGCATGACATCCGGTAGGTGTTTTAATGTTTGTTTGGTCTAATTTTAATTTCAGTTTTTAGTTAAGCAAAATTAAAACTAGGATCAAATGGGTGATTTCTCGTAAGCGCTTTTTTTAGAAGCTCAACTCATCCATTAAGGAGAAGTTAAACTAAAGATGGAGAGATTTTTGTGTTTTCTCATCTCATCCACCACCACATACCCTCTCATAAATTCAAGTCACATTTTTTATCAAATAATTTTTCAGACTTATTTAAGAAAATCAGTCTATTGTACTTCTCTACCATAAATCCAAAAGTTGATTTCTTTCAGAAGCTGCAACTAGGTCTAAACAGACCATCAATATCCAAGTGTGCTCACATATCATATTGCATTTTTTTTTGAAAAAGTTGATGTTGACAATTGTATGATCCTGGCTAATATCTTCATGTTTTATTTGACAAAAAGACCACAAGAATATATCTTCAATTGTTGTTAATTCAAGATCTATAATATTAGTGCATGGTGGGTAGAGGGTGTTGACCTTATGCCACTAGGAGTATTATTTGCATGCATGGTTTCTTGCAAGCAAAAGACATGCATTGCATTATTCTGCATGGCATGGATATGTCTTATTCAACAATGATATATAGATAGATAGCATACATCAATCTGCATGTTTCCAGCTCATGCATGCTTCTACTGTATTTATTAGGACAAGGCAAGCTGATCAACTAAGAACTTAAAACATCTGGTTGTATACATTTCTCAGTATGGTCTCTAGATCTGGTCCTAACACTAATTAAGGAGCTAGTAGTGTTCTCTCTCTCTCTCTCTCCCCCCCCCCCCCCCCCCCCCCCCCCAAGAAATTGAAATGGACAATGCATGCAAGTTCCTTAATTCTAACATGGGCTGGATGTACCTGATGGAGTCCAGTGGGAATACAGGACTCTGTTAGTGCTCGCTCCATTGCGCAACATAGAGCATATTTCGATTATATATATATATATATATATATATATATATATAAATAAGTTGATCAAAAACTTCTAAATTTAAGAGAATAATTTAGAAAAATTACTGGACTATCATTATTCATAAATATCTTGAAAAAGAGAAAATATCTAGTGTGATGAATTGATCATAAATTTTAAAGAGATTGAGGAAATATCTATGGGTAGAATAGGAAAAATATCAATAAATTTACATACATATTTTATATTTTACAATAAAATGGGAGAAATTATAAGATCCATATACCTTATATATTCAACCGAAGGAATACTATCTAGACTTTTGCAATGTATAGCCCAGTTCCTGCACCCAAATAGAGAATTACTCTCCGTATAGTAAAATATGAGGCATATACCTTCTCTATATTGAACAATATAAGGCTTGCGTGAAGATTCATTCACATCTTCCTTATTATAAATTTATTTATTTCTTCACTCTTTTTATTATTTATGACTAATTTCTCACACTAATATTCTTTCATATTTTAAGGCATTTTTGAGTAAAGATAGTTTAGATATATCTCTTATTATTCTCATGAATTTATAATCTCCTTATTAATCCATGTGCTAACCAAAATATGACATATATTTTGCAACAGAGTAAATAATAATTCAGGGAGTTCATTAAATTAGTAAATTTTCCTAAAATGTACCCCTATTAATATTGCCACTTAACAAAGGATCCTATCTCCTTGCTTCTTACTACAAAAAGAGAGTTTTATTATAGAATACTGGTGTAAGACATGCTGATACATGGATCTATAATCCATATATCAATAAGACGTGTAGAAAGAAATTCTGTACTCCAAAATTATAATTTAGGGGATCATTGCATAGTAGCAAAGTTTCGATAGGTTTCTTTCCACATGTTGGTGGCCAGTCAAATTCTACAAGTATATTTAGATAGGTTTCTTTCAACATCAGTTTCAAGGCACATTACTTGTGATATTCGTACATACGAGTAAGATTGATATTATTAATCGCTCTAAAGTGTATACAATCATTGGAAGTTAAAATGATACATCCTTCGTCCAAAAATATTGTCATTTTTGTGTATATATCACTTTTGTAAGTTGTCGGTTAAATTATTCTAATTTTAGCTACTAATATATTTCTATATATTTAGATTGACTAAAAAAAATTATAAATATATTTTTCATAAAAATATTTTTTATAAAATTACAATTTTATAAATTTTTGCTAACATATTATAGAAAATAATAGTGATCAAAGTTACATTTTAGAGAGACTGCACAGTTAATTAAAACAAAAATCTTTTTGATTAGAGGGAGTAATTCCATCGTATTCAACTTAAAAGGGGCAATTGAAATTTGTGATATACTTAACTACAATTAATCCTGTAAAGTTTAATCTCTTCAGGTAAGTATAATTAGTTAGTATTTACTTTTCAGTTAATGAAATTCTTTCCCTGAAAAGCATGAACTAATTAATGCTCTCAACTTGATTTGCTAAACTTAAAATGACATCTTGTTTGTCATAAAAAATTGTTAATTTGGCAAATTATGTGTGAAGTACGGATGCCATGTAAAAAGTTTATCTGAACCCAAACTTTTAACACGCAAATATGGATGCAAATTAACAAGCAAAGTCGTAGTTTAAACTTTAAATAGATGGATATTTTTTTGGACGTACTCCTGAATAAATGTTAAAATCCCCCGAAGCTAAAGGAAAGACTATTTTGAAATTATGGTTTTGTAACACTAACAAAGTGAGATTCGAATCATATGTCAGAGAGACATTTAATAATAAATATAAAACATAAAAATTTTATAGTGTCTTAAAAAAATTTTCAAAAACAAAAAAATTGAGGACCATGAGTTAATTGTGATCAGCTCAAATTGGGCGTGAATGTGTACATATATTATATATATTTTTTTGACAAAACTCGGCGTCCGCACAGCTACCTTATCCCTCCATTTCTTCAAGCACTGTGATTTTTTAACCATTCCTGACCTTACTCAACCTGATATTTAGTTTATTTGAGCTTTCTTTGAGCCAGGTTTGAGCTCAAGTTTGACGTCAAAACCTGATTCGAATCAAGTTGAAGCTGAATCTAGCTAAAAAGACTCAAGATTGTCCCATTGACATCCCTAGCTAGAGGTCACGATCACTTGGTGCAGCTCAATAGAGTCAACACACACACACACACTCTCTCTCTCTCTCTCTCAAATTAAGCTCTACTAGATGCCTTACTTTGGTTTGGAAAGGATGGTGCATGGCTTTCAGTAATGGTAGGTGAAAAAGGCTTTTCTAGGGCACCATCTATTGATTCCACTAAAGACTCAAATTTTACTCATAAACAGCTACCTACCAATTGATGCAATCCACATCTACATGTATGTAACTAAAGTTGAGATCCTTAGCCTCCGGAAAAAAAAAAGATTAATAGGAAGCTTTCTACAAAGAGAGCGGGTGAGATGTCTTCGAGAGCTATTTGATCGAATACAATAAATGATTTAGATTTATCTAATTCACTCATACAATTAATGAGATCATGTTTTGATTAATTCAAACTATCTAATTATGATCGAATAACTCACAAAATCTTTCTATGAAACTTAACATAGAAGAAAGCTATTAAATTTTTGTCGGTTGTACTACTTGTCTACTTCCACTTTAAAATACTTATAGTTGTTTTCTAAAGAAAATACTTATAGGTGTAGGTAAGATAATACAAACCAAGACAATAATAACTAGATACTTGACATATTTGCCCTCTACTTATAACTCCCCCTTTAAGGTGGTTAAGACAGTACTTTTATTATCACTGATATTTAACAAAGGACATTTTAGCAAATGCCCATATAAAATGTAAAGCAACAAGTATTTGCAAAAATAAGACTTATTTATTAAATTAACAAGTATTTTGAGCTGGAGCTAGGTGTATGTTCTCCTAGTTCTATTGGACGCATGGCATGCATGAGACAAGATTAAGATAGAAGGGCACGAAAAAGTGTGAGAAGTCACACCAGCTACTTAATATACGCAGCAATACCTCAAGCCTACTAGTAGAGCTTTCAATTGTGCACCATAAATCAAGAAACAAACCCCTTCACTAGTTAGTGATGACTAACCATCCAACCTGTCTTTATTTTCCTCTCCTCTTTTGGTATACTTTTCTAATGGTGAGGGAATGATGTGCCACTGTAGACACAGCCTCCTCACCTACAATATAAACACACACACACACATATATATATATATATATATACACACAAGCTACTACATACTTTTAGTGTAGTACTACTTGTCTCTTTATTCTAGCTCCAATGTACCTTTCATCAACCATGTATGATGAGAAATAAAGGGTGAAAAAACTAGACATGGAGTCAACAAAGATATGGGATACAAATTGAACAACAAGAAAAGTTACCATCTGAAAAATGCATATCATTAAAGAAATGAGACTAGCTACAGAAGTAGTCAAATTAAGTACCTCCGATTCATCTTCTAATCCAAGCTTGTTAGCCAAGTACTTGATCAACAGCCTCACTGTCACCCTCCCATCCCTAATTAAAGTTCAAAAGAAAAGAATAGGATTAACACAATGCAAAATGCTGTAATTAATCAAAAGGAGTACCCTACAAAATGCAACAACTTTGGATAAAATTGTATGATCACATTTTACCAAAATGGACAGTAAAACAAAGAACATCTCATTCAGAATCCAAATTTGGTGAGAGGAAGCTAAATTGAAAGTTTAGACAAAGAGGCATATGAAATGAAATGAACATGTACCTAATCCTTAAGTAGCTTCTTGGAATTTGAGGCAAGAATGGCTCCTTCCCTCTGCACAGGTAAATTTCAGAAAAGACTCTATTAAATGTAAATTAGAAAAATTAATTTAAAGGAAATGTTTCTATACTCCAAAAAAAAAAACCCTACAAAGTTTAAAGAAAATAAGGAGTTGAGAAGCAATCTCCATCAAGTTCATTTCTTTAGAATTTGTGAGATTTCATTTTGGTAGAGTATTAAGGGCTCTTCGTAGAACCAAAAACACATTGACAGAGTCATACACAAATTAAGTTGCATGTGTAAATGCCACAAATTAAGTTGCACGTGCCATGTATACTCACTGGTTTCGTGCGGCCTGGAGCGCGAACCAAATGCCAGCGGCCGCGGCCGGCGACGCCGGCGGAAATAAAACTCTGATAGTCCCATCGGCCTGCCCGCCACCGCAACCAATCTGTAGCGCTAGCGGTGACGACGGCGGCACAGCGAGCCGTGGTGAGACAACTTGCGTCGCAGGCACCGCCGCCGCCGGAATGCCAGCAGGTAACGCCCGTAGCGACGGCGAACGGTCCGGTTGTTGCATCACTCCGTGGCCCGGCGCCGGGCGGGATTGGCCGAGGCCCAACCGGAGCCAGTCCTCGCGGCGGCCTCCGCCGCTATTGCCACTACTACTAGTGCCTACTTCTTGGTATGCTTCTTGCTCTTGGTGGTCTTGTTGCTTGGAGCGTTCTCGGTGGTGGTTGAGGGGTTCTTGAGCCATTACGCCGTGCGGGCATCAGCAAGGGGCACGCCAGGAGGACGGTACTGCTGGAGATAGAGGCGGCGCCATATATAGGCGTTGCCCGACGTTCGCCGGGGTTGTTGGATCATGCCATGGCCCAGGCCAGCCTGAGCGGGCCCATAGCTTGTGTTCCTCTCTCTCTCCCTCTCTCTCTCTCTCTCTTGTGTGTGTGGTTTGTAGCTAGGTGTGGAGAAAGAAAGGGTCTGCGCAAGGTTGAAGAGATGAAATAAACAGTCATGAGAGTTCCATTAGTTTGATGATTGGGCTGAAAGTCTGAAACACACATGAGATTTTTAGGCGCTTGGAAGTTTTCAGGTGACACATGGAAGTTGAAACTTGTCCATCTCGCTATCAGCTTTCCAAGGCTCTATCGAATGACTACGAGAATGCCAAACGGCACATTCGTGGCTTTCCAATTACAGGGTATATAATGGAAAAAAATGTTAGAATTTACGGGGATGCAATGAGTTGTTTATGTTTTTTTGATAGGGTTTCGTAGGGTAAAACGGATAAAAATCACTTTTGCACGTTTATATATTAATTTACCCATTCATATCATTTATTGTTATGTAATATATTATAGGTTTGATACTTATATTAAGATTGTTAGTGGTTGAAAAACTTAGATTTTGTTTAGGTAAGTGGAAAAATTTCTTGGAGAAAAAACATCCCACTAAAATTTAGTACTAATTAAACTAGAAGCTCAATCCTGATCAATAAAATTCTTAAAGAATGAATTAAAAACTATCTTCTTAATAGACCCTTAATAATGTTGATAGTATTGTTTGATGAATGTGACAATCATGAAAAAAATAAAATGCAAGCAATATAGAGTCAAGATTGAATATTCAAGAAGATGCTGTATAAATAAAGTGAAATGCAGGGGTATAATGCCCATTTGTTTTTTCTTCTTAACCTCTTATTTTTATTATGCATGGTGCTAGAATGCATATCCCCGTGGCAACGAGACAGGTGAAAGAGACTTTAATCTTTTCATATTAACATCAAAATCTCATCTTATACTAGCTGCATATACACGTCTAATAGGATGAGATTAGTTTATATGGGACCTATCCTTGTATTAGAATCTGATATGCAATTATCATTAAATTGATATAATCTATCGTGATCCAATAATTGAGAATTAGGTATTCGGCATTGACAAAGGTTAAAAAAACGTACCCATCTGATATGTGTTTTTTTAGAACCAGTTTACAACATGATTTGATAGAGAAATAACATATACAAATTATGATAGATTGATCATCGTTCACTCACAAAACGTAGGAATGTGGGATTTCTTCCCGAAACTAGAAATTCTTTATATTCTGTATCGCACTTGAGATTGTGACATTTGAACGGACTGCAAGACATAGTACGGGCTGACACTTGAAAGACCATGCAGGAATATGCACGTGGTTTCCACGTGATGGACACTGCATCAATCAGAAGATAGAGACCCATTTTGGCTTTCTGCAAACATTTCTCACTCTCTTGCTTCCAATTGCCAGCTCTTTTCTTTGTTCATTCTTTTTTGGGGCAAATTGTTTTTTATCATCAGAAATTTTAAAAATTTTGTGTATGCTATTCGTTGTTTTAGTAATATGTGGATCTAATCTTATTTTGTTAACCTCATAAATTATATTTTAAAATTTTTAAATTAATATAAAACAAAATTTTTCTTATTTTTTAATGGGCATACATGTTTTTATTTAATGAGTGTTATGGTACCTCATTTCTCTTGTGAACATCATTTAATTTATGATCAAAAAATATGACATCAAATATCATATATCAGTCTCACATTTTTCATTTAAAAACTTTCATAAATGTGGTGAATTTTTTATTTATTATAAAAAGAGTGATGCGTCACATTTGAGTGCAGTACGAAGTCTCTTAGATAAGGTGTACCGTTAAACCAAAATTGTACATATTTGAGCAGACACGTTCTTAAAAGCAAAGAAAAACTGAAATATAGACAATATAATTAATTAATTATGTAAATTATTGTATGCATGATTGATTAAAGGTTGGAATTGTCAGGTAATTAAGGTACGCACGTACGGAAGCATATAAGATTCCAAATTATATACAGTTGAGTTACTAAAGACGAGGTTGGCGTACTCTAATTAAATGCATGCCTTTTCAATCGCAGGCGAGCTGGTACACGTACTGATTAAATCATGCCACAAAAATCATGTAATTTTAATTTGTGATGGATATATATATTTTCAATTCTGGTCCAGATCACCTGAATTCTCTTCATAGTTATCGATAATTGCATAAATGCTAGTCTTAGTGTATTATTTTCAATAAATATTTGGTTTGATGGCACTGAGAAATATTATATTTAAAAAAAAAGTAAAAAAAAAAGAACTAATATGTCAGGTGTTACTAAAAATCAAGAGCGGTTTTGGATGTGCCACTTCGCAGCTAATAGACTGTTGCAGCCGCGTTTTATTGCGCCAATTCTCGCACAATCTCCGTGTCATGTGCCTTCGCAAGGACCCGGCAGGTAAGCAGCAGTGTCGCCAGGAATCCACCAGCGCCGGAGCCGGCGACGAGGTCGATCTGGACGAGCAGGCCCTAAGCGAGTGCACCACTGTCTGTGCCGCCGTTGATGAAGAGCGCACACACGCCGCATCTGGAAAGGGGCCGCCGACAGATAAGCCACGCTCTGCTCCAACTCCGCACAGAACCGTGCACGCAAAAAAAAAAAAAAAATTATCGAACTTTCCAAGCATGAATGCATTCTTGATCCTAAGGGGAGAAACCATGAAATTAGCCTCCAATATTCGATGGAGAGCAAGTGCGCGGTGATTTCGCCACGGCGCTCGCCATGCCCGCCCGTGCCAGCGCACCCGATCGCACCATCTTGTTGATGCCCATTACATGTGCTCCGAAGGTGCTCGATAAAATGCTCATAAGAACAAACTTATGTGATGGCATTTGGGTAAAAATTTGATACTTATAAGTTTATGATAGTCATTTTGACCTAAGTCAAAACCCTGGTCTTGTTAGCATGACATTTCTAAAAGTTTTTTTGTTTTTCAATTGCATGAGATTGATAATACAAAAATTGATCATGTTTCTCGAATTTTCGGATTATTCTGTGGCATAGAATGAAAGATCTCTATTTTCAAGCCTAGAACACAAGTGCAGACTGGTTATAAAACAAAAAAAAAAAAATTCGGTGCAGATGTGTGGTATTCATGTGAGGATCTAATTTGATAGCATATATTTGAAATCTTTGATGTGATCAGATAATTTTTGAAACATGATCATGAACCTATCCTCGGCCCTTGCAGGATGAATCTACCTCTTTGAGTTGGGTGTAGGTGCACATGCACCTAACAAATTTTAGGCATAATTTAGACGCGCCCTACTTACAGGTGGGCTTCTCTTGTGATGCCCCTAATAACAGCTAATCTTCTTTTGCACCCACACCTTGTGCACCAAATGAGAAAGGTGGAAATTTTTGGTTGTTTCTTCTTTGCATGTACTCTTGGCACAAACACAAACTTTAAAACAACAATATTTGTAATTGAGACCGACTAGGACCGTGTCACACCTCCAATTAGTCCTCCCCGACCTAGCACCATGTCGCCTTGTATGCCTCAGCACACCAGGGCCTAAATGTACTGCATCAATTGACCGATTATTTTGGATTTGTTCCTGTCCATCCACATGGTTGCGTCCATGATAAGGTGCATATAGTGATCCTGTGTATAATATTATTGATCTACATGTAATTGATTAATGAATCAAAATATATATATATTGTGAAGCGTATGAATAGATTAGATAGATCTATACCATCTATTACATTTTGTCAAATGGCTAATGAAAACTTTCCATTTATTGGCTCTATAGGAAGCTTTCTGCTATTGAATGTATGCCCACCCATTCCGTCCATCCGGAAACCTTGTTGCACTTCAGAAGTTAACCTAAAACACCCAAGATAAAAGAACACATCACATAGCATTAATTACGGTATGAAACACGAAATTTAATCAAATCAATTACAACGTGTTGCCAAAATCTTTGATCACCAAAGATGAACGCGTGCATTGCACATACACACATACATTGTATGTACATATGCTTATGGTAGCAGAAAATGTAAATAATGACAGTACTGATGTGAGTACTTGTTTTTGACACTGTTTGATCAATTGGCATAATCTGCGGTACTGACACCGATCTAACAGCGGAGGAACGGGAGACTGTCTCTTACCAAAGTGACTAATTTCCTGATTGGTTAATGTGTTACATCTGCAATGATCTTGTTGCCTTGGAGACTCAGAGACATCAAGTGACAAGTCGATGAGGCCTCACATCTGCACATGTCTATGCATCGTCTCTATATAATGACATGTATCTGTCTAGCTCCTGCTCGTTTTCCAGCATGAAGTAGACTGACCACAACATGCTCTTTTTATTTGTACATGCATGCATATCGACACACATATAATGCATGGTTGTGACAATCGCATCTTTGCTATATATGTAGCTAGTCGAATTGGTCGATCACCTCTCACATCCGGGGATCAGTTCACAGTTCAATAACCAAGTAATGCCATCCCTACGTTAATTATCGTCACAAACTATAGCTAGAGCTACTAACCGGTGTGGCATCTGCGTTATTTGGTTAATTATTAGAGGTCTTATTTTCATCAACTACTGAATTACTTGTTGTATGGGTTATTTATGGATTTTTTGATATTTGATTCCTAGACCTAGTTGTTTCTTATGTCTTAGATAGTTACTTTAATCAGCTCCTCCTACTCTTTAAAACAAACTACATTCATAACTGTTGAAGTTTGAATGGATTGTTTACCATTTCTAACAACTTAAGCTTTTGCTTTATAGTTATTGTACAAAATTCAACAGGACATCAGAGTAGAGAGTCTCAATTCAAGACCTGCTTAGCAGTTACAACATTATGACAATCTATCCCGTCATTACCAGCATGATGACACTGATTTATGATATTAATCTAGAAAACAACATTTTATCAGAAATAATATCGTGTACAAAGTAGTACAACAGAGTAATAGATTGGACAAATTATTTTATTTACAAAAACCCGTTAGGACTTAACAAATTACACAATTGATGGATTCTACCATCTATAATACACAATACGACTAAAATTGAATTAGACACTAGTTGACGGCTTGTCACTTATATATATATATATTCTTTTTTCTTTTCCTTCCCACTCATCAATTTTTTTTCTTCTTCTTTTCTTTTCTTTCCTTCTCTTTTTACTCCTCATTTCTTTTCTTCTCTTCTCTCCTTTCACCAGAGCTCGAGCCTGAGCCCTAGAGCCACCACCACCACCTAATCCCCCTCATCAATGCCTTCTCTGATCGCCGACAGTCGCTGGTGGCTTATGACTATGGCCCCTAACCTAAGCCCTAACCCAATTCTGCCCCAAGCCGTCTCAATTAGCCTTAATTAGAAACCCTAGTTCCTAACATACCTCAAATCAGTGGCGCGAGTGTGTGTGCAGGGTCACTAGAGCTTGAAGTGAAGCCGACGCGGTGCAAGGAGACTATCGGCGTCGAATCCGCCGTCGAGAGTGCCCAAGTAAGTCTCTGCGAGCCCTCTTCCTCCCTCTCTGTGTGTATGCGTGTATGTGTATGTGTGTGGTTGCGAGTGTGTGTGTTTGCTTCATCTCCGGATGCGAGCCCTAGTTTTATAGTGCTCTAGCCAACTGCTCTTGTTGTCTTGTCGCGACTTCGACTTTTTCCCCTATAGCTAACACGCATGTTGTCGGCGCAGCCATAACTGGTGTGCCCGACTTGAACTTTTGGTTCCTGAGGCTAATTAGTTGTGGTTTAGGTGGCAAGGATGACATGAGAGTGTGTTGGTGTTGGGTTGGTGTGGTTCATGGTGAGGCCAGCAGTTAATAGGGTGCCTCGACTGGTTTTAGAGCTGTTTTGTTAGAATTTGATTAAATCTAGGGTGCTGTTTGCAAAAATTACGAATTCTGGGTTCCTTTAGGTCTTGTTTGCGATTGTGGTAAGAATTGAGGTTAGTTTTTCTGAAATTTTAGAACAACAGGGTCAACGCAAGAATATTAGATTAAGTCCGAGTACAAATTGGGGTCTTCGTAGTGCTCTGGTGGAGGCAACACGTACGTGGCTAACCGTGAGTCCATGTATACAGCAATCTTGCTGTGTTTGTATTGTAGCAACTCTATAGCAAATTGATGCATGCCTGTTTGTGAGATATCACGTCACGCCGAAGGGAAGAAGAATATACCGTCGTACATAATTGTACATGTCAACATGCAAAATATTGCTTGAAACATGCATGCATTTTTGATTTGTCGGCCCAATAATTAAGTCCCTCAAAATTAAATTTACTTGCTGCATGCCAAACCATATACCATACTAACGCAATATATGTAGGTCCAAATGGCACGAGCTTACTTTTAGGACTGATTTGTACTTGACCTTTCTTATATTATTATTATTATTATTATTTGCATATAACTACAGTACTTACATTTTTTACATAATTTTTTTTAAAATATGATAAATAAAAAAAATACGACAACCTATAATAAGAAAATGCGACCACATAATAAAATAAAAATATGACAACTTAGAAAAATATATCAACATAAAACAAGAAAATACGACAAATCTAAAAAAATATGACAACATAAAGTAGAAAAATATGATACCCAAAAAAGACGACAACTTAATATAAGAAAATACGACAATCTAAAAAAATGCGACACTTTAAAATCTATTGGATCAAATTACGGTTCTTAGATCAAGATTTATTTATTAATATCAGAAGTGAAAGTTGGTCAAAAAATATTTATTTTCTTAACCATTTTGTATTATTATTATTATTATTATTATTGCACTAGATTTACAATGCCCAATTGACCTAACTAGATATTTCCTCTTTGTTTTCTTTAATCATTTGAGTAATGTGAAAGGTTCAACTACCAATCGGTGGTAATCTCATTGGTAACATTATTTACTTACCTAGCTAAGGTATTGGTGTATAATTATTAAAACCGAGATAACAACCATAAGTAGTGCTAAATACAAGAAATTATGAGTATGAATATGAAATCAACGATGCATAATAGTTTCTGCCATAACTCTTCCAAGTATCATCGCGATAGTAGGAGTCGCCATTTAAAATATTGATTTTACCCCAATTTTTTTTTGTGCACAAGAAATTAGGCATTATACTATTTTGAAACAGGAATGCCTTCAAACAGAATGACTAATTGAGGTAAAATTAAGTAGCATTCTAGTATATGTATATCTGATGCTAGGACAATATATTAAATACAATAAACAGACAATGATGGTGTCTGAATGAGTGACAGCAAAGCAATGCTTAAAACTATGATTAATTATGCAAAAAGTATATGCATGACGATGAGGTGTAGACTTGTTGTGATGGTTTAGTTACAACTGATTAGAAGCACGCCAAGGAATAGTTTGGGGCCTTGGTGCATCTTCATGTTTGGGATATGTTAGTTAGAATTTTAAAAAATTTTGGGTCACAAATTAGATTGTTATCAATAGTGAAAGGAGTGTTATAATAGTGATCAATCCAATAATGTGCATGTCCAACAATCGACAACACTCGTGAAACACAAGAGCTGTTCGTGGGTCACTGTGATCGCTCATGAATCGAATTGATTAGCATAGTAATGGCAGCAACGTCTCTATCGGTATTTACACGTTTCAGGGTGGAATATCGTGCGTTGGTGTGCTAACACTGGCACACATGACTACGATTTAGGGATGGTCATTTTGGTGGAAGTAGCTGTTAAGGTTTCTTTTGATTCGTCTCTGAAAGTCTATCTCCCCTCCCCCCCCCCCAATCATATAGTCCTATAAGAGGAGTCCTACTATGTTCGATTTTTTAATGTTATATGAAACCCTATAACGGATCCTATCTAAATTGAGTTGTTACAACTTGTTAAGTGTGTGACTCTATAGGTTCATGCATACTTGGTTGGGGCCTGACAATACTTAACAAAACTGTGAGTCGATGGTGCACTTTAGCAGGATATAACCACTATCTAAGTGTACACAAAAATCATGTCCAACGAACATAACCTGTGTAATATACTCATGTTAATTCCTTCACTATACGATATCAAATTAAACTCAAAGCAGAATACGTGCCACCCTTGCACCGTTTAATCCTTTCCTGATCTCTGTTAACGTGCACAAGGCTAATCATAGTCTTTCAATTAGTAAAGTATTGTATCCACAAGGATTAGGTATTGAATTATCTCTATTTTAATTAACCTAAATGATTTTTGAGGTTTGGTTTGCAAAAATTAATAGATAGAAATAAATAAATGAGAATGTAAGACTGGGAAAGATTAACGCTGAAACTTTATAGATTATTATTGGGGTAGAATTTACTTTTGATACAATTTTCAATCATGAATTAATATGAATTAGATAGTGTTCCTTTAATTTATATGATGGAAACCTATTCCACCAAAGTAAGTGTGTCCCGCTCTTACAATGTCACTGCAATTCTCTTCTCTTATAAAGTGTCCCACTTTCGTGATGTCACCACTTTATTAGATTAGACATTAAGGTTAAGGAATAATTGTGACTTCACTAAATTAATTAATTATTAGGTTATTCATGCTATCACCAATTAAATTTAATAACTAATTTATCTAGTGTCTAGTGATTGAGGATCT
This sequence comes from Pharus latifolius, assembly GCA_019359835.1. Taxonomy (NCBI): domain Eukaryota; kingdom Viridiplantae; phylum Streptophyta; class Magnoliopsida; order Poales; family Poaceae; genus Pharus; species Pharus latifolius. The sequence goes on along the minus strand of CM033320.1, from coordinate 66,121,166 downwards.
GTTAATTCTCCGTCCACTTTCTCTACTTAAGAGAATTAACTAAGAACTAAGAATAATTTGCAACCGTTCAATTACTTTAGTGATTAAAATATTAATCAAAAGATCATCATGTAAAATAAATCAACACATCAAATATATTAAACCATAATGTAGTAATGATTAAGGATCTCTTATCCCAAGAATTAGAGAATTACCCCCATCAACAAAAGATTACTAATCATCAAACACAATGGGTGGTGAGACATGAGGAATAAACTAACAAAGAAGAAACAATCAATCTTCTCTACGATGGTGCTTGACGGAGATTTGCTCTCTCTAATGATAGGGGTACACCTCCCAACCTTGAAATCTTGATTTGGGGGGGGGGGGGGGTGGGGGGTGGGGATCGTCCCCTTTTGTAGATAATTTCCTGGTCCCTTTCTAATTCTTGTATCCTATATGTCTTGTTGAGTCTTAAAGACTCATGACTATAGTTACACAGTGGTGTACGCAAACAATTCAGAACTGTACCAAGAGGTAGGACCAGATGATGACAATATTGAAGACTATGCCTACAAAGGAGGTGATTTATTCCTGGAGGATGCTTGGTATAAAGAGTATCGATGTCTTGTTTTTGGGATTTTATTTTTTAACTTTATTTTAGTTGTCTATTTTCTATTTTGTAAGATTCTTTTACCTATATCAATAATAGTATTTTTTTATTCGCTGTGTCAATGCATCTATTTTCACTCTGTATCAGAATACGTGTGAGCTTGAACTTTTATATGTTTAGTAGATGTTCAAATCTTCTAGACCCCTTGTTTGGGGTGTTACAGTTAAATCAAAGCATGACCCTCAAACCAAAAGAAATATATTTTGTTCTCTCTAAAGAAAATGTGGGAATCATACTTGGCAACCAGAAGGTGTAAATTTTAGTTTCTAAGCAAAGAACACATCATTTTTCTTAATAAGCCTTGCTAAGCTGAATACTTCTCTTCATGGTGTGAGAAAAACAGTTGTGGTCTTTCCTGGTCAAGGCTACAGCCAAAGAAAGTTAAATATAGTTCTCTTGGTTGAAACTTTTCAACGACGATTTCTAAAAATTAATTTCCTTTAGAAACGTATATGTAAAAAGGTATTTCACATGAATAAAAAGGGCTCTAAGTTACCTTGCTATTAATAAAATGTGTTCTTCGGATTTCCATCGGAAGTGTACAAAATTTCCATTTACAAAATCAAATAAAATAAAAATAAAAATTCATAAGCGTATTTTATGGGTCATTAGCTAGTTTCATCCTATATCTGCATTGTCAATAACCACCAACATAGGACCACCTCGAGGAGACTTGTTAGGAGCTTAGCTGATTGAATTTTTCGTACAGAAAACACTCATTAAAATAATAACCTCATAAAAAATACAGGAGAAAACAAAATTATAAAAATAACCACAGTCGCCAACCCAATTGGCGACTTAGCCCGTAAAGCACACTGTCGCCAGCCCGGCTGGCGACTAACGCAAGCCAGGTCTCTGTCGCCATCCGGGATGGCGACTTAGGCCCTATATAACCACCAGAGGTGGCGATTGAGAGGCGCTGCCGAAAAAAAAAATTCATTTGCTCAGCAGGAAAAGAGAGAGGGGAGGAAAAAGAGAAGAGGAGAGAAGGAGAAAAGGAGGAAAGGGAAGAAGAAGCTAAGAGGAAGAGGAAGAGGAAGAGAAGAAAAAAGGTAATTTTTTTAAACTTCTCTAATTAGATCTGCTTTAGAAATTAGTTTTAAATACATATCTGCTTTAGAAATTAAATTTAAAATACATATATACTTTAGAAATTAGTTTTAAATACATATATGCTTTAGAAATTTAGTTTAGAGTATATATCTGCTTTAGAAATTCATGGAAAATGTGTTAATGATTTAGATATGTTGCACATGTAGATCTGAGGTACATGTGCTGTCAAAAATTTGTTGATAACCTAGATATGTTGTGCGAAACTAACTTAGATGTGATGTGTACGTAAAATAATATAGATCTGTTGTATAATGTTGTGTATTTATAAATATGATGTGTATATAATATTATGGATGAGCTGTGTATGAAATTGCACATATAACAAATTAGATTATTTGAAAAATAAAGCAAAGATTAATTTTGATTTTTTGTCGTAGACAATGTCAGAAACAAAAATAGTGTATGTTTTTCACGGGGAACAAGTAATCAGAAACGGACCACATGGGGATGACCTATGTAGTTGTCACCGTGTAGACATGGAATTAAATGATCTCAGTGCAGTTAATTTTGAGGACCTTAAGACCCGAGTCGTGGACATACTAAATATTGACCCATCTTTACACGAAATAGTCATAGAAGCGTTGGTGCCTGTTGGTAAAACAGGTAGTTGGAAATTATGTAAACTTAAAGGCGATCGATCTTGGGATTCTCTAGTTAGGAGAGTGTTAAATCCTATTCATGGCCCAGATGACTGCGTGCTATATATAACGGTACTAAACATGGAACCGGCGGAAGAGATACCCGAGCCATTCGTTGATCCAACAATAGCACAGGATTCTGCCGGTGTCCCGAATACAAGATTAGTGAGTGGACATTTCTGTCCTGGAGACGAGGGTTACACCGACGAAGGTGAAGACGAGGGTATGCAATACTCAGGTAGGGAAGGTTCGGAGGTAGACGCAAACTATGCGGATTCGTCTAGCGAAGAAGATTATCCTGGGATGGACCTCCGCAACAATGGTTAGATCCAAGTGGTTTTGATCACACGAATCCATGATGATCGCAGTTCGGACTCGGCATCGGATGAGCAAAGATTAATTTTAGGGCAACATTTCCGAAGCAAGGAGGAGACTAAGTAAGGCGTGGCGATGTAGTCCATTGTACTACGTCGCTCTTTCAAGGTGGATAGAACAAATCCGCGTCTGTACGCAGTGAAGTGCACGGTGGAAGGGTGTAAATTTTATGTTCGTATTGCCAGGTACAAGGATAGTGAGCACTTTGTTGTTTCGAGAATCATCGAACATGATTGTTCGGTTACAGAAGCCTCACGGAACCACAGGAATATATCATCCGCTTTTGTGGTAAATGTGATTTTGGCGAACCTTCATGCAAATTTGGACATGACACCAAAAGAAATTATCGCTCAAATCGCCGACACATTCGGATACAGCATTCAGTACGGCAAGGTATGGAGAGCAAAACAACTTGGCTTTGAGATGTTATTTGGATCTTTCTATGATTCATATAACTACATGCCCAGATTGATACAGCAAATCGTCGATACCAACCCTGACACTGTAATGGACATGGTTCATAGGCCAGTTGTGGGCACAAACGGTGACATCGTGCATGGAGCGGAGTACATGGAGCGTATATTCTGGTCATTCGGGCAGGCAATTTCTGTATTCAAGTACATGCGGCTAGTACTTTGCGTGGATGGCACATTTTTAACTGGGAAGTATAAGGGAACTTTAATGATAGCTGTTGGCGTAGATGCAAACAATCAGCTACTTCCGATAGCGTACGCCATCGTAGAAGGCGAGAGCACAGATAGCTGGGTATGGTTCCTTACAAATCTGAAACAAGCCGTTGTGAAGGATAGACGAAATGTATGCGTCATCCATGATAGACACAAGAGCCTGTTGAGTTCCATTGAGTTTATGTTGTGCATAAAGGACCCGCAGTATAGATGGAATGATTTGATAAACCGGTGGTGCAAACGACATCTTGCGGCGAACTTTTTCACTCATTACAAAAACACAGGCCTGATGAAGAAGTTCAAGCGGTTGTGTGATCAGAACCAAGGCCATAAATTCCAACGAATTTGGGACGAGCTAGAAAAAGATACGTCGGACCTAGCTAAAGCTCAAAGATCTGAGGCAAGCAGTTCACAACAAGCGGAAGATGAAGAAAATGTCATAGGAACTTTAGATGGGCCGATACGTCACTGCCGGAGATCAAGAACAAAGAAATTTAGTGAATGGATCGGTAACAAAGCTCCAGAGAAATGGTCACTACTACACGATAATGGAGGAGCTAGATAAAGAATAATGACAACCAATATGGCGGAGGTGTACAACTTTGTGTTGAGAGGGGTGCGAGGTCTTCCGCTCACCATACTTGTGGAATTTACATGGCATCGCACTGCTAAATACTTCCATGAGAGGGGTACAGCTGCACGAGCACTACTTGTGGTCACACCATCAAAATATCCTCACGAAGTGCAGAGGTACTTAGAAATGAAAGCCGCGGCCGCTTAGAAACACTCAGCCCAGTGCATTCCAAACAGCAGAAGGCAAAGTTGGGTTGTTTATCTGAAGAGTAAGAACGTGGGGGGAGGATACATGCGGCCGATCAGAAAGCAAGGTGTCATTTTCGAAGATGGCGTCAAGTGCACTTGTAACAAGTCAGCTTTGTTGCATAAACTGTGCTCCCATGTGATGGCAGCGTGTGCGCAAGACAACAAGTCGAGCGAGACGTACATATCACTTTACTATGACGTACGATTCCTCGCTAAAACATGGACTGCATACTTCGAGGTCTGGGGCACTCAGGAGCACTACAGAAAATTGTCGCGCAGAGCAGGCGGGATACTGTATGTTCCATCACCACACCTGGAGCGGAGAGGCCCTGGATGACGACGGAGACTTCGAATCAGCAATGACATGGATAATGCAGAACGCGATGAGCTACGAAAGTGCGCTGTTTGTTTACAACCTGGGCACACGAGGAGGACATGTCCTAATGCATCCGGATCGCACCGAACATGAATCAATCAGCAATGTTGTGCAATATGTATTCATTCCTCTCACGTATTTTGTGTTTGTTTTTTCACTCATTTCATATGACGTACTAACTCAATGTTCTTTGTTGAAGACATGACTCATGATCGTAGACAGCTTCCTGAGTTACTGGACCAGTACTACTATGATCGTCATCGAGCTTGAGCCCTTAGGTCCGGAGAGGAGCTTCAGCCGTTCCACCTACGATCGCTCGGCACGGCTTGGCCTCTTGATGGGAGATACATCGCACGGCTGAGGGTGGTGGGACTGCTTCCTTTTGTCAGGACGATCACCAGAGCAGAGTCTTTCAGGCACGATCGATCACTGGTCTCTGCTCTGGCGGACAGATGGAAACCTGAGACACACACATTTCACTTCCAGTGAGGGGCAGATGACTATCACCCTGGAGGATGTGGCGATGCTATTCGGCCTGCCGATTTGCGGACAGGCCTAGGTACCACCACCCACTCCTACTGGATGGGATGTCACATTCACACAGAGGTTTCACCCCCTACCTCTGGGACATGAGCCCTTCCACCATGACGTGGGAGTTCCTGCAGCTTGGCTCGCTCACTTCCGGATATGCCCAGCAGATGCTGATGAGTGGAGAGTCAGCCGGCACTTCGAGGCGTACCTACTTCACCTGTTTGGTGGCTTTATGTTCACTGGTACGCTTAATCATGGTACATGCACATATCTTTTACTTGCTGCATTTAAATCTTATATTCTGTTTGTTTTTGTTTGCAGGTACGCATAGTGACACGGTGGACCATTGGCTTGTTCCACTGGCGCAGATGCTTGCAGACACGCCGATTGAGCAGATTCCACAGATCAGCTGGGGTTCAGCGGTTCTGTGTGCTACGTACCGAGCGTTGTGTGACGCCTGCGTTCGTCGTGCTCGACAGGTGATTATGGCTGGGTGTCCTCTGCTTATTCTGTTGTGGTCGTATGAGCACCTTCTTGTAGGATGAACGCTTAGAACCGATGTGCCTGCGCCTCTGCCGGAGGGGTACCTGCCCAGGGATGCGGAGGATGAGATTGATCGCCCGACCATGGGGGATCGTTGGTTGCAGCACGAGCTGCAATGGGCCACCGTCCAGGTGCACGCGTGCTACGGGGCGTATAGCGACGAGTTGGAGCTACTCCATCCCTCGCGTGTTGTCTGGAGGGCCTGGACGGCCACCTACGTTGAGAGCACAGCTGTAGACGGGATCTCATCGGTATGTATGGGGGGCTGAGACTTATGGCTCACCCGATGTGTTCTTGTCTTCAGCCATATGTTGGAGGTATACACTCCATAGAGGGTGATGCGACAGTTTGGCTTGTTTCAGCCGGTCCCTCCTGTCGACACTGCACACCGGTTGTCGCACACCCAGCACGAGTAAGCTCGTGATCATCTCTGCGCATAGTGCTTCGCCTCCATGAAAATACTTAACACTTTTGTTTTTCCTGTAGGCAAACCCGTAAGGACAAGAAGGCTTTCACTTGGGAGGATCGGCAGGCTCCGTACACTCGTCGCTGGGAGCAGACAGCAAGGATAGATCTAGTGCGCGAGGAGAGGCCATACGATTCGAGGACATATGGTGACTAGCTCTGATGGTACATCCCTCGCACCATTGCTCGCATTGCCCCACCAGCTCCAACGCCTGCCGAAAACCCTGCCCCGAGCGTGCAGCAGACATACGATCCACACCACGCATCCCGTGTGCACCGCCAGGTACGCACAAATACTCTGTTTCTTGCTTGTTATTGTTATTCCCGCTTACCATTGTGTTTGTGGTATTGTAGGTTGATGGCCTCCGTGTGATTACCTCCACCACGCAGCCGCTACTCCATCGAGACGAGGCACGTCTACCTATCACGCCTGAGGAGTACAAGAAGGCCATCGCCTTCATTCATCGAGTCGCAACCCAGCTGTTGCGGGAGAGTTCCGCCAATTCGTTGACATTTGTTGCAACTCCTCTGCCAAGGGCCCCTCCCATTCAGACATCGTTGCAGCGTCCAGTAGGCGCCAGCATGCAGGTATGTCCTCGTCTGCTCCATCCGCACCGTCCAGTAGGCGCCCGCCCTGCATTCCGCCTCAGTCCGTCCATGCCGACCCGGATGTGGTCCTAGACCCTGCATACGCAGACTACGTTAACATGTTGCAGAGAGGAGATGACACCCGCCAGAGCCAACATCAGTTGGCGTCCACACAGCTTGGTGATGCGCCTTTGCCGTCACAGGAACCTCCTGATACAGGCCTCGATCGGGCGAGCGCCCAACCACCACCCCATAGACATCCATCACAGAGGACGGTGTGGGGACGCACCACCTTCTCACCCTCACCGTTTCAACGGGACCGGCCTCTCGTCCAAAGAGGAGGCGACATTAGTATTTTTTTCAAATTTCTTACTCTCTGAATGAAACATGATTTTTGTTTGCATGTATGTATGAAACATGGTTTTTCTACGATTCAGCCTTTCTACTTTTTAGTCTGTTTTACGTTCAGTTCTCACTTTTGGTAACCCGACAAATTAAATCAACCACGAAACATACGAATCAATCAACCCAACCCATCGCAACTCTTTTTCTCCTTGACTGGGCTGGCTGGGGTGGTTCAACATGCCTTTCTATGTTTTACCTGTAATTATTGTTTTGATTTGGGTTATTCATACATAAAAAACACTCTTGTAGGCTTTTTACACACAACAAAAATTACATGGGTTATTTTTGAAACAATCAAAACCACACCGATTATTTTAGAAACAACATAAAACAAAAAATGTTATTTTACAAATAAATTTGTCTACAATTGTGGGGGGAGCCCTAAGTCGCCAACCTGGATGGCGACTTACAGTGGCGACTGATGACGTGGCCGTAAGTCACCACTCGGGTTGGCGACTGTGGTCATTTTTGTAATTTTGTTTTCTCCTGTGTTTTTTATGAGATTATTATTTTAATGAGTGTTTTCCGTACGAAAATTTCCAGCTGATCTTGTGGGAAATGCTCCGTATTCTGAAGGCCCCGCTTGAACCATCTTACACATGGGAGCAACATGAACATTAGTATACCAATACCATTAAATTGGCCATCCCAAAGGAAAATGGAATATTCAGCGAGTAGACCTTCCAATCTGATCGTGTGACGGCAGTTCAAGCTGTTATGCAGTTGCGGGGGTATTATGATGAACAGTTGCGCTCATGGCCACTTGGAGTTATCCCCAGAAACTCAGAATGAAAAAGGTCTGCCAGTCGTAGGTCTACTTACAGATCCAGGCGTTCTAAGTATATGTCTGAGCAGGATGCTGATTATATTGAAGCTCACTGGTGGAAACCCGAACTTTGTTGCATTGACTGTTTATGTTGTTTTGTGTGCATAACAATATATGTGTGTGTGTGTGTCTCTCTCTCTCTCCCCCCCCTCTCTCTATATATGTATGTATGTATGTATGTATGTATGTATGTATATATGTGTGTGTGTATAGACAATTTAGAACTGTTCTAGGAGGTGGGACCAAATGACGCCAGTATTCAAAACTACGCCTATGAAGGAGAGGATTTATTCCTAAATTATGCTTAACATGAAGAGTATTGATATCTAGCTTTTGGGATTTTATTTTGTTAAATTTTATTTTAGTTATCTATCTCATGTTTTGTAAGACTATTTTACCTATTTGAATAAAAGGAATTTTCTTTATTTGCTGTGCTAACGCATCTGTGTTTCTACTCTATATTGAGTATGTGCAAACTTGAATTTGTACGTGTTAAGGAGATGTTCAAATCTCCCAGACCCTAGTTTAGGGCATTATAGGTTGACATATGGATTAGGTAACAGATATAACAAACCGTATGTGGCTTGGTTTAGGGTTTTCTTGGGCATGCTTATACGGTTTGTGCCATATTGTTGTTAAGCCCCAATAAGGCCATTTTTAATTTAGATTTATTTTGTAATTAATTTATTTATCAAATTGAGTTATTTTACTTTCCATTCTTTGGGATCTTACCATTCGAGGTCTAATTTTTGGCGCGATTCCTTCGCGAAGCCTACCTAGTTGGCTAAATACAAAAGATTGAAGCAAAATAAAACAAAACTAAGAAAATTAGACTTTAAAAATAATCAAATTTCCTCCCAAAAAGCCCTTTGTTGCGGTCTTTTAGCTCGACCTTCTTTTGAAAATTAGGATTCGTCTTGGAGCAGCCATACCGCCTTCGGTAAGACATTATCACTTTCTAGGAATAGTTTTAATCTCTGCCCATTCACCGTAGGATTGACATGGTTCACAATAACATGTCCTTTCCATTTCGATTGCAGTTTCCCTCCGAAAAGTTTGTCTAGAAGTGAATAGCAACACTTCAACTCCTTTGTAAAATTCTCTTCTTTTGATATGCTTGTCATGGCCATGCCTTTTTTCTCTCCTTGTAAATTCTTGAGCTCCTGTAGGCTTCTCGGCGTAATCCCTCCAGTTCCAATAATTTGAGTTTCCTCTTCTCTCCCACAGCTTTTGAATCTAAATTTAAGGTTCTAATGACCCAATAAACTATGTTTTAATTCAACAAGGAGATGGCAAATCTTACCATAGACCAACTAAAAGGTGTCGTTCCTATAGGTGTCTTGAAAGCAGTCCTATAAGCCCAAAGTGTGTCATTTAGTTTGAACAACCAATCCTTTCTCGATCTATCTGTTATTTTTTCTAGGATTCTCTTTATTTGTCTATTGGAAATTTTGGCTTGACCACTAGTTTGCAGATGATAAGTGGATAAAGTTTTGTGAATAACCCCATACTTTCTTCGGAGAATATAAAGTATGTTCTTCTGTCACTAATTATGAATCGAGGTACTCCAAATTTTGAAAAAAATTATATTTTTCAGTATCTTATTGGCAGTCTTCAAATCAGCAGTAGGTGAAGGGATGGCTTCTACCCATTTGGTAACATAATAACAGCCACTAAAATATATCTATCTCCATTGGAATTTAGAAATTTTTCAAAAATTCAATTCTCGAGATATTGAAATGTTTGACTTCTACTTTGTTAGAAAATGGCATTTCATCTTTCTATAAATATTACCCATCTTTTGACATCTTTCACAAATTATAACATATTCATGAGCATCCTTAAAGTTTGTAGTCCAAAAGAAACCACATTGTAAGACCTTAGTTGCAGTTCTTTCAGATGTATAGTGACCTCCAACATTTCCTCCATAACAATGGTATAAAATATCATTTACATCATCCTCCAAAATATATCTCCTATATAATCCATCAACACATTTTTAAATAAGAAAGGATCATCTCAGAATTAGTGTGTCTTCCTTAAAAAATCTATTTCATTTATTCCAATCTAATCCTTTCAGTACATAACCACAGGCTAAATAGTTAACAATATTAGCATACCATGGTCTTTTTGTAACAGCTAGACAAAATCGATCATCTGGTAATTAATCATTGATTGGTATACAAATCTTAATATCTTCTGTTTCCATAAGTCTAGAAAGATGGTCCGCTACAGGGTTCTCCAGTCCTTTCCTATCCCTAATTTTCAAATCAAATTCTTGTAGAAGAATCCATCTAATGAGTCTAGATTTTGCATCTTTCTTAATCATCAAATAGTTAATAGCAGCATGGTCGGTGTAAAGTATAACTTTAGGTTACAATATAAGCCCAAAATTCCTCAATGACAAAAACTATTGCCAAGAGCTCTTTTCCGTGGTTGGAAAATTCACCTGAGCACTATCCAAGATTTTGCTAGCATAATAAACCACATGAACTTTCTTATCAATTTTAGACCTGATATAATCATGGTATCATATGTAGCATACTTGGTATCATCAACCACTATTTCTAACTGAGTAGTCATAAAAGTGACATACAAATATATTATGAACCATGTGGTTCTGGTCAAATCCGGCCCACAATGATCAGTTTGGATCAAAACCAATCCAAACCGAGTGGAAGGATCCAATTCGTACACTACCGGAACATGTGGCGCAATCACAGCCATACACGCGTCGTGGCCGAAACTAGATCGAGTACGATAGGGACGCGTGGCGAAACTGTGGCCACACACGCGTCTTGACCGAAACCGAATCGATCACGACGGGACATGTGGCGCAACCGGAACCGAGCGGGAATCTTCTTCGAGCGTGTTGTATTCAATCGGGTCTTCTTTTCAAGCAGGACTCCTTTTTGAGTAAAAGTCCTTTTTTTCACCCATTTTCGTACAGATTTGAAATCCAAAAGTGCAGGTTTTATCTCAAAATTATTTGATTCAATCAGTGGTCTAAGAATACCTGCTTGCAATCCCATGCTGAGCGGGGTTGCATAATCCTTAAGTCCCTTTTGATCCTCCATTGTTGGTTTTTGTTCAGTGTCTTCAGAAATTTACGAGTTTTCCTCCAATCTTACTTGTCTTGCCTCGTACCGAAGTTGACGCGCGGTTTTGACAAGTTTGTCTGAGCTATCCAGCTTTGAACTACTATCCCTAAAAGGTTAGTGGTGCAAAGAAAAGAAGAAAAAGAAAAATAGAAGTAAGATTAAGAAGTGAGATTCACTTATATCAGTGAAAATTAATATAAAAAAATGAATTGCCGTTGTTCCCCAGCAACGGGGCCAAAACTTGATCGCCACCGAAAGGGTCGTGATTGTGTAATAACCGTAAGTGAACGGTTGAATGTTGAGCACTTGAGGGTCGAATTCCACGAGGAACAAGCGTATTCTTCTTTCTAGTTTAATGGATCACTGATTAAGTCTAAACAATTTTGGGGTGGTTGCTTTTCTAGACTAAGTCTAACAATTTAGGGTTTGCAAGCTGGAATGAAAATCCAGGGTTTCGGGAATTCCATAACCATCTGGCATAATTCTATCCAAAGTCCGAGGATTATAAGTTAATTTCAATTGCTTTTCAAGACAAATTAAGTTTCCAGTTTGGGGTGTTGGGTCAACAGTCAGAGGATCGCTTCCACTGTCATGTTTGGCGAGAGCCTCTCTTCTATTCGGGGTTCCGCGTCAAAGCACTAAGAACTCAAAAACTCCCATAAATTCTTGTTAAGGCTCAATTGTTACGTCTATTGCCGAAACGAAAATTTAGAGTTTGGTGGAAGAAGACGCTATGAAATTACTCCAAAACTTGAAATAAAGACCGAGAAAGAATCACGCTTTCAAGATTAGGTCATCTCTAACCCTAGAGGAGATCTACTCACTAAAATCCATAATAATGAAGAAATAACAATAATAAAAAAATGAAAACTTACTTGATTACTTGAAAATTGAAGTTGTCGTGTTTGCCGGCTTACAAAATCAATAAAATAGAGAAGGACGCTCTTCTAAACTAAAACTAAGCCCTAATAGCTTCTAAACCTAAAAAAACATACTAAGTTGAGCCAAAAATTTCTCTATTTATAATACACAGGAAAACATGTCCAAAAATAACTCCTTGACGTACAGGCGACGAAGTTTCGCTACAAACGGTGCGATAACAGATAAATCTGAGTCAAAACTGACCAGATTCAACTAGTTCTGATCCAATACGACTTAAACTGACCAAATCTGACTAAAACCAACCAAACTCGACCAGTTTGAGTCAAAACTGGATCAAAACAGCCACAAACGAACTCCATATAAAAGTCATCTTGTGAATCATGTAAGTAGATTAGATAAATTTGAACCATCCATTACATTTGATCTAACAACTCCCGAAGACTTGCCTCCTGCTGGATCCCACAACAGAAAGTTCCCTTTTCAATTTTTATCCCCATCTGGTCCATGAACAAGCTAATGAAATTGACATGGCAATCCATGTGGTGGAAGTAGTCTATCAAAGTTACAAGCTAAAACAGGTAGGTTACAACTATTCATTTGCGGTGAGATTTGTGCATTGCAATTTGTTAAAAAAAAGTGAGCCGAGAGAGGCCAAATCATTTGGGGATTAAAAAAAAATTAAGGATGCACATTTCAGTTCCACTAAACTGGCATTGGAGCCTGCGCAAGATTCAAATTTCCTTCACTGCAATACATACTAAATCTGCCGCAATATACACCAAGCTAGATTAAAAATATACAAGGACATCAATTTTTTTTTGTTTCTTCCTCTGTTAAGAAAAAAGGAACATAGCCAACATCTGCTTTCTTCAACTGTACAAGAGAATTCAATTAATAAAAAAATGAAAACAAATTGTAGGTGGAAAGAAAAGAGGTTGAAGAAGCCTCCGGCCTCAAAAAGAAGAATTTGGCTTTTAAGGCCAAGGTCGAAGAGATCCGAGAGAGAGAAGACAGTACAGATGAAGCATCTGATTGTGATCTTGCTCCTCATGAGAAAGACTTGAAAGCTTCTCAACAAGTTCAACAAAGAAGGATCACAACATCAAAACCGTTTATAATACTAGACGGTTGGGAGATCTAAACCGGACAACTCCTACAACATAATCACTAGCATAACACATTATTTCAAAAAGTTGGGTCCAATTGGGGGGTTGAACTTATTCGTTGTATTTTTGTAAAATAATAATAATAATAATAATAATAATAATATAAAAATAAATGATAATGATAAAAAATAGAATAAAGAAATAAAAAGTGGGTCCCTTTGGCTAAGTAGATGCTACGCGTCATGAGACAGGATGCGTCAAGAGTTTGATAAATTCCACAGCCATCTAGATAAACGATAATTCTTGTGGACAAATGATACTTCTTAACTAGTCCCACTTTTTATGAGAGAAAGGTTATGAGGTTTTTGAATAACAAAAGATTATTTTCTAAAAAAGTAGAGGTTGAGCCTTATATAAAGAGACTCCCTCCTGACCTTTCAACACATGAAAGAGGAAGACAAGGAGACATAGAGCAAAAGTAAGCTCTATCCTTCATGTGACAGAGATGAACACAAAAGAACATAGAGATAGAGACAGAGAGCAAAAGCAAGCTCTGTCCTTCTTGTGATAGAGACAGACATAAAAGAACATAGAGATAGAGACAGAGAGCAAAAGCAAGTTTTGTCCTTCATGTGACTACATCATAGACTTCCTCCCCAATGGTGAGTTGTAGTAGAGTTTATGCCATTCTCAAGCCTAGGAGCATGATATGTGCCCCCTCTCTATGATCCATCAGTAAGGCAGAGGAACCACAAGCCTCTGCTCAATCTTCAAAAGACCTGGAGATGTGTTGCACCTCACAAGAACCTTTGCAAACGATCGTCGTGGCAGGTGTTCGTACGCCCCAAACCAATCAGGCCGAACGCAACTAAACATGTTACTCTTAGCATCAAGCTTCTCACACTCTATTTCCAAGGGAGCAAATTAACAAACACCGTTCGTGACCAATGAGATTGGACAACCGATTGACTAGATACCGACAAAGCGAAGGTCAACTCTGCACTGCATTAGGCTATCTCCATTAACAAACTTGTTGCCCGATACTAATGAAGCGAAGGCAGCAGGTTTGTCTGTGATCGATAAGGCTAGACAGTCACACAACTAGATGCCGACGAGACTAGCTATGCAATCCCACATTCGTCTGGATACAGACGAGGCCAGACAATTCTATGGCCGGGACTGACGAAACGAAGGCCACCAACACTATATCCCGATGCATTGCTTTCTATTTGCATTTTTCTATCCACCCTATGAAGAGCATAAGTGAAGTTTGAAAAAGATGACCCAGATGTGCAATTTAATTAGATGTTCTCTGTTAACTACTACTTAATAGAGGTAATTAATTGGGAGCTTTACAAAGCCCTGAGAACTAAAGATCCACATGTTTTCGAAAACATAAAATTTCCAAAAAGGAAATTGAGAATAACAAAAATTTGTGGGAAGTAGAACCTATATTTTATTAACTCCAACATCGGGTTTACAAAGATACAAGTACATACACCACACAACTATGTCATTTTCTCTGTTTTCTGTGTCATGTCTAAGGTAACACTGTGACTGTAGGAGATTGTTTGGGTCTCTGGTTCCTGAGGCTTCGTGAAGCAACCAGTTAGTTATATCCACTAAGTATGACTTAGTGGAATATCTCCGATTAGGCTACAATTAGGGTTGTTGTCTTCAAATAGTGTCTCTACTCTTTAGGAAGGTGGATGGAATGCAAATGAAATTGTCTAGTCTCGTCGATCGCAGATGTATATGGAGGTGCATAGCTAGCCTCGTCGGCACCTAGCTATGCAAGTGTCCGGCCTTGTCAGTCGCGAACATATGTAGAAACGCATAACCCATCTCGTTGGCATCTGGTTATGCAGTTGTCTGGCCTCGTCAGTCGCAGACATGATGTGGTGGGAATGAAGGTGACAAGGCCACGATGGCCTTGTGCAATGCAAATGGCGAGCAGAAGATGGCACTGTGTGACAAAGAATAACAAGAATGCGGCCTTAAAAAAAGGGGCATGAGCAGCTTAACGCGAGGGACGACACGTTTGATTGCACCCAGTTAGAGTGGTCTGAGGCGTGCGAATGCATGCTGTACTTGTCTTCAGCGAAGGTTTTAAAATGGCCGTGGCGCAGCTCCCGGATCTCATCTCATGGAGATCGTGTGGAGGGCCACCAACCCTGTACCTCGCTGTTAAGTCGTGGAGACGAGGTGATGTTTATTCTTGGCGAAGGTTTTAGAATGGGCATGGTGCGGCTCCTTAATGTCGTGGAGATCTTGCAGAGGAGCACAATCCCTATACCTTACTGATAAATCGTAGAGACAAGGTGCCTCCCGCGCTCCCGAAATTGAAGAGTTTAAAGGCTTGAGATTCACTATTAGGCATGAGAGCCATTGTGATGTTGTCACGAGGAGAGGACGTTTGCCTGGTAGAAAAGCGTTCTCCTCAAGAAGACTCTAGTATGAATGCCTGTATGGTGTGGCTTTCTGATGATGGTGCCCTTAGATGGCTTGGAGGGGGTGCCTTTATATAGGGCTCTAACCTCCCTATTTTGTAGGAATAAAACTTTTGTTACTTAGGAGTGAACTAATCCTTATCTCATGATGACTGGGGTCTAAAGAGGGGTGTTCGATGAGATTTTGTAATAAAATTCGTCATGTGAAGTCCCAGTTGATCAAAAATTAAAGTAAAAAAAACAAAATTGTGGAATTTTGAAAATAATAAAAACCTAATTGAAGTTCCACTGGTTGAACTTCACTGGTCGAGCTAGACCCGAGTTGGGTTTAATCGAACTAGACTTGAGTTTGGGTCTAGTTGAACTAGACCTGAATTGGAGCTAGTCGAGCTAGACCTAAATTGTATTTGGTCGAATTAGACTCGAGTTGGGTTTGGTCGCATGAAAACTAAGTCACCTTGATAGCTCGAGTTTTAAAAATATTTTATCTTTATCTTTATCTCTTCACCTATTCAAAAATCATATTTATCTCTTTTTCGAAATTCAAAACTTCCCTAATCTCTCTGGTTGTTAGACGGTATAAACTATCCCGAACTCTATAAATAGAGGGAGGTATCCATCTTTAAAGGGGATCTTGGGTGACCTTAGGATTTCTTCTCTTCTATTCGACTAGGAGGACCTTCTCTTTTTCCCCTCTATAGAGCCATTCGAGCAAATATCGAAGTCATGAAGGTTACCGTGGGTGAGTACTATTCGTTTGCATAAGCATGCATTGTATAGAGGGTGGATGCCTGTTCGTTGGTGCCCGTGCCAACCCATTCTTGAAGATGGAGAGAAGCATGGAGCAATAGGAAGGTCCCAATCATATGTGCAAAGAGAGCCCAGTCCAATAGAGCCCCGATGAATTTCAACTTGTCATGTCGGCGGGTGATTGATCAACGATCAAGTTGCACTCTATTAGAGATCACGTTACACTTTGATCAGAGATCAAGTTGCATCCGATCAATGATCAAGTTACACTCAATCAAAGATCATGTTGCACTTCGATTAGAGATCAAGTTGCATTCGATCAACGTTCATGTTACACTTTGATTGGTGATCCAGTTTCATTTGATTAGAGATCATGTTGCACTTCGATTAGAGATCAAGTTGCATCCAATCAACGATCATGTTGCATTTGATCAATGATCATGCTACACTTTGATTGGCAATCAAGTTGCATTCAATTAACGATCAAAATACACTCAATCAAAGATCATGTTGCACTTGGATCAAAGATCAAGTTGCATCCGATCAATGATCAAGTTACACTCCATCAGAGATCATGTTGCACTTCGATCAGAGATCAAGTTGCATCCGATCAACAATCATGTTGCATCCAATAAATGATCATGTTACACTTTGATTGGCGATCAAGTTGCACTTTGATCAGAGATCAAGTTGCATCCGATCAACGACCATGTTGCATCCGATCAATGATCATGTTACACTTTGATTGGAGATCAAGTTGCACTTCGATCAGAAGATCAAGTTGCATCTGGTCAGCAACCAATTTGCACTTTCGATCAAGATCACCTAAGTTGCAATTTTGGTTTGAGACCAAGTTGCACTTCGATCAGGGGTTGCCAAATTCCAATCTGATATACGGGTGACGATCGATGATAACTTTTCATCTAGAAGTCCGATCGATCCCAAATTTTCATGGTGAATAGGAGACTCAATATGAAGTATGTCCACTAAAATTACACTTCGATCACGATCAGAAGGCTGCACTTCAGTCAAGATCGCCAAGTTGTTCCACTCCGATCAATGATCAGGAGGTTGTTTTTCGATCAAAGATCAGAAGTCCCTCCGAATAGATGAATTCCAGTCTAACATACGAGTGACATATCAATGATAACTTCTCATCCAGAAGTCCGATCGACCCCACATTTTTATGTAGGATAAAATACTCAATGTGAAATATGTCCACCAAGTTTTACCTTGATCAGAAGTCGGGAAGATTCCCAGAAGATTATTGAAAACAAGCTTTGTCTTGATGAATTCCAGTCTGACATACGAGTGATGTATTGAAGATAATTTTCAATCCAACAGTCCAATTGACTTCAAATTTTAATGAGCAATTGAAGATTTGTACAGAAGCTATTTCACCAAATTTCATGCCGATCATAGGCCAGAAAGGCCTCCATCTAGTCAAGCGAAGGGGACCTCCATGTGATGCACTCCTCGAGTAGGCAACACAGGATCAGCGACTAGTGCAGGTGTCTAGAAGAAGGCAGCATGTTGCTGCAGTTTGCTAGCTTGAAGGAGAAGCCGTTGAGCGGCTTCTGTGTCACCTCGAGTGTCGGCAGTGACAGAGCTCTTCAAGAGATTACGTGCCTCTATCATCAGGGTCCGATGCTCCTTCTTTGCCTTGGCTGTTGCATGCTTGTAGGCCTTCTTGGATTCCGTCGCATAGAGTTCAAGAGGCTCTTGCGTCTGGTGGAAATATGTTGTGGAGAGGTGTTCAAAGATCACTACTGGAGACATCGTCCCAAACTGTATCATTACGGGCACTGGATATAGTTCGTTGGTGTGAGCAATCTTGCTCAACAAGGATCGACCTGCAGAAAGGGACCCTTGATCAGACTTTCTATCAAATGAAAGTCACCTCGTGCAAGTGCTGCGTGAACCAACACCATCTTCTGCCTGATGGAAGAGAAGGCAGAGAGAAGTGAATTTGACAACCATTGAAGTACCGCGAAGATGGAAGGAGAACCAAGTCCCACTAGTCGTGCCATTCTATTTTCGAAAACAGAAAATTTTTTAAAAGGAAATTGAGAATAAAAAAAATTGTGGGAAGCAAAACCTATATTTTATTAACTCCAACATTTGAGTTTACAGAGATACAAGTACATACACCACACAACAAGAACGTGCCCTCAAAGAAAGGGCGTGAGCAACTTAACACGAGGGACAACGCGTTTGATTGCACCCGGTTAGAGTGGCCCGAGGCGTGCAAACGCATGTCGTACTTGTCTTCAGCAAAGGTTTTAAAACGGACGTGGCGCAACTCCCGGATCTCGTGGAGATCGCATGGAGGGCCACCAACCTTTTACCTCAATGTTAAGTCATGGAGACGAGGCGCTGCCGATTCTCGGGGAAGGTTTTAGAACAGGCGTGGTGCGGCTCCTGGATCTCGTGGAGATCGTGAAGAGGAGCACTATCCCTGTACCTTGTTGATAAATCATAGAGACAAGGCACCTCCCGTGCTCTAGAAAATGAAGAGTTTAAAGGCTTGAGTGGGACTCACTATTAGGCATGAGAGCCATTGTGATGTTGTTGCAAGGAGAGGAGATTTGCTTGGTGAAAAAGGCGTTCTCCTCAAGAAGACTCTGGTATAAATGCATGTATGGTGTGGCTTTCTGATGATTGTGCCCTCAAATGGCTTGGAGAGGGTCCCTTCATATAGGGTTTTAACCTCCCTATTTTTGTAGGAATAAAACTTTTGTTACTTAGGAGTGAACTAACCCTTCTCTCATGACGACTGGGGCCCAAAGAGAGACATCGCTTATCCAAAAGAGAGCCATCGTTTATCCTAATGGCTGTGGGATTTTCTTACATGCCCTTGACATATCCCATCTCATGACACGTGGATCTACTTAATTGAGGGATGCGCCTTTTATTATGCACTTCTTTGTCAATAGAAGGTGCAAAATCAAATACTTTTTGAATTCTTCAGCTTCCGAGTGCCCTTCATTAGGTTCTTGAGCGAGGTATCTTTCTAAGGGTTCACTTAGAATATGCGGTATTTCACATGAAATCTTCTCATCAGCCTCTAAACTAAGACAAGAACTTGGGACAGCAGGTCAATCAAGTAAATTAGAGTAACTTAATTCAATATCATCTTCCTGAAATCTTAGCTTTATCGAATTTTTCAAGGAATTAATAGCTATTTTAGCAGCATTCAAAAATGATTAACCTAGAATTACTAAATATTCATTGGTAGTAGTATCTAGAACAATCAAATAAATTGGGAATGCAAATTTTCCTATATTGATGGGGACATCTTTTGCTAAACCAGTAGGTGTTATGATGGATCTATCTATGAGTTGCAATTTATATTAATATGTATCATATCATCCATATCTAGTGTACTTTTCATTTTTTTTGTATGCACTGGAAGATACAGAATTAATTTGAGAGCCCAAATCACTGGTAGTAAGACAATTTGAATCACCAAATAAACAAGGAACTATTTGATTGTTTACCCTATCAAACTTTTCTAGATTATGTCCTCAAATAATTTCACTTGAAAGTTGAGTAATAGGGATTTTACCTTTATCTTCAAGCTCCTCTGTATTATTAAATATGGATTTTAGTACACTAGCATACCTGGGCATGATTGCTTTTACCTCTCCATTAACTTCATTTTTAACTTCATTGGCTCTTTTTATAAATGTATCCAAGCACTTTTCATTTCTTGATGTTTGGAATGGCATAGAAGGCACGGATGGTGGTGGATTGACATTCTTCGATTGGCACATATTCTGGCCAACCCTCCAATTTTCCCGAATTTCGTTCTACTTTCATCTTTAGAGAAAAAATTTTTGGATGGAGTAATAGTGGTAGTTCATTCAGCTCTTGAGTCACCAATTGAGTTCTGATTTGCAATTCCTACAAATAGTGGGTTCTTTTGGAGTAACAACTTGTTGATCTTCGGGGTCAGTATTTTCAGTGAATTCAACAGAAAATAATTCTTCTAAACGCTTTTTTTTCTTGTTCTTGGCTCACTTTCGACATTGATGATGGTTTTTCAACGAATTGTTCTTCTCATGGTGCACATGGATGAATTTCTTGCTTGTTTTCATACTTTGCTTTGCTTGCCAACATTTGATAAGTTTTGCCGATACCTTCAAATTCTCATCCATGCTCTGCCGGGTGTTTCATTGGCGACGCTTTCACGTGCAGAAATGTCTAAATACAAATGAGATTCCATGGAGAGACTTCCATAAAAAATTTGACCAATAGCCATTTAGGAAAGCCATGGTTTTTGCACTTGTTCAAATAGCCCTGATATCTAGTCCTAGCATCACTTAAACTTTCATACTCTCCTTGTTCAAAGTTCATGATTGGCCTGTGAATTTCTTGACTCTTGCGATGAGGAAAGTAGTGATTAACAAAAGTTCAAGCACATTGCTCCCATGAAGTAAAGTGATTTATGGGTTTGGATCGCAGCCATTTCTCTTGCAATTGGAGGTGCAATGCTGGATTGAAAGTGATAGCTATTTGGCAAAGCCAAACCCTTCATAGATAGTTTTCAAAAATCATAATTAAAAATAAAAAATAATAGAATATATGAAAAATTAAACAAAAATAAAACAACTTGATGAAAATAGCTATAATTCAATAAACGTCAGTTCCCCATCAACGGTGCTAGAAAGAGCTTTTGTTAACCCGAAAGTGCACGGGGTTAATCGTAGTCTTTCGATGAGTAAAATATTGTATCTACAAGGAACTAGGTAGTGAATTATCTCTATTATAATTAAGCTAAATAAGTTTTGAGGTTTTGTTTGCAGAATTAAAAGATATAAATAAATAAACGAGAATGTAATATTGGGAAAGATTAAAGCTAAAATTTTATAAATTATTCTTGGACTAGAGTTCATCGTATCAAATGCCAATCATAAATTAATATGAATCAGATAATGTTTCTTTAATATATATATAGTGAAAACTTATTCTACAAAAGTAATTGCACCCCGTTCTTGTGCAACGTCACCGCAATTCTCTTCTTTAATAAAGCATTCCGCTTTCACGACGTCAACACTTTATTAGATTGGTGACCTCACTAAATTAATTAATTATTAGGTTATTCATGCTGTCACCAATGAAATTTAATAATTAATCTACCTAGTGTCTAGCAATTGAGGATCCGCTAATTCTTTGTCTACTTTCGCTACTTAAGAGAATTAACTAAGAACCAAGAATAATTGCGGCTATTGCATTACTTTAGTAATCAAAATATCAATCAAAGATCACCATGTAAAATAAATCAATGCATCAAATATATTAAACTATAATGTAGCAATGTTCAAGGATCCCACATCCCAAGAATTGAAAGATTACCCCATCAATAAAATATTACAAATCATTAAACACAATGGATGAGACTTGAGGAATAAACCAAGAAAGAAGAAGCCATCAATCCTCTCTATGGTAGTGCTTGACAGAGATTTGCTCTCTCTGATGATAGGGTTAGACCTCCTAACCTTGGGACCTTGATTGGGGAGGAAGATGGAGATCCAATTCTATTTGGTAGTCTAATATCTGATGCCCCTTCTATTTTCTTCGTCTATTTTTATAGGGAACAAAGTTGTATTTTTGGGGGCGGCTGCCACCACGTGAATTTGTTTGACGAGGAAAAACCCTAGGGAGCCATATCAGTTAGACCGGATGTGCCTTTGTTGGGCTGTGTTGCTTCAGTTCAGGGTTCCAGTGCTACATAATACTTGCAATACTAGTTATAACTAATATTATAAGTAGTATTTCTCAAGTTTCTTCCAGTTTTCATCATTATATGCTCGTTTAGCCTCCGAACCTACAAAATAGGGGATTATGGTAGATTAAAAGTAATTAAACTAAATATTAAGAAAAATTAAAATAAACCTAAGTATAAATGAAGTGAATTAGCTAAAAAAATCATGATAACTAGCATTGAGATGAGATGTTGTTTGGTTGACTGCATTGGTAATGCAAATTTTGGATATATGAGTTGAAAAAATATTATCTATAATTATTAATTTGTCTTTTTTGCACCTAAATAACCATTAATCTACCTTAATAATCTTTAATCGAACTTAACTCATCTTAAAAATACTTAATTGGTATTAATCACTCTCCTAACAATGCCATTAAGCGTGCTTGGCTCAGTGGAAAACTCAAATTGAGCTTCTTTGTGAGCCAGACCCAAACCACTTTTTTGCATCCTGACCTGGTCTTTTGATACAACCCAGCCAACCAAACAGCCCACTCTTCCAAAGATTTTGCATAGGTGAGCGATGACATGCAAGCTCACATTATTTCTACATGTCATCACTCAGCCATATAGAATCTTTGGAGTAATGCCCTTTTGTTAGAAATGGACTAAAAAAATAATGCTATGTATGTGCTTGTAGTTCTTGAAATGAACAAGATTTTTGTACTGAAAGATGTGAATGAAAAAAAATATTTTTGATAATACTTTGGTGGTGTTGTTCTCATGG
This sequence comes from Pharus latifolius, assembly GCA_019359835.1. Taxonomy (NCBI): domain Eukaryota; kingdom Viridiplantae; phylum Streptophyta; class Magnoliopsida; order Poales; family Poaceae; genus Pharus; species Pharus latifolius. The sequence goes on along the minus strand of CM033320.1, from coordinate 66,098,363 downwards.
TTAGACTTGTTGAATGATTCAGACTAGAAACTTGTATGATAGTTTGCTACTGAACAGGTACGGTTTTTTCTGCAAGAAATTATAAAGTTCCTACCTCTGCGACTAGCAAAAAGAGGTAAGAAGAAATCACTAAAATAAAAGCGACGCGCAAAATAGTCACTCCTCTTTATGTACCAATACTGTATGAACAACTAGGTTGAACCCCGGGCATTGCTGCAGGTATTGAAAAAATAGATTTGTAGATGATAAGGTATTGTATTTATAAATTAGTTATGATTGTTGAGATTATTGAACTACACTACTACAACCAATTTTGAACTACACGACCATGACCAGAACAGTACTTGTGCTGGTACGACCAGTTTTAAACTGGACTACCACGACCAAAATAGTGTTTGTGTTGTACGACCAACTTTGATCTGGCAGATTACAACCAGAACAGAGCTTTTGCTGATACGACCACATTTGTTTTTTTTTTTGTTATGATGGGCAAATGAGAAGTCTATTGGGCCTATGCCTAGTCGAAGAAGAAGTTTTGTTTTTTTGTTCTGATGGCCGCATTTTTTGTTTCGTGATCACGACAACAAAAAATTTGTTCATAAATTTAGTTCAGTATAAATCTTGGTCGCAGTAGTAAAAGATCTGATCGATTCAGCAAAAGAGCAGGCATTATTTTTTTGGTGGATTAAATAGGATTGGTCGATTGTAGGGAAGAGTAATGAGCACCACTGGTCTTATGTCTATTCAAAGGAACACTTTTGTTTTTTTATGATGATCCCATAAATATTGGTCTCGGGATTTGTGGTCGAACATGAGAAACAACTCGATAGTATGAAACATTGTGATGTCTTCTGGTCGAAGAGTTCGTGGCAACAAAAAAAATGGTCATAAGGGTGGGGGCTACATACTGTTGACACTATTTTTTTGTCGCATTTTGTTTTTTTGGGTTGAGTAAGCATTCTAACTTTTGGTCAAATCTGAAGGTTTGGTTTGTTGTCGAATTAGCTACATTGCTCGGGATAGAGAAAGTGTTGGTCGTAAAGTTTGTCCCGTCAGCGTAAATCTTGGTTGCACGAGGGAAAAAAGAACAGATCAATTCAGCAAAACATAAATGTGGTTGCATCTGTAAAAATTTTGGTTAAATTGTTAATTATTCTTGGTCGAATTTGTTTTCTTGGTCGAATCAGATGTCATTTTTTCGCATTTTGTTTTTTATGATGGTCAAATTTTGGTTTTCTACTCGAATCATCTGCCATGGTTGTGGTCGAATGTGGCAAATAGCTTGACAGTACGAGATAGTGTGTCTTGTCAATTTTTTAGTTAGTCAAATCCGAAGACCTGGTCGTGATTGAATGTGGAAAACAGCTGGCAAGTGGAGAACAGCTAGACTATCGGGGGCGTGTTCGACGGTACAGATGAAGCAAACGTGCCGATCCAATGGGCAGGAACGAAATGACAACGTGGCTTAACGTGGACCAAGCGTTCAAACTGCAGAGCAAAGCAGCGGGATCCACACGGACGGTGTGGATGAAGCGAAGACGCCGATTGAACGGTCAAGATTGCGGCATCGACGTGGCACAATGTGGGGACGAGTTAGTGTTTGGATTGTATATCAACATATGATATCGATCTAATTATTTTCTCTCTGATATAGTAATATGTGGCCGCCTATCAAGCTTTTTGATACCATTTCAAATGATGCCTTGCCTATTGCTACAATTTCCTTACTGTTTTGTGCTGCTATACCACTGCCTATTTGTATGGACACTACAGACCCTAAATAGTATACTTTTTTTTTAATAAAATAACTCATTAAAAAAAAATTCCAAAACTAAACCGAAACTTTTAAAAATATCAGAAATAACCTTCAGTCGCGAGCTTCCGTTCGCGACTAAACTTTAGTCGTGAACTGGGCTCGCAACTGATTAGGTGCCATGGCCCATATGCGTCGCTGGCTCATGACCGTACCATGTAGACTTTCAGTCGTGCACCCGACTAGCGACTGAAACGACCAGTTTTGAACTGATACGACCATGACCACGACCGATTTCGATATTGATATGACAAATTTTGTACAGATAAGACCACAACCAAGTCTAAGTCATACAGCCGTCAAGTACTAGTGGTCGCGTCGACCACAACCAGTTTCGATACTGATACGACCAGTTTTGAACCTGAAACTGGTCGTGATCGTATTAGTTCAAAACTGGTCGTTTTAGTCGTCAATTGAGTGTGCGATTGAAAGTCTACATGGCATGATCTTTGGCCAGCGACGCATATGAGTCGTACCACCTAATCAATCGCGAACTGAAATTACAACTGAAGACTATTTCTGATATTTCAAAAAATTTCAGATTAGTTTTAAATTCTTTTTTAATAGGTTATTAGTCAAAAAAACCTGACTATACATATCTATATGCTACAGCATATACTATCACATCAGTCTGATGCGCCTTCCATGAAAAGAGTGCAAGCTACAGCCGTGCAGTGAAGCGCACGTTCTGATCTAATAGATTTATAACAGAGGGAGTAATTAACATAGGGGAATCTTCGGAGCGATGGCACCCCTAGGATTCATAAAACAGATTGTGCGTGTTGTGAGGGTTTCTGTCTGCATGACCCGGTGGAAGCCATTAATTCGTCAGCAAGGACACAGCAGAGCTTTCTGCATGCTCTCACGTCATATAAGACTATAATTCAATCTCTAATGCTTCTGAGTTAATATGGCAGTTGTACGCGTTATTTACATCCACATAATTGACTATGAGAGTACTTAAAAACATAAAGTTATGTTCTTAAAAAGAAGAAAATCAAGTTATATTTTACCAAAAAAACAAAGAATGTTATTTTTCTGAGTATAGAGTCTTCTTTATAGAACAAGTAAAAAAAATAACAGAGGTAATATTTGTCTGTTATGCTTTATAGTGATAGTATGATAGACAAACAATAACTATTATGTGATTAGAATCCACTATAGTTATAATTATAATTGTAGTTAAGAGACTGTTTGGGATGTAGACAGTGAAATCGCATGTCAAGATTAAGGCATCATCTTAAAATAAAAAAAAATTATTTCTCTTGGTGGTTGATCCAAAGATAGATTTCAAAATTTTTTGTTTTCTTTTATTTATTCTACCATGTGAATATATAATTTACACAGCCAGAACAGAGCCTACTTTCACATGTGGAGACCGGAGAATATGCAGAGGACCCTTGTATATAATTCTGGCATAAAGCCAGAAAAGATAATAGACATCCTCTGACAGGGAGTACTCAGTAACTAATTATGCCTTTCTGATGTGTGTGTGAGAGATGGATGCTAGTAATTACTAATCATGTATGGATGTGGCAAATGCTCAATCATCACACTGCTTAAATTTTGTAAGCTCACAAGTCACAACATATAGAAAAAGACCTTTCAGACATCACTTTTGGCAAATCAACAATGTGATAATTTTATTCAAATAAATTGGGCTTTCAAGCCCAAGCTGAAAATCCAGCCCCATTAGAAAGTAGTGAAAGTTTGGCCTTTTATCCCATGGAGTAGCAAACAAATCTCCAATTCAATTTCTTCTATCACACACAAATATATTAATAGAACCTGTGGGGCCACAAGTAGTAGGCCTCTATTTGGTATTGCAGTGTTAGTAAAATTTAGTTTGATATTTTTTTTTGGATCTAAATATTTGATAATTATTGAGATGATAATAATATCTTACTAGACATAACAAATATCCTCTATAACAATCACATCCCATATAATATAATATAAAACTATACTAGAATCTCAAATGATGATTAAGTAAAAATATAAAGTTATCGAAATGGGAAAGACTATGTATTAAAGAGTGTTTAAAAACTTTACAAAAACGCAATGGCAGGCGGCCAAATTCCACTCACCAGTCACCATTTTCTACTCTAGTTCATTTTCAATGAGAGCGTCACACTAAATCACACCATGCATTTTCTGCACTCCAACACACCACCTCAAATAATTTATCATTGAAAACCTCTTTATTTCACAAAATTATAGAGTATCATAACACAATATTATAATTAAATATAAAAACACTTTCCTAGATTTATCTAAAATGACACCATTCAATACCTTTGGTACTGCAACGTGTGCCGGCATAATCTAAGTTACTTTTAATGGATCAAATGAACCAACAAATAATTGCATGATATGGACCCAGATGGTCAACCTGCGCATTTACAAATTAACGACCAAATTAAAGTGTTAATTAGGTGATTAAGTTAAATATGGGAGAAAAATTGCATGATTTTGAAAAATTATATATTATTACTGTATTTTTATTTTTATTTTTGACAATTTTGTATACTATTAAATTGTTGCAAATTACCACCCCTTTAATTCACCTAGTTGTATGTATAAATGACTTTTTTTTTTAACCAAAGATAAGAAAAGTCATTTCACAGCTGAATTAGAGGCAAAGGCACAACCAGAACATCTTGTGTTACAAGAAATTTGAGTAGAGTCCCTCCTATATATCATACAAAGGATATTTTGGAGTTCTAGATAATTTCTATATAGGCCTCACATGAAAATTTTTAGTGGGGATTTGGGACACAAAATGACTCCACATGTCACTGCCTTCGATTAGAGGGGAGGTTCTAATTAACAACAATTTAATAGTATAAGTCAGAATTTATCGAAAGTAACATTATATGTAAGACAAAATGTTACAATTTTTTTAAAATTTAGGCGGGCACGGTGCAATTTTCTCTAGACATTAAGTGCATGTTTGAGTCGGAGGATTTTAGAGAAAATCAAACATTTATTTTTATTGGATGTGAAATTTTCTCTCAAATTTTATAGAAATCTTTCAATTCTAATAGACCCTGACTTCAAATATTGGAAATAAGTTAGGTCTAGAACGTCAAATCAAATCAAAGTTCGGTGTTTGGTTTGTTTTCTGACCCATACTTTTCCCATTCTTAATTTGGTTTCTTTGTGGAAGGGTTTTGGCAGGACCTAATCAAACGCGATTAAAACGTGTTTAATTTGATTGAACAAAAATTTCCAACCGAGATTGCAATTTACAGCACGGTCATGTACGCATGTGACTATGGTTGAAACTTGGTTCTCTAACTAATGTAAGCAAAAGAAACATTTGACCATATATTTTTCCAGTTATGTACTTTTCCTTCTGTATATGCTGGCTGTACGTATTATCCAATATATATATTACAATGTGGCTTTTTTTATTTTTTAAAGCAATGTTGTACATACCTAATGGATGCTTTAACAAAAATTAAAAAACCACCCCTACGAGTGGTACCGCTATTCATAACCTCATCCGCCTCCATACACACATCAATATATATAATATTGTAAGTACGCACATACTTGAAAATAATGGGTATCAAGAGTCAATCCACGACCTCTCATTACCACATGTTTTAATCATCCAGGTGCAACCTAGTGATTGCTTTTTGAAAAACATGATTTTTTATAGTTACTAACACCATGTTTGGTTTGGCTTATATAAACTTTAGCAACCAAATAGGAACTTAAATTTAAATTATTTTTTAAACTGAAACCCCATTTGAATTAAAAAATAAATAGTTTAAATTTATCTCCACTGATTTATTGAGTTTATAACTTTAAACTGAATTTATAAGTTTAGTTAAGCAGGCCAACGGGCCCTTAAATTGGTGTGCGTGTATTAGTAAGAGCACTAATGCATGTATGCTATAGAATCCATTTTATTTTCCTTTTGAAGAGTACAACATCTCTTTTAATTGTTAAAACTTAAAAGGTTCAAACGTTTCCTTGGCATAAATGTATCCAGAAATGGAAAATTTGTATCATAAAATTAAGTGGTAAAATCGTATGTGATTTGATACGCATTACGTACCTTTCCTTGCGCTTTTCGAGGAAACGCTGCAGTGATTTAGTTCTTGCCAGTGGCAAATCTATAACAAAATTTACAGCAAAAATATTGTAAGCAATAAAAAGGAAAGCAGGCTTTTCCTTCAAATAAAAGATAACGATAGGTTTCATGTCATTTCGTCAAAACGAGATTGAGACTTAAAATGTCTCACGAGACAACTCTTTTGTATTTCAATTGGTTGCTCTCTTTCGACTACATCATTTTATTTTATTTTTATACAAACATGGTTCTCAAAGACAACATAAGAATTTTAGTTGGTCTGCATGGTAGAGTTTATTAGGACATCTAGAGCTTGTTTGAGAATAGGTAATGATGGTTAGTTCGATGGTGGCGAGTTCAAAGGCAACCTCTCCCTCTCACATCCTCAACTAATTCCGGTGATGTTATTTTTTTCTTTTATTCCATGTTTCATCTAGACAACATCCAAGATTACTTTCAAGACGGCTGAAATCTTAACTTGGATTTGTATGTACTCCGGCGGGATCAATAAAATCTTGGTTGGCATTCTCTTCCGCGAAGAAATTTTCTTGAGCACCCAAACAAGTCTTTACATAATTACATGATTTTACAATGTATATTACTTTTGCAAATATGATAGCTATATATGATATTGTTTGCACCAAGATGGATATGTATTTAGCTCACCTTTGGCAAAATTCCCTACAAGCGCTTCGCCACGATTTGGCCCTTCTCTGGCAGATATGTCTGTTGCCATCCATATTATAGCCTCCGCCTTTTTAAATAATTTTGAAGAAAGAATAAGCAATCAAAATTTAACTCATTTTCACGAGTAAATCTTAGTAATCAAGGATGCATACACTATTAATGTTGCATGTATATTTATGTCCTACAAGTAACTAATGATAGGTTCTAAAGAACCTGTATATGAAAAATCTACAAAAAGAAACTAAACTAATGTGCTCATAATACAATGAGAAATCATGAGTTTGAGTGGAAAGTGGAATTTCTTGATTGATTCAACTAGGTAACAAAAAGTTCAAAATTAGGTAAGAATATATTGGAAAAGAATATATATATATATATATATATATATATATATATATTTGAGTGTATGCATCCTTGTCGTACCTATATTTGAGTGGAATTAATTTGATCTGGAATATACACCAAACAAACAATATTACGTACTACTGTGGAACAATAGGTATATATATCCTAGTGTTTTTTTTTTTTGAGGAAAAATATATGTGACCAAGAGTACTTAATTAGAGTAGTAGTACGTAGAAGTGTAGAAGAACCAGTGGAGCCACATATATGAACCTTGTAGAGTACCTTATGAAGGGAGACATCAAAGACGGCCACCGATCCGTTGTAGAACACCGTCAACGGAGCCGTCCCCGCAGGCGCTGGCGCCTCGCCGACGAGCACTCGCCGCAGGACCTCCGTGTCTATTCTCGCAATCGCGCTCGTCCGCAGCCCTACACACAAGTATGCACATACACGTACACATATAAGCAACACATGCATGCATTTCCAATCCATGCATACCCCAGCTTATACCAGGACAACACGCGCGTATATGCATGCATGGTCATGCTCGTACGTGCTAAGTGCTGACACACTAAAGAGAGAGAGAGAGAGCGAGCGAGTTATGTATGCACCTAGAATGGAGCTCGTCGGCTGGTCGGCAGTACCGGCCGCCGACGACGCGCCGAGACCGAGGAAATCGTGCTCCACCGGCGTCCTCGACGACATGACGATGAGCTCGTCAAAGAGAGAGGAACGATAGAGAGAGAAATATGGTTTAGATTTCGAAATGCTAAGGGCGCTATAAAAGATGAGTTATATAGAATCTGCGCGGATCAGTGTAGCCGTGTGTAGGCGACACGTACGTGGAAGAGGTACGTACGACTACGAGAGATCGAGATATATATGGCCGAGAACGTACTACTAGTAAAACTGATGGATCAATATATATATCCCCTAATTCAATTCTTTGGCACGTCAAAAATTACTATATATACATGGTGTAGCTTTACTTGGACTTGGTCCATACCATATATAATTAAGAACGCAATAATAATATGGTACTACGATATGGTCTGATCAGAGAGTACTTACGTACTTGACAGTTCACGTCAGTGGTGTACTATTATACCACACAAATTTTACACGTGCTAGATATATTAATTGGTTGGCCCAGCATCTTTTCTGTCTAGTAAGGCTAGCTAGCTAGCTGCCAAGTATATTGATGAATATAAATATAGGCGACAACGACACGGCGAAATCGACTAGCAGTGTCATGTATATTTCTCTTAATATATATGCTTAATTAGTCTCTGGAAAAGCTGTACCTTGTTGAACGTGCTCATCGATTTAGACACGCAAAGTCTTCGCTCCAACGAGTGCATGCATGGTTACTGAATTTGTTTGAAACCAACCATCCAATTAAGCAGTGTATTCTGTACTGTTGTACAAGATGCACGTGCTTCGAGAACTGTTAGATTAAAAAAATTGGATGTCTCATATCACACTCAACGGTCATGATTTCACGTCTGAACGTTGATTTTTTTTTATCAAACAATTCTTGAAAAAACGAAATACAAATGCATTTTCTGCACTTATATTTGCATGAAGAGGATATACCTTGCCGTACATATATATTTACAGACACATGTATGCCATGTTCGAATTGACAGTAGTAGTATGTTTCAATTTTTCAGCATTTAACCCCTGTTTGAACATGGAATTAAAGAAACCATATATAGCTAGCTAGCTCGCTAATTGGCAATCACGTACTTTTGCATGTGCGAATTGCTAGTCAATGATGTCTATCCGGAGGCCTGTCTACCGGTCTTAGCGCTTAACAAATTAATGTGCTTGGCCAAGGTTATATTTGGTACTTCGTGGTGTTTCTCAAATTATTTAGTATTTTATTTTTAATTGTAGTTATTTAATAGTGGTTGAAATAATAATAATATTTTATTAGAAATAGTAATTATCTTCAATAATCATCGCATCTCATAATATAACACAAAATCCCAATACAATCCATAACATAGTCGAAGAGAGAAACCATGCATTCAGTTAAGAGCTCCAGACAGAATATGGCATCATTTGAGTTCTTTGACTCTTAACAAACCATCACTATGGGAAGGCTCTAAAGAGGAGTTAGAGGAAAGAGAATGGGCTATATCACCCAACTAGTTATTTTTTGTTCGGTTGATAAGTTAGACTCAAAATATATTTAAAAAATAGTGTACATACACCTCAATTGTTATGTGGGGCTGATAAGTGAAACCAATGCACACTTGCAACCCTTTCTTTTCGCTCCGCATGGAATAACAGATGCCCTTTTGTCCAAAATCTATCTTAATTAATTGAAAATATGATCAATTTGAGTGGCTAGCCCAATTTCACACAACATATGGCATCTTATACTAAGGGTTCACTTCCCTACACCAATGTACTTGTCTATCCCCTTTGATCTAAAAAAAATGTCATTGTGGGGTCTATTGTTGTGTGAATCCTACATGCTTAACTTACTGCTCAGGATGGTGTGATTCAGTATAACATTGGTAGAATAAGAGTCACAATCTCACAATTACATAGATAATAAGTAAGATTTAACATATTACAACATAAGAGCCTAACAGACAAGTTGAGACTCTGCGTAAGTTTGGTAAAATAAGACAGCAAATTGTGGACTCTTTATAGTCGAACCCAACTGAAGTATGCAACCCTAAAAGTCCTAATCATCACCAAAGTCTTCACCTTGAGCAATATCGAACCCGAAGAAATCTTGGCCAACTGGCTTTTCCTCAACTGGATGATTTTTGCTGAATAAGGTTGAGTGCTAAGTACTCAATAAGTCACAATGTAACTAACACAATATATATGTACATGGTGAGGTGATTGACGAAGGAAGGGGTAAATTTTGACTATACTTTGAACTCACAAAAACATACAATATAGATGAAAGGACAACTTAAAACCTAAATTTTAAAGACAGTTGCATGAAAACATTATTATTTAAGTGACAACAGTTTAGATGGTGGTTATCCAACAACCAACCCAATTATCATCAAATTATGTTACAAAAATTCCAAATCTAACTTGTACCGCATCGACGTGGGTAGAACCCATCACGCGTAGGCCTCGAAGAACCCGAAGGCATGAAGTATTCAAATACATCTTTAACTCAGCTGAAGTATACCAATTTATCTACAAAAATCTTCAACTTATTTCTGTCAGTGTCAAATCATTTCGATTAGGTCATATCACGCACCAAACAAACGTGCAATTAAATTGAGACAACAAGACTTTTCCCATGTATTGCAAGGATCTTTATCCCAACCAGGTAGTTAGACCACCACATAGGTGACTACCACTCAGGTATGTCCTTATACCATTGTGGCGGGACCTTCCTCACCCCATCGACTCTTCTCATTACTGGTCACCAAACAATAGTATCATAGCTTAATTTAAGCACAACTCACTTCAAACATACAAGGAAAAATCGAATGCATTACAAGGTAGTAAATCAGGCTTGTCTCGTATTAGATTTGTGATTAGTACATATTCATGTCGTTAGCAACACAACACAAGGGTCTCGTTCTTATTTGTCCTAGGTGATGGGCTATCTGTAGATCGAAAGATGTCGACTAAAGGGGGGTGAATAGGCGGTTTTGTAAATTTTAATCTTGCTTGAAAAACTCAAGTCCTAGTTTGCAATATTAATACACAATTAATCTAGATGATGGCACAAAGAAAATTTTGTAATCCTAGGGTGACAATTCACAATGCAAGAACTTGTAGGAATGAAAAGCGAGTAATAGAAATAACCAAGAGCGATCAAATTTTATCCCGAGGTGTCAGAAATTTATCGATTTTCACTAGTCCTCATTGAAGCACTCTACACAAGAGTATCGCCATGATTCCACTAAGGATAGCCCTAATCCTCTCCGGATAGGCAAGCTCCGAGTCTTTACACCAAACCGCCGGGCCTCTCGGATACACACGGTCGATGAAAAGATCGTCGGACCTTCCGGGTCGTCTAGGTGACGGCAATCACCAAGAATAACAAGTCTAGCACTTCACTTAATCAAACACAAAGCTTGAAAACACAATAATGCAAGTGCAAATCGCTCAATCATTTCTCTTCTCAAAGACTCTCAAGAATTTGACTCAAATCTTAGCTCTAGACGCAAGAGAATGATTGCAAGAAGCTTGGCTAGCTTTTGCAAAGAATTTTTGAGTTGTTGCTACTCTTAAATGCTAGCCAAGTCAAGGTATGTATAGCCCACACAAGGAAACTAGATATTTGCAAGAAACTTAGCAATTTTTGTACAGACCGGACTTTGTCCGGCCATGCCGAACAATGTCCGAGCTGTATAATTCAATAGTAACTATTACACACAGTTGCAAATGTGTCAGTTACCATTCAACTACTTTTGTTAAAACCGAACAAATCATCTCTTGTCCAGACAAAAGTCCCAGACATATGCTAATGTCTCTGGTTCACTTTTAGAATTTTAGCCCAAGACAGAATCTGTACATGGCAAACAATGTCCACTCACACCGGACAGAATCCACTCAGCTCCGGACAGATACAACCGGACAAATCAATTTGTCTCTTGTTTCATTTTATACAACGCTTAAAGAATTTTGTACTGGCTGGACAATGTCTGCTCATCACAGACAATGTCCGGCGTGTGCAAAACAAAAACAGGACTTAGAAATTTTCACTCCAAATCAATTTTGAGTTATATGCAAATGTAATTTTGGCTTCAAAACAATGTGTTTGATCAAGATATTCATGCTAAGACTCCTCTTAATAGTACGACCATCTAAAGACTAGAAAATATTAAAAACAAAGAAGCGTGTGTACTACTCCAAATTTTTTGTTTTGCCCTCATTCCGAGTCCACGCTTTGAGAGGTTTTGCTGATCTTCATTTTTTGCTTTTGTATCGTTTCCAACACGTCTTTACTTAAATCTCAATTAGAAGAGTTAGTCGCCTGTATTTCAGGTGTCATTGATCATCAAAACCCTAATTAGGACTCAAGATGCAACACTATCCACAAACCCGCCGTGTATCACTGCACCATCTCATCTTTCTCACCTTCACCATTATCATTCTTAATACATTTTAAACCATTTCCACCACTTTATATAAAATACCTTAACGCTCATGACATTCTAACTAAAATTTCAGTAAACACCACTAACATTAAAAACAACAATAGCATGGCATAAAAGGTTATCAAGCCTTTGACATGACATAAGTGGCTAACAAATCAAGGAGGGTTTTTACATGAATGTATTACTAACTACATATGTCATTTGAATATATTTGATTAAACAACATATCATGTAATACATCTCAAAACATAAAATACTCAATTATTTCAAAAATATTAGGATCAACATGATCAAAAAAAAAAGTGTGACTTGCCTCCTCCACTTTGTTGGTCTTCGCACGCTTGCAGGAAGGAGGGTCTTCAACTTCTTCCTCGCATCCTAGATAACACGCAAAAAATTGAACATAAGTTCGAGCATATAACAAAATACTTTATATTACATGTACAAATATGAATGCATGATGAAAGAATAATGCATATGAGGCTAGATTTGAAGTGCATTAGTGCAAATGGTGGCGAAAAGGCATGCATAGCTCTCTGTCCAGAAATTCAAATGGAGAAATGAGGGTTTTGGTGACATTGAAAACAACATGCACGCAATGAGGCCGGAGTGTTATAGGTTGACGATCACATGCATGGGAGTGGTCGGATTTGACATGCACGAGGTTTCGAGTCACTGGAGGCCACATACAATACTACTAGAGTCATCAGAAACAACATGCATGATGATTTGAGTCACCGTTGGCAGCATGCAACAGAAATGGGCCGCCGAGGGCAACATGCAAGACCATCGCGTTGGCCAAAAGTGCCATGCATGCATAAAAATAATGCCAGACAAGATATGTAAGTACAAATACGTCGCCAAATGCGACATGCATGGAATGATAAACATCCATGCAATAAAAAAGGGTTGTGAAAAGATACGGGCTCGTCCAAGGCTTGAAATCGGTTCGAGTTTTGGCTAGGTTGAGGTGAGGCAAGGCTCGACGAGGACAAAGATGAGGCCGGGAATGGAGCAAACAGTGAGGAACTCGCGTAGCACGAGCAGGACAGCGAGTGCGAGGGCGCTGGCGTGGCCGCACATGGCATGCATAGGCGCGGGAGACACTGGACACACGCGGGGATACAGCCATGGAAGCTGGAGCGCAGCCACGGGCGCGGGGCGCGGCTAGCGCGCACGGGGTGCAACCGGGGCGTGCTAAACATGTGCATAGACGCGCGGGGCGTGGCGGCTCAGGGCCACATGGGGACCGGCGGCTGGCGCGCTTGGGCGACAAGGGCCATGGGGCGCAGGGCGCTAGCGGCAAGGACAACGCAGCTCGGGCGCCGGGGTGCGAGCGCTGGCTTGAGGTACGGCTGGGCGGTGAGGCCGCAGCTGGGGTGGTGCGAGGGACGGGCACCAGTTGGGCGTACAGGGCCGCGTTGTGGGGAGGCGCCGACCGAGGGCGCCGCTTGGGCATGCGGCCGGGCTGGGGCGAGGTCGGGCCAGAGTTGGGCGCGGGGGCACCTAGGAGGACACCGGGGTTGGGCTGGCTCGGGCTCGGGCAGCGTGGGCTAGGGCAGGGAGGAAGGAAGGGGCAGTGGTGAACATGGTGGAGGAGGAAGGAGGGAGAATAGAGGAAGAAGAAGAAGAGAAGAGACGAGGAGAAGTTACCTGCTTGGAGAAGGAGAAATGGAGTTGGGAGAGGGAGGGATTTTGAACTATTGGGGTGGGAGTGAAATACATTTTCTAGGCAATGTGATGATAAGTGATGGGATTTTGGCTAGATTTTGGGGCTGGAGGGGAGGATTTTCAGCTGCAAAAGGGGATTTGGGGGAGATTCTTGTCTTTGCCTTGGAATGGAAAGAAAGAGAAGGAGAGAAGGGAGGGGTGTCGCGCTGCGAGGGGGCACAAAGAGAAGGAGAAAGAGAAAGAAGAGAGATATAGATATATTGAAAAATTTTTAAATAACTTAAAAAGTTAATTCAAAAAATAACCTACAGTAGAGCAAAATTATATTTCTAACCTACCACCTCCAAGCCACAACAGTGGCTCAGTCCACCCAACCAACTCCACAGTGCACCAAAACAAGTGCCACGTCAGTCTGTCGCGTCCTGGATCCACGACAAGTCTTGTTGGCTCGGCTGAACGTGTTAGTTCAGCTTAGAGTCCTGTCACAACTCCAAGCCGCGACAGGTTTGGTTGCTTTTCAGTCATGGCTTTTTTTTTTTGCAGGCTTGACTATCATTTCATGATTGTGGTTAGATATTGGAGTTCAAATCCTTATTTCTATAAAATATGAGTTTAAATTTTGTGATATAGATAGAGATAGAATTTTTTTTATAATTAAGCCAAGCTGTTGGCTTGGCTCCCCCCAATTATTTGATAATTAATTTACATTATTTGATTTATAATTTGAAGATTAGTATTTCAATTAAGTGTTTGATTGATAATAACAAATTTACAATAGTGTTGTATTATGATTAATGTATAATTTATTTTAATAATCTTCGAGCCGCGACAAGCCACTGGCTTGAGTCCTCATTTTAAATAAATTATTTGATTTATAATTAGAAATTAGATTTTATATAAAAAATTTGATTGATAATCGCAAGATTACCATAGTGACTTAGTAAAATTAATGTATAATTTATGTTAATAACATACATTTATATTTTATGTTGCTAGATTTATATTAAGATTAGGTTAGTAACTTTATTCAAGTAATGATTATTGATTAATTTATTTAACTAATGTGCATTTATATTTTATGTTAGCGTTAGGGCAAACAAAACACATAAAATGAAGGTTTAGTTCAGGTATATTTTGCAAGACTTTCGTGTTCCCTCTATTTAGCAATGAAATTTTTTGAAATAATCATGTTAGGGAAATAACTGTAAATCCTAATTTCGTCATGATCGCAAACCCTAACCTTAACTCTCCCGAACCCTAATCCTAGCACTAACTCTAAGCTATAATTTTAACTCCCCTGAGTCAGCCCTAACCCAAAACCCGAACCCTAACCTCTTCTGAACGCCTAACCATAACCAAAAGTGGTGGAAACCCTAATAAAAGGACAAGAGAGGTATGTATATGAGTTGACTTATGTCATCGTGTTAGTGTGATGACTGTAAAATTTATGTTAATAACATATATTTCTATTTTATGTGGCTAGGTTTATATTAAGATTAAGTTAGTGACTTTGTTCAAGTAATGATTATTGATTAATTTATTTAACTAAAGTGCATTTATATTTCATATTAGCGTTAGGGCAAAAAAAAGACATAAAATGATAGTTCAGCTTAGGTATATTTTGCGCGACATTTGTGTCCCCTCTATTTAGTAATGACGTTTTTTGAAATAACCATGTTGGATAGTAATTGCTTCTTTTTTTCTTTTATTCCAATTATCTAAAAAAATTAACCCTAATCTGAGGTGAGTGCACTTGCAAACATTAAAGTTCGAGCAACGATCTTCCAAACTACATAAATTTTGTTTAAATCTGATAATATTGTTGCTAATGTTTTGTTAATCTAATTAGTAATAATGTGGATTAGTATTTAATTAAGAGAATGGATGCATGTATCAGCTAAAATTCAGCTCGACTCAACTTCAGCTCAACTCGGTTCAGAATTCGACTCGGCTCAACTCTATGCATGTCGCAACAAGCTCAACGTTGGGTCGGTTCTGCTTGATGGGGCTCTGCTCGATTCAAACTAGTCACTGCACAGAGCCGTGACAGGCTCACCAACAATATTATTTCACTCTCCTCTACTGTGCATCTCCTTCATCTACACTCTCTCCAATCCCTCACTCTCCTATGCTCCATCTCATCTCTCCATCTCACTCTTTTTTCTCTTCTAATCCAAAGATCTTGAAATCTATCCACAATCTCAAGTTGGGGCAGTTGGAGAAATTGTAGAGCAAGCAACGCTCTTTCAAACAAGGTAAGTTTTGTTGAAATCCAAAATTTTTTGGCTAATCTTTTATTAACGTTGTTAGTGATAATATGGGTTAGTTAATAAGTTTTTTTAATAACTGTTTGCAAATTTTTTGTTAGTAATAATGTTAACAAATGTTTGCATTAACAATATTATGATGTAGTTAATAATTATGTGTTTGTTATTAATTATTTGCATGTGTACTAACTGTTTGTTAATATTATCAATTAAGTTAGTACAAAAAAAGGGGATGCCTTAGAAATTGTCTAAAAATCATAGAAGAAACACTGTTTAATAATGCAAATTGTGAAGGTGTAAATTACAAAAATATTTCTAATTTGGAAAACATAAAGTTAGTAAGCAGTGTAGCAATTTTTTTTGTATTGAATGTACTCGGTGTAGCAATTATATTTTCATTGTAATGATGTTAATTAAAGTATATTAAAAATTATGTTAGTTATGTTAATTATGTTGATTTGCAGGGAATGGAGAAATTTGAAAATTTTTGCATATTTTACGGAGATGGTTTAATTCGTGATGACCCATCCAGTGTAGATATGAGTCACTGCAAATATGTCATGACCAATTGGAACATACATAACACATCTTTCTTAAATTTCAAGTTATGGATCTTTAGTATATTTTACAAGAGTCCAGAACACGAGGCAGCTCAAGTAGAGGGACTCATGGTCAAAGAGGCCACAAACAGCCCATACTAGGTGTTGAGTGAACTAAAGGAGAACAACTCGTAGGGCACGTTCATGACAAGAGTCAAGCACCCTCGTGGTGGATTGGGCAGCCAGTTTGTATTTTATGTCTAGCTCTATGACCTGATTCCACCAGAGGGTCACACGGATGTCGGCAATAGTAGAGGCCCGTGCGCAGGAGAAAGGCATGCATCCAGTCCGCCAAGATTCAGAGCCAGTGAGTAGTCAAAAATGTTTTGCCACACACGTGTGGATGTGTGTGAGTTCTTGTTCTTGGAGAGTCTTGGAAGTGTGTCCGACGAAGATAACTCGATAGAAATAGAAGAATTTGATGACTCTGATGAAGACTACGTGAGACCCACCCCCCCCCCCCCCCCCCCCGAGAGTGGCTCAATCATTCTGGGTTCAGTTCAGCAGTGCTGCGGACGGACCAGAATTCAAGATGGTGTTTTAACCAAGATAGCATCCAATTAGAGCAGAAGTTTCATACCAAATAAGATGTACAAAATGTCGTTCCTAGATGGTCTCTCGCATTGAACTGACAGTATAGAGTGATGAAGTCGACCTCGAGTTTATATGTTGTAGCATGTTTAATACCGGACTGCCTGTAGTAGGTTCATGCCATGCAGCCAAAAGATAACATCGGTTTTGTGGTAACAAGAGTTACTGCGCACACCTACATGCTTACTGAGGCATTAGAAAGCCACAGAAACATGACTTCGGCATATGTGAGCAACCTCATCAAGCCTTCAGTGCAGGAGAACATATCGATAATGCCAAGGGAGATTATAAAACAAGTAGCTGATCAGTGTGGCCACCGTATTAGGTACAACAAGGCATGGCGAGCAAAACAGAGGGCAATTGAGGACATGTACGGAACATTCGAGGATGTGTACAACACCGTGATGAGGTTGCTTCACAACATCGCACTGACGAACCAAGGCACGTTTGTGGATGTCTTTGATCAGCAAGTGGTCGGCCAAGACGACAGTCCCATAGAGAACTGCAGAGTCCTGCGTCGTGTATTTTGGGCATACTAACAATGCATTGAGGCATTTACATACTGTCGTCTGGTGATATGCGTTGATGGAACATTGACTGGGAGGTACAAAGGGACACTTCTCATTGACCAGTCGCTTCCTTTGGCATATGCAATTGTCGAAGCTGAAAGCACAGAAAGCTGGTTGTGGTTTCTGATCAATGTGAAGCAGGAGATAGTTAAGAATAGGGAGAAGGTTTGCATTATTTCCGATCAAAACAAAGGTCTGCTCACGGCCATTGAGATCATGCACGGTGCTTCAAATCCACCTTACAAGTAGGAGGACGTAGCCAGCGTTGCTGCATGAGACACCTTGCTACGAACCTTTTCACCAAATTCAGGAGCAGACAAATAATGGAGTTATTTATGAGGTTGTGCTTGCAGAACCAACCGAGCAAGTACAACACTATCTTCGCCAAACTCAAGGAGTTGACATTGAAATACACTTCGAAGAGAGGCTTCGAGGCCGGCTACGAGGATGCTATCAGTAAATTCTCACAGTGGATTAGCGACAAGGACAAAGAGAAGTGGTCCCTATTGCATGACGAGGGTGGGGCAAGGTATGGCATAATTACAACCAATCTATCATAAGTCTACAATTATGTGTTGAAGGGGGTACGATGCTTACCATTGATCGCGATTGTCAAGATGACATGGTACGATACTGCACAATACTTCAACAATAGAACCCTTGCAGCCAAGTAGTTGGTTAACAATTTGATGAGAACCCTCTCAAACGTGGTTCAAGAGTACATGAATTTTTGAACAAATAAGGCGCAGATGTATGAGGTGGAGATTATTAACCAATTGCACAAGATAATTCAAGTACGACTGCGTCAAAAGAGAATGAACGCACTGTTGGAAACCGAGTAAGCTACACTAGCTGAATTTCAAAAAATTTCACTGGAAGACTGCAAGTAATAGACCATAGATTAGATTGTTACCAACAGCGGAAAGAGATTTGGTGAAGTGATAGAATGTGCACAACTACACTCGCGAATCGTCCTGATTAGCGGACGTAGCTGATAGCAACCACTTGCGGATCGTCCTGATCAGCACAGCAATTGCAACAGTGGCTCTACAGGTATCTACACATTCCGAGATGAAACATCGTACAATGGTGTGCTAGCACCAACACACATGACAAGAGTTTAGGGGCTATTGCTTTAAAGGAGAATACCTCTCTTTATATAGAGTCCGGTACAAGAAATCCTACCAAATTAAGTTTCCTAATATGATACGATATCACATAACGAATCTTATCCAAATTGCAGGAGGAGTCTAATATTAGGTCTCCTAGTCTGATACGAAAATCTCCATAACAAATCCAATCCAAATTGATTTGTTCCAACCCGCTAAGTGTGTGACCATATAGGTTCATACATATCTGATCCAACCTGGGAATACTTACCCGAATTGTGAGTCGGTAGTGACCCCTAGCAAGACATAATGACCATCCTAATATACACGAAGATCATAACCGACGAACCTATATAATGTATTTATGTTGATCCTCTTGCTATAGGATACCAGATTAAACCCAAGATAGGAAATGTACCATTCTTGCACAGTTCCATTCTTTCTCGATCTCATAGTGAACTGATCTTCCCATAGTTGACGCTCAACCACAAACGGCATGACCATGCATTTCTCAGTTCATATATATCGAGGGGCCTAGAGATATCTCTCACATTATATGAGATATGCAAATTCCATCTAAACCATTCACATTCCTCCGCATGGCTCATAGCATACCCGAATATTATCTTTATTACCACTCAATTAAAAGTAGCGTTTGGTAGTATCAAAGTATATTACTACACATGTAGGAAACTATGACGATATCAGTTCTAAAGATCAATCATAACATTATTTGAAACCAACTAGTGACACTTATATGACAAATCCAAACAGTGTCTCAAAATAGGTCTATCTAACATTATATTCTTCAACATATGTCCATATTATTAATTTGATATCTTATATCCGTGGTCCGTGAAACATGACCATCAATCAATATATATGCTAATCCATTAATCAATAATGTCCTATTTAAATATAATGGATCAGGAACTTTATAGAATAATATCATCAAATAAATTTAGAGTTTCACGAACAAGCCATATACACTTGTTGATCGAACCAAGATGATAATTTATTCAAAAACAAAATAACATATCATTCAAATGTTCATAAACATAATAAGATAAATACATCTCTGTGGTTTTCTCTAGGGCATATTACTAACACAAACATCTTTGGCCAGAGAGGGTACATGAAGTCATTTTGGGTGACATCACGGAGTGCACATGCAACAAGTCTATGTTATTGTACAAGCCCTGTTCGCATGTCATTGCTGCATGTATAGCACTTGGTACAAACCCAACTCCATACCTATTAGAGTAATTCAATCTCCATAACCTTCAGGAAACTTGGAATGCCATTTGGAGAGTATTGATGAAGGCTGGCGACTATAGAATAATCCCACAGAGTGAGATAAGATGGATCCCATATTTTAATCTTAGGAGAAAGAGACCTGGTCACTAAAAGAATTGTCGGTTTCAAAATGACATAGATGAGTCACAGATGGGGACCTCAGCAGTGTTCGATCTGCAAACAACCCAGCCACACTAGGAAGAATTGTTTGAACACACCCGGACCATTGACATAGTCTTGTGGTATGTAATATAGTGTGTCATATTGAACCTTGTTGCAATAAGTGATGTACTTGCTATGTGTAATATTCTTCGACATCAATGGCCTTCAATGTCTTAGAGATAAAAAAAATGACATTTGCAAGTTTGAGGTTCTCAGGTTTCCAAAGAAATTCTCATAGCACAACAACATAAAAAAACAAGCACATACTAATTAGCAAATTAGAAAATAACAACTCAGCCGAAAACCATGTACAATCTAATCATTTCGCTGCCCTCTTTTGTGTTGTGGCCTATCTCTTTGAAAATGAGAAGGCGAGTAAGGATCACGGGGTACATGTGCTCTCTGCCCGGCTGCTATGGAAGGTCCGCGGCGGTCTTGCTGCTCTGATGGTTGAGAAGGCTGTGTAGGTGACGGAGCATCATATAGCTAACTTGCTAGCTCCTCACTGGGCGGGTAGTACTGATGTGCGTATGGATCAGACATCCCTAGCATACTTGACACTCAATCCTCATGCTCGCTCTGTTGGGCCACCTACTCAACCTCTGCCCCTTGTGGAGCATATATGGTCTACTCCGAGGGCTCACCCCATATATGAGCCTCTCCACCTTGAGTTGTTGGCTGTAGAGGCATCCAAGTAATTATGTAATCTCAGCTCGTCAGCTCTAGCTCTACCTGACCCCATGGCTCATCAGCTACTAGCTCCTCTGCTAGGTAAGCCTAGAAGCATGCTCACATCCTCCAACGTGATCGTCATCTCCCCCCATCATAAATAAAACGTGTGTCTCAGGACGCCATCAATCCACTAAAGCAATGATCAATAGCCTGTTTAGTATGAGACCATAACCAATCTGCAGCATGCGGGCAAAGGGTAGTAGACCTACAGTTGTGAGAATGAGGATGTATCCTGCATGAAGAGGCCAATACTCCATGGGAAACCTTAGTGCAAGTGGCTCAAAATCTCGTCCTCGCGACAACAAACATCCATGATGGGCAATATCGTACCTGCCAGTTAGCAGCTCTGGAAGCTGTATATCCTCCTCAGCCATCTCTACAAATGTTAAGTACATTTCAATGAAGTCAGTGCATTAATAACGGCGTGTCAGAGCACGCTAAAAAAAATAAGAAAGTTTCACCTAGATGCATACAAATTAAGGAATTTTTTTAATATATAACCTAGAAATAAAAAAAATGTGACTAAAGACAAGGCAGTAGTGCGCTCAGACAGCTTTATTTTACTTTTGAATTTTGGTTTTTTATTTAATCGGTTGTAGCCCAGTAACCAGTCATGTTCTTAGGTTTTCGCATTTTTTCTTATTTGGGGTTCTCGCTTTTTTTTAGATTGTCGCACTTTTAAAAAAAAGTTTGTATGTAAAAGTTCAAAGTAACTTAACTTGTCGCATTGTCATAACTACACAAAATATTTTTCCTCGTTTTTATTACTATTGTTCCTAATGTTTTTTCACTGTTTGCAATTTTCTATTATTTTTCTTATTTTGATTCACTATTTGCAATTTTTTATTAGTACATATATTTTTCCCTTTGTTTTTTATATTTCTAAAAAATACTAAATATTTTTTTTTTCATTGTTTGCATTATTTACTTATTTCTGTAATTTTTAAAAAAATTTGAAGTCATAAATACTGTGTTACTGAAATACCAAACATCGTCTCATTTAATATAACTAACATATTATACTATTACTAATAAATAATATAATTGCTTCATACAGTGAACAAATGCAGGTAACTATTAATATGCACATGCAAACATTTAACATACATGCAAACAATTACTACAATAACATGCAACTATTAACATACACGTGCAAACAACCGAGATGGTCTTTGAAAATTTTAATACATACATGAAAACTTCCCTCTCCTCCCTCTAACTATAAAAAACTAGCAACAACATTATTAGATTCACATTATTACTAATTATATTAACAAAATATTAGCAACAGCAATATCATATTTTAATAAAACTTACATATTTTGGAAGAGTGTTGCTCGAGTTTCAATATTTGCAATTGTACCAATTTGATATTAGAACTAATTTTTGAGATAATTAAAATTAAAGAAAAAATATGTAAGTGTAAGTGAGTGAGAGTGAGAATGAGAGTGTGACTATGAGTGTTGTGGGGATCAAAGAAAAGAAGTAAAGAGTGTGTGAGACAACATTATCGGATTCACATTATTACTAATTATATTAACAAAAGAATATCAACAACATTATCATATTTTAACAAAACTTACATATTTTGGAAGAGCGTCGATTGAGCTTCAATATTTGCAACTGCACCAACTTGAGATTAGAACTGATTTTTGAGATAATTAGAATTAAAGAAAAAATATATAAGTGTGAGTGAGTGAGAGTTAGAGTGTGACTATGTGTTGTGGGGTGTGGAGGTAAAAAAATATAGTGTGAGTGTGTAAGAGTGAGAGTGTGTGCATTGTATAAATGAAAGAAAAACTTTTAAGAGAAGGCATACAAGAAGTGATAAATATCATCAGATAGAGAATAATGTGCGTGAATAAAATGTGTGGCTACTATGTAAAAAGAGGGCATGTAGAGTCTGAGTCGAGCCATGAATAAAGTCTGAACTAAGCTGTGAATAAAGTCTTAATCGAGCCGTTTCTTCAGCTGTGTGTTGAGTCGACCCATCTTTTCGTGCAACAGCTTGTCGGGCATGTGAAATGAGCTTATCGCAACTCCAAGCCGCGACAGATTGAGGTAGTAAGTCAAAATTGTAATTTTGTTCTACTGTGAGTTAGTTTTTGCATTAATTTTTTTATTTATTTAAAAAAATTCGATATATTGAAGGGTTTGTTAAAGTCAATTTTCTTTTAATTTTAATAGGCAATATTAATTATTATTTTATTAAAATATATTAATAAAAATTTATAAAATTATGAGATTCTAAAACTATTTTTATAATAAACTTGTTTGTGTAATTTTTATATGGTTAATTTATATATCTATAAATATATAGTAATCAAAGTTAGAAAATTTGATCGTGTATTGTCGAAAAAATAAATTTTTTTTAGATCGGTGGGAGTACTGGGAAAGTTTCAAAAACATGGAACTTTACTCCGGTGGGAGAGAAAATTGAATGTTTTTGAGACTTGATGGGTGCAACTATTTGTATTTTGAAAACATCCTACTCGCCTGCATGGGACCCACCACCAACTTCCATCGTCCCCATAACTAGTAATAACTCTGTTCTTTATGTATGTCATTTTTAGATTTTTCATAGTTTTTAAAATACAATTTTGAACATTAATTTTTATAATTATATACAAATAAAAATTATAAATAATAATAATAATATAGAGATATATTTGATGATAAATCTATTGATATTATTTTCATATGAAGAATCTTGATACATATCTTATATTAATGATTAAAATTTTAAAAATTTGACTTACACACACATCAAACGACAAATGAAAAAAAAAACATAACCACACCATGCTGCTACACTGCCTCTCCACCCTCCATCCTCATGGTCTCCGTCTCCCCCACTGAGCAGCACTAAGGTGCTGGGCTACCACAGGCAACTCCATCTAAATTTTATTAAGATTTTGAAAATAAAAATAGAAGCTTTACTACACTACACATAGCATTGCTCAGCAAGTAATAACTATTAAATTAAAATCACACATCATATTAAAGTCTAAATCCCAATATATATAGATACAACCTAAAGATATATGAGACTAAACTGTTGAGTCTTGAGTCCTAATTCGGATTTTGGTGATTAATGATATCCGGAGTACACGCAACTAATCTTTGTCAATGAGATTTAGGTTAAGGGGTGACGGAAACCACTTAAAAGTGAAGAATGAAGATCGTCAAGACCTCTCGAAGCACACTCAACGATGCAACTCTGTATAAGGGCAGAATACCGAGTAATATGCGTTCTTTTCTTTTGAAATTTTCTAGTTTAAGATGGTCGTACTATTAAGAGGGGTCTCAGCACAAGTCACTTGGTCAAATTTTGTGTTTTGAAAACAAAATTGCATTTGCATCTATTCAAAAATCAAATTTGAGCAAATTTGAGAAGTTATGTTTTTTTTTTGAACTGGCCGGACATTGTTTGTGATGACTGGACAATGTCTGGCCAATACAAAATTATCTCAGCATTTTCAAAAAGAAACCAAAGACAAATATATCTGTCTGGTGCATCTGTCCGCTGAAGGCCGGACATTGTCCGAAATGACTGGACAATGTCCGGCCAGTATATTTCCTGTGACATTTTCGTTGCAAACACCAGAGACAAATGAATCCGTCCGGGTGCTTTTATCCGGGACATGCCGGACATTGTCCGGATGTGGCCGGACAATGTCCGGCCTGTATAATTTTTGTGAGGTGTTAAATGTGAGTGTTAACAGAGACATATCCATCTGTCCGGAGTTTATTTCCGGACAAATATCTTTCATCCGGCTTTCACAAAAATATTAAAACGGTAACTGACACTTCGTGCAGTGTGAGTAACAATCACTATTAAGTTGTACTATCCGGACATTGTCCGAAATGGCCGGACAATGTCCGGCCTGTACAACTTTTGCCCTGGTTCTTGCAAACGGCTATTTTTTCTGAAGCTATATATTGTTTTGACTTTGGTAGCTAGACAGCAACTCATTCATCTCCAAAACTCTGTGTTAAAGCTTGCTAAAACCTCTCACACATACTCTCTTGCATTTGAAGTAAATTTTTGATCAAAGTTGTGAAGAGACAATTGAGTAAAGATTTGCAATTGAGTTATTTGCACTTGCATCCTTGTTTTTCAAGTTTTGTGTTTGATCAAGTGAAGTGCTAGGCTTATTACTCTTGGTGATTGCCGTCACCTAGACGACCCGGAAGGTCCGGCGATCTCTCCATCGACGGTGTGTGTCGGAGAGGCCCGGCGATTGAGTGTAAAGGCTCGGAGCTCGCCTATCCGGAGAGGAGAATGGCTACTTCTAGTGGAATCGAAGCAAAAGGTCTAGTGAAGAGTGCTTCAACGAGGATTAGTGAAAATCGGCAAATTTCCGATACCTCGGGAAAAACTCGAACTCTTTCGGTTACTTCTATTACTTGCTTCATACTTCTAGAAATTGAAATATTGTTTTTGTCTCTCTAGTATTGCAAAACTTAATTTGTGTCATCATCTATATCATTTGTGAATTGATATTGCAATTTAAGTTTTAAATTATTCAATCAAAATTAAAATTAGAAAAACCGCCTATTCACCTCCCCTCTAGTCGGCATCCTTCGATCAACATAAACGAGTCCAAGTCTAACAAGATTAAACGAACTTGAGTCCAATACTGACACGAGTCTAAATCCAATACATATACATACTGTACTTAACACCCCCTTCAAACTCAAGGTGGATCAGACATATGGAGTTTAGAGAATAGTAGTTGTGCTGCAGACTCTCGTATGCTAAATGCTATGGTTAAAGTGTTACTTCATAAAGAGGAGATACGCAGGACTGTATTATATCTCTTCAAACTTGATGAGCAGAACTTCTCCTCTGAAACTTCCACTGCTTTCTTGCTAATCTCTTTTACTCACAGAGAAAAATATTAAAAATTAACATGGCAAGTAGTAAACAAAACTATAGATGACGAGTCAATAATAGCCTACAAATGACGAGCAAAACTATGATGACGAGTTAATAATGACCTGCAGATGACGAGCCGATAATGGTCTATAGATGATGAGCTAATAATGACGCACTTTCTCAATCTAAAATAACAAGAAGATTGAGTCGAGACAACTAAAAACTAGTTAATAACTAATAATCATGATCCAAGACATTTCTATAGTCATGATCAAAAGAAAAAGTTTTAATCAAATCAAGACTAAATGGGTTTAAACAGATCAAAATCAAAACTGATCTAATCAGGACCAAATCGAAACCAACGAGTTCAAACAAACAAACAAGCAAGCGCCAAAACTTGTTCACATGCATTAATTGTAGTCTCCATTTAAATAAGAGACATCCAAACTTCAATTTATAATTCCATTGCACCCACAAATAATTTCATGCGCGTGAACTGTAGCCCAGTCAACCTTACAATACATGTTTTTCTTCTAATCTCTATTTGTATTTTTTAGAGTGTATTTGGTTGCTAGAATATATATAAATAAAGATGGGTTCATCGTATACTGTCTTGTCTCATTCCTCAATCAAATATTATCCATATCAAAATTTTGTATCAGTTAATATATCTATTGTCTCCTCATCGGGACGGTGAGATACAAGATTTCTTTCACTTTCCATCTCATCCTGTATGAGATAATGGTGATTAGTGATATTTTTAATTGGCAATTAGTAACAATTAGTAATAATTAGGGGTGATTAGTGGTAGTTAGTGATGTTTACTGATAATTGCTAGTGATCAGTTATTGTTTTATGTAGTGATTAGAGTAATTAGTGTTTGATTAGTATTAATTAGTGATGATTAGTGATAATTAGAGATCATCTACATGAAATTTGTACATTTATTAAAATGATTATAATATTGTACAATCTTAACAACTCTCGTACAAAAATCTTATATCATCTAACATAAACAATCAAACACAATCTCATCTTGTCTTAAATAACCACCCAAAATAATCTAATCTAATCTAATCTAATATATATATATATATATATATATATATATATATATATAGATCCAAACTAAATATATGCGATATTGACCAATATATTGTAGCAGAAGGAGCATCGGCGAACAGACAGAACAAGCACACACGATCCACTAAACCTTTCCCGCGGATGCATTCTTCTCGTTGCTTCCTCTCTGTCAAAATGTTAAGTCTTTCGAAGCAGTTTCTCCTGCTTCCACTACGAAAAAATGTTTAAAGTCTTCATCGTCATCAATACTCAACCCGTTCATTTTCCTTTTTATGTTAGCTTTCTACACTATTACTGTGAACTGTAGTACGATCATAAATTTATCTTTCATATTTATGATTAATATAGAAAATATATTATTTACATTTAAATAATTTGTAATAAAATAGAATAACGAGCACGAGGACACTATAAAAGATAGCATCATGTATATTTTACCCACGAAATACAGAATAATATTATTTATATACAAATTCTTCTGTCTAAAATGACAAATGAAAAAAACAAAGGTAGTATTTGATACTTTTGTTTTAAAACCAAAGAAAATTAATGGATACTAATTAATTTCACTCCAAAACCTTAAACAGGGCTCATATCACTCTTTTCTGTTTAGGCCCAACCCAACAACTCGGATCCATGAAGGCCCAACTACATTCTAGCTCATCCTTGTCTCCCACAAAACAAGAGTCGGAGCTAGTTTGTGTTGCTCTGAGATGCCTGCTCACAATTGATCGATTTCTGGAACACTTATCTGAAGGCCTACGAATTATATTTCGGTACATGCTTCTAGCTCGATTTTTAAAAATAATCATAATAATTCGTACCTCTACAACACAAGATTTAAATCTATAATCCGTAGTAGTAGATGTTAATATTTTGAATTTTGGTCTCCACGAAACCGGATATGACTTATTACTTAGCCCACAGTTAGTAAGGACTTCTTTTGGAGTAGTTTGTTCATATCTGTGTACAATTAAAGATGTGTATCCTCCAGCTTTTGATGTATTGATGTGGACATTAACATGTCCGTAGGTGAGTAATGATGCGTCTAGAGTTAAATCAGCATCAAGAGTTAATTGATTAGCGAAATGCATATAACCGTGTTTGTTTTGTTTTGTTTCTCTCTTTTGGGTGCGCTCATCATGCTTGTGTAAGAAAGGAGTAGGCTAGTCATGCACTTAAGTACAAGTCATATCTTCTTTTTTTTTCTTACTCTCATTTTCACCCACTGGTTCCTTTGTGTTGACAAGATTGTCAAGGAATACCATAAACAAAGCTAATTTCATTTCCAATTCTTGTTTTGTAGATTGCAACTCTGAAAATTGAGCAAGTTTGGATAGCAAGGATGTAGTTTGGGGAAATGGTCAAAATTAAGCAAGTTTTAGTGACCATAGTCATACATGATTAATTAATTAAGTAGTGTCTGATCTTGCCATATACTTGATTTGATTTCCATATTGTACTACGGACTTTTTTGGATGATGAAGCAAGGAAGACATGCTGTAAGATCTGTTATTTGTCTAGTTTGAAGTAGTTTATCCAAATTAAGCTTTTCTATGGGTTTCAGTGCTGCTGATACTAGTACTAGCGTGCTTAATTACCATTAGATGTTGTGATGCTAGAGCCTACATGAATCCTTTCTGTTGCATGTCACTTAATTAACAGATTTACCAGGAGGCGCGCCTTCGTACACAACTCTAATTAATCATGTTTTGTAGTTTGCAACAAAATAAGAAAAATGAACTTATATGCTAAGTCAGGATTCATGCATATATGACTAAAGTGATGATCAACTGCAAGTGTAGTGAAACTTCATATCTAAGTCTGCATATGCTGCTTGTAGTGACTGGTGATTAACCATAGCATTCCCAGTATGAATTCTTGATTGATTGCTAACATGTTAACTACACCGATGAGCCATCGAATCATCATAAAAAATTCTCAAAGAAGAAAGTGTAGATAGTTCTATAATTAATTTATCATACTTTATATCATATATTGAGTGTAGATTCGATAAATAGGAAAGAAAAAAAAAGTCATTGCCAATAGCAAAATTTTCTTGTTTTTCTCTCAAGTTTGATCGAGTTTAGATTTGAAATGGTACAAGATGCTAGATTACTCTGAGTATTACTATATGCATAAGTTCTTTTGGGAATTTATTAGGATGATTTTATGATTTTACTGACATAATCAACATGTTAACACCTAATTAGTGATTTGTTGTGAATATATCTCTTCTTTACGTCTTATAATAAATGTTTAGACATGAAGATTGCCAGGACAAACACCACAACAAACTACGTGAAAGATAATTGGTCAGATGACGTTAGGAATGCAAGACCAGAGGCCGCCTGCCGATGGCAGAAGCATATAAAGAACTTTATCTCTTTTATATAGATATTATATATAAACACACACACTTTATGGAATTGATGTAAATGCTCCTTCCACTTTTTTGTGTCATGAGTAACTAGGCAATTACAAGTGATCTTTCTATGATGCATGCATGTTTCTATCTTTTCACATAGACGTATTAGTCGGATAACTTGCACTGACTGTGTAATGATATGTACTACTCAACTTTTTGAAGTCATACTTATTTGACACGTACGTCGCTTTTTATCATGGGATATATAGCAGTGTAGTCTAGCATCATGGAAGCATTCAAAGTTGAATGTATGGCTGTATGGCATGCGTTCTATCTACCATACACTTGCTTATTAGGGCTTTTTTTAAAAAAAAATGATCAATTATCATATTGAATTTTGTGTACGTCTTGCTTTGAATTTTATATCAATGATGTGTAAATTATGCTTTGAGTTTCTCTTCATGTTTCTGGAATTGCTTTAGTTTCTAAAACCATTGCTTTTAGTTTTGGATATTTTGATCTCAGACATCAGATTTTTGTGTGGTGGTATGGGACTAGCAAAACAGTGAGATAGTGGTAGTATTGTTCAGTGTTGAATACAAGAATTTATAAAAAAGAGTGTCAACCACACAACCATAATATATGGTTTGGATAAAATAAAATAAACTTTGAAAGTTCATAGAAAAATTGAAGAAAAACTTTGGTTAGTTTAAGATTTGAACCCAATAACTCTTGCATAGGAATGCAACCATCTAACCAATCAAGCCAACATTGCAAATCATTAATATTTTTATAGCAATTTGAAAAATTTTGGAAATACATATGTAACCCCATATTACTAGTTAGATCCGCTCTGGGTGGTGCCAACCACAAATGATGATTGGTGGAGTAGAAGAGACAGTGGAGAGATGAGATGACAGAGAAGTTGCAGTGCAATGAGGTGACTAAAATGGAGGCTAAGAGCACTATTAGCCATTGGGGTTCGAAGGGGAGGGGTTTGATCAAATCTACTTGGACAGTTATAAAAGATGTAAATTTTATTTTTCTTAAAAAAGAAAACATTCACATACACGCAAGACATCCCATTATTCCAATAAATGAGTTATTTACGCGCAATTTCAAGAAATGAACCCTCCTATAATCTATAATGATTTCTTAGGTTAGCAATTGCAATTCATGTACAAAATCACTTTTTATTCACCTACCTCTAGAGCTTCTTTGATCCCTCAAGATATTGTCTTGTATTTAAAGCGGAGATTTGTATGTTTCTTTTTTTGTGTGTTTATATTGTAGTCTATTATTCAGTTGTTTGTCATAGATATACTGGTGTTGGAAAGAAAGATATATGTTATTATTACAACCCATTCAAAAGAAATGGACAAAGATCCATTGTAATAATTGTTGTAGTTGTAGTGGAAGGACTATAGTAAATCTGTAATTTTCTATCTCAAATTAAGATATGATCTAAAAAATTTAACACTATTTTTCTCAGTTCACCGATAGATTGTGGATTAGATGACTTATATTCAGCCGAGGTGAATCCCTATCTAAAAATAAAAAAAATTGCCATGCGGCTGTACTACTAGCATTGTCATGTCAACCTTGGCTCTCTAGTGCTTATGAAATTGACTCGAGACCTAACCATTTCAGAATTAAACCTCTTCTATGTGTATGGTTGCATATTTTGTTTAATATTCATGTCATAATCACATCAGTGTTTTTTGGTTCTATTATTAATTTCAAAGTAGTTCAAATTGATAACTTTACAATAATAATAATAATAAATGTCCATTCTATAGTTAATATTAATATTACTTTACATCAACCGATTTGGTTTGAGTATTATAAACTTCCAACGGGGCATAATTTTGGTGCCATTATATCTGTCATACTTACACAAAATTAGTCTTATCAGTTAGGATTATTGTTTCCTAGAATCCATGCATTTATTTGATGATTATTTAACACAAGTATCTTTAAAATAGAATCCTATCTCCCATCTCCTCTAAAGAATAATTTACAGTCATTAGATCAGTCTGATCTAAGCACATCTTCAACCTCTTTATGATACCAATATGAGCATCCGCTTTTGTGATATCACCATAACCCGCCCCGCCTATGCAGGTATGCCCTCTCAAACTCAACTACACTATCCTCCGTCTCGCCGCCTGCAGCTCCCCATTACTCACTCTTGCCGTCACCCATCACTGTCTTGTCTCTCTACCATCCATCATCGGCCAAACCAAAGTTTGGTCGACCGAAGAGGAAAAATAATCATTAAAGAATCAGATTATGAACATTGCGTGATGTGTGTCTTAGGTTTTGTAGGACGCAAGAAAAGAGGATCAATGTAGATTTTTGACCATCTCTGTATGGCTAAGTGATGATATGATCAAGTACATGCATGCATATCGCTGCTATACATCGCTTGGCATCCAAAGTCCATGTGTAGCACGTTGGTCAAATTTTGTCAATTATATTTACTGGTCCAAAGTATGATTGGCTAATTGTCGCATGTTATATTTTAGTGGCGTGCAGAACCAAAACTTCGCGTGCTATTTGTAGCTAGCATTCATTATTGTCGAGGGTCTTGGCGTGGAGTGTTGGCGACTTATTTGTCTATGTTTATCTTTCCACTCTTGAGCCTCTATATGTCAAAATTATTGGTTTCAACCTCTGCGCATCTAATGCAAGTCCTTATGTACTTTATATTTTTTTAATCAAACTAATCCTTCACCGACTTAATAATAACACTGAAACGACATGACAAGATGAAAATATATTGAATGTCAAAGAAAGGTGGACTTCTTTTGAAGCTAAAATTCACTCCCTAGAGTATGAACATGGATTAAATCAAATAATCAATAAGGTACGACGACTTAAATGATCAATTCGGGATAAGCTGTCTGTGAGATCCTAGCCTGGAAGTTTAGTCCCGTCTCGAGGATGCAAGATGTAAATATGAGTATATAGTTTTTAGTGCACTAAGTACACTAATACTAGGTTTATCAATCCTTTCATATAAAGTGAGGATAAAACTATAAATAAATTTGTGCGGGTTCGTAGTCCATCTCGTGTGGAGGTGCATGGAAATGTATTGGATTATTTGGCACTATTAGATATCCATGTGTAATGTGTTGCAAGAAAACACTACTAGATATCAACGGCCTTTGTTTCTTCAGAATAACAAAAAAATTTCAAAAATAGAATCTTGTGTGAAAGAATTACAGAAATAGTCTTCAATTATTAACCCGATTGGGCAACTGCTGGTTGCACGTGTAAAACTGTTAGCTAGACTGATGCGATTTTCAGTCGCAAACCAGGTTAGAGACTGTAATGTCATTTTCACATCATGCGGGCTCAATGATTTTATGATTTTTTTTGTAGTTTTGTGGTTTTTTTTAGAAAAAAACCGTCACCCGTATTAAAAAGGCAACAACATAAAAAATTTTAAATTTTACATTCTACTTGTGAATTTTTTGTAAAATTCAAAGAATTTCAGCGGTTTTTTTAATAACCCAGAAAAATGAAATATGTATAAATATAACATAAAAATTACGCATACTTTTTATATTATATATTGTATAATTTCTGTATAATTTTTGTAGAATTTTCTATACTACTATGCATTTTATCTATTAACTTGGGGAAAAAATATTATCAGAACATTCCGGAGAAGAGGTGCCTCCTCACAAGGGGGTTGCAGTGACCAGACTCAGGAGATTGTTTACCAAAAACACAAGTCTCCGCAAAATCGTAAGACTATGTATGAGGCTGACGTCTGCTCACACTACCACAAAAACAGACATCCAAGACGGCACATCACAGACGGTTATGAACTTTTCAATAGAACACCGTCTGCGAAAGCCTGTCGGGAGAATATGTTAAGTTATCACAGTCAGTTCTGATGTCAAAACCAATTGTGATAGTCAACCAGACGGTTCTGAACACAAAACCGTTTATAATAGTCTACTTATCACAGACGATTTTAAACTAAAACCCGACTATGATAGATACAATCGGTTCTCAATTGAGAATCGTCTGTGATAACTAGAATATCACAGACGGTTCCGATATCAAAACTGACTGTGATATATACAATCGGTTTTGAACTCAGAACCGACTGTGATAGTGTAGTATTAGAGACGGTACTAATATCAGAACCGACTAAACAGTGCCGGTGCTTCGAATTCTCAACTGTGTTCATTTCGGTCTCCGATCTTCGCGCGCGGCACCTAGGCGAACACGAAGCGTCGCTTTGGAAGTTCTATAAATAGCTTGACAGTGGAATAATTGCCATTTACTTCACAAGTTTTTATAATTCTCAAACTGTTTGACTCCTTAGCTTCTCTGCGCCAATGGCATCCTCAATGGCATTGTCAGCCTCGCCCTCCTTGATAAGAACTCTCAATCTTTTGAACTTACCCCTGTATTGTTAATCCCTGTTCAGTACATTCTTGACCTATTGATTTGCACAGGGAGGGGGAACCGTGGAAGACTCAGGCAAGGTGAAAGCCAAGCTGAGGACCCTCCAGGAGGAGCACAAACTCCTTACGGAGAAGCACACTCAGCTACGGCTTGACCTAGACGATCTCTTCCAGCGCATGAAGACGGATGGTGACAATGCTAGGGCGAGGACGAGGCGTCTTCGCGAGGAGAAGAAAGTCGCGGATATGACTATCGCTGGCTGCGGTTTGACTATTAAGGATACCATCGCGAAGCTGAGGGAGATCGCAGGCCTTCTCGACACGGTAGTAGTTGATCCTAAGAAGGACAACTTGTCGCTGGAGGAGTCCTGTGTCCTGGCTGCAAGTCAAACTGATTTTATTCTAGATGCAGCCAGGGCTAAGACCACTCCTTGACCTAGCATTCTGTATTTTTACTTTTTTTTGTAAGTGATGAAAAAAATTAATGAAAACTTTGTTCTTATGTCAATTTTCTAATTTTCCAGCACGTTCTTGGACTGCATGCTATCTTCCCTCTTTCTTTATCTTTCTTTAGCTTTTGGCGAACATTCGACCATACAAAGGTATGTACACTGTGTGCGATCAAGGAACGACTATCGCAATCATATACCTAGAAGCGGTAATCTTTGGCGTATGAGGGCAGTCCATCGGAGCCCTTCAAATAATATAGAAACAATATAGAAGTCGCAGGTCCCATGCAAATAATATAAAAAGAATATAGAAGTTGGGCTTATTTGGCTGGATGGCATTGTGGCATGCCAAACGCTTCGAGTTATCAACGTTCTTTGAATATCACAAACGGTTCTGAGAGAAAAAACGTCTGTAATAGTCACATTACAGACGGTTTTTATGTAAGGACCGACTGTGATAGCCCCAGCAGTGACCGACACTTCGAATTCTCAATGTTCTTTCAATATCACAGACGGTTTTTAACTCAAAACAGTCTATGATAGTAACATTACAGACGGTTTTCATGTAAGGACCGACTGTGATAGTCCCAACAATGATCGACACTTCAAATTCTCAACGGTGTGTTGTGTCATTTCAGGTTCTGATGTTTACACGGCGCACTAGCCTGGGAACATGAAGCGTCGTCTTGGAAATTCTATAAATAGCTTGTTTTTCATTAATGATGAAAAAAATTAATTACAAATTTGTTCTTATGTCAATTTTCCAATTTTCCCGCACGTTCTTGGAATATCACAAACGGTTCTGATTTAAAAACCGTCTGTGATAGTTCTATCACAGACGGTTTTCACCACAAAACCGTTTGTAATAGTGTTGTATTACACACAGTTCTGCTATGATAACTCTCTGTGATCTTCATACGCCAGTTCACCAATTGAAGTATATGTCTGAAACAACAATACAAATACACAAGTATACACCAATACAAATATACAAATACACCAATTCACACATTCAAGTACATGTTCCAAATAGCAATACAAATACAAATATACACCAATAAAAACCCGAGGAGCTGGAACTGGCGTTGAGTTACATTTGTCTTGGTGATCTCTTCTGGCTCAAACTCAACTAATCAATGCAAATCAACTCAACTCAGTTGAGTTGAGTTGAGTTGAGTTGAGTTGGAGCCTGAGGAAATCACTAATACAAATGTAAGATGCTTTCTATAGGTCCTGATTTGAGAAATACGCCGGGCTTGAGGATCTTCTCGACCGAGCCAACTAAGATCTCGCCCTTCACTAACTTCCACCTCTCGACGGTGATCTTCACCCTTTCTTTCGCCAACAAGCCAATGTACGCAACGTACTGTGACGAAGAACCGTGAACTACGTTGCCCCTCGTGAACATCGTCCAAGAACCTGCACAGAATCATGTTGAAAAGAAGACATATAAAAATGGAAGATACAGGAATCGCAGGATAATTGCCATCATAGTATTAAGATAATCTAACAATGCCGAAATTTTACTTGCCTTACTTGCAATGCCGAAATCTAGCCGAGGGAGTTGAAGCTACGATCGATTTTGGACTTGATTCACCAGAGAAACTAGTGGCCGTCGATGGAGGTGCGGCGGCCATCAATGGAGGTTACGGGTTAAGGCTTGTCGTGCCCAAGAAGACAAGGAAGTGGAACGGTTCGACTGGAAGCAAAACTCCAGGGAGGGAACAAGTATTTGTAGAAGTCGAACGGTTCAAAATTCCAAGCATATTACAGATGGTTCGGATATCAGAACTGTCTGTAATAGTAAAGCAGATGATTTTGATCTCCCAACCGCCTGTGATAGTCCCAACAGTGTCCGACGCTTTGAATTCTCAACATGCAATCGTGGATAACCGCACATAATAACTGTGCAGATGAAGAGACTTAATTATTTACTTCAAATTTAATTTGCATCGAATTATGTAATCTGACGCTTCAACTTCTTAAGTGGGCACTGTTCCGCCATGTTGTAGTTTATCTCCCGAGAAATAATCATGAATTTATTGACCTTGAAAACCAGTAGTGCGCTTTTTAAAACTCGAGGCACCCGCACATATGAACCGTCACCTTCTGGTTCTATAAATAGCGAGGCTCTTCAATCCTTAAGACTTACAAATTCTTGGCTAAGTCTTTTAGGAATTCTGCTCCTAAATCCCTGTCTTTATTCCCTCCTCAACTCCCACCTTGATGGCGAGCAGAGATTCCAATGAAGTTATTGAAATTGAGAGTGATGAGGAAGAGGTAAGGAATGAACTCGATCAGGATCTTCAGAAAGTAAGTCATCTCTGAAACTCTAATGTAGATCTTTCTTTTATGACTTAATTACCTCCAAAAAAATGCATTTCGAAATCTACAGGTGCCTGAGGAAATGCTCCCTCCAAAGAAGAGACTCAGAAATGATGAAAGATCCTCGAGTGGAGCTGCAGCGAAGACTCTAGAGGGTGCTGAGGTCTGTGTTGCCACATTGCCCCTTGCAACCCCTCCAGTTGCATCGACTCCACCTTTGAGGATCCACAACAATCCTTCCAATATCCCCTCTTCAACACCTTTGGATCATCAGCTTTTCTTGGATGATCAACTTTCTGGGTAAGGCGCACACTTCCACGTCCAAATCCACTCCGAAGGTTGGCAATCATCTCCACCCTCTCTGCTGGTCATTATGTCTTTCAAAATTAACCCATACATGTGCAGGAGGAGAAAGCTGCCTTCTGCAGAACTCTCCAAGAAGAAAAAGAGGCGTTGGAGAAGCATTCTGAGGGGATGTCTTCTGCCATTCTACATTTGGCAGAGTGCTATGAGGGTTCTCGCGAAGAAGCACGCAGGTTCTGGTCGGAGAGAGATTATGCTCGGCAGCAACGAGAACTCTCCGATACAATAAGGAACAGCTGCACTCCTTTGCTGAGAGATAATGTAGATAGGCTTAGAGCCATTGCTAGTTCTCTTGGAGCGGCTAGTGTAGATCCTACTAATGCCAATACGTTCGTAGGAGAACTTTGTAAATTACATTCGGATCAAGTCGACGCTTTGGTCACTTGTATCCCTTATGTATGCAAAGATTGTAAGAAATAAGAAATTTATTTTCCTTATATATCTGACTTTTCGATTGATTATGTAACTGATAATCACCAAATGATGTTCTGTGTGAAAATGTTAACAAGAAAATACTGCTGCGATCAAAACTGTTTTTAACTCAAAACCGTCTCTGATAGTAACATTACAGACGGTTTTAATTTCAGGACCGACTGTAATAGTCTCAACATTCTTTGAACATCCACAGATATATATATACACCAAATATGAAAAACAAGATAAAACCAAATAGTCTCAACGTTCATTTTTTTAAATACTAACAATGAAAATAAGATAAAACCAAATATGAAAAACAAGTGGAACAATTCAACTAATCGAACGGTTTGACTGCAAGCAATCCAGGATATTATAGACGGTTCGGACCTTATCACCATCTGTGATAGTAGACAGAGTGTTGATTTTATAATTATCACAGACGGTTCTGAAGTAAACACCGACTGTGATAGTAAAGCGGACAGTTTTGAGCTCAAAACCATCTGTGATATTCTAATTATCACCGACGGTTCAGATCTCAAAACCGTCTGTGATATTTCTGTCATAGTTCTACACAAATGCACCAATATTACCGATGGTTTAAAGTGAAACCCGTCAGTAATATTCTGTTCTTCAAAAATGCACCGATATTACCGACGGTATTATATAGAACGTTTGTATTGAACCTGGTATAAAAGGTCTTTTGGCGGATGTTTTGAGCTAGTCGTACACTCTTGCTCGACATACTGTCCAGTTGGAAGAGATTTGGGGCAAGGAACAGCAATATCTCGAAAGGGGAGCATTTGGGGGCAACAAATTTGAAGATCCAAGGTTGGTACTTGCTCCTAAGACATATACATTACTTGATTTCATCATCAATATCGATCTCCATTGATTGATCAAATTAGAGGGAGAGGGAGGGGAAACTACAGTAGCAAATCCTGGTTGTAACTCATTTTCGACCTGTAGCTATTTAATTGCTCTATGATGTGTATTATCCACACCCCCAACTAATTGCTTGCAGTTCAAGTAGTAGTTAACTAATTATACCGCAAACTCCACATTAAACACTAGCTAGCTAGATTTATAATTTATTGCGTGTCGACCGTACATAGAGTATTACTAATTAGCGTGTGTATGAATTTAATTAATTGCAGATAGTCCATCGAGACTGGATGTATAATGACAACCGAGTGAGTGAGGAATACATGAAAGGTGTTTTAGATTTCCAAAAGGTTGCTGAGCAAGACATGGCGAAGAAGGATTTATCATATATGTACTGTTCTTGCGTAGACTGCCAGAATCTTAATATGTTCACCGACTCATCTCAAATTGTCGTCCACTTGATCCGACGTGGTTTCAAAAAGAGGTACACGTGTTGGGTCCACCATGGAGAAGAGCCAATTGCAGAAACAAGTGCCACTCAGGTTGAGGAACAGGACATGTCGGATCCCAACAACGACTTCGATGAGGATATACCAGAGGATGACAATTTAGATGAATGTTGCGTGATGTGAAAGGAAATTACAGTGAAAGGGAGTTTGGCAAATTCAAGCGCTTGATTGAGGACTCAGAAAAGCTATTGTTCTCTAGTTGCAAATCGAAGTACACAAAGTTGGCCTCTGTGCTTGAACTGTTAAAATTAAAGGCAAGTAACAGCTGGACCGACAAGAGTTTCACGGCACTGTTAGATCTTTTGGCGGACATGCTCCTAGAAGGAAATGAATTGCCAAAAAACACCTACCAAGCAAAAAGCTGTTGTGTCCTTTGGGAATGGAAGTAGAAAGGATACACGCATGCCCTAATGATTGCATCCTTTACCGTAATGACTACAAGGATATGCATGTTTGTCTAGTGTGTGGCGCATCCCGCTATAAGCATAAGGACCAAACCGACGACAT
The DNA here is from genome assembly GCA_019359835.1 of Pharus latifolius. Classification (NCBI taxonomy): domain Eukaryota; kingdom Viridiplantae; phylum Streptophyta; class Magnoliopsida; order Poales; family Poaceae; genus Pharus; species Pharus latifolius. The sequence continues at coordinate 66,059,133 of CM033320.1, read as the reverse complement.
CGACTGCGCTGAGATAAAGTAAGGACCTCCTGCTAAGGTGTTGTGGTATTTGCCCGTCATTCCCCGCTTGCAGCGTTTGTTTGCAAACCGTAAAGAGGCAAAATTATTGCGTTGGCACTCGGAAGACCGGAAGAAGGATGGAAAACTGAGACACTCCGCTGATTCTTTGCAATGGAGAAACATTGACAGGGAATTTGTTAACTTTGGAGCGGAATTGAGGAATATAAGGTTCGGGTTGAGACCGATGAAATTAATCCTTTTGGTAACATGAGCAGTCGGCATAACACTTGGCCGGTTCTTTTGTGTATCTACAACCTTCCTCCTTAGTTGTGTATGAAGCGCAAGTACATCATGATGTCTCTACTTATCTCAGGACCAAAACAACCCGGAAACAATATTGATGTGTACCTAGTACCATTGATAGAGGATCTCCTAACAATGTGGAACGAAGGGGTGCAGGTATGGGACGCATACAAACGAGAGACCTTCATCCTACGTGCTATGATATTCTGCACCATCAACGATTTCCCTGCCCTTGGAAATTTGTCAGGCCGTAGTACGAAAGGAGCCAAAGCCTGTCCCCACTGCGAAGATGAGATTGAGAGCGTGTGGCTGAAGAATTGCAGGAAAACAGTATACATGCGTCATCGTAGGTTTCTTCCGAAGAATGACGTGTATCGTAAGAAGAGGAGGGAATTTGACGGCCACAAGGAAGATGGTTCAGCCCCGAAGCCTACGTGCGGGAAAGAAGTTTACTCACGGGTGAAGGACATAGACGTTGTGTTTGGAAAGGGTCGTAAATTGAAACCCCGCACGAAGAACACTTGGAAGAAGAGATCGATATTTTGGGACTTACCGTATTTGGAGCATTTAGAGGTTCGTCATTGCATTGATGTCATGCATGTAGAGAAGAATGTTTGCGACAGTTTAATCGGCCTATTGCTGAACATTCCGGGGAAGACAAAGGATGGCGTCAATGTGCGGCGTGACATGATCGAAATGAAAATCAGGCCCGAGCTAGCACTGAGATAGGACGATAAAGGCCGTATATACCTCCCCCTTGCATGCTACACTTTGTGCAAGGCTGAGAGGACAGAACTCTGTAAGTGTCTCTATGGTGTTAAAGTTCCATCGGGTTATTCCGCAAATATGAAAAAGCTTGTATCCATGGGTGATTTGAAATTGCTGGGTATGAAGTCTCATGATTGTCACGTGTTTATGACACAAATGCTTCCTGTTGCCATCCGGAGTATTCTGCCGCATAAGGTCAAAGAGACGATCACGAGGCTGTGTTTTTTCTTTAATGCAATTTCTTGCAAGGTCATTGATCCTGATGGACTAGATTCTTTGCAGAGCGAGGTGGTTCGAACTCTCTGTCAGCTTGAGATGTATTTTCCTCCATCGTTTTTTGATATCATGGTCCATCTCACTGTCCACCTTTTCAGAGAAATCAAGATATGTGGACCCGTGTTCCTACGTTATATGTATCCATTCGAGAGGTACATGGGTGTACTTAAGGCCTACGTGAGGAATCGGTCTCAGCCCGAGGGTAGCATTGTCGAAGGTTATGCAGCGGAAGAGGTTGTTGAGTTCTGCGTCGATTACATGGCTGAGGTAAAAGCAATAGGAGTTTATGTGTCTCTTCACGAGGAGAGGCTTGATGGTGTTGGCTCTATTGGACGGAGAGCCATCACTCCTGATTTCGATATGTACTCGAAAACTCATTTTTGGGTCTTATAACACATAACGGAGGTGTCTCCGTACATCGACGAGCACAAGGAGATGCTACGACAAGACAAGACAATCCTCGCCGATCCGAGGTATGGATCACGAGAGAACATAACAGTCAATTTAAGGCGTGGATGAAAGTGCGAATCACTGGAGAGTCCGTAAGTGAGAACCTTAAATGGTTGGCAAAAGGGCCCACGTTTACTGTACAGACATGGCAGGGATACGACATCAATGGGTACACATTTTACACGAAGCTCAAGATCGAAAGAGCACTGTGCAAAATAGTGGAGTGAGCGTAGAAGCTTTTCGTGAGGAGTTCAGCGAGATAGGCCCAACAAGGGTAGTATGTGGATTGAACTCGTATTACGGGTTCATTGAAGAAATTTGGGAGCTCGATTACGTACTGTTCAAGATTCCCCTGTTTCGATGCCGATGGGTCCAAATCCCACAGGGTATGAAGGTTGACAGTTACGGTTTCATTTCTGTGGATCTCGATTGAGTTGCTTATAAAGATGAGTCATTCATACTTGCAAAGCAAGCCATTCAGGTCATTTATGTCACTGACCCGGCCAATAAGAAGTGGCACGTCGTCCTTCATGGCAAGAGAAGGATGTTGGAGTTGAAAACGTCGTAGACGAGGAGGAATACAATCAATTTGATGAGATACCTCCATTTGGAGATGGCATACAGGTCGATACTGAAGATACCGACAAAACCAGTTACGTGTGTATAGATCACCAGGAAGGGTTATAATTTAAAGGTAATCAACCGTACGTCCTTATCTCTCTGTTTCCATCAGTATATCTTATATATCTCCTCTAATTCTCGTCTTTGCAGGGCCGCAGCAAGTGGAAAGTTGAGGATAACATGGCTGTGTATGTGGAAATTGTCGGTCAAAGTCCCTATTTGTATGCAACATTTATTTGAGCATGCTCCACATTGTAACCAATTTTCGGATCTACATTGTAACCAATTTACGGAGCATTTGGACTCCATTTGAAATATCTGAGTGTTCATTTAAAATAAGTTTTCGAACATTCAGAGTTGCAGAGCTACAGAGTTTCTGGTTGTAAAACTCTACATATTGCGTAGAAGATGTTCACTAGAGAGATTATCACAGACGGTTATGAATTATCACAGACGGTTATGAATCTAGAACCGACTGTGATATTCCCAACAGTGTCCGACGCTTCGAGTTCTTAACGTGCATTCGTGCAGTCACAGTCGGTTCTCAAGTCAAAACCGTCTGTGATATTCTCTCACTATGGAGATTATCACAGAAGGTTTTGACTTGAGAATCGACTGTGATAATATTATCACAGACGGTTGTGAATATAGGACCGGCTGTGATAATCTCTACATGGTACATAGTTCAAGGCGGGCTTTGTCCCGCTCATTCCAGACTTCGCGACTGTTTGCCCTAACTCTCTCCGCCCTCGCACCGTCCATCGCGATCACCTCCATCGCCTCCCCACAGTTCGGCGCGATCACCTCCATCTCCACCCCACCGTCCATCACAATCACTTGCATCGCCTTTCCACCGTCAGGTGCGATCACCTCCATCACCCTCCCACCTTCCAACACGATCACCTCCGTCGCCTCCTCACCGTTTCTGTCATTCTTGGTTAATTATAAGTATATGGGTTTTGTTATAGAATTATTAGTTTCATATTTACTTAAACTGTTCTCTCTTTCACTTATGTTAGGAACTGATATGTCTGGTGACGAAATGCACCACTAGGGGAGTCAGAATGACCTCGCTGGCGATCAGACGCCTGGGCCGGAGGTCGCCGCGTCCACCGTGGCCCAGTGAAGAAGAGAAAGGGGCGAGGCCGGATGACATGCGCGCGTCTCGACAAGCGGGAAAAGCAGCACGTACAGTTCGACAACAATGGTGTGCCAGAAGCTCCGGACAAACTTGCCGGTCAGTACCGCTCACTATGCGGCAAAGTGGCAAGAGAGCGGGTGCCCATCACCACCTCCGACTGGGGTCAAGTGCCCCCAGAGTGCAAGGATGCACTGTGGGAAGAAGTGCAGGCGGCATTTCACATTCCCGAGGATCGCCAGTTCACCGTCCGCTGGACGACACTGATGTCAATAAACAAGGCGTGGAGGAACTTCAAGAGCCACCTTGTCAGGCACTATGTGAAGGAGTCGAAGACCCCCTTCAATGACTACCTATTCGTGACTCCCGAGGCATGGCAGCAGTTCATGGAGATGAAGGGCAAGCCTGAGTTCCAGGAGCTTAGTGCGAAGGGCCAGGTTAACCAGGCCAAGAATACCCACCCACACAGACTAGGCACCGATGGGTATGTGGAGAAGAAGGGGTTGTGGAGGAAGCAGGACGAGGAGGCTTCCCAGTCTTCTGCCAACGCTCCTTATGCGGGCATAACAGACGTGCGCGCCCGCAATTGGTGCCGAGCAAGATCGACGATGACCGCCTCCGGAAGCATCTCTGTTAATAACCCTACAGACAGGGAAGTGATCGACCGACTGGTAAGATTGTACAATCACGTACTATTCTCGTAACACGCATGCAATGGGTTGTATTGCTAAGTTCTCCTGTTGCAGGTGACGCTGAGTGCGCAGGAGGCATCCGGAGAGTTCAACCCAAGAAGGGACAGGAATATCCTCACGGCGGCGCTAGGAAACAAGGAGCATCCAGGCCACGTGTGCGGCCTCAGTGCCACTATGCCTTGGAGGAATGGTTTCCCTGATGATGAGGAGGCAGCTAAGAGGAGAAGGAGATCCCACAAAGCCCACGATGAACGGCTCAAGGAGGAGATGCGATCGGAGTTCGCTGCTCGGGGCAAAGCACTCCTGCAGTAGTTGTCGGAGATGCGAGCCATGTATGACGAGCTAAGACAGGCGACCCAGGGCACCCCCCTTGTAGCAGCGGAACTACCGACCCCCATTCTTGGCCACCGTAGTAGTTGAGCGTCTATGCCGGGGTCTTCGCAGACAGAGCCCTCTCCAAAGTATCTGGTGGACTTTCTGCAGGTAATGACCGTTTTTGTATGTTAATTCATTCGAAAGTGAAAAGCGGTAAAATTCAATATGTTAATGCGCACTGTTTGTAGGAACCCGCCTCCTGCAAGCTTATGGTGCTGGCCGGTCTCTTCCCGATCGAGGCTGGCTGTGGGATGGCGCAACCATGCACGGCGGGGGCCACAATCCACGGTGTCCCTCTATCTGAGGGTTTTGCACGGGTCTAGGTGGACAGTGTCTCCGACCATTGCAAGGTTTTCCGTTGGAGAAGCCGCTGAACAACGAGATTACCACTCTCGAGGATGCAGTCCACACGTTCATGCAATGGCCCAAGAAAGACATCATCCTGGATGAGGTAATTCCCCCACCAGTTTCATAATTCGTACTGTAATAATAGCCCTCGGAGTTAGTGTCCTAATACGTAGGTTCTTACATCACACACTGACACTCGGCCTACTAGCCAGCCGACCCCTCCGAGAAGCCAACCAATGGGTTCGATTACGAAGCTGACTTCGACTAGGAGGCAACTATTCAAGAAGCTGGCTAGTAGGGGAAAAGCAAAGAAGAGCTCGGCGAAGGAGAGTGAGAAGAGTGCGCCAGCTCTCATGCCGTTCGCTCTGGGGATGCCCATGGCCTTTGATGCTGCAATTTCTAGCTTGGAGTTAGCATGCCAGAGCCTGCATGGATGATACATGAAGAGGACAAACCAAACCAGGACGCAGCGTCTGACGCACATCATGGTCAAGTACACCGTGACAGAGTTCCATAACGACGTCGGGACCTACCCGGTGACCTTCGAAGACCTGCACAATTTACTCAACAAAGATGCGCTCGACTTGTCAATCCTACGGTCTTGGGTGCTGTAAGTATCCTGCTATCCTACGCCTGTTCGTGCATATACGGATATGTGTCATTTATTAATTGATTACTTCCGTGCAGCTGCATGACCAGATATGCCAAAGCTAAGGGCAAACCTGTTGGTTTCTTAGACCCCCAGATGGTCGCCGAGGTGATGTTTAGGACCGATGCGGACTTCGTTGTCGACTACATCAAAAGAGGGTTGCTTGCTCAGGTCGACAAAGAGTACATACTTGTACCCTACAACCAGAGGTGAGTGCTTTCATCAGTACTTCACCCGTAGATTAGTGTCTCCATATGCACACTCCCAAACTTAGATTAAATTATTAATTCTTTACGTGTAACATGTAGCTACCACTGGATCCTGCTAGTACTTATTCTGAAAAGGAACAAGGTGTTCCACCTTGATTCATTGCAGAGTAAAGGGTACGAGTATTGCGGTGCACAAGATGTATTTGAAAGGTTATGATATTCATGTGGACCTGTCTTGCATCTAGATTTACTGTCCTCAAATTGTCAATTTCGACTATCCTCAAACTGTCAATTTTGACTATCTGCAGGGCTTTCACGAACTACTTTGCCGAGGGAGGGCGACAACACGAGCAGCGAGCCGATAAGTTTCAGTGGTTACAATTTTCAGTACAAATTTCAACTGGCATTTGTTTTACTTTATAGCGAGCCGATTTGTTTTACTTTATAACGTGTCATCACCCCTCACCGGCCAGATTTCCCCGAGGTATACAACTGCTCCCCTTTGTATCGATTTGGCAGAATTTACAACTGCATTGAGCTAAGTTTTTCTGTACCAACTCTTGCTGCAGGGAGTCGACTTCCCTTCGAAAAGCTTTGACCCTCGGCAGATTGGTATGGTCCGAGGAATGCTCGCTGAGTTTTTCCTTGCGGAGTTCATATCAACCAAGGGGAAGTTTAGGGACCCGCAAGGTTCATATTAGTGCGGCCTTACTAATTGAGATTATCTGAAGGGAAATAGGTACAGATAGTATAGTACATCTAACATACTGACTTTAATTGTCGATTACATTTATTTGTTCAATCTCAATTGTACATATTTCTGAGTTCTGTGTTGTATATATGAAATGCTATTGTACATGTTTCTAAGTTGTGTGCATGTATGAGATGAAATGTATATATTTGAATACTATGCATGTATGAAATGAACTGTATATACGAAATGCTATTTGTACAGAGGACATGGCTAACATGATTCCTGAGGCTAGCCACAAAAAAAAGAAATTTATTAAAAATAATATTAATATGCATAGGTGGTTTTGATCTTATAAACCATCTGAGATTATAACCGTCGCTGATAATTACACTATCACAGATGGTTTTGACCTTAAAACCGTCTGTGATAAGGACACTATCTCAGACGGTTCTGAGATTATAACTGTCTGTGATAAGGACACTATCACAGACGGTTCCAAGATTATAACCGTCGCCGATAATGACAATATCGCAGATGATTTTGACCTCAAAGCCGTCTGTGATACTCTTACTACACAGACGGTTTTGAGATTATAACCGTCTGTGATAAGGACACTATCACAGACGGCTCCGAGATTATAACCGTCGCCGATAATGACAACATCGCAGATGGTTTTGACCTCAAAGCCGTCTGTGATACTCTTACTACACAGACGGTTCTGAAATTATAACCGTCTATGATAATGTGAGTATCACAGACGGTTCTGAGGTCAGAACCGTCTGTGTAGTAAGAGTATCACAGACGATTTTGATCTTACAACATCTGTGATACTTCAACTATTACAGATGGTTCTGAGATTATAACCGTCTCTGATAACGATACTATTCCAGATGGTTTTGACCTCAAAACCATCTGCGATACTCATACTATTACTGACGGTTCTGAGATGATAACCGTCTGTGGTAATATGAGTATCACAGACGGTTTTGACGTTATAATAGTCTGTGTAGTAAGAGTATCATAGACGGTTTTGATGTTATAACAGTCTATGTAGTATGAGTATTACAGACGGTTTTGATCTTATAACAGTCTGTGAAGGGAAAAATCACAGACGGTTCAAAACCGTCAGTGATAGTACTCGATTATCACTAACTCAAATATCACTGACGGGTCAGAACTGTCTGTGATGACTGTTTTGACCCGACTGTGATAATGAATTCTGTAGTAGTACCAATGCCGGAAGGTCCAGAAAGTTGGTGAACTGATGACAAGAAAGCTGGTGACCAAAGCCCCGGTGAACGGTAGCCATAACTATAACAGTCCTAAAGTAGTGAAATTCCTTGTTGAGTAAGTTCTGACCAGCATGAAAGGTGTAATGATGGACACTGAATCGGAGAGAGGCTAAGTGATATAGGCATGTCTATGAAGATGCGGACTATCTGCACCAGGACAGAAAGACCCTATGAAATTTTACTATTCCTTGTGATTGGCTTTGGCCTTCTCACACAGCTTAGGTGGAAGGCAAAGAAGGCCCCCTTCGAGAGTGCGAGCCATCAGTGAGATACCACTCTAAAAGAGCTACAATTCTAACCTTGTGTTAGACTCGCGGGCCAAGGGACAATCTTAGGTAGACAGTTTCTATTGGGCGCAGGCCCCCGAAAAGGTAATAGAGGCGTGCAAAGATTTTCTTGGGCCAGACGAACATTGATCCTTAAGTGCAAAGGCAGAAGGGAGCTTGACTACAAAACTCACCTGTTAAGCAAAGACAAAAATTGACCTTAGTGATCCAACAGTGCTGAGTGGAAGAAGGGCTGTTGCTTAACAGATAAAAGTTACTCTAGGGATAAAATGTTGATCTTCCTCAAGAGTCCACATCAACGGGAAGGTTTGGCACCTTGATGTCAGCTCTTCGCCACTTGGAGCTATAGGGGGTTCCAAGGGTTGAGATGTTCGCCCATTAATGCGATACATGAGCTACGTTCAGAACGTTGTGAGACATTTCAGTCCATATCCAGTGTGATTGTTAGAGCATTGAGAGGACATCTCCCTAGTACGAGAGGACCGGGAAGAATGCATCTCTGGGGTATTAGTTATCTAGCCTACGATAAATGTTGGGTAGCCAAGTGCGAAGTGGATAACTACTGAAAGCATATAAGTGTAAGCCCACCCCAACATGAGTGCTCTCTCCTCTGACTTCCTTAGAACCTCTGGTAGCATAACCGAGACAACAATAGAAATATGGAAATAGGATAGGGTAGAGGTGAGATGAGCCTTTTAAATAGGTGTCAGGTGGAAGTGCAATGATGTATGCAGCTGAGGCATCCTTATGAACAAACGATTTGAACCTTGAATAACCTAATCAAATTGATCGGGCACTTGCCATCTATCTTCATTGTTCAACTATTTGATGAAAAGATGAAAAAATAAAAATAAAAACTTTACCCTTTTATCTCTTGGATTGATAAAGAGGGGGCATAAGCTTTTGGTGTCCCTTCCAGTCAAGAATTAGGGTTTCACAATAACTAGCCAATATTTCTCTCATGTCTTTCCTCGTTCATGGTTTGATATTCTAGTTTCTTAGGCGGTACCAAATCTTATTGATTGCTACTTTCTCCAGACCTCTAAGAAAAGCATGAAAAAAAGGCTCAAATGATACAATCCCTCCATCACCCCAGATGGGTTCTCGAGAGATATCTGTACATACACTAATAAGGGATGTATGAATTCTCGAGAAGAGAGGAGTTGTGGGTGTGCCCCCCCCCCCCCCCCCCCCACGCCCCACCCATGAACCGCCCAGGTCCCATGTGTGAATAGAAAGTTATATTTACATGGGATACATGAATCACCCTATCTATTCTCCTGAGGAATAGCTTGTTTGGTTTCGAACTCTGATTCTAACAGGAGGTGTACGCCATGCTAATATGCCTTGGATGATCCACATCTTCAGATCAGGCACTGATGAGCACATTAAACTATTCATGTAGCTAAGAGCTCTCATAGCCCAGGTACAACAATGCAATTATCAGGGGCACGCTCTACCACTGAGTTAATAGCCCGTTGCGCAGGCCTCCCTTTAGGAGGCCTGCTGTGCCAAAAGTGAGATTAACTTCGTCCCTTTTCTTTTGACATCCCCATGTCGCCATACGACATGGGGGACATTAGGATCTAAAAAGAGGATCATGTCACTATCAACTAATTTTTTTAGACTTAAGATAATAAGCTCATGAATTTGGTCTTACTTCACCCTAAATGAAAGAAGACTTCCATATCCAAGCTTAGCTCAAACGTAGCTTCTTCCTTTTTGGGTGTGAAGTAGTGTCAAACCAAAATACCCAACAAGCATAAGCATTAATTCTCCCTGAAAAGGAGGTGATCCAGCCACACCTTCCACTATGGTTATCTTGTGACGACTTCACTCTAGTCACAAGCCCAGTATTATGCACCCCCTCCTTACAGTTAAGGATAATGATTTCAAAAATGGTCAACTCCAATAGTGTGATGGGCGGTGGGTACAACACCCAAGAACGGATTCCCCGTTGTATGGTTGACCGATGATTACATGTAGTTCTTGCTTCATGTAGGCGAGTTGCAGCTGGTAATCCAAACTAAGGACATGTTTTTGGAGTTAGCTCACCCTCGCAAGATTGCGACCCTTTGTCACGCCCATTATACAAAGTGTCTCCCAAGGTATAAGGGGCATGATGACTTGATTCCATCCTCTCCTTCCTCCGACTTAACACCGGCGGTCTGTTCAAGATTCCAAACTCATAGTGGTAACTAAAAACGAGGGTTGCGCTTGTTGTAAGACTTAACCAACACCTTAGGGCACAAGCTGATGACAGCCATGCACCACCTGTGTCCACATTCCCGAGGGCACCCCTCTCTTTCAAGAGGATCCACTGCTTGTCAAATTCCCAAATAGGTTAACCTTGAAGTGCTTGTTGAATCCATGAGCAGGTAAGAGACAACTTGGCGAGCTGAAACATCTTAGTAGCCAGAGGAAAAGAAAGCAAAAGCGATTCCCATAGTAGCGATGAGCTAAATAGGAGCAGCCTAAACCGTGAAAACGGGGTTGTGGGAGAGCAATACAAGCACTGTGCTGCTAGGCGAAGCTGTTGAGTGCCACACCTTAGATGGCTAAAGTCTAGTAGCTGGAAGCATCACTAGCTTACGCTTGGACCCGATTAGCATGGACCACGTGGAATCGTGTGTGATTCAGCAAGAACTACCTTCCAAGGCTAAATACTCATGGGTGACCGATAGCAAAGTAGTACCGTCAGGGAAAGGTGAAAAGAACCCTCAGTGGTAGTGAAATAGAATGTAAACCGTGCTGAGCTCTTAAGCAATGGGAGGGGAAAGTGATCTCTGAACACGTACCTATTTGAGAATAAGTCATCGAGTCATAGGCAATGGTTTGGTTAAGAGAACGGAACCCATCAAAACCACAGCAAAAGTGAGTCTTCATAGAGTGACACTACTTATGGACCCAAACTTGGGTGATCTATGCATGACCAGTATGAAACTTGGATGAAATTAAGTAGAGGGCCAAACGACTGATATTGAAGAATCAATGGATGAGTTGTGGTTAGGGGTGAAATGCCACTCGAACCCAAAACTAGATGGTTCTCCCTGAAATGTGTTGAGGCACAGCAGTTGACTGGAAATCTGCGAGTAAAGCACTGTTTTGGTGTGGGCTGTGCAAGCAGTATCAAATTGAGCTCTGAATACTAGATATGACCGAAAATAATATGGGTCAAGGTCAGCCAGTAAGATGGAATGGAAAGTTTCTAATATGTGTAGTTATGACAAACAAGGATCCAGATGGTTATGAGTTTTCAAAAATTATGAAAAAAAATTACTGAACATAAAAGAAGATATATTATTAAGACCTACAAAATTTCATAAACAAAAAGATAAGCAATTGATAAATATATATTCAGTCCGATTTTTTTTTATTTCTCTCTTGTACAGTTGTGTTTTCTCACAAATGCTTGCAAATATTACATATGTGCGTGTCCTTATTTTGTGCTTTGTCAGCAGAATCATTTGTCAATTAGAACGTTTCCATCTTACATTGGTGCTGGATTCTGATTGGTGTGTTTGAGTGCTTGTGGCATAAGAGACCAAGAATTATATATTCTAATTTGATCTCACAAATGTCCTAACCATATAAGTAGGTAGCATGTAATACCTTTTATGCTTCCCTCTGACCTTTCTAGTGCTCCACAATTGATTGGTTAAGGAGTGATGGCATCTTTTATTGGACAAGATAAGAATCTTGAGGGAATGGTCTGACCTCCGCAACGAGAATCTTTGGTGTAAGTCGAGTTTGAGTGGACTGATCTCCGGTTTACTTGACTTGACCGTGAATGAAAATGAGTTAGAAGATTGATCTTTTGGAAGATCCCGAACTAATCAGCCTCCGAGTCCAAATTGAGCTCATTTCATTTTTTAGGCAGTTCAGACTATGTTACTAGTAAAATTAAAAATTTGAGATATGCTATCGAAAAAAGCAAATTAGTCTCATACCACTGGAATCCCAAAAACTTTCGAAAAATATCATTCTGATAAGATCAAAACAGTTGACCGGGGTTAAAATAACACTTATACTCTTTGTTTTTTTTTTATTAAAGCAATTGGCACTATCGGGTGCGCGCGACATAGTGCGGCCACGACAGCGTGTGCGAGCACAACGGTGGTGGCGGTGGCGGCGCACATGGCACGGCATAGTGACGGCAGCATGTGCGCGTGGCACAGCACGGGGGCAAGAACGGCAATGGCACTATGCGCGAGCGCGATGACGGTGGTGGCAACGGCAACATGTGCTGCACACCATGGTTGGCCAGCATACACGACGACGGCAACAGCATGCACACGGAGTACAGTGTAGCTGGCAAACATGGCGACAGCAACGTGCGCAAGTGCAACAGCAATGGTGGTGGTGGTGGTGGTGTGCATTGCATGACGCAGAGGGGCTAGTGCGGCGATGCCGATGTGGCGACGGTGGTGGCAACACGCTTGCGGGGAATAGTGTGGCGAGTAAACATGGCGACGGCGGGGTGTGCAAGTGCAATGGCGGTGGTGTGCACGGCATAACGCAATGGGCCAGTGTGCAACAACGACAGCAGTGTGCGCGTGCAGCAGGCAAGCGTGCAACGTGGGAACAGGCACAAGCGTGGCGGCGGTGTGGGAAGGTGGTGCACGGCGGTAGCAGCGTGGGTAAGTGGTGGCTAGTGGAAGCAATGTCATATTCATATTCGATGAAATGTCTCAATAACAAACATGTATAGAGAAGAGGGTAAGGATAATCTTATCATTTTTAAAAAAAATTAAGTTAAGAATGATATATATAAAATGATTTCTTAGTTTCAGTGGCATATAAATAATTTATTTTTTTTAATGATATATTTGACATTTCATTTTTGCTTATGGCATAGAAGCAAATCTTCCTTCATTTTTAAGCCAAATCTAAAATGGGTCGTTGGCCTCCGAGCCCAAGCTGTCATGAGCATTCATCTGAGAATCCAGCCCCTCAAGCATTCCATCTTTCTAAAGATGATATCCTAATGAAATGATCAGGAAATAAATCCTCGTACAAGAACAATCTTACTGCTTTTTTACATCAAAACTATGACTCTCTCTCTCTCTCTCTCTCTCTGTGTCTGGGGGAGTAGGTGGGAGTGTGGGGTTCTTTGTCAACAATGCAGTATTGGCACTTGGCATTTGCCCTTTTTTATGCCCTAATGGCATGCCCCATCTTCTTGGTATTAATCTAGTCCAGCACCCTTCCCCTTTTGCTTGCCCAACTTTGTTTGCAACATTTTTACTCTCACCACATCTTTTTACGTAAAGTTCTACGATTTCATGATAAACTATACTCATCTCTCCTTAAAACTCCCCTTGTTTTTGTTCAATGCACACATCGTTGTACGAGATAATAATCAATCACTCAAACTATTATTTAATATAAAAACTAGCTCCTTATCAATATAAAATTATTGATAATACAAAATTAATAAAATACGATTATCCGTAAAACTGACATATAAAGTTCGAACCACATATTAATGACATACTAAGTAATATTTTGTGAAATACCAATTTTTATGGTATTATAGAGTTAAATATCTCTTAATTAATTGGAGCAAAATACATTATACCGACACATCATACATTCGTATGTATTAGCTCCCACCAGCTCCATTAATTCTATTACTTAAATTTAATTAGGACAGGATAGTAAACTCTAACTATCGCTTAATACATGTATAAAATTAAAGCTATTTTTAAAAAAAATACAGAGGAAGTAAATTTCATTTCCACAAGAGGGCTGTCTTGCGTTAGGTATAATAATATAAGGTCTTATTAGTGCCATTAAAATAACTTAGCCACATTGTTTGATTGCTCTCTTGATTGGCGTGCATGCATGCCAACTCCCGATATGGGATCGGGATGGGGGAGTGTTCCTCCTCTTCGTATGATTTCAACCATGATCGAATTTGATTCCATATGTTTTGAAATCCAATTCTATCTTGTAAAATAAATTTTTTTAAAGCCCTTTAAACTCCAAACAAACATGATGGAAACCAGATGGTCAGTACCTGTTGAAATGGATATTTTTTAGAATGAGTTGGCTATCCTGATATAAATGATACTTGTGATCTCTTACATAAATACGTGTGATACTTACTATTTAAACTATCATATTTTTTGAAAAAAATAACTTGAACTATAACATGATCCACTTGAAATTAATCCTTTTAGTACTTTCAAAGTTACGAAATAAATGTTCTACAATATCAAGGTAAATAGTTGGGACATCCTCACAACAAAAAATACTTCTAGTCTACTATATTGAAACAATTTTGAGACACGCCTTAGAAAGAGGCAAGTTGTTAAGTTCACAGAATAAACAACCCAGAAAAGTTTGCAACAAGGGTGAAATATTAGGTAGTAAAATTTACATGTTGTAGTGGGCTTAATTCTTCTAATGTTTTAAAATTTCCATAGATTAATTTTTATCTTCCCATTACTTTTTGAGAATTTTGAGCTAAGCAAGGCGTGTTAGCTTTCTCTAGAAATATTGTAAGTTTGTGAGAGTTGAAATATGAAAGTTATTACTAATAAAACTAACATAAGCTATATTTTTTTAGTACAACGTATATATAGTTTCATAATCAACAATAAATTATGTAAAATATATAGCATATTTAAGAATTGAAACATATTATTTAATCATACCCGATACATCAACCATCATAACGACATATTAACCATTATCTTGCCCATCATAACTGATATGTCGACCACCACACCCATCATGGCGGCCACCATTTAGAATAATACTTAAATGTTAATCAATTAGCTACTCTCTTTGTTTTTAAATAGATATCATTCTAACTCTCTTGTTTTGTTACAAATAGACGTCATTCTACAATTTTGGTGTAACTTTCTACACTACTCTTATTATATATTATTTATTTAATATTTTAAAAAGATCAATATATGATTTAGAGAATTGAAAATGATATAAATAAAATATATTAAATAAGACTAATATGATTTTTTTATCTCATGTCTCTATAAATAAAAAAAATTTATATTTGAAAACGAAAGAAATACCAAATAATTATGTCTTAATCACTGAGTTTTGCCTCTTCTTTTCTTGGATGCTAAAAGACAAATTCCACAGTTTACACACGAAAAGAAAAAGAAAGTTGGTCAGGCTGCCTCGAACTGCTGTCCACCGTCCATGACACGTCATCATCTGAAAGCGATCTCATTGCCTCCACGTGTCCACGAGACAGACATTGACTACGGTACAGCCAATCCGAAAAGGAAAACGCACACCGTACACCAGTAGCACAACTGTGATGTCACCAATTAAAATCCACCATACTTACCGTGGGGCCCACATATCATCATCCACCCAATCACAGCCGTCCATCACATCACCGTGGTAGTCGTCAGCTTTGTTTTGTCACTTCTTTGTGATTGGTGTACTCTTCTACGGTACTCATACGTATACCCAGGCATGCATTTTTTTTTAATCTTACAAGACAAAATGCATTTTGGTACTCTAGTTTCTCCCTGGATTTACTTTGATTTATTTCTTTTAACATACTTCAAATCAATCATCCTATTTTTAAAATAAGATATGTTTTAGTTCCTAAATAGTTTTGTAAGTTATTTTAATAACATGATTTTAGATGAATAGATTATATAGTGATTTATGCTCATATCAATTAGTTATGTCCATAATCATCGACGATCACAAAGACACAAACAATGAATAATGTTTTAATAACAATGATTCTAATATTTTATTAAGGAGTACGCGACAAGATTATGATTGTAATAGGGTATTGCAGATATTTCACAAGTACATTATATATATCCCGTAAAATAAGGGAAGAAGAAAAGAAGATTGGAAAATATAAAATGCAAGTTACCACTGATTTGGTGCTCACGTATTTTAGTCATACAAGTTCGAGCGTTAAATTGATACAAAAATTCTAAAAACATGAGTGTAGTTTATCAATGACCTACTAAAATCCAAACTCCAGTATTGTTAAGAGTAAATAAAGATAAATTTTTCATGAGGTATAACTTTTATACTTTGTTTTTTATCTTTTTATTTGTCACAAAATTTCTCTTTCATTTTTCCTAACTTTGGCTATATCTAAACTTAGAATTTTATATGCTTGTAGATAAGAGTGTGTAAAATACTCAACATCTGTGAATTATTAGACTTGTGTTAGACTTAATTTGGATTTAACCTCAACTCGAAAGATAGATCCATACCAAATTATATCATTAGATCAAAATTTTCGTAGCCTACCTCATAAAACAATATAACAACCATATACCCTCCCACATTCTCTTTCCCTTCCTTCCCCTCCCAAGTGGGTCCCCCTCCCTCTCTTCCCCTCCCAAGTGAGTTTAGTAGTGAATAAACTATTGTCTCCTTCGATATCAAATATGTTAATAACAATTATATTTATAGTGTTAACTAATACATCCAATAGTTATGATTTTTTGTCGATAACTAAATTCTTGTTGTCTTTTTTTTTTATAAACCCTTGAGCAAATTGACGGGCATTTTTTTTGGCAAAAAGATAAGAAGTTAAGTATAATTTTTTAACAAATTGATTATCACAAAAAGTAGACTCATGACTGCTCATGAGCCAGGTTATGCTTGGAGGTGACTCGGCTCAAAAAAAAAAAAAGTAAGTCAAATTGAAGTCAAATCTCAAACTCATTTTCTTTTGTGAGTTGAATGAAACTGGAGATTAGCTCGCTCGAGTTTAGTTAGTGCACACTCTTATTTGTAGATTATAGGGTATGTAACTGGCAGTTGTAATACGATTTAGTTATTTTTTATTTTGCAACTAATATTTGACAAACCAAAATAATTTACTCATAAATTGACTATTTTTCTATACTATCTATAATCAAATCTGTGGTAGACCACACTTTGATATCTAAATCTGGTTTTGATCACTATATGTGCTAGTTATAAACAAAATAGAGATCTACAGCCAAGTATTTGGTTATGCCAGTTATGACCGCACATTAGACTGATAAATTTGATAGTCCACATAAACATATCTATTAATTTGTGTCCTTATTTAAGTAATATAAAAAGGAGGAGCATTAGTGCTACTTCTGTTCTTGAATATATGTTATTTTTTTACAAACTATGATTATCAAAATAATCATAATTTTAATAGAAACATACCGACAACATGTTAATAAATATATGTATAAATTAATTCTATGTATTGTAATTAATGAATTTTTAGCTCTAATCGTACATTTACACAAAACCCGTCCATTTAATTTAATAGGTATGATGTAGAAAAATTTTGTTTAAAATTTGTAAAATGGTAAGTATTTATGAAAAGAAAATTTTAAAAAATGATATAAATTTGAGAAGGGAGAGAGTAGTATTTAGAAGTGGACGGGAGAGGGTGATGGATGGGATTGAAAAGGATAGGCGGAGGGATAGTGTTGGTGAGTGAGTGAGTGAGTGGGTGATGTCATTTACTTGTTTGTCACGGAGGCACCTAATCATTAACCATTTATTATTCCCCTCCCCGTGGAATTCAAACAACCCCCAACACTAGCTCCAACCACAAACACAAATCACATCAATTTTTCTTTTTATTTTTCTAAGGAGGATACATATGTGTATATAGATACATGATGCGCTCGCACGTACACACGTATCTTGATGGACTTGCATTGCATGTATAGTACATCACAACATGTGCAGGACAGGATAGGACATGACCTGCCTTTCTTTCCTGTGCCTTCAATAGCTTTGCAACCCCATCAAATGTTTGCCAAAGATGCAAAACAAGTTCTTTTTTTGATGTAAGATAGTTTCTATATTGCAGAAGAAGGGTGTAAAGAAAAACATATAGCAATTTTAATCCATAGTAAAGTCTTGCTTTGTGTGGTTAAGCAAGACCGCTAGATTTTTATATATATTTTTTGAATAGATGCATACTTCTAAAATTATTTCATGTATATTGGCAAGATATAGTCAAGACAGACAATATAGTTGATAACAAAAACGACTAAAATTTAAAGTGTACATAATAGTAAAGAAAAAGCACCATTAAAATGGGTGTTAGCCTCTTTGATCAATGTTAGCTATACAACAAAATCTTATAGTAATAATCGATGATCTTTAATGGACAACAACGTATTCTAGTCTCATGAAATGCTCAACAAATATATAATACAAATATTACAACAATAAATGTAAAATAAATACTTCTTTTTTACTAAAAGGTGTGCACTGTAAATAGTGAAGGAAATACAAGATACATTAGAATAATTCATTACAAACCAATATAAAGCCATCAAATATTACACAAGAACATATATATTTGATTCCCATTCATGAGGATATGTTTGAAGTGTTCCCAAACTTCTGCCATGATATGCCTACCTTAAGTATTTTGTAAAGACCATCGTTGTACGATTACAAGTGAAATTTGCTGGTGAAGCCTGAAAATTTCAGAAAGTATTAGACACATTACAACAAATTAACACAAAAATTGATGTGACTATAACAAAAAAAAAATACTACTCGGTCCGGTCCAATCCAAAAAAATTGTCATTTGTTTATAAAAAAAATCAAAATTTTTTAATTTTGACTACCAATATATTTATAAATATTTAGATTAACCATAAGAAAATTTATACAATTGTATTTATCTAAAAAATAATTTCATAATATTACAATATTATAATTTTATTAACATATTATAGTAAATATAAAGGTCAAAATTTATTAGGCAAAAACTTAAGTATTGTTTAATTACCATCAGTGAGGATATTTTTAAGTGTTTCAAAACTTCTCCGGTGACTTGTCTATTTTCGCATATATTTATATATATATTAAAAAATAATTAAAATTAATGTACCATCACAAGTGGAAGTTGCATGTGCACATAGCGAATACTTGGCCTTTTCTGACACCTTCACATCTTATCCGGAGCCGGTGGATAGGGACACATGCACGGCCCGTCCGAACCGGTCTCCAAAATTTCCGGCTCAGACATCCGGTCGAACCGACCCAACTATGCCGGTTTTTTATTGCTAGCCGAAGCGTTTGAGCCCATAAGAATTTTCTGAGTGGTGTTGCCCCTCGTTGTGTCGTCTCCACACCTCACTTGTCACCTCTCCACTCCCGATCTCGCTTTGTGACCAATTGCTCATCTTTTGTCGTCGATTTCTTTGGGGGTTGTTCTAGCGTCGGTCTCCCGAGCATGAAGCTACCCGTTTCTTGATCTGTTGTGCATTGTTTTTGCCGAATTTTTCGGTTCTTTTCTGGAGAGTTCTGGGAGGGTTCTTGATTTGGGAGTGGTGGTGCGTGATCTTGGTTTAAAGTGAGATTTTTTTGGTGATTTCTGTGTGAAAGTTTTGGTTTTGCGAGGTGTTCATGGGTTAGATCTGGTGATTTGGTGCTGTGGATCTAAGTGGAAAGGTGTGTATTTTTTTTGTCTTTGTTTTGACAAGTTATTGTGGTAGATCTGAGATGAAAGTCACTAATCTTGCAGGTTTCCGGGGGAGGAATCAGTTCAACTTGCTGCATATTTTTTTCCCCATTTTTACTGCTCTTTTTATTTGATTTGAGCGGAGATGCAGTAATTGTTAGTGTACTCTTTAAGAACTTTTAGCTGCAGATCAGAAGGCAATCCAAACCTTTTTGCGCAGTTGTCCTGCTTGTGTGGCAATCATATGAGGTTAAAAGCTGGTTTCTGATCTTTTTACTGTCACTAATTGTTAGTGTTGAATGCTCACGAAATCACTAGCCAAAACGAACGCTAACTCGGTCGCTCGGCAAATGAGGTGAGAGATTGCTTCTTTTGTTGCTATTTTATTGTTCTTGTTTGTTGAATGAATTGTAACTTCTTGTTTGAAGACGGACCAAATCGAAAACCTAATAGACTTAGGAAATTACACAGTAGGAGCAACAAGGTGGTGGTCGGGGAAGGCGCCATGACCTACTTCCCTGAGGAAGTAGTGGAGCACATATTTAGCTTCTTGCCGGTGCAACGCGACAGGAACATGGTTTCCCTTGTATGCAAGGCTTGGTATGAGATTGAGCGGCTGAGCCGCCGTACTGTCTTCGTCGGGAACTGCTATGCGGTGCGCCCTGAGCTGGCGGCTATGCGTTTTCCCAACATGCGGGCACTGACAGTAAAGGGGAAACCGCACTTCGCAGACTTCAACCTTGTGCCGCCTGACTGGGGTGGGCACGCAGGGCCGTGGATTGAGGTGGCAGCTCGTGCCTGCCCCAGCCTTGAGGAATTGCGGATGAAGCGAATGGTTGTATCAGATGAGAGCCTTGAGTTGCTAGCGCGTTCGTTCCCACGCTTCAAGGCCCTTACCCTTGTCAGCTGTGAGGGATTCAGCACTGATGGGCTAGCAGCTATTGCCAGCCACTGCAAGTGAGGCTTCTTTTTCTTTGCTTATAATTGTGTTAACTTTGGTTCAAAACATTTAACTGATTTGGCAATTTAGATTGTGGCAACTACATGCTATGATTAGCAGCTGCTACTTAGCTTGGCATCTTTTATGCTGACCTTAAAATATGTGTACTTAATTCTATGTGATGTTAGGGTACAAGGGACTAAATTTTAGCATTCATATGCCTATGTAGGTGATAAAATCCGTGGCTTAGTTTATTCAGTTCAACCTTTCTTGTCTTGTTTGGTGTATTCAGCTGTTCATGCCATTTACTGTGAGGGGGCTCTCTCAAAATTACAGAACATATATAGTACTTTCTCAAGGGATGAAGGATTGAAGGGTATTAGTTGCATCCTGCACTTCACTCTTTGTTCAAACATTATGGTACATACGAAATATATGGAGGGTCATGATGCTTTTCTCTTTTACATGCCGGATCTAGATGCAAGTGGTACATACATATGCCCTTTGATTGCTTAAAAAACATTAAGACTTTATGAGTGGTTTGGGTTTTCTAGTTACTTGTACTTTGCAGTGAAATGTACTAGCATAATTGGTTCTTATGTGGCCATTCTGTGATCAGCTACTTGATAGGGCCGCATTAGGCTACACACAAGTCATGTTGTGTTTATGTGACCATGTATTATGCTATGATTAATTGCACTTGTTGCTACTTTTCTATTGTGAACTTGCACTTTATTTAGTGATCAGTTTACTGACACAATTTTTGTTCCTTCTTATTTGTTCTCAAGGCTCTTGAGGGAGTTAGATTTGCAGGAAAATGAAGTGGTAGATCGTGGGCCTAGGTGGCTCTCTTGCTTCCCTGATTCCTGCACTTCGCTTATCTCCCTAAATTTCGCATGCATCAAAGGGGAGGTGAACACATGTTCATTGGAGAGACTGGTTGCTAGGTCTCCCAACATCCGGAGTTTGAGGTTGAACCGTTCTGTATCAGTAGATGCACTCTCAAAGATACTAACTTGTGCCCCTAATTTGGAGGACTTGGGCACTGGAAATTTCATGGATGACTTCCAAACTGAATCATTCTTCAGGCTGACCAGTGCCCTGGAGAAGTGTAAATCGTTGAGGACTCTGTCAGGATTTTGGGACGCTGCTCCAGTCTGCCTTCCTATTATCTATCCCCAATCTGAGCACCTAACTGGTTTGAACCTGAGCTATGCCCCCACACTCGACGCTACTGATCTCATGAAAATGATTAGCCGATGCGTGAAATTGCAACGTCTTTGGGTGAGTTCTCTTCCCACTGCATCAGGCTTCTTATTCTCCCTGATAATAATAGCAAATGAGTAATAGTTTGAGCCTTTGTAGGTGCTGGATTGCATTACAGATAAGGGCCTAGAAGTGGTGGCATCCAATTGCAAGGAATTACAAGAACTTAGGGTGTTCCCATCAGATCTTCATGATGCTGATTATTCTGCAGTGACAGAAGAAGGGCTTGTTGCTGTATCTTCAGGCTGTCCCAGACTGAACTCCTTGCTGTATTTTTGCCACCAAATGACAAATGCTGCACTAATTACTGTTGCTAAGAACTGCCCCCATTTCACACGATTCAGACTCTGTATTCTTGAGCCACGGAAGCCAGATGTCATGACGAATGAGCCGCTAGATGAAGGCTTTGGTGCTATTGTTCGTGAGTGCAAGGGCCTAAGGCGATTATCGATGTCGGGTCTGCTTACAGACAAAGTTTTCAAGTATATTGGACAGTATGCCGAGCACCTTGAGATGCTTTCTATAGCATTTGCTGGAGACACTGATAATGGAATGATATATGTCCTCAACGGATGCAAGAATCTCAGGAAATTGGAGATTAGGGATAGCCCATTTGGTGATGCCGCGCTCTTGAAGGATATCGCCAAGTATGAAACAATGCGATCCCTTTGGATGTCATCGTGCAATGTCACTTTGAAGGGGTGCCAGGTCCTTGCATCAAAGATGCCAATGCTCAACGTGGAGATTATAAATGAAAGGGATGAAGGTGATGAAACAGAGGAAAATTTGGGAGATATCCATTCAGTGGAGAAATTGTATGTTTACCGGACAACCGCTGGAGCAAGGAGTGATGCACCAAACTTTGTTAAAATCCTATAGAGCAAGCTTACAGGCGCAGGGTATTTTCTTACCCTACAGGTGACGTTTTTGTGATCAGCTTTTGTTCTTTCGTTTTTTTTTTGAAATTCGAGACTGCCTTCTGCTAGTTTTGTTTGATGCGTCTCTGTTTCCTTTTATAATTTCAATTGCTTCATGTCTTATTAGATCCTGTTAACGTTTACTGCATGTTGTAGTACATGAGAGTTACATCTTCCTCAGGTCTTGTTGCTCATTATGTCAACTGAATTTGTTAATCTGTAAGCAGTTTTGAATACTCTCTCCTGGTTTGTTTACGTGTTTGGATCAGATACATTTGATTAAATGCTGCATATTGCAGTGCTTTTCTGTTGGTCAGTAAACTGAACAAAATTCCTCAGAAGATCAAATGTGGACAGTACTTTGAACAAATGACACAGAACCAACTTAAATGCTACCCTTAATCCAGTATGACATCTCTAGATTTTTTTTTTGCCTCAGTAGATATTATGTATTTGTGCCAATGTATTCAATTTTGAATTAGCAAATGACATCTATTTGTGCCAATGTATTCGATTTTGAATTAGCAAATAACATCTATTTGTGCCAATGTACTTATCATTCAATTTTTTTTTTCTTCCTCAGTAGATATCATCGTATGCTTTGTCTGATTGTAATTCGCCCCCACTCATTTAATTGTCCAGATGATCAGTGGAACCCGGCACACTGGAGCATGACGGCAGTTGTAAGTTATTGAAATGCCACGCCTTTCATGCGTCAAAGAAGAGCCACATGTGTGCCCTATCTTGGAGCGCCTGCCCGAATTCATCAATGCCCTGCACCCTCCTTTCTTTGTTTGGTCATAAGCCAAGTAAGGCTGTTTCCTGTGTAATTCTGAAAGGAGGGCCATCCAACCTGTATGATTCTTACATTTGCTTCTGACATTGCCGCTGTTGAGGCTGTTGTTGTTCATGTAATGTTTATTTCAAATGGACTGGAACATTTTGGAAACCATATATAACTTTATGCACCTGTGAATGCTGTGTCTTGGATTAGTTGTGCTTCTATGCTATTCTGAACACATAAAAGAGCATGGTTTTTAAAAGCAGATCTACTTTGAACATTAAATAGCCATATCAGTTTTAGCTGGTTCTTATTTTGTTTTAACAGAAGTGCTTAATGTTTGTGCAAATTTTATTTTGGAATTACATGATGCATCACCTTGAATTTTTTTGGCTTCCCCACCTGGTTAATTTACAGTACTATGAAACCACCTAATAATAAGTTGTATATATTTTATTTAGATCAATGTGAAAATTTCTAGATCTCAAACCCAATTTATTGCATTAAATTTGCCTTATTTTTTTCGGTATAGAATAGGTTTCATATATCGATCCTTTTGCACGCTGAATGAAAACCAAAAAAAAATTGGTATAACCTATTTTGGACAAAAAAAAAAGAATGTATAGAAATTCTTTTGACTAAATAATATAGCTAACTTACAACTAAAAAAAATACAATAACCAATAAAATAAAAATACACCTACAAAATATAACAAATGTGCAATAGAGCCATAGAGGGCACTAAACAAAAATGTGAAAATGTGAAAGATGATGGGCTAGGTTTCAGTGTTCACCACATTGGAATGGGATGCTCTAGGTAGAAGAGGAGTTATTGTAGATAGGGTAGTACATATCTTTTTTAGCCATTTGATCATACAATAAATAATTCATATTGAGTAGAAAAAATGAAATCACAAAAAGATTAATTTATTATAAGAATATCAATGACAGGCATTATTGTTTGATTCTAATAGATTAAAAATGCATTCAGTAATTATACAATAACTGATGTAATTTAAAGGATCCAGATCCCTTTCACAGCTAAGCAAACAAAATAAATCCTTTTGTCTTAACCTGTATCGGACTAGAGATCGCTATGAAAAATAATCGACAAGGTCCAAGTTTCAGATAGGCCGGGTCCAAATATGCAACTCTGTAAGTTTCGGTTTTGAGGTTTTCAACTAAAAAATCACCTCAAATAGGATTTACATAGATTTGATCCACTAATTTATTAATATTAATTGTGCCGATCAATTTATGCCCAATACCCAATTAATGACATGACCAAATGACATAGGCCGTACCCAAATATATAATAAATCTGTTTACAGCTTTAATTGCGTTGTGTTTGTGCGGTGTTATCGTATTCTGTTAATTTTGAGATAGTTTCTCTACTCTTTCAATGGGCCTGATGGGCTTTCCCGGCCCACGATATGAATCTTCTCTTGGGCTCCCACTAAAAGCCCACAACATTAATTCTGCCCGTCTTGTGGTGCATTTCTTCCGGTGTAATGGTTTGTTTGGTAATGTGTATTAGTTCCGACCTGGCTCGTGAGCTAAGAGGAATTGTTTGTTTGGTTGCCTGCAGGTGCAGACGGGCCAAGTCTCTTGGGAGCAAGGCCTGGTGGAAACGTGAGAGGCTTGTGCTCGCCATGACCTTAAGCCACTCTGGAACCGGGTCCGGTGCCCAAGTCATGCTCGCTGGGCCAAAATTAAAAGAAAAAACCCCAACTAGGGTCAGACAATAGGATCGAAATTTGCGAGTTATTTGGGATCTGCTTGAAGGTCGGCTCGGATCGAGATCGGCTCGAGCCATTAATGAGCCAAGCCCGAGCCTTTCCGAGCTCGGCGGTTAAAAATCAAATTGAATTGTAATGCACATTTTTGAGCCGAGCCTAATCGAGTTCGAGCGAGTCCAATCAAACCTCACAAGAAAGGTAAATTTAAATTGCATCTATTTGCTTGTCGAGTCGAGCTCTATCGAGCTTTCGAACCGAGCTCGATCTTGATTCTAAGTTCGTGAATATTTCGAGTCGAACCCGAGTCGAATCTAATATACTGTTGAGCTTGAACCGATCTTATTTGGACTCGCTTGAATTCGACTTGTTTTCAACCCTACCCCTAGCATCTAATTTTTCTTTGACTTGTACGTATTGTGATACACACAATTTTCTCGTCGGGCCACGCTAGCTCCTTCCCTCAATTCCCCTAATTTGCTAACAAAACTGCCCGATTTCTCCTATTCTCTCGTTGCATAAAAAAAAAAAAAAATTGAACAAGTATATTTTTGGCACCTATATCAGTAAATCCCAGGTTTTTTTAAAAAAAAAATAGTTTATCCTAAATACTTTTGTTAAATGTTTTAATTTAAACTACATTTTGTTAACCATCCACACACATCCACCTCGTGGCTCTGTAGTCGCAAACTCATTTCCATAGTTCGGTTCGGAACTATGCCAAGAACATCCAAATTATTTTCATTTGTGAGTTGAGGCAAGTCAAAAGGCTTAACTAATTAACTTGAACTTGGCTTATAAGCACCCCTACCTGCCATTATAGATTTAGAATGGGAAATTTCATAAACTTCAAAAATCACTTCCCCAGAAATAATTTTAAAATATTTACATATCCACAAATAGGTTTTTCTTTTAGAAAACATATGTTCCATTAGATTACTATAAAATATAACATTTTTTTTATTAAAAACTTAAAAACTACAGTGACCCATACGGATCCAGCATGATAGTTGATGCGACATGGGCGGTCCGATCTTTCGATGAGGACAATAACTATCGATTTATGAAGATGACTCTCAAGGTCCGGCTACCAACCGTACACGACTGATACGTCCTGGCAATCGCTGAACCAACTTCGGATTGTTATCGACCGAACTAGAAGCACGATCGACCTGATCACGAAGATCTATTCCTACAAGCAATCGAAGAACGAGCAAGAACAAGATAAACAAGCAATTTGAAATTGCAAATATAGATTGAATCACGAAAAAGAGTTGGGGTTCCGAATACAGATATTGATGTTGATTTAGCCGACCAAGAAGAATATCTCAATAGCTTCACGAAGGAAAGACTATAACTAAACAAAACCTAAGGATGAAGAAGAGGGGTGGCGGCCTTAAGTAGACGTATGACGGCTAGAGGGGGCGTGCTGGCCATGGGGCACGCAACCCTAGGGGTACATGGGCCTTGGGCCCAAAATTGAGGTGACGCAGCACCTGACAGCTTATGTCCATTATTTTATTTGCACGATTCCCGTTGACTCGGATGGAATTTGTCCTTGGGACTGGATCGGTTGGAAAGATCTCGTCGTGGGCTTGTCCATGCATACCAAGAACATCAAAAACGGACTTCGTATGACCCAGTTGTGGTCGTTTAAAGTTGGACTGCTCTTGGTGGCCGAACTGGACTCGCGGACGAATTGGGCTTTCTGTTTGACCGGTCTTTGAGCGCCGTGGCTTGTGGGAGCTTCGCATATGTTGGAGACGGAGAAACGCCTTTCTTGAATATGCCACTACATAGGGGAGGAGGCCAAGGTGGCAGCCGAACTGCTGGTGGTGATGACGCAATATCCGGAGGCCGAGGAGGCCACTCATGTAATCGACCTGGCCAAGGTGGAGGTCGATGAAGCCATGTCAATGGAGCCACCATAGCATACATGGATGATGTCGATGTAGTGGAAGGAGTGCTGAGCATGTTCGCATAGATGTTGTCCTCATCATTCTCCCCTTCTTGAATTGGAGTCGTCCTCGACTCCACCATACGCTCCTGCAAAAGATTAGTGGAAATAGGGGGCAAAGAAACATGCACATCTTTCGACTCAAAATTAGATGAGGTGAACATGACATAACTAGCACTATTATTATCCTCTGGTTTGTTAAATTTTTCCACAGCAAAAGGAGGCTCTAGATTTGAACGAACATATACTCGATGCACCATATACTCTCCTTTATGATATTTGCCAATAACATGAAAATTATGTTTATATAAACATGGCAAATCAAAATGTTGAGAAAATTTCTCCTTTAAAGTGTCTAGATCACATAGAATATCGAATTCAATGTAACCTAAAGTATTTAATGAAGACATCAATTTGAACTCATCTGTTTCTCTCACATTGTGAAGAACATGTCTTTTATTAACATAAGAATTGGTTTCTAAAACAGAAGTTACATGTTCTTTCAATAGTTGTGGTATCGATATAAGTGAAGCATTATCACACAACTCTTCTTTATCACAAGTAATAGCAAGCAAATCATTTTGTGACAAAGGAAATTTTACAATGGGTTGCACTAATGGTTGTTCTACAATAGCATGAGTAGTGGATAATTTTATATCATCACAAGTATTCTCACATTGAGCAAGTGCATCACCTTTTTCATTACCTTCCAAGGTCTCATCAATTGATGTAGGTGTAACTTTCATGGTATGCTCTCTGCTCATAGCAATGATCCCTTCTTTCTTCATGTGCTCCTCTTTATCCTCCTTCTCTCGGCAATGATTGTCTTCCTGCATATTGTTAGCTCCAAGAGTAGATGCAACAACAGGCACATCTAAAGAGGCTAGAAATTCATTTAAAGATTCAATAAACTTAAGTTCAGCTCTACAAGCACATTTAAACAATTGGGAGAAAGAACTATATGTTTCATTGACAAGAATATCACGAATCTCCTCATTAAGTCCTTTCAAAAATTTATTTTCAATTGCCTCTTCACATTCGTTTAATCCACTTAGCCGTAACAAGGTTTTAAATTTCTTATAGTACTCTTTTACCTTCATTTTACCTTGTCTCAAATATTTCAAGTCGAGATAAGCATCTTCTGCATCATAGTCATCAAACATATCTCTCGGAGGAGGTGGAGCAAATATGTCATACTTCTTCATATGACGATGGGAGCTATGACCTATCATTGTTAGTAGAAAACAAGAAAAATACACGAGTAGTATATATTTCCTATGAACTACTAGGTGTAGGTGGCTCATACTCTCTCACACTCAAGCTTCTTATCAAGCTCTTACCGATTCTTACCAAGCAGCAGGTGGTGATCGGCCGCTAGTACCGGTTTTCAAATGCTCCAAAGATTAGATAAAGCAATTGCAAGCGATCAGTACCTGTATGTCGGTAGAAGGTGGAGCTTGGACAGGCTATTATATGTGTAGCAACAATTCAAGATCAATAATGCAAGATTGAAAATTAGTCCAAAGTAATAGTCAATGTGCTGGAACTAGCCTAGACTCAGACCTAGCTCAAGCAAGCAACTAGCAACACAAAAGACTAGAACCAAAAGATGCACCACATAAAATTCTTCTCTTTTGCTACACACATTTTGTTCTCTCTCTTCCTTTTTTTTGTGCGGGGCTCTTTTTTTTCACGTGCCTTTTTCTTACTTCTTTTTTTTTTTATGAATAATGCGGCTTTTGTTGCACTTTGTCTTTTTCTTTTCAACTGCACAACTAAGACAGAAACGTTGTTTAGAAATTTCGGGCTCCAAAAACTCCAAATCTAAAGTTCTATCCAACTGAAAAGTTGTAAAGAATCTTTTTATCTTTCCAACAAGTACAAGAACGTCAAAAACGGAGTTGGGAATCAAAAGATATGACCATTTTACCGAAGCTGTCTCAGATTGAGCAATTTGAATCTGAGATAGATTAGAGTTTGAAAATTACACAACTAACTTTGCTCAAATTTTAGTGTGATAAAAACAGCCGAATTTGAAGATTACCCCAACTAACTTTTTGTGGTATTTCTCGCAATGATTCCAAAAAGTATAAGTTTATCCCAATCCGAGTCCGGATGAAAGAGTTATGATGAAAATACCGAAATAGATGTATTAGATCCGAACTCTACACTGTTGTCAATAACAGCCCAATATCTCATAGATGGGAGCCGAATCTGGCTTCCACCTCAACATAAAAGTTGTAGAGCACGATCTGATGTTTCCAAAAAGTACAAGAACACAAAAATCCGAGTTCGTATGAAGAAGATATGATGAAAACAACGAAGTGGACAGCAGCAGATTAGAGTTGAACGCGACTACGAGGAGATCGACGTGCAATTCAACTCCGCGACGAGATGCAAGACTAAAACTAGACCAAGACTAACTAGAAACCAGCACTCGACAACGATGGACGAAAATTCAAAGATGCAAATTGACAAGAACGATGCAAGGCTAATGACGATGGTTTGGACAGCATAAAATAAATCTTTTTGTAGGGCAATTTTCTGGACTCTAGGTATAATCAATATACTAAACTAAGATAGATAAATTCTCACCGATCAACTCTGCTCTGATACCAAATGATGCTACATGGGCGGTCCGATCTTTCGATGAGAACAATAACTATCGATTTATGAAGATGACTCTCAAGGTCCGGCTACCAACCGTACACGACTGATACGCCCTGGCAATCGCTGAACCAACTTCGGATTGTTATCGACCGAACTAGAAGCACGATCGACCTGATCACGAAGATCTATTCCTGCAAGCAATCGAAGAACGAGCAAGAACAAGATAAACAAGCAATCTGAAATTGCAAATATAGATTGAATCACGAAAAAGAGTTGGGGTTCCGAATACAGATATTGATGTTGATCTAGCCGACCAAGAAGAATATCTCAATAGCTTCACGAAGGAAAGACTGACTAAACAAAACCCAAGGATGAAGAAGAGGGGTGGCGGCCTTAAGTAGACGTATGACGGCTAGAGGGGGCGTGCTGGCCATGGGGCACGCAACCCTAGGGGTACATGGGCCTTGGGCCCAAAATTGAGGTGACGCAGCACCTGACAGCTTCTGTCCATTATCTTATTTTCATGATTCCCGTTTACTTGGATGGAATTTGGCCTTGGGACTAGATCGGTTGGAAAGATCTCGTCGTGGGCTTGTCCATGCATACCAAGAACATCAAAAACGGACTTCGTATGACCCAGTTGTGGTCGTTTAAAGTTGGACTGCTCTTGGTGGCCGAACTGGACTCGCGGACGAATTGGGCTTTCTGTTTGACCGGTCTTTGAGCGACGTGGCTTGTGAGAGCTTCGCATATGTTGGAGACGGAGAAACGCCTTTCTTGAATATGCCACTACATAGGGGAGGAGGCCAAGGTGGCAGCCGAACTGCCGGTGGTGATGACGCGATATCCGGAGGCCGAGGAGGCCACTCATGTAATCGACCTGGCCAAGGTGGAGGTCGATGAAGCCATGTCAATGGAGCCACGTCAATGGAGCCACCATAGCATACATGGATGATGTCGACGTAGTGGAAGGAGTGCTGAGCATGTTCGCATAGGTGTTGTCCTCATCAGTAGTGACTGTATATCTCTTTTTTTTCTTCCCTCGTTGCCCTCCCTCCCTCTCTTTGTGTCCTCCGCCCCCCCCCTCTCTTCCGGTGGCAACGGGTGCGGCGGCAAGACTCGACAGAGGAGAGGTTGGCATGACAGCAACAACAACAAGAATTTCTTGTCCGGCGATGAAATCCTTCCACGACAAAGAGAACCACAAAAATCCTCCAACCTCCAATGTTGGAAAGCATTGGATCCATGCAAAGAGAACCACAAAAAATACTACCAAGTTAAACTACTAATATATCTCATTCCACTTTAATATCTTTTATTCTACCTTGTAATTCTTAGTCATTCTTAATCTATACTAAAAATCATTAATACATATTAATTAGTCTCCAATCATGTAGTTAGATGAGTTTAGCTCATGAGATATGTTAGGAGGTTATGTTTCCATCGAGACTAGCTCAAGAAAAAATCTTGCATCCCACTAATTGGCCTCTTCATGTACACAGGTAACCAAATAATTGTATGTTGCATCCGACGAACTAGGTCAGGGAAGATACAAACAACAAAACACAGGCTAAGAGTTAGGACATTTTGTGAATCAAAATAAACTTGCTTTAGAAATTTTACCTTAGTATGCGCTTGTGTATAGGGGTGTAAAACAGTTGGATTTAGGTCGGATATTGTTTAAACCATATCTTATACCATATTTTATAATCAGATATGAATACAGAGTCATATTTTCTTAGATTTGAATATGATACGGATGTTAGTCGGATACGAATTCGAATAGGATTTTCTTTAATTCGGTACGAATTTGGATGTTATATGAATAAAATAGTTATTTTACAATAAATATTTCTTGGTTAACAAAAGTGCTACTTTTAACTAATTTTCTACCTCAATTCAACATGACAAATACACAACATAAACAATTAAACAATATGTTACGGTCGTCAACATCATAATTACGATAGCAAATAATTTGTCATCATAAGTGTACAATAAATTATAACTCTAAACAAACGACATAACGTCATACTAAAACAACACATAATAATCATAAGTTGATAATGATTGCACAAACAAAACATAATAAGTTCACAATTGTAACTCTCATTCAAAGTCCAAGTGTCCAACCATAAAACAATAGTGGAAAGTTCAAGTATCCAATAAGGCAACAATCAAAATAATAGCAACATATTTCATAGTTCATACATGACTACAAGAGGTTAAGTCTAAATCCATCATGAAGCAGTGAAGTATTATATCTAAAATTCAAAATAATGGCATCGTGTTTGAGTTCAAGAGGTAGCTAGTTGTCAGCTACAAAATAACATGAAGTTAGTAAAATACTTGTTAAAATGGTATCGTACGGTAGCTAGAAAAAGATTTTATTTGATATACCATCCTCAGTTGTATTTATTTCATCCATGCTAATACTTTCTAACTCCTTCACAATTGAAGGAACATTATTTTGATCTACAATAACAAAATAATGAAAATCAGCCAATGCACAAATAGATGCAAAATTTGATGAATTTTATTTATAGATTTATCTTTTCTAAATGCTTTAATCCAGTCTTTGGTGCAAATTGAGGCCTAAATTACTTCGGGTTCTAAACGATTGTGGTATTTATCAATTACTCGTCTTCCAACACTAAAAGAAGATTTAGATGCAATGGTTGATATAGGAATAGTTAACATATCGCGTGCCATATGAGCGAGAATAGAATAATTTGTACCTTGAACCTTCCACCATGCCAAAATATCAAAATCCTCATGTTCAGGCTATTTCAATTGTGGTTCACCCTCATACTTCTCTAATTCAGTCTTCTCACTACAATCTTCACAAATATCCTTCAAAAAAGCACTTAGTTTCCTCCGTTTTGGCTCATCATCAAAAACACGATGATGAGAAGCAACTCTAATAGAGGCTCCAACAGAAGACTACATAGCACTAATTGAGAAAGTATTGTATTGTGATGCATATGACTCAAATAGGTGCTTGACAATAATTTGAAAATCACAAATCTCATCAATCCCATCATTCTCACA
Source organism: Pharus latifolius (assembly GCA_019359835.1). Classification (NCBI taxonomy): domain Eukaryota; kingdom Viridiplantae; phylum Streptophyta; class Magnoliopsida; order Poales; family Poaceae; genus Pharus; species Pharus latifolius. Next base: position 66,026,339 of record CM033320.1, on the reverse strand, counting down.
CATGTTCTTATAATAAAATTCAACCACCTTCTTCTAGCGAGGATCTAGAAAACAACAACCGCTAAAGCAATGCTACTCAACTCCTAATACTTGTCAAACTTTTCTTTCATTACTTTTGCCATGGAAGCAATAAGCTCATTACTGCCTTTTATCCAATCAATAAGCATGAGATTAATTTCACAAAATTCTATAAAGAAACAAATTTGCTGTTGGATATAAAGAACCAGACAAGAGTTCAGTAACACTAAAGAATTTCTTCAAACACTTATTCAATGCAATTGTTTTTTCCCATTTATCTCTAGAAGGAACATAATCCCCATATTTTTTTGGATGAAGAAGAGCTAACCTTTGAAAAGCTTTCTTATAATAAAGTGCATCTCAGAGCATTAAATAAGTGTAATATCATCTAGTAGCTAAATCTTGAGAAAGACCCTTCGTTATATCCAAATTAAGTTCAGAAGTTTGCTTTTGAAACTCCTCCCATTGCAAAGTAGAACTCTTGACAATCATAACTGAAGAACAAATGTTGTCTATAGCATGCTTAACTATTCTCAAACCATCCTTTGCTACAAGATTAATAATATGAGCCACACACCGAACATGGAAGAACTTTCCACTAGAAATTAGAGAATTATGTTCATCAAGAGTTGAAGCAACTGTTTTAGCACAAACTTCATTAGCAAAGGCATTGTCCATAGTCAAAGAAAACAACTTCTGATCAATATTTCAAGCAATCATGTTTCTAACAAAAGCATTACTCAAATTGGTACTTGAATGTCTTCCTTCTAAATGCATAAAATTTATTATTTCTTTCTGAATTTTCCAATCATTATTAATGAAGTGACAAGTGACACACAAATAACCTTTATTTTGATTAGAAGTCCAAAGATTTATTGTGCAACTCATCCGATACTTAACCAATGAAAAGAGATCAAACAACTTATACTTCTCTTCTTTAAAAATATTCATAAGCCTCTTCCTAGTGGTATTCCAGCCTTTAATAGGAAATGAGAGGGATAATGATATGATGAAATCATTAGTATACTCATGCTCTAAAAAATTGAATGGATACTCATGCATGACAATGGCAAGATGATACTTGTATATACTAATTTCTTCATTGTATTTTCAAGCTTGCAAAGAATTTTGTTCTCTTATTTTTGAAAAGCTAAGAGTGCTTTGAAAAGAAGACTTTTCATGTTGTGTTTTAAAATGAGTTCTGAGGTGAGTCGTACCATATTTGCTCTCACTAGAAAACACATCCTTGCAGTACTTGCATCTGGCCATCTTACTCATCACAACCTTGCCTTCCACTTCAGTTTTCACTTCTTCAATGGTAAAATAATTCCAAACATCTGAAGTTCTCTTCTTTGGTGCCCTAGTCTTCTTTTTCAGTGATGGATTCCAAGTAGTAGCAGTCTTTTCCCCATCACTTGCACTTGTTCCAACAACATTCTCAATGTAAACACTTTGAATGTTAACACCTGCTGGTTTAGCACCACTACTAAATGCCAAGAAATCTGCATAGATAAACAATAAATTAACCTAAAATATTAGAACTCTAAACTCCAAATAGAATGTATACAAAATTTTAACAAGTGTTACTAAACGAATACCTACTTTGCTAAATTATTAGCACTTGCATGTTTCTTAGTACCACTTCTAGATGCCGACATTGTGCTTAAATTTCTTTTTGGTCGACCTTGCTAGAAATTTAGCTCTGATTCCTTGAAGCATAATAGTATAATACTAGATAAATAATACAATTCATGCAAAAGCACTTTGCACAAATATTAAGATAACCTTATCATAATACAATCTGACAAATAAGAGATTATCTAAGTCATTTAAGACTTAAGATACTAACAAACAGGTTTTAATTGAAGCCACCCAAATCCAACTATTCAATAACTGAAATATGTGCTAAAATTTTTTAACCAAAGAAAACCCAAAGCTTTTTGACATAATCATACTATTAAATAGCCGCTAATTGTCCTGTTATAATTCATAACTGGAGGTCAGGCTAGAAACTACCATAAAGAAATTATTTAGTACCTGTTTTAAGTAAGGATCACCATGCACAATTATTGAATAGTCTTAATAACTTATTGACCTCCAGTTCTGAGTGCCCTGGTCTAACATTTCTCAGTGTACATTTGGTAATAGAATGAGGATCACCATGCACAGTTGGTAATATATCCATACTACGCAGATACTGGTTGTTTTAAGTAAGAAAGCTGGTTTTTACAGTGATTTGCACACGATACATGGGTAGTATATGAACATGACTACATGAGTATAGTGTCCTTTTATCATTAGTATGAGAGCATGAAGCAGCAAAGCTAGCATCATTTCAAATCACAAGACTAGCTTGATTGTTGCTTAAGCTATTAACTGAAGTAACAGAGGACACTATATGAACAAAGTTAAACTCTGCATTCATGTTCAGTTGGTAAATTTGCAACTTAAAATTCTATTCTGTTGTGTTGCTGATCTTTGTAATTTTTTATGCTTATTCAACATCTCAAATAGCAGCAAACATAAAATTGCACTATGAGCTATCTGATGCTGTTTTCGGGTGCCATTCACCACATTATTCTTTAATGGTATTCTGATGCAAAGGAGGTTTGTTTTTCTTCTTGATCAAAATAATGTTTTGCTAACACAATTGAGCCTGGTGCATCATAACATGGGTATATGAACAGAGGACACCATATGAACATGGGTACATGGACAGAATATGAATATTGGATGTTTATACAGGTCAAGTGATGGTTATATTAATTTAGCTGAAATTCAAATTAGTTAAGAACTATTACTACACTTGTTCTACTTGCTATCCTTGTCTCACAAGACAAACTTTTAAGAAATTGCAACTGACACTGGTTTAGAGTACTGGAACATTGATAAATCATAAGACTGTCTCCAATACTAGTTCTTCCTTCAGAGGCTCTTCAGGAGAATATTCCATACCACGTCAGCGAAGAGTCTCTTAGTATCCAATACAAAGACTCTTCGAGAGACTCTTCGTGGGGCCCATGCATGAAGAGCCTCTCCAAGAGTCTCCTTCTCCAATGCAAAGACTCTTCGAGAGGCTCTTCGGTGAGCCCCACGTATTAAATATCTAATTTAGTTTTTTGCATCACAATATTGATTAAATAATTGGTAAAAATAAATTAAAAAATATACAACAATTCCAACATATAAAAATTTAACTTGCAGATCGAAAATTCGGCATAAGGAAAATAAATATTTTTATGAAATTCGAACGGTTGAAAATAAAATTAAACATACGACATTGCATACATGCGGAAATTTAAACTTCAAATTTAACATCGACTAGTTGTCGTGAACACCTCCAAAACGCTCCCAAATGTACTCAATCAAATCTCTTTTGAGCTCGCATGCATCGACTGAGCATGAATGTCAGAGTTTCTCCTAATTACATCAGCGAAAGCAAATTGTACCACCATGTTCAATATGAGGCGGTGTTACGTTTGAAGTCCCTTGACTGTTGTCGAAATCGTAGAGTGGGCCATTAGATTCTCGTTCATCTTCAACAATCATATTATGCAATATGACACACACCTTCATGATTTTTACGAGAGTTAAGTATTGCCAAAAGCGAGTGGGGCCAAGCAGGATGGAAAAACGAGATTGTAGAACCCCAGATGCTGGCTCCACGTCCTTTCTCGCTCCTTCTTGATGTTGTGCAAAGAGTTTGAGTTTGTTTGTCTGGGGTAGGGGTACCGTCTTCACAAAAGTAGCCCATTCTGAGTATATACCATCTGCTAGATAGTCCCATGTTGTATTCGTGTCCATTGACGAAGTATTATACTTGAGGAGCTCATCCCTGCAAAACATCAGTGAACAAGAGGGATTGGTTCAACACATTTATATCATTGTTGGACCCAACAACACCAAAGAAGGTATGCCATATCCAAAGATCTTGGGAGGCGACCGCTTTGAGTATAATGGTCAGAACTCCGTAATCGCCGCGAGTAAATTTCCCTTTCCATACTGTTAGACAATTTCTCTATTCGCAGTGCATATAGTCTATGTTTCAAATCATCCCCAGAAAACCGCGCACCTCTCCTTGTTGCAATAGGTGCTGCATGTCTTCGATGGTCGAACGTTGAAAATATTCCTCGCCAGAAGTTGTCGATCACTCCATCGACAAAATTCTCCAAGCACTGGATTACTGTGGACTCGCCGATCTATACGTATTCATCGATAGCATCGGCAAAAGAGCCAAACGTCAACAAACGAATGGCCACTGTGCACTTCTGTATAGGAGACAACCCTCGGCGGCTAGCAGCATCTCTTCTTTCAGTGAAAAAGGTGGACCACTCGCCAAGAGATCCGACGATTCGAAGAAAGAGGGGCCTGCTCATCCGAAACCTTCGACGAAACAAGTGGTCGGGGTAAACCGGATCCTCACAGAAGTAGACTACAATTAGGCGGTTATGGCTGTTTTCACGATCCCTGTTGATGTATCTCCTGCTATCGCGTCGATGACGACGGGAGCTAGAAACTTGTAGCCTGGCTTGCATGTCGGCTACAAGCTACTCTTCTAACTCCACCATGGCGGGATCTGGATTAACGAATCCCACCAAGAGATTCCGCACGGTATTTACGGTCTCTTCATCTTCACTATATATACTTGAACTAGAACTGGACGGCATTTTTGTGGGAGAGGGATTCGAAGAGGAGAGGGATTTGTAAAGGCAGAGTATTGCTGAGGATGAGAAATATGTGTTGGGATGGTTCGGTTTATATAAGCCTGGTCGAATATCCCAACGGCTATTTCCAATCAAATGTGTCCAACAACTATTTTTCAAGAAGATGCGGCCAAAGGCTATTTTTCAAAGATATTTTAATTGCACAAATGAAGGACACATTGTTCTACAGATACACACTGAAAATAAAATGGTACATAGCTTAGCCTAGTTTAGATTGGCCTCCCTGATCAAATTGTTGACAAACTTCAACACTTCAGCATGATCCTTCATTTCGTCGTCATTAAATTTTGATTTGTCCGTGGTGATCAATTTTGTGAACAACCTGGCAAGCACCAACTTCTGGTTCAGCTTGTCGTGCTCACTCAGTGTGGAGGCCGCACGATCCGTTGCCTCCACACGCTTAGTGTGACCCTTGACGAAGGTTTGTAAGTCTTCTTGAGCGCCCGCATTGGACAAGGGAGATTTCTGCTTGCCTTTTCCTTTGCACTTCTCCTTGGCTGTGTCGCGACCTTCTGGTCGCGTCTCCTCCGCAAGGACATCTAGATTGGATGAGGATGATTTTTGCGCACCGTCCTCATTTAGCCTTGCTCTTTTGCCGGTGTCAATGTAGATTTGGTTCCATTTAGGTTGGCCCTGAACACCCGTCGACCAGTGGTCCAGAGTGAATGCGTGCCCCATCTCGACCCTGTACAACTGGTGCACTTGGGCCATTAGTTGGTCGTCGGAATGACCACTAGCATACATCTCCTTCAGCCTGCACCAACAACCATTAAATTGAACAACTTTTCTATTAGTTCGTAGCCAATGGTCCTTGCAATGATTAACCTCCCTTCTACGATTTCTTGGGCTGCTCCCATTGTACACCGCTGCCACACTCGCCCAATACATATCGAATTTTTTGCTGTTCCCGTCGACTGGGTCCAGCGAGTTATTCAACCACGCACTTATCTTCGCAGCCAAAATATAACGGTGTCATGAGAAATGAATGTAAACCTTTCAAATAAAATCCCACAAAATTTTGACAGAATTTCTTTCGCAAAATATGAATGTCGAAACGAAATACTCACAAGTAGAACATCGTCGGCTGTTGACCAAAACAACCGCTTATGCCTGGCAAGACCCAGGAGACCATAGTCGTCATCATCGTCAACAACGAGCTGCGGCGTAGAATGTGGAGTACCCGAGTCTGGGGGGATGGAGATCTAAAATTTTGCCCGTGGGGTGGGGGGGGGGGGGGGGGAAGTGGCAAGGGATGACCATAGTTGGCCGGCGCACCGACAAAATGATAATTTTTCCTGTACGGTCCATATGGAGGGGGATGCGAGTGTTCCCGGATTTTCTTCAAGTGTAGCAGGAGAACCAATTTAATTTCGAAAACCCTTAGGTGAATTACAATCCATATCATACTCTCAAAAAAAATTAGTGCACAAAATATGTGAAAGAAGTATGTAAAATGGTGAAAGATGTGTGAAATGGGTGCGGTAAAATGAGGAAATGATGCCACTATTTAAAGACAAATGCTGTGGTGAATTTCTGTGATTTTTTTAGAATTTTTTGGGAATTTTTTAATGGAAAAATAATTAAAAATTACATAACAGATAATTTTCCAACGACTAGAATTACTGGCACTAACAGGTGGATCCCACTCCAAAATAAATTTAAAACTCTAAAATCTTCTCAGCCATTTAAAATACGACCGTTCAAATATTCACCAAACCCTATGACAGCTGGACCCAACAAATACCGGTCCTACATGTCATAGAGCGGGTTTGAATTTCATGCTGTCAACGCGGAGAGGAATTAAAGTCTGACGCGTTTCAGTAGTGGGCCCCACCTCATTCGCCTCATGAATCGAAGAAACTTCTCACTCATTCACTGACATGCGGGCCATCCAGATGGAGTTGGTTGTGAACTGCCGATTTGGTCGGAACTCGGTGAGCCCACAAAACGTGTACGCGGGCCTTCGACCAACTCCAATGTAGCCATTTCGACCGCCGCGCACTCGATGGGGCCCACCATTTCGACCTCACCCCACGACCTCTTGCTCGAGCGACTCTCCTCATGGTCACACGCCGCTTGTGCCTCTAGTCCTGCAGCTTCGACTGCCGCACGCCCGCTCGAAAACGCGCATTGGAGACAGCCTAAATGATTACAATGATAAATGGCAAAACTACATTGCTGACATTGGTTCATTCAATAGGAACATTGGTTCAGAGTATCATCCTCATGTCAATAATTACATGTATTGCATCTCATACATCCAACTCATTGCATTTCAATCAAAATTGAAGAACAAAGGATGAGGCTGAAGCTAACGCTGGTGCTCGCAAAGCTCCTGGAGCTTCGGTCCAGAAAGGTGGAGATGGCTATGAACCAACTTGCTGGGCTCAGGGAAGAGGTGATGCTGCCGGGGTTGATGTAGGCAGCCACAGGCCGCGACGTCTTGGACTTGACCTCGGGCACACAGGCGGCAGTGACTCCTATTTGGGGCTGTGATCCTCAAATTATGTTTGGACAAGGGAGCCTGTAGAATTGCAGTGTAGAAGGCGACGAGGAGCGAAGGTGGTGGAAGATCGGGCACAGATTAGAAATTAAGAGAGATTGGAGGAGGTGGTGGTGTCATCTAGAGGAAACAATGGTGTCTTAGATGGTAGCTTGCCAGTGTGGAGCTATAGGAGCAAGAGATTGCGTGGCCATGGAAGAAGAGAGCGCCGCGGCTGAAGCAAATGCACAATGGCGCTTGCGAAGAAAGAGAGGAGAAAGAGGGGAACGGCGGTGGATTTGCGCCGGTAGCTGGACTGGCAACCGAGACTGGGCGGGCGGTGGCCTATCGCGAGCTTGGATGTGCACCGGCGGCTTGTGTAGAGAACTTATAGTAGCGTCTCGTGGGAGAGTGGGATGGCCGGCAATGGAAGTGGAACTGTGGAATGTTGCATCTAGATTTTGATAATTAATGACAATTTGGATAAACTTTGATTTAGTAGAAGTAATTGAAATGGTATTTGTTAAACCCTTATTTTGGAGCTTCCTTATCTTGAATTTGAAGTCAATGTCTTCCTTGTTGTGGTTTAGAGGAGGAGCTCATCATATTAGTCATCCGTGTTTGCATCATCATATCATTGCATCAAGCTTGTGCTAATTATTTTGGTGACAACCTAACTATGAGACTAATGTTGTTTAATGAGTATATGTGTTGTAGTCTCAAAATAAATTGCGAGATGAAAGAAAGCAAGGGCGTATGAAGAATGATGTTGATATGAGCCACCTTGAGCGAGGTCAACCTTTACTGAAGTAAAATCAAAGATTAAGGATCATTTTCTTAGGATTTTATCGGTCTTGGTGTTTGGAGATAGACCGAGTTGATAGGATTCTTTTTACTAGTTTGACCATACTATTAAGAGGGGCCGGAAACTAGTAGTTTGAGATGATCTAGTGTGGAAACTCAAATGTATTCATATCATATTGCACTAGTGTCCATTAACCTATTGCATTGGTAGAAAACAAGTGTAGATTGTTTTAATTGGAGCTAAGATCTGCAAACTACACCTAATCGTTGTCGCACAGAGTAAACAAACTGATATCAATACTAGAGCTGGTCATGATCGTATCTGCACAAATTGGCCATATCACTATTTGGAACTGGTTGTGCTCGTAGAAATTCGAACTAGTCGTACCAGTACTAAAGTTGGCCGTAGTCATATTTTCACTACTCTGACTGTTCGTATGAGTGCTCAATGCGGACATTCGACCAGTACACAGCTCGAATGCGGACATTCAACCATATCCTTTCGACCACTTGTTTTCTACCAGCAGCTATCGACCACTAGTCTTTTGACCAGTTTTCCAAATGAGGCTTCAACTTGATCAATCAAAACTAGTCGTGGTCTATGCTGACTGTCAGCATGCATATCCACGTGGATACAAACATTTGCATTTGCATATAACCCCAAATTGAGTTTGGAGTGAAAACTCCTAAGTCCTGTTTTGGTTTGCACAGGTCGGACATTGTCTGTGATGGCCAGACAATGTCCTGCCAATACAAATTTTTCAGCCTTGAGGAAAAATGAACCAGGGGCAAATACAATTGTCCGGGTGAATCTGTCCGGACCAGAGCGTCTGCCCTGTACAAACTCTATCTTGGACTAAAATTCCAAAAGTGAACCAGAGACATATACATCTATCCGGGCTTTTTGTCCGGACAAGTGAAGATTTGTCCGACCTTTACAAAAGTAGCTGAACGGTAACTGACACGTTTGCAACGATCACATTGACTTGTGCTACCCGGACATTATCCGTCATGGCCGGACAACGTCCGACCTGTACAAAATTTGCTCAGTTTCTTGCAAATGGCTAGTTTCTTTGTGAGGGCTATATATACCTCGACTTGGCCAGCATTTTAGATGTTCATCAACTCAGAAATTCTGTGAAAAAGATAGCCTAGCTCCTTGCATTCACTCTCTTGTATCTAGAGCTAAGATTTGAGTAAAATTATTGAGAGCAATTTGAAAAGAGAAGTGTTAGAGCCATATTTGATATACACGTGAGCCTCATTGCTTGATTTAGTGCATTTGTGAAAGACTAAGAGTGTTTAGTGCACATCATCCATCATTGTGCAAGCTAGTGCTAGAGTGTGGGCATTCATTTGCATCATTTGAGCTTTTAGCACTTGATTTATTCAAGTGAAGGTGTTCGACTTATTACTCTTGGCGATCGCGATCGCCATCGCCTAGACAGTTGTTGGAGGAGAGTCACGATCTCTTCGTTGGAGTTTGTCGGAGAGGCCGACAAAGACTTGTGAAAGACATTGGTGCTCACATATCCGGAGTGGAGAAGACGCAACCCGAGTGGAGATATCCTTCGTGGATATAGAAGCGAGGCTCACGCATGAGCGCTTCAATGAGGAGTAGGGGAGACCAGGCGAGTCTCTGAGACTTCAGTAAAAATTGATGTGTCACTTGTTTCTCTCTTGAACACTTCATATTACCTTGATTTATTTGCTTCAGCTTACTCTTTGTTGTATATTGTATTTCATGTTCTATCTTGTTGAATGTAACTTGATCTTAGATAGTTTTAGACCCTTTTATGAAAACTTGGTTTTCGTTCATATCTTGCAAAAATTGTTTTAGTCGAAAAGTTTTTAAAGCCTCATATTCACCACCTCTAGTCGGCATCCTCGATCCTACACGGAACGGCGGTGTTGGTGGAACTCAAATTAGGGTTACGTCTTAGTGCTTAGTAACGCCGAACATGTAGGGTAGGGTGGGCTGGCCCAACTTCTGTGGACTATGGGCTGTGTACCTATGGCCTATGGTTTTGGGTATTATTTTTGTTGGATTAGACAGTTATTTGGATATCCACATTTGTTTAATAAATATACCATTATTGAATCCGATTCTGAATCCGGATAACAAAAACTGACAAATCCGAATACAAATTTGAATTATTTTCTGAATGCTAATTTTATTACCAATAGCTATTTTATCGAATTTGGTAAACGGATATTCGCATCTTGTTTACACCCCTACTTGTGTATATCTATAGAGAGAAAAATGATTCTATATTCTTAGGAATATGTACTCTCAACATTCAAATACATTATATATAGTTCTTACTTGTAATCTAAATATTATTTTGGTTACCGAGATGTATGTATAACAGTTTTAATGAAGTATGATACATATTTTTCTAAATTGTAAGGTATGTTTTTCATAAATAACGTACTATACAATTAAGAAGTAATAATGATGTACTATTTTATATGATTGCAAAATTATAAGATATATTTTTCATAAATAGTATAGAAGATAGCTAAAGAAGTATATATATGAAACTAAAGAAGTATCTAAGGTAAATGAAAAAATTATCTCTATTATAGTTTAAAAGATGGGAGTACATACTTTCCGGAGAATAAAAGTGACTTTCTATTTATATATATGGTAAGTATTTAAGGCATTTCACATGTTTGGTGTTTTTGTTCATACCATCTCAATAAACTATGAAATGGTCATGAAAAATTTTATAAAAATTAGAGAATATGTATATTAGATTCGCCAAATATCCTATAGAATTTCAACTCTAAACTCGATGAATTTAGGAGAAAATAAAATAACGAATTTCAGTGAATAATAGCTTTTATGGTTTTCTTTTATCTTCTTATTTTTTGGTTTATTTTTCAGCTGAATTTGTCTTTTTTGTTTCTTCTTGTATAGATTTAATTTTGATTTGAATATTTATTAGATAATAAGATTAATTTTATATTTACAATCTCAAAATTTTGTTGAATTTTTTATGACCATTTAAATATAATTTTGAGAAATGATGCATGAGAACACCAAAGAAATGGGATGCACTAAATACTACCTACTATTCTACACCCACCTATATAATAGATATTCTGTTCCTACCTGACAGACGTTGGATGGTACATCAAGATCCGCATTCTTTTGGACAACAGTGACTAACGATGGATACAATAATTACTATGAGGTTGTCCCACGTAGTGGTTGTTACAACTAGCACAACAATCCCACAAAAATACAAATCGAATGGATATACATCTTGGTTCGATATGAACTAATGCCATTTGTTACAAAAAATATGCATTCATCCCTCCCATTGCCAGTGATCAAAATCTTGTGAATTTGCTTTGAATTACCTAGCAAAAATTGAGATCCGCATCGACAATAATTTCAAAGGAGTATGTAGTAATTCGACAACATTACTGCTATATACAAGGTAAATTCTTGTCTCATATACTAAGTATTACTGTTCTTAGATTGACAGAATCAATGAAACTGGTTTCATAATTATTCTTCGTTCTTCCTCACAAAATTGCTGAATGTATGATAAGGTAAATTACTATTTCCACATAGAGACATCTTCGTTCCATCAAGAACAAGGACCATGCAAGACTTTATTTCCTACCACAACTATATCTGGACAATTTTTTGATCCTTCTAGTAATCAGTTTGATCCACTTGTTCACTTATCCATAATAATACCTCCACTGCCGATTGAAGGATCATTTGAAGATCACGATGCATCGCATGAACATACACATGTATGTCTTTAACACATAGTTTGCATATTGTTTATTAATTTCTTTATATTAGTCTGCATGCAAATTTGTGGTAAAATGACAGTACTTTGTCTGTACTATTGCAGTAATATACACATGATATGAATAAAGGTATGTTGGCAGTAATCACACAATAATGTAGTAGTAACTGATTAATAAAATGCCAGTACTTTAATGGTAAGTAGGTAATAATCAGATAGTAATGTAGTAGTAATTGGTTAATAAAATAGCAGTAATATGATGGTAATCATATAGTAATAAAGCAAAAGATGGTTAGTAAATGCACAGTAAAATTGCAATATTTTTTGAATAATATAGCAGTAGTATGAAAGTATGTTGATAGTAATCATATTGCAAAGACAATAATCAGTTAGCACAATGAGAGTAATAGGATTCACAGCAGTTAGTAAAATTGACAGTAAATATCATTACCATCAACTCTCATGCAAATTTATGGTAAATGATAGTATTTCATCAATACTATTGCAGTAATATGAAAGTATGTTCAAAATAATCATAGTTTAATATAACAGTAATTGAAAGGTATGTTGGCAGTAATCATACAGTAATAAAGTAGTAATTCATTAGTAAAATAACAGTAATATAATGGTAAGGAGGGAATAATCAAACAGTAATGTAGCAGTAATTGATTAGTAAAATGGCAATAATATGATGGTAGGTAAGCAGTAATCAAACAGTAATGTAGCAGTAATTAGTTAGTAAAATGTCAGTAATATGATGGTAAACAGATAGTAATCAGACAATAATGATGATAGTAATCATATTGTAAAATAGAAATGATAGAAATATATGTGGACAATAATCATATTATCCAATAACAATAATAGAAATGTATGTGGTCAGTAATCAGACATTAGTATAATAATAATTAGTTAGTAAAAAGACACTAATAGGATGATGATCATAGAATAATATATCAAGTAAATTATTGTCTCAGATACTGTAAATTACTGTCACTGGAGAAACTACATTAATGCAACCAGTTCGATAATTTTTCATCCTACTTACTCACGTATTTAATTAATGCATGAGAAAGTAAATTACTACATCGACATGGAGACATCGTCATCCAATCAAGAACAACAAGGACCATGAGGATGATAGTGAATATACAACAGTAATAAAAGCATCAAAAAGTACCAAAGCATTTGGCATGACGATAGAAGTGCTAACAAACTTGGAATCCCAATTACAATAAATACAATACGAGATGGATGAAGGTGAAGATACCAATTTGGTAGATGAAGATGACAATGACGATGATGTTTATTATAAAAAACCATCATTGTCTACCAATAAAGCAAGAAAAAGACAACAAAGGATAAAAAGCTCAGATAGAGGCTAAACCAACAAACCAAAAAAACTAGATACAAAAAAGGGGGAAAATATGGACATAATTCAAGAATACGCACGAGGAATTAGGATGCTAGAACAATCTAACATAAAATATAAACAGTTGTCTCTTGCATCATTTTATTAATGTTAAGTTTGTTATATGTTGTTCATATATTGAGAAATGTTCACATCATCTACTAACTAATGGTAAACTAAAACATTATCACTGTATATTTACTAACATTTCTCAATAGTTGTTAGGTAATTTAAATAATAACACACATTATTGTTATGATGTAAGACAATTACTATTCTTCATATGTGTCATTACTGTTTTAACACTTGTTACTATCATGATGAAATATAATTACTATTTTTTGTATATGCCATTACTGTCGTAACACCCATTACTACTATGATGCAATACAATTATTATTGTATTGCAATACAATTATTGTTCTTTCTATGTGTGATTACTATTCATATCAATTAATAGGATCACATATATTTCATCTAATTGGTCAAACAAATTACCCATAAAATCATGCATACAAACCATTTGTATATAATCCACCAAAACTTCATCAAGAATTTTTACTTTTCAACAAGCAAACCATAAATAATCATATAGTACATTAATATATAATTTACATTACTTGTTCACAAAATACAAAAAAATAAAAGTCAAAGACAATTGTTTAAGATTAGACAGGTTTGTTTGCTTGGATGAAACGTGGAAGCTCCTTCTGTGCATTGACAGGATAGAAGATCATGTAGTACAGATAATCTGCTATGTAATCAACACATTTGTCATGCATATAATTTGTATAACCAGTCAGCTAAATGTGATTCAAATATACAATTTATTTTTATTACAAGACTATCATGACACTTACAGGATTCATGGTTTCAGTCACGTTGTTCCCATCCCATAATCCCATTACACTTATTATTGACATGATGCAGGACAGAAATTGTTCTTTGTACATGCAATTACTGTCTTAACACTCATTACTGTTATGATGTAACACAATTACTGTTTTTTGTACATGTAGTTACTGTCCTAACACTCATTACTATTATGATGTAACGCAATTACTGTTCTTTGTACATGCAGTTACTGTCGTAACACCCATTCCAGACATGATGCAAGACAACTACCTTTTTTGTATGTGTCATTACTATCATAACACCTATTATTGTCATCATGCAATACAATTACTATTCTTTGTATGTGTCGTTACTAGCTTAACACCCATTAAAGCCATGATGCAAAACAATTATTGTTCTTTGTATATGACATTATTGTCATATCACCCATTACTAAACTTTAAATATACGATTACTATCCACAACATTAATTAGAAGATGCAAGCGCCAATGGAGTGTTTTTCATCAGTTGATTACGTAATTACTACATCAATATGGTAACATCCTCACCATGTCAAGATCAACAAGGGGATCCAGTATTACCTCAGACATTGTTGATGTAGTAAACAAATCTTTTTATGGTCCTTGTTATCTTGGTGGGCCGAGGATGTCATTGATAAGTGCTAAATTGGTAGTGTTTTTACCCTATGTTTGTTAGTGAAAACGTGTTAAAAATTATTTTGATGTGACATTTTATGTAAATTTTTGTATCATTTTTACAATCCTCTTTCACGTTGTGTTTTTTATGTTCCAGGGATCATGCTACAAAATTTGGGAGAGTTTCGAGCTCGTTTGGACTAGTTTCGACGAAAGACACGAAAACTGGACAAAAAAAAAAGACCTTGGACTGAGCCCAGCATGACCAGGGGCACGACCTATGCCCGACTCGGTTTCAGCACGACCAAGCTCGGTTTTGACCGGCTTGCACGATCACAATCAGGCTCGATTTCAGTTGTTTTGCACTCCCACAACCAATCTTGGTACAACCAGGGGCACGACCCGTCGCGGTTGTTTTTCACGACCAGGCACGATCGTTTTACTCAGCATGACCAGATTCGGTCTCGGTCAATTTAATCGACACGATAGTGGGCACGACCCATGCCACAGGTCGTGCCCGACTCGATTTCCAGCTGGTTTTGGTCGTTTTGACCCCAATTTATCTGTTTCTAGCACCGTTTGAAGCTGCATCCCGTCGCCTGCATGTCAAGAGTTATATTTGGGCACGCTGACTTATTGTATTATAAATAGAAAAATTTTTGGCTCAATTAAACATACTTTATGTTTTAGAGGTCTTTTTATTTTAGTTTAGTTTAGTTTAGTTTTAGGTTAGAAGAGTCCCCTTCTCTATTTTTCACATTTGTAAGCCAACAAGGACAGCAGACCTAATTATTTGATGCAATCAAGTAAGTTTTCATTTATGTCTTGTTGTTTCTGTATTTTTATGGCTTTTTGCAAGTAATTCATTTCTAGAGTTAGGGATGATCTAATCCGGAAGGTGTAATTCCTCCTTGGTCCCGATCTTAATTTTTGTAGTTGATTTCTTACGTTTTCTTCCTCTAAACCCTAAATTCTTATTCTGACAATATATGTAACAGTTGAGCCTTGGCAAGAATTTAGGGGAGTTCTTAAGTCCTTCGTGCCTTGACGCGGTACCTTGAACAGGAGAGAGGCTCTCGCCAAACTTAATCGTGGAAGCAATCTTCTGACCGTTGTACTAGTAATCATACTGGCAACGTAATCTTTTTGGAAAATAATTGAAACTAACTTGCAATTCTCAGACCTTGGATGGAATGACGCCTGATGGTTATGGAATTCCCGAATCCCTAGGTTTTCCTTCCTGTATCTAAAACCCTAGTTTTTATACTTGTTCTTTTACTGCTTTAAACTCTAGATTGATAGTTTTAGTAGTAGATTTAGTTGTAGACAAACAACCCCCTCAAATTGTTCAGAATTAATCGGTAATCCGTAAATCTAAAAGATAAATACGCTTATTCCTTGTGGAATTTGACCCTCAAGTGCTCAATGTTCAACCGTTCACTTGTGGTTATTACATACATTGCGCCTCGCCCCTCTCGGGGCGCGATCAGTCACCATATCGATGTAATAATATATCTTTTTTGCGACTGAGAAATCAACAACCAAATATAGTAATTTACCTCAACAACGATAGTAGTTGATTATATTACTGTTGTGTATAGCAATAATTACTAGCAACACAATACACCATTACTATCGTTGGTTTCATTGTTTTGACAGTGATATGAGTGCAACAACTTGTAATTCTAAGTTTCGGTGAGGGGAAGGACTATTCGAGTGGTTTTTGCTTTTATTAGGTGGCGACGTAGGAAGAAAATCGAGCAGGAGGAATAAGAGGACTATGGTTCTTATATTTGTGGGATGTGAAGGTCGGTTGTAACAAACTACTATTTGAATGTCTAATTGCTGAAATTGATGTCGTATGCTGCACATTATGATAATAACTGCTAGACTCATCCAGTGGCAATAATTTGTTCAGGTTAGTTAGATCGGATGGTTCCAGCGGCTGAAATCCAGTGGTTGCATATTATGTCTAATATAGTGGGTATAGAATAGTTATTTTATGGGTGGGTAGTAGAATAATGATTATATAGGAGTCGTCCAATCCAACCTCCCTGGACAAACAACATCCATTAGATAGACTCAAGCAGTTACAATATAGATAACAAATAATGAAATTTTAACATGTTAGTTTTTATATTTTTCAAATATTTTTTACATAATTGAATTGTATCCCATACCAACCATTCATTTACTGTCAATTTATTGTCCTTACAATGGCTCATTATTGTCATTTTATTTGTCAATTACTATGTAAGTGATAGCGAATTACTGTCAAAGTTCTAGCGTATTAATATCCATCTACTATCAATATAATCACCCAATTCTGTTATTTAATTATGTCAATTACTGTTCAAGTATTAGCGAATTATTGTCAATTATTGTCTAAGTCATAGTGAATTACTGTCCAAATACTAACAAATTACTATCAATTTTACTTGTCAATTACTATCTAAGTGATAGTAAATTATTGTTCAAGTAGTAACGAATTATTGTCTATGTCTTGTCATTACCATCACCTATTACTATCATTTTATTATGTCAATTATTTTCATTTTACTTCTTAATTACTGTCTAAATATTAGTGAATTATTGTCCAAGTACTAACAAAGTACTGTCATTACAATAACCCATTATTTTCATTTTACTTGCCAATCATTGTCCAAGTACTAGTGAATTATTGGACATCTCAACAATTACTGCCAACGTCGTTGATGATGTCTTCAAATTTGTGTCACAAATTCATGACATTTTTTTTATTTAGGCAATGTAAGGAATAATCGATGTGTTTTTGCTTGATGCAATCGTTTTACAACAAATCGACAAATGATTATTGATTTGTTACTATATTTGTGGCATTATTTGGTAGATTCCTATTTTTGTGGGATTATTTTGTGATGGTTATAACAACACACTACATGAGACACCTTCATAATAATTATTGCTGTCAAATACTACCCAATCTGTTAGTTGTTATCATTAATAAAATCCGGATCTTGATGCATCATCTAATGTCTCACAGGATGAATACAGAATATCTATTCTATAGGTGGGGATAGAGAGCAGGGCTTCATGATATATATGGCCTTAGTTACTATTGCATAGAGTGTATGGAAAACTCATCGTGGTGATAAATTAGCTGCATTTTGAAACGGTACCGTTATTGAGACCTTGTTAGCAAGCCTGCGTTCTAAGTGATACATAAAAAAATTTCTCATTGCGAATTATTTCTTTCCGAGTGATCCATTAAGAATCAACCGGCGATAATTCAACTGGTCTAACATCAAAACTATCTGACTAAATGTCTATAGATCGATGCACTAACCAACATTTTCTAGTCTTATAAATTTAAAACTCTTGACTAACCGTTTTCACTATTTCTAGTGAGTGATCGATGGCTATAAAAGCTTAAGTTTGAGCCCACGACTTCAGCCTAACTATAGTTCAAAATAGTGAGGTGAAATTTGGGAGTCCGCCCCTATATATTAGAAACGGCCGACGCCCAATTCACAGAATAGTGTGGGCGACCATTTTGTCTGCAAATCACACATGCACGCATAGAGACAGAGAGACAATGGGGAGGGGGAGCTTTGCAGGATCCAACTAAGCTGCAGGCAGGCTACAAATCTTGGGTCAAAGAGATTGGAGGGATAGGATGCAATCTGCCAGCTGCATGCAGGCCATGGTGGTCCATCGGATGCATGCACACTGTGTATGTGTGGTGTACCTCCCTGCATGCAGCCATGCATGGGGATTCCTAT
Source organism: Pharus latifolius (assembly GCA_019359835.1). NCBI lineage: Eukaryota > Viridiplantae > Streptophyta > Magnoliopsida > Poales > Poaceae > Pharus > Pharus latifolius. The sequence continues at coordinate 66,007,875 of CM033320.1, read as the reverse complement.
ACACTACAATACACTACAGGACTTAAGAGAGACAAGAAAGAGGACAGTGAAGATAGCTATATATGCAAACAGTGAAGGGCCTCTCTCATATTTTCAGGTCCTTTGAATCATAAGGCCATGATGCCCATGGCCATGCATTCTTTTGCATATCCATAGCTACAGCACATCATGTGATTGCTGTTTGATTTGTATGTGTTGCCTTTTACTTCTGTAACATGTACAAAGTTACCAGAACATTCCAGTCTAGTTGATCAAAAAGTCTAGTAGTGCATGTACAGTGTAGTTTGAGTTTAAACTACCACGGTATATAAATCTAAGAGTCATCGGATCAATCGGGTTAATACTCTTAGGTGTTAGTATGAATTGGACATACTAGTTAGGGTGTTGTAGATTGTGTCATTATATCATAGTTGATATATATCTAATATGACTATCTTATATTGTGTCAAGGGCATATAAGAAATCAATCATACGAACCGAGTTAATTTTTTTAGGTGAAGTGAGAACGAAAATTTAAATGTTGGTACGGACTATACATATCTAGAGTATTACAGATAGTATTGGAGCTAATCTTTGGTGTGATTGTGTCACGTGCCATGTCATGGGCACTTAGAAAACCAACAATATCAATCGGGGAAATCTTTTTAAGTAAGATGATAATAAAAATTTAAGTGTTGATATGAGTTGGATAAATCTAGGTATCACAGTCACAAGGGCAGTGTTGTTTGAGAAGAAATTGAAAGGGTACTATGTATGTAGATGTAATAACTACAAACTGCTTATGGCCTGTACAGTGGGACTATTTGGGCTATACCTGCATGCGCGGACTCATATCTGTACCAAGTTAAGTTATTGTGTGTGTATGTGCATGCATGGCTCTGTTGCAGTGGATGGTAAGTAAGTGGGTGCCAGAAGTTTGTGGTGGCGTTTGGTAACTTTGGTTACTTGCTGTCAAGTAGTAGTACTGTACATGCGAAGAGGGTTTTGGATGCTTCTATCTTCAAAATATAAGGGATGTATCCAGTCCATCACTCTTCAAATGTTCTCATATATCTTTTCTTAAATCTCTATGTAAATAATTATCAAAAAATTTTCAAAATTTGAGATTGTAAATATAAAATAAATCTACAATGTCACAAAATTTCAAATATAAATTCAATCTACACAAGAAGAAACAAAAAAGAAAAATTCAGATGAAAAAAATCCGAAAAGAAAGATAAAAGAAAAAGAGAAAAGCTAATTAAGATTAGGGAGGGTGAATGGAATATGTACAAAGTTAGAAAGATAAAAAGACTGAAACGTATTTTACGATTCTTAAAGAGGGGTTTTGCTCCCCACCCCGGCGAGGTCTGGTAACACAGTAAGAGTCAGGTGAGTTCGACGAAGACCCAACAATGGCATTGCCGGTGGTCCAAGAAAGGGCCGGCGACAATCTGATGAGGTCTGACAGACTCAATTTATAAAATATAGAGCACGTGAAATGACTAAGGCCAGTAAGAGGAAAAATTTTCTATAAGACAGGGACCTTATGGGAATTTTATATTATTTAAATTAGTATTCAAATATTATCTATAAATATTCCCTAAAAGTAGGGAAAAAATCATTCTGCTAAACAAACTCAAAACATATCAACTTATGCCGGATTGCAAGAGATTTTTATTTCATTCTCATCTCACCATTTCAAATATAATTCTTTCTTGTCGGATGATTTATGGTCGATTTGATGCATGTTGTTTGAGACTGTGTAATCATGCAGACAACCAAATAATTCTTAGCAGCTGTACAATCAATACCTAAATATAATTTATTAGAGGGAGAAGTATGATCACATAACACAAACTTGCATGATTAACAAGTCATCTGACGAGTTTCAAAATCCGCATATATACAGATAGATAGGCAGACAGATAGGTAGAGAACATTACATGAGTACTCTTGCAGCTGACAAAGATAAGTGAGAGTATTTTTTTGCAGCAATTAGACAATCCGTAGGTTGTTGGCAAGATCGAATATATGTGTCACGGGGAGACAAGCAGCCACTGTGTCTCACAAGAGAGGGCAGCATGATGGAGATGGGGCACCCAGCACAGTGACAAAACTGTTCAAAGTAACAAAAAATATATGTTTGGTTTGCATCAAAGAACTAAACATTTGTACGTGCATGTGTGGATGTATATATATATTTGCTCGTAAAATTAGTCCCACAGCTACCTCACTTACGTACGAACGTGCACATCGATCTGAGAGATCTCTATCTCACAGGTCGCAAAATTACGTCCTGCATACCCACCTGGACGATGGCGATGTGATCGCTCACACAGGAGATGGACCGTGTCGTGTGCTGCAACGTATCGTATTCTCTCGATACAAACATTCATATATTCCTCCCATCGATAGTCGCGAACGTTTGGACGAGCTCGATACGTGCCACTTTCGCCCTAGTTGGGTGGACAACGACGTGATCCACATCTTAAAAACACTCTAAACCCTCAACTTCAAATATTTTTTTAAGAATATTATTGATCCGTGAGATATACTCATGACGATATAAATCCACAAACATGTAGCATATAAGATGCTTAACTCGAAATTAATAATACAAGTCGCATGTTTGATCGTTGTCTCAAAATTTGCATATACATAGTTAACATTAATGTTTCTACCATACATTCTCTCCCTGAGGCCAAAGCCAAATGTGTTATCTCAGAATTTGGAGGGTTGTCCTTGTGTGCGCCTACACTGAGATTCTCTTGTTAAAATTCTTCAGAGTACAAATTCCTCGGTTTTTATACTTTTGTTTACCGTTTGTCGGTACAAATACGTGTACACGGAGAAAGCATATACGGGTATAAAACAGTTGTAACATCTACTATACTGTCCAGTAAAATAACATCATGTGTACATATTCTTTGTTACATAAAAAATGTGTCCTAATTTGTTCTCTCTAATACAGATCAGTTCCTAATGTACGATTTACATAAGAAATAACTTTCAACCAAATCTAATATACATCATTTATCTTTTAGTATGTAAAATCATGTACAACTTTTACGTAAGAATTATAGTCGTGCTTATTCACTAATACCATTTCATGCACGATAACTACTCCTAAATATATTTATTGTAAAAATAATGTGTTGATATGAGTTAATGAATTATTGAAACTCATGTTAAAGTAAGCTTTGTTCCAGCTTTTTCAATTTTAGAATTAAACTGGCTGATGTAAATACTCAAATGTTTGTATCTGTCTAAAATTTTTAGCAATTGCACTCATGTGCATATTTGGACAGTTAAAATGAAGGAAGGTCTAGGGCTCAACTCTTGATTCTTTTTATTATTATGTATATGTTTAGTTGAAATATTGTGTATGGATACAGACAGGACTGATGTGAGACGGAGTGCATTATTAAGATAGTAGACATTACCACTTGTAAAGATAGTTTTATAAAAAAAAAAGATCCTAATAACTTAAAGCATTATGAGTTTCAAGGGTGAGACATTCAAGAAACTAATAAATGGAAGCCACTATATGAACTGTAAATCGCAAAAAAATTTCAAAAATTCCAAAATCTAAATCAATATATACAATATTAATTATATATCTCCTGACATTAAATACATAACGGTTATGAAAGGCCTTATTTATGCAAAATTATCAAACACATCGACCTTACATATAATCAACAGATGAACGTATCAGATCAAATATGGGCTAACTAAAGGTTAACATCACTCATTATAAGAGGTAAGAGGTCATAGTTCAATTTTTTTTTTCTTTACAAGTGGACACAGGTTCAATTTTATACTCTCAAAATTCTAAAAATTAAAAGAATAAAAATTGAGGAACCACTTTGAGAGCATAGTTGGCGATTCAAGTAAGTTAGCCTAGCTGCCAAGCTGGCATGTATTGGAAACTTGAACTGCCCCATGAACGGTGGGCCAACAAATGACATATGGACATGGTAAATGTGTAGATCCACCTTACTAGTCTACCAACACGTCGTTAATATAATTTCGCTAACATTAAAGCCCGAGTGTTTTATGAGACCTAGTAAGTGAGTACGGGCATCACTTTCTAATTATTGGAATATGTGACTTATGTTTGGGATCTGATACCAATCACTCCTGATCTATGACATAGTGCCCGTACAGACTTCCCTAATCAAATTTTATAAATTTTGATCAATAATTAATTAAATAATACATCAAAGTGGAAAAATAAAATAGTATCACTAGATTCATTTTTAAAAATATTTTCATAATATTATATTTTTGTAGTTATACTAATATATTTTGATGTATATTAATAATCAAAGTCTCGTTTCAAATACCATAAACAAGTCAAGGGGCGTTACATTAACTGTATATCTAAATAACTCATTCATACAATCTAAATAGATAAATAATAGTTTTATGTTTCTTATCGTGAGACCTAGTTGATAAAATTTCCTTTCCAAGCGACCCAGTACATTTCACCAGAATGATTTCACAATTTTTTAAATGTAAACTAATTAAACTTCAAATGTGCCTTGAATTTGAATGTGAACCACTTCAGGTGCATTGTTGGTGATTCATGTATAAGAGAAAAAAAAAGAGACGATTATTTATACCGAATTGAGGTTTTGTGATGGATAGTGACTCAAACTCAAAAGGGACATATCTAACACAAACTACTTCTCTTCATGTAAAGTTCATGCAGAAAATTGCCAAATTCTCAATAGATTAATAGATGCAGGGGACGATGTTCTACTACTCTCCAAAATTCCATTATCAAATTACTTGATTATATTTGGGAGAAGCGAAAAAAGATTAGTTAAAATATTAATGCCAAAATTTATCTTTTTTTGTTCATAAGATTTTACAAAGTCATGGAAAATCTCTCTACTAACATTCAGCATTTTAAAAAAAATTTTAGGAGCTTGTATCCAAAGTTTGCACAAGTTTACACTCAAATTAGGGTTTATTTTGATATTCTTTTAGAATTCATAAACTAAAGAAGTTGAAATAGCAAAAACTAAAAACATGGGAATTAAAAAAATATAGCTGAACTTTTTTTCTTTCAGAATTTTAATTAAACAATGAGAGCTAGCTTCCTTCGTAAAATCCACTTAATTAATCTAAACCACCATGGTAGAACCCTGGTAGAAACTGTGGTGTCTATGTTAACCACTTTGCTATCACATGCCCCCAGACAGAGCTTAAGCTCAGTTCATGGGTTTAATAATTTATGAGTGCTGCTTACTTTTGTTTCCATTTGTGATTCTCTCTCAATAATATATGGATAACTAGACTTAGTGTGTATCAGAGAGAAGGAAATGCACATAATATACAAAATAAGTTGCACTAGAGATTCTCATATTTATCCAATTATGCCGGTTAGATCCTAAACTTGAATTTTATTTTGGCATATTCTTAAACTTGTTTAATTGTGCAATTTAAGTCCAATATTAGTTAAGTAACAAAAAAACTAATTAAATAGCATGGTAAGGGACCTAAGGGGTACAAATAAGCAAGTGAAAGGATCTAAGTGGCATAATTAAACAAATCTAGGAGCTACATAGTGACATATCATGTTTATTTTCTGTCATCTAATTGATGGGTGAATCTAAATGTACAACTAAGCAAAGTTTCAAAGGCCTGCCAAATTAAAAGTCAACTTTAAAAACTCAAGTGACATAAATGGACAAGTTTGAGGAACTTTGATATAATTTACTCTATCCAAACAGAACAAGCAAACCTAAGTGACAACATACTTGCTAAGCTAAAATGGAGCTAAAGCTAACTTCAAGGGTTTAATAGTTTACCTACTTGTAATCAAGTTCAATTTTGGTTAGTCCATTTTAACCCTCTAAATTTACGAAGCACAAAATAAGTCCTAAATTTTGCATGGGATGCAAAACTAGTCCACTGTTACTATTTTGGGGAAAAAATTTTGATGTGGCTAGTTTTTTATACCCAAATTGATGACTTAGAATCATATCCATATGAGCAACTCCTTTTAATGGCTAAAGATCCACCCAATCTTGTTTAGGTTCATGTTACACAAAATATGAACTTGAACTCAAATTTGTAAGCTAATACTTTTAAATTGGCTTACTTTTATCATCCAAAATGAGTTGATCACTTTTATTATTATTATCTGACTCATAATTCGCACCCGATTTTAAAGTTTAGAGATTGTTTTGGGTCTTTACAAACATAAGAGAGTTAAAATGGACATCGAATTAGAATTGAATGATAAAAATGAACTTTCCATGTGGTTAACTTTGCCTCAGCTTGCAATTTTAAGTACTTTGTTTGAGTTTATTGTCCAACTAATATATGGAAATTTGCTCCTCACTTTCACCACAGAAGAAAACATCTCTCTCTCTCTCTCTCTCTCTCTCATTGTTCTTTCTCTCTCATGGTTATCTTCTCTCTCTCTCTCATATGGTTGTTCTTGTGTCTCGTAAGGTGTGTTTTGGTGTTGCATGCTGTCCCTGCTGGTAGCTAGCTCAGCAGCTGTGCACATACACCCAAACAATGGAATGGCCCCCCCTCCCTGCACAGATTCCCCTTCTGCCAAACCGAGGAAAGGTTCCCTTGTCTCTCCACTCCTCTCTCTCTCTCTCTCTCTCTCTCTCTCTCTCTCTCTCTCTCTCTCTCTCTCTCCCTCCCTCCCTCCCTCCTCCCCTCCCTCTCTCTCTCTCTCTCTCACCCTCCCTCCCTCCTCATGCATTGCATCATGACCACTTTATTCCTCCTTTCCCTGAGAGATACAGAGCCATAGATAAGAACAACACTGTCTCACCTTTCCTGCCCTCCCCCTTTAACACCCCCTTTGTCTTTCCCTTCTTACCTATTAACTTAACTTATTGCTCACCAACTAGCAACCATCAAGCAAAGCTCTTGCATTCTTATACACATTCATGTCATATTGCCATGTACACGTCTCAAATCTAATCTAATCTTTTAGCTCTATGCATTGCATGTATATATAAACATATATATCCAACCTCTTAGTACTTAGTAGTAGTTTTTAGTACTCCTTGGGTCCTTCTTGGTCTTTCTTTTGCCATGTTCCAAACCGTAGCTCCCTGCTGTAGGGGTTTCGCACTTTAGTACTTGCTACTTTGCAAGATGCAGCTATATATCTAGCCCTATATATGTTTCATTGTTGTTATTCTTGCCACAAAGAAACAAGAGAAAAAACACAAAAATAAAAGTTGCTTGTCACTAGGAACAAACTTTATGTTTTATCCTTGTGAGAATCAAATGCTTACGTCCTGTTGCATATCTATATTTATTTACTTTGTTAGGTTGCTTTGTGAACCGAACAAAACCACAAATGTAACATTTGAAGCTACCTTGTGTGTTTCAGTAAGCAAAAACATATACAAAAATTTGATACATATATAGAAGCTTGGTGGTATCTTTTCAAATGAAAAAGACAAACAATTCAGGGATTTTTTTCACATGAAACTGTTCTAAAAATAAAGTATAATAATTAACAATGAAAAGACAAAAAAAAAACCTAGATACACACAACAGTGCTCATGTATCTTGGAGGATTTTGCAGCTGTACTTTGCTTAGATGCATGCAGGTTTCTTAAAAGTATACCCTTTTTGTTTGATGCATTTGTTTTGTAGTTTGTTAGGTTTCACTTTATCTCTAGCTCACCTGCATTGTATGTGTTGTGGATGAGTTCAACTTTTTTTCTTATTAATATTTCCATATCATAAGAATGTTTTAAACTTTAAACCATAAAAGAAAAGCATTTCTAGCTTTCTACTTTTTAGGCTAAAACAAGTTCCTGCCCTACCACTGACAAACAAAGTAAGCTTACATGCATGTAGATTAAGAGAGTAATTAATTAGACAAGAGTTTTATGAATAGGAGACAAACATTCCACTGATAGAACAACTGTTGCACGTGAAGCAACTGCTGCATGCATCGATCTCTACATTATTAAACACAAATAATTAATTCTTGAGTCTCTCGGGGAATATATCTATATCCCTCTTCTCTCTTTCTCTCTCTCTCTCTTGGTTCTCGCTCTCTCATCACAAGGAATTTGTCACAGATGGAATCAGATACGGATGCACACAAGAAAGAAGAAACAACCATGGCATCATCGATATGCACTTGCTCCCAAGCCACACACACCAAAGGAACATTACACAACAACAACACATACAACTTGGCAAACACATGGGAGTTTAATTTTGGTACACATCACCATACATTAATTTAACAAACCATGACATGATTAATCCAACAACACACCATACCTAATCACCTACTAACCCTACTAAACAAAGCCAAACATAAAAAATTGTTTATTCTTGCAATGGGAAAAAAAGGGTTAGTCTCAATTTTTGTTGAGTCCCATGAAATGGAAAAAAAAGGGAAAGATTTAACACCCAAGAAATAGTGGGAAAAAGAATTTAGAAATGGGTCTCTTCCCTAAATTGGCATATAACCTTGGACACACACACCAATTTGGTAGGAATGGCAAGATTTGGGGACCTTTATGCAAAAATCCTTTTTCTTGAGAAGTTCTAATGGCTAGCTAGCCATAAAAGAGCTTTCACAATTGCGAAAAGGACCCTCTACAATTAGTGAATTACTGAAGAATGACGGCGCCGTTGCCGCCGGCGGCTCAGACATACCCGTTACGGCTAAGGTGCAGAAGGCCGGAGCTTCCGCACTTGGGGCAGACGTCGGCGCGCTTGGGTACCATGAAGTACATGAAGCATGCGCGACACCCGGCCGCGACGAGCACGTGGCCGGCATTGCCATTGCCAATGCCATTGCCGCCCGAGGCGGACTCATCGGTCGGCGAGAACGACGAGAGCGTGGACGATATCGCAGAGCTCCTGCTGCTGGTGCTGCTACTGCTACTGCTGCTCTCTTCGCCGTCGCCTTCGTCGTTGTCGTTGTCGTAGCCGCTGTCGTTGGCATTGGAGCGCCACGCGGTGACCGCGCCCGCGGACGAGATGGAGGTGTAGCCAGATGACGACGAGGAGGAGCGGCGGGTGCGGGAGCGGCGGGAGAAGGAGGAGGTCGACGACGACGAGAACGCCGACGTGCGCGGGTCCACCGTCGTCCTCGTGCCGTCCTCCCAGTTGATGTAGTACACTTGCCCGGTCTGCATCAATCAGGTTACACACATACATATGTACACTTTTCTTGTCATCGAAATTGACAAATATTCAAGAATTTGATATGCTAATGTTGAGAAAATCTGTACATTTTTGTAGTACCTATGGCCAGTTTGTTTGCAAGAACAATTAATGTTTCTATCTGAACTAATGTTTTTTTTTCAAAGATTCATTTGAATGAATGGGGCTTTGAGCTACAAATCTGGAACTTCTTTTTTGATTTGTACTTGATTCAAGATCAAAAAGCTGAAAAGGCAAGATATGGATCAGAAATTAACGATTTTAATGAAGTAGAAATGTGTGTTTTTTAAGCTTGACGATTGTTGATAGGGCCAACAGAACACTGTGGTCCAAAAGAAATCTAGAGCAAAATCTCTTAGTTCAGATAGAGACAGATCAAAAAGAATGGATCCACAGGGGTGTGTCAGAATTTTAGAAGACAAACAGATCTGAAAACACACAGATCAAATGTGAGATCGGAGAACATTGAGATCAATTAAAAAGTTGAGTCTTTCCATGTATCAGAGATGCATCTCTGATTTGGTTTCAGAGGAAACAAACATTGACCCAAAAAAGTATATGTATATATTTATATTCCATCAAGTTGGACCTACAAGATGAACTGAATCTTGAACAAAGGAGAGTAAGAAATCAAGAACAAAAATTTACAAACCATTTCAGAAATCTTTGAATCTTTGAATGTTATCAGATAACTGAAGACGAGAGAAAAGGTTACAGCTTTCCTTTTCCCCCGTCGCATTGCATTGATCTCTCGAAGACTAATTCCCCAAAAACAAGAATCCAAGAACAAGAAAACAAAATGCAATCGGATAAGGCGGCCAAAAGGGAGTAATTTCGGTTGCCGCTTTCGCCATTAATGACCAAATGATTGATCCAATCCAACACAACCCAACCAAATCCAAACCAAAAAAAAAAAACTCCACCTACCTCGGAAAGTGTTCGATATTTATGTCCAAATGATTGGAAACAACTCGCCTCAAGCACACACACATGCATGGTGTATTGGTGTACACACACACATACACACAAATCTTGTTTCTTGGAATGCATATATATAGATATGTGTAGATACAATATATACATACCCGGATGTCGAGGCATTGCTCCCAGTGGTACGGCAGGGCGACCTCGGAGTTGAGCTCCACGGTGACCCCCTCGCTGTCGTCGCTGGCCTCGGCACCAGCGCCGGCGTGCCGCCTGCTGCGGCGGCGCCCGCGGCCGCCGCCATTGAGGGAGCAGTTGCGCAGCGAGGAGGCGATCATCTCGATGTTGGGAGCAGTCATCAAGAAGTACAGAAAGAAGAAAGGAAAGGAAGAAGAGGGAAGTGTGAACTGTAAGGAGAGAAGAGAAGGGAAAGGAATTTCTCTCTAGTGCTGTTGGTGTGCTGCGTGTGGGGTATGTGTGTGTATGTGTATGTATGATGTATGTGTGTATGTGTATGGTATGAGGGAGTAAGGTTGGCACTAGCTTTATATTGTGTATTTTTGTTTATTTAATTTTATTTTTATTTTTTTCGTTTGGCTAGGGTTCAAATATAGGATGTGTCTGTACTCTCTAGTCTCTAGTGATGGCTAGGTCAAGCTTCATATGTTGATTACCTAAATGAAAAGGTTAATTTATAGGAATAACAACATCACATATATAATAATCTTTAACACTTTAGAATATTATATCATGTTGATTTTTATGTATTGATTATCATCTCGCAAAAATATTATATTATATGATATAATTGTGCTTTCTTTTATTCGAAAGTGGCTCTTATATTATACAAAATCATCATACCAAATTCTGCTCACTTCTCTCAGTCAATCGGTTGAAAAATCAAATAGTTGAGATCGAGGCATGTAAAAGATGGAGGGTGTTTAAAACTTGTTTTCACTCTAGAAGTTTTTCATCTATCTTAATCCTGGCTGTTAATTTACAACTAAATGGTTCCTGAGAGTAAGAGACATCCCATCCCTCTCTCTATCTCTCATCTCTCTCTCTCTCTCTCTCTCTCTCTCTCTCTCTCTCTCCGTATGGTTGTTGTTGTTCTCCTCTCTCTCGTCTCTCTCGTTAGGTGTGTTTTGGTGTTGCATGTTGTCCCTGTTGTGTAGATAGCTACAATGGGTGGTGATGACCCCGCCACCCCCCACTCACCCCCTCTCCTCCTATACAGATTTCCCGTCTGCTAAACTGAGAAAAGGTTCCCTTGTATCTCCTCCCTCTCTTTCTTTCTCTTCTCTTCTTCTCTCTACATGCATCGATGGATCGATCATGACCATTTTATTCCTCCTTTTCTTTCAAAGAGAGAGCGAGCTAGCTAGGCTAGAGAAAAAGAACAAGACTACATCTGCCTCGTCTTTCCTGCACCCCCCCCCCCCCCCCCCCTCCTTTACCACCCCCTTTGTCTCTCTTTCCCTTGTTAGTTAATGTTACCTACTTGCAAGTATACCTCCCCCTCCTTCTACCCAAGCAATGCAATGCTCTTGCTTACAAGTGTACATCCCAAATCAAAATCTTTTATCTTTACTCCTTTGTTTTGATATCTTCATCCTTCACTGTATGAAACCAGATCCGCTATGGTTTTAGTCAAATTGCAACACATTTAGACTGTCCCATCAAATTCAGCATTACAAATTAGTAATGATAAGATTTGCTATAATTAGCCCGCTGCAATTGCATTGACTACTGCAATTGATCTACATCCTTACCATAGAAGTGTAAACGGATATTGATAAATCTGAGTTATTGGACTATCGAATACGGCAGAATATATATTTATTTAAAAGATTTTGTCTCAGTAATAGTCTTTTATCAGAATGAATTTGTTTGAAAATATAGATTTAGTCTGCATCCACTAAATGATTGTCTACACATAAATTCAAAAATAAATTTGATTTGAATTGGAAGTATTTTTTTTCCCTAATTTTCAGCGCATATCTAATTTTTAGAACCATTAAATCATTGAATAGGTAATAGAAAATGATGTGCAATTTTATATTTCTCACCTTTAAACTATTTTTAAGTAAATATCAAACTTAGAAATTTGGCCTAATATCCAATAGATACCAAATTCCAATCCAAACTGAGAATTCCAATTTGCATCTATATTATATTAAAAAATAATCCAATATGTATTCAATCTGAGCAATATCTGATTTTCATATAAATTATTCCAAAAACATGGAAATATCTGTATCTGATCTGTTTAAGCCATGCTTCCGGCTCTAGCGGCTTCTCACCTTCGTCCATGCTACTTTGTACGTAAGATATAGCTCTATGTTTTTATTGTTCTTAAAGAAAAGAAAAGAAAAGAAGAGAAAAAAGATTTCTACCACAAAAACTAGGGCAAATAATTCATTTGAGTTTGCACCTCTTAAGTGTATTAACACAAGGCATTAGTGCACTCGCGTGTGCAGCTGGACAATTAGAACATGCCACTACACAAAGGGAGGTCATGTGGAATCGACTTCTGATCTCCTTTATTTTCATGTGTGAGTTTAGTTGGAGTATTGTCTTGGTTTGTATATGTGTGTGGGATGAGGGTAGAAGTGGGGTTGGATGTGTTTTGCCAACATAATAAATACTATCACATGTAAATGTAGTTTTCTAAAAAAGACAAGGCATTAGTGATGACATTAAAAGATAACTATGTAGGACATGTGCTCAAAATTCTCCTAATGTAGAAATAGTATTTTCAATGTATCTTCTTATGTAAAAAGGGAGAAAAATGATCATATACTTTTTTTGTTATTTGCTAATGGATAGGTATCTATTTTTTGATATTGCATCACCTCTCTTCACCTTTGGATCAACTTTCTTCTCAGATCTAACTCTCTAGAATTAACTTAGCCCTCTCCTTAGATTTTCCGATGACAGCAGGAGAGCGGCAAGGCAGCCGTGGTGTCATTGACCACAGGTGGAAGCAGTGGGAGGTGGTGACCACAGAGAAAACGGCCAATGGAAGGGCTATGGTCGGTGGGGGAGAGGTGGGGCGGTGGTGACGATGGAGGCAAAGATTAGGAGGAAGAGGAGGGAGAAAAAGTGTGAGAGGAATGGGAGTAGATATTAAATCAGATCTGTATGTACAGTGTAAATGGTATAAATTTTTTAAGAAAAAATTTGACACCTACATTCTAGACAAGCCTATTTTTCTTATACAAACAACTCACAGAAATTAAAGCAAAATAGTATTTAAAAGATAGATAACAACCTAGGGTAAGTGCAAGTGAATCTCCTGCACACTTGTAGAATGTACCTTAGTCTTATTTTGCTTATATGCTGTATATCTCAGATTCTAAAATGTATAGCATTCTTATTTGATTCATTTGTTGCATTGTTTGTAAGTGGTCTGTGTTTATCTGTATTGTTACCATTTGTTTGTAGATTTTCATGTTTGTAAAAATAATAAAAATAAAAATAATATATGTTGCTAAACAAAAACCTTAGTTCTGTCTTATTATTCAAAATTTAGTTTAAAACAATCAAAGTACTCAAAGAAAAAAATTTACTTCCGGCACACTCAAATGCCCCCAAAACAACATAAACTATTGTCACCACACCGGGCAGCTATCAACCGGAAATAAGCAACACATACAATAGATTTGCTAAGGTTTATGTAACCACATTAATTTTTTTTTATCTCGCATATTTTTTTTTCTTTTTGGATCAAATCCCACACCTTTGATCTATCTCTTACAGAGATTACCTAACTCTCTTTTTAGTATCACTGTGGATGGTGGCTCAACCACAAACAGTGGTAGAGACGCCGCAGGCTATGGGTGGCAGAAGTGGAGGATGGCGGCTGGTAAGAGAAAGAGGGAGGCGACAGGGAGAGAGAAAGGTGATGCAGTGAGGTGATGGTTCCAGACGTAGGCACGGGAGAAGGGAGGAGAAAGAGGGGGAAGGAGGAGATGGGTGGTGCCAACCCCGAAGACGGTGTTAGTGGCCATGATGGAAGACAGTAGGGGACGAGAGCCATGGGATAGGGGGGAGGTGGCGACAGTAGTGGCTAAGGAGAAGGCGTGTATAGAATGGACATACATGTTTTTTTTTTAAAAAAAAAAAATTACATCGATACCATCCATTCAAAATTCTATGTTCATCTACATCATTTCCCTTACACCCCAAGGCATAATTTATATTTTCTTCGTAAAATATCTATTTATGCATAGTATTTGCTATGTAAAGAGTGCAGACTTCTTTGTCTCTATCGTAAATTAAATCCTAATGTGATAAGAGAAAATAATTATTTTGGGATTATCCTTATCCCTCTCATTTCACAAGGAATTTATTGTAGAAATTTCAGTGGCATCAGCTATGCACTTGCTTCTACCTAGTATCTATTATATTAAAAAAATGCAATTAGAGGCACACGTCCACAGCAAAAGTTAGAAATTCTCAAGTTAATCAGAAGAAAAAAAATCTTTCCCATATATTTGATGATCTGAATCAATTATTATACAATTCTAACTATATATAAAGAGAAATTTCCTTAAAAATTACATTCCTAATATTCCATGCAATAGTGCAGGACTTTTGGCTGGTTACAAAAGAAGCACCAACAAATGGAAGCTAGTGCTAATCGTACAACACAATAAAGCATGACATAATCCAAGAACACAGCCTGTCAATTAATCACCTATCAAGGGTTCATGACCCCAACTAAGAAAAAAAGCAAAAATAGTACTCTTATGTGTATGCAGATAATTAGATTATGAGGATGATGGATTTGATTTCAGATCCTCTCTTATTTTAATATATGTTTGTTTGAGATGCTCTGTTGGTCTATTTGTGGAAATGTGGGTGAGGAGGGGGCAACAACACGACAGATATATTACTTGTAAGAAAATGCCTAAAAAAAAAAGCAAAAGTGTGTTTATCTGATCTTGAAAAGGGGAAGAATATAATAAAGAAGGGCTGCTGATATCTATTAATTGAATCTGGTCCAACTTCGTCAAATCACTTGACTAGTGTTTTGAGTACGGCAAATCAGAAAAAGGGTAAAACACTATGAAAAAGCCATTCATGGCGATGCCCTTCAAAAAAAAAATGCCAATACCTGAGATTGACAAGATCTTACTCGACAAGATCTATACATATCATTATTCAGAAATTTTCTAAATTTTTTTTTAACTAGTTAGGCCATCTTAAATGGTTAACATTTTCTACAAATGTTTAAAGATACTATATCATCAATTATCTTCTCAAATATTCGTAACTCCAATACAAATGTATGTGAAGCAATAGAGATGTTCAAATGGGTCCATATAGACAATCCACCACTAAGGAGGGAAGAGGAGGAAACAGTACCTATTTTTTTTGAGTAAATTGTATTATGGATTGATAAATTTGTCAACTTGTCAAAACAATTTTGTTTTACTCTGCTGGTCAAAAAAAAACTTATTGGTTTGTACCACTACAATTAGTTACTTAACTTCTATTTAGTCAGTTGGATCAATAAATTTGCAACCGTTAATCGCTTGAGTTAGATTAAAGGTTTCCATTTAATAATGAGAGGGCATATCTAAAAGAAACTAATCTTAAAAATAAAAGAATAAGAACTGTAATTTTGACTATCAGATCAAATTTAAATAGGACAGATTATCCGTTTGAGACTTAGCCTTGGTTTTCACACTAGACTCTCCCAGATTCTAATATGCGGAATAATGAGATCTTACTTGGAAAATACCGAAACTCAAAGTAATTGCACAACTCTTTATTTCAAAGAGGGCTTACACGTCGAATGTTAGGCACACTTGCCTACGTCGAAGGAACTATAAGTATCTAAAACTCAAATAAGTTTTATGATTTTTCGATGATCTAAACTAGACCTATTACAAGGTATTTATAGTCCAATCGTATGAATACGTATCAGACTCAGTAACCTAAACGTATTAGACTCATATAACTAACTAATCCTAAACGGATAGACTTAGTAATCTATATTTGGATCGGATTACAATTCCGAACAGAGAACGAATTCCTTTTCATGGTCACGACCAATCCATTGTCTCGAAACCTTTCTGACCACGGTTAAGGTCACGAAGCCGTATGCGATTAGGATTTGAAGATCCTCTCAAATCATGACTCCCTTGTTGAGAAGGAGCCAACCCTTGTTGCGACCTCTCGATCAAACTGGAGATGCGGAAACTGATCTTGTCCATCTTCTCTGGTGTATCACTTTGCCGCACGTGCTTGTTGATCTTTCCGGCCGATTCGAAAAGTCTCATTTATGCCACTGCGGGTGGTAGTCACCTTCTTCTCCATAATCATATCTTCACGTAAAGATTCGTCTCGTTGATAGACCAAGTCTTTAACAGATGGTACTATAGCATCTGGCTCATATCCAACATTGAAGGCTCGAAGAGTTTGAGGTGCTCAACATTGATAACCGAGTAAATATCTATGTATGGAGGTAACTCGAGCTGACAAGTATTATTACCAACTTTTCACAAAATCCAAAAAAGACCATAACGAATGGGTTTGAGCTTCTGACCTTCACCTTTAAGTCTCTCCTTACTCAGATGTAACCATACCATATCACCTTCTTGAAATTGCACATCAACTCGACGCCGATCATGTCGCACCTTGTACTTCAGTTGAGCTTTCAGCAAGTTCTGTTCAACTTCTCGATGGAGCCGTTGAATACTTTCCAGGAACTTTTGTACTCGATCCTGATCAGATACTTCCTTGCTGTTCTGTGCTGAGGTAGGGATCACAAACTCCATGTCGAATGGACTCTGTGGTAGAAATCCTAAACAGACCTCAAACGGCGACTTTCCAGTTGAACCATACACTGCTTAATTAAAAGCAAACTGCAGGTACGGTATGCTTTCATCTCAGGTCTTCGGGTGCTTCGAGTTATATCCTCTCAAAAGATGAATGACTGTGCAATTTACCACCTCGGTTTGACTATCAGTTTGCGGATGAAAAGCAGTACTCCTCTTTAGCTTGGTGTCCATCATCGTCCAGAGCGATCGCCAAAAGTGACTAAGGAACTGGGTATCGCGATCAGACACAATAGAAGTCGGCAGTCCAAAGTGTGTTCAAACATGTTGAAAGAATACCCGAGCTGCTTCTTCTCCCGTGATAGTCTTTCGACAAGGTATGAGAATAATCATTTTGGAGAACCGATCAACGACCACGAATAGATAGTCGTTGCCACGTCGGGTCTTAGGCAATCCTCCCAAAAACTCCATGGATATGCTCCCCCATGGTCGTGATGGAATTGGCAAAGGAGTGTACAAATCTAATTTTCAGTTTGCCAGTTTTGAGATGCTGCAGAGACCACAACCTCGAATAAAACTAGCCACATCTTGCTGCATATGCGGCCAGAACACATGTCTGTGAAGATTTTGCAACGTCTTTGTAACCCCAAAGTGACCAGCTACCTTCGATGTGTGCACTTCTCGCATCCATTGAATTTGAGGTGCTCCACGAGGTATGCCAAGTAAATTACCCTTATACAAGAATCCTTCTCGTCGAACGAACTTTGTAGGTTTCCCTGTTTTGAGCTCAATCAGTGCTATTTGAAAATCAGGGTCTTCACTGTACATAGTGGCATAGTCATCATGACATGAGGGCTCGATATGCATGAATGCTGATAAACAGAGGGTCGTAACTGGTAGTCGCGACAACATGTCCGCCAATTTGTTATGTACGCCCTGTTGCATCTAGGCCTTAATGCCAAACCCTAATTTTGATGATTAATGAAAACAGAGTGTTTAGAACTAACTATGCTTTTTGAGATTGATTAATACGGGCTCCGTTGGGAAGATTGTCGAGATGAACAAAACAAACCCAATGCAAAAGACGTAAAAGCACAAGTCGCAAAAATGAAGACAAGACGCAAATGTGAAGATGCGAAAGACCTAAGGTATTATGAGTTTTATTTTTACCGATCTTGGTATTTGGAGATGATTGGTTAGGGAAATTATTTTTTAGTTTTAACCGTACTATAAAGAGGGGTGGCGAAAGTCCTCTCTTTATCTCCAACACAAACCGAGAATCTTAGGTCATTGCATTGCATCATTTTGAGTTGGATTTGGTTTGAACTTAATTTGAAAATCTGGTTTTTCAGTTCAGTTTTTGACAGTAGAAGAGTTTTTCGTTTTTCTAGAAAGATCTAGGCAGATCTGGTTTTTGCTTCTGTTGACAAAAATGTAGCCCTTGAAATTATCTTTCAAACGAGATATTAAATACCTCTTTTGGATTTTTGGATTTAAAGTTATTACTGTTTTTGTTCAGATTGACTGTCAGTTTGAATGTCAATTCGTGTTAACTGACAATTGTCCAGAGAGGGTGTATTTTGGGCTCAAAATTTTTGTACTAAACTGACTGTCAGTTTGTCCATACTGACTGTCAGTTGGGGATTCTACCACAGTGTTTTTAACTGAGTTTCTATTTGATTTTGGTCGAGTCTGTGGTCGAACTGACTGTCAGTTTGAATAACTGACTGTCAGTTGTGGGTTTCAACTTTCCATAAACGGCCACAAACGGCTAGCTATTTTTTATCCGTAAATTTTGTCGGCCGTTGTGCACTAAACTGACTGTCAGTTAGGCAAACTGACTGTCAGTTTGGGTTGCTGATTTTCAGCCCTAACTCCAACGGTTCATTTGATTCTTGAGGCTATAAAAAGGGGCTTTGGGCATAAGTTTTACACAACAAGCAGTAGCATTTTTTATACACTCTTGAGCTTTAGTTTTCCACTTAAAATCTTGGTCTTTTGATCAAGTCGAGTGCTTTCCAATCCACGGAGAGTTTCAGTTCTTTTGCATTTGCATTCACTTAGCTTCTCGGTGCGTGTTTGGAGTTCTAGAGAAGACCTCGCTGTCTGTTACTCTTGGTGAGCGCCCTCACCTAGACGGTTCGGAGGCGTGGCCGTTGACCTCTCCAGATCGGAGATTGTCGGAGAGGCTCGGCAAGTTTGTACAAGGCATCGGTGCTTGCTTTTCCGGAGTGGACAAGGAGCAACCTTAGTTGATAATACTCTTCGTGAGTATTGAGGCAAAACTCAAGTGACTTGAGTGCTTCAACGAGGACTAGTGGAGACTGGGCGAGTCTCCGATACCTCGGTAAAAATCGTGGTGTTTGTTCTCTATCTTCTCTCTTTAAATGTATTAAATTGCATTTGGTTCTTCTTGGTATAAAAACTTGTTTTTATTTGAAATTTTTAAAGCCTCCTATTCACCCCCCTCTAGTCGGCATCCTTGATCCAACACGCCCTTCTTGTACTTAATCACCAGATTAAACTACTGTAGATACGACATCCACTTCATGTATCGAGCTTGCTGTAGCTTGGACTGAGTTTGCAAATATTGCAACTGTTGATAGTCGGTGTGGACAACAGTTTCTTTACCCAAAAGATAACACCGCCAATGTTTCACGGCCTGATGCAGTGCGCATAACTCCTTATCATAAGTCGGATAGTTCTTCTGAGCTCCCTGGAATAACTCGGAGTGATATGTCACTAGTCGACCTTCTTGCATGAGTACTGCACCCATCCCATAACCTGAGGCATCGGTTTCTAGCTCGAATGGTTTCTGGAGATTTTGCAAAGCTAACATAGGCGCCTCGCTGATCTTCCTCTTCAGCAAGAGAAACGTGTCCTCATGTTTCCCTGTCTACTCGAACTTCTGATCGATCTTGGTTAATGCATGCAATGGAGAAGCCACAATCAAGAAGTGTCGGAAGAACTTCCGAAGGTATTGGCATGCTCCCACAAAACTGCGCACGTCCGTAACTGTTCGCGGTCGCGGCTACTCACGAATCACTTTTATCTTATCCGGGTCGATTTGCAATGTACCGTTGCCGACCATGAATCCTAGGTAAAGTAGAGTTTGTTGGCCGAACTCGCACTTCTTACAGTTGAGGCGAAGTCGATGTTGCCGCAGCTGTTCGAACACCTTTTCGACATGAATGAGGTGCTCATCCCACGAACGACTATAAATCAGTATGTCGTCGAGGTAAACGATCACAAAGTCGTCGATGAACTGTCTCAATACGTCATTCATAAGACGCATGAACGTTGCCGGGGCGTTGCAGAGACTAAATGGCATGACGAGCCATTCGAACAGACCTTGTCGTGTTTTAAAAGCGGTCTTCCACGTATCCTCCTTTCGGATGCTAACTTGATGAGATCCTGACTTAAGATCCAATTTGGAGAAGACAACAACATGCTTCAATTGGTCTAGCAGGTCATCAATACAAGGAAGGGGGTACCGGTTCTTGATGGTGATCTTGTTTAGTGCTCGGTAGTCGATGCACATACGCCAAGTCCCATCTTTCTTTGGCACTAACACCACAGGAGATCCACAAGGTGAACTACTCTGTTGAATGACACCATCGTTTAGCAACTCACCAAGTTGTCTCTTGATCTCTTCATTCTCCAATACTGAGTTGCGATACATACTCAGATTGGGCAGTGTCGCATCGGACACAAGCTGAATTTCGTGTTCGATTGGATGTTTCGGCGGACGACACTAGGTAGTCTCGAAAAGATCACTGTATTTCTCCAACAGTCCCAACAAACGACTAGAATCCTCTCGGCATGCCAATGACAACGCTAGTCGAGTACCCTCACCTAGACCAATGGGTCGAATCATGACAAGCACATACTTGTGACATGCATTGACAATTTGATTTGCGGTAATTAAATTCGAAGTGTTGACGTGGATGTCTCTACTGATCATAAACTTAACTCCGTCTTTGGTAAGGTCGTACTCTTGCGCACGCCGATAGAAGTGAGCGTTTCGATCATATAGATATGGACTCCCAAAGATTACCTGACAGATATTGATAGGGACAACATCGCATTGCACGTCGTCGATATATCGTGCAGAGATTGCAAACTTCAACACACACTGACTCGTAATTTGTTGGTTCACGTCAGATGTAAACCAACCTAGCGGATATAGTCGCGGGTGTGTGGTTGTCTTCAAACCAAGTCGCCGAACCAGTCTAGCGGAGACCAGATTCTTTTGACTTCCGGGATCGAATATCGCTGCGACCACTTCATGCTTCACCTGGATGTTGATAGTGAACAAGTCCTCCGTTGGGTGATGGTCGTTCGGTGGATCCGAACCCTTCTACTTCGGTATTGCCATCAGAGACAAGGTCGTATCCGCCTCATTAACCGAATTCACTCGGATAACTTCTTCGTCGGGTGAAGTCGCAGTAGCCGTGGCTGTTCTTTTCCCTGGTCCGTTTTTTTCGGTCGAAGTTCAGGATGAAGCTTGTAGCATTTGTCCTTGGTATGTCCCGCGACTTGACAATGTTCACAAAAGGCACCCGTGCCCGATTTTGAAGCGTTGTTCTTCGGACTCGGCTTTTTCTTTGTCAAGGTCGCATTTTCCTTCGTGCTTTTGTCGCTGTGGGATTTGTTCTTCTTCTCGATCGCCATAGTAGTTGTGCTCGCGGTGGCGATGTCTTGGACGCTGAACAGACTTAGCTCAGTACTGATCGATTTCTGAAGTCCAGATGTGTACTTCCGAAATACCTAAGGATCGAACAGTGAGATGCCGATGACCATTGCTTGTCGCCAAAACTCTGTCGTATAGTCTTGAACGGTCTGGTCGCGCTGTTGGTACAATATGTGCCAACACTCCCATCTCTCCTCAAGGTAACCCATCGGATAGAATTCTTGTCGCAGAAGTCATTTGAATTGACCCCACGCAAGGTCGTCAGCTTCACCACTAACGACAAGGGCCTTCCACCAAGTCTTGGCGTGGTCCTTCATCTTCAAAGGTGCGACCTTTACCTTTTGAGCACTACTGAACCTTTTCAGGTCAAAGTAGGTCTCAAGTTGATCGATCGAAGAATCCAGCTTCTCGGCATCAATCACCCCATCATATATGGGTATTTCAATCTTAGAGTCGACCTTGAAAGATCCGACAGCTAAAGAGGTGTTGGCGAGGTCGTCGGTCTTATGGTCGCCTTCGTCTTCATCTTCGTCTGCCCTACAGAAGTCTTCACCAATCTTCACACCTATAACCTTCCTTACTTCATGAGGTACAATAATGGTCTGCTGCTTAATCCAAGTAAGCACAGTTTCCATATCGGTGGAGAGTTTAGCCACTTGTTCAGCTAGGTTAGCTTGAACGGAGGTATCGTCAGACATCGTCGAAGACGCGGCTATAGGAATCGTCAATTAATCGCCTGGAGTTTCGCCGGAAGTTTTGTAACCTTGGCGAGTCTTCACCATCCACAGGATAGGAAAGTTGCTATGATAACAACTTGATCTGTTTGAGACCTAATATTGGTTTTCGCACTAGACTCGCCCAGATTCTAATATGCGGAATAATGAGATCTTACTCATAAAATACCGAAACCCAAAGTAATTGCACAACTCTTTATTTCAAAGAGGGCTTACACGTCGAACGTTAGGCATACTTGGCTACGTCGAAGGAACTATAAGTATCTAAAACTCAAATAAGTTCTATGACTTTTCGATGATCAAAACTAAACCTATTACAAGGTATTTATAGTCTAATCGTATGAATACGTATCAGACTCAGTAACCTAAACGTATTAAACTCGTATAACTAACTAATCCTAAACGGATAGACTTAGTAATCTATATTTGGATCGGATTACAATTCTGAACAGGGAATGGATTCCTTTTCATAGTCTCGAACCAATCGATGGTCTCGAAACCTTTCCAACCACGGTTAAGGTCGCGAAGCCATATACGATCAGGACTTGAAGATCTTCCCGGATCAACAGATTAAAGAGACTAATGACTTTTAGTGGAAGGGTGCAGATCAAATTTAAATGGTGCAAATTATACCATAAAAAGTGAAAGAGTGGAAGAATAAAAGTGGAATGTTATGTGAATCTTTTGAAAGATGACAGTGATTTTTAATATATAGTCACAGTTACTGAGATCACTATTAATTTTTATTCTTGTATTTTAAAAATAATTGTCATTTGATATATTCCCTCTCTATAATGATGCTTATGTATCAATATGCACCTTAGAGTCGCGTCTAACATTGCACATTGCACACTGCACACATCCTTTTAATTGAAAGACAGGTGGGGTTAGGAGAAATAATTCCTAAAATAGCAAGATTTAAGACTAGGACGATTTGAGGCGAAACAATTTACACACAGTTTTTCGTCATAAATTGAACTAATGCTCAACTAATTTGATCGAGGTGAGGCTAATAACAATTAATGTCAAGGACTCAATGGCTCATGAAGTTTACTGCCAATTCCACGGAAGAAAAGAGAATTTGTTCATTGGACGGCAATAATTTGGGATAATTGGCAGTATGTATAGCGTGGACGTATTAAATTTGGAAGGAATCAAAGGACCTTCATACATGTCTTTTGCTAGAAAGGGCACACAAAGATCAATCAATGTTTTCTATCAACATGTAAAATGATTCCCGTCAATATTTAACTTCGCCGTCTAATCAGTGTTTTTGTTGCTTAAACTGTGAGTATGACTAAATTGATTAAGGTTGCAAGTTTATTGACTCATTAGGCTAAAACAAGAGTTTAACGACTAAAGTGGCACAATTTGACAAGTTATCAATGTAATTTACCCTATTTTTTAATTGAAGCACCTAACTCTGGTGCTTAATGTCTAGGGAAGCACATGATGCCAAAGGAGAGAGAAACTCTACCAATAGGAGGTTTTTTCTTTTTCTTTCTTTAAGCATCTCCATCAAAGATGGCCTGCACACTCGGTGTTTCATCTCGAGTAAATTCATCTCCAAGTTGCTACAAACAATACTAATTAATCTAAGTTGAAGTCCAAGACTTGAATCGAGTTAGTTGAAATTGAAGTACAAATGCAATATGAGATGGAGTGGAATTCTAATCAAAATAGAACTCAAAGATGACTCAACAGCGAAGTTTACACCAAGTGTTATACTGATATAAGTCCTATCCAAGTATACTTGTTTGAATTACTGCCTAATTTGCCTAAGGTATCATTTATATCTTAGAATTGGGCTTAAAATTAAGGAATCGGAATTGTAGTTCCAGACTGGACATCAATTTCTATCGTTTGGATACACATTAAGAACTGAAATTGCAATTCGAGACCCAGATCCATGAAATTCGATTATAGCTAGAATGGGAATGAATAAATTCTTGTTGACGAGAATTGTTAGCCGGGCTTCCCCGAGTTTCAATCGTTGACACTTACCCTTAACCCCAGGAATTTGAATTCTTGCATATAGAATTCGATTTTAAATTTTAAATTTGACTTCATATATTAAATTCAAAATCATATTCAAATTCAAAAATCAAATTTCAATGTCAGTTTCAAATCTAGAATTTAGATTTAAATTTTAGATTTGGATTTAATTTTAAATTTTAAAATTTGGCAATCAAATTTTAGATTTCAAATTCCAAATTTCACTTTTAAGCTTTCAAATTTTAGATTTTAGATTTAAATTTCAAATTTGGATTTCAAGTTTAAACTTCATTCAATATTAAAATTTGGATTTCAATTGAAAATGAAAATTTTGTATTTCAAATTTTAAATTTCAGATTTCAAATTTGGATTTTAAAATGAAATTTCAAATTTTAAAATTCAAGTGAATTTCAATTCGAAATTCAAATATCAAATTTGGATTTTAATTTAATACAAAGTCAAATTTGAAAATTTTCATTTAAATTTATTTTAATTTAAATTAAAGATATAAATACAAATTTGAATTTAAAATCTCAATTTAAATTTAAAATTGAAAATTTTATGTAATTAAATTTTTTTAATTTTGAAGTAAATCTTGAATTTAAATTGTAAATTTGATTGTGAATTTAAATATTAAATTTGAAACTTGAAGTTTAACTATTAGAGTGAAATGTAATAATCCTATGATTCTAGATATTGAACATCCAAAAAAAGACATGGAATTAGACTGATTCCAATCAATTCCAATTCTTTCAGTTATGTAGGAATTGGAATTGAAATTTCACAAATCAATGCTAATTTTGAGATCCAAACAAACCCTAAATGCTCACGTGAACAATAATTGGAATTTTCTTTTTTTAAGTAGTCTTGTAAACCAATTAACAGGGGAGCCAATTGTCTTGGTAGAGATTAGAAAAGTTAGCTTGGAGGGATTAGTCAAATACTCTCTGAGAATCTCAATTCCTGGTTGTCTTGTATGAAACTCTAGGTAGAAGTGGGAACGACTCCCATAAATATGCTCCAAATAGTGTATGAAAAGCCCTAATGCGGGAGTTAAATTTCCCAGTTACAACACACATTCTAACCGATTGCTTCAACATTTAGAAAAAAATACAATTAACCCAAGTGCCCAATTTGGCTCAAAGAAAAATTCGACCGTCAATAGTTTGGTGTAAGCTTGGCTAGCCGAGCCTTTGCATTTGGCCTAGTGGGCTTAACCTTGGCACTCAACCTAACTTTAAACTGGCTAAACCAAGTGTTTACAGTAGAGTTGGATAAGGCAAAACTTACCAAAACATGCAGCTCGGGGCTAACCAAATGTGACCTGGGTGCAGCCGTGCAAATACCCACTTTTCTTTTCTTTTGAACAAACTTGTAATATTTATAGGTATTTGGATGTTGAGTAATAACGAGCTTGCAAAATGGTTCTGTTTATCATAAAGATATTCGTTGTTCCTGACCCTACTTCACCTTATTGTTATTTGAACAAAAAAATCACAATAAATTTTTGATAAAAGTTCTGTCTTGGTTAGACTGAGGATAGCATTTCTCTTCTACGTGTCTATGGAGTTTTGCAAAAGTCCAAACACCTCTCGAAAAATAGGACAAAAAACTATGTTTGAAAATAAAAATCAGAGAGAAAAAGAACCCCGAGAGAAGCAAAAGTCACTTTTGAGGGTTTAGTTACAGGAGCCCTACCCAATGGAATGTTTCGTATTCACCTAGACAGTGATACTATCGTCCTGGACTATATTTCAGGAAAGATCCGATGTTGGTATCCTATATCTGCATCCATAGCCGTTTTTCTGTTGTGTGTAGAAAGGGCCACATTCCCCTACCATATTATATTACTTACACTAAAAAATATCTATATTATGATCGTCGTGCATTTATATGGTCTGGAGAAACTTACTTGTCTTATAGTTTAGGCGTTTATCTCTATTCTATGGACCAGTCTATGGACCAGGCGACTCTCTAGCCTATAAACAAGTACTAATAAGGAAATGAAAACTATACTGAGAAAAATAGGATATCTATACAAAATAGAACATATTAGGGCTATACAAGTTCAAACCATAGATCTTTTCGGTAAAACAGATCAAAAGGAAAAATATAAAATTATGTAAGTTATTCTAATCTTGTACACACAAAAACTTGCAATTATTCATGTGCTACTGAAATTTGGATTTATTTTATCGATGCAAATTGGATTTGGATAGAAGGGTACATTCTTTTATTTTAGATGCAAAATCTTCTTCTAAAAGTGGTATTTCTTTAGTGATTTTTTCAGCAGAGCCTTGGCTTGTCGTATCAGTCTGAATTTCACATTTTCGGATGTGAAAAGAAGTATAAATATCCTCATATACCAAAAGCGTTTGCTAATTAAACTGTATCTTCAAAATTGTAACCTTCCTACAGCATATAAGCTACTAATATGTTTTCTCCTAAAACGAAGTCCAACCCAATGAACAATTCCATTCAAAGGAATGTTCTAGAGGGGCCCTTTTCCACTATATTCAGAATATTGAACAAAAGAAATTCTTCATGATTTCTATAGTTCCTAATTCGGGATTTTTCTTGGGAAGTTTCGGGAAGAAATTGGAATGGAATAATATCGATTCATATAGAGGAAAAGATTCTCTATTGATGCAAAGTCATATAAAATAATCTACTAACCTCTAGAAACATCCCAGATGTGAATCCCCCTTTCGATACATCTCTGTATACTGTACACACGGATACATGATCCACTATACCTGCTTGTGAAATAAAGACTAAACCCCCCATCAACCCTATATCCAAATAAAATAAATTGGGTGGTAAGCAATAAGTTCTAAAGAGAATAATCAATGGAATAAAAAAATCTATATTATGCTCAAGGAAAGTAGATGTATATAGAGGCTTATACCCAAAAAAAATAGAGGAATTTCCTAAATTTATATTAAAAAAAGATTTTTTTTCATCACGTCGGGAAAGAATTTTCCCTACTACTGTACCAGGGTGGATATGATCTCCACCAGACATACACAATGCTTTAGCTAGTACACGAATATACATACCATGATATTTTTGTCTAGTGGAGGAAGGCCTCCTAGGGATAAGAGACATAGGGATAAAGAGAGAGGCAAAAAAGGATCTTTCATATATAATCCTTCATAATCTCCGAATCCAAAATCGGAGAAGTATAATTTTTTCGACTCCATTCTATACAACGAACAGTTCTTATCTTATCCTTACTGGGATTGATTATCATGGATATTTAAAGAATCACAGATCGAGATCGTTTTTGCGTAATCAAAGAAGGATGCTTTTTACTAAATAATAAAACAAAAATATATCTAACCCAAAATGAAATGGCTGAGGAGAGGAAGGTTCCTTTTTTTGGGTACCCCCAGGAAGAGATCCAGTGGAGACAGGGTGGGTCTGTAGCTCAGAGAGGACTCGAACCTCACTACTACAGAAAATGCAGTCCACTAACTCCTATCTCCTAACGGTTATATGCAATCTGGGAGAAAACCGTTAGTGTATGAGGACCGCAGTGGAGAAGAGGTTTTGCACTAACGGTTATGGTCTGGGAAACCGTTAGTGAATAACATGTCATTTGTACTATCGGTTAGTACTGTATGAACCATCAGAAGAGATGAAATTATACTAACGGTTTGTCTTTTGTAACAGATAGTGAAATTACTGTATTTTTACTATCGGTTAGTACTGTATGAACCGATAGAATATAGGACATTGTACTAATGGTTTGTTTTATTCAACCGATAGTAAAATGACGTTATATATACTAACGGTTGTAGTTTTGAACCGTTAGTAAAATTGGACAGCTTATATAAAGTCTCCTATTCTTCTCTAACGTTTTTTTTCTAACGGTTCTTAGTAGTGAACTGTTAGAATATAGTCATCTTTTCTAATGGTTCTTAGTAGTGAACCGTTAGAAAAAGAGTACTCTTTTCTAACGGTTCTTATTAGTGAACCGTTAGTAAAATTACAAATTCACTAACGGTTGTGGTTTTGAACCGTTAGTAAAATTGGACAGGTTATATAAAGTCTCTTATTCTTCTCTAACGGTTCTTAGTAGTGAACCGTTAGAATATAGTCATCTTTTCTAATGGTTCTTAGTAGTGAACCGTTAGAAAAAGAGTACTCTTTTCTAACGATTCTTATTAGTGAACCGTTAGTAAAATTGCAAGTTCACTACCGGTTGTGGTTTTGAACCGTTAGTAAAATTGGACAGCTTATATAAAATCTCCTATTCACCTCGCTCTACCACGCTGCCTCCTCTTTCTTTCTCTCTCTCTCTCTCTCGGCTCTCTTCTCCAATCCTCCAAACCCTAGATCTAGGCCATTGACGGCTTAGATTGCACCGATGTCGTAGCAGTACGCGCTGCCGCCACAGCCGCCGACCATGTGGAGCCAGGTGCCGCCTCCGCAATCTGCCTACGGGAAGGCGCCGCCACCGCAGTTGTACTACGCCATGGCCCCGGCTGCCCCGGCGGCATCGGATGAGGTGAGGACGTTGTGGATGGGCAACCTACAGTACTGGATGGATGACAGCTACATCTACGGCTGCTTTGCAAGTACCAGAGAGGTATACGTCTCGATGCAAGTTTTGGTTATCGACCCAGGAAGCGGGGAACATTCAATTGATAAGGTACGCTAAATGTGAAATGTGACCTTTGCACCCTTTGAGCGAAATGTTTTTCTTCAATTGACTAGTACATCTCTTTCTGAGCTCCTCTTGTGTTTGGCCAACAGCATGAGCGCCCCTTCTATGGAGACGTTTTTGGAGTCTTACAGTAGGATGAACTAAACTATGATGTATAGTTAATTGGTTTCATTGTGTTATGAACTTCTTTTTTCCAAGCCAAGTTTCTAAAATGTGTAACCTAAATTGAAACTATATGTTAACTGAATGTTGTACTATGTTGTTTTCAGGAATAGCTGTTGACCAAAGCAAACATTGGGGAGACTTGGAGGAGGAGGAGCAGGAAGAACAGATGGAAGAGGAAGACATGGAAGAAGACATTCAGTCTGTTGACACCATCTCAAAGTACTACCAGAATTCTTTAACAACAGGACTCCATAATCAGAGGATTTGGTGGTAGTAAAATCTCATACTCAACCTTCAAAACGCAAGTTCATGTAGGACTATCAAATTGCAAGTTCATTTAAGACTACTTTTCTTTCAATAAATTTCAAATTTTTTCTCTTAGCCTTGCATTTACTACAACTCCTAAATTAGGGTATCCTTTCTTTTCCACACATAGAATCTATTCACAGTTCTTTAATCAAACCTCATTCATGATTTATTACTTGCAGATTACACTTACATCCATAAAGAGGTGTGATGCAAGTATGCACTCATTATCATGATAATTATTCCCGAGGGTCACAATTAAGAGAAATACAACTTGTTGTAAAGAGCTTAAACCTAAAGCAAGACAGAGGGAGTGTATGCAACGTATGACTGCTGCATGATTGTGTAAATTTACTCCAAATAAAATGCCAAACAAGTGTTTAATTGACGAATCCAGAAAATGATTGTCTTATGACCAATTTGCCACAATTAACTTGCTGTTTAAACATATTCTAACGGTTTGACCCTTCTTGATCACTTTTGATGCAAACTACTGTACGTCTTAGAATATGTATCTATTCTAACGGTTCACTACTAAGAACTGTTAGAATATAGCCATTTATTCTAAGGTACCTATTCTAACAGTTCTTAGTAGTGAACCGTTAGAATATAGTCATCTTTTCTATCGGTTCACTACTAAGAACCGATAGAAAAGAATACTTTTTTCTAACGGTTCACTAATAAGAACTGATAGAAAAAAGTATTCTTTTCTAACGGTTTTAAAAGAGTTAGCTTTGTTCTATCGTGCCAATCACTATCGGTATAAGAACAGTTAGTAAAGATATGTTTTGAACCGTTAGAAGAAAGCATTTTTGTAGTAGTGCCTCCACACTCTTTAGCACAAGATTTTGAGTCTCACGTGTCTACCATTTTACCATCGAGGCATTTTGAAAGTGAATCGTATTCCATGAATATGATATCTATCTTATTCCTGTGGAAGGTGAGTTAGCAGCCCACTCATCACTCCAAAAGCTCTACATAGACTCCTGTTGTCCACTCCTACAGTCGTATCAAACCAATAGCGATTCATAGAAGCTAAATCTTGTAATCAATGGTGGGCCAATAATGAATTTTTTTGCATATGTATTAAGACGCTTGGCCTGATTTAGAAATTGTCCAGAGTTTTTTATGTTGTTTTCATTGCAAGATGATGGATCTCCTTCCATAACTTTCCAATTACGAGTACGAGAATTGAAAGACATGAAAATTCTCAATTCTCTATGGTGTCTAGGAGATAGATAGAATATATTCAGGAACAAGAAAATCAGAAGAATCTTTCTCTCTATTCACTACCATTCCGCGCCTTCGACTTCTATTAGTTTCTTTTCTTCTTTAATGCAATAGCTATTTCTCCTCCAATTCAATTCAGTCGAGCTTCTTGATCTGTCATTATACCTCGAGAAGTAGAAAGAATATCAATTCCCATTCCACCCAAAATCTTAGGAATTCCTTGATAGTTGGCATAAATTCATAAGTTGGGTCGGCTGATGCGCTTTAAAAGGTTCTAGTTCTATATATTCCTTTTCTAGTCTTTCTCTTTTGATGTCGCAGAGTTGAAACCAAGAAATATTTGTTACTTTCCTGATGTTTCCAAACACTTTCAATAAAACCCTCTTGTAGAAGTATTTTAACAATGTTTTCGATAATATTTGTAGATGCTACTCGAACTGTTCCTTTTTTATTCATGTCTATGTTTCTTATAGAGGTTAGTAAATCAAGACCACGAGAACTCTTTCTTTTAATCTGTATCTTTTTACCAGTAATAGGAATTGGTATTTATCCAGATTTTGTTCTCTCGCTATCCATTGACAGGGTTTCTATTTATAGATATCTATTTCTATATATTAGTATTAGTTAGTGATCCTAGCACTATGAGTTCTTTATTCCGTGATGAACTGTCGACACCAATCCTACATTTTTTTTTGTGGACCGAGGTGGTTCTAATATATATTGGTTGTGCTCGAAGGCAGTTATGAATCGATTAACTAATCCAATTCCAATATCTTGATTTTGAGCGACAATGCATCGTGAACCGATATATATACAATTCCATTGCCAATATAATATTGATTGACAGACAATTAATAAAAGAAAAACTCTAATAGAAAATAAAACAGTCAACCCAGACATAGACGGTCGACCCAGGCGGATATACCATATAAAATATTTCCACACAGGATCATAATACAGATATTTTTTTAGTGTAAGTAATATAATATGGTAGGGGTATGTGGCTCTTTCTACACACAAAAGAAAAACAACTATGGATGCGGATATAGGATACCAGCATAAATGCATGTATATGAGGAGTTGGGTATATTGACTGAATTTTTTTATTTTTTTCAATTAATTGATATTGCAATGATTTATGTCGAAAACACGATAGCTATCTACATCTATCGAATCACTGCAATTGATGTCGATCTCAAAGAGAAGGAAGAGATCTTCGAAAAGTAAGTTTTTATGATCCGATAAAGAATCAAACTTGTTTAAATATTCCAGCTCAATAGGAAGAGGGTTGTACCATGAGAGAAGCACAGAGGTCAACCTGCTTCAAATATGGAACATGGATTCTGACAATGCAACAGAGTTGGATCCTCATATCGATCCAAATGAATCAGTCTTTCTATAAAGGTCAATCTTTGCCTATTAGGCAAGAGGATAACAAGTTAGAAATTATGTCTCTTCCATAGAAATTGGGGGTTATATATTCCTTACATAAGGGCTAGCCTATCCAACTTTCAGGAAATTCAACTTTGTTTTGTTAAGTTATTTTATTGTGCTTCAACATAAGATAGATGAAATCACACTATGTAGGATTTGAACCTACGACATCAAGTTTTGCAGACCCGTGTTCTACCGAACTGAACTAAGTGCGCTTTCAAAAAGAAAATTCTTTTATATTCCTAATGCATCTCACATACGTATAGTATCTACAAATTCAAGCCCCTCACTACTACATTCCCTAATTTCATTCAAGAGATCCTGAGGAAAATAATTGGGTTTCCTCCGAGCTAAAACAATATGCTGATGGTTATAGTAAACCAAAATTATCGTTTTTTAGCTATTTGGCTTCCATTTCCTTTTTAAAATTAAAAGGAGAAGATTTAGTTACGATTGGAAATAAAATTTTTTGTATCTTCTCGGTAATATAGATATCTTCTATACTTGGATCTTTATCCTGGGTATAAGAGGAGCTAATGCAGTTTTTAGATAAGGGTGTTATTGATGGAATTACCAATGGAGCAGGTCTTGTTGGTTTTTGTATAGGGGAAGAAATTAAATATGTAGGGGGAGGGCGAATATCATCTTATCTATTCTTATTTTTATGTTATGTATCTATATTTTTATTTCCTTTTCTTTCGCTGGTCAAAGAACAGCAGTAGATGCTATTCGTACAGTGGGTCCGCAATGAGCAGAAGTTATGGTAAAGGGTGCTGGTAGCAGAGGAGATACCGCATCACGAGCCATTGCTAAAAGTGGTGTATGATTAAGTTGTATACGCGATATAACGCCTATGCTGCATAATGGATGTCGACCTCCTAAAAAAAGACGTGTGTAAATGAATTAAATCACTTTCAAAAGAAATAATGAGTCAATGATCCAAAAAGGTATATATAGGCTAAGCAAAAAAGGACTTCATTCCGATTCTCCAATTTTTTAAATAATATATTCATTTCCTTCATATGAACAGAAAAATATGATGACCCAATGAAATTTCATACCATAAACTTTGTACCGTGTACATTACTTGGACCAACCAGAAAAGTAAGATAAGATAAGCAAGAATAAAGAAATATTCGGAAGAGTAGAATACAATACGATTTATGTATGGATTCCGGTAAAATGTGGGCACTCCATTCCATAAGAATAGAAGAGGAAGTTAAGATGAAGATAGCAACATGATAAGAATAGAGTAATATCATAAATTATATTAATCCACATATGATATGTATGTCTTTCCCTATCAATTGGGAGTAGTGAAAAAAAAGAAAAATTCCCATACTCCTCTCTGTTTGCTGAAAAATGAGCAATAAAAAAAAGGGAAATAAAGATGCTCAATAAGCATTTGATCGGGAGATTATGTACATAATGAACTTCTCTCTCTCTCTCTCTATATATATATATATATATTATGTACATTATATAGTAGACTCATAATGGCTATGAATAACCTAGTATCGAATATTGGTAATAATATTAGCAAACAAAATGTTCTCCTGTACTTTCAGACATGCTGAACTCCACAAATTTTTGTACATTCAAAAAAGAAATTGATTCCGTAAAAGATGGGATCAACCAGTAAATGGAAGTACCTTAGCTTACTAAATTAAGTTGGCGAACGATAGAAATCGAACCCGTATCTTCTCCTTGGCAAAGAGATATTTTACCATTCAAGTACGCTTACTACGGCGTATATTTTATGTGGTATATCCAATACATTTTATATGATATATCCGCCGGGGTTGACCATCTATGTCTGGGTCGACTATTTTATTTTCTCTTAGAGTTTTCTTTTTATTAATTGTCTGTCAATCAATATTGTATTGGCAATGGAATTATATATTATTATATAGAAATAGTAGAATAGAACCATTTTTTCTTACAAAAGTGAAACAAAACTAAAGAAAGAGAGAAACAAAAACTAAAGATTGGCTTTTTCTTCATTTGTTGAGTCTATATGATATTTCATTTTTTTCTTTAAAGCAAAAATTTTATAAGTAAGTTCTATAATGAGATATTGAGATCTTGTATCTATTTCTTGTTTTTATACTAGTGAAATTTTATTTAGTTCTTTGTTAGATCTACATGAAGTGGAATAGAGAAATAGAATAAAAAGTCCTTTCAAATGAAAATATAAGAATATTATATCCAGATATCTCACTTGGACAAATTAGAAGTAATTTTCTATTATTCTCATTTGTTCCTTCCTTTATATGAATATTCAAAAATTCCATTACCGTAACAAATTCAATTTCTAAGGGACTTTTCTCCCGGTGTTGAGAAAAATTTTCTTCTTCCACTTTTTGTGATGGATGGATTTTATCAATGATGAGAAATGGTAACACATAAAGTTGTAAAAAAAAAATACAAACTAGTTACCATTTATTTTTAAGATCTAGCCTTTTACTGTTTTGCTATGTCTGAATCTAGAAGAAAGAAAAATCTGATTCTAGAAGAGAGAAAAAAAAATTATTAAGAACTAATTAAGACCGTTTATAACTTTGTTTGTCCATAATTCCATTCCAAGTTTCCAACCCCCCCTAAACGCTGCTGTCACGACAAGACCACACCATTAACCAACCAGCACCGACGGCGACGGCGACCATGGCGACCAAGGCCGACGAGCCGGCGCTGGGCATCCCGTACCAAGCGGAGGGGCACTACTACGCGCACGCCCCCTACGCGGCGGGGATGCCGCCGCCCAACGCCATCTATTCCGGCGCGCCCAAGGGGGTGCCTCTGCAGCAGACCATGTTCCGCGACACCCCCGCCCCCTTCCACTGCCAGTCCTGCGGCGCCGCCGCCGTCTCCAACGTCCGGTGAGGCCTCTCCTGCCCTTTGCCCTGTCGTTGGATTTTTCTTATCTTAGGTGAAAGGTGTGACTTTGGTGGGTGAAGCCGTAAAGGTGTGATATCTATGGCTCTTGGGTAGCATGTGAGTTGAAGAAAGAAGAAATTTTTTTGTAATCTGTAGGTTAGTCCAACGGAAAGGTATGGGATCTTGACGTTTCTGATTATTAGGGGGAAAGAAAGGTGAGATTTTGATGCTAATTGGGTGTGATTTGAGTGGATGTCTGGAATTTCTTGTTCTTGGTCTTTGTAGGTGTGTTTTGATGCATTCTAGGGCTAATTTGAGTGGAAAATGATGAGATTTTGATGATCTATTTGAGATCTTGATGCTTCTCGAGTCTAATTTGACTTTAGAAAGATGTGATTTTTGTTCTGGATGGATCAAACTGAAAATTTGTGAGCTTTGATCTTTCTCAGTAGCTCAAAAGAAAACAAACCGAAATTTTGATGCTTCCTCGGTGTAATTTATGTGGATGTTGGCTTGCTCTGGTGTTCTGCATGTGTTTGGATGGCCTGGTTTGGTGTAGCGGTGAGCACGAATTGGTGCTAAATGTGAGTTGTGTGAGAAAATATATTTTGATCATATCGTATGGTAAGACATTACAACTTCTCAGGAGCTGAGTAGCTCACAAGAGTCATGGGGGATCCCCAAGGGTGCCCTCAAGGGACTCCTCAAGTGCCATCACCATCCTGTTACCTTCAGGGATCTTAAGCTGGAGCAGCCCTGGGGATCTCAGGGAAGACCCTTCTTCAGCCTCTGCCAGAAGACCCCTGCGTGATAATCAGGAACTCTCCCTCAAGGGAGGGTACCCCAAGGCACAAGGAGGTCCAAGACACATCAGCCATAATCACCGTTGCAATTATCGTGGCTCTCTGCCACCTTCCATGAATCCTATGAGAAGAACATACAAGGGCTTGTACCGAATGCTACCTATGCTAGTTATGAGGCTACACTTTGTTGTTCCATATGAGGGTATTGAAAGACACTGCTAATCTCATTTCACCACTATAAATAGTGTCATCTCCCGGCCATTCATTTTGCATACATGGAATCTCTCCAACTCAGCCAATGCGTGACTAGTGTTCTCAGGGTCCCTTCTACAAGAGGCCCTGAAGTATAGTTCTCAGGTTAGAGGAACACTTACAGGAACAAGGGAGGCTAACCTGTATAAATCCTCTATATCACCTGGTAGTTCCTCTATTAATCCTGTGCACTCCAACACTAGGCATCTTTCAAACCTTTAAACTTTTACTTCCTCTCACCCTTGGGTTCTCTTGCTAAGCCCTGAGAGGGTCCTTCTGTCCTATGCTTGAGGGTCCCTGTCCTCTATGAACAAGCTTCTGTATAACCCAATGTAGATTATTTAAAGATATTCTGATGGAAAAGATGACATTTTGTTAATTTACACAGGTGACATGTTAGGTAGGGAAGGGAGTGACCTACAAGCTAGCGAATTTTGGAGGTTGAACTATGTACAGCAGAATCAAAAAGACAAATTTACAATAAATAGTGATTTTTACTGTCATCTTTTTGTGCATGCGTGCGTGCAGTCAGTTAGAACTTACAAGTGATGAGTGATGCTCCTCTAGAGGTTTAGCAGCAGGCCAACAAATTGGAAATCACCTTAAAGAGAGCAATTTTGAGTCTTGAATTGCAGCTACCAAGTGTTATTTTTAAATATTAATTAGTTTTTGTTCTAGTGCTAGTTTCATTTTGATGGGATATAAAGTGTCTTGAATGGTTGTCTTCATTCCATCTTTGTATATCTCACAATGAGGTACCTCATATGTTACTTAAAATTGCTCAGCATTGATCTATTTTCAAAAATCATCTCGTTAGTATTTACTATTTATCTCTAGTATTGCTATTCAAATTGCTCAGCATCAATTACCTCAACTCAGAAATTGCCATGTGAGAGCTATTGAACTGTGCTAATTGAGATCTTCGTGGACCAATAATCTTATATCAGAAGACAGCTTGTTATGTCCACCCTATTTGTGTATTTTGATGGCATGCTAGCACTCTTCTAGAATAGCATTATATGTATGTAATCAGAATAGCTAAAGTAGATATTAAGTGGCTAATGCAAGATCTTGAATTAGACAGCTGCCCTTTTGTTCTCTAACCCTATTTTTCCTGATAATAAACCAGAGTAATGCATGCCAGCTCTGCTTGAATCCCATTATTCATATTAAACTCAGTCCTGGAGCCCCTCATGCATTTTTTTTTTTTTTTTGAGCTGGAAGAGGTTTTTGTGCCAATCATGTTGTTTCCTTTGCCATTCCTCATGACCAATGGATATGAACAGCATGTTATTAGGTGAGGTCTCATCTCTGAAAGATAACCACTGATGCACATTGTTACTCCAAACAGGTCGAAGCCAAGTCTCGCAGCTGTTGTGGCTTGCATGATGCCCTTTATGATGGGCTTCTGCTTCCTTTGCCCTTCCATGGACTGTCTCTGGCACAAGTATCATTACTGCCCCAGCTGCGGGGAAAAGGTTTGCCACCTCTCTAGCCTAAGCCTCCATTTCTCACCAGCATTTGCTTCCGGTGTTTACATCTATTTTCTGCTGAACTGTGCAGGTGGCTGAGTTCGAGAAGTCCGATCCATGCCTTGTCGTGGATCCAACTCGGTGGTCTGAGCCAAGCTTTGCCATGCCAGCATAGTGCATATACCAATTGCTGTTAAACTTTTTACCTTCAAACTGAAACTATGCATTGTTCTTGTGTGATCTGTACATAGAAAAGGCTACTAGCTATATCATGTACCTCAAATGCTATTTCTAGTTTGCCCATGCTTTTCTGTTGGAAGAGATCTAGAATTTTTTTATTCTTTTTGCATCTGAATAAATGTGTTGCTCTGCTGAAGTGCCTTCAGCAGTTTCATACTTTCATTGGAGGTTCATCAACAAGAAAGTACTGGGTAAATTTCATTACAGATCCTATTATTTACTTAAAACTTTGATTGGATCTCCGTTCTCCTAATTTTGTCTATTGGATCCAAAACGTTCATTTTGAGTTCATTTGGGTCCTCTCCGTTACATTCTGTACAGGATTTTGCTGACATAGCATGCTATGTCAACAATAAATTGATAGCGTGGCATTTCGCATCATCAATTTAATGGTGAGTGGTATGCCAGACCATCGTTTAGAGCTACATAGCATCATGATATGAAATCAGGGGTTGTCCTGATCTTTATCACGTAGAAATAAAGAGATTACTAGCATTACAATTGTACGAATATAGGAGTCAACCAACGGTATTTCATGCAATCTTCTACTCGATCATTAGGCCAACCACAATCACCAATCTAATGCAGTAGAAGGTGATGCTTTTATTAGGGTTTACACCATTTGGTCACCCTATAAAGTTGCTTCAACCAAGTAGACACAAGAATAACATTACTTTGATACCATCACACACGATATGCAGTTTCATTCATCAAAAGACGTCTCCCTACTGCATGAACTTGGTACATTTGTATAGAGCTAAATTTCAGAATTCAAACTACAATGGATAAAGTAGGACTCCTAAAAGATAGCAACAATTATTTAAATAAAGGATAATTCGGAAATATTGTTCAATGTACTGTAACTCTCGGCTTATTGCATATGTGAATAGTAACCACTCTACAATACTTAGACTTAGACTTGGACTAGACTTCAATTTCCACTTGAATTAGGATCATACTTTTTCTCGAATTGCTCTTGTACTTCAATTTCTAGCAACAATTTGGTTCAAACCTTTTAATCCAATTTGAATTAGAATTTGATGCATTAATTTGATCCTTAAATTGAATTGATCTCCGATAGCAAGTACAAATCATGGTCGAACTCAAATTTATAATCAGTTCAAATTTACTTACTTTATTTCCAATTTCAATTTTAGTTGGAATTTGAAACTTGCTCGAATTCCATTGCAGCAACTTCAATTGGTTAATCACTCTCTCGATGCCTTCAAGGACTAAGTTGTGACGTGCTCTTGTTCTTGTTTTGGTTCTTGGGTAGTAGGGTCCACATCACATCATTTAGAGCTACAAGCCAGGACTTGTTAGTTGGACCATTAGCTCTAGATTGATGATATGGCTAGTCGTGTTAGTATAGATACTATGTGATGTACCATATCACAACATGTTGTTGATATGGTATTCCACGTAATTAAATTTATTACAAAATTTAACAAAGGGGACACGGTTGAACAAGAAAAGACAATTTGGGGACAAAAATGGTGTAATTGTATTTTTTTTCAATTTCAATACGGGCCTGTCTAGATTGTAGGTGTCTGCCTTTTTAAAAAAACTTACATCATCTATACAACACATCTAGATCTGATTTAAACTTCTACTGTCCTTTTCTCCTATACATTTCTTTTTTCTTCTCTCAACCCATTGCCGCCGCTACAACCACCACCGTTGCCACATCTTCTTCTCTTCCACTGAGCCTACAGCTAGCGGCATTGTTGTCTCGTTGCACCACCACTACAACCACCGTCCCTTCCCGTCGATCGTCTCCCCCACAACCACATCTCCTATTGTCTCTCCCTGCGGCCAGCAACACCACTATCGTCTCATTGCCTTGGTTCTGTCTATCACTGGAGAAATTATGGAGGGGGCTAAATGAATTCTAGTAAGATTAAATCTAAGAAGAGAGATTTGATACAAAAGTGGAGAGAAATATATGTAAAATAAAAAAAATAGACATTTGTCCATTAGCAAATCTCTTCTAATATTTTTATGTTGCCTTCTCTATATAAACACATGTTTTATGCTTTCCCAAAAAAAAAAAAAAAAAAAAAAAAAAAAAAAAAAAAAAAAAAAAAAAAAAAAAAAAAAAGAGACATGTTTCTCTTGAGTTGGCCATCTCATGTGATGTATAATCCGCGTCTCAAATGGTGTAGAAACCCGTAGTTTTCCTAGTAGTGTTTATACCAGTTAATTTTTCGGATCCACGAGTAGGTCAACACGGCACATTTTAATTTACTTAATCGTGTTGGATTGTCTTAAATGGTCCAGGCTAGCAAACGGACACCGGATCGAGTTATTTAAACTAGTCAAATGTTAAACATGTATAATTATAATTGTATTGGAGTGTGGTCGAAAGACCTCATGAGTCACGAGCCAACGGGTCAGAGAATGGTTTAAATCTGTCAAATCCACTCCAGTAATAGTCTCTCTCATGTGATTAATATATCTATATGACTTTAATGAAACAGATATAGGGACTTTTTTATCCTTCCCATATTTTATCCATTGCAAAATATAAGTAGTAGTTTTATTATACATATAGGTTAACAAAATTTTAAATTTAAGAGAATATTGAGCGATGATGACTAAAATATTCTTATTCATAACTTTTTTGAAAATTAGAGAATGTTATTATAAAGATTGGTCATAAATAGAAGAGAGGAGAAAGTAAATAAGAATATAATAAAAAAAAATTTGCATGCACTTGTTATATTTTATAATAACATAGGAAAAATTATATTTCCTTTGTTCTTTTTTACTTGTCATTTTAGTAATAAAAAGTTGCACTTGAATGTTGCTTTATAGGTGAAATATTATCTTATATTCCTAAAATATTCTCATAGTCATTACTCACATAAAATTAATTATATAGATACAAAAAACACATCTAATATATTAAATACAGGTATTATGGGTATACTTATAATCATACACTACTTTATTAAAACGACAAGTAAAACAAACAAGACAGTATGACTTATATATACCCTTTATAGTTCAAAAAGATTGTTGTTTTTTATCGTAAAAAATCTTTAAAATACAATTTTGATCATCATTTTTTTATTACAATATAGATAAAAAATTATTATATTGTAATATTATAAAATTACGTTTTACGACAAATACGCTTGTATGATTTTTTTATAGTCAATCTAGACATTCATAAATATATTAGTGATCAAAATTTGAAAAATTTGATTATTGTTTTTTTGCTTCAACATTTTTTTATGAGCGGAGGGAGTATCTATTCTTTGAATAGTTGCCACTTTTATCAAAAAAAAAAAAAAAAAAAAAATTTCTTGTTCGCAATAAATAGTCAACCTTAACAGCCAACTTTTAAAATACTGTTTGAAACAACCAATACAACTATCTATGTTTGATCAAATAGATCTAGACACTTTTGTGCACTTGTAATAGTAGGATAGAAAACTTCATGCCAAAGTTTTCTGGAGAACTCAGGCGAGCCCCCCACTTGCCAGCCTATAGCAACAGCACCTCTCTGAAAAGCTGGGCCCAGAAGTCAGGACCCCACGTGTCAACGACAGAGCATGTGAACTAGCGAGACAAAAATTGCCTGGGCAGCGGCGCGGTGACAATGCCTTTGACCGTAGAACATACTCGACTCGATCGGGTCCGTTTGATCGGTCAGTCAACGGTCAAATCAGCGCCTTCGACTTTGACCACACCACGACAAGAACCACACGAGTTTTAGTATTTAATTGCAACAGATATTTTTATTGATTTAATTTGGTTTTACAAAGAAATAAGACAATGAACCACACGAGCTTGCCATCACAGTCAAAGAAATTCAAGTATTCATATGTTATTATCCAATAAATTTGAGTGTTTTATATAGTTATATATTTTGTAGAGAGAAATGTGAAATCGAATTGAAAGATGTCGAATAATGATTAATATTATAGATAAAATATAAACAACTAGTGACAGAGAAATATAGGACAAATTAAAATCTCTTATACATGTAAATGAGAGAGCCTACTCCAATAATTTTAACTATAAAGAACTTTCGAGAAATTTTTCTCTCCAACCGGTGTAGACAATTCCTAAGTCTCATATGAAGAGGGTCCTTGTACACATCTTTTTTTTGTGTATGGTAGTAGTTCTTGATGTCTTGTTGAGTATGAAAAATTGATGGTTCACATGATTATGTTGTTAAATATTTTTGCTGATATTTGGCTAAACATGTTTTCTATAGATCAATTAATATATGATCATTCAAGTAACACAATTAAATAAGTTCATAGATATACTATATACTAGACTGAAATTCATATTTAATACTTAAATGCTACATCCAAATAAATTTAAAGACCTCCAATACATTTTACTTAAAATAGTTTTTCTTGATATTTGACCCAACTGTAGCTAATTCCCTTAGGATTAGGATATTATGACAGTGATTACTCTACAAGATTCGTTCAGTAGTACTACAGAAGTAGGCATGGCCACAGAATTGTCTCTTCAACAAGGCACTCCATGAAAAATATTAAGGTAGGGATGGCCATAAAAATCCCCATTTTTTACATAAATGTAAAGTAATATTGACGGTATTAATACCATGCGAATTTAGTATTTTATGATATGATAAGTTAATCACATACCGAATCAAATCAAATTATAATTTGATTAATAGGATTTTCCAAAATATATGTATAACCAAAATAATCTAACCAATAGGTTGAATGCACACCCCTAGCATCTTCTAATGGCGTTTCTCGATCTAATGTATGAGTCATCGACGACACCATATATACTTACTTACAATATTATATGGCAAATGGTTGGGATATGAGGTGAAATGGCAGGGTGAAGTTGCTACGGTTGGTATTGAATGTGTATTCCTATGGGAGGGGCATTCATATTGGAGGAGGTGGGGGTAGGTAAGTGAGGGTGAAGACATTAAGGGTGTAAAATAGAAGCGGATTATCTGAAATATTTAATATCGATATATGATTTTAGTATATTCGAATCTAAAAATCCGCATCCGAATTGTAAATCGGATTTGGATTTGGATAGTACAAGGTGGAATGTTTCGAATCTGGATCCGGATGTGGTATGCTAATATTTGCAAAAGTCGGATTCGGATTCAAATAATACTCATATCC
The DNA here is from genome assembly GCA_019359835.1 of Pharus latifolius. Taxonomy (NCBI): domain Eukaryota; kingdom Viridiplantae; phylum Streptophyta; class Magnoliopsida; order Poales; family Poaceae; genus Pharus; species Pharus latifolius. The sequence continues at coordinate 65,964,984 of CM033320.1, read as the reverse complement.
GAATTAGTAGAGTATTCTGTATATATACAAAGTTACAAACCCATATGGCCATATCCATTAACCGGCCGCAAGCCCACATCGGCGCAAGTCACAACCCCACTCCTCTTCCTCTATAGCTCTAGGGTTTCCAACATAACCTCGCGCACCCGCCAGCTGTGGCAAGCTCGCAACCCAACTCCTCGACTCGACGACTCCTCCTGTCATGCACGTGCCACCTAGCCGGCTCACCCTCGCCTCCTCCTCCGACCATCACCGCCTCGCCTTCGCCTCCTCTTCCGACCATCACCGCCTGGCTGGCTCGCCCTCCCCTCCTCCGATTGCTGCTTTGCCCTCGCCCCACCTCGCCCTCGTCTCCTCCTCTAATTGCCACCTCGTCCTCCCTTCCTCTGATCGCCACCTCTGAAAGGTGCTTAATTATGTCAAATTGGCACAAAGAATTAAAGAAACAATATGAGGCTTTTTTTAGTTGTAACTACGGTTAGATCTTTTTTGCTATTTGGAATTGATAACTTGAGATGCTGGGGTCTAGAGTTGGACTTACCATAAATTTTGAGCTAATTTGGGTGATGTAAGATAATCTTTTCATATGGAATTTTTTTCTCAAAGACTCCAATCAAGCTTATTTGTTCAAATGTAATAGTGTTGTTAGAATGAATTTATAAATGTTGTACTAGACATGAATCTTTGATGAATGCTAGCATGGAGACGTGTTGGTGAATGTAGATGATATTTCTGTATTAGAATCTTTAAAGAATAGTTATGGATGGTGCTTAAATGAGTTGTAGTACTGCAAATCAATAAATGTTAGGTGAAATAACCTTTTGGATATTTCTTTTTTTTTCCCCTTTTGCAACTTCTGGTTAGTGAAATTCTCCTCAAAATTTTTTCCCATGTCGGCACAATTTTTTCACTGATGTTTCACTGCAGAGGTAGGCAGCATATATTTAAACTAATGATTAATGAAAACAGACTATTCAATACTATTTTCAAAAGACCTTCACATTTTCATTTGCCATGGTGATCTTGGATCATGTTTATGCAGAATGAACTATTCAATTGTTTAGCTAGTACTTTGTGCTAATCTCTACTTGTAAACTCAGCATGTTAATTTATTTGAGCTAACTGGAGATTGTTCAACACTTCAACTGATGAAATTGTAGTATTAATTAATAGATGTGCATTATGAAACTCCTTCGCTTTACTACCTGCTTGGAATAATATGAATATTGCTTTTCCTTTTTCAGGTGCTACAATTCACTTCCACCAATAAGTAAGGCATATGGTACATTGTGTTTCTTAACCACTGTACTGTGCCAGCTTGGGATACTGCAGCCATACCATATTATGTTGTATTACCCCTTTGTGTTCAAGAATTTCCAGGTGTGCATCTATATATTATATATCTTTTACTTCTTATATTTCTGGAGTTTTATTTATTATTTTGTATTTTTAGTTTTAATTTATTTGATAAAAAGTAGTGGAAGGTATCAGGTTGTTTTGGTTTTGCTACTTAATATTTTAAGGTCTTACGAGGGATGAATATTTTTTGCTTCTTAATAGTTGTGTTTTTTTAATGTTGTTCTTGAATTTATTTGTTTTCTTTGAGAAATTACAGAAAATCTCGTGTATTTTGCCACATGTCACAAAACCCCAACTTTAAGAAAAAGTTTCAGTATGCCTTGGAGAGATACTGAATTCTTAGTTGAGTTCTCTTACTTTGCATTGCAGTTGGCCTCCAACTTGATAAGTTTCTTGTCGATTTTGATTGTTTTACAAAGTTGTCGATTTTTGATGGTTTTACCATGTCAGTGAAGCATGTGCTCAACACGGTGCTAATGAGGAACTAACGTGTCACTTTATATTGAAAAATATTAGTTATGTGCTTCAATAACGTTAACAGGTTCTGTCACATTAGCATGCATGCACCTCAGATGGCTCTACTTTTCGTTTTAGAGATTTGTATTATCAATATATTAAAAGAATGACATTCTTATTAGGTATTTTAGTGTTACATAATATTATTCAAGAAGAAAAAAAATATAACAGAACTATACCATGAAAAAAGAGAATTTTGTTGATTCATATGTACTGGTCTCCCATGGAAGTGTTGTTTCTTTATTTGCATTGGTCGATCTTAATCTTTTAGATATTTTGGAACATCATATACAACCCTAAAATTGTTGGAGAAATGGCTCAAAATGACATATGTAAAATTTGTTGCATGAGAGCCCTAGAACTGTCTTTTGTACCACTAGAATCAGACTCAAAATGACAAGTAAAATTCGTGTTTTCATTGAAAAATGCATGTGTTAGAACCCACGTGAAACTTGTTTGGATGAATTGATAGTTTTTCTAATTATTTGCTTTGCTGTGAATTGAAGATTATTTATTTTGTTGTAGACTAATTATATATAGTTTGTCTTATTTGTCAGAATATTGTGACTTCTTATATTGTAGCACATTTTCTCTTATCACCCACAGCTTTAAACAAAGAAAAAGAGATAAAAAAATAAGATGATAGAGAATGTAATATTACTATGTAATTATTATGTTACATTAATATAATTATCTTTTGTCTATATAGATTTGTTTAGCTTCTAGTATGGAAGTGGTTCAAAAACGTGGAAATACTAGTGTCAAATGGAAGCAGGTACTTTCGTACTTGAGATAAACATGATATATCTTTTATCTTATGCAAACTTGTCGTCTTGAACTCTTGATCTCTTGTTCATGCAGACTTCTATATCATCTGTAAATACAAGTGACAGTGGGAATACACCGGCAGTAAGTGCTAATGTTCCAAGCCAAATTAGTGAGAAAATTGTAGCAATGAGTGATGCTGAGACAAATGCTACAACTATTGGAAGTATATCACCTAGTAAGGAAAAAACTAAAGCACTAAAGAAGAAAACTTCGGATGTTTGGAATCACTACAAAGAGATTGATGTTGAAGAAAAAGTGAACGAAAAGATTGTGGTTAAAACAATAGCAAAGTGCAACTACTGTAAAGCTATGTTTTCTCGCGACAACAAACTTGGTACGTCACATTTGAGAAACCATTACAAAACACAACATGATAAATCTACTAGTCAGAACATTCTTAGATTTGAAAAAGTAGGAGAGGAAAGCACTTCGCAATGATGGAAGTATAATGAAAAACTTAGTGTCTACAAATATCATCTTGCAATTATCATGCATAAATATCCATTGAATTTCTCAGAGCATGAATACACTAATGATTTTATACTATTATTGTGCCCTACTTCCCTATAAAGTGCCGCAATATTACTAAAAAGGCGATATTTGATATTTTTATAGAAGAAAAGAAAAAAAAAATGCATACTCTTATTTCATCCCTTAAGTGTCGAGTAAGTTGCACAATGGATCTTTGGACTTCAAATCAAAATAAAGGATATTTGTGTGTCACTTGTCATTTCATTGATGATGACTGAAAACTTCAGAAACAGATCATAAATTTCATGCATTTGGGGGGAAGTCACTTAAAGGCAAATTTGAGTAGCACATTTAGAAGAATATAATAAATTGTAATATTGTTGACAAATTGTTTGCTTTGACTCTCGATAATGTTTTATCAAATGAAGTTTGTGTTAACACTGTTATATCAACCCTTAATGCTCAAGGTTCATTGATATGTAATGACAAATTCTTTCATGTGAGATGTGCTGCTTGTATTATTAATCTTGTAGCAAGGGATGGATTAAAAATAGTCAGGAAAGCAATAGATAACATTTGCTCTACTATTGGGAGGGTTAGGAGCTCTTCTTTACAGTTGGAAGAGTTCAAAAAACAAGTTTTCGATTTATGATTGGATATAACAAAAAGTCGTGCTCCGGATGTAGCAACTAAATGGAATTCCACTTATTTGATGCTAAGGGACGCCATCTACTTTAAAAAAGCTTTTCAGAGACTTGTTGTTTTATATCCAGAAAAGTATGCAGATTGTGCTCCTTATAAAGAAGAATGGGAGAAGCCAATGACCCTAAATAAATATTTAAAGATTTTTTCAATATTATTAAGTTTTTATCTGGATTCCCATATTCTACAACAAACTTATTTTTTGTTGAATTCTGTGAAATCAACATTATACTTATTGAGTGGAAGAAAGACAATGATGAGTTTATTGCTTCCATGGCAAGTGTAATGAAAGGAAAATTTGATAAATATTGGGAAAAAACCAATATGGCTCTAGCAGTTGCATACTTTCTAGATCCTCGATGTAAGATGAAGGTTGTTGAGTTCTATTACCAGGAGATTTGTGAGAACTTTGTAGTTAAGGAGATCGTTGATTTTAAAATTCTTGTCAAAGAAATATTTAATTCATATGTATCTTGATATGTTGATTCCTCCATCAGTGTTGTGCAACCTTTTGTTGGTTCTTCTAGTAGATTTGTTTCTCACATCGTGACACAGATGTTGAAGAGTAGTCAAAAAAGAGAAAGCTTAGTGCTTTTTTGAAAGATATTACTGTAGAAAGTGAGAAAAAATTTGATTGGGGAGATATTGCAGTGATGCATTACTAAAGTGGCCTGAGAATGAGGACTTTGATATTCTTTCTTGGTGGAAAATTCAACTGACAAAATATCATATTCTTTCTCAGATGGCACATGATGTTTTAACTATTCCAGTATCAATGGTTGCATCTGAGTCAGTTTTCAGTGTTAGGGGGTGAGTGATTGACAAATATCATAGCTATTTGGATTTTGAGATTGTTGAGGCATTAATTTGTACCAAGAATTAGATATTGGCATCTAGCAAAAGTAAGTTAATAAGAAAATATATAAATACTATTATTTTTATGTGTTTTAACTAATTGTTTTGTTATTTCAGAAAAAAATGATGTTACTTCAATTTTGAAGGAATTAGATGATCAATTCAAATAAATAGATGATCAACTCAAAGACATAGGGGAAATGGTATGAGATGGTGTTATTGGTTGGTCTTCATTTTGTGAATGTTTTATTTAACTCTTATAGTATTATGTTAACTTGATGAAAATTATAGACTTATATATTTTGAATTATCATTTTTAAGTTTGAACTATTATAATCAATTAGTCATATCTTGTGTTATGTGATTATGTTGAATAGTCATTCTGCTATTTGAAATTATGGAGATTTCTTTTTTCAAATATTGACGGTTAAAGTTTGATAAAATACTAACATGAATGGGTATAAAGAACTAAAAGAACACTTCCAAGGGCATTTTGTGTGCTCCAATTGTTAATGCACATAACTATCTTAAGGTTTTATTGGTATTATGGTGTTATTAAAAAAAAATTTGTTCTACCGAGGCCAATTTTTGTATGATCACTTATAAATTATATATATATATATATATATATATATAGCAAATATTATTTTATTATATATTTCAAATATTTCTATAATTATCTTACGATCAATATATAACACTACAATTCCAAGTGAAATCTAAGAAATGTCTAGGATAGTTGGTCAAAGGCTTGCTTGTTTTGTAAGTAGTTTGTGAGAGACCCCTTCAACTGTTTTAGGCAAATTGCACTCCACCGCCGGGCAAAAAGGTCAACAAAAACTTCCAAAGAAAAACAAAAGAGAAAAGTTTGCATTGATCCCCACACCATATAATTGCATAAATATCCTTATTAACATTAAAATATCAACTATGGCTATGCAGAATTTATTGGCTACATTAATTACCTATCATGTTAGTTGATGATCAATCAGATGAAAGTTAGTATTGTAATTCAACAGTTTCATTATTTAAAATGTCAAAATACCCATGTCAAATAGTGAGACTTTTGTTATACAATCCTATATGTTTCTAAATTCTTCCTCTTTCCCCCAATTTTTGTAATTATTTTTTTGTTATTTATGAGTAGTTACACACGAATCGATATGTACAGTGATAGGTAATTGAAAAACAAGTATGTTGTCAGGGCAAATATGATCTCACTTTTGATGGGATATATTTGTAATTTTAAACTTGTAAGAGACATAGATGCATGTGCCCCAACTAAATAAAAGAAAAGAAAAATCAACATTAAAAGCCCATAAATTTCACAAGTCAAATGCTCATAATCTCTCACCAAAAAAGCCAGTCATCTTTAGATTAAAAAGTCCTACACCATTCGTTGAAAATTTGCTTTTATCATAAAGCAATCCAACTCAAACAAAGCAAACTTTTTGGATATCTTTCACACTCCTCTCTCTCTCTCTCTCTCTCTCTCTCTCTCTCTCTCTCTCTCTCTCTCTCCAATTTTCTTGTTCTTTGGTCAACCATGGGCCCCACTCCTCTCACTTGAAAAAAAAAAAAAAGAAACCAAGAATGAGAGAAACCATAATAAATATTCCAAATCCCAAAGCCATTAAGCCGAAGAAACAAGTAAGAAAGAAAGGGAAAAAACGGGAAGCTTTAAACAAAGGCTCTTCTCATCATCACCGTCTGCAAGAAAGATCATTAGAGAGGAGGAAGAACAAGAAGAGAGATGAAGTCGCCATTGAGGAGGCTGCGGGGCTTCGGGCACAACCATTGCAAGGAAAGGAAGGCTCACCATCCGCCGCCCGCCAAGCTCGACGAGCTCGTCTACGCCGCCCAGGTTCATTTCTTTATCCAGTTTTTTCGATTTTATTTTTTAATTTTGGGATTTGGTTTTGTGGTTTTGGTGGTTCTTGATTGGGATACGGTGCCAAAATCGGATCTTGAGTTGTTCTTCGTTAATGTAAATTTTGTTTCACGATTTGGTGGGAGCAAAGGATCTTTAGTTCGTTAATGGGAATAGAGGAATGGAATTGAGTTTTTTTTAATTGGAAGTAATCTGTGAACGAAATATGTTTGTTCTTCAAGAATTTAGTAACGGGCATACCCTTTTAAAAAAGCCTTTTGTTCCATTTCTGCAATAAGTATTTGTTTACCACTTTCTTGAGTGCAAACAAATAGTCTGGTAATCAATTAGGAGCAAAATATCTTCTTCTGACGCAGTGAGAGTAATTATTATAAAGTTCAAATAGGATTTCTCTATAGGATAGTTGTTAGGTTATAACCCAGTATAAAAAATATGTCATTGCATTTATGCGTGGATTAGAGGAAGTTCAAAGTTGGTCAAAGTCCATGCAAGGAAGTGTGGATTGGAGAGAACTTTTTAAATGGGCAGTCTAAAAGTCGGTCATTCGACTTAATTTTGACGGGAGGAAGTAGGACAATGGGTTACTGATTTTATGGCAAGAAGTTTCTTTGTATTCTAAGATAGCTTAGTCAAGAATCCAGCATATTCTATTTCGGATATCGCACTAATTTTATGGTGCCGCATGAATCAAGAGGAAAATAGGGTCCAAACTGCTTGGCTACTGTTATTAGTCATAAGGATTCAGAGCTTGGTTTTTTTGTTGTCTTTGCAGTCACATGCTAGCTTGAATGTGATTTTGTTTATGGCTTGAGTTGAATAGTGATCTATTGGATTAGGATGCACAACATTTGGCAAATTAAGAATTCTCCAGTGCAATGGTACTTTCCATCTTCTATAATTTTCAAGCAACTATTGCAAGTTTTCATTTGCTGTGTGAAGGATAACAAAGGAGAACACTTTAATGTGTTGCCTTGGGACAATGGTGAAAAAAGTGGGTTTTTTTTCAGTTATTTATTGTTGTAATTGCTGCCACAGTTTCTATATGCAAGCTGTCTGCAAGGGCAAGTGATTGTCTAAATGACAATCGCATAGGATACTGCTTTTGTGTGTTGTAGTTCACTATGCAGATAGAGATTGAAGACCACAATGTGAGCCAAACCTTAGTGTATGCTTACTGCTTAGTGAACATATCTAATGACTGCAATTTGCCAAACTCCTGTAGATTGATTCTGCAATTTGTTGCTGGTAGGCAGTTGTTGTTAACATGGATGAATAGGAGATAAGAAAAGTTATACACTGTCTTTTGCAGTGTTGCATTTGTAACTCTGAAGTATGATCTTAACTTCTTTGCAGGAGGTGGAAGAAATGAGGAACTGTTATGATAGCTTCCTTGCAGCTGCGGCCACTACAACAAATAGTGTATATGGTACTTAATGTCTAGTACTTCAGAAATTGAATCGCATTTGCAATGATGCAGTGCTACTCGTATCCTTATAATTGAGTGCTTGTTGGTATAATACATTTTTAATTGGTTGCAAATAATTGTATACAGAGTTTTCAGAGGCTCTAGAGGAAATGGGAACTTGCTTACTTTCAAAAACTGCACTAGATGATGACGATGACGATAGTGGTAAGTTGTTCTCTAGATTGATAAGCATATACAAATTTATGATGTAAAACAGCTTGTAGATCAGCAATAACTGCTAGAAGCATTTCTTGCTGAAAAAACACCGTGTGCTAAGCTTTCATTAAAACTTTTTTAGCTTCTTCAAGACTGCCAGATCCTTTATTTAGAATTTTCTAAAAGGTGAAATATACTATGTCTATGTTAGGTATTATAATGTTCTCTTCTGTTTAATTATTTAATTCTGATACTATAAATTAAATTCTTTGGCTGTTTGTTTGTGGAGTTAACGCTCTCCATAAGTACTTCGTTTTATAAGTATCTTACCTTCTTGATTATTATTTGTTTTGCCTACAGGTAGAGTGCTGATGATGCTAGGAAAGAGCCAGTTTGAACTACAAAAAATTGTGGACAGTTATGTAAGCTCCTTTTGCCATTGCTGTAGAAGTACACATGGACATACTTTCAGAATTCATCAAATTTGTTGAATGTGTTGTAAATACTTTATAGTGTATTGAGGCTGACATGCTTTTCCTTTGTTATCTAGCGTACAAATATCATTCATACAATCACAACCCCATCAGTCTCTCTTCTCAAGGAGCTACAAATTGTAGAGGTCTGGTCTCAAACTTCCCCCTCAGAACTTTATGCAATTATGAATCTCACATTAAAATATTGCAAATGCTAGCAGTGCTATTATTAACTTGATAGTTTTTACAATATTATTAATCTTGCCTTGGTGTTAAATAAAAAGGTATCTCTAAATAAGAGAAAGATGATATTGTGTTTTTTACTTCAATTTTTATATGAGGTCATGACATGCCAAGCTTTCTGTTTTATTCTTACTGATGCAGGAAATGAAGCAGCAATGTGACATGAAAAGGTACAAATCTATTTACGATTCAATCTTATTTCACTTATAGTTGTGATTCATCTTCATTAATGCTATTTTTAATGCAGGGAGGCATATGAAGCAATGCGGGCAGCCTATAGAGAAAAAGGACAGTCAAGGCATTCCAAAATTGAATCATTCTCTTTAGAAAAACTTCAAGCATCATTTGTTGAGTACCAAGAGGATGCATCGTTGTTTATATTTCGCGTGAAATCTTTGAAGCAAGGACAATTCCTAAGTCTGTTCACGCAAGCTGCTCGCCATCATGCTGCTCAGGTAGCTGAACTCTCTTTGGCAAAACTGTCAATTGTGGCCCTGAGACATAATGGTGCATAAGCTAATTATCTTATTATTGCTTTGACTTTTAGTTAAGTTTTTTTGGGAGAGGACTCAAGCATCTTGAGGCACTTGAACCTCATGTAAAAGCAGTTGCTGAGAAGCTACACATTGACTATCAATTCCATGGACTTGAGGATGATGGCTCTGATAATGATGATTACTACCCCTATGAGGATAATCGTAGTGACGATGGCGAGTTGAGTTTTGACTATGACATAAATTATAGAGATGAAGATTTTCTTGCTTCCAGATGCTCAATAGATGTAAGTTGTTCTGTTTCCCTTTGCTCCCCTCTTTACATAATATAGCTGTTTTCCATCTAGAGCATATTTATCACTCTAACATAACCCATTTTATTCCTGATGTTAACCTATAGTCTCCAAATGTAAGCATCCTGAAAATAAGCATTCATTGGGTGCATTTCAACTGGGTTAATCGTCAACCTCTTTTTGGTAACATAGTTGGTTTTTCTCTGTACAGACTAAGGCTAAATTTGGGATTACAGTGTGTTTCAATAAGCAGGTTTAAGAAACATGGTTGTTTGACAAACTATGTCATTTGTTTCTTTCAAAAAAGTAATTGACAAATTACTTTCACACATCAATTTCACCACACAATGCAGCTTCAGCACAGCCCTTTCACTGCATTGCCAAACTAAGTCTAAGTGGATTCAGCTCAATTCTTAGAACCAAAAAAAAAAAAAAAAAAAAAAAAAAGAGGGAGACTATAGTTGCGGCCTAATAGGAGAAACCTGTTGCTGAGTGCATCAGAATATGTTAAAGAGGCAATCATAAAAATTTGAGACAGAGACTCATTTTATTTATTAAATCTCAACTAGTAACAGAGTAATTGTTTCATTTCTTATGTTGCTAGTCAGCACCAGTTGACAAACAAATACGCTGTCTGGGCTGGTTGGCAAACTGCAGACCTACCATGGTCTCAGAAACCTGTCTGAAGGATTTGGTATTTGGTACCAACCAGTCTTAAGTGAGTTTTAGGGCTTGATGATACTGCAATTGTCACAGAGACATTGAGAAATGAGCATTGTCTTATTAGGTCACCTTGTATATTTTCTGCTGATTATTTCAATAAGTTGAATAATGTTGCCTTTGCCATAAAATCCAATTGATATTTATCTTCATGATAAGTTTCCCGCTTTGATTTTTTCTGTTTATTTTTTTAGTTATGTAAAAATAATGTTAAACATTTATCTTATCAGTTCTTTATTCATTTTTTATTTACCTTATTCATCTTTTTGCACAGCTGGATAAAGGAAATCTGATGGCTTCTCCAAAACCATTGAAGGAACACAAGCAGGTAATTCTTCATCTCATTAACTGTGTTATTGTTATATGCCTAGATTAAAGAAAGAAAGAGGAAGAGAGATAGATGAGGATAGACTTTAAATTTTATTTTTTGTTTGCCTCTAAACATAGAGGGGTAGAACATATGTGGTCTAACAATTTTCATCAAAACAAACTAAATCTAAACTAATCCTATTTAATAGAAAGAGATAAATCCCAATCTTGTAAGAAATCAAATCAAATTGAATATAAACTAATATTATATAAATAAAAGGAGATAAATTCTAATTTATAAAAATATCAATCCTGATTTGATTTGATTAAATCTATTCATAACATTTCTCCCCTTCTGGAGAGCTAACTCGTTCTCAAGCTAGACATCTATTCATATGTCTGGCAAATGGTAGCAGTGATCCCACTGCTACGTCTTCTTAGAAGTGTCCCTTTTTGAACTTGATGGGGAAGCCGATGATTGCCATGCACTGAAAAGAGGGCGTTGAGGCAGTCATTCCTGCCAACCTCCATCTTGTGTATCTGTACCTTGGTCCATGAGTTCATGTTGACGGAGTGGATGAAGCTGATTTGCACGTCGAGGCCATAGTGCGAGCCTGAGTACTTGAGGCACATGAACACGTTGTACGACATGCTTACACACTTCGGATTTCGCTGCACGCAGTCTATGCATGTCGTGTTGCCCACCTGTCCTTGCAGCTCTTGTATTTGCTGCATCTCCCTGGATGCGAGCTCTAACCGGCCAACCTAGATCAGATTTCCTTTGATCTGAGCTCCATTAGCGCACTAGAGCTATTGTTCTCCTTGCTTTGGATCATAAGAAATGGGGACTCGGGTGGGGCTCACTATCTCAAATGAGTTTATCTCCTGCAGCAAGGTCCTCCACTATAACTTTGCTGGTCTGTTGTACGACTTGCTCCACCACAAACTTGATGTTGTCTGCATGCACGAGATCGTTGGTAACATCATTGACATCGTGAGGGAGTTCTTGTGCATTGTCATCATGCGCCTTCGTTGCCTTGTCTAGGTGAGCATCAATGGCATCAAGTTTGTTGTGGCACATCTCTATACTCTAGAAGAGTTGGTTCATCTTCTCCAGAATCTTATCTACTTCAGCATTGGATATCTCCATAATCTTGTCTACTTCAGCATTGGAAGCCATGGTGATCGTCTCTTATATCAAATTTGTTATGTGCCTAAATTAGAGAAAGAAAAAAGGAGATGGAGAGAGATGAATGGGAATAGACTTTAAATTTATTTTTTGTTTACCTCTAAACATACAAGGGGCGGAGAATATATATAGTCTAACAATTGTAATCTAAACAAACTAAATCTAAATTAATCTATTTAAATAGAAAGAGACAAATCTTAATCTTGTAAGTAATTAAATTAAACTGAATCTAAACTAATCTTATATAAATAGAAAGAGATAAATTCTAATTTTGGAAGATATCAATCCTACTTTGATTTGGTTAAATCTCTCCATAATAGTTTTTCACAAAATTTCCTAACTAGTAGGGCTTTTTTCTTTCTTTTGCATATAACAATATGTGATTTCTCAATGGGTGGGCATGAAGGACTTTAAACTATTACCTATTTAAAATTACTAGTACTCTTCATTCTGGTGTCCTAGTGTCTGTATGCTTGCACCGACTGGAACAACACTTTCTTTATTCATGTTATCTTAAAAGAGATACAACACCTGCCATAAAACAGGTGTCATACAAGTATAGATAACACCCTAATCACTAATCATGTCATATATATCATTCTTTATCTTTATTTAAAAAAAACACACTAATATGAACTTGATTGCTAAATAAGAGGAGATAAAACTGTAAAACTTTCCTGACCATTAGATTTGGAGTTGATATCTATCATTGTTCCCTTCATCGGTTTCTACCATTACGTTTGATGTTTTGTACCTTTGTTACTACCTCCGTTCTCAAATATATATCACTTTTTTTTCAAATCTTCTTTTTCACAAAATGTCACTTTATAAATTTTGGTAAAACTTCCACACTACTATTAAATTGGATAGTTGGGTTTTATGTATATGTATAATTGAAGTTAAAAACTCATTAAGTAGATAAATTTAATTTACACATATATTTATAGAAGTATTCTTGGTATATCTTATTCATAATATGATTGCCTTAATCATAATTTAAAAAAGTGACACATATTTGAGAACGGAAGTAGTATTTACCTATAGAATCAGACTGTTGACATGTTATGAAGTTGTTCATGGTGATATCTTCTTAATGCAGGGAGATGTGAACCAGACAAAGGCAGATTTAGTATCTCCACAAGCGAAGCCTGAGATTAGTATCCAGTCGGCACCAATTTTTGCTGCCAATGTGCTTGATCCATCTGAGAGGTTTCGGCGAATGAAGCCATCTTCGACCATAACATTTCTCTCATACAAACTCCCAACTCCAGCTGATGACAGGAACCCCACGTCAACAGGCACTAACACATCACATCATTCAGATCAACCTGGAAGTAAACCTCATGGAGCAGCAAATTTATGGCATTCATCTCCACTGATGAAAGATTTTAAACCGAGCACTATGTACAGTGGCCCTATTAAAATGCCATCAAATGCTGAGGTGATACCAGCAAATTCCCACTCGACTTCAGACTTTAAGAAATTGAAGCGGGAATCATTCTCTGGCCCAATTCCATGCAGTGTGGGATTAAGCAAGCCCTTTTTTCCTCCAACTGAGCACCAGCCATCCATGGATTATCCTCGTGTGGTGTCAGCAAAGTTACATAGCCATGCTCGGCAGTCTTCTGTGTCCCCAAAATTAGTGAGCTCACCGCTTCCAACAACATCCCCCAAAATCAGTGAGCTTCATGAGCTGCCTAGGCCTCCAGTCAATGTAGAGTCCCTCCGACCTTCTGGTTTGGTTGGTTACTCTGGTCCTCTGATATCAAAGCATCAAAGTCCTAGTGTGCAAACCATTGTCTCGCCAACAACATCACAGACAGCCTCACCTCTTCCACGACCGCCTGCTGCCATGACACGCAGTTATTCCATACCATCAAATAGCCAAAGAACACCTATTATTACTGTGAATAAGTTGTTGGAGGCTGTACATAGCAGAGAGAGCAGTGATATTTCTTCCCCCCCATTAACACCTCTATCTTTGGCAGATTTATCCCACCAGTCAACAGCAAAAACAACTCCAGGCAACTCAAGTATAAAGGGTAAGTGACTTTGTCTGAGAATGCTGGCTTGCTTAAATTCTATGCCTCGGTCACATAATTTTGCTATTTAGACATAAACCTGAATTCTTACCTTGATTCTTATGCTTGATATTGGTTGTTTATTATTGCTTTCAAGATTGACTTATGCAATTATCATTGTTTATAGGCTAACTACACACTATCATTTGCTTGGAAGGAATGATTTTTGTGTTTTCTCTCTTGTAACTAACAAGAATGTGTGAACAGTTTGAGTTGCATAAATTAGAAATTAATTCTAATTGGAGAATCATTACTTCATAATGAGAACAACAATAATAGTCTGTTATGTTCATCTATAAGTTGCTACTGTTTTATTTCACCATTTACTTAAAAATTATGACATCTCTGTTGTTATGTGTTGATCAGAGTATCAATCATATTCTACCATAAACATTTTCGTTATGAAAACCTTCCAATATCTAGACATTCTCAACCTTGGTTTTTAATACAGATCTTTTTACAATAAATTTTGTGATAAACCATCTAACAATCATTTCTTTTCACTGCAGAAACCTTGTGATACTCCTGCTGAATGCTGACTGCTGAACTTGTCCATGATTTTAGACAATTTTGTATGTAATTAGTGATGTGTTGTTTTATAGTTTATAGGTTACCCTGTATAATATTCTTTTTTGCCATCAATTTTCTCATGAAGGAAAAAGAAGAAATAAAGATGGCAGTAATGTACTATCATTCATTAATGTAATTATTTTGATTCTTTGGTTTGGTTATCTGGACTAGTTCTTGGACCAAACCGTGTTACATAATACATGGGGTTCATATATGTAACTCGTCGGGTGTTCTAATCTCACTCTCACAATGCTATAATCAATACTGTGTTGACAATGTAATAAATTCTGATATGATATTTTCAAATGCAGGTGTTTTTTGTATTTTGTAGCGGCAATTTATGATGGGTAATTACTTTGCACTTGTGTTTGTGGACACTATACATAAAGAGTTTATGGATTGTATGTTTTCAAAAAATTTGAAAAAATTAGAAGACATAAAGGGAGTCATAATATGAATCTCCACAAAATTTCATAACCAAGGTTGATCATACAGAGGAGAAGCAAGAAAATAAACAACCTAAAGATATATATTTCAGTTTGAGTTTTTTTTTTTTTTTTTGGTTATATATGATTGTGTTAGCTCATGAAATTTTGTGGAGTTTTATAACATGTCTTCATCAATGTTCTTTAATTTTCATATTTTTTGAGAAAGTAGAGACACATAAACTTGTTTTATGTAATGTACAACCACACTAGTACCAAATCCACATATATGATAAATCCCAAACTCAAATGAACTTTCATTTTAGCTTTCTCATTTACACAACAGCAATTACAATTGCAGCATCATTGCATCAGGGTTGCCATTCCACACACACACATAGGTAAGATAACATTTCTGACATTCTTTCACCACCTTAACCAGATGAATCAACTTTATTACATAATGTGACACAAAATGGCAAAAGAAAACATTCTTGGGGGGTCATACATTTTCACACACAGTGATACAATTGGCAAAACTGAATAGCGTATCACAAGAGTCATCTTTCATCAGCGAAAAATGCCAAGAAATGGTCAAAGTTAAAACCGAAGAAATATCAGTTTTCATCTCCAGCCAAGTGATTGTTTTATACCTGAGAAGATGAGCCCCAAAGACCTTCCAATCATGGACACCCAGAAGTAGGATACCGCAGCACTAACTTTAGTGACAACAGCTCTTATGAAAGGCACCGCAATATCAGACAACTCTAGGAACAGACTGAAGTAATACCTCCTGTAACAGGACAGGAAATTGTTATGCTTGTACAGTTGATGCTTAAGAATGTTGCACTGTACCTTAAACCTTGTTATTGTTTTGCAGCTGCTAGTTTCATTACAAGTTACAGCATAGGTACTATACTGTTTAAGGTAATAAAAGTCTGCAACTGTATTCTGAAGAGCTCATCTTAACTTAAATGTATTAAATTAGGTTTTGACAGTTTCTTTCCTAATTCCCAATTTCAAGGTCATGTGAAAACAAGCTAAAGATGGACACACAAACAAGAAAAATTTTCAAATGGAATATAGAAAACAAAATGCCATTCATTCATGCTCAAGAAACGAGCTTCAATACTTCACAACAGATAATTGACATAGATCATGGGATGGGCATTGCAATAAGTTCTTTGCTGTAGGCTAAAATGGCCGTAAACACTCAGTTTTATTTTAAAGGCTGTAATTTCATACTAGCTCAAATGAAATGAACAGAAACTGTAAAGTGAATACAGTTATACCAAAACAGGGACTATCTGAAATTGGTGTGATCAAAACACCTCATCCAATCAGAGTTGCTTTTTTTAAAAAAAGCCACATCGCTTAATTTAATTAGCATGAAATGTCAACGAAGTTTTGGCCCAAAAAAGAGCATGAAAAGTAGTGGGGATACCATCCAGTCAAAGCTCTTAACTCCTTCGTCCTTCTCACCAGAAGGGAAAATGGGCTGATGTGAACATAATTCAGCACAGAAGCAGTGGAAGGCTTTCCAAAGGCAATCCTCCACCAACTAATCTTCTCAGACGGGTTATCTATTTGCTTTTCACATTGCTTTCTGCATAGAATGTATAGCTCAAATCTGTCCTCGTACATTGAAACAACTGCCTCAAAGTATTGGTGCAACCACCAACTAATTGCCACCTTAAAAGCAATAACAGATATTAGCTTGGAGCTAGATGTTAAATTTGCGTGCTGAATTGACTAAACATATTTTAAAATATCAATAAATATGAACTATGCGGTGTATCATAACACAAGAGGACAACTGAATGAACTAATGCACACCCAAGCATAACTTTTGATGTGATCTGTTCTTCCATATTCACTTCGAAATGTTTACTTGGTTGTTACAAAGGTTAATGGTGTCAGTAAACAGTGATAGCAAAAGTATGCATGCGGACTAAACAAAACAGTGTGTCGGCAACTGTTGGGCTGCTGTTACCAGTTTCCAGCTGGGTAAAGTTTGTGATCCTAACCCCAAATTGAACTCCGCTGGAAACTGGACGATCTTTGCTGACTCAGGTGAAATATTGGTTGTGGAAGTTCAATTTCTTTTCTAACAATATCATGAAACTACGTGTTCCCATGAAGAAATTAATGTCAAACCTAGTCAAGATGCAATGTGAACCATTTACAACTAGATGTAATACCTAATTCCAAACCACCCAATTTACCTTCTTTCAAAACAAAAAATCCTATTTATCTACTCACACTATCTGCTGTAACCGCGGTTCAAAAAACTGGCAGTGACCAGCTGGTTACTTCTTTTCCCAGTCAGGGCTAGGAGCTACAAGCGTGTTCTACCTGGTAGCAACCAGCATTCACAACCAGCCAGTTACTGCATACCAATGAGCAGGATTTTCACCGGAACCAATTGAACCTGGCTTTAAATGACATGTTACCATTGCTTTTCAAAACCATGAGCACAAGTTTGTTTTTTAGGTGACCCATGGCCCATGACTCATGAGTCAAAAGTGCATTAAACAATTAGCTCGTACAAAGCTTATTGCGGCAGCCAAACACTGCCATTTTCAAAGAAGTATGACAATGTACCATCTTTTCACTCCAAAAAAAAAAACACTTGTATTATCCAAGACTCTTACCTCATTGCGCAGCTTTTGAAGTGCTCTAGTCGATAGAGAACACAGAACTAAGCTGGAATCATCAATCTCAGTGGACATATCACCATCAACTGACATAAGCTCAAGATAAATACTAGCAATCACATCTGCTAAGAAAATAACCAGGTCCTCCAAAATTTTTGTTCCATTTTCTGTCAGAAATTTAGCATCAAAATAGCTATCAGACCTGCCATCAGGAAATAAAGAATTAAGAAAATATTTATGAACATTGCCAAAGGTTATTTATCAGCAAATGTCAACAATCAGAAAAGAAATCACAACCAAAAAGAAATAATTTAAGGTAACTAATCAAAATGTAGATGGAGCAAGTAATGTCAACTCTAGATTTTAATTATGCTTTTAAATGATCAAGCTTTTTGCTATCAATCCCTTAATGCAGAACATGAAAGTGCACAACCACTGGCTTCATGAGAAAAACTGGTGATGCGGTAAGAGTTAGTTGCGCAGAACTCTTATTAAATAGGATAGAGAATTAAAAATAAAAAGTAATTGAAAGAAAGAGAAGCCATATGAATTGGCTAGTACATTTGAATAGATAGTACCTTGCAGAACCAAATCTTAGAAAAAAGAGCAGATCCAAATAGAGTTCAGATTTCCCCAATCTGTTGAACCTCTTCAAGATCCTATCGTCCTCCTTTATTTTACTACTTATCATCTTCATAAGGTTCTGGAGCAGAAACACACATAAAACATTACGGGAAAAACATGAATGGAGAAATAAATCACAGTTCAAAATGCTCACATACTTCATTAATCTTGCCATTTTCCAAGGCTTGCTCCTCTTCAATCCATTTGATAAATGCCGGTGGGATTAAGCCATCTATCAACTCAGTTGATACTTGCAACCACCTAACCCCATTTACAAATTCGAAACTTTCAGAGACATTTCTAACCTGCAAGTGAAGTAGATCCTCTTAAAGCAACAGAACATATGTAATATGATATCTTATACCATTCAAAAGAATCAGCTCAAATTGAGAAATAAGCAATCTGCATACTGATTGCTCTTTGGTCCAGTAGGTCTAGGGCACAATCATAATAATCTGTCAATGAATGCAAATAACACAAGAAGAATGCTTATGCTACTTGAAGCCAATAAAACCTACAGGAGGAGGAGAGCGTCAAGTTTAGTGTAGAAATAGCTCGACAACTCATTTCTCTAATCTAAGTTAAGTGAAACATCCATGGACATTGGACAGTATTGAGCACTCAATTATTCATCAATAATAGCTGAAAGTCCCGTGCAATTGCGCAGTAATTTTATAAACATTTAAATTTACAAAAATATAATAAAATTGATAATGCAGCCTTTAGAATAATCTCTCTGTATATATAGAATTAGAATTGTATCCATTATGGAGTCCAAAAAATCGTTTAATTGATCCGGTCAAAGTTGTGTCCATTATGGAGTCAAACTTTCTAAAAGATTGTATAACTATATGTAGTTTGAAACAGTTTTGAAGTTGTATTTTATACAATTTACTATTATAGCTTGGTTCCATCAACCAATGAATGGTCATATCTTTCTTTTTTTTTTTTTCTAATTCTTCAATTAATATGGGAATTTCTAACTCTTCGCGAATATGATGCCTCCAATATCACCTATTTTATTATATATAAGATAATCCCGAGTAGAGTAGAAAGAAAAGAGTTATGGCAAACTTCTTGCCTCCATTTCAAGGAGCTGAAAGGTAATAATAAGAAGCCGCAACCTGGGGCCACCATCAATAGCAAGCATACTCAAAGGATAGTTTTTCCTATCATTCTTAAGTTCACCCTCTCTGCTATCCAAAGTGGCATCTTGTACATTTGCTTCTAAGGCTTCTGAAAGTTTAGTTCTCACTACACCCCAGGAATTGCAAGCATCAAACCCTGTATCCCTGTCAAACAAACATTTCACATCTCTGTCAATTGTAAAAGGAAAGTGAATAACCAGTAGTTTTTCCTGCTAAACCATCGAAGCTTCAGGATCTAGATGTAATACTTAAGCAGCTACTCTTACCTACCAGAATCGGTGGAGCTTGCTGCCGTAGGATGCTGGTTGGCAGTGTGATTTTGAGTGTGAGGAACTGCCTGTCCAGAAGGTACAACTCCAGCCAAATACGCAAAAACTAAGCTGATTGTCAAAAGAGCTTCATCAGAAAGTAATATCAAACTCGATGAAACCGTACTCTCCGAATCCATCAGTGACTGCAGGAAATAACATTTAACTGAACTTTCCATCAAATATGCCCTTCGATGAATATCAAATGGAAGAAATGCATTGGATTTCTGCGTTCTTGGTGGATTGGATTGGCATGGAAAATGGATCTTGTTAATGTAATTCCTACAAGAAAGAAAAAGCAAAGATGAATTAATAGCCCAAAAATTCAAGATGACATAGATCAAATCACCAAAATAAATGCAGAGACAAAGCTACCTCTTTGACATTCTAACAGACAAGTTCCTTGGGGGTACTTTGCCTTTGGATTGGATCCATTTCCATTGATACTGACCTCTCAGTGTTACCAGGGAACACTCGGCCATTACAAGAGTTAGAAGAATTCACAAGTCTTGATCAATGCATCACCAATGTAAAGAAGAAAAACATGTTTCCTCTGTACACAGAAAGGCATGGATGAAAATTAAGATGAACTGAAAAACAACACCACAAAAAGAAGAATTGCAGCACAATTTCTTATCCCCTAAACAGCCATTATCTCCACAAATCACACTTAATTGTATCACCATACAATGCATCCACAGTGCCACATTACGGGAACATCAAACCAAAGTCAAAAGATAATACCACAACCAAAATCAAGAACCCACAGGGGGTCCTAGCTTCTTCCCCTCCACTGAAAACAAGAACAACAACCCAAAATGAAAGAAAAGACAAGAACATAATGAGGAAAGATTCAACTTACAGTGAGAGGTCAACACGAGATTGCTCCACTTCAGAGTTCAGATTAGGGTTTTCTCAGCAAGCCACAGCACTTGCTTTTTTTTGTGTTCTTTTTTTCTTTCCCTATGTTTCCTATTCTCTCCTTTCCATATATGAATACAGTTGACCAGATCAGCGGTGAACGTTAGAGATGTAGCAGGCCACGCTGGCAGGAAAACGAACCATGGCGGCGCTGTGAGGTGGTAGACCCGGTCTACAGACACAAGTGGTACGTTATCGCACGGACAAGTTTTTCTGTGGACATAATTCCGATGGCTCCCTTCCCCTTACAACAACAGCCAATCCAATTCCAACGAGGACTTCCTTTCATCCCATGGCTCCACGCTAGGGCTGGAAACGGGTCGGGTACGAGTATGTAGATACGGAGATGGATATGAAAGAAACGGATACGAATACGGAACGAATATTTTACGGATATGGACACGAGTACTAAACGAATTTGGAGCTGATACAGATACAGATATTGAACAAATTTATTCATTGATACTGATGCAGCCCACCAGTCGGATAATTATGATGCTGATGCAGCCCGGTTAAGCTCTAGCAGCAACCAATTTATTCATTGATTGATAGTTGAAATGAATTATTTGGATCAGATCGGAATGTTGATCTTGAGTAGGAGGGGCGGAGCCGAGGAGGATTTGTCTGGCTGCGAAGTCAGAGGCGAAGGCGACGGAGGCGGAGGCAGCGGCGACCGGAGGCGAAGGTGGAGGCAGAGGCGGCAACAGCAGAGGCGGAGGCGCGGAGGAATTAGGGTTTGTGGCAGCGTCGACGCATCGTGGTCTCGTGGATATACACGTACAGTCACAGTGTCACTAATATATTGATATTATATATGTTATACGGATCCGGGTTTAACCCATATCCGCATCCACATCCAGTATATTTTAGTAAAACCTGACTCCGCATCCGCATCCGGAATTTTCAACAAAACTACATCCGCATCTGGATCCAAACCCGATTCGGATCCGAGTTTTCATGTCCTCATCTGCATCCGCATTCATCTGAATCTGGATCCAGATTGAACCCAACCCGACCTGGATACATTTCCACCCCTACTCCGGGCTTTAGGCTAGTCCAGCAAAAATATGGTTGTATTGTATCACTTAGAACTTAATCCCTCTCGATCCTATAAATATAGCCTGACGGATTTAAGCTCAGGTATACACGACAAAGTATTATGGTTAGACCTGTAGAATTAAATTATCCAACTTCGAGCATTCATCCATAAAGTTGAAATGTTCTTTAAAATTTGAAGGGCCTGATAAGATTTCATAAACTTTATACATTCAAACAGGATAATTTACATTTAAAAAACAAGCAACAAAAAAAAATATATGTCCCGCAAAACCAGTTGTACTTTGACTGATAAATTAACAAGTTACCCTAGTTGAAGTCCAAACTTTGATCCCACAATAAGCTATTTGACATATTTCTCATTATTATGCGCCTTAAAGGCAAGCTACTGTTGCGTACCTCAGTTTTTTAAGAGTTATTGTTTTCCTTTGAATTCCAATAATCAAGGCAATAATAATTTTGATATTACAAGTAAAATATACTTAATATTTACTATAAATAATAACTCCACACAAGACTCATTCAATTCCACTAACAAATAACAAGACAATAAAATTACTATATCTTTTTTTTATAGAGTACTAAATAGGGGTCATGTGTAACACCCCAAATTTAGAACTTAAAATTTTCTTTTAAATCAAAATTCCATCATGCATGCATTTTCATAAATTACAATTAGATCTTTTTTCTTGTTCCAAAAGTTTCCAGATTTTCCCTCATAGTTCAGAATTATGATCTATCTGAACATATACGAACCCTATCATATTCCATATGAGTTTGTCTTCTGTAGCCAGACCAAACTCAGCCCCGTAGGCTAGTTATTCATCTCTCGAACCGTTTTTGAAAAACATTGTATATCGATACCCTAGTTACCCTATTTTCAGAATTCAGTTCGATTAATTTCTGAACCATTTTGTTTTGGATTTCTTTGGAACCTTGTATCTTATTATTCTTACATACTAGTCCTAAAATATTGTGGCCAAATTCATCCATTTGATCACTTTTCGTGATATAGTCCAAATTCAATCGCAAATCAGTCCTTTTCCTGTTTTCAAAAGCTAGAAATGGTTAAATTTTTCAATTCACCTCCAAATTCAAATATTATTGAATAGTCATGCTCTTTTCACTATTCAACACAAGTTTCTCTTCTGCAACTATTTCAGATTCAGTCCCAAAATCCAGTTATTCACGTTTCAGTCGTTTTTAGTAAAAGTAGTATTCACTTTTAGCTTGTTTTCGTTTTCGTTTCCATTTTTGTTCGATCCTCGTCCCTCTCAATCTGAATTATCTAATTCAGCTAGTATATTAACTTGAGTATAAATGAGTCTCTAGATCGCGAATATTTGTGAATATTTACGATTTAGTCCTTTCCTCTTCTCAAATTTCGTTTTATTCCTTTTCAAATTCCTTCAGCTACTCTTCTGTTCACTTCAACCTTCAGTTCAATTCTAAACTCCTCTCAAATTTCTTTCTCCTCAAACCAGCACAAACTCATACACATATACATGAAGACATATGCATACACTTAGGCATATACACTTCAGCTCACAACCAAACCAGGCTGCACAGACAGCAGCACTTCTTCTCAAAGCCATACACACACATGCATACTCTGAGTATTAAATTGCTCTATCTCCTCCAAGCCTCATACACAGATGCATATATATGTGCACAACAGTGCTCTTCTCTGTGCCCTCCACCTTCACCCCAAAACAAGGAGGCAAGCCCAATAGCTGAAGCTTCCTTCTCATTTTTCTGACTGCCATTGTCATTCCAGCAAGCAAACTTTGCAGTTCCTTCTCCACAGCCAATCCAATTGCTAACCTTCTTCAATACAGAGCCCCAATCTTCCACTGTGAGCTTGAGGAATTTGCATTTAACCCTAGCTGCTGCATTGCCCTCATTCCTCACACTTCATCATCTGGAGAATTTACACACACACACACACACTTGCCTTCAGTAGCCAATTCAACAGACAGACACACTGCAGTCACCAGACACTAATCAACTCACACTCACGCAGTCAAAGTTACTGTCTTCTCCTCCTCTCGGCCTCGCGTGGACGACGAAGCTGCTACGAGCCGCCATGGCACCAACCAAGCCCCCAAGGTGATTAGTCTAATCCTCACATTCCCCATTGTCTCTTCAAGCAAGCTCAAGAGCTTCGGCAAGCCACATCACCGGCAATTCAGCTTTGTCCAAACTCCAGCCACTTCCCCTGTTTCAGCCATCGGAGTTACTTCCGATCAAAATTGGCCGTCGAGCATGAAGAGAAAAACATTCCTCACCTCATTTTCAACTCTTCTGTTCTTTTAGTTTTTAAATTTCTCGTCGAGCCATCTCTCCCTGTTCTTCGCACGCGTCGGCCGTAAGGCGCACGTCGCCGGCC
This sequence comes from Pharus latifolius, assembly GCA_019359835.1. Classification (NCBI taxonomy): domain Eukaryota; kingdom Viridiplantae; phylum Streptophyta; class Magnoliopsida; order Poales; family Poaceae; genus Pharus; species Pharus latifolius. The sequence continues at coordinate 65,940,841 of CM033320.1, read as the reverse complement.
CGACACACCACTTCTTCAGTCAAATTGACCATGCCAATAGCTTTACCTCACCCTATAGATGCTCTCATGAGAATTAATTGAGCCGCCATGACTCGATCGAGAAATACCCACAACCGTTCTTCCCCGAATCCGGCCGCCGTGCCGATGATCCACTAAACTCCCACCATTTCACAATTCCTCGCTGTTTCACCTCATTTCTGACCATATAAACCTAATCGTGCCATCAATTCTAGGATTCGACTATTTCAGCGCCGTGAACCGTCGAAGTTCACCGGTTTTGAAAGTTTGAAACCTTACAGCCGTCGCCGTCCGACAACCGCTGTTCTATTACTCGTAGACTCATGTTCATCAGGTCGTGGTTTACCTCCTGTACATGATTGGTGAAGTCGCCGAGGACCAATGCGCGAGAACGCCGTTGCCCTAAAACCCGGCCGTGAACTGACAATGCCACTGGCATAGTTCCAGTTGTTCCAGCTGAATTCAGTCAGTTCCAACTCGTTCCAAATTTCATTTCCTTGTCCGGTAGCCTTGTTTCATCAAGTTGAATCAAGTGACGTGCTTCGTTTTCTCTTGCGACAGCCAAAACCTCGAGAACTAGACCCTATGTCAGCCGCTGACAATGTCAGTCCGTGAACTGAATGTCGGCCGACAGACATTCGTTATTTAAACAGCCGAAATGTCGTGTCCGAAGTGCCACGCCTTGTCCATCAAGACTGTAGGAGTGTCTTGTACTTGTCCGTGGCGAATTTCATCACTTATTCACTTGTTTTAACCCAAAAATCAACCTCGGCTGTGTTCCGCGAGCTCGTTTTGAGTCCTGCAGAAACCGATTTTCACCTCACCACTTCTAAACTTTATGACCACTTAGAACTCACCCTTATCCACTATTTAATTCATATTCTTGCAGGCCCGCAAAGTCAATTTGCCGTTTTTCATATTCGACGAGCATTCGGAGCCCGTCCCAGGACCCCGACCCCGCCGTCCGAAGCCCAAATCGTCCTAAACCTTCGAAAGGACCTTGCTACTGCCTAAATAAGTTTCTCTAAAACCTTTTTCCATCAAATGAGATGTCGTGTCCGAAAATCAAATCATAGCCTTGCTCGAAAACCCAAAACCCCGTTTTGAACTAACCACTTTTGATACCTAAACCAAAACAATTCCAAATCTTAAATTGCATTGCATTCATATACATCTACGCCCATAATAAGATTATTATTTGGTTATCGAACTTATGATTGAACTTGATTGTCGATTAGGCCTCGAGTACGAGTTCAATGATATCGCCACAAAGTCACCGTCAACCGCCGATACATTCTTTGAAGGAGGCAAGTCATGTCCTTGACCATTTTGAACCAATATTTAAACTTGTTAATCGTACTATACTTTGAGATGTGATTATCCTGTATGTTTTATTGCACCAAAATATCCTAGGTTAATCTATAGTACTAGTACCTCATAATAGGATGTTTCACATGACACTTTAGGGTATTTTATTAGAAAGCAATGCGTCCTTGACCAGATTGGTTTGAATGGTGGAATGGCAATGTTTTGCATGGTATGTGGTTTGTTGTTGGTCTTGGACATATAAAGACTAGAATTTTATATTGTGTTTCTAGTGGCACGAAATTCATACTGTCCACAAGTCAAGTATGGAATGGGCTTGGATCAGTAATATGTAAAACATACATGAACCCCTGTATGGTTGAGTCTCTTTTCACATACTCATTTATGTATACTTAGGAGTTTTACTCTACACACCACATTTTGACCCAACAATAAGAATAAGATAGTCGGAGTAGGGGGTATAGTCCGCCACAACTGTGGTTAGTCCAACCACTAGACAAAAGCAAATTGTATAGAAAACATGAACAAAGTCCATGTTATGTCATCCTAGTCGCTTGCATATGGTTGCAGAATTTGGTCTAATCGCCGCAGATAAGAGCCGACATGAAAATTGAGGTATCTTGTGGGTAAATTGATACACCTCTGCAAAATTAAATGTGTATTCGAATACTTTGTGATCCCGAGTGTAGGAGTCGACTTGCGGTGGGTTAAACACATGTCATTGTGACACAAGTATGTTTTAGAATAAAATGAATTTAGTGCAAGATAAAATGGTGTTCACAGTAAAATGTTAGGTTAACTCTAGATGATGCATGAAAAGATTAGTTTTAAATTAGACCAACACTTTCCTTGATAGTTATAAAGCATTTAGTAGAATAGGTGTTATCATGATTTGCTGAGTACCAATGTACTCATTCTTAGAAAATTACAAATTTAGTAGATGAGGAGCCAACTAACCAAGGAGAGTTCATTCTCACACTGGAGCTCGAAGACGACTAGAGCTTCTAACAAGAACCATGAGGGTAGGCACTCAAGTTTCGACTGTGGAAAGGTCTAAGTAGTTTCGCTTCCATGTTTTGTTGAAAACTTAAGTTTCTAAAAACTTAGATAATGGTCATGTTGGCCTGTTTATGTGATGTTTTGTAATTAAGGTCATATGACCCTATTTCGTACCTTATGTCAGTTGATGTAGTTAATGTATTTTGAGTTAGATGATTGTTATTCTCCTGTGCATGACTGCATCCTGAACAGTTAGAGTATGAGTACAACTTGGGACCCACTGCAACGAGCGAGGTCCCCACTTCATGTGGGAAATATACATTTAGGAAATATGAAATAGCAATTATTTGTAAATAGAATTTGTTGTCTAAAATGATAGTTATTCGAGAATAGAGATAATAACATAAACAACTCAAAAGTTGTGTGCACTAAACCTAATTGTTCTAGGAACCATGTCCTAACAAAATAGCATGTGTCCTAACTTCTGATGCAAAGACAAATTGAAGGCGAAAACATCTTTTAGTTGGACGGATGCAACCTTTTGCAAAATTAATGAAGTCCTGAATGTAACAACTCTTTAAACTCAAATAATGCAAGATTAAGTAAAGTCAGATCCTACTTTTCTCTGCACCAAGACAAGTAATTAATCAGTTAAATTAGTCTACGACAACCGGTCGATTCCCAATTAACTGCTTCTAATCTGGGCTTAAGAGCATTAACTGCGAGAATAAAACATCATCCTTAATTAGATTTGAGACATGTATATACAAATGGAAAGTTATTAGTTAAAGTGAACTATATAGTTCTTTCTAATAGGAGAATGATAAGATTCCTATCAAGGAAGAAAAAAAGTCGAAAATTTAAGAACTTAATTGTTTGAGAAAAACAAAAGGTTAAAAGAACCATGAAATTTAGCCGAACAGGTGGATGGCCATGACAAGAATGATTATGTTCTAATATTAGTCCCACATTAGCCGCACAATGTGAGGAATCACACAAAATCTTAGCATATAATATAGGTAAGTATTGAAGGTTATCAGTGGATGTGTTTCATTTACACAAAAAAAAAAAAAAAAGAAAAGATTTTTCTTCTATCTATCTTGTTCTCAGGGGTATGCTTCAAGAGGTCTTTTAAAGATGACAGTGGCTTTTTCACTCGGATCAAATATAATAGTTAAAAGATTGTAAATTTTTAATTCTTTTATTTTAAGAGCGGCTTTTATTTGATACATTCCCCTCAATTGTAAGGTTTCAAATTTTCTAATATTTTTGTGCGGTATTATCAGTCCAAACAAATATGGAAGTTATTGATTACAAGTCATTCATATGACATATGAGATTATTTAGATGTACCACAAACAATAAAATTAGCTAGCTAATTAATTTGATCATATAAAAAAATGATTTGGTTGACAGGAGGCTCTTTTTTAAGAACAGACAATGTCCATAGATGAAAATAAAAGAGAGTAAAAATATGACAAATAAAGAAAAATAAAGAGGGAGTTATGGTGAAAACTAGAATGTGTCTAGTGTGTTAGTAAAAATGGAAAATATTAGAACATATTGAAAAACAATCCTGGGAATGGTTATAAAAAATTAAGATATTTTCAAACACTTAATGTTTCAGATTTTTACAAGGAAGCATCTCAATTGTGAAAGATGTAATCGAAAGGTCATCACTCATAACTAGAAGAAGAAGAATGGTGATGTGGCTCAAAATTATGTACTAAATGGAAGTCAACTTCATAGATAAGAAGGATTAAGAATAAAAAATATATATATTGTGGTTCTTGTGCTTACATACTCACGATCTCTTGGAATCCCTCACTTTTCGATTATTACAGTAGGTCAACCACAATTTTGAGAGAACTTTAAAAACTTTTAAATAGTGGTGCATGACAGTGACCACAAAAGAGAATAAGGGATATGAATTCTTCTAAATTGGTACTATCAACAAAGAATATATAGGAGATTTTCTGTCAGATTTTGGAATCATTTCATACATTGGTAAAAGTTTTCTGGCCGAACATTTTTCAAAAACGGTGTTCAAGCATAATCAGAAATACCTCCGCTCCATCTTACATCTATTAAAAGAACAATGATATAGCATTCATCTAAAAAAGTTTCAAAAGTTACACATATAAAGTACCAATATATTCCGTACATATATGAAATTTGAGATATACCTACTCAAAACCGAGCGACCGAGCAAGTTAATTAATCTAGATTTGAACTGATTTCAACCAAATTAGAAAGAGTGTTGAAGCTCACAATAGGTCCGATCATAAATAAACTTGTCCGAGTCGAGACGAGGTTGGTCTGTCAGCCTGAGGTTAGGTTTGGGCCCCAACATTCCCAATGTTCAGCCTAATATCCCAAATATTAAAAACCTTAGACCTAAATTTGGTCTAAACTAATTTTTTTTAACAAATCTGATCCAACCTTCCTAGTTTGACTCGGGTCGGACATGAATTGTGACTAATCTAACTAACGTATTGAGTTGGGTTAAACCGATCTTGAGCCAACGAAAAAACAATCGGGCTTTTGCTTGAAAATGTTCGGATCATGCACAATATTTTTTAATTTTTTTCAATTTTTAGTTAAGTCATAAATCAAACCTAACACACGTGACTCAGAAATCTCAAGTTTTTCTTGAAAATGAGTCTACATGTGAGAGAGACTTTTATAGTGAATTGTTAAGAGTAAAAAACTCGACTGTCATAAGATCATAGAGGAAAATTTCCTGCAGCATTATGCAGATGCAGTTTACCTCCTTTGAACTGAAATGTGCATCCCGGCATAACCGAATAAATTCTAGTGCTACAAAAATATAAGTCAAAAGAGATCGGTGGACGAGATGAACTGACATATGCATGCATGCATGGGGTCAAACTTATATTATATACACTTGCTGTTCTTAAGTTTCTGCTATGAATATATTATATATCAGCACACACACGTATGGTAGTGCAGCGTGGATATATGGAAGAGGGGCCTTGCATGAGGGAAAGAGCTGAGGCCCATCTTTGCTAGCCAAGGATGACTTGCCTATATATATAAAATCTCTCCGATCAGATCAGATTAGTTCAGCAGAGGGTTTGTTCGGGAGAGCTTCGTTTCTTTGCTGGCTTCTCGAAAAAATTTGTGCGAAGGGGTTTTAGCTTCACAACCTGTGTAAAAGAGGCTTCAACTTAAGGTTCTAACAGTTTGAAGCTAAAGTTAAACCTTTGCCTAAACATAACTTAGGTTTGATTGATCTCAAATATAGATATATAGGCAGTCTCCTCGGCTAATCGGAGTGGTTCTTGTTAATCATGGAAGGCCTCGCTCTTCTGTGCTTTAAATTTTTATAGCACACACTACTTGGCTCATCTTTGCTTCATATTTTATTCAAATCCTATTTTTGAGACCACATATTTCCAAATTCTGATAATATGGCCTCATTTTGCCGAACCATTTGTGAGAATCCTAATGACAATGCTGAAGTGATAATAATGTTTGATGAAACTAAAAGATATGAAAATTGAAGTCCACCAAAAATGAAGATTCTACGATTAAAAGAGTGATTTATAGATTTCATTCTATCTACAAGAGGAGACACACAAATATATGAAAGCGCATCAAATCAAGAGAATTCGTCCCGATCTATTAGAATCCACAAGATTCCTTTCTATTTGACCCAAAATTTTTAGAAAATAGACATATTTTGTTCTGGAATACTACATTATCATAGAGTGGATGTAGGGTGGCCAAATTTACCTCAGCAACTCAAATAACCTCTTATTAGTGATTGATAGATAGCAGAGCCGGGCATACAAAACTGGCAGCCCGGTCAGCATTTCTCTCCCACCAGCCGGGAAGCAAGTCACAAGTCTTTGGCCGTCGCTGTACGGTATAGTAAGTTACTCTCCCCTCTCAAGGTTACAGAAAATTTTTCCCTTTGTATTGCTGCATTCTTACTACGATTTGATGCTTCCTTTTTTCGTGTCTCTCGTTTTGGTTCCTCCTTGGGATTGGCATATAAAAATTACGTAGTTTCGTACTGTAGAATTCGAGATGGGAAGTGGGATCTTTTGGATGCCCTGAAGCTGTTCGATGAAATGCCTGTGATAAGTTTTGTTTGGCAAAAGAAAGCCAACAATTTTGATGGTGTGTTAAGTATATGTGTATATGTGTATATGTATTGGAGTTGTGTCTAAATCTGACTTTAACTCTTAGGCTATTGTATCTATAAATACTGGGTTTTTGACCCTAATACAATTTGAGGTTAATCTTAACATGGTATCAGAGTCAAATTTCACAACTCTAACCCTAACCTCTCGTGGTTCTTGACGTATTCGCCGTCGCCGCCGCTGTCGTCGTCGCCGCCGTCAGATCCACGTGCGTCGTCCGGCCCCTGCCGCTTCCAGGCCCCGGCGCCGCGCCGTCCTCTTCCCCGTACCCGCCGTTCGGCCCCTGTCCGGTGCCGCCGCCCGCGTGCCCCGCGTCCGGTGCCGCCGCCCGCGTGCCCCGCGTCCGGCGCCGCCGCTCACGTGCCCCCCGTCCGGCGCCCGATCCGGCCGGGCCCCGTCCGGTGCCGCCGCTCGCGTGCCCCACGCCGTCCGGCCAGCGTCCGGCGTGCCCCCCGCTGTCTGGCCCCCATCCGGCGCTCTCCTCTTCCCCGCGCTCGCCGTTCGGCCCCCGTCCGGTGCCGCCGCTCGCGTGCCCCGCGTCCGGAGCCGCTGCCCACGTGCCCCCCCTTGTCCGGCGCCGCCTCCCACCGTGCGCCTCCTCGGCGCGTGCCCCCCGCCGTCCGGACCCCGTCCGGCGCCACCTCCTCCTCGCGTGCCCCCCGTTCGCCGCCGCCCACGTGCCCCCCGTCCGCCTCCGCCTCCCGCAGTGCGCCTCCCTAGCGCGTGTCCCCCGCCGTCCGGCGCCTCCTCCCCGGTGGCTGCCATCTCGGCCGGCCCTAGCCTTCCTTATCTAGTTAACCAAAAAAAAAAAAAGTGCTACACCCTTTTGTGTGTGTTCCTTTCAGTTGATGTCGTCTGTCTCCTCGGATCTTATGATCCCTTCCTTCGCCTGTATGGCATCTTCAGTTTCTTCAGGAGGTTTCTCCCTACCACTCTGTGATGTAAAACTCAAAAGTACTGTTGATTATTGCGAGTGGTCTATTGTCATGACATTTCTTTTTGATGGTTTTGGCCTGCGTGGACATGTGGACGGGACACGTCGCCAGCCACTCCCCAGTGATCCTACTTTATCTACTTGGCTGCGTGATGAAGCCAGGGTCAAGTGTCTCATTATGCAGAGTACTTCGTCGAACATTCGGCTGAGTATTGATTCTTTACCCACCTGTCAGGATATATGGATTTTCTTGCTACTCGCTACCGACAGGTGGGTCATGCACTTCGTTGGTCTCTTTGCCAGCAACTTTCTGCCTCTCAGCAGGGCGATCAGACTGTGGAGGAGTTTTACAGTCAGCTCTGCAAGATTTGGCGTCAGCTGGACTCTATGGCACCCACCGATGCCGGACCTCTCACCCTTCGGTATAGGGAAGAGGAGCGTGTTTTTCAGTTTCTGATGCGTCTCCGGTCAGAGTTTGAGATGGTTCGCTCTCAACTTCTGAATCGTGAGACCCTCTGCTCTTTGGAAGAGACTGTCCGGGCCCTTGTTGCTTAGGAGACTCAACTGCGTTCTTTGGCGTCTCACTTTACCTCATCACCTTCTACGGTGCTGGCTATGTCGCGGTCTAGTTCGACTTCTCTGCGCACTGAGGCACGTGCCCCTGCGGTCTGTTCACACTGTAAGAAGCTGGGCCATACTGTTCAGCGCTGCTTCAATATTCATCCAGAGTTGAAGGCTTAGTTTGAGCATGATCGTGCCGCTCGCCGTGGCCGTTCTACTCCTGCTGTGTCTTCTAGCACATCCTCTGATCAGCCGGTTCCTCTCACTGCTGCAGAGCTGCGCTAGCTTCATACTCTTTTACAGCGCCAGACTACTATACCCTCCTCGTCTTCTGCTGGGGCTGCAGTTCACTCTACCCCATCATCAGGTACAGCTAGTCCCTGGGTTCTAGATTCAGGGGCGTCTTTCCATATGACGTCTGATTGTTCAGCATTACGGTCATGTCGGCCATCCCAGGATCATACTTCTGTTCAGACAGCTGATGGCACTACTTTACCGGTTACACATCAGGACATCATTTCTACCACTCAGTTTACTGTTTCTGATGTCTCTTGTGTACCACAGCTGAAGCTGTGCCTTATGTCTGTCTCTCAGCTTGCTCGGCTGAAGTGTTTTATTGGGTTTGATGATTCTTTTTGCTATGTGCAGGATCGTCGGACGGGAGCTCTCATTGGACGTGGCCGACTTCACAGTAGCCCCAAAAGTCTCTACCACCTTGATTATCTACATCTTCCGGTTTCTTCTCCGACCACTGCTACTTCGGTCTCCACTCCTTCAGTCTTCGCGTCTGTCCCTGCGTCGTCTATCAGCTTTCACCAGTGGCATCATCGTTTGGGTCACCTTTCTAACCCTCGCTTATCTAGTCTAGTGTGTCAGGGTGTTTTAGGTCCTGTCACTTCTGATAGTTCTTTATCTTGTTCGGGTTGTAAGCTTGGCAAACAGCTACAACGTCCGTATCCTACTAGTACTTCTAGGTCAAGTCGTGTTTTTCAGCTTATTGATTCCGATGTATGGGATCCTGCTCCTTTTGTTTCGAAAGGTGGACATAAATATTATGTGATTTTTTATTGATGATTTTTCTCGCTATTGCTGGATTTATTTCATGAAACATCATGGCCAGTTGTTATCTATCTACCAGTCTTTTTCTCGTATGGTCCATACTCAGTTTTCCTGCTCCATTCAGACTTTTCGCTCTGATTCTGGAGGTGAGTACTTGTCCACATCATTTCGACAGTTTCTCTCGGATGAGGGTACCCTTTCTCAGTTATCTTGTTCAGGTGCTCATGCTGAAAACGGTGTTGCTGAACGCAAACAACGTCACATTATTGAGACCGCTCGTACTCTTATGCTTGCCTCTTTTGTTCCTCACTCCTTCTGGGCTGAGGCTATTTCCACGGCTGTGTATCTTATAAATATACAGCCGTCCACTAGTCTCGATGGTCGGGTTCCTTCTCAGCTTCTGTTTTCCACTCCTCCGACATATGCACATCTTCGAGTCTTTGGGTGTGCGTGCTATGTCCTCCTTCCTCCTCGTGAGCGTACCAAGTTGACCGCTCAATCTGTTGAGTGTGTTTTTCTTGGTTACAGTCGTGAGCATAAGGGTTATCGTTGTTATGATCCCTCTGCTCGTCGTCTTCGTTTCTCTCGAGATGTCCTTTTGATGAGAGTCGACCTTTCTTTTATTCTGCTTCTTCTCATTCGTTTGTTCCCACAGAGTCCATCAGTTTTCTCTCCATCCCCTCCTATTCTCTTTTTCCTTCTTCCTCTTCATCTGCTTCCGCTTCTCCGTCTGATCATAGCTCTCCACCTATTCCACCGCTTTCTATAGTCCAGCCTTCATCTTCTGAGACTTTGTCTTCTTCGTCTTCTGAATCTTTGTCTTCTTCCTCTCCTGAAATCTCTTTGGATTCTGCTACTCGTGATTTGGCCTCTTCGGATGAGACTTCTACCGATGATCTGCCAGCATCATCATCACCCAGGTATGCACTTCGTGATCGTAGTACGATTTTCCCTCCTGCTCGTTACAGTATGCTTGTCACTAATGATGTTCAGGAGCCTCGCAGCTATCAGGATGCGGCTCACATTCCTGAGTGGCAGCTAGCCATGACCGAGGAGCTCTCAGCTTTGGAGCGTACAGGGACTTGGGATATTGTTCCTTTACCCACAGGTGCAGTGCCCATTACTTGTAAATGGGTTTTTAAAATCAAGACACGGTCGGATGGTTCTATTGAGCGCTACAAAGGGCGTCTTGTTGCAAGGGGATTTCAGCAACAGTATGGCCGTGACTATGAGGAGACATTTGCTCCTGTTGCTCATATGACCACGGTGCGTACTTTCGTTGCCGTTGCTGCTACTTGTCAGTGGGCTATTTCTCAGATGGATGTGAAGAATGCGTTTCTTCATTGTGATCTTCAGGAGGTAGTCTATATGCAGCCACCACCTGGTTATTCTGCACCTACTCGTCATGTTTGTCGTCTTCGTCGTGCTTTGTATGGTCTTAAACAAGCGCCTCGTGCTTGGTTTGCTCACTTCAGTTCAGTCCTTCTCGCTGCTGGTTTTGTTGCTAATGCTCATGATCCAGTCCTGTTTGTTCACACTTCTGCTCGTGGTCGGACGCTTATCTTGCTCTATGTTGATGATATGTTGATTACGGGGGATGATGAGCAGTATGTTGCCTTTGTTAAGGCGCGTCTCAGTGAGCAGTTCCAGATGTCTGATCTGGGTCCTTTGGGCTATTTTTTGGGTATTCAGGTTCTTTCTACTGCAGATGGCTACTACTTATCTCAAGAACGGTATGTTCTTGATCTGCTTGCTCGTTCTGGTCTCACTGACACTCGTACAGCTGCTACACCCATAGAGTGGCATCTGCAACTGCGACCGACTGATGGCTCTCCTCTTGAGGATCCCTCTCGATACCGTCACATTGTTGGGAGTCTGGTGTATCTGGCTGTCACTAGGCCGGATATTTCACATGCTGTTAGTATTCTTAGTCAGTTTGTCAGTGCTCCCACCTCGGTACATTACAGTCATCTCGTTCGAGTACTTCGCTATTTACGTGGCATTTCTTCCCGTGGACTGTTCTATGCCCGGACCAGTCAGCTTCATCTACATGCTTATTCTGACTCTACTTGGGCAAGTGATGCTACTGATCGGTGTTCTATCACTGGCTATTGCATCTTCATGGGCACTTCTCTGCTTGCTTGGAAGTCCAAGAAACAGACCGTTGTTTCTCGTTCTAGTGCAGAGGCTGAGCTTCGTGCTTTGGCTACGACTACTGCTAAGATCATATGGCTTCGCTGGCTTCTTGCTGATTTCGGTGTGACTTTTACTGCTCCTACGTCACTTTTATGTGACAACACGAGTGCCATCCAGATCGCGCATGACCCTGTGAAGCATGAGTTAACCAAACATATTGGTGTTGATACTTTCTTTACTCGCTATCATTGTGAGCACGGTACTATTGATCTTTAGTATGTGGCATCTGATCTTCAGGTTGCCGACTTCTTCACCAAGCCACAGACACGCGATCGTCATGAGTTCAGTCTTTCCAAACTCAATACGTTTGAGCCGCCTTCAGTTTGAGTGGGGGGTGTTAAGTATATGTGTATATGTATTGGAGTTGTGTCTAAATATGACTTTAGCCCTTAGACTATTGTATCTATAAATACTGGGCTTTGACCCTAATACAATTTGAGGTTAATCTTAACAGGTGCATACATGTTGTATGTATGGGAAGGGATGTTGATGTTTGATTCAGATCGCACACGCACACATATGCTGTTGTCACTAACACTTGCTTCATGACATTGCATTTGATAGGAGAACGAATGAATGATGGATGCATTGTCAAATATTGTCATGTTCATTGAAGCCACAAACAATCTGAGATTTATTTCAGCAGTATTAAGTTTCGTGAACAGACTAGTTCGCCCGAAAACCTAAACTATCGAGGAAAAACAAACAATTTACTCTATTTTAACAAGCAGAAGCAATATATTTAGAAATGTGTGCACCACTTTGCTATCTGCAAACTGTGTTCAATGGACAAATCCTTGCTTTATTGCATCATTTCTGTAGACTTTTTACTTGTTCTCATGGACAACAAGAGTAAGGAGGATGGCTCCTTTCCAACCCTGCCTTGCAAGGTTCGTGTTCCCTTAATTGTGTTAGGTGCAAGTTTAGTTTAGTTGATGCTTACCTTTTTTTTGTTCTCTCTTGTAATATAGTGGGACTTCAATTTGCACCCAAAGTGCCTCCTATGAAAGCCCCAAAGATTGTCCCTAAAACGTAATGCAAATTGATCGATATTTCATTTTTTTTAAAATTCAAGATTTGCTATTTTGATATGTTTTGTACTCATGGCATGAGAATCATTGTGGAACTTTACAGGGAACTGGCTGAGGACAGCAAGGATGAGACTGTTGATGAAACTTAGAGCCTCACAAGTACTTGTTGTTGTCTTGTATCAGCTTGTTATACCTGAGCTTATTATTTGAGTCTTGATATTGATTGGTGGGGGTATAATTCTCTGTTTCATATGGCAGAGCATGCATGCTTTTGGAAGAACAGTTAAGGCTGAGACAAAAGGTAAGCATAATTCATAGGTGTTGCATTCCATGGCTTTGGCTTATAATAAATGGTTGAGAGTATTAATTTCCTCAGTTGGAAATGAAATCTTGAGAGTTCACTTGAGCTGTTGTTGGGGATGAACTTCCTAATGTTCTAAATTTGCATTGGTGACATGGTTCTGTTTTTAATTTGTATACCTTGTTAATAACCTACTGCTCGATTGTGATGGCAGAAACCCGTACCCAGGTTGCATTTGGACAACTGAACTCTTCAATTGCAAGATCAATTCCTATTGCTAGAAGTTCCTCGGCAAGTATTGGCTTAAGTCTATCTTGGTTACCGTTAGAACTTCTGCTTTTCTTTCTAAAGTAGCCAGCAATTATTTAACTGTACAAAATTATTAAATGCCCTTCGTTCCATGAATGGTCAGATGTGTCAGCTGCAAAATTACCTACATTGAACCATGGATGAGTAAGCATACCAAAACCATTCACAGTAGTTAATGGTTGAATGAAGCTAATTAATGGAATAATTGGTGAGTTGGAAACATTTTGGTTCTTTTGTGTGTGTGTGATGCTTCAAGGACCTATGCAATAGTTTAAATGTTTCTGGGTCTATGGAATTATACTTGCAAGTCCTATGCCGACGGGGCAAATTAGGCGCAAGATGGGCACAAGTTCTGGAAATGTTGGGCATGAGATGGACCAGGCGGCGTGTATGTGAGCTGGAGGTCTGAGGCAAAAGTATGTTAACTACGACTTAATGCTTGCAAGGTTATTTTTGAGTATTTTTTTAACAAAAAAAAATATTATAGTCAGGATTTTCTAAATATTAATAAAGGTAAATGACACTTTTGATCACGCTATTTTATTCGAAATCTCATTTTAGTGTCTTTATTTTCAAAAGAATCAAATTAGTTTATCTAATTTGTAAATTGGATCAATTAGTCCTATTTATCACAAACCCAGTTTAAAAATGTTACATGGCATGTGTATATGATGACTAGAATGACACGTAAAATACCATATAAGCTATTTTTTGAATCAAATAATGTGTCAAGAATTGAAGTTACAAGAACTTATTCTTGAAATGTTTTGTCAAAAATTGGTTCTGATGTGAGCCTCGATGATTCTAATGTGCCTATTGTAGAGTTTTAGTCCACCATATTAACACATTTCATATCATATTTTTAAGTTGATTTTTTAATCAAAATGACTACTTCAACTCAATTAAAAAAGTAGAAAATCAATTTGATCTTTTTGAAAGTAGATGGATCAAAATAATTTTTTGAGCAAAGAAGAAAGACCAAAAATATTATTTATCTTTTTTTTTATGTGAAAAAACTTAAATGCTTCCATCGAAGAGTTGATAGCTATTTTCGTATATGCTGTTTCTAAGAATTCAAGTAATCGTTCCCTACGAGTACACTTCCGACATAGTGTCGAGGCTATCAATCGTCATTTCGGGACAGTACTAAAAGTAATCATCAAATTATCTGTTGTAGCCATGATACAACCGCCGTTACTCCACATTCCTTTCAAAATTTCCAGAAATCCAAAATTTATGCGTTACTTCTAGGTACTAGCTTTATAAATTTATATATTTACATATTTTTGTCTATAAGTTTTAACTATAATTGTATTATGTAGTACTATATTAGAACAACTGATAGAACACATGTAATCACTCTAACTCAAGAACTATGAGACCCATCTCATAATAGAAAAGGAACAAATTGTCATAAAATGTTATGGTTATATGTAATTTTAGTGGTCACTCTGTACATGTCAATGCAAGATGAGAATGTTCAATTTCTGATACTCAAGTTTTACAAGATGTTCTAGAAAACAATTTCTATATACCGAAAGGAAAAATTTATTTCGTTGGCGCGGGATATGCAAATACACCTAATGTCATTACACCATATTGCAATGTCAGGTATCATTTGTTGGAGCAAGGTAGAAGCCGCCGAAGGCCACAAAATGAACAGAAGTTATTCAATTTGAGACATACACAACTCAACAATCACATAGAGCATTATTGGTGTTTCAAAGATGTGTTTCCCAATACTAAAGTGTGCATCATATCGTCCTATTGACCCAAATAGAAATTGTGTTAGCTCACTGTATGTTGCACAACTTCAGGTGCAAACATGAGGGTGGTGAGCAATGACTCGCTCATCTTGCTCCAAATATTCATCACAAAGAAAATAATTAATGTTCTAAGTGGAGATACATTATAAAAATGTTTTGCAATAACTCAGCAAACGACAAGCTTTGTGTATCTTCATCTGCAAAGAATCCTAGACGTGAAAATACAGAGGCAAAGATATGATCTTTGAATAGGAAAAATAAAGGATACAAAGGGTCTCAAATCAATTGGTTTATTCGAAAAAAGCCTTCTTTGAATGATGTATCTCGTGTTTGGTACTACATTGTTCCACTTTGCAAGAAGTCTGAATCAATCTCTTGCACCTCCTTTTTTTTATGATAAATATACTAGAAATAATTAGAATAAATAGGAGTCTTTGACAACTCGTTCTCTTTAATCTGCTTAGACCAACTCCAATACCCATAGAAAATTCTCCAATCATATTCATTCTCTTTACAATCAAATAGATTGTCCCAAGAGCCCCAAGCCAAGATTTCTGAAATACTTCCATGGGGAATGCTCATTGAACCAAAACTTGATGACCAACTTTGTGGTCCTCACAACTCGCAAGATTTAGTTTGATAATTTCAATCTCAAAGTTGGTTCGACCTAATTCTTATCGAATTGACCATCAAGTGCTCAGCGATTAGCTGTCCACTTGCAATAAAACTACACACCCATTTTTAGCGTGTTAGTGGTAGAGGAGGCGAGGAGGCAGAAAAGATGTAGCTGATAGGTGGGCCTCACTTGTCAATTTTTCATCGACGAAAATGGGTGAAGTGTCAAAAAAAAAAGGCAAAAATATCTCATGTTAGGTGCCAACATTTCTAGAACATGCAGTTTTATGACAACAGGGTATACACCTGGAGTTTATTATAATTTCTTCTATGAAAAATACACCCTATACTAATTTGTTTTCATGAATGGACTCAACAAGACTTAGAAAACTAACAAAACAAGACATTAAAGTCCTTAAGATAATGTTATCAGTGGTTGAGTCAGCACTCCATACAACATAGATATATTTTTTTCATACTGTCACACACATTAGATAAGGACTATCATTATAGATCATGGTGTTAGATGTGCTAGATATAATGTCATATATTCTGGCGATAGCATCTACACTTAGTGATTTTAAGAAAAAACACATATATTTGATGGAGGCTAATGCCATCTACCATGGTGTTAGATCAATGATACTAATATCATCTGTAGGGGCATTAGCCTCCATTACCCACATAAAGATGTGTTTGTTTTAAAATTTGGTGAGTTCTGACGCCATATATCGTGATAAATATAGAACTCTAGCATCATAACATGTGATATTAGTCTTGTCTAATATGTGTGACAGCTAAGACAGAAAAATTTCAACATGGAATGAGACAAGGTTTTAACACCATCATTGGTGGTGTTATATTGAGAACTCTATCTCCTCGTTCTATGTTGTTAGCATTATGTAACACTTGCGTTCATTTTATAGAAATAAAATAGTATATGGTCTATCTTTCAATTTTTTAAAATTAATTATTTAATAAAAAATCTTGTACCCTCACTGAGTCCCAATATTACACAAATATCCATCTTTAAGTTAAACTTAGAAACAACATAAATGTTCATCTAAAAAGTCCTAAGCTTTAATCATGCTCATAACCATATTTAACAGATGATTTGAGGCAGGTCAGATATATCATGACCTTGTACCCTCACTTATGAAATCGGAAAATGGCATGGATGCCTTTTCTAAGTTTCCATATTGCACAAATGATCATTCTAACTAAAAAAAATCACAAATACTCATCTGAAAGACCTAAAGAAGTTTTCATGCCCTACTTGACGACTAAAGGGTTATTAATTGTGTTTAGGGGTTTAAACCATAGCACTATAATAGAGTTGTGTTTTCAAAAACCAATATGCAGGCTCCACAATAGAAAGTAAATAGGGAACAGACAATTGACATGTGCATGCCTTGTCATCATATTCCTTCGTGGACATAACTTCCATAGATGAGATGACTTTCAGTTCATCTATTTTGTAAAAAATCTCATTTTTGTTTCTCTATTTTAAAAAAATTAAATTAGTTTGTCTATTTTTTGAATATGCTTAAAATAATACTTTTCTAATTTAAATTAGATTTAAGATGATGATGCAATACTAACTAGATGTACATGATATAAATAGAACATAGAGCCACTTATTAGGTAATCCCACCTATCAATTAGGCTTACATGTCAGTAGCCTAAACTGTGTTTGTCTGTGTCATTATCTTCCCTTCGGGAAGTGCTCACGCGGGAGGGCCTCGAGCTCCATTCTCCGCCCATTCCCCGAGTGAAAGGGATCTAGAATATCGACTAGAGGGGGGGGTGAATAGGCGATTTTAACAAATTATCAATAAAACAAACAATTTATAGATAATGAGAGCAAATAAATAACACAAGATGAACAAAACACAATTTCAACACAAGGATATATCCCGTGGTCTCGGTGATTTGCCGATCACCTCTAATCCACGTTGAGGCAAACTCAAATCTCTAACCGCTCTTCTATCTAGTCAACCTTCTCTCGAGAAGTGACCTAGATCTTGAGTCGGATTAGTGTGATGAGTTATTCAAACCTCGATTTCACTAAGGATGCACTTTACAGCTCTAGTAAGGCGTGCTCAACCCTTTCACAAGACGTTTTGAGGAGTCTTCACAATCTTCCTTGAAGAGCTCTCCAAAACCTTTCTCCTAACCGGCTAGGAGCCGGCAAACTCCAAGAGTAACAAGCCGGTGATGATCACTTAGTCTTCTTCTAGTGCCACAAGATTGATTTAATGATCTAAATGCAATGCACTAGAACTCAAATGCACACTCTCACAAATTCGAGAATTTGAACCATAGAGTGTATGAAACTAGCTTAATCTCTCAAGGATAATGACAATGCTCAAGATTATGCCAAAAGTTGTAAACAGGGCCGTGCATGGGAGTATATATACCCCCCACAATAAATATAGCCGTTACAGGCCGTTGGGAGAAAAAGATCACTTGGCGGTCAGACCGCCGCAATTGCAACGGCATTAAACAGGCGCAATAAATGCTCAACTGCCCTTGTCAGGCACACACACGGTCAGACCGGAGCCTATTTCGGTCAGACCGTGAAACTGTCCAGAGACGACATAGTTTCTGGACACTTTATACGGTCAGGCCGAAAAATATGGACAGACCGGCCATACGGTCAGACCGTAGTTCAAAAGCACGGTCAGACCGATTGCTCGGTCAGACCGGTCTAATCAAACGGTCAGACCGTCATAGCTCAAAAACAACAGAAAGATAAATCAAGAAGTTCCAGGAGTCTGACCTAGGTCTCAACTACGGACAGACCGACCTTTTAAAGGAATACACTATACTTAGACATAACGTCGGTCAGTCCGAGATCCTATTCGGTCATTCCGTGAATTCGGTCAGACCGGTCTAACAGACGGTCAGACCGACTGAGACAGTACTGAGCAGAATTGAGCTGAAACAAGCATTTTCAAAGTATATGACCTTCTAGTATACAATGCAAGTTGATTTTATGATTTGTGGCACATAGATGAAGTATTTTGTGATACACCACATGCTCCTCTTAATAGTACGGCAACTATCCTAAAATCCGGTCAAAATTCTTCTCTAATCACCTTAGACCGGTAAAAATGGAAAAGACCCTATTTCGTACCTTTGTCCTTTTGATCAATGCCCTTTCTTCATCATGAGGCTCTTTCTTCGCCTTTCATTAACCTGTCTTTTAAGTCTCTTCTTGACACAACTAGGCAGGTAACGTTAGTGTAGCATTTGTAGTTGTCATTAATTATTAAAACACTCTTTAAGGGTCTAGAAACTACACCGAGGCTGAGGTCTTTGTTGCTCCATTCCAGAGGCCATTTGGCCATTGAAAGTGTTTCACACATAAATGCATCTGAGATGTCGTACACACAAGAAGAAGCCTAGATCGATTGCTAAGCCCCACTGTCGAGCCACCGCAACAACAGTCCGGCTAGAGCACGTGAGAAGGAGGCCGGCTAGAGCCAGAGAACCCTGACAGTAGTCCATTTGGAGCCACAGCAAGCTGCCGGAGATAATGCTCGATGGCGTGTGAGCTCACTACGGTCGAGCACGAGCCCAAACCTCAGATCTGAGTGGGATAGTGGAGATGGGCCGGCGGGAGACAATCGCAAGGTCACTGGAGTTCAAACCTGACGAAATCGCGCCCTTGGAGCCGATATACTATATGCATTTTAAGTATTGGAGTTCACAACTGATCCGATTACTTCCTCTAGTTAAATTGCAAAAATTGCAAAAAAGAAAAAAGTCAAAACCAGTCAAAAGTTGATTTTGATCAGATTTGCACTGGTTTTAGAAGTAGATAGGATAAAATATCTGATTTCAAAGTACATGGATTATTTAGACTTTTTTGAAAATAGAGATAGGTAATATGAACTTTTTTCCTATCATGTTTGATCCCACATCTTTTCAAAATATTTCAATTGAATCCCACTATTTTCAATTTCTAAAATTAGGTTTCATATATTTCAAAACCGTTGTTAGATCCCACTCTTCACCTCTCGTTATGGATTCTAATAAAAATGCTGACGTGGAGTCTAGTAAGAGTTGAGTTGGCATGTGAGAGGATATGTAGGCATGAGTCGATCTCACCCACCACATAAAAAGGAATATCTCCCATATATATTCTCACCCGTCGCCAATAGAAAGTAATACGACACCTAAACCTAATTAACTAATCTAAAGAGCATGCACTAAAGAAACCTAAGCCTAAAGAAACTTGGAGATCAAGATGCAGCAACTGACATAAGGCTCTACGACAATGGTAATGTAATCAGTCTTGAGGCTTATATTATCATCAAGGCTATCAATTGAGGCTTATATTATCATCAAGGCTATCAATCAATATGGCAAGGGGTGGGAGGAGGGCAAAGGGGGTTATGGTAGGTGTTGCACATGCTGACTTTGTGAATGCTGGACGAGTCCGTAGACCTCGCACTCCACTGTTCTTTTACCTGCTTCTAGTACTATGCTGTTTCTTGTGAGTTGATCCTGCAATTCATTTGCATTGAGTATTGAGTGGTATTACCTTCATGATTGGGGACCCCAGACCCTCTAGAATTGGGGGTAAATGTATCTAGTAGATTTCACATGATCTTGATTGTTTAGACACAATTTGACGCTCTAGATTAAACTTCATTAGATGACTTATTTTTCTCTGTGAGAAATACCTAAACCATCCTTAGTGTTAGATGTGGTATGGATGGCTTGGATCTAACCGTACTCGGTGAAATTAGAGGTAACTCTACGAAGTCTGGACCTGTGCATCATCGGCATTGCAGAAGTATTGTATGGAAGGTAGCACCTAGCTAGATTTCAGCTCACAATAATAGGATTGCATTCAGTAACTTACTGTTACTTTTTATTGAGCATATCTATTGCTACTGTTTATTAGTTGTAAATCATCATGGTAATGTGTTACAGTAATCCATTAATTTGTGAGTTTATGTGGATTTTTAGTTTAGTATGATCTTTAAGGAATTATAATGTGATACAGAAAGTTGTTAGTGATTATGTAACTTGTAGGACGATAGAAAAATAAACAATAATGCGGGACAGTAGAAGAATATAACGTATGCAAGCTTATCATGGAAAAAAAAAATCAGATTTGTTTTCTTCCTTCCTTAACAAATCGTGGAAGGGTTATATACTTGAAAATCCAAAACTAGTGGAAGACAGTAGAAAGAATAAAATGCAAACTTGGCATACATAAAAGTGTAACACCTTGACCCAACTTGGAAAAATCAGACTTGTTTTCTTTTTTTTCCTTAATAAATTGTGGAACAAGGTTAAATCTATTTGAAATCCAAAAATGGTGCAAGATAGTAGAAGCATAAAGCATACATCCAGTGTAACACCCAGGCCTAGCATGAATAGAAAATCAATCTTGTTTTATCTTTTTTTTTTTTTTTTACAAATCAAGTCTAAAATGGCCATAATGAGATATGTCAATTTTTTCTGTATACCCATTCGCTCATGGAAAATGACTATTAGAGATGGGGATGTTCCAAAATTTCCCCATAGATTAGGATAAAAGACAGGGACTAGATTCATAGTTCTCATCCATTCATTTTTTTTTTCACTTTCCACGGGTAATGTTTTTATTTAACAAAAATATAACCATCATATACTAATATATACTTTTCAAACTATGAAACTATATAATATCACTCTCAACCATGCAGTTTGCTTCTAATATCTCATCAGGAGCTGCAAAATTTGGATTTTGTCACACATTAGATTGAACCAATTTTCTTCTCCCCCACCCCTTCGCCCATGAAATTGATTCACTCTTATAAAGCAACAAGAAAGAAGGAATATACTATCTAAACGCCCATTAAGCCATTAAATAGACATGGTAACTGTTTGATTCATGCCAAATGCATATTTATCTTTTTCTCTTTTTTTTTCCAATTGCCGAACAATGGAAAAGGACCACTCAGAAAATTAAGGGGCAATTTTATTTGTGCCAAAAATTAGAAGTTACATCTAGATCACTCTAAAATGGCACATTTTAGTTGTGCTTCTATAAAGCAAATAATCCCCAAACACCCCACCCCACACCCTCACACACACCTCTTTTTTTTACAAGAAGTCGCATAAGTTAAAAGACCACCTTGCCATTTGAAAATGGCAACTACAGAACTAAAAAAACACCACCATAAGAAAACCTTTTTTATGGAAAGTTTTAGTTCTCTGAGATTTACATATAAACATTCAACATTTGTTATGAGTTGTGAATTACAAGATCTGCTCATCCATCTGTTGCAGTCTTGCAGATTTGGCCTACAATTTCAGCTGAGTTTATAAATCTTTTCAAAGAGATGTTCCTAATGACCTGGCCAAAAATAATATCAGTCTTAAATGCAAGATCTTCCTTTGGATCCTCTTGAAAACAAGATTAATTTAGCACTAAGATAACTTCAGGAGAAAAAAAAATGGACATATCAACCGCATATTCTGTGTGCAATGACTCTCTGGAATCTGCTAGACATGCAGTCAGTCATTCACTGTGACTTAGCCAAGAATGCTTGGACTGTGCACAGAGTTTATTCAAGGCCTAATTCCATAATTTCATTCAAATATTCTTTTTGGACATTTTGTTTTTGCGAGGTGTTGTTTTAGTTTTGCAATCCTTTCCTGTATATGTAGTCATTTTACCCTTTCTTTTATTTTGCCTCCTCTCCCTGTAATGTGATTAATTCTTTACAAATATAATTTCTTCTGAAGAAAAGGAAAAGAAAGGGAAACATTTAACATTCAGGTCATTCAAGTTTCGAACCTAACTATATGGACATCATGCATACCATATGGTTAGTTGAAACTTTGTTGTCAAATTTGCGATGTGGAATTCACAGCAATGATTTTTCAGCCGTCTCGTGGTAGTACGAACAATGGATTATTATTACAAGCTGTGTTCCAAGTTCCAACAAATATAGTTTCCTCTCGGACAGGCCCTCTTTTTTCGTTCGAATGTACATTTTTTTCGATAATTATCATCTACAACTGAAAGACTGACGTTTTCCTCTATTTTTATGATCCTCATCTTGAAAAAATAAAAGACGAACATTAACGTTCAAAGAACAACAAAAAAATTGAAGATTTATTGAATCCTAATCTGTAACTAACAAAGAGAGATTAAAGGATAAATGAATCAATTCTGCTGCCATTCTGGTGTGCCGTTCTCAGTAAAAATATAATCCCCAATCAGTGAAGACTCTAAAGAAAGAGAGATCGATTACTTTACTGTCTCCAATGCAGTTTTCTTCTAATATCTCATAGCAGCAAGCTTCTAATGTCGTGTATAACTGGAGTTTATTATAGATTAACACTATCTTTTTAGTCATTTGCATTCTATATGTTCTTATTTGAATTAGACACTGCACCAAGCTATTAAATACTCATGGCAACTTTGGGATTCATATCATATACATGCTTGGAGCTCTAACCATATGTTTTCTTGTTCTTTTCCTAGAAAATTGCCTTTAAATCATATATACGAAAGGGCCTCTAGAATATCTTATGGTAAAAACCTCTGCTCGTCCATCTTTTCAAAGAGATATTCCTGATGGCTTAGCCTAGCACTTAATCTGGAAAAAAACTGATCACTCTTACATGCAAGATCTTCCTTTGGATCATCTTGAAAAACAAGATTAACTTAACACCAATGATAACCTCAGGAGAAAAAGAATGGAAATATCAACCAAGAGTTTCTTGAAGGCACAATTCCATAATTTCCTTTCGAATATTTTTCAAGCCAGAACATTCAAGAGAAGAGGGATTCGGAGCAAAATCTAGTATTCCATTATCCTATCCCTTCTTTGAACCATCTGAAATATGAGGAACAGCATCTCATTTTTAGATCTCTGATGTTTTTTGGAAGGAGTTGGGCGAATGATTTCAATACACACAAAACCTTTGTAGAACATATCACATAATATTAATCGTTACTCCGTGTTAAATCGCGAGGTGGCATTTTCAGCAATCTTGTGACAGTAAGAACAATGTCTATCTACAGCAACAATGTCCTTGGATTAATATTAATTGTAATCTTCCAACAAGCATAGCATAACAGAAACTATTTGACATGATTTGTAATATCTATTTCTTGCAAATGTTTTTATGGGTGACTGCCCTTGTTGTACATAGATTTGAGCAGTTTTGTAATTTATTATCTACAAGAACTAGTTAATAAGCATACATTTGTTCTACACTGATACACTAGTGAAGTAGTGATCTTGAAACAAAACTAGGGTATAGTTGTTAGAGAATAATAGAAGCATTAATCTTAAAATAGTATTACAAGAACATACATGTTTCTAACAACATATTGTCTGATTCCACAGACTGCTAAGATGTTTACACAGGTTTGCTAATTGAACACAGACATGAAGTCGTTGTCGAGAATTTCCTTAATACCGAGGATCTGAATCTTTATGTCAGGTAAGCCACTTTTATTTAGTTAAAATATAATCCTCCCAAATCAGTAAAGACCCTATGGCATGTGGATCTATAACACACTATTGTTACCATGCAGTTTCCAGTTTCCTTCTAAAATCTCATAGTAGTTTGCTTCTGATGTGCATATGGCTGGAGTTTAGTGTAGATTGACAATACCTTTTTAGTCCTTTTGCATTCCATGTGTTCTTATGTTATATTGTTCGAGACAAAAGGGAGGATTTATTTCAGGGTGGACATACATAGAATTATGAAGACATTAATCCTTATATAGGTCGAAGTCTAAACTGAAATCAACCAATACTCTAACTAGAATTATTAATAAGAGATAACTCCTTATTAACTCAAACTTTTACAAATAACGTAAAGATAATCTAACAATATTCTGCTTGATTTAAACTCATATTGATGAGATGAGAAGCAGCCTTAATAATTTTCTCCTTAACTCAAAATCTCATATGAAAAAAAAAAGAAATATGCCAACTCAACATAACAGCTGATGAAGATACTGCTTCCAAATTCTGTAACCCTTTATGTTCCTTGTCTCCTAACACAAGTAGCAAAGTTTATCAGATCCTGAATACTGCAAAACCCAAATATGAATGGTGCAACTCTTTGGTTGGACAAAATAGTCATGATATGCATTTGCCACAATGCAAAACACGAAATACTAAAATTTGTTGATGTTGTCAAATCTGAATTGATCCAAACACAATGTGATCTAAGTGAAAACTTCAAATAACTCAAAACAATACAATTAGAGAAAAAAATCATGGGTCAATAAACCTCCCTAAAGTAGAAAAATAATTAAAAAAAACCCAACTCCAACCAATGAATGCACAATGAATGCGAGTCACCTGTTCAATCAAACTCATCCATATAAGGATAACTCGTGACTGTTGGATCTAGATCGATCTAAGTATTTAAGTTTTGATGA
This sequence comes from Pharus latifolius, assembly GCA_019359835.1. Taxonomy (NCBI): domain Eukaryota; kingdom Viridiplantae; phylum Streptophyta; class Magnoliopsida; order Poales; family Poaceae; genus Pharus; species Pharus latifolius. The sequence goes on along the minus strand of CM033320.1, from coordinate 65,916,136 downwards.
TTAATGACAATTTGGATAAATTGCTGATGACTAAAGTTAATCTAGAGAATGTCAGATTTGATGATTAAATAACAATTTAGATAAATCCTGATTTAGCACAAGTAAATTAAATTGATTATTGATAAACCTTGAAATAGATGTTTCCTTAGTTGTGGGTTTAATATTGATGCATATGTAGAGAGAGCTCGGTGGTTGCATCAATCTTGTGTTAAGTGTAAATTGGAATGTCATGAGATAAATCCTGAAGTTTGATGACTCCTTATTGAGGTTTTGACATCGATGCATATGCTGAGAGGGAGCTCATCATATTAGTCATCTAATCTGATTTCCATCATGACATGTGTAGTATAGATCGTGTGCGTATGTCTTTATCATATACGATTCTATATGATTATGTATTTCATCTCTTACTCATTTGTTGCTAATTGAGATTGGTTAAGTCATTAAGCACCGGGAAGAGAAATTGTTGAGTTAATTTTTGTGTAGAGTAATTTCTCTGGTGGTGATTAATGACGACCTATATATGAGACTAACATTGTGCATGGAGTGTTTGTGTTGTAATCTCAAATTGGTCACGAGATGAAGGCAAGCAAGGACGTGCAAAAGATGAAGCCGATATGAGTCATCTCGAGCAAGGTCAATCTTAACAAGGTCGAACTTTGCAAGGACAAGTTTTGAGGGATCGAGCTTCACCAGGTCGAGTTTCATCGAAAGGTAAAATCCAATATTAAGAATTGTTTTCTTATAATTTTACCGGTCTCGGTGTTTAGAGGTAGATCGGCTTGATATGATTCTTTTTTACTAGTTTGACCGTACTATTAAGAGGGGTCGGAAACTAGTAGCTTGAATCTATCTAGTGTGGAAGCTCAAATGCATTCATATCATCTTGCACTAGTGTTTTATCGCCTCTTGTATTGCTAGAGAGTCTAAGTGTATTTTGTGGTGCATTAGAAAAAATACTTTGAAAACTGCACTTAGTCTTGATCGCCAGCTATTTAAATTGGTTTATATTCTAGAGCTGGTTGTGATCGTATTTGCACATTTTGATCGTATCCTTGTTTAGGGTTTGGTCGTGGTCGTAGAAGTTCAAGATGGTCGTACCAGTTTTTGGCTCGATTGTGTACGCTCGACCAAATCCACCCGACCACCTGTTTTCAATCGGATATTCGACCTGTGGTTTTAGTTCGTAAATCATATTGGTCGTGGTCGTCGCTGAGTGTCAGCTGAGATATCCGCGAGAAAACAGTAAATCCGTATGTGCAAATACCCAAATTTTTTTTTGACCAAAACAAATACCCAAAATTGCATTAGAGATGTTTTTTGTGTTGGATATTTTGGCAGCAGGAAGTTATTTTAATTTTCTAGAAATATCTAGGAATTTCTAGGTCTTTTTCCTGTTGACAAAATTGTAGCCCTTTGAGTTATCTTTTGAACGAGCCACATATAACATCAATCAGATCTCTAGATCAAAAATTATACTTATTTTACTGTCAATGTGCATTGGCCGGACAAAATCTGGCCTGTACAAATTTTTTCAGCCTTGTGCAAAATGAAACCAGAGATGTTTGCATCCGTCCGGGGGCTTTTTGCCGGACGGGCCGAACTTTGTCTGGTATGGCCGGACATTGTTCGGCCTATACAATTTATTTGAGCCGAGAGTTAACAGAGACAGATTTATATGTCCAGGGGCTTTTGTCTGTCATGGCCGGATATTGTCCGGCCGTTACAAAAAAATCCCCCAACTGTAACTGATGTTTTGCAACGGTCGAAATTTGTTGTATAGGCCGGACAGTGTCCAACCTATACAAAATTTCGCCTGTTCGTGGCAAACGGCTAGTTTTCTTTGACGGCTATATATATATATATTGTGTTTGCCTTCATTTGGGGTTGCACAAGAAGTTGTTTTCTCTGTTGAAAAGCTAGCCAAGTTCAAGCGATATGAGATATTGCATTTAGAGACTAGATTTGAGCCCAAAATCCTTAGTGGATTTAAGAGAGAGCATTTGGGAGAGGTTGTGAGTGTTTAGCGCACTTCATCTCTATTTGCATGCTAGTGCTAGAGTGTTGAGCATTCATTTGCATCTTTGAGTTTCTAGCATGAGATTCGTTCCAGCAAAAGCGCATCCGACTTGTTACTCTTGGCGATTGCCTTCGCCTAGACGGTGTCGGAGCAGAGTCGCGATCTCTCCATTGAAGTTTGTCGGAGAGACCGGCAAGAATTTGTGAAAGGTGTGTTGCTTACCTATCCGATGTGGAGAAGGAGCAACTCTAGTAAGATATCCTTCGTGGATATAGAAGCGAGGCTCACGAGTGAGCACTTCTGATGAGGACATCCTTCGAATCACATTCAACATTTCAGACTTTTCTCCGTCCTTTGGTTCTACACTGTTGGACTCGAGGACGAGTCATTTTCAAGAAGGGGAGTATGATGAGGACATCCTTCGCATCAATGATCGATCAGAAGAACTTTTCTCTCGATCAGAAGAACTCTGTGCTCGACCAAAAAAGCTCGAGATCGCAGCATCGCTCAAGGTCGCAGCCCAGCGTCGGAAGCACATGGTCACAGCCTAGGGACCATGCAACCTACCGACCAAGAGACGATCAGATGTTTGTTCAGAGAATTCGACCAAGTGCCAATTTCAGCACAGATGTCCGAATCAGTCATATGAGTAATTTCTGAAAAGGTATTCACAAGAGTTTTCCAGCGCATCAAGAATCATCAAAATCGGACGTCGTAAGCAACCAGGAGACCCGAAAGAATGTCAAGTGCACGAGAGGAAAGAGTCCTGTTCGGATCCGTAAGAAATAGCAACTTTAATCAAGTGCCAATTTCAGCATAGATGTCCAAGACAGTAGTGCGAGTACTTGTTGGAAATATATTCGAAAGAGTTTTCCAACCCATCAAGAATCATCGAATTCCGACATCGTATGCAACCAGGAGACCTGAAACAATGGCAAGTGCATGAGGGGGAAGAGTCCTGTTCGGATCCGTGAAAAATAACTCGGGATTTTCTTTTTATAGTTTGTTAGGATTCTATTTTGTTTCAAATTAGTTTAGAATTCTGGTTTTAAATCTTCTATCTTGGTAGATACCACCCTCTATAAAAGAGAGACATGGTCATAGTTTTGAAACAACCACGAATTGAATACACAAATATTTTTAGAGAAACTTCTGCTCTTGTTCTAGGGTTTGTGCTCATAAGCCACCACCTAGAATTGTGAGTTATTCTTTTTACCATTGTTCTTGTAATTTCTTCGTTTATTACAGGAACAGTGCGTCTACTTTTGCGTGGTCAAGTAGACAATGATCAAAGCATGTGGTTAGGCGAATTCTTTTGTCGCAGGTTGCTGTATTGACAGTGGTTGGCGCCATCGGTTTATCAGGTTACACGAATCAACGAGTTATCAATGATCCTATGTCGTGAAGATCGGGCACCCCGTATTAGCTTGAATGAGAAGTAAGGGAGACCGGGCGAGTCTCCGAGACCTCGGTAAAAATATTGTGTCAATTGCATATTTCTTATTCATTTCATATTTACCTTGACACAATTGTTTAACGCATTAGTTGCTTGGTGTATTGTATAATTCATATTGAGTTTTTGCAACTAGTGTTAAATTGTTGTTGCATATTGAATTGCTTATTCCATATGGTTGAATGCAACTAGTTGATTAGATTGTTGTTAAACCCTTTGCTACCCTAGATTATCCTAAATATCTTTTAAAGTTTCTTAGTTGAGAAAGAAATTTTAAAAGCCTCCTATTCACCCCCCTCTAGTCGGCATCCTTGATCCTACAGTAACAACTTAGTGTTTCAACGGAATAAATGATGACATGACAAACGGTCATATCAATAGGCTGATTAAATCAAACTCAAAAAATGCACCAATAGATTTCCTTAAAAAACATTGCACTGATGGAACCAAATAGATTTGATCTAGAGCGGAATAGTAAAAGGAGATTCATCGGTAATAACCAAGGCAGAAAAGTATATAGGAACAGAGAGCAAAAATAGAAGACATGGATATCAAGTAACGTCAACAAATGGATCCTGGACAAACTATGGACAAGTCTAATCTTTAGCAAATGATGGATGGCAAGTTGACAAAAATAGGAGAGACTTTTCTTGGTGTTGCCTCCAAGATATGTGTTGAACGCAACCAGGGAGCGGTGGTTCAATGGTTCTGATACTAGCTACTTGCTAAAGATAAAAATAAGAGTTTATTTCAAGAGGAAACACAAGTCGAAAGAAAAAGAAGGTTTTTCTTTCATTTTTTTTGAGCTGTTGAACCATGGGAGAGGACCACTCAGAGACAAAGGGACAATGAAGGTAGTTGTAAAATGAATATGTAATGCAGAGAAAACTCAGGGAAAACTTCATTTGTGCCAAAAAAAATTTTAGAAATATATCCATATCACTCTGAAATGGCATATTTTAGTTGTGCAAAGCAAATAATTTTTCCCCCTTTTTGCACAAAAAGTAGACACAGTTAAGTCACCACGAAATCACATAACCTAAAAGAACACCTTGCCATTTGAAAACTGCCTCCACTAAACTAAAAAGTACCACCATAGAAGAACTTTCCCAGGGAAATATTTAGCTTTTGAGACTTTGATGCAGGCATTCAGTTAACATTCTTTGTGGCTACTGACACTTCTTTTCCTATGAAAAAATCCCTCTTGTCCCGCTATATTTTTGCCCTAAATACTATGAACTTGCATTTTTATATGGAATTTTTTTTACAAATAATCCACAGAAAAAAAACTAATTATAAAAATAACCCAAAGTTGTTATATTTTACAAAAATAACTCGCCATGTCAGCGTGTCGAACCCTCTGATTATCATTCGAGAGGAGTATTGGTCGAATGTCCGCATTCGAGCGGACACTCATGCGGACTATCTTTGTCCAGTACTCGACAAGCTCTCTGATTCTTGATCATGATCGTATCAGTACTAGATCTAGTCATGGTCGTATGGATACTCAACAAGCCGTTTGTCACGTTCTAGAACCACGACAAACAGCTTGTCGAGTGCTTAGCACTCGATAAGCCTATTTCTACTCCCGCAACACGACACGTCGCTTGTCGAGACTCCAGAACTCGACACGTTGATGTGGCGGGCTATTTCTGTAAAATACGGCAACTCTGAGTTATTTTTGCAATTAGTTTTTTCCTGTGAATTATTTGTAAAAAAAATTCTTCTTATATGTGTTGTTATTATAATCTTCTATTACCTATCTCTAATTTCTTTTGCAGGAAAAAGCTCAAATTCAAGACAGACATCAACTCAAACAGGGGTTTTAGGAGAAGAACCTAAACAGGAGTCGGGAACCATGGTGTACGATTCTGGCGCACCATTTCTCAAACCGTTCGCCAGGCCATGCATGCATAACCTAGAGGCCAAAGAACGGATCGATCTCAAACGGTTTCTCAAATTATGAGCCAAACCGTGCATACATCCAAAGCCCAAAGAGAGACTGGCCAACACCATGCTCACACCCCGTGAAGCTTACTATTGGGCACAGTTTCATGCACATGATTCCACAGAATCGTGCGCCAAACCATGTGTGTCCTTCTGCTAAGCACAGTTTCCAGAACTATGTGCCCAAACCATTAGCTTGGATCATTGTCTCGGGATGAGTTTGTTTCAATCTCTAACTTGAAGACATGAACTCCTACAACAATGTGACAAGTTGGAGGCAATAAAAAAGAAAACTTGAGTCAGCATTAGAGGCATCCAAGAATTAAAGGAGCAACCCGGCCTCCACATTTGATCTACTTTTGATGTTCCACGTCACTGCCAAAGAGTTAGGTTAGATTTAAAATCGATTCTTCGGAACGAGAGAACCAGATTATGTCACCTCGGAGTTTTTTAAATATCTTGGGCCCGTGATATTTATGTAATTTTGGTATAACAAATTCTCTCTTTGTTATTTCAATTGATATTTTTAGATTTTTAATCTATGATTGCTTTTTTATAATTTGTTCTTATTTGAACCGGTGATCCTTGATTTATCCATTGTTCCGTAGTCATGCCAATATTAGTTTGGTCTGCTAACATTTTAGTCATTTAGTCTCGGGTCATTTGGCCAATGGTGGGAACCATTTTGGAAAACACATTTTGCTTTGCTAGTATGTTGAAATCTGTAGGAGATTGTAAACCTATGAGCTGTGATAAGACTTGCAGAGAAGATGCCTTATAGGATGGATGGGGTTTGCAAGAGAGGCAATCCCCTATATAATCATCAACACTTCCATATATTGATTTTTCATGTTTCCATCTAGTTGATCTAAAAGCCCTAAATTATCTCAAGTATTATAACATGTCGTTCTCATATATACTGGTTGATTGTAAACCAAGCAGTATTCTCAGCTGTACTAGTTTAATTATGTTAATTTTATTGGTTGGATTTGTTTTTTGTGGATTCTTTGAAATTTTAAATTGAGCTATAAACTGTTCACCTTCCTTGTGGATTACAATACTTGTGGAATATTTGAATAAAAACTACAATATACTCGTGCACTTGCAGGTGTTCATTAAAACACGCAACAATGACTTACAAGGTCTGTTCATCCATCTGTTGCAGATTAAGGTTACTGATAAATCTTTTAAGAGATATTCCTAAGGACTTAGCCAGGAAAAATAAAATCATTCTTAAATTTAGCAAGATCTTTCTTTTGGATCCTGTTGAAACAAGATTAACTTAACACCAATAATAACCTCGTAGAAAAGAAATGAAAATATACCAACCACATGTTTTGTCTTGCAATTAATGACCATGGAATCTGCGAGACATGTATCCATTCACTGTGGCTTAGCCCAGAGCGCTTAGGCATTGCAAGAGTTTATTGAAACCACAATTCTATAATTTCTATTCGAATATTTTTCGAGCCAGAAATTTACTTTATTCTATTCTTTCTTGATAGACATGCTGGTTTTGGAAGAAACAGCTGCAAGTTCATGCTTCAGGAATTCCTCCATAGTTATTAGTAGGAACTTAATAAATTACACTTTTGATCTTTAAATTTGTATAGTTATGTCACTTAGATCTTTAAACATCAAATTTAATTTAACAAGTCCTTAAAATTATCTTATTTAATTAATTTGGTCTATAAACTTGTCCACATTAGTCAATTTTGTCATTGTCAATTATGTGTGGGAATTAAATGCAAAATTTTCATTTTAATACTACATATGTTTTACTCATGAATTTTTATGGTCTTTTTTATGTATTTAATCAAAATAACATCATATTTTCAGTTTCCATTTTAACATACTATTTCATTAAGAAGCTAGGTGATGTGTCATGTGACACGATACTATGTTAAAAAAATTGATGTGGTATGCCACGTTAATTTAAAAGTGATTTGACATGAAGGTACGTCATTTTCTGTTAATTTAATTGACAGATAGATTTAAATAAATCGACAAACTAAATTTCAAATTAGAGATCTAAGTGACACAATTATACAAATTTAGAGATAAAGAATACAATTTACTTATTGGAATTCAATATACTATTTCGTCCAATTTGTTGACCGGTGCTTCCACCAATCCCTAAATTCCTGAATCCACGACCGCCGGTACTGTAAACTTCTCAACTTCTTCTCTTTGCATTTTTTCTGTCTATGTTCTTACATTCAGTGCACAAAAATAACAAACTGCATTGGTTTCAGCCAGCTCAAATTGCATCTTTATCCAAATGGTTGCAGTGATTAACACCAGAGAGAAGCAATCCTGACGTTGATTATTTGCTGGACCATGGCTAGTTATGAATGTTACATGGAGAAAATGTTCGATCTTTACCAGAAGAAGCCACTGCTGCTGTTGATACTTCATTAGAAGGATCGGGGAATTGTTGATTTGCAATAGGAGGGTCGAGACAAAATGATTTTGATTTCAATTGTTCAATTTTGATTTATTTAAGCTGATTGATTTGTTTTATCAACAATTGTACATGATTGCAAGTTCAGATCAGAAGTTAAATAATAACAAGAAATCATGAAGTGGTAGAACTTAGAAAAGACTATTTTGTGGATCTATCGTGCTATTTCATCCACTTTGTTAATGGATGGACGTACATTTTGTACAGATATAGTGTTTTTTTTATCTATATTACTATATAATGTACGAGTTTCAAAAACTTTTTTTGTTGTCTAATCTAAAGATTTTTTGTCGTTGACTCCATTTATCTGACGACTATTGTTTACGATTAGTTTTGTCTCACTATACACTAGAAAATTCACTTCTTTTCTTTTATTGTATACATAATACTCTCATGAATGGTGTTAGTAGATTGACACAGTCCTTCTCTCACACCTCTAAACCCATCACCTTGCCCACATGCATGTTTTACAGAAAAACAGTGTCTGGAAAGATGATCTAATTAATTGTTATGTCATATTTTATTAATATTTTGAAAATAAGTTTTGTCACATGTGAAAGTAGGGACGGTGCAACTGATGGCATGCTTCTCAAGAAAGTTGCGCTTCCCTGAGATACAAACACCTCAAAGTATTATAACAGAGACGTAATGGTTACAACACACACATATTTATGCACATAATATTACATCATAGAAATTTTATATAATTTATCACACATATACTCAAGTAAATAAATAATTATACAAAGAAATAAGTAGCTAGGTTCCGAAATTAACTTGAACTTCCGTTAGATTATTTTATTTCCTGGGCGTTGTGGCTTCAATCAATGACATTGTAGTTAAAGTCTTCGCTTGTCATCGTTGGATAGCCGTCTGCAGACTTATCCTAGGAGAACTCCGCCTTTACTTGGTCCAAATAACCCAAATATTCAGTTTCTATAACAAAAAATTACTAGCAAGAATTAGTCCGATTGTACTCAGATAGTCGAGGAGATAAGAATGGAATGTCATGCCTATCTACTGATCAATGAGATTATACAAATCACATTTTTATTTCTCTATTCAATGGAAAACTTTTTGCTTTATTTAAAATCTAATGCTGCTATTTTAACATAGATAAACATCATCATTGCTATTCCCATCCTGAGAGTCAGAGTGAATATTTGCATCTTTTAACTTTGCAAAGGTGTATAACTTTACTCATAAAAACTTTTAACCAAACTGTCGTGTACGCTTTACATTTCTTTAAATGCATGGTTAGGTTAAGAAATAAAACCTTTCACCTAACTCGTACGCTTAACCTTCACTCGATATGCGGGTTTGTCATGCCATTGTAGCTGGTTTTACTATTCCACTCCTGTACACTCACAGACCGTCCTGCAATGCCATTCACAGACACTCGTAGATCGCTCCTACAATGTTTTATTTATTCACTTAGAGGAAACCCCCCCATCTCATTGTATGCAATGCACCTATTGTGGTGGCAAGTTTCCGAACATGTTAATTGACTTTGCTCATCCCATACTATGTCTATGGTAGTACGTAGAGACGACACAAGAAATCAACAGTCAGTTGGTAAAGTCTTAAATATTATTCTCTGTGTAGAGGAGTTCGATCACACTCAAATGAAAACAACACATCTCTTAGCTCCTCTACCTCTCCAGATAATGAGAATGCACGGTTGCTCCATCAACCGTCTATTCCTCATCTCAAACTTCTCTTTTATTTCAATCCTCATTTTAACTCCTCAATAATTTGATTTAAATTTAGAAAAAAAAGTTTTTCGGTTATATTATCAACTGTATTATAATTTTCCACATAAGATATAAAATATTATGCACATTATTGCCACAACATGATCAAAGAAGATCGACTTGCCTTGGTTCACAAAGTAATTGACAGATTATCATCTGATCGGTCCACGTCTTCCTTCGGTTCTAAATAAATAATTACAATTCACAATTAGCCATTTTAAGAAAATCAAAGAAAAAAATTAAATTATGCAAGCGACAAGTAAAATATATAGTGCTCAAATTACGATCGCAACTAGTGTTCAGTTGATCGTTCTAATTTTTAAACCGATTCATGGCAGTCGATCAATTAGTTCAAAACTAATTTCCGACGGAAAATCCAAAATCTTAAATCTCGGAACTTCAGAAATTTTGTTGAATTCTCCACTTTTGCTCCTGTTCCTCATCTTCTTTTTCTTCATTTTCTTTTCATTCTCTTCTTTTTTTTTTCTTCTCTTCCTTATCTTATTTTTCTTCTTTTCTTTCTCCTTTTCTTTTCTTTTCCTCTTTTTTCTTTCTTTTTTTTCCTCCTTTTTCTTTTTGTCTCCCTCGGCCAGCCCTAACCCACTCACTCTTTTTTTCCTTCATTTTCTCCTCTTCCTCTCATTCTCTTCTCCTTCCTCCTCTCTCGCGGCCGCATGGCTGGTGCGCGTGCCGGCGTCGTCGAGCCACCGGTCGCGTTCCCCGTTTCCTCGCTTTGCAGTGCCGCCGCCGGCTTCTTCGGCCATCGTCGCCGTCTTTGAGCCATCGCCGCCTACTGCTTCCTGCGCTTTAGCACTACCCTTCCAAGTCGCCGCATGTCATCGCCGCCCGGTGCCACTCTCCCCACGCCCTAGCACCGCTGCACGCAATCGCCGGCGTGTGCCACGCTCCCCGCGCCCAAGCACCGCGCCAACGCCCCATCCACCATCATGGTGCCATTGCTGCTCACCAGGCACGCGCCGCTGTGCACGCCGCTTGCTTGGTGCATGCGCTCCACGTCCTCACCACACCCTGCCCGCGCATGTGCGCATGCCAAACATCCGTGTCGGTTGCGCTCTGGTGCGCGCTCAATGCCGCCACAACCGCGCCCCTTGCCTCGGCTACAAGCCCCCACGTGGCTCCAACGTCGCAGAGTCTCGACGTCGACGATCGGCCTCCAGGTACCACTCCACTACTACCACTATTACTATTTTTATTGCTGCAGGGTGTATGAATGCGTGTGTGTGTGTGTGTCTCTCTCTCTCTCTCTGTGTACGAATGTAGGTATATGTGTGTGGTCACTGGAGCTGCCTGACAAGCTTGGAAAGTCACCTCTTCTGCTTCTACTGTCACTAGAGGAGAGGAGCACCCAGGGCTTTTGTGTGTGTATTTGTTGTGCAGGGCTAGAGAAGGAACTAGGTGCATGAATGTATGTGTGTGTGTGTGTGTGTGTGTGTGTGTGTGTGTGTGTGCGCGCGCGCTCGCGCGTGCGCGCCTGTGTGTTTTGGATGAACATGCATGCTGTTAGGTCGGTTTAGAACTGTATTATGTAAAAATCTGACACATGTAGCTCAGGTGTCTCTAAATTTTTCAGAACTCGTCGTAATTTCTCCATTTACAGGAGCCTATATGCAAAGTGTCATAACAGTAGATTTCAGACCTCCTTTCTTGTTTTTGCTGGTACCTAGAGGTCTTTTTGCATAAGTGCTATAGAGACAGAGTTTTTGGGCCATCTAAAAAATGGGGATTTAGGGTTTCCAAGGTTTTTATGCAAAATTGCTTTAGAAAGTGAGTTCTAGTGCTGTCTACAGATGGAAATTTAGGACTTTCTGGAGTTTTTATGCAGAGATATGGATGCAATCTAGTTTATGACCTCTTTTTACAATAAACTATATTAATCATATTTACTATTACTAGTACATAGATATATTGTATTGTCTAAACATATAATTGTTATTGAAATAATTTTAAAATTACCTAACCCAAAACACAAATACATCTCTAGTGCTATAACAAAACACCATATTCGGCAACTCGATTAGTATCGTGGTCGACTCTAATTTGAATACTTCGACCAACCCTATGATCGATTAAACAGTCGCAAATATTCAAGTGTTTACAAGTTTATTGATGCAATTATCTTGCACATTATTATAAATAAGTTTATTGAAGTTCTACATCCCGAATCAAAACAAATTATGCAAATCATGTGGAAAATGTTGGGGTAAGTATGAAAGCTCATCATCAAATAAATAAAAATATATAAACCAAAGGTAGTTTTCTACCTTTGATTCAAAAGGACAAAAGAAGCAAACTCTTTCTCCAAGAACTTGCATTGATTTGATTTAAACCAAAGGTAGTTGTCTAATTCGTTTTTCACTACAGTCACTTGTTAATAAACATAAGTTTTGTGATATATGGTGACAATGGTAACGGAAGAATTGCAACAAAATGATTAGAGCAATAAAAGAACTACTCATGGTACAAGAACATACATAAGATAACAATTAACAACACTAGTTGATTTCACAATCTCCGTATTTGATTTCACAATCTGTTGTGGTATTTATATAGTTTTCTTGATAAGTACTCGAACTTAGGCATTTGATAACTGCCCTGATAGTGAGGATCTGAATCCTCATGTTAACAAAGCCACTCTTATTTAGTAAAAATGTAGTCATTCTCAATCACTATATGGCATCTCTTAGCTATAAAACATTACTGTCGCCAATGCAATTTTCTTCCTATATCTCATAGTAGTTTGCTTCTAATATGCATATAACTGGAGCATAATTTAGATTAACAATACCCTTTTAGTTCTCTGCGTGCTTTTAAATACGAATGGCAACTTTGAACTGAGTGGTCCCTATGTTTTCTATTCTATGATGCGTGAAAACTTGTGGTTTCAACTTTTTATAAATACACACATATGGTTTAAACATTGAACTGAGTAGTCCCAATGATTTCTATTCTATGTCATACCTGTCTCTTTTTTCCAGAGACGAAAAGGACAAAGTTATCATCAAAATTTGTTGTGGAGAAATATAAACCCCTGGGCAGTTTAGTCATTTTAATAATAATTTTTCTCAAAATTAACAAACGAAGATATATAGGCATAAACGGATGCACAAAATAAAAATCATAGATACCTCTAATATCAATGTTCAAACCACGTGTGAATCCCACGTAATTTACTAAAAAATGCATGAGAAACTCAATGTAAGTCTACATAACCCAAGCAATGTTTGGAAGAAAGAATAACCTTATATTTTGGCTGGTACACCAGATTTTACCCCTCAAACGTACTTGTTGGTCGACGATACTAATTAGATGGGATGAATTGGAGGCTTTTTAAACCTTTTGCGCTAAAACAAATTTTGCAAAACAAAAATATTGCAAATATGTAAATAAATTCGTCCCGTGCGTATGAAATAAACATAACCAGACTCAAGTGATGTGATCAACTAGCATGAAAATTTTACAATCCTAAGGTATGCATGCAAGAAAGCAACCATATCAATCACAAGCTAAAAATAAAATGAGATCAAATAAAACCGAGACGAGAACAGATTTTTCTCAAGGATTTCTGGTAACCAGCATTAACCGGCTCTAAATCCTGAGCATAATGACATGTTTAAGCAGCCTAGTAGCTTCAGGTGGACTTTGTACTAACGATATGCCACACTACAACTGAAGCCAAACTTCAATTACTTATACAGCACTTCATAGCAATCAGATACTACTCATAGCGAATATTAAGCAAAAATAAAGTGTGATTATTCGCTCTTGTAAACAAAAACAGAGAAATGTTTAGGGAACCACATCCCGATTTGGAGTACCTGTAAAAAAGAAAAGAGATCTGATTTGCTCTCTTCTACAATTTCTTGACCCGCAACCAAAATTTCCAGTTTTGGAAAAAGCAACCATGATTTCCAGTCAAAATTTTGGTTATAATTATTATCTCTAAACAAGCACAAACGATTATACGGCAGCATTCGTGCATGGAACTATATGTCAAGGAGCAACCTCCGTGGGTCCTCAACCACATCCTTTATGCGGCGCAAGAAGAAAACGGCCTCTCTACCATCAATCAACCTGTGGTCATATGTCAGCGCAAGGTACATCATTGGCCTTGCGAGGATGTTGCCATCCACAACCACAGGGCGTTGAACAATGGAATGCATTCCAAGAATTGCTGACTGCATTACAAGTAAATTGTGTTTAGGATGTAGGGAGTTCTACCGCAGAATGTAACAAATGGAATTTCAGGAACACTGATGAAGACAGTACCTGTGGGGGGTTGATGATAGGTGTGCTAATAAGGCTTCCATAGACACCGCCATTGGAGATGGTGAATGTTCCACCTGCCATCTCATCAATTGACAGTGCCCCCTCATTTGCCTTCTTCGCAAGGTTGTTTATGCCTTTCTCAATGTCAGCGAAATTCATGTTATCAGCATCACGGATGACAGGCACCACAAGACCCTAAAATGATGGAGGTTTACATTACCATGGGATATGGGATATGGGATTGAAAACATTGACAGTTTATACTTTCAACATAGAGACAAACAGATGTATAATACATTAATACCTTGGAAGTGCCAACGGCAACACTGACGTCAATGTAGTCTCTGTATATGATGTCATCACCATCAATGACAGCATTAACGGTTGGCTGATTTTGAAGTGCAGAAACAGCAGCCTGTCGAAGCAAATGGAATTAGCATAACCAAGAAAATTACCAATACTGCTTTAGCAATTCATTAGATTGTCATTACCTTAACAAAGCATGACATGAGACCCATCTTGACACCATGCTTCTTGGCAAATTCATCTTTGTAATCAGAACGCAGCTTCATCAAATTAGTCCTACATCACAAAATAATTAATAAAGAAGAAACAAATGCAAAAATATAGAAGACAACAATAAGGTCATTCAGAAACTTTTTCAAGGGCATATTGGCAGCTTCAAGCAAAAGAGAGTAATAAATAAGCTCAATTGGGTAAGGGGATGTCATTTATTGGGTAAGGAGATGTCGTCATAAAAGATGACTAGATTTTTTGGGTTAAATACTATTGAAAAACACAAAGTATTTTCTTTGAGAAACCTTATACATTATTCAGCATTTTTTTTTCAGTACAGTGACGCATTCCTTTGGGGAAACATGCCAGTCTTGTCCAGAGATGTAGTAATGACATCAACTAACCACCACGGCAAAGAGGCAATACTAAGACTCCTAAGCACTATTGGTTGGGAACAAATGTTAGTGATGTTTCACATTTGCACAGTGAACTATGCACATACCATGAGTCATCAAAAGATAATGAAAGAAGGTACAATGCTAAGTAGCCCATGCATGACACCAACCATATAGACATTTTAGAAGCAACGCGATTGTTGATAAACTTACATGTCAACTTCATTAAATGTAGTCAGCATTGCAAAGGTATTCTGAGAATCCTTCAAACGGTTTGCAATACGCTTCCTGAGCCTTGGCATGGGAACCTGCATTTATCATGGCAAAGAACAGTACATATTCATGTAAGAAAAAGTCCAGAACATATACATATCAATGATATACAAATTTTTATGATTGATAAAACTGGCCTTACCCGACGCTCCCTTTCCTTTGGAGGAAGTTGAGGCTCTGAAGGAGAGGTTTTCAGTGGTGGTGTAGCTACTTTTGGTGCTTGTGTTTTAGGAGGGTCTACTTTTTGAGATTTATCCTCAACCTTCTCTTTCTCTGCAGGAGGCCGTGGAGTATCTTTCTGGGATGTCTCCTCAGATGGCGCAACATGGCTCTCAATTGGAGCAGCGGACTTTGATATTATAGCAACCTTGGTGCCTGGAGTAACTGTATCACCTTCACTTGCAATGAACTGCAAAAAAGCACCAACGCATCAAAACAACAGCCATACTGCTAACAACTCCAAAGTAAGCAAAAAAATCAAGGATATCAAAAACAGACTTGCAGACCACAAAAAGCGAAAAGGCACTCACCTTTTCAATAACCCCAGCTTCTGGGCTAGCAACATCAATTGTAACCTGGAAAACAGAAGGGAAAACTTTGCTTTTTTAGAATCATTTGCCGGTCTCAGAACTGGATCACACACTCAAAAAAAGAATTCAAACCAACATGACAATAACATGACCTTATCAGTTTCAATTTGCGCTATAGGCTCATCGGCTTCAACTCTGTCACCGGGCTCTGCATAAGATAACATATTAATAGCACAAATAATGACCACATGAACTGCAAATCTGCAAGCATTTCTGCACCAAAGGGTGCACAACAGATCACCACTCTCACACATACATGCACTCCTACCCACCCATCACTCAAGGAGACACGAGAGAAAGAAAGAGAGCATACTCTTTAAGAAGTTAGCCAGGGTTCCATCAGTTACAGATTCACCCATGAAGGGCACGACAGCTTCGACCAAGTCACCTTGAGAAGAAAAAGAAAAACATGAATTGATAAAGCATTCAGAAGCAGCAATTTGTGAAATTTTGTGTCTCAAGTGGCTGCTATACCTTACCATTCTCTGATGCAAATGATCTACTCCAAAGTTGGTAAGGAGAAGCATTCGGAAGAAAATAATGCCCTCTACAAATTCAGTTAGAAGTCACCTTTTAGTTGACAGAAAAGACAAGTTTTATTCAAAATATAAAAATAACAGTGTGATCCTCACCGTGTTGGCTTTGAGCATTGGGAACCACCTGTCAGGAAACCCTCAGATGTTAGAGACATTAATAGTGATAAATGTTCAGAATAGTATCAGTCAAACTAATGACCTTGAAGTAGTTGAGTGCTGAAATGTCTGACATGCCTATAACTCCTTAGGAAACATAATGTCTGCAAGTGAATTAGAACAGTTAGAAGGGGAAACCAAATTAAATCATAAGAATGTAATCAACAAAGGGCAACTTTATACCCTCTAGAAACAGTAGAAATGAAGTGTAACAAATGTTATATGCAGTACTGCTACATAAAAGGAAAACTCAAGAAAATAATAGTGAGTAAGTAGTGTTAAGAGTTGATATAACTTCTTCCAGATTGACAAAGTGCGAGCCAGTAAGATAGATGTTAGAAGATGGGTCCAATTGAGTTGTGGGCTTGTAGCACACCTCAAACTGAAATATAGTGACACTTACATGGCATAG
Organism: Pharus latifolius; assembly: GCA_019359835.1. Classification (NCBI taxonomy): domain Eukaryota; kingdom Viridiplantae; phylum Streptophyta; class Magnoliopsida; order Poales; family Poaceae; genus Pharus; species Pharus latifolius. The sequence continues at coordinate 65,899,333 of CM033320.1, read as the reverse complement.
CATTTTGATCCCCAAAAACCCCATTAAGACTACACAAAGCTTGATGTTATTCTAGCTTGTCTTGTTCAACTTTCTCAGGTAGACTTGATCCACCTGATAGATTATATCAAATGCAAAACAGTGTGGTTTTGAGTACAACTAGACAGCCCTCAATAGCTACATGATCAGTATGGTGTGAATAGTGCAAGACAAGAAACATAAAATGCACATGATTGGAAAGGATATACTACACTTAGCACTTCCTAAGATAAGCTCATCATAGATCACTGATACAAGATAATATGTTGCAGTAGTTATTTAAAAATATATTATGCTACGTTAACTAAAATTTAATATTATCTGGGTTGAATATGTGATGTTTGGTTATTTTTAGTGCAGCACTTGCTGCTATGTTATATAGCTATATTTCTGTTAGTTTTGTTGGGATTTGCTAAAGAAGAGGTACATGCCAGTTTTTTCTCTGATGTTCATGGTAGAGGCAAGTGACAGGCCAAATAGGCCCTTCTAGGCTGAAGCCACGTACAAGCTATCCTGTGGGAAAAGCCCAATTCGGCCAAGCAAGCTCTGTGTATGACAGTTTGAGCAATAGCTTCAGAGCCAAAGGTTGTAGCACATGCTGCCCCACAAACCAGGTTGCAAGATCAAGTTTCAGACATCAATAGTTCCCTAATCAAGTTTGGCCAGTCTCCTGTTTTGCTACGGTGCAACAGCACCTCTCATTCCCACACAACAAAAGTTTCTTCACTTTGTTTGACAGGATAGAGAGCTGGATCACACTAAAGAGAAAATGGTAACAGAACTATGAATTATCAGAACACTCTCGCGACAATAATTTGTTTGGCATCCACAAATTTCCACCCAGTTTCTCTTACCATTATCTAATGCAAAGAATGTCTCTCTACACACATTTAGAGGCCAAAATCCAAGCACAACAAGACAACAACCTGACTCCAAAAAAAAATTAACAAACATATAACCCTGATCACAACACCGAAACCCCCAAATCGCTCCCGCATCCACCAAATCCAAGCTTAAAATGAACCCAATGGTCCTGCCATCTCATCAGGACTACCCCATCAGATCACATCATATCATAGAATAAGTACACAAATAAGGCCAATGATCCTGCCAAATCACACACACACACACACAGAGGAGAGAGAAGGTTACATACAGCGGTGGGACGGCGGAGGAGGCGGGAGGCAAGGCGGGTAGCCATTGGGCGGAGAAGCCTCGTCGGCGAGAGATCTATCTGCGGAAGAGGAGGTGGACGAAGGAAGGAAAGTGGAGGGTGGTCTTGGTTTATGGGACTTCTATTTTCTCCTTTTTTTTTCTCTACTTTTTTTTAAAGATGATTTAATCAAACAAGGAAATACCCCTCGCTGCTGCGGAGTGACACGATGCATCTTATATATTTTCACTTTGTACTATTTTGTATTTTTTTTATAATGTTTTGTTTTTTATGATTTATATTAAATATTTTAATTCATATATCATAAAAAAAATACAGACATACAAAAATTAAACAAATAAATCATAAAAGCAGCTTCTCTCCCCTTCTTTTTGTCTCTCTTTCTTTTGAAAAAACAACTCTATTTTAAGAGAATTCTTTTTTCCCTCTTTGAAAACTAATAGTACTAATTTTTCTAAAGCAATGGCTAGGGTGCAAATAGATATGATTTCTAGCAAAATTTTCATGTTTAATAACCATTTAATTAGGTTTGGTCAAAGCATTTTTCCGAAAAGGCCCCAAATGGTCTATAGAAAGCAATTTTATGCATAGAGAGTATCAATATATTTCATATCTTTAAATACCGTGTAAATGACCATACTAAATTTCACGAAACTTGATAATGTGTGTTATGGGATGAGTAAGTAGAATGTAAAATATCAATTCTAAACTCGATATGCATTAGAAAAAAATAACAATTTTTTGGTTTACTTTGAGTAGAATTTATCTTTTTGCTTCTCCTTATGTAGATTAAATTAGATTCAATTAATTATGAGAAAGTGGATTGATTATATATATATATATATGTGTGCGTTTTCTAAATATTTTGTGAAATTTCTCGTAACAATTTAAATGGTATTGTGAAGTGGGGAGCATCGAATACGTGATGTGCACTGGATTTGTTTACAAAAAATTTATGCACAAATGGTCATAAATTTTTGGATATGTAAGTGCCCATATGTTTGTCTACATTTGTCCAAAATTTATGCATAAATAAATGATTTATTGTTTTGTTGTTTATAAACTAAACTCCATACATTTAAATAAATTAAAAATAGAGACATTTATCTAAATAGCACAATGATTTTTCCTACATGGCTGATGGCTCCGGACTGCCTATAATAAATTAGGGATTGAAAGGAATTGATTCTTTAAATTTAAATACACAGCCAAAATCTTTGACCCCTTTGAGAGAAATATGCTTCAAATTGTCTTTGAATTCCTCCAAAGAGTTGCTCAGGCGTCAGGTCCTTCAAATCTTTTTTACTTTTCTTATTTCTTTTTTTCTCCTGTCATAAACACAACAAAAAAAGTATTAGCACTCTGTCATACAGAGTATCAATTAGGTTATCCAAAATTGAAATAAACAAATCATTTTCATACTACGGCATGTTTGATCAAGTATAAATTTTTTCAATAAAATAATTTATTAAGATTTCAATTTATAAAATTGATAAATATTTTTTTACCAGCTTAAATTTATTGAGAACTTCTACTTTGAAATATAATTAGACTTTAATTTACAAATTCATAAATTTAAACTAAATCTCAAACAAGTACCCTTTATAATATTTTTTAGTACTGCTGACGTCCGTGCTCAAAGGCATAGTCAAATCATTCCATATAAAATGGTTGACCAGTTGGCTTTGGATGGTGACATTTTCCTCGACCTCACACCAACCCCGGAAACGATAATTACAGGCAAATCAAAATGTTGCTATATAGTTTATTCCAATATCCTAATTTTGAGCAGTAATACATGTGAACCGATATATATACATATTATCTGTTAATAGGTTCTTGTCAACACGCTTCAAATATAAAATATAAATTCTAATAATACAAAAGAGTTAGATCTTTATATCGATTCGAATGAATTAGTCTTTATATAGAAATTAATTTTTACCTACTAAAAAAGATAGTAATTTAGAAATTCTATCTCTTATTACTATAAAATATTTGTGTTGCATGTTCTCACATTTTACACGTGTGATACATGTTTTTATTTCTTCAAGTAAAATTCTTCACAAGGCAAATTTGTTCAACAGGACACAAAATCAACCCGCTTCAAATATGAAAAATAGATTCTGGCAAATCAAATCTTGCTATATAGCTGAGTTGATGGTTACATTCGAGTGATGGTTTTGTTTGAACTGCGGCTAAGTAGACTTCTAAACACTTTCTTACAAAGGATAGAAAGTGAGGTGGAGTGGACTCATGAGCTGATTTAAACTAAAAAGGTTTAAACTCAAATCAACTCACTATAATTTGACTCGTGCAGACTAAAGTTCTGAGAACAAACTTTGTCCACTACTACTTTCAGCAAACTCTAAAACTTCATTATTGTCCACAAGAATAGTGATCATATGGCTGAGCATTTTCAGACACTACGTGATCACTATCAGAAGTGGCATTGCAGAAATAACATTACTGTGCCTTTGACACTTTGACACCACTAACCACTACAAGTGCTTTCAGGGTCCCAAGCTCCAAACTGTACACTTTTGAGATGAAAAAAATAAAAGCAAGCTAAATTTCATCCTGGAGGGTCCTATGCTCAACTGGCACATCAATAGGTTCACAAAAATTTAGGCGCAATCTATTGTACACCATTTCCTCGTGGGGAATTTTACATGGAAGTAATATGAGATATGGCCAGTTAGATGATACAACCGCGCTGTAATCATAAATAAGAAACTGCGGTGAAAACTCAAAATGTTGTGGTAAATCATGATGGTATCTTTTTGGCAAACCGCTGCAAGGCTTTTGGCAGCTCAGCCCCATCGGCCATCCGTTGTTTCTTGTCAGGCCAGCCATTATCTTCCCTATGTTGATCCAAGAAAGGCTGTTTTGCTTTGAAAAGCTCGTCCTGCTTCCTCTTGGCCCGCTTGCTGGGCTTGCTCCTACCCTTGGTCTTCTTCTTGAACTCAATGTTCTTGGCAGCATCAACAGCATCCTCCATCTCATCCACGATCTCTTTCTTGGTCTTCTTCTCTTTCTTTTTTGGTATCCTTACAGTGCCTATCATATTCGGGTTAAGCATGATAGTTTCCGGCTGCAGCTTATCAAGGAGAGCATGCACCTCCTTCTCCCTTCTTTGCTTGTTGGTTTCATAGGGATTCGCCACCCAGGTATCAAAGTTCGGCTCACCGGATCCTGGAACGAGAATGGAAGAAATACCCATGGAATGCCCAATCCCCAATATATCCTCGTAAGGTCGGAACAAAACCTTCCCAACCTCATAGCCCTTCACCATTCTGTGCCTCATATAGATATTGTAATCTTGACCCCCAGAATCTCTATATATCTCTACTAGAGATCCATTGCCGCAGGTCAACAATCCCTTCTGACTGAAATCCAATGAGTGAGCACGTGCAGCATAAGAACGTACCACCTCATACTTCCTAAGATCCCAAAGCTTTATCTTCCTGTCCACACCTGCTGTTGCCATAAGATGACCACCATTGTGAAATGCAACAGCAGTCACAGGGCCATTGTGGCACAGCATTGTGACAAGGGGTTTCACACTAGTTGGCTTCCACATGGTAACTTTGCCCCCGGCGTGTCCAACACCAATGACGGCATTGTAGGGATTTACTCGCATTACATCAGTTCGGCCTAGACTTGTCCTATAATTTGCAACCATCTCACCAGTGCTCACGTCTTGGTAATGGAGCTGCCCAAAGCTGTTTATAGATGCTAAGAGGAAGTGTTTATCAAGAAACTGGAGTTTCAACGCTTTACCATGCTCCTGTGGGCACAAGAGAAGCAATCATAATAGCAAATAAATATTTTCAAGCAAATTGGGAAGATAATACATATATGCATAAAAATATATTATATAGTGCAAATTGAAAGCTATAGCTCAGCAATTAGGTGGAAGCTAACTTCAAGGAAACATTGACCAAAGGAACTCCATCTAAGCACAAACTTAGAGATGAACAAATAAGAATGCATTTCAGTAACTCCTCCAGCAAAATTGTCATGAATTGATCAATTGAAGAATGATCCATGAGTATGCAAAATTTTAAGACAGGAATAGCATAATGTGAATAGAGGACCAAAAGGCGCATAATTCACATGGAGCTGAAGTACAGAATTGACTAGCATGATTCAAAATTTTATATGGGCATTCATAACAAAAAAGAAAGGAAATAAGAACAGTCAGATGTTCTTTCTACTTTTTCTGCATGTTTACTGCATATATGTGAGAAATCAACACTTCGAATAACACTTATTCAAAATGATATCAAGGCCAAGGCATTTTCCATCCTGCTTACCTTTAGACAGTGAATTTCTGTGCCATGTCGGTTATATATATAAGGGTACCTGTTTCAACAAAAATCATGAGAGCAACTATTACAAGTTATATAAGTGGCAGATGTAATCATAATGAATGCGCCACTCTTCTAAAGATTCTTTAACCTTGATTTGAGAGAAAATACATTCTCAAAAATCTGAACAGGAAAAGATAAGGAACAACAGTTCAACCCATACAACCGCCAGCAATAATGAGATAATTTTGCTCCAAGTTTTGTAAACCATTTCCATAAACAGGAGTGATTGACAGCATATTAAGATGATAACAAACAAATCCAGACCAGCAATGCTTATTCCTGAGTAGGACAGTCAGAAGGGCAAAGGCAATTCTAAGATTTTGCTCCTACTTCGTATTGTTAACTAAGCATGCAGTTTAAGTACTACTGGTTTAAAATTTGACAGACTGCCAGAAACAAACTGGGCTTCTTGTTCACAGATGTCGTTTGTGTACTGATGACAGCATGAAATTCCTATTAGGGCCTGTTTAGCCTAGTTGATCTGCGCTTTAGCTTTTCAAATAAGCTGAAGCGGGGCCAAATGGGAACTTAAATTTCGGACTTAACCATTAAACTCAAGCCCCCTTTGAACTAAAAACCCCAAATAAGTTTAAACCCCTCCCTACTTCTTATTGGGCTTATAAGCTTAAGTCGATTTATAAATTTAAACTAAGTCAGGCCAAACGGGCCTTTAACGTAGCAATTTGCATAGTTCAAAAAAAAACACAACATAAATATAGCCCTACTAATATGCTTATGGAATAGACCATTCTCAACAACGAAAACATGAGTCCATAATTTTACTAGTGTACTAGAGATTCTTGAAGTCTTCTGCATAGGCAGTGCGCTCATGTGTGCTACCTTATCAAGCTCTATTTAAAAGTTCAGCAAGGGAAACATCATGTTTCATTTGTGAATAATAAAAATACATTATAATTTATAAAGCTCAAGTACAGTAAAGAATTACTTTTTCTGCGCAACTGCAAAGAGTTGCTCATTTTGTAAGAATGCCACATCGCGAACAGTTTCCCTTACCTGCAGAAACAAAAGTTTAAAAGGATCAGAAAGAAATGCAGTATATATGATGTGCAATAAGATTCAACTTGGATATGTCTAGCTATCATCTGGACAACAGGATCTAGATGCTCTATTTTCCCTTAACATAGATCAACAAACACACAAGTCTAGCACATGTTTCCATTTTCCCATTTAACAGACTGATAACAGTTGCTCCATGGGCTGTCCATGGTAAATGCTGAGATACCATAACATGCAACCCAAAGGACAACTGAAAAATGATCCATATCCTTGACAACCATCTTGGTCAGGCAGAAAAGTTAGACTAAGACCTAATGCACTCATTGTTGGGATCAAACAATGAAAAAACCCCAGAACAATGACCAAGCAAGACTACAATCAGCGAACCTTATCCAAAACTTAGCTCTGGATAGTCAAACCAAAAGAGATGAAAATATACCAGCTTTAAATAGCTCTTCTATAACCTATACCTTTTAATTAATTCTGTCATCTTCTTTAATTATGCATTACATAAAAATCGCATCGACAAACATACTTTTACCTTAACCATTATTCCTTTACATTATCTTAGCCTTTGGTAACAACTAGTTCCCACACGAACAAAAAAACCCCACTCCAGTTCCATTTTGCCTCAATAAAGTACCTCCTAAAACTATAAACTTTAACTACAGCTACATTATGATTAAAAAAGATTGTACTTAGATTGATCAAGTCACTCTCTGAAGTTGAGTACAATGCTAAGTTGCAAACAATAAATTTCAAGCCCAGTGTATGTACACTTTAGTACTGCATTAAAGAAAGATACTTCAAGATTGGAAACTAACCTGGAACTCCTTAATAAGATCCATATTTAACATATCCATCATTGCAAGATGACCTTTCTGACCTCCTACTAGCATGTAACGGCCACTTGATGTGTATTCTAGAGTATAAGGGCCAAGCACTGCATAAAACAGAGCTAGCTAAGCCCCCGATATTTCTCAGTAAGTTTAAAATAGTACCAAACATTACTTGAATTAATTTCAGGAATTAAAATGCATTGGCTATGGTGACATAGCTGAAGAGAATCTCAAAATGGATGTACATTTTACCAGGTAGGATCATATCAAATGGTTTTCTTGAACTCAAAAGATCGACCTCCTGCACAATTGATTCTTGCTTGATTCTGTATGTCTTCTCTAAACCTTCAGGCTCTAAGAAGCCCTCCTGAGTAGGCATAAGCCACTGCAAGTCAAGGAACAACAAATCAGCCACAACATATTCTCCCATATTTGCAGTTGTTGATTGGATAATCTTCAAGCTTGAAGCTCACAAAGCATAATGAGGTCAAATATGAAAAAAAAAAAATTTATCAAGGAATTTAATTTAGTGGAATACTATACCGTAGTGCTCACAGAAACAAATAAAGTTATGCAAGAGTCCCTCGAACTCAAAGTGACTTGAACATGGTAGCTGCTAGAGTCTAACCAAACAGGAGAATGTATCAATTTCCACAAAAAGTACCTAGCGAAATCAGTCATTGCATTCCCCATAAAAAAAGATGCACCAAAATCTACATTGAAATCTTCTTTTGGCTATCTCATTTAGACATTGATGTTTTGTGGACCCAAATAACTAGCACAAGTCCTATACACATGACAACATCTCTTTAGTCTTTACTAAAACAAGTTCCTCATCAAGCCAATGAAAAACAAAAACATGAGTCAAGGTACAAGATCAAATTGTATCTAGTCACTAGTTTTGAATATCATAGTCCTGTGCAACATAATTACACTGTTAATGAATGCTATCTAAAGTCCTAGCAAGATAGTTTCGATTTTGCATGTAATTATCAATTCATGGACACTTTGCTATAAGACCACAATAAAATATGAAAACAGCACCTTCTCAGCCTCTGCAGCAGCTTTGGCAGATTGGCCATACAGCTTTTCTCTTACAGCAAGCTGTCCTTTCAATTTCTTATCCCTCAAAGCCTGAAAAGCCATCCCAAAACATAGAGATTAATGCACACTATCAGAGGCAAAAAAATAACAATAACAAGAATTATCCATGTATATTCATGCTAAATATAAAGGAATGCATTTCTAAGAGAATCAACATACCCCCAAGTTAGCTATTTCGCCCCGCAAATACTTCTTTTCTTTCATGTCCATTTCCTCCAAAGCATCCTGTTCATCCCATTGTCGTCAAAAATTGGAATAATGAGATCATTGCATGAATACAGATTGAAATTAACACCGAAAGTAGCAGAGTTTCCACTAACATATGCATGACTGGCCTAAGTTCTTAATTCATGCTAGTTGTTACTGTTGTTCTAAACAGTAGTTAGCAGTAAGTGAGCAGTCACCCACTTTTAAGTGCTAATGCGGTAGCCTTGTACATTAAAAAAAGACATATTTATGGTATATAATGGTATAGGATTAATGCTAAATATAAGTAATATATGCTTTAGAACAACAAAAAAAAAGAATCTAAGCACTAAAATTTACCTATATATGCACCAAATAACATGAATGAACTATGTAGCATGTGATAAGTGTTTTTTAAATCATTATATTCTGAACATGACCAAAACATAGGCTGACATAATTGGCTGAGTGGCATAGCGGTCCGCTGACGCTTATGCGGCTCGAGCGATCTTGATTTAGAACAATGGTTGTTACAGAAAAATCCTATGACCAGACAAATTATAGGCAAAAAATAAACCGAAAGAACTAAAAGTTGATAACTTTAACAGCTACCGTTTCAACTGACTCTCCTAATTTACATTCATAAGAGCAAAGTACCAAAAATCCAGTAAAAACAGGGGGGCGCGCACCAAATGAAGCCTTTGGGCTGCTACGGGTACTTTGGGGGTACCGACGAACTCCATAGATTACATTATTAACAACAAATAAAATTTTCTTTGCAAAAAATCCAATACAAGCATGGACGCATACAAGAACTGTTCTTGATGGAATCTCACAGAAAGAAAGAAAGAAAGACTGCTCACAGTTAGATTGGAGACAAGTGAAATCAATCAAGGCTTACCATCTTCCTCCTCAAATAGTTTGTTGCGTGTGTGTGTGCCGGAGTAGGGCGGAGGGGGTGTCGGTGGTGTGAGTACGCCGGCGGGCGTTTCTACTGTGGAGGTGCCGACGGCGATTTGTGGGTCGGGGTGCAGCAAGAGTAGTCTGTGGGTGGTGGCTAGGTTTTTGGGAAGGAGGGAAAAAGCTTGGGTGGTGGAGAACGAAGGGGTGAGATGTATACATTGGCGGATCTGACGGCCCTGCTTTTTCTGGATGATGTGGATACACCAGGAGTGCGGGGCAGATGAGGGAATGGACGGGCCAGACGAGAGTGAGAAGAAGATCCAACGGCCAAGACAAAGAGGAATAACCACAGGACTCAAATAGAGCAATGTTTTGGGAACTGGATCATCTAAGTAGAAAGTTGTTGCCACGTATATTTCTATCTATTAGATCAAATAATAATAATAATAATTTATTCTTTTATAATAAATTTTTTTCATTCTTTTCAGATTTTTACTCATTCAATCTAAATTATTTATTGTAAAATCAGGCAAACAAAAAAATACAGTACCTTTATCCTGTTTCAATGTTTTGAGATGGATTGAATATGCCATTTAGGTTCTTAAAACTTAAAATTTAAAATTCAATTTGATGAGTTTTTAAACTTTCTCAACCTTTTCACTTAAACCCATTTGTCACTTAAACTAAGAATAATGGCATGACATCTTATATAGCATTTCTAAGTTAACATAACATGATACATAAGATTTCTTAGTATAATGTACCATGTGTCATGCCACATCAATTTTGTTGGCATAACATGGTGATATAGATCGATAATATGGGTTATTTTTATTTAAAACAATTTAGAAATTAGGACAAAAGAGATAATAAAAACTCAATAATTAAAAATATATAGGCTAAAATGCAAATTTCACATTTGATTTGATATTTAATTAGTGGATTGACCAAACTGACTAACGAAGATGAGTTTTTGGGTGGCTGAGTCACACAAGTTTAGCAATACATAGTATAATTTACTATATAAATTAATCTTGAATATGATTATTTTATGTAACAAATTAGATGATTATGAGAAATATTTCAATTTCACTCATATTTGAACAGGTTGATTTTGCACCATTTGAATATTGTTTGGACGAATACTAGATAGATCGATCGATTTTGTATCGATAGGGAGTACAAATTCTCCAACAACCCACTCCAATCTGCTCGATTTTGTATTTTTGTTCTCATTTATTGTATGAGTAATTTTTACAGTCAATTAGGTCTTTTTTTCTTGTGTGCGTGTTGGATGTTTAATAGCAATCCTCTCTTTTCAATTTCACTGATTAAATCCCACTTTTTTCTGTTTCTGTTTTGAATAACTGTAGAAATCATGTGTTTTTTTTTTTATTTTTGGAGTTACCCCCTTAATTTATTTTTCACCCAAATTTGGCAAGGAGTTGTCCATCAAAATATCAAATGGCTAGAAATGGTTGGATTAATTTGAGAACCCTATTTTCTATTTCCCATGCTAGTAATTACTATTACATTAGAGATACAGTAGCTTTTCACTTTTGAGACATAAGCTTGTGTAAGCTGTAACCACTACCATGAAATGGTTAGTGATTCTATTTTCTAATTGCACTGTGTATTGTCGGGTTCGATGCTTAAGAGTAATTGCAGTTAAATGATATGGATTCCATGTCATTCAAACAGTTCTTGTGATTATTAAACAACTATACAAAAACAAAAAATGCATTACAATAACCAAAATGTGCTTTACATGTGAACAACAGTAACCAAGAAGTTCTAGTAGTAATATATCTAAAACATCTCTTCATTAACTGAAAAAATGATCATTGCTTGCTATCAATTTATTGGAATCTGATGGAATGTACACAAGTAAATGCTTGCAAATATTTCTTATGTAAAAAAACCGTCTTTGCCAAATTAAACATTACAACATAATTCCATCCAAACTTTTTGTTACGGTGATACTCTCGCCCAAATAAATAGTCGAGTGCTTATAGAAGTGTTTAGTTTAAAGTGGATTGGATAAGTATATAATTCTCCGAAAACTAACATCGCCGCCTATTCCATAGGTAAAACACCACGCATTAATTTGTTTATATTTTTATTATCGCTTCACTTAAAAGACCGGGGCATATTACAGTTACAGATAAAAAACTCGGATTATGATAATTTCAGCTGGACACTCACTACAAGGTGTAATGATATATTAATACCCAACTCTCCCAGGACAAATAAACCAGGATAAGGGCTTCACTTTTTTCTTTTTCAAAGTCATTAGGATCAACCTATGTAAACTTGCACCCTCCACAAGGGTAATTTCTGTATGCAAAACACAATACAACTGAAAATGCAGTCAGCATCACTGCACAAGTTCAGGTATAAGCCTCAGCAAGAACGAAATTTCACGCTGCGAGAAATTTGGCGTCACGGCACCTTTGGCCACCTGCTTGTTCAAATCCTCAACCTTCAAGTCTTCAGAATCAGATTCCGGGACGGCGATGAGCTCGGAGATGGCCTCAGTGATCTCCTGAACTAGGTCAACGATCACCCCATTCACCCCCATCAGATGCTGCATATAAACTGCCTCTGGCACATTACTGCAGAAAGATTGTTACAAATGTTCAGTAAAATGTTCAGATTGCACTTGACACAAGGACATTGTCACAAATGTTCAGTAAATTGCTTACTTCAATGTTCCATAAGTCAGTAGAGAGATGTTAGCCTCTTTAATCTTTGGTATCGCTGATGGGTGCCTGAATATCGCCCGAACCTCCGACACGATCCCTTGCAGGCCACTGGCAAGGCATAGCTTGATGGCATCCTCTATCGAGTTCCTCCGTACGTCGTCATAGATCTCCATTCCCCCATTTGTCAAGAAGTAAACCTAATTGCATAGCACAACAGGTATCAATAACTGTTCATGATACTTGCAAGATACATACTAGATCATACCAGTACTTACAGGATATGTAGTTTGCAGTTTTCGCATGAGCTGTGCAGCATCAGGCTGGAAGCTAGAGAAAAGTACAGGTCTATCCTTGGCGCAATCAAAAACTACCTGTGATCATAAGTAAAAGCAAAGTTAGACAAGTATCTATCAGAAAAATTTACTGTAAGAAACATATGTAATATGGTTATACTTATACATGCCTTGAGAATGGCCTGGAGGATATGAGTGAGTTCTTCCTCCTGGTACACAAGATTGTCATCAAATTTCAGCTCAATGTTGAAGCCCAGCCGTGAATTCACCTTCTCGAAAGCTTCTTGGAGTGTGCAAAGGGCGTCATCCGATTGAACATTCCAATTCAAGAGCCGGCCGTCCTTCATTTTCCGGAACAATGGCTTCCCAACCTGAAAATTCAGAAGTGAGTGAAACATGTTAAGATGCTGCTCACCATCCTCACTGTTTATATGATGAGACAAGTGCAGAGGAATTCTCCATTACCTTGCCATTCTCATTTTGTGGTCCATATGAGAGGAACTCTTCCAACTGAAGATCAGTCACACGCTTCTCTGAAATTTTACCCTGAGAATTGATGCTCATTGTCAGATTGATGTTTGCATCAATGCTGAAATTTGTAATGGCAACATGTTTAGTAATGTCATTTCCTTAATTTGTGATGTTTTGTCACTGATTATAGTTAATTCATTTCATCAAGGTAAAGTGACAGTAATCAGCAAGGGATAAAACTTACATCTTGTTGAGTGAAAATGAAGTTGTCATGGAAGATGATGGGGCAGCTGTCCATGGTCACCTACAAAATTGATATTTATGGCTCTCTTCTCAACATCTTGCACACCGAATTATACAAGATACAAAGAGAGAAGGAACAAGAACCAGAAGAAAGTAAATAAATCAGTGTATTCTTTTGAACATTTCCACTACATATTCACATTTGTTTAAGCAAACCATAAGACAAATTACATCATAATCACATGTTAATTAAGCTTGCTGTTTTCTTTTCTAAACAAGAAAAAGGTACCATATGTTGCTCCATCTACGTTAAAGTGCAAGATGGACAGCCATGTACGATTGGGACTTTGGACTATGAAAAGTTGGTACTCAACGACATGACAAAAATCACCCAATGTTAATGTGATTGCTGCAATGATAGAACAGCTACTATCTTGCAACTACTAAGCCACAATTCCTAATAAAACTGCGACCATTCAATGGTGGAAGTTCGTTGGGGCCAAAGTGGGCATTACCCTCCTTTTGATTTTAAAATTCTTATATAAAGATCCTCTAATATAGTTTATTCTTCTAAATTTTAATTCGAGTTTGGCATCACTTGAAGATAGAGACATATGAGATTATTGGGGAACTACATTAAGATAGAGACAGCACATACCATCGGAAGGGAATAGTGACACGAGTAAAAAATAAGATTGTTCTGAACTCTACAAGATCTTCTATCAACGAGTGGGTCTTTTTAACAGATAAAATTCAAGATGCCAATATGCTAGTAGGGGTTGGTGGAGTTTCTATAAACTTAAATAGCATTGTGCTGTAAAAACAATTTAGAAAGTAAAAATAGATGAACCAAAATAAGTGTTGAAACATTTTTTTTTTTAAGAAATGTCTAACAACAAAATAAAAGAGACTAAGATTTAAATCATAAACCCATCCACATGAGATCTGTAGAATCAAGGCCACCAGTCTCTTACAAGTGGGCCTACTTACATTGGACCATGGGTCCCACCACCACACCTCATCACGCACGTGTTTGCCTAGGCATTATGTGGCGCCACCTCCTCAGACCCAATTGCCCCTGCCCTGAACCTAATCCACTACACCAGGACCAAACATACCCCCCATTGCGGGGCATGTCCCATGGTTTTTGATAGTTACCAAGATTTCTTTTATGTGGTAGTAATTACATAACAATTTGCTCATTCCGGTTTTTCAGAATTAAATATAAGTTCTTTCAATATTAAAAAAAATTCCTTTCAATTGAAGTGCTTTATAAAAATTTCCTCAATTCTAAACATAAATATAAATATACGAATTTTACTAAGATACATATATTAATTTTTTTTTATTTTATATACATTTTTCTATATTAGAACAATCGCTTCTCTTTATATCTAATCTTAAAAAAATAAATAATATAGGGTGAAGTTTTTCTTTTTAAAAAAAATAACACCCCCTAAAGATATTATGCCTATTATGTTTAAATTTTGCCCGTGTTTACTCTAAGAACCCACAAACCCAACCCGAACACTGATCTATCCGTCCAATATTATCCACTAATCTTAATTAATTAATTGTGATTAAGAGCGAACGGGCAATTATTAATTAGTAATTACCTGGACGTCTAACTCGACGTAGTCCACCGGGAACCGGCCGGCCTCGTTGAAGGAGAGCACCGAGTTCTCCTTCACCTCCTGCAGCCGCCGGTTCGGCGACGCCAGTGCGTTCATCCCCTTCCCCCGGTGCCCGATCACCGCAAACCTCCCCGGCCTCACTGGCACTTTCTCCGTCACATCTACTCCTGCAAATAATTTTATCAGAATAATTTCATCAGATGGGATTCAAGTTGAGTGGTTCTCAAATCCAGCCGAGACACCAAAAGCCGACTATTTTTTTTAATCATTTTATATATCTATAATTCATCGTAACTTTCTTTTCTACCACCGTCATTGCCGTGCTTCCCACTAGTTTCACATTTACCAATCTAGGTCGAGATAGCCAGTTACCGGCGATAACCGGCCAACCCAAATCCTTAACCCTTGACAAATGCATTAAGTTTGTAAGGTACCGGGGATGCGAGCGGATGCAAGGTTGAGCTGGCCGGCGGCGATGTCGGGGACGATGTCGAGTGTGGGGACGTCGGCGACGCGGGCGGCCTTGAGCTGAGCCATTGTATATGTTTTTTCTAAGATAATTCTAAGATGAAATTTTTTAGTGGGAGGGTGTACAAAGTTTTGGCAAGTTTGCAAGAGGAGGGGGGAAAGGTCGGGGGAATATAAAGGGACGCGGTGGAGAATATTCCGGGTGGGATATCGGGTTTATGCCCCGGGATCTCCGTTCGGGCCCACGTCTGCAGGCCGGGCCCTCTGACTCTTTTGTGTTACTACTTTTTTTTCACCGTTTTTATTTAACCTTTCTCTGTTCTTTTACTGGGGTGAACGGTGGGTGGTGGCACGTGGCCACGTGGGACGTGCGTCGGAGTCTTATCTCCTAGGGATCACCTGGTTTTTTAGAAAAAAATGTTTTACATATTTAGTATCTGTTACGCTCCACACACACACACAATGAAAACAAGAACGTCGTGTTCCTCATTATTTTCTTCCAGGTTTATATTTGCACTTTGGAAATGGACAACAACACTGCGTGTGCTTTAGAAAATCACGTTCCAAATATGCCTACATGCATAAACTAAATTTTAGCCACTTATGTTTTACTCTCCAATGTCCTATTATTCACTAACCTAAGCCATAATTAAATAAAATAGTTAATAAACCCACACAATTGCACGATATTTTTATACAAGAAATCAAATTTACAAATATATACTAATATTACTATCATAACCTTTCAAAACAAATATATCTATATATAGAATCAGAGTTGTAAACATTATGGGTACAATTTTATAAAAATATTGTGTGTAGTTATATGTAATTTGAAACATATTTGGAGTTATATAATATATGGATTCTAAAGAATATAAGATTAACATATGTCGTTATAACTTATTTCACCGACTAACTAATTGTCAGATCTTTTTCTTTTTTCTACATTTTAATTAATGTGGGAATTTCTAACTCTTTTTATCTATATGGGAATTTCTAATTCTCATAGTGAACATAATACATCCAATTATCATGTATCTTTGTTCTATATTAGATTCAGAGACCTCCTTGCAGTCTACCATGTCATCTCTATGTCATTTAACATTTTTATTTTCTAAGAATATATATTGTATGTTGTAAATCGTAGAACCGTTGCATTGTTGACGGGATACAATCAATCTATACGAGCAATCACAGAAATAAAGAGACAAAATACAGAGAGAAGAGTAGATAGGAATTCTTTATTGATCATTACTCTCTTTGCATGTACAAGACTTTATATAGACAAAAAGTAGGGTTGTCTTTGGAGTAGTTTTGATAATGTCCACAAACAATTTCTTTTACAACATTCTCCCTTAGACATTACTACAACATACATATGTCTTGTTAAAAACTTTGTTAAAAAACTGAAAAACTTAGTAGGAAAAAAAATCAGAGAAAAAAAGCATATAGCACATATATTCTTTGCATTATAAATGTTGTCTCATTAAAAACTTTTAATTAAGAAAACCCGATAGGAAAAACTTAATTGAGGAAAAACGAGTACACCATTGATTTTTAGGATATAATTGTATTACTCTTTAGGATCTTAATAATTCTAAATATGTTGAGCAGTAAAATTAGATGGAAATCTTCAAGGTCTAATCTAGGTAAAGACTTTCAAGGTCTAAAAATTTAGTTATTTCTTAATATTTGCTCCATTGAAGACAACAGTTTTCCTAGTCTATGTATTTCATTGGCATAGACATAATTTTCAAAAATAGACGTAGGTAGAAACTTAGTGAACAAATCTGTTAGATTGTCATTAAATCTAGTCTTATAGATATTTATCTCACCACTATTCTGGAGATCATGAGGATAAAAGAAATTGGGAGCAATATGTTTTGTTATGTTATCTTTAACATGTCAACTACTCATTTGTATAACACAAGTAATATTGTCCTAATGTAAGAGTGTGGGGGTAAATTCAGTTGCAATGTTACATGACTGCTGGATATAACGTATTAATCTTCTCAATCATACATATTTATGTGAGGTTTCATATAATGTAATTATTTCTGAGTGGTTTAAAGAAGTTGCCACCAATGTCATTTTGATAACCTCCTAGAAATGGTTGTACCAGCATAGAAAAAAATATAACCAGTCTTTGACTTAGCGCTGTGGGATCAGATAAATAGCCAGCATCCGAATAGCCAACCAAAGTCATCTCTTGATTTTTCTAATAATATAAACTAAGATCATTTGTATCTTGAAGATACCTGAGGATATGTTTGATACCATTCCAATGTCTTCTGGTTGGAGATTCTCTATATCTTACTAAAAAAATGTATTGTGAATGGAATATTAGATTTGGTGTAATTCGTGAGATACAACAATGCTCCAATGTTGCTCAAATGAGGAACTTCTACTCCCAAGATTTTCTCATTACTTTCTTTTAGTCTCAATAATGTCTTTGTTCACTTCCAGAGATCGTACGACCATTGGTGTGATAAGGGGATGAGATTTATCTATATTAAATCTCTATAGAACTTGTTTTAGGTAGGTGAACTGGTGAATAAATATTCCTTCAGGAAGGTGCTCGTTTTGTAGGCTGAGGCAATATTTTGTTTTACCAAATCTTTCATTTTGAACCCCGTCTTTAGGTATGAAACTATTTCCTCAATTTTCTTTGTGGTTCCAACGATATTTATGTCATCAACATATACTAAAATGATGTAGAAGTCATTCGACGACTTCTTTATGAACACATAAGGACAAATGTCATTATTAATATATCCCTTCTTTAGGAGGAATTCACTTAGTCAGTTGTACTACATTTTACTTGACTATTTCAAGTTGTACAGTGACCTTTGCAATTTGATGCTATACGTGTTGTGATTTTCTTTCATGTTAGGGATTTTGAATCTTTCATGAACTTCATATAGATATTAGAATATAATGACCTATATAGATATGCGATCATAGCATCCATTAGCTGCATATCTAAATTTATATATGCTACTAGAGCTATTAAGTAGTAGAACGTAATTCTATCCATAACGCAAGAATAAGTTTTCTCAAAATCAATACTGGGTCTCTGTGTGAACTTTTGAGCCAACAATCTCGCTTTATATCTCACAATCTCATTTTTCTCATTTCTTTTTCTTATAAAAATTCATTTATATCATACAAAGCTAACAACTTATGGTGTTCGAACTACTGATGCAAAAGCTTTTCTTTTATTTAGCGAGTGCAACTCAGTCTCAATTGCTTCCTTCCATTTTACCCAATCCGAGTGCTGGAAGCACTCTGCTATTGATTTTGGTTTTGGATTTAGATTTTTATTTGAAATGGAGTGAGCAATTGTGGAGGTAAGAAACTGTCGATAACTGTGGTGTTTAAATTATAAATCTCTGCCATGCCCACATAATTCATGGATATCTCATAGTTGATATGGACTAGTTCTTCATGATTTCCCAAAACAATAAAAGTCCTGCTGTTCCGCAATCACAACATTGTGTTGTGCACATGCTAAGTTATTGGGATTTTCATCTTCATGATACACCTCTCTAAGAGGCTTCTCACCTTCCAAAGGAGTCTCTTTAGAATATTTAAAGAAAGATTGACTATTGTTATGAGATATTTGTCTCTGCGGATTAAGGTCCATTACACTAATAGATCTCTCCCGCTTTTGGCGTAAGGGAGCATAAGTGGATTTACTATTTTCTCAAAGTATTTCCACTTTTTAGGTGCATTTACTGCAGGTATTTATGATTTAGTCACTCCATTGTAATCAGTGAAATCCTCTGACAGGTTATTTGCTAAATTTTGCAAATTAATTATCTTTTTAATTTTCAGTTCAGCTCGACTAGTGCATAGATCTTTATTGAAGATCTCTTTCATCCCACTAAATTTCACGGCATTTCAAATTTTCCCCTAATACCAGGAATTGATCTATGCAATTAGCGTACCATGTTGTAAAAAAATTTCTTGTCATGAGTTCAAGATATTTGATGATTGAAGAAACTCCATATCCAACATATATCCCCAACTTCTGGTAGGGGCCATGAAGATACGCTGGGGTGGTATATCGGCACATATATGCGTAATAAAAAAATCATAGATGGGAAATACTTAGTTTTTTCCCACGCACTAGTTGCAAGAGGGAATAATCATAATATGCAATATGTCCGACTTGTATTAATGCAGTAGTATGTAAGATTGCATGTCCCTACTTATTGGTGGGTAACTTTAAATTTTAAAATAAAGGCCTTGCAATAAGTTCAATTCTTTTAATTAATAATTCTGCATGATTATTTTAAATGTGAATATGAGGAACTGAATTCTCCACTTTTATGCCTAGAGCCATACAATAATCATCAAAAGAATTCGAGGTAAATTATGGTATTGTTCATTCGATGGACTGGATTTGATGATCTGGAAATTGGGCCCTTAATTATAGCTTCACAAAAGCATGATTGCGGTGGAAAATAAGTATACATGAATCCACCTAGTGGAAGCGTTGATCTGGACCATAAAAATATGAAAAGTCCTGATATCAGTTGAATTGGTCCGCATATATCATCTTGAATTCTTTGAAGAAAAATAGGTGATTATTCCCTTATTTTTGGACGAGAAGGCCTCGTAATTAATAAACTTTTCAAGAGTAGAGAAGTTTTTAATTGCATGTTATGGCCAGCAGAATTATTTATAATCTGACACTTTATAGTATGTCTAGGATGACCCAAACGTTCATGATCATGATTTGAAAGAATTTTGGTCCTTAAATTTTGAACTCATCACAACACATGTGTCATTTGGTCGAATATGAGTATAGCACAACCTAAAAGAAAAAGACAGGAGCTTTCAACCACTAATTTTTGACATCCAATTGATTTTATCATGAGAAGATATTCAATATTTTTCTCTTTGTTAGTCTCAATATGGAAACTATTTATGCAGATGTCTTTAAAACTTAAGAGGGTATGTTTTGATTCAGGATATAATAATACATTATTAATAAATATTTACGTATCCATAGGAAAAATCAATGAAGCTCTTCTGGAGTATATGATTAACACATTATTATTTGCAATTGTCATTTTGCTCTCCTTTCTATTTATTAGAGTTTGGAAGTATTTTGTATCCTTCAGGATATTGTTTGTGGTACAACTATCTACCAGACATAATTCTCACTCATCCGCCATGGGTTGTACAAGTAAGATATTCTAAAAGTAATATGGTATATAAATCAATGAGAACATAAGACATTGACCCTAGATATAGCTGAAGCATCAAAATATAACATAATTGTTCAACAAGAACACAAAAACTAATGATAGAACATAAAGTGTGTGTCTGACATGGTAACACAAAAATAAAAATAATTAGGAAAATAAATATTTCTAAATGAAATTATTCTAGATTTTGCTCTTCTCACTTGGGGTAGTTGACCATGTGTTTTCCTTTGCATTACATTTGCCATGATTATTGTTTTTATCATTATTTTTATGACCTCTTCCTCCTCCATATCCACTTCGTCCCCAACCTCTTTCACATCCATACTTATTATTAAACGTTCAAGCAGTGGCATGTGCTTCAGGCACATGCTGAGAACTGTTGGGCAGGCATTATGATTCTTCATGAGTAATTCATTTTGTTTTTCTACTACTAGTAGTGCAGAATTAGCTTGGAATGCTTAGTATAATTCTTAGTCTTGTATTACTGCTGGAGCACAAGATTATTGACGTAAAAAGTAGATAAGAGTCCTACTAACAAAGTAACTATTGAGAGACAATACAATGGAAGACTGAATTATATATAGTTATAGACTTAAAGTCTTAAAAACGCAAGTCCAATCAATCATACTATGCTTGAGGGAGGACTATAATTTTTTGCTGGTCAAAGTGATCCTTTAGAGATTCTCATAATGCCAGTGGATCCTTTTCAATGAGATATTCATTTTTTAGGTCTTTATTTAGATGGTATCAAAGAACAATTAGTGCCTTCGCCTTCTAGGCATCAATGCATTTAGATTTCTAAACAATTGTCTCACTGATATCATTCGAAGCTATATGGATCTCAACATCAAGAGCCCATGTTAAGTAATTATTTCCATCAAGAGTAAACCCGATAAAGTCTCTCTTTGCAATGTTAGACATACTTCTTGCAAGTTTTTATTCAATACAAAATTGATAAATTTATTGCGTACAATTTATTTAATCATGAAACAGATATATTGGTAATATAAACAAATGAACAATTGGTAAGAAAAAAATTTCCAGATAATAAAGAATATTCTATAATTTTTCTGCAATTTTCTGAATTAAATTCAAATTAGAAACAAATTTTTGTAATTTTAGTAGTTGTAGAAATAGAAATATTGGATTTTCTAAATTCATTTCCAATATTCTAAATACGAGAGAACACAAATGTACGAAAATAAATTTCTAGGGGGCCAAATATAAAACTCCCAGAGGTAGAAGCCCATTTATTTGAAATCTGGAAAAAGAAAAAGCATGGCTCAAATTATAAAAGTGCCAGTCGAAACAGGTTTTGCCGTAAATTCCCAAAAACCGGGGTGCTAATTTTAAAAATTTCCAGGCAAATCATTTTTTCTTGTAAAATCAGAAAAACTGGAGGACTAAAATGCGAATTTGCCATCAAAATAGAAACCCAACCCTATCCGACACTATTGGTAGCGATGCGCGCGGGAGGATGTCGGGAGTGTACGACTGCCGCGGTTCGCAGCGACGACTTTAGATCGTGGCCGCGGCAGGTTGCATTTGCAAGCTGCGGCGATGGGCACAAACGGCGTGTGTGTGGCTTCCGACTAGCTATAGCAGCGGTGTTCATGTTTCAGCGAGAAGAGTGTGATAGTAGTGTCGCTCAGGTGGCGTTCTTAGGTGGTTGTGTTGAAGGAGGGTAGCCATGGTGGTGGTGGATATAGCTGATAATTTTTGCAGCGTGCACTGGCTTGAGGCGCGATGGGGTTCAAATTCCAATGAAGACAGCGATGGAGCGTCTCTTGTAAATAATAGAGTCATCGCATAGCTGACGGGGTATAATCAATCTATACAAGCAATCATAAAAATATAGAGACAAAATAGAGAGAAAATAATAGATAGAAATTTATTAATCATTTCTCTTTTTACAGGGTATAAGAATTTATATAAACAAAAACTAGAATTACCTTAGGGAAAATTTTGATAATATCCAAAAATAATTATTGTTACAACACTATATTATTGGGCTTCTCGTACCGAGGACTAGATACAATTTCGAAAGTACAACCGAACCAGTTCAATCCTATCAAAAAAAAAAGGGAGCAATTTTGTACTTGTGTAACATGTCAAGGGCCCCATGTGTCGGTCGTTTATGATGCCCTTCTTCGTGTGCTTACAGCACAGATTGTCGGTTGTGTGTCACTTGTTTGTTTCGCATTTTCTTTTTTTGGTCATTGTTGTTGAAAAAGATAAAGAGATACACACAAGATTCATGGGCCAAAAGGATCCTGAACCACTGAACCACGCCATGAATTATGGCAAAAAGCATGAGTAACTTCCGTCACCCATATTTTTCTTTTTGCTTCGAATAGATTGTTTGTGGTTTGTATATTTCCTTTTGCATTTTTTTTTGTATGATTTGTGGCTCACTTAGTGCTCTAGTTCATATCTCATATAAAAAAAATATAGGCGGAAACACAAAAAGAATATATGCATATAGTAAGTTGTACAGTGTTGTATATTGAAAAAGTTTTTCAAAAAATAATGAAGATAGTATGATACATTAAAATTTGAAGAAAAATGAACAGAAAAATTAAAAATAACTTTTCCTAATTATGCTGAAAATCAAACAAGTTGTCATGGATACAGGATACTTTCATCACTTGTTTTTTTATATTTTTATTGCTTTCTCTTTGTTAAATTTTGAGAAATAAATACTTCAGTTTAGATAATACTGGAATAGACCAGAATGATTGGAAAATAGCAATATATAAAAAGGTCAACCAAATTTAGAGAAAATCTCAAAATAGTATTTATTTTTTCTCATAAATATCAACTACATCATGTCAGTGAGAAGCTTCCGCGAAATAGGTAAAATTATCAACTAAGACAAGATCTAAGAAGAGCTGGGACTACAGCATATTTTATTCTTGTTTAATTCACCGCTTGCAATTTTTTGCTGCTGTCATCTTGCACCTAGCTTGCTTGTAGATCGCATCATTCAGCAATATTACTATTATTATCATAGATGCATGATTGAACCAGACAATTGGCAACCACTGGTCTTAATTTTTTTCCAAAACATTTGTTATTTTGTTAAATATGTTGCGAATATACCTCACTCTAGTGATCAATATATACAAAATAAATATTGTAACCCTTATGTTATTAAAACAATAACCCACTATCTTACCATATAAAGAAAATCATAAACTCATATAATATGAATTGCGTAATTTCAAGACATCAATTTTGTGTAACTCAAATCTCTTCATCTATTATACTTACCTATAAATAAGAGGATTTTATACATTTTAGATGGGGAATAAGAAATTTTTTATTCCCTCTCCACTTTTTTTAAACTTTACACTTAGTAGTTGCAAGTACATCTTTTTTTATAACATGCTATCAGCACGGTTATCTCTGGCGATTACTATCAACTACTATCATTTTGCTAGCAAGAAGTTTTATTGGTTGTGGTAACATTTTTACAATGAGATACCTTTTTAGTTTCATTTTGGATGTAATTTTGTGCTATAATTTATAATTTCATATTTGTGATATACTGTAGTCACCATGTCAAATCTTGTAAAACTTGAATTTTTGGATTTGGATATTCATTTGGATGCCCAAGGCCTTTTTAATACAATCAAAGAGGCAAACGAAACATTTAATTAAAACAAGACTAAAGTAATGATCTTTATTCGCCATCATCTCCATGAAGAACTAAAGATCAAATACCTCACTATAAAAGATCCACTTGTTCTTTGGAATAGTCTAAAGAAAATGTATGATCACCAAAAGAAAAGTTGTGATTCTCCCTAAAACTCATTATGACTAGATGCACCTGAGGTTGCAAGATTCTAAAACTGTATTTGAGTATAATTTAGTCATGTTTAAAATTAGTTCATAATTGTTGTTATGTGGGGAAAAAATACTGATGAGAAAATATTAGAGAAAACACACTATACTTTCTATGCATCAAATGTGCTCCTGCAGCAGCAATATCGTGAAAAAGATTTTAAGAAATATTTTGAATTGATTTCTTGCTTACTACTGGTTGAACAAAATAATGAGGTTTTATGAAAAACCATGAAGCACATCCAACTGAATCTGCTCCATTCCTTGAAACGAATGTGGCAACATATAATCATAATAATCAAAATAGAAGTCGCAGTCGTGGCCATGCCATGGCCGTAGATATTGATATGGACATGGTCGAGATAACTATGGTGTTCATTTTAAGAATATAATTAATCTCCAAAAGAGGCAAGAAAAGGGAGATAAAAGTGAAAAATATAAATTTGTTGCAAAAAATGTTTGCTACCATTGTGGAGGCAAAAATGATTGGTCGTGTATTTCTTGTACGCTAAAAACATCTTGTGAAACTCTATCAAGCATCACTTCAAAACAAAGAGAAAAAGATACAAACAAATTTTGCTTGTAGTAGTGAAAACCGTGATGATGATCTTTTTGACGTAACTCAGCCTGAAGTTGATGACCATCTTAGTGCAACCCATTTAGATGGTTTTGATTCATTTATCCAACAATCAATTATTTAGATATTGCTTTTTTATCCTATAATAAATATTTAGATGTCATTTCTTTCTTTACGTTGTAATGAGTTTTTTTTTCGGTATCTATAAAATTTGTAGTAAGTCTTTAAGGTTTAAGGTTGTGATATTTGAATGTCTAATGAATTTTATGATAATATATTTTCTTTTGAAGTGAATGGATAATCTTTTGGCTTAACTAGTGACAAATGGTAAAGATATATGTCTCGCAGATAATACGACAACACATACCATACTCAAAAAATAAAAATTATTTTTTCTTTCATTGTGGCACAAGAGGCAAATGTTAATACTACATCTGGGAGTGCAAAATTGATAGAGGACTTCAAAATACTATTTGATGAGGACATCCCTAGCACAAGTAGCACTAGAGTTCGATCCGAGGAATATAAAAGACTAATCACTCGAGCGAAAACCAGACAACTACATCAACATGTGACTTTATTCCTTAAAGAATTAAAGTATGATGAGAATATGCTGCTACCTAATAGCTCTTGTTTAACATTGATCGAGAATAAAGAGGGAGAGCATAACAGAAAGAACATAGACATGTATGGACCAAATAACTTCATCTAATCTGGTCTTACACCTACTGAGTGGAAAGAGGATTTCTAAGCTTTCCAACAAGCCCAAGATCATTCGATTCTGTCAAGGATTGCAACTGTTACAACCAAAAGAATTTTACTCGGTATGCAGTCTGCCGACCGAGCGATAGTCCAACTTCAACCAAGCACTATTCTCAATACAAATATCCAATTTGATTGTGTGATTACTTGTTGGAAAGGTATTCAAAAGAGTTTTCCAACGCACTAAGAATCAGTAAATTCTGATGTCGTATGCAAGCAGAAGACCCAAAAGAGTAATGACTGCACAGAAGAAAAAAGTCCCATCCGAATTTGAATTCAACTCTGAGAAGATTTATTCTGAACTTCTTTTATCTTTTATAGTTTGTTAGGATTTTTATTCCGTTTGAATTAGATTCAGATTAGAATTCTAGTTTAATTCTTCTATCTTTTGTATATACCACCCTCTATAAAAGAGATGCATGGTCATAATTTTTGATATACAAGACATAAGACATTGATAATTTTAGATTAAAACCTTAGTTTTAGTTGAGAGTTGAATCTCTTCATCCTTTGTTCTTGTGATTCCCTCCGGAATTGCTCGAACGATCTTCATGATCACCCTATCTGTGCGCCAACTCCATGTGTGACTGTGTGGATAGGTAATTTAGAGTATGGTTGGGCGAATTCATTGATACGCAGGTGATTGCTCTACAAGTGGTTGGTTATCTCGTTTTGTCAGGTCATACTAGTTATCCAGGTATCTTCAGATACTAGTTATCCAAATATCTACGTCATGAAGATCAGGACACCCTTCGTGAACGCGTCCTTCACTGGCGTGTTCATATCACTATTACCTAGTGGGACAAAACTATATATAAATGAGGCACTGCATTCTTCAAAATCTCAAAGAAACTTATTGAGTTTTAGAGATATCAACCAAAATGGATATCATAATGAGACAATATGTGATAAAATATGGAGTTCCTTAATATTACAAATATGTTCTTAGGAAAAAAGTACGTGTTGGAAAAATTAATTGTATTATTCTCTAATTTGTACTAAAATTGAATCACATATGATCATAAACCAAAAATTTACTGATTGTGATAATTTTGTTATTTGGTATGACCGGTTGGACCATCCTAGGTCAACAATGCTGCAAAAAATTATTGATAATTCATCTGAACATTCACTGAAAAACCAGAAGAATTTCAATCAAATGCTTTCTCATGTGCAATTTACTCTCAAGGAAAATTAATTGTGAGACCATCACCGGTTAAAATTGGGATTGAATCCCTTACGTTTCCGAAACGCATACATAGAGATATATGTGAACCCGCACATCCACTAAGTGGACCTTATAGATATTTTATGATTTTAATCGATGCATCAACTAAATGATCACACGTTTCCTTATTATCAACTTGCAACTTGGCATTTGTGAGATTATTGGCTCAAATAATTAAGTTGTAGGCACAATTTTTAGATTGTCCTATTAAAACAATACGTTTGGATAATGCCGGAGAGCTTACTTACAAAAGTTTCAGTGATTATTGTATGTCAATCAAATAACGGTTGAACATCTTGTGGCACTTCGTACACAACACGATCTTGCAAAATCACTTATTAAATTTCTTCATCTAATAGCAAGATCGTTGCTTATGAGAACAAAGCTCCCAATAACTACTTGGAGTCATGCTATGTTAGATGTAGTAGTATTGATCGCATCAGACCAACAAGTTATTATACTTTCCCCATTGCAATTGGTTTTTGGCCAAGAGCCAAATATTTCTCATCTAAAACTTTTGGATGTGTGGCATATTTTCTAATTGCTCCTCAAAAAATGCAGTAAAATGGGACCACAAAGAAGGTTGAGAATATATGTTGGGTATGAATCCTCATCTATAATTAAATATTTTAGGCCATCAATGTGAGATTTATTTATAGCTATATATGCTGATTGTCACTTTGATGAATCAAAATTTCCAACAATAGTGGGAGAAAATAAGCAGTTGAATAATATAAGTTGGAATGAATCATCATTATCTTATTTGAATTTTCGTACAAAATAATGTACAAGAAGTTCAAAAGATAATTCATTACAAAGTTTAGCAAATCAATTTCCAGATGCTTTTACAGATACAAAAAGAGTGACTAAGTCACATATACTATATGGTAATGCTCCTATAAAAAATGATGTCCTAGAAAGACAACAATTTGTTGTTAATGAGACAAAAGCAAGCACAAAGCATAGTAGACCAGTGGTGTGTTCCAAAGATAAAAATTCTCAAAAAAATAAAGGAGCAAAGATTTAAAATGGCCAAGCGGAGAAAATAATGATCATAGAAAAGTCTCTTAGAGAGATAGTAAGCATGACAAATGACATGTTCTTGAAGGAATTCATGTATCTAATTTTAGTAAAAATGAGATTCACTAAATTATATCATGCTTGAGAAACTATGGAACCGAAATGAAATTGATGTCGATGATGCTTTTGCATATAGTTTAGTGCTAGAAACTAGGGAAGATAAAGAGGATCGAGAAGCTAACTCTATTGAGGAATGCAAACATAGAAATGATAGGCCAAAATAGAAAAACACAATTGAAGCAGAATTAATTCTCTTGCTTGGAGAGAAGTTTTTGGACCTGTAGCCCATACACCTGATGGTCTAAAACTTTGGTTATAAATGGGTCTTTGTGAGAAAATGACATGAGAAAGGAGAAATAATGAGCTATAAGGCCTGATTAGTTTTAGAAGGATTTTTTTCAAAGATCCGATATTAATTATGAGGAAACATATTCTCCCATAATAAGATGTAACAAATTTTCAATATTTTATTAGTTTGACAATAAAAGAAGGTCTTGACTTGCATCTAATGGATGCTGTTATAGTTTGTTTGTATGGATCACTTGATAATGATATTTATATGAAACTCTCTAAAAGATCAAACTGCCAGAAGTAGATTTCATAAACAATATTTAATCAAATTGAATAAGTCACTATACAGATAAAAACAATCTAGATGAATGCGGTATAATCATCACAGTGAATATTTGATAAAAGAAGGGTCTAAAAATAATTCCATTTGTCTTTGTATTTTTATAAAAAGATTATGTTCTGAATTTTTAATGTATGTTAATGATTTAAATTTAATTGAACTATTGAAAAGCTTTCTAGGGCAGTTGAACGTCTGAAGGAGGAATTTGAAATGAAGGATCTTGCAAACACAAAATTGCCTTGGATTGCGAATTAACCATCTTTAAGATGGAGTTCTTGTACATCAAGCATTTTATATAGATAAAATATGAAAACAATTTTATATAGATAAAACATCTCCATTAAGTACCTAAATGGTTATGAGGTTGCTTGTTATAGACAATGATCGTTTTTGACCCTCCAAAAATGATGAGGAAAGTTTTGGTCCTAAAAGTTCTATATTTAAGTGTTATAGAAGTACTGATATATCTCACTACTCATACATAACCCGATATATCATTTTCTATTAATTTATTGGCAAGATATAATTTTTGTTTTACAAGAAGATAGTGGAATGGTGTAAAACATATACTTCATTACATTTGAGGTACAAAAGATATGGATTTATATTTTCTAACATATCCAAAATAGACGTAGTTGATTTTTAGTTGCAAGGGATTTATCCAATTCTCATAATGGTCGATCACAATTTGGATATATGTTCACTTATGGTGGTAATGCTATTTCATGGCGTCCAATGAAGTAAACTAGTATTGTATCATCATCTAACCATGAAAAAATTTTGACAGTTCATGAAGTTATCAGAGAATGTGTTTAGTTGAGGAATATGAAATAACATATTCGAATAGTCTGTAGTCTAATTTTAAAGAAGAAAGCACTCACAATCTTATATGAGGACAATATTAATGCATAACTCAAATAAAAGAAAGATATATCAAAAGAAACAAAAAAAAACATATTTTACCAACATTCTTCTTCTATGATGGTATTAAAAAGTTGTATCATACCAGGTTAACAAATTCAGTCAAATGAGAATTTAGTAGATCTATTTATCAAGATGCTTCTTTTGGCAATGTTGAAGAAGTTACTTATGATATTAGGTTACGTCAACTTAAAAATTTTGATTTACATGATGATCAGGGGAAGTGAATATGTATGTACTCTTTTTTCTTTAACCATGATTTTTTTTCCATTGAATTTTTTTGGTAAGAATTTTAACGAAACATACATATTCAATAAAAATAAACATAAAAAAGAGTGTTATAAATATCTCTCTCCCTAATGGATGTCCATGACCAATACAACATAAATATTATAACCTATGTTATCAAAATAATGGCCCACTATCCCACTATGTAATAAAAGCATAATCTCTTACATTATTGATTGTATAACTCTAAATCATCAATTTGTGTAATTTCAAATACCTTCGTCTACCGTGCTTACTTATAAATAAAAAGATTTTTTACCCTTTGGATGACAGAGGAAATAAAAAATCTTTCATTCCCTCTCCATTTTCTTTATGCTTTACACTTAGTAGTTTCAAATACATCTTTTGTTTATGACAAAATAATACATTATAGGTAAAAAGAGAGACTGAAAGGAGGCACATGGTGGCCTTAGTCGGATTTTGTGTGATTTGTTGTTGGTGGGAGTTAATCTCCTAACTTGTTAGGATATGTTTGCATGATAGATTATACCATATTGCTAAAATATGTTTTAATGGGAGTTTTGAAAAAACCTGATTTATTTTTTATTCTATTAGGATGGCTATAAGGAATATGTCTTGGAAAAAATAATTATGTTTTCAGTTTCTCTCACTTGTGTCCACTAAAAAAAAGAGGTGAAAGTTGTATTGTCTAAAACTCACCTTTTGGGTTTACCGATAACACGTTTTTGCTATTCTTGTTTTACATGTCGCAAAAAAAGCAAGATATTTTTAGTTAATGTCCAAAACCATTTTAACAAAATCCTATTTTACTAAAAGATTGAGATCCAAAGGATCTGGTGCTACCTCACTTTTTTTATTTGTTGTTTTAGATCTTTTAGTCTCTTAAATACAATTTTGACTATTAATTTTTAGAACCATATACTTACGAAAATTATAAAACAACCACTATATGAAAGAATCTAAAGACAAATCTACTAATTTTATTTTTATATGATGAATCTTGATACTTTTTTATATATTAGTCGTTAAAATTTAAAAAATTTGACTCACACATATATCAAACAACAAGTAAAAAAGAACAAAGATAATAATAAGTTATATACTTTAGCCAATTTTGCTTGCTCTGAGAAAAAAAAATTAGAAGCTTTCTCCAAATCTGTATTGTTATAAAATGTAGAGTTTTGATTTTGTAAATTTAGTTTGTTCCATAACCATGTTATCCGAATAATATTATCAAATCATTATCTATTGATTTGATAATATAATCGTCAATATACTAATTTGTACCTGCCTTAATTGCATTCTTTATTTATCCACGGTGTAAATCCTCACATTAAACCTATGATTAAACACTTTTGTCAGAATTGGTTCTTTTTCTAACAATTATGCTATATATATCACCAAATTTCTCATGTTAGTCACTTACTACAACTTGATTTGCAGCTAGGTATAATGGTTTTGAAAAGATTGGTTGTCATGTCTAATAATGTGTTATTGAGTATAAATATATCATTTTATATGAATCGTATAATAATTTTTTTTTGACTTAATGTGTTACAATATGTGTTATATGTGCCTGCTAACTAGTAAAGTTATCTCCAACGGCAGCGCGATCATTGGCGCGTGTCGACGGGGGCAACTACATGTTTACCGCTTGTTCGGCGTGATAGGACACACCCGTTCTGTAGGCGGAGGCGAGCCCACAGCGACGAACACGTCACCGTTAGAGAAGAAGAAGACGCTTTGTCACGCGTGATTGAGTTCCACCAAGAAATAAACTAATTAATCTTACTCACCAATTTTTAAATCTGACAAGTGGGTTCATGGAACAAATGGTCTTATTGTCAGTGAAAAATATTTACGGTGCGTGTATGAAACGAAATCGGAGGCGTGAGGCCCACAACTGGCTTAGTGCGCATTGTCAGTGCGTGCAACACTGATCCACACGTTAATCACTATCATTGGCAACTGAGTCCCATAATCAGAATCCCCACATGTCAGTTAGAGGGTCAGATCTGTTATTGTCGCACGCGAGTGAGATGAGTGAGCCCCACTAGACGTGAAAACCGTGTGAGTGTGCCAGCCTTGATTTTTTCGTGCACGCGTAAGATTTCAAATCTGAGTCACTCATGTGTGGGCTCAGTGACGGTTGACCCCACTTGTAAATGACACACAATATTTTGTTCACGGGTGTCAGTGATACAAAATTTTTTGGTGAGGCCCGCATATCAGTGATACGAAAATTTTTAATAAATTTTAATATTTATTTGTCAAATCATTAAAAGTCTAATAAGAATTAAGTAAGAGTCAAACTGTTGAAGACTTGACTGTTGCTTGATTCTCTGATATTGTCTTTATACGCATGATAGAAAATATTCTATTTAAAAATAAGTAAGAGTCAAGACAGTTGAAGACAACATAAAAGTACAAAGAAAGACCCCACGTAACAGCATATTGTCCTTGTTTAGTTCACCACCTGAACTTTTTGCTGTCATCTTGCACCTGCCGGCCTTGTCAATGGCATGATTTAGCAATGTTAATTATAGGTGCATGATTTAGCAATGTTAATTATAGGTGCATGATTGAACCTAACCACTAGTTAATCTTAATTTTTCCAAAACATTTGTGGTTTGTTTAATAATCCATTATTGGCGTGAGAGCCTATAAAGCAGTCTTCAACACGGGCGCCTCAACACTTTGTGCGTGGGCCTCACGAATAAAAAATTAATTTTTTGGCAGAGAGAGGAGAGATACGGCGGCGGTGAAGTGTCGGAAATTTTCGGTCTGCGGGTGGGCCCGTTCTCGATTTACGTGCGATCAAATTATATATATTCTTTATTTCTTAATTTATGTTTAATCTAATTCAAATTAGATGTTGATTATATTGAGAAAGTTGTAGATTTTTAAATTATCTTCTAATAGAGATCAAACATCGCATATATTTAATTTTTAAATTAAAAGTTATTGATGTTTTACTAAAATCACATAAATGTAATTTATTCATGAGTCTGTATGAAGCGCCTCGCGAAGCGCCGGTTTATTGGAGTAGAGGGTGTTTTGGGTAGTATTTCGCACACATGACACAGAATATACTAGAGAATATTCTATTGAAACATCTCATGAAATATGGATGCACTAGAGATAGCCTAAGACACATGGTGGCATTTGATGGCATTAGTTGGATCTGGGAGGCCATTCTTTACAAAAACAACACATGCTGAGGTGCTCATCTTATCTTAGTACTTGTGTAGTTAGCTGCTGACTCATCAGCCATTAAGATTTTTTTCAAAAACAAAAAAAAGCATATTTAGGGACTTGTCCTGAAGATTTTCATGACAGATCAAGGATCCAAGAATGGTGTGGGTTCTGACTTGTGACTTCTGACGTGACTTTGTGATGTCTTGGGGCTTGACCAAATGATTCTCGATTATAGAGAATAGATCAATACCACGTCTCATCTTTTTAATTTATCGTTTTAAAAAAATGATTTGTATATAAAAGAATATCATGCTATGTTTTAGATGTAAATTATAATTTTATATTCTAACAATAACTTCATAGGCCCAAAGTCATTGTTTTATTTGATTATTAATAATTTGGATGTAAATAATACACTATCATATTAATTATAACTACTAGGAGCAAAATTATAAACCTTACACCACTTTTTAAAAACTATGTGAAGAGTTAAATAACATATAACAAAGAAAGGAAAGATTAAAGAGGTATTCGGTACATCATATATTTTCAATACTTATGTTCATTTCGTCTCAAAACATGATATAAATGGTCATTAAAATTTCTAAAAAAATGTGTTTAGAGATGATAAGTAGTCTATAAAATTTTAACTCAAAACTCAATATACATTAAGAGAAAGAAAAATAACAAATTTCGGTGAATGTTAAAATTTCAAACTTTCGCTATGATATATAAAAAAGTATTAATATTGGGCCACATGAAAATAATTTTAGCAGGTTTTTCATTAAAATTACTACAATAATATTATTATTTTTATATACTAAAATATAGTTGAAAAAATTAATAGTCAAAATTGTATTCTGAAGACTATAAAAAATTTAAATTAATAAATAAAAAAGAACAGAGGGGGAATATAATTTTGAGTAATAGAAGATAAAGGGTGTATATCTTATTTGATTGAAATTCGAGTATAATATAGGTTAAACCAGATCATGATTTACATATTACAATCTTTGTATAGAGATATTACGATAGGGATGATTATAGATATAGAAAACACAAATGGAAGGAAATCCCGGACTTTCAAAAATGAATTGGTCGAGTCCAAGTCGCCTAACAAAAAATCTAGCAAAAATGTAAAGCAAGAGAAGCGATGGGATTAGGTCGCCGGTGGAAGGTCACTCACGTGTTCTATCTTTGTGTTTTTATTCGTATTTATTTGTGCAAGGACAGAACGCGCTTGGCTGCACCCAGAGAGGCATTGTTATTAGTGATAAGCATAAACTTGACATGTTGCTGCGCTCTAAGTATAAATCTAGGATTTGAAAGTGTTAGTGTAACTGATATGATTCTTTGAAATTATTATGTGATTTCTAAGACATCAATTTACTTCAGTCTTTTGAAAATTTTGATAATTAATTCATCATTTACTGTTTTTTTAAAACTCATGTCTAATAGTGATAGAATTCTCGGAACTCTAGATTTTCTTATTGATTTTTTAAACCGATTTCCATAGTTTTATGTTTAACTCTCAAAAACACTTAAAAACCCACAAATTTAGATTAATAATTTTAATCCAAAAAAATTCCATACTTGTTTCTTGTGAAATCAGTTTTAAGTGCTTAGTACTAAATCGTCTATTTATAATTTCAACAAAACACATCTTTTTGAAGTATATCAATTAGTAAGTAAAATGTATGAGACTGTAATACAAACCGATATGGCTACATATGGCCATTTGCACGGACATGATATACTTCGATATCTTATCGTTAGAGAAACCAAAGGGCGACATAGATAAATGATAGCATGCAATATGCGTGTAAAAAATGTTGAAAAACAAGTTGGAAAAATTTTAAAAATTTTTACTCGCATATTATAAGTATTAGATTATTACTAGCAGCAGAAAGAGAGTTGGTGAAGCGATCGATCTAACAATGTACACAGTGACTGTTCATGGATCATCCTGATTAAGGACGTAGATGACAGCGACCACTTGTGGTTCATCTTGATCAGCACAACAATTGCAACAGCACCTCTACTGGTATCCACATGTTCCAAGATCATTCGTTGTACGTTGGTGTTCTTGCACTGATACACACGACAGATTTAAACACTGTCACTCTAGTGGAGGTGGCAGTTAGGATTTTCTTGATATCTCTTGAAATTCACCATGCCTCCCTTTATATAGAACCCTTTACGATGAGTCTTACTACGTTAGGTTTATTGACATGATACGAAATCACATAACAAATCCTATCCGAACTGCAGGTGGAGCTAGCCCTACATTAGGTCCTTAATATGATATGAAAACTCCATAATATATCCAATTTGAATTGAATTGTTTCAAGCTATTAAGTGTATGACTCTATAAGTTCATACATATTTGGTTGCAGTCTAGGAATATTTATTTGAACTATGAGTCGATAGTATCCCCTAACAGAACATAACAACTATCTGAATGTGCATGAAGATCATATCCAACGAATCTACACAATATACTTATGTTGATCTTTTTGCCATACGATACCAGATTAAACCCAAGACAGGAAACGTGCCACCTTTGCATGGTTCAATTTTTCCTCGATCTCATAATGAACTGTCCTTTTCGTGGCTGATACTCAACTACAAATGACATAGCTATATATTTCTCAGTTTATCTATATTGAGATGTCCAAAGATATCTCTCCCATTATATGAGAGGCAAATTCCATCTTAATCATTCATATTCCTCCCCATCGTTTATAGCATACCCAAATATTACTTTCATTACCACTCAATTAGGAGTAGTATTTGGTAGATCAAAGTATACTATTATATATAGGAAAATATGACAATCTTAGGTCTAAGGATCAATTATAAATATTATTTGAGAACAATTTACGATACTTATATAAAAATCCAAATAGTGTCTCAACATGAGTCAATCCAACATTATGTTCTCCAACATATGTTCACATTATTGATTTGATATCTTACATCCATGATCAATAAAATATGATTATCAATAAATACATATGCTAATCCATTAATCAATAATATCTTATTAATGATAGTGGCCTAGGAACTTCATATAATAACATCACCAAATAAGTTGAGAGTTTCACAAGTAAGTCACATACTTACTGATCGGACAAAGATGATAATTTATTAAAAACACAATAATATATTATTCAAATATTCATAATATAAACATAATAAAAATAAAAACATCTATGTGATTTATTCTAGGACATATCACTAATAAAAAATTGTAAAAGAGATGAATGAATGGTACAAGTCGGTAGTAATATAAAATGGGAAGATAGTTCTAATAGCGGGATAACATATTACAATAGTACCAAAGATAGAAGAGTGTTAATAGTACTGCTAGTACATTAGGCTAAGTCCAATGCTGGGGCACCTGCCCCGGCGCTTCAAAAGAATATTCTCAGCATATATAGTGTCGCGCGTGCGAAGCGCCACCAGAAATATCCACTACTTTAATGCAAAAGGGCGTGGAGAAGTGTTTCGCACGGGCTCACGAGTAAATTAAATATTTATTAGAATTTAGGTGATTTTAATAAAACATCAATAATTTTTAATTCAAAAATTGAATATATGCGATATTTGGTCTCTATATGAAGATAATTTAAAGATCTACAACTTTTTCAATATAACTAAGATCTAATTTAAACTAGATTAATACATAAATCAAGAAATAAAAATTATATACAATTTGATCGTACAAAAATCGAGACAAAAAAAAAATCGTAGGTGTCTAGTGCCTCAGGAAGCATTCTCTCTCCTCACTGGCGCCCAGGTTGGACTCCGCCTTACTCGAACAACAACAGTGGTGATTGCCTAGTCTGTCTACACTATAGGGGTGGTTGGCTCAGCACGAACAACGATGGTGTAGATGAGCAGCTCTCTAGGTGCAAATTCAGGAGGCATACCATCATCAAGCGATGGGAGGTATTTGACCCTCATCAAGGAAGGAATGGCTCCAATGTTGTTTGTCCATGCGAAACATTTTAAGATTCTAAGCTGGTCATGAGCATCGTCTCCTAGTTCATAGTATCAACAACACAAAATGGTGATAAGGCTTCCTGGGCCACCTCCTTGTGCCACAAATGTAATGGAAGTGCTTGCAAAGTAAGAAAGATTCTCTTGTGAACCGAGCTCACCTCAGACATCAATGGTGTGTTTGGTTGCCTATATGAGGCATAGATTGACCCGTATCAGTGAGATAGGTTGGATACAATAGACTATAGAGATGTAGTAGAGATGTTGTTTAGTTGATTGAATTTTTGAATCTTGAATGAATGCTGAATTTGTTTGTTGGTTGTATTAGAGACTGGTTCTGGTTGGTGCCTGAATGAGATGTTGTTTGGTTGGTTGTATGGGTTTAAATGTGGTTACTCTAATTGTAGGATGTGGTGAGATTATCTCTCTTCATTTGAAGGGAGGGAATGAAGATTTGATTAAGTGTTGGATGAGATAAGTGTGTGGATGTATCATAAAGCAAAATATTTTTGAATATTTCAATTTAATTTCAAAATAATTATATATTGTTAATCTAATCAAGAGTTATTTAATTAGTTAGATAATAAATTATTATTCAATGGTGGGAATGATAATTTAGGTAAATCTGGGATGATAGGAGTGTGTGCGTATGATAAGGTAAAATATTTTCGCGTATCGACATTTCATTTCAACTTAAATACTAATTATTAATTAAATCAGATTTTTCATTGAATGTATCTTAGCACAAAAACATAAGCCTTACCAATAAAATAATAGAACAAAACATTACGAAAAAAATAATACTACATGACTTTTTGTTGTATGTATCTTAGCACAAAAAATAGAACAAAAAATTATGAGAAGATACCTTAGCAATAAAATAGCACTCATAACATAAATACGTACACATAAATAACATAAGTACAGAATACGCAATCATGTTCGTAATTTGTCTTAGAGTTGAGTACATGGACAATCTATCAAATACATACCATAGTTAGTACCCAAAACATAAATATCAATAAGTGAGGTGGTGTCCACATATCACCACTTACCAAAATATATAACAAGATGAACAACACAAACTTAGATGTGGTGGTGCTTGGCTAGGAAAGTTTTAAGCCAAAGCACACGGTGCTACTCAGATATAGCCACAAATGCTATACCTTGTGCCTTATTGTCCAGCAAGTTTGTGAAGACTACAAGCAGGGTCTCCTCACTTAAGCCAGGTGTTCCCATGATAGCTGAATACAACTCAGGATGGTCTTCTTATCGGATTGTGTCGCGTATGTCTTGTGCAACATCATGTACCTCAATTATGAAGAACTATATTAAGAATTAATGTGAAAGCCTGCAAAGACACTTACGGTTAAGGGTTGAAGAACTGGCACATAATCGACTAGTTTATTATTTCCCCCTGATCTTGTTCACCAGCTAGCTTAAGATCTGCAAGAAACCTGCAAGAAACCGAATGTTGCATTTACTAGTTGATAGCAGCAATAACACAAAAATAACCAATTACCCAGTGAAGAAATTT
Organism: Pharus latifolius; assembly: GCA_019359835.1. Taxonomy (NCBI): domain Eukaryota; kingdom Viridiplantae; phylum Streptophyta; class Magnoliopsida; order Poales; family Poaceae; genus Pharus; species Pharus latifolius. Next base: position 65,860,646 of record CM033320.1, on the reverse strand, counting down.
TTTTATTAATTTGGTATATGGTTTTGATTTTCAAAAACAGAATTTTTTGCAAAACCAAAATAACCAAACTTACCGAATTATTTTTCATTGCCCCCCAATAAACTACATACTATTTGAAATGATAAAAATACAATTTTGTTGAATAAATTTTTTATTGTAAGAGTATAATGAGTATAGATAGTGTAATACTTGCATTTTGCTATTATAATATATGGTAATTTAAACTTTGCTTTCAAAATCGTTACATCATCTATTTATAAAAATGCTAGTTTGAAAATTTTGGTATTTACTGAACCGAACCTAATATTATTTGGTATTTATTGATACCGAGCCAAATTATAGTTTGATTAATTTGGTATTGGTTTTACATAACTGAATCAAATAAACCGAAATAACCTAATGCACACCCCTAGCTAATAGAGTTAGTAAACAGTTAATTGACCAAATTTTGGGCATGTTTCTTTTGTTTCTGCTCTTAATTTCGCTATTTTGAAATTAGGGTCAAAATAACTATTAGCAAATAGATCCAACTGAAAGTGTAAGGGTGAAAACTACTGGTCCAAAGTCCAATAAAGAAAACCAGGAGTGAAGACAAACAGAATCAAGCTAGCCATAAATCATCAAAGAAGAAAAATGAACTATTCTTCAGCATGAAGAAATTCAAGGCAGTTATACTTTAGGACAAACAACAAGTAGAAAAAAGTAGAGATTTTACTTTCGCTACCATAGAAACAAACATCTAAGACCGCACATCACAGACGGTTATGAATTTTTCAATGGAAAAGCGTCTGTGAAGGCTAGTCGATGGACAGGTAAAATTATTCTGGTCGGTTCTCACCTAAGAAACGACTGTGATAGTGTGACAGATGGTTTTTCCCTCGGAACCGTCTGTGATATTCTAATTATCACAGACAGTTTTTAGGTAAAAACCGTCTGTGATAGTACTAGACTATCAAAGTCAGTTGTGATCTCAGAACCGTCTGTGATATTCTAATTATCACATATGGTTTTTATCTAAAAATCGTTTGTGATAGTGCTGGACTATCACAGATGGTTTTTATCTCAAAATCATCTGTGATAGTATTGTATTACAGACGGTTCTGAGCTTCCAATAGTTAGTGTTGGTAGCTTCCATGGTAGCGTTATTACAGATGGTTTTAATATGACAACCGTCAGTGATAGTTTATTATTACAGACGGTTATGGTGCTAGAACCATCTGTATTGAGCCCGCAGGGTACAAAAGATCTTTTAGTGGCTGTTTCGAGCTAGTCGTACAATCTTGCTCGACATACTGTCTAGTTGGAAGAGATCTGGGGCAAGGAAAAGCAATATCTCAAAAGGAGAGCATTAGGGGATAACAATTTGAAGATCCAAGGTTGGTATTTGCTCCTAAGGCATACACATTACTTAATTTCATCATCAATATCGATCTCCATTGATTGATCAAATTAGAGGGAGAGGGAGGGGAAACTAGAGTAGTACATCCTAGTTGTAACTCTCATTTGTCCCACCTCTTGCTATTCACTTTATGATGTGTATTATCCATGCGCCCAATTAGTTACTAATTAATTTCTTACAGTTATAGTAGTTATACCCGCAAACTCCACAAACACTAGCTAGATAAATTTATAATGTATTGCGTGTCAACCGTATGTAGAGTATTACTTAGCATGTGTATAAATTTAATTGCAGATGGTCCATCGAGACTGGATGTATAATGACAACCGAGTGAGTGAAAAATATATGAAAGGTGTTTTAGATTTTCAATAAGTTGTTGAGCAAGACATGGCGAAGAAGGGTTTACGATATATGTACTATCCTTGCATAAACTGGGACAATCTTAAGATGTTCACCAACTCATCTCAAATTGTGGCCCACTTTATTCGACGTGGTTTCAAAAAGGGGTACACGTGTTGGATCCACCATGGTGAAGAGCAAACTGCAGAAACAAGTGCCACTCAGGTTGAGGAATAGGACATGTCGGATTGCAACGACAATTTCGATGAGGGTATGCTAGAGGATGAAAATTTAGATGATATGTTGCGTGATGTGGAAGGAAATTACAATGAAAGAGAGTTTGGTAAATTCAAGAGCTTGATTGAGGACCCAGAAAAGCTGTTGTTCCCTGGTTGCAAGCCAAAATACACAAAGTTGGCCTCCGTACTTGAACTATTAAAATTGAAGGCAAGCAATAGCTGGACTGACAAGAGTTTCATGGCACTGTTAGATCTTTTAGCGGACATGCTTTCGGAAGGAAATGAGTTGCCAAAAAACACAGCTCATAGCGGTCAAAGAATGAAATGAAGACAAAGTCAGCAGTCGTCATCCAAGAACCTACCAACCGAAAAAGTTGTTGTGTCCCTTGGGAATGGAAGTAGAAAGGATACACGCATGCCCTAACGATTGCATCCTTTACTGTAATAACTATAAGGATATGCATGTTTATCTGGTGTGCGGTGCATCCCGCTATAAGCGTAAGGACCAAATCGACGACGACGACTGCGCTGAGATAAAGCAAGGACCTCCTGCTAAAGTGTTGTGGTATTTGCCCATCATTCCCCGCTTAAAGCGTTTGTTTGCAAACCGTAAAGAGGCAAAATTATTGCGTTGGCATTCGGAAGGCCGGAAGAAGGATGGAAAGCTGAGACACCTTGCTGATTCTGCACAGTGGAGAAACATCGACAGGGAATTTGTTAACTTCGGAGCGAAATTAAGGAATATAAGGTTTGGGTTGAGTACCGATGGAATGAATCATTTTGGTAACATGAGCAGTCGGCATAGCACTTGGTTGGTTCTTTTGTGTATCTACAACCTTCCTCCTTGGTTGTGTATGAAACGCAAGTACATCATGATGTCGCTACTTATCTCAGGATCAAAGTAATCTGGAAACGATATTGATGTGTACCTAGCACCATTGATAGAGGATTTGCTAAGAATGTGGAATGAAGGGGTGCAGATATAGGATGCATATAAGCGAGAGAATTTCATCCTACATGCTATGATATTTTGCGCAATCAATGATTTACCTGCCCTTGAAAATTTGTTAGGCCTTAGTATGAAAGGAGCCAAAGTTTGTCCCCACTGCGAAGATGAGACTGAGAGCGTGTGGCTGAAGAATTGCAGGAAAATAGTGTATATGCGTCACCGTAGGTTTCTTCCAAGAATGAAGCGTATCGTAAGAGGAAGAGGGAATTTGACGGCCACAAGGAAGATAGTTCAGCCCCGAAGCCTATGAGCGGGAAAGAAGTTTACTCACGGGTGAAGGACATAGACGTTGTGTTTGGAAAGGGTCGTAAATTGAAATCCCCCATGAAGAACATTTGGAAGAAGAGATCTATATTTTGGGAGTTACCGTATTGGGAGCATTTAGAGGTCCTGCATTGCATTGATGTCATACACATAGAGAAGAATGTTTGTGATAGTTTAATCAGCCTATTACTGAACATTCCGGGGAAGACAAAGGATGGCGTCAATGTGCGGCACGATATGATCAAAATGAAAATCAGGCCAGAGCTAGCACCGAGAGAGGACGAGAAAGGCCGTATATACCTCCCCCCTGCCTGCTATACTTTGTGCAAGGCTGAGAGGACATAACTTTGTAAGTGTCTCTATGGTGTTAAAGTTCCATCGGGTTACTCCGAATATGAAAAAGTTTGTGTCCATGGGCGATTTGAAATTGCTTGGTACGAAGTCTCACGATTGTTACGTGTTGATGACACAAATGCTTCCTGTTGCCATCCGGAGTATTCTGCTGCATAAGGTCAGAGAGACGATCACGAGGCTGTATTATTTCTTCAATGCAATTTCTTTCAAGGTCATTGATCTCGATGGACTAGTTTCTCTGCAGAGCGAGGTGGTTCAAACTCTCTGTCAGCTTGAGATGTATTGTCCTCCATCGTTTTTTGATATCATGGTCCATCTCACTGTCCACCTTGTCAGAGAAATCAAGATATGTGGACCCGTGTTCCTATGTTATATGTATCTGTTCGAGAGGTACATGGGTGTACTTAAGGCCTACGTGAGGCATCGCTCTTGACCTGAGGGCAGCATTGTCGAGGGTTATGCAACTGAAGAGGTTGTTGAGTTATGAGTCGATTACGTGGCCGAGGTAGAAGCAATAGGAGTTCCTGTGTCTCGTCACGAGGGGAGGCTTGATGGCGTTGGAACTATTGGACTGAAAGTAATCAGTCCTGATTTCGATATGTACTCGAAAACACATTTTTGGGTCTTGCAACACATGACGGATGTGTCTCCATATATCGACTAGCACAAGGAGATGCTACGACAACACAATCCTAGCCCATCCGAGGTTTGGATCAGGGGAGAACATAATAGTCGATTCAACGTGTGGATGAAAGTGCGATTCACCGGGGAGTCCGGAAGTGAGAATCTTAAATAGTTGGCAAAAGGGCCGACATTTACTGTACAGACATGGCAGGGATATGACATTAATGGGTACACATTTTACATGAAAACTCAAAACCAAAGAGCACTATGCAAATAGTCTAGTGAGCATAGAAGTTTTTTATGAGGAGTCCAACAAGACAAGCCCAACAAGGATAGGATGTGGATTGAACTCGTATTACTGGCTCACAGAATAAATTTGGGAGCTCGATTACGTACTGTTCAATATTCTCCTATTTTGATGCCGATGGGTCCAAATCCCACAGGGTGTGAAGGTTGATAGTTACGGTTTCACTTATATGGATCTTGATTGAGTTGCTTATAAAGATGAGCCATTCATACTTGCAAAGCAAGACATTGAGGTAATTTATGTCATTGACCCGGCCAATAAGAAGTGGCACATCGTCCTTCATGGCAAGATAAGGATTGTTGGAGTTGAAAATATCGTAGACGAGAAAGAATACAATCAATTTGATGAGATGCCTCCATTTGGAGATGGCGTACAAGTCCATACCGAAGATACCGATGAAACCAGTTACATGCGTATGGATCACTAGGAAGGGTTATACTTTAAATGTAATCAACTGTCCTTATCTCTTTGTTTCCATCGGTATAACTTATCCTCTAATTCTCGCCTTTGCAGGGCTGCGGCAAATGGAAAGTCGAGGATAATATGGGTGTGTATGTATGTAGGTGCAAATTGTCGATCAAAGTCCCCATTTGTATGTAAATTTTATGCAATAGGGTTTTATCACATTCCCAATATTTCAAAAGTTGTTACCTTGTCAAGGTCAATAAGAAACCACTCCTTAGGGAAATTTTAGTGAATCTTCAAAATCTGAGTGTTTGAGTGCCTCTCTCCCGATATTATGAAACCTACGGCAGAAAATTGCTTCCAACTTCAAATTTCTTCACCAAAATCTTTCAAACATGATTTCTCTATGCTCCAAATATGTCTCTTGAGGTTTCCACCAAGTTTTGGAGCATTTGGACATCATTTGCAAAGATTTGAGACTTTTTGGATATTGAAATTTCAGTATTCAGAGTTGCAGAGTTTCAGATTGTAAAGCACTACACAGACGGTTATAAGTTAAACAACGTTTGTCATAGTTCTATCACAGACAGTTTTGCGTTAGGAACTGTCTGGGATAGTTGTTTATCACAGACGGTTCTTAACTCATAACTGTCTGTGATAGTTATCTATCACAGACAGTTATTAACTAGTAACCATCTATGATAATTGTCTATCAGATGGTTCTTAGCTGATAACTGTCTGTGATAATCTCTCTACAAAGTTTAAGGCGAGCTTTGTCCCGCTCATTTCCACACTTCGTATCTTTTCACTTCACTTGCCCAAGCTCTCCGGCGACTGCACGCACTGTCTCTCTCCGGCCTCCCACCGTCCGGCGCGAGCACCGTCGGCTTCTTCTCCCGTCCGTCGGTGCTTCCTCTCCCCGGCGCCTCTGCCCCGCCACCTCTGACTGTCTCCTCCTCCGACGTCTCAGGTGCCCCTCCTCCCTCTCTCTCTCTCCTTCATCATGCTATATTTGGGTGCTTTTGTAATGGTGTAGCACGACTAATGTGGATGGGAATATGATTTGTGGGGTTTGTTACTTTGTGAATATTTGGCCACAACATAAGTAAGTTGAACACTTAGCGCATATTAGTTCTGTTTTTATAGCAAAGTAGATCGAAACAGGAACATAGTGAATTTTCCAAACTAGTAGCACATATTTGTTCTGTTTTTACACTGGAAAAGAACCTTCCTTGTACAAATTTTTGTTAGTTCGGGTTTAAACCTGTTTATCTATTTTAGCCAATTTGATAAACTAGTGAGAAAACTAGTAGCTTGAATGTCCTAAATATGTATTATTTTTACTTAGAATAGCTAAACAGATTATATTTGTCAAGAAATGCAAAATGATATGGAGATGATACTCATTATCTGTTTTGGCTAATTGTATTATTTCCCAGTGTATTCCTATAGGAGGTTTTTGTATATGTCTTCTAGACATTTGTTAAACGAGAAAGAGACCTACTCGGGCAAAAGTAAGATAGATACAAGATATAGGAAAGAAACAATGCTTTCCTTTTTTCTTCATTTTTGATCCATAAATTATTTGTTTTTTGATTTGTAAATTATCCTCCTATAGGAATATAAATTATCCTCCTATAGGAATACACATATACAAAAATCTCCTATAGGAAAAAAATATCCTCATTATCTGTTTTTTTCATTTTTGATCTGTAAATTGAGTTGTTAATGAATCTTCTTCATTCGTTCTTTGAAGCAAAAATCCTATAAGTTCTATAATGAGGTATTGAGACCTTATATCTATTCCTCTGTTTGTATACTAGTGGATTTCATTTAATTCCTTCTTAGATCTTGAATGTCTGGTGACGAACTGAATTGGTCGGGGGAGTTAGAGCAACATCTCTGGCGACGAGACGCTTGGGACAGAGTTCACCTCGTCCACGGTGGCCCACCCGCAGAAGAGAAAGGGGCGAGGCTGGACGACATGCGCGTGTCTCGACAGGCGGGAAAAGTAACACATATAGTTCGACGACAACGGGGTGCCGGAAGCTTCGGAGAAACTAGTCGTCAGTGCTGCTCGCTATGCGGCAAAGTGGCAAGGGAGCGGGTGTCCATCACCACCTCCTAGTGGCATAAAGTGCCCCAAGAGTGCATGGACGAGCTGTGGGAAGAAGTGCAGGCGGCGTTTCACATTCCCGAGGATCGCCAGCTTACCATACGCCGGACGGCACTGATGGCAATAATAAGACCTTCAAGAGCCATCTTGTCAACCACTACATGAACGAGTCGAAAACCCCCTTCAAAGACTACCTTTTCGTGACTCCCAAGGCATGGCAACAGTTCGTGGAGATGAAGGGCACGCTCGAGTTCCAGGCGCTCAGTGAGAAGGGCAAGGCTAACTAGGCCAAGAATACCCACCCACATAGACTAGGCACTGGTGGGTATGTGGGGAAGAAGGCGCTGTGGAGGAAGCAAGACAAGGAGGCTTCCCAGTATTCGGCCTCCGCTCCTTACATAGGGATAACGGACGTGCGCTCCCACAATTGGTGTTGAGCAAGATCGAAGACGACCTCCTCTGGAAGCGTCTCCGTGAATAACCCTGCAGATAGGGAAGTGATCGACCGGATGGTAAGATCTCTAACTTACTATCCTCCTAACATGCATGCAATGGGTTGTATTGCTAAGTTCTGTTGCAGGCGGCGCTAAGTGCACAGGCGTCATCCGGAGAGTTCAACACTAGTAGGGAGAGGGATATCCTAACGACGGCGTTGGGAAACAAGGAGCATCTGGGCCGCGTGCGCGACCTAGGTGCCACTATACCTTGGAGGGCAGGTTTTGCTGATGATAAGGAGGTGACTAAGAGAAGAAAGATCCTACAAAGTCCGCGATGAACGAATCAAGGAGGCGATCCAATCGGAGTTTTACCAGCGGGACGCAGAACTTAGGTAGCAGTTGGGGAAGATGCGGGCAATGTATGAGGAGCTAAGACAATCCCAGGTCATCCCCCCTACAACAGTGGACTTACAGAGCGCCGTTCTTGGCTGCCATAGCAGCTGCGCGTTCGCGCTGGGGGCTTCGCATCTGGAGTCCCCTCGATAGTATCTGGTGGACTTTCTACAAGTAATGACCGCTTTTCTTTGTTAATTCATTCGAGAGTGAAATTCAATACGTACCCTGATGTCATCTTAATGCGCACTGTTTGTAGAAACCTGCCTCCTGTAAGCTTATGGTGCAGGCCGGTCTCTTCCCGATCGAGGCTGGCCATGGGGTGGCGCAACCATGCACGGTGGGGACGACGATCCACGGTGTCCCTCTATCTGAGGGTTTTGCATGGGTCCAGGTAGACATTTTCTTCAAGCATTGCAAGGGATTTTGCATTGGACAAGCCGCCGAACGACGAGATTACCACTCTCGGGGCTGCGGTGCACACGTTCATGCAATGGCCCAAGAAGGAAATCGTCATGGATGAGGTAATTCCCCCATCGGTTTCATAATTTCGTACTATAATAATAGCCTTCGGAATTAGTGACCATTGCTAAACTAGGTTCTTACCCCTACACACACTGACACTCAGTCTACTAGTCAGCCGACCCCTCCTCCGACTAGGAGGCAAGGAATCAAGAAGCTGGCTTCAAGGGGAAAAGCAAAGAAGAGCACAACGAAGGAGAGTGAGAAGAATACACCGTCTCCCATGCTGTTCGTTCTGGGGGTGCCCATGGCCCCCGATGCGACAATTCGGAGCATGGGCCTCGCATGCCAGAGCCTGCATGGATGGTACATGCAGAAGACAAATGAGACCAGGACACAGCGTCGGACGCAATTATTTTCAACTACACCGTGGCAGAGTTCCACCACGACGTATGGACCTACCTGGTGACCTTCGAAGACTGGCACAATTTATTCAACAGAGATGTGCTCGACGTGTCCATCCTACGGTCTCGGGTGCTGTAAATATCTACTATCCTACCCCTGTTCGTGCATATACGGATATATGTCATTTATTAATTGGTTAGTTCCGTGCAACTGCATGACTAGATATGCCAAATCTAAATGGGAACCTGTCGGTTTCCTGGACCCCCTGATGGTCGCCGAGGTGATGTTTAAGAGCGACGCGGACTTCATTGTCGTTGTCGACTACATCAAAAGAAGGTTGCTTGCTCAGGTTGACAAGGACTACATACTTGTACCCTACAATCAGATGTGAGTGCTTTCATCAGTACTTTACCGTAGATTAGTGTCTCCATATGCACATCCCAGACTTAGAATAAATTATAAATTCTTTACGCATAACATGTAGGTACCACTGGATTCTGCTGGTGCTTATTCCGAAATGGAACAAAGTGTTCTACTTTGATTCATTGCAGAGAAAAGGGTACGATTATGGCGGTGCGTGAGATGTATTCGAAAGGTTAACATGTTTTATGATATTCATGTGGACCCGTGTTGCATCTAGATTTACAGTCCTTAAAGTATCAATTTCAACTATCTGCAGGGCTTTCACGAACTACTTTGCCAAGGGAGGGCACCAACACAAGCGGCGAGCCGATAAAGTTCAGTGGATACAATTTATGGTACAAATTTCAACCGGCATCTGTTTTACTTTATAATGTCTCCCCAACTAACTCTCAATCTGTACATTGGCAGTGCCATCTGCAACCAGACGACAATACATGTGGGTTCTGTAGGATCAAGGATGCCAACTAGAGGGGGTGAATAGGAGGCTTGAAAACTTTTCAACTAAAAATAATTTTTGCAAAGAAAAGACTAAGAGCAAATAAATTGAAACAATTTAATAATATTTTGCACTAAGAAAGAGTAAGAAAATCAAACAAGGTGATTTATCCCGAGGTCTCGGAGACTCGCCCAGTCTTCCCTACTCCTCGTTGAAGCACTCAAATGAATGAGCCTTACTTCAATATCCACGAAGGATATTTTTCACTAAGGTTGCTCCTTCCCCACTCTGGATAGGCGAGCATCGATGCCTTATACAAAATATGCCGAGCCTCTCCGACTCTTCTCTTGACCCGCAACAAATACTGAGAAACTTCTAAGGATGCAAATGAATGCTCTCAAAGGATCTCTCTCAATCACAAAGAATGATACTTGTTCAAAAGATCAAGATTTTAGCACTTAGAAACTTTGGCTCAAGTGTATACTCAGAGATATGTAGAAAAATTGCTCAAGGATGTTTAGAAAACTACTCGAAAATGTTTAGAAAAATAACTCAAAAGATGTATAAAAATCTGCTCAAATGGTGTTTAGAAATCTACTCAAAACTGTTTTTAAAAACTGCTCAAAAGATGTATAAAAATCTACTCAAATGGTGTTTAGAAATCTGCTCAAAACTGTTTTTAAAAATTGCTCAACAATATATAAAAATCTGCTCAAATGGAGTTTAGAAATCTGCTCAAAACTATTTTTAAGAACTGCTAAAAAATGTATAAAAATCTACTCAAATGGTGTTTAGAAATCTGCTCAAAACTGTTTTTAAAAACTGCTCAAAAAATGTATAACAATCTGCTCAAATGGTGTTTATAAAAACTGGTCAAAACAGTGGAGAAATATGCTCAAAAGTGTTTATAAAAACTGATCAAAACAGTGGAGAAATCTTCTCAAAAGTGTTTATAAAAAACTGATAAAAACAGTGGAGAAATCTGCTCAAAAGTGTTTATAAAAAATTGATCAAAAAATGCTCAAAGACTCCTCAAAAGTGTATAGAAAATATAGCTCGAGATGTGTATGAGAATGTGGCTCAAGGATGATGTAAATACTACTCAAAACACATATGTTTATAGCCCAACATCTCAGCTAGCAGTTAGGTCGAGTAAGGAAAGAAATCAGGCCAGCTAACAGCCAGCTTCGACCTCTAACGGGCAGTAAATAGCCGTTGGAACCTCTGGTCGAATGAACAGTGTTACTGGTTGAATGAACAGTGTTACTGGTCGTATGAACAGTACTAAAAAAACCCAGTTTCAGCTCCTCTTTGAAATTTATATATTTCTCAGATTTTGACCAAGAATATGAATGAATGCGAATGCAACAAATGACCTAAGAGTTTCTCAGTTTTTACCGGAACTAAAAGAGATTTCGCAATCCCTCTTAATAGTATGGTTAAATTCTAAAAAGAATTTCTATAAAATCCAGTCAAACTTCAAACTCTGAGACCGATAGAATAAACAAGCACTTACCTTAGGTCTTTGCCACTTCCTTCTTGGCGACCTTACTCTTGCGATCTTGTAGACCTTCCCGGAACACTTGCAAACTTTCCAGAAATAACACTGCATACAAATAGTTCAAAGACACAATTAGTCCAAGACACTTAATGTCATCAATAATCAAAATCAACCCAAAAAGGGTCTAGATGCAACAGGTTCTACGTGATGCACCACATGTACGACCTCATCATCCCTTACCGACTGAATTTCCCCGAGGTATACAACTGCCGCCCTTTGTATCGATTTGGAAAAATTTACAACTGCATTGAGCTAATTTTTTTGTAGAAACTCTTGCTGCAGGGCGTCGACTTCCCTTCGGAAAGCTTTGATCTTGCGTAGATTGGTTTAGTCCGAGGGATGCTCACTGAGTTTTTCATGATGGATGTCATATCACCTAAGGGGCAGTTCAGGGACCCGCTCGGTTTGTATTAGTGCGGTCCTCACTAACTGAGACTAGTACAGTAATACATATGTAATATGCTGACTTTAATTGTCGATTACTTTTATTTGTTTAATCTCAATTGTACATATAACTAATATATGTTGCATGAAAGTTACAATTTGATCGTTTTATTGTTTCCATGTATGTGTCCGAAATGCTGAGGTTGTGTATGTGTTTGAAATGCCGAGAATATTGTATATGTCTTAAAAGCTGAGTTTTGTGTATGTATGAAATGAAATGTTGAGTTGTATATATGAAATGCTATTGTACAGAGGGCATGGCTAGCATGATTCCTGAGACTAGCCACAAAAAAGACCAATCTTCAAAAAAAATTAATATGCATAGACGGTTTTGAGTTGAAAATCGTCTGTGATAAATCGATCTGTGTATGTGATAAGGAGCCTATCATAGATGGTTTTCAGTTAAAACTCATCTGTGATACTCATGCTATCACAGACGGTTTTCAGTTAAAAATCATCTGTGATTCTTATATTATCACAGACGGTTTAGAGATAAAAACAGTATGTGGTACTCATTCTATCACAATCGGTTTTAATCTCAACAGCGTCTGTGATAGTATGACTGTTTAGTGCAAAATCATAGGCGGTTTAGAATCATCAATGATAGTGCTCGAATATCACTAACTCGAATATCACTGACGGTTTAGAATCATCTGTGATGACTGTTTTGAACCGACTATGATAATATATTCTATAGTAGTGTTTGTAGGTAGGTGCAAATTCAAGACATGACGAACAAATAGGTTAAAACCTCCACATTGCACATGAACCCAACCACAACCTGTTGACCCCCAACTTATAGTCTCCTATCCAACAATAACCAGCCAATGAAGGAACAACAAAAGAACAGTGAGCTCAAAAAGAAGAGCGCATAGAAAATAGTCAACCAAGGTAGAGGCTAGTCCTTGATGAGTCATGTAGTAAGGCGTACCCTGCTGTAGTGTTGGATAAATCTAGGAATCCCAATCCCCTATGATATGTTTGTAAACTTCTCTCTGCAAATTTTCAAATTTTAATTCATCAAATATTCAAATTTAATAGTTTGTTTCACATATCATGATAGTAGTGGCAAATCTTCATGTAATTAGTACAAAATAGCACCTAACCAAACCCCTGTAACATTTCTCTAATTCCATCTTTTTGGGAGTGGCATGGCACTAATTTTCTCTATGCCTTTTAGTTTTGTTCATTTGAATTAGTTGTCCGAAAAAAAAATAAAAGAGGTATATATCAACCAGTAATAGCTGAAGGCAAATTTGATAACATAAACATGCTTCGGAAAACTATCACGAAATAATGACATGTTACCATTTCTTTCTCAAAATTACCTTGTTGCGCTTCAACATAACTGATTTGTACATTGCCTTCATTGCAAACAATTGACCACTTACTTGCAACTCAACCAGGTGTACACTGAAACAAACCAAGTGTACACAATTTGCAACTACTAACGAAGCTGAAATGTGTTGCTGTAATTTTTTTTTGTCTAATGCATTACATGACTGCAAATGTAATTTGTTTTTGTCACAGCATTTTGTCTCCTATAATCTGTTTCAAGTTGTTCTTTCATGACACTTAGAACTAGCTAAAAATCAATAATCTTTATGCATTTGTTCAGTCTATTACTTTTCAACATTTTGTAGAACACTGACTCCAATTATTTATGACATTCAGAACTAGCAAGAATCAACATTTTTGGATGCCAATATGAGGAACACATTTCAAGAAGAACTTACCTCCTCAAGTGTGTTTAACGCAACTGCGGATCTAGCTCACCGGAGAAGAAGACAAGTGCAAAACATCATCGGATCCGGAAAAAACAGGAATATGAACCAAAGATTAGCAAAAACAGCAAACACAAGAGTACAAAAGCGCCGCTCAATGCTCCAAACATCAGGTTTGCGCATCTACTAGGAGAAAAATACCATAAATACCTACACACGCAGGAAGAGGTCCTTGGAGCGTACCTCCTTCAAGGGCTCGCCGTTCATAGCTACTGATGAAACCCGGTGGAGGAGCGGATGGCGACGAAGAACCCTAGGGCATGAGGCGAGAGCGAGAGTGACAAAGAGAGAGGCGAGAGTGAGAGCGAGAGCGGGAGCAAGAGCAAGAGTGAGAGATACGACAGCAAGGGCAATCGCGAGAGTGACTAACCCTAACTTTTCATAGCTCCGCGCATGCGATCTAGGCCGCGAGATATGGTGCAGATGCTTGTATGCAGTGGGTTAGGCTCGTGCTGAAGTTTTGCACCAAATGATCCCGAGCCAAATGTCCATCCAACCATCCCAACAAGCCGAATTTTGTATCCCCCAAGCCAGGCTGACTCAAATCCAACCATCCAAACACACTATAGGTGAATTGACCATTGGTTAATACACAGTGACAACCTTGCAAAGAGCAAGGGTTAAGAGCGACATGGAAAGCAGAAATGAGAAAAATAGGGAGAAACAAGCTTAAGCCTACAAAGTAGAAGAATACACGTGTGCAGTGGTAGAGAAAATGCGTTGCATGCGACGGATGGCCCAAGTTGATCAGTTCATTGCAGTGTACTTGACAAAGGCGTATGTGTGTGAGCAGGTGGACTGCAATTCCACTGCTTTTCTTGCGATGCTTCACAAACTATAAGAGCCTGAAAAACAGCCTGCCTAGCTTGCCGATGGCAATGAGGTGGCTCCTTGTATTATAGCTGTAAGGGTATCATGTGATTGCAGATAATGGCCATTTTTACAAAGACAATTTTTTTGTCCATTGCTAGCTATGTGGCAGATGGTATGAGAGGGCAAAGAAGCAAGGTAGCTGTATGATATTTATCTGATTTACATAATTTTTTCCCTCTTGTTCATGCATATTTTATGCATATAAGGAGGCATTTGCATTAATCATACATACATATATATATATATATATATATATATATATATATATATATATATATATATATCATCAAATCGACTATATTATTCGTTTTGTGATTTTATTGCAGGTCGACGCGATTTGGGTGATTTTGGCTAATGGAACGTGTCTTATTGATTGAACTTGGCCCTCGGTCCATTCCAGATAGAAGCACATGTTTCTACGGATGTGTAGGAATTGACCCCATCGAAATCGGAGTCTCCGGTGGATCAGAATCTCAAATCCTTTCATCCAAGGACCTTCCTATAAATTCAAAAAACGTCAAGCACCCTTCCGCAAAATAGTAAAGACTCACAAAACTGAAGCCCTAACTTGGGAGGACCTATCTACAATTTCTAAATCTTTCAAGGAAATTTTTGCAAAATTGCCATTTTGCCTCATTAACCCTAGTCGGCCACCACAGTTTTGATCTGAGCCTAGTTTTTTTGTAGCTTATCTTCTCCTTTCTCTCCCCAAAGCTTCGACACCTCCTACCACCTCACTGGTGGCCGTCAGGCCGTAGACCGCCAGTGCGAGCTTCTCCTTCTGCCTTCCTCCAAAGTATTTCACACCTCCGTCCACCTCCGGCCCAAAGCCAGCTTCTTCTCCCTCTCTGCCTCATTGCGCCTCTGTTTTTTGTGCTCTCCTCCCCATTTTCCTCTCCTTTGAGCGCGTCCTCTCAAATCCGTTCACCACCCCTTCTTCTTCTCTTTCTCTGCTTCACCCGAGCTCGCAAATTTCACCAAAACTCACCACCGCCCAGGTCTACAACCACCACCGCATAGACACGCCACCATAGATCTGCACCTCCACTTCCACAGCTGTGCCGCCGTGTCTTTCTCACTTCCACTGTCCCTCTCTCTCACTCTGTTCTTTGCTTTGATCGCCAACGCCCTGAGCACCAGCCACTCCAGTGCCATTCCAAGCCGTCCCACAAGCTGCTGCATCATCAACTTCTGTTGGATCTAGGTTTTAATGATTAATGATGATTTGGATAAACCCTATGATGATTAATGACGATTTGGATAAACCCTATGATGATCAATGTCAATTTGGATAAACCTTGATTTAGCACAACTAAATTGAAATGTTATTTGTTAAACTCTAGAAGTTGATGACTCCTTGTTGAGGTTAAGTATCAATGCATATGTTAAGGGGGAGCTCTTCATATCATTTATCTATGCTTGTGCTAATTGTTAAGTGAAATGTCATGTGTTAAATCCTGAAGTTGATGTCTCCCTTTTGTCGTGGTTTAAGATCAATGCATGTGTTGAGGGGGAGCTCATCTTGTATGTCATCTGTACTTGCATCGAGCTTATGCTAATCATTATCATGACATGAGTAGTATAGATCTTGTTTGTATATCTTATCATATATGGATATATATGATTATGAATTTCATCTCTTACTCATTTGTGTTTTATCAAAATTGGTTCTTGTCATTATTCACCGAAAAGAGAAATTGTTGAGTCAACTCTTTTGTGGAGTAATTTCTTTGGTGATTAATGATAATCTAACTATGAGACTAATGTTGTTTAATGAGCATATGTGTTGTAGTCTCAAAATGGTTTTGAGAAGAAGGCAAGCAAGGGCGTATGGAGGTTGATGTCAATATGAGTCATCTTGAGTAAGGTCAAACTTAGCGAGGTCAAGCTTCACGAGGTCAAGTTTCATCGAAGGTAAGATCCAAGATTAAGGATCATTTTCTTAGAATTTTATCGGTCTCGGTATGTGGAGATAGACCAGCTTGATAGGACTTTTTTTTACTGGTTTGACCGTACTATTAAGAGGAGTTGAAAACTAGTAGCTTGAGTCCATCTAGTGTGGAAGCTCAAATGTATTCATATCATCTTGCACTAGTGCTTAATCACCTCTTGCATTGCTAAGAAAATCAAAGTGTAGTTGTTTGCATTAAAGATAATGTTTTGAAAATTTGCACTTAGTCGAGGTCGCCAGCTAAAGCAACCTGTTTTATTACTAGAGCTGGTCATGGTTGTATTTGCACATTCTGATCGTATCTTTGTTTGGAGCTGGTCGTGGTCGTAGGAGTTCAAACTAGTCATACCAATTTTCAGCTTGATTGCGTACGCTCGACCAAATCCTCTCGACCACCTGTTTTCGACCGAATATTCGACCAGTAGCTTTATGTTCTTAAATCAAACTGGGTTGTGGTCTTTGCTGAGTGTTAGCAGACATATTTGCGAGAAAACAGTTTAATTGCATGTGCATACACCCAGACATTGAGTTTAGAGTAAAATCTGTAAAGTCCTATTTTTGGTTTGCACAGGCTGGACATTGTCCGGCCAGTACAAAACTCTAGTGGCTTTTGCAAAACATAAACAGAGATATATGGATCTGTCCGGAGCTTTTGTTCGGGGATGGCCGGATATTGTTCGGCCTGTATAAAACTTGAGAGTTTTATTTGATTGTAACCAGAGACATATACATCGTTCGGGGGCTTTTGTCCGGCTTTGAGGCTTAATTGAAACATGAACCAGAGACAAATGCATCTGTCTGGACTTTTTGTCCGGACAAAAGATCATTTGTCCGCCCTTCACAAAAATATCCCAACGGTAACTGACACGTTTGCAACGGTCATATTGACTTGCACTGGCCGGACAGTGTCCAGCATGGCCGGACAATGTCCGACCTGTACAAAATTTCGTCAGCTTGTTGCAAACGACTAGTTTATTTGAGGGGCTATATATACTTCGACCATGCCTTCTTTTGAGGGTGCTCAAAAAGTTGAAAACACTGTGTATAAGCTAGTCAAGTTCTTTGCTTTCAATCTCTTGCATCTAAAGACTAGATTTGAGCCAAAATTTCTTGAGTGAATTAGAGGAGAAGCATTTGTGAGAGGCTAAGAGTGCTTAGTGCACTTCATCCACAATTTGTAAGCTAGTGCTAGAGTGTTGGGCATCCATTTGCATCATTTAAGATTCTAGCACTTGATTCATTCAAGTGAGCGTATTCGATTTGTTACTCTTGACGATCACCATCGCCTAGACGATTCGTGAAGGAGAGTCACGATCTCTTCGGTGAAGTTTGTTGGAGAGGGCGACAAACAAGTGTGAAAAGTATTGGTGCTCGCTTATCCGGTTTGGAGAAGGAGCAACCTGAGTGAAAATATCCTTCGTGGATATAGAAGAGAGGCTCATGTGTGAGCGCTTCAACGAGGAGTAGGGGAGACCGGGCGAGTCTTCGAGATCTTGATAAAAATCATTGTATCAATTGTTTCTCTCTTACTCAATTCATATTTACCTTGACACAAATTATTTAAATTAATCTTGTTGCATGTTGTATTGTGTATTCCATATTGATTAATTGCAACTAGATGTTAGATTGTTTGTAAATCCTTTGTAAAATCTAGGTTATCCTAAATGTCTTGCAAAAATTGTTTAGTTAAAAAGAATTTTTAAAGCCTCCTATTCACCCCTTCTCTAGTCGGCATCCTCGATCCTACAACTTCTTCCTTTGCCCCAGCGACGGCCTCTTCTTCTCCGGATCTGCTTCATCTTCTCTGTTCTTCCCTCACTGATCTGAGCCAATCCTCTTGGATCCATTCCCAAATCTGCCGATTGTGCCTCCTCCTCGCTGTGCGCACCACCGGTGCTCGGCCGCCACACACTTTGCCAATCCACCGAGCTGCACTGCCTCGCATTCCGCTGTTGCGGCCACTCGATTTCACTCTCCACAACCAACTTTCCCTTCAACCGCAACCTCAAGCTTCCTTCGACTACCCACTCCAGTGGTGCTTCGACCACCGCTCCTCTCCAGCGACTTTGACCACTATCAGCTCCCTCCTCGGGCTACGACCGCTCCATCCACCGTCGACCACGACTTCAACCACTCGACTCCGACCACTTCCTCCAAAACCTACGGCAAAACATCACATTGTTTAATTTATGTTTCTCTGATCTCTCTTTTGTTCTTGACATCTAGAGAATGAACAATGAATGGTGCAATGAATGTATGAGATGATAAATGGCTGTAACATTGGTGAACTGAAATATATCTCCTCGCTCAATCATAAAGTTCATCTCTGAAATAGTTTGAGTTGAAATTGAATTTTAACTTTTAGAATTTTGTTGTTTCATTGCTTCTCTATGATATGACGAGTTCTGTAGAAAAAAATTCCAGTAATCTTAATCCTGAGGTGAAATGAAATTGCTAATGTGATGAATTAAGCTGAATCATGATTTATTGACTTTTATTTCGAATCAATTCTTCCTCTGTCTGTGTGTGATTACTGGAGGGATCCTAGAGGTTATCTGTTCCCTTGGTCTCTGTTGCTCTTTCTAAAGTAAATGGCATATGCTTGGTCTTTTAGAATTGCTTGACTGTTGGAATTAAATTGCATATCTGAAAAGATTCTTCTGTGTGCTCCAGTAACTCTATGATCAAACTGCAGCCTATCTGTTTGTTTAGTTTGCACTGAGTTCATCCAATACATTTTGGAGTTGTTTGGAATTACAAAGACTTTCTGAATCTCTGGTCGTGAGCTGTTGTAGTCAGGTAGTGGATGCAATGATTAGTTACTTAGAAAACAATTTCTCTATTAGTTTTGGAAGCAAGTTGTGTTCCAGAGGAGTTGGGAATGGTTAGTGTTGATTTTGTACTAGTTGATTTTGATATTAGATCGTATCGTATGCAGTTCCTCTCGCGAGATTACTGTTCGATCACAATTCTATTGCTTGTATTCCTGAACAATTGTACAATCACAACACTGATTGATTGTCGTTGATGACCTCCTCTCACTTTCTCTTCATTTTCTTCTGATATTTTCTCAATCTCTCTTTCGTCTGATTTATTTTTATTTGACACCGATTTAGTTTAGTTTTATGTGTTTTGCTTCTCTAATCTATGTGAAAAGAACGACAGAATACTTATCTTTACTGTATTGATCCCATCCTCTTGCAAAACGGTCTAGATTAATATCATTGCACATGACAAGTAAAGGCCCAAACAAAGGATATGATGGTGAAGACAAAAATGATACCTACTCCTTGGCGAGAAGGCCTTGGACTAATAAACGGATAGGAAGAAAGGCATATAAGTACAGAACATGAACTGAATGGAATGGATGCTAGCCATCAACAACGGGAAATAACAAGTTTTGGAAAAGTGCTACATATTTGTTTGCATTTCTAAGAGTGTCAACAGAGAAATGAGAATGGCATGCCTAGGATGCATACGTAGAGACAAACCAGGTAGAACCATAGAGAATATAGAGTGCATAAGCAGTCGAACCTAACTTTTGAAGTAGACGTCCTTAGATCTATAGCACAATAAGGCAGGAGTTTCTAGGCAAAACACAATAGCTATATCAGTAGGCAGATAATGTAAAAAGGCGCATAGCACAAGCATAGGCATAGACAAGGCCTAGTAGTAGCCATCCTCTGTGCTGATGGTAGATCAATCTGCAAGAAGGCTACTGATAAATAAAATATTTACATACATCTTGCCCTAAATTTACAATTGTTGTTTGCTCTGAAAATGCATTTGACTCACCATTTTATGTGCTTTCCTCAAGATATTGACAATACGCTTTGACAAGGGTGTTTGTTATGTTTCATTGGTCAAGTGTATCAAATTTTAAGTAATTTCAACAAAAGATGAAACTAGAATGAACTCCGAGAAGCGAAGATACAAAAAACAGCACAAGCACCAACCAGTACACATGAGCTTGGGCACACCCATGTCCGAGGGCATGCTGGCTGCTGTCCCAAGCCGCGTCATATTATTTTATATGATTTCAGACTTATTTTTGCATGAATTTTCTTTGTTGGAGTTGTAATTAAGTATTATCGGACTCTTAGACATAAATAGAAAGGCTTTTGGTTCGATTTAGCATCCAAAAAATTTAGTTTAACCCACCTCTCTAGTTTAGGTTGGTTTTAGTCTAATTTTTATTTGTTCTTTATCAATTGTAAGCCGACCAATACTGATGTTCTTATTTTATTAATGCAATTTGGTACATTTTTTCTAACTATAAGCGAGTAATTTTCTCTCTAGAGTTAGAATTGATCTAATCTGGAGGGTGTGATTTTGGCTCTAGTTTTATTTGAGAGTTTGTCGTCTTAATTCCCTAAATTTTATTCTCTAGCTCTAGATTTTGTGTTTTGCACACGGTATCGTTCGTATTCTATGAGATGATCGATATTCGTACGTGAGGGCAACACGTGACTGCTACGTTCTAATGCTAAATCCAGGGTTTGGAAGAGATTTTTTACCTAGCTGACCGGCAGGTGTGATCCTTTGTGTACTGTTCATTGTGGAGCCAACACTTAATTTGTCTCATTTAAAATATTGGAAATTAATTTGGTATTCAACTAACCTTTGCTGCACATTATGATCGATGGTTATAGAATTTTTGAAACCCTAGATTTCTCTTTCTGCATTCTAAAACCCTAATTTTCATAGATTTTAGTTGTAGTTTTTAGATAAACTCTCACAACGATTTTTGCTCCGACTTAATTAGCAATCTTAATCTGAATGACAATAACACTTGCTTTTTATGAATTTAACTCTCAAATACTCAACGAACAGTTGTTTACTTATAGTTATTACTAAATGCACCTTTTTTGGATGTGTCAGCTGTACTGAAGGCTAAGGTATATACAAGTTTTCCTAAACATGGCAAAACGCATTAACACCATACTGGCGGGTGTAGCACAAGTGCTAAGTAAACTGCACAAAATATTTCAGAGTTGACATGATGGCTCACAAAAGGTGATTTACTGATCACACAACCGCTGGTTCTGTGGCTTTGAGCTGCAATGTGGGAGGTAAAGAAAAATGTGTTATAATTGGTGTCTAAAAAGGACATAAGCTGTTTAAATAGCCAGGCTATCAGAGTTTGGGTAATCATGGAATACTTGCGGTCGCTACACTTGGTATCATCAATCTTGAAAAGTTTCTTAGTCACAGCATAGTGTATTGGTGAATCTGATTGCCTGTTAGTAGAATAGCGAGTTGTTACATTGAATAGGAATTTGTATACACAATTTTAATCTGTGACCAACATGGATAAATGAAAGGAAGGTATAACCTTTTATTGGAAACAGCGTGATGCGCTGTCTTCTTGTCCGAAATGGCTATTTTTTCCTTCGGGGTGGCGTCTCTCCCTACTGTATGAACACGCTGATATGAGAAGAACAATAACAACTTACAAATGAAGTGGAACATAGTACTTATAGCCGTCACATGCAAAGATGTAGAAGACACAAGATAATGACAATAGGTAGTGCATATAAAGGTTGTTGTGTAAAACCTTATCAAGTCTAGCCATTGATATTGACTGCCGATCTGATACTACAGCTTTGTTTGGCTTGCTATGATAGGTGACGTGAAGACAGCCATTTCTTTCATATGTATGTTAGGAAAAGACTAAGTGAGCTATCATAGCAAACATGATATGTACAGATAGACTGGAAAATGGGAAGCAAACGGCAAAAGCAGCAAGAAATATAACCATTCTTTTGAGATAGGCGATTCTTCTGCTGGTTTATCCAATACAATGTTTTTTCCTTTTGAAGTGGGGGTGTGCATGTAACATCCCAGATTTTACTATTCTTTTAATATATCACTCAATACATCTCTTATTGAATCCCTCAAAATCTCAACCACACCTTAGATCAATCCTAGAAAAATTCTCCAAAATCTCTTATTAAAATTCTATACATTTCTCTAGAGTAAATTCTAACTCAAAATCTCATACTCTTTTCCAGATGAATATTCCACCTGATAGATACTCCTACTCAAATTTTTTTAAACCAGTAATTCTATACATTTCTAGTTTTTTGTGTTTGATCCAGTTTTTCCAATGTTCAGTCAAAAAGACAATACACCAATCCACAAACCAACCGTGTTTTGTTGTTTTGATTCAAATGAAACTCAATCAGAAAGGCCACAAAATAGAAAACACCATGTCTAACCAATGCATGTTAGCTGTGAGGAGAAGTGACCAGCAAAAAGAAAGACTGTTGAACTCCCTCTTATCACACCGCACTGTGCGAGCTCCCTAACCAGCGACAAGCTGAATCCCCTCAAGAGTAAGCAAGATCTCTGCACCTGACATTGCTTGATCCTTTTTGTCCCATTCCTTTGTCTAGCATCTAGTTGCAGTCTACAATAATCCCTCACACAACCTTTCTTCTTCCTTTGTTCTTGTATGTTCATTCTTTGTTTCTTGCTTAAGTACTGAGAATGTATGATACTTGATAGATTTTGTTTATGTATTCATTTTTCTTGATCAACCTTAAGCGAAATCGTTCATACATCCATCCTTCATCTGTTCTTGTACAGAAATCCTACCAAAAACCTACAAGGATCACAGCATTTCTAAGTCTTCTTCTTCGACCACGGTGAGTATCACTCTGCTTTCGGTTCTTCAGCAGCTTTCCTTTAAATTTTAAATCTGTGCTCGTTACTGCACCATTTTCTCTGGTTCATGTTGCTATGTGTTCACAACTCTCTTAGCTTCGTTTTGGGCATCTTTAATCAATATTTTGATCTGCAAAACTCCGGCAATCAATGAAACAGTACAACCCAGTCGCTTTGCTATTTTTGCTAAATTGAACTCCTTAGATGGCCTCAAAACTGTTCGAATTTGTTGATGAATTGTAAATTAGCTCATTCTCTACAACTTTTATGCTGTTGACTTTCCAAGATAAGCAATGCATCAGCCTGATTTTTATGTTTTTCGAGTTTCAGCCTTTTCATTCAAGAGTTTGGCAAACAAGAAATTAAACCGTTCGTAGAATATTCCTCAATTAATTCCCTATTTGTGATCGATCTCACCAAATTAAAGTCCTACGGAGTAGGTTCTGACCAACCCGAGCCCAAACTTAGCCAAACCAGGCACTTGTAGCCAAGTCTAGAGGATTTTCTCCCTCCCATGATCATTTACAATCAAAATACCTCGCATGCATGCATATTTATACTTTTACATATAATTTTCTATGATAAGTAATTTCTGTATGCTTATGTGTTTTGTTATTGATTGTGTGCAAGAGTAGAAATAGGAGTGAAATGAGTAGCAAAAGTGTTCGAAGACCCCTTAGTGCAATTAGACCCCACTCTACAAGGCAAGTCTCTTTCTCATTGATCATGCCTCTCCTAATATTTTAAGTAAATTAGGTTATTTATTACTTTCAATATATGCATACTTTACTTTTTAAATGTTATATTGGATGAATATGAGTAGATATGACCTAACTCCTTTGAAGACCCTTCATGTTCATATATCCTATACACTCATTTGTCGTCCTAGGATGTTGTACTTAAGTTATACTTATGCTTGAATATATGTGCTAAATGCTAAATGGTCATCTATATAAAAAGTGTGTTTAAAACTTTGTTTGTAAAAATGTAATGTTAAAATCGATAGTGAGGATGGTTTGTATGATTGACGCATTGTGCGCAACGGGAATGTGGTTCGCTTCTCACTAACAGTTCATAAGGACGAGACTCTTGTGTTGTACTTCCAAGTTGCATGAACAACGTACTAACCAACTGCTTGGTATGGGACGGACACGGCAAAATAGTTCTCTAGGTATTAACTTTTCTTTGCAATGGTTGTCGGTTCGGTTCCTCAAGGGAAACTGGTGGGCCATAGAAGGCCATGAGTTGTGAGAGTGAGTGAGTGAATCAGGAGTTCGAAAGGAAGGCACCCTAGATCTGGATATCGAGTCGTGCGTAACTGGATCTACAGGCTATGAGTCTCGCAGGACCGTGGACCAAGACTAGGTATATTTGGCTGTGGGGTGCACTCTACAATGGAATATGGACTGGGTCGTCTATTTACTGGGCAGGGAATTTTTAATGCTAGGATTACAAACTATCATATGATCTTAGCCTTGTCGCATGCATAAAAGTCGCATGAAGAGGTACCGACATGAAAGCTGGGTGATCGGGTGGATTAAAGTGGTACACTTTTGCAAATTTAAAAAAAGTATCAGATACTCTGAGCTCCCAGATTTTGGAGTCTATGCACGGTGGATTCTATCTACGTCGATGCAAGTATGACTTAGAAGATTTTCATAATATTGAATAAAAGTGGTAACTCATGGATGACCGTCATGCATAACATTTTCTAAAATCTAATTTAAAATTTTAAAGTCTCGCTTTTGAAATTAAAACTTTTCCTTAGAACTTTAGAGTGAAAATCTATTTTATTCTTACCTAAACCAAAGAGCATGTTTCTTGGAATTCTCCATCATTTATATACCCGCATTCATTAATTGAAACTTGTTGAGCACCGTGAGGAAAGCGTGTTCACCCTTACTTTTGCACATAAAATTTAGAGGAAGGACTTGTTCATCCCAACTCCTATGGTTTCGAACCCGTTGATGAAGAAGGAATCATTCCTGACGATCCAGCTTATTAGAGAGTTATTCGCCTAGTGGAACCCAATGTGGTAGGAGCCCATGCTGTACCGCTGCTGTTGAAGATGATGAAGACGTTGAGGACTGCTGTTGTTGTTTTACTTATCACTCTGTGCATTATATTCTTTTGTACTAACCTTCGTGTCGATGAATATTTATTAATTTCTATCAACTCTAAATTGCACCATCTTGATGCTATGGTATTGTAATATTGTTCTTTGTGATCTTGTACTCGTTTTAATTACTTGTGTTGCAGTATAATATGTTGTGTTGTGAGTTTGTGGTGTATCATTCTGTGTGCAAGTTAACCTGACAGTTGCCGCCAGATTCCTCGTATGAGGGTCCCACAATGCGCCTGCAATTTTTTGGTAAGTATGAATAATAATGGGAATAACAAGCAATTCTAAATGCAGGAGGTAGAGCACAGTGTACAAAAAGGACGACAAGAGCGGTGCAACTTGTACTCGTTTTAATTACCTATATTGCAGTATAATATGTTGTGTTGTGAGTTTGTGGTGTATCATTCTGTGTGCAAGTTAACCTGACAGTTGCCACCAGATTCCTCATATGAGGGTCCCACAATGCGCCTGCAATTTTTTGGTAAGTATGAATAATAATGAGAATAACAAGCAATTCTAAATGCAGGAGGTAGAGCACAGTGTACAAAAAGGACGCAAGGAGCGGTGCAACGAAACTTGTGGACAGTGGGTGTCAATATCGACTGCTGCTTTGAAATTGTTAGTTTTATTGACCTATTGCTATCCGTCGTTGCTAACCGAGTAGATTGACATGAGGACTGTGAGGAAGACACCTACAGATGCTTTGGAGAGGCAGAAGGCGCTGGAAGCGCAAGGCTTGCGCCCTCAGAGCTGTTGACTTGGAATGATATATCGCGTATTTTTAGGGTATTCTGCGTAAATCTCACATTCCATGTAAACTTTTGTCCAATAAGTGACCTTTTTTAGAACATAGCTTGCTGAGGCCATTTGGTTAGAACTGATGAGTGAAAGAGTAGATTTACTAACTATTTGCTTAGCTACACCCCCCAAACAACACGAACTCCGCATCCTCCATTCTGTCTCCTGTTATAAGATAGATCTTTTAAATGTAGGATTATATGTCGTAAGGAATAATTAGATTGACTTTAGTAGGTATTATAGTGAAATTACGGATGCTGTCTATGCTCGTACAATACGTGCTCACCTTGGTGTTGCACCAGGAGGGGTCACATCACATCCTTTGCACTTGAATTGATGACCATACGCTTGTGAAGACCTCTTGCAATGTATAGGATGAGAACCACCATGACTGGTTTGCAACAAGATTCCTAACAGTGACATCGCAGATATATTCTGCAATCTACAAGCAAAAAGCATCAAAGTTTAGTTAACATCTTTTTACAAACCTAGAACTAAGAGATGTAAAGAAAGCATGTGCTATCTGGCTTCATGTGAGTTTATCTGACGCATTTCTTGGATAGTCATGCGCATAGGACCATCTTTGCCAGAACCCTCATCAAGGGTTGCAACCTACTCCACAGGCTCGGTGTTAGACAATAAACTGAATGGAAATGAAGGATGTAAATTAGCTTTAGATGTTCGTGTATGTGACAGTAATTAAATCATTTTTTTTCTCTAGGTATAGGCATAAAAAAGACATCTGTTCATAAAAGCAAGCAACCTCCAGTAGTACGCAATACGGCAGAAAGACGGGGTATATCCATGGGCTGGCCCTCCAAGGAGGATGCTTTTGCTAATGGACGGGTAGGAATCGCACTTTGGGATGAACCTATAGAAGCAGGGTAACAATAATAGGAGAAGCAAGACGACAGATATCGGGGGGAAAACCAGCCGAACATATACACGGTAATGGATACAACGAACGTTGTGCCGTTGATTGAGCGCACCTCTCACGTCGACGCTGAATACATATCGCTCCATTTTGGACCATGTCATCCATCGTTCCCTATCAATAGCCATGCGATTGCAGACAACAGTGATGCAGAGTGGCACGATTATCAGGGACACACCTATGGTGGTGAGACCTGCATACCAAACAAGAAGGCAATGAACGAAGCAACAGGTTGTCCAAAAACATGGCCTAACAACAACGCCAAACCAGCGTACCGGCTTCCCATTACAGACATGAAACACACATACAACAGGAAGGGACACCAGAAAATACCCAACGACAGATTTCTCTTTATTATTAGGAAATGTCATAGTGCATGACAACTCAACTAGAAAGTACACGTCTACATAATTATGAAACACATGACACACAAAGAGCCGTTACATATAATACACGGCCTAACAGCCAAGTTGAGAGTCTTACTAAGTTCAACAAAATTAGATAGCAAAAATTGGACCCTCTACAGTCAAACCTCACTACGGTTTGCAACCCTAAAACTCCAATCATCTTTGAAATCCTCACCTTAGGCAGTTTCAAATCCAAAGAAGTCTTAACCGACTGACTCTTCTTCAACTGAAGGATTTTTGTTCAGCAAGAGTGCGTACTACATACTCACCAAACCACAATATAACTAATGCAATAAATTAAACACATATGTGACAGGGTGTTTGATGAAACAGAATGGTAGTTTTGACTATAATTTGAATTTGCTCAATCATACACTATAAATGAAAGAACAATGGAGGACCATTATTTAAAAGTACCTGTATGAAAACACAATTGATTAAGCGACAAAGAGTTTAACAAGAGGTTATCCAACAATCAGCCAAATTATCACCAATTTTCTTTACCAAAATCTTAGACTTTGCTTGTGCCACATTGTTGTGGCTAGAACCCACCTTGAGTAGGCCTCAGAGAACCCCAGGAGCACAAAATATTTAAATACATCTTTAATTTAGCTGAAGTGTATCAATTTACTCATAAAATCCCTCAATTTATTACTATCAGTTTCAACTTATTTCGATCGGGCCATATCACACAACAACCAAGCATACCATTGAGTTGAGGCAGGAAGACATTTCCCATGCATTGCAATAATCTTTATCCCTACCCGACAGTTGGACTACTACCAGTTAGGCAAATTCTTATACTATTGTGGTGAGACCTTCCCCCACCCTGTTGGCTCTTCCCATTATTGGGTCACCAAAACAGTGGCATCTCGGCTTAATTAATTTCAACTCATTTAAACCATGTAGGGGAAAAATTGATCGCATTACAAGGTACGTACTAAATCAGACTTGTCCTATACTAAACTTGCGGTTAGTATGTATTCATACTGCTAAAAGCATAACACAAGGGTCTCATTCTTATTTGTCCTAGGTGGGGGGCGTCAATCCGCAAACCTATTGTGCATCATTGCTACATCTCATCTTTCCCATCCTCACCATTATCGTTCTTAATACATTTTAAACAATTTTCCAACACTTTACATGAAATGCCTTCAACTCCCAAGTCATTTTAAATAAAATTTCAGCAAGATGACAAAATAATAAAAATTATAATCACATGGCATACAAGGTTTATAAGTCAAGGGTGACATGGCATAAATGGCTAACAATTCATGGAGGGTTTTGCATGAATTTAAGTTACTAAATACACATTCATTCCAACATATTTAAATAAATAACATAGTGTGCAATATAGGTCAAATCATAGAATACTTAATAATTTCAAAAATATTAGAATCAATATGATCAAATAAGTGTCACTTGCCTTCCTCGCTCCATGGTTCCTTGCAAGCTTGAGTGAAAGTTGGGTCTTCAAAAATCTCTTGCTCACGACCTAAACGACACAAACAATTGAACATAAATCATATTTACATTACATGTATAATTATGCATGTATGATGAAATGATAAGAGTGTATGAGGCCAAGTTACAAGAGTGCAAGTGAAAAAGAAGGAAAATATGCAAAGGATGCTTGCTGTCCAAAATTTCAAAAGAGCAAGAGGGCTTTGGCAGCATCAAAAATAACATGCAATGATGCCAGAGTGCCATAGAGTGGCATAACTATACATGGATGCGGTCGGATTGGACATGCACAAAGGTTTTGGTCGACGGAGATAACATGCAACGAGAATGAGCCACCTTCGGTGGCATGCAAGGCCATCAGGACGGCCAAAGTGACATGCATGCACTCAAAAGGTGACGAACAAGACATGAAATTGCAAGTACATCTCTAGAAGCAACATGCATGAAATTATAACAAGTATGCAAGCAATGAAAAGAAGTTCTGATGAGGCACGTGCTTGGCCGAGACTTTAGACTTGGCTCGGATAAGGTGTGCAAGGCTCAACGGGGACGGCGGCAAGGCCAAAAACGAAACAGACAGCAAGGAATTACTGAAGAACAAGTGGGACAGCAAGGGCGGGGGCACCGGCATGGCCGCCGAACACGGCTTGCATGATCACGAGATCATGAAAATACAATGGGATGCAGCCACAGTGTCGGAGCTCGGCCGAGATGCGAGTTATACGCATTAGGATGGGCCATGGGCGGTGGAGCATGGCCGAATTGCGCTGGACACGCATGGGCCATGGCTAGGGTGCACGGGGTATGACTGGATCAGGCTCAGGCAGAGGCCCGGGTGCGCTGGGGTGTAGGCGTACAGGCACCGAGCCATGGGGTCACGGGGACGTCGGAGCACGGGAATGGCTCAGGGCCGCATGAAGGTAGGGAGCACAGGGTGCACACTGGTGCCCACAGGAACGAGGCCACATGGGGCGCTGAGTTGGCTCGAGGATGGGGACGGGCGCGCGGGCATGCGGTCGTGAGAGGCGGTGGCGTGTAGGGTAGACGAGGCTTTGGAGGTGCAAGGACAGGCCGACTCGGAGAGGAGGCTGCAGGGGCACGCAAGGGGCTGAGTGCGCGATTGGTAGCCGATAGCTCAAGGCCGGTGTGTAGTGGGGGCAGTGGGGATGGGTGGAGGAGGAGAGGAAGAGGAGGAAGGGAAGAAGAGAAGAAAAGGCTACCTACTTGTAGTGATGTCAGATGGGCCGTGCTGGCACGCATGCCGAGCCGGGTTAGCCCATTAGCACGAAGAGGGTATGGCATTGGGTCGGACCGGCACCGGCACGACACAGAAAGATAAAGAATAAATTTAGAAAAAATATTAAAATTTTGAAAATAAAAAAAGAAGAAATTTTACAAAAATTTGAAAATAAATCTGAAATAAATACAGATGGAATATATATATATATATATATATAATTTTTAATTAGATGGAAATGATTTGTAATGAGATGGAACAATTCTTTGAAAAAAAAGAGAGCAATTTTAACGAGACATAACAGTTATATTAAAAAGTTTATATCAAATTAGCAAGTACGCATGTATGAGAATTGAAAAAGTGGAACCATTTTATTAATGCAATAGAAATGTTATTGTCTCGTTAAAAACCTTACTAAGTAAAACCTATTGGGATCAAATCTTAGTAAGTAAAAAATGGTACAGTAATTATAACAAAATTTTAAACAAAAATTACACATTCCTAATGAAGATTTAGTCCTTCTAACACTAATGAACGCAAGATCCACCATGTTGTGTTATTTTCTGACGGCAACATTTTCCTAGTCTGTGAGGCAAGTAATTGTCTCAACCATATCTGGTGTTAGGCACGATCTTTTGTCCTCAACTATTCTTCCGGCCATACTAAATATAGCTTCGGAAGACACTGTTGACACATAAACAATCAAGACATCCCATGTCAAACGGGATAACATTGTTGGTTATTTTTTCACCACATGAGAATGTTGGTACCGTTGTCCTCATCATTCATGAACTCTGGATCCGCAGAATGATCAGTGTTGAAGTAGCAGTTTAGCTGCACTTGTGTACTTTTCAGCAGTGGTGTTTGCACCACCTGCGCACAGATTGTTGTGAAGAGGATGAATATCTTCGCCTTTTAACTTCTTCCATAATGCATTACCAACAACATTCGTTTGTTGCTTCAGTGGTGATGGGGTGTTATTAGTGGTCTTCAATGTGAGGTGCCAAACTTAGCTTTATATAAATGGAAAACGAGAAAAATTTCATCATCAATATGAGTATAGGCCTCAGAATAATCATTATTTAAAGCTATATCTATCTCTTCTAAAAAAATTGCAAACCAACTAATTTTACTCTAGGATCCAAAATAAAAGTAAAACAATAAAGATGTGAAATACTTGAAAAATATTTTAAATTTTTTTTATTCATTACCTTCACAATAAAAAAATCAGGATCAATTCTATAAGACTCAAATAATTTTGCAATATCAAAAAGATGATGCAAAACTAAACAAGATATTGGATAATAAACACCATATAATATTGTAGTAGATGCATAAAATATTTCCAAAAATTTGTAAAATTTTTGAGCAATATTCTAAATATAATCGGTAAGAAACTCAGTTTGCATGGAAACATTGATAAATAAAGTTAAAGATTTTGGTATGGAAGTAAATCCTTCAGCATGATGTATGTGCAATTCCATCTTACTTTCATGTTGAAAGAAAATTTCTTAGGTCTCATGTATTGACTTTGCAGTTGTTCTTAAACTCGACAACACATGTATTTAAACTAGTAATGTCAAAGATGGCCAAGTGAATACTATCTAATGCCCTGGTCATTCCTTTCATACCTTCTTGGACGATGAGGTTGATGATGTGAGTGATACATCTTTGATAAAGAACATACCCTCCAACATATGACTCTAGTGTTTGAGTCAGAATGTCCATCACCTTCGTGTTTGCTGAAACATTGTCAAAGGTGATAGATACAATATCGTTTTCTAATTTAAATTTGTTAACTACTTGTTATATGCGTTCGGCAATAGTCTCTGTAGTATGTGCAATATCTATTAATTTAAATCCTATCACTCTCTTATTTAAGTTGTAATTATCATCTAAATAGTGTGCAACTACTCTATAATAATCCTTTTTTGATGTGATGCAAACCAAATATCATATGTGAGTGCCAAAGAAAAACTAATTTTTGTAAAATCTCGTTTTAATGAAGCTAATTGTATGCTAAAATATCACTTCTAGTAGTATTTTTACTTGCTTTTTTACATTGAGGACAAAATCCAATTTGTATCATATCTTCAAAAGCCTTAGTTTTATCTATTTTAATTGGCAAATCTGAGAAACAATAAATTTAGCAAATACTTCTCTACTTATCATAGAGTCATAGGTCCAATTACTTACCATACCATCAGAGTTGAGATTTAGTTGTGTCTGCTGACCTTGCGAATGCAGTTGCTTTTTAGCATAGTTTTTTACGTAACGAAGCAAGTGTCCAATACCACCTCTAGATTTAATAGTTAATACAATATTTTTTTTGCATAGTTTACACGTAGCAATTTGTACCTTTTTCTAGTAGAGTCGACAATCTAGCCTGGCACCATAAACTTCCAGCATTCGGACATCCTTGCTCTTTTGGTGCAAACAGAGCTTGATCGATAGGCCACTGAATCCGAAGTTAACGACATTGTCGGTTCAATTGCGTCATGGCCCTCCTCTTCAGAGTCAATGCCGATCGTCTCCCAATCTGCAACATTGTCAGTAGCACAGTTCTCAAAATTGATGGTGTTGAGATCCATTTTGATTTTCTGAGACTAAAAGATTTTTTAAAAAAATATGAGGAAATTCTTATTAGAGAATAAAGTATAAGAGTAAGAATGGGGAAATAAGATAGAGATTTCAATATGTGTGTGAAATTTTGGAAGAGGTGAGGGGGTATTTCTAGTATTTTTTAAGGGGAGGGGTTTTTATGAAAATATAAAGGCTATAGAGTAGTACTAGTAGGCTAGGGTAGCTTTAAAGTTGGAATGGTTTTTTTTAAATTGAAAAAACAAGGGGGTGGCTAAATTAGAAAAGGGTGGGGGCTAGTGGAAAAAAGGGGGGGGGGAGAATGGGGATATTGGGCCAAATTTCGGGGGGGGGGGGGGTGCAGTGCAAAAAATGGGGGAAATAGGGGTCGATCGGGCTAATTTTTGAAAAAAAAAATTTGGAGGGGGGGCATCGGGCTTGCTTATGGCAGCCTCCGTGCTGTTCCAAGCTGGGCCATGTCATGCTGTGCCGCGTACCCGTGAGCCCTTAACATGTCAGGTCAGCCTGGGCACAACGAACTCGTATGCGAAGTCCCATGTCGTGCCATGTCGTCTGTCGGGCACAAATTTGTAGCCCAGCACAACCCGACAAGCAGGATCGACCCGGGTTGGCCCATCAACTATTGTGCCAGGTCATGCTGAGCCATGTGCCATGCTTTGGGCTAGCAAATTACGGCCCGGTCCGGTTGACAACTCTACCTACTTGGAGAAGAATATGCAGTGACCAAGGAGTTGGGAGAAGAAGGGGCTTTGAAATGTTGGGAGGAAAAATAAAATAATCTTTCTTGCTCATTGGAAGGGAAAAAGCTGGTTTTGGTTGGATATAGCGAGAAGATTTTTAGCTGCAAAGGAGATTTAGGAGGGGATCTTGTCTTGCCTTGGCAAGGAAAGAAAGAGAGAGGGGGAAGAAAGAGAGAGGGAGGAGAGTCTTGTGAAGTGGAACGGGTTGTTACTTTAGCGATAATTTCAAAAATTTAACCCAAAAACCCAATAACCATGCAAGCATAAAATCATAGATCAGAAGTTTACCACTAGATGCGCGGATGCGATAATGCAGCAGCGAAAGAAGAGCCGATGTCGCAATCGGAACGTGACCAGCAGTGTAGCAGTAGCAGCCGCACCTCTATAGAAGTCTACACGTCCGGGAAGGAGCGTCGTGTGTTTGTGTGCTAGCACCAGCACACGCAGCTAGGGTTTTACGAGATCTATCTCTTGGATGGTGGTGGCGGCCAGAAAGATCAAATATCTTTTGCATGCCCACCTCGCCTCCTTTTATAAGATCTTGCAGATAAGTCTTACTCAAATACAAACCATAATCCCAATGGTAAACCCATTACTAATAGGGGACCTATTTTTGATCCATCCGAATTGATACTCCAACTCGTTAAGTGTGTAACTCTGTAGGTTCGTGTATATTTGGCGATGACCGGAAACAACTTCCCAAATCTCAAGTCATAAGCGGTTTTTAGTAAGACATTATGATTAACCGTATATACACGAAGATCATATCCGACAAACCTATACAACTTATCATGGATTATCTCTTTGCCTCACAGTACCAGGTCGAACTCAAGGTGAGAAATGTGTTATCCTTGAATAGTTCGGTCCTTTCTCGATCTTGTAATGGACTAATAGCAACGGTTGATGACATCAAGGTATGCTATTATGCATGTATGAAACTGTGATGATCTCAAGTCTAAAGATAAACCAAAATCACTGTTAGAAACAAACTGATGACACATAAAATCTCAACAGTGTCTCAAATTGGGTCAATCTGACTAATATGCTCTCCAACATGTGTCCACGACATTGACTTGATATCTCATATCTATGATCCGTGAAACTTGACTATCAATCAATGATCGTATTGACTTATCTTGCATTATTATTCCATGTAATGCCGAAAGTCAAGGATGTTTAGAATAAATATTATTGATAATGTCGTAAGTAAATTGAGACAATTCATATATCATTATAAAGAGTTCCACAAACAAGTCACATACTTGTTGATCGATAAAAGTGATACTTTATTCAAAAAATACAATAAGAATTCATAACATCTCCATGATTGCCTCCAAAATATATCTCTATTATCTTGAGCTCGGGGGCATGGGAGAGAGGGGGGGGGGAGTTCTTACAACAAAAAGGCTCCATGTGACTCACCTAACACTCTCCCCAGGAAGAAGGGCCATGGTGAGCCTTACCCACACAGCAAACCAATGAGCCTTGAGAACAAAGAGCCACAGGCGTGAGGAGGGCCAAGAAACACTAGAGCGCCAAGAAGGACCTAGGTTGCCAGCAAAAAAGCGAGAGAGACACATGTAAGAACTGTAGATCGAAAGGAAGAGACAAAAAAACAAGCAAAAAGGTGCAACCAGGCAACAATTGTAAGTCATAGCGACGCCGCTTGCACGCAAGAATTGCAAATTCAGAAGAAAGAGGAAATTAGCTAGGAACATGTTACCTTGGAGTAGACCCAAGTTGTGACAAGGCTGGCCTGGTGCAGCGATGGCTGAAAGGGGAAGACTGCCACTAGGCCTGTATGAAAGGGATCTAGGATATCGACTAGAGGGGGGTGAATAGGCGATTTTAACAAATTATCAATAAATCAAACAATTTAGTAAATGAGAGCAAATAAATAACACAAGATGAACAATGAACAATTTCAACACAAGGATATATCCCGTGGTCTCGGTGATTTACCGATCACCCCTAATCCACGTTGAGGCAAACTCAAATCTCTAACCGCTCCTCTATCTAGTCAACCTTCTCTCGAGAAGTGACCTAGATCTTGAGCCGGATTAGTGTGATGAGTTATCCAAACCTCGATTTCACTAAGGATGCACTTTACCGCTCCGGCAAGGCGTGCTCAACCCTTTCACAAGACGTTTTGAGACTTCTTCACAATCTTCCTTGAAGAGCTCTCCAAAACCTTTCTCCTAGCCGTCTAGGAGCCGGCAAACTCCAAGAGTAACAAGCCGGTGATGATCACTTATCATTCTTCTAGTGCCACAAGATTGATTTAATGATCTAAATGCAATGCACTAGAAGATCTCAAATACACACTCTCACAAATTCGAGAATTTGAACCATAGAGTGTATGAAACTAGCTTAAACTCTCAAGGATGATGACAATGCTCAAATTTATGCCAAAAGATGTGAACAGGGCCGTGCATGGGAGTATATATACCCCCACAATAAATATAGCCGTTACAGGCCGTTGGGAGAAA
The DNA here is from genome assembly GCA_019359835.1 of Pharus latifolius. Lineage (NCBI taxonomy): Eukaryota > Viridiplantae > Streptophyta > Magnoliopsida > Poales > Poaceae > Pharus > Pharus latifolius. The sequence goes on along the minus strand of CM033320.1, from coordinate 65,824,960 downwards.
AAGATCACTTGGCGGTCAGACGGCAGTTATATTCCCGGTCAGACTGCCGCAATTGTAACGGCATTAAACAGGCGCAATAAATGCTCAACTGCCCTTGTCAGGCACACACACACGGTCAAACCGGAGACAATTTCGGTCAGACCGTGAAACTGTCCAGAGACGACACAGTTTCTGGACACGTTATACGGTCAGGCCGATAAATACGGACAGACCGGCCATACGGTTAGACCGTAGTTCAAAAGCACGGTCAGACCGATTTCTCGGTCAAACCAGTCTAATTAAACGGTCAGACCGTCATAGCTCAAAAACAACAGAAAGATAAATCAAGAAGTTCCAGGAGACTGACCTAGGACTTAACTATGGACAGACTGACCTTTTTAAGGAATAAACTATACTTAGACATAACGTCGGTCAGTCCGAGATCCTATTCGGTCAGTCCATGTGTTCGGTCAGACCGGTCTAACAAACGGTCAGACCGATTGAGACAGTGCTGAGCAGAGATGAGCTGAAACAAGCATTTTCAAAGTATATGACCTTCTAGTATGCAATGCAAGTTGATTTTATGATTTGTGGCACATAGATGAAGTATTACGTGATACACCACATGCTCCTCTTAATAGTACGGCAACTATCCTAAAATCCGGTCAAAATTCTTCTCTAATCACCTTAGACCGGTAAAAATGGAAAAGACCCTATTTCGTACCTTTGCCTTTTGATCAATGCCCTTTCTTCATCATGAGCCTCTTTCTTTGCCTTTCATTAACCTGTCTTTTAAGTTTCTTCTTGACATAACTAGGCAGGTAACGTTAGTATAGTATTTGTAGTTGTCATTAATTACTAAAACACTCTTTAGGGGCCTAGAAGCTACACCGTACCACATCGAAAAGACATAATAACAAACATACCACTGCACGGAGACAGCTGGGCAAGGAAGTTGGATCAGCAACGAGGGGGCAAATACAAGTAGCCAACAAAGGGGAAAATAGGAGGTAAAAGCAAAAGGGCTGCACAGCACCACCCATGGGGGAAGTGCCAGTTGAGGCCAGAAGGCAGCGGGGTGATCACCACCATGGGGCCCGCAAATCCAAACGCGAAACAAGAAAGCAAAAAGCAACTAGCAAAATTGATGAGGTTGGCATAGTGGCGAAGGCCCAAAAATGAAGGCAAAAAACACGGCGGGGAAAGTGAAAGAGAAAAGCGAGAGCATGGCACGACACTGCCACGACCATGGCTGGCGGATCTAGAAGTGGGGACGTACAAGCAAAAGGGGACGATCGCCTCACGATGGCCAACCGCAAAGATAGTCAGTGGATCTACAAGTAAGGCACAGAGATGGGAGGCGAGTAGTGAACCCAAGGGCAAAACTGAGAAGATAGAGACAATCGCACCTCACGAAAACCAAGGGTAGGGTTTCACAAGATCCTTATCCAACAACACGTAGGTGCACGAAGGCCAACAGTCATTGGATTCTGATCGAGCAGTTGGCGAGGCATGCACCTACGTGTCACCATGAGCACCTCTACACACATCAACACTAGAAGGGGCCACGCTGCTCAAAACTTTGTGGAAGCACCCAACCCAAAGGTCTTTAATTATCTTAGATAGTACAAGAAATGTAACTTGTCTTGTTTTTTAAATTTTTAGGGAAAATTACAAAAACCCCTCCAAAAATCATGAGGGGATTCATATTCCCCCTAAAGTCAATTTGTAGCATTACCATACATACAAATGCGTAATAGTTTCAAAACTACCTTTTGTTAGATTCACAATAAGTTTGAGTAGAAAACATTAAAAAATTTGAAAACTATGGTCACTAAAATGTGGGTTCCACATGTCACCGACTATCAATGTTTTTTGTTTGGTGTTTTTCTCTTTTCTCTCCCCTCGATGGGAGGATGGTCGCTAGGATGGTGTTGCCAGGGAAGAAATTGCAATGGAAGAGCCACCATGTGTTGCTGCGGTGGTTGTAGGTGATATGAATCTCGCTGGCAGTAGAGAGGGGGATACAAAAGAAGGAAAGAGAGCCAAAGGAGAGGAGGGGAGAAAAAAGAGGAAAAAACAATTAACTATAACTGACATGTGAATTTTACATGTTTGTACTTGTGTTTTTCAAAAAAAAATTTAATGTTTTTGTTTAAACTTAATAGGAATCTGATGGGAGGAAGTTCTTAAAACTATCATATATTTGTAGATATGATAATATTACAAAATGACTAGAAGAGGCAATCCGAATCATATGTCTTGTGGGTTTTTTTTTTTAATTTATCTTTTTTTTTAGGTGCATTAACTGCATCATCTGATGCGGATCATACATGGACAAACAAAAAGAAAATATGCAATTCTCAATTCACATGGACCACAAGAGCGCGTCAACATACGTGCGGGGCCTAGCTACTGAAATAGAATCGACGGTTCAGATCACCGGCGTGCTGCCGCTTGCGATGTCGCGCGTGATCCTGACCATTCGATTCAAAAGAAGACTAGCTAGGGACGTGGCGTGCATGGTGTGCTGCGGCACCTCTTGTCTTCTTTTTGTGTGCGTTGTCTGTGTATATTTTGTGTGTGTAGGTACTACGGTGATAACTCACATCACACGTGTCATGGACCTTTACAATCCTTCATGTATGTAGGGTTAGAATTTGTCGGTATCCTGTCGCTATAGTTATCACCGTTGTCATAAAAATCATATTTTTTTTCACGATATAAAATTATTTTTTATTTTTAATGTTTTATAATATTAATCTACTTACAATTCCAATACACTACTCTATTTTATATTTTTCTCACCCCGCTATTAATATTCTCTTTCACACCCATTTGAACTTTATTTATCAGGATATTATAATCTACAACGATTTATTTTTCTCTCATTTTATGTCCTTTTAATTCCCATGTGTACAAACATAAATTTATATTGGGAACGAAGGAAGTGCTCCTTTGTTTGGAAAATATATGGTATATTTGCCGATGCATATGGATTAATTAAGAAAGTTTTGTGTTTAAGAAAATATTGAAAAAAAATAATTAAATTACTCACACTTATAAAATGATTTGAAAATGAGAGAATATTAGTGTTAAAAATTAATCATAACTCATAAATAATACAAAGACTGAAATAAATAAAAGTAAAATAGGTAAGATAGCAATAACATTACATGCAAGCCTTATGTTGCAGTGCATTCCTTCATTTTTGGTGTACCACGTTGCGCTACTACATGGCGTACATTGGGCGTGTACCGTTTGTTCTTCCACGTAACGGTCCCTATATTTAACGACAATCTATAGGTTTAAGTTTTATACTTAAATATATATAAATATAAATTAGTCAGTTTATACCCATCTTATCTACTTTTATATGAATCAAATCTCACCTCAATCCATCTATAATCACCCGCCACAAAAAATAGTGTTAATGATTCCATCAAATTGAATTCCGTAATCAACCAACGTCAACCACTTCCTACAACCGTCTTCAACTTGACTCCAACCCACCTCCTTGTTGGTGCTCCGTCTCTTAGTTATTTGCTACATTTTAAACATATACTTGCTACACTTTGAATATATAGATAATACATATAACAAATTATAAGTCAATCTAGCATTTCAAATCTAAAAAATGACATATTTATTTCACAAGTTTAATTTCTTTTTTTAATATTTTAGGTTTTAGAAAGTTACTACACGATGTGTTATTTATTGTGTATTTTAATTTATTTATATTTTTCTCTCTTCTGTTGGTACATTATCCATATTCTCCGAAACAAAATGCTATATTTTTTAAAATTGCTATAGTTTTTTATTTATTTGCAATAATTTTTTGTTCATAACTATATAACTCATGTTGTGTGCGTAAAATAATAGTTATATTGCGACATTGCTATATTTTATTAGTAGTGTTACAGCAACTCACAAAAGTATGTTCTACTATTGACATAGCCATTTTTTATTAAGTTGTTACATCTGTTTCATACAATTGTTGCAACTATTTTATTTAGAACAATAGTATCCTCCCCTTTAGAATTTCGAATTTGCTTCAATTTAAGAGATATTTGCTACATACATACGAAATGTTGTTACAGACAGAGTTAGAATTCTGATAAAAATATATAAGACAAAAAAATTGTAAAAAATTTTGAGATCTAACACAGAACACCATTATTGGTTTGCTCCACATCATAGATGAACACTGTATGTGCTGTATATAGAAAAATATGAGGATGCAACACGTAGCATCGATAAAAGAGAGGAAATATCATCTAGCATCATAGAGAAAACAATGATCGACTTATAACAATGTTGGAGGAGAGGATTGAGGTGCTACCACGGAGGAGTTGCATGGAGGAGTCAAATGTATTGTCCATGGAGACACGAGAGGAGATTGCCAGAGGAGAGAAATCTGGTGGAGAAAAATATGGATGGTTGCTAATTAATGAAAAAATAATGAGTAGTTATTAACGAAGAAGGGTAAACAGTGTTAGTTTTTTTAAAATAGTAAGTGGGTGGGACACAAATCTTAAAGTGTATAAATGATGGATGAGATAGATATAAACTAAGAGTTTTATATCTAAGTATAAATTATTGACTTAAGCATATATGTCGTGTGATCCATTGGAATATTAAGTTTTGTCATGTATAACATTACATATATGAATCTGACCGATTAGCAGCTACTGGAATCTCAGGACAGGCAGGAACAGGATGGTGACGTTTTAGCGGCAAATGTACGGGAGTGATGGTTGGCTCGGCTGCCAGGTAGGACCCTCGATGTTTCCAAAATTCTCCATTAGATTTGGATATATACCGAAAATGCATGCCTTTGTTTGATTGATGGTTGGTGACTTAAGCATATCTCAAATCACTTTCATGGCTCCAAAGTTGGTGGCGCTCAAATGATGCATTTATGCGAATATCTTAAAGAAATAACATAAGAAGTTTTTTATTTAGCAAATAGATAGAAAAGACTATCATAAACATCTGTTTATAAAAGATCAATAATTAGGATCAATCAAATACACACAAAATAAGACTCCTTAATATTCCACTGTTAATTGGACCTGTTTTAGATATCTATGTGGTGAAAAAATTGACATATTCGTGATTTAATTGAGGCTGTTTAGAAGTTTAACTGTAACCGTCTATCACCGAGGACCGATTCAAGGACTATGAGGAGCTCAATTGGTATTGTATTTTTTTAGATAGAACTGACCTGTTTGCTAAATTTATAGATATGGTATTAAAATCTTGATATGATCACGGAACCATCATGGTGTCAAAATTTCATAATCAAAGTCAATTCTATTTAGAGGAAACCAAAAAAAAAGACAAATTTTGATATAAATAATAATTTTTGTTCAACATAGGAGGGCTCACTGGAATTCTAGCAAACGCTGGATTAGACATTACTCTACATGATTCTTATTATGTGGTTGCACATTTTCATTATGTACTTTCTATGGGAGCCGTTTTTGCTTTATTCTCTAGGGTCGTAGAACCTCTCTCCCTACTTCCAATAGTATTTTACGAACTTGTGGAAGCTTCCATGCAAAATTAACATGAGTCTATAAGAGAATGGTTTGCAATAAATATGCCCCGTGATCCAGACCTAGTTACAAAATATTAGTCAAGACGTGTGATCCAATTCCAAAGTCCAAAAGGGCCCAGTATAACTGGCCTGTTTTCACTCATCGCTATGGACGAAGGCCTTAACGACTCAAACGAGACCCAACCAAATAGCAGGCCTGGTAATGGCCTAGTGGACACCCAGAGTCTTCATGGGTTGCACAATAAATATGTTTAAATCTCTCTTATATGGGCTCATGCTACCACAAGAACTTTGATTCTATGCCGGCCGACCGGTCTATACTTTTTTTAAAAAAAAAAAATAGATATTTCTACCAGCCTAACAGTTTCAGCCCAACCGGCCAGTCCTCAAATCCCAACGCATGCAGGTTGTGTGTGGATACACTAAAGTAAAAAACTGTAGTTTATGAAGAGAACAACAAAGTCTTTCTCAAACAATCTAAGTTTATCTCTTTTGAAATCTTAATAAATTTTCTTCTATCATTTGTTACAAATTTTTATCCCTCCTAATAGTTTCTAGATAATGTTATGAGTGTTTTACTACTCCGGTACATAATTATGTTGCTTTGGTATTGCTTCATCTCAGCAGTAATTGAGTATGGGAGTTCTTATGAACTAGACATATGATCTGCAACAGGCAATCTGCACCATTGTGATTTCTAATAAGTGATCTAGTCCAAAAACAAACATATATTACTTAATAAAATGCAAAATGAGCGTCCAGATCACAGTTGGATGAGAAATTGAGGCAACCCCACCTCTAAGTATGATCCAAAATATCCATTTTTTGGTTGGACGGCTCTTGAGGTGACGAATACACAGTACATTTTGTGCAGTAATGAAGAGAATCATCAAAGAGGAAACATGTTCGCGCTCCCCATAGAACACATACATACTGCATTGTAAACCTCTATTATATATGAAAAACATGCATAATGTAAATTAAGCATGTGTTGATCATCCCATCACTTTCTTTTTTTGGAGCAAACAACTAAACAAGGTGGTTAGGGTATACTTACATATTCATAAAGAGGAGGAGACAGTACAAAGTTAACACCCAATGGTGTTTTGCCACACACACACACACTCTCTAAAGCTAAATTAAAGCAAAAGCAAAAAAAAAAAAAAAAAATATGTGCAAGCACATTGATGGGCCGATGGACTTGTTGGCTTGTTGCTGCATGAACATGCATGGTGCAACAGAAAATTACATACTTGCATGGATGGCTCATCAGCTTTCGGCATTCAATATGGATGGGACCTGGTCACTACTGCTTAATTCACTGAAGCCATGCTTGTACATGTGATGTACTCATGTGCGATGTGTGTGATGGATCGACACGTTGTACCTGTACCACACCAGTCCAGCATATCACTTTCAAGTTTCAAGAATGGCTGGCCAAGTTTTACATTGATACATCAACTTTTCTGGTAGATATCTCAAAGGTTACGTTATCAAGTTCTAGCACCATCGGTTTAATCTTCAAAAAAACCGTAATAACTTACACACTTGCAATATTGCATATGATGTAGAGAATTTGCTGATTGAGTTACCAATTCACTAGAGTAGAGGAACAACTACATATATATTGTCATTAACCTGGCAAATGCTAGAGATTAGGGCTTTAATTTTGAAGCAAACATACTGGTGAAGTTCACATGGTATGCAAAAGGTTATGCGACAAGGTTCACATGATATGTCAAAGATCAGTTATAAAATTTCATGTTTAGATAGAGCTATGTGTTTTATTATATATAAATGGAATAGGCAATGGAAGCAGACAGTACTCCTGTGATGTCAGGAAAGTGCTGATAACATGTATCGAACTTGTGTATCGAGCTATAGCTTATATATAAAGTGATAGGTGGATGGTTATGATCTTAATTATATCACGAAAGACTACTAGCTATTGATAGATTCGAGAGTATGTACGGTAGCCACATGAATTCGGGATAAATAGATTTTCGATTGTGGCGCCCTATCTCTCTCTTTTAGTAACCACCATCAAATTGAATTGTTGCATAATTAAATCAAACAAAATAAAGAAGCACTGTTTTTTACTAGTGGAGTTCACATGGTATGCTATAAAGGTTTCGCGAAAAGGTTGACATGATATGTCAAAGATCAGATAAAATTCATATTTAGATAGAGCCATCTTTTTTAATTTACAAAGCTCACACAGAGGGAGCTATAAATAGAAAAAGCAAGTATACGGTAGTCCTGCAATTTCGATGGAGTTGTTGCTCCACTTATCGTATCTGTGTATTAAAATTATACATATTAATTGACATTAATAGATATATAGTTATGATTTAATATAAAAAAAACTACGATTGATCGACTAGAAACAAATAGAATTTTGGATTTTGGTGCACTATCTAACTCTCTTTTAGTAACCACACCATCAAAATTAATCGAGTAAATTTCACCATTAATCTATACTACAGTACAAAAAATGTAATTTAGTCCTACTTAGTTTTGCATTAGAAGTCCTACATTGTGTATAAGAATTACAATAAAATTTTTATCCACTAAATTTCATAAATATTGTTAATAAAAAATATTTAAAGTACTAAAAAATAATAAACATATAAAAATTCAAAGAAAAATCAAATATCAGATAGATTCATAAAATTTTTTTAAAACCGAAAAATATTTCAAAAAAAAAAAAACTAGTTATAGCACATGTATATATAAAAAAGGCAATTCTCTTATAAGTTTTTATACTAAAAAATTGTAAAGTACTTTTCTTCGAGACATATCCATAAAAATAAAAAGAATTCATTTCAAAATTTTAATTAATATAAGTGTTTATTCTGAGTAACTCTTTAGTCTTTTTCTTTTGGTTATGTCTAGTATTTTTTTTGTCTTTCTATACTTTATAGTTTTCACAATTTTTATGATATAATTTTTATCATACAAGATAATTTTGAGTTTCTAAATTTTTTTTATGATTTTGTGATTATTTTGATTTCTTAATATTTCTTGATGTTATTTAGTTTTGGTTTTGAACGTACTTTGCATTTTTTTTGAATATTTTCTCTAACTATAATCTATTTTTGATAATGTTTGTGAAGCATTATGAATGTATCAATTTTTAGTATTTTTAAAAATATTTTCTATTAATGTTGTTTGTAGAATTTAGTAGACATGGACTTAGTTGCAATTCTTAAGTACAACGTAGGACTTTGGTGCAAAATTTAAAAAGTGGGATAAAATTAAAATTCTTGTGTTGTAGTGGGGATTAATAGTGAAATTTACTGAAAATTAATTGTTTTAACAATTAACTCAAACAAAAAAAAATAAAAAGAATAATACAAATGCATCATTTTTTTGTTTTTATAAATAACTTAGGCTCAGTTTGCAATTGTGAATTTGTGATATAATGAAATATAATAAGATATTCAGTGTATCTAATAAGGTAGTATTGTTATTTAAATGGTTAATAAACGTTTTCATTTAGAAATGATACGTGGAATAGAGTTTTTGAAATATACCTTAGTGCAAAAAATAGGGTTAGTCATGATGTGCAACAAAGAACTCCTGCCATTGGCCATCAATTCAGTTATGGGACTATAGCGCGGTTGTTACAGAACTGTAGCCATTCTTGCAGCACTGTAGCAGTCGCACTACTGTTTTGCGATTGAACCAGCAATGCGCTCAGCCACAGTAAAAGCGCGACTCGTTCTTATCGCACCCTGGATGAACTATTTCTGCATAATTGTTGGGTTATTTATGTTGTTTCTTTTTCTTTGGATTATTAAAATGACGGTAATTATCTCCTGCATGCTTCTCGTACACTCCAGCTCAAATTGTTACTTAGAAGACTTTGAAAAATTCTAGACAAATATGAGAATGTGTTTTTTAAGATGGTTAAATATTTTATAAAATTTTAACTTTAAACTCAACATATAATAATAAAAAACACAAACTTTATTAAATAATAACTTTCATCTTATTTTTTATTTTATTTTTGTTTTTATTTACATCTCAACATAATTTGTCAATATAATTTGTCTCGATTGAATTTAGATTTAAAATTTTATGAATAATTTTATATCTACATTCTTGAAGTTTCCTCGCAAATTACATACACCATACATGCATAAAAATATATACCGATATACATAGTACTAGCTTCTACATAAATCGAGTAAGTTCTGAGAAACCATTAGAAGTCAATTATTGTTAGTTAATGAAGCACCATTAATAATTAATAGCACCAATTATTCTTGGGAAATTATATTATAATATTATGTTTGATATATGTATGATGAGTTGATGACCATCTCAAAAGGCGAAGGCTCTCACACACACACACACAAGGCTTCACGTCATCATGCACGTCCATTTCGTTGCCATAATTAGTCTTCATGATTGGGAACCGTGTGATGTCATATATGCATAACAAGAATTCCGTTTGGGAGCTAGCTATCTCACTAAATTCAAGTTTGGAAACCTCCGAGGCTCTGTTAGTATTATGATATATTTAACAAATATTGTTTCACATATGATTTTTTATACATTTATTTGATAAGTATTGATATAATACTGATATCTTGTTCAAATATAGTAAAGATTGACCACAGTGATCATATCCTACACTGTGGCTGCAGCACTATTCCCGAAAGGAGGACCAGCTAAACCAATAAGAAGAGATCACATGTATATGGGAGTTGAATTTTGCTTCTGTCTCGATAGCCAAATCAAATTTTGAGTGGTCTTAATTAATTTAGAATATAAATTGTGATGATTAATCATCTTATAAAAAAACTTAAAATTCCTATACACTTTAATATGAAATATTGATTAATTTCTAATATAACAAAGGAAAACGTGTATCTTCTATTCTTCAAAAACAAAAGCACTAATCTACGTATACAACACATGTAACATTGCAAGGCTCTATCATAGAAACAAACCGTTGGATCAAATCAAACATATTATGAAAGGAAAAGAGCAGTTGTAGTTGACTAGGTGCATCGGACTCATCTGACCTCCGAGAGCCAGGTGCACCAACGCCATCATTATGGCAGGGGACGAACGGTCCTGGTGTTCCCAATGTGCGAGCCACGTAAAATACCTTACGTGGACACCAAACTGCCGCCTAGATTTCTCAGCGGCGGATCCAATCCAGAAACTTAACCTTATCAAAATAATCTATTAGTATATATACCTACTCCATTCATAAAAATTTTATACCTTTAATAGTACATTTGAACATTACGTTTTACCTTAATACATTAATAAAAATTATAAAAAATAATAATTTTATGATAATACTTCCGTATAAATCCATCCGTCTTATTTTCAAACAGTCAATCTAGAAATTTATGTTGTATATTACACGCCAAAATTAAAAAAGTTAACTGCATAAGTCATATGATAACAAGCTTTTTTGTGACTGAAGAACCGGAATAGTTCTTTTATAAGTTTCCTTAAAGAAATCATGATGTTTAAAAATGAAAATTTTCTTCCATACCTTTAAAAAGATTCAGAAATTACAATTTGTGAAGTTAACAGAATGAAATAGGATTAAATCCACGTGTCAACGAGATTATCTAATAAAAATATTAAAATATTAAAATTTTATAATGACAAAAAATTTAACTTTTTAAAAAGACAAACTAGCATGTATGATCAAGTTTTCCAAACTCAAACCGCTAAGAGCACTCGTCGTTAAATTAGTGATTAGAGGTTAAATTCCCGCCAGATATGGGCCGGGTTGAAAGGTCGGGTGAGTTAGGTTTAGAGCTTTTTCTAGTCTAATATTTCTAAAAAACAAAGTAACTACACAGGTGTCAATATGAATCTGGCACTACTCGAATGTGTCACATGAACGAAGACCCAAGCAACCATGAAGTAGGAAGGCGAGCTAAGTACTCCATCTAGCTAGCGCAAGATACCGGGCTTCGTCGTGGTAGTACTATTAAGTATACCAGTAGTAATAGCCTGCATGCAACGTATCGCCTTCTCCCACACAACAAATGCATGCCCCTCTCTCTCCCGCTCTTCCTTCGCCATTAATAATACATCACTGATACTATTATTATTAATCCTTCTCTCCATCAAAACCAAAAAAAAGAAATAATAATAATCTTGCGCTCGCTCTCATCAAATCTCCCTCTGCCGTAGCTTTTTTCTGGAAAGGTGAGGAGGGCCGTTGCAGAAAGCAAGGCCAAGTAGGCAAAAGGGTTTGTGCATGTCAAACAGCTGGGGGCTTATACGGTCAGGAGGGGAAAGCTTAACTTGGACGCCTTGGTCTTGTTTCTACCAGTACATGTCATGGGGCGTTACAAATTAATTCAAGTGCCCACCAACTGGAGTATACAATAGCCACTTCAGTACATGTGAATGGAGAAATACCAATACTAGTATAGTAGTACTAGTAGTGTAAGACAAGTCAGTGTGCAATGATGGGTGGGGTCCTGGCTTTCCCTATATATAGGAGGATGTGTTGTCCTCAGCCTCTCCAAGAGCCCAAGAGTTTGCCTAGCCTCATTCTATCTATCACCTTCTCCATTGACTGCTCAGTGCACACCATTGAGCAAGAGGAGAAGGATTCATTCATTCATTCTTGTGTGTGTGTTTCAGACTTCGAGCAATAGATAAAGAGGGAGATGGCTATCTTGTCCTTGGACCACCCTTGGGCCTTCACCTTTGGTATCCTAGGTACTACATTCATGTGTTTCACAAGATTCTTCTTCTCTCATGTGGTTTTCTTCTGTCTTTCTTCTTTCTTTAATTTTCTCCCAACTTGTTGGAGATCCATGCATGCCTAGATCTTCCTACTCCGACTACAACATGTAAAATCCAAAAGATCAAAACAGGACTGATGCTTCTATATTTCACTAAAAGAAAATTTTCACATATCGTAAAATACTTGTGGTTATTGATAGCTTAGTGCAGACCAACCCTACGACTCCCTGCTTGCTTTAGGATAGTAAATTAAGAGGCATTTTTTCACAAGTTCACACATATTAATTTACCTTATTGTCAAGGTTTTTTTATTAGCATCCTTATTTTGGCCACCTTAGTAATGCCCCTTTCAATCCCTTTCACAGCTTTTCTCTCTTAAACAGAACAGCCAAAACGAAACTTTTAGACGCTAATGAAGTTGTCACTCCAAATAAAGAAATTAATAAAAAAAAGTCATCATATATGTTATGTGCATTCATGAAAAACTAAAAGAATTTCTTCACCCAATTACCGACAGGTAGATTAATTAATTTTATTATTTGTTTTACTTCTCTGTTACTCACTTTAATCCTGATCACTACTAATATGCCTCTGCACTTGATTTTATAGGTAACATAATCTCACTAATGGTGTTTCTTTCACCCCTGTAAGTTCTACTTTCCTTTTTTTTTTTACATTTCATTTACCAAATTTTATTAGTACATGCCAAGTAAGTATATCTTTGTGTACATTTATCTCTCTCATGTAACCTAAAGATCATATTATTTGGTAGGCAAAGCAAAAAATTTTTGTTTACGATTGATGATGAAAAAAATGCTTAAAATTTTGGCAATAGAAATATTTTGCACTTCAATTCTCAAGAAAAAAAAATTGTATGGCTAGAACTTTTTGCAACATAATAGAATGCAAATCAGTTTGTACAGTGTTGAACACGTAGGTACCATCCATCATGATTGTACTTGATTGATTCAATCAGTGATAGCTAGTTAATTAGATGTTGCTTCCATTACTAGGATATATAGATCAACTCTATGCATACATGTCAATAAGGTTATTTGTCACATCACAAAGTAAAATTTCGTGATAAAAATCCATATGTGCGTACGTGCAGGCCTACGTTCTACCGAGTGTACAGAAAGAAATCCACGGAAGGGTTTCAATCGGCACCATACGTTGTGACGCTGTTCAGCTCCATGATGTGGATGTACTACGCCTTCCTCAAGTCCGATGCCTACCTCCTCATCACCATCAACGCCATTGGATGCGTCATCGAGACCGTCTACATCGCCATGTACCTCAGTTTCGCGCCAAAAGACTCCAAGGTTTGCACTTTCTTATATCAGTAGATTGGATCGATCCCAGTCATTTATCTCAGATTGGACGGTTTGAAAGAACTTCTTACATATCCTAGGATATTTTTACATCTGAAAAGTTTGGACGTATTCATTCATGCAGATTTTTACAGCAAAGCTGCTGCTGGCTCTGAACGTTGGGCTGTTTGGCTTGATAGCTGTGGTCACCCTCCTGCTGTCCAAAGGCAACCTCCGAATCCATGTTCTTGGCTGGATCTGCGTCGCCGTATCTCTCAGCGTCTTCGCCGCGCCGCTTAGTATTATTGTAAGTAATTTTGGGCCTATTTGATCAAGCTCAAAGTTCTCTGATAAACGGGCTTACCAGAGATTTTAGCATATAATTTCAATTATAAGCCGGTCTAAAGCTTGTGGCCTCCTGCTCATTGTTTGCTCTATGAACGATGCAAACATAAATGTTGATTAATTAATTAACTAATGTACAAACTTTTGCAGAGGCTTGTGATACGAACAAAGAGCGTGGAGTTCATGCCGTTCACCCTCTCCTTCTTCCTCGTGCTCAGCGCCGTCGTCTGGTTCGCCTACGGCTTGCTCAAGAAAGACGTATACGTCGCCGTAAGCATAATTTAACCTAATTAACTGTTGCTAAAGCTAATTAACTATTGTTAATATAAGTACATTAATTATGCATATGTTTGTACACGTTCAGGTTCCGAATGTGCTGGGGTTCGTGTTTGGGGTGGCCCAGATGGTGCTATACATGGCGTACAGGGACAAGTCGCCGGCGCCGGTGGCCGTGCAGGAGCTGAAGCTGCCGGAGCACGTCAAGGATGTGGTGGTCGCCAAGGCGGGTCCCGTCGAGAGGCGCGCAGAGGTGCACCCCATTGAGGCGATGCCAGCGCAGCAACACGACAAGCAGCAGGGACGTACAGATGGGTCCCACGGCGAGGGTGAGACGGCACGTGTCGACGTCTAGCTCTAGCTAATCGTGGCACATGTGAACCGTACGTGCTACGCGACAGTGCAAGCGTGTGACGTGTCCCGGCACGTACGTACGTTGCGTAGCACCTTTAAAAGCCATCTCTTGATCAGTCTGTGTAAAAGAGACTGCCTTGCAGAGGAGCGGTGACTGTGTATGTGTGTGCATGTGAAATCTGCTGGCCCGTGAAGAAAAGCGATAATACTGTACAATTGCATGCATGTATATATTGCACTGTCGCATGCATGCATGCAGTAAACATCTATCTGTCGACCTCGTCAGACAACTTAATTCAGCTTTGTAATGAGATTTGTCTGCTTTATGCAGCACTCACAATAATTTGATCACCACGCGTGTTCGTTCAAATATTCTGATATTACTTCGACGATATAGGTTCCTAGCATAATCCTGTGCATTATGAGAGAGTAGAAGTTATATAAAAATAGGTAACATCTTATTTGAAAAAATTGTGGTCTTACAAGAAATAAAAAAATATCTTAATATTTAATTGTTTGGAGTAGAATTTTTAGAGAAATAAAAAGATCTTTATAATTGATTTGTTTGAAGCGGAGAGTTTAAATGATGATTTAATTAAAAAAAGCATTTGTGGTGAGGAGAGTATGATTGAAAAATTAAAGATTGTTTGTGAGAACAATCCAATGATTCTTGAAAAAAAGTAATGTGTTTTTTACACATTGTGGTAGTATTGAGAGTGAATAATAGCTAAATAGGATTTGTTATGGGTTAGTTTGGTTGAGTTTTGGAAGTTGTTTGCTATTATTTATTTGGGCTAGTTTCAGTTTTTCTCGAAAGTTTGTTGAATACATACTTAGTTTATTTGAGGCTTATAAACTAGTTTCAACTTATTTGAATGGTTAAACTGAGAACGGATTCACCGCCGTATGACTGACCGGTTAAAAAAGAGAAAATCCTTTAGCTAGATAAGGAGATCTTTGTTCTACAATTTGATTTGATAGGACTTATCTTTATTCCTACTCTCTCAAACTATTCATGCCAACTCAAACTTAAACCTTCGAATCTCCCTAAACAATTTCTTGGACTTATTAAATAAACTAATCTTTTAGGTCTATAAGCCAACAACTCCAAAAACTTAAGGACAAACTAAGCCAAACACCTTTGCTTAAGGGTGTTTAGATGATTTTAAGCTTAGATTTTTGCAAACGAAATCGAGGTTGAGGCTACACCCAATTTATTTTGGGTGGATAAGTTGGGATTTAGCTTAACAACCACAATAACATATTCCAAAATAAATGAGGTTTTCTATTTGAATTTATTTTGCAAATAAATTTAAACTTAAACTCACTTTGATTATTCCACTCTACCGTCCTTCACCAACTCTCTGAGTTTTATGATAAAATTCTAAACGGACAACTTATAAAACTCCATTGTGTAAGCCAAACTTTTATGATCATAAGTTATAAATCTAATAAATTAATTTAGTTGATAAACTCAAACTTGATCAAACACATAATTAATGAGATGAGCCATAGCTAATCGTTAGTTTATATCCAATATCCTCCATTTACTCTGTTTGAGTTATAAGACGAAATTTCAAACCAACAACTTATTGAGGCTATAGTGTAAGTCAAATTTTTGAGATTGTAAGTCATAGGTCTCATATGTTGTATAACATTTCGGTCCTAGATATACATAAAATTTAGAGTCAGTACACTTGATCTTAATGACAATATTGTATACATCTCTTCAAAACTTACTCAACGCTTTGGGTTAGGATCTCAACAAGATGGATTATTTAATAAGTTTAAGTTCGGTCAAACGTATATTTACTTGGATAAATTACAACCAATCCCCCGATTTATGTAGCTAATTTTCTACTACCGTCCTCCACTTTCTCTCTTTGAATTATGATTGCATCAAATTTCAAGCAAAAAATTTATTACACCTGTCACATAAGTTAAATTTTTGGATACAAGCCATAAACTCAAAAAATTGATGTATTGAATAATCTTAAATTCAATCAAACACTCGCGTCAGAGATCTTCTAGCTAGTTCAAGGATGCAATCTTTTTACTAACCAAATTTTAGCTTACAAACTTAAAATTTAAACTCAACTCGATCAAATACACCTTAAAAATTAATATTTTAGATCATCAAGAATCATTCAACCAATTTTAATGATCAAACAACACAAAACACGTACAGTCCGCCCACCGCTGTAGTCCGAGGTATAGTCGACAAGCGGCTTTTGCTCTCGTTTTTTTCATGAGCGCGGTTTGCACGTAAGTGGATGGATGCAACGACACCCGTGTTTTGGGCGACACACAGTGATATATATTTGCAAACATTGCATGCGACGACACGCACCCGTATTTTGCTGTGTTGCGTACAAAAACAGTTTGTTTGTACCAGCATGCATATGCTTTAGAATCTTGTGAGGACAGGTGGTCACGTTACAACGGTACATACAATCGGTGTGGGCCTACGAGTCTCCAGCGGTAGCCGGCAGCGTTCTAAAATCAAGGCCCAGCGAGTCGTTGAGACGTACTGTTTGTAGGTCTTGTGTAAGTGCTAGCGGCTGGTTTACCGTTTTACTATCGGAATTTACATGTTTTTTTTTAGATGTGTAGCATATTAAAATCTAGTCATATGTATTTACGTGAAATCACATTTACTGATGAATTATAAATTTTACTTACTCTGTCTATATATTTTATGCCTATTTGACCCAATTTCAACTTCAACTGATTTGCCCAATATTAAAAATAGAAATTAGAGTCAAATGGAGGTTTTTTCTAGTCTAGAAACTAAAACTCTCTTCTAAACAAAAATTGAAGGTAAGGTGCAATAACTTCTACATACGACTTCTAAACCTTGTCCACCCAACACTCATTCATAAATTTATGGGTCAAAATTATTATCAAACAACTATCCGAACATATATATATATATATATATATATATATATATATATATATATATATATATATATATATAAAAGGAGACATTATTCTACACTCCTTTAGAATAACTATTCTATACCCACCTTCTGTACGTTGGATCATGCATCGAGATTAGAATTTAATGACGGTAGTAACTACTATAAACGGCTCCATTATGCCTAAAAAAAAGGAACTCACATCATGATTTGTTACAACTACACACTATCCCTAAAAAATAGGAACCGATAGGAACCGAAATCATATTAGTCAGTAAATTTATTGTTCGTATAATATAAATTTATTGGTCGTATACTAGAGATTTATTAGACGGACCAGTAAATATATAGTATATGACCAGTAATTTTACTAGTCATATACTATAGATTTTTGTCAGTAAATTTACTGATCGCATAATATAAATTTATTGATCGTATACTACAGATTTACTATACGGACTAGTAAATATATAATATATGACCATTAAATTTACTAGTCACATACTATAGATTATATTATAGATTTTTGTCAATAAATTTAGTGGTAGTGTAGTATAAATTTACTGGTCATATACTATAGATATATATTATATATAATTTACTGGATGTGAACAAGACGTGAGAGCGCAGTGAATAAGATGAAGAGGTGGTTGGTGCAGATATCGATTAGTAACAATAAAATATTTCAAATATTTACAGTGGTTATGGAATAAAACGACATTAAATTCTTTTAAGTAGAGGATAACTGCTATCTCTATCCAACGATTGTATTTTATTATAATAAATTAGATCAGACAGTTTTTAGACTGAGTATAGAATAACTATTTTAGAGGTGAATGTAGAATAGTGTTTATATATATATATATAAAAGAAGTCACCTATGTGTTTTACATGAGTATACTTCACTAGTGTGTAGAAAAAACACCTCGACGATTATGTTCTCAGAAAAGTCATGACTAAATAAAACTTATGCAACACTTATTTGTTTTCTGGAATGTTAAATGACACAAAACTGCATATAATATAAAAACTAAATGATAAGATTACTGCTATTTAAACAAATGGCAGGCGGTAAACGTAACAGGAGTGGCAGTTGCGTGGGGCGAGCGTATCGTACGCATGCAAGTATGTTTTTGTCTGCATTTTTCACCTTTTATAGTGTGGACAAAAAATGGAATTAACAGATGTCATGCTCTAAACGGCCGCCAGCTCAACTGTCCCGTGCATGAGCTGATGAGCCCCATGTAGCCGGTGGCCCCTAGCAATTTTAAGTGGGCCCACTTGTTAGGCACACACCACATGGCGGGATCCCATAACCCACCAAATAGGTTGAGCATTCGGTTAACACGGTTAGGGCCCCTTTTGGTTCAGATCTGATTACCCCTAATCTCAACATTTTTTTTTAATCTTTTTTCTTCAAATAATATTATATGTAATTTAGAATTACTATATTTAATATAATTGATAATCTTATTAGGTGATTACCGAGAATATTAACTATCATATTTGCTATGATATGGTAAAATTTTTCATAATCACTAATTGCTAATTAAGATCTAGCATGATCATACTATATATTGAAGTGTAACATATGTCTTATTAGTCCTAATGTTATCTGTTGGATAATATAATCTTTCTAACAAAGTGTTACATATTGAGATAATTGATGGGCATTTATATGGTGTATGTGCACCATTTAGCAATATGATATACATTTTTTTCTAAGATTTCCTCTTTTGTACATATTAAAATTCAAACTTGTCTTCCTTTATCAACATGTAACTTTAAAGCAAAAGTTCGTACTTTCTCCAAAAAACAAATATTTATAAAGAAATAGTACAAATTTAAAACTAATATGTGATTAGAACTAAAAAAATAATAATATCATTAGGTGTAAAATCTATAGAGTTGTAATTATCATCATAAAAGTTAATTATGCGTAGTAATATAAAACTGTATATCCTTATACTAGAAATATATATAGACAAATATAAAACAATAATAACAAACATGAAAATAACTCTTAAATCTAAATTATATAATATTACATAAAATTAAAACAAAAAAGAAGAGATGCTACTAAAACAAATAAATAAACTCTACGATCTTACAATTGGTTAGTCTAATTTTACAACTAAAATATATATAAACTCTAGTACAATATCCAATTAATGTGTGCGTAGAGGATTCTTATGTTAATGTCTAGTCCAATCTAACAAAATTTCATATACAAATATTTGACTCTGACTAATAATTATCTGTTACATAATCAGAAAAATGTGTGCATTAACTTATTATATGATGACCATGTACCATGTAACAAAATCCTAAGGGGATTATAGAGAGTTTATAATACAAGATACACATTTCTTAAGTTTGTAATATTTTTCCAACAAATTATTATAATTTTTGTTATGAGATAATAAATTATGATTTTAAATTATATGATCGGTTAACCAAACAGGAGAATCCTTTCAGATTATGACAAGATTTCCTATAATCCACAGGGAAAAATTAATGGTGCTGCATATGCACCGTTAGTGTTACAAGATTTTTTCTTGTCAAAGTCATTAATTTTAGTTGAGATTTCTAAAATCAAGAATTCGTTCATTTATGAGTAGTGCTTACATTTTTCTTTTTACAGACTAACTTGCAGAAAGTCTAAAATAATGCCATTAGTTGGAGAGTATTGCTTAATTGCAACCCATGTCTTTGCTTTAAAATTATGCGATTCATATTTTTAGAAAGCCTTAAAAAGATTACCTGATTGCATCAAGATTTATTTTTTGTTTGACAAAGATACTTTTCTTTCTGTTGTGCTTATTAAATTCTTCTTGTTTACTAGATATAATTAAATCTTCTATCGAATAAACCATTTCAAGAATACACCATTTCAATAGTGAGAGAATTTAGGGGTATTTTTATCATATTTTTTAAAAAAGGTTTTTCCTCTTCCAGTCACAAAAGCTTATCAATTTTTACTTTTCACCGCTATTTTGTTAAAAGATATAAAAATGACAAGTATTTGTGACCAAGAGTATAAGAAGTAATGTGATGAAAATACTTTTGTTTTCTAATCTCCTAATGTCAATTTTTTATATGATCAATCTAGATACTTATAAATATATCAATATCAAAGTTAAAGACAACCGGAGTGTATAGTTCTACAATGACAAGTATTTGTGACTGAGAGTATATTGTGTTGTAGGCTCTTCTTAAAATTTAAGACTCTTTTCCAAATAAAGATAGTATAACATATGACTAGGGGTATGTAAAAACTGAACAAATCAAACTAAATTAACCGAAATTTTTTGTTAATTTGGTATTTGACATTTGAATCGGTTTTTATTTTCAAAAACCAAAATTTTTACAAAACCAAATTAATCAAACCAAGAAATCAAATTTACTAAATTATCTTTCATTTTCCCCAATAAACTACTTATTATTTTAATTAGTATACTATTTGTAATGATAAAAATATAATTTTTTTGAATAAACTTGGATTGCGAGAGTATAAGAAGTATAGATGGTGTAATCTTGTATTTTTTCTATTATAATATGTAGTAAATTAAAGTTTGCTTTCAAAATTTAGTGTCATCTACATGTAAGAATGCTAAAATTTGGTATTTATCGAACCAAACCAAAATTTATTTGATATTTACCGATATCAAATCGAATTATAGTTTAATTAATTTGGTATTGATTTTACATAACTAAAATTTTAAAAAAAACCAAAATAATTAAACCAAATAAACCGAAAGACCGAATGCACACCCATGCATATGGAATTTTTTTAAAATATCCCACAGAAAAAAGAAAATTATAAAAATGATAGACACTTACATTTTTGTATTTTTGACTTACCACTTGTACATGTCAAGTTGTGGATACTCGGCAAGCCAAGCCACCAATAAATAATAGTATTGTTTTTTGAATTTAGTTTATATATCAAAATTTGAATTCTTCTTGTATAAATATCTTCTGATCTATAACTGGATTGACGATTTGTTTGAACCGGTAGAATCATGAGGCTAAAACGATCAGATCGACACAAACGGATTATCAACCAGATTTATATATTATAAGATATCATATTTTATTATATCGTGAGATATATATAAATTTGATTGACAATCAATTTGTGTCGATATGATCGTTTAGGTCTCACCATCCCACTAGTTCAAATTGATTGTGAATCAAAATTATAAATCAAAGAATATTGGTTCCATAGAATAAAAAATTTAAGTATAATTTAATTGGAAAGTTTGACTTCAATTTTTCCTAATTTTTCGGGACCGATATTTTTTGAAGTATAATTTCGATTGATGAACTATTTGAATCAATAAAATCGTGAGGCCAAAACAATTAGATCGATCATAAATAAATCATTAACTGAAAATATATATCACATGATAAGTTGATGAATCGTTTGTGTCGATTTAATTGTTTTGGTCTCATGATTCTACTGGTTCAAATGGATCATTAATTCGAGTTATAGATAAAAATGTATTGATGTCAAAAGAATCGAAATCTTGATGTATAAACTAAATTTAGGAAACAACACTGTGGTTTGCTGTGGTTGTGGTGGCTTGGCTTATTGCGTTTAGGAGACTCGACAGGACACTTATTGTGGTTTCAAAGTTTGATATGCACACGTGATAAGTTAAATGTAAAGAAGATAAGTGTGAATTATTTTTGTAAGTTTTTCTGTGTGTGTTATTTATAAAAAGAAATTCCTACATGCGGGGTGGTAGTGGCAAGTACAGGGACACAGGGAACAAAAATTGCCAATTAGGCCAGAATCTAAGGCCAGTGGGCTGTGGCGGTGCTGGGCCTCGAAATGTCTTGGTACATGCGCGAATATGACCTGTTTCCGCCCAGTAGCATGGCTCCCTCTTTTTTTTTTTGCCTTCATCTTTTGTTTTCACTTTCTCTCTTTCTTCTATTTTTTATTTTTAACTAGCTGATGATTCCTTGTATTGCGCAATTAATCTCAATATGATTTAAATTATATATATATATATATTCTCTATACCCACCTTCTGTATCGTTGGATTGTGCATCGAGATTTGAATTTTACTAACAGTAGTAACTAACTACACAGTAGTAACTTCTAGTTAAAACCGCACAATATCTCTAAAATTCAAATCATGGTTGGTATGTTATAACCGCATCACTATCTCTTAAAAATAGAAATCAAAATCATGATTGGTTATCAATTTTGGCATTTGTAAACAAAAAAAGCACATTCATCCGTCCCCTTATCAAATACCAAAACCCACCAAAACAATAGAGAATCACCTTGAAGAGATCATCATCCATTTCGCTAGTATGAAGAGATCATCATCCATTTCGCTAGTAATCTTCGAAGTGATCATAAGTAAATCGTGAGCATTAATGACATAATCAGATAATAAACTGTCCAATTTGCTAAAATTTACTGTAATATTAATTGAAATCTACTACACCACATTATATTTTAAATAGTGACAAAGTGATTTACCACAGCGCGATGAATACATCATCACCCCAAAGAGAACAACAAGGACCATGCAGAGTTTTGTTTAGTTTTTGTAATATCTTGAGCGATCAACTTACTTTGTCAAATAATTTAACACCTCTACGTTTAGAAGGATCAATACAAGATGATTACTCATCTCATGATAATACACATGTATGTCTAGTCTCTTCCCAATTGTTGTGTTGGTGCTGCTTTATACTAAATTACTGTTTGAACAATATCTTGTTACTGCCTAAAGTACTATTGCAACAACGTCAAAATTACTGCCACAAATTTCTTTCTGAAGGACATTAAATTACTGCCACAAACATAATATGTGAACTAGTATTATAACTGTTACTGTCATGCAAATGGTTCCAAAATTTCATAACAACTATTTATATGTCGTACTAGTAAATTTACTATCCTTGTACTATAGATTTATTGTCTATGATCAGCACTGGTTGATATATCTTCAGAAATATATAATCAAAATATCTTTAGGCTGATAGATTTACTGTTCGTACTGATAAATTTATTGTCTTATTAGTCACTTTACTGTCTTATTATATATCACGTCTTGCTTTGGTCCAGATACCTTCAAAGCCCGTATATTTGATCACTACTTATTATGATCGATATATCTTCAATATATTCGATTATTACTGTTCCATATATCTTCAGCAAATATATAATAGAATATCTTAATAACTATAGATTTATTGGTCGTGCTGATAAATTTACTGTCTTATTAGAGTCACTTTACTTTTGTATTAGATACCACGTCTTGCTTTGGTCCAAATACCTGCAAACCTGTATATTCGATCACTACTTACTATGGTTGATATATCTTCAATATATTTGATCACGATCAACACTATTCCATTTATCTTTAAGAATATATAATAGAAATATCTTTAGGCCTATATATTTATTGGTCATATTAATAAATTTACTGTCTTATTAGAGTCACTTTACTGTCTTATTAAATACCATTTCTTGCTTTCGTTCAAATACCTTCAAACCTCGTATATTCAATGACTACTTACTATGGTCGATATATCTTCAATATATTCAACCACAAACAGAACCGATCGATATCTCTTCAGTTTTATGACAATAATTGTTCTATTATTTTACAGTCAGCAGATATTCCTTTGGATATTATACCAGCTGTGGGAATGCTTTTTCAAATTGAAGAAGAAGCGTACGATCATTACAACAGATACTCGTACTATGTTGGTTTTGGTATTCGAAAGGAAAAAAAATTTCATCGATACCACCCGTGAATTTTATTGCATAAGATAGGGAAATCATCGCTCGACAGCAAGGGATGATCGTCAACGAAATAAGACAACTAGGAGAAATAATTGTAAGGTGATGATGAAAATAAAGAAAGATATAAACACTGTAATATGGACAGTAGCAAGATTGATGGTGAACCACAATCACCCACTTGATTTGTTATCCACGAAAGTTGTTTTCAACAGATCACACAAGACATATGATGAATCAATATTGAGTTTCATAAGACAACTACATTCAAGTGGTATCATTCATGGTGCGATTATGTCGGTGCTTACAAACCTCTATAGAGGTCAAGACAATGTCCCGTTCTCATCAAGGGATGTGTTGAACATGTATGTGAACTACTTTTTTATCAGAAAAATTACTATTTACTATTACCATGATGTCAAAGGTAATTCTCTCACAAAAATAATAAATATTTGATAAAAATAGGAAAGCAGAAAGTAAAAGGGCAGAAAATGCAAACAACATCAACAATCAAATTATGTTTTTCAGACAGATGAAGGAAAAAAATGAAAATTTCTACTACAATATCGATGTAGATGAGAATGATGCGATCCGTAACTTATTTTGGAGCAACCCAACCTGTCATGCTACTTACCAGTACTTTGGAAACTACATAACCTTTGACACCACATACAAGACCAACCGATTCAATATGCCATTGGTGCCATTCTTTGGAGTAAACCACCATCTCTAGACTATTTTTTTCGATGTGTCACTCCTTAGGGATGAGAAGATAGAGTCGTTTGAATGGTTATTTCAAACATTTCTCAATTGCATGGGTGGCAAACAGCCAACTGGCATATTGACTGGTGGAACAACTTTTACTTTTTATATTATACGACATAATATTACTTGACAATAATTACAAATCATGTGCATTCTATTTTTTTGCTTTGTCGCAAACCAAGACCCAAGCATGGAAGTTGCCATACAGCGAGTGTTTCCAAACACAAAATATAGATTGTGCAAGTGGTATATTATGAGGAAATACAAGGAGTCACTTGCAAAAATATATGTGTCTTATGAAAATCTGAAGGACGAATTTTATGAAGCTTTAAATCATACGCTTACTCCGACTGAATTTGAGCATGTGTGGCAATGTATAGTTACCAAAAATAAATTAGAGGACGTTACGGTGTTCAACTCAATGTGGAATGAAAGAGAGCGATGGATACTTGTATAGTTTAAGGAATTGTTTTTTGATATGATGACATCGACACAAAGAAGCGAAAGCATGAATAATCTGGTGAAGAAAGATATTGTCAATCACATGTAGTCTCTACATAAATTCGCGTTGGAAATGAATAGGTACATTCAAACAAGGAAAAATCAGAGGACGAAGAGACACACGATGCAGAGGTAATACTTGACTTTTGAAATAGCATTACTTTTAGTATTTAAATCTTACTACCAATTCACTGATATGTTACAATAAAATGCTATTGTCCAGACTAAGACGGTTAGATTAACATTGTATCTTTTTTTTTTTACAAAGAAGCAATAGGAGGACCCTACTATAAATCATATATTATCAAGAAGATAATAGAGTAACAAACACAAGAATAGAAAATTACAAGAAAAATAAAATTACAAAAGATCAAGCAAATTCTTTAAACAAGATTTCTTTGAAGCTTTAGCCTTGAAAATAATTAAACTTAGATCACTTTTGAAGTTAAACAACAAATCTGAAACAGTTCTTGAATGAGCTTGAAAAATAATCTTGTCCCGGCATTTCCAAATATTCCATAACGCAAATATGATAACTTCCCAAAAGAAACCTGAGATGTCAGTATTAAGCATTCTCCCTCTTAAAATTTACTCTTTAAGAGGTAAATCAATAATCCAAAGAATACCAATATGTTGCCAACATGATTTAACAAAAGAGCAGCTAAAAAATAGGTGAGTTTGTGTCTCTAGTTCTCCATTAAGACAACAAACACAATCATGAGAATCTAGATTGAAATTCTTTCTCAATAAAGTCTTTGGTATTTAATCTTTAAAGAAGGAAGATTCAAAAGAAAAATTTCTGCTTAAGAAGACAATTATTTTTTCAACATTTAGAGAAAATTATATGATTGTATGAATGACCAATAATATAATTGTAAACTCTCTTAGTGGAAAAATCCAAATTATGGGATCCCAAAGCTGTCCCAACAACTCTCTTGTAAACATTGTATCCTTTTGAAGATCAACTCAATAAATTGTACACCAGAGCAGTATTCAAGTTGTTCAAATAAACACTTTTTGATAGCGTCGCACTAGTTATAAAGTAGACTTCAGCGGAAGATAACACATACACGGTGAGTCGTAGGATAAGCAAATCAAGGGCTCCTTGGAACCAAGGTCATTACATTGTTCATGCAGATGTGTACTGGAAACTACAATTGTGAATGCAAAACATGATAACACACAGGTCTGATAAATAAAAATACATTTACAATACAGTAAAATTACATCATTATAACAGTAATCTTATATATTCTCTTTTAATGTTGCTGATCATTGTTATTCAGGATTATTCTGCTCACACATACTATGCGTAATGACACATTCGCAAGTTGAAACGATACCGCAAATATACATTCTTAAAAGATACATGAGATGTGGAAAAGATGTGACAAAATTTGATAGTAACAATGTTAGATCATTTGTCTTGAACACAACATCAAAATTGTACCATCACACAGTGCTACTAAAACAGTCAATGTCACTAATAAGGAGGCCATCAAAGAGCCCTGAATCATTTGATATTGCGGTAGAAACATTCCAAAACTTGGGGTCACAGTTACAATAACTCCAAGACGAAACAAAAGACGAAAAAGATGATGTTGTATATGATGAATATGAAAATGATATTAGTTATAAAGAGTGTCCGTTATCTTCAAATAAAGAAAGGAAAATAAAACAAAAATACAAGGCCCCAATAGAACTTGTACCATTAAATAGAAAGCAAAAAAGGTGCAGTAAATGTGGACGATATGGTCACAATGCAAGAACGTGTACTGGGAATCATAGTTCTTGAAAATAATTGTAATGACATCATGTCTTGTTAATTACTTCCACACTAATATCAATTTATCATGTAAATGTCAATTTACTAGAAGGGTGGCATTTTTTACTAAATGTTCTGGTATTACAACCGACACTTAAACTACACATTTACTTCAACCATTAGTAAGTTTGTGGCAATAATGTCGTGATGTTCGGACAGTAAATTTGTGTAACGACCACTACTCTTTGGTCTAAATATAAATAAACTTTTACCGACTGTTATAGTAATATAAACAATAGTAATTGTCATTGTTGATAAAGTACTAAAAACGATTGGTAAAATTGTAATTCATAGCACTGTCATTTTATTAGACATAGTAAATAATATTCACTGTACCAACCACACATAAGTTGATGTTGTCAACAAGCAAATTTACTGGTCTAACAATAGCAATTTACTGTTATAACAATAACGGTTTGCTGACCGATCACTAAATCTATATACTGGACAATATTTTGAATACATACTATCGGAAGTATGTTTATAGTTAGATTGTATGTGATCGTGGTTGTAGTCAAATTATAATTCATAACACTGTCATCATAATGCTCATAGTAAATAATGTTCACTGTACCAATAGTACATATGGTATACATTGGTCAATCTATCTTCAGAAATATATATATTCGACCACGATCAGTTTACTGATTGATATATCAATTTACTGGTCGATCTATCTTCAATATATTCAACCTCGATCAATTTGTTGATAGGTTAGTAAATTGTTTTTCATCAGCAGTAAATTGTCATTGTTCATACAGTAAATTCATTGTGTGCAACATCAATATATATACAGTTAGTATAGTGAACACTATATATATTTATTGTTTGTAGTATTATAAAAAATGGTAAAAGTTTATTTATATTTAGACCAGAGATTTTTGTGGTCAAATTTTAATTCATAAAAATGTCATTTTATTGGATAAACTAAATAACGTTCACTGTACCAATCATACATAAGTGGATCTTGTCAACTAGTAATTTAACCGATCAGTAAATCTATAGACCAGACAATATTTTGAATACATACTGTCGAAAGTATGCGTACATGTTTAGACCGTATATCGTCGCAGTCGTGGTAAAATTGAAATTCATAACGTTGTCATTATAATACACATAGTACAATAATGTTCATTGTACCAATAGTACATATATTGATGTTCCAAGAAAACCATTTACTGTCCTACCAATAACAATGTACTGTTCGAATAATAACAATTTATTGTCCTATCATTAAGTCTAACTGTTAATTGAAATATTAAAATTCTTTATCTGTATATAAACTACTAGAGTATTTGTACATAAAAATGACGTTCACTCAGGTTTATTTTGCTTGTATAAAATTTGGTAGATCCTTCGTTATGTTCAGTGCATGGAATATGAAGTAATAAAGATACTCTGCTCTGTACTCAGTGCTTTTGTCCTGCATAATATTTATATAGTTATATCAATACTATTTTTTTCTGTCGTATTGCTAACATATATATCACTACTACAGAAATGCATTCCACTAACCCATATCTTCTAACGGTTATAAGCAATCTGGGAAAAATTCGATAGAATAGGACGACAGCGGCGGAGAAGAGGCTTTTTACTATCGATTATACACTGGTACACCGTTAGTGAAATGCAAACATTTTTTACTATCGGTCATTACTGTACAAACCGATATAATATATGAAATAGTACTATCGGTTTTCCATTCGTAACTGATAGTAAAATTACGCATTTTATACTATCGGTTCATACTGTACCAACCGATATAATATATGAAATAGTACTATCGGTTTTTCATTCGTAACTGATAGTAAAATTATGCACTTTATATTATTGGTTCGTACTGTACCAACCGATATAATATATTAAATAGTACTATCGGTTTTTCTTGCGTAACTGATAGTGAAATTACTGACTTTTTACTATCGGTTCTTACTGTACTAACCGATATAATATAGTAAAGTTTACTATCGGTTATATAAAACAAACCGATAGTAAAATGACGTCATATAAACTAATTGTTATGACAGTGGAGACCTTATTTTACTATCGTTTTGTTTATTCAACCGATAGTAAAAGAAACAATAGGGACCTTTAGAAGAGAGGAAAGTTCACTAACGGTTGTGTTTTTGAACCGATAATAAAATTACGTCATTTTTACTATCGGTTATTAGTGTACGAACCGATAGTAAAGATGAAATTTTACTATCGGTTTGTTTATTCAACCGATAGTAAAAGGACGTCATATATAATAATGATTATGACAGTGGGAACCTTTAGAAGAGAGGAAAGTTCACTAACGGTTGTGTTTTTGAACCGATAGTAAAATAGTACAAGACCCCTATAATGGGTTAAACGCGCGGGAGTTTTCCCTCTAGTCCAACCAAACACATTTCCAAATAAGTCTCTACTCGCGCGCGGAAAACCATAGCCTCCCCGACGTCCCCTTTTTCGCTCCTGCACCACCATTGCCGCTTGCATTTGGGTTCTCCACCGCCGCCGGTCACTGCATCGCGCCATCGTAGACCACTCCACGAACTGTAAGTGTTCTTGACCAACCCGATTAAAATTGTTCTTGCCGCTCGTGTCAGTTTCTTAAATTGATACTGAACGCGATTAGAACCAGGTAGTCTTTAGGAAAGAGTAATTGAAATGAAATCAGTTTCCTAACTTCATACAAGCATGCAGAGCGCCATGTTGAAAGACCAATACGAGTTGCCTCAATTGGAGCAGATGCGACAAATTTGGGCTCAATATATGATGGATGAAGTGGCTATCAACGATCAACCGTAAATGACTTGTGTAATATACATTGAATGTGTTAATTGGTGTATGTGTGTACTTGTATTGGTGTATTTGTGAATAAACTTAATATGTGAATAATTAGATCCAATCTGTCCAATGCATGTGTATATCTTTGTATTAGTGTATTTGTGAATAAATTCAATCTATGAATAATTAGATTCAATCTGTCCAATGTGTGTCTCTCTGTATTGTTGTATCTGTTAATAATCCTTTGTAATACTATCGGTTCATATCCTACAACCAATAGAAGAAAGTTTCCAGTACTAACCGTGTCGAGTAACTAACCGATAGAAAAACTATACAGTACTATCGGTTTCCAGTGTACAACCGTTACAAGAAATCTAACATCACTATCGGTTGAGTTCACTGAGCCGATAGAAGAAATTATCATTCACGATTAGTGAACGTTGGAATAGGTATTTTACTATCGATTTGCAACCGATAGAGAACCGATAGTAGAGACGATTTTAAACCGATAGTGAAAAGCAATTCTGTAGTAGTGTATCAAAGTAATATTGAAAAAACATAACTACAAAATGCCACTTACAGGGTCAATATTTTCTGTCAGTTTATTCCTGTCCCATGATTCCATATATTTCATCGCAAAAAAAAAACCACAGTTATTTAACGACTTTTGCTTCGGCGTTTTTGCATAAACACGACGAAATCGTTCAAAATTTGGAAACTTTGTATTCCATAAGCTCTCTCTACCAATTGGTGAAACCTTTTGACCTACCACATAAAACATATTGACATAATCAAATGATCATACATTAACTATTATTATAGTATTGAGATAAATAACACTTAATAACTTACAATTTGACCAAAAATAGGGTTGTGGTGATGATCCGGATCCCCTAATTCTCCTCTATCCATTGAATCCAGTATATCAATGGTTTTGTTTATCAAGTTGAAACAGTGTACCGTCCAATGTCCAGAGTGTAACACCGCAATGAATATCTAATGTTGTTACAAAATATCGAACGGTTAGTAATTTCATAATCTTTAATTACTGTAATACTAAATTAAATTTACTACTTTCACAGTTTTGATTTACTACCTAAATCAACTTTACTGTACTGACAAAATAGTTTTATTAATTTAAATCTTACCAGTTTAGTATCAACCAATCTAAATCCAACTGTGTTCGCCATCACAATACTTAATCCATAATCTACCGAGAATTGTGTCCCATGGTGTTCCTCACAGAGTCATATTTCCTGTAAACAATAAATGTACTGTTAAACATGAAGATCGTATCATATCAAAACCAACACATTGTTTTCATCATAATAAGTACACTAGATTCGTAACACTAACAGAGCATTGGGGTTGGATAAATGCCCTGTATCCGACTAATGCACTCTTGTATTTCTTATCATCGTATGTCATGGACTGGCAGAATAATTTTATAAACAAACTCTCTAATTTGCAACCTTCGTTGAATGAACTTTTGATATCCCTGCCGTTTAACACAATACCATCGTCCGATAATATTATAGTTGTCCTGAATAACATCCAAATTAATAACTCTTTAGTCAATAAATAACATTCAAATTAATAACTGTCAATAAAAGATGTAGTACAACTCACCTATACTAAGGCCCACCCTTTTGCACAACTCATCATATATGAGAAAACATCTAAACCTTGCTTGTCTTTTTGGTGCACTAGACTTGCATTTGAATGGAGATATGTAGTTAGGAGAAGCCTACGTCCTGCGAAATCCTTTGCTAAGTTTTGTTTCAACTCCGAGTGCTACGATAGATGCTGGCTGTGGGGCTGCGATGATTGCTACAGTCTGTGCCTTTGGATGATTGATTAATTTGTCGATAACATCATTTTCCCTCTCCAACTCTTTTATGTTAATTATGTCATCGACATATTTCATTATTGCATCAACTACTCCAAAAATAAAAAATGTATTTTATCTGTTACCAATATATCATATTGTATGACATATGAATGAACATCTTAGTACTTCAAAAATCTATTTACTGTCTTAGTAATTTCACTTTGCTGTCTTGTTACACCTTTCATATAGTCAAATTGCTACGTACATGTCCTAATATGAGTTTTATTGAAGTGTTAACGTGCATATATCAGAATATATATAAATGGTTCCAAAAATAAAAATCACTATTTATACGTCGTATTGAAAAATTTATTGTCATATTAATGTCACTTTACTATTCTAATAGATCTTTCATATAGTAAAAACTCTACTTACATATATGAATTATTGTCCGAACAACGTCAAATTACTACTACAAACTTACTAACGGTTCTGTATTACTACTACAAACAGCTCTAGTATAAGTGTACTTTTACTATCAGTTGAAACAACATAAACGTTAGTAAAAGTTTATTGTCCTACTTATATAATATTATTCTCCTTGTACTACTAATTTCCTGGCAGTAAACGATCAACAAAAAAATATGATGTTCAAAAGAGAAATGATTCAACATACATGGGTCTCTGTGTTGTTCATCAGTTGGCGTTGTCACAGTTGTGCCATGAAGATGAATAGGTGCAAGCGTCGGTTCAACACTCGATTCCTCTGTTCGTCTGGTTATAAAAAAGTTAAAGTACTATTATTTTTTTGAGCTTTACTACAACAATAATTTATATGTGACACATTACTATAAACATGATTTCTCACACAACTAACCTTTCTCCGTATCTATCTTCTCAGATTTGTCCTGTTGTTCAGTTGCAGATGTGGACACAACATTCTTCTCACCGCCAGCATCTGCACAATCAATTCAAATTAATTGCATATATACCTAACTTCTTGTTCTATAAACTTTACTGTAATAGTAAATTAAAGTTACTGTCCAAATAATGTAATATAATTCATATATTACACATTTATTGTTCTACTAATGTAAAATTTCTGTTTCACTAGTGTAAATCTACATCCCTATCAATTTAGCATGTTTGATGTATTATTGATGCAAATTTACTGTCGTGATAAATAAAATTTACTATCCTAATAACATGAAAACACTGTAATAACATTATAAGTTTATTGTTATGTCAATAGTCCCAAATTTTACAACCACTTCCCAATTATATATCATGAGACTAACCAATAATTGTCGATGCGCTCGCTTGATTGAGAGATTCGAATATTCCGCGCAACCAGTACAAGAGGGACATCATCGTCGTCATCATCAACAATATTACTCTTTTCACTAGTTACATTTGACCTGGCAATTGTTTTTAAAACTGGTCTTTCTTCATTCTGCCTCTTTATTTTCTTCACCGAGTTACTACCACTTTTTTTATTGATTCACATCTTTGGATGGAACATTCGATCCAATTTTTCGTTTCCCAATTATATTCTTGATCTTCAAAACTAATTCGGCTCTGCTATCTTCAAACTTATTATCGTATTCCTTCATCTTCAAAAGTAATTTGGCTCGAGAATCTTCAATCTCATTATCACACGCCTTTGGAGCTTCCATCATTTGTCTTTTTCCACACCTTCAATAGAAGATAGTGCATCACTGAGATGGCTATCTATCCTTGGAAACGAAGAGGGAATATCGCGGCTCCCAACCGAAACACCAGCAAAAGTATTTTTAGTTTTCTTCTCTGCGTAGCAACTGTCTTTTGTGTTTCTGAACTGAAAATCATAACAACACAATATAAAATTTATGTCAATAATGTTTTTGCTCTATGTTTGTTGTTGATTTAAAATATGATGTGATCAGCAGTACATCGTGAGAATTACTGACAGAAATTAGGTAATTTACTAGACAATGCTTGTATATCGTATTGATAAATTTATTGTCCTTGTACTATATATTCGAACCACATATATTCGATCACTACTTACTCTGGTCCAAATACCTTCAAACCCCATATATTTGATCACTACTTACTCTGATCGAAATATCTTCAATATATTCGACTACAATCATCACTAGTCGATATATCTTCAAGAAAATATATAATCAAAATATGTCCATGCCCATAGATTTACTGGTCGTATTGATAAGTTTACTGTCTTATTAATGTCACTTTACTGTCTTATTAGAAACTACGTCTTGCTTTGGTCTAGATACCTTCAAACCCAATATATTCGATTACTACTTATACTGGTCGAAATATCTTCAATATATTCAACCACGATCAACACTCGTTTATATATCTTCAGCAATATATAATCGAAATATCTTCAGGCCCATATATTTATTGGTATGACACTGAACTGTTTTTTAAAAGATAGTAAATTGTGATTGATCCGGGAGGATCTTCAAGTCCTGATCGCATACGGATTCACGACCAAGTCCTGATCGCATACGGCTTTGCGACCTTAACCGTGTTCAGAAAGGTTTTGCCACCATGGATGGGTCCGCGATCATGGATTGGTTCGCGGCCAGGAAAAGGAATTAGTTCCTTGTTCGGAATTGTAATCCGATCCAAATATGTATAACTAAGCTTATCTGTTTAGAATTAGTTAGTTATATGAGTCTAATACGTTTAGGTTATTGAGTCTGATACGTACTCATACGATTGGGCTGTAAATACCTTGTAATAGGTCTAGTTTAGATCATCAAATACAATCGAAGAGTCATAGAACTTATTTGAGTTTTAGACACTTATAGTTCCTTCGACGTAGACAAGTGTGTCTAACGTTCGATGTGTAAAGCCCTCTTTGAAATAAAGAGTTGTGCAATTACTTTGAGTTTTGTTTTCGATCAACCTTTGGATTTCGGTATTTCCGAGTAAGATCCCGTTATTCCGCATATTAGAATCTGGGCGAGCTTAGTGCAAAAACCAAGACTAGGTCTCAAACGGATCAAGTTGGTATCAGAGCAACTTTCCTATCCTGTGGATGGTGAAAACTCGCCAGGGTTATAAAACTTCCGGTGAAACTCCAGGCGATCAATTGACGGTTCCTACAGCCGCGTCTCCGACAATGTCTGATGATACCTCCATTCAAGCTAACATAGCCGAACAAGTGGCTAAGCTCTCCACCAACATGGAAACCGTGCTTGCTTGGATTAAGCAGTAGGCCATGATTGTACCTCCTGAAGTAGGGAAGGTTATGGGTGAGAAGACTGGTGAAGACTTGCGCAGGGCAGACGAAGATGGAGACGAAGGCGACCACAAGACCGACGACCTCACCAACACTTCCTTAGCTGTTGGATCTTTTAAGGTCGACGCTAAGATTGATATACCCATATATGATGGGGTGGTCGATGCTGAGAAACTGGATTTTTGGATCGACCAGCTTGAGACCTACTTTGACCTTAAAGGGTTCAGTAGCGCTCAAAAGGTCAAATTTGCACCTTTGAAGATGAAGGACCACGCCAAGACATGGTGGAAGGCCCTTGTCGCCAGTGGTAAAGCTAACGACCTTGCGTGGGGTCAATTCAAATGACTTCTGCGACAAGAATTCTATCCGATGGGTTACGTTGAGGAGAGATGGGAGCGTTGGCACAGATTGTACCAACGGCACGACCAGACCGTCCAAGACTATACGACAGAGTTTCGGCGACAAGCAATGGTCATTGGCATCTCATTATCCGACCCTCAGGTATTTCGGAAGTACACATCTGGACTTCAGAAATCAATCAGTACTGAGCTAAGTCTGTTCGGCATCCAAGAAATTGCGACCGCGAGCACAACTGCTATGGCGATCGAGAAGAAGAACAAATCCCACAGCAACAAAAGCACGAAGGAAAGTGCGACCTCGACAAAGAAAAAGCCGAGTCCGAAGAAGAACGCTTCAAAATCGGGCACGAGTGCCTTTTGCGAACATTGTCAAGTCGCGGGACATATCAAGGACAAATGCTACAAGCTTCATCCTGAACTACGACCAAAGAAAAACGGACCAGGGAAAAGAACAGCCACGGCTACTGCGACTTCACCAGACGAAGAAGTTGTTCGAGTGAATTCGGTTAATGAGGCGGATACGACCTTGTCTCTGATGGCAATGCCGAAGGAGAAGGGTTCCGATCCACCAAACGACCATCACCCAACGTAGGACTTGTTCACCATCAACATCCAAGTGAAGCACGAAGTGGTCGCAACGATATTCGATCCAGGAAATCAAAAGAATCTGGTCTCCGCTGGACTGGTTCGGCGACTTGGTTTGAAGACAACCACACACCCGCGACCATATCCGCTGAGTTGGTTTACATCCGATGTGAACCAACAGATTACGAGTCAGTGTGTGTTCAAGTTTGCGATCTCTGCGCGATATATCGATGAGGTGCAATGCGATGTTGTCCCTATGGATATCTGTCAGGTGATCTTTGGGAGTCCGTATCTGTATGATCAAGACGCTCACTTCCATCGGCGAGCGCAAGAGTATGAGCTCACCAAAGACGGAGTTAAGTTTGTGATCAGTAGAGACATCCACGTCAACACTTCGAACTTGATTACCGCAAATCAAGCCAAACAAATTGTTAATGCATGTCACAAGTATGTGCTTGTCATGATTCGATCCATTGGTCAAGGTGAGGGTACTCGACCAGCATTGTCGTTGGCGTGCCGAGAGGATTCTGGTCGTTTGTCGGGACTACTGGAAGAATACAGTAATCTGTTCGAGACTACCCAGGGTCGTCTGCCGAAACGTCCAGTCGAGCACGAAATTCAGCTTGTGTCCGATGCGACACTGCCCAATCTGAGTATGTATCGCAACTCAGTATTGGAGAATGAAGAGATCAAGAGACAACTTGGTGAGTTGCTGAACGATGGTGTCATTCAACCGAGTAGTTCAGCTTGTGGATCTCCTGTGGTGTTAGTACCAAAGAAAGATGGGACTTGGCGTATGTGCATCGACTATCGAGCACTGAACAAGATCACCATCGAGAACCGGTACCCCCTTCCTCGTATTGATGACCTGCTAGACCAATTGAAGCATGCTGTTGTCTTCTCCAAATTGGATCTTAAGTCAGGATATCATCAAGTCAGCATCCGAGAGGAGGATACGTGGAAGACCGCGTTCGAAACACGACAAGGTCTTTTCGAATGGCTGGTCAAGCCGTTTGGTCTCTGCAACGCTTCAGCAACTTTCATGCATCTTATGAATGACGTATTGAGACAGTTCATCGATGACTTTGTGATCGTGTACCTCGACGACATATTGGTTTATAGTCGTTCGTGGGATGAGCACCTCATTCATGTCCAAAAGGTGTTCGAACAGCTTCGGCAACATAGACTTCGCCTCAACTGTAAGAAGTGCGAGTTCGGCCAACAAAATCTACTTTACCTCGGATTCATGGTTGGCAACGGTACGTTGCAAATCGACCCGGACAAGGTAAAAGTGATTCACGAATGGCCGCGACCGCGAATAGTTACGGATGTGCGTAGTTTTGTGGGAGCATGCCAATACCTTCGGAAGTTCATCCGACACTTCTCGATTATGGCTTCTCCATTGCATGCATTAACCAGGATCGATCAGAAGTTCGAGTGGACAGGGAAACATGAGGACACGTTTCTCTTGCTGAAAAGGAAGATCAGCTAGGCATCTGTGTTAGCTTTGCCGAATCTCCAGAAACAGTTCGAACTAGAAACCGATGCCTCAGGTTATGCGATGGGCGTAGTGCTCATGCAAGAAGGTCGACCAGTGGCATATCACTCCGAGTTATTCCAGGGAGCTTAGAAGAACTATCCGACTTATGATAAGGAGTTATGCGCACTGCATCAGCCCGTGAAACATTGGCGGTGTTATCTCTTGGGTAAAGAGACTGTTGTCCACATCGACCATCAACCGTTGCAATATTTGCAAACTCAGTCCAAACTACAGCAAGCTCGACACATGAAGTGGACGTCGTATCTGCAGCAGTTTAATCTGATCATTAGGTACAAGAAGGGCATACACAACAAATTGGCGGACATGTTGTCGCGACCACCAGTTACGACCCTCTGTTTATCAGCGTTCATGCAGATCGAGCCCTCATGTCATGATGACTATGCCACTATGTATAGTGAAGACCCTGATCTTCAAACAGCACTGACTGAGCTCGAAACAGGGAAACCTACAGAGTACGTTCATCGAGAAGGACTCTTGTACAAGGGCAATTTACTTTGCATACCTCGTGGAGCACCTCGAATTCAATGGATGCGAGAAGCGCACACATCGAAGGTAGCTGGTCACTTTGGGGTTACAAAGACGTTGCAAAATCTTCACCGACATGTGTTCTGGCCGCGTATGCAGCAAGATGTGGCTAGTTTTGTTCGAGGCTGTGGTCTCTGCAGCATCTCGAAACCGGCAAACTGAAAATTAGGTTTGTACACTCCTTTGCCAGTTCCATCGTGACCATGGGAGAGCATATCCATGGATTTCTTGGGAGGATTGCCTAAGACCCGACGTGGCAACGACTATCTATTCGTGATCGTTGATCGGTTCTCCAAAATGATTGTTCTTATACCTTGTCGAAAAACTATCACGGGAAAAGAAGCAGCTCGGGTTTTCTTTTAAAACGTTTGGACACACTTCGGACTGTCGACTTCTATTGTGTCTGATCGCGATACCCGGTTCCTTATTCACTTTTGGCGATCGCTTTGGATGATGATGGACACCAAGCTGAAGAGGAGTACTGCTTTTCATCCGCAAACTGATGGTCAAACCGAGGTGGTAAATCGCACAGTCGTTCATCTCTTGAGAGGATATAACTCGAAGCACCCGAAGACCTGGGATGAAAGCATACCGTACCTACAGTTTGCTTTTAATCGAGTAGTGCAGGTTCGACTGGAAAGTCGCCGTTTGAGGTCTGTTTAGGATTTCTACCACAGAGTCCATTCGACATGGAGTTTGTGATCCCTACCTCAGCACAGAACAGCAAGGAAGCATCTGATCAGGATTGAGCACAAAAGTTCCTGGAAGGTATTCAACGACCCCATCGTGAGGTTGAACAGAACTTGCTGAAAGCTCAACTCAAGTACAAGGCGCGACATGATCGGCACCGAGTTGATGCGCAATTTCAAGAAGGTGATATGGTATGGTTACATCTGAGTAAAGAGAGACTTAAAGGTGAAGGTAAGAAACTCAAACCCATTCGTTATGGTCCTTTTCGGATTTTGTGGAAAGTGGGTAATAATGCTTGTCAGCTCGAGTTACCTCAATACATGGATATTTACTCGGTTGTCAATGTTGAACACCTCAAACTTTTCGAACCTTCAATGCTGGATGATGAGCCAGATACTATTGTACCATCTGTTGAAGACTTGGTCTATCAACGAGACGAACCTCTACGTGAAGATGTGATTCTGGAGAAGAAGGTGACTACCATCCGCAATGGCACAAAAGAGACTTTTCGAATTGGTCGGAAAGATCAACGAGCACGTGCGGCAAAGTGGTACACTAAAGAACATGGATAAGCCCAATTTCCACATCTCCAGTTTGATCGAGAGGTCGCAACAGGGGTTGGCTCCTTCTCAACAAGGGAGTCATGATCCGGGAGGATCTTTAAGTCCTGATCGCATACGGATTCGCGACCAAGTCCTGATCGCATACGGCTTCGCGACCTTAACCGTGTTCGGAAAGGTTTTGCCACTATGGATGGGTCCTGGATCATGGATTGGTTCGCGATCAGGAAAAGGAATTAGTTCCCTGTTCGGAATTATAATCCGATCCAAATATGTATAACTAAGCTTATCTGTTTAGAATTAATTAGTTATATGAGTCTAATACGTTTAGGTTATTGAGTCTGATACGTACTCATACGATTAGACTATAAATACCCTGTAATAGGTCTAGTTTAGATCATCGAATACAATCGAAGAGTTATAGAAGTTATTTGAGTTTTAGACACTTATAGTTCCTTCGACATAGACAAGTGTGTCTAACGTTCGATGTGTCAAGCACTCTTTGAAATAAAGAGTTGTGCAATTACTTTGGGTCTTGTTTTCGATCAACCTTTGGGTTTCGGTATTTTCGAGTAAGATCCCGTTATTCCGCATATTAGAATCTGGGCGAGCCTAGTGCGAAAATTAAGGCTAGGTCTCAAACGGATCAGTGATTGTTCATACAGTAAATATAAACTAATACTACCAGTAAAGTGACATTAGTAAGTCAATAAATTAATAAATACGATATATAAATCATAAAGTTTCATGTTTAGTATGAAAAATACTCACATCCAGCTTTCCATAGTGCCTCATGTTCTGAGGATCCTTGCATGAAACGTCAGCTGCCTCTATATTGGTTATTAATTCACCGCTGAAAAACTTGACACGAGGCGTCTACTTGATACCAATGGAATGTCAACAATATAAATTGTCCAACTAATAAACTTGTAAAGATATGGAGTAATATATATGAATACATGGAAACTAACTCTAAAACACAGCAATCAATCTGTTATAATGCTACAATAAAAAAATTCACTCGTTTCAATAACAAAGTTAGATATTTACCAGTAAAAAAACATTGCAACCCTGGATGGTATTCCTCTTACGGTTTCTATGCCAATGCCGTGAAGCAGCACTTAAGTTGTTCACAACAGCTTAGCACCAGTCCATCCTACCAAAACTTTCTACATCCCTCACAAGGTTAGCGAGTTTTGAGTTTAAGTAAAAGTAACTGGTGCATAATAAAAACTTGTTCATTGCAGAAATAACTTGTCGGCACTTCCACGCCTAATGACTTCGATCAGTTTGTCCACGTGCAAAATTTTATTCCTGGCAACACCTAGCCAGTTTATAAATAATGACATGTCGGCTTCCCTGTCTACAATAGGTGCATCCATTTTTTCTTTTGGAAGACCAAGTACACAGTGGACTAGCATGAGACATGATGCCAAGCCTTTTGTCATTTGATGTCACAATTTCCGTCGAATCCGGATTGATTCGGTCCATTATCTACTCGATTAAATCCCTTGAACCAATCCTATCTACGTTGAAATCAATCAAGCATCCAAATCCAATCTCCCTCAACTTCTTCTTTTGTCTCTCATTCAACATTCTTATTAAATCGTATATTCTTTTTGGCTCACACCTGATATTGATACAAATCTACAAAATATAAAAACTATAATATTATAAACATATCACACTAATGTCTTACCAACATCAATCTACTATACTGATAATATATATTACATCCTAAATTTGTCAATTTACATGTATCCATTGGTGGACTGTATATTAAATTGTCAGTTAATTGCCATATATATGGCGGTAAATTCCAACATCTAATACAGTAAAACCGTGATAATATGTTTGTTATGAAGTGGTATGTATTAAAATTTACTGTTATAACAATAACAATTTACTGATCGATCAATAAATCTATATACTGGACAATATTTTGAATACATACTGTCAGAAGTATGTTTATAGTTAGACTGTATGCGGTCGTGGTCAAATTGTAATTCATAATACTGCTATTATAATGCACATGGTAAATAATGTTCACTATACCAACAGTACATATGGTACACACTAGTCGATATATCTTTAGAAATATATATATTCGACCACGATCAATTTACTGTCCTGTCAACATCAATTTAATGCCGATATCATAATAAGGGAAATATAAACAAAACTTTTACCAATTGCTATAGAACTAGAAAC
This sequence comes from Pharus latifolius, assembly GCA_019359835.1. Taxonomy (NCBI): domain Eukaryota; kingdom Viridiplantae; phylum Streptophyta; class Magnoliopsida; order Poales; family Poaceae; genus Pharus; species Pharus latifolius. Next base: position 65,783,261 of record CM033320.1, on the reverse strand, counting down.
AATAAATATAAATAATGTTCATTGCACCAACCATACATATGTTAATATTGCAAACAATCAATTTACTGTATGAACAATCACAATTTACTGTCTGATCAAAAACAATTTAGTGACCTACTAGCAAATTGATTGTGGTCGAATATTTTGAAGATATATAAACCAGTAAATTGATCGTGGTCGAATATATCTATTCCTGAAGATATATCGACCAGTGTGTAGTACGTAGGCATGCACAAGATAAAAATAGCAAGTGGTTGAGGGGGCGGTCGGGAGCGCCAGGGAGAAGAGGCGGCACGGGTGCGCGATGCGGCAACACGGGTGTGCTAGACGGTGGACCGGAAGCACGTGACAATACCTGAGATCGTGAGAAGACATGGGAGTGTAAAGAAAGAGAAGTGGAGAAACATGAAAATTAAAAAGTTCCTGTCAAAATTGTAAGTTCATGTGAAATATTCTTATATATTTTAATATGGCAATCAATATTGACGACGAATTGCAGCGAATACGACGGAGTGGCCACTTGCGAATATAATGTTGGCGAATACGATTGACTGCGGTCGAGACGCGACGGTGTGGGCGCACTAGTTGATGGTGTGGGAGCGCCAGAGGGAAAGGTGGCATGGGCATGCTGGATGGCGGACCAGAAGCACGGGACAATACGTGAGATCGTGAGAAGATATGGGAGCGTAGAAGAAAAAGAAGTGGAGAAGATGAAGAGATGGTTGGCGCGGATATCGATTTGTAACAACAAAATTTCAAAATATTATTGCCTAATGGCTAGGGGTGGAATTTTAGCTCATGGCTCGTGAGTTACTCGGGCTTGGCTCAATTTTTGGCTCGGCTCGCTAAAAAATGAGCCGAGTTTGAGCTACCTTCATAGGTCAGTTCAAAAACAAGTCGACCTCGAGTCAGACCCCAGCTTGCTTAAGCTCGACTTGGTATATATACATACAAAATAACCTCGGGGCGGCTCCTCTCATACTCACACAGATATACACTCATACTCAAGGTTCTCTCCGTCGCCCCCTCCGCTGCTCCTCCGCCGCCACCCTGAGCCCCTCCGTCGCCCCTGGAGTCCCCTCCGCCGCCACACCGAGCCTCTCCTCCGCCTCGTGCCCCTCCGCCGCCCCCGAATCCCCTCCGGCCGCCCCGAGGCCCCTCGGCTGCTTGGTGCCTCCTCTGCTGCCCCCGGAGCCTCCTCCGACGCCCCCGGCCGCCCAGCGCCTCCTCTGTCGCCCCGAGAAGTGTCGAAAACAACTGAGTTGATCCAGCTCACGAGTTGGACCGAGCTGAGTTCGAGCTGACTTTTCAACTCGGTGAGATAACCATGCTAAGCCGAGCCAGCTCACCAGCCTGATCGAGCCCGAGCCAAGCCATGGCCAACTCACTCAAACTCGGTTCGTTTCCACCCCTACTAACGACGTTAAAACGATGTTAAATTGTGGAAACAGATGATAACCGCTATCTTTATCTAACGGTTGTAATTTGTTCTAGTAAATTAGATCGGACGGCTCCTACACTGAGTATAGAATAGCTATTCTATGGATGAGTGTAGAATAGTCTTTGTATATATTAATAAAAGACTTATTTTCAAAATAATATATATATATATATTTTTTTGATACCATAATAGCGATATTTTTACAATTAGTTTTGAAAATAAGTCTTTTATTAATGAATTTATACCATTATAAATATAATGTGTGGCACAAATCCTTTTTTTCACCAATTAATGTGAGAATTTATAGAATTTTTTATTTTGAGTGATTAGTTTGGGAGTTTCAAGTATTTTTATATAGGTCCAGAATTAATATGAGGTCTCTAATATCACTAGAATTTATTATATTCTAGATTTGAGATTAAGTTTAATCCAGAATTCAATTCAAGTTTGAAGTAAATTTGAATATTCTAATTCAAATTTTATTCAAATTTAACTCTAGGTGAATTTCAAATATAAAATTATATCAAAAGTTTAAAAATATTAAATGTGAATGCAAAGTTTATAAATATGAAGGTCATAAATATTCAAATATAAAGGTCAAGCTTGGATTTAAATTTTGAATTAAAATTTTATTTAAATGTACTTTTTTTAATTTTAAAATTTTAAAAATGGAATTTGTACAATTCAGGGCTTTTTTTTTTATGCAATGCTTGCATGGATCAACAGTCATGATTTAACTGTTAATGGATGTACTATATTGAGAAGATTGGCATTTTGGGGTCGAGCACGGCTGACAAAAATCCTAGGTGCATCGGCTAGCTCGGTCCAGGTCAGCCCAATAAGAATATTGGGCTTTTCGGGTTTGAATGCGAAAGCTCTGAAATTAGATCTATTCTAGATTTCAAGGTGAAAAAGGGGTCAACTTTTATAAATTTGGGTCCGGTCAGGTTTAAATTAGGTTTTTTGAATTTTGGGAAGTCTAGTTTAAAATGAGTATCTTTAATTTTGGAGTATCGGGTCAAATATAAAAAGACACAAATTCAATCATAATCTCATACCAGATTAAACCAAGTCCACTTAAGTGCACTCGCGCCAAGTCAAAACTCATAGAACGTTGCTTCGTAAAAAAAAGTACATAAAGTTGGATTTCTTTATCCATTCACATTGTTCAGTTCTGTATAAGTATTCTTTTTCTCTTTTTATTTTTTTGACTGGAAAGTTGTTTTTATCAAATATGTTACACTCCTTCTATTTCACCTTATAAATCTGTTTGTTATTTTTAGACGTTTCACAATACACTCTCTATTTTACTCTATAAACTTATTTTTCATTTTAGATGTTTCACAATATAAACATATTTATAATCCCAATACACTTTTTAATACAAAACTTATTTTTTATTTTAAATGTTTCACAATATAAATATACTTATAATCCCAATACACTTTTACACCTTTATCCTCACTAATATTTTTTTTCACTCCTCCGTTAATAATTTTTTCACTTATTTTTAAATTTTATTTAAGAGAGCATTATAAGACACTGTCATTTTTTTCTTTTCATTTTGTGTTTATACGCACACAATAAATGGACTTTCATCATGAAACGGAAGGAGTATAAGCATACTTACAATTCTAATACACTTTAAATTTGCAACTTTTCACTCATTAATATTCTTTCTCATTTCTCTATAAATATTCTTTTCACTCACCTCAAACTTTTTTTAATAAAAATACCATAGTCCTATAATTTTTTTTCTTATTTTATGCACCTTAGTTCATATAGGCACAATAAATAAGCTTAGAGTCTATTTGGAATGCAGAAAATGAAAAACATATGAATAGTAAATATATAAGAATTAAATGTCATATCCAATGAAATTCATAGAAAAATTTAAACATATGAATTATTCAAAAAGACTGTTTGGATGCATCATAAGAAAAATACATAAATTTTACTTTTAACAAAAAGACAGAAAAATTTTCATAAAATTGGACTTCATTTTTAGCTTTCTCGTAAATTCCTCCAAAACAAGTCATTTTAAAGGAAGTTTTTAGGTATTTTATGAGCTCATTCTTTTGTTCCAAACACCACACAAAGAAAATATTTTTTAAGATTCAAATCCTCCAAAATTTCCTCCATTCCAAACACCTACTTACATTGCGAAACGGAGATAGTAATTCTTAATACTTGTGGAAGCTTGCAGCTCAGGTATATATATACACAATGACATTAATTCAAAAGGAAGAAAAACTAACCATGGTTAAAAAGTACTCCAACATCTTGATGCATGATGCGTGATGATAACGTTTGCCAATTAGACTCGAGTTGTCAGTCCAACGTATTTTAGATAGTGAAAGTGGACAATATATGAAACTGTATATGTCGGAGGACAAACCCATGCATATATACCATGAGCAAAACACAAGAAACTTATAAAAGATGACATGCACAGGGTGGAACCAGAAACTTATGAAAGGGAGATGGCGCGAATAATATTAAAGAATAAATGTTAAGATATTTGTGAAAGCTTTATATATCTTGTCCTTTCTAATTTTCTATTTGTATAATTAACGACTGTAAAATTTTCTAAGATTTAATTACTATGCAGTACAATTCTCTAATCTTAGGAACATATCCGGCCGGCAATTAAGAACTATTACTAAAATAAAATAATAAAAATTACAACATCACTCGACGATGAGATTAAATTCTAATGATGTAAATCAAACCAGATAACCCTGACCGGCTATAATTAGACAGTCAAATCTGATGCAATCATCAACATTGCTAATTATCGTTCATGTATTTTAAAGATTGTTATTATGTGATGTATTCCGTTCGATCTTTACTTCAGTAGCCAAGAGATGGTTGATCACCGTGCCCCTTTTGAATCCGCACCTCGCGTGCACTTGATTTCAGAAGATGCAAGGCATTCAGACATGGCGTGCATGCCAAAAACAGAGTCGTCAGCTCTGCGTGGGATAGAACGTGAAAGAAGGCAGCAAACATGAACCAAACCACGGTGGATGCATCATCACAAACCAACACGCCCTGCCCCGTTTTCACTACTCTTTGCTGTGAAGGGACACCGACAGCATCAAAACCATGTGAATGCTAATCGTCTCAAAGTATATGTACATCTCACACTAGCCATTGCTTTCTTCATCAAAAGACACCACCCCTCAGGCTTCCATCTTTCTTATTGATCTCATTCAAGATTTTCCACAGCAGTAAAAACAAGATCCTAGGATCAATAAATTTCCTAGATTTCAGGTGGTTCTGAGACCCAACTAGACCAAAACCCAGCTGGTTTTCCGATTATTCCACAACCTATTGTATCTTTTTTTCCCCCTTCTCTGTATTTTCTAAATCATCTCTAGTCGCTAGTTTACACAGATAGCACTCAACCACCCTTTATACCGGTCGATACCAGCCATGCTGGACTTGTCGAGACCGGTAAGGCCAATAACCACCGGTAACTGGCTGATTTTCATCAGGAAACTGAACCCTGGACCCTAATTCTGTGACAGCCAATCCTTAAGGGCTGAAAACAGACTCACCAAAACAGGATCAGAAGAGCAAAATATCACAGGCACAGATCAAGAATCAAGCTACACTGACCGGAACTTAACAAGTGTCCTTCATTCTCACAAAATTTTTAAGAATTTACAAGTACAACACCACATGCATTCACTTATCCAGTACAAAGCTCCTCCCATTTCCACCCTCTAGAAATGTACATCTAACCCTTCCTTCTCTCCCTTGCCATTTGGAAAGCAAATAAAGTCGAAATAAAGTGACATGCATGAGTAAAACCCGGATTGCTCCTAACCGTTTTCGGTTGGGGAATCCAGGTTTCCCTGCCCATTTGCGGCTGCACGTCTTTTCTCCCGCCAATTCTCCCCCCACATCTTTGCCTCCGCGACCATCCGTTCCCTATCAAAATCCTTGTTCAAGATCCCTGGAAGCTCCCTAGGGGAGTCCTCCCTGTCCTTGGTTGGTGACTTGTGGCCTGAGCTGCCTGCGTCATCATTCTTGGAGACCACCCTTCCATTGTCACCAACCTTGCCTCGCTGCTCACCACCCTGCTTTCTTGAAGTGTGCACAGAATTAGGATCAAATGTTTGAGATGCCAAGTAGGAAAGAGCAGTAACAACATCTGCAATAAGTGGACGGGATGCAGCCTCCGACTGAATGCACATAGATGCCACCGCGAGTGCTTGGTAAAGCCCACGCATGGGATACCGTCCTTCCAGCCCCGGGTCGGCCATTTTTGGGAGCTTCCTTCTGTCATTGAAAAGAGGACGTGCCTGCCAATTTATGGACAATAGTGTCAATATACACAATTAATCCTTCAGTTTGACATTGCACAATCTACCGCAAACCATCAGAAAGATAATTAAGCAAGGAGGATAGCAAACAACAAATGTTATTGTCATCAGCTCAGAGCTGCTGCTACATTGATATTGCATCTTCCAGTAGCTTATAATGTGGCATCCAACACATAAAGGATATCAACTATCTTTCAATTCATGTATCCTATCTGCCAGTAATCAAGCATCAACATGTCAATATAAGTCATTTTACATGGATAAGCATTTTACTTGCAACCAATTAGAGAAGATTTATTAATTAGATATATTGCCAAACATCTTTGAAAGAAACTGACATATCAAATATCAAACAATGAAAAGTACTGGATATATTTCAACGTTCAACAGAGACACTGCTAGGGCAGCATATCAAAACACACCTTAACATACCCAAAGGGACCACATTAATAAATATTGAAACATAGCTTACCCATGAGACAAGATTTTGCTCTCCATGTGGCCGCCTGCTGTCAATGGCCCTCCGACCAGTAATCAACTCAAGCAAGACAACTCCAAAGCTATACACATCAGACTTAACTGTTAGCTGTCCTGTCATAGCATATTCTGGAGCACAATAACCATATGTTCCCATGACACGTGTAGACACATGAGATTTATCACCAACAGGACCCAACTTAGCAAGACCAAAATCGGACAGCTTTGGATGGAAATCCTCATCCAATAGAATATTGGATGACTTGAAGTCCCTATAAATAACTGGTGGGTTTGCTTTGTCATGAAGATATTCCAGCCCTTTAGCAGCACCTGCCGCGATTTTCATTCTCATGTTCCAATCCAAGGCTTCCTTATCAGGAGGAAGATCTACATCAAGGATGACATCCAAGTTAAAAGAACTCCACAATTTCTTTATGTAAAAAATGTTGACTTCACTATTTATAGAACTACCATACGTGCATATTCCCTTGAAAGAAAAAGGTCAAAGGCGTTTGAGTGATAAAAAATGAACTTTCTTGCACAAGCTTGAAAGGCTACTGACTTGACTTCCAAACATTGACTCAGAAGTATAAATTGAACAACTAATGGTCTGAAAGAGAGCATTGCTAGTGCACAGTTGCATGATAAGGATTGAATACAAATGATACAATTAATTGATATACTTTCTAGGTACAATAGTGTCGAGAAAGTACCAATGCCTGCCTGTACAGCATGGTGAAAGGATTTTACTGATCCACCAATATGAAGTCTCAATTAGTATATAATGATTATTAATTCAGGTGCAATCAAATAAATCTATCTTTGACCTGAAATGGCGCAATAATCAACATTTCCTACTAATGATTGATCAAAACCTGATCCATAATATAAGGTGCATTCGAAGTACATGTAGACAATTTTGACAAGATCATATCCAAACGGATTGATTATCATAAAACACAATGCTAAGTTACATCAGAAGTTTCTAACAAAATAATACTGAAAAGTATCAATTTCAAATAAATTTGCATTTTATGACTCTACTCTGAATCTGTGAGACATCTTTGCATGCACCAGTGGCTCATGTAAGTGCGTCGTAGATATCTCCAACACACAAAAGGCTGAAATTTTCAACCATAAAGCACTGCCTAAAGCCAATCTAAATGGGCATTGCTGGACAACTTTTGGTAAAAGACAGACCATTTAGGTAGTTGCAGTTTTGGTCAACTTCGTGTAGTAAAACATATAGACAATAAGCATATCTCAATATTAAGTCCAAGTATACCACATGAACACCCAGATGCAAATACATGAAGCGGAGTGCATTCCACTAGATTTAGATGTGATAATAGCCACAAAATAAGAACAAGAAAAAACTTTGAAGAAAGACACAATTAGGACCTTGGAAGAGTAAAAATCCAACAACAAAAAAAAAATGTTTCATGGCAATATTTGCAGTGCCAAAGAAAACTAGCACTAGATTATTTATATAAACATTAAGCAGTATGGAAGGAAGAGTCATGGACATAGATGGAACAATATACAGGAGCATATAGATGAGGAAACATAGACAGAGTTGCAGATCACAATCTGTACCCAAACAAGTATGTGAATAACAGACAACCACTAGGATAGGCATGCAAGTACAGACACAAAAACATCAATAAAGAGAATGACAGGTGGTCCTAGAAAGACAGTACAGAAACAGGAAAGAAAAGCAGCAATCTTACCATGCAAATGATCTTCCAATGATCCAAAGGGCATATATTCATATACAAGAAGGCGCTGATCTCCATCAGAACAATATCCAATTAAACTAACAAGGTTTTGATGATGCAGCAAACTGAGCATTAGCACTTCCACTAGAAACTCTCTGTTTCCTTGAAGACCATCCCTGTTAAGCTGCTTTATAGCAACAACCTGCAGCAAAGACATAACAATTCAATAAAAAAAAATATATCTTACCTCATCTCATGTTTCATATTTTTACTGTACTTGTATCCAATTCAAACAGCATCGCATTAATTGATTCATGGGATTCTTTTTATAAAAAAAAAAAACACAAGGGCACAACGTCTGTAATCTAAGAAAATCAAGTAATCAATTAAATTGAACAGCCAAATACTGATTCTGGCAAACATAACTTGAATTTGCTTTTTGCACAACATGGACTATTCTCATATGGGCATCCACCACTCCTATATACAATGTTCGTTTCTATGTCCTACAATAAAATGAGCAGTGCCTATGTTTCAAGTTTCAACAGTGCAATTTACTACTATCACAACAGCCATCAACAAGGAAAAAAAGCAAGCCTGAATTGCCAAACAAAATGAGTTACCAGGCCCGTGCTGTCCAAACGGCCCTTGTAGACACGTCCAAACCCTCCCTCACCCAGGAAGCACTCTGGCCTAAAATTCCTCGTCGCAGTAGCAAGCTCTCGGAAGGTGAAAGTTTGTGCAGAGATATTCTCATTAGTTTCTTTCGGAACAGAAGACTCCTTTACTATCGCATTGCTTTTCACCCTCGCCTTCTCAGCTCCTGCACACATTGACCATCATATCAACCAACCGTGAAGAAAGTGACTAAGCTAACCATCATTCATCCACCCAACTCAACAAACAAGAATTACGATTGTAATCAAATCAGCCTACAAGTTCATGAACATATGGTAAATTAATAACACTACATGCTCATCTAATTAGTTCACAAGTTAATTTCTTCCATCTTTCCGTTTCTCAGAGATCTATACGAGTTACATGAATCCAACCAGCTATCTAGCAACAGATTAAGTCCACCCATATGGATCACCAAATCATGCCCACCAAACACAGAGAAGACTACTAAAACTTCCATCAGATCAAGAAACCCATAGAAGGAAGCAGCCCAAAAGACCAAACCAATCTCTAAACTCTCTCTGGATCCGATCCTACCAACCAGTTTTGGTGGATCCAGTAAACGCAGTAACGCACCTGCGGAGAGCTTTTCAACACGCGGCGGCACCATGGGAAGCTCCTCGCGGCAGCTCTGCTCAGCCCTCCGACCACCGCCGCCGCCGCCGCCTTCGCCGACTGCGGCCTCCGACGACGAGCCGCCATACGCGCCCCCAACCTTGGAATTCAGATGCTCCTCGGCGACCGAATCGAAGCACGGGAAGCAGCCCATCTCCAGCGCCGCGCCCCAGTCAAGAACCCGTCGCATCAAAGGCAAGCCATTTCACCACCAAACGCCGCGAGATTTGGGCCGTGCTGGAGCGCTCGGTGCCGCGAATCCGATCGGGGAGCGAGGCGGGTGGGATCTTGGCGGCGAGGGGATCGAGGTGTGGGGAGCAAAGCAAAGCAAAGGTGCGTTTTTTATTGAGTTCTTGGAGCTAAGGTAGGAAGGGCGTATGAGGTTGGATGGATGGACTAACGCGTCTTCTTTCTTCTTTTCATACCTGTAGGCATGTGTCCGAACAAATCTAATTACCCGTAGTTAGAAAGTAAATTCAAAACTAAATCACCACCGTCTATTTTATAGAAATGTATCTTCGTAAATTTAATCAATCATAATTAGAAAATAAATCTACTTGATGAAATTAGATCACAATCATCTAGTTTATAGTCATTTGTCTGAATAAACTTAATTACCAAATAAATCCTCCTTGCAAAGATAGATAATCATTGTCTATTTTATAAGCATGTATACGAATGAATCGCATGTAATTATAAAGTAAATTTACTTGATAAATTTCATGACTCTATATTTTATAGGAATGTGTTTGAATAAACTTAATCACTCATAGTTAAGAAGTAAATCTATCTGATAAAATTAGATCATCATCATCTATCTTATAGGCATGTGTCCAAATAAATCTAATTAATTATAGTTAAGAAGTAAATCCACCTGATAAAGTTATATTATAGCAATCTATTTTATAGGTATGTGTCCGAATATATCTAATTATTCATAGTTTAAAAATAAATTTATTTAATAGAATTAAATCACGACCATTTATTTTATATCATATGATGTTGAGGGGTTCGACATTTTGAAATATAATATTATTGGTTTGAATGGGAGCTTGACCCTAACAATTATTTTGCGAATGGATGAACGGGATGGAGTTAAATCCACCGAATTCTAACAAAACTAACTCTAAAGGTATAGTGGGTGTTGTTGTATTTTTAATTGTGCTTGCAATATACAAGTGTACGTCTGGTTTGGTAAGAAGTAAGAAAGCAGGTTGTGATTTAATAACTGTCATTTTAACTTTTATCGGGGAATCGAGGATTGTATGATGATCCTGTTATAATTTTTCTGTATCTATTTTTAGTATTGGCATTAATTACGTGTTTAATTAGATTTTTGTTTAATTTGGCATGGTTCTTGCAGTGAGTAGATGGTTGGAAAAATTCCAAGAGAGACCTTCAATTATCATGTTTTGCATTGTCAAATCCTCTATTTGGAATTGTATCCCTCAATTTTTTTACCATTTGAATTTGTGCAATTAGACCTTCCTCTCTATTATTCGTAATTTCATTAAAAATATTAGTCATTGATAAGTAGGATTTCATATATCAGTCATAATAGTACTAGTCTCACATATTAGTAAATGAATACATGGATAAAATTAATAAAGGATTAGATTGGCGATGCGTAGAATTAATAGAGAATGACCGAGCAAATCTTGTTAAATATTTACCTATTTAATTCTTCAAGAATATTTGCATATTTGATTTTACTATTCTAGGATAGATAGCACTCCAATTTATTAGTCAGAGCTAATAAAGGATATATGGAAGGTTATGAACTATGAGAAATGGCTCGAATTTGGTCTGAGTTAAAAATACACTAATCCCCAAGCCAAATTCAAGCTCAAAACCCATTTTCAAACATGTTGAGCCAACCAAATTGAAAAAGGCTTTCGAGTTCAAAAAGTCAATCAAGCCCGGGTATAATTTGAATATTTTCGAAGTAGTCATGGTATTTTCATTTAATTATTTGAGGGCTTCTTTGTGGTGCTTATTCAAGCATATTCAAGTTTATTTAAATATTGATTTATGGACGATTTTCAAGTCTATTCAAGTCAAGTTCAAACCGGTTAATTAAGCTCACTGAAAAATCAAATCAAATCAAACTTGAAGTAACAAACAAGTCAAGTCGAACCAACCTTACCTGAACTTACACAAGTCCACTTGTTCTCCATTTCTAATCACTAGCATGTGGGAGTGCAGCAACGTATATGGAATGAATGAGACTAATCTTGTCGGGTTCATATTTAATTTTTAGATAACAGAATTTAACAAAGGTGCATAAAGTGTTATTCTAATTCACCTTCTACAAAATCACAAATTAATTTTTGAGAAAATCCCTGCACTTAGCAAGACATATTAAAATGGGACCTAATTGGCTAAACTAAACTGATTCCATCTACATATTGATATGTATTAACTAGGTGGTAAATTAATTAGCTAGATGATATCAGTCTCATGGATAATCTTGCATTTTTTTTTCAGCAAATGTGATAGAGATATGTTCTAAAGTAATCATGGAGATAGTTATATTATGACATGTTTATGAATTCTTTGAAAAAATATGTTATTGTATTTCTTGAATAAAAAGTATCATTTTTATCGATCAACAAGTATGTGACTTATTTGTGGAATTTTTTATAATGATATATAAATTGTTTCAATTTACTAATGGCATAATAAGTATCACATCCCTGATTTTTGACATTACATGAAATAATAATGTAAGATAAGTCAGCACGAACATTGATTGATAGTCAAGTTTCATGGACCATGTATATGAGATATCAACTTAATGTCGTAGATACATGTTGATCGAATTGACCCATCTTGAGACACTATTGAGATTATTATGTGTCATCACTTAGTGCCATCTACCGCTGCTCTTAACTGAGTAATCATAAATGTGACATACAAATATGTTGTGAACCATGTGGTTAGAAGTAAATAATCGAGATGGAATATGTCACTCTCATGTCTTGCGAGAGATATATCTGAGCCCCTCGACGTAATTAGACTAAGAAAATGCATGGCCGTGTCGAATATAGTTGAGAGTCAACTATGGAAAAAGATTAGTCTACTACAAGATCGAGAAAAGACCGAGCTATTCAAGGATGACATATTTCTCACCTTAAGTTCGATCTGATATTGTGAGACAACAAAATAATCCATGATAAATTGTATAGGTTCATTAGATATGATTTTTCTGTACATGTGAGTAGTCATAATGTCTTGTTAAGGACCGCTTATGACTTACGATTCAAGAAGTTGTTTCCAGTCGCGGTCAAATATACACAAACTTACAGGGTCACACTCTTAACGGGTTAGAGCATTAATTCGGATGGAATCTGAAATAGGTCCTCTATTGATAATGGGTTTATCATTGGGATTAGAGTTCACATTGGAGTAGAACTTATTTTGTGAGACCTTATAAAAGGAGGTGAGGTGGGCATGCAAAATGATCTAATCAATTTTGATCACCGCCACCATCCACGAGATAAACTTCGTACAATCCCAGCCGCATGTGCTGGTGCTAACACATAAACACGTGATGTTCTTTCTCCGGACGTGTGGACTTCCATAGAGGTGTGGCTGTTACCGCTGCACTACTTGTCACGATCCGATTGTAACATCAACTTTTATCTGATGTTGTGTAGTTGCATCTGCGCATTTAGTAATAAATCTCTGATCTATGATCTCATACTTGCTTGGTTCTTGGGTTTTCAGGTAAATAATTTTAAAACTGTCATTAGAGTAGCAATCTGTTCTCCTTCAAAATGTACTTTGCTGAGAGAACATTTCAAATAATTTAGTGATAGGAAAAAATAATATAAATGGTAAAATTCTCTCATTGTAAATTGTGAAATCATAAGGTGGAGTCTCACTAGAAGTGGGGTAAGAATTTTCCATAGAGGTTAGCTACTTAGCTCCAGTATTCTAGATCAAACTTGGGAAAGAAAAAAAAATTTGACAAGATGAAATTACAAAATTAGAGCTAAAAAGTACAATCTGAGAAAGGTAACCCTAAACTTCACTACAAGTTATTCAAAATTTTTTTTTGTCATTTTCTATTTTTATAGGGGATTCTACAAAATCAACCAAAAAAATTAGGCGCTTTATGGATTTATTTATTTTTTATATCTTGATACTAATTTAGAATTAGTGGACTTTAAATGTGGACAACATCTATCAATTTTGTTTTTTTATAAAAAAATCAGCTTCCTCAATTTCTCACTAGTATGTGGATCCTTCTACACAAGGGAAAAAAGGTGGGGCAAGTGCAGGTCTGGTCCTAACTAAATTAGATATGCAACACCGTTCCACATAAGATTTTACCTCTAAAATAAAAAAAATCACCTCCCTCATATTATGCATCTTCTAGCTCTGTCTTTTCTTCTACGTTAGGTCAAATCCGTGTGAAGTATTACAAAAATACTAGACAATCAATGTAGTTTTGTGCATAAGTAAACTGTCAAATACGATAAGTATTCACACTTCATGCGAAGAAATTATATGCCTTTGATATGTTCCTAATTGCATAGGTCTCAGATACACACAAATCAGTACAAATGAAGTACACCCAAAAGTTCTATGAACTTCTCTAAACAGTTGCTATCATAGAAATTTTTCAAGTTCCATGGAGCAGGCATAAACACACACTCCAATTGTTTATACACAAAGATTTTACCTATAAAACATACAAAAATTTTCACTTCACCCTATTATTCATGTCTTATTTTTTGACACTCTATAAGAATTTTCTGATTCTATTTCTGTTACTATATTAAGTTAAATTCATGTGATATATTGGGAAAATAGTAGACGATCAATGTAGTTTTTTATATAAACATATTATCATGTGTGTTTTATATTCACACTTAATAGAGAAGAAATTGTGTGCCTTTAATATGATATAGTTCCAAAAGTCTCAAATATAAACAAACTAGTTCAAATTAAATGCATTCAAATTTCTATGAGCTTTGCTAAACAGTAGCTATAAGAGAAACTGACCTTTCATGCGAGATTGATACTTTGGGAGAGAAAAAAAAAAGGCAAAAAAGAAGAGGGCGATGAACAGCTAAAAAGGAAGGAAAAAAAGTAGGTGAATAGAAAGCCATTTCGATGGTTGTGTTGCATGTGTTTGGCTCCCTCTAAAGTCTTAAAAAAAATACAGCATTATTTGTGAAAAAGAGTTGATCTAACGAAAAGGAAAGGAATATTAATCACTTGACTCATGTGCTTTGTTTGGAGCTTGTCATGGCTAGTTGTATTAATTTAAACAATCCAGATGGGAATGCAGAAGTTTCTCATTCATTTCCTTAGCCATCAAAAAATAAGTTTGTTTTATGTTAGCTTTTTCTTTTTGTTATATGAAGGTTTACTTGAGTTAGTTTTATTTAAGTAATGTTTTCGTGAGACGTTTTTGTTATAAAATATGTGATGTTCTATAATTTTAAGGGAAAAAATCTTCAATTTTTTGAATATACCCATATTTTATCCTACTCATTTGGTCTAATTTAGTTAAACTTATAAGTCCAAGAAACTAGTTGAGAGAGACTTCGACTTAAAGGATAAATCTGATATATAAATCTCTTATTTAATCTGACTTCCACTTATTTAAAAAAACTAAAACCTAAACAAATCAAACCAAATGCACTCTTAATCATGCCACCCCCTCACTCTCATCAACACACTAAATAAGGACGAGACATGTTTTAATCGGAGTCAAATTAGTACTCCAACTCGTTAAAAAAAAAGATTTTTATCTAATTTTGACTATCAATATATTATAAATATCTAGATTAACCATATGAAATTATATTATCATATTTGTTATAAAAATTTATTTTATAATATTATAATTTATAATTTTTTTATCAAAATATTTTAATAAAAAAATTGTAATGAAAGTTGTATCCCATAGATCTTGTATAATATAAAAACAACATTCTTCCTACCAGGGGGAGCATATTTTTGTTTCACTTATTAACTTATGTAAATATTGCTTAAACATCATTCCTTTTCCTCTTATAATAGAGAAAGTATTAAGATAAGTACCGTTCATCCATTGCCCGTAAATTGCTGCGCAAAGAATTGAAGAATTGGAGCCAAGAAGTCCGTAAAAACCATGGACAAAATCACCGGATCTAGGCGTCTCGGAAACTGAAAAAGACCATAATACGCGGTATTTGTCAAGTAATATGGAGTCAAAAATAGTGGCTTTAGTTTTTATTTTTGAGTCCTCTATAATTTTTTAAATCCGCTGAAACTTTCAGTAAAATTAGTCATGTTACCGAGGGAAAAAAAGTTTTTACCTAAATCAGCAGATCTTTCATGAAAAGAGGAGTTAATCCTTATGAGAGTGCTATAGAAGTGTTATTGTGTCTACATGAGAAGGCAAAATCTGAATGGGTAAGTGAGATAAACAAGTAAATGAGTGGTTTTATGAACAGAAATTTGTGAGACTAGAAATAAAAGAAGAATCAAGCCATGTTCGAGTCTGTTTAGGTGTAAAATATTCTTCCTTTAATACAAAGGTGCAATATAAATTTATTATCAAATCATCTTCGCACCATCTACATTCAGATGAAAAGTCAAAATATCAATGTCTTTCCTCATGAAATCAAACACAATCAAAATCCACCCGAATAGAAAATTCTACCTTGTTGGTTCGGGGATATCTTTGTTTGTCACGACACACATGAGATAAAATATTGGTGAAACAGGAGCTGCTATAGGCCCATAAGGTGCTCAGCTCATTCATTCTCTTAAGATATCATTGTGTACAGCTCATACAAATTCCGCTTATGGATGCAGTCTAACTTCTACCTCTATTGATCCCGAGGTCAAAGCCCAACAATCAATTTCTCTATCCTTCGATTCATGGGTTCAAAAAAAATTCTTCATCCCAAATTCCAGCAAGTGGATTTCACATAAACCTAATTGTTCACATTATATTCAATAATCAGGATCTAATTGTATCATAAAGTCAATTTTTTATTTTAAGAACTCATTTTCCTCTGTTTAGAGCACACACGACACCAAATCTCGGTGTCTTCTAACAATTTTTAATAATATGGAGTATATTACTATTATAGAAATATAAGTAGATTATCTTTTTCAACTATTTAAGTTTTTGAATAAATTAACTACTATATAAAACTCAATATGTTATCAGATCTGTTGATCAAATATGGTTAGATTTGTGCTTAATTACTATGCATTAATTGTTGCTTCTTGAAAGTTTGATATTTTGGGGGCCCAGTTTTAACAAACAATGGTAGGTGAAGTGTTGCAACTGGCAGACCAACAAATTACGAAGTGGCATGCCAACCACAAGATAAGACATGTTATAGTTTTACACAAAAATCACCAAACTAAATGATGTGTATGACCGGTTGACCGTTAGTTCTAATTACCAATGCAAACTATTTAAAGAGTAAATTATATTGGTGGCCATTAAACTTGTATAAGTGTGTAATTTAGGTCACTAAATATGATATTTTAGTCTAACAGTTCACAAATTTACTTGATTGTGATCACCTAGATCCAATCTGTCAATTAAAATGGCAAAACAATAATGTGATAGGCCACACTAAGTTCCCTAAACTTTCTTAATTGTGTTCTTTCTCAGCCACTTAATTAGTAGTTAGATCTAACCTATCATACTAAATTTCAAATTTAACACATACTTCCATCATTCTTAAAATAATGTCATTTTTAAGTGAAATAAGATTACATGTTTACTCTTAATACGTGCAATTAATATGATAGATGTGTTGTTTACATATAATTAATTAATATTTAAATAAAATAGTGGTTATGGGATATTTTTGAAAAGTGAGTTATATTTTACCTTGAAATGTAGAACGATAATTTTTTTGACAAATTTTTATTTTCTAAATTAATAATTTTTTTAAGAACAAAGAAAGTAACTAATAGCATACTTGGACAAGTATTGGGATCTTCGAGGCAATTTATTCTTGTTGGTACAAAATCACGCCAGAATTTTTCTATGGTAAAAATTAGGGTTTGTGCTCTTTAGTAACGGTCTTCATGTAAAAGTAAAATCAATAAATTATCTTATAGAGATTATGTGAGTAAAACCATAAGAGCTCTTATAAGAGAGTGAATTAGACAAGGAACTGCCGACTTGCCAGCTCGCTACAAATCACATTAATCCCAAGCTATAAAATTGACGAAGGCCTAACCAGAAGAAATGACAATAAATTGTTTGTGGTCAAATACTGAACTCATTAGAAGAATAATATATTGTATAGTCAACTGGGTATATGTATTTGTTAGTTCACATGCATGCAAGCTTATTCAAATCAATGGGTTGCGTGTTATACGTTTATAAAAATTAATTAATTATAAAACCACGTTCTAATCAGGGGACTTGGTAGGCTAGTCTAGTGTATTTGTATGAAATTGGACTCATGATTAGATAGAAGTGGATGTACTATAGTTGCAGTCAAAATACACACATATACAAACTATCTAATCAAAATTTAATGTTCCATCTCAATCATGATGAAAAAAATAAAAAATACCACTTGTATCAAATCTATATACTAAAATTATACTTATTTTCTTGATCCACTGATACTAGTCCCCAAGATATATAATCATAACTACTTAACACTTTTTTAAATTTTCTTATTCAATCATAATGAGACAAATCAACTAATTTATAAAATTTCAGTTCTCAAATTTGGTACATATAGCAACACTTAGAAAAAAAAAAGAAGTATAATATTTTTACTTTTGGACCAGACTATAATTTGAATTGTCCCATCTATGATTGGTTCAGATTTATTATAGTTTTATTATAGTTCCTAGTTATAGTTATAGTAGTGATGGCATCAGATCTTTTCACTTTGTTGTCAAATTAATTAATTAATTGGCCTGCTTAATTAATTACTGAAATCAAATGCTCAGAGTTAGGAAATAATGGGCCGCAGACTGGTGCATCCATCCATCCATGAGTGACGTGGTTCTTGATCTTGACATGTCAATCTATCACGTTGTATGTTTGAATTAAAATTGCATAGTGACAAGGGAGATTTTTAGGATTGAAAATTAATAACCTAAACTATATACATACGCGTCATAAAAATATATTGAAATGACGTGGTCAATGGTTGTTCCCTCTGGATATATTTGCATGATAGTTGATAGGTGAGCTCAACATAGATATGTTCAGTGTTTTTCCTTACAAAAAATCTTTTAGCTAGACAGCTGACCTATCTGTATTCTATATTTACGAGCCTCTAAAACCTGGTTGATTTCAACATTACTAAAAACTATGGCTCTCACATACAACAACAAACAATCTTTCATTTAATAATTTTTTTTAAACGAAAACAAGAAAACAATCTTAACAATCAAACAACCAAGTAATAGTAACTAAAACCATGAGAACAATCTTATAGGCTTTTACTAGCAGGAGAGTATATATACATTGTTTCTATCAAGTTTTGAAACTAATAAAGAATTTTGTTTTGGTTCAAAAATTAACACGATAGATTATGGCATCAATAGTGTTAGTCTTCTAGATATAATCTGAAAGCCAAGGGCTAACACACAATAACCATAGTGTTAGGGTGCTAACAACCGGTTCATGTTGAAGCTTCACATGGAGAGATTTGACAGCCAAGAAGGATGACATCGGTACAGTTGTAATCGTTTTTAAATAAAAAGAAATATCTCCAATGGTCTTTGCCAGTTTTTCAACTGAAATGGGCCCAGACTGGTAAGGCCGACAAGGTCATATACTTCCCGCCCAACTATACAATTTTCGGGTCTAAAGAGTCTTTTTAATCACTTCAAATTTACAATTCTATCTCGACTAATACTGGGCTACCAAGCAGCATATAAAAGCTATGCAGGTGTACTGTATTTTGTTTATAAAACTTGCAAAACAATGGCATCCGCACCATGAATAAGTTTTCAAGTTTAGTTTTATATTTACCTATCCTTGATTTGTACTATTATTCAATCCAATTTTGTATGAGTTTTGTATAAATATTTTTGTATATACGAATCATGGTGGAATGCACACGAAGGGAGAGAGAGAGAGAGAGAGAGAGAGAGAGAGAGTAAGAAAGTGACGGTACGTCGTCATCGTCAACGTGTCTGCGGAACGAAAAAAAATCAAGAAATAATAGAAATAATAGGTGAATTAAAATTGCCATGTTGTCCTAAAAACATTATTAAGATATCTCTCAAAAAAATTATAAAAAGTGAGTTTAATATTGAACTAAAATACAGGCCACTGGCCAGTTGCCAAACGATCCCATTTATTCTCAGTACGTTGCCGTGTCAAACTTGCCGTTGTAGGCCCTACTTGGTATCAGGGATAAAATTCTGAGGTAATCTAAAAATCCTCCTTAAAAAAAATACCACTGGTGAAATACCGGCCCGTGTTTGAACAGAACAGCATAAAAATATCGGTCATCTAAAAAAAGTCCCGAACAATAGCAAACTTTTGAAAATTCAAAAAAAATTCAAAAAAATTCAAAAAAATTTCGAAGTTCACAAGTTTAGAATTAGATGAAAACTAATCAATTTTGCAAGTTATAATATGCAAATCAGCTCTAAAACCTGAGTTACAACAGTATATATGATTCAAAATTCTTCAATGATCCAACACTTAAAAGTTCATATGGTCATTTCACACAGAAAAATATGAAAAATACGACATATTATAAACATGCTGCCAAAGTTCAAGTTAAGTATTTAAAAAAAACAAATCGACATTCACTTGAAAATTAAAGTAGCATGGACTTAAATTGATTAGAAATCATAAGAAGATGCTATAAATTGTTTGTATTGAGCTATTGTTGATCAAGTTTAGATATCAAAATCATTAAATATGACACAGCAATATGCAATTACCAAAATATCATTTGATAAGATTACATTTCAGTAGCAAAATTAGTTATCTTTGAGCTATTTCCCAACAGAAGAACATGAACTAGAAATGTTGGGTTCTCCAAGCTAGCAGAAATTCAAAACACAAGAACATGAACCAAGCTAGCAATAATGACTTCTGCAAGCTAATCACCAATTGTAATGTGACCTTTAAAAAAAATAAAAACAATAAGAAATATTTCTGTAAACACTAGCAGCCATCGCATGGGCTGCTTTTGTCATTCAACATCGGCCCAGCTGGTGCTTGAACCGTGCATGGGCTGCTTTTCCAAATGTACCAGAGCCTAATTTCCTCTGAATGAAGCGTTTACATTTTTTCAAAACTCTTCCAACCGAGATAGCCCAATGGTGCCCCATTATCTCAACCAGATCCATATGTTTTGCATCAATCTTTATGTAAGAACAATTCTTATTAAAGTGTTTTTTGATCTATACTTAGTTGAAAGTATTAATACACGTAGATCTGATAAAAAATGGGATGGTGCGTGAAGATGTCTTTTATCAACATGCATCAAGGTGACATGACAAAGATCCAGTATGATTGAAGTGGGGCCAGACAATGGAGCTCAGGGCGAGATGGGAGTAGTGAGATAGGAGATATCAAAAGAATACACGGTGGCATACATTCCAAGGGTTTTATTTTTTTGTAAAATATGGAAACGTTTGTTGGGGTGGGGGTGGGGTATGCGATAATCTATAATCCTATGACAGAGATCAGTAATTAGTATTCTCTTATTTTTAATCATAACTTGTACGGAATAGCTGCTAAGATAAATATGATATTAGGACTTTTTATATAATATAAATGTAATTTGTAAAGTTTCGGAGGACACACAGAAGTTTTCATTTTGCCACATCATGATGAAGGATTTATAGGCAACTTTTTTTTTCTAAATGTATTGGCGAGCGAAATACTCACTCTAGCCTAAAAAATTGTTGTTTTTCAATTGTGATACTATTAAAAATACAATTTTGGTCATTATTTTTATTATAATAGTTTAGTAAAAAATTTATAAAAATTATAATATTATGAAAGTATTTTTTAAGATGAATATACCCATATAATTATTTTATAGTGTGTGTGTGTATATATATATATCACACACACTCACCCATATAATAGTTATTCTATATCCAGTATAGGAGCCGTTCGATTTAAGTTACTAGAACAAATTACAACCATTGGATACAGATAGCAGTTACTATATGTTTTCACAATTTAATGTCGTTTTAATGCCGCTAGGCAGTAATATTTTGAGATATTTTTTTGTTACTAATCGATATTGCGCCAACCATCTCTTCATCTCTCCACTTTTTTTTCTTTACGCTCTCACGATTTCTTACGATTTCATGTGTTGGGGGAAATCTCCGCGGGATCAAGTCCAGGTAAGGGGCAAGGCTCTGTAGGCTCCTAGTGACCGGGACAAGGCCCCCGATGCTGCCGTCCCGGGCGCAGCCATTTGTCCGGGGACAAGGCTCCCGGTGACCGCCGCCTCGGGCGTCGCCACTTGCCCGGGGACAAGGCCCCCGTTGCCGGGTCACGTGAGGATCACGTGAGAAGCACCTCAGGAACTGGCAAGGACACTTGTCAAGCATCCAGCCCCCTCAGCTGGAAGAAGGACGCTAGTGCCCTTCGATCCAACGGCTACGGCCGGGGTAGTTTAGTCTTTTTGCATCTTTTTGGCCTATATAAGCCCTTGTATCCCTCTATTGTAGGGAGGAACAACTCATTTTGTATCAATATACAAAAAGGAATAGGACTAGGGTCTCCACTGAGACCCGAACCTGTATAAATCTTCGCGTCACTTGCTGTGTTTGTGAGATGGGGGAGGACCGGTCACTCAGTCACCCGGCATCATCTTTTCTTAGCTAGGAAACCTCCACAAAACCTACAGGGGTATTCGAAATACCATGACAGTTGGCACCGTCCATGGGACCTCGCAACAAATCGCCATGGCTCCCCCAAGAATGAGGGCTCGCGCCCTACCTGATGACGCGGTCCCAGTAACTCGGCGCCACCTCCTCGAAGCACGACTGCCCCGGCACTTCCGCCCGGACACAGCCAAACTCAGGTACCACCTCTAACCTTCTCGGTAGCCTCCGGTGGACAGGCCTCCGGGTCTACTCCGGTGACCGTGGGCGCCCCGGGGGGGACTAGCCTTCCCCCGGTGGCTCCCCCAGCCTCCCGGGACACCCTTCTCGAAGCTCTTGTGGAGGGTCAACTCCGCGCCCAGCGCTCTATGGATGAACTCCTTCGCGTTTTGATGCAGCTGCCGGCCCCCATCTATCCGCGGCAGTTCTCGTTCATGGGGGCGATGCCCCATTTGTGGGACACCCAGCGGCCCCTCCGATCCTCGGAGGCCTGGCCGCTCCCGGGACCTACGATTCCACCGGGGGTTACGCTCCCCCGGCGGGCCCATCGTTCAGAGCCTTCCTGGCGCTGGGAACCTTCCCGATACCAGGGGCTTACCTCGTCCCCGGAACCTTCCCTATACCGAGGGTTCACTCTGCGCCGGGGGTCTTCCCGAGGCAGGGAGCCAGTTTCGCCCAACCGGTCGCGTCTGTCGTGCCGGAGGCGGCCCGCCAGACGGCTCCCACACCGCTGCTGGACCTCCCTCGTGAGGGCCCCCCCTCTCCGGTTCTGGGCGTCGCTCCTGGGGATTGCCCGGTAGTGGGTCCTGCCCACATCCAGGTAGTACCTTCCGAGCCCGTGACCGTTGCGCATGAGCTCCCTCCCCGGGACAGGTAAGGTCGAGCAAATGCGTACCACCAAGTCTGGAGAGGTTCCCTCACGCCACCGGCCGGGGTCTCCCCCGGCTCGTAGATGTGATGCACCACATTCCCGTCCCAGCCGAGGGAAGAGGCCCGCTGAGGAAGCAACCGCCGCTACTAAGGGGCGCCCGGACGTCCAAGAGGTTAGCTCGACTAACCCGGAGGAAAAGAGGCACTACCGTCGCGTCGGTGGACCTCTTGGGCCCCTTCTCGACTCCGACAACGAACGCGCGTCCCCCGTCAAAGGAGACAGCGATAGGGACTCTCCCTGGGAGGTAGAGGGGGCTAACCAAGCGTTGTGCCGTCGGCTCCGATGCATTCGATGGCCGCGACCTTACCGACCGCCATACATCGAACACTACAATGGTGAGGTTGACCCTTACGAGTTTGTGCTGGTGTATTCCATAGCTATCTTTGCGGTTGGGGGGGACGAGACAGTCCAGTGCAACGTCCTCCCCCTCTACCTTACCGGGATTGCCCGCTCATGGTTGTACAACCTGAAGTCTGGCTCCATCAAGTCGTTCGCGCAGCTTAAGCGTGAATTTTGTGCGAACTTCCAGGGGAACTACGTGTGTCTCTTGGATTCCTCGCAGCTCTACACCGTCCGACAGAGGACAGGGGAGACCATCCGCAGCTTTTTCAAGCGCTTTGCTCAGGTCAAGAGCAAAGTAGCCCATGTCCCTGACTCCACAGTCATTGAGGCGTGTAAGAGCGGGATCCTCCCCGGGGAGCTCTATCAGAGACTCTCCCGAAGCTGTCCCTCTGCCGACGAGCTCTTCACTGTCCTCGAGAAATACGCTCGGGCAGGAGAGGAAGACCTCTGGAAGAAAAACCAGGGGGCTCCTGCCCCCGTTGATCGGGAGACTGGGGATCCCCTCAAGCGCCTCAAGAGGGGCAATCGTAGCGAGCCACTGCCTCTGGACACCTTTGTCCTCGAGGGCGGAGGCGGCTTGCACGATGCTCCCAAGGGCAACCGTACCTTCCCCAAGCCGAAAGACCATGTGGGGGGGGGGGGGGCAGTCGTCCTGCAACCGTGAAGGCCCCGCGGCGGGAGGCAAGGAAGGCCTGTGGTGCACTTTCCACAAGTCCAATACCCACGCTACCTGGGAATGCCACCAGCTTCTCCAACACTTCACCGCATTCCTCAACCAGTGTGAGTAGGGGGGAGTCCTGCCTCCTTGCCCTCTCAGCCGGCTTTACCGGCCTTTCCTGTCCCCTCGAGGGAGCAGCAAGGACAAGTGCGAGAAAGGGGCCTATCAAAATAGCTCCCCTTTCAAACCTCCCAAAGACGTGTCAACGTCATCACGGGAGGGTCTGCCTCTGGGCGAGACTCCAAGCACCAGCGCAAGGAGTACGCGCGTGAAGTAAAGGTTGTGGGGTGCTGTATACGTCTCGGCCACCAAAGTGGTCGGATGTCCCCCTCACTTTTGCAGCGGAAGACGCGCACGGGGTGCGCTTCCCCCATGACGACGCGCTTATCGTCTTCGCCACCATCTATGACTGCCACTTGGCGTGCATCCTCGTCGATGGCGGAAGCTCCACCGACGTCCTGTACCTGAAGGCGTTTAGGAAGATGCAGGTCGACGAGAAGCTACTGTAGCCCGCGGCAGGGCCCTTGCAGGGATTCGTTCCGGGGAAGACGATCTACTGGTGGGGAAGGTGGATCTCCCCATGACCTTCGATACCCCAGAGAACTACCGGACGGAGATGGTCCGGTTCGACGTGGTGGACCTCCCCTCTTCGTACAACACAATCATGGGGAGGACCACGATCAACCGCTTGGGGGCGGTGATCCACCAAAGCTATCTCTGCGTGAAGATCCTGGGGCCTCACGGCGTGATCACCGCCTGAGGCAATCAAGACGTGGCCCGCGCTTTATACGAGCGTGCCGCCGTGATGATCGGGAGCGTCAACATGATCAAGACCCCGGGGGGGAGACCTCTTCCCTGGCGCCGGACGCCATGGTCGTCCCCTCCGGAAGGTCTCCCCCCAAGCTGCGTCCGGAAGGGGATCTCCAGAAGGTCCCACTGTCCCCGGATGAGGCTGACAAGACCGTCAAGGTCGGGGCGGATCTCTCCGAAGAGCACGTAGAGCAACTCGCGGCTTTCCTGCGCCAGAACTCTAACGTCTTCGCATGGAAGCCCTCCGACATGCAAGGCGTCACCCGGGAGGTCATCGAGCACAAGCTCGCTGTGACCCTCGGTCACCCCCGGTCAAACAGAAGCTAAGAAAGCTCTCCCTTGAGCCCCAAGACGCTATCAAGGTCGAGATTACCAAGCTCCGGGAGGCAGGATTCATTCGGGAGGTCCTGCATCTCGAGTGGCTGGCGAATCCTGTCATCGTGATGAAGTCAAACGGCAAGTGGCGGATGTGCGTAGGCTTCACTGACCTCAACCGCGCTTGCCCAAAAGACAACTTCCCACTCCCGCGGATCGACCAACTTGTCGACTCGACCGTGGGATGCGAGCTGATGAGCTTCTTGGACGCATACTCGGGCTATTATCAAGTCCGGATGGCGGAAGGGGACGAGGAAAAGACGAATTTTATAACTCCCCTCGGGACCTTCTGCTATGTCCACATGCCCTTCGGGCTGAAGAACGCGGGAGCAACCTTCCAGCAACTCATGTCACTGGTCTTCAAAGACCAAATCGGCCGCAACGTCGAAGTCTATGTCGACGACACGGTCATCAAAAGCTCTCGCGCGTTCCTAGACATGCCTTTCCCACGTTCCGTCAAAGAGGTACAACGGCTCATCGGCCGCTTGGCCGCGCTAAGCTGCTTCGTCTCGCAGTCAGGGGAACGTGGCCTCCAGTTTTTTAAACTCCTCCGGGGGCTCGAGGGGTTTCGCTGGATCCCCGAGGCCTAGGAGGCCCGTCTCTGGAAGAGCCCTTACTCCTTTACCTCGTCGCGACCCCGATCGCCGTAAGTGCGGTATTGGTAAAGGAGCAGGATGGGCAACAGCGTCCCGTGTACTACGTGAGTGAAGCCCTCCAAGGGGCTAAAACTCGGTATACGGAGATGGAGAAGATCTGCTACGCCCTTCTAATGGCGTCCCAGAAGCTTCGTCACTACTTCCTGGGACACCCGATCACCGTCCCATCGTCCCTCCCTTTGGGGGATATACTCTGGAACAAAGAAGCCACCGGCTGGATCGGAAAGTGGGGAGCCGAGCTCGCTCCCTTCTCCCTTTCCCTCACCGGGTGTTCCGCCATCAAGTCACAAGTTCTCGCCGACTTTGTGGCAGAGTGGACCCCTGCCTCCGGGTCCCTGGACGAGAGCCTCCCCGAACCACCCCGACGCAGTGACCATTGGACGCTCATGTTCGATGGCTCCTTGTGTCTCGCCGGGGTCGGCACGGGGGTGGTCCTTAGAAGCCCCGAGGGGAAGGAGCTGGAATACGCGGCGCGGCTCAAGTTCCCTGCCACGAACAATGTCGCCGAATACAAAGCTTTGCTCTTGGGGTTGCGCCTCACGTCCTCCCTGGGGATTCGTTGCCTCCTCGTGAAAGGAGACTCCCAGCTCGTAGTTTGCCAAATGGACAAGTCCTACTTGTTCCATGATGCAAACTTGAATCTCTACTTGCAGGAGGTACGCAAGATGGAGAAGCACTTCGACGGCCTGGAGGCCCGGCACATCCCCCGGAGAGACAACGACCGGGCCGATGCCCTGGCCAGGGCGGCCAGCGCCCGGGAACCTCTCCCCAGGGGAGGCTTCTTGGAGATCATCGCGAAGCCCTCGGTGACCTCCCCGGACACGAACAATGGATCCTGCGTCCCGGAAGTCTCCGAGATCACCCGGGTCGCGTCTTGGATGGACCCCCTTATCTCCATAAAAGGGGAGGGAGACCCTCCCAACGAGACCGAGGCTAAGCGTCTCCGAGCCAAGGCCCGGGCATACCTTCTGCTGGAGAAGCTTTACAAGCGGGGGGCCTCCGCCCTACTCCGCTGCCTCCCGCGGCCGGAAGGGCTCCAACTCCTCGAGGAAATCTACTCGAGGAGCTGCGGGTCTCACCTAGCTCCGCGCGACGTCACGGCCAAGGCCCTTCGCCAGGGCTTTTATTGGCCCACAGTGGTCCGTGATGAATGAGACCTTGTCTCAGCGTGCAAGGCCTGTCAAAAGATGGCCAAGGGTTCCAACCTCCCCTCCGTAGCGCTGTAGACTGTCCCCATCACTTGGCCCTTCGCACGCTGGGGGATGGACCTCCTATGTCCCTTCCCCCCAACGCCCGGGGGCTACAAGTATGCGGTGGTCGCAGTCGACTACTTCACCAAGGGGGCAGAGGCTGAACATCTGGCCATCATCACGTCCCGAGTAGTGCAGCGGTTTTTCTGGAAGAATATTGTGTGTCGTTTTGGGGTCCCCCGAGAAATCACTGTCGATAACGAGACCCAATTAGACTAAGCATATTTCTGGGAATTCTGTGAAGGCTTGGGGGCTACCCTCCACTTCTCCTCTGTCGCTCACCCCCAGAGCAACGGAGCCGTCGAGAGGGTCAACGGCGTGATCCTACAAGGGTTACGCCGAAGGCTCGAGCAAGCTGCCTCCAGGCGGGGCGCATGGGCAGAGGAGCTCCCGAGTCGAGCGATGGGGCGCACGCCTTTCTCACTCGTGTATGGGGCTGAAGCGGTTCTCCCATTGGAGATTGGCTTCCAATCACTGCGGGTCGAACTTCTGGAGGGAGCTACGACTGCGACGTACCAAGCCAACGAAGCCAATCAACAGTTGGAAGTCGACCTCGTCGAAGAAGAATGCGACCGAGCGCTCCTCCGCCACGCCATCTACGAGCGCGAAATGGCGCGCGCATACAACCGGCGCGTCCGCGCGAGAGCATTCCGCCTTGGGGATCTTGTCCTCAAGCGCGTGACCGACCCCCAAGTCCAGGGCAAACTCTTCCCCAAGTGGGAAGGCCCCTATTGAGTCTCTGCAATCCTGGGCTCGGGGTCCTACAAGCTCTCTAACCTCCAAGATTAAAAGCTGAAGCATACATGGAACATAGGCTTGCTTCGCAAATTCTATGTCTAGCCCTGTTCCCTGCCGCGGTTACGCGGGGGGGATGTTGTATTCGCTTTCCCTCCCCCACCGTGGCTCCGCGGAGGGAGGTGTTGTATTTTAAGTTCTATCAATACAATTGGGCTTTTTCTCCGACTCGAGTTCATTGTAGGTTCTTACATTACCGTCTCTTAGACGATGCCCTCCCGTTGAGGATGCCCTCCCCATGAGAACATAGGCTATCACAGCCTAAAAAGTCCCTACAACGGGAGCCCTACTCCCGTAGAGCGGCTTACAATCACCCCTCATGGACTGGGGGGTAAGCGGCAACCCAGTCCTCAAGGACTGAGATAACGAGTCAATTTGAGAGACTAGTCCCCCCTCAAACACTCAGACCCGTCATCGAGCTCACCCTCCTCTGGGAGCAAAATTGTCTCCCCAATGAGACGGAATTTTCGAAAAATTTTCCCGGAGGTTTTTACCCGGCTCCCCGTTCTCACGGTGACCGGGGGATTTCTCACCGGAATTTCCGAAAAATGTTCCCGGAGTTTTTTACCCGACTCCCCGTTCTCACAGCGACCGGAGGATTTCTCACCGGGACTTTTGCGACCAGGAAATTTCTCACCGGGACTTTCGAAAGATTTTCCCAGAGATTTTTTACTCGGCTCCCCGTTCTCACGGCGACCGAGAGATTTCTTGGAAAATCTTCTTGGAGAATTTTCGCCCCGGTAATCATTAACATCCGGGCCCTTCACTCCCTCAACACAACGCGTGAAGCTAAGCTACAATCCGCTATGGGTGGGGGGGGGGGGGGTAACTCGTGTCCGGATCGTCCTCTCCCGGACCATCCTCTCCCGGACCATCCTTTGGACTTGGAAAATTCCAAAAACAAGTAAGGAACAAGCAAACCTACTTCCCCCCCCCCCCCCCCCCGGCGGTGGGGATTGGCACATCTAACCGGGGGACAACCCCCCCCCCCCCCCAGTGGGCAAATGCAAGATACAACTAGGGAAATTCAACTCCTGCGGGAAATACTGGGGGGGGACAGTCCCCCTCCGGAGGCTCCTACACCTAATAATCACGGAGGCCCTCCGATAGCTCCCGGGCTAGGTGTCGATACAAGCCTTGTATACACTGTTGGGCCTCCCGATGCAAGTTCTCGCGCCAATACTCATAGCCCGCTAGTGGGAGTATTCGAAGTGCCGGAACCCTCCGGGACCTCGGTCACGGAGGGGACAATTCGGCGCGGTGGTTGTCGAAGTTATCAAGGTGCCACCCCGGGAGTCACCACAACCGGATCGGTTCCCGGGAGACACCCCTGCCATGCCCTCCAGAGATGAGACTTAGCAAAATTAAGGCAGCTTGGGCATCCCCCGGGTGATACCCTCCGGAGCCCGGAGGCCTTATCTTCGGAGAGGCTCCTCGCACCACCGGGGCGCCTCTAAAGTTGCGCTCAACTCTTGGGAGCCTTCCCTCGGGAGTAACCTCTCGGGGCGCCTGATAAATTGAATTCAAGACATAGCAAAAATTCATTTCATTTCATTAAAATGTCTTTCGTACAAGTCTCCGGGGCTTCTTCTAAGAAGCTACCGGGAGCAAAAATCCTAAAACACAAAAGAGAACCTATCTAAAGGTCCGGGGAGAGGCTCATACTTGTTCATTGTTGTCCTCCCCCCGAGAGGTCTCCGTCGGAGCCGTGGTGTCCGCCCTCGGAGGCGCCGACGCCGGGAATCGCACCTGCACGATCCGGACGTAGAAGCCCCCGGCGAGCTGCTCCATCTCTCGCCGGAGCGACTCGAAGAACTCGGGAAAACCTCGGGGGATCCGGCCCCCGATCTCGCGGGCGCAGATCCCTCGAAGTTCCACAAGCCCCGCGGCGGCGGCCACCAATGGGATCGCCCGGCCCGGTGCCCGAGTGTCGGCGGCCTCCGAGATCACAGAGACTTGTGCGTTGAGAAAACGCATGGCCTCCGCGAGCGTCGCCGGCGCCGCGTCAGAGGTGTCCCCCGGGCTGAGGGTCACCCAAGCCCCTCAAGGGCCGAGTGGATGGAGTGACCTGCTTCCGCCACCGCCTGGGCACTAGAGCCCTCGAGCTCTCAGAGGGCATCCTCCTTTGCCCTCGCCTCGCTCCGGAGCCGGTCGTTGGCGCCCTCCGAGGCGTGGAGTTGAGCTCAGACTCGAGCCAATTATCGGAGCGCATCGTCCCGCTCCTCGGAACAGGAAGTGGCCTACCCCTCCACCTCCTTCAGCGCCTTGTCGAAGCGCGCCTCGATGCCCTAAGCGAGGGCCGCCCCCTGTAAACGCGAAGGTTATTCGATGCCCAAGAGTTAGTAAAATCTTAGAAAGAAATGACCTGGTGATCCGGGTGCCAACCTGGATATGGAGCGACTGTAGCTCCCCGCACCGGTCGCGGAGCGTCCCTTGCGAGACGTACCCCTGCACCTTCCGGGACTGGAGCCCCTCCGCGATCTAGATGACCTCCCTCCCGACGGCTCCAAACCCATCCGTGCAAGTAGGCCCCCTCACGAAGGTTTCGGGGGTGATGTGGATCGGAGTGGCGGCGGCCGGGGTCTTTGTCATTGAGGAGGTCGCCGAAGAAGAGGTAGACGAGCTCTCCGAGGGGGTGCCACCCCAGGGAGGGATAAGGAGCCCTTTGCCCTTTCCGGGTCGTGGGGCCCTCGGAACCTCCGTCGCCGCGGGGACCTCGTAGACAGAGGGGCTCCCCCCCCCCCCCCGTCCACCGGCCATTCGACGCACGGAGGGGAAGCCTCCGCGAAACGAACCTTCGGCCGCTCCGGCTCCGATAGTCCTGGCGCCACCGGAGGTGCGACCGCCGAAGGTGGCGAGGGGGTTTAATTCGCCGAGTCAGACATCCCCTCATCGCCGGCCAGCTCCTTCTCTTGGGCCTCTCCGGAAGCCTCGAGACGGCGCACAAACCTTTGCACCTCCGCCGCCCCCCCGGAGTGCTCTTCCGGGGGGGGCGTCACCTCGCGCCTGGAAGGTGCTCACGCACGTCCTGACTCGGGGGTGGCGTCCCGGGCCTTCACGGGTGTGGAGCCCGGTGTCATCGCCGGACCGGGGTCCTTCTGAGCCTTGGCACGCTTCGGGTTAGAACCCCCGGCGGCCTCCTTCCCCGCTTGTGAGAGCCGGGGGTCGAGAGAGGCGCCCTCTTCGGTAGCCTTAGTCCAAAGGCCTCGACCACCAAATTCCGGGGAGGACCCTCCCCGATGACGCGCACGATACGTTCTTGCTCGTCAGCGTAGTACCTCTTGAGGAGGTTCTCCGCCTTCTCCCGGGCGGCCGAGTATGGCCAGACTGCAAAAATGAAGGGAGTTAGTGAAATTAACAAAAAAATCAAAAGAAGGTCGCCGGGGGCTTACGTCGGGTCACCGGCTTTTGTAGGGGCCGTTGTGCCGAGCACATTCCAATCCCACTCCACCCTGTTGAATCTTGAGCCCTAATTAGGGTTTTGGTGATTAATGACATCCGTGAGATTTGCGACTAACCTCTGTATGTGAGACTCAGGTAAATCAAAGGAGAAAGCATCGAGGAAAGACAAAGCAAGGCTATCAAGACTCCATGAAGCGAAAACGACGAAAATCTCGACAAGAGTACAAATACCTAAACCTAGCGCCTTCTTGTTTTGAAATTTTCTAGGTTAGATGGTCGTACTATTAAGAGGGGTCTCAGCACAAGTCTCTTGATCAACCTTGAAGTTTTTAGAAGCATATTTGCATTTGCATTTGCCCTAAATCAAATTTGAGTAAAAAATTCAGATGTCTGTTTTCATTTTGTACTGGCCGGACAGTGTCTGAAGTGACCGGACAATGTCCGGCCAATACAAACAATTTCAGAACATTGCAAACAAGTGCAACAGAGACATATACATTTGTCCGGTGCATCTGTCCGATGAAGGCCGGACATTGTCCGAAGTGACTGGACAATGTCCGGTCAATACAAATGTTAACTGGGTGCTGAATTAAGACAAATGTTTTTGTCCGGAGGATGTGTCTGAAGTGACCGGACATTGTCCGAAGTGACAGGACAATGTCCGGCCAATACAAATTTTGGGCTGTTGAAAATGCTGTGTTAACAGAGACATATCTATTTGTCCGGACATTTTGTCCGGACAAATCCCATATGTCCGGCCCATACAAAAATCTGGAGTGTTTTATTTTGAGTGTCAACAGAGACAAATACATCTGTCCGGACAAATCTATTTGTCCGGCGTGTACAAGTGGTTTTAAACAGGGGTATCAACAGAGACAAATGCATCTGTCCGGACATTTTGTCCAGACAAATACATCTGTCCAGACAAATACATTTGTCCGGCCTTCAACAGTGAATAACGGTCAAAATTTTTGTACTGACCAGACATTGTCCGAAGTGACCGGACAATGTCAGGCCAGTACAACTTTCGCCCAATCTTCTTGAAATCGACCGTTTTTGCTGAGGGTATAAATAGATCACTGTTGTAGATGTCAAGTACACATGAAAAACATCTCTAAACCCTTGAGCAACAGTGTGCAAACCCTCTCACTCCCATTCTCTAGCAATTGAAGTCAAAAATTGAGAAATCTTGAGTGCTAGTTGAGTGAAATTGTTTCCAAGCCCTATTGCATTTGCATTGTGTTCATCAAGTTTTGAGGTTGATCAAGCAAGGTGCTAGGCTTGTTACTCTTGGTGATTGCCGTCACCTAGACGACCCGGGAGGTCCGGCGATCTCTCCATCGACGGTGTGTCGGAGAGGCCCGGCGATTGGTTGTAAAGGCTCAGAGCTTGCCTATCCGGAGAGGAGAAGGGCTTACCCTAGTGAAATCGAAGCATAAGCTCAAGCGAAGAGCGCTTCAACGAGGATTAGTGGAAATCGGCAAATTTCTGAGACCTCGGGAAAAACTTGATCCCTTCGGTTACCTCTACTACTTATTTAATTTTCGTAGTGATTGAATTGTTGCTATTAATCTTTTAAAAAGTGCAAAACCTGTATTGAATTGTCATTCATATCTTTAGAAGTTGTTATTGCAATCTTAGGTTGTTAAACCCTAGTTTTAGAAGAAAAATTTAAAAACCGCCTATTCACCCCCCCTCTAGTCGGCATCCTTCGATCAACACACCCGTGCGAGAAGGGGGAGACCTTCAGCAACGTCAGCTCCTCCACGGCGGCCCTCATGGAACGGACGCCCCAGGAGCCATCCACTCTGCTGAGAAGCTTCAGCTCCTCCTCGGTCCATACCAGGGGCTTGGGGGCGGACGACCGGCTATAGGAGGGGGGGCTCCGGTGAATAGGTCACCTCGGGGTCTTGGACCCGGAGGTAAAACCACCTTCGGACCCACTCCCCCCAATGGTCCCGGGAGGCCACCACCAGATACTCCTGCACCCGCGACGGCAGGAGTTGTATCATGACAGAGCCGAACGGAGACTTCGGCCCTCCCTTCACCAAATGGGAGCTCCTTGCCACCGGCTCGTAAAAGTACCGGAACAGCCGGAGCATCAGCTCCCGTCCGGTGGCTGTCTCGAACAGCCAGATGAAGAGCCCCATCCGGACGAGGGTGTTCGGCGCCAGGTGGTCGAGCGCCACCCCATGTTCCCGGGGAAACTCCTGGAGCAATGGATGCACCAGGAGCCGGAGCCCGGCCTCGAGGAAGGCCTCGAAGACGACAACTTCTCCAGGCCGGGGGCGGGGGGCGCCATCCCTCTTGGAGGCGAGCCAGATGTCCCCTTCCGCGAAGACCCCCCGATCCACGAGGGACTCTAAGTCCCCCGGAGTGAACTTGGAGGCCCAGAGGAAGTTCGCGGTGACTTCCTCCGGAGGCACCTCGGCGGCCTTGGCGCGACCCTTGGGAGCCATTTGTTTTTCCGGTGGGTTAAGCTCAGGAAACTAAGTCTGAGGGGCTTGGGTTTCTAGAGACTAAGTTTCCGGGAGAAGGCTACCGGGAGAGCTTAGGGCGCCGTTAGCGTTTGAGAATCGAAGGTTCGATTGACTTATCTGGGCCCCTCAAAGCCGTATTTATAGGGCTTGAATGTGGCCCCGATGGGCGCCACGTGGCCCCTCATGACGAATCCGCGCCACTCAATTCAAACAACGCGCGCGAATCGAAGGGGCGGGCACGGGAAATGATGCATCGTCGATTCGAACCGCGCGAGGGCATTATGGCCAAACGGCACGCTCCAATCGAGACTAGGGGCGACATGATGACCGGCGGCGCTGCCATAAGTATCCAGCGCAAAATTCGAAGCGTCGACAAGGCGTCGGAAATCTATCCCGGGGAAGATGTTCCCGGTAATGTGAGCCATCCCCTCCGGGGACTCGAGCAGCGTCCCCGGAGGACATGGGGGGCTGCTGTTGGGGGAATCTCCGTGGGATCAAGTCCAGGTAAGGGGCAAGGCTCCCGGTGACCCTTGTCCCGGGCGCCGCCATTCTCCCGGGGACAAGGCCCCCGGTGACCCCCATCTCGGGCGCCGCCATTTGCCCAGGGACGAAGCCCCTGGTGCCTCCGTCCTGGGCGCCGCCATCTGCCCGGGGGACAAGGCTCCCGGTAACCGCCGTCCCGAGCGCCGCCATTTGCCCGGGGACAAGGCCCCCGGTGCCTCTGTCTTGTGGGCGCCGCCATTTGCCCGGGGAAAAGGCCCCTGGTGCCGCGGTCCCGAGCGCCGCCATTTGTCCGGGGACAAGGCTCCCAGTGATTGCCGTCCCGGGCACCGCCACTTGCCCGGGGGCAAGGCCCCCGTTGCCGGGTCACGTGAGGATCACGCGAGAAGCACCTCAGGGACTGGCAAGGACACTTGTCAAGCATCCAGCCCCCTCAGCCGGAAGAAGGACGCTAGTGCCCTTCGATCCAAGGGCTGCGGCCGGGGTAGTTTAGATTTTTTGCATCTTTTTGGCCTATATAAGCCCTTGTATCCCTTTATTGTGGGGAGGAACAACTCATTTTGTATCAATACACAAAAAGGAATAGACATGCTTGGGAGCACTCTCCCCACGAGAGAACTCCCCTACCCAACTCCTGTTGGGAGCACGTCGACAGGACTAGGGTCTCCACTGAGACCCGAACTTGTATAAATTTTCGCGTCACTTGCTGTGTTTGTGAGATGGGGGAGGACCGGTCACTCGGTCACCACGCGTCATCTTTGCTTAGCTAGGAAACCTCCACAAAACTTGCCGGGATATTCACAATACCACGGCATCATGTATTGTGCCGTGCTTCTGGTCCGCCGTCCAACGAGCCTGCGCCGCCTCTTCTCGCCGGTGCTCCCTCATCGCCAACCCGCATGCCCGTACCATTGCATCTCAACCGTAGTTAATCTTGTTCGCCAACATTATATTCGCAGGTGGCCGCTCTGTCGTATTCACCATAATTGGTTGCCAGATCCTGATTGCCATCTTGAAATAAGTAAGAATATTTGACATGAACTTTACAATTTTGACAGGAACTTTTTAATTTTCATGTCTTCTCCACTTCTCTTTCTTTACACTCCCACGTCTTCTCACGATCTCAGGTATAGATATATTCGACCACGATCAATTTACTGGTCGATATATCTTTAAAATATTCGACCACGATCAATATACTGGTAGGTCAGTAAAATGTTTTTGATGAAACAATAAATTGTGATTGTTCATACAGTAAATTGATTGTTTGCAACATCAACATATATACGGTTGGTGTAGTGAACATTATTTATATTTATTGTTTCTAGTACTATAACAGTTGGTAAAAAATTGTTTATATTTCCCTTATCATGATATTGGCAGTAAATTGCTAATGTTTTGATAGTAAAAGTACATATTTACAACTTAAGTGCTCCTTCGTTGCAATGTTATGTTTTGTCAATTATTTTGAAAATTTAACGTTCGTTGCAATGACATTTTACTGCAATAGGATTAGTTTTTGTCAGTAGATTTACACTTATGCGTTAGCAAATTGTCATTCGTCGAACAATAATTTTTATTTACATTATCAATATATCGGCAGTAAATTGATGTTGATCGGATAAACGTTCTAGTACGAGAACAGATAGTACGTTTGTGGTAGGAAATTATCAGTATCGATGTACAACATTAGAGATGTGAATTTTAATAGTTAGGGCAGTAAATTTGTTATATTTTTAGTATTATTTTTGCAAACAATATTGTCTCGGAAGAGTACCGTAAAGGCTTCTGGCAAGGTTCCTAAAAGGGTTAGGAAGGTTGTTGTGTCGAATAGGCAAAACACCTTGGTGATTGCCTTTGATCAGACACAAGAAAGCCCTGCAACATCTACGAGGGTATGTTTATTTTTGCATCCTTTAAACAGAACTGTAGTGTGGTTATTTGTTTATATAAATATGTTTTTGTATTGTAGTCCCAAATTTTTGCAAGAGAAAAGAGAGTGGGAATCGACTTTTGGTATCGAGCAGCACAAACAGCATGACTATGAAGATTCCGATTATGACAAGGTTTTGTTTTTCTATACCCTGTAATGGCTGTTTTGTAATTGTTTTTGTTTTTCTGTTAGAATATTTGAGTTTGTAAGTTTTGTATTCCTGATATTTACAGGAAGACGAGGGCAATTAATCAATACCCAATAATTCACCTGGATGACTTAGATATGTTGGATGGGTCTACATCAAGCGATGATGATTTTGCTAAGCGGTTTCACGTAGAGAAAAAGTCCAAGGTTTTTTTTATTGATTATATATAGTTAATATGCCTATTGATCCCACCCGAAATGGTCGAGCGCGATGCGATGTAATAAATAGCAAGTAGATGGTTAAACGTTGAGCACTTGAGGGTCGAATTCCACGAGAAACAAGTGTATTCGTCTTTCTAGCTTAATGTATCACTAATTAAGTTGAAACGAGTTGGGGGTTTGTTTTTCTACAACTAAGTCTACTATTAAATCTATCAATCTAGGATTTAAAGAAGTAAATTGCAAGTATGAAATCTGGGTTTGTAAGTTGAAATGAAAATCTAGGGTTTTGGGAGTTCCATAACCATCCGGCGTAATGCTATCCAAGGTCCAAGGATTGTAAGTTAATTTCAATCGTTTTTCAGGATAGATTAAGTTGCTAGTACGGTCATTGGTACAACGGTTAGAGGATCGCTTCCACTGTTACATTTAGCGAGAGCCTCTCTCCTGTTCAGGATCTTGCGTCAAAGCGCTAAGGACTCAAGAACTCCCCTAAATTCTTGCTAAGGCTCAATTGTTACATCTGTTGCCGAAACGAGAATTTAGGATTTACAAGAAGAAAACATCAGGAAAGAACTCCAAAACTTGAGATAAAGACCGAGAAAGAATCGTGCCTTCCAGATTATGTCATCCCTAACCCTAGGAGGGGATCTACTCTCTAAAAGCCATAATAATGCAGAAATAAGAGTAAAAATTAAATAAAAACTCACTTGATTGCTTGAAAATTGAAGTTGCTGTCCTTGCCGACTTACAAAAACAATAAAAATAGAGAAGGGGGCTCTTCTAATCTAAAACTAAACTAAAAAGTAGATAAAAACTACTACTAATCCTAAAGAAAACATTTAAATTAAAGGCATCCTAAAAGCATGTCTAATTGAGCCAAAAGTTTCTCTATTTATAGTACATGGATAAACGTGCCCAAAAACAACTCTTTGACATACAGGCGATGAAGTTTGGCTTCAAATGGCACGAGAACGGATAAATCTAAGTCAAAACCGACAAGATTTGACCAGTTCTAATCAAACCCGTCTAAAATCGACTAGTTTTAATCAAATACGACTAAAATCGACCAAATCTGGTTAAACCAACCAAATTCGACCAGTTCCAATCAAATCTGACCAAAACCAACCAGCAAAAGCCGAGGAAACCGAGTCAAACACGACCAGGACACGTGGCGCAATCGCGGCCACAGACGTGTTGTGATCGAGACCGACTAGAACATGACCAGGACACGTGGCGTATTCGCGGTCACACATGTGTCGTAACCGAAACCGATTCGAACACAACTAGGACACGTGGCATGTTCGCGGCCAGACACGTGTCATAACTGAAACCGAGCAGGACTCTTTTTGTCCACGTTGTATTCGACCGGGAGTCTTATTCGAGCAGGTGTCTTTGAGAGCCGCTATTTTTTGTCGTGACGTGTTCGAATAGGTGTCTTTTTCACCCAGCCGTGTATGGATAAGGATTTTACCCGCCAAAACATGTTCAACCAGGAATGTTGTCCGTGGAGTAGACGAGGACCTTTTTGCTTCCAGTTTTGGTTTTCTTGGTCTACTTAGATCAAAATTATCTCAAATTTGGCAGGTTTGATCCCTGAAACATGATGAACACAACCGTGAAAGCAATTTGTAAAACTAATCAAATTTTACACATAAAATGTCGCATCAAAGGAGTTTTAAGCATGATTTTACACATTTTCAATACTAAACCTAGGGTAAAATCCTACCAAGTTAGCACTTATCACCTATATGTTATAGTTAGAAATTAGTGACAATAAATGTACTACACAATGATATGAATTATTGGACATCAATGTCTTTTTAACTGGGGAATAATGTGAAATTACCACCAACTTTTATAGTTTTAGAAACAATAAATATAAATAATGTTCACTATACCAACTGTACATATGTTGGTGTTGTAAACAATCAATTTACTGTATGAACAATCACAATTTACTTACCTTCCCGCAAATTTATTGAGGTTGAATATATTGAAGATATATCGATCAGTAAATTGATCGGGGTCAAATATATATTTCTAAAAATACATCGGGTAGTGTGTACCATATGTACTGTTGGTACAGTGAACTTTATTTACTATGTGCATTATCATGGATTGTTATGAATTACAATTTGACAACGACCACATGCGGTCGAACTATAAACATACTTCCGACAGTATATATTCAAAATATTGTCCGATATATAGATTTACTGATCGGTTAGTAAACTGTTATTGTTATAATAGTAAATTGCTATTGTTAGAATAATAAATTTGAATTATTATAATAGTAAATTGCTATTGTTAAAATAGTAAGTTTGGTAGTAATTAATAAGACATGATAACATTACAAGTGTTTTCAAGAACTATGATTCCCAGTGCATGTTCTTGAATTGTGACCATATCGTCCACATTTACCGCACCTTCTTTGCTTTCTATTTGATGGTACAAGTTCTATTGGGGCCTTGTATCTTTGTTGTCTTTTCTTTCGTTGTTTGAAGATAACGGTGGCTCTTTATAACTAATATCATTGTCATCTTCTTTGTCTTGTGTTTCGTCTTGGAGTTATTGTAATTGTGACCCCAAGTTTTGGAATGTTTCTACCGCAATATCAAATGATTCAGCACTTCTTGATGCCCTTCTTATTAGTGACATTGACTGTTTTAGAAGCACTGTGTGACGGTATATTTTCGATGTTGTGTTCAGGCCAAACAATCTAATATCGTTATTGTCAAATTTTGTCCCATCTTTTGCAAATCTTGTGTATCTTTTGAGGATGTATATTTGTTGTATCGTTTCAACTTACAAATGTGTCATTGCGCGTCGTATGTATGAGCAGAACAATCCTGAATAACGATGATCAGCAACAGTAAAAGTGAATATATAATATTACTCCTATAATGATGTAATTTTACTGTATTGTAAATATATTTTTATTTATCAGACATGTGTGTTGCCATGTTTTGCATTCACAATTGTAGTTTCTAGCACACACATCTACATGAACAATGAAATGACCTTGGTTCCAAGGAGCTTTTGATTTGCTTGTACTATGACTCACCGTGTATGTCTTATCTTCCGTTGAAATCTGCTTTATAACTAGTGCGGTGCTATCAAAAAGTGTCTGTTTGAACAACTTGAATACTGCTCTGGTGTACAATTTACTAAGTTGGTCTTCAAAGGGATACAATGTTAATCTAACCGGCTCAATCTGGACAACAGCATTTTATTGTAACATATTAGTGAATTCACAGTAAGATTTAAATACTAAAATTAATGTTATTTCAATAAAATTCAAGTATTACCTCTGCATTGTGTGTTTCTTGGTCCTCTAATTTTTTCCTCGTTTGATTGCACCTGTTCATTTCCAATGCGAATTTGTGTAGCAACTACATGTGATTGACAAAATCTTTCTTCACCAGATCATTCATGCTTTTCTTCTTTGCTTCAACGTCATCATAGTAAAAAACAATTCCTTAAAGTATGCAGGTATCCATCGCTCTCGTTCATGCCACATTGAGTTGAACATCGTAACATCTTCTAATTTATTTTTGGCAAGCATACCTTGCCACGCATGCTCGAATTCAGCCGGAGTAAGGGTACGATTTACAAGTTCATAAAATTCGTCCTTCAGATTTCCATCAGATGGATATATTTTTACAAATGACTACTTGTATTTCCTCATAACATGCCATTTGCACAATCTATGTTTTGTGTTTGGAAACACTCAACGTATGGCAGCTTCCCTGCTTGGGTCTTGGTCTGCAGCAAAGGAAAAATTAGAGTGCACACAATTTATAATTATTGTCAGGTAATATTACGTCGT
This sequence comes from Pharus latifolius, assembly GCA_019359835.1. NCBI lineage: Eukaryota > Viridiplantae > Streptophyta > Magnoliopsida > Poales > Poaceae > Pharus > Pharus latifolius. Next base: position 65,742,797 of record CM033320.1, on the reverse strand, counting down.
ATAATATAAAGAGTAAAAGTTGTCCCACCAGTCAATATGCCAATCGACTGTTTGCCACCCATGCAGTTGAGACATGTTTGAAACAACCATCCAAATAACTCTATCCTCTCATCCCTAAGGAGTGACACACCGAAAAAGTAGTCTGGAGATGGTGGTTTACTCCAAGGAATGGCACCAATGGCATATTGAATCGGTTGGTTTTGTATGTGGTGTCGAAGGTTATGCAGTCTCCAACGTGCTGGTAAGCAACACAACAGCTTGCATTGCTCCAAAATAAGTTATGGATCACATCATTCTCATCTACATCGATGTTGTAGTAGAAATTTTCATTTTTTTTGCCTTCATCTCTCTGAAAAACATAATCAACTTGTCGATGTCGTTTGCATTTTCTGCCCTTTTATTTTCTGCTTTCTTGTTTTGATCAAAAATTTAGTATTTTTATTAGAGAATTACCTTTGACATCATGGTAATAGTAAATAGTAATTTTTCTGATAAAAAACTAGTTCTCATACCTGTTCAACACATCTCCTGATGAGAATGGAACATTGTCTTGACCTTCATAGAGGTTTGTAAACATCAATATAATCGCACCATGAGTGACACCACTTGATTGTAGTTTTCTTACGAAGCTGAATATTGACTCATCATGTCTTGTGTGATCTGTGGAAAACAACTTTCGTGGGTGAAAAATCAAGCGGGTGATTGTGGTTCACCATCAATATTGCTATTGTCCATATTCCAGTGTTTATATCTTTCTCTATTTTCATCATCACCTTGCAATTATTTCTCCTAGTTATCTTATTTCGTTCATGATCATTCCCTACTGTCAAGCAATGCTTTCCCTATCTTGTGCAATAAAATTCACAAGTGGTATTGATGGAATTTTTTTGCCCTTTTGAATACCAAAACTAGCATAGTATGAGTATCTGTTGTAATGATCGTACGCTTCTTCAGTTTGAAAAGTCATTCTAGAGCTGGTATAATATCCAGAGGAATATCCACTGATTGTAAGAAGACAGTAAAGTGACTCTAATAAGACAGTAAATTTATCAATACGACTGATAAATCTGTGGGTATGAAGATATTTCTATTATATATTTCTGAAGATATATGGAACAGTTCTGATCGTGGTCGAATATATTGAAGATATATTAACCATAGTAAGTAGTGATCCAACATATGGGGTTTGAAGGTAGTTGGACTAAATCAAGACGTGGTATCTAATAAGATAATAAAGTGACTCTAGTAAGACAGTAAATGTAACAATATGACCAATAAATCTATGGGTATTAAGATGTTTCTATTATATATTCCTAAAGATATATGGAACAGTTCTTATCGTGGTTGAATATATTGAAGATATATTGACCATAGTAAGTAGTGATTCAATATATGGGTATTAAGGTATTTGGACCAAAGAAAGACATGCTATCTAATAAGACAGTAAAAGTACTATAAAAAGATAGTAAATATATAAATACGACCAGTTAATCAATGGGCTTGAAGATATTTTGATTATATATCAACCAGTGCTGATCATGAACAGTAAAGTGACATGCATGGGACAGTAAATCTATAGTACAAGTACAGTAAATTTGTCAGTACGACATATAAACAGTGGTTATGAAATTTTGTCCAGATATATAGCAGTAAAAAACAAGAAACCTCAATATTTATACATGGCCGTCTCGATTCATATAATAAGACAATAAAGTGACTCTAATAAGGCAATAAATTTATCAATACGACCAGTAAATCTATGAGCATGAAAATATTTCTATTATATATTCTTGAAGATATATGGAACAGTTCTGATCGTGGTCGAATATATTGAAGATATATCGACCATAATAAGTAGTGGTCCAACATACGGGGTTTGAAGGTATTTGAACCAAAGCAAGATGTGGTATCTAATAAGACAGTAAAGTGACTGTCATAATACAGTAAATTTATCAATACGATCAGTAAATCTATGGGCCTAAAGATATTTTGATTATATATTCTTGAAGATATATCGACCAGTGCTGATCGTGAATAGTAAAGTGACATTAATAAGACAATAAATTTACAGTACAAGGACAGTAAATTTACCAGTACGACATTTAAATAGTTGTTATGAAATTTTGGAACCATTTGCATGACAGTAACAGTTCTAATACTAGTTCACTTATTACGTTTGTGGCAGTAATTTGATGTTGTTCGGAAAGAAATTTGTGGCAATAATTTTGACGTTGTTGCGATAGTACTTTAGGCAGTAACAAGATATTGTTCAAACAATAATTTAGTATAAAGCAATACCAACACAACAATTGGGAAGAGATTAGACATACATGTGTATGGTCATGAGATGAGGAATCATCTTGTAGTGATCCTTCTGTTGAATGTGGAGGTGTTAAATCATTTGACGGGGTAAGTTGATCGCTCTGGATATTACAAGGACCAAACAAAACTCTGCATGGTCCTTGTTGTTCTCTTCAGGGTGATGATGCATCCATGGCATTATAGTAAATCACTTTGTCATGATTTAAAATATGATGTGATGTAATAAATTTCAATTACTATTACAGCAAACTTTAGTAAATTGGAAAGTAAATTACCTGATTATGTCAGTAATACTCATAACTTATGTTCTCTAAGTACTTTGAGCACTTGCCTAATGTGATCAATGTGTTCTTCCATGGTTTTGCTATAGATCTGAATGTCATCAAAATATACCACCAGAAATTTACCAATGAATGCTCTTAAAACATGATTCATCAAAAGCATAAAAGTACTAGGTGCATTAGTTAAACCAAAAGACATTACTAACCACTCATACAATCAAGTTTAGTTTTAAAAGCAATTTTTCATTCATCACCAAGTTTCATTCTAATCTGATGGTATCCACTTCTCAAATCAATTTTAGAGAATATATCAAAACCACTCAATTCATCAAGCATGTCGTCTAGCCTAGGAATATGATGACGATATCTAATAGTTATGTTATTATTGGCTTTACAATCAATACACATTCTCCATGTACCATCTTTCTTAGGCACTAAAATAATAGGAACAACACAAGGGCTAAGGCTTTCACGTACGTACCCTTTATCAAGTAACTCTTGCATTTGGCGTTGAATTTCTTTTGTCTCCTCTAGATTGGTGTAGTAGGAGGACGGTTGGGAAGTGAGGCTCCAGGGATGAGGTCAATTTGATGCTCAATGCCATGCATGGGAGATAGACCAGCAGGTATATCCTTTGGAAACACGTCCTCGAATGCCAGAAAAATACTAGAAATAGCACTGGGAAGAGAGGTTAAGTCGTTTGTCAAAATCAAGGCATCTTTGCACAAAAGTACAAAATGCATTAAATCTGGGTGATTCCTCACTTCTCTCAGATCATATTTGGTGGATAATATTATTGGCCTCTCCCCCTCACTTCTTGTTTACCTCTCAAATTTGGCTTGTGACTCTCACTCACCGATTTTTGGATTTCACTCAAATTTGTTTTCACTTTATCCTTTCCATCATTCACACTCTTCATATTATCAGCTAAAATTTGACTTGGAGACATAGGTCGAAATGCAATGTCTTTGTCCTTCAACTTGAGGATATAAGTGATTGGCGCGACCATCATAATGCACTGATCGATCATATTGCCACGGCCTTCCCAACATCAAGTGACACATCGTCATTGGCACCACATCGCATCCCACAGAGTCTACATAATCTCTAATTTGGAATTGCACTTTGACTATGTATTGAATTTTAACATCTCCACAATCACTCAACCATTGCATATGATATGGATGAGGGTGTTTGAGTAACTTTCGATCAAGTTTGGTGCACAATTCTTGACTAGCTAAGTTATAACAACTACCACCATCAATAATGACTTTGCATACCTCACCGTCAACTTTAGTCCTCATTTGAAACAGATTGCATCGATGTCCATTATCTTCCTTGACTTGCACACTTAACACCTTTGCGACCACAAGTGCGGGTCCTTGCTCAAAGCCATAATAGGTCATCCTCATTCTTTTCTTCTTCTTCTGGTGCATCTTCATAGTTTTTTGAATGAACTAGCTATTCTGGGTCATCTTCACTTGTAGAATCATACTCTCCTTCGTCGGTGACAAGCATAGTACGATTATTTGGGCATTTCATGGTGATGTGACCACGCCCCAAACATTTAAAGCACTAAATAGCACTACTCTTAGTTGTGGAGCCAATTAAAGAGGTAGTGGATGCTGAGGACTTCTTCTCACTTGTAGTAGATGCCGATTTTGCAACCGAGGAAGAATGAACATTAGTATTGGAACTAGTACTAGTTGAGAATGTACCTCGTCCCAAACTGAAGCGTGCTTTGGTTGCATTGGATGATGGAACTCTCAAGTTGAAGAATAGCACCCTCACGGTTGGTTTAGCATCTTCTAGCAGTTGTTTTTCCATCTTTTGAGCTTGGTGCACTAATTCCACAACGGTGTTGTAGGGCTGATATACTACAATGCATTTAATGTTCTTGTTTAGGCCAAACAGAAAACGCGCAATGGTTTTCTCTTCGTCTTCATGCACACGTGCCCTAATCATAGCTTGCTCCATCTCCTTGTAGTATTCCTCCACCGAGCGGGCTTCTTGTCTCAAGTTCTGCAATTTATCAAAAAGATCACATTTGTAATGGCTAGGGACAAAACGTGCTCTCATCTCTCGCTTCATCTCAGCCCACGATGCAATTGGAGGCTGTCCATTCTCTAATCTTTGGTTCAGCACTTGTTTCCACCAAATCAATGCGTATCCATCAAACTCAAGTGAGGCCATGTGTTACTTCTTTGCTTCTGAATAATTGTGCATTCGAAATATCTTCTCTACCTTGAGCTCCCATGTGAGATAGGCATCAGGATCAACGTTGCCTTCAAATTTTGGGATGTTGAACTTGAGTTTGCCAAACTTCTCTTCGGGTTGATCATCATGGCAGCGACCACGGCGTTGATAGCCATTATTGCAGTGCAACATGTAGTTGTCGTTGATGCTATCCTCAAGTGCAGCACCGACGCCACGTCTACGGCCCTTCCCTAGTCCATGGGCAGCACCATGGCCACCTCCACGCCCTGGAGGTGGTGGTCGAACCGCGTTAGCAGTGGCTCAATCTCTTCTCACTTGGACCTCACGTGCCAAACGAGCAGCGATCTCCTCGTCAGTCTCTTCGAGGTCTAATCCTCCTCAAGGAACACTAGCATCATCTGATGTTCGTTCTTGACGTAGCTCCTCCAGTTTCTTATTTAATTCACCAGCCATCTCTAAAGCGATCTCCCTTCACAAGATGCTCATGTTCTCATTCAATTGCGCATTGAAAACATGGGTCATCCTGTCTAGGTCAACCTGGGTCATATAGGGTGTCGGTTCCTCCTCTTCTTTCCCTACCATGGTGAGTACAAACAAAAAAATAGCAAGAAATATGCGTAATTATTGTGGAATCACTCAATCTCACACTCTCTTTACCAACCGAAGTTCTTATGCTTTCTTTACTAGATTGAGGTATTGTATGCACTCTGGTGACAGTAGACGATCAAAGGTGATGGATCAAGCGAATTCACTGTCCAAGTACTGTAATAACAATGGCTTGTATATGGATCTTGGAGGGTTAAGTGTTATCCTATGCAATCCAAAATTCTTGATATTGTAAAATTAGGTAACAATCCAAACTAGATCCAATGCCTAATTGTTAATCTCGAGATATAAGCGAAGGACAAAACAACTCACACACAAAGATGATGTAACTTGATGCAACCAAAAGAATGAGCTAACCAAAATATAAGTGGTAGCACAAACAACTTGTGTTGCACAAGTTATAGAAAAACGTTAGTTTGATTGCACAATATGAAATTGGACTATGGATTTGCACACAACGAAGCAAGAACACAATTTGATCGAACACAAATTTTTTTTAAGCTTTCAAAACGATGATAACCAAAGAAAAAACTTATGAAACCACGAATAGTGTTGGACAGTCATGACCAATTTTGGATTGATACTATCTTTTTTAAAAAAAACTTTAAGATCAGCACGCCAACACGAGCACAAGATTATGATATCCTTCTTTTATGTCACTTTCAAAATATTAATTCAACTGTGCAAAGCCCAAATACAATTCTTAATAGCTAGTCTTATGTAGGTTGAAAGTTTTCATAAAGGACAGATTGGTTGTCGAAGGGTACACGTGATTTGAAAATTTTTTTTTGAACTCAATGAAACAAAAGTGATGCAAAGAAGTCTGGATTAGTAAACTAAACAAATACTCTAATGGACTAACCTAACAAAACTCACAAAAATTTCAGATTGAATCTATGGTGAAAGTAGAACAATTTTTTTTTATTTTTGCTTTTTGGTGTATAGGCTGAAAACATATCTACACTAAGGGATAAATAGAAGCTTTGATGCCAAGATGATACGGGACCCGATCTTCACGACATAGGATCGTTGATAACTCGTTGATTCATGTAACCCGACGAACAGATGGCGCCAACCACTGTCAATACAGCAACCTGCGTTAAAAGAATTCGCCCAACCACACGTTTTGATCGTTTTCTACTAAACCATGCAGTAGACACACAGTTGCTACAATCAACGAAGAAATTACAAGAATAATGGTAAAGAGAATAACTCGCAATTCTAGGTGGCGGATTATGAGCAAAAACCCTAGAACAAGAGCAAAAACTTCTCTGAAAATATTTGTGTATTTAATTTATGATTTTTTTCTAGTGCGCAGCACCTTACATTATATAGGACCAGGAAGTGGCCGATTAATATTTGAGATCGAATACCACTTGGATTCGGTCTCCTCTAAAGAATAAAACATACTAAAAAATTTAACATATTTAGTTCGAATTCTAAAACAAAAAATATAAAAACCCAGTTGGACACCGAACTAGACACAACTTCGCACTGGTCTCGGTCAGATTCAACGACCAATACAAACTGGTTGTTCCCTCGTGGTCCTGTTGGATTCGACCACCTGGTCGTATTGTACTCGACCACGACCACTCCACCAACTTTGGTCGACTTCGACCACACCAACAGTTGACGACTTCGACCACTTTTCAAGCGACAGTGAACATTGGTAATCAACTCTGCTGCTCTTATACGTGCACAAACCATCCTTGGTGTGCTCCTAGTTCCTCTTCTTGACTAAATCTGAGAACAAGTAAAGTAACACTATTGGTAGCATACTATTCTCATCAAGATTAAATTCAGTGAGAAATAGATTCACCTGTTGCTGTAATTGTTTAGCTCGACCTCGAGTCAATGGACCTTTACATGCCTCCTTGCGCTTATCATGTGATGTAGAGATAGATAATACGCTGTTAGAGATGTCCTCATCATAGTAAATTTATCAATACGGCATATAAACAGTGGTTATGAAATTTTGGAACCATTTGCATAAAGATATTTTATGATATATTCCTGAAGATATATGGAACAATTTTGATCGTGGTCGAAGATATTGGAGATATATTGAACATAGTAAGTAGTGATCAAACATAAGGGGTTATAGATATTTGGACTAAAGTAAGACATGGTATTTAATAAGACAGTAAATTTATCAATACGATCAGTAAATCTATGGACCTGTAGATATTTCGATTATATATCCACTAGTGCTGATCGTGGACAATAAAGTGACATTAATAAGACAATAAATATAATATAAGAACAATAAATTTATAATTGAAAAGAGATTAGACGTACAGAAGACTTCGGCATCCTGCCCTTTATTTTTATTTACATTAAACTAGCTAACGACCGAATATTTGCACCGACATCTACATAAGCCATAACTAATTTTTTTTTTTTTTGACAATGCATGCCCTGTATTAAATTAATCCAGGGGCGAAACTTACAAACAATTAAATCCAGCTGTGCGCTTACCTACGGGATGGAGGCAGGAGAACATCCAAATGAGAAAGGAGGTATCAACCACTTAGCTCGTTGGATGATGGCTGTTTCCACTATATAAACCAGAACAATTTAAAAATGTTCCGTCTCTTGCGCAACATACTTGTCGCTCTTGTAAAGAAAATTTTGGTTTGTAAAAATTTGCTGCTTAGTTGTTTTTAGGTAATTTTTTTCTAAAATATTCTTATTAAATGTTGATGTTTTAAATGTACTTCTTATCTCAGCAACGATCATAATTTGAGTAGAATATATGCATGGCATGATTATTGTTGTCTTTGTATGTACCATCCTAAGGCTGAGTCCAACACACCGGCGGTTCGCGAGACGTTTCAACATAATATTCTCCAATATATTCTGTGCCACGTGTGTGAAGCACCACCGAAGCACTCCCCCTCTTCAATGCAAAAGCGCTTCGTACGGCCCCACGAGTAAATTAAATTAAGTAATTTTAGTAAAAGATCAATAACTTTTAATTTAAAAATCTAATATATGCGATATTTGGTCTCTATATGAAGATAATTTAAAGATTTACAACTTTCTCAATATAATCAACATCTAATTTGAACTAGATTAGTCATAAATTAAAAAACAAAAATGGGATGCAATTTGAATGCACGCAAACCTAGGAAGAAAAAAACAATTTTGCTGGCGTCACGACGTCAAGTGAGGCGTTGCCTCTCTCCTCAACCAATTAATTTAGTATTTTCTTTTGTGTGGGGCCCGCGTGCAGATCCCCTGGAGTGCCCGGGTTGGACTCAGCCTAATAAGATCGATGGCTCAAAACAAATGTCAGATAAAAAGCAATTAACCTTGGTTGATCTTTCTTTCCCGGACAAAAAATCAATATGAAATTTCCTACCTTTAGTTCATTATGAAGAGCTCATGAGTTATTCGATCTTTATCAGATAGATTGGATGAAATAAATCATGCACCTTGTGAATTGTGTTGATAGATTGGATGAAATAAATCATGCATCTTGTGAATTGTGTTAATATATTGGATAGATTTGTACCATTCATTGCACAAAATTGAACAACTACTGAGGGAATTCCCACCTACTCTCTTCGTAAGAAAGTTATTTCTCGCACGATCTTTTTGAATTCTAACCAAGAAAATCACTTCTTCTATTTTTCAAATACATGTCATTATATAGTTTCATTTTCAAGAGATATGTTTGTACATTATTGTCCCTATATACTCTTAATTTAATATTTTGAAAAGACATATATTTGGTTTGGAGAGTTGGGAGGGACACTAATAAAATATATTAAATGATACTACTATGAACTTTTCTCCTTGTGTTTAGTTTCCTATACTATATGCCAAAATGATATATATTTGGAAACAGAGAGAGTAGAAGTTACTCTAAAAGCATACTAGTTCCTCCAATCACAGAAAAATGATGTCCTTAAATACGTACAAACTATTTCAATATTGACCAATATCTTTGTAACTATTTAGATTGATCATATAAAAATGATATGAGTAAATTTATCTTAATATTTTTATTAATAATATTGTAGTTTTATTAGGTTTTACAAATATAATACGATGTAAATTGGTGGTCAAAATTGAATTTTGAGACCATACCAATATCTAAAATGTTACTTTTTTGTGATCGGATGTAGTAGAATCAAGTTGCACAAAAGCATCTTACTGCAACCATAAGCAATAGTACTTAGCTCGCACAAATTCTGATGAGCATAAGAATGCAAGTTGGCTGACCCAAAAAAGAAAGAATTTGACTTCACATTTCTACAACATGCATGTATATATGCAAGTGGTGCAAGACATGAAGGTAACAACAAAGATTCCCTGAGAACTTTGGAGAAATCCTCTCACAACAACAAGCCAAATAGAAACCCTACAAGATGCATACGTGTCACCCATGTTAGGACCCAGGACAAGGTGGTTACAACCCCGATGTTGTGCTGCCTTTGTTCTATGCTCTTGTTTGCACGTAGGAAGGAAGACGAAGACTCATGCATGGTTATATTAGATTAGGGTCAAAAAGCTTGCAAGTAGTAAAGTTGGTTTTTGGGAGGTGCGTGCATGCTTCCGTGCTGTGTCCTATTAGGTGGTTCTGATCTTTGTATGCACGTAAGCAACAGCATGCATGCATGCATGCATGTGTAAAGTGTCGGTTGCCGCGGCCGCGTACTTGTCCTGTAATGGTGGGTTAGTAGTGTGCACATGGCATAGCTTGGTGTTCGGCTAAACCAAAAAAAAAAAAATAATACTCCATCAAAGATAAGCATGCCTTGTATATATGGTTGTATATTTGTATTGCTCTTTTTTCATGTCATATTGTACACGAAAGATCAAAAGATAAAAAAAAAAACTCCCACCGTTTTATAATATAGTTTTGTTTATCATGTTATGTTGTTTTACAATATATAAATTTACAAAACATGCAAGGGCTACATTTTACCTTTGCTTTGAGAGTTGGAAGATGGAAAGTTCAGTACCTAATTAATTATCTCCGTTATTTGAGTCCAACTCATTGATTTTACATCAGGTCCCGATTTAGTTCAAGAAATATAATAATATATGAATTTAGTCTCATATTTAAAATATTATATATAAATTAAGAAAACCAACATATTATTTGTGTTAATATTTTTCAATGAAATGAGAACAAAACTCTAAATATTAGTAGTTAGACGCTGGAGTGTTATATAATCTTTGCATACAACAACACAAGGCCACTTAGAACAAACTAAGAGAGTATGCTGCCAATTAGACAACTTTTAGAATGAAATTTAAATAAGCATGAGTCATATAGGAAGCTCATTGTTTATGGAACCTGCGGTAAAATACCCATGCTTTAACAGTCCAGTCCACACGCTCGCAGAAGAAGCTCGGCGCTGACACGTGTCAAAATCGCAGCTCTAGGTGGACTGCATCGCGATTCGCTCCAGAGATCGCGCGTGCGCTCGGCTGCCCCCCTAGGGGCTGGCAGGTGAGGCCGGCAGCGCCGCCGTGGCACGACCCCGTTGGCCCACATTACTAGGCTGTCGGCCCACGTGGAGGGGAGGGGGAGACCAGCGAGAGGAAAGCCTCGCCTTCGGTCCAAGTGAGCAAAGTCAGCGACTCGCCGACGTCACTGCCCTGATAGCTTACGTGGCGTCAAAATTCGCGCGTACGTAACACTAGGACCACTGCGAAAGTGGCAAACTGCGGTCCTTATCAACTCTCCTCCTCGAAATATAACAAAAATTAGCTGAAATCACACAAAATTATATAGGTTTAGAATTTTGTAACTTTTATAGAGAAATGTTCCTTTTGTTGGTTTTGAATATGATTTTTGATATGAATCTATATTATAATAGACATAAAGTTAGTTTTGATACAATTTTTATAATTAATCTATAACATGATAAATATGATGAATGAAATAGATCTTTTCTTATTTTATCGATTATTGTGAAAATTTTGAGTATTTTTATATGAGATCAGAATGAATGTAGTGTATAATATTATCAGAATTTATTATATAGTTAATCTGAAAATGTGGCAATTTTAAAATGTGTGAGTTTTGCTAATAAGTATGTACCTATTTTTTCATTATCTTGCATGCATCTTTCTTAATTTTGATTAAACACTTATTTTTAAAATTTAGTTTTCTAGAATTCATTTAACTCAACCCCCTAACTTCTCCAATAATGACAACTTAGCAGAGGGCGGACGGCGGGGCGGCAAAGTGGTGGTGCCAGTTGCGAATAGAGATAGTAGAACAGAGAGAGGGGAAGATGAGAAAGAGAGATAGAGGATGAAGATTGAAGATATGTTTTAAGTATATAGTTTAGATGATGTAAATTTTAATAAAAAGAATAAATACTTGTTCTCTAGACAGTTCTAATTTAAAATATGTGAATTTTGTATCATTAATAGGTATCCATAAGGTGCTAATAACCGATATAATTATGAGAGAGGAGTTTTTGCTCCTCAGTACAATTTAATTATTTGAGAAATTATTATAGTGTTTGGAGAGTAACTTTGAGTTGAAGTAGAACCCATAAAAGAATGAACAGTAATTAAAACACTACTCCTACTCATAATAAATACTCCTAGTACTTGCTTTTAACTACCCATAACACTAGTACTAGAAACTGAAAACATTAGCTGCGCTATATGTATGTACTATGTACAGACCGGATAAATGAGTATGAGCACATGCAAACAAAATGATGCTTTCCCTATCACTACTGTTGGGCATATAGGCTATAGCTGAGCTGCCCATTCAATTGCAGGAGGGTCCTACACCCCTACTACTACTACACTACACTTATTAATTGCTTTGTATTGTGTTTTTTAAAGTCGTAGCAAGTCATAAATGTTCCTTTAAGATGTCGTGCCAAAAGCCGATTTGCCGGTGACCCTCTCTTCTTTTGCCCAACACGGCAACACCTATAAATGCCACTCATACTGATCATTGCAAAATCTATACTGTGCTAAATCAAATCTTAACATTTGAAAAAAAAAAAATGCTGCTTGTAGTTCATAATTATATATATAGACCTCTTAAATTTTTTGAAGTTTTTTTTTGTTGGTATTATTAAGAGGTTCCATTCAATATTTCAACGAGGATCGTTCTCATATGAAAACTCATTGAGAATAACAAAAATTTAATGTTAGGAAACTTCATAGCTTGAATTTTATAATAATATATTATGAATTATTTGATCTTAATTTGATGATTTTGATAAATCAAAACTTATATCTTGTAAATTATATGAATAAATTTGATAAATTTGAGTCATCTATTACATATGATAAGACGATTCTCATAAAATTTCCACCTACTTCCTCTATAAAATGGATTTTATTGAATTTTTTCCGGAGGAGCGGGTCTTCGTGTTTAGGGATGTGAGGGCATTGCTGGTTTAAGAAATGTTTGTGGTGAGTTGGTGTATTCAGGGAAAGCAGCATCCAAAGTTATTAATCCATCATATCTAAAAAAATATTCCGGTTTTTGGATTGAAATGCTGCAACATGCAGTTGCAAGTCGGTTTTGATTCATAACCATCCAAAGAAAAGTTGCAAAAGTACACTTCTTACTTTTCTTAACCAATCTTTTTATAGTTTAACAGCATTTTACTTTTAATATTTATTAACCAAAGAGGTGTACTTTTAACTCATACTACTATGTACTCTTTCCCATATTATATAAATAAAACCGGCATGCCGTGCCACGGATTTACGTGGAGCTGAAAGTACAAAATTGTTTGGTCGGAAGAGATAAGAGTACAAGCATGGAAGCAATGTGGGCAGGAGAAGCAAAAATACTTCCAGGTTCTTGTCTGGTGCACAGAAAAAACACTCATTTTTTTTTTCCTAAAAAGATATCATTTTCTTTTTTACAAATGATAATATCTGATTATTACTATCTCGACTCTAATCCCCACATACACATCAATAAAATATTTTAACTAAATACACACATAAACACGAATAGAGTCGAGTTCTCGTACTAACCTAAGAGTAGATATGCCGAAATATTTCCACGTTCAAGCAGCTAATGAGTAAACGACTTCTCCTTAGCAGTTTGAAGAGTCAAACCCATTATCCCTATTATCCCTTTTTCCATCAAGATAAACTATAACCATATGAGTGCATATGTCCGTATTAGTGAGTTCATTTCATAACATATACCCCGAGAATGCAAACCATTAAAACAATGCAAAAACAAAAAAAGAAAAGAAAAAAAGAAAATGGTCATAAACTTTGAAGCTCATTTTGTTAGAACATTTAGTTACTATAAAAGAACAAAAAATTCATAGGATCAAATCTTATTAATAATAAATACCCTCTGCAACTGCAACATGAGGTTTAAACCCTAAACTTAAACTCATGATATATGTGACTAGAAAATTGGAATCCTCCTTCAGAATATTGGGATGTCTTACCAACTGGATTTGTTGGAAGAGACCTACTTTATTAACTAAGCGCATCATAAATACTCCTATTAAGCTCAAGTTACATACATAGGTGCTCTTCGCTTCGTAAAAAACAAAACTACGCAAATATAGAACTTAAGACACACTTGCGAAAAATAAATTACAAGACACTTTTTTTTCCCTTTCAAGGTGACACATTTCACATTTCCATGCATCCACATAGCTCACAGTAATTAAGAAGTAAACATGACAAAAAGGAAAAGGTAAGGAATACCAAATTAAGAGGATACCATCAAAGACTAACAATCCCAATACCAAGCAAGCAAAGCCCACGAACGCGCTAAGCACGTGCCAAACACCACATGCACACACCACACGGAGGCAGTAGTAGTGAAATAAAAGACACACACACCAACCTCTCTCACACACTCTCACTCACTGATCTATTACTGTGTGGGTACTTGTATCCTATCTTAACTTCTCTCTCTCACAAACACACTATTAGCAGGTAATTAAGGGTAAGCAGCAGCACGTGACAGTACTACAAGAACAACTTCTTGTCACGTGCACAGAAGCCAGTGGCAATGCCATGGCATGGCGCCTAGAGCCAGAGCGCACCGGCGTCCTTGAGGAGGGGCACTAGGGAGCCGTTGATGTGGGCAGCCATGACGCGGTCCATGGCGCCGACGAGCTTGCCGCCGATGAAGACGACGGGTACGACGGGGGCCGCCCCGGCGCCGCCGAGGAGGCGCGCGAGGACGCGCTCCAGGTCGCGGCCGCGCGGGTCGAGGTCGAGCTCGTGCACCGTCGGGTGCACGCCCATGCCGCAGAAGAGCCGCTTCACGGCGTGGCACATGCAGCAGCTGCTCACGCTGAACACCACCACCGCGCTCTCCGATGCCAGCCGCTCCACCCTCTCCGCGGCGCTCTCCGCCGCCACCGGCGTCGCCGGCATGTACCACGCCTGCTCCGCCGCCGCACCGTACTGCATTGTGGCCCGCACGAAGATTAAAGCACTCACGTGGTTGAGGTGGTGAAGTGGGGAAGGTAGAACTAGCACCAAGTACTGGGGTGAGCAAAGGTTAGTGGTGTCTTAGGAAGTGAGGTGAGGCGAGGTGAGTTGGGGGAAGGGAAAGGTGTAGGGGTGTGTATATATAGAGGAGAGGGAGGGGTATTTTGGTAATTTCAGGGGGGAGGGGATGGAATAGGATGGAAAAGTTTTAGGTTGGGCACTTCCCATCCAATGAAGGTTATATTATTTTTATTTTTATTTTATTTTTTAGGGGTTCTAATTTATGTACTTGGGTCGGTGTGGGGAAATTTCTTCCTTGTAGCAGCAACTACTGCTATAAAAAAATTGTGGTCGATTTTTTCTAAAATTTGAGGTACATAATTAAAGCTAACAGCTGCCTCCTATAAAAAAGAAAGAAAGAATATTGTTTAGCAAAAATTGCACATGCCAACTCAAGACATTTCTATTAAAATATAACAAATTACATTAAACAACCGGTTCATGAAACTCTAAAAACTAATGAAGTTTGGTTGAGTGAGAGAGAATATTTATAGTTACTAACACTTATGTTTTAGGATAAATGTTATCTATAAATTGTAAAGTGATAAAATTTAACTTAAATTTTTTTTATAAAATGACAAACTTTTCTTACTAGAGAGTGTAGTTCTCGTATTAAAATTCTCTAGATAACTCCATCCTTTTGAAAATTATATGTGTGATATCTTGTCTAACAATGACAACCTAACACCTTGAGGTAACAAGATTTTAAGTGCAACCAACATATAAGTTGAATGACAATGGTAAGAAACAAAATGTCAAACTACATATAGGTTTGGTGCAATTAACTAAAATAATAATGTTTTTTATAGTAGTTGTATGACTTTTTCTTGACTTCAAATTAGAGATAGAAAATTAATGTATCTACAAATATAATTTCCACCACTGTCTTATTTCATTATCAGTATGTTGTGATGCATGGAGACAAGTAAGAATGAATTGGGCAGTAGACTTTTAATGTCATTGCCCAAACACAGCAAGTTGTATTACATCACCAAGATGTTTCTTTGTCCCCCTTGGCTTTTGCACATAGTACACTTTTTTGGGGGCACAGCCATTCTTTATCAACACAATTAAAGTAGAGCTATGCATTACTGAAAACTTGTTCAAAGATTTGATGGAGAGAGAGAGAGAGAGAGAGAGAGAGAGCGAGAGAGAGAGAGTCGCTTTTGCTTCCACTTGAGGGTTCAGCCTACATGTGTTAGTCAAACATATCACTACAAGTTGGAAACAACAAATGATATCAACAACCATCATGCATGCTGCTCAAATCTCTTCTATTCATGCATGGATGTTACTAGAATTTATTCACCAGATACTCCCTCCGGCTTTTTAAAAAAAAATATAATATTTTTAATTTTTCACAGCCTCAAAAATGCACTTTTGACTCCTAATTTTTTAATATTAGTAAAAATATGAAAAAAAATTTGATGACAAATCTATTAAAATCATTTTCGTGGGACTAACGTTCATATTTTTTATATGTTAGACATGAAGTAATAGTATGAATATAATAGAGTTCTTATGTATAAATATACCAAACAAAGGCTTAGAAGAAGCTGAAGGCTGAAGTGCTACAACTAGAATCCAAAAAAATATAGAAAAGCCCAATTTATCGGATTTCACCAGAATGTAATGCCAAAATGAAAGTTCGGAGGGAGGGGAAGAGAGAGAGAGAGAGAGAGAGAGGGAGGTGGGTGGGTGGGTGGGGTGGGGGATTGCTCAAAAAAAATCAAAAGTCATACGGTTTCAAATCCTTCACGCACAAGCCATTTTTAAGTATAATTGTCCTTATAAATACTTAACAATTCTAAAGTATCCTCTCCCGTTAACTTTTCATTAAATTTAAATGCATAATATTAAAACTATAGCCACTGATATGTGGAGCCCACATATCAATGGCTAAAATCTTTTAGTCTTTTTTATTTCCTCCCCCTCCTTTCCTCTCCTGCTTTCTCTCTCTTTGTGCTCTCTCTCTTGTCCTTAACTAAATAAATTGCCGCCATTAATCACCACTTGCAGAAAGAGAGTATGTTTGGCAACTAGAGGTTGGAGGTGTTGAGGTTGTTTGACTCCCCACCAGTGAGCCTATTGATGACAGGGCGATAACAGTGGAGCCATCCAAGATATGATCGAAACTGCAGTTTTACATCACTATCATCACTATCTTTATTAGCAAGTGGATCTCATGCTTACATCGCCGCTGCTTCAACTAGTGGTGGTGCGCATCCAGATAGTGCCCTAAAACGATGAGGGACAGTAGGAACAATGCCAATAGAAGACGGCCTCTGCGATGATGTTCGCCAGTGGTGATCATGTTATCAAAGTTAATTAAGGTTGGCAGTAACAGGAGTCAGTATGTTTGACCATCAATTAATCGTCAAGTTTCGAGAGAAGGGGAGGAGGAGAGAGGAAATAAAAAGTCTAAAAAATTCATTCATTCACATGTGGGTCCTACATATCAATGAATGTAGTTTTATAATTTTTTAATATTATAGTTAACTTAACAAAAAACTAAATTGTGGGGTCCTTGAACTGTGAAGTACTCCTAGGGGTGCTTATTCTTTAAAATGACTTGTAAGAGAATCTTAAACCTTATATGATTTTTATGGTTTTTTTGGTAATTTCTCCTTCAGAAAAATATGAACCTAAGTATTGAATATTTATCCAGAGAGGGATAAAAAAAAAAGGGGGGAGAACTATTTATCCAAAGGAATCCTTGAGGGAACGCAACTTTAACAGGGGTATGTGGGGTAATAGCGGCTGTCGTCGTCCTTCTTGTCGGGGCACTGGGTCCCCGTAAAAAAAATAATATAGCAGTGGCCCCCACAAACCAGGACACATATGGCCAAAACCAACTTTTTGGTCGACCTAGGCTAGCTAAAGGAGGATGATGTTGTGATCTATCTGCTTGGTTTCTCATAACATGGAGATATCATATGGCTCCTTCCTCGTCGCTCTAGGGTTTGCACAGTGTATATTGTCTCCTTCTCTCTGTTCTACTCCATGGACCTAGGGCTGCTAGAGCATGCATGCATGCATTCATTGACGTATTTGTTGTTGTTGTTGATGTTGTTGTTGTTATTATTGTTGTTGTTTTTTGCATATGTTATATGGTGTTGGTTTGTGTTCTTAGTTTGTAATTTTGTTGTAGATTGTTTAATTCACATGTCTTAGTGTGTGTCTAAATGAGTCACAGATTCTTGTCAAACATGAAAATCTCAAGCACTTAAAATTGAGTTCCAAAAAATGTAAGATATGCTTAGAATTTGATAAGTCATGCATAGAACCCTGTAACTTGTAGAGAATGTATGAAAGTTCTAGATGTTCAAAATTGAGTGTATGAGAAAGCAAAATATGCCTATCTAGCCCATTATTAATTAAATAAGTCAATCTTAAATATATCTACTAGGTGAAAACATCCAAGACTTTAAACAATTTTTATGCCTGCTCGAAAGTCAAGCCAAACCTTTCTGTCAATGTGAACTCTAAGGAAAGATCAGTCTATTATCACTAGAATAACTTTTATCCGTTAAATGACGATCCTTCCATTTGATACCATTAGATCACTAAGGCTGAGTTTTATCTCTACTCGACAGGTGAGGTATATGTATCAACGAGGGGGCAAACCAAAAAGCCTCTTGGTCTAGCCTAGCCTGGTGTTTATTATTTGGGCCTACTCCGTAATGTGTATAACCAGTGGCGGAGACACAGACACACAGTCCGATGGGGCTTAGGATCTCACTAGATTTTTGCACAAAAGAACTCTTAAGTATTATAATTTTACACAAATCTCCAAATAAACACTTTGCATAAAGGAGAGACTCCACTAAAATATTTGTGTAACGAAGGTATCCACACACAAAAAATTTTAGACTCACTAGTGCGTATAACTTGATGCATAAATCAAATTTCTTAATCTGCCGTTCAATTCAACTTTAGTCATAACTGTAAGATGCAGGCCAAAAACCGTAACTTTATAAAAGGTGCAAATGGACTAGTGTAATTTACTCTTAGATGATCAGCATAACGTGGGCGTACTTCACCTCAACCTTAAGCAACCATTGTTAATTAATACAGCACCTTAGGAAACCATTGTTAATAATAATACACTCAACTTTATAATTTATAAGTCATTGTTGCAATGCTAAACTTTTGCTCACACCACTTTGGTCAGAAGGAGAGGAGGCTACGGATCTCGAGGTACACACATGCACTTTACATGCAGACCGTCTGATCAAGCATCCGTGGCAGGAGATGGGCGAAAAGTTGTCGCACGAGAAAAAAGCAGATGTAACGTGGGATGGGAGCGCATCTGTGCATGCATGTACTGTGTACTACACCTTCTTTAAAAATCGTGCGTGCGTGCGTGCATGCATGGAAATGGAAGTGCCGAGTTGGAGATGGTGTGATCTTTCTTTCCCAAGGGCGGCGATTCGTATCTTTCAACTGCTGCTTTTACGTGTTATTTTCTTTAGTTTTTTTCTCCCTTTTTTTTGTTGTACTTGTTTGATTCTTGGCCTGCATGCATGCTTTGTGAGTTCCTTTTCCATCTCGGCAAAATTGGTTAAAAAGTTTGGACCTCCTTCGTCTCCATGTAATCCTGTCCACATCCAGTTTTGTGTTTGAGACTTTGATAGTACTATTTGCTTTGGTGGATTATCTCGTCAAGTGCAATCTGCATGTCGATCAGCATGTACTACAAGTTTTCAGTCTAAGTACACATATATTAAATGATAGATGGACCGATTCTAGAGAAAAATAAAGAGGAAGGAATGATCTATCTAGATCTAGTTATGCTGAAGAAGTATAATAACTACACAATTGTGTAGGCGGTCCGATCAATAGACCACCAAAAAAAAATAGAGGAATATTAATCTGAATTATTGAATTTGTGATCAGATGACTCAATCAATCTACATATTGCTCCACTTTTATATATTTCTAACTTAAAAGGTGAAGGAACGCTAAAAGTTCACATAACGGTACGGAAAAAAAGAAAAATAATCCATCATAAATCCAAATTATGAATCCACCAATTTATTTTTATACACACACCGAGTCACTGACACACATGCAAACAGACTGAGAATTAAGTCTTTCAAATCATCATTGTAGCCTCCACATTTTAGATAGTCAAATTGCTCGAAAATATACCTTCACTTTAGTAGTCCTGTAATGAACTAGTTTAGTATTTATGACAAGGTGGGAATGAAAACCTAAAAGTACTTTTAACAAATAACCAACGTAAGAATGTTTTATAGAAATAACTCATTTAAAAAAATTATAATATAATCTAGAGTTCACAATATTTGTAAAAATAATTCAATTTGGTAATATTATTGGCGGTGGTGCCAATACATAGACCATACCACGCAAGAAAAGTGCAGCAGAGGACAGCCACAACTCCCGCACAATGGATCTGCAGAAGAGGGTTCACATTGCTACAAATTTGTGGAATTTTGCATTCAGACTTATTTCTTTTTGGAAATTTACGAATATATTCTTAAATGTTCGATAATTCATTCTGGTTATTGGAGTCTCCAATTTTATCGTTATTAGTTTTTATGCGACCGTGTCATCACATACTTCAAACCTAGATACTTTTTAAGTCGTGAAAAATCATAAATTGCATCCAATCATCTAAAACCTAAAAAAAATCTAAGCTTTAGATGATTGGATATAATTCATGACTTGTCACAACTTAAGAAGTATCTAGATTTGAAATACATGATGATATGGTCGCATAGATGTTGATCATACTAAAATCGGAGATTCCAATGACATATATGAGTTGCCGAACATTTAAAAATCTATTCATAAATTTCAAAAAGATAAGTTGGATAAAAATATCTAAGTCTAGAAAATAATAATAACCCTAGAAATTTGCATCCAACTTATCTCTTTTTCAAATTTACAAATAGATTTTTAAATGTTTGGTAACTTATTCTAAGTTATTGGAGTCTCCGATTTTAGCCCAATCAACATTTATGCAACCATATTATCGCGTACTTCAAACCTAGATACTTTTTAAGTCGTGACAAACCATGAATTATATCCAATCATCTAAAGCCTGGATTTTTCTTGATTTTAGATGATTGGATGCAATTTATGATGTGTCACAATTCAAAAAATATCTAAATTTGAAATACATGATAACACAATCACATAGGAATTGACTGTGTTAAAATCGGAGACTCCAATAATCCATAATGAGTTATCAAACATTTAAAAATCTATTTGTAAATTTCAAAAAAAAAAGTTAGAATGGAAAATTCCAAAAATTTGTGACAGTGCGTACCCTTTTCCATAGACTGGTTGTGCCGCAGTTGGTTTCCCGCACTAGCTGTCCTCTGCCGCACTTTTCTTGCGTCGTAGAGTCCACGTGTTGACATCATAGTTAACCTACTATCAAATCGGATTATTTTTGTAAATTTTGTGTATTTTTGGTTAAATTTATAAATTTTTTTTAAAATAAGTTATTTTTGTAAAAAATTCGCCAACGTAACAGTTAAACACTACGCCAACAAAGGCTTGCAACTTGCAAGCCAAAGCTTGAGCACCCTAGCATGCTCTCGTTGAAACAGTACTACGTACAATTAAACAAACAAACAAGCACGAAGCATGGAATTATTTATAGAGTTAAGTCAGCTTTCTTGGACTTTGAAACCCCCAGGATGGACCAGCGAAAGAAGGATCAGCCACACAACTAACTTCGTAACTAACTAACTTACTAGTAACTAACCAAAGCACAAAGATCAAAGTACTCTCACAGCAATCCATTCTATTACCAAGAAAAATCCTATGTATGTACCTGACACTTTGCAAATTGGCACATGGTAACTTGTAAAATTTACACTTTAAAAGCACACTGACCTAGAGCTTTTACCAGTACTGTCAGTGCGTTGCCCATGGTATATACTACATATCTGTTTGACAATTAGTGTTATGTACGAAAAATTATTTTGTTTGTCGAAGAGTATCACTTTCCAACTTCTAGACGCTTTTTTGGTGATCCTACTCCTATTAAAGATCATTCATTTATTCATTTACTTGATAAAATTAAATTCTCTCAAAACAAGAGTATTTAATTGAGTTTAGCTTATGCCTATCAACCAAAATAAACTCAAGCTGCAACTACAAAACTAATTTATTGTGTAATTTTAGCCTAATTGTGTAATAAATCGCAACTCCTTGTCACATTTTTATGTGATTTATTGTTCTCTCTTTCCTCACTCTTCACATATCTTATCAAATAAACCAATTAACTTCTTGCCAAACAACCTGTTAGTATAAGCCATATTATTTTGTGTGTGTATTCTTACACAATAAACTTTGTCAAACCGAGATACTCCATCAGAACGATCAGCAAAATTTAGAAATTTGATAAAAGTAGAAGCACCTGGAGAGAATAAGAAAAATAATAATATAGTGGGCGAGTAAAGGGGCACGAGGGAGGGAGGGAGGGAGGGAGGGTGTCAGGTTGTGTTTGTCTGTTGGTCTCCTGCTTGCTTGCAGGGTGTGTGTGAGTGCATGCAAAAACGCAAGAAAAGCAAGTAAAGTGTCGTCATTTCGAGGCTGCCTGGCTCTCTCCTACTACTACTAGTACTACAAGGCCCAAGAAAAGGAGGCGAGATGGAAAGAAGCAAAGAGAAAAGCAAGAAAAAAGTTGGGTTGGGGGCATGCATGCACGCTGCTCTCATTTACGTACGTAGGTAGAGGTGGTGGTGGTGGGCATGCAGCTTCCCGAGGCTGACGCTATGCCCCTTGACTGCTGACCTCCTCCCGCCCACGTCCGAGCAAAGCAACCACACATTACCGTCTACCGTGGGATGTGATCCTGCCATCCTGCACCCGCTCTGGCCGCTCCAAAGAGTGGATTGCACTCTGCTGCTTCGGTGTGATGCTTTGATTTAGACACCGCCCAAGAAATTTCAGTCTTGCCCCACAATTTTCTCTTCCTCCCTCGTCTCCTTGTCAGCCTGCAGTAATTCTCTTATCAATTTCAGATTATTCACCCATCCTATCGACCACACTACACTGATGCATCTTGTCAAATTCCCAACTTTGCCCTTGTATAGCATAAGTCATTGCATAGTTACCAAAATACCCTTTTCATTCATGTCCTTGTCATTTTGCTAAATTGCATTAACACCCCTCTTCTTGATCATCAAGCATTGGGAATCATTTGCATTTTTGCCCTCAAACCAAACACCATTTGCAAACAAACCCGCAAAACAAGTACCAAACCAATAGCAAATTACTAAATTGCCCTTTTGCAAGCACACCCTTAGAAATCAATCAAATTACAACCAAGCCCTTGCATGGTTACCCACCACCATTTGTCAAATGACCCAATTACCCACTCAATTAACAGTAATGCAATAGTGGAGTGACCAAAATGCCCTAAGTTCATCTCTTGCCACCTAGCATTGGATTGCCGCCTCATCCATGCACACATAGAGCATACATATATGCAAACAAATAGTTTGTATCACCACAATTGCACATACACATTACAGCAGGTAATCATATCCACTACAAACACACACATGCAAGTATACACAAGCACAAACATCCATGCCAGCAACAGCAGTAGCTCCCACATCTCCTTGCCACGCCTTAACTGCACACCAGCCACGGCAGGAGTTTTCCTCGTCCGCGGCCCAGCCCCAGCTCACCACCCCCCTCTCTGTCTATCTTTGTCGTCGTCGAGATCGCCGTCGCCACCGTGTCGAAGTGCACCGACATCCTTCGCCACCATCCTTGGAGTGCCCTTGACACCTCCGTTGATCAACTCTGGCGAGATCGCCCCCGGAGAGCTCCTGCACCATCGCCAAGTCTTTTGTCTTTGGCCTCACCATCAGCAAGCCTCGATCCTCCATTGCCACCACCTGCTCAACCATACTCCTTGCACCCAATGCTGCTCTCAAACCGCCGGTGATCGCCGTCGTCGTAGCAGCGCTCTGGCGCTAGAGCTTCGCTATTGTCAGCTTCCTCGACTTCGTTACCAACCATTATGCCGTCCTCATTGGCCCAGCACTGGTAAATCGAGGCAATTCCTCTATTTTGCCGAGCCAGGCCGCTTCCGCAGCTCGCTGTTGATCTCCTCCATCGTCGTCGTCAACAAAACCGATTGTGCCCCGACATCTGCATCACCTTGAGGCTTTCGCCAGTCATCATCTATAACTCAGTCACCATCGCCAGCACATCGCCCAGGTTGGCCCTTTTCCTCAACATTGGCTTTGTTGCCACCGCTCGTCGTTGACCGTGATCTGCTACCACCGCCACCGTCCCATGCCCCTCGACCCTAGGCCAAGCTACCGCCACCCTTGCCACCGTCTATCAGCCACCAAAGCTAGGTCATAAATCGACCAATCAGCCTCCAACTGCAACAGCGGCTATGCCAGCTGCGGCTGCACCCCAATGCCAGCCGCTTATGTTTGTAGTGCCAGCCGTGCCCCTCACAGTTGCTTATTCTCGTTCCAATCGTGTCCTTTTGCATCATGCATCACCCTGAGAAACTCTGATCGCTTATCCTTTATTTTTAGATTTTCTAGAGTCTTTTACCCATTGATTTGGACCATGTTCGAGAATCGAGACTAGCATTCCTCCTGATCGTTCTAGCCACTGCCGTGATCATTTGACGCCATCGTATCTGTGTCATTTGAGATCTTTTTGCCTTGTCAGTGTTGCCTTGGCCCTTGCCGTCTTTGTATGTGCTTGCATGACCCAAAGTCGTGCATTGCCAATGACCTAGCGACTCCTCATCCTTGCTTTGACCTTTTTCGCCTTTATGTTGCACGTTGTTGAGGCCGCTGCCATCCCCTGCTTCCACCCGCAACCATTGGCACTATGTCGCTATTGTCATGTCTACCCTTAACCAAGCCTTGCCCTGATCGTGCTTCAATCGCCCTCTCTTGGCCCTTCATCGCAACAGTGACCGCGCTCCGCATCACCAATATTGTCACCTCGCACTCTTGCTCTTGTTTGTGCCACAACACTTTGCCTTATCATTTTCTCGCCTAACTTATCATTCTCAGTTACCACATCTTTCTTGCGTGTCATATCCGGCCATCCATAATCGCTTCCCTACTTTATCTAATGCCACCAGATTATTCGACCTCTATTTTGAGCTAAACCAGAACCCACCATGTCTTCAAACCTCATCGCTCAATCCTGCATTTGTCTAGTTTTGTCAATCATGCATCTTCATTCCTGACAACTATATTTTCTCATACTTTGTTTTAAACTGCCTAAAGACTACACTCCAGTTGTTATGCATATGCATATCATATGCATGCATGGCAGATATATATTACATAAAACTTGTTGCTTTAATTTTCCCATATGCATGCATGCAGCCATTTTCTTGATTGTTAGCATTATATGTGATTGTGTTGTTTGCCACTATAGGACCCAACTAGGAACCATCGGGGAGTATGAAAGCAACTAGAATTGAAGGAGCCACAATCAAGTGAGACAAGTCACAAACTCTTTGATTATGTTGAACCTCTAATTTCGAAATTATAATTAGTTTGTGGTCTTGAAAACTATTATACATGTTTATTTTATTAAGTGACTACTTTGGAAATAACATGAGTAGATAAGCAGCTATACTTGTCATTGTCATTCCTTGAATCGTGATATTATGTTCCATGTCAACTTAGGACTATATCTTTAAGAGTATTATGGTTCATTTTCATATGCTATTATGATTTAATGTGGATTATGAAATGGGAAGAGATTTTATGGAAAAAGTTATAGAGATGTCTTTGAGCTAAGGATGTTGATGGTAGGAGTGAGAAAATTGGTGGGTGCATTAGGCGCATATGGGATGACAGATTAACCCCTCACCTAGACACATAAGGACTAAAAAGTTATGTCATAGTGACATGAATTTTACGTATTACCACATGCCTAGTATGGGACGAGCATCACTAAATACCTTTGCTAAGTATTCAATTTGGCTCTGCATTGCTATTATTATTCATATTATTTATCCCGCTATTTCAAATTGGCTAAAAACCATATAAAGCTGACCTAGTAATAGGAATATTCTCATGAGTGGTGGAATATCCGCCCACAATGGTACTTGAATATGCCTGAGTGGTGGCAATTACCTTTGTGGTAAGCCTCTTACCAGGCAGAGCTAAAATTGATGCAAGGTAAAACAAAAAACATGTTATCCTCAAATCAGTCGCATGCAAAACTATAGCATGTATATGCGCTGACAGTAATAAGTTAAGAAGTCTTATGGGTAATGTAGTACACCTCTACAGAGTTAAAGAAGTATTCGAGTACTCCATACCCCTGAGTTCTTTGGGTCTGTCACAGTGGGTTGAACCCATGCAAGTAGAATTGTGATTCTAATTAAATTGCAATGTAGTGGATTGTGGATAGCCATCATATGACAACCTCACTTTTTAAGAAACTTGTTAATGATACTGTATTAAGGAATTGTTTTTGAATACTTTAACAATTGTTTCATCTAAGTGTTTGTATGTTTTACATCCCAAATGCTATAAAAACTTATTACCTATTGCATTGATCAACCTGTCATTTACATACTTTCATCTGTGTACATTGTGGCTTGCTGAATACTTTATACTCACCTTTGCTAATTGCCTCATCAGCCAAAGAAAATTAAACAAAGCAGGCTTGTAGAGTTTTTGGTCAGAAACTTTGGTAGGAATTGTAGAAAACCAGGATATCTGAGGGATCGAATTCCAAGTTGAGTACGATTGCGGAGGCACTAGTATGTACCGCGTGTTTTACAAAAACTTCAGTTAAATTTCTTGTCAATAATCAGAGAGTTGACCGTCGAACTTACAGTATAAACAATTAGAAAACTCCAGGAATTTTTTTACACAAGTTCAGACCCTCGAACTTGTTGAGTAATATTCTTACGTCCTATATGATGTATTATTGGAAAAGTTTTTCTCAATGATCGTTCAAAAGCCACCCCCCCCCTTTTCAACTCTCTGTTATTTATATTTGTCTCATAGTGGTTCTTATGAAGGAGTTAACAACACCTACTCAACGGTTGCTGAATAACCATTCATCGGATGAAGAAACTTCCGCGATATATTGGATAACTGTACGACGGTTGCTGAAAAACTACAAGGTGGTTTCCTATATGTGATATGCCTTGAAGTAGATTGTGTATTGCAGTTGGGGAACTTCCTCCGAAATTTCTAGAGAGGCTTTATCGACTAAGATTTGGTCGAGTATTCGACCAAGCTTACACTTAGTCCAACCAATAGTTTAGGATTGATCAAAACCTTTGATTGAATCAATGGTCCAAAACTAGTCGAAACCATTAATTTGATTAATAACTTTAAGCTAGTTAAAGTTATCAATCATTACTTAGCTTAATGAAAACTAACCACAAGAATTAAATGTCTTAATCCTCGTCAGCTAGCCCCCCAATTCTAAATAGAACTGATTTGTTCGAAAAGGGGTGTTTCATAAACACGCTAGCTCTTCAACCAAATACTAAATGAAACAAGTATTTTGATCGGAAGATTAGTCCTCCGAACAGAGTTAATGCAGTTTGGAATTGCAAAAAATAATTTCAATTGTATGGGACATCCATTACTCAAGGATCAATGTCGAAAATGAAACTTCGCGAGATGTGAAATGGCACAAAATTTGAAGCATCGCAATGCAATGATGCTTCGGACGGCTATAAAAAGAAGGATTTTTAGGGAAACCAAAGCACGCCGCTTCAGTTTCTTCCGCGAAAAACCCTCTTCATCCTCAAAGGTTTTGTCGTCTTAAGCAATGGCTTGGTGGATTTCTTCAAACTACACTTCATCAATGCTGAAGGAACTTGTAAGGAAAAAGATGATCGACCCGCCAGAAAACCTTAGTCATTGGGCCCCCGTGGCAAATGAAAAGCAGCCAAACCCACAAGACATGGAAATAGTTCTAGTCTTGTCGTGTGGGTTCCGTCTTCCTTCTGGTTGATTCCTTGCTTCCATCTTAGAATTATATGACGTTGAATTGGTGAATTTTGCACCAAATTCGTTAATCATCTTGAGCATCTTCATACATTTGTGCGAAGGATTTCTGGGGGTTGAGCCCACCGTAGAACTTTTTTCCTTTTTCTACCAACTTTACTTCTCCAAATTTATTAGTGTCCCTAACTATGTCTACTTCCACCTCCGCACTAGGAGAAAGCAAGACTACTTGATCGTACCACTCAAGGAGTCGCAAATTGGGTGGAAGATTAAATGGTACTACTCCTACCTGCCAGGTAGTGAACCTTTGTTCTTCCGTAACAAACTAGTAGAACAGAATGGAAATTAGTAAGCTCATCCTGCCCTCACCATTGCATCAAAACAGCAGGTTTTAAAAATCAAATCCCTACAAAAGAGGGGTTTTACTAGTTGATATGTGGTGGCGAGTTTCATTCGTCTCTGTATCAGTCCTCTCCAAGCCCACAACCATCCAGTATGGATGTATACTGAGGTTCAAGATCTTACTCGAGACGCAAATGAAGGCAATTTTCTTTTCTCTTAGTTATTAAATCCTCATTATCGACTAGAGATCAGAGTTATAATCTCCATTTGTAGATCTTCGCACGGAGGACTGTCGAGAAAGAATCCATTTTATGATCGGTCCCTTTAAACCCAAACTAGAAGGGACTGTTGATAAGGACATTCCTTCTGATCTAACCAGTGCCACCGATACAGAGAAGGAGAACAGAAAGAAGGTCTAATTTTTAACCTCCTCATCAAGTTAGCTTTGATTTCAATCCAGGCGGGCACTGATGATGAAGTGGGGGGATGAAGCAAACCGACCAAAATTTCCAGTCAAAAAAGGAGAAAACTAGTTTCTAATGACCAAGAGAGAGAAGAAGACTCTCTAGTTCCTTCACAAACAGCAGCTTCAACAATCAGGTAGACTTCTACAAAGCTGGTTGTTGAGGTTGTTGCACCTTTGGTTGAAGCTCCCAAGGATAAGGTGGTCGAACCATTGACCATTAAACAGAAGAAGAAGAAGAAGACTCAACCTCTAATAAGCTTCAACTGCAATATGGGAATTTCTTATCCCAAACCAAAAAAGTGAGTCTTTCAAAATCTTGCCACATATTTGATTTATGTTTTGATTCTGGTGATCTTAAGAGGTTTGTCGTCCAGGCCCTTATCACACGAAGCGGTGGAGTGCCTAACATTCCAAAAGTTAGTGCCCTTGTAGTAAGAGAAAATCTTCTTGCTCCTCCATAGTCGAAGAGAAACGCCTTCTCCGACTAAAGGGGAAATAGAAGAAGCCATGGAAATGGTCGATGAGTAGTGTGACCTGACTTCTAACCATGAAGAGGAGGCTGACAAGACAACCTTTTGTAGGATCGAGGATGCCGTCTAGAGGGGGGTAAATATGAGGCTTTAAAACTTTTCAAATGAACAACTTTTGCAAAGAGGAAGAGCCAAAAACAATTGAATAATATATTGCACAATTAAAAAGGAAGAGGATGAGAAGACAAACACAAAGATTTATCCCGAGGTCTCGGAGACTCGCCCGGTCTCCCCTACTCCTCGTTGAAGCACTCAAATGAATGAGTCTTGCTTCAATATCCATGAAGGATATTTCTCACTATTGGTTGCTCCTTGTCCACTCCGGAAAAGCGAGCACTGATGCCTTTTACAATAACGCCGAGACTCTCCGACAACCTCCGAAATGGAGAGATCAACAGTCACGCCACCAAACCGTCTAGGTGAGGACGTTCACCAAGAGTAATAAGTTGCAAGGTCTTTTCTAGACCTCCAACAAGCACCGAGAAACTCTAAGTATGCAAATGATGCGAACGAAAACACTCGGTGGATCACAAAGCTCAAGACTTGATCAAAAGATCAAGATTTTAACTCTAAAACAAAATGCTCAGATGTATATGAGAGAATGAGGCTGCTTAGTGTGAGAAAAAATAGCTCAACGCCTCTATTTATAGCCCAAAAGAATAAAAGAACCGTTGTGCTCGAGCTGAAAAAATACAGTACACGCTGATAGTTAGCATAGACCACGAGCAGTAACAAGCAAATCTCGGAGAAAACTCAGCTAGCCGTTTGAGGTCGAAAAAGGAAACAAAGCAGCACATACTGACAGTCAGCAACACATGCTGACAGCCAGCATCTACCTCAACAGCTCGGCAAAAATCATGGATAAAACTTAGCTAGCCGTTTGTCGTCGTATATGGAAAGAAAACAACTCATGCTGACAGTCAGCATCATATGCTGACAGTCAGTATCGACCACAAAACGTCTAGTTAAACAAAAACTTAGAAACCAAATAACATGTGGTCGAAACTCATGCTAACAGTCAGCGTGAGTCAAAAAATTTAGCTCAAAAAGACATGCTCTCTGGACAAATGGCAGTAACAAAAACTGACATTCAGGCTGACTGTCAGCATCACATGCTGACTATTAGCGTGGATAAAAATAGTCATAACTTTTGATCCAGAGATCCGATTTAAGAGTTTTATAGCTTGTTTGAAATATAATTTAAAGGGCTATATTTTTGTCAACAGGAGAAAGACCTAGATCGGCCTATATAAATCAGTAAACTTCAAAAAGAGTTCCTATTGACAAAAATCATTTGAAAAACTAAACCATTTAAAGCAAAACCGACCGAGATGAATGAATGCAATGACTTAAGAGTTTCTCGGTTTATGTTGGAAATGTAGAGAGATCTTGAAACCCCTCTTAATAGTATGGTTTAAACTAAAAACAAATTTCTATAAACCAATCAAACTCTAAACACCGAGATCGGTAAAGACAAAAACTCATTTTACCTTAGGTCTTTTGCAATTTCAATCTTGCAACTTGCGTCTCATCTTTTCTTATGGCTTCTTCCTTGATCATCTTGCATCTCTTTGCCAAAAAACCTTTGTATCTAAATAACTCGAAAACACAATTAGTTTGAAACGCTTGTTTTCATTAATTATCAAAATTAGGCATAAGGGCCTATATGCAACACCTTCAAGATCCCCCAGTTGCCCTTGATCGAGAATTCGTCGATCAAGGACCTTCCTTCCTTTGACGTGGAAGAAGAAAATAGGGTCACGGGGGATGTTAAAGTTTTAGCGACTTTAAGTCCTCAAGACAACTTGGGCTTGTCTAGTTTACGACAATATTTCGCCTAGCAACTTCACCATTTAAGTATATTATTCTTCTCCTCTATTTTTCGTTGCTCAAAGTGACATTGATTAGATCTTTCTTTTCAACACAAAAGAAGAAGCATGGCAATGTTTCATGACTTAGCAAGTCGTTCCGAACAACTTGGTCATGAGCATGACCAAGTGGTCGCAAGACTCTGGGATAGGTACGACCTTAAGTCTTTCATGTCTTACGACATTACTTCAATTATTCATATATGAATGCTTGTCATAGGTCTCCTACCCGTGAAGAAATAAGAAATTTTCCATGGCCACAGAGAATCTACAAGCAGCACTTGATGCTGAGATTCTGCAGGCGCAAGATGCCTTGACCGAGGAAAAAGATACTTCCTCCTCCTTGAGGGAGGAAATTAATAAACTGAAGGCCGCTCTTGAGGAAGAGAAACAAGCCCTAGCGACCACAGAAACTAGTCGCCAACTCCTTCAATCCAAGTTGTCTTCCAAGGAGAAGGAAGTTCAAATTCAATCAGAGGAGAATTCAAAACTCTTCGAGTCCTTGCTCAACCTCGAAGGTAGCTTTGAGATTTTTAAGGGCCTTTCGGCCATAGTAGACAATATGTACAAAAGTAAGTTCGAACAACTTACTTTCCTTTCTTACAGTACTGCATTTTTAATTTCAATATTTTCATGTTTGCAGAGGAAATCAGGAAAATGTCTAAGGAAAATAAAGAATTGGTCAAGTATAATCAGAAGTATCAGCAAACCGTCGAAAGGTATCAGCTTTCAACAACTAAAGTACCGCTTGACCAATCTTTGGATGATCTGGAAGGTGAGCTGGATGTCGAACCCAGAAATGATTCCATCAAGACCTTCAGCCGTTATGTCCTAGAACAATCAAAAGAATTGAAGGCTAGGACCTCAGCTGTTTGAGCACATCAAGAAAAGGTTGTCATGACGATAGTCGGAAAATCAACCATCTCCATCTTCGCCAAGCTATGGTCAACTTATCAGTATCTCAACCTCAACCCTGTTGTGGGTCAAATATCTTGCTCTTCTTAGGATGAAGTCATGAAGATCATAGGAGAAGTGCAGCCTTTTGGTCAATGAACTCTTGAAAAGCATAAGAGTGACCAATGATGAAAATGGCTCTTCGACGGACAGCGAGGATCTGAAGACCCCTGACGAGCAGGATAAGGAGAAAAAACTCCTTAAAATTTTTTTTGTAAATGCTTTATATATGATCGAATGTTTTATTCATGTAAATAAACTTTTCTTTTTAAAGGGCATCTTCTTTCTTGTAAATAAAGTAAAGATGACCTCAAAATTTATTATTACCTTATTTTAGCCACCGCCTATCGACTAATAACTAAGAGTAGTTTTAAGTTGATAGGAAAAAGTTGATCAATACAACACTTAATAGATATATGATCGTTGCGGCTAACAACTAGGCAAGATAAAACTGTGTTGACCCTAGGAAGTTCCCTTAGTGGTCAGGACCACATACAAAGAAAAGGTTTCGACTAGGTAATGTTTTTCTACCTTGGTTAGTGAACTTACACATACCATAAAAGTATTGTAAAGACCAATAAATTAAAATAAATATGTGTTCGACCGAAAATCTTCGAAGAAAGAAAAAGTTTTTTCATTAAAAGAACTGGGATTATACATAAAATTTCTTCAATTGATCAGCATTCCATGTGCTTGAAAGGACACGTCTATCCAACATTGCTAGTCGAACAGAGTTTGTTCGAGAGACTGATACCATCGTATAAGGGCTTTTCCACTTAGAGGAAAGTTTGTTGTAAGAAGAAGTATCTTTAACCTTTCGAAGGATAAGGTCTCCTGTTTTGGACTTGAGTGTTAGTACCTTATGATCATAGTGCCGGCAAAGAGCTTGTTGATAAGGTGCTGATCATACAAGGATATTATCCCTTTTTTCTTCAATTAAATTATGGTCATTTGGTCATCGTGCCGATTGATCATTTTCATTGAATCCTTTGTTTTTGAAGAACCAATGTGAATTTTTGGTGTAAGCATGGCTTCGGCACCATAGACCAAGAAGAACGGCATTTCACTAGTAGCTCTGTTAATCATAGTTCGAATAGCCCAAAGGACAGAGTTGAGTTCATCAACCCAAGCCTCCAAGCGGTTAAGGAAGCAATTGAAAATCCGCTTTTTTATGCCTTGGATGATCTGTTCATTGGCACGTTCAATCACTCCATTGCTCTAAGGATGTGCTACAGATGCAAAATGGATTTTGATTCCCAAGTCCTCACAGTATTGTTGGAAGAATTCATTGGTGACTGTGTCCCATTATCCATTATAAGGTGAGAAGGGATGCCAAAACTGGTAATGATATTTTTTGTGAGGAATTTTTGGCTGCCAAAGCAGAAATTGTTGATACTGGTTTGGCCTCTATCTACTTGGTGAGCAAGTCGATGGAAACAAACAAATATCTATAATTTCCAACTACTCTAGTCAAAGGTCCCAAAATGTCCAGTCCCCATATTGCGAAGGGCCATGACAAAGAAATCGTTTGTAATGCACTGGCTAGTCGATGTGTTTGTCGAGCATGAAATTGACACTACTTACACACCGTTAGTAGCTGCTTAGCATCTTGAAGGGCGGTTGGCCAATAATAGCCTTGTTGAAAGGCTTTCCCAACCAACATACGGTATGATGCATGAGCACCACACTCGCCCTCATGAATTTCACGTAAAAGAAGAACTCCTTCCTTTTATGAAATACAACACATTAGTACGCCAAGAGCACCTTTCTAATAAAATACTCCATCGACCAAAACATATATACACACTTTGCGAATCATTCTGTCTGATTTGGTTTCATTTTCGAGTAATGTCCCCGTAGTTAAATAGTCCTAAATATGAGTTATCCAACTAATTTTGTACTCGAGAGGCGTAGTATTTGGTTTTGCACTTAGTGCATGTTCTCTGGGAGATATTGAGGGCTTTGTCAAGTGTTCAGAAAACTCTCCTGTCGGAACAGGTGATTGTGAGGGACTAATTCGAGCCAATCTATCCACCACAAGATTATCTCTTCATGGGATATATTGAACTTTGAATCCATGGAAATGATTTTCCATTTTACTCACTTCGACCAAGTATGTAGACATTTTTGGGTCTGAACAATGATATTCTTTCCCGACCTAATTCACAACTAGTTGTGAATCTCCCTTCACTAGCAGTCGTTGGATCCCCGGGGCTTTCGCCTCTCAGAGTCCTGCTAGAAGACCTTCGTACTCTACTCCATTGTTTGTAGCATGAAAATCAAGTACGATTATGTCGAGGATATGTACTTCATCCTTGGTCGAAAACTTAGAGTAGTGAGACTCGCTCCCATTACTCCCACCTTCGACCAACCTTCTTTTAGGCTAGGATGCTTATGACCAATCCGTTTGGTCATGAGATGTAACTCACCCAAATGCAAGGACCTTTGGTCTAAGGAGCGTGTTGCCGCTGCCTCTTGGTCGAAAGTACATGTGCTTAGTAACTGCTCCATGTGGTTACTTATTGAGGTGGTTCCCTCTTAACCACTTCAATACCCGTCTCTTGGAAGATTAATCGATGGTAACCTCTATCAACGGTCATGAAGCAATTGGTATTCTTTGAAGATCTATATTATCTTGGATCTTAGGGACAGAAGGGGTGATTCTTGGGCATCCTTGATTGAGAATTTCGACGGACTAGAGATCAGGAATTATGAGGATCCCAGTGATCTTACTTGTACTCGATGTACACATAATAAATCAAAATAGGACATAGAACTATTACTCATTCTTTGAGGGCCTGGACTTATATAAAAAATTCTTTCTTTCTCTTTTGCATAGCCACTCTGTGAATTCTCTCTACAATATTGCATAGTGACCTCGCAACCCGCATCAAATATGTAGTAAGTTTGGAGATCATACTTTTTGATCGTCAACAGCTAGCGCTGACCGTGGGGAACTCCGCGGAACACTGTCCTAAAATGTTGCATTTCTTATCATAGAGGTTCATATGTTGTGCCACTCTAGGATAGTGAGAATGACCTTAATTTCATTTTTGAAGAAACCAATGATAATTGTCCATCCTCGTCAATGAGGATGATCAGGTTCATTTGAGCTTTGGATCTGACTTAGAGGATGTAAAAATCTCACCGGACTTAAGCACCTTACCCTCTTCGGAGGTTAAGTCTGAGCGACAGCCACAAGCCGATCTTGGTGGTTCCGACCAGCGGGAAATTGGCTCTATGGAGGTTTCGTTGCCAGAGGCTGAAGGGATGGATCTTGACTCGGATTTTGTTTCTTGGGATGAAAGAACATCCTTAAGCCTGGATAACACCTATCACCGAGAAGTGGCGACAATAGGTTTAGCTTATGTAGCTCCCTCCACAAGCCAGCAAAGCTTGAAGGTGGAACAAATGTTGAAGGTGTCACGTCACTCCCCTTGAAGACGTCAACAATAGTCAAAACGGTAACAAAAACCAAACCGGTGTTGATGCCACCGAGATGAATCTCGATCCTCCGGTATAGATTCCCCGAAACTCCCCAACAGACCCAGCTCCTACGGGTCTACCAAGGATTCCTCCCATTATCAACACTCCGTTTGTCAGTGATCGGAAAAACCTGGATACTCCACCGGCTCCGCAGCGTAATATGCATTTTCCTAATTCGCAAGCACCGGTGGCTAACCGTTTCAAGGAGGCTGATGGTTATTTGAGAAACTATGATTTGAACCTTCGAGTGGTGCAGATTTTCGATCAATTCGCACCCAACTTAGCCGAAACGCTCAACCTGGCAGCACACGAGATATCGCAGCAATTACAATCTTGACAGAAAGGGTGCAATCCTCTACCAGTACTGCCAAAAGGGCCCATCCTCCAGGGGATGATGGTCATGAGATCCAAGGTCACCACCATGAGCTAGTTGCACAAGGCAGTGTGCATGAGCGGTTAGGGCCTAGCGGTCTTCCTACTCGTCCTTTGGGCAATACTCGCCAATGATCTCCTACAGAATTGTACAGTCAAAGTTCACAAAGGCGCCGATATGATCCTATAACAGGCTGTAAAGCCTTTTCTGCGGATTTGTGAGCAATTAGGTGGCTTGATAAATTTCGACCAACCATTATGGAACGGTTTGATGGGACCAAAAATCTCTTTGAATTTCTCCAGATATACTGCACAGCAATTCAAACCGTTGGGGGGTAACTACAAGATAATGGCAAATTATCTTCCTACTGTCATGGAAGGTTCTGTCAGGTCTTGGTTGTTCAACCAACCCGTTGGATCCATATACTCTTGGGAACATTTGTGTGATCTCTTGATTGCCAATTTCCAAGGTACTTATGCCCACCTCGGAAAGGAGGATGATCAACATCGGCTGCGGCAAACGAATGATGAAACTCTTCGTTAGTTCATCAAACATTTTGTTCGTGTCCAAAACACAATCCCAAAGATCAATGAATAGTGGGTTATTCGAACCTTCAAACAAGGCGTTCGATATACCTGGTTCACGAAGGATTTAAACATTAACCCTCCAAAGAATATCCAATAGTTGTTGATATGGCTGATTGCTATATGGCTAGTGAAGCAGTTCAGTGGAATCGAATGACAAACAAGGGTAACCAACCTCCTCAGCCTGGTCTTGAGAATGAGCCTGCGCAAGCAAAGAAAAATGGTGCTTCTAGTTCTAAGGGTAGAAAGAAAAAGGGCCAACCTTCATGGGAGGTCACTACCTTCGAGCAACGAACATCCAAACCTGAGTCTGGAACATCTAACTCTCATTGGAACAAACCTTCCCGTAAGGATGTTCAATCAAGTGGTCAGAAGGCCAACAGACGTCCTAACAACCAGAAGAAAGTTGTTGAGTCTTCCTATAGTGACCAAAAGGACAAGTGGTGTTCTTTGCATAAGGCACACGGTCATGATCTTAAAACTTGTCATGTCTGGTCACGAAAATTTGATGACTATTATTCTAGTAAGGATTCATTTCCTACTCCTCCTGAGGAAGAGGAGTCACATGGATCCAAAGGTGAGGTTCTGCCTTTTCAAGACTTTGATCGACACATCAATACGATCATCGGGGGCTCAACAGCGTTCACTTCCAAGAGCCAATTCAAAGCGGCTTGGCGAAAAGTGAACATAACTGAGGGTTCCCTTGCAGAACCTTAGTTTCCCAAGTGGTCCGAAACCTCTGTGGTTTTCAACCAAACTAATTACCAAGGAAATCAATCACTCACTTACCAATACCCATTGGTTGTAACTCCTACCATCAATAATTGTTAGGTGGGTTGGGTCTTGATTGATGAAGGTAGCTCCTTGGATATCTTATTTGCCAGTGCTTTGGATGAGATGCAGATTCTCCAGACTAAACTTCAGCCGATGATGAACTCTTTCCATTATGTGATCATAAGGTCATTGGCCAAACCGATTGGTCAGATTTCTCTACCTATTTCCATCGAGGAGTAACACAACTTTCGAATAGAATGATTACCTTTGAGGTGGTTGATTTGAAGCGCCCTACAACACTATCTTGGGGTGGTATTCACTATCAAAATTTATGGTCGCTTCACATTATACTTATCAATGCGTCAAGCTACCAAGCCCCAAGGGAGTAATCAAGGTTCACAGCAACAAGAGAACCGCCTTGTTGTGTGATGTGATAAGAAGCCTCTAGAGTTGGTCGACCAACTATCCCTTTGAGAGGTGCAAGCTGTTCAAACTTTGGTGATCCGAGAGGATCTCAGGTTGAGTTCAAAACGGATTCGCGACCACGAAAAAGTTTGCGACTTTGGAAATGTTTGCAACCTTGGGAAGGATTCGAACTCTGGTCGGAATTGTAATTCGATTCAAATATGTATAACTAAGCTTATCTGTTTAGGGTTAGTTAGTTATATGAGTCTAAAATGTTTAGGTTATTGAGTCTGATACGTACTCATACGATTGGGCTATAAATACCTTGTAATAGGTCTAGTTTAGATCATCGAATATTATTACAGCCTTGGATCATATATCCAGCTTATAGTTCCTTCGACGTAGGCAAGTGTGTCTAACGTTCGACGGGTAAAACCCTCTTTGAAATAAAGAGTTGTACAATTACTTTGAGCTGTGTTTCGATCATCCTTTGTGTTTTGGTACTTCTGAGTAAGATCCCGTTATTCCGTATATTAGTATCTAGGTGAGCCTAGTGCGAAAACCAAGACTAGGTCTCAAACGGATCAAGTTGGTATTAAAGCAATTTTCCTATCATGTGGATGGTTAACACTCACCAGGGTTACAAAACCTCCGGCGAAACTCCAGGCAAACAATTGACGGTACCTATAGTCGCATCTTCGACAATGTCTGAAGGAACCTCCGTACAAACTAACCTAGTCGAACAAGTGTCTAAACTCTCCATCGACATGGAAACCGTGCTTACTTGGATTAAGCAGCAGGCCATGATCGTACTTCCTGAAGCAAGGAAGGTTACGGGTGTGAAGATTGGTGAAGACTTGCATAGGCCAGACGACAAGGAAGAAGAAGACGACCATAAGGCCAACGACCTCGCCAATGCCTCCTTAGCTATCAGATCTTTCAAGGTCAAAGTTAAGATTGATATACCCATATATGATGGGGAGATCGATACCGAGAAGCTAGACTCATGGATCAATCAGCTTGAGACCTACTTTAACCTAAAAGGGTTCAATAGCGCTTAATAGGTGAAGTTTGCACCTTTAAAGATGAAGGACCACGCTAAGACATGGTGGAAGGCCCTTGTCGCCAGTGGTGAAGCTGACGACCTTGCGTGGGGTCAATTCAAGCGACTCCTACGACAAGAATTCTACCCGATGGATTATCTCAAGGAGAGATGGGATCGGTGGCATAGGCTGTATCAGCACCACGACCAATCTGTCCAAGACTACACTCAGAGTTTCGGAGACATGCAATGGTCCTTGGCATCTCACTTTCCAACACCCATACGTTCAAAAAATACACATCTAGACTTCAAAAGATAATCAGTGCTGAGCTAAGCTTGTTCAGAGTTCAAGACATCTCGATCGCAAGCACGACTGCTTTGGCGATTGAGAAGAAGAATAAGACCCTCAACGACAAGAACGTGAGAGAGATTTCAACCACGACGAGCTCCGGAGAGGGTACCCACGATACGGGTAACACTTGTGAGTATTGTCATGTTGCTGGGCACACAAAGGAGAAGTGTTATAAATTTCATCCTGAACTGTGACCAGAAAGAATAAGGAGGGATGAACCAAGCACACGAACAGCTATGGTTACTTCTATTCCACTCGCAGAGGAAATCATCCAATTGGATTCGGTTGAAAAGGCGGACACGACCTTGTCTCTAATGGCAATGCCAAAGGAGAAAGATTCAGGTTCATCAATTGACCACAACCCAACAGAGGAATTGTTCACTGTTAACATACAGGTGAAGCACGAGGTGGTCGCAGCCATCTTTGACCCCGGAAGTGATGAGGACATCCTTAGCACAAGCAATCGATCAGAAAAACTCTACACTCGACCAAAAAAGCTCAAGGCCACAGCACAGCACTAGGTCGCTGCCCATGGTCCGAAGCACATGGTCGCAGCCTGAGGACCAAACAGCCTGGCGAACAAGCGACTGTATGTTTGTTCAGAGAATTCGACCAATTGCAAATTTAAGCACAGATGTTCGAATCAGTCATATGAGTACTTTTTGGAAAGATATTCGAAAGAGATTTCCATCGCATCAAGAATAATTAAAATTGGACATCGTATGCAACCAGGAGACCCAAAAGAATGTCAAGTGTACGAGAGGAAAGAATCTTGTTCGAATCCATGAGAAATAGCAACTTCAATCAAGTGAAAATTTCAGCATAGATTTCCAAGACAATTGTATGAGTACTTTTTGGAAAGATATTCGAACGAGCTTTCCAACGCATCAAGAATCATCGAATTCCAACATCGTATGCAACCAGAAGACCTGAAACAATGGCAAGTGCTCGAGGGGGACGAGTCCTGTTCAGATCCGTGAAAAGTAGCTCGAGATTTTCTTTTTATAGTTTGTTAGGATTCTATTTTGTTTCAAATTAGTTTAGAATTCTGGTTTTAAACCTTCTATCTTTGTAGACACCATCCTCTATAAAAGAGAAAGCATGGTCTTAGTTTAAGGTAGACTTCGTTGATATACAGATTGTATACTCGTGCCTTTGCCGACTTGTACAATTGGAGTCTCAATGTTCAACTCATAATTCCGATTATTGAGTGTTACCCTTCCGCTGTTGCTCTTGTTTTTATTTATTGATTTTCTTAAGTTGTGCTTCGTGAACAGGTCAACCAAGCTTTGCTCGGTTGATAACCAATTGAAGAGTGGTTTAGCGATTGTGAGGTTTCTGGTCGTGTGTTTGATCGTGGTTAGCCGCCCCTTCGTCAAGGTCACAACTCGCATTTATCCACAGATTTCTCCTACGACAGAAGATCATGACCAAACTACATGCACGCATCAACTGATATGCACACGCCTCGCCTTACGATGCGTGTATGTAGTTTGGTCCCGATCTTCCGTCGTAGGAGAAATCCATGGATAAATTGAGTTGTGACCTTGACGAAGGGGCGGCTAACCACGATCAAACACATGATCAGAAACCTCACAATCGCTAAACCACTCCTCAATTGGTTATCAACCGAGCAAAGCTTGATTGACCTGTTCAGGAAGAACAACTCAAGCAAATCAATAAACAAAAGTAAGAGCAACAACGGAAGGATAACACTCAATAATCTGAATTATGACTTGAACATTGAGACTCCGAAGTGTACAAGTCGGCAAAAGCACGAGCATACAATCTGTATATCAACGAAGTCTACCTCAAACTAAGACCATACTTTTTCTTTTATAAAGGATGGTGTCTACAAAGATAGAAGGTTTAAAATCAGAATTCTAAACTAATTTGAAACAAAATAGAATCCTAACAAACTATAAAAAGAAAATCCCAAACTACTTTTCACGGATCCGAACGGGACTTGTCCCCCTCGAGCACTTGCCATTGTTTCGGGTTTCCTGGTTGCATACGATGTCGAAATTTGATGATTCTTGATGCGTTGGAAAGCTCGTTCGAATATCTTTCCAATAAGTACTTGTAAAACTGTCTTGGATATCTATGCTGAAATTCGAACTTGATTGAATTTGCTGTTTCTCACGGATCCGAACAGGATTCTTTCCTCTCGTGCACTTGACATTCTTTCGGGTCTCCTAGTTGCATACGACGTCCGATTTTGATGATTCTTGATGCATTGAAAGGCTCTTTCGAATACCTTTCCAGAAGTACTCATATGATCGATTTGGACATCTATACTGAAATTGGAGATTGGTTGAAGTTTCTGGACAGTCAAGCTTGATCGGCAAATTGGATGATCCTCAGGTTGCAACCATGTGTCTTCAGGCTTGATCGGCTGCGACCATGAGCAGTGTTGCGACTTTGAGCAATGCTGCGACCTTGAGCCTTTTTGGTCGAGCGTAGAGTTCTTCTGATCGATTGCTTGTGCTAAAGATGTCCTCATCAGGAAGCCAAAAGAATTTGGTCTCCTCCGGGCTGGTTCAACGACTTGATTTGCAGACGACTCATCATCCTCGACCATATCCTCTGGGATGGTTCACTTCTGACGTAAATCAGCAAATCGAGTCAATGTACTCTAAAGTTTGCAATATATGCTCGTTACATCGACGAGATTCAATGTGATGTCATCCCATCGATATTTGCCAAGTGATTTTTGGAAGTCCGTTCTTGTACGATCGTGATGCCCATTACCACCGAAGAGCTCAAGAATATGACCTCACAAAGAATGAGACGAAATTCATCATCAACAAAAACGACCACGTCGACACCAAGAACTTGTTGACAGCAAATCAGGCGAAACGGATGGTCAATGCATGCTCAAAGTGTGTGCTGAACGTGATGAGTCCAGTTAGCCAAGAGGATTGTTTTGTATCGAATATGAAAAGTGGTGGTTGTTTAGCGAGCTTGCTGGAAGAAAACAACGCGCTATTCGTAGAGGTACATAGTCGAACACCACAACGACTAGCTGAAAACAACATGCAACTTGTCTCTACAGCGCCACTATTCAAACTTTGCAATCCTAGCTTTGGGATCGGTGATGGTATCAACCTCGACAAGGGGAAGGCTATCCACGAGTGGCCAAGGCCACAATCCATGACGGAGGTGCCAAGCTCCATGAGCGTCTATCCGTACATTCGATTAGACAATTGTAGCATTGCTCATTGTGTGTTCATTCCAAGACTTCTAGTCGTTCTCTACATCTTCACAGTTGGTCACCAATGGGAGATAAGGGAGTCATGATCCGGGAGGATCTCAGGTCGAGTTCGAAACGGATTCGCGACCACGAAAAGGTTTACGACTTTGGAAATGTTTGCAACCTTGGGAAGGATTCGAACTCTGGTCGGAATTGTAATTCGATCCAAATATATATAACTAAGCTTATTTGTTTAGGGTTAGTTAGTTATATGAGTCTAATACGTTTATGTTATTGAGTCTGATACATATTTATATGATTGGACTATAAATACCTTTTAATAGGTTTAGTTTAGATCATCGAATATTATTACAGTCTTGGATCATATATCCAGCTTATAGTTTCTTCGACGTAGGCAAGTGTGTTTAACGTTTGACGGGTAAAACCCTCTTTGAAATAAAGAGTTGTGCAATTACTTTGACCTGTGTTTCAATCATCCTTTGGGTTTTGGTACTTCCGAGTAAGATCCCGTTATTCCGTATATTAGTATCTGGGTGAGTCTAATGCGAAAACCAAGGGTAGGTCTCAAATGGATCATCTGGTTTCTGGACCAAAAGTTTAACATGCACTAAAACCACAAGAAGTCATTCATGAGATTCCATTATCTCCAGATAATCCTTCCAAAACTGTTGATATCAGCACAAGTCTCAGCAGTAAATAAGAAAGCGCACTCATTACTTTCTTCCGAGCAAACGCTGATGTATTCACCTAGTAACTGTATGATATGCCTGGAGCCCTCAAGAAAGTAATTGAGCATAGACTAGCAATTCGGTTTGACCACCGGCCCGTGAAGTAAAAACTCAGATGTTTTGCACTGGATCGGCCAGAAGAAAATCGAGCAAAATTGGAAAAGCTTCTTAAAGCTGATTTCATTCATGAGATTGACCACTTCGAGTGGCTCGCAAATCCAGTCATGGTGAAGAAAGCCAATGGAAAGTGGTGCATGTGCGTCGACTTCATTGATTTAAATCGTGCCTGTCCAAAGAATGATTTTCCCTTTCCATGTAGCGATCAACTCGTGGATTCAACTGTGGGATGTGAGATGATGAGTTTTCTAGATGTGTACTCTGGGTACCATCAGATTAGCATGGCATGAGAAGATGAAGACAAAACTGCATTCATCACACCCTTTCGTGTCTTTTGCTACGTCAGAATGCCATTTGGGTTAAAAAAACATTGGCGCCACATTCCAGCGTGGAATGCTTAAGGCCTTTTTCAAGCAAATTGGTCACAATTTTGAAGCTTATGTTGATGATTTGGTCGTCAAGAGTCGAAAACGCTATGACTATATCTCAAATTTGACTGAAACATTATGTAATCTCCAGAAGAATGGAATAAAGTTGAATCCAGAAAAATATGTCTTTGGTGTCTCCTCTAGGAAATTGCTTGGTTTTTCTCATGTCAGCCCAAGGAATCAAGGTTAATCCCGAGAAAATCAAGGCTATTGACCAAATGCGTTCACCCACGAAGTCTTGTGAGGTCCAACGCCTTATCGGCTGTATGGCAACTCTTAGTCGTTTCATATCATGCCTAGGTGAACGAGATCTGCCTTTCTTTAAGGTGTTGAGGAAACATAATGGTTTCTATTGGTTGAAAGCAGCCGAACATGCTTTCCCAGATATCAAGCGATATCTTGTTAGTCCTCTGGTACTTGTTTCACCAATCCCTCAGGAACTGCTAATGGTCTACCTGGTAGCCACGTCTTAGGCAATTAGTGTAGTACTAATTGCTGAACATGACAATGTCCAACGACCGGTCTATTATGTCAGCAAAGTCCTAAACGGGCCAAAAGAACATTATTTTGAAGTACATAAGTTGCTCTACGCGCTTCTCATAACTTCGAGAAAACTCAAACACTATTTTCAAGCTCACAAGATTACAATGCCTACTTCATTTCCTTTGAGAGAGGTACTATCCTGACATTGCACTTCTAAGTTGATATGACATGTTACACCAACTCATGCTATTTCATTTTTTATAGCATAGTATTATGTTATGCAGTATGTTTAGGCTAAGCTGCAAAATTTATACATAATTCCCATACTTCATTGACAAAATAACTACATTGACTAATGTAAACAAATTTATCATCAGAAAAATTAGTACAACCCCCATAAATCAATACTATTGTGAAAGATAAACCACCACCACCACCACCCAAAAAAAAATTTGCAACTTTTCCCCGACTCCACTCCCACTCTCGCGCACACACCCTAGCCCACCCCAAAAATATTTTCTCATTTTTAAAACACACCTACCATTAGCTAGCCACTCTATTTTTTTAAAAATATCATTTTAACGCCATACATAGTTTTCAAGAAATGAAGTAAAATTACACGTTTACCTCTAATATTGTAATTAATGTGATAAATGTATTGTTTGCATATAAGAAATTAATGTTTAAATAGCATAATAGTTATGCGAGTATTTTTTAAAGATAATGTCATATTTAACCTCGAAAATGTAGAACAATATTCTTTTTGATACAAATTGTAATCTCTAAAAAGATATTTTTTTAAGGACG
This sequence comes from Pharus latifolius, assembly GCA_019359835.1. Classification (NCBI taxonomy): domain Eukaryota; kingdom Viridiplantae; phylum Streptophyta; class Magnoliopsida; order Poales; family Poaceae; genus Pharus; species Pharus latifolius. The sequence goes on along the minus strand of CM033320.1, from coordinate 65,697,979 downwards.
AAGGAAGTGTTACACTTAACCTATATGAATTAAAAGTTTGATGAAACTTCAGTTATTGGCATACAAGCCCTGCATATCAGTGGTTGCATTTTAAAAAGTTTTCTTTATCCACCCATCTTAGTTTTTTTTGGAGAGAGAGAGAGAGAGAGAGAGAGAGAGAGAGAGAGAGAGAGAGAGAGAGAGAGAGAGAGATTGAGGAGAGTTGGTCGTCACGACCTATGCTAAACACATATGCAACAACAGATCAAATTCCATAAAAACCATGAATAACCCGCTCGACGTGCAATTCGTGGGAATTGAACTTTGGCCTTCAGCCAAATAACCCGATTACCACGCTGGTTGGTCCCCATCGATAGCAAGTCATGATAGAGAGAGAGAGAGTAGGGAAGATAGGGGGTGGGAGAGAAGAGAGAGAAAACTTTGCAATCACTTGGTATTACTAATACTCATTAAATAATTCCCACTAGAGTATGTTTGATAAGAGAGTGACTTGCATGTTCTATTTTTATATATGTTTATTTCTCTCTGAGGTTTGAGGCAATACACTCGTATTTCATAGGGAAGGAAACATAGGCGGACGCATAGAAATGGAACAGGCAACCTAATTGGCTGGTTTCATAAATCATACTACTTGATTCCTTAAACATATATACTAGTCCTACTCTCTTTGTTTCCAAATAAATGTCATTCTAATCTTATTATTTTGTTTCCAAATACTTCATCTGTTTTAAAATATAAGGGTCATAGCCTTGTGCACAAAGATTAAAGAGGAGTGAAATCAAATAATGAGAGGAAAATGTGGACCATACTACTTTTATTAATTACATTAAAGATTGTTGGAGAGAGAATTATGTCACTTAGATTTCAAAAGATAGGAATGAAAAACCTCGCTAACTACATCATTGGTTTGTGTAGAGGCTTTATATTGTGAATATTGTGAAACAAGAAAAAAAGTATATTGTGAATATTGTGAAGCAAGAAAAAGAAGGATGAGTTTTTTATTGTGAAACAAAGAGAGTATATGACATTCTATAATTTCAAATTAAATTTGTATAGCATTTTCTCTGTATACCCTTTCTTCAATAATACATTTAATAATTGAAGTTCACTTTCCAAGAAGTTTGTCTACTAACACTAAGGGAGTGTTTGGAACAGAAGAAATGAAGAAATTTAGGGGTTTTTTCATATTCTCTTTATAAGGAACTTTTCTTTTTGTGGTGTTTGGAACATAAGAATGATCACATAAAATTTCTATGAAATTCTTTTGGAATGATTTCTTTGGGGAATTATGGAGAAAAAAATAAGGTCTAACTTCATAGAAATATTTCTTTGGCTCTGTTGAAAGCAAATTATACTCTTTTTGCTTTATAATTCATGTATTTTTCCTATAATGCGTCCAAACATCTATTTTGAATAATCTTTGTATTTAAATTTTCTTATAATTTTATTAGACATGATACTCAATTGTCAATTCTTATATTTCCTATTCTTATATTTTTCGTTTTCTACATTTCCCTTCACGTCTTGCTTGGGAAGTACTCCTTCCATTTCACAACAGTCCAATCTTATTAAGCACATGGACCAAGGAATATGAAATTGAGTAAAAAGAAATGTAAAATAAACTATACTACTCCTAATTAAAGTACAACATAGCACTAAAATACCATTATTTTCACACAAGGATTTATATTGTGAGACAATAAATTCCAAGAAAATGGACCTGTATAGAGAAATGGAGTAATAGACAAGTTTTTAATATATGATCTTGGGAGTTGGGAAATTTGTTAAATAAGACTACTACAGTTTTTCCTCTTCATATCTTGCTTCAAGTATTAAATATCAAAATAACATATATTTGGAAATGAAAAAATATTATCCCTGTACTATAGAGTAACTACTAAATTACACCAAACCTAAATTTTTTATATATAGGAAAAATAAAAATAGAATTTAAATAAGTAGAAACGATTGAAATGGAATTAGGAAAATAGGCGGACAGCTGAATTTGTCAGCATCCCATGTGGAAAACTAAAGATCCCGTATCGACCCAGTGAGAAGAAAGCATTATTAGCTTCCCGAATCTGAGTTTAGTTTAACTTGTTAAAAAAATATGTGGTTTGTTATAGGAAAGCTAACAACATCAATACCTCAAAAGAAACTGACAATGCTAGTTTCTTGTGTTTCTTCTTTATTTTCGCAACACAGTTGTCTCTGCTCTTCCCCTAAATAGTTCAAACGGCCATGGCACTCATAAATTTCTCTCTCTTGAAACACTAACTTAAAATTCGTAGATACAAGGCATTTTATTATTTTACAGTAGATTGGATATATTCAGGAATTTTAAATTGGCATAAGATTAAAAATTTGGCCGCTCCACTGTTAGTCTGTTGTAGAATAATGTAAATAGACATAATATAATTGTTTTGAATATATTGAACTTGGTTTATTTAAATTATTAAATATATCCGATACAATGTAAAATGATAAAAACACCTTAAATCCATGAATTTTTAGTTAGAGTTTCAAGAGAGAGAAATTTGTGAGTCTTATGGCTGTTTGGACTATTTAGGGGGAATAGAAGCGACTGAGTCATAAAAATAGAAAATAAACATGAGAAGTTAGTGTTGTCAATTTTTCTAACAAATCATGCATTGTTTTAATAGGTCAAATTAGACTCAAGTGTGAGAAATTGATAACGCAAACTTCCCATTAGGACATTGGCATCTTTAGCGATTTGCTTATTTTTTGAATTCTACTTCAACTTTTTCTATTTATTTAATTTATGTTTTTATTTTTTCTATATATAAAAAATTTGGCCAATTAGATTTCCAATTGGTTGCTAGTACTATAATATAATAATATAAATTGTGATCTCCTAAGAAAGAGCAAAAGCAAAGGCTGCTTGCAACATGTTCCCACTTGTCCTTTGGGCCATATACATTTTACAAGCACAATGAAAATTCTCTTTCTCCTCTACCAATGCACTTGTCCACCACCTCCATTCTCTTTCCCCCTGTTGATACTACTACTACTACTACTACTACTACTACTACTAATACTAATACTTGATTAATTAATTTCATCCACATGGACACTTTTGATGAAACATACATACATGATTCTGTTCACTAATGAATGATTACCATATATCCTTTGCATTTAGCATCAATTTAGTTGTAGACTGCTTTGGATTGCTCCATTATAAGCATATAATCCAAACCACCTAATGAAAAATGTTAGAAACAGCGAATTTATAGACACATTGGGTTTGCATTTGACAGCAATTTCATCTACATTCAAATCCGACAATCAATAGTATGATTCGGATTTGAATAAAAGAATAAAGCTTTGTAAACTTACATTTAACTAATATTCAAAAATTGAATCCAATTAGTTTTGCACCCTAATCTCTATCTCGTCATGTTTTTAACTCTTTCCTTTCCAAAACCATCTCTATCACTTGTTGCGCTAGAGATCATAATTCCCCGTCTTAATGAGGGTTGTGTGGTGTGCAGAGGAGATGGTGGAAGGTCTAAAATAAAGAAAATTTTCTGGAGAGAATTAAATTTAATTGTCGAACCTACGATTCTCGGAGAACTCAAATGTGATGATTCTTTAAAAATGGAAACATGTGTAGAGTGACACTTTCTTTGATCTTTTTTAGCCAGAGGAACAAACAGTGCATGCAAAGCCCAAGGTTTTTTAGCAATTAAAATGCAGTGCCATGGCATCTGATCAAATGATCATAGGAGCATGATGGAGGAGACCAAATCAACCGGTTGCCAAGTGACAAAGACAGTGTAGGGGCCCACATGTGTTTCATGTCCATGACATCATGCATGTCGGGAAGTGGGGCCCACTGCATCATGGTGTGTCTCTAGGGTTTGGTCCCTTGACATAGTAACATATGATGCTAAGAGTCTAGTAGGGCAAAAAGGAAAGGCTTGTTCTCTTGCAAATGCGAAGACAAGGCAAATAAACAATTGCTCACAGTTCAGGGCCCAAGGAAGGACTTTTTTTTTTGGGTGTGTTTAAATAGCTTACTTTGCCTATGATAGGATCATAGGAAAGTCTCAAAGGGTTTCTGTACGGTGTTTCATTCTTCTTGTTCCATTGGCTCTAGAACTGGCACAAGGTAACATGATCATAGTATTAAAACAGAAAGGCTCAAAAGTACGGCAGATATTTATAGGTACTTGTTTTAGTCGATTTATATACAAAGATTGGTTGAGAACAACCTTAGTTGAACCAGTGGAGATCAATTGCTTCTCAAATCGTAATCTGGATCAGTGGAGATCAAGTTCATATGGCACCTAATTGGCGTCTTACATGAGTGAAGTTCTCATAGAATCCCACATGCCCAGCAACACAAGTTCAGTTTTATTGCTAAAACATTGAAATTTGGGGAATTTTAATTTTCTTTTAATGTAACACAGATCAAAAGCATAAGAACCTCCTGTGACTTTTAGATAAGCGTGAGTCCAACAGAAAACGCTATAGGAACAACATAGAAGTATGTGGTTCCTTGTCAAAACGAGAATCTTATATCTTGATACATCAAGTTGTCAAGTAAAACGAACTTAACTAATCATTCTACGTCCCGTAAAGCTATGGGGAGAACATAAAAGTTACAGCCATACATGACAAGAAAACCAGAAAATAACCATCAAGGCAGTCATATGCCGTATCTATCATCCCAGAATTTCAACCGTTCAGGTTGGTCGTAGTGTTCTCCATGAAAAGATTTCACCTATATCATGATTTCATTTTCTTCCTCGACACGCTATCAAGGAAGGCCCAATCAGGATATGGGCATTCATAGCTCCAATCAGGACCAGTATATCGCAAGCAATGCAGCCACAGTCCCTCCTCATCTCCATCATAGCTGTAAAAAGAGCGAACATTTACCAAGAATACATGAATTCTTAAGCTACCTCTGATCAACAGTTTTTTTTTTTTTCTTACACCCTTTATTACCCAGAATTCTATAAATCCAACTATGAGCTTGTAGGCAACAGTGAGCACTCACCCTTTAGGAGCAAGATTTGGACAATTCGTGCACATTGGATCAATACTGAATTGATCATCAGTTTCTGCACATTCACTGCTGAAATCAGCACTGTTGACAGGATCTGCTGACAGCAACGAACATGAAAGTGAGGTTGCTCTATCAGCATTTGTCCCCATTGATGAACGAAGAGAAACATTCTCCGAGAGGTACAGCTCATCATTAGCTATTGGGTGACCAGTATGTTTAAGATGAACCCTTATCTTCATTGGCCAAGGTTAAAAAAAATATCAGCAATGTATTGAACTAATTCTAAGAGTATATACAGATAAATAATAACTACAGGCAGGAAGGAGAACAAGCAGCAAGATAAACCGCCATCCCTGCACCAAAGGCATGACATTTTTTTCATCAGATCAGAGAGATTTTTTATCTTTCCTCAAGTTGGTAGTCCTAGAAAAGAGGGTCACTAAAGTGTACAGCAATCTTGTCCATCCAGATCACCAGGTACATGTTTGGACTGCTCTAGATTGCAGAGCAACAATTTCAGGCTACTTTAAACAGCTGAACTGCCAGATGGAATAAACTTCAATCAATAACCAATGAATTAAGGCTTTTGGACGCAACATACTAGGCATCAAGCATTTGGTTAAACCATGCAACAGAGTGAACCAACTCATGAAAAGAAGCACAAAAATGTGCTGAAGACCACCGCTAGGATTTCATAACACCTTAGCCCAATTCTGCCAAGGGGACCAATAGTGCATAGGTTAGTCCAATATTGAGAGTTTAACTTGAGAAAGCGTGATACATAATGTCCATGAAACCAAAAAAACCAAGTAAGTTAATTCTTTTAGGTGAAAGACAAAACCTAAGTGTTTTTATGGGTTGGACGCATCTAGAGTGTTTCAAATGGTGTACTAGAACTATCCCTTGGTTTGGTTGTGTTGCGTGTCGTGCCACGGGTACTAGACGGGTGAGTAGATCACCCGAGACCGTTCCTAGTCATCTGCTGATTACAGCGGTATACGTGTGCATGGACCAGCATGCACTGGTGAACCCGAGTTGACGTGGAAAGATAGTCTTTCGAAAAAGTTACTAAAAGAAGCCATCTTAAAAACATTTTTACTTATGAGTCAATTTTGGATTTCTTTTTTCTGGTTATTTCATCAAAATAAAAGGACTTCGATACCTGGTGAGTTCGGCCAGTCACAGGTTTACACAAGACAATGCTGTGAGTCCCGTCAGTGCAAATCCTCTGGAACTTGGTGCAGGCTGGCTTTCCACTTGGGTCTTTACCAGGGACATCACACATCTGCATATAGAAATTAATTTCATAAATTTGCTTCAACTCAGCACTGATTTGCCGGTGCATGCTGTACTTATACAATCGATAGTTAATATGTAGTTCATGCATAAATACATTGATTGATCCATCATTAGAGAAACAAGAAGAAACTCATGAAATTTCTGACAGGGCTAAGGCGGTATATTGAATAGTTCCTTTGTTCTTTCTACAGAACCACATCAATTAAATGACGCAGAAACTTCAAATATAAACAATATGATATATTATCATCACTAAAGAACATCTACATCTGGTTTTCTATATCAAACTATCAATGCTCAGGCAGCAGTAACACCGTGCCGCTGTTAACACCCTTTTTTTTTCTCACAGAACATAACTCAATAGTTAGCATAGTACATGGCATCAAGGTACCGCTATTATTCAATAGATATACAGAGGAAATAAAAATGGAACTTTGAAATAAATGCATCACTGTTCCAATTACAGTAGCATGTCAAAGGTAGAACTCCATAATAGCTTATCTGATAAGATATATCTTATGAACATGACAGTTTTGGCTGTGGTAACAAAGTCGAATTGATGGGCGATTGATTATGGAACTGAAGCAATGATCAATAGCAAAGTTTGCTAGGTAAGAATCATCAATGTAGGTTATAAGTCATAACCACTGTGAATATAAGGTGGGTGGGTGGGTGGGTGTGTGTTTGAGAGAGAGAGAGAGAGAGAGAGAGAGGCGCCACCAAGCCAGGGTTGAGAAGGTGCAATGGCATTTCGTAACTGCTTCAGTAAATGCACTTTGAACAACACGCAGCAGGTTTAACATTCGCTTACATACCTCCACAGTGCTCCTTCCTTCCCGTGCATTGTAGTTTACATTAGCATCAACAATTTGCTGAAAAGAAACTCTTGTTACATAAAGTTCCATGGAACCAACATATATGTCTGACAGAATCAAACAGATCATTGTAATTTGAATTGCTTCTTCCCTTAGCAATAACTTTTGTGCTGAGTCCCTATCCTGTTAGTTCAAGCGGAGAACTTGATATTCTTTTATCTATCTATTAAAACTAGATTTCTTGACCATGCAATACTGAGCTTATTAATTGAAGTGGTAAAGGAGGTTTGCCTTTTCTTTTGTTCATAGTTTCCATGTATTGATTGAAATGTCTTTTGCACTAATGTAAAACCCTCCTTGAAGAAATGATATCATTCTTCCTCAAATCCTCACCATACAAAACAACAATTAAAGCAATTTATATTCCGGTACCATCTTCTCCTTCTGACTATGTAAACAGTCAATGGTTAAGTACCATCTTCTCCTTTCTATATGTACACAAGAGTCTAGGATTGTTAGCCACTGGTTTTCCTGAGAAGGGCAAACAGGAGCACTGAGTGTGGAGAGTGGAACTAAGATTCAATTGTCATGGAGTAGTCAGCATGCTAGTCACTTTCTTATCCCAAAACTATTTAGTGCATCTATCACATCCATCATTGGTGGAGGCATGTCACAGCCACCATGATCTAGATCTAGTTCTAGGCACACATGTCCATAGAACACAATCAGCTTGACCAAAGGGGTATATTCTAAAGAGAAAACCATGCTACAGACAAGGAAGTTCCTTGCTGCAAGTCGTTCAGCTGCCTGTATTCAAGAACAAAGAGAATGCTCTGTCACAGGCTCACTCATTGTATAGGACTTGACAATTCAGCTATTAATTAGACTCCACTCAGATAATGTGATTGTTTTTCTTCATTCAATGTTAAAGTGGAGTGATCCACAAATACATTACTTGATTCAGTAAAAAAGAAAGATCTTTGAGATGTTTTAAAAGCTAAGGAATATTTCAGAATCTGTAGAACTAAAACAAGGGAAACAACCTTACAAAGGATGATGATGCAAGAAGACATCTGTGAAGTAGGTTGAATAGAAAAGTCTATACTCTATCCAAATCTATTTGGATTTGCTCTGGGAAGCAGTGAAGTCCTTGAAATTGGCACAAAATAGATATCATACCTCACCGTCAGGAAATACACCAACAACCTTAGCAACATATTCTTTCTGCAACACACCACCTTCAATCTGCATTTGTAGTATCCGCATGGGAAAGCAATGATCGGCATAAAAAAGATGGAGAAGTCAATGATAAACATGTATGCTGATTGCTGAGTGAAGATCTAAATAATAACAGGATCATGAAAATGTGAATATCATCAAGGCTCCCAGTATTTCACCTGCTGCCTGAAGCATTCAGCTTTGTCAGCACTTTTGGCAAATATCAGGAGACCTGAAACTAGTCGATCTAGCCGATGCACTGCTACCAAAATAAAATAAATAGTCAAGGAATTCCAGTAGGTCTGCAGTTAGAACTTAGAAGTTCAAACTGTAACAAGGAATGCCAATAAATATATTATGAAGGCATTATCAATGCATTGCAAAGATAACTCAAGCAGAGGATACGAAATAGGGGTGTCAATCCATGTTCAGCCTGCAGAATGCCGACTACAGTATTCTTACGGTATTGACCACAGGGATGAACCTATGAAAATGAATCCACATTCCTGTATTAAGTACCAATAAATGACTGAAACCAATTAGCTGAACAAGATTTTGATACAATCAAAGTATAAATACATTAGAATTAGCAACCAACATAAAGACTTCCCAAGCAGTTAGTTCAAGAGGTGAGGCTCATCTTTAGAAACTAGAAAATTCATCAACCAAATTATCCCAGTTAACCTTTTCTCAAGCCAAATCTTGCACTCACCAGGAATTCCTGAACATCAAAACACTAAAACTGACTTAACCTAGCCTAAATTGACTCCACATGAACAAGGTTCTAATGACTAGTTGACAGTTGTAAATGGCATCATCCAGTGATATAATAGACTGTCATAATGTCATGTCACCCTGCAGATGTTGCTAGTGCATAGCGTAAAGTATCCCATCAGATGTAACTGTATGAATAATGCATGGTGTTAAGATACAAGTCAAGATTGCATTGGCTATAGAAACTAACCGATAATATGTTTTGATCAATATACTTCAAACAAGCACAATATTGGTAGAGATGCTTTGTTTTCAAGAAAATTCAAATAAAAATAAGATTATGTTACAAGAATAGTGTTTTCTCTCGTTTTCTCACAAGGTTCAGAAAACCAGTGACCACCAGTTACCAATTATAAACTAGCTGGGGACGGGATACCGAACCTTAGCTAATTTGATTTCCTGGTTTGGTCAACTCAGGCCAATTCTAGCTGAGTTTTACTGAGTCATGCCAATGGTAGTAGATTCTTTATCAATATTTGGTAAAAAGACAAAAAATTGGTCAATTCCCAACTGATTACCGGCAAACTGGCTAGGTCTGGAACTAAGGCACTAGGCCCAGTTCCAGTTTTTTGGAACCCTGGTTTTTCACTATGCTTTTGTTGTTATGATAATATATCTAGTAATATACATTAACATTTATTACATATTAAAACAACACTTTCATAAATAGTAGGTGTAATTGAATTATTGAAATATAAGCTTACCGGAACAGATGCCGGTTTCCAAATAGTTACCACGTCAACTTCGTTCTGAAGGATTGCAATATCACCAGCCAATACTGGTGGCTCATGCCTGAAAGAGTAATCATCTTGTAGGAGATGCCAATTTAGAATTTTAAATGAAAAACAAATGAACAATATGTGTTAAAGCAAGTACAAGAAACAATCTTAGTAATTAGCAAGCCCAGTAAAAAAAATGTTTAGCCAATAGCTACTTGAAGGATGGGGAAAAACTTATGGAAAAACAGAAGACGGTTCAAAAACCACGTAGAAGTTTGATTGTAACAAAGTCCAGAGTCCCAACAGCAAACAGCCTGTCACCAACCATCCCGGAGCAGTTTTTTCAAAAATGACCAGTTCAAGGACAGGTTAGATTTGAATCTGAAATTTAAAATTTTGATTTCTCTTGATATAAAAGTATTCAAGCAACAAAAGTTGAAAAAAAAAACAACAAAAGGGTAGGTTCAGATTTGAACCACTAACCCAATGACGTCGCACAATTATACGAGGCTTTTGTTTCCTTAGGTATTATGGAGACAAGAAAAGAAGAGCAAATTGGCTAGGTACCGTAACCAGCAGCAGACTTGGCAATAACAGGCTGGTTGCCACGTTGCACACAAATTGATCTCAAAAATTGGATTTGTTAGGAGTAGGAAAATCACCAATCACATTATCATGAACCAATGAGGTTTATATATATAGAGGGCATGAACAAAAGGTGGAATAGGAAAAGGAATAATACAATATAGGCCCTAATCCTAATCCCAATCCCAATCCTAATACAACATATATATATATTAACACCCCCCTCAAACTCAAGGCAAATCAACAGTCTTGAGTTTGAAAATAAAAACATGATGTTCTCTAGTTTAAGATTCGGTAAAAAAAGTTCGCAAGCTGAAGCTCGGAGGGCAAATAACAAAGAGAAATAGTCTTACGATGACAGTGAGACCGAATGAAGGAAGCATCAATACTACTGTGTTTAATTAACTCACGTTTCATTGGATCAAAAGCCATCTAGATAGCACTAATATTATCACAAAACAAAGGAATTGGCACAGTGAACACAACACCTAGATTAGCAAGTAACCAGCTAAGCCAGATTACTTTAGTAATAGTAGCTGCTAGACCGTGCAACTTAGCCTCAGCACGGAAGCGGGGAACCGCAATCTATTTCTTAGACTTCCATGCAAAAAGAGATGTACCAAGAAAAATACAATAACCAGTGATGGAGCACCTATCAATAAGGTTACTCTCCCATGTAAAATCAGAATAGGTTTGTAGCTAGAGAGAACTATCACTAGAGAAAAATAAGCTATGGGAAGATGTTCCCCGTAGATAGTGTAACATACGAATTTGGGCATAATGAACAAAGGTAAGACTACTAAGAAACTAACTAAGCACATGAACAACATGAGAGATATATGATCAGTGGCAATAAGATAAATAAGGCTGCCACCAATCTGCCTATACCAAGAGAGATCGGAAAGAGGAGTGCCTCCAGTCGATTGTAGCTCAAGATGAAGCTCCATAGGAGTAACAGCAGCTTTGGGATTTGTAAGGCTAGAACTAGAAAGTAAGTCCAAAGTATACTGCTGCTGAGCCAGATGAAAACCAGCAACTATAGAACTAACCTCAATGCCTAAAAAATATCGAAGCAATCCAAGATCAAACATCATCAACTGCTCACTAAGACGTTGCTTCACAAAAGCAATATGAGAAGGATCATCACCAATAATAAGCATATTAACATGCAGTAAGAGTATCATCCGACCTCGCGAAGTATGGATAAACAAAAATAGGATCATGCTCACTGGTGACAAAGCCATTCCGCAAAACAATTGAACTAAATCACTCAAACCAAGCTCGTGGTGCTTGTTTAATACCATAAAGAGCATGTCGAAGATGACAAACATGTCCATCTGAAAAGGAGAAACCTGGTGGAGGCTGCATATAAGCCTCATGTAAATTACCATGAAGAAAAGTATTCTTCACATCCATCTATGAAATCTACCATCAACGAGTAGCAGCCACAATAAGAGTATGAACAGTAGTCATATGAGCAACAGGAGCAAAAATCTTATCATAATCACGACCATGTTTCTGTTGAAAACCACAAGAAACCAAGCGAGCCTTTTAGCGCTCAACAGACCCATCAGAGCAAATCTTCGCCTTAAAGACCCCCTTGCAAGTAATCGGAACAACATGATGGGGAAGTAGAACAATATCCCATACACATGTGCACTCTAAGGTAGAAAGCTCCTCAACCATGGCCAACTGTCACACAGGAATAAAAACCTCCCGATAAGTACGAGACTCCTGAATACCACAACAGCAAAACCATAGCGATAAGAAGCAATAAGAGTATGATGGTCACGAAAATCATAACAAGGTGAGGAAGGTGTAGGAGGATATCAACATGGAACTCATAAGGACTAGCTGTGCCAAGGGGAGACGAATCATCTGGGGGAAACGAGGATGAGCATATGTAGAAACACAAGAATGACGAGTATAATGAAGAGGATAAGGTGTAATAGCAGACGATGTAAAGGAAGTCTCAACAAGTGGCGTAGGAACAGAAGACGAGTCAAATGAAGAAAAAGAAAAGATACCATCTCTGCAGGAGAGGAGGACTGTGTAGGAGGCATAGAAAGGATGATTCTCAACAAAAACAAAACATCCCAAGAGAAACGAATCCTTCGAGCAGAGAGATCATAACAGCAATAGCATTTATACTCAACACTATAGCCAAGAAAAACACAATCAACAGATTGAGCGGATAACTTGGTTCACTCGTATAGAGGAAGAAGAACATAGCAGGTACAACCAAAAACACAGATCATATTGTTGAGAAGAGAAGAGGCATTCACCAGCACTGCATCCCTAAAGAATAAAAGGATAAAGATTAATAAGGTAAACAATAGTGGATACTGCTTCAACCCAAAAATGCGACGGAACATGAGGCAAGCAAAAGGGTACGAACAGTCTCTATGATATGACGATGTTTACGTTCCGCAACACCATTGTAAGCATGAGCACTGGAACACGATAACTATGGAAGAGCTTGTTCATTTAAAAAGCAACGAAAGATATGAGCTAAATATTCTCCCCCAGAATCAGACCAAAAGGTTGGAATAGAAGTGGAAAATTGAGTTGTGTAAAAGGTTTGTAAATATGCAAAAGTTCACTACAATATTTCATACAATAAATCCTGTATAACGATAAAATCATCAATGAAAACAAATGACCCCTTTTCAAGGACCCCTTTTCAAGGAAAAGGGAGCCAGGGGCCATATAACAGAATGAACTAAAGCAAAAGGAGTGTCAAAGTGAGACACTAGAATGATATGAAAGTTGTAGCTACTTACCAAGTTTACAACCCGTACAATGAAAATCAATGTCTATAGAGACACGACCTAAAACACCCTAACGAATAAGAGTAGACAAATACGAACCGCATAAATGACCAAGAAGATGATGCCATTGAGGAAAGCTAACAAAAGCAAAGTTGGAAGCCGAGACAACAGAGATAGCAAGAGCCGAAAGATGTAAGAGGTCAAGCACACAGAGTCCCGGGGACTCTTATGGCCACGGCTAGCTCCAACGAAGGTCCCTTGTTTGATGATCTTGCACATAGTAAGCATCCTCATCAAAACCAACAAAACATTTCCTATCAGTTAACTGACCAACAGACATGAGATTCTGCAACAAACTAGGTACATGAGAAACACCTAGCACAATAAATTGAAAAGTGTGAAGAGTGCCATGAACAAAAATACCAACAGTGCCTAACTAGGAAGGCGTAGCAGAAGAAACATATCCAGAGGAAGACTGAGATGAGGCAAATGAGGCAACATCCTAACATAAGTAAGCTGAGACCAAGCAAGCTGATGACGAAGGGTCATCAGTTGAGTCTAAGTCGCCGGATCAGGAGGATTTGTCGAGGTAAGGACCTCAGCAGCAGCAACAAAAGCAGCACGAAGACAAGATTGATGATCCCGCTAGCACTTAAAACACCTGTCCTGATGATGACACAACTTGTGACAGTAGCCACACTGTATATCTCTCTGTGATTTCCTGGAGGAAGAACCAGAGGGATGTGGACCTGAAAGGTGGGTTGGAAAGAATATCAGCAGAGGAAGAACACCGAGCAGCCAAAACTATATGGGATGAAGACACTTCAGAGAACGCAAGAGAGTAGAGACAGTCTCCTTAGCAATAAGAGAAACTAAAGCTTCCTCTTTGATCAAAACTCTGGTGTGACCAAGAAGTTGAGCCCGAATAGGCTTATACTCAAGTCAAAGCCTCCTCGCAAACTCATACAAGCAAGTCTGCTCCAGATCAGAGCAAAGAGTAGCGCAAGGAGTGCAAGTCAGACAAGGAATAAAGGAAATAGAGTCCAACTAATGCCAAATAGCATCAAACTGATTGTAGAACTCCATGACACAAGAATCCTGCTGCTGAAGTGCAGCAAGCTATTGAATTAGTAGGTATTCTCGGGCTTGACTGCGAGGAAGATATCTACATTTCAAAAACTCCCATATCTCATGGCCCCACCATAAATTACAGAAGTTCATCTGGATAGAAACTTCAACACTTTGACAAAGAACAACCTTGGCACGTGCTTCATCAGCAAACCATCTCTCCAAAACCTCTAAAGTAGACTTTTCATTTTGTCGAGAAGAGGTACTAGTAATGTGATCCAATAGTCTCATCCCATCAAGAATTATTTGAATGGTTATGGACCACTCCTTATAGTTCTACCCATTCAACTTAACATCAGATGCTGATAGAAATCCATATGGCAGTTCAGAAGCCATTGTAAACAGTGATCAACAAACAAAAGGGCCGAACAGAGCAAATGCAACCGAGTCGGATCAAAGTTAGATCTGGTCAAAACCGAGCCAGACCAGATGAACCCAATATAGTGATCAAATCCACTGATCAACAGAGAAGGCGACTGCAACCATCAACAGAGAAGGTAGTTGATCTGGAGAAGTCCACCAGTCCAGCAGCAAGCAGTTTGCACCAGAGCAAGCAAAGGCAGCAATAGCAAAATACAAACAAATGTGGGGACCGGCAGAAGCAAAGGCAACAACCGGTGCAGCAGAGACCAGTCCAGATCTACGACGCGACATCAAGGATGCGGCTTCAGGTTCAAACTGATGGCAAGCTGAAGCACCGGTGAAAAGAGTTGGCGAAGGACTGGCAATGGCAAGGGGCTGGCATCAAGATCGATGAGTAGGGTTAGGGTTAATGTATATATATTGTACTAGGATTAGGATAGGACCCACATTGTATTGTTCTTTTTCCTATTCCACCTCTTGTACATGCCCTGTATATATATATAGACCTCATTGGTCCATGATAATATGATTGGTGATTTGCAAATTCCTAGCATGGTATCAGAGCAAGGTTATCAAAAACCCTAATCTCAATCCCGATAAAGCATATAAACATTAACAGGATTCAGTATCCCACTTCTTTTTTCCTTTTGTAGAGTTCCTGTCAAGAACTGGCGGGAACAAGTTCAGTACTGAGAATCTGAAACTTGGATGGTACCATGATCTCCATTAATCTTCACAGATTCCTAACAGATACCTCCTCATAGGTGAACAGAGAGGGCTATGGATGGCCAAAGACCATGAAACAAACAAAGATTTCACATGTGACAATATGCATGCAACATGACAAGCTAATGACAGAATTATTCCAGGAGGTACGTCAAGATGTCTCAAATATTTCTCCAAAATCCAAACTCGATTAATAGGGTACCAAAAAATTGGAATTAATCCAGAGAAAATTACATTAGAAGCCCCTAAACTTGTATGGTTGTCTCACTTTAATCCAGCAGCTTTTTATTTGGCATATTCCTAAACTATGCAGACTCATGCACATGCGCATGAAGCACCAACATGGCAAACATGCAGACTCCTAGAGACCTAAAGTTCAATGTTAAATGATCCAATTCAAAGAGCAAGTACAGCATTAACAGAAAAATCCATTAGTTGCTTGTTTCATTTGCTTGGATACCTTTTTTTATTGAACAACTTAGGATACAAAAGTGCAGTGATGATGTCTTACTTGACTATTCTTGGTCCATTGGTTGTTTGCAGTTATCTGGATAAATTTCTTTTTACTAAGTTACTAATTTCTTTGTTTTCTTTGTTAAATGGAGAGCCTTGAAATTAAATAACCTTTCTAATGTGACTGACTTGACTCACCTGTGCAAGAAATGGCTGATCTTTTGTGATGATTTCACAACATAACCGGGGTGAACCATTTCACCATCCACTTGGAGCCTTCCACACTTCACAGCACGGACCTAGCAATTTCAGCTTGAATTTTAGATAAAGCAATGCCAAAATTTCCAAAAACTAAACAAGCTTCATCAAGATAAAAGTACAAGATTTGAATAATGACAGAAGCGTGTACAATTTGAGGTGGAATGCAAGAAAGCTCAGGTACTACATTCAGTAATAGATTTTACTCATTGAAACACAGCCTGAAGCTCAGTCATAACTCTACAGATAGGTATCAATTAAGATTGATGATATAAGCATACATAAAGGGTTCAAATTTTTTTAAGAAAAAGAACAGTAGCAACAGACATAGTATTCACGAGGGCGCCCCTTAAACTCTTCAGTGAAGAGGTCCACAATGGTTTTCCCAGCCCATCTGTTCTTCACCTGCAAGCCAAATCAAAATTTAAAAAAAAAAATGGGTGAGATTTGGCCAGAAGAACATTCAATGAGAAAGGTTGGAAAAAAAATTATCTCTAAAATTACTTAGCAAGTGGAAACACCAACAAGGATCAAAGTATCAGGTGTAACAAGCTAGAAATAGAGAACTCGCCGCTCAGCAATGTTCACTCAGCAAATAGAAAAACTAAGCAAAAATGTCAGATACAGTGTTCAGGACACAAGTATGAGGCAATACATGAGGGCGAGTGTCCACATAACATTAGGATAAGATGAATATGCGACCGCACTTGATTCCAATGGAAGCACATCATGAACAAGAATGAAAAAGTCCTTTTCTCTATTCTTTTTCATGGAAAAGAGGATCATGAATTACTAAAATATCACCCTATTGCTGATTCACTACTGCATCTGACTTATTTATCTGTCTTTCTTATGAAGAATCCCAACAAAACTTTCCTTCATCCAAAAATATGATGTGAATGAAGTGATCAAATCCCTACACTAAACTTAACCAAATGACTCCTTAATATAATAGTGTGTTTTTCATATTCAATAACTTAAACCAAGCTCAAGTTTCAAAACTCATTTCCCAAGCCATGGGATTTCATACCACTTGAAAAACCATTACCACCACCCCTCCCCAAAAAAGTTTACTAGAAGAAACCACATCAGACCATACAAAAGACGGCATTCAGATTGACACTCTAACCAGACTGTGCTGCCAACTTTGTCACCTTCAAACTCTGAACCAAAAACCAGCTTAGTCCATCAACTAGATTCCAAAAATGACTTCTCCAGTCTTCAAATCAACATTTAAACAACTCTAGAACCGCAACTATGCACACCACATAACCACCTAAATGGCTAAATATTGAAATTATCCAGGTAGATAGTACAAGTAGTGCATGCACTAGGCAACAGTAGCGCACTCATATAATTATTTATTTTTTTATTTTATTTGTATCTCTCTAACTGCTTCTAATCAATTGAAAACAAGCAGCTACCCAGCTTGCTCTTTCAAAATTTAAATATTGAAATTATCCAAATTCTTGTCATAGGATTCCAATTCCAAACTCAAAATAAACTCCACCTTGACTCAACAGCATTTAGTCTCACACCACCAAATTGAAATCACACACAGTTCCATTACTTCATCACAACACAATCGAATTTGAGGCCCAGGAGGGCAGGAGCAGCAGCTTACATGGGAGATGAACTCGAAGTAGTAGGGCCTCACGTAGCGCCCCCCTGCATAAAAAGATGGGGTGGGGTTAGGGTTTTGGGTTCGAAACTTTTCGAGACGGCGGCGAGAGAGTGAGATGTATGTATATGTGTATGTGGTGGTGGAGAAGTAAGTATATGTGTACCGTCGCGGAAGATGTAGTCGTAGGGCTCCGGCGGGTTCGCCGCCGTCTGCCACACGATCGCCGCCGCCATCTCCGGGGGTGGCTCTTCTCCCTACACTTTTCAGCAGTGGAAGTGGTAAGGGGCCAATAGCAGGTGGATCCCGTCAGTTACTTCAACTGGGCCCACCATATTGGCCTGAGGAGGTTTGGACAGACTTTGAGTAGGGTGTGATTGGTTGCCCAGTAGGGATGAGTCTGTTTCTGAGATGTAAATTTCATGTATTTGGTTGTTGTATATCTAATTTGAGTCTGGTCTGTGCGGTGCAACTTGCACTCCGGACCCTAACCTGTGGAAACGCGAGAGGCACTCGTTTTCTTCAACCTGGCCAGCGGATACGAGAGGTGTTCGTTTCTTCCTCATTTCCTCGCATCGTCTGTCGCCTGCTCACACGCGTATGGATAACCGCCGACCACCACCAGTCTTGCCTGCCGCCCAAACTCTCACTCTACCCTTATCACACTCTAGTAGCAATCATTTGAGTTCCACCGCCGACAATCATCGGAATTTCGTGTTTTTACTCCTCTGGCCGCCATGCTCTATCCGGCCCGTTGGACTATATTCTGACCATCAAAATTGGTTGAGCCAGTGGAGTAAAACATTTATCTCAATCATAGGTACATTTTTCTTCAGAAGAATTCCCAAGAATCCTCACCGCTTGTTGTGTCCGACGCTGTCCTGTTCCACGGCATCACACAATCGTTGTTGGACCACACCGATCGGTCACCGTCAAAATTAACCTCATCTTTCGTGTTCCCCTCATCCCCTCTAGCTTCCCTCCAATTCGGTTGGACAACGGGCCCCAATAGCAAAAATACCCAAATCGGGCTCTTCTCTCCCATGGCCGCATCGCCGCGAACTTCGCCGGCGCCGCCACTTTCCAATTCCCCTTAGCCACACCAAATTAGAGCATGTACGAACCTTCTCAATATAGTCATGTGCATAATTATCCTCTGTATTGACCCCACATCAACGAGTAATTATTTTACCATTTCAGTGATGGTGAAACTCGCCATCGGCCGTCGTCGCCTCGCCACCGACCATGACGCTAGTGTAAACAAGTTTTAAGTAACCCCAAGAAACTACCCCACCACCTAGATTCTCTCGCTGAGGCCTTGATCACAAAATCGCTGTTTCAGTGAACCAGCGTGTTGCCGCATGTTGCGCTTTCGTCTCCAGCATAATCCGATGATGCCGTTTTGTCCTCCTTCCCTGCTTCACCAAAGCAAACTCATTTCTCAACTGGACCATCAGCTGAAACCTTCTGGAACACTCCTAGTTCACATGTCAAAACCATGCTAGAATAGTGCTCCATGTCTTGTTGCCATTGTTGATCTTCGCCGCCGTTCTGCCATCTCTGGCTATTCCAGACCCTCAAACTTCATCAACTAGTTTGTCCCATCATAGCTTACATCGTGATGCAGTCGCTGCTAGCGGCCGGCGACTAGAATGTCATCACCGCCTCAATGTCTACGGCTGACATTGTCAAAACCTTGTTTGGCCGCGTCCAGACATCGTCGGATAATGTTAGCCCATGCCAAGACAATGTCAATCGACGTCCTGACAATGCCAACCAAAACCAACCTCTAATACAGCCAACCAAACAAACTCAACATTCATCCAGGATTCGGAAATTCAGACAACTAAACAACATCTCTACTGCATCTCACAGTCTGTTTCATCCAGTCTGTCCTACTGATACAAGCCAGCCTATCCTCATGCAGGCAACCAAACACACGCTTACAACACTGGAAAAGTCGTGATTATATATATACTAGTAAGCATGTGTATGTTTCGTACATGTTTTTAAAAAAAATGAGATTTAGTGTTTTTGTTCACTTGATGTGTAATTAGATATTGTTTGTTTGGAGGATTAGTTTGAATAGGATATTTTGAAGTTCTCACTGAGGGCGTGGATAAGAATTGGTGCTTTTATTGTTTTTTTTATTTAGTTGACAGATGACATTCATGTAAATAATACTGTAAGTAGAGTCAATCAAAGTCAAAAGATGTGCCATAAAGTGGTAGCTACTTTTAATTTCATCCATTAGATTTGAATTGTGGTATCGAGATGGATAGTTACTAGATTTTGTTATAGAAAAATATTTGTTAAAAGAAACAAATTAGAAGAGAGATGAGGCAACTACTTAAGATCATTTTAGGAAATAAGTAAGGGGTGGTTTTCTAACTAAAACTACATCTTAAATTCTTAATATAATAGTGTGTGTGTGTGTGTGTCTATATATATAATAGTGTGTTTATATATATATAAGTACCCAGTATATTCCACCTTTTCGGTGTTTAACTAGTATCCTTCCTTGAAAGTCTATATAAATGATCATAAAAAATTTTGCAAAAATTTTAGATTGTAGATATAAAATCAACCTACCATCTCACAAAATTTTAAATTCAAATTCAATCTATACAAAGAGAAAAAAGACAAATTTAACTAAAAAATAAAAAAGATAAAAGTTACTATTCGCTAATTTAGAGTTGAATTTTTATAAACTATTTGACCAACCTAATATACACCTTATCTAATTTTTATAGAATTTTTCATATTCATTTACAAGATTTTTTAGATGAGATACACAAAAGCACCGAAGAGATGAGATGTACTAAATACTTACCATATATATATATATATATATATATTAAATCTAGAAGTGCACATTTGAGACCATTCAATAAACATTATAGTTCTACAAGTGCAGCTCAAGTTGCAAAACAAAATTAAAATGATGCAAATAGATTGCCCTTTTCTTAAAGAACTTAAGAAGGACTTAGTTGTTGGGAAGCCATCAGAATTTCAAATGCGAGAAGAAGACTCCATCTGGCTCAAGGGCCATATCTATGCACCCCACAACTCGGAATTAAGAATAGAAATTTTGCAAGACGCACACACACCCTACACCATACATCCTGAAAGCATAAATGTATCGAGAACTAAAAGAGACATTTTTGTGGCCCAATATGAAGAGAGAAATAGCAAAGTTTGTTCGAGAATGTTCGGTTTGCCAACAAGTAAAGGTAGATCGCCAGAAAACAACTGGTCCCTTACAGCTATTACCTATTCCAATATGGAAATGGGAAGGAATCAATATGGATTTTATAAAAGGACTACCTAGAACATCAGTCAGCTATGACACTGTTTGGGTTATAGTAGATAGATTGACAAAAGTAGCACACTTTATACTAATAAGGAAAAAGTATTCTCTTGAGAAATTGATAAAACTGTACATCTAGGAAATAGTCTCGACTCATGGGATTCTAGTTAGTATCGTATCAGATTGGGAGTCAAGATTTGTCTCAAGATTTTGGAAAAACTACATGAAGTATTGGGGACAAAACTAAATTTTAGTACAGCATATCACCCCCAATTAGATGAATAATTGAAACGGGTCATTCAAATTTTAGAAGACATGCTACGAGCAAATGCAAGTGACCTTAAAGAAAGTGGGATGAGACACTTACTCTAGTTAAGTTTGCATATAACAATACTTATCAGTCAAGCATACAAATAGCCCCTTATGAAGCTTTATATGGTCGAAGATGTCGATCTCCAATTTGTTGGGAAGAAGTTGGCGAAAGAAAATATCTAGGCCCAGAGCTGGTTCAACAAGCAAAAGAAAAAACATGCATCATACACTAGCACTTGAAGATGGCACAAGACCGACAAAAGAAACAAGCTGATGTTAGAAGGAGAGAACTTGAGTTTCAGGTAGGAGATTCTGTATATTTGAAGGTGTCCCCAAAGAAAGGCTTAAGACGTTTTGGGTTTTGGGCTGTGTAGGAAGCTAAGCTCTAGGTATGTGGGACCATTTCAAATTAGTGAGTGGATAGGAAAAGTGTCTTACCGCTTAGAGCTACCACCCAATTTGTCAGGAGTACACAATGTCTTTCACGTGTCAATATTGCAGAAATGTCTTCGAGAACCCTTAGAAGCTATAGAACTACCATTGCTAGAATTGCAAAATGACTAATCTTATGAAGAATACCCGATTCGAATACTATATTTTAAGGATAGTGTTATGCGGCAAAGAATGATTTGATTCGTGAAAGTTCAATGGAGCAATCACATAGAAGATGAAGCAACTTGGGAGAAAGTAGAAGATCTTTAGAAGCATTTCCCCATCTCTTGAGCTAACGGTATGTTAAATTTTGGGGACAATTTTTTAAGGAGTGGGATGTAATACCCCATATAAATATTAATATATATTATAGCTAAATAGTATTATTGGACTGTTAACCTAGCAATTAGACAAAAACTTAGCATCAGTCAAGCAATAATTCTATGAGGAATATTTTTAAAAAAATTGCTGAAAGACATGACAAAAATAGGATATCGTGATAGAATGTTTAAGTCAAGTCTCTAATAATATTAGACCACCAGTATTTTATAACTAGACCCAAAAATTTTAAATATTACAAAATAAATTACCTACTTATGACCAAAATAGATTTTTTATATTAGTAACTATACATGTATACATGCTATTTGAACTTTTGCTTCCTCATCAAAGTTGACAAGTGCAAACTCACTTCTTTTACTCTATGTCATGGATGATGTATGGTTACCTAATACGTGGAAGCTAATGAACATGGCATAAGCAAAGCTAGCACCAAAGTCTAAGGGATAGCGTTAGGGATTACATGTTTTTTTTAATTGTTCAGGTCATCTATAAAATAAGCCATGCTTCTCAGTTGAATGGTAGTACATTAGTTCCAATAGTACTTGTGAGAGCGAGATAGTCGTAGTTAAGTTGAAATACTATTAAGATCAGTTTGCTGAATTAAAAGAGTATAAGATAAATTGTGCATATATTATTATCACCCTGTCTTTATAAAATTGTTCTGTTGCAGTTATTGTGAGTTATATGATATTCTATTGTCTACACTTTTTACTATCTTAATCTTTACACTAAAGTTTTACTGAAAAATAAAATGATCGTATTTTACTGGATGTGAAAAAAAGATAGGCTAACATCTTATGAGAGTATATGGTGATGAAACATCCTATGAGGGTATATGATGATAGATTTGTGAAAGGCACCTCTACCAACTAGACAGGTAACAATAATGCTAGAAATATAATCAAACAATTAACTAAAATATTTTTCATATTTGGTTCTATTTTATTGTCAATACTAATATTAAAAAGAATAATGTATTATTATCTTTTTTTCTAATTCATTTTTTTGTTGTACGGTAAGAGGAAGAGCTGTCTTTCCATTTTACTTCACCTTTTGTAAGAAATATAATAGTTGTATTATTATTTCTACTTTTCTTTTTACCTTATTAGTTGTACAGAGAGACATAATGATATCATTACTCTTCTTTCTATTTTACTTTTGATATATGAGAGAAGGTATAAATTGTTATTTGTATATTTTTCTTGTAAATGAGTTACCATTTAAATTTTATTTCTAATTGGTGCTACGACGACAAACGTATTATACTGGTCATAGTTCAGGTATGAGACTGTCTGAACTCTCTCTCGGGGACGGCTCTTGTCCAAATAAGATACGCGGTAATGGATTTATAGAAACGACTGATACTAGTAAATCAAGAGTGACAGTTCTGAGTGGACCAAAGAGTTTTGCTCTTCTAAAACAAAAGTGTCATAGAAGAGATTGCGATATCAGAATACTCCTCTATAGAGTGTAAAAGTTTGAAATTTCACACCGGTGACTGTCAAGATTGGGAATACTTATGGTCATATGTGGCATCAAAGTTGTATTATTATTATTGTTACTATATGTTTATGTTACTCTCTCTTTGTTTTAACTTAATAAGAAATTCTTTGTAAATAATTTTTGTAATATTTTTATATAAGACATCACTTTATTTTCAATATCTATTATTATGTATGCTAGTTTGTTGAGTATGACTTGTCCTACTTGTCCTACTCATCCATGTTGATTTTAAATTTTTGCAGCTTTTAAAGTTAGATATCATGTTGCTGAAACATCATCAGAGCATAAGTGTGAACAGTAGACTAAATCAGTCATGAGGGATTCGACTAGAAACTTTATATTTTACTCATTTTATATTTTGTGCTAATGTATCCCACCTATATAATGAATAAAGTCAGCTTTTTAATACCCTTTTAATTTGAATCTACTTTGTATAAGGCCTTACACGACTATAGACTCTGTCCTATAAGCGTGTGGTGACTGTTACGCCTAGACCTTATTTAGGGGCGTAACATATATATATATATATATATATATATATATATATATATATATATATATATATATATATATATATATATATGTATGTATGTATGGAGTTGATCGGTCAATAGGTGTTCATCGGGTTGGATTTTAAAATTTAGTAAATAAAATAAATTTTAAATAAATTTTTTTAGTAAGTAATTTTATGTAAGTATTATTATAAATAAAAATATCTAGAAACTAATTAACAAAAACTATATGATACTAGTAATAATGAATGTAATATACCACAAACTAGTTAAATTGATGTATTTATACTTATAATTAAGAAAATATATGACTATATATATATAATCAAGGTGGGATGAACAGGTTGACTTATAGTGTGTTTGGTTGCCTGTATGAGGCATAGGCTAGCCCGTATCAGTGGGACAGATTGAATGAAACAGACTGTGAGATGTAGTAGAGATGTTGTTTGATTGGCTGAATTTCTCAATTGTGGATGAATGCTGAGTTTGTTTGGTTAGCTGTATTAGAGGCTGGTTCTGGTTGGTAAATGGATGATATGCTGTTTGGTTGGTTGTATGGTTTGTATGTACTTATCCTAGTTGTAGGATGTGGTGATATTACCCCTCTTCATTTGAAAGGAGAGAATGGAGATTTAGTTAAGTATTGGATGAGAGGAGTGTGTGGGTGTATTGTAACGTAATATATTTTTGAAATATTTAAATTTAATTACGAAATAATTATAAATTGTTAATTTAATCATGAGTTATTTAATTAGTCATATAATAAACTATTGTTTAATGGTGGGAATGGAGATGATAGGAGTGCGCACGTATGATAAGATAAAATATTCTCGCATATTGATATTTCATTTGAACTTAAATACTAATTACTAATTAAATCAGATATTTCATTGCATGTACCATAGCACAAAACATACTAATTTATTTTTGGAAATAACCCCAAAAAAAGAATTGCAGAAATAACCCAAACTTATCGTATTTTGCCAAAATAACCCTTCACATCAGCCTATCGAGTTTCCAGCACATGACAGGGACTTACTAAGAAAAGCACTATAGGCAATTACTATCTAAACCACAGCCAATTATTATACACACCAAACCCAATTACTATCCAAACTACCCCCAGTTACTATCCATACCACATCTGATTACTCTAACGTAACAACAAAACTCCTCAAACTCTAGCATAACAACAAAATTGCAAAGATCGGGCTAATACTTCAATGCACCTCATGGTATTTCAAAACACAAATAATTCCAAAATCTCATGTATTTGAGCTCACAATTAAAGCCACATCCACAGGAATAGACACAGTAAAGTGAACTCAAAGATCAAGCAACAATCAGACAACCATATTTAAATGTTCTAAATCCCAGATACTAGATAAGAGACAAAATCAACTAGAGATCAATGAAACTTATAATTCCAACATCACATATTCAAAATGCAAAGGTTCAGAGAAGAAATGAAATGAGTCTATGCAACTCAACACTAATTTTTTGAAATTAATTCAGGGCAAACATTTTCATTCTCCCTTTTTTGTAGCTTCACTAAAATCAAAAGAGCATCAAGATCATTGGAATTAAATCAACCTGCACTATTTGATTCAATCAAAGCACATTGAAACCTAACTGAGGATTACTACTAATCAATCACAGAATGAAAGTGCAGCTGAATGCAGATTAGATTAATCAAGTGAACAAGAACAATGCAGAGAAAAAAAGTATGTTATCGCATTCAAAAATTGCATTCAGTTCAGAAGATTTAGATGAATTCAGCACAATTACAATAGTCAACATTTCATAAATCTCAGTGCATCCAATCCATCAGTTTAGTGTATCCAATCCATCAGTTCATCACAAGAACAGGAGAATGGAGAGAAAGAGGATTAGTCACCAATATCTTGTTACTCGAGTTGGCTGCGAAGCTGCTAGACTAGAGTTCTGGTCGAGGAAGAAGCGGTTGAGCTGGTCGTGGCCTAAGGTAGTTGATGGAGGAGTTGAGGTCGCTGTCGGCCTAGTCGAAGGGGTGGTTGTTCAAGGTCGTCGGCGGCGGTGGAGTGCGATGACAACCAATGTCGTTGGAGTGGTCGTCATGGTCGTAGTGGTCGTGTCGAAGGAGGAGTTGGTCGTGGAAGTGCTTGAGGTCGTCGAAGGCGCCGATGGTGGGGTGAAAGTGGGACAATGGCAATGAGGCGATCAAATCCAGGGTTTTTAGCGACGACGCTGGATTGTGTGGAGCTGGATCAACGGCGTAGAGTTGGCAGTGGGGAAGCAATGGATTTGGCACGCGAGGTGCAGTGGCAATCGACGTTGAAGGTGGTGGCGAGATTGCGTAGATCTAGGAGGAGCGGAGTAGAGAAACGGTGTGAGGCGCGGTGGTGATCGGATCTAGGGTTTGCGGGGGTGTAGGTGGCGCAAGTGAACGGATCCAAGGGCGAGGTGGCGCTAGATCTGTAGTGTGGCTGAATTGGCGGATTTGGAAGAAAAGAGGAAGGCGGAGGAGAAGCAGAGAAGAAGAAGAAAGGAGGATAAAATTGTTGCATCTAGGCCTTCATGCCTAACCCTAATTTTGATGATTAATGAAAACAAAGTGTTCCGGACTAATTGTGCTATTGAGTTTATTTGATACAGAGTTGCGTTGGGAAGCTATGCACGGAATACAAGAAGAACCCGACGTAAAATAAAAGCACAAGTAGCAAAGAGCAAAAGACAAGTCGAAAATCGTGAAGATGCGAAAGACCTCAGGTATTACGAGTTTTTATATTTTACCGATCTTGGCGTGTGGAGATGATCGGTTAGGAAAAATTCTTTCTAGCTTTAACCGTACTATAAAGAGGGGTAGCGAAAGTCCTCTTTTTATCTCCAGCACAAACCGAGAATGTTAGGTCATTGCATCATTTTTATGTGGATTTGCTTTTGGTCTTATTTGGAAAAATCTGTTTTTCAGTTCAGTTTTTGACAGCAGAAGAGTATTTGCATTTTTCAGAAAGATCTAGGTAGATCTGGCTTTTGCTTCTGTTGACAAAAATGTAGCCCTTGAAATTATCTTTCCAACGAGCTATTAAACACCTCTTTTGGATTTCTGGATTTAAAGTTATATCTGTTTTTGTTCAAGCTGACTGTCAGTTTGCATAACTGACTGTCAGTTTGAATGTCAGTTTAGTGTAACTGACAATTGTCCAGAGAGGGTGTTTTTTGGTCTCAAATTTTTTGTACTAAACTGACTGTCAGTTTGTCCATACTGCCTGTCAGTTGGGGTTTCGACCAGAGAGTGTTTTTACTGTGTTTCTATTTGATTCTAGTCGAGCCAGTACACAAACTGACTGTCAGTTTGTGTAACTGACTGTTAGTTGCGTGTTCCAGCTTTCCTGTTTTGGCTGCAAATGGCTAGCTATTTTTTATCCGTAAATTTTGTCGGCCGTTGTGCACTAAACTGACTGTCAGTTTGCATAACTGACTGTCAGTTTGGGTTGCTGATTTTCAGCCCTAGCTCCAACGGTTCATTTGATTCTTGAGGCTATAAAAAGGGGCTTTGGGCATAAGTTTTATAACAACAAGCAACAGCATTTCATATACACTCTTGAGCATTAGTTTCTTATATAAAATCTTGATCTTTTGATCAAGTCGAGTGCTTTCCGATCCACCGAGAGTTTCAGTTCTTTTGCATTTGCATCCACTTAGCTTCTCGGTGCGTGTTTGGAGGTCTAGAGAAGACCTCGCTGCCTTTTACTCTTGGTGAGCGCCCTCACCTAGACGGTTCGGAGGCGTGGCCGTTGATCTCTCCGTTCGGAGATTGTCGGAGAGGCTCGGCAAGTGTGTACGAGGCATCGGTGCTCGCCTTTCCGGAGTGGACAAGGAGCAACCATTAGTGATAATATCCTTTGTGGATATTGAAGCGAGACTCAAGAGATTTGAGTGCTTCAACGAGGATTAGTGGAGACTGGGCGAGTCTCCGATACCTCGGTAAAAATCATCGTGTTCGTTCTCTTTCTCTTATTTACATAATTCGTTCTTTATTTGCTTTAAGTTTTAAAGTTTTTAAAGCCTCCTATTCACCCCCCCTCTAGTCGGCATCCTTGATCCAACACGTGGTATCAGAGCTTGGTCTCTCGATTCATTAGGCTTTACCGCCTAGAGAGAGGATGTCGTCAAGCGGGGATTTTCTTCTTGGACATACCGGTCGTGCGCCCATCTTTGATGGAACAAATTATCCGTATTGGAAAGTGCGCATGTCGGTATTCCTAGAAGCCATGGGGCTTGACGTATGGGATATTGTTAAACTCGGCTTTACTCCTCCGGTTGATCCGGCAAGTCAATCCGAAGACGATAGGAGAAAGTTGCATTTAAATGCCCGTGCAAAAAATGCTCTCTTTGCCGGTTTATCCCTAAACGAGTTCAACCGTGTGAGCAATCTCACGATTGCTCATAAGGTTTGGACTACCCTCGAAGAAATTTACAAGGGCACTACAAAGGTTAAAGAGGCAAAATTGCTAACAAAAATATGAGACATTCACCATGTCATCAACCGAGTCCGTGGATTCCATGTTTACTCGGTTAAACAACATTGTGAATGAACTCAAGGGTCTTGGTGTTGTTTTTACTGATCTTGAGCTTGTGAGAAAGATGCTTAGGGCCTTGCCGGAAAGCTTCGACACCTTGGTCACGGTTCTCACAAACTCCGACCTATCAACCACAACACCAACCGATCTCTATGGGAACCTCATCACCCATGAGATGCACAAGAAGGAAAAGAAGGAAGCGGCCGAACCCACGGAGACGAAGAAGAAAGCTTTGGCCTTCAAAGCTAATGCAAGGAACGATTCAAGCGAAGGCTCCTCCGATGAAGACCTCGCACTTATGGTAAAGAATACTCAAAAATTTCTTCGCAGGTTACATAAGAAAGGTGTCAACATTGACACACGACCAAAGGGGCAAAAGCAAAACAACTTCAAAGACATCATTTGCTATGGATGTCATGAGAAGGGACACATAGCATCAAGATGTCCAAACAAGAACAAGGCGTGGAACAAGAAGAAGAAGTTCTTCAAGAAGAAGAATGAAGAAATCAAAGAAGCTTGTTTTGGAGAATGGGTGTCCGGCGGAGAGAGCTCCGACTCCGACTCCGACAACGAAAGAAGTTGCTCCAAGAAGATGGCCGGACTAGCTCTCGGCAACATCAACACTTCAACTAGCTCATCCATTTGCCTTATGGCCAAAGGTGATGAAAAGGTACATTCAAACGATCCATCTTATGATGATTTAGTTGAAATGATAACCGAATTAAATGAAGTTTTTGGAAAAACTAAGAAGAAGTATAAGGCGCTTAAGGAAGAACATTCTTCCCTATGCGCTCAATACTCCGAGCTTAAATATTCCTATGAAAACATGCTTATAAAAGATGTTACAAATACTTCATCTAAGGTAGATGCTTCAACTTCATGTAACTTGAATGAATCTCCCTCTAGTAGTCATCACACTCCATGTGTTTCAAATGACAACATCTTAAATGAAAATAATGTACTTAAGGCACAAGTTGAAAAACTTGGAAAAGGCTTAGAAAATTGTTATAAAGGAAAAATATCTCTTGATCTAATCCTTAGTAAACAAAAATGTTCTTTTAGAAAAGAAGGATTAGGATATTTTCAAAAGAAAGGAAGGAAACAAAATTCTAAAACTATATTTGTTAAAGCATGCAACACATTTTGTCATAAATGCCATGAAACCGGTCATTCGCATGAAGCATGTCCCTTAATGACTCCAAATTACTTTGATACTTGTTACATGCTTCAAAAGTCGAGAAAAGGTTATGCTATAGCAAAGTATGTTGGTGCACCCATGTTAAACAAAAAGAAGAAATCTATTTGGGTGCCCAAAGCTTTGATTGCTAACATTGAAGGACCCAAAAAGGTTTGGGTACCTAAAAGAACTTAATTCTTTTTATGCAGGTGAACTACAAGACCGGTGGGAGGCATTGGGTGCTAGATAGCGGATGCTCCGAACACATGACCGGTAACAAGAAGTTGTTCACCTCAATAGAAGACAACTCAAGCGAGAACCAAAAGATTACCTTTGGCGACAACCGTCAAGGAAATGTGATCGGCTTGGGTAAAATCGCAATCTCAAATGATCTATCTATTTCAAATGTTTTATTGGTCGAATCTCTGAATTTCAATTTGCTTTCCGTTGCTCAAATTTGCGATTTTGGTTTTAGTTGCACGTTCTTCCCAAAAGAAGTTTTGGTTGAAAGTTTAAAAGATAAATCTTTGATCTTTAAAGGCTTTCGTTTTGGAAATCTTTATTTGGTCGATTTTCATTCAAAAGATGCATCTCTTTCAACATGTCTTGTCTCTCAAACCTCAAAAGGTTGGCTATGGCATAGAAGACTTGCACATGTTGGAATGCATCAATTGAGAAAACTTTTAAAATGTGATTTGGTTGTTGGCTTAAAGGATGTGAATTTTGAAAAGGACAAACCTTGTAGCGCTTGTCAAGCGGGCAAGCAAGTAGCTACTTCACATCCGACTAAGCGCATTCTTTCAACTTGCAAACCTTTGGAACTTCTTCATATGGATTTATTTGGACCTTCCGAATTCCAAAGTATCGGGGGTAGCAATTATGGTTTTGTGATTGTTGACGATTTTACTCGCTATACTTGGGTTTTCTTTATTTCTCAAAAATCTGAAACCCGCGATGTTTTCAAAAGTTTTGCAAAACGTGTTTCTACTGAATTCGAATTATCCATCAAGAAAATCCGTAGTGATCATGGTGGAGAGTTCGTTAATTCAACTCTATTTGATTTTTGTGACTCTCTTGGAATTAAACACGAATTTTCCACATCCTACACTCCACAGCAAAATGGAGTCGTTGAAAGGAAAAATCGAACACTTATAGAAATGGCAAGGACTATGCTAAGTGAGTATGATACTCCTACTCGCTTCTGGGCTGAAGCCGTGCATACAGCTTGCTATTCTATAAATCGACTTTATTTGCATACTCTTCTAAATTTGACTCCTTATGAACTTCTTGTTGGGCGCAAGCCAAATATTTCTTATTTTCGAGTGTTTGGTTGTAAATGTTACATTCTCAAGAAAAGAAATTTTGGTGGTAAATTTCAAAGAAGAGTAGATGAAGGCTTTCTAGTCGGATACTCCACCACTAGTAAAGCTTATCGTGTGTTTAATAAAAATACAAGTTGTCACTAGTACAGAAATGCAGTCTACTAACCCCTATCTTCTATCGGTTATTAGCGAAACAGCACAAAACCGATAGAAAATGTGCCTCGCGGGCAAAAAAGCCCGACGGATGTATTTTCCCTATCGGTTTCTAAGAAACTTACCGATAGAATAAATAGTATGATTTACTCTAGCGGTGATGAACATATTTGCCGTTAGAAGAGATGCATAAGTACTGACGGAAGAATGTTGTGCGCCGATAGGACTGGTCGACTTCAACAACTAGACTTATTCTATCGCTACTGTATGAATATACCGACAGAATATATTAAAAGTTCCTATCGACAATATGTAGTTCGCCGATAGAATAGTTGACCTTCTACAAATATTTTTATTCTATCGGTAATGGATTCTTTTACCGTTAGAATATATAGAAAATTGCTTAGAACTGTTCGTCTTCTAATAGTTTTATTCTATCGGTAATGCATGTTTATACCGGTAGAATATTGCACAAAATATCTTAGAACTGTTGGCCTTCTACACTAGTAATATTCTATTGGTAGTGTACGTACAGACCGATAGAGTATGTACAAAAATTCCTATCGGTAATATTTGTTGTGCCGATAGAACCATTCGGCTT
Source organism: Pharus latifolius (assembly GCA_019359835.1). NCBI lineage: Eukaryota > Viridiplantae > Streptophyta > Magnoliopsida > Poales > Poaceae > Pharus > Pharus latifolius. The sequence goes on along the minus strand of CM033320.1, from coordinate 65,665,985 downwards.
CTACAGATGTTTTTATTACTAACGGTATTCTCTTTTCTTACCGATAGAAAATATATAATTTTATAAATACACGGGTATGTCTCTTTCATTCTCACAGTTCATCTGGGCTCGTAGTCCTAACCCGTAAACTCCATGGACGGCCGGCGCACCTCTACAGGGGACCGCTGCACCTCCGCACCTCCATCGACGCCCTCTAGACGTCGGCATCCCAAGGAAGGTACGTAAAATTTCTGCAATATTGTTAGATTATTCTAATCCGATTATGGCAATAATTCTGCTTTTTTTGTATCCTTCATTTTGATGTGTCTTCTTTTCAATATGATTATGATCTGTTCAGGTCCTTGGATGATGCTCGTGAGGGGCAACGTATTTCACGGTTCTTCATCGCAGTACGCTGCCTACGTTGGCTTGTTGGCGAAAGAAAAGGTGAAGATCACCGTCGAGAGCTGGAAGGACGTGAAGGGCGAGATCTTGGTTGGCTCGGTCGAGAAGATGCTTAAGCCCGGCGTGTTTCTCAAATCAGGACCTATAGAAAGCATCTTACATGTTTTTGCATGCACCAGCTTGTGGCCAGATGCTTACCTGCTTGGAGAAGAAGAATTGTTGTTATTTGCACAGCCATTCTACACCATCACTACACAGAACAACATCTTGGAAGGTAGGTTCTTTTTGTTAATGGAGTTGAGTTGAGTTGAGTTGAGTTGATCGAGTTTGAGTCCGAGGAAATCACCATTACGTACAAATGTATGTCGACGGCAGTTCCAGCTCCTCGGGCGTCTTCGAACTGAACTCCTATGGTTAAGTCCAATGTGGTTCAGACATTTGCTGTTTTGGATGAATGGATTTGTGATGTATCAGGTCTAACTTGTAGTCGGTAGTTGCATTGTGGCAACCTGCAAAGGTTCCCTTTTATGTAAAATGCATGTATGGGCCACTGGGTCCTCGTCGTGATCTGTTGTTAATTTCAGACGTGGCTTTTGTAATATACATCGAATGTGTGAATTGTTGTATTTGTATATTGTTGTATATTTGTGTATCATGTATTGCTAATTGGGACATGAACTTGAATGTGCAGGGAGCATTTGTGTATTTAATTGTATTGGTAGGTAGGTGTGTATTTGTACTGCTGTTTCAGACATGCACTTCAATTTGTGAACTGGCATGTGTATGTTTGTACCTGAATTTGTATTGGTGAACTGGCATGTGTATGTTTATACCTGAATTTGTGAACTGGCATGTGTAATTTCTTTGGCAAGATGAAGTCCCAACTACCTACGAAAAGTATTTTTGTGTCTCCTAGTTAATCCACAAATTAGCATTTCTTGAAATATATTGCTTTATCTTCTAGTTAAGATCCGTTTGATGTAAGATCTGTTTGATGTTACATTGATATGATTCCTTGAATGTGAGAAATGGCATGTGCATGTTTGTCCCAGTTTGGTAACAGTACCACCTCTAACGGTAAGTACACATATTTACCGATAGGAAAACATATATATTTGTTCAGTCATGCATATTCTAACGGTAAATACACATATTTACCGATAGGAAGCACATATATTTGTTCAGTCACGCATATTCTAACGGAAATGCACATATTTACCGATAGAAAAATACATATATTTGTTCAGTCATGCATATTCTAACGGTAAATACACATATTTACCGATAGGAAACACATATATTTGTTTAGTCATGCATATTCTAACGGTAAATGTACATATTTACCGATACAAAAATACATATATTTGTTCAGTCATGCATATTCTAACAGTAAATACACATATTTACCGATAGGAAGCACATATATTTGTTTAGTCATGCATATTCTAACGGTAAATGCACATATTTACCGATAGAAAAATACATATATTTGCTTAGTAATGTATATTCTCTAACGGTATGTGTGTGTTTTTACCGATAGAATATGTGAGCGGCAAATTACCTAAGTTAGTCTGACGGTTATTTCATGTATTTACCGTTAGAAAAATGTCCATTATAAGGAAAACCCCAGTCGACCATTGCTGAGCTGCTCTTTAATTTGTTCTGTTGCACTCTGTGTCCCTCTGTTTGTGACGAAAGTTCCAGCTACACTGCTAGGGTGATCAGCGCAGGCTGGAGGGAAGTTGATTGCGCCCCTCTCTTTAAGGTATGCTTAATCGTCGACACCTATCTCTCTCTCCCTCTAGATCTCCCTTCCTCTCTACTTGCAAGCTAGCTGTATTGTGTAGTTCCAAGTTTGTAGCTCTAAGCTTGGGAGCTTGGTAGCTGGAAATGCGTCATGTTTTAGGAGCTAACTAGCTTGTATTGTGTAGTTAGCTAGGTTAATGAGTGTTAATTTCGTCAGGCTAGGGTTCAACACATGTATCTGTTGTAAGAGGCTGTACATGTACATATACATAACTTAATCGGGCAGGTTTCATGCATGGCTTACTCGTTAAATTTTGTTAATTGTAGATGGACAGGAAATATTGGATGTATGGAATAAAACGTACTACTCTTGAATATTTGGATGGTGTGAATGAGTTTATTAAATTTGCTGAGCAACAAAAGGAGAGGAAGGGAGAGAAAAATATGCTCTGTCCTTGTACAGATTGTATGAACTTGAAGAGGTTTAGCAACTCTGATCAAACTAAGAGTCATTTGATTCGTCGTGGTTTTAACGCGCGATACACCCGTTGGATATGGCATGGCGAAGATCTTGAGGAAACAAGCACCACTACTACCAATCAGCACGACTCGGATGTGGATTGCAATAATATCGATGATCATCCCAATTTTGGTAATGTTAATTCCGATGTGCACGTAGATGATGATGATGACAATCTAGATGAGATGTTACGTGATGTAGAGGAAGATTACAACGAAAATGACTTCTGTGAATTTGAGAAACTGATTGCTGACTCTGAGAAGCCTCTGTTCCCTGGATGTGCAACATTTACAAGACTGTCTTCTGTGCTGAGATTATATAACTTGAAGGCAGGAAACGGTTGGAGTGATAAGAGTTTCACGGCACTATTAGATCTTCTAGCGGACATGCTTCCAGAGGGAAATGAGTTGCCAAGATCTACTTACCAAGCCAAAAAACTGTTGTGTCCGTTGGGAATGGAAATCGAAAGAATACACGCATGCCCAAATGATTGTGTGTTGTACCGTAACGAGTACTCCAGTTTGCATGTTTGTCCAAGATGCGGCGCATCGAGGTATACGCGTAGGGACCGGATTGACAGTGAACGTCACGAGGTAAGGAAAGGGCCCCCGGCAAAAACTGTGTGGTACTTGCCTGTGATACCTAGATTGAAGCGGCTGTTTGCAAATCCGAAAGTCGCGAAGCACTTGCGTTGGCATGCTGAAGCCCGGAAACAAGACGGAAAACTGAGACACCCAGCTGATTCTATTCAATGGAGAAACATCAACAGAACATTTGCTGAGTTCGGCGGCGAACTTAGGAATGTAAGGTTCGGGCTGAGTACAGATGGTATGAACCCACATGGTAATATGAGCAGCCGGCACAGCACTTGGCCGGTTCTTTTATGCATCTACAATCTTCCTCCTTGGTTATGCATGAAGCGCAAGTACATCATGATGGCGTTACTAATCTCAGGACCCAGACAACCCGGAAATGATATTGACGTGTTTCTAGCACCTTTAATCGAGGACTTACAGAAATTGTGGAGCGAGGGTGTGCAGGTGTGGGATGCATACAAGAAAGAGAATTTCATCTTGCGGGCCCTGATATTTTGCACCATAAATGATTTTCCTGCCTATGGCAATTTGTCGGGGTATAGTACGAAAGGAGCCAAGGCTTGCCCTATTTGCCTAGATGAAACTGAGAGCATCTGGCTGCGAAACTGCCGGAAAACAGTGTACATGGGTCACCGCAGGTTTCTTCCGGTGCATCACACGTACCGTAAGAAGAGGAAATCATTTAACGGGAAGCCTGAGAAGGGATCAGCTCCAGTGTTTCTGACCGGTAAGGAGATTTACTCACGCGTGAACGACATCAAAGTTGAGTTCGGTAAGCATTCTAAACCTCGAGAAAAAAATGTTTGGAAGAAGAGATCGATTCTCTGGGATCTACCGTACTGGGAGCACTTACAAGTTCGACATTGCATTGACGTCATGCATGTAGAGAAAAATGTCTGTGACAGTTTGATTGGTTTGTTGTTGAATATTCCGGGAAAGACAAAGGATGGTGTGAAAGCTCGTCGTGACATGGTGGAAATGGGGATAAGGACTGAGCTTGCACCTTTAGAGAATGGAAAGCGTACATACCTCCCCCCGGCCTGCTACACGTTGTCCAAGAGCGAAAAAACAGAACTCTGTCGGTGCTTGCACGGTGTTAAAGTTCCATGTGGGTACTCCGCGAACTTGAAAAAACTTGTGTCTATGAAGGACCTAAGACTGGTTGGCATGAAGTCCCACGACTGTCATGTCTTGATGTCACAGATGCTTCCCATTGCTATCAGAGGCATTCTCCCAGTTAAAGTCAGAGAGACAATCACAAACCTATGTTATTTCTTCAACGCAATATCTTCCAAGGTAAGTACGTGCACTCGTACTATAAGTTCACTACCTCCATTTGTGGAGCTTAATGAGAAGATTTTTCTGATATGAATATTTGGCGCAACTGTGTCCTCGTAGGTAATTGATCCCGATGGACTGGACGCTTTGCAACGCGACGTGGTTACAACTCTTTGTCAGCTCGAGATGTATTTCCCTCCATCCTTTTTTGATGTTATGGTCCATCTGATTGTTCACCTTATCAGAGAAATTAAGTTTTGGGGACCTGTGTGCCTGCGCTACATGTATCCATTTGAGAGATTTATGGGTGTATTGAAGGGATACGTAAGGACTCGTCGTCGACCCGAGGGGAGTATCATGGAAGGTTATGCCGCCGAGGAGGTGATTGAATTTTGCACAGATTATATGGCCGGGGTTGACCCAATTGGTGTTCCTAGGTCCCGACACGAGGGTAGGCTTGAGGGAATTGGAACGATTGGATTCAAAGCTATCGTCCCCGCTCGTGATGTGTACGCAAAATCACATTTTTGGGTCTTACAACACATGACGGAGGTCGAGCCATACATACACGAGCACAAGGTAATGTTACGGTCACAGAATCCTTCGAAGTCAGACGTTTGGGTAAGCAGAGAACATAACAGGAAATTTGCTGAGTGGATCCAAGAAAGAGTCACGCGAGCTGCCGAGGGCTCCGTAAGTGAAACTGTGACATGGTTGGCTAGAGGCCCAAGATTCACTGTAGGGACTTGGCAGGGGTACGACATCAATGGGTATTCATTTTACACAAGAGCTCAAGACGCCAAGAGTAGCACGCAATGTAGCGGAGTGACACTGTTTGCTATTTCCGAGGATGCCAGGTCAGTAAGGGCGCTGAACTCATATTACGGTGTTATTGACGAAATATGGGAGCTCGATTACGGATTACTTAAGATTCCCCTGTTTCGATGCCAATGGGTCGAAATCCCTCGAGGTGTTCAAGTTGATAGTTACGGGTTTACTCTCGTCAATCTTGGTAGAGTCGGACACCAAGACGATCCATTCATACTTGCAAAGCAAGCCACACAGGTATTCTACATCGTTGACCCGGCCAATCCAAACTTGCATGTTGTCCTCCACAGCAAGAGACGTATTGTTGGGGTCGAAGATGTTGTCGACGAAGAGGAGTATAACCAATTCGATGAAATACCTCCATTTTTAGAGGACATTCAATCTATCCGTACTGAAGATATCGACGAAACAACGTATCTGCGAGATGACCACGAAGAAGGATTATGGGTTGAGAACCATTGATGATTAATTTCTATTTCAGGGATAAATGCCAAGCAAACAGCCCACAAGTTCTGCAGCAAAGTGAGGAACTTATCATTAATACATCAGGCAGTACATTTTTCTTTAGAATTTAATGATAAGCTAGTTCACAGCATTAATACATCTCAATTTTACTCCACAGCATGAGTTCTAACATGTACAGTACCTTTATCCTGTAAATATTTAATTCTTCCCTTCAAATAGCACTTGCAAAAATCTCATCGCAGCCTCTTCAAAAATCCCTTTTTTCTGACGGTATTTTGTTATTTATACCGATAGAGAAGGACATCTTCTCTCAGGCACTTCAAAACGTTTTCTATCGGTATTGTTCTATTTTACCGTTAGAATAAATTCATTTGTCTCACAGTATTTGTTGTCTTACGGTTTTTTCCTGTTTTTACTGATAGAAGAATACTCTGCCGCTTCGAATTCTCAACCGTGTCGCCATGCGTCGCCTTGGAAACTCTATAAGTACCTCGCCATGCGTCGCGGTATTTTGTTGTTTTTCTAATTCTCGAACGGTTGGACTCCTCATCTTCTCTTTCACAATGGCAACCTCCATGGGATCGTCATCCACGGCCTCCCCGGTAAGAACTCTAAATCTCCTCGGTTTACCCCTGTATTGTTAATCCATATTCAGTTCATTCTTGACCTGTTGATTTGCACAGGGAATGGTAGCCGTGGAAGACACTGCCAAAGTGAAGGCTGACCTGAGGGCCCTCCAGGAGGAGCACAAGCTCCTTACAGACAAGCACACTCAGCTACGGCTTGACCTTGACGATCTCTTCCAGCGCATTAAGCGCATGAAGACGGATGGTGACAATGCTAGGGCGAGGACGAGGCGTCTTCGCGAGGAGAAGAAAGCCGCGGATGTGACCATCGCTGGCTGCGGTTTGACTATGAAGGATACCATAGCGAAGCTGACGGAGGTCGCAGGCCTTCTTGACGCGGTAGTAGTTGATCCTAGGGACAACTTGTCGCTAGAGGAGTCCTGCGTCCTGGCTGCAAGTCTAACTGACTCTATTCTACATGCAGCCAGGGCTAAGACCACCCCTTGACCTAGCATTTTGGGTTTTATTTTTTATGTAAGTGATAAAACAACAATGAATGAACAATTTCTTTTTATGTCAATTTTCCAATTTTCCGGCTATCTTCCCTCTTTCTTTAATATTCTGCAGCTTTCAACCACGGTCTGTTTGATGTTAAATTGTGTACCTTTTCATAACTCTGACGGTATTTTGTTGTTTTTACCGATAGAAAAAGGGCACACAAATCTCAAGCACTTAATCAAAAAAATTTTCTGGGGAAAATTGGGCTCACGGGATTTTTTTGTTTATACCGATAGAAAAGGGCACCTTTTCATTACTCTCACGGTATTTTGTTGTTTTTACCGATAGAAAAATGGCACCCAATCTTAAGCACTTTAAAAAAATTTTCTGTGGAAAATTGGTCTCACGGGATTTTATTGTTTATACCGATAGAAAAATGCAATCACTAATTCGAATATTTTTCCGGGAAATTTACTTTTTCTATCGGTATTATTTTGTTGTTTCGATAGAAAATTACATAAGTCTATCGGTATCATTTTGTTATACCGATAGAAAAGTTCCTCCGCTACTTTATTTCTCGTACACGGCCCTTTAGTTTCCCTCCACTCGAACAGCTCCACCTTAGAGCACTGTGTCTCTTCGAGAGCGAAGAAAACCCCAACCTCCGCCGTGAGCACTCACTTCCTCTCTCCCACACGACGATCGCCGGCTGGACACTGGTTCGTCACTGCCACCGGTTCTTATTTTCGTCCTTCGCCCGCCGCTGCTGCGTTCTACACCGCCTCTGCATCACCAGAACTGATCGCCGCCGTAAATACCCTAATTCGTCGTTCTATTTCCAGCATCTTCTTTATTTGATCCTAGTGTTTTGCACGTACTAATTCTTGGAGTTTTGCAATTACACTAGGGTTCCCTATTGTGTTGGCTTATGTACATTCCGCAGGCAATGTTGATTTTAATTAGGGTTTACATAATATGTTCCAGTGCTGTAATGAACCTGTTTTGAGATTTTAACTTCTCTATACTGCTGTATGTGTGATCAATTGTATCCAACTGCCATGTAATGCAGATTATATGTTGGAGGTGTTCTTACACATATTCTATCGGCAGCTCATGTGTTTACCGATAGAAAATTTTCTGCACAAGTAGTAAAACTTAATTTGGATCTGGAAGGACATGAGCCATGCAATGTACTAGTTTGGTTGGGAATTTTTACTCACTTCGTATGAATATATGGCAATGTGGATGGGTCTTCGATGTATATGTTTCAAATGCCTATATACATGACTTTTCCCAACCTAATAGCTGTGAAGTCCTGATGACTCACATATAGGCTAGGCTAAAGATTATGCACAGTAGCACTTAGATGCTTGTGTGCATATTTACGTGTGAAATAATAATGCTGGCCCATGAATATTAGTGTAGCAAATCATCGAGAATGTTATGTGATGACAGTGAATGGTGGCTTGTCAACAAAATTCCATATGTAGAGAACATTGTTATGTTCTATCGGTATCTCACGTGTTTGCCGATAGAAAAATTGTCTTGTGTGGAGGTAATTGTTATGGTCTATCGGCAGCTCATGTGTTTACCGATAGAAAATATTTCTGAAGAGTTCAGTAAGTAATTTATGCATGTCTTTCTTTTTGTATTATTTTCCCTTTTGCCGCCCTAGTTAGTCTCCAGTCCTGGGCTGAGTTATGGAAGTCCAAGGCGAATTAATTGCCATATATATGGTTTGTTGAAGGTTTTGTAGGGGAAGACATGTCGTCGTCTTCATCGGATGGTACTAGTGGTTCGACTAGGGCCAACCCCATCGTAACTACTGAAGATGGGGCTGTTACATCCCAGCGCAAGAGGGTGGGGCGAGGCGCGACGACGTTGGGGCGTTTGGCCAAACGCACTGATCTTTCTTGTGAGTTCAACCAATTTGGGAGGCCGATTGGAAAGAATGCTGGGAGGTACGCGGCCTACGTTGGGCTGTTGGCGAAAGAAAGGGTGAAGATCACCGTCCAGAGCTGGAAGGACGTGACGGCGGACGAGAGGGATAGGTTGTGGGCGGAAGTGAAGGTTAAATGAACTGAAATCGCTGAACTCTTTCGTAATCACGTTCTCTTGGCTTATACTAAAGTTTAACTAACTCGTGATTAATTGTATGCATTTTTCGGAAACAGGCTAAGTGGAACATCCCCGACGATACACCTAGGACTGCCTGCTTGAAGGACATGAACGGAACATGGAAAACCTTTAAGAGCTGGCTCGTCAGTAACTTCCTAGCTGCGGGGAAATCTCCTTGCGAGAAGTACCCCTTCATATCGGAGGAGGTATGGGAGGAATTCACCAAGCAGAAGGGGACTGAGGAGTTCAAGGCCCTTAGCGAGAAGAATAGGGCGATCCAGAAGAGGAACGACCACCCGCATCGGCTCGGATCCCGGGGCTATGCGGGGAAGGAGGAATAGTGGAAGAAGGAAGACGAACAAAATCCTGTCATGGACACCCCTGAGTTGCCGCTCTCCGAGATCAGGGATGAGAGGTGCAAGCGATGGTGGAGGGGGAGGGGGTCCGTGTCGTCCACGGGGTCTGTGCAGTTCGCAACCCCTGGGGACGCCGACGTTGTGAGGCGAATGGTAAGTTGGCTAACCTCGTAAACTGTGTGCGCACAAGTGTATATAAGGCAATTTGTCTCACAAGGTACCTTCAAATGTAACAGATCTCTTTTGAGAAGGACGCAGCGGAGGGATTGTTTACCCCGCAGAGGGAGAACGACATCCTCACCCGAGCTCTAGGAAATAAGGAGCATCCCGGGCGGACACGGGCCGTGGGAGCCATTGTGTCGTGGAAGGCCGGTTTCGTAGATCCGGCTCCACCGAGGAAGAAGGCCCGCACCTGGAAGGAAAAGGAAGCTGACCTCTCCGATAAGATACGGGCTGAGGTACGGGAGGAGATACGGGCGGAGATGCGGGCTGAGATACGGGCTGAGGTACAGTCTGAGGTGCAGACCGAGGTCGCACAAATGAGGGAAGAGTTTGCACGGTTGAGAGAAACATTGCTGGCCAAGAGTTTAGATGCGGATCCCCAGGACGACGGTACCCCGCGGGGTCGGATAAGCAGTTGCGCTTCGAAGGTACTCGCGGATCCAGTGGATCTACTTGAGGTACTGCAAGCCTTCATCTCTGCAGTTAAGTTGATGCCACTCCCATTCTGTTAGAGTTGTTTCGCTAACCTATTTTAATTGTTACAAATTTGCAGGGGCCGGAGGGCTGCATCCTACAGAATCACGTAGGCGCCGGGCAGGAAGTGGTTGGACACGGCTTCGTATATCCGTCTGGGCCGGATGTCCGGGTCCACTGTGTACCTCTGCGGTTGGGTTTCGCAAAGGTACAGGTGGACATGGCCATGCCGGGCTACAACGATTCTCCGTTGCCAGTCCCAACAGAGGAACTGCAGACACTTGCCGAGGCAGTGGGCTTCTACGTACAGTGGCCCAAGAAGTGTCTTGTAATACAACCGGTAAATCCTACACATTTTAGATTACATCCTACTCAGTACACTCAACTTGCATAATCTAACATACGTGCTCATTAATTGAAGTGGCCTGCCGCGGGGCTACCAGGGGACTGCGCCCCCAGCTCGGGGCATGAGGGCCGATCTCGTGCGAACCTGGACACATCAAAGACGGCCTCGACCCCACCCAGCGCATCCACGCCTCCACCTCGGAAGAAAGCCGCCATCACCTCGCCCTTGCCTTCGAAGGTACGCGCTCAGTCCCCGGCAAAAGGCAAGGGCGGCAAAGGCAAGGGCAAAGGGCGACAGGGACTGCCGCGGACGTTCACGAACGCGCTCCCACTCCTGTCGGAGGCATCTTTGCGGAAATTGGATCGATCAACCAGAGACCTCCACGACTGGTACCTACATCGAGCTCGGCGCAGCCTGAACTTCTTAGTTCCCTACAGGCCTGGGCAGTTCCACCGTGAGCCCGGGACTATATCCGTGGCACACGAGGATCTGTTCGACCTCTACAACTGGCGGGAGCTCGATATGTCCATCATACGGACTGGAGTCCTGTGAGTTTGCTGATGCTATGTATTGCTGTTTTCTAACTCTGTTTGCTAACTCTGCATTAATGTTGCAGTTCATTTGAATACTGAGTAACTTTCTGTGAAATTAATATTAATCTCGTCCTTCGCATGCAGGTGCATGTACAGGCTAGCATCGGAGCTGCGTGTGACAAGGTGGGTTTCCTCGACCCAGAGAAAATAAGCCTCACGATGCTAGAGCAGGACGCCGCGCACGCTGAGCAGTACATATCCAGCGCGCTGATGGCGCAGCAGGACAGGGACTTCATTCTGGTGCCGTACCACCAAAGGTTAGTGCATTTCGTACTAATTTAACTCAATCTTGTATGTTACACCTGAGATGTACTTTGAGCTAGCGGTCCTCTTTTACGTACAATGCAGGGGCCACTGGATCCTCATCGTGATCTGTCCGCCGAGGAACGAGGTGTACTACCTCGATTCGATGCGTGACAGATTATCGATGGAATATGTGCTCAAGGGGAATATGGGGGCGTAAGTAACTTATATGTTTGATTTAAATTTTGACCTCACTAGCTAATGATAATACATTAACCGGCAATACTAACTGAAATGCAGGGCTTTTGATAAATATGTGTCCGCTGGAGGGAGGCATGCCGCACCGCAGGGCTCCCTACTAGCTTGGAAAGAATATGAGGTACTCACGAGACTTTTTGTTTATGCTTAATTAGTTTATGGAAACAATATATAGCTAACATGTATTCGCATATGCAATTATCTCAGTGCCATCAGCAGCCGCAATCGTGGGAATGCGGGTTTTATGTGCTGCGCTACATGTACGACCTAGTGCAGACAAACTTTTCCCGATTCCCCCAGGTAAGCATCGATAGCTAACTCAAATTTCAAAAATGGGTGTCACGTTCTAAATTAGGATCGAAGTTAGTTACTCAGTATGCACACATGCTTGCAGATCGCCATGTCGAAAGACCAATATGAAAATGCAAAGATTATATATCTTCGACAAATCTGGGTACAATATGTCATGGAGGAAGTAGCACCCAACCATCCAGCATGACAATTTTCTCTTTTTGGTGTACTCTGCATAGACTGTTCATATACATGTGAATAAATATATATATGTGAATAAATGTCCACATTGGATTGCAATCTGTATTTGTCCATACATATGTGAATAAATGTGAATAACTGCCTAATGTGTGAATTTGTTCTGTGAATTTACCTTGCATCTGTACTGTATTGTGTATCCAATCTATACTGTATTGCATCTGTACTGTATATGTGAATGTACTGTATTGTGATGCAAATAAAGTACTGTATATGTGATTGCTCTATCGGTAAATTCATCAACAACCGAGAGACTACTGTCCTTTTTTCTATCGGTACAATCAAAATTAACCGTTAGAAGAGTTTGACCTTTCCTGCCGGTGAACTCATACATATCCGATAGAGTACTAAGCTTTTTTCTGTCGGTAATCTTGTAGTTAACCGTTAGAATAGTGGTACTTTTCAATCGCTATTGACGAGTTTTCTATCGGTAAACTTGTAATATGCCGATAGAATAGTGTGAGTTTTCCTGTCGGTAAACTTATAATTAGCCGTTAGAATAGTGGTACTTTTCAATCCGCTAGCGACGAGTTTTCTATCGGTATACTCCTAATATGCCGATAGAGTACTAAGCTTTTTTCTGTCGGTAATCTTGTAGTTAACCGTTAGAATAGTGGTACTTTTCAATCCGCTAGCGACGAGTTTTCTATCGATACACTCCTAATATGCCGATAGAGTACTAAGCTTTTTTCTGTCGGTAATCTTGTAGTTAACCGTTAGAATAGAGGTACTTTTCGAACTGCTGGACGTAAGAATACGACGGGTTTTCTATCGGTAGATTCATAATATGCCGATAGAATAGTGAACTTCTTCTGTCGGTTATTTACCGATAGAAAATGTCCAGTCTTGTTCTATCGTGTCTATCTCTATCGGTACAAAAACCGATAGTAGAAGGGTTTTTTTTACCGATAGAAGACTGCATTTCTGTACTAGTGTGTATTGAAGAATCGGGTGATGTCGAATTTGATGAAACTAACGGCTCACAAAAGGAGCAAGTATCTCGTGAAGTTTCAGGTGACGATCTTCAAGAAGCAATGAAGAACATAACCATTGGAGACATCAAGCCAACAGAGGAAGATCAAGAAGATGATGTCAACGTTGAAAATGTTGATCAAGACGCATCATCATCTCATGTTGATCCTCCAGAACAAAGTCAAGATGAAGCAGTACAAGATGAAGAACCAAGGCAACACCAAACCATCACCAAGGATCACCCTCTAGACCAAATATTGGGTGACGTCAGTAAGGGTGTTCAAACTCGATCTCGTATTGCTGCATTTTGTGAACATCATTCATTTGTGTCTTCTCTAGAACCCAAACATGTTAATGAAGCTCTAAATGATCCTGATTGGGTTAATGCCATGCATGAAGAACTTAATAACTTTGCTAGAAATGAAGTTTGGACTCTAGTAGAAAGACCAAAAGATCATAATGTTATTGGAACAAAATGGGTTTTCAGAAATAAGCAAGATGAAAATGGTGTTGTAATTAGAAACAAAGCTCGTCTTGTTGCTCAAGGCTTCACTCAAGTCGAAGATTTAGACTTTGGTGAAACTTTTGCACCGTTAGCAAGACTTGAAGCTATTCACATTCTTCTTGCTTATGCATCATGCTTTAATATCAAACTTTTTCAAATGGATGTAAAAAGTGCTTTTCTAAATGGTGAAATTTCTGAACTTGTATTTGTTGAACAACCTCCCGGTTTCGAAGATTCTAAATTTCCAAACCATGTATTTAAATTGTCGAAAGCTCTCTATGGTCTCAAACAAGCTCCTCGAGCCTGGTATGAGCGACTTAGAGACTTTCTATTATCAAAAGGTTTTAAAATTGGGAAGGTTGATACAACTCTCTTTACAAAGAAAATTGAAAAAGACTTGTTCATTTGTCAGATTTATGTTGATGATATTATCTTTGGATCTACTAATGAACATTTCTGTCATGAGTTTGGAGAGATGATGTCTAGGGAGTTCGAGATGTCCATGATTGGTGAGCTGAGATTCTTCCTCAATCTACAAATCAAACAACTCAAGAACGGGACGTTCGTGAGTCAAACCAAGTACGCGAAGGACCTGCTCAAGCGCTTTGGGATGGAAGACGCTAAGCCAATCAAAACTCCCATGGCGACCAATGGACATCTGGACATGGACAAAAGCGGAAAATCGGTTGATTCTAAACTGTATAGGTCTATGATTGGTAGTCTTTTATATCTTACTGCATCTAGGCCTGATATCATGTTTAGTGTATGCCTATGTGCTAGATTTCAATCAGATCCTAAGGAATGTCATTTAATTGCTCTTAAAAGAATCCTTAGGTATTTAAAATGCTATCCCAGTTTAGGCCTTTGGTATCCTAAAAATGCAAATTTTGAATTAATTGGTTATTCTGATTCTGATTATGCTGGGTGCAAGATTGATCGTAAGAGTACATCTGGTAGCTGTCAGTTGTTGGGGAGATCATTAGTATCATGGTCATCTAGGAAGCAAAATTCTGTAGCTCTCTCCACAGCTGAAGCTGAATACGTGTCTGCAGGCAGTTGTTGTGCTCAATTATTGTGGATGAAGCAGACATTTTTGGATTATGGGATCATATTTGATAAAGTGCCACTATTGTGTGATAATGAAAGTGCCATTAAAATTGCGAATAATCCTGTTCAACATTCTACAACTAAGCATATTGAAATAAGGCACCATTTTATTAGAGATCATGTGGCAAAAGGTGATATTGATGTAAATTATGTTAGAACTGATATGCAACTAGCAGATATTTTCACTAAACCCTTAGATGAAACAATATTTTGCTTTTTAAGGGGTGAACTGAACATTATTGATATATCAAATGCTAGTTGATGTGCTAAAAATGTTTGTTTGTATAAAATATTATTATTATTCCCTCTCTTGTCTTAGACAGCCTCTGGTCGAAATTGACCAAACTGACAGTCAGTTCAGTAGTTAGGAGCCTGGTCTTAGTCTCTGGTCGAAGTCAGCGTCATAACTGACAGTCAGTTTCATAAACTGATAGTCAGTTACGTGCATTTGATTTTTGGTCGTAGCTCCTAGTTGTGTTCGAGCCCCCAACTGACTGTCAGTTTCATACACTGACTGTCAGTTTCATACACTGACTGTCAGTTTCAAAACGCAGTTCTGTGAACTGACTGCCAGTATGGTATACTGACTGTCAGTTCCATGTTTCTGAGTTTGGAATTGACTGTCAGTTTATCAAACTGACTGTCAGTTGCGGGATCTCGAACCCTAAAACCCCGTTCTGTTTCTTGGTCTTCTTGCCTTCTCCATCTCGCCGCCGTTGCTTTGCTCGTCGCCGTTTGCTCTCCTCATCACCGGTGCGCCTCCTTGCCATCCCTTGCCCCCGTGCTCGCCGCCGGTGTCTCCCTCGCCGTGCCGCACCGCCGCCCTTGCTCCTCCTCCTCTCGGCCGCCGCCGCTTAGCCTCTCCCCTCGCCGTGCCGTGGAGTGGTCGTCGGCGTTAAGCTCCTTCGGTGATCCCCATCCACCGTTGTGTTGAAGCTCGCCGGTGGTTTCTTTTCTTCCCTTGGTGTACCTGAGGCCGGTTCGTCGTCGTCGACCAGTTTTGTTCGTCGGCCTCCTCTGTTCAAGTTTTTTTTTCGGCTTCCTCTGTTTCTTCTTCTCTGTTTTTCAAATCTGCTATGTCTGATCAGGCCGGTCCCTCTCGTCGTGGGGCCCGACGAAAGAATGCGGCAAACAACCAGCGTTCATCGGGCCAGACGTCCGAGAATCAGCCATCGCCTCCGCCTGAGCGCGTGCCCGTGGATTATTCACGTTGGCACGCGAGCCGCCTGCGCACGCTCCGCTCTGTGAACCCGTACCTGTCGCCACGACCCACTGGTCGCGACGGGTGCGCGGTGCTCACTTGCTTCACAAACCTTCATTTAGACCTGTTTACCAGCGTCTACAGCCGCGCTCCCATCTTTGCCCACCGCTCTCTGTTGTGGGGAACGATCGCCTCTCGCACAGGCATCGCTACCCTCGCAGATCTCTTCGGCACTGTAGGGATTCGCAACTTAGTCGCGGATTCCTCTTTGCACTGGGCTGAGGGGCCCATACGTTAGTTCTATTCCACCGTCTTCGTTTCCCCTCAGCGCGACTTCATGACCTTCATGACGGGCCTCCAGGTCCACACCGTCACGAAGGATCAGCTGGAGTCAGCGCTTGGTCTGGTGCGCCCTCCTTCTGGCCGCCAGCTCCATACTCTCCCTGACCTCGAGCGTTGGGAGGTGGCCATGCTCTATTCCGGCCCCTTCCAGCTCCGTCACATCGCTGGCCTGCGCCGCGATGTTGACCTGGCTCTGCGTATCCTACGTCTCACACTGGTCCCCATGAGCGGAGACAGAGCTAGGGTCACTTATCTAGGGCTCCACGTCCTGATTTCTATCTTCCAGGAGGAGCCCTTCGACGTTGCTGATCTCATCATCAGTGAGATTCAGCACGTCCTTCTTTCCCCGCGCCGTCAGCTGATATACGCTCCGTATATCATGGCGGTGCTTCTTCATATCCGGGCTGTGGACACTGAGCTGCCCAGGCCCCATCATCCTCTTCTCTTCTATCCTCCAGGCCAGGCTGATCGCCGGCTCGGTGCTCGCCCTGCTGCAACTGCTGGCCCTGGTTCTCCCGCATCAGATGATGATGCTGCGGGGGAGTCAGAGGACGAGGCCCCTGTCCAGGAGTCTTCTCCAGCTCCAGCTGCAGGGACAGGCACCGGATCTGCGTCATCCTCTTCTCAGCTTCAGGAGGTCCTCCAGGTGCAGCAGCAGATCCTCAGCACTCAGGCGGAGCATCATCAGATGTTGCTCCGTTTGATTGCTCAGCAGGAGGAGATTCTGCGGCGCCTGCCTGCTTCCGGTTCTTTGGTCCCTCGCAAGAGGGCCCGCCAGGCTGCGTCTTCGCCGAGCTCAGCTTCAGTTGCTGCTGATCCAGATCCTGTTGCTCCAGCTCCGGCTCCAGTGTCTGCAGCTCCTGCTCTTGTTGCAGCTGTGACTCCTCCGGCATCTCCAGCCGTCGACCCGTCTGCATCTCCAGCTGGCTCCGGAGATACGGACATCATAGGATTTTCTTCAGATGATGAGCATTAGGCTCTGATTTGTTTTGTTTGCCTCCCTTTTTGTGCTTGATGCCAAAGGGGGAGAAGTATTTTGGATAGTTGGTTAGTATTTTGGATTTTGGACATTGGAGTCTGTTCTGTTTATGTCTTTCGATGTACTGAACAGATGATGATTATTTATATATGGAGATGATGATTATTTATATATGGAGATGTTGTGATTATTTATATATGGAGATGTTGTTTTTTGGTTATCTGTGTATGTCATCTTTTCCTTTTAGCTCTGATACATATGATGACTTGTGTTTAGCTCATATATATATGATGTCATTGATTTCTTGAGATGATGTTCTTGAGCTCTGATATGTGATATGTGATTATAGCTCTGATACATCGATGTCTTGATGTGCATGCATATGCTCTGATATGACTTGTGGATATTGCACATATGTGACTTGCTTATGTATGAGATGCCCTGATGTGTATGTATGTGCATGTATTAGTTTATGATTTGATATGATGCATACACTCAGGGGGAGCTATTCCATTTATTTTATTTTTTGAACACTTGTTGTCATCAATCATCAAAAAGGGGGAGATTGTTGCATCTAGGCCTTCATGCCAACCCTAATTTTGATGATTAATGAAAACAAAGTGTTCCGGACTAATTGTGCTATTGAGTTTATTTGATACAGAGTTGCGTTGGGAAGATATGCACGGAATACAAGAAGAACCCGACGTAAAATAAAAGCACAAGTAGCAAAGAGCAAAAGACAAGTCGAAAATCGTGAAGATGCGAAAGACCTCAGGTATTACGAGTTTTTATATTTTACCGATCTTGGCGTGTGGAGATGATCGGTTAGGAAAAATTCTTTCTAGCTTTAACCGTACTATAAAGAGGGGTAGCGAAAGTCCTCTTTTTATCTCCAGCACAAACCGAGAATGTTAGGTCATTGCATCATTTTTATGTGGATTTGCTTTTGGTCTTATTTGGAAAAATCTGTTTTTCAGTTCAGTTTTTGACAGCAGAAGAGTATTTGCATTTTTTAGAAAGATCTAGGTAGATCTGGCTTTTGCTTCTGTTGACAAAAATGTAGCCCTTGAAATTATCTTTCCAACGAGGTATTAAACACCTCTTTTGGATTTCTGGATTTAAAGTTATATCTGTTTTTGTTCAAGATGACTGTCAGTTTGCATAACTGACTGTCAGTTTGAATGTCAGTTTAGTGTAACTGACAATTGTCCAGAGAGGGTGTTTTTTGGTCTCAAATTTTTTGTACTAAACTGACTGTCAGTTTGTCCATACTGCCTGTCAGTTGGGGTTTCGACCAGAGAGTGTTTTTACTGTGTTTCTATTTGATTCTAGTCGAGCCAGTACACAAACTGACTGTCAGTTTGTGTAACTGACTGTCAGTTGCGTGTTCCAGCTTTCCTGTTTTGGCTGCAAACGGCTAGCTATTTTTTATCCGTAAATTTTGTCGGCCGTTGTGCACTAAACTGACTGTCAGTTTGCATAACTGACTGTCAGTTTGGGTTGCTGATTTTCAGCCCTAGCTCCAACGGTTCATTTGATTCTTGAGGCTATAAAAAGGGGCTTTGGGCATAAGTTTTATAACAACAAGCAACAGCATTTCATATACACTCTTGAGCATTAGTTTCTTATATAAAATCTTGATCTTTTGATCAAGTCGAGTGCTTTCCGATCCACTGAGAGTTTCAGTTCTTTTGCATTTGCATCCACTTAGCTTCTCGGTGCGTGTTTGGAGGTCTAGAGAAGACCTCGCTGCCTTTTACTCTTGGTGAGCGCCCTCACCTAGACGGTTCGGAGGCGTGGCCGTTGATCTCTCCGTTCGGAGATTGTCGGAGAGGCTCGGCAAGTGTGTACAAGGCATCGGTGCTCGCCTTTCCGGAGTGGACAATGAGCAACCATTAGTGATAATATCCTTTGTGGATATTGAAGCGAGACTCAAGAGATTTGAGTGCTTCAATGAGGATTAGTGGAGACTGGGCGAGTCTCCGATACCTCGGTAAAAATCATCGTGTTCGTTCTCTTTCTCTTATTTACATAATTCGTTCTTTATTTGCTTTAAGTTTTAAAGTTTTTAAAGCCTCCTATTCACCCCCCCTCTCTAGTCGGCATCCTTGATCCAACAAAAATCACCGGCGGCCGTGAAGACAAATTGGATCTGCCGCAGAGGTGGCCGTAATACTAAGAGGTGGAGGTGCGCGGCGCGATGTGTGCGAGGGAGAGGCGGAGGCAGAGGTAAGTGACGGAGGGCTGGAGGCGGAGGCGGAGGCGGAGATGGAGACAGAGGAGAGAGTTAACCCTAACGTGTGCGAGGTGATGCGACGAGGACGCGAGGAACTGATGGATGCACGTATCCGCGGGCCAGGCTGCAGGGGACGATTTGCACTGCATGGGCCAGGCTGGAATGAGCAATGCAGGCATCCAAACACCCGAATTTTGCATCCACGGGCCAGGTTGAGCCCAAAACCAAGCAACTAAACACACCCTTAAAACCCGCATCTGCCCGCCCTAGCCTCTAAATGGAGTGCGATATCCCTAAGTTGGGTCAGATCCCCTAGGTTGGATTAGAATCAAGACAAAATCTAGAACTCTAAAAAAACCAATGAGTATCTCAATACCCATATCAACCTCACTGCTAGTGTTATTTTATTAATTTGGTATTTTTAAGAATTGTATAGCTAATTTTCCTTGATGGGGGGAGATTTAGATTGGTTAGTTTACCAATCCATTCTTCTATACCATCTGATAATAACTCTACCTTAAATTTCATTTAAATAATGAATTTAATTTCCATGATTTTTTTTTAAAAAGCTCCAACCGTTTTGGAGATGTATCTTTTTAAGGGTGAAATTTTTTTCTAAACCAAATATATTGACCATTACATAATTATAGTCTTTTGGGCAAAATTATTTTCAATGAATTAGAAAAATATTGTACTTATATTTTTTCCAATCCTTTAATACTAAATAGACAGTTCAAAATCCTAGTTAGCTCCATACAAAACAAACCCTTCAAATGTGCCTAGAAATTGGATTCTGATTATTGTGTTTTTTTAAAGAGAATAGGATAAACTCACCCTAGACATATACACTATTAGGATTAACATCAAGCAATTATTTTTTAGTTACGTGTAATAGGATATTAATTTTTTTTCTCACAACAATTCTAGTGATAAATAAATTTTATTGATTTATTTTCTTCGTTTAAAGGATGGATAAATTTGTTGTTATGATACTTTTTCTTAATATTATAATTTTTTGAATCAATATATGTCGTTAGATTTCAAAAGACTTTTAATTGCATCCAAGTTCAAGCCTCCAGGCCAAATTTCTTTGAGTTTTTCCAGCAATTCATCTAAAAAACCCACATCCTCTTTCGATAAATTCGATGTCAATTCTCTTCTCATAAAATGTTTAGATTTGGATGTGGCCCTACATATCTTCAATCATGTATAACGGTCTAAAATGTTTTAAAATAAGGAAATTTATTTTGAGTAGCAATATATGTTGGGGGATTTCGGTCTATGTCACTGGCGAAATCGAAAATTCGGGATATGCCACTAAAAATCGGCTAATTGGTTCTGTGCCACTGGATTGGGAAATTCGGGATAACACCTACCAACCTGAACTACAACCGCAAACGGTAATCTGTATCTCTCTTCATACATTGAGGACAATGTCTGATTAAGATTGGGAGGTGTTCACTTAACCATTTGCTTAGTCTGATTTAGCTTAGGGGATATTCACTTCACTATATATTTAGTCTTCAACAAATCATTATTCCACCACATTCCATCATAAACTGAAAAATAAAAGAGATTTATCACATGCAATGCTTGGTTTTGAAGATGATCTTTAATTAATTAGATGATTATTTTATCACATCTTCGCATATGATCTATTGAACTTAGCTCTCTTAAAATTTTCATTGCTTATGTTCAATTTTATCTTAAATTGACCATTAAACTTGAACTTATCTATTAAATTGTACTTGACTCCTTCCAAATTGAAGATTTCTAATAAAACCATTTTTTGAAATTAACTCTCTTATGTTAGTTTTTATTCCTAGATTGCTAATTGTCCTTCTCTTTAAAAATAAAAAAAGTGTAAGAGTAAAGTATAATCGACCCACTGGGGGAGACGATGGTGAATCGTCGACCAGTTGGGGAAGAGAGGATTTACTTAACTTATACACACAAAAAATATTTTCAGTAAAACGGTTGCTTAAACTGCGGCTTTGTCTAATCTCGTGTAATGTATATGCGACCCGCTGGGGGGAAGCGGTGGTGAATCGTCAACCAGCTGGTGAAAAGAAGGTATACAAAGTATTGAGGTTGTTTACAGGGGCTCGGGAAACCTACAAAGCTGCCTTTCTGTAAGTGCACTTAAGTAAGTGTCTTCAGCTGTG
This sequence comes from Pharus latifolius, assembly GCA_019359835.1. Lineage (NCBI taxonomy): Eukaryota > Viridiplantae > Streptophyta > Magnoliopsida > Poales > Poaceae > Pharus > Pharus latifolius. The sequence continues at coordinate 65,644,438 of CM033320.1, read as the reverse complement.
TCTCCTCTCGCCGTGAAGGAATGATCCAGTAAAAACATTCTGGCCAAGAGGCCGAAAAAGTTGAAGAAGAAAAAATAAAAAATAAATAAAATAGAAAAAAAGAGATAATAAGTGTTTTTATTTTTCTTTAGAAAAGGGTAATCTAGCAACTTTGTATAGATCGTAGCATAACAAGTGCTTTCTTTGCATGATTTATTTTAAATCCTATATGAAAGAAGATTGTTAAGACAATTTAATTTATTAAGCTCTCTCTTTTCTAAGGTTGAAATTTGATAAACTTAATGTATGCATTTGGAAAGTTTAAATTACTAAGATCAATTGCCTCATATGCATATATGTGTTGATAATCTTCGGAAGATTGTTTATTGAAAATTAGATAAATCAAGGCATCACAATTTTTGGAAAAATCATTCACACTCTTTGCTTGAGGACAAGCAAAATGCTAACTTGGGGGAATTTGATAAGTGCTAACTTGGTAACACTTTTATTTTAAGTTTAGTATTGAAAACATAAAAAATCATGCTTAAAACTCCTCTGATGCGACATTTTATATGCAAAATTTAGTTATTTTCACAAATTGCTTTCACGGTTGTATTCATCATGTTTCAAGGATCAAATCCTCCAAATTTGAAGCAATTTCGACTACATTTGGACATCAAACGACCAAGAAAACCACTGAAGAAGCAAAAGAGTCCATGACCTGTGGCCGTCGAGTTGAATCTTCTTGAATTATCAGCATGGCCAGCATTCTTGTAAAGCTCCATGATTTGTGGCGACTTCTCAAACACCAACTTGGTTGCTGCTACCGTTGTGCCCAAAGTACTAAAGGTCTTGGGCTCACGCCTTGAAATTTCAATAGACCAATGCTGTTGCATCCCATGGACACACATGCGAATAGCCTCTTCTTGGTGCATTTCTCTAGTGAGACACACATAATTGTCGCAGAAATTGATCAAGTAGTCATCAATCTTCTCATCACGCTTCTGCTTGACTTGGGATAACTCCAAAGCTGAAATATCCTTTTGCATGGTCACGAAGTGTGCCTTGAAGAGGCTCTTCATGCCTATCCAATCACAAACAAATCCAATCGGAAGATGACTGTACCAATGGAAAGCAGAACCAATCAATGACCCTAAAAACTGCCTTAGAAGAAGGGATGGATTGTTGGCAGTATCTCCACAAGCTGCTTCAAAGTAGGCCAAGTGCTCCCTTGCATCGCCGGTTCCATCAAATTGATGGAACTTAGGTGGATGCCACCCAGACGGGAAGGGTACTAGATCATGCCATGCTTCATAAGGCTTCTCAAGCTCACTTTTAGGAGTCTGAGGAGCTTTCTCGGCCGTGATTTGCTTCAACCTTCGGTTTCTCAAGTCTTCCACATAGTTGTGGCAATCCTTCAACGCATCAGGTGTTGGTGCAGCATTTGCAGCCATGGTAGGAATAGAAAAGAGAGGTGAAGCACCCACAGTTGTGGTGTGTTACTCAACACTGCCTACAGGGTGAGCTTGTGCAGCAACCTCCAACTCCGCTACTTGAGGAGCAACAACTGGTTGGGGCGGATCTGATGAAGTTGTGCCATGATTAGAATTTGTTAAGGCTTCAACCAAACGATCAAACTTCGCCCCCAATTCACCAAACAACTTTTTTTACTCACGGCCTCGTTCTTCAAGAGCATGACACACTGAAGGATTGAGTGCAGTGGGATCGACAGCGTCTGCCCCTTGCTCTTCATTAGCATTATCACCTAGACCGCCTTGACTTGTAGCCATGTGAACTGGAACGGTGTTGTCATCACCAACACCAATTCCAAGATATTGCTCTTCATCAGAAGCGATGGAAGGAGCAAGATCAAAATAGTTGTGGCGAAGAAGGGAGTCATTGCAGAGAAGTTGACTCAGAGTCAGAAGACTCTCTTTCGTCATCAAACTAGATATCTTCTTGTAATGCTTCAGTTGTAGAACTCAAGGCTCTTTGACGAGCCCTTGTCCTCAAGCGGGTCTCCATGCCTTGTTGATTTGCAACCTCGTGAAATTGTGTAGGACCCTCCGGAAGACGGGACGCGAAGTAAACATAAGGACAGGAAGACTGCCCCTTATTAGCACCTTTTTCGGAAGTAACAGGAAGGCAAGGGACTTTTGTCATTGCTTCTTTTGTTGATGTTGATGCGTCTTGCAGCCCCTTGGTGGACTTGGGCCAAGAATGAACATCTCCTAAGTGTGGCAAGAATGCAATAGGCTTCGGGTTTGGAACTATCTCTTCATCCAAAGGGTATGGGAACTCTTGAGTAACAGGAGGAGGCCTCCAGTTAGAGTCAGCATCACCCTTGGGTAGAGATGTCACAATCCTACAAACCATTGCATCTTCTTCAATGACTTGGGTACTTGACACCTCAGTTATTGGTGCAAGAGCTTCGGTAGCCTTCTGGGGAGGGGTCGTCACAGCATCTGGTGATGCTTCCTTCATGAAGACATCATTTGCTGGCTCTAGTTCTTGTCTTGCAGCGGTTGAAGGGGCCTGAATTTGCGCAGCTCCATGGGAAAGAATGACTGATTACAGCGCCTTTTCCTGGGGACTCCTGCAAAGGGTAAAGGGGATGATAGAGATGTTACCTTCTCCTTTTGCTTGCTTGGGCTTGGCACATCTCCAGCTAGTTGATCGTGATGCCACCTTGGAGCTAGACGGTCAAGAAGGTAATGATACCTTTGACTCTGTTCCAACGTCGACGAGATGCGGAACATAATATTCTCATTATTAGGACAGATGTGCCATTGGATCGGACACGAACTTGTACATTTTGTAGCACAAGATCCTCCAGCTCTTGGCGCAACAGGCGACGATTCCTCCTATGCCGATCACGCTTGCATTGATTGAATGTAGAGACATGAGGGGGCATTGGGCAAGCCAGGTGGTGTTGGAAGAAGAGGAGACTGATCATAAGGAGGCATCCAATTGTGTCTTGCTTGAGATGGCAAGTTGACTTGCTTTCTAGGCGAAGTAGGTGCTTGCAAAGGACCCCTGCCTTGCCGAGATGAAGTCAATGTAGGTGGAGAAGTCTGCACACGCCATTGTTGCTAGACATGTGGTGGCTGCTCTGACCCATGAGACACTGGTTCCAATGAGGTGGAAGTGGTGCTTGTCTAGGCCGGTGAGTCGATGTAGATGAAGGTTCTTGACGAGGCGCCCAAGTCTGGTACATGTGCTGAGGATGGCGTTTTGAGGTGTCGTGCCCCAAACTTCTTCTAAACCGAGAAGAAGAGTTAGGCATGTCACGACCTCGCATTCGCTCTTGCAGACTCTTCATTTGGGTTTGTAGTTGTTGGAGTTGTTGTTGGATCTCATCAGCACCAGGAGTGGGTACTTAACCTCCGGGGTGAAAGAAGCCGTCGGACCGAGCATTCTTGCTTGCTTGGTTGAATGGCAACTCAAGAATTCCCTCATTATAGCAAGTCTCAATAAGTCCTTGATTTGGCCATTCCGACATACCCATTCGTCAGGGAATAAGTCATATGGTGGTGTCACTATGTAAGGATAGTGACAAGTCCTATCAATGAGATCACTTGCACCGAGCGACCAGTCCTCTGCAGGGATAGCAACGTGAGCGATGCGGGCACCAAGTTGCTCCTGCAAGGTACTCACCTTGCGGTACTTCCTTCTGAGATTGTGCAGCCTGTTAGGATTGAAGGCACGACGAGCAAATGACATTTGCCTACGTAGAGTATAGGAGGAATTCTCCAGTGCATTGAATAACTAAACCTCAGCACGCTGCACCCTTGGAGTAGGCAGTGCAGGACCGATGAGCGGAACATCCACACGAAGAGAAGTGGCATGATGCTGCCTGTTGGTGGCTTGTTGATGAAGCCTTTGAGCAGTTTGGACGTGTTGACGATTCGGACTCGGGGTCCCCTGTCGATCTTATGTAGATTTATGAGTTGTATGTGAGACCTTTCAGGGTATTCCTCCGGTAAGATAGGATAAGCAATATCGTGAGGGACGTGAAGATTTATACAGGTTCGGGCCCTCGATGGTGAGAGTAATAGCTCTACGTTCTGTTGTGATTCCACTATATAAGATAAAAGTGTTTACAAGAAAAAAAGAGATTATCACAGACGATGATCTCTTTTGTATCTTTGTCTATCTAATCTATGCCTAAGTCTTCAAGTTCTATAGATTCGTGCTTGTTGGTTGACTTAACTGCCCTTTAGATCGTGCATCGATCACCCTTTTATACTGAATAAAAGGGCGCCAACACGAAGTGGCTCTGGACAGTTGCTCCAGTGCAGTTCGTATAACCGCACTCCTCTCCTACGCAGGTTTAACACGTGCAGTTGGTAGGTAACCGCACATACTAACCTCCTGGCAGTTGTCTTCAAACGTGGGAGAAGTTATCCCGAGAATGTGTTTGATAAAGACTAAAACACCCTCGAATTATCCTGGTCGCAAATAGTCAGCGACCTCTTGACCGCGCACTGTCTGCGGCCTCGTGCAAAGGTTGCGATCATAAACTAGCACTACGTCCCCAAGCGACCATAGTGGCTACACATTGGCACACATCGAATCCGAACTTGGCTTGAATTCGACAGGTGTTAATCTAACTAGCTCGGGTGATAATCCTGGTCAGGACGCTCTATAAACGAGCAGCCATATGAATGATGGATGGAAGACAAAGGGCATGTGGAAGCGAGTCAGACGACCATCGGAGCACAGCAAAGATGAGAGGAGAACCAGGTCCCACTGGGCGTGCCATTTTGTTTCACCGGGAAGATCTCTCTTCTGAGAAATTGGCCCCTTTTCGTGTTGCGGGCGTGCCAGTATACATAAGTATACAAATAAAAGTTAGAGAATGCATAATCTAAGGAAACACTGTACTTTATTAATTCTTAAAAAAATTACAAGTTACATGTCCCTTTGGGATTTACAATCTTATTGCGCCAAATGAAAGTACATCTTGGTTTCAAGGGATTTCATGGTTCATGGTTCCTCAGGTCTTTTGAAAAGCTCCTGGTTAATTACATATAAAGAACAAGTCCACAGAAAACCTCTGATTAAGCTGTGCTGATGGTCGTCATCTTCAAGCTTTAAAATAACTTTGCCCTTGATAAATAAATGCAATGCAGATGCCCATGCATGCAAATATACAAATACATAGCTTTGTCAGTCTATGGTGCTATCACAAATGTGGTCTTCGCCTCGTCGGTGCCCGGTCAGGGGGTTGTTCAGACTCGTCGGTTGCGAACAAATGGATGCCTTCGCCTCATCAGTACCCGGCATAAATGGTGTCCAGCTTCGTCAATCACGGACAAAAAGCATGTTGCTTTGCTCATCAATACCCAGCAACATGGAAATTGGATGGAATGACTTGTGATAGCAACTTGACTTCCTTAGCTTCAGGAAAAGCACATTGCATGGTAGACAGCCCATTGGAATATCCATCGAGGACTTAGTAGTATTTTGACATAGTTGGTAGCTTTAGATATGATTAATCATTGCACTAGCTCCTCTTCAACTAATTGGATGAAAATCTTTGTGGCCTTTGATTGACTTGAAACTTGGACGAATAGTTTCTGGACAGATCCTCGATTGTTCATCAAAATTGGGAATCAATCGGACCGTCGGATTAGAAACTATCTTCATTATATTACTCGTAAATCAAGCTGGAATTCAGCAAGACAAAGTTATTTATAATGGTCTTGCGGGCCTTCTGGTCCTCTGATTGAGATGAAACTTGGTGGAATTACTTTAATATAAAACTTCTGTTCTCCATAAAAATTTGGGATCGATCGGACTTCTGGATCAGAAGTTATCATCAATCTTCTCCCATGGGACAAAGTGTATAAGTTGCTAGATAGAGTACTTCTTCTGGTCGAATTGGCCTTTTAGAGGTCTTTGATTGACTTGAAATTTTATGGAGAGGTTTCTCATAGAGTCTTCTATTTACCGTAAAATTTGGAGTCGATCAGACTTCTGGATGAGACGTTATCATCGATCTCCTTCCATGGGACAAGGTGCACAAGATTCTGGATAGAGCACCTCTTCTGATCGAATTAGACATCTAGATGTCCTTTATTGACTTGAAAATTGGTGGAGGGGTTTCTCATAGAGTCCCTTGTTCACCATAAACATTTGGGGTCGATCGGACTTCTGGATGAGAAGTTATCATCGATATACTTCCCGTGGCACAAGCTGAATTGCCTTCTGGACAAAGCACCTCTTCTGGTTGAATTGGACATCTAGAGGTCTTTGATTGACTTGAAAATTGGTGGAGGATTTCTCATAAAGTCCTCTATTCACCATAAAATTTTGGGATGATCGGACTTCTAGATGAGAAGTTATCATTGATCTACTTCCCGTGGCACAAGCTGAATTGCCTTCTGGACAGAGCACCTCTTCTGGTTAAATTGGACCTTAGAGGTCTCTGATTGACTTGAAATTTGGTGGTGAGGTTTCTCATAAAGTCCTCTATTCATCATAAAAATTTGGGGTCGATTGGACTTCTGGATCAGAAGTTATCATTGATCTATTTCCCATGAATCTTAGATCTTAGATCAACTGGGGCTTTGGTGGCGTCTTGATCTTCGATCGAAAGTAAACCACTTTCAAATCTTTGATTGACGGCGACTTTGGTGGGGTTTTGATCTCTAATCAAAAGATGAGCATGCAATTTTTTGGATCTTTGATCAACTGGGACCTTGGTGGCGTCATGATCTTTGATCGAAAGTAAGATCTTTGATCGACGGCGACCTTGGTGGGGTTTTGATCTCTTATCAAAATATGAGCATGCAATTTTTTGGATCTTTGATCTACCGAGATCTTGATGGCGTCATGATCTTTGATCGAAAGTAAGATATTTCGGATCTTTGATCGACGGCAACCTTGGTGGGGTTTGATCTTTGATCGAACAACGGACATGCGACCTTTAATTATTGCTCATGAACAGCTAGCACGGGCACCAACGAACAGGGTTCCACCTCTGATATGCAATGCATGATGATGCATGCTTACGACAAATTAGCACTTACCCATGGTAACTTTCACGGGCTTGAGTGGATCCGCACTCGCCGGTCTTCCGTCGCTTTCTGTGCCCTTTGTGTGTGCTTCTGCCTTTTTTTCCACCTCTCGTGCCTCCACCTTGTGTGCCTCCACCTTGTACACCTGTCCAAATGGTTAGCACCCCCTCTCTATTTATAGGGCCTCTGGGTTGGTTGCAATAAGAGACAATTAGGGGATTTGATTTCGAATAGAAAATATACTTCCCTTTTTTCAAAGATTATTTTCTAAATGAAAAGATACAAAAAGATTATTTTATAAACAAAGGGATACATAAAAGATTATTTCCTAAACAAAAGGATACAGAAAGATTATTTCATTTTTTTCAAATTTCAACCCATTAAAGGGCTCTGTTGGTTCGGTCAGGCTGAAACCAGACCTGATTCGACCAGCTAGTTTTGATCTTTTTTTGACCAGGTTTGACCAGTCCAATTTTGACCAGTTTGTTGACCAGTGGAGTTTTTGTCCTGGTTTTTGATATTTTTTTACAGCCTCAAATATACGTGTATTTTTATTTTAGCCCTTTTGGTCATATGGGACTTTTCTAATGAATTTTTAATTACAAAAATTCATCGAACAATTGTGCCACATGTCCTGGTCATGTTCGAATTGGATCCCTCCGCGCAGTTTTAATCGGTTTTGATCCAAACTGGTCGTTGTGGGTCAGATTTGACCAGGATTGGTCGTAGATGGGCCGATTTGAAGGGGTTTGATCCAAACTAGTGTTTGCGGTCGTTTTGATCCGGTTTTGACTCGAACTAGTCGAGTTTGGTTGGTTTTAGCTAGATTTGGTTGGTTTTGAGTCGTATTGGATCAAAACTGGTCGGTTTTGACTCATATTTGTCCGTTCTCGCACCGTTTGAAAGCAGACTTCGTCACCTGCATGTCAAGGAGTTATTTTTGGACATGTTTTCCTGTGTATTATGAATAGAGAAGCTTTTGGCTCAATTAAGGAGGCTTTATAATCTCTTTTTCTTAGGTTTTAGAAGCCATTAGGGCTTAGCTTAGTTTAGAAGAGCCCCCTTCTCGATTTTATTATTTTTGTAAGCACAGCAACTTCCATTCTCAAGTGATCAAACAGTAATACCTTTTTGGAAAATGTCATTGGAAAAGTGTATAATTTGTGTATATGCCACTCAGATGAAAGTTTTGGTGCCATGCCTAGTGCCTTCTGAAGGGATATTTTGGCACCATTTTTTTGTGGCCTCCCTATATACAACAACTGGGGGGGAGCAAGATTTAGAGAGAGCAAGATTGGGAGAGGGAGAGCAAGATTTAGAGAGAGCAAGATTGGGAGAGGGAGAGCAAGATTTAGAGAGAGCGTGTCTAATAGGGAGATATGAGTAACTCAAGTTGTTCTATTGGATCTCATGGCGCATTAACGACATCAAATTTCGATGCGATTGTGGCTTGAGAGCAGTCAAGTATATGTCATGTACCAATAAGAATCCTAACCGGGTGTTTTTGAGGTGCGTTAAATGGAAGGTAAATGTGTTTTTATATTATTTTGCTAATTTGTTGCTTCTTTTGGATCTTATTTATTGGTTTTGGTCTTGTTTTGCAATCTACAATAGGTTGGATGCTCATTTTGACTGTGGGAAGATCTTATTGATAGGTACATCAATGAGAAGATTGGAGAGCAAGATGAAGCTGACATTGTAGGTCTAAACAACAAAATGAATGAGCCATTAGTTGTGATAAAGGAGAAAAACAATAAACTGAAAGTAGTAATAGAGTTGAACAACGAGATTAGAACATTATACAAGAATATTAGCAAATTGAAGATGTTTTGTTGGATGTTGTGGCATGTATGGTTGTAAACTGGTTTGTTACTGTTGAATCTTGAACCATAATTAGGGTTTTGGTGATTAATGACATCCGAGAGATATGCGACTAACCTATGTATGTGAGACTCAGGTTAATCAGAGGAGAAAGCGTCACGAGAATGCAAATCAAGATTATCAAGACTCCATGAAGCAAAAATGACGAAAACCCCGACAAGAGTACAAGTATATAAACCTAGTGCTTTTATTTTTTGAAATTTTCTAGGTTAGATGGTCGTACTATTAAGAGGGGTCTTAGCACAGGTCATTTGATCAACCTTGAAGTTTTTGGAAACATATTTGCATATGCATCTAGCCCCTAATTGAATTTGAGTAAAATTCAGCAATTCTGTTTTCGTTTTGAACTGGCCGGACAGTGTTTGAAGTGACCGGACAATGTCCGGCCAATACAAATGCCTTCTGAAATTTGCAAAACGTTAAACAGAGACAAATAAACTTGTCCGGTGCATCTGTCCGATTTAGGCCGGACACTGTCCGAAGTGACCGGACAATGTCCGGCCAGTACAATTCTCACGGCAAGTTTAATTGAGACAAATGTATTTGTCCGGGGGCATTTGTCCGAAACGCACCGGACATTGTCCGAAGTGACCGGACAATGTCCGGCCAATACATTTTCTGAGAAGTTGAAAATCTAGGTGTTAACAGAGACGTATGCATTTGTCTGGACATTTTGCCCAGACAAATCACATACGTCCGGCCCTTACAGTTGATGTGTTGTTTAAATCAGGTGTCAACAGAGACATATGTATTTGTCCGGACATTTTGTCCGGACAAATCGTATTTGTCCGGCGTGTATATGTGGTGTTAAACATAAGTGTTAACAGAGACATATACATTTGTTCGGACGTTTTGTCCGGACAAATCCATCCGTCCGACCTTCACAAAAATTCTCAAACGGCTACTGACACTTGAAACTCTCGTGAGCAACGGTCAAGTTTTTTGTACTGACCGGACAATGTCCGGCCAGTACAACTTTCGCTCAATTTTCTTGAAAACGACCGTTTTGCTGAGAGTATATAAACCCTGATGTTTGTAGAAGCTACACACACACGAAATTCATCTCTCAACCCTTGTGTAACAGCTTGCAAACCCTCTCACACTCATTCTCTAGCAATTGAAGTCAAATATTGAGCAAAGCTTTGAGTGCTAGTTGAGAAAAGTTGAAATCAAGCCACTTGCATTTGCATATTTGTTCTTCAAGCTTTGAGGTTGATCAAGCAAGGTGCTAGGCTTGTTACTCTTGGTGATTGCCGTCACCTAGACGACCCGGGAGGTCCGGCGATCTCTCCATCGACGGTGTGTGTCAAAGAGGCCCGGCAATTGGTTGTAAAGGCTCGGAGCTCGCCTATCCGGAGAGGAGAAGGGCTACCCCTAGTGGAATCGAAGTATAAGCTCTAGCGAAGAGTGCTTCAATGAGCATTAGTGGAATCGGTAAATTTCTGAGACCTCGGGAAAAACTCGATCTCTTCGGATACTTCTATTACTTGCTTTATACTTATAGAGATTGAATTGTCGCTCTTAACTCCCTAGCAATTGCAAAACTTGTTTTGTGTTGTCATTCATATTATTTGAGTATTGTTATTGCAATTTAGGTTGTTAATCACTAGATTAAAAGTAAAAATTTAAAAACCGCCTATTCACCCCCCTCTAGTCGGCATCGTTCGATCAACACGTGGTATCAGAGCACTAGGTCTCTCATTTTAGGCTTAACCGTCTAGAGAGAGGATGTCGTCGATCAAAGAAAGCTATAATGGAAAGGTCCCCTTCTTCAAGGGTGATAATTATTGCTATTGGAAAATTAGGATGGCGGTTTACCTAGAATCCATTAGTCTTGACATTTGGAGGGTCACTAGAGACGGTTTTAGAGCTCCCATTGATTTAGAGAATCTCACACCTCTAGAAGCAAAAAACCTCCAAGAAAATACTCAAGCAAAAAATGCCATATTTAATGGTCTAGACTTAAGTGAGTTCAATCGCATTATAATCTTGATACATCTTATGAAATGTGAAAAACCTTAGAAGTAATTCATGAAGGCACATCTAAGGTCAAAGAAGCTAAGCTGATTAAATTAACTAGAGAATACAACTCCTTCTTCATGCTTGAATCTGAAAATATTAGTGATATGTATACTCGACTCAATTTATTAATCAATGATCTCAAAGGTTTAGGTACAAAGTTTGAAGATATTGATATTGTGCGTAAAATGCTTATGATTTTACCATCGAGCTTTGATACAATTATGACAGTGCTTATCAATGGTGATCTCACAACCACAACTCCAACCGAGCTCTTGGGTACTCTTATTACCCATGAAATGCAAAAAGAGGAGAAGAAAGGAATTGTGGAAGCATCCGGATCAAAGAAGAAAAACTTGGCATTTAAAGCAAACGTCGAGGAGGCCAAGGAGGATAGTTCGGATAAGAGCTCCGATGGTGATCTAGCTCTTCTTGTGAGAAAGACCCGGAAGCTCCTAAACAAAATCAACAAAAAGGGGCTTGATTTTGACAAAAGGCGAGGACCGCACAAGAAGACCGGATTCAAGAACATTACATGCTATGAGTGTAATGAGGAGGGACACTTTGCCTCAAGATGTCCAAATAAGAAGGGTGATCATCAAAGATCACATGAGAGGAAAGATGACGGTGAAGGCTCAAAAGGTAAAAAGAAACTTTTCAAGAAGTTCTACAACAATAGGAGCAAGGGCCAAGCTTACATTGGTGAATGGCACTCCGGATCGGAGGAATCCGACTCGGATGATGAAGTCCCATCAACTTCCAAGAAGATGGCGGGAATTGCTATTGAAGAGGCCCCTTCGCTCAAAAATGAATCATCATTGTGTATTATGGCGAGTGATGATGCAAAGGTATCAGATCCCGAACCTTCTTACGAGGAACTTGTTGATATGGTTATGGAACTAAACGAGGCACTAGGTAGATTAACTAAGGAGAATAAAATGCTTAAGAAGGAATATTCAACACTTAGCGATTTATATGCCGAACTAAATGACTCGCATGAGGCACTTCTAGTTAAGGATATTATTGATTCTAAACAAACTATGAATCATCTCATATTGTCTCTCATTCAAAATCAGTCACTTGTAATGATTTAGAAATTAATCATGAAAATGTTTGTGATGAAATTGTTGGTAACAACTCAAATTTGATTTTAGAAAATTTAGAACTCAAGGCACAAGTGGAAAAGCTAAATCTAGGATTAGCAAAATGTTTTAAAGGAAAAGAAATCTTAGACAAACTTCTTAGTGAGCAACGATGTTCATTTAGAAAGGAAGGTTTAGGATATGAACCGAACAAAAGAAAGAAGTTGAGTACTAAAGTGACTTTTGTTAAGGCCACTAATATGTTTTGTCATAAATGCCATGATGTAGATCATTTGCCGAATAATTGTCCCTCAACTTCTAGAGCTAAATAAAATGAGTATCACTCCCATTACATGCTTAAGAAAACCAAGTATGGAAAAGTAATTGCTAAATTCATTGGTTTACCTTATCAAAATAAACATAAAAAGAGGATTTGGGTTCCAAAAACCCTTGTTGCTAACTTCCAAGGACCCAACAAGTTTGGGTACCTAAAAGCGTCTAACATTTCTTTTCGGTGAACTACAAAACCGGTGGGAGGCATTGGGTGCTTGATAGCGGGTGCACTCAACACATGACCGGTGATGGAAGTCGTTTCTCCTCATTTAAGAATGGTTGCAATGACATTGATAAAATCACATTTGGTGATAATAGCAAAGGAAAGGTAATTGGGTTAGGTAAAGTTGCAATCACAAACAACCTTTCCATCTCAAATGTATTACTTGTTGAATCCTTGAATTTCAATTTGCTTTCGGTTGCAAAAATTTGTGATTTGGGTCTTAGATGCATTTTCGAACCAAATGACGTTATCATTGAAAGCTTAGAAGACAAATCTCTAATTTTCAAAGGTTTTCGGTATGGAGATTTGTATTTGGTGGATTTCGGTTCAAAAGATTCTTGCATTTCAACTTGTTTGGTTGCCAAAAATTCTTTGGGATGGCTTTGGCATCGTCGTTTGGCTCATGTTGGGATGCATCAATTAAACAAACTTTCAAAAAGAGATTTGGTCTTAGGTATGAAAAATGTAAAGTTTGAAAAGAATAAACTTTGTAGTGTTTGTCAAGCGGGAAAACAAGTTGCTAGTACTCATCCCGCTAAAAACGTTTTGTCAACATCTAGACCACTTGAGCTTTTGCAAATGGATTTGTTTGGTCCATCGGAAATTCAAAGTATTGGTGGTAGTAATTATTGTTTTGTCATTGTTGATGATTTCTCCCGATTTACTTGGATTTTCTTTTTAAATCATAAGTTCGATGCTCCAAGTGTGTTTAAAAGATTTGCAAAACGTGTTGAAAATGAATTTGAATTCTCCATCAAGAAACTTCGAAGTGATCATGGTGGAGAGTTTCAAAATTCAGATTTTATTGAGATTTGTGATGAATCTGGAATTAAACACGAATTTTCCGTACCATATACTCCTCAACAAAACGGTGTTGTGGAAAGGAAAAATCGAACATTAATCGAAATGGCTCGAACTTTGTTGGATGAATATAAAACCCCCACTAGGTTTTGGGCCAAGGCAGTCAATACTGCTTGTTATGCCATAAACCGGCTTTACACTCATCCATTGTTAAACAAAACTCCCTACGAGCTAATTGTTGGAAGAAAACCAAATATTTCATATTTTCGAGTTTTTGGTTGCAAATGTTACATTCTTAAAAAACGCATGCATCTTGAAAAATTTCAAAGACGTGTTGATGAGGGTTTTCTTGTTGGATATTCATCAACTAGCAAAGCTTATCGTGTTTTTAACATCATAACCGAATGCATTGAGGAAACTTGCAATGTTGAGTTCGATGAATCTAATGGCTCTCAAGAAGAGTATGAAGATTTTGAGAATGTAGGAAATGAGGAACTACGAGAAGCTATGAAGAACATGACGATTGGGGACATCAAGCCTAAAGATGAAGATTCAAAGTCACCCGATCAAGAAAATGAAGTAGCTTCTATGGTTTCGGAGGCTACTACTCAAGTTGATCTTGATCCGGAGATGAAGGAAAATGAAGATCAAGCATTGCAAAATCCAAGACTTCATCAAACCATCACTAAGGATCATCCCGTAAACCAAATAATAGGTGATGTTGGTAAAGGTGTTCAAACTCGCTCTAGAATCGCATCTTTTTGTGAACATGCATCTTTCATTTCTAGTATTGAGCCTAAATGCATTGATGAAGCACTAGCGGACCCGGATTGGGTAAATGCCATGCATGATGAATTGAATAACTTTACTAGAAACAATGTTTGGGAACTTGTAGAAAAACCTCTTGATCACAATATAATTGGTACAAAATGGGTTTTTCGAAATAAGCAAGATGAAAATGGCATAGTTGTAAGAAATAAAGCTAGATTGGTAGCTCAAGGTTATTCTCAAATTGAGGGATTAGATTTTGATGAAACATTTGCTCCCGTAGCTAGACTAGAAGCCATTCGTATCTTACTTGCATTCGCATCATGTCTTGAAATCAAACTATTTCAAATGGATGTTAAAAGTGCCTTCTTAAATGGTGAAATTTCGGAACTTGTATTTGTGCAGCAACCACCGGGCTTTGAAGATCCAAAATATCCAAATCATGTCTATAAACTCTCAAAAGCCCTTTATGGTCTTAAGCAAGCCCCTAGGGCTTGGTATGAACGACTGCGAAATTTCCTAATTTCACAAGGTTTTAAGGTTGGAAAAATTGATACAACTCTCTTTACCAAAATCATAAATAATGACTTCTTTGTTTGCCAAATCTATGTCGATGATATAATTTTTGGTTCCACTAACGAATCTCTTTGTCAAGCTTTTGGTGAAACTATGTCCAAGGAATTTGAGATGTCTATGATAGGAGAATTGAGCTTTTTCCTCGGATTTCAAATCAAGCAAATCAAAGAAGGAATATTCGTGAGTCAAAGCAAATACGTGAAGGATGTGCTCAAAAGATTCGGCATGGATGATGCAAAACCAATCAAGACTCCCATGGCTACAAATGGTCATTTGGACTTGGACGAGGGAGGTAAACCGGTAGAACTTAAATTATATCGTTCTATGATTGGTAGCTTATTATATCTTACTGCTTCTAGACCAGACATTATGTTTAGTGTATGCATGTGTGCTATGTTTCAAGCTGCTCCTAGAGAATGTCACCTAACTGCAGTAAAAAGAATTTTTAGATACTTAAAACATACACCAAACATAGGTCTTTGGTACCCTAAGAATGCTAGTTTTGATCTTCTAGGATATTCGGATTCTGATTATGCCGGTTGTAAAATTGATAGAAAAAGTACTTCCGGTGGATGTCAACTTCTAGGAAGATCATTAGTCTCATGGACTTCAAAGAAGCAAAATTCGGTTGCACTCTCAACCGCCGAGGCGGAATATGTTTCGGCCGGAAGTTGTTGTGCACAACTATTATGGATGAAGCAATTGAACCTTGTTAGATTATGGCATAAAATTCAAATGTGGTCCACTTTTATGTGATAATGAGAGTGCCGTTAAAATTGCTAACAATCCCGTTCAACACTCTCGAACAAAGCACATTGACATTAGACATCACTTTCTAAGGGATCATGTATCAAAGAGGGATATAGTGATTAGTCATGTTTGTACCGAAAATCAATTAGCGGACTTGTTCACTAAGCCCATAGATGAGTCAAGATTTAGCAAGTTAAGAAATGAATTGAATGTTATTGACATTTCAAATGTTATTTGATCTCTTGCTTGTCTTGGAATGGTCCTTAGTATGATTGTGTCTAGCATGTATACTATTACTTATATATATACTTCAAATCAATGTAGGCATCTATGCCAATCACTTCCTATTTTGAAGAAAAAGACCAAAAGTTCACCTCTTTGTCTCTTCTCAACAAAACTTGGATAACACATTAAGGGGGAGCAACTTCAAGCTTATTGAGTACTTGTATACTCCAAAATTGTGTACAAAAATGAAAATTATGCATATCTTTTATTAAAAGGGTCTTTTTAAAATAAAAAGGGTGAAAAAGTGCTAAAATATTCAAAATATGAAAAAATAACACATAACCTTCAAAAATACCTTTCAAATATGTTCTCAAAGGTTTTGAAAGTGAAAAGAAAGGATTTCGAGCTAAAATGTATAATTTTGACAAAATTGAAGATCTAGGGATCTTGTTTTGGCCTAAAATGACTTATTTCCATAAATTAAGATCGGTCGAGTTTTGACAAAAATCTTCTACATGAAACACTTAGAGCTAAATCATTCAAAGATAGTTCATGTTGAACTTTTTCTCAAAATACCAACGGTTTTCAAGTTATCACATTTTTCAAGTCTCCTGAAAACTAGCTTTGACACGAAAATACCCAAAACATGCATTTTGTGAATTTCGCTGTTTGAGCCAAAATCTCTTCCATGTTTTGGCTTGAAATAGTATTTTAAATTCATACAAGTCCAAACATCTCAGAAAAATCCAAGTTTTGTTGAAATTTGAAGATTTGGTGAAAATTTGTTCTGTTTTACTCGTTTTACCTGAAAACATCCTTTGGAGGCTCATATCAAGTTTTTCTTCTCTCATATCCAACTCAAGGTTACCTATATCTATTCCCAACATGGTACTTGAGGTCATACTGGAATTAAACCTCTAATTGAAGCAAATTTGCGAAGAATACAAAAATTCAGAAGTTTCAGGAACTTCTCTGAAATGACCGGACTTTGTCCGCCCAGTTCGGACTCTGTCCGGCCATATCGGACATTGCCCAGCCAGATCGGACATTGTACGGTGTGTGCATACCTGTTCGGTTATTAAAACTCCCGAAGTCACTTTCTTCCCCAAATCGACAGGTCCTCTCTTTTGTCCTACTGTTCATCCTTCTCACCCCATTGTTCACCTCTCCTTCGGACACAAGGTCTCGTCCGATCTCCTCTCGTCCGGCTTCAGATTTAGGCTCCTGTGCCTCTCCTCCTTCCCTTGCTTGGTCAGTTTTCTTTCTTTTTCTCTCTAAGTCATACATTGCATCTCATTTCATTCTAGGGTTTGAAATTGTCTAAATGATTTTGCATGCCTAAATTGCTTAGAGATTCATGAAATTGACATCTAGGATTGGTCTCATCTCAATTGATTTTTGCAAAATTGGAACATTTCATAGACATGCATGACATAAGTATCAAGATGACTTCTAGGGTTAGAATTTGTGACAAAAACAAGTATGGCTCTTATGGAAATGTAATAAACTAGTTGGATCAACTGTTAAAACATAGATTCACATCAAATTTTTACAAGGTTATAACATGCACAAGATGAATGTATAGATGAGTATATCGAGGATGATTTCTTTGGATTGCATTAGATACTTAACAATGAACGAAACAAATTGACTAGAGCCAAAATTGAATCAAACCACAACTAAATTGTAGAAAATGATGATATGAAGTCTAAACAAGCCTCTAATAGTAAATGCATGAATGTGATATAGCTCAAATTGAGTCAAATAAGCTTTCATATACACATGAGGACCAGTTCATGCTTTCATATACACATGAGGACCAGTTCATGCATCTCATGGCATTCTCGAGTCATATCTTGATCAAATTCTATATCTATCTCTCTCTCTACCAGAGTCAGCATGTCAGGACGAGTGAAACAGACTAGCCGTCGCCATGGCCCTGGATCTTCCCAACAAGGGCAACCTATTGATTGGGATTCCTTGGCAGTCGATGAGGATGATGCCGCTCCAGCATCTCCCATAGGCTCTCCTATTGATGATTCCGACTTGGATGACAGTAGCAGTAGCAGTGGTGATCAGCAACCTAGGGGCCATCAGACCTTCACTAATAGTGCGATTCGGCGGCTTTGTCGAAAGAATCCCTATGAGCATCCGAGGACCTGCACTGAAAGGAACTTTTGGAATGCTTTTCAGATGTCCCAGTACTACACCCAGTTCTCCTCATCCAAAGTCTTTGAGCATCAGGCCATCGACTGGAATTTGATTGAGAGCAAGGTGAACTATCCACTAAGGGGTAAATTCCTGGCGATCAGCATGTACTCCTTCACCGAGATGAAGGAAGACTGGAAATGGAATGTGGATATCATCCGATCCTTCTTTGCATCTTTCCATGTAGCTTCGGATCGATCCCACATCGTATTCATGAACAACAACTCAAAGAGAACTCTCACGAAGGCACAGTTCGAAGAGGCTCTACAGATTGAGCATGTCGACAACAGCCTATTCGCCTTCGATGAAGTTCGAGTTGAAGATGTCGTCCATCTCTTCGACAATCCAGATCCCAATATCGGTAAAGTCTCTCAGCTGATCCCTCCGGTGGCAATTCTTGAAAAGCTCAATCGCATGACCATCTTGCCCAAAATCGGAGATCGCGGGGCCGTCACATCCACTATGTTACGTCTGCTGAAGGCCCAAGTTGACGAGACTCCTTTCGACATAGTTGAGTTCCTGTTCCACGAGATGCAGGAGGTTCAGATGGACTCGAAGAGGCTTTTGCCCTTCGCACCCTTCATAGCTCACACCCTGACCTACTTTGGGTTGCATCGAGCATCTCGTCCCTCGTCTATGGAGTACTACTGGATGAAGAGCCTGGGGATCCTTATCCGCTACGAAAACCAAGTAGGATCATCAGCTCATGAAGATGAGCACATGTCTCCGGTAGCGGGAGCTCCTTCTCCACTGCAGTCCTACTCCATATCTCCCAGCCCGGATGTATCGGCTTCCTATATGATGATCATGGAGCGTCTTGACCAGATGTCCATGCGCTTCGAGACTCGATTTGATGAGGTCGACTCCAGATTGAGCTCCATCGACCATCGACTCAACGTCATCGAGCCTCGTATCGATTCTATGAGTCAGGACATATCTGAGTTGCGGGGACGTTTCGACGCAGGCCAGTATCAACATCGTCGTCGCGGCGACTCTTCCTCCGATCATCCTCCGCAGTCCTAGATCTATTTACTTATGTATTTATGCTACTTGTGTGTATGTCTTCTCCCTTTATGGTTGTTTGATGACAAAGGGGGAGAGAGATAGTGTTATGGTGTTATGGATATATGTTGTCATGTTGTTGTTATGTCGTATTGTGGATATAGATTGTTATGGATAGGATATATGTATGGACATGGATATGAATATATTGTGAAATTGGTATTTGGATATCTTTGCTATATATTGTGAAATTGGTATTTGGATATCTTTGCTATATATTGTGAAATTGGTGTTTGGATATCTTTGTTATGGACATACTTATGTGTCTAAAGTGACCAGACAATGTCCGGCCAATACAAATGCCTTCTGAAATTTGCAAAACGTTAAACAGAGACAAATAAACTTGTCCGGTGCATCTGTCCAATTTAGGCCGGACACTGTCCGAAGTGACCGGACAATGTCCGGCCAGTACAATTCTCACGGCAAGTTTAATTGAGACAAATGTATTTGTCTGGGGGCATTTGTCCGAAACACACCAGACATTGTCCGAAGTGACCGGACAATGTCCAGCCAATACATTTTCTGAGAAGTTGAAAATTTAGGTGTTAACAGAGATGTATGCATTTGTCTGGACATTTTGTCCGGACAAATCACATACGTCCGGCCCTTACAGTTGATGTGTTGTTTAAATCAGGTGTCAATAGAGACATATGTATTTGTCCGGCGTGTATATGTGGTGTTAAACATAAGTGTTAACAGAGACATATACATTTGTCCGGACGTTTTGTCCGGACAAATCCATCCGTCCGACCTTCACAAAAATTCTCAAACGGCTACTGACACTTGAAACTCTCGTGAGCAACGGTCAATTTTTTTGTACTGACGGGACAATGTCTGACCAGTACAACTTTCGCCCAATTTTCTTGAAAACGGCCGTTTTGCTGAGAGTATATAAACCCTGATGTTCGTAGAAGCTGCACACACACGAAATTCATCTCTCAACCCTTGTGTAACAGCTTGCAAACCCTCTCACACTCATGCTCCAGCAATTGAAGTCAAATCTTGAGCAAAGCTTTGAGTGCTAGTTGAGAAAAGTTGAAATCAAGCCACTTGCATTTGCATATTTGTTCTTCAAGCTTTGAGGTTGATCAAGCAAGGTGCTAGGCTTGTTACTCTTGGTGATTGCTGTCACCTAGACGACCCAGGAGGTCCGGCGATCTTTCCATCGACGGTGTGTGTCGGAGAGGCCCGGCGATTGGTTGTAAAGGCTCGAGCTCGCCTATCCGGAGAGGAGAAGGGCTACCCCTAGTGGAATCGAAGTATAAGCTCTAGCGAAGAGCGCTTCAATGAGGATTAGTGGAAATCGGCAAATTTTCGAGACCTCGGGAAAAACTCGATCTCTTTGATTACTTCTATTACTTGCTTTATACTTATAGAGATTGAATTGTCGCTCTTAACTCCCTAGCAATTGCAAAACTTGTTTGTGCTGTCATTCATATTATTTGAGTATTGTTATTGCAATTTAGGTTGTTAATCACTAGATTAAAAGTAAAAATTTAAAAACCGCTTATTCACCCCCCTCTAGTCGGCATCCTTCGATCAACAGTTACTACTAGAATTTAGATGGCACTACTGTATGAAATGTCATGTAGCAGTATCAATAGCAACTTTTGTATGCAATGGCAGTATCAATATGAAATATCAGTATGAGCATTAACCATTGTATAGCTTGTATTTTCAACCTTAAACTTTATAATTGGATGTATGAAACAGCTTTGAACATTACTTTGTAGATGGATGTATGAAACTAAGAAAAATATTTCCCTACAGAAGTAAGAAAATAGTTCATGAATCAGGCATGCTAGCTAATAGATGACAAAACAAAACTATCAGAATAATAGACTTGTTAGCTGCACTAAGTAATCGGCATAGACTAAACAAAAACAACGCCGATCACTAAGTAATTGACAGTACCATGTTTCAAAAGTAGCACCATGTGATGTAACCGAATAAAAGAACAATATAAAACTAATAGATGACATCACAAGAACAAAAGTAAAACAAGTTCATTTATCAAACATATGTTGGTTGCACTTTCTTCTTGGGCCTTGGGGTCCTTCCACTTGATTTAGAAGTTGACATACTCTTAGACTTGGATGCAGCAGTAACACTGTCAAAGAAGGATGTGTCATTGGCAGTCAAAAAAATGGCATATGGCATATGTCATAGATAGTCAAAAGTGGAATCATTTGTTTACCTTGTCGAATCATTTGTTTTTGTAAGATCGAGGATGCTGACTAGAGGGGGGGTGATTAGGAGGCTTTTAAATTTTCTTCCCCGCTAAGCAATTTTAATCACGATAATTGTTTGAGCTAAATTATACAATGAGGCTTAAAGGCAATTTAAACAATTTGTTGCATTCAACTAAATGAACTATTCAATATGATAACCAAGAATGATGAATTTAGCAATTGTGTCAAGATGAATATAAAGCAAGTATGAAATACGCAATTGACACAATATTTTTACCGAGGTCTCGGAGACTCGCCCGATCTCCCCTACTCCTCGTTGAAGCGCTCTCTCGGAGCCTCGCTTCTATATCCACGAAGGATATCTCACTAGGGTTGCTCCTTCTCCACACCGGATAGGCAAGCACCACACCTTTCACAATCCTTTGCCGGCCTCTCCGACAACCTTCAATTGGAGAGATCTCGGCTCTCCTCCGGCACCGTCTAGGCGAAGGCGATCGCCAAGAGTAACAAGCCGGATGCACTTTCACTTGAATCAACCACGTGCTAGAAGCTCAATGATGCAAATGAGATGCTCAACACTCTAGCACTATCAATCTAATGGAGATGAAGTGCACTAAACACTCACACAATCTCCCTCAAGCTCTCTCTCAAATCTACTCAAGATTTGGGCTCAATTCTAGCCTCTAAATGCAATAACTCAAATGCAAATCAATTGGCTAGATTTTCAGCTGAAGAATGAACTCTTTGAGCGCCCAAAAATGAAGCCAAACACGAAGTATTTATAGCCTCAACGAAAAACTAGCCGTTTGCAAGAAACCGGGCCAAAAGTTGTACAGGCCGGACATTGTCCGGCCACTTCAGACACTGTCCGGCCAGTACAAAAATTTCAGCCGTTGCAAACGTGTCAGTGACCATTGGGCGAAATTTGTGAAGGCCGGACGGATACCATTTGTCTGGACAAAACGTCCGGACAAATGGATATGTCTCTGTTAACTCTCGGCTCAAAAAAAACTTGTACAGGCCGGACATTGTCGGTCACTTCAGACACTGTCCGGCCACTTCGGACAGATAGCTCCAGACGGATGCATTTGTCCGTTTCATTTTTCGGCTCAAAAAATTTGTACTGGCCGGACAATGTCCGGTCATTTCGGACAATATCCGGCCACTTCGGACAGATAGCCCCGGACGGATGCATTTGTGCGGCCACTGCACACTGATAGTAAAACAAGCATAACTTTTGATCCAGAGATCCGATTGAGGTGATTTTTGGCTTGTTAGAAAGATAACTCAGAGCTCTACAATTTTGTAAACAGGAGCAAGACCTAGAAAGGTCTAGAAACTTTTAGAAAACTCAAAAACTTTTCTGCTATCAAAATGTTCAATACAAAAATCATCTCAAATGCAATTTTAGAGTATTTGCACATACGGATTTGCCGTTTTCTCGCGGATGTGATTTGTGTCACTTAGCAACGACCACGACCACACAGGTCTTGACATCCGATCGAAAACAGGTGGTCGATAGGGTTTGGTCGAGCGTACAAAAGCGAGCCGAAAACTGGTACGACCAGTCCGAACTCCTACGACCATGCCCAAACCCTAAACATAAAGCCGCCAAACAAGCGACACGACCACGACCACGTATCAACACTGATACGATCAGAATATGCAAATACGACCACGACCAGCTCTAGATAAATAAATCAATTTAAACAGCTGGCGATCACGACTAAGTGCAGTTTTCAAAACATTTAATCTAATGCACATGAACTACACTTAGACTCACTAGCAATGCAAGGCACTAGTGCAAGATGAAATGAATGCATCTGAGCTTCCGCACTAGATAGATTCAAGCTACTAGTTTCCGACCCCTCTTAATAGTACGGTCAAACTAGTAAAAAGAAACCTATCAACCCGGTCTGTCTCCAAACACCGAGACCGGTAAAACCCTAAGAAAATAATCCTTAATCTTGGATTTTACCTTAGGTGGAGTTTGACCTCGTGAAGCTCGATCGCTCGACGCATGTCTTCGCAAAGCTCATCCTCGCTAAGCTTGACCTTGCTCGGGATGTCTCATATCGTTTTCATCCTCTTCACGCCCTTGCTTGTTTTCATCCTACAACCATTCTGAGACTAGAACATATACACTCAATGCGCAAACGTTAGTCTCATTTGCAGTTCGTCATTAATCACCACCAGATAAATCACTCCACACAGGAGTTCACTCAACAATTTCTTTCTTCGGTGAAATGACAAAACCACTTTCAATGAACAACAAATGAGTAATGGATGAATCTCACAATCATATAGATCCATATATGATACAAGAAATGCGCACACGATCCATACTACTCAAGTTATGATATCAATCAATATGGATGACTAATATCATGAGCTCTCTCTCAATCATACATAGAGATATCAAATCCAGAACACGGAGCCATCAACCTTTTGCACAAACATGGATAACTAATCATCTTGAGCTCTCCCTCAACATGTGCATCGATATCAAATCCACAACTGAAGTCATCAACATCAAGATTTAACATATAACATCTTGATCAATCAATTAGCACAAACTTGATGCAACCACCGAGCTCATCCTCTATATATGCATCAACATCAAACCCGCAATCGGGAAAACATCCAATTCAGGGTTTATCGACAATCAATTCAATTTACTTGTGCTAAATCAGGATTTATCTAAATTGTCATTTAATCATTAAATCTGATATCTTCAGATGAACTTTAATCATCATGGATTTATCCAAAACGTCATTAATCATCAAAACCTAGATACTAAGATCTACCTAGATCCAACAGTTTTTAGTTGCCTTTGTCTCTTAATTGTTGGATCTTGTTCAATAGGATCATTGCAGCTAATTGGACTGGTGCACCCTTGCATTACTTCTGATGATGCCCCTAATCCTCTACACCTACTGAATTAATGCCTCTTCCTTACCCCTATTTCATCAAAACCTTTGATCCTTTGCTTTCCGGATCTTCCTGGCTGCCTCTTGATCACAGATGAGCACAATTTGAATCCAGGATCTACAACAGGCTACTGATTTTTGTCAGTCATTGGATTGAACTGGCCCTCATATGCCTTTTTGAACCTGTCTACAGAGTAATATTCATGCACATACTCTTCTATGTTTGCTCCCTTTATTGAGCGGATGAAAGCTAATGCATGAGTGCATGGTTTCCCACTCAATTGCCATTGTCTGCAAGTAGAGAAACTATTGTCTAGGTGTATTACATGCCTCCATTCAATCTCATATACATCCCTCCCATTAGAGCTAAAAACGAGCCGAGCTCGAGTGAGCCCAGGCAAGCTTAGCTCGAGCTCGATAGTGTACTGGGCTCAGCTCAGGCTCAGCTCGAAATATTAACGAGCTTAGAACTAGGCTTGGGCTCGACTCGATAGAGCTCGATAAATCTTGATAGAGCTCGAGCAATTTAGAGGGCTGGTCCTTGTTGCATCTAGGCCTTTATGCCTGATTTTGATGATTAATGAAAACAAACGTTTCAGATTAATTGTGTTTTTCAGCTACTTGATAAAAAGTTTTGTTGGGAAGGTATGCAAGATGATCAAGATGAACCCAACGCGAAAGAGGTAAAACACAAGTCGCAAAGTATAAAGACGAGACGGAAATTGCAAGATTAAGGATGCAAAGGACCTAAGGTAAAACCTATTTTTATTTTTGCCGATCTCGGTGTTTTGGAGGCTGATCGGTTTAGGAATTTGTTTTTAGTTTTAACCGTACTATAAAGAGAGGTTGCAAATCCTCTCTACATTTCCAGCATAAACCGAGAAACTATTAGGTCACTGCATTGCATTCATCTCGGTTGGATTTGGTTTTGAAAGATTTGGTTTTTCAGTTGTATTTTTTATAGTATAAGAGTTTTTACATTTTCTAGTAAGATCTAAGAAGATCTGGTTTTTTCTTTTGTTGACAAAAAGATAGCTCTTTAAATTATCTTTCCAACGAGCTATAAATCATTTAAATCGGATCTCTGGATTAAAAGTTATGGCTATTTTTATTCATATTGACTGTCAGTGTGCAATACTAACTGTCAGTTTGAATGTTAGTCTGGTTAAACTGACAATTGTCCAGAGAACATGTTTTTGTGCCAAAAGTTTTTGACCTATACTGAATGTCAGTTTGCTCATACTGACTGTCAGTTTGGAGTTCGACTATGAGCTGATTTGTTTGAGTTATTTGTTTTAACTGGTCGATTTTGTGATCCATACTGACTGTCAGTTTGTGATACTGACTGTCAGTATGAGGTGTCAGTTTCCTTTTACGACCAGCAAAGTTTAATCCATAAATTTTGTCAGCCGTTGAGTTTCAAACTGACTGTCAGTATCCCTAACTGACTGTCAGTTTGCACTGTTTTATTTCCATATACGACCTCAAACGGCTAGCTGAGTTTTCTCTGGATTTTACTTCTTTCTGGTCATGACCTAAACTGAGTTGTTTGCGAGCTCCAACGGCTCTTTTGTTTTTTGAGGCTATAAATAGAGGCTTTGAGCTATTATTTTAGACACCAAGTAGCCCTCTTCTCATACATACACTTGAGTATTTGTTTTGGAGTTTAAAATCTTGATCTGTTGATCAAGTCAAGAGCTTTTGTGATCCACCGAGTGTTCTGTTCGCATCATCTTTGCATACCTAGAGTTTCTCGGTGCGTGTTGGAGGTCTTGAAGAGACCTTGCAACCTGTTACTCTTGGTGAACACCCTCACCTAGACGGTTTGGTGGCGTGGCCGTTGACCTCTCCAGTTCGGAGTTTGTTGGAGAGGCTCGGTGTGTTTATAAAAGGCATCGGTACTCGCCTTTCCGGAGTGGACAAGGGGCAACCACTAGTGAGTAATATCCTTCGTGGATATTGAAGCAAAACTCATTCTTTTGAGTGCTTCAACGAGAATTAGAGGAGACCGAGCGAGTCTCCGAGACCTCGGGAAAAATCTTGTGTTTGTCTTCTACTCTCTTTTATTTTGCAATATATATTCATTTGTTCTTTCTTTGCAACAATTGTTTTAAATTTGAAGTTTTTAAAGCCTCCTATTCACCCCACTCTAGTCGGCATCTTTGATCCTACAGTCCTCACACGGTCTTCGACCGTGCTCCACCGCACCGCCTCACGGCGGTCAAATCCTCACCAACCTCACGCGATCTCCAGCCGTGCTCTGCCGCGTCGCCTCACGCGACCTCCACTGTGCCGCTCCGTCGCACAGCCTCACGTGACCTCCGCCGTGCCGCTCCGCCGTGCAAATCCGCCGCGCCGCCTCACGCGGAGCCGCGTCACTCCGCCGCGCCTCACACGGCCTCCGCTGCGCCGCACCGCCTCACGCGACCTCCGTCACGTCGCTCCGCCGTGCAACTCCGCCGCTCCTCATGCGGCCTCTGTGAGTACGCGACCTCCGCCGCTACGCCTCACGTGAGTATGTGACCGTGAGCCCTTGATGGATGATGGAAGTGGCCGTGTCTCGTGCGGTGTGACTTTGTATGGGCGTGAGGCCCGTGGGCTATGAGGCCGTGACCTCATGCCGTGAGTTCGTGTGGGCACGGCCTAATGGACCATTAATTTGAGTTTTAACTAGCCGAGCTCTAGCGAGCTATGGAAGGCTCGGGCTCGGCTCGAATTTTCACTCAAGCTTCACTTCAAGCTCAAGATCGGCTCGCTAAAAGCTCAAGCCGATCTTTGATCCGATCCCGAGCTCACGAGTTTCGATCTTTTTGTCCAGCCCTACCTCCCATTGACTTCTGCTGTGTAGTCCCCACTCCTGCTGACCTTGTATTTGCTCAAGCTCCTACTGATCGCATTCAGCTTCTCTATGACAACAGGCAGCATTGCACACTGTAACTTGTTTCCAATCATTCTCTTTACGGCAAGCTTCTCCATTATAAGCTGCCTTATTTTGTCCATCAAGTTAACAATTTGTAGGCCTTTGTGAGGACTAATCCAACTACTGAATGACTTAGAAAGGTTATTGTTTATGTAATCAACCTTGCACATTTCGGAGAATCTGCACCTAGACCAAAAATTCTTATGGTTATCTCTCAAATTAGCAATAGTTTCAGGATGTTTCTCCTTATGTTAACAATGTGTTTGTTGTATCCCTCAATTGTGTAAATGAGAGTAGCTGGCCACATGTTTTTAGCAAAAACATCTCCCTTGAATTTCTTTTTGAATTTCTTTTTGAAGTTCTTAATCAGATACATAAAATACCCTCTATATTCAGCACCTCTGTACACCTTATTGATAGCAAAATCTACCCCTTGTCTACATCTGTGCTTATAACAAAACCATGATGAATCCCAATTGCTCTATGTAAGTTCTAACAAACTATTCCCAATTTTTCGATGACTCTGACTCTACGATGCCATATGCCACAGTGTATAGTCAATTGTGGCCATCAATAGTACATGTTGCAACTAGTTGTCCCTTGTGCTTCCTTGTAAGATGAGTCGAATCCATTGCAATATATGGCCTACATCCCCTGAGAAAACCACCAATACAAGACCTTAATACCACAAACATTCTTCTAAAGTAGATTTTGCTCCTTAAAACCTCAATGTCAATCTCTTCAATACTCCCAAGAATTATTCTCATCAACTGTTCCTTGAAACTATATAAAGTACTGTAGCTATCATCCCACTTGCCAAAAACTTCTCCAATGCCATCTTTTTACCAACAAAAACCCTCCCATAATGTACTTTGATATGGTAATGTTCATCCAATTTCTCTTGCAATGCTTTTGGACCAAGATTTGGGTTTGTCTTCAGCTAGTCTAACACCTTGTCACAAACCCATCCTACTGATGCCATCTTATCAGAACATCTATTTATAGAAGAACATGTGTGGGCATGCTTATTAACTTTTATCTGCAACAATATAAAAAGTCATCAATGTCATAAACAAAACACTGCAAATTGAAATTCTACTCAATGACATGCAACAAATATCTCGAATCTCTTTTCCTTACATAGAGCAGCATTTCACACATCTAGCTCTAAACTTTGTTTTATCTGCCTTCTGAACATGGAATTGATAATCATGGAGGATAGCATGATGTCTGATGGCTTTCTTGCAAGCATCACTATCTATAAATATTTCACCTTCATTAATAGAAGGCTTCTCTACATCATGAGCATACACTTCTGGCACATCTTCATCACTAGCCCCATAATCTACTTCCTACTCTTCTTCATCATCATTGGCACATAATCACTATCAATATCATCCATGTCATTATGATAACTCCTATCACTATGCACCTCTTGTGAGTCAGCATCTGAATAAATATCCTCATCATCTACATCTACATAATCATCACTGTCTGCATCAGCATCAACATTAGCATTATTAGGGACAATGGTGGTGGCATGCTGTCCAATGTAGTCTGCATTTGAACTTGTTGTTGAGTGGAGTTTACATCTGAATTGGTGTTGCTTTGCTGTTCAATAGGGTTTGTATCAGTTGTTTGGGTAGGCTGGGTTGCACCAATAGGCTCACATAGTGTGCATTGGGGAGGTGTGCTTGGAGGGCCTTCAATAAAGAACTGTCCTGTTTCTTTGGGACTAAGAGATTTTGAGACAGCCTGCCTTCTTTTAGAAGTTTTTTAAGACTGAGTGATGATGTTAATGGACCTTCAAAATCTAACATAGACATCCTCAAATGAATTAATTTTTCCTTACTATGCATGTTGAAAACTTGCAAAAAGTCACTATCATTTACTAGACTCACATACTTCTCACTATCTCTCAACTTATAGCATATCTCTAGCATTTGCTTAGACCCCCAATCAAATTGTTTTGCTAGCTCATCAGTTAGATCCAACACTGATCAGTATCTATCAGTGTCCACAACATACTCTAATAACCTTTCCTTTCTCCACACATGTGGTGCTTTATCAGGTTTACTAAGATAAGTACTAACCCATATATTCAATTTGCATGCACTATCGGGATCTATCCTAAATAGCACAGATTTATACAAAGCATTGCATCAAAATTAGCAAAAAATTCCCCAAACTTTTGCACTACAATCACCACAATCACCCTCAAACAAAAATTGCAAACTTTTATACTAGGAGATAACTTACCTTTGAGGGATCTATAAATGATCCATGCTTCGGATCTGGGTGATGGCAATCCACCTCTTTTGCATTGGATGATAGAAATCCGCCGCCTTCACACCTAGGATGGATGCTCCACCACCTCAGGATCCGCCGTCTTTGGATCTAGAACTTCGTCTTCGTACCTAGAATGCTCCGCCACCTCACGATCTACCACCTCAGGATCTAGGAATTCACTTGCACACCTCGTGCTTCCCACAGATGCTCCGCCGCCTTATGATCGATGATCTAGTGTTTCGCCGGAGAGTGCTAGAGTTTCGCTACAGAGTGCTCGATGATTTCGGAGGGCTCGATGTTGTGGTGATGTTGTGGGTGACGTGTAAGGGTTATGTGTGCTTCAATAAGGTCAAAGGTATAATATGTATTTTTGAAAAACTGACATATCCCGTATTTAAATAATAAGAAAAACTCAAACCTTATTGATTGAGTATAACGGCAATAGCATTTTCAAAAACTATCTTGAATTCCAGTGGTATGTAACCAATTCGTCTTTTCTAGTAGTATATCTCGAAATAAGTATTTTCTCAGTTGCACATAGCAATTTTTTTATATATGTTCTGACAAAAATTTATAAAAAACTTTTATGAACAGTGGTTGGGAAATGGGTCAACTTCTAAAGTGGAATTACGGAGTCCACCTATCCATGAATTTTTGCTAGAATTTTGTATAAATATTACTTAATTCTTTTTTGAGCATAGATTACTTTTCACAGCTATACCCAATCTTATCTTTTCTTATTGCATACTAGCTCACCACCTTATTCTCATGCCAATCTACTATCCTCGTTCCCCTACCGCTAACTCATTTTCATGCCAATTAGCCACCGACCACCTCTCTCTCTCTCTCTCTCTCTGTAGACTCAAACGGTTAGTCCTCTATTATTCATTTCTTACCATTTAACTCTTTCTTGTACGAATTTTCTTACTCTACCTATCCAGCACCAATATCCTATAAACTTACCACCACCCAAATAAACTACAAATATCGTGCAAAAATTTATATCCAAATTTGTTTCCCATTTACCAAACATCTACGCCGAGTCACCGACAATATATATCCGTTTCTTTGTATCCACGTCTCTCTAAGACCTACTCCAACAATATTTCTAAAATACTGTTCATCTCTAAATTTTCGGTTATACAGCGTGAAATACGTTTTTTTATTGTTCCAACAGAATTTTCAAAATACTGTTCGTCGATACAGAGAGGAGAGAGGATGTGGAGATCCTCTCTCCCCTCTGTATTCTCTCCCGTGAAGACGCCGCCCCAACGGAACCTCCTTCGCGCGGCGTTGCGCCGGCGAGGTCTCCCCTCCGACGTCGCTCCCCCGCGCCGGCGCCGCTGCTCCCGCGCCGCCGCTCCCGCAGCGCTGCTGCTCCCGCTTCGCCGCTGCTGCCGCCACTCCTCCCTTGGCGCCGCCGCTCCTCCCGCGGCGTCGCTGCTGCCGCCGCTCCTCCCGCGGCGCCGCTGCTCCCGCGCAGCCGGTTGGCTGCTCGGAGGCACCCCCGCTCCCCAGCGCCAAAGAAGAGGATGAGAAACGAGAATAGTTAATTTTTAGGAATTGGGATTGAAATTTGGGGATTTACTGTTGGAGTGAAATAAAATATAGGGATAGAATCTTTTTAGGTAAATATGTATACGAGGATATAGAGATTCATTTTTAAGTATTATTGTTGGAGAAGGTCTAATACTTACCCACATTAGTACAAAGATACGCTTTCACACTCGCATCCAAAAAAAAAAAAAATACAGATGGCTAAAAAAGAATACATACAGATACGGTCACTGATATAAAACTACAGGTACCACCCACCCACCAGCGCATCGTACTCACTCCAATTTCTGTACTAATTCGCACGAATTAAAAAAAAAAAAGAAACACCTTGCTCCCATCCCGACACAGTTCCTGCTTCGATCAGGAGCTATAGCCGTACAGATTGGGTCCCGTCCGTGATTAGGCAGTTCTTGCTCGGAGGCCAGGGAGGAAGGGAGGAGATGGCCGAGAAGGAGGGGGAGGAGAAAGTGGAGGGGGAGGAGGTGGAGGTGAAGTTCCGGCTCTTCGACGGCTCCGACCTCGGCCCCGTCCGATGCAACGCCGCCGCCACCACTGTCGCTGCTCTCAAGGACCGCGTCGTCGCCGACTGGCCCAAAGGTCCCTCTCCTACCAATCAGGATTTGAGTTCTTGGTTCTTGGAGTAGAGTTCTTTCTTTGTTCCGTATCTGATGCTTATGTGGATCTGATGGTGATAAGCTCTAGTGCGTGCTATTCCGAGTGCTAAGTATTGAGTTCTTGGTTTCTTGGTTTTGGATATTGGATTACTTCTTAGGATGATGGTGATAAGCTCTAGTGCGTGCGATTGCGAGTGCTAAGTATCAAGTTCTTGGTTTATTGGTTTTCGATATTGGATTACTTCTTAGGATGATGAGTAGATGGGGGATAAGTAAGATCTTAGTTTCTTTGTATTTATTTGCTTGTTTGTTTATTGGGTACATAAGATTGGCTCTTCACACTACGTTTAGTAAAGAAAGGCCCAACAAATATTTCTCTTGCTTCTTGTAGTGGAATTCTTGCTTGTATGATTTTTTGCGTGCTGTAGAAGGCCTGCAGAAATGGTTGTGATTCTTGGTCATTGGGTAGGTGCTTGCCATATTTGTGTTTTGGAGATAGTCACAAATCTAAATAGAAAACAGTGGGTTAAGAGCTTTTCTTTTTTCAAGAAATAGAATCTTAAGAATGTTGAATGTGCAGAATAGACAAACTATGATAAAGGAACCGTTTGATCATTTTGTGCTGCCAAATTGACTCTAGGTTCATGACTGGCATATGTAAGATTGGTCAAGATTGCTTATTGTTTGTAGTTTCTGTTTTAGCTGAGTCCATTTCTGTATGCTGTTAATACTCAGAAAAATATTGAAGAAATGTTGAAGGCATTTTGGTACAAATATGACTTCAGATTGAATAATCAATGATTAACAAGAGGATATCTTTTGTTAGCCAAAAAGATCACCGTACACCCCTTTAACAGAGCACAAATTGGTTCCAGAATTACCTTAGTTGAGTTCAATAGCAAATAGAGAACATTAAACCAATGTAACCAAGACATCCATAAAATACCTATAAAATTATACCCCTGTTACTACATACTGAACAGAGCAGCTAGATTTGCCTTGTCCTTACTTCTTTCTGTGGAGCTTTGTTAACGATACATGCTTATTATCTTTCCTGCACTCTGGACACGAGGTTTAATTGCATAATGTTATGGTTAGAGGTAGATCGGAGGTTGTATGGGTGAGAATAGGAAGAAGGACCCTGGGTCCTGTTCGCCTGGCGAGTTTCTGATCTCGCTGTGGTGAACCGCCGGTTAACAGAGGGGGAATAAGGAAGAAACTAACTTTAACACTTGCTGTTACATCCTAATTCCATCCATTATATATCTAGTCTTAAAGAGAGAAAACTAACTGAATATGAGTAAGTATCCTTAAGGATAAGAGGTCAAATCCTTATCTAATAGGGATAAAAGAGATCAATTCCTCATTTATCATGACCAAGAATCCTGATAAGTCCCAGGACCCTTTCAGGTGTAACCCTGATCCCATAAGGAGTCTGTAACATTTCTCCCTCCTTTGGAAGCATCTCATCCTCGAGCCAAAACTCCGGGTATCACTGTTGAAACTCCTCGAGTGGAAGCCATGACGAATCAATCTCTAGCAAGCCAGTCCATTCAACTAAAATCTCCCAATTGCCACAGTTGAGTTGAGTGCGTAAGACTTTGCTACTAGGAGTAGGAACCACCTTGCCGTTGAAGATAGTAGGTAGAGTTAGAGCTTTGGTGGTGGTTCTCTGTGGAAGGGCTTCAATCGTGCTACATGAAAAACATCATGGATGCGGGATGAAGTCGGCAAGTGCAAACAATAAGCCACAGCCCCAATCTTTTCCAAGATTTGATATGGTTTGTAGAACTTGGGGCACAATTTGGAGGAAGAGGCCACAGTGATGGGCGAAGCGTGACGATGATGTAGACAAAGGCCAGCTTGTGGTGAAGTGCGTCGTAGTGATCCTTCATACGTTGATGGGTTTGGATAAGGCGATTCCAAATGTCCCTAAGGAGTTCATCGCGGCTTCGAAGGGAGTTGTTGACGTTGTCAACGTGGGATGTGACTGGTTCATAAGGCGGGAGCTCCGGTTGTGCGCACTCGTAGACTACTTCGAATAGCGTGGCACAAAGGGTTGTATGGAAGGAGGTATTGTAACAATACTCCCGCGATGGTAGCTAGTTAAGCTACTGTCGTGGACGGTTGCACGCCAAGCAACGGATATACATCTCGACTGTCCTATTCACCAATTCTGATTGCCTGTCGATTTGTGGATGAAAGGTCGAGCTGAGATGAAGCTTGACTTTGGCTTGGCGAAATAAATGTCTGGAATCTGCTTGTGAAGACTACATCTCTGTCGCTGACAATTGATTCCGGAATGCCATGTAGGCGAACGATGTCGTCGAAGAATGCTTGAGCCACCGAACCAGTAGTATATGGTGGGCAAGCGGTATGTAGTGGCTGGATTTAGAGAAGCGGTCAACCGCTATTAAGATAACTAATTTACCATGTACCTTTAGGAAGTTGTCAATAAAATCCATGGAGATGTCAGCCCATACTCGGTGCGGCATTGGGAAAGGCTTAAGGAATCCCTCTGGGTATAAGTGGTGGACTGATTTATTTCACTGACAAATGGCACAACTTAGGATGAACTCTTGCACAATATGCTTAAGGGGACATGGAAGGAAGAACGTGTCCGGTGGGATGTCTTGTGTAGCCCCTCATGTCCAACATTATGTCCAGCGGCGAGGATCTTCTGTAAGATGTCACAAGGTGGGATGAAGATCCGTTTGGCCTTCAGTAAAAAGCCATTGACGTATGACCACTCGGCAGTTAAGTTGCCTGTGTCAAAACGTTGTTTCATTGTATGGAAGTCTAGATTGGAGTGTAGTTCACGGTGAAGGTTGGAGCAGAGCTCAATTTGAGGAAAGGACAAGGACAATAAGGATCCTTGTTCTTCATCTTGATGAAAAAGCATTTGGCCACGGTGTTCAAGCAGCCTGGCCGATGTTCAACCTGAAAGTCAAAGCCCAACAATTTGCTGATCCAATAATGCCAAGGAATGGTCGATAAGCGTTGGTCTAGCAGGAATTTAAGTCCGTAATGGTTTGTGCGGACGAGAAAGGGACATCCCCAAAGATATGAATGCCAATGCTTGATCGCCATAACTAACCGGATCAATTTGCACTCATACACGGTTAATTTAGTGTGACCAGGCAGAATCAGGTGGCTGAAGAAAACGAGAGGCCGGATATCTAGATGCAGTACCACCTCAAAGCCCAATCCCGAAGCGTCGCACTCGATGATGAACAATGCACTGAAGTCTGGCAATTGTAGAACAGGCGCACTGGACATTGCCCATTTAAGGGCCTGGAATGCATCCTTTGCTATCGTGGACCATGAAAATGCCTCTTTAATAACTGCATGAACGGAGCCACGAACAGTCCAAACTCTTTGATGAACTTTGGTTATAGCGGGCAAGACCAAGAAATCCTTGAAGTATGTGAGCCAAAGTCGGCAAGGGCAAATCTTGGATTGCTTGGACTTCTGAGGGTCCATAGCTACACCATTCGTTGATATGATGTGACCAAGGTAGGCCATTGAAGATTCCCCAAAGTGGCACTTGAACTGTTTGAAAAAAAGCCCATGTTGTCGAAGAAGTTGTAAGGCAGTATGAATATGGTGGAGATGCTCT
This sequence comes from Pharus latifolius, assembly GCA_019359835.1. Taxonomy (NCBI): domain Eukaryota; kingdom Viridiplantae; phylum Streptophyta; class Magnoliopsida; order Poales; family Poaceae; genus Pharus; species Pharus latifolius. The sequence goes on along the minus strand of CM033320.1, from coordinate 65,609,385 downwards.
GACCAAGAGTGGCTGTAGATGAGGATGTCATCAAAGAAGACCAATACGAACTGACTTAGAAACTGTCATAGGGCACCATTCATGTCGGCTTGTAAAGTTGCCTGGGCATTAGTGAGGCTGCTAGGCATCATAAGGAACTCGAAGTGCCCGTGGTGGGTTTGAACAAGATATCATGAAGATGCATGCACACCTGATGATATCCGGAAAGACGATCCAATTTAGAGAAGAAATATGCATCTTTTATTTAGTCAAGAAGCTCCTCAACAACTGGGATCGGAAACTTATCCTTGACTGTAGCAGTGTTGAGGGCTCGATCATCTATGCAAAGCGCCAAGTGCCATCCTTTTTCTTGACAAGCAATACTGGAGACGAAAAAGGTGATGTACTGTGGCAAATGATACCTTGGGTGAGCATGGGTGTGCACTTTTTCTCAATCTCGTCTTTGTGGTCCATTGGATAATGATATGGTCACACTACTACTGGGGTATGCCTAGGATTAGGTGAATCCGATGGTCATTGGGTCGAATTGGGGGTAACCCTTGCGGCTCAGGGTGTGCATTCGGTTTATTCGGTATTTTTTAAATTTCGGTATTGCACAATGAATACCATATTTATCAAAAAATATTTCAGTTCGGGTTCCGTAAATACCAAAGTAATTGGTTTGGTTTCGGAAAATACCAAATTTGCCAGATTATCGCGAACCTACATGGCTTAATCTTTGGCTTTTTTTGCTTTACGATTTGAAGTACCACATAATAGCATAATATTGAAGGTTCAAACTGACAAACAAGTAAAGTTAAACACCAAATAATATTAAGCCAAACTTCATAGCCTATATAACATAACTAGGTTAGTTAGGTTTCCCAATTCAGGAGGTATTGTCCCTAATGTTGTTGCTATAAAGCTCTATGTTGCAAAAAAAAATAAAAAATAAAAATCAGCTTTAAAATATACAGAATGAGAACTCCCAAGTGATGAAATGTACATTGTATAATTAATAAACATTAGCAGGTACATAACAAAAAGAAAATCATGACATTTTTTAATCATTCATGTCTTAAATTTAAAATATTCAAGCATGCATCTTGTTGCATGAATCTAACATATTCATGTGTGTCTGATAGTCAATACAAATGTCGTAGCAAATCCAGCAACATGGAACATAGAGAAATTTTGAACATAGTGGTGGAGGCCGGAGTGGGAGGAGGCGGCACGGGAACGACGGGGAGGACAAGGAGGCGGCGGACGGGCGGAGGCCGGAGGAGGCGGCACGGATGGGGACTACACGGGAAGGAGGGGAGTTAGGGACTTAGGGTTAGGATTTAGGAAATAGCCAGTGAAATAGGGACGGGACTGCAGGCACGGGGCGAAGCCCTAGAAGGTGGTCGGCAAATCGGTTTTTTCCCGATTTTTTTGGTTTTTTACTGAATCGAATCGAATACCGAATATGGCTAAACTAACCTACCGAACCGGATACCAAATACAAAAAAAACCGCTATTTTCAGTTCGGTTCGGTCCTAATTTGCACAACCCTACTTGCGGCTCAGCAAACATGTCCTCAAATTCCGCCAATAATTCTTGTATCAGATCTTAGCTGACATAGGGTAGAGTTTGCGGTGCCTTTGGCCTGTGCGGTGCCACACCATGCAACGTAATGTGTGTGCCACCAAAAGGACATGGTTAGGTTGTTGAAATTCCACTAGGTTGGGCCGAGTGTGCATAACCACTGCACGCCCAAGACGGCATCAAAACCATCTAGTAGTATAGCAAAGCAATCATTAGCAAAGTCCTCTTAGCTGATGTGAAATTGTAGCCCTTTATAGAGGCCAAAGCCACTGAGGAAATTGTTGTTGGCTACCACGCCCCTCAATCCCGGGTGTGACTCCAGTGGAATTGTTTTTTTTTTGCACAGTTTTGTCGCTGATAAAGTTGTGTGTGGAGCCCGAATCAATCAGTGCCAAGAAATCGTGTCCATTAATGCAAACGCGGAGCTACATCGTTTGGTCGGTACTGATGCCCGTCAAGGTGTGTAGTGAGATCTGCGGCACGATCTCATCGATTCTGACTGCTATCCCATGTCTTCACCATCTTCGTTTGAGACCGCCAACCAAAAGTCTTTTGCATCTTTGACGTAGCACATAAGTTTCATTGTAGTTGAAGCAGAGGCCATGTTGTTGGTGATCGGCCATCTCGGTTGGCGATAGGCAGCGGATGGTCCCTGGAGTGGTTGTTGCGGTGGCCCCTTGATTAGGGTTGGAGCTCGCAGTAGTAGGGGCCGTGGTCATGGATGGTTGAGATATGAGGATCAAAGCCCACTCGGCCGTTGGGGTCGTTGGCGCGGGCGCATGCCTTCCTGGTGCATTTGTCGTCGATCCGGCGGTTGGACGGAGCAGGAGTTTGCAGGAAGCTTGTAGCCGTGTTCGAATGCGCTTTTGAGGCCCACTGCCATCTAGAGTGTGGATGGATTTTGCAGTTCCACATCCATCCGGAGTGGCTCAATTAGTCTTACTATAAAAATCTGTCCTTGCTGTTGCCATTTATAGCCTTTGTCTGGCAGATAAGGGCGCCAAACTTCTCTGCATAATCTTCGACAGACCCTTCATAGCGGAGACGCATTAATTCGCCTAGGGGATTATTACGCGTCGGCAGTCCGAAGCACAAGTGGCAATATTCCTTGAAATGCCATGTCGGGGTGACTTCATCACACTCGATCTCAAAATACCATTGCTTAGCTACCCTCGTCATGTGGTAGGACGCGAGCCAGACTTTCTCTTCCTCCATGATGCGCTGGCCGTGGAAGAATTGCTTGCATCGATTAAGTCACCCTAAGGGATCCTCCTTACCATTGTACGTTGGAAATGATAGCTTGTGATAACACAGAAATCCTTGTGAATCAAGTGATCCATTGTTCTCAAAGGACTGGGTATCAGTTTGGTTCGATGAATTTTGTTATCCGTTCTTGATGTTGCTCCATGTGCCTAAGTAAATCTGGCTGGTTCCGCAAGATGGCTTTGAGTTTCTCGTTGAGTTCCTCAAACGGATCGGGAGCCATGTGCTCTGATACCAATTTGTTAAGGTTAGTGGTAGATTGGAGGTTGTATAGGTGAGAATAGGAAGAAGCCTTGGTCCTGTTCGCTCAGTGAGTTTCTGATCTCGCTGTGGTGAACTGCAAGTTAACAGAGGGGGAATAAGGAAGAAACTAACTTTATTGCTTGCTGTTACATCCCAATCCATCCATTATATAGCTAGCCTTAAGAGATAAAACTAATTCAATATGAATAAGTATCCTGAAGGGATAAGAGATCAAAACCTAATCTAATACGGATAAAAGAGATTAATTCCTAATCAGGTCCTAGGACCCTTTCGGTTGTAACCCTGACCCCAGGAGTCTGTAACACATATTCTGGCTCTCTAAAGTTTAAGCAAAGATATTACTTTTCTGCAGAGTATTGAATGTCATTCTCTGTTAGTTATTTTAGTTCAGTTTGATGCAGTTCAGTGTCTTACATCCCTGCACTTCTGCAATATGTCAGTTTTTTAATAAATGGTCGGCAGTGTTTATTAGTTAGAACGCAGATGTGTGTGTGTTAACAAATAGTGCTCACTCTTTTTTCCCTGATTCTGCAATGTTTCTGATTTCTACAATGATTCTGGTTGTAGATAAAAGGATCATCCCAAAGACTGCTAATGATGTGAAGCTTATATGTGGAGGCAAAATTCTAGAGAACGACAAAACCATTGCACAGTGCAGTGCTCCTTTTGGTGATCTCCCTAGTAGTGCTATCACGATGCATGTTGTCATCCAGCCATCGTCATCCAAATCAAAAGCAGGTGAACATTATCTTCATTTTTTTTCCTTATGCAAACACTGCCAGAAATTATTTCTCTTAGATCTCATGGAAAGATTGGACACTGTTGTTCGAATTTACTAGATGCCTATTAAAATTTAAGCTAACCAGATTGTTAATTTCTGTCTCATTCATTGTTCAGTGTAACGGTTATATGGTTTAGGCTGTTTGCACGGTTCAATCATATGTTCTTGAGTCTGTGTTCAATAGTAGGGTTATAAGGTGCTCAGAAATCGTCACCAAAACATCTAGTGCTACCATCATTACTTGCATCAGCAGGATAAAGCAATAGATAGCCATGGATAGGTCACACCAATAGATTTCCTGAATGATGCACCCTACAAAAAGATCAGTGGCGAAGCCGGACTGAAAGTTGGAGGGGCCAAGTTAAAAGGGTGAAAAATTGGAATATCAAATTTGTTTGTTAGACAGGGTGCATAGTAAAAGATCATAAAACTTTTGGAAAGTGAGGGGAGTAAAAGTTAAAACTCATAAGGTTATATATGTAATTTGTGCACAGTTTTGGGGCAGAAAAAAACCCTGATGTGGTGGAACTGTCCAAGTCTAAATGTTGATGAGTGTTCAGGGGTAAAATGAAGTAAGCTATGAGTTGTCCTGGGATTTAGGTAGGCCTTGCCTAAACCAGTCCAGTGTACTATTCCATTCCAGGTTGCTGATGGAACCCTGATTTTTTTTGTGTGTGTGTGTGTAATCCATACTCCTGGGATTGTTGAATTGTTAATGACCTTTGAATGATTGCAACGCATTCCTGTTTGCAAATACGCAGAATGAGCATATTATATTCATAGCATATGCTTTTGAATCTTTGAAGCATGGATTACTAATCTGGAATTTGGAATACTGCACATATCTTGCTGCAATGTTAGAGAAAACACAATTATCAATTCTTGCAATGTCTTATTCAACTGATGAAATCTAGATTTTTCTCTCACTGCACTTGTTTTTGGCAGATAAGAAGATCGAGATGTTGCCTAAGAACAGCCGCTGCTCTTGCATCATATTGTGAAGATCAACTCCTCATCAGCGACAATAATACAGCTGTCTACCAAGTTCCTGCAGGAAGGGGATTGAGTGGAAAGATCGAACTCCAGAAAGTGTGGTTGGTAGATTGCCTAGTTCAGGATGATGCTGGTCGATGACGAGTTCCAGCTCTTTTAAGCTACTGTGGCAAGCTATATTAGAAGAGGTCTGTCTACCTGCCGATAGCATTATTTGTCATTCAGTTGTCTCTCTCACACAAAATTGTTATATATGTCGTCTTGTTGTGTAAGATACTAAGATACAGATTGCTCTTGAAGGAGGCCCCCGTTTTTGAACTTGTCAAATTCTTTTGAGAGATACAATTCATGAACAGCAATGATTCAAGAGTTGATTTCTCACGGATACTATGTAATCTTTCATTTCTAAAAACCAGTGCTAGCATAATGCTTATTTCTGTGCTTTACTTGCCCTGCCTTCGCCAAAGTTCCGGCACCGGGTTTGGGCCTTACAATTGTTGACCAGAATCTTAAATTGGTTTGTAATGTCATCTCAAATCTTGAGTTCTGCTAAAAATAGGTATTTTTTTTATCTTGTATATAATTTTTTTATTGTTGGATTAAACTTCTCTTCTTGATCTAGTCATTTAAAATTCACTTAATCTCTTTCTTAACATCTTCGGCGGTGGAGGTGGTGTCAGTCATGAGTGGTAGCGGCCAACGAAGGTCAAATAAAGAAAAAAAAGATGTGGAGAAGGGTGATCTAAATTTAAATCAATGGTGTAAGGTAATACAAATTCTTTAAGAAAAAAAAAGATACCTATCTTTAGACAGCCCCTATTTTATTGTTTCTGATTCGGGCAAACAAGCACTGACCAGAATCTGGTGGGTTTCTGGGTATCTCAAGAAAAATTGGTTCCCGACTCTCGTATTCCGAGTTGTGGCTGATGCCCATAATTTTAACTGGAAGCCAAGGCTTATAGAGGATTTTACATCTAACTTGCCACGGACGCATGTAACAAACAAAACACAGAATCACCTAAGAACAATGGAATTAAACAAAATCATCAAAGATTCCAATTGTGCCATACAATTTATTTTCTAGAAAAAAAAAAGAATAAAATTTCTTTACATTACTTGTCTCTGCCAAGTTCGCCCTCCATAATGCACAAATGAAGGCGCCTGGTTGCCACATGATTAGAAGCTACCTATTTCACCCGTTCGCCTGCAACAACAGCTTTGCTGGCAGGTGAAAATTTCTGATTTATACTTGTGTTCCGAAGACATCAATGCAATATTTACACTTTTACAACATTATGCCAAGGGGAGGGCTCAATGAGAAGTGGAAGATAAATGGGTTAGATTGGCATGCCACAGTAGCTGCATTAGGCGTGACCGTCAGGGGGCCTCTTTCTTCTTCATGTTCCTCCACTTGACCCTCAAGTCAGATGGAAGGCGTGTCCGGTGAAACACATGCCTGCCATATTCTAGTATCTGAATCCACGGAATTGGCTCGTTGTCCCGTGGGATGAACTTTGCCATTGCTTCCTGCATCAGCACAGCAAATAAAGTAAATATACAAGTGAGGAAAACAACCATATACAGCTTACTAGCTTGTCAAACTTCAGGTTGCTAGAAGATGGCGGAAGATTTCAGTATCATGAATGAATTTGCACAACCCCAAGTATGCTTACTCTTAAAGCTGCTTCTTCTTGTTCTGTCCAACAGAGCTTTGACCGCCTTCCAGACTGTGCAACAGGGTTAGAACTGCAAGGCAGAAATGCTGAGTTCCTTGAAATTGCCAGCACAGATGCCACAGATAGTTAAATTTTTAAGCAAGGAATTTTAGATGATATAAGGAGCATCCAAATAGGACTTGATGCGAACAAACAGGTATTCTAGGAGAAAGCTAGGTCAAACTTATTCTGTCTTCACATTTTCATGTATTCTTGTACATGTTCAGAGTATTTTAATATGACAATTAACACACAACAAAGAGAATGATCAGCAGGACCTGCTCAAAGTAGCTTAATGATAAGTACATGCTCACCAGTCACCACCTATGTTGACATTGCAGGCTATTAGTACAGTCTAATTTCTCATCCTAAACAAAGCTTAATGAGGACAAAATAGCTTCTGAAATGAAATTACCCATGACTTGGTTTTTTTTTTTTTTTCTTTTTTGCAAGAGGGGGTGGGGGGTGTGGGGGGTGTTGGTTCCATCATATCTTCAATATATCATGACAAGTTCACATTCTCTTTAAAGAGTTAACATCTTTAATGGTTTAACAGGCTCACAGCAGAGCAGCACCACAATTCATGATTTTTTTTAAACTATAATTCATGATATTAAAGAGCTTTAAATAAGGAAGCTATTTTGTCTAAGAATTCATGATATTAAATAAAGGGTTTTAATAAGGAAGCTATTTTGTCTAAGAACATCACATTTCATTAAGTTATATCCTACCAACATCTAGATGGTAGAGTGTTGTTTATCTCATGAAGTTAAATCAGGAGGCTCAGGTTCATTTAGATGTGAGGCACTAAGGTGACCAAATTTAATTTTGTTGGCTAGTTACTTCTACTTAAATATAAATAAATTGTATCAAGTAGGCTTTTGGCTATATGCAATCAACGATGGATACAATTAGATAACACATGTTATTAACAAAGTTATATCCTAACACTTACTAGCGCTTGGGTGGAGATACATAATTTCTTTTCTTTGATGGTGAAGGCATGTCCCCGTTGTGGCACCCAAATGCTTTTCTAGTATCACTCAAGACTGCCGTCTCCCTTTCTCGTAATCTTACGTTCCTCGTATTGCGCCAAGGTGGCAATGGTCGCTTGCCAGTGTCATTTGAAGAACTAGCCTCTATGTCCTCAGAATCCTCAGATTGATGGGAATTAGCAGGGCCATCTCCTTTGCCAGTCTCGACTTCCAGATGTGCAGCAGAAGTACTACATATGTTACTAGCTGAATGTCTTGCCTCATGAGATGAAATGCCATGACCAGCTTCTTCACGAACTTCTGCATTTCCTGCTGGTTGCTCATGCTCTGCAGTCTGAACTTGTTTGCTGTGGTTCTGGAGTACAGGCTCTCTATTCATGGGTGCAGCATCAGCATTTTTAACAGAAGATGCAACTCTATCTGATGTCTTTTCAGAGATTTTCTCCACAGAACAAGAAGCATGGATTCCAGCATTTGCTTTCTGCTTCTTCATCTGCTGATCAGGCTCTTCAACCTGATGAGAAAGGTTAGCTACTTCTGGCTGATGGCTATCTTGCCTTTTAGATGGATGACACCCATTGAAGTGACCCTCACTGTTAGCAGCTGTTTTTCGAGCTTTAGTTGGATGCTGATCACTCTGCTTGACTGCTTGCTTGTTGCCAAGGAACGCAGAAAGGTTGTCCCGAGCTTGAGAATATGTTTTCCTAGCTTTTCGATATGCTTCAGCAGCTTTAGTATAGAAGCACACAGGGCAATAGAACTGGCCGGAGTCATCAAATGTAAATGATGAACCAAAACAGCTCTCGTGAGCAGCCAACAAGCAGCCACCACCACATTTTAGCAACTGGCCTTCTTGACCACATTTTATACACAAATCCTGTTCTGTGAAGCCTCCAAGGGATCCATGTGCATCGTCTTGATTCTGAGAAGAGAATGGCAATTTCTGAGTCATCATTGGATGACCAGCAGCTGCAAAGTCACTGAAACTATCATCTGTGGAATGCTCATTCGATGTTTCCCCCACAGTTGTCTGCAGGCTTTTCTCATTGGAAGCTTGCTTTGCTCTTTTTCCACCACTATTTCGAGTTGAATTTGGGACAGGTCTGCTGCAACAGGGATTCTGAACTATTGTTGAGTTCTTTCCAATATTCTGCTCGGCCAATTGGTTGGCTTCTGAAATGTAATCCTGCAAGGCTATATTGCAGCTATGGGAAGCTGGAGCCGTCTGCACATTGACCCCACTATGAACAGTATTCTTTTCCAAGATGTTGCTATCATCATGTAGAGTTTGATTAACTTTGTCACCATTGCTGACCAGAGATGAATCCAGATGAGCCTTTTTGCCATTCTCTTTCTCCACCATTGTAGTATGATCTATAATACTCTGCTTGGGATGACGGCTGGTTTCAGATGTATCTACCTGCATAGCCACAGCACCGCTGCCAGAAGCTAAAGCACCAGTAATTTGCACAGTCATACTCTCATGACTAGGATCCTTTTCCATTGGTGGAACACTGGTGCTGCCATCATCCATATCTTGATTTACTTTCTCACCGCTATCATTTCTCGGTGAATTCAGATGAGTTCGTTGAACCATGGTAACATCCTCTGGAACAGTCAACTCTACAGATGTGTTCTTGGGTACAGCATCATCACTGCTGTCAAAAACTGGAGCAACTGTAGACGGCATGCTCGGCTCTTTATGCATGGGATTCTTGGATAGCTGAACACTGGGACCATCATCATGTACTCTCTTTCCATCATTGTACTGAGGTGGATTTGGTGATTTGCTGCCATAAGATTGTACTTGAACCATGGTGGCATCTTGCACTACATCTTGCTCTGGCAAATTGGTGGATTCAGTGATACTTTCCTGCAAAGTTGTGTTGCAGCAAGAAAAGGCGGGGACAGCTGCAACTGGCATGTTTATCCCCTCATTACTAGGATCCTTCTCCAAAACCCTGATATTGACACCATTAGTATCAATAGCATCCTCTTGTGGGTGATCACAACACCTACTCTCTGAAGCGCACGGTTGGAGCATATCAGCAGTTGGTTCTGTGGGACCCTCCTGGAAATTTCCTGTGTCAATTTTATTGGCCATAGTTGCTAACCTCTCTTGCTGAAGCTGAGCGCCATCCGTAGCGAATCTAAGCTTGTCCACATTTGCATGATCACGACTGGTATCACACAATGGCTGATCTTCGTCACTTCTGCCATTTCTGTTGCATTCCGTTGGGGATGGTGAAACCAAAGAAGTGATCTCTGGGCTTATTTCTCTGAGCTGAATATAAAACTAGAAGTTTAACAATACATCAAAGGAGTCCTGTTTCTATTTTTAATCCTGAAAATAGCATTCAACATACCAGCTCCAAAGAAGTTTCTGGTAATGTAGGTTTCTTGATACATATAAACTTCTGGATCTCTTGACTAAAAAGTGGAAGCTTATCCTTCTCCAAGCTTCCTGAGCTTCCAACCTGCAAATTTTACATTCATGTGACACAAACCTCAAATTATCTAGACTAGGAAAGACTTGACTAACAAAATTGCAACATCTAAAATGGACAATAAACAAAACAATGATCAACTTAATCACACAAGAGCACCAATCAGCACCAAGCCTCATGCATAATCATGATGTCTCCCATATTTGATGAGCATGGTCACTCATGTGATGCATAACATATTAACATATGAAATGGTATCCCTGCATAACTAAAGCATTTAAACAGTCCATCTGCAAGGTAATACAGTGATCATCTTTTGAACCTTAGCAAACATATATGCAGTGGAGCAGTCTCCAACACAAGTCAGGATGTGTCATAAACTTTCTAGAGTCATTTGTGGTGAGGTGCCAACAATTCAACAAGGTGTGACTTACAAGTTACCGACAAAAATTTTTTGTACCACCAGAATAAGTGTGCTTAATTGACAACAGGGTTATCACAGAAATTATTCCACAAATAGAATATCTGATATGTGATCACCTTGTTGGACAAAGGCGCAGTTAAGTCAGAATTCACATACAACACAGCAATAGATTAAAAGGTTGCACATACAGCAGGACCATTCTTGAATCAATTTTAACATTTAGGGAAGTTCTGCTTTCTTAAAGGGAATATCTGAATTAGTTGATTTGAAAATGTTCATGTAATGCTCTTCTCTGCTGGACATTCTTACGAAGAGTATAATGCACGTATCAGAATCTCAATTAGAGGATGACAAAAATGAAACAAATCCATTTTTTTCCTTTGATTTTTCTTGTCCTTTAGATTCATGCAATTGGCTAGGAAGACTTTCCCACCACTTAATCTTAAATTTTTGTATCTTCCCAAAGTCCGTTCTCTGGGAATTTGGTTTTAATTATTCCTGTATATTACTTTTTTATCCCTTCAATTGATGACCACACAATCCAATATTCTACTCGAATTTTCAAGCATCGGAACAACATCCTCATCATTCATTAAAGCACCAAAACTTGCACTTTTCGCTTCATTTTAGCGTATGCCTTTGTTAAGCTTTTCTCCCCAACTATTCCAAAATTTTCACAAATAATCAAACCGTGCATGGACACATTTAGGACCGGCACCAAACAGAAAACTACCAATGCCTATCCACAATTTCCTCCATACAATTCTGAAATGATGTAACCCACGTGAACAAAATTGCACACACTGAACCAAACAATAATTAGAAAAAGTAATTCGAACCACACAGATACATACACAGTAATACCTCACTGATGAGCGCCAGCAGCATATCCTCACACGAGCGCGAGGCCTCAAAGCTAAGCCTACCCCCCGTCGCCGCTGGCGCTGGCGCCCGTACGTCCGGCGTCACAGCCTCTCCTTCCGCTCCGCCACCGCCTGCGGCGGCCGCGCACTCCTGCAGGCACCGGAGCGCCACCCGCTCGCGCGCAGCCTCGGGAGCGCCGGCGAGGGAGTCCTGCGAGACGCACACCACCGCTGCGCGGGCGGAAACCCTAGGTGAGAGGAAGAGGAGGCACCGAAGCGAAAGCGCAAAGAGCCACTAGGTAGGAATTGGAGGGTTCCGAAATGGTTACCTCTGACGACGGAGAAGTCGAGGGCCTCGTCGGCGGCGAGGGCGTCGGCGACCCAGTGGTTAGCGATGCGGGAATGGGAGACGGAGGAGGACGACATTGAGAGAGTGGGAGGAGTTTGAGGGGGCAAATCGAAAAATGTTTCCGCCCGTTTGTTCCATTGTTTGTAACATCGGGACCCAACAAAAATTCCCCAGGTGCTTCGCGGACAAGATTCAGATATATCTGATCTGAAGGATCCCCTGACGTTGCCCGCACGGATCTTAAAGCACTAGTTCCTTCTCTAATTCAAATATATCCCACCCATCTCCTACGACGCGCCTGGATTTTTTTATTAAATAATAATTTTTAAAAAAATTCAAAAATAAATTTGTAGACCGTTTTATTTTTATGGAGGGCTGGAGGCGTTAACATCATCACTCTTTGTATCTAATATCATAATGTAAGATAAGTTGTCTACATCAATAATCTGGTAATGTCATAACTCAGATTGTTATTTAGGTAAGATCTAACACTATAAATTATAGGGTTATCTCCTGCACTTAGTTATTTCAATCAAATTCTTATGATAAATAATGATAGCTATTAGAATCATTTTAATTATAGTGTTAAATGTTAGTGGGAAGTGTCATCAGTTATAACATTATATTTCGATATCTAATGTTATTATCTATGGTGTCTGCAAATCCGACTACAATCGTTAAGTGTGGACATATAACACTATAGCCAGTGTCGTTAGACTTTATTCATGTAATGTTATTACTTGTGGTATTAGCTTTTTGCTGATATAGGTAGTTTATCTTTCCTACATAGTAGTGTATTCGATGGTAATGTTATAAATTGTAGTGTTATACTGTTTAATCTAATACTCAGTCCATAACATTAGATTGTCTTTTCCGTTGGGTTCATTCGTCTAAAATAAAACAGTTTAGGATCCATTTATGAAAATTTTCTTTCAAATTGATTATTTAACCAAAAATATTCCAGCCCATGTAGCTATCAAAATTATACATAATATAATTACATGGCATAAACATAGACCTGAGTATCTTCAGGCTCGAGCCAGTAAAACGTCTGAGTCTATCGGGCCAGCTCGAACTCGACCCAATTCAAATCCAATAAATAGTCGGGCTGATCGAATTCAAGCCATTATTAGACCGGACCTGACTGTTTTATTAGGACACGTTCAAAAAATGGGTCAAACCTAATTGTGATGTACTTTTAAGGGGTCTTGAGGCCAAGTGTGTGAGGTCTGAGTTCAACTTTAACCTTAGACTAGGCTAGGCCAGGTCAAACCAAGCCTATTCAGCCTTAGGTGGGTCTAGCTCGGCAGAACAAAATTTGCTAAGGTTACATGAACACGAAATATTTTATGTGCATTTGGATTTATTATAAATGAATTGGTTATAACATGTCGAGAGTATCTCTTTTTGAGACTTAGAGTGATCTGTTATAAGAATATTTTGGGTTTGTGATGTGATTGTGATGTAATTTTAAGTGCCAATTTGACTTCACCTCTATCAAAAAATTAGCAAATATTCATTGTTAAAATACAAATATAGAAATTCCTTAAAAGTTGTACTATTAATGCAATTACACGGGAATTTCAACTAGTTTATTTAATAAGAACACTGAGGTGTGTTATTGTTGGCGGACTAATTTTTCTCCTCAACAAAACAATTAGAGAGGAAGCGGGGAACAATTTGTCAAGGGTTCTATACATATAAAAAAAAAATCATTACAGGAAGAGGAGAGAAGAAGAGAGAATCTCTGACAAACCTGTGAGATCTAACAAATTTTGCCCACCACGATGAGAGCCTACGTGCTGGATGGAGCAGTGTAGAGGCCGAACACTCCATTAGTGTAGACTGGTGTGGTGCCTTCTGTATATCTCTTCTGGGCTACGCTGGATGGAACCTAGTGAGAGGCCCCTCTTAGGATATTTATAGTAGAGTTGTCTGGTTGGTTATGTTGTCAATAAATTGTATGTTCGTGTTAGATTAAATTTGTGTCGTGTTTTGACGATTTTGATTCATAAATTATAATATTATCATGCCAATCTATTTATAACCAAAACTCTATTTTGTGACATTGCTAAATCCAAATAGGTCATGCTCAAACTCATTTCAGCAAACCCAATATTTAGCTATAAATGTTTCATGTTTGTATCATGTTATATATTGTGTCATCATATCACGCTAATTTTGACAACTATGATTTATAGACCAAAAATCATTATTTACATATGATGCTCTTCCACCTAAGACTTATTTGCATAACATCTATAATCCAAACAAGGGTAAAATACACTTAATGTCTCTCTATTTGGGCCCAAGTTCAATTTGATTCCTTTACTTCAAAATAGCTCAATTGGTCTCTCTATTTTCGAAAATAGATATCTTTTTGTCACTAAGTAGTTTTATCAATTATTTTGATGACACACTAGCACAAAAAAAACTTTCTTCTAATGGTTCAAAACACACCTCTACTAACGATTTTCCTATCGTTAGTGATAGGCATGATAGAACAAAACTAGCACTATTCTAACAGTAAATAACCGTTAGAATAAGTACAATGTTCTAACGGTTTTTTCGAGAGTACCGTTAGAAAAATCTAACATAGTCTAACGGTTAACTAGTACTATCTGTTAAAACATTTCACTATTTTCTAACGGTTCGGAACATTATACCGTTAGACGATATCACAATTTTCTAACGGTCAGCTTTTAGTTCACCGTTAGAAGATATTACTGTATTCTAACGATTCTTCCATGTTAACCGTTAGAGCATAACAAATTTTTCTAACGGTAACTAGTACTGCACCATTAGAAAATAACACAGTATTCTAACGGTGCAATACTAGTTACCGTTAGAAGATGGTATTTTTCTATCGGATAGTTGTAGTGAACGGTTAGAAAATGTTGTTGTCTTCTATCTTTCTTTGTTATTTAGCCATTAGAAAAAATTAGGATACACAATACTGTACAAATACAAAAAAAGATATATTCACAAATATACATTAAACAGATTGACACATTGGACATTTATTCACACATTCAATTTATTCACATACTAACCAATACAAATACAAAAAACCCCAATTCACAGAGAGTAGACGAAAAAAGAAAAAATACAAGTGAGCTAAGCTAGTCATGGCAGTTGGTTGCGCGCCACTTCGTCCATCACATATTGAGGCCAAATTTGTCGCAACTCTCTAATCTTTGCATTATCGTATTTGTCTTTGGACATGACGGTCTGCAAGCATGTGTGAATATTCAGTAATTAACTTCCTAGTTTTGAACGTGACATCCAATTTTCAAATTTGAGTTTGCTAAAATGCTTACCTGAGGGAATTGGGCAAAGTGTGTCCTGACTAAGTCATACATGTACCACAGCACATAAAACCCACATTCCCACGAGGCTGGCTGCTAATGACAATGAGATAATTGTATATGCGAAGACATGTTAGCTATTATTTCCATAAACTAATCAAGCATAAACTAAAAGACTCGTGAGTACCTCATATTCTTTCCAAGAAATTCGGGAGCCCTCCAGTGCGTCATGCCTCCCTCCAGTGGATACATAATTTTCGAAAGTCCTGCATTTCAGTTATCATTGCTGGTTAATATGTTATCATTAACTAGTGAGGTCAAAATTTAAATCAATTACTTACGCATCCATATTCCCCTTGATCATGTATTCGTTCGGTAACCTGTCACGCATCGAATCGAGGTAGCACACCTCATTCCTCCACGGACAGATCACGAGGAGGACCCAGTGGCCCCTACATTGTACGTAAAAGAGAACCGCTAGCTTAAAGTATATCTCAGGTGTAACATACAAGATTGAGTTAAATTAGTACAAAATGCACTAACCTTTGGTGGTACAGCACTAGAATGAACTCTCTGTCCTGCTACGCCATGGGCGCCCTTGATATGTACTGCTCCGCGTGTGCTGTGTCTTACTTTAGCATCGTGAGGCTTATTTTCTCTGGGTCGAGGAAACCCACCTTGTCACACGCCCTCGTTGACACTAGCTTGTACATGCACCTGCATGCAAATGACGACATTAGTATTACACAGAAAGTTACTACATTTTAAATAAACTACAACAATATATAGGATCAGCAAACTCACAGGACTCCAGTCCGTATGATGGACAAATCAAACTCCCGCCAGTTCACACATTCAAGTGTATGCCTAAAACACATATGCACCAATACACAAATACAAGTGTTTCTTCTAACGATAAATATATGTATTTACCGTTAGAATAGGTAGAAGTACATGGCTAAAACAAAAGCCAAGTTGGTTCATGTCTGAGACAGCAATACAAGTACACACATATACACTAGTTCACACATTCAAGTGCATGCCTGAAACACATATGCACCAATACACAAATACAAGTGTTTCTTCTAACGATAAATATATATATTTACCGTTAGAATAGGTAGAAGTACATGGCTAAAACAAAAGCCAAGTTGGTTCATGTCTGATACAGCAATACAAGTACACACATATACACCAGTTCACACATTCAAGTGCATGCCTGAAACACATATGCACCAATACACAAATACAAGTGTTTCTTCTAACGGTAAATATATGTATTTACCGTTAGAATAGGTACACGTACATGGCTAAAACAAAAGCAAGTTGGTTCATGTCTGAGACAGCAATATAATTACACATATACACTAGTTCACATATTCAAGTGCATGTCTGAAACACATATGCACCAATACACAAATACAAGTGTTTCTTCTAACGGTAAATATATGTATGTATCGTTAGAATAGGTACAAGTACATGGCTAAAACAAAAGCAAGTTGGTTCATGTATGAGACAGCAATGCAAGTACACACATATACACCAGTTCACATATTCAAGTACATGTCTGAAACAGCAATACAAATACACACCTATACACCAATACAATTAAATACACAAATACACCAATTTACACATTCAAGTACATGTCCCAAATAGCAATACAAATACACAAAATACACCAATACAAATACACAAATTCACACATTCGATGTAAATTATAAAAGTTATGTTTGAAACAACAGATCATGACGAGGACCTAGTGGCCAATACATTTTACATAAAAGAGAACATTTGCAAGTTGCGACAATATAACTACTGACTACAAGTTAGACATGATACATCACAAATCCATTCATATGAAACAGTAAATGTATGAACCGCGTTTGACTTAACCATAGGAGTTCAGTTCAAAGACGCCCGAGGAGCTGGAACTAGCGTTGAGTCACATTTGTATTGGTGATTTCCTCAGGCTCAAATTCAACTCAACTGAAATCACCAATACAAATGTAAGATGTTTTTATAGGTCCTGATTTGAGAAACACGCCGGACTTGAATATCTTCTCGACCGAGTCAACTAAGATCTCACCCTTCACGTCCTTCCAGCTCTCGACGGTGATCTTCACCCTTTCTTTCGCCAACAAGCCAACGTAGGCAGCGTACTGCGATGAAGAACCGTGAAAATATGTTGCCCCTCATGAACATCGTCTAAGGACCTGCACAGATCATCAATAGGCATTCTAAAGCAAATTAAGATTGCTTACTGCTTCCTAAATGGCTCCCTATCTGAAAAGGACTACCAACTGAATGTTAGGTTGTGCTTTGTCATAGTAACATTAACTTGCAACTGAGAGATCAAGATATTACATTTCTACTCTATTTCATCAGAAGAAATTACAATCCCAATATACATTATTTAATGAACTTTTTACAAATATCTTGATCATTTAGCAAGCTAGTGTTTGTCTTATTGGCATTTGACTATGTTAGCTAGTGTTTGTCTTATAAATATCTTGATCATTTTTTTATTTGAATTTCAAACAATTGAACATTCTCTGTCCCACAATGATATTATTTAGTTGTTTTTAGTAAAAATAGGAACAAGACACTATACATAATCATATTAAAAAGAAGATACATAAAAATGAAAGATACAAAAATCACAGGATAATTGCCATCATAAGTTTAGAATAATCTAACAATACCGAAATTTTACTTGCCTTGTTTGCAATGCCGAAATCTAGTCGAGAGAGTTGGGGCTACGATCGATCTTGGACTTGATTCACCTAAGAAACAAGTGACCGTCGATGGAGGTGCGGAGGTGCGGCGGTCGTCGATGGAGGTGCAGCGGCCGTCCATGGAGGTTACGGGTTAGGGCTTGTCGCGCCCGAGGAGATAAAGTGGAACGGTTCGACTGGAAGAGACATTCCAAGGTATTTGTAGAAGTCGAACGGTTCTAACGGTACCCAACAGACTACCGTTAGTACTTCTGCATCTCTTCTAACAGTAAATATATGCAGCACCGCTAGAATAAATCATTCGACTTCTTCTAACGGTACTCAAAATATTAACCTTAGTACTTATGTACCTCTTCTAACGGTATATATATTCTATATAGTTAGAAAAAATCACAAAATTTCTTCTAACCGTAAATTCCATAGCAACCGATAGTAAAAATACTTATAACATACCTTTTACGACTGCGTAACACCTTTTCTAACGGTTTTCTTCTAAATCGCTAATAACTATTAGAAGATAGGGGTTAGTAGATTGCATTTCTGTGCTAATGACATGACTTTAGATACATAAATGATGTGATGATTTTTGTTCATGTTAATAAGTTAGTACATCTTAGTTTCTTCTCCTTCAACAGGTTGATAGCAAAATGGGTCAACGCAGACATTGCCTTGAATGTTATGAAAAGTATTGTAGTAGTCAAGGTTCCAGAAATCGCTAGTCGGTCGGCGAGCAGGGGACTAGGGATTAATCGGTTGAATCGGGGATTAATCGGAATTAATCGGTGGACACTAATCGGCAGACTTGAATAGTAGTCCATAAGAAATTAAAGCAAGATAGCAAGCATCAAGCATCAAACATCAAGCATGATAATAATTAAAGCAAGGTAGCAAGCATCAATCTTCATCCTCTTGTCCATAATCCTTGGTTGGAACCACTTCATCTTGGTTCGATTCAAACTCAACATCCTCATCATTGCCCTCCTCTTCGGATTCGGAATCGAACTTGAAATCATCTTCGTGAAGTTCTCTCACTCTTGTGCTCCTACGGGGTTGCACGGCTTCATTTATCCCACTTGCTTCATCGATAAGCCTAAGCCCCGTTTTGGGCTCAACATCATCATCATCTCCTTCAATTATCCACTCTTGAGCATTACTAGCATTGCTAGCTAGAAGAACATCGATATTCTTCGTCTTGCTTCTCTGTTTTTTGCTGAACAACCTTGTATTGAATTGAACATAGACAAGTTGCTTGTGTTGGATCTAGGTAGATCTTAGTATCTAGGTTTTGATGATTAATGACGTTTTGGATAAATCCATGATGATTAAAGTTAATATGAAAATATCAGATTTGATGATTAAATGACAATTTAGATAAATTCTGATTTAGCACAAGTAAATTGAATTGATTATCGGTAAACCCGGAATTGGATGTTTTTCTCGATTGCGGGTTTGATGTTGATACATATATAGAGGATGAGCTCGGTGGTTGCATCAAGTTTGTGCTAATTGATTGATCAAGATGTTATATGTTAAATCTTGAGGTTGATGACTTCAGTTGTGGATTTGATATCGATGCACATGTTGAGGGAGAGCTCAGGATGATTAGTTATCCATGTTTGTGCAAAAGGTTGATGACTCCGTGTTCTGGATTTGATATCTCTATGTATGATTGAGAGAGAGCTCATGATATTAGTCATCCATATTGATTGATATCATAACTTGAGTAGTATGGATCGTGTGCGCATTTCTTGCATCATATATGGATCTATATGATTGTGAGATTCATCCATTACTCATTTATTGTTCAATTGAAATTGGTTTTGTCATTTCACCGAAGAAAGAAATTGTTGAGTGAACTCCTGTGTGGAGTGATTTATCTGGTGGTGATTAATGACGAACTGCAAATGAGACTAACGTTTGCGCATTGAGTGTATATGTTCTAGTCTCAGAATGATTGCAGGATGAAAACAAGCAAGGGCGTGAAGAGGATGAAGACAATATGAGACATCCCGAGCAAGGTCAAGCTTAGCGAGGACGAGCTTTGCGAAGACAGGCGTCGAGATGTCGAGCTTCGCGTGGTCAAGCTTAACGAGATCGAGCTTTGCGATGACGAGCGTCGAGTGGTCGAACTTCACGAGGCCGAACATCACCTAAGGTAAAATCCAAGATTAAGGATTATTTTCTTAGGGTTTTACCGGTTTCGGTGTTTGGAGACAAACCGGGTTGATCGATTTCTTTTTACTAGTTTGACCGTACTATTAAGAGGGGTCGGAAACTAGTAGCTTGAATCTATCTAGTGCGGAAGCTCAGATGCATTCATATCATCTTACACTAGTGTCTTGCATTGCTAGTGAGTCTAAGTGTAGTTCATGTGTATTAGATTAAATATTTTGAAAACTGCACTTAGTCGTGATCGCCAGCTGTTTAAATTGGTTTATTTATCTAGAGCTGGTCGTGGTCGTATTTGCATGTTCTGATCGTATCAGTGTTGATATGTGGTTGTGGTCGTGTCGCTTGTTTGGCAGCTTTCTGTTTAGGGTTTGGGCGTGGTCGTAGGAGTTCGGACTGATCGTACCAGTCTTCGACTCGCTTGCGTACGCTCGACCAAACCCTATCGACCACCTGTTTTCGATCGGATGTCAAGACCTGTGTGGTGGTGGTCGTTGCTAAGTGACACAAATCACATCCGCGAGAAAACGGCAAATCCGTATGTGCAAATACTGTAAAATTGCATTTGAGATGATTTTGGCTTGAACATGTTGACAGTAGGAAAGTTTCTGAGTTTTCTAGAAGTTTCTAGACCTTTCTAGGTCTTGCTCCTGTTGACAAAATTGTAGAGCTCTGAGTTATCTTTCTAACAAGCCAAAAATCACCTCAATCGGATCTCTGGATCAAAAGTTATGCATGTTTTACTGTCAGTGTGCAGTGGCCGGACAAATGCATCCGTTCGGGGCTATCTGTCCGAAGTGGCCAGACAGTGTCCGAAATGGCCGGACATTGTCCGGCCTGTACAAATTTTTTGAGCCGAAAAATGAAACAGAGACAAATGCATCCGTCCGGGGCATTTGTTCGTTGTGGGTGGACTTTGTCCGAAATGGCCGGACATTGTCCGGCCTGTACAAGTTTTTTGAGCCGAGAGTTAACAGAGACATATCCATTTGTCCGGACGTTTTGTCCGGACAAATGGTATCCGTCCGGCCTTCACAAATTTTGCCCAACGGTCACTGACACATTTGCAACGGCTGAAATTTTTGTACTGGCCGGACAGTGTCTGAAGTGGCCGGACAATGTCCGGCCTGTACAACTTTTGGCCCGGTTTCTTGCAAACGGCTAGTTTTTCATTGAGGCTATAAATACTTCGTGTTTGGCTTCATTTTAGTGTGCTCAAAGACTTCATTCTTCAGCTGAAAATCTAGCCAATTGATTTGCATATGTGTTATTGCATTTAGAGACTAGAATTGAGCCCAAATCTTGAGTAGATTTGAGAGAGAGCTTGAGGGAGATTGTGTGAGTGTTTAGTGCACTTCATCTCCATTAGATTGCTAGTGCTAGAGTGTTGAGCATCTCATTTGCATCATTGAGCATCTAGCACGTGGTTGATTCCAGCGAAAGTGCATCCGGCTTGTTACTCTTGGCGATCGCCTTCGCCTAGACGGTGCCGGAGGAGAGCCGAGATCTCTCCAATTGAAGTTTGTCGGAGAGGCCGGCAAAAGATTGTGAAAGGTGTGGTGCTCGCCTATCCGGTGTGGAGAAGGCGCAACCCTAGTGAGATATCCTTCGTGGATATAGAAGCGAGGCTCCGAGTGAGCGCTTCAACGAGGAGTAGGGGAGACCGGGCGAGTCTCTGAGACCTCGGTAAAAATATTGTGTCAAATTGCGTATTTCATATTTGCTTTACATTCATCTTGACACAATTGCTATATTTACCATTGTTGCATGTCTTATTGAATAGTTCATTTGATTGAATGCAACTAGTTGATTAAATTCCTTTTAAGCCTCATTGTATAATTTAGGTCTCTCAATTATTCTTTAAAATTGCTTAATTGAAAAGAAATTTTAAAAGCCTCCTATTCACCCCCCCTCTAGTCGGCATCCTTGATCCTACAATTGGTATCAGAGCAAGGTCACTCATTTATCGGCTTAACCGCTAGAGAGAAAGGATGAATTCACTAGAGAAATTTGGATTGATTGCTCCTAAATTTGATGGCTCAAATTATACACGTTGGAAAATCATGATGAGTACTCATCTTGAGGCATTAAATTTGAAATTATGGAGATTAGTGCAAAAGGGTATGGATAGCTCATTATCTTCGGATAACCATATTCTTCTTTTATATACAAATGCTAAAAGTGTGCTTCTTGATTCTCTTAGCCATGATGTGCTAGAACTAGTGAGTGATTATTCGACCGCTCACGAAGTTTGGTTGACTCTTGAGTCATTATTTATCGGCACATCTAGCTATGAGCACGCTAAGATGCGTATATTATTGCGGGACTATGAGGCATTTGTGATGTTGGAGCATGACACACTCTCCACCATATATGATCGCTTGATCAACATCACAAATGAGCTCAAAACCCTTGGTGCTAATATTTCCGATCTAGAGATTTGCAGAAAATTGCTCCAAGTGTTGCCGGAGGGTTGCTATGGAGAGTTCATCACCGATCTTGAAAATGGTGATCTTTCCAACACTACACCGAGCGAGCTCATTGACATGCTTATGTCAAATGAGGTAATGTCCAAAGAAAAGGACATGTGATCCACCTCCGAGCATATTGAGGACAATGATTTAAATGCAGAGGATCAAGAATCTTCGAGCGAGCTCAAGGACGTAAACGATGAGGTTTGCCCTAGCAAGACTAAGGCGAAACCAAGCAAGAAGAGCTCAAGAAAAGGTAGAAAGAAAGGGTCAAAGTCGGAATCTTCATCTCAAGACAATTCTATATGCCATTCGGCATCCGACCCGACGGTATCAAATTCTAACCTCTCTAATAATGAGCTCGTGGATATAATTATAGAGTTAAAAGGCTTGCTTGGCAATATGACTAAAAATCTTAGCACTTTAAGGAATGATTACTCATCTTTGAAAGTGAAGCATCAAGAATTGAAAAATTCTTATGACTCCTTGCTTGCCAAGAATTCTATTAGCTCAACATGTGTATTAGATGTTAGAGTTTCTTGTGACTCCCCTATTGATCCATTTCTAGAGTCACACACTTCTAGTTCACATGCTAGCAATAATTCATTGGTTAATTCATGGTTAAATTCAAATGCTAGCTTTGTGAACACTAGTACTTCATGTGATAAGTTGTCAAATGATTCATTTATAGATTCACATGCTTGTAAGGACGATACTAGTAACTCATACCATGATTCATCTAGTGATACATCTTTATGCCATGGTGATAGTACTATTGGTTCTACTTTTGATATGCCTAGCTCATCTAGTGATTTTTGTGCTATGCCTTCTAGTTCATCAACTAGTGATGAGATGCCGCCATGTTCCTATCATAAGTCATGTATTAACACGGAATCATCTCAAGAACGTAAAATTGAAAATGATGAACTAAAGACTATAGTAAATAGATTGGGCAATAACCTTACTAGATGTCATATGAAGAGTGCCATGCTTGCTAAACTCCCTTTA
This sequence comes from Pharus latifolius, assembly GCA_019359835.1. Taxonomy (NCBI): domain Eukaryota; kingdom Viridiplantae; phylum Streptophyta; class Magnoliopsida; order Poales; family Poaceae; genus Pharus; species Pharus latifolius. The sequence goes on along the minus strand of CM033320.1, from coordinate 65,586,031 downwards.
GATCATAGAAAATCATTTAGAAAGGGAAAATTAAATCATGCATACTCAACTAGTAAGAGGCATTATATAGTTTATCACACTCATACAAATTCATTCAAAAAGTCCTCTCATATTTCATGTTTATCATATCACTCAAAAGGGCAACATTCGTATAAGTGTGCATCTAATGTTTTTGAAATTGGTTCTTTTGGCTCTTATTTGATTTTTTGCTCTAAAAAGGGTTTAATTGCAAAACCTATTCATTGTCATTTTCAAAAACCTAAAGATAAAGCAATTTGGGTACCAAAAGATCTATGCGACAAGGCTAGAGGGCCTCGTATGGTTTGGGTACCAAAAAGAGCTTAAATCTTTTTGATGTGTTTAATAAAAACATTTGCATTGCATCTTCTCCTTTATTCTTTGTTGTTTTAATCCATAGGGCAAATTCTGCAAAAAAATGAAAATTTAAATCTTACATTGTTGCATCTCTAAGGGTTGTAATTTAAAATGCTTCCGTTGCTCATCACAACCCTTTATGTGAAATATTTCAAAATTACAATTATAAGTTTTAAAATGAGCTCATTTGGTCAAATGGCAAATTTCTATTCAAAAGGCCCGAAATCGTCATTTTCTATCTAAATGGTCTTCAAAACGTATTTAAAAGGTTTTTAGTGGATTTGGATGAAGAAATGATGTTAAAAAGTATTTCTATTGAAAATTAGCCTCAAAAGGATCTTCGAGTATCTTGTTTTTCAACAAAATCGTTTTCAAACGCAAATCACAATCTATTTGGAATTTGCAAAAACTTGCTTTACAAAACTCCTAGATACTCTTAATCTGAATAAGTTTGAAATTGAAAACTTTCTCAAAAGAGTTCTCATTTGAAAGTTATGGGTATTTGAATCTCACCGAAAAACTTGAATTGACACGAAATACCCTAAATATGCAAAACATGAGTTTAGCTATTTTGATGGTCCATATTTACGAGTGTTGGTTCAAAATGATATGTTTAACTCATGTAAGCCCTTTCATGTCAAAAATCCAATGAAAATCAAATTTGAACTCAATTTGCAAAAGTTTATCGATTTTCAACCTTTTTGCTTAACACAAGGTTCATTTGACCATAACTCTCAATTAAAAAATCCTTTTTGGAAAATTCTTTTTGGAAAATGTTTTTGATGCATTGAAATTCATTCCTGAAAATTTTCATCCCAATTGGACTTGATTTGAGCAAAATTGACACTTTTCGCAAATTGAAAAAGAAATCTGCAAAATTCAGTTTTCTCGTGGTTTTGGGCTGAATTGTCATTTTCATATCTCTTTATTGGTTGACTATTTGAAGAAAGTTTCTATATGAAATTTTATCCTCTATGATTTTTATTTCTTGATTATTTATTTCAAAATTATTGGAAGTCATTTTCATAGATTTCCAGGTGCGTTTAAAAGTGTAAAATGAATCTCTGAAAACCTGAAATCTGAAACTTTAAACCTGACCAACATTTGTCTTTTTCATATCTCTTTATTGGTTGACTATTTGAAGAATGTTCCTATGACATTTTATCCTCTATGATTGGTCTTTCTTGAAAATTTATTTCAAAATTATTGGAAGTCATTTTCATAGATTTTCAGGTGTGTTTAAAAGTGTAAAATAAATTTCTGAAACCTGAAATCTGAATCTTTAATATGATCAAATTTTGTCTTTTTCATATCTCTTTGTTGGATCAGAATTTGGCTTCACTATAAAAGGCAATATTGTTCCTCATTGCATTATCTATCTCCAAAATTTATTTTGGTATTTTTGGAACTTGTTTGCATATGTTTTGATGATTATAAAGAAGCCAACATGTTTAAGAAAATTTTAGTCTATTTGTATGTTAATCTCTCAATTCTTTCAAATTACTAAAATATTTGAATCTTGGATCTTCATGGAAAGTTCTTGTGTTGATGTGTTCTATCTCTATGAAACTTTTCATGTGTTTTAGTGCTTATTTGAATGTCTTCTCGATTTGAGTCCTTTTGGATTATTGTTGAGCTCTTGATTTTCAAATGGATCATTTTCATCTCTTGCATATTTTTCATGACAAAACTTGGTTGACACATTTAGGGGGAGCAAATGCAAAGTTATTGAATCCTTGCATACCCTAATTGTGCATATGTATCAAAGAGTGCATGCTTTTGGTAAGAAGAGTCTTTTACGAGCAAAAATGTAAAAAGAGCTCAAAACTTTCAAAATGTTCAAAATTACTTCAAAACCTTCATAAATATGTTTCAAATATGATTTCAAAGGTTTTGAAAGTGAAACAAAAGAGTTTCGAGCTAAAATGCAAAATTTGGACAAAATTGAAGTCTTGGGATCTTGTTTTGGCCTAAAAAGATTTATTTCCATAAAACAAGATGTGTTGAGATTTGATAAAAGCTTTCTACATGAAACATTTAGAACTCACTCACCCGAAGATAGTTCATATTGAACTTATTCTCAAAAGGCCTATGGTTTTCAAATTATCACATATCCTAGGTCGCCCGAAAATGACTATCGACCCGAAAATACCCAAAAGTGCATTTTTGTGATTTTGACTATTTGGACTAAACTTTCTTCCATGTCTTGGTTTGAAATGGTATTTCAAACTCATCTAAGTCCAAAACTTCAGAAAAATCCGAGATTCTTCAAGAATAGAAGCTTTTCATGAAAATCATTTTTGTTTTACTCTTTTACCCAAAACTCACTTTTCAAAAATTGATTTCATGATCTCCTTCAAATAAAATTCATTCAATTGGTATTCAACTAAGTTCATGTCATGTTATTCAAATCTATTATGGAACTTGATTTCATTTTTGAAGCAAAATTGCAAAAATCACAAATTTCAGATGTTTCTTGTTACTCCTTGTTTTGTGAGATTCTAGCTTTCATTTCTCCTCATATCTTGCAATTCTTCATGATTGGTTTATCAATATTTGGAATATGTTTGAATATGCTTTTTAGTTATAAAACATATATATATCTTCATGACTTTGGAGTATGATTGTATAAATTTGAAATTTGAGTTTCTTTTTAAAATTTGAATATTTCAAGAGGTCATATGTCCTTCTCTTAACCTTGTGACCCAAACATATTTCGACAAACCTCCTTTTGGCATATATCTCATTTATATATGTTTTTATCTTAAATGCTAAAAGAAGTGAACTTTTGAGGATTAAATCCATTGTTTCCAATTAGGATTGGTTTAAAAGCTCAAAATCTTTTCTCATATCAAATGCTTTCCAAAATTAAAAGGTTGACACAATCATCATCAACCAATCAATCAAGACATTATATTCTTGTGTGTCAAATACATATTGATGATATGACTTTTGATTATACTAATGAATCCCTCTATCAAGAATTTTTGTGAGATGATGTTTAGGGAAAGCGAGATAATTCAAGAGCTACGTCACTTCCATGCACGACAAAACAAGCAACTCAAGAACGCGATGTTCAAGAGTAAATTCAAGCATGTGAAGCAATCACTCAAAAGCTTCGAGATGCAAGATGATGAAGCTATTACAACTCTCAAACCTACAAATGAACATCTCGACATGGACGAACACGAAAAAGCGGTCAATTCTAAACTCTATCAATCCTTGATTGATAGTTTTACTTTCTTTTACCGCATTTAGACTCGTCATCATATTTAGTGATTGCAAATATGCTAGAATTCGATTATCTCCTAAGGAATGTCATATCATTTCCATTAAATGCATTCTTAGGTAATTGAAATGCAATCCTAGATAGATCTTTGATATCCGAAAAGTACAAATCTTGAATTAGTTGATTATTTGGATTCGGATTACATAACTTGAAGGATAGATCGAAAGAATACATCCAATGGTTGTTGTACTTAAATTCTTATGGATGAAAACAAAACATTGGATTATCTAATTGCTTTCGAATAGATGCCACACTTACGAAATATTGCAAGTGTCGTAAAAATGTTGAGTAAATTTGATTCAAAACTTTCGGTTAAAGTATAGTGATATACGACACCATTGTATACAAGAGTTTGTGGCATGAAGAGGTTTAGAGTTGGATCTTGATATGGCCCATATGCATCTAGCGAATATGTTCACATCAAATTAGATGCATCTAGATTTTGAATGTTCAAAATGGATCAAATGCCATAGCTATAAATGTCATCGATATATTCACTATATGTTATTTGTTTTGATATCTTCTCCATATTTTAAATGTGATTTTCAAAATCCCTTGAAACAAACCTTCTTGAAATCATGCTTTTGCATAAACACCATTTCATATAAAATCTCATGCCCTAGAAAATATCGTTTCTCCAAACTTAAGTTCTCAATACTTCCTTTTTGTTCTTGATGACAAAGGGGGAGAGATAGTATTTGAGAAAGAATGATAGTATTTGAGAGAAAGAATGATAGTATTTGAGAGAGAATGTTTTAGAGATAATCTTTAGAGAAAGACATAAGCTTTAGAGAAAGCCTTTAGGGAAGAGATTTACAGAGAATTTGGAGTCAGTTGAGTTAATTGACAAAGGGGGTGAGATAGATATCAAATGGTACAAATTGGTGATTTGATATTGATATCTGAGAAAGATGATACGAGAAAATTGAGATTAATAATGATATTTGGGAAGAGATACTATTTGATATCATTAACATCATTATTTGGGAGAGATATTTGAGTTAAAGAAAATTGAGATAGTTGATATTTTGGAAGATGACTTGTTGAACTTGTGCTCAATTGTCATTTATATCTCTCAACTCATATAATTAGATATTGTGTTCAGTTCCGATATACTATTGCATATATTGAAGGGGAGCTGAATAATCTGTTTTGGATTTATTAAGATTATAAAAGGTGTTGTCATCAATCATCAAAAAGGGGGAGATTGTTGGATCTAGGTATTTCTTAGTATCTAGGTTTTGATGATTAATGACGTTTTGGATAAATCCATGATGATTAAAGTTAATATGAAAATATCAGATTTGATGATTAAATGACAATTTAGATAAATTCTGATTTAGCACAAGTAAATTGAATTGATTATCGGTAAACCCTGAATTGGATGTTTTTCTCGATTGCGGGTTTGATGTTGATGCATATATAGAGGATGAGCTCAGTGGTTGCATCAAGTTTGTGCTAATTGATTGATCAAGATGTTATATGTTAAATCTTGAGGTTGATGACTTCAGTTGTGGATTTGATATCGATGCACATGTTGAGGGAGAGCTCAGGATGATTAGTTATCCATGTTTGTGCAAAAGGTTGATGACTCCGTGTTCTGGATTTGATATCTCTATGTATAATTGAGAGATAGCTCATGATATTAGTCATCCATATTGATTGATATCATAATTTGAGTAGTATGGATCGTGTGCGCATTTCTTGTATCATATATGGATCTATATGATTGTGAGATTCATCCATTACTCATTTATTGTTCAATTGAAATTGGTTTTGTCATTTCACCGAAGAAAGAAATTGTTGAGTGAACTCCTGTGTGGAGTGATTTATCTGGTGGTGATTAATGACGAACTGCAAATGAGACTAACGTTTGCGCATTGAGTGTATATGTTCTAGTCTCAGAATGATTGCAGGATGAAAACAAGCAAGGGCGTGAAGAGGATGAAGACAATATGAGACATCCCGAGCAAGGTCAAACTTAGCGAGGACGAGCTTTGCGAAGACAGGCGTCGAGATGTCGAGCTTCGCGTGGTCAAGCTTAACGAGATCGAGCTTTGCGATGACGAGCGTCGAGCGGTCGAACTTCACGAGGCCGAACTTCACCTAAGGTAAAATCCAAGATTAAGGATTGTTTTCTTAGGGTTTTACCGGTCTCGGTGTTTGGAGACAAACCGGGTTGATAGGTTTCTTTTTACTAGTTTGACCGTACTATTAAGAGGGGTCGGAAACTAGTAGCTTGAATCTATCTAGTGCGGAAGCTCAGATGCATTCATATCATCTTGCACTAGTGTCCTGCATTGCTAGTGAGTCTAAGTGTAGTTCATGTGTATTAGATTAAATGTTTTGAAAACTGCACTTAGTCGTAATCGCCAGCTGTTTAAATTGGTTTATTTATCTAGAGCTGGTCGTGGTCGTATTTGCATGTTCTGATCGTATCAGTGTTGATACGTGGTCGTGGTCGTGTCGCTTGTTTGGCAGCTTTCTGTTTAGGGTTTGGGCGTGGTCGTAGGAGTTCGGACTGGTCGTACCAGTCTTCGACTCGCTTGCGTACGCTCGACCAAACCCTATCGACCACCTGTTTTCGATCGGATGTCAAGACCTGTGTGGTGGTGGTCGTTGCTAAGTGACACAAATCACATCCATGAGAAAACGGCAAATCCGTATGTGCAAATACTTTAAAATTGCATTTGAGATGATTTTGGCTTGAACATGTTGACAGTAGGAAAGTTTCTGAGTTTTCTAGAAGTTTCTAACCTTTCTAGGTCTTGCTCCTGTTGACAAAATTGTAGAGATCTGAGTTATCTTTCTAACAAGCCAAAAATCACCTCAATCGGATCTCTGGATCAAAAGTTATGCATGTTTTACTGTCAGTGTGCAGTGGCCAGACAAATGCATCCGTCCGGGGCTATCTGTCCGAAGTGGCCGGACAGTGTCCGAAATGGCCGGACATTGTCCGGCCTGTACAAATTTTTTGAGCCGAAAAATGAAACAGAGACAAATGCATCCGTCCGGGCATTTGTCCGTTATGGGCGGACTTTGTCCGAAATGGCCGGACATTGTCCGGTCTGTACAAGTTTTTTGAGCCGAGAGTTAACAGAGACATATCCATTTGTCCGGACGTTTTGTCCGGACAAATGGTATCCGTCCGGCCTTCACAAATTTCGCCCAATGGTCACTGACACATTTGCAACGGCTGAAATTTTTGTACTGGCCGGACAGTGTCTGAAGTGGCCGGACAATGTCCGGCCTGTACAACTTTTGGCCCGGTTTCTTGCAAACGGCTAGTTTTTCGTTGAGGCTATAAATACTTCGTGTTTGGCTTCATTTTAGTGTGCTCAAAGACTTCATTTTTCAGCTGAAAATCTAGCCAATTGATTTGCATATGTGTTATTGCATTTAGAGACTAGAATTGAGCCCAAATCTTGAGTAGATTTGAGAGAGAACTTGAGGGAGATTGTGTGAGTGTTTAGTGCACTTCATCTCCATTAGATTGCTAGTGCTAGAGTGTTGAGCATCTCATTTGCATCATTGAGCTTCTAGCACGTGGTTGATTCAAGCGAAAGTGCATCCGGCTTGTTACTCTTGGCGATCGCCTTCGCCTAGACGGTACCGGAGGAGAGCCGAGATCTCTCCAATTGAAGTTTGTCGGAGAGGCCGGCAAAAGATTGTGAAAGGTGTGGTGCTCGCCTATCCGGTGTGGAGAAGGCGCAACCCTAGTGAGATATTCTTCGTGGATATAGAAGCGAGGCTCCGAGTGAGCGCTTCAACGAGGAGTAGGGGAGACCGAGCGAGTCTCCGAGACCTCGGTAAAAATATTGTGTCAAATTGCGTATTTCATATTTTCTTTACATTCATCTTGACACAATTGCTATATTTACCATTGTTGCATGTCTTATTGAATAGTTCATTTGATTGAATGCAACTAGTTGATTAAATTCCTTTTAAGCCTCATTGTATAATTTAGGTCTCTCAATTATTCTTTAAAATTGCTTAATTGAAAAGAAATTTTAAAAGCCTCCTATTCACCCCCCCCCCCTCTAGTCGGCATTCTTGATCCTACAGCTTGCACGTTGAGCATTTAGCCTATTTCTTCTCTTAGTATGCACCTCCATTACATGTTGCAAAGTGAATTAAATTATATAACATATTTATACTTGAGAGATGACACTTGCATATTGAGAATTGAGAGTTACCATATCAAATATACTTCAATTTCTTTCACAACCCGATGAACTTGAGATCAAAGAGAGAATTCTTATAGCCATTCTTTGCAAATTTGGAACACTACCTCCATATTTAGTCCACCAATTAGCTAGAAAGAAGCATTTAGTCATTAGTCAATAATATGCATGAATTTAGTATTTGAGGTGAAGTAAAGTACTTATTGAATTTACCGGGGCTAAAATTAAATTATTGACATCCAAGTTGAGCAATTTGTCTCCCAAAGGCGCCTTCTTGATCTTTAAAATGATCAAGTTCAACATTGCTAGCTAGATCCATTGCTTCCAAATTACCATGAAAGAAACGTTCAACACATTCTTGGAATCCATTGTTTACTTCTATGTTGTGAAAAATGGTTCGATCACGATAACTATAATATGGATTCAATAAGTAGCATGCCATGTGCAATGGAGTATCAAGCCTTCCTTTAATCTTTGTATCAATTGGTTCGATTACCAACTTGTAGCTGGCCTCCAAATTGTTTAAGGCCTCCTTGATTGCTTCTTTGCTTCTAAAATTTCTCCATAAAGAAAGGGCATGGATGGACCATCCCCATCAACCATATGAAGAATTTTCACCAATGATTCAAAAACCTTCAAGCAAAACCAATATACAGCACTAATAATTAGCAAACAATACAAAAATAAATAATGGACAGCACGTAGTAGCTAAGTTTTGATGCTTGACTATACCTTTAAAACATTGTTCACACCTTTCCAAAAAGCCGTACTCAAAATTATGCTAGTTTCCGTCTTTCCTTTGCCTTTTTTAGTGTGAGAGCATTCATCCCATTCCATACTAACCGCCATATTCCTTAGTTCGGTTTTCTTCTCAATCAAACTTTGCAAAGTAAGAAATGCCGAAGCAAATCTAGTCATCCCAGGCCTAATTATATCTCTTCTCTTTGTGTGTTTTCTCATCAAGGCTAAAGTCTTATAATGTGCATATATAAAAATGGTCATTGCCTTTGCTTGATCAATTGTCTTCTTGTACCTTGCCATGTTACCAATTCCTTATAGCATCAAGTTGATGGTATGAGTTGCACATGGGCTCCAAAAAAAACTTGGCATTTTCTCCATCAATATATATTTTGCTCCCATGTTGTTAGAAGCATTGTCCGTGACAACTTGCACAACATGTTGAGGACCTATTTCTTCAATACAAGCATCCACATAATCAAAAATGAACTCACTTGTGTGCGCTTCTTCCGACACCTCCTTTGAGTGTAGGAAACTTGTTCCTAAGCTACAATGCACACATAAGTTCATAATGCTTCTCCCTTTTTGGTCCGTCCAAGCATCGGTCATGATAGAGCACCCGGTCAAGGTCCTCTCTTCTTGATGTGGCTTCAATGAATTCTTGGTTCGTTCCACTTCCTCCTTCAACAACTTCTCACGGCATTCATATTGGGAAGGACCAACAAAGCCCGGGCCAAATTGACCAACGGCCTCCAACATTTGCTTGAATTCATAATTGTTGATGGCGTTGAATGGTATACCTAAAAACAGTAAATCACACATACATGCATACAAGGTTAGCAATAGGCAAATAGCAAATACAATAAGTGTTGAGAGGTTGAGAGTTACAAAACCATATCATGAGCATAAAGCCATCTAACAACATATTGCTTGCACCTGTGTGTTTTTTCTTTGAAGAGCGTCTCATTAATGACCTTTTGTCGCTTGGACCGAGCCAAAGAAATAGAAGGATCAATAGGAGAAGCAAACTTATCCATGGGCCCTACCTTACGAGATGCCTATTCTCCAATCTCCCTAAGCCCGTCCTCATCACTCCCATCTTCAATGACCACCTCATTTCTAACCTCCTCTTCTCTTGATCTCTTAGCCCTCTTCTTTTCCTGTGCCTCCTCCAAAGATTTCCTACACCTCTCTTGATCTTCTTTGCTATACTTTTGACATTTAGCAACATTTCCTTTGATTTGAGCAATATGTTGCTTTAATCTATAAACCCCTCCACCAAATTCCTTGTTACACAATTTGCACTTCACTCTATCCAATCTATTTGCATCGACTAGTACCCCATAGTCCCATCCTATATCATCGGAATTCCTCTTAAGAATGTTTGAGCTCGATGCCGTCGAATTTTGGGTTGACGACATGATCCTACAATACTACATCATACATTCACACAAATTGGCACCATCATTCAGCAAGCAACAGAGGAGAAGGCAGAGGCCGGCGGTGGGGAGAGCAGAGGGCAAAGGCCAGAGCAGAGAGCAGAGGCCGGAGGTGGGGAGAGGAGAGGGAGGCCGGCGGCGGTGGGGAGAGGAGAGGAGAGGAGAGCTGTAGACACTACTACAAAATTACTTTACACTATCGGTTCAAAATGGTCTATACTAGTGGTTCTCTTACCGCTAGTGATTGGCACGATAGAAGAAACCTAGTACAACTCTAACGGTTACAAACCGTTAGTACAATACCTATATTCCCACGGTCCATTACTCGCAAACGTTAGTACTGATACATTTCTTCTATCGGTTCAGTACTCGAAACCGTTAGTATTATAAACTTTCTTCTATCGGTTCAGTACTCACAACCGTTAGTATTGTTAAATTTCTTCTATCGGTTGTAGGTTATGAACCGTTAGTACTAGCATAACTTCTTCTAACGGTTCTGAGTTAGAAACCGTTAGAATATGTTATAAGCAGCTATACAAATGAAAAAGGTGCATTCACAGATACAACAATACAGAGATACACACATTGGATAAATTGAATCTAATTATTCATAAATACACCACAGAGAACAGGGTCTTTTTATTTTTGTAAATAATCCAGATTAAAAAATTAATTTCAAAGTTGACCCACTCTACCGATCATGTTTGCTGGAGCTCTTGTAGCCATGGGCATGGTTGTGAAGCAGTTGTCGAGGAAATGTAGTCGATGGTTGTCGTGGAGGTGGTCGTAGGTCGAGGTAGAGGAGGTCGTCACGACTGGAGTGGTTGAAGATGTGATTGGTCGAGGTCGGAGGCCGAGGACGAATGCAGCCAACCCAAAACAACGAGGCTAACAAAACAACTTACAACAGAAGCATATTCAGCAAGAGTCTTGGCAAGAGTATGGATATAAACAAAATTTTGCCCATTGTTCTTAATACTCAGTTTTGTGATAATTAACACATTTGGTCTATGGAGATGCCAACAGATGCGAACTCGATTACAAATCTCAATGACCAACAATACATATTATCAGTAATGAACAACGATTGAAACATTATTAACTTTTCCAAAAATCAATTTAGCAAAGGAAAAGAGATAAAATGCGAGCAGCAAGAACAATTCTAATCGGGTTGGTCAAGAACACTTACAGTTCGTGGAGTGGCCTACGAAGCGCGATGCAGTGGCCGGCGGCAGTGGAGAACCCAAATGCGAGCGTAATGGTGGTGCAGGAGCGAAAAAGGGGATGTCGAGGAGGCTAGGGTTTTCCGCGTGCGAGTAGAGACTTATTTGGAAATGTGTTTGGTTGGACTGGAGGGAAAACTCCCGCGGGTTTAACCCAAGGTCTTGTACTATTTTACTATCGATTCAAAAACACAACTGTTAGTGAACTTTCCTTTCTTCTAAAGGTCCCCATTCTCATAACCATTAGTATATATGACGTTTTTTTACTATCGGTTGAATTAACAAACCAATAGTAAAATTTTATCTCTTCTATCGGTTCGTACACTAATAACCGATAGTAAAAGTTACGTGCTTTCTCTCTTCTAAAGGTCCCCACTGTCATAACCATTAGTATATATGACGTCCTTTTACTATCGGTTGAATAAACAACCCGATAGTAAAATTTTATCTCTTCTATCGGTTCGTACACTAATAACCGATAGTAAAAATGACGTAATTTTACTATCAGTTAAATAAACAAACCGATAGTAAAATTTTATCTCTTCTATCAGTTCGTACACTAATAACTGATAGTAAAAGTTATGTGCTATTCACTAACGGTTTCCCAGACCATAACTGTTAGTATAAAACCTCTTCTCCACTGCGGTCCTCGTACACTAACGGTTTTCTCCCAGATTGCATATAACCGTTAGAAGATAGGGGTTAGTGGACTGCATTTCTGTAGTAGTGAGAGGGCAAAGACCAGAGGGAGAGCGGCAGTGGAGCGGTAGAGGGAGGCTAACGGCGGTTGGGAGAGGAGAGGGAGGCCGGCGGCGGTGGAGAGAGGAGAGGAGAGGGAGAGCGGCGATGGAGCGACAGAGGGAGGTCGACAGCGGTTGGGAGAGGAGAGGGAGGCCGGCGACAGTGGGGAGAGGAGAGGGCGGCGGCGGTGGGGAGAGGAGAGGGAGGTCGGCGATGATGGGGCAGCAATTAAAGGGGAGAGGAGAGGGAGGACGGCGGTTACCTTCGGTGGACGGCGGCCGCGGCGGCGGGAGCGGTCCCGGCAGCTCATCACTTCCCCAAACCTAGCCGAATGCCAGTCCCTTCCCGGCTTGCCCAAACCTCTCTCTCTTCAAAACTCTCTTCCCCTCCCAATTAAGCGCCGATTAGTTGGTCAAAGCCCGATTTTGACCAACTAATCGGGTTGACCGATTAATGGGTTAATCACCGATTTTTTCCAATTTTTAGAACACTGGTAGTAGTTATGTATGTTTAGGTCTTACTTATTATTGTAGTCAAGTCATATTTTTTATATTCATTTATTCATTAGCAATATACAATTGTCCTCACCATCAAAATAACCCACAAATCATTTAAAGACTAAAAGAGATCTGATTTGAAAAAAATAACTAATTTGAACTGTTTTAAAATAAAAAGACTAAATTGAGATAGGATGAATAAAGTGAGAAATATATATATATACAAACACTATTCTATACTCACTCCTAGAATAGTTATTCTATACCCAATCTAGAAACCGTCCAATCTAACTTATTAGAATAAAATACAACTATTGGATAGAGATAGCGATTATCTTCTGTTTGAAAGAATTTAACATTGTTTTATTCCATAACGGCAGTAAATATTTGAAATATTTTATTGTTACTGATCAATATCCGCACCAACCGCCTCTTCATCTTCTTCACTGTGCTCTCACTTCTTGTTCACATCCAGTAAATTTACATTATATGACAAATAAATGTACTGACAAAAATATATAGTATATATATATAGTATACGACCAGTAAATTTATACTACACGACTAGTAAATTTACTGACAAAAATCTATAGTATGTGACCAATAAATTTAACCATTAAATTTATATTACGCGACCAGTAAATTTACTGACTAATATGATTTCGATTTCTATTTTTTAATCGATTCCTATTTTTTAATCGGTTCCTTATTTTTTAGGGATAGTGTGCAGTTGTAACAAATCGTGACACGAGTTTCTATTTTTTAGGGATAATGGAACCATTTATGTTAGTTAGTACCGTCAATAAAATTCTAATTTCGATGCATGATCCAATGATACAGAAGGTGGATATAGAATAATTATTTTAAAGATGAGTGTAGAATAGTATATATATATATATATATATATATATAACAACCCTTCCGAGTTTGTCAGTTAGCCCTGTCATTTATCCATTGATCAAATCCAGAAAACAAAATCATTCATCAATTTCGGTCAACTAACATAAACATAAACAGTTGACTAATCATGAATATTAAAATTATTAATTGATGGAAACCCTTCCTGCAATGGCGCATTGACGAACCATCGTATTAATTCCATCATGTCGTGCATCCATATACAATTTTTAGGTCGAAGCCTTTTAATCAATTTCCAAAGTACAGATCAATATACTAATTAATACTATCCTTCTCTTCCCCCAGCACAGCCCGGGCCGCATGAAGCCTCTCCAGAAGCCAACTGAACCACATGCAGGCACCGAACCACGATAGGTATTCCCCGCGATTTACCTACGTCTAATGAATTTTGTACCATCTCATCTATCTATTTTAGTTTGATATCCAAGATTAAATTAAAATTTTCAAAAAAATATTTCTTGAAAATATCTTTTTATTTCTAAAGCATTTGATGTTTTACACATGATAGATTTGAAGTTAAGGATTTGAGTTGAAACCACTGGTTGGGTTTAGGGAGTGAACTTAAGGGATCAACATATGTGCATAAAATTACACCACTTCCTGCACAGATTAAGATCTCTTAGATTTATTTTCAGATCCCACCAAAAGAATTTCGTGCTACAACAATCATTCATGTTAGATTTCAGTCTCAAATAATTATATCTTTAGAACACCTAAATAGCATAATTCACCAAGTTCAAGTTCAAGTCCAATTTACTTTTTAAAAAATTGACTTAAACATGTCTACCTGCACACCTGATGCACACATCACTTCACTGGCGTGCTCATCTTTTCCTCTTCTTACGCCCTTGTATATTTATATTGGCTTTGCCCTCGCCTCACCCCTCAGAGCCAAAAAGCAAGAACTCGTCTCTGCATGCATGCGAAGCAATAGCAAACTATTACTACGTATACTGCCTCATTGAATTGAACCCTTTTTCTCCCTCCCCACAAGAAGAAGAACACTTCGCCTCCTCCCTGCCATATCCATGCCTCTTGCCCTCTTCCAAGAGCCATGACCAAGAACAACAACAAAAGCCTCCTCGTGGCCATGTCTCGCCTGCACCAAGCCTACGACCGCGGCTAGCTTTTATACTTGTATTTTCTTTCTTTCTTGTAGCAAGCAAGAGTACGTAGTAGTGTAACAATGAAGGAAGGAGGTGAGAGAAAGAGCAGTAACATTCTTGTGAAGACGTTGGAGAGGTGTCGGTCGCTGGGGGGCCACCGGAGGCCCGCGTGGGGCGTGCCAGCGGGGTGCTTCGCTGTGCTGGTGGGGCCGGCCAAGGAGCGGTTCGCCGTGCGGGCGGAGTGCGCTAACCACCGCCTGTTCAGGGCGCTGCTGGACGAGGCTGAGACGGAGTACGGCTTCGCCGGCTGCGATGGCCCGCTAGAGCTGCCGTGCGGCGTGGAGGCGTTCCGGCAGGTGATGTGGGAGATGGAGGCCGAGCTGGGCGACGGGGACGATCCGGTGGCGTCCCCCGGCCGGTGTGGGCTCTCCAAGGGCTATCACATGATGAGCCCAGCGAGGCTGCTCGTCGTCGCCGGCGGCCGCTGGTGATTGGCTCGTGCTTATTGTCGTTGTCGTCGTGGTTGTCGACGGCGTTTAGTTAATCGGTCGATCGTTCGTCATGTTTGAAGAGCGAGAGTTTAATTTCGCGGTGTGATGCTTGTCTTTTGGATTAGGTTTCGAGTGCATGCAGCTCAAGTTTGTTCACCTGCTTGCTTGCTAGCTAGGATGTTGATGTGTCAAGGTTGCATAATTAAGGATATGATATAGTTTTTCTTTGCTTTCAACGTCGATTTATGGTGTTATCTTCGCAGAAATACTATGTTCCGATTATGTAAAATGAAGTTGTATGTATTTTATAAAACAATCAATAGCAGTCCTCCACAATAAGAAAGCAAAACTAACTATAATTTTCTTATTCCTTTATCGACTAATACCATGAAGACATATCATCAAGTCTATATTTATAAATTCAGGATAAGATTCAAGACATATAACAATAATCCTCTCTATATGGTGCGTGGTGTCATTCGTGTTGAGACAAGAAATGCTTTGCGAAGAAAATCTACATAGATTTGCTCCACTTGATTGGAGTTGTATATGGTACCATCATGGTTTAACATTGGTCATTTTTATTCACACTCTTTGCATTTCCCGCTAGAACCTAGCTATTTTATTTCCATTTTCTTCCGTATAGATAGATGTTTGGTGAACTTCCCAGCGTCTCCACTCCACAAGTCTTTAACTTCTCTTCAACGACTGAAGATTGCTTGAACACGAAAATCCTCGATAAAAACCATATCTCGAGTCATTTGCGGCGATAGTTAATATCACAAATGATTCAGAAACCAGTCAAAAGCCAAACAAGTTTGATCCCGATTTCTTAATAGAAGAAAAGGATCAACTAAAACTTGAAAATTAGACACACTACCATCAAATATAACGTATCACCAGGAAAGCTAAGGGAGATGACTTTGACGAGGGCCATGTTCACATGAGAACCTATTCCTCCATCTTTAGAATCAGTACAAATCCTGCTAATCCAAAGATAAAGAAGTGATCATATGAGAATGTACTTGTAGTAAGCTAATATTTGCTAACCCCCTTCGTAGTTAGCAGTGATGCTTGAGATATATATTATTTACTATTTTTCCCATTTGAAAAATGGAAGTTTAATTTAAAAAATTATAAAATTCAGTAACTTGAACCATGCACACCCAACTCCTCTTAATTAAGGCTGAGTCCAATGCATGAGCTCCTCGGCAGACTCTCTAGAAAAATATTCTGTGCATATTCTATGTCACGCGTGCGAAGCGCTACCCGAAACATCCACCACTCCAATGTAAAGGTGCATGGGAGAGACCCTGGCACGGGCTCATATGCGGAATGACTTCTCAAGTGCCAAGTACTCCAATGCATTAGCGTTTGGGTGGCGCTTCGCGTGGGGTCCGTGTATAAAATATTTTTATATGGTAATATATTGCATTATATGATTATTAATGGTTTAAAATTATCAAAATTAAATTCGCATAATTCGAATACAACAAAAACAAAATATAAAATATAAGATAAAATTATATACTTTATTATTTAAATCACATATAAAAAAATAACATTAAACATACAAATCGGATACATTTGACCATTAACGACTACATAAACGTACTAATTAAAACCATTAATAATTCCAACTGCTATTTTCAATCATCCCAAGCATGCCTCTCTGACATGTGGGTCCAGTTCATCTTTGGACCCACTGTCACCACACAACTTCTACTACAGCGGTGGAAATAAAAATTTAGATGTAAAATTCGTCAGCAACAAAAAAAAACTAAAATGGTAACTGACATGTGAGCCCTAGATCTGTTCAGCCCCACCTTGCATTGAAAGTGGCTAATTTATTGTGCGGTGCGTGTGACAAACGAAGCGAGCGCACTCAAACGCGTTCACGCGTTTTGTGGGGCCATCTCTGACTCGTTGCTTTGCACGCCACACTCTTTTACATCTCACCCACTCACTGACTTGTGTGAACCCGTACATTATCTGATCCCACCTATCAATGTTATTTTTGAGACAAGTTCGAGACGCACAATGAACGAAATATGAAGCCCACAAACCGCGTCCTCAGGCGCCATCTTTTGCTATAACACAAATGCTTCGCGCACTCAGACACCAGTGAGACCCACTTGTCAAAACTCCAGTCAACAACTATTTACCCACAAATTATCGTATAATTCATTGCCCCGTGGTGGTCCTACGTATCATCCGGCGTCGGTTCAGACGCCGGGAGTGGACACAACCTAATAAGCCTCAGCGCTGACAGATTTTCTGACCTGCCACTTGCAGGCCAGCAAATGCTCCGAATTTGTAATCAGAAGTCAACATCAATCATTACAATTATAATCCTTTTAAAAATTGTTAAAACTTAACCTCACCTTCCCGCAAACCATCAACTTGCTAAGGACAAATTCCAGAATGTTTCTAAATGGCACAATAATGCAGGGATCTGGCCTTACGAGATAAGTCAATCGATTTGAAAAAGTATTGAGGCACATTGCATCTGAGGTAAGATTGCACGCCAAATTGAACAAATCTATGTCTTCACAATCACAACCAGCTGCCCTTCACAATTTTTTAACAAGGAATGTATATAGTAATGATAAGAAACAAACAAGTTACGTCCAAATGGTTGACACGCATGTCAAGGTTCACAGCATCCAACCAATGGTCTTGAAAGGTTGAAGACACAAAGATCACCAAAACTTTTAATGCATTTACACCTTCGCTTATGCAGCATTTAGATCGTTCACATTGTACACTTGAGGCGTCTAAACTGGCCCCATTCGAATTGGTACTGCACTACTATACACTTGTACAACATTCATTAAAGCTCTAGTGACTGATTGGTTCGTAACCTAGGCAATGTGCATGAATTAAAGATGTGCTTTTAGAGTTTATGATTATTGTAAGGTAAATATATGTATGGATGACATATCTATGGATGGAATATGAGATGAGTACAACTTGGAGGAGCTGAAAATAAGATCTCGGTATGACAGTGTAGAAAATCGAGTAAACTACACTAGTAGAATTTTAAAAATTTTTTACTCGAAGGTTGTAAGTAATAAATCATAGATTAGATTGTTACCAATAGCGTAAGTAGATTTGGTGAAGTGATCGAATATGCACAACAACCGTTCGTGGATCACCCTGATCAGCGAACGTAGATGACAGCGACTGCTCGTGGATCGTCCTGATGAATACAGCAATTGCAACAGCGTTTCTACCAATATCCACACGTATTGAGATGGAACGTCGTGCGATGGTGTGCTAGCACCAATACGCATGACAAGGGTTTAGAGGCTATTACTTTAGAGAAGATGGCAGTTATGATTTTTCGTGATATTCTCAAAGCCCATCACACCTCTCTTTATATAGAATCTTGCAGAAGAAATTCTAACAGATTAGGTTTCTTGATGTAATACGAATCTTATCAGAACTACAGGAAGAGTTTAACATTAAGCCTCCGTATCTGATACGAAAACCCCACAACAGACCCAATCCGAATGCAGAAGGAGTCTAACATTATATCCCCGAATCTGATACGAAAACCTCATAACAAACCCAATCTAAATGCAGAATGAGTCTAATATTAAGTCTCCGAATCTGATATGAAAACCCCATAACAAACCCAATGTCATTCATTGTTACAACCCGTTAAGTGTGTGATCCTGTAGGTTCATATATATCTAGTCACGACCCAGAAATACTTACCCAAATTGTAAGTCGGTAGTGGCTTCTAGCAAGATATAACGACCATCCAAATACACACGAAAGTCATAATCAACGAACCTATATAATGTCTTCATATTGATTGTCTTGTCATATGATACCAGATTAAACCCAAGATAGAAAATGTGTCACCTTTGCACAGTTCAATTTTTTCTCGATCTTATAGTAAATTGATCTTCTCGTAGTTGACACTCAACCATAAACAATATGGCCATTCACTTCTCAATTCGTCTATATCAAAGGGCCTAGAGATATCTCTCTCATTATATTAGATATGCAAATTCCATCTTAATCATTCACATTTCTTTGCATAGCTTATAACATACCCGAATATTACCTTTATTACCACTCAATTAAAAGTAGCGTTTAGTAATATCAAAATACACTACTATATATATAGGAAACTATGATGGCCTCAGGTTTAAAAATCAATCATAAACATTATTTGAAATCAACTGGTGACACTTAAATGACAAATCCAAATAGTGTCTCAAAATGGGTCTATTCAACATTATATTTTCCAGTATATGTCCACATTATTAATTTGATATCTTATATCCATGGTCTGTGAAACATGATCATCAATCAATATATGTGCTAATCCATTAATCAATAATGTTTTATTTAAGATAATGGATCAAAAACTTTATATAATAATACCATCAAATAAATTTAGGGTTTCACGAACAAGTCACACACTTGTTGATCGAACTAAGATGATAATTTATTCAAAAATAAAATAACATATTATTCAAATGTTCATAAATATAATAAAGATAAATACATCTCTGTAAGTTTCTTTAGGACATATCACTAATAGGCAGTTGTCATGAAGGCGAGAAAACGACTATATATTTATGAGTTATACAGCCGTAGAAAACAGAATCAGCCCAAAAATGATGAGGAACATGAAATGCAATCAAAAGAGTACGAGCGGTCTCAATAATATGACAGTGTTTGCGTTCAACAACACCGTTTTAAACATGAGCATCCGGATAGGAGAGCTGATGAAGGGTCCCCTCAATAGAAAGAAACTAACGACAGTGGACAAATACTCACCCCCAAAATCAGAACGAAAAAACCTGAATAACAGTAGAAAATTGTGTATGAGCCATATGAGCAAAAGACTAATAAGTTGATAATACCTGAGAATGATGTTTCATAAAGTAGACCCAAATATAACAAGAATAATTATCAATAAAAATAACGTAATACTTGTGTCCACTTTTTGAAACAAAAGGAGTAGGACCTCAAACATCAGAATGAACTAAAACAAAAAGACGACTAGACCTAGAGGTAATAGAAAGATACGAGAGCTATAACTGTTTGCTAAGTTTACAACTTATACAATGAAAACTGATGTCAACAGATACACAACCTAAAACACCATGACGAACTAATGTAGAAAGACAAGTGCTACATAAATGACCTAGTCGATGATGCCATTGAGGAGAACTGGTGGAAGATGTAGAAGCAAAGGCAGACAATGAGGATGAGGTGGTAGAGTCGACAGCAGTAGAGACTGGCGGAAGACACAAACGATCAAGAGTGTAGAGTGTTGATCGAAGGATGCCGACTAGAGGGGGGTGAATAGGCGATTTTTCAAATTTTACTTCTAATTGAGTGGTTAACAACCTAAATTGCAAATTCAATACACAAATGATATAGATGATGGCACAAGGTAAGTTTTGCAATTACTAAAGAGATTAGAGCAATAATCGATTACTAGAAATGTAAAGCAAGTAATTGAGGTAACTGAAGAGATCGAATTTTTCCCGAGGTCTCGGAAATTTGCCGATTTCCACTAATCCTCGTTGAAACACTCTTCACTAGAGCTTTTGCTTCGATTTCACTAGGGGTAGCCCTTCTCCTCTCCGGATAGGCGAGCTCCGAGCCTTTACAACCAACCGCCGGGTCTCTCCGACACACACCGTCGATGGAGAGATCGCCGGACCTCCTGGGTCGTCTAGGTGACGGCAATCACCAAGAGTAATGAGCCTAGCACCTTGCTTGATCAACCTCAAAGCTTGAAGAACAAATATGCAAATGCAAATGGCTCGATTTCAACTTCTCTCAACTAGCACTCAATGTTTTGCTAAAGATTTGGCTTCAAATGCAAGAGAATGAGTGTGAGAGGCTTTGCAAACTGTTTCACTAAGGTTAAGAGATGAAATTTCGTGAGTGTACAGCTTCTACAAACAGTAGGGTTTATATAGTTTCAGCAAAACGGTCGTTTTCAAGAAAATTGGGCGAAAGTTGTACTGGCCGGACATTGTCCGGTCATTTCGGACAATGTCCTGTCAGTACAAATAAAATGACCGTTGCTCACGAGATTTTCAAGTGTCAGTAGCCGTTTGAGATTTTTTGTGAAGGCCGAACAGATGGATTTGTCCGGACAAATGTATATGTCTCTGTTAACACTCATGTTTAACAGCACATATACATGCCGGACAAATACGATTTGTCTGGACAAAACGTCCGGACAAATGTATATGTCTCTGTTGACACTTGGCTTAATACTTCACAACAAATATATAGGCCGGACAAATGCATTTGCCTCTGTTAACACTCGTTTACAACTTCTCAGAATTTTTATATAGGCCGGACATTGTCTGTTCACTTCGGACAATGTCCGGTGCGTCCCGAACAAAAGCCTCCGGACGGATTTATTTGTCTATGTTGCTTGCATATAAACTTGCCATGAGAATTGTACTGGCCGGACATTGTCCGGCCTAAATCGGACAGATGCATCGAACAAGTTTATTTGTCTTTGGTTTTCGTTTTGCACTTTTTAGAAGAAATATGTATTGGCCGGACATTATCCGGTCACTTCAAACACTGTCCGGCCAGTTCAAAACGAAAACAGAATTGCTGAATTTTACTCAATTTTAATTAGGGGCTAGATGCATATGCAAATATGTTTCCAAAGACTTCAAGGTTGATCAAATGACTTGTGCTAAGACCCCTCTTAATAGTATGACCATCTAGCCTTGAAATTTTCAAAAATAAAAACGCTAGGTTTAGATACTTGTACTTTTGTCGGAGTTTTCGTCATTCTTGCTTCATGGAGTCTTGATAATCTTGATTTGTACTTTTGTGATGCTTTCTCCTCTGATTAACCTGAGTCTCAAACACATAGGTTAGTCGCATATATCAGGGATGTCATTAATCACCGAAACCCTAATTTGGGCTCAAGATTCAACATAGAGTCCCTTAGAGCCTCTACAGAGATGGCCAGTACCAATAAGAGCTCTTGTCCGACGATCCTATACAAAGCAAGTAGAGTCATCAAGCCCAACAAAGCAGTTTCTATCAGTAATCTATTCAACAAACATAAGATTCATAAGTAGCTGGGGCACAAGAGACATCCGGAACAATAAAGTGAGGAGTGATAAGAGAGCCCTAATGGGTAATTGTGCAGGAGGTGCCATGTGCTGTCTGAACACAGGAACCATCTGTAACAAGCCGACA
Organism: Pharus latifolius; assembly: GCA_019359835.1. Lineage (NCBI taxonomy): Eukaryota > Viridiplantae > Streptophyta > Magnoliopsida > Poales > Poaceae > Pharus > Pharus latifolius. The sequence continues at coordinate 65,563,818 of CM033320.1, read as the reverse complement.
TGACACTAGCTGAGAGTCATCTGATGTCATATATATGAAAGGAAGGTCCAGAATCTAAAACCCAAGCAGAATTAGTACCTAACACAGAAGTAGATGCAATGACAATACTAGTAGACCCACCAGAAGGAGTCTTAGGGGAGGTACGCTGTTGAATGAGACCTGAAGGGCACTCATCTGGGTTTGAATATGACTGAGCTGAGTAGCAAATGGCTTCGAAGTGTTGGATCTAGGTCGATCTAAGTATATAGGTTTTGATGATTAATGATGATTTGGATAAATCCATAATGATTAATACTGATCTGGATAATTACAGTTTTGGTGATTAAATGACAACTTAGATAAATCCTAATTTAGCACAAGTGAATTGAGTTGACTATTGATAAACCCTTAAATGGATATCTACTTAGTTGTGGGTTTGATATCGATACATATGTTGAGGGGGAGCTCATCACTTTGGTCATCTAATTTGATTACTATCATGACATGAGTAATATAGATCGTATGAGTATGTCTTTATCATCTATGATCTATATGATTATATTTTATCTCCTACACATTTGCTAGTTGTTGAATATGGTGTTGTCATTTCACTGGAAAGAGAAATTGTTGAGATAACTCCTGTGTGGAGTAGTTTCTCTGATGGTGATTAATGACGACCTATATATGAGACTAATGTTGTGCATTGAGTGTACGTGTTGTAGTCTCAGATTGATTGCAGGATAAAAGCGAGCAAGGGTGTGAAGAGGATGAAGTCGATATGAGACATCTCAAGCGAGGACAAGCGTCGAGTGGTCGAGCTTCACGAGGTCGAACTTCACCTAAGGTAAAATCCAAGATTAAAGATTGTTTTCTTATGATTTTACTGGTCTCGGTGTTTGGAGGCAGACCGGGTTGATAGGATTCTTTTTACTAGTTTGACCGTACTATTAAGAGGGGTCAGAAACTAGTAACTTGAATCTATCTAGTGTGGAAGCTCAAATGCATTCATATCATCTTGCACTAGTGTTTTATCGCCTCTTGCATTGCTAGAGAGTCTAAGTGTAGTTTGTAGTGCATTAGAGAATGTTTTGAAAATTGCACTTAGTCTTGATCGCCAGCTATTTAAATTGGTTTATTATCTAGAGTTGGTTGTGGATGTATTTGCACATTCTGATCATATTCGTGCTTGATACGTGGTCGTGTCGCTAGTTTTGTGGCTTTCTGTTTAGGGTTTGGGCGTGGTCATAGGAGCTCGAGCTGGTCGTACCAGTCTCCGGCTCACTTGCGTACGTTCGACCAAACTCTCTCGACCACCTGTTTTCGATCGGATATCAGACCTGTGTGGTCGTGGTCGTCGCTGAGTGTCAGCTGAGATATCCACGAGAAAACAACAAATCCGTATGTGCAAATACCCTAAATTGCATTTGAGATGATTTTTGTGTTGGACATTTTGGCAATAGAAAAGTTTTTAAGTTTTCTAGAAATATCTAGGCATTTCTTGGTCTTACTCCTATTGACAAAATTGTAGTGCTCTGAGTTATCTTTCCAACAAGCTAAAAATCACCTCAATCGGATCTCTAGATCAAAAGTTATGCTTGTTTTACTGTCAGTGTGCAGTGGCCAGATATTGTCCGACCTGTACAAATTTTTTCAGCCTTTTGCATAATGAAATCAGAGACATTTGCATCCGTCTGGACCTTTTGTCCGGGAAGGCCAGACTTTGTCCGAAATGGCCGGACATTGTCCGGCCTGTACAATTTGATTGAGCCGAGAGTGAACAGAGACATATTCTTTTGTCCGGGGTTTTTGTCCGGACAAATAGTATCTGTCCGGCCTTCACAAAAATATTAAAACGGTAAATGACACGTCGTGTAGTGTGAGTAACGGTCACTATTAAGTTGTACTTACCGTACATTGTCTGAAATGGCCGGACAATGTCCGCCCTGTACAAATTTGGCCTTGGTTCTCGCAAACGGCTAGTTTTTCTTTGAGGCTATAAATACTTCGTGTTTGGCTTCATTTGGGACTGCTCAAAGAGTTCATATACCAGCTGAAAACCTAGCCAAGTCAATTGAATTTGAGTTATTGCATTTAGAGGCTAGAATTGAGACCAAATCTTGAGTTGATTTGAGAGAGAGTAAATTGTGTGAAGTTAATAGTGCTTAGTACACTTGAATCACCATTTGCTTGCTAAGTGCTAGAGTGTTTGAGCATCTCATTTGCATATTTGAGCTTCTAGCACAAGATTTGATCAAGTGAGCGCATCTGACTTGTTACTCTTGGCAATCGCCTTTGCCTAGACGGTGTCGGAGGAGAGTTGTGATCTCTCTAATTGAAGTTTGTCGGAGAGGCCGGTAAAAGATTGTGAAAGGTGTGGTGCTCGTTTATCCGGAGTGGAGAATGAGCAACTCTAGTGAGATATCCTTCGTGGATATAGAAGCGAGGCTCCGAGCGAGAGCTTCAACGAGAAGTAAGGGAGACCGGGTGAGTCTCCGAGATCTCGGTAAAAAATTATTGTGTCAATTGTGTATATCTTATTTGCCTTACATTCATCTTGACACAATTGTTAAATTTATCATTGTTGCATGTTTGATTGAATAGTTCATATGGTTGAATGCAATTAATTGACTAAATTGTTTTAAAGCTTCATTGTATAATCTAACTCAAACAATTATCTTGTTGAAATTGCTTAGTGGGGAAGAAAATTTAAAAACCTCCTAATCACCCCCTATAGTCGGCATTCTCGATCTTACACGAAGTACTGACAGAAACTAGGGAAGATGCAGCAACAGTACTACGACGATACAATGTACGCTGTGGCTTCAACTCAAGATGTAATTTGAAGCACCGTTGTACATGATGACCAAGTTTCTTGCATTGGGAGTAGATAATCTGAGTGGAGGAAGATGCTAGACTAACATGGGATGAATCCATCTGATGGGAAGCTACTAGAACAATATGCTGTGATATCACAAAAAAACAGCAAGAGAGCGAAGTCGAGTGTCCTAAGCAATTAGAGCAACTATAGCCTCAGCCATGATGGGATTTCGCTCATCATATTGCTACTTAGCTACACACCCAGTACAATCAGAGCAAGTAGAGGACACCATAGAGTCCAATTGACGAGAGATACACGTGAAGATACTATATAACTCCTCGATGGACTTATCCTACTGCTGCATAGTCTAAAGACTGTTGAAGAAAGAAGCGAAGTGTCTCACTGCTTTACTAGTAATGGCGCTGAAAATACACCCACATCAGTCTAGATGAGGAAAAATCAATAAAGCTCATCCGAATGGATATCTCAGTGCTGTGACACAATATACCCATAACATGATCATTACTAGCATGCCAGGTCTGAGCAACAATTGCCTCAGCCTACTCTATAAGAGGATCTGCAGTGACCCAATGAGGAACGATAGAAGACCAATGGACCTGAGAAACATGCGAATTGAAGAAGCTCACTCCCGATAATTCTGACCATTTAACTTAATATTGGAAACTAGAAGAATGGCACCAAGAATACTAGAGGACATGACAATACAGCAACAACACACCAAAGTTAAATATGCATGTATATAGCTCAAAACAATCACCGTCCTTTTTTTTATATAAAAGAAATTTAAACCGTCACTACATAGATTTGTGCAAAACCGCAGAAAGGCAAAGGAAGCGGCGGCACATGTGACGCAACACGAGGAAGCAGCTACACAAGAGGAAGCGACCGACACGAGGCGCATGCAAGCAACACAAGGCGACAACGCTGCATGGGAGGAAGTGGTGCGACACGAGGCGATGACATGAGACATGGCGGCTCGACGCAAGAGGCGGCGACGACAGCACTCCGACACGACGCACTCGAGAGATAGATCAATGGCAACGCACTGAATTCAACGACAAGAGATAGATCCGCGCAAGGATTTGACGACAACACTGAATTCGACGACGAGAAGCATATCTGCACAAAATTGGAGGCAGATCCACACATAAGACAAGATTTGGGGCAGATCCACAACAATCCAGATGGTAGCGATCAACAACACACACAAGAAAAGGCCAGAGTTGATGAGTAGATTTTGGGTGATCAAAGTTAGTCGAAAATGACCGACTCCGGGATTGGTTGTGGTGGAAGACAACTAAGTTTTTCCTTTTGACTCTAATATCATATTAGGAATTCAATCAATGAATTGTATTAGGGTTGTAACTAAATATATATAGGATACAAACTAAATAAGTCTCATGAGTCATATGCACACAACTATACATACATATATATACATAACAAATTTTGTGTGCCTAGGAGACTCCTGACATGCTTACCATAAGGTCTAGGCAGGGCACATCTTAAGCAACTTCAAACAACCTCTAGGTATATCTCAAGCAAACTCCGCGTAAACCAAACAACACCCTAGTCTATGTAAGTTGTTGCTACTTGCTGGAGATCAACTATGGTAGGTTAACTGAGTTAGCTCAGGCATCATCTGACTTCGAGGATCCACTGCACGCAGTCCTGGAGGAGATGGAAATTTTGGCTGGCGGCAATGTTTAGGAAGACCCGCATTTTGTTAAGGAATGATGATGATTCCTCCTTGCACCGGAATGAGCCGCCACAGGAGCACTGCTCGGATAAGTGGGCAGCTTTCACCTGCCTGCACCGGAGGCAGACCAAATCCTGCAGGTGGTAGAGCCTTTCTCGCTGACGGACTACCTGTAGAAGTGCATTTTCCATTTGCTCATGGCTGTATGGCTGCCCACACTGTGGTACCGCACACCTCCACTCCTGCCCTTGGAGTGTAGAATCGCGGCAGAGATCAAGATCCCGACAATCATTGCAGTAGCTGCAAACATGGCATTGTTTAGTAAGAACTGATAGCAAAAGGGGAGAAATAAATTTAGCAGTTCATCCTGTAGATTCAAAAACTAGGCCAGGTGCAGTTGGCGACCAATACCGGTTTACACTTTACACCCAGTTTAACCAGTCCACAAATGGCTGGTTTAAGAATGTAAAATGCCAGAAGATATTGTGCCAGGGAACCGAGGTGCCAGCAGGCTAAACCTGCCTTCTACTGGGAGCCAGCTGCCCAGCCAATATTGCCTGATTTCGATCTTTTGGAATTTGTTTCATGTTTTCACAATCGTTTTCAGCTAGTGTGTCTTGTTGCAAGAACAAAGATAAACTGTTGAAATTCAAGAAAAGAACAAAAACTGTCAGAATCATTCAAACCATCCATCAGTTGGCCTTAACTTGGTTTAAGTCACCGAATTTTGTTTTTTTACGATTAACTAAACCAGCTGGTTTACCAGGTATTGGTCTAACCGGGTGGTGAATAGCCAGTTTCCAGAAGTCTACTGTAGACTTACAGTCGATCTTATGATTAATGATATAAATATTCAGTAAATGCTTTGTACTGTCTAGTTAGCAACACCATACCTGCAAATCACATTTGGAAGAGTAAATGATGCACATGGATCTTGGAATTGTGCTTCCGGAGCAAACTCCTTTACACGAACCAACTTTAACAAGTTTTTCCTCATCCTCTGCCAAAGAGATCTTAGCTGGTGAGACAGGATGTTACAGGAATAATACGACAACTATGATCCAAAATCTAAGCTAAGAGTTGAGGAGTAAGGATAAGGTTTATACTGATCATAACATTTGAAAGAAATGCAGTTGATTGTCATGTCAGAATGAAGCACGGAAATGATCAAACAACATGCATATATCACAAGTTTTTGTGTTAGTAATAAAAAATTAAGACAGGACAATGCTAAAGAAACTCTAGAGGATAAACTGAAATAGCCAGTATGCATGTAGATCTGAAAGAACAGTCATGTTAGACTGCATTGCATTTAGGACATTGAAGTAGTGAACCCTCATTTAACACATAATCTTTGGATTTCAGTTGTTCAAGTTAAACAGTCCTATCAATTGACTAAAAGTCAAAATGGGAGATTTACCAGGATATCATGCTGAACATTCTGATCAAGAGCAAGAACAGCACAAATATGCTTAATGAACTCTAACGCAGCATCTCCTTTATGCAAGTCAGGATCAGGTTCTCTATTTGCTGGCTCATATGATTCAGACTTGTTCTTTCCTTTAAAATGGTGAAGTATATCACATACAATTCTGAGAAGCTTGTCTGAAAAGTAAATGCTAATCTGCAAAATCAAATAGGCAACTCAGATTAGAGATTACTGATTTTGGAAGTCTCAGCACATGATATTAAAAGATTGCCCCTAAATAAAATTACCTGATCTCGAAGGTATCCTATCACCTGGCCTTCAAGATTCTCAGCAGCCATGATTGTTATAGATGGAGTGCAAGAGGTACCATCCCTTATAGTTGCCCGAAGAGCAACTTGTTCTTTCATATATTTCCATGGAATATATAAGAATTCCGATACAATTAAGACAAAGTGATCCTAAAAAAATAGCAAGTTAAAGCAAACACTTGACCATGGACTGCATGAAAAAAGCTGAATTTGTGATACAAAACTGAGAAAGATGCAGCCAGCAAGCAAAAGCAACTAACATTAGGGTGATCTTGACTTGACAAAATGACCAACCTGTGTAGCCTTGGGCAAGTATTCTGCTATGTTCCAGCTTGAGACAATGTCAATGTCATTATCACTTTCTGAACCCTCAGCAGATGTTTCGTTTTGTGTTTTAGCCTGAATCCCACCATAGTTATACTGAACCATAAAACCAAATCAAAGTACAAATAAATAGCAAGCACTGGAAATATGGATAATCAAAATAAACAGGAGATTCCTTGCACAAATGGGGGTCCTTCAGGGAAATAGTACAAAATAGAGAAAAACATAACATGAAGGAAGCCAAGAAGGTTTGCGGTAGCATTTACATACTAGGAAAAAAAAACATCAAAGGCGAAAAAATGGTCTTCAAGAAGCACTGTAAAATAAACAAAGCAATTCATTTGTGATAACACTATGAAATGCACAAACCTGATCCATAAACAGTAAGGAATGCCAGTAGTGCAAAGGCTCCAGCTCTATCCACTCAAAAAGATCCCTGAAATAGATATTCTTAGTTTTAGTTATATAGACCAGCCATTCAGATTTGCAGTTATATGGGCCAGTCAAGTGGTACCTTGTCTGTAAGGTTTTCAGTAAGCAATCACAATATGCACGTGCTGACAACAAGTCTACTTTTCCAGTATCTATAATGATCTTCGAGAAGTTCGCAAAGATAACTTTGGCTCCTAGTTTTCGAAACTCAGCCAACAACAGAGCAAAGACCTTTTTCATGACCTGACAAAGTTCAGCCATCAAGGAGAAAGGAAACATGGCAAGGTAAGTTAAACACAGCAAGACCAATCTCAACAGTGTATCAAGTGATAATAGAATAGCAAATAACATTTATCTCGGGGGGGGGGGGGGGGGGGGGGGGTGAGACGAATGTTGAATTGGAGATACAGTAGTCAAATACAGGGACCATTAAAACAAGAACCTCCAAGGTTCCTAGCAATAGATAGTGGCATGATATCTGTAATTTGGTAAATGACTGAAACCAAAGTTCAGTAAGTCAACTTACATTATGAAGAAGACGATGAAGAGCTGGGTCATGAAGTTTTGACAGTGGGCTGAAAAATAAGCCATATGACAATAAGCAAAGAGCCTATGAAAATGAGAAAAGATATTACTAACTGGTTCAGGTGAAAACATACGAATTACTACCTGCAAAGCCAGCGGTAGAGATGTTGCAATATTGCATCAGCAAACATATTTCCAGAGGACACTGCATCTGAAATGCATCTTTGAATTAGTTGTTTTAACACTTGAAATGCGGGTGCACACAAGTTAGCATCATCAAAATCAGTTTCAGTGGCATGTGGTCCAGGAGGCATGTCGTGTTCTAAGCTACCAATGGATCCTCCTTCCATTTCATCCACTTGGCTGCTCTTCAGAAGAGAATTAACTGCCAAGTGATGAATCTGCAAAATAAAAGTGGGTATATTTAAATCAGTTACTAGATGACATACAATGAGCATATCATATGTTATGATGTCCAAGCCACTGCTTGGAGGCAAACCTTCAGTTCAACAGCAACCCTTCTATACGCACCAGGGTAAGTGAGTGCAGGCTGAATGACCTACAAAATTGAGGCCATATTTAATTAGTCAAGTACAAAATATAAAACGCAAGGGGCAAAAATCATGTAGTCTTCTTGGTGGTGGGGAAAAAAGAAAAGTTCTTACTTCATCAGCAAAACATGTGTCACCTTCATAAGTGCCTCCTAAATCAGGAATACCATCATCAGATATCCAAAGTACCTAACATATTAACAAGTCAGTTTCTCAGTGAGAAACTTGAGCATTACAAAAAAGCTCCATACCGTAAAATAATTATATTTGGCGTAAGCAACAAATAACGAAGTTCCTTTTTGCATTATCTCTTCATATTTCTGTACCCATAATTTGAGAAAAGGAGAAATGCAAGAGCTGAACAATTCAACTAGCACACAAAAATTCAATCTGATCAGCATAGCATTCCCTCAATGGTATGCAGTGCTTAACAAAGTGTGAGGAAGGCATGAGGTCACTCCAACTTTCACCAGAGATTGGCAATTCATGGAAGCAGAACCAGGGTTCTTAAACAAGTCCCAGATCAAGTTCCCAAGAGTCGCCAGTGCTGGTTTCTAGCCGATTTCCAATGGTGATGGGAGGGGATGGATTTTTCCCACAACCCTCAGCTTAAACTTAACCATCAAGTCACCAAATTTTTTTTTATTTGATTTTTTTTTGTTTCAAATATAGTGTTGAAATAATGTGTTTTCTTGAAGAAACAACTTCAGAATTCAAATCAGACAGAATCTGCATGAATCAATCATGAGCCCATGACTTGGTATACTTCACAAAATTTTGCCTCCAGTGCAAAATCAGCCTCTTCACATCAGGAAATCTGAGTACCAGTGGTTGTCAACCACTGGTGGTTTTCTATTCCCTGAGCAAAACACACATCACCACAAGGAGATTGTCCCAAACCAAATGAAAAGGGACGGCACTCAGCATCTATATGGTCAAAAGCAAGTGATAATTTCTACTACAATGAAATTTTAAATTGATTGCTAATTTTACAGTAGAATTCCGAAACAATGTCTTCTATACAAGTGCCAATCATGATGGCTTTACCAGAAAGTAGCATATATTTTACAAAGCTGGGAATCTTATGGAGGGAAAGGGAGATAGATATTGCATCAATGAGAAACACACTTGCCACACACAATTTTACAGAAAGATGCTATCAGATTTAAATTAGATAATCATTTAGGCAAAAGACAGCCTACTAGGCATCAATCAGGATAGAACAAACCTGCTGTTGATCATGTAATGCCCTTGAAAAGAATACATCAGCAGTAAAAAGAAGCCAGTCGAGTTCAAAATTTCCCAATGGCACCTGTTTAGATAAGCATAGGTGTCATGCCATTTCATTTGAACCAGAATAGCTAATTAGTGTTCAAAGGTGAGAGCTCTTCCTTTTAAAAAAAAAAAAAAAGTTGAGAACTCTTACATGCGCATATCTAGAGAGCAAAATTCTTTCATTGAACCATTGGGACGATGCAGCACAACGCTGCATGCTTGTCCTGCCAGCTGTCACTTGCCAACCAAGAGCCTGAATAATAGGAGTAAGCAGAATAACAACCATAGGAAGAAGCAAAAATGGAAAAGAGAAACTGGTCAGTGGTGTTCCATTACATACCTGATAGTTGTTGTCCCGTGCATTGCAAGGAACAGTAACACACGGGAAATCATCAAGTGCTCGTATAGCTGCCTTTATAGCTTGAAGTTGAGGGCATTCTATGATGCCAATAACAGGACCAGGATGTTGTTGTCTGCCAAAATATTTCACTCAGCGTAAGTAAAATAACTTAAGTAACGAAAGCATCAACCATATTTTCTATTATTCCACGTAACTCATGCATAAGTAAAGTGCATCGATCGTAAACTCAAACCAGAGTGAAATATGGTATTCATGGTGTAACATTTTGATCATACATGTTATGCCTGGCATTTGTCCTTTACTTTATAAATCAGCCTATCTCGTGCATTAGCATATTTCAGTGCCTATGGTTAGTGTCTTTCAGACCAAACTCAACCATGGAAGCAACCAAGGTTTATATTCTCACTACCAGACCAGCTCCTACCAGCAGCCTGAAACTGATTTTTAGCTGGTTACCACAGGAACCAGAAAAATCGGGAGGAATGTTGAATTGAAATATTAAACTTAATTCATGAGTTGGTAGGAAAACCAGCTGGTTTTAGGATTTAACTAGTCAGTTTGCCTTCTTATTTCCAAAGAGTTTCTACTTCTGCAGTCCCCAATTTTGGTTATACACGCGGCCATCATGGGTGCACAGGAACCTGTATCTCATACCAATATAATGGAAGAAGCTTATGGTCGCACAAAACTAGTAATATATCACATTAGTGATACCTCCAATAGCCATTTAGAGAGACCATAATAACACAAAGAGGGAGGGTATTTGAGTTGTGTCGTATATACTGGCATCTTTAAGCACCAATATAAACATATAAAGAATGCCAGTGACACATGAAACTCTGTCGCAACAAAAGGCTACTAATATACTGTCAGATTACAGTGATCATGTTAATGCAACAGTAACCTTCAGTCACATGTGTTCTATATAAGAAAAGCCACTGACCAAGCAGGAAGTCTTAAGCAACAAAACTTCTGGCCTTTTTAGTCAATTTTTAGGATGCTTGCTAGTAAAGCAGAAGATTTATTTACTTAATACCACATCACCTAACAATTGTCGTTCATTCTTGATTATATACTTATTTCTCATGATTTCATGCTTCTCTTTTTGGTGATAGTTCCTATGTCTATAAAACAAAATGTAAACTACCCAGCCAGTTTTTTAACACCAAATTGATCCCTGCTGGTAACCGGTCAGTTACAACCAAGACCCCAAACTCTGGATGTAAGAACAGTGAATGAAAATTGCATGTACTTTACTTTCCAGTGCTACAGATGACAACTAGAAGCAAGTGCACAAGGCTTACAAAAAATAAGCATAGCTGAAACATGCTCAATGATTGAAAGAATAAGAGAACAGGGCAGACCTGTACTCAAGTAATATTCTTTGCACATATTTGCTACCTGCATCAATCGATGGGTGGTAGTCCACCTAGAAAAAGACCATCAAAGAATCAGAAGTTGGCATGCTAAATAACATGGTCAAAATTGTATACGACATATCATGACTTCAACCATACATGGAAAGTGAGATTTTCATGCAGTGAACCAACAGCTCCACAAGCATCTCGAAACTGCTTTTCAAGAAATGACGGAGATAGTTCTTTATTGCGGAAAGGATTGACGACAACTGCATGTATTCTGAAAGATGTAGGGAAGTACAGGACATATACAGCCCTTCCTTCTGACAAGCTGGAAAACAAAGAGCCCATAAATCAGTCATTCGATCAAACTAAAAGCAACATGTACTTCAGAAAGGGTGCAATGGCTTAATAAAGATACAAGAAAGGGGTAAAGCATTCAGGTTCTCCAACATCTCAATAGGCCCAAGTAAGAAATTCTTGATGGTTGGTAAAATGAAGGTAATGGGAAGTAACCAATACCCAGCCTACCACACACATAAGGGTACCTCCAACGGTGCACAAGAGCAGGCGCTAAGTAAATAAAAAACAATAATGAGGCCAACTAGTAGAAAGAAAGAGGGGAAAGGGTTGGAACGTGCACTTGATGAAGCGCTTGGTGCTGCACAGTTTTGTAAAAAGTGATTTTTGATGGGGTGCATGCAGTGGGGTATAAAGTTGTTGGATTTTGTTTTTTTATTGTGTGTGTTTGTTGTGGGGTGGTGTGGTTGTGGGGGTTTTGGTGGGATCCACACCTTATGGACGGAGATGTATGTCTATTGGAGGGAAGGTAGTTTAGGTAAGTGCTCGATGATGTGGCATATTCACTCTCTTCTTAGATCTTAAGAGGCTTTTTCCTTTGGAGATGCTCTAAGAGGGTTAAGAAGGTAACACCGGTTTACCATGTTTTTTTTTTAAAAAAGAAGTGTTAGAAGGAACAACCTCTGAAATGCATATTACTACTGTAGATAGTGGCATAGCAATACTTTCAGGTCATACCTGTGGTATAGATAGAGAAATGAAACTGCTTGTTCCAGGTAGGAGCACTCTGTAGTTGTTTTCATTTGCAACTCACCAAGATCCCATCCATCATGAATGCTTCGGTTTTTCGCAGATTTGTTTACTTTGCAGACACAACCAATTTGGAGAATCGCATTGAATTCCAGTGGAATTTTTGTCTCGTATATCCCCTAGATGCAGTTCAAAATTATAAGAGAAACCAAAGACCATGTCCTGTATGGTTAACAAGTTAGCAGATACTAACCTCAACTTCTGGTTCTGCTAGATGAGCAGCAAGTTTCTTGCTTTCAGCCTTGAACTGCTCTTCACTAGTTACAACCTGAAACAAGTAATGGCATGGCCATTCGTATTTTCCTGTTAGCAATAGACGTATTTTGCAGCTAGTGTTTTTAAATTCTTTCACCTCAATGAGATTGAAACAAGGTCTGCCATGAGGAAGAATCTTTTTCATGCGCTTTCCTGGAAACTCTTCCGTTACAGGAGCTTTTGAGTTGAGATAAAACACTCTAGGGACATTGATAGGAATCTTGAACATGATCCCCTCAGCAACGACCCAAGCAAAAAAGCGACCAGGCTGCATACTTGAAACAAGCTGGATCACCTGACACGCAAAATATATAGGCTTGTTAAGTATCAAAATAAATGGAGACATTAATTAAAGAAAATTAAGATGGAAAAAAAGACTTGGAGCAGCTGGAGCATATGCTAATTCCTCAATCTATATACCCCATACAGAACTGCAATAGCACATAAGAGAACAACGGGAAGGGGCATTTGGACACTATCAATGACCAACACCATGATTACCACTTGAACAGAAAACCAGGCACAGGAAGTGGACATGACAGATGCCTGCGAGTTATATACCTGCCAATGTGATCTAAAGAGGGCCAATTCTTGTTTCCTGAAAAATGTAGATCGGTTCCTATCATTGCCACGTGTCTGATTGACCTTGCTGGCAGAAAATAAACCAGAAGGGACATCCGATACCATTGCAGCACCCAACCTGATAGAAGCAAAAGAAAACATAAGCATCCACGCTTCCATCATTATTTACTGTGCTTGGTGTTGAAATAATCTCCAATCACCATTATATGAACTAACAGATTATATAGTAGCTCAAATAACTTCAAGCATTAACTTTCAAGACATTAAATAGATTATACAGTCTCCAACGCCTATAACCTCTGGAGTCAGGAGAATTACAGGGTTGGTCCACAGAATGCACGAACAACTTCTAAGGCATTTATTTCCATGGCATTTCCACCTTCCGTAACACTGTATTGGAGGGTTAGAGACTCACTTTATACTTCGTCCTGCTTTCATATGCAACAGTTGGAAAGCAGTGGCTAATGAAACTGCTTAGCATATAAAGTAGGACATGCCACAACTCCCATAAATAGTGGTAATATTGCAACGGCATAGTCTACTAATAAAAAGTTCAGGTTTCACAACAACCAACCTTTTTTAATTATTGGTGTTGTGTTGGATAGCACATTTTCTCTTCTACATATAGCATGCTTCTCTTCCTTTTGTCAGTGCACACAATTATTCAAGCACATTAAAAGCTCTAAGTAGACTACTTAATAACTAGCCACCTAATGTCTACATGCTGCGGATAAAGGTAAACACAAAGTCTGAGAATATGCACACAGCCAAAATGATCTAGCATATTAGTTCAGGACTCCAGGGCACCATTGTCGATGGTCAACACAAGCAAACACCAACTATTCACCACTGTCCACCACAACATCATTTCAGAAGCAAGGCCTCTATAAAGTGATCCAATTCTCCAAAAGTCAATGGGCCTTCACAACACTTCAGCTTGCCGTCATCAGCTTAAAAATGCTCAAACTTGGGCTCAAGGCTGCTTGCTAGGACTAGCGGAATTGCAACTTAGTATGCTGGGTCATTACATGCCTAACTACCATGAAACTGAAAGCCCTGGATCTCATGGAGCACCACTTACAAGCACAAAATGATTTAACTTCAATGAATCTTTGAGCTATGAATCATTACCTCCGACGCTTTTTTTGCTCACAAATATATTTCCATTTTCTCTTCTTGGCATCAAGCCATCCTTGATAATCAGTAGTTCTGTCGACTCTTTCATCAGCAGCATCATTTTGAATCTGTAACAAGAGTGGCTCGTTTGACCTGTTTATCAATTTTTGATGGTCTTTACTGTGATGTGAGGCAGCTTCCACAAATGGTGGTCCACTTGGATGATTTTCTTTGTTAGTGTTTAAACTATGGGACACGGGAGTTTTTTTCGATGTAATGTTTGCTGTTACCAAATCTTCCATATCTCTGATCCCATCGGAATTCTGCATATTCCCATCTTTGTCCAAAGGACTGAAAATATCACGTAGTTTACGCTGGCGAAATCGATCGTCTTTCTCTCGAACCTTTTTGTGCAGCCAATCAGGATGAAGAACTCGAGGAACAGGATTAGAAACCTGGAAGTAGAGACCTCAGAAAGGATGCAGATAATCAAAAGGCAACAACAAAGAAAGAGTAAGATGCAACCTTTTGCATCGCTGCAGGAATAGTTATGATCTTCTGAATAGCTGAGCTAAGACGTTGCTTGTAATAGGACCAATCAACAATAGCTCGAATGCTTGCATCAGATGACATTTTGCACCATTTCCTTAAATAAAACTTTGCAATTTCTGTAAGATCCAATGGTAGCAAGAGAAAGTTGTAAGTAAACATGAACAGTTTGTTTGACTCAGTAGCAGCAAATTGCAGGATAAACGGTACCAGCATCTGTCTCAAAGATGACTACAGGGACTGCGCGTTCACTAACTGGAGTGCCCTGCATGAATTGAAAAAGTAGAAATTACCATAGTCAAATTATGAAATTAATATGAATGTTCCAAATCACTCAAACTTATAGGAGCAAACAAATTCCAGGAAAATGAATGCAGGAATGTTTGACCAGATGCTTGAAGGATCACACAAGGGATGCCGACAGTTGGAAAATGGGAATGAAAAACGAAGTCTTGGCAACTATCACAAATTTTAGATGAGAAATTATATGCTCTCAATTTCCAAATACTTCAGTACTTACTTGTGGTTCTCGGGCAACTATGTATTGGCAATGCAGTCCCTTATCTTTAACCATGGAATCTCCAAGGAATTCAGCAAGTCTTTTTGCTGTTGTTACAGCACATGACTTCTGTTCTCCATAGTCAACTAGGGATTTACTCATTGTGCTCGACTCCGATATGAAATCAAGCAACTCACTATCAGCAATATCAATTCCTTGATTCTGCAATGAACAAATAATGCTCAATAAAATTGCATGGAATACTGCAAGCTGGTTGGTCAGTTAGAGCATGGCATTATAAATTCAAAAAACCACTTACATCTAATAGGTCTAACCAACGATCTGCAACAGAAGCAACAGCTGCATAGCATTCCTCTAAAGTTGAACCATGTAGAAACTTGTCAAATACCTCAGCCTGCAAGCAAAACGAAACTTAAATATAAGTAGTGTATATCTATCAGAAATTTTGGGCAGGTATCATAACATTAGCAAGATTCCCAGAAACTTCACAACATAGCAGTATATAACAGGGAGGAAACAGTACAATAGAATTACAGGAATTCAACCAATGCTACAGGAATTCACCAGAATACAACCGCAAGTACTGAATACCACAATCTCTAGTGCATAAATCATGACACAGGTAACAGGATCTCATTATTAAGGCAACTACAGTTTACATTATGATGTAACTGATTTCTTTCTATAGTTCTTGCATGAGCTCGAAAGAATGAGCATTACCTTTTCAACTAACTTTATTCAATGTGATGCTGCAACATACATAAGCTGTTCTGAAAAAGTCAGTATGTGTGCTCATGGGTGTGCATGTGTCATGCATGAGTGCACGTGCACGCATGCGTGTGTGTGTTTGCGTTCATGCATGTGTGTGGGTGCGTATGGCTGTTGGTGTGGATGACAGAGGTAGATTTGTTATTACCTCTCAGTTAAATTAACAAATTAATCTGGCCATACTAACTGGCATAGAACATCCTTAATAGAGTACAAACGTCTTTATATGCCTCTTCAGAGCACAAACAATAGTAACTGATCCAGTAGGAGATATGTACCTGAAAAACTTTGATAAGCTTCAGCTCACCTCTACGCTTGATCTCAAAACCTTTTAGCTCCGCCAATGTCCCATCTTCATTGAAGACAGCATACCTCTTCTTAATCAGAACACCTTCCTCCTTTGAAGCAGGTAGAATCATCGCCTATTATTTTAGCATATGTTGTGAGACTTGCAAAACAAGTTGCATCAGAAGGAACAAAAATCTTAATGTAAACAGTAGTAGGGTAACAGCATTCCCATCAGAGGACTTACCTTATAAGGTCCATCTACCTCGAACTCAATGGAACATTCACTGTGCGCAGTGTATATCTTATTTACTGAATCTTTAAGTGTCTGGTAGAAGACCAAAGGAATCAATAAATTAATGAATATAGAACTAGAACATAATAATTTGAAATTGAGGATAACTTGCAAAACAGGGCCTCTATTTATTCCTTACTTGATATTGATCATTAGTGTTATTCCTTGCTACATCAACATTAAGCATCACACATGGATACGATATTGTGAGCTTCTTCCCATTTCTGAAATACCAGCCATAAGTATTAACATAGGAAAACAAGTATAAAGGCTGAAATGATATCATCCATTTTTACAAACCGAGTAAATGAATCATCTAACAATAACTTAGACATGACAGCTACTTCGTAATAATTGATCAGCTCTATGAGACCAAATCATTGTTTTAATCATGTCGATTTTGTACTGGAATATCTTTCCTCAAATGTTTCTCAGTAGCAGCAAAGGAGATACGGATACCTGTATGACTTTCTGCCCACCTCTGATCAAACTACAAAAGCATCAGCTCACATTGACAAGTTTGATAAACGATGTAAATCAATGATGAATCAGGCAAGCACTGTACTCAACAACGGAGACAATTGCTTGGATTAAAATAGTTATGTCAGGAAGAAAGCAACAAGAAGTGATGACATTTGCCATCTTTCTCATATATGTCCCAAGCAAACAATTTGTACCAAAAAAGTTATATTCCAAGCAAACAATTTGTACAAAAAAACTATATTTCAAGCAAACAATTTGTACAATAAAATAAATTATATCCCAAGCAAACAATATGTAAGAAAAAATAAATATAATTTTTTTCCTGAGACACTCACTTTGTTTTAAAGGTAAAGTTCTCAGGAAAAGAACCAGGCAGAGCACACCAAATGCCATCTGTGTCCAGTTCCAGTGGCCTTCCGATTTTTTCTACAAGTAAGCGAGCATTTTGGATTATCTTTGCACCAGTATAGGTTACAACCCCAGCCATTTCCATAGAATACCACCTTGCACCCCTACAAAACAATGGGAAAGAACATGTAGTTCTTGCATAGCTTACCGTGCTAGATCAAGACAAGAAAGGTAATATTATGCCTGGTCAATTTGAATTAGACTTACTTGCGCATAACATATCCATAAAAAGAGTTCAATATGCACTTGTGTGCAAGTTGCAAAGAGTCATAGAGCACAACCATGTCCTGCAAAAGACAAACGTAAAAACAATGAAAACAGCACAAATTGCCTGAAACACATAATGGATCTATCAGAGGCACAGTGCATCAGTTGAACCTGTGCTTCCTGAATTTTGATAGAATTTCCACTGGCTTTTGCTTCGCCCAACTTTCCTTTCCATGTTTTGTTAAGACCTTTGTATTCATACCTTCTATCCCGAAAGCTGAAATATACCAGAATAAGGGCGATTAGAGCACCTCCCATGAAAAGCATTGGCAGCAATAGTAGGCTTATCAACAAGAAAGCTGGAGTTTGCTCCACCAGGAACTAACATGTAAGCTAGATCGAAAACTAGGTAGTCATACTACCAACAATTTAAAAAAAGAAAAGTAGAAAATATAGCCAATATCAGACAGACCTTCGCACTGTGTCTACATAAAAAGAGTTTTCACGCATGCATATTCCAGCTTCTCTAACTTCTGTAATTGGTTTGTCAATTACTCTTTTATATGCCTGCATTATACCATATGCATAGTTACTGAAGGGGCTCACTTATAGAATTCATTCATTCATGAGTTTTTAAATATTACCTTTTGGCAATATTTCTTCAAACGTTCCTTCAGTTTTAGTAGATGGTCTGGTTTTGAGAGGTCAAGAAATGACTTTGAATACTGACCACAATCAGTTTGAATCAGCTCTGATTCAATTTGCCTCTTTATATGATAGTAGTCGCTATAAAATAGAATACTGTTAGATCAGAAAGATCAGCAAACTCGTATTTAAATTTGTAAAATATACCTCCTTTTTGCCATATAGGTCTCTCCTCGCCAAACCCATTCAAGCTTTCTGAGGCAATTCTTTCCAGGACGATTGAAATCACATGCTGTGCAGTCCACATCTGTAACTATTGATGGCGGCTGCAATCAACAAACAGAAACAAGTAACTTAATCTGATGAATGTGATCATGCGGAAACCTGGTATGCTGGTACAACTCATAGAAGAAAGTCAAATGTTTTGGCAGAAGCAAGCAAAATCCAGCATGACATAGGGTGGTGGATGCAAAAGACTCTGTGTAGCAATGTGGATGTGGTAAAGGAATTGCTCCCCTATCAGCAGACATATGGATAATATAAGGTACTTAACATCCTCGCCAATTCTTCAATGAAATTGACAATTCAATGGAATGATGCTTGCTCGTAATTTTTCAACCATATCCCAGGAGATTTCACTCCTCAGCCAGGCACTCCTCTCAAACCACTCAATGGCCAGATGTGTCAGCAAAAGGTAGTCATGCCATGATGAGATCATAATCTCTCTTGGTATTCAACAAAAGAGCTTCAATAAGAACTAAAACTGCAATATCACAGTAGGCATTGCAATAAAGACATCTAGGTTCAAATTACTTCATCAATGTATGAGAGAATACCTGGAGCCTATTTGTCAAAATAATATTTGGATACATTGCAGCAACATCCAAATGATAGATAAGCGGACATTCTTCACGTGTTGGGTGATCTCGCAATGAGACAAGCTACAAATTGGACATAACAACAAAGGCCAATCAAGTTTGGTGCATACAATGTTTCAGACATCAATTATGTAGTTACTAAATTCAGCAAAATCCATATTTATCCTAGATATATTCCTCAAGGAAGTTAGTGGCCAGACCTCACAGCACAACACAGCAAACAAAATGTCTACAGCAAGTAAAGATCTTGGAAGTTCGAATAACAAGAAACAAGTTTGCAGAGCTGGAATATATTAGATATCAATTTGATCAAATGTTTTCATTCATTTGGTCTAACCTCAATTTTGGTCCAGTATTTTCATTTGTTTGGTTCAACAATTAAAGGACAAAGATCGAAGAGGCTGGGAGGATGAAAAATAATACCTTTTGCTTTATCGTACCCTTGACATCCTCATAGTTTGCGACAGAATCAACATCTAGTTTTCCTTCTACAGCAATGGCATATTGCAGATCACGGTCAAGATTTCCAATTAATTGCTGAAAGGAGAAATATGCAATTAAGTGATGCTAAAATCTAAATTTCCTGTATGCACCACATCAATGCAAAACCAAATAATAAGCCACTATAACAAAAGATAGAACTAAAACTTCCAGGTATCATAATTTGCCCCTAATCAAATTACCTCGTATGCTGATGGTTCGAGTTGGAACTTAGTAGGAAGATCAGATCTAAATACACCAGTTTCAAGACACTCAACATGACCACCAATGTAGGTTTCACTTTCTAAAAGACGGTTATTGTAGAACTTCTCCAGATCAGCCTGGTGCTTGTTAGGACAAATGATATTGGCCTTGAATGCCTATACATCAGAAGAAACTGAAGTCAGAAAACATGAACAAAATGAAAGGTAGTTGTAAACTTGTAATAAGCAGCTTTCTTTTTAATGACAATAAGCAGCATATGTTCACAACTTCCCATCATATTAGATGATATACAAGCTTTAAATTCAAAAAATAACAGGAAAGCTTAAAGAAATTATAACACAACATAACAGTTGAACTTCTACAACAAGCATGCCATCGAGACGACCCATATGCAATCAAGAAAGAAATTAGATATACTATTACTACCTCAAAAGAATTGCACGAATCAACTAAAAAAATTAATACCAAAGTTTATTCAACACACCTGGACCATTAACAGCATTTCACAAAGTGTGCCAGTTCCTTTCCGCAATACCTCATCTGGTGACATAGGTATTATAGTTGCAAGGGAAAAAATAAATGGATGGACATAAGTCATGTATAAGTAGTATGTTGCAACAGCATCTGATACAGAATAAGAAGCCATTGTCTGAAAAAAAAATACAAGGAAAAATGAACACCGGGGATATCATTCAAAAGTTTAGTACTAGCCACAACAACACATAGACAAGCATTAATATCTTAGCCTCTTAGATTAAGTGTGATATTGATTTTATCCACTTCCTCCAGTGATAAAGTAATTTCGGCAGCAGGACAGGTAGATTAAAAGATACCTGCGGTTGCTCCATTGCAAAGCGAACCATATCTTCTGGATTAACCTCCAGAGGGTCATAACCTAGCTTGGCTTTTGTGACAGCCTGTAATTGTGAAAAAAAAAAAAGGTCACCCATCAGCATCATCAAATTAAACATTAGTGAAAACATTGTGCTCAGAGTAAGCAAAATAGCAAACAGACCCTGCAACAAACTCACTGGAGCTGCTTGGAAATCAGCAGCGTTAAATGGCAAATCTTAAATACGTATCAGTCGTTCACTCTCATATGGTAGTTCTAACAATTTATTTATATTCTACGTCACCGCATAATTTTATCATGGTTTGAGACGCCATTTAGCTCTAAAACAAAGTAGATGCATAATGGCTGCTAAGTGTTAATTTAGGACACAAATATAGTCATTCAGTGCTGTAAGTATTTTATCACCTTCAAACCTTGGCTTCCCTGTGGAAGATAACTGTCTCGTTTCACCCAAGCAAAACAGTCCAGATGGCAAGAAAATCTAGCCCGGCATTCCCCTTGGTTATTGTCACATTGGAAGCCAATCTCCTGCACGAACAAAAAGAAAAAGGACAAAATATGAGAATAGCCATACACTTACGTAATATCCAGCTCTTTTCTTATCTGTGATTATTTACGACTGAAAACAAATGAAAAACAGCTGTGCACAATTCTCCAGTATTGTATCATCCCTTCTTTAGCTGCAGGTAGCCTTTTTTTTTAGCTCGCTTACTTGCAAGGAGCTCTTTGGCCCAATTTTATAGCATTCCACACATAGGTGTCGTATCAGGCTAAGTGGGTCAAATAAAAAACACATGCCTGCTGAATTGAGAAGAGATAAACAACATACTTCATTCATTTTTATTCCATGGTGAGCAGCTCTCTTCTCCAAGAATGGCCAGTCAAAAAAATCACCGTTGTATGTAACATAAATACCGGGCTTCACCTCTTGCATGTGAGAAAACCAAGCTTTAAGTAGCTCCAACTACACAGTTAGGAACGAAACAGAATTAGAGACACCATGGAGCTGCAGAAATTTTATGAAATATTTTTATGGGGTGAATGATACTGCACGAAATGGACATAAGTTGTTCATACCTCATTTGAAACATTCTTTACTCTAAAGTGCCCCTCAAATTCTGGCTTAGGTGTGTACTCCAAATCTTCAATATCCTCCCCTACACACTACACAAAACAGAAAATTACAGTATATGTAACGAAGTCTGTTATCTGTAAAATTAGAAAAAACACCCAGTATGCATACTAGAGCTTACAGGCAAGATAAATTCTTAGGATCCTACAAAATAGTTCTTGATTATACAAGAAAGCTCATACTCCCAAGTTACCATCCATATGAACAAATGCAATTAGCAGCATGATTACAAAAGGTTCAAAGTAATCCATCTAGTAATTGCATATCCATAGGATACTGGGAACAGTACGTGTTTTCATGCATAGTAATTATTGTGATTAAAGTTGAATCATGTATGTAAATTGATATGTTTAATTTCTTCTAAACATTATGTTTGAAATTTAAATTGTTTGGTCTATGGATACTTCTACCACTTGATTAGTGACAATTTAAGAGATTTGATTCCTCATGTAATATGACGGAGCAGGGAAAAGGATTATATTATTTGCCTTGAAACCTGAATTCAACCTTTATAGTCATGCACCGCCCATTTGAAGTAAATATTTCAGATCTCCACTCCTCAACCTTGATTCTCTTAGTGGGACTGTCAGTTGTTTTCATATGCATCTAGGCAAGCATTCAGGAAGCTTTTTCGGGTAGTTATCTTTATTTTGATATCTAAGTTATCATATCAATGGAACAAAAACTAATGCATCATGGACCTGAAATGTGGAGGCAGAATTCCATTCACATCAAGGTGGGCAATCTGCTTTTTGACATCGCATACGTGGTATTGGGTATGGCACCATGAGTTTTGTTTCTTCTTTGCTAGTGTAGTGGATAAACTTAACACCCACATCCATATAGTTGGTGGGTATATTCATCACCTCTATTTCTCAATGGGATGGTGAGGCAATACACATATCAGAATACTTTTGACTTTTAAGGGTTCGGTAATCAAGTAATGGATTTCACCAATTTCACTAGCACCACTTTATAGCAGGGAGCATAGTGTAAGATGCATGGCCTTACAGAGATGCAAATGAAGTTTTTAAGAATTTTGCAATGGCCTTCCCTTGCCTCTTTTTAAAATTAAAGGAATGACTTAAATTTCCTTGGAAGCATCTTACTTAGTCTCAACAGGTTTTCCTGAGTGGCTTTAAGCAATTGCAATGTCATGGAGGGATTATCATGTACCTTCTTGTTAACATAACATACCTGCATCTTTCAAATGCAAGAATGACAGGAGGGTTGAGTGGTTAGTAAGATATCATTTCACTCTGCCATGTTCAATTGATTGTGATTTGCTTGCCATATGTTTATTTTGAAATATGCAGCTGGAGGGCAATATGCAAGTTAAATCCTATTTATGCATTTTTCTAACACAGTGCTCACATTAATTGCCCCTTTTTAAAAAGGCTTGTTGCCAGACTAAAAGGAAAAAAGAAAAACAAAAGATTGAACTGCAGATAGGCATATCAGAAACTTGGTGCCCCTCAAGGCTAGGCACCTACTAATAAACATGAAAAATGGTTGTAAGCTACAAATTGAACATAAACTAGAAAATGGCAAATACATATAGAACAGCAAGGTGCAACTCTTACCTCTCGGTTAATTATCAGGTATCCTTGCCCATCAATCATGTATGAGATCATCATTACATTATCGTATTCGGCATCTGGAAACTTCAGAGGAAGCTTCGTGGTCTCAATATCAAATGCACATACATGAACTTCCGCACGCTGAAGCAAATCTTCCCTTCTCTGGAGCAAAACATCTGAACTAGATACACTAACATTGTACCATTGCCCACATCTCACATCTGCAAATAAGTTATAATAAGTTTGGAGTGGAAAAAAAAAAAGGCATTACCAGATTAGCATGTGACGAACATTAGGATTACCAAATAGAGGGCTCACCATTGTCAATAGCAAAACGAACATGATAAGGAACATCATATTCACGTAAATCAATGATACAAGTTATGTAATCTTGCGGCCTTTCTACCCTGCAATAGTGCACAAGAACAAATAGATCACAAGGTCACAAATAAAAAAAAAAGAAACAAAAATGCATATGTGGTAAAATGAACTGTATACAGAACTTTAATAAAAAAAATAACAAAGGAAATAAGATTTATGTTGCTTAGCAACCGTAGAAGAGAGTTTTGGCTTATAACTGATTAGGCTGGAGATTTTATAATGCATAAGTACCTTTTTACACCATATATTGATTCAAATGCTTCTGCGGCATCTAGTTCTTCTTCATTCTTTTCAACAACATGCAACAGGTCATTTCTTACACGCATTAATTGCTGCACGGTGTCAAACTGAAGCTTCAAATATTTTCTCTTCAAGCCAGACAGATGGTTTTTCTGCAACACAAAGAGAAAACACTAAAACGATCTTCTACATTGGTCTAAAAAAAGAGAAAATTACACAAAACCCAGGATATTTCATCACATGTCACAAAACCCCGAATATTTCGTCAGTCACAAAACACTTGATTTAAGAAAAAAGTTTAAATTTAACATTCTGTGGTCAGAGAGAGCACGCACACATGAGAACATCATGGAACCATTCGGTGGTCGTATTACTAATAATATAATGACCTGTGCAATAAATTGCAACTAGCATGCACTTTTACACTAAACCACTGGCAACCATTCCAATTCTGCTCAATTCAAGTGGCTACCTGGCATATGAACCCCCACTTCTACTGTAACTAGCAATCAAGGTAGAGGACTGCACACTGGTGCAGCACAGGATAACAATATCCAAGCCTCAAAAGAGATCAAAATTAAAAAAATAGTCTTAGATCTAAGCATAAGACCATTGTATCACCTTGATAGCATCAATGATGCAGGTAAGATTGAAAACTTAATTAAATATATAAAGAAAGCACTTACCAGATCTAGATCCTCTTTCTCAATTATCTCTACATCAGCAATTTCTCCTTCATAGCGTCGCCTCAGATATGCCTCAACTTCCAACTCCATCTTGTCCTGAAACATTTGACATTTCAATATGGTGAGATAAAAATAGAATAACACAAAACTATATCAGAAACACTTAACAGCCTCTGTCTCCTATGATGTGGTAAGAGCACAAACAACCTAATAAAACCTCAAGCTCACCTTGGTGGTAGCATAGAAATAGGGTGGAAACTTGTATTTCACCTTGAATGTAGAACCATCCTGCAAATAAAACATAAAATTAAATACAATTAGATATGTGATAAAGTAAAGGCTTTCTTGTTATAATTGAGAACTCCACCTGGGACACAAAGTAGAGGTTAACACAACTGTAGATCTTCCCGGTGTCTTCATCCTCCCATGATGACTACAGGTGTAATTGAGTTCAAATAAGAAAGTTAGCTCCAAAAATCTCTTCGCCTATTACTAATCTTTTTACAAAAGTTTAGGTAATAGTTCTAGATCCTGAAGTAAGCTTCTGCAGTTAGGTCTTACCAACTTTTATGATCCATCCACAATATGGTTAGGCTCACACTTATTAAATGAAGCATTTGTCTTCATCTGGGTGCATAATTTCAGTAATTCCCCTGGTTCTTGCAGGAGATTGCAGCAGCAGCACAGGCTGCACAGCTTTCATAGTACTTTAAGAGGATTTTATCAGTTAATCACTCATATCGCCCACAATTTGTCACTAATGGTTATGAAACAACTAGCTTTTCACAATATCACTAATCCCACC
Source organism: Pharus latifolius (assembly GCA_019359835.1). Taxonomy (NCBI): domain Eukaryota; kingdom Viridiplantae; phylum Streptophyta; class Magnoliopsida; order Poales; family Poaceae; genus Pharus; species Pharus latifolius. Next base: position 65,538,255 of record CM033320.1, on the reverse strand, counting down.
TGTTTCCCCAGCAATCAAGATGAGTTTGCAGTTTTTCAGTAATTCACTACTTCGCCACTAATAACCCCACTTTCACTAGCATCACTAGTTTTGCCACGAGTATATATACAAGCATCCATTTTCTTACCATATTTTACTGCTCATAGGAGGGCCCGATTTTACTATACTTTCCACCACAAATCACACAGCAGCACTATTTGAACAGTAAACACACCCACCACCACTACAATTTCTAGTGAACACCCAATTTCTTCAGTGTTCACTTATTATCACTAAAAGTCACCAGCAACACCCATTTCTTCCCCTAATCCCTCCAACTCCACTTGAAATCAGAACAAGCCCCCCAAAAATTCCCCACATTCCCCGAGTAGTCTCACTTCAAATTGATAAATTGTTGCAGTATGCGCACCAACTACCACTGCATACTTCAATAGATGGGCACATTAATCAAGTAAATTCACTTAAATTGAGATGTAAATCGCAACGTTTACCCATTTTCGCTGCTAATTCCACCAAATTTGCTGCATATGAGACAATGAGAGAGAGAGCTCACAGGAGAGAAGGTGAGGAGCCAACCAAGGCGCCGCTCGCCGTCGGTGTACGGCGCGAAGCCGAGGCGGCTCTCCAGAAGCTCCTCCGCCCCGAGCGGTAGCCGCTGCTGCTTCGCCGCCGACGAATTAGGTCTCCGGCCGCCGCCGCCGCCCCCTCCTCCGGCCGGCGGCCTCCGCCTCCGACCCTCACCGCCGTTCATGTCTGCGTGCGTGTGGTATGCAGGGAGAGGGAGGGGTGTGGGCTGGGCAGTTGTGTGCGCGAGGGAAAACCCTAGATTTAGTTTTGGAACCGCAAAATGGGCGCCAGGTTTGAGGCGGCCTGGTGCTTTCCCGCGCTTTTTGCCTTCTTTGCATCCCAGCCCTTTAGTTTTTGCCTTCTTTGCATTCCAGCCCCTTTAGTTTTTAGCTTTTCACGCCATGTCCTTTATATGGTTGGTTGCTTTTCCTCTTCAAAATATTTGTTGCCGCCACACTTCGCCGTCGTTCTATTGTTGTCCGTTGTATGGCTATCATCTATAACACCATAGTTATTCTCAATTTCACTTATTGCGCACCTATATCTTGCATTGGGCTGATTGTTTCTTAGTAAAAATTAGAAAATTATCATCTGAAAAAGCAAACGACACCATTTAGTAAACAATAAACAAATAGTTGGAGTATGTGAAAACTATTATTCATCTTTTATTATAAAAATAGAATTTTTAATTACAGTCCTTTGAAAATTTTTAATAATCAATCTGACAGAAAAATTAGTAGATATCTCTTATTATCTTTTCCATCAGGTAGACTTCGAAAGATAGGTATTTTTTTGGCACATATATAATTTTATGGGAACTGTTACCCCCTGAATGCCGTGTGGATAAACCATCAAACGTGGGCATGCAACGTTCATCGATTTTTTTTTCCTTGATGTTGCGCATAAACTTAGTGCATCTAGTGTTTAGAAACATGTAGAGGTAGTTTAGTGCACTGAGTAGTGTTTATAAACATGTATTTTAGTCACTTCAGTGCATTGAGTATTATAAGCACATTTTAGTTTATAAATATGTAGACTTATACTATAGAGTGTAAGTAGTATGTTAGAAGTTGTAAATTGAATTAGTAGTTTTAGTTAAATTTTTGCTAGTCGCTATTTGTCATAAAGAGAAGTGGAAAGATTTGACAATCAAATTTTGAGTGTGGAAATCTTGAGCTAAAAGTGGTTAAATATGACTAATTTTGTTGGCATATTAAAAGTTAGCTATAAAGCAAATTATAGTGGCATAATCTAATTTTGGCTTGCTTCACATAAGAGTGTAAATAGTTATTCATACAGTGTAAGTAGTTTAGACATTGTAAGTGAAATTAGTAGTAGTTATAGTCAAAATTTGGGAGTTGCTCCATGAACTACTTGTCATAGACACGAGGAGGATTTGGTTATGAAATATTGGAACTGAAAATTCCACTTCCAAGATATTAACTAAACAATTGACCAAAAATGGTTAAAGGTGTCAATTAGCCAATTCCTGTCGCCATGAGAAAAATAAGTGAAAATCAAATTATGATGGTATGACTAAATTTTTACTTGTGATGGAAGAGTGTAAGTGGATGTTTCTAAAGTGTAAGTAATAATTTGGAAGTTGTAAGTTAAGCTAATAGTAATAACCAAATTTTTGGCTTGCCAATGCCTCACCTACTTATCATAGAGAGAAGGGGAAGGATTTTGTTACCAAATTTTGGATGTGAAAATGTCATTTCCAATATGTTTAATTAAAAATGCCAAAGAATAATTAAAAATGCCAGTTTTGGATAGCACATCACCCATAGAGCGAATGAAAGTCAAATTATAGTTATATTGGATAGTATGACCATAAGTATATGGTATACCACAAATATTAGGGTATATTTGGTTCCTGACTATAAATTATTATACTTTAAGTTAGATATGTTAGATTTTGTTGGACAACTTTGAAATTTTTATCATATTTTTCGTCAACACATTTTTGTCAGACATTATTTAGGTATGATAAAAAATCAAATAATCTTAACTTGTTATAAGTTTGGACACATGCCTAAGCTAAATGTATAGTAACTTATACTAACCAACTAAACAAATCCTTAGTTGTAAGAAATTATTTTGAGTTGTAAACGTGCACTCTTTTATATGTAAGTTTTTAATAATTTGAGTGTAAGTCTGCGAGAATTTAATTTAATTCAATTACTTTTCTTAGAGAAAGCACGATTATTTATCTTAAAATCATAAGATGATGGTACAAGACTCAACTTATATCAAACTATTTTATTAAAATATAATATCTAAACACATGTACACCAAATTGTTAAAGATACATTTGTATCATATAAATGTACCCTAATTTTGTAGTGTGTAACTTCTCATCTTTTCTCCATGTTTCTGCGAATCTATCTACCACCTACCAACATGAGATAATTGAATCACATCTTAGTAAGAAATTATTAGACGAGTACTAATTAGTCAAATAGAATTGCGACTTGCGAGCACGAGGGACGGAGGGAATGAGATACAATGGGATTGTTGCATGGGTGTATTGGAAATTAGAAACATGACGTATGGGTGGACGATAGGCGCTAGATGAGCGATTGGGTGCGTGCGAATAGGTAGACAATGGCACCCAACAACTTGCCAAATGTGTGGACGGCGAGAGGAGTTGGATGTCCAACTTGACCGGTGAAAGGCAAGAGATTTTAATCTTTTCTAAGTTAAATATCAATTTTATCCATTCTAAATGAATGATTATGTTACAATTAATAATTTTGTATTAAATAGATTATACTTCTACCTCTTAATACCTCATGAAGGGCCATTAAAATTCCCTATAAAAATTATATAAAAAGAGAGTTACCTAACATATCATAAATAACACCAAGTCTTGCCAACTCTCTCTCCGCTGTTAAGGCCTTTTTTCTTTTTAAGTCAATTGGGTGGAAAAGAATCCATCCTTCCTTTTCTTTTTAGTTGGTTTATGTAAAAAAGAAAGCTTTTTTTTCTCGCTCATTCTCCTTCTTTTTTATCATTCTGTGTAGAATATATATTATAATCATTAGAAAAATATAGTGAATAATTATGTGAGATTGTCAATGAGTTCTAATAAGTAAATTGAGATTGTCAAAAGAATGAAATTGACTAATGTGCTCTTAAACCTAAATGTTGTTGTAATATTAGCATGACCTGTTCTGAACCTAATGCATGCTATTGAAGAAACCCAATCTAAGTATGAGACTCCTGATATGCTATGGTAGCCACCCATTTTAGATTGACAAAATTGAAAGTTTTGTTCCTCATCTCAACCAGAGGCCACAAGAGGGAGAACCAAATTAGCAGATGGTGGATTGGGTTCATTGGTTCATGTTTGGGTCAGAGTTTTTTTTTTTATGATCCACTGTCTGATAAGGTATTGGGCAAGAGAGATTGAAATTAATAAAACCAATACGAGTGCAAATAAAGTCACTTTGAGAGGATTGATCATACAGTTAAAATAATTTAGAAGGCCCTAGTAATCGCAAAATTAGATGGCTATGACCGCAGAATTTGTCATATGAGTTCTCCAAGGTAGTTTAAGCAACGTTGAGCTTCCTTTTCTCTCATTCTTGTCACCCAAACTGTGATGGTGTCATGAAATATCAATTTCTATGCTTGTATATTCGGTCTCTCTCATCGAAAGATGGCATTGTTTCTGAGGTTTCATATTGATCATAGACTTAATCACAATTGTTCTCTTTGAGTTATGTGTCACACCCAGTTGTGTTTCTAGGTATTAATATGAACAATTCTTCGATATTTGTCATATCATTAAGATATTGCCTTGAATTACTAATAAGCATTATTTCTATATGCATAAAATCTTAAATTAGAGTTTGTTTTGAACATCTAATTGTTCAAACTCGTAAATTATTTATGTTATATTCATTAATTAATTATTGTTGGGAAGCGTTTCTTATTGGTTTCAGGGTTAAACACAATGAGTTGTACGAATTTGAACTAAACACACGAAGAAACAAGATCGAAATGGACTTTGGGAGCGAAATCTAAGATGAACAATGTGCGGCACAGGCCGTGATAGTGCCCTTGCTCACCTCTGGACTAAAATTTTCAAAGCAACAATGGTAACACAACTTGGCACGAGTGGGAGCACGTCTATGCTCCTTGTGAGCACAAGTCGTGCTGCCCCATGCTCAGTTCGACTAGCATAGAATGGCCCCATGTTTTGTCTTATTTAGACGCAAGTTGAGGCGGGTGGATTGAATATTTTAAGACTATATATACACAATGTTTTTGACCCCAAAAATCATTCAAGAAATTTAGTTTAGTTTTCTCTCATAATTTTAGGATTAGTTTTAGTCTAGTTTTAAGTCTAATTTTTGAGTCAAGTTGTAAGCTGACTTGGACTGCCGTTTTTTCTTCATCAAACCAATTCAGTATGTTTTATTTGATATTATTTGTTGTTGTTTCTTGATGGTTTCTCGTGAGTAATTTTTCCTTTGGGTTAGAAATGACTTAAATCAGAAGATACAATTTTGGCTATTGTTTGTTCGAAAAATTGTCAATTTAATTATATGAATTCTTATACTCTAAATCTTAGACTCGTAATTCATCTGTGGTATTATTCATACTACATGAGATGATCGGTATTCATACATTAGGACAATACATGAATGCTGCACTCTAATGATTAATTTAGGGTTTGGAAGAGAGTTTGTGTTTAGTTGAGTTAGAACAAAAAACATGATCCCTGTGAATGTTGTATGGTTTCCAAACCATCTATTTAATTTGTCTCATTGAGAATCTTAGTAATTAATTCATCAGTTTACTGCCATTATTAAAAATCATGCATGACGGTGATCAAAATCTTGAAATCCTAGATTTTTCTCATTGATTACTTTAAATCAATTTCAGTAGTTTTAGTAGTTTTAAGTTTAGCTCTCAAAAATATTCAACACTTAAAGATTTAGTTTAATAATTTTCAATCAAAAAGTTTGTTTATCGCTTATTCAATGTGGATTCGATCTTCAAATACTGAGTGATAAACTGTCCACTTGCGGTTTTAACAAAACATACTCCTTTGGGGAGTTCCAATTACCACAACACTCCAAGTTTCATCTATTCCAATAATATAAAAAAGATGACATGAAATTTCAATATGTTGATTACAAAGTGGATAGTTTGATAAGCTAAGTCGAATACCCTTAGAAAGTAGAGCTTCTCTTGTGTTGAGCTCTGAGGTGGAGCCACTTGGGGGTCTCTGGGGACCCTGCCGACAACAACCAAAAGCCCTTGCTACCAGTATTGTGGAAGATGGGGTAGATAGGCGACTGCGGACCCCCATCTGCAGGCCACTTTTCTAGTCTAGCAAGCCCAATAGCCAAGCATCTACTATGAGTTGTGATTTATATATAAGGCCTAGTGAAGGTGTTTGCACACATCCAGTATGCGATGGTGTGAGCTGTGAGAGAAGGAATTTAGGGTCGCGGCCAGCGAAAGAATAGTGGCGATTGGCGACCGGTCTCTGGTGGGAGACGGTTGCACCGCCTACACAGCTCCACTGCTTCGGTCCTTCATGTGATGTTCTGTGGCCACACCCTAGAGATGCTTGTCTAACTCATTTGTGAATATGCAATTGTGAGTTTGTGACAAATTTTTGCGTGGTGAATGGACGTCAGTGAGATTGTTGCTTCAATTATGAATCTGTGATCCAATGCACAGCTATGAGCCTGTGAACATACATGGATGGTATTAGAATGGATGAACCCACGTTGATTAGACCAGGGCGAATCCAAGAATTTAACAACGAGGGTGCAAACTATAATGATAACGGTAAAATTAACAATTTAGAGAAGTATTCCAAATAACCCCTTTTTTAGACAACAAAATACTTAGCATAAGATTTGATTGAAAACTTTAAACCACAAGTTTTAAAGTGTTGAAAATTGTTTGGCATAATGTTTGAATTTCTAACTCAAAACTTAAAGAAGTTGGAAATTTATATTGCAAATTGTTTTGCATTGGTTTAGAGGAGTGCTAAAAATTATTTAGCATAAAGTTTAAATTTAAGATGTAATGCTAAAAGTTTGGGGTAAAGAAAAAATTGCTTAGCACTAAGATATGGTTTGGATTCAAAACCTACCGTTTAAAGTTTAGAGAAGAAAAAAAAATAGAAAATAAACTGGTGAAGTTAGGGCCTCGAACGAATGAAACCACACCCTACTAACAAACTAAACCAACCCACATATCATTCGTAAAACCATATGAACTTCAAAAAGTTTTTGGGGTACAATTGAACCCCATGTTCTTAAGTGGATCGGCAATCATTAGACTGAACAAGCTTTTCAATCCAAGGTGCAATTCTGTTAGCGAGCACTTTAGTGATAATCTTCATGATAGTATTATTCAATGAAATGAGTATGTAATCTCCAATAGAAATCGCTTCCGTCTTCTTTGGTACCAGTGTGATGAAAGATTTATTTATTTATTGAACTCAAATCTATCTTAACTTGTGAGAATTTATTACAGAGCACATATACATCCTTTTTATGTGCTCCCAACAATGTTTATGGAGTACCGTTATGCATTGAAACCATCTGGTCCTGGGTTCTTGTTGTTCAGCATGTCTTTAATGACTTGATCTATCTTTTCACTTACGATGTCCATGTCCAAGGCATCAATGTGAGCCAAGTGCTCAGCTGGTCTTGATACCAGCGGGCAAATTGTATCCGGAAGTTTACATCATGTGGAAACACACATTCTCCCTTCGAACTTCTTAGTGAATAAAGCTAGTTTTCTTTTCTGCTCAGTAACTATTGACTTGTAGTATTAATTGAAGAGAATAACCCTCTGAACAACGGATTCAACATAGACCTAGGGATTAAGACCGGCACTGTTAGGGATATTGAGATGATGTATGCTCATCAACAGCTATAACCAATGTTCGAGTCCCGTTTTCTTATTGTTTCTCAGACTCCGTCCGGAGAGACCGGAAATTGGCTGGTTTTTTTTGTGACTTTAGTCCAATTTTCTTTTTTTTATTGTATCCTATTAGGTCTTTTTATTTCTCTAATCTTATATAATCACTAATTATATTAATTTATACGTTTTTAAATGGTGCTTTATCCCATGTACGATTGGCTTTAACTCTCCTAGTTCAGATTACGGCTGGCTTTAACTCTCCTAGTTTGGAACATCATCCTAGTTACCAGTGATCACCCAGGATCGGTCCTGGCAATTTGTAGAACCTTGGGCGAAATATAGGTATGAGGCCCTTTATTTAAACATATACAATAAAAAACTTGTATATTTCATATCAAATAATTTATATTATACAATCACAAAATAAATCATCTATAATACAACTAAAATTTTACAAACAATTGTTAAAAATTATCATAATACATAAGAGGCATCACGATCTTCTCAAAAGCATAATTAAAAAGTCTTTCCAACCATCTATGATGATCTGCTAAACATCTCAAGGATATAACTTGAACAAAAAAAACAATTAAAGTGACTTCTTAAATACCCATTACAAGTTCAAGAAATATTTCTATTACTGGTCTGAATTTTTTAGCTACATCATAATGTGATCCTCACTTATTTCTCTCTACCTGTATGACTATTTGTTCAAACCTAAAAATATCTTTAAATTTCAAGGTTAGGAATTTAGAATTCAGGACTAACAAAAGAGATACACCTACAAGTAAATTTCAGTTCTTTTTTATTTTGGATGTCATTGTGGTAGGTGGTGGAGCTAGTCGTATTTAAGAATTTAGGAGGCAAGAAAAATTAAAGAGATGAAATACATCAATATGACAGTAATTGTTTGAGGGAAGCAAGGTATTAATTTGGGAATTGAAACAATTGAAAGTATGTAGACAATGATTCAAAGATATAAAGAAATTGTATCTTTGGTCCTCCATTGTTGTAGTTTGGGGAAAGAGGAGCAACCGAGGGAAGGAGAAAAGAGGAGCACCTAAGAGATACAAGATATAATTTTTTTTATTTTATTTTGTTGTCTACTGTATAGTAGTACAAGCAATAGTACTATTTGGGCTGGCCCCCTTGGCGTGGTGGGCCCTAGACTATTGCCCTCACTACCCTACCATCAGGACCGGCCCTAAATCACTGAAAATCCAAACCTGACTATAACACGATATGAACAGTCAATTTCAATTGTGAGTATGTGCACCCAAATTTATTGTTTTTGCAAATGCAAGAAGCAAGCTGCTTGAAACATCGCTATTCTCAAGCGAATGAATTACTACATTTTTGGAATTTTACGGGGAATTTAAAATGCAATGAAATGTTGCTATGTGTAGGTCTGGAGTGGGTTCAACAAGCTCAAGACCAAATGTGTGGTTAAGGGTGTGTTTGGTTGTTCATTTTGGACCATCTCATGTAACATATGAGGGGTGGGACTATTTGGTTATGTCTATCCTGAACCATCCATCTCAAAATAGGGAATATTTTCTAATTATACTGCATCATCTTACCCATCTGTAGTGTACTGCATGAGGCAACTTGGTGAAAAATATTTGGTGCGGAGTGGAACAAAAAATGCGCGCGTGTGTTGTTGTTCACCTCCCAAACCCTACCCTTCGCTCCTTGCCTCCATCTCATCTCGCCTCCTCACCTCCATCTTTGTCTTGCCTCCTCTGTGTTGCCGCTGTCGGGCAAGTCTGGGCTGCGTCGCCGCGGGACTTTGGTAAACTTCATCCTCTCATCTCCCCCCCTTTGCTCCTTCCTCTTGCTTATTTATCCTTGGTTTTGGTGAACTTCATCCACTGTTGGGCAGATCTACTCCTTTCTCCTCGGTTTTCTTTAAATGGATGTTATTTGCAGTGAATCATAACAAATGTACTCCTTTGTTTCCAATGATTTTGCTTTCTTGCTTAGAATTATGTTTACATGACCTTCTTTGCTTATTTATGTTTGTTTTCATATGTTTTTATGTGAGTAATCCTTGCTATTTCACTGATTTTTCACACATTATTGATTCCAATATTTTCATGTTTGTATGACATGGTAAATCCTTTCCCTATTGATCAATGATGTATGAAATTTTACTTATATCTTCCATATTGAACTGCCTGTCTATACTTCTATCTTTTGTTTATTTCCTATAATTTTGTTTTCCTATCTCCTGCATGCTAATGTCTTAATTTTTTTATGATTTTCAATTTCATGTCTTATCTATCTGTTGGTCCCGAATGCAATCTCTAAATGTAGTTTCTTGATTTATGCTGAGACCTATTTTGGGGAAGGATTCCATGCTGTGTAACATGTTTAACTTGATCCTCTCCACTAGGTTCTATGATTATATTTGTATCTTGAAATGTTTGATCTAAGCACGTGCCCTACAGTGTCAACCATGCATTGCAGATGGATCAAGGAGCAATAGGAGAAGAATATTACTGTCTACCTAGCTAAAGTATTGGTTGCTCTATACATTTACTTTAAGTTTAAGAAAAGAAAGCCAAGGTTGACTTATGCACCAATGTCTGTTAGGAATATGCAGAGAAATGCATATCTAGATGACATTTATCAAAAAGATGATGCTAGTTGCCAAAAAATAATTAGACTAAAGAAAGAACCTTTCTTTCGCTGATGTGATATTTTGAGGCAAAGAAGTTTGCTTCGTGACACCTTGTATTGTTGTGTTGAAGAGCAAGTTGCCATGTTGCTTCACACCATTGGGCACAATGAGAGGAACAGTGTTGTTGCAAAAACTTCAAACACTCGGGGTGAAACTATTAGCCGATATTTTAGATTAATGTTGCATGCAATAGGTGAGCTATGCGATGATCTTATTAGGTCACCATTTTTGGAGATCCTAGCCAAAATTAGAGGTAGCCGCAAATAGTTTCCATGGTTTGAGGTAATATTTGCATGTGTATTCCTATGTATGTAGGTTATGAGCATGATTATTCTGTTATTGAAGTCAACATTTGTTCACACCTTAGAACTGTATTGGAGCAATTGACGGTACCCATGTGCAAGCCACTATACCAATGAGTTTGGAGGCAGCTTTTCGAGGTAGAAAGTGCCATGCTACTCGAAATGTAATGGCAGTCGTAGATTTGATCTATAGTTCATATATGTTTTGGTTGGTTGGGTTTGCTCATGATGCATTGGCTCTAGCCAATGCAGTAGAGTGAGAGAATGGATTGTGTGTGCCTAAAAATAATAGCTATGCCATACAAATTTAGAATTAGTGTAAATTCCATTTATAAAACCTAACTTCCACACATTAATTGTCATTTTATTAGGTAAATTCTATTTAGCTAATGTTGCCTATGTGGCTAAGCCAGGGTTTTTGCCATCTTATCATGTTTTGAGGTACCATTTGAAGGAATGAGGTCCAATCTAGTCCAACATGAGAAAGAATTATTCAATCTTAGACACGCCTATCTACGTGTGATTATAGAATATGCATTTGGGTCTCTCAAGAGGAGATTCAAAGTTCTCGATGATAAAACACCATTCTTCCATTTCAAGACACAAGTGGACATTATCCTAGCCTGTTGCATTCTTCACAATTAGATTATTCCCATGGGGTGGACCATTTCATTCCAAACGAGCAATCTTGGAGTCCAAACCCTACCAACTCACAACCCCATCAAACCCATAAAAGTAGTGAGGTAGTGAGGTGGTGAGAATAAGACAAGACATGGCCAATAAGATATGAGTGGCTCACCATAACTTCTTAGTACAACAAAATATATGATGTTCTATGATGTAGAACAGTTATGAATTAATAAAAGTCTTGTGGAGAAATAATGATCTACCTTTTTATATATAATATGCTATTAATCTTTCTTCTCTCATTGTACTTCTGAATTTTTCATCTCTTATTTGAAGGAGAACGGGTTGCTATTCTAGCAGCAATTTCAAAAATTATTTACTCGAAAACCCAAGAACCAAGTAAGCATGAGATCATAGATCAGAGGTTTACCACTAGACGCGCGGATGCGACTACGCAGCAGTGGAAGAAGAGTTGATCTCCAACCGGATCGTGACTCCTCACGATCAACCCAGCAACTGGATTGTTCCAAGTAGTGCAGCAATAGTAGCCGCACCTCTACGGAATTCCACACATCTAGGGAAGAAGTATCGCGTGTTCGTGTGTTAGCACCAGCATAAGAGGCTAGGGTTTTGCGAAGTTATCTCATGGATGGTGGTGACGGCCAGAATAGATCAAATCATTTTGCATGCCCACCTCACTTCCTTTTATAATGTCTCACAGAAAAGTCATATTCCAATGCGAACTCTAATCCCAATGGTAAACCCATTACCAATAGGAACCCATTTCGGATTCCATCCGAAGTAATGCTCTAACCCGTTAAGTGTATGACCCTGTCGGTTCATGTATATTTGGCCGCGATCGGAAACAACTTCCTAAATCACAAGTCATAAGGGATCCCTAGCAAGACATTATGACTACCCGCATATACACCAAGATCATATCCGATGAACCTATACAAATTATCATAGATTATCTCTTTACCTCACGATACCAGATCGAACTCAAGGTGAGAAACATGTCATTCTTGAATAGCCCGGTCCTTTCTCGATCTTGTAATGGACTAATCTTTTTTCATAGTTGACTCCCAACTATATTCGGCATGTACATGTACCTTCTTAGTCCAATTACATCAAGGGACCCAGAAATTTCTCTCTTAAGATATGAGAGGGGCAAATTTCATGTCGACCATCCACTTTCAACCACATGATACATAACATATTTGTATGTCACCATTATGATACTCGGTTAAGAGCAGCGGTCGATGGCACCAATGTATGCTACTACACATGCATGAAACTGTGATGATCTTATGTCTAAAGATAAATCAAAATAACTGTTAGAAACAAACTGATGACACATAATAATCTTAGTAGTGTCTCAAGATGAGTTAATCCGATCAACATGTTCTCCAATATGTGTCCACGACATTGACTTGATATCTCATATCCATGGTCCGTGAAACTTGACTATCAATCAATGCTCGTGCTGACTTATCTTGCATTATTATTCCATGTAATGCAAAAAATCAGAAATGTTTAGAATAAATATTACTAATTATGCTGTAAGTAAATTGAGACAATTCATATATCATTATAAAGAGTTCTACGAACAAGTCACATATTTGTTGATTGATAAAAATGATACTTTATTAAGGGAATGTAATAACATATTTTTTATAAGAATTCATAAACATGTCATGATACAACCATCTCCATGATCGCCTCTAAGGAATATCTCTATCATTATTGTAGAGAGATAATGATGTCCCTTGTTCTCCTATTTTTTCTCTTTTTACCTCCTACTTGTAACAGTTTTCAACTTGCCTCATTTTGCTTTATCTTTGCACATGTTTTTCATCCTCTTTCATGATACCTTGTTTTAATATTGCTACTAATCTAGAAAATGGAGGGTGAATGACAAGGGAGTGGTAACCCATCTACCTCTCTTGTGTGGTGATCCGTTTGAGACCTAGCCTTGGTTTTCGCACTAGGCTCGCCCAGATTCTAATATGCGGAATGACGGGATCTTACTCGGAAATACCGAAACCCAAAGTAATTGCACAACTCTTTATTTCAAAGAGGGCTTTATACGTCGAACGTTAGACACACTTGTCTACGTCGAATGAACTATAAGTGTCTAAAACTCAAATAAGTTCTATGACTCTTCGATTGAGTTCGATGATCTAAACTAGACCTATTACAAGGTATTTATAGTCCAATCGTATGAGTACGTATCAGACTTAGAGACCTAAACGTATTAGACTCATATAACTAATCCTAAACAGATAAGCTTAGTTATACACATTCGGATCGGATTACAATTCCGAACAGGGAACGAATTCCTTTTCCTGGTCGCGAACCAATCCATGGTCGCGGACTCATCCAGGTCGCGAATCCTTTCCGAACACGGTTAAGGTCGCGAAGCCGTATGCGATCAGGACTTGGTCGCGAAGCCGTATGCGATCAGGACTTGGAGATCCTCCCGGATCATGTGGTCAAATGCAATGTCAGCATTTGTGCTGAAGTTCATATCAGAATTGGTGGAAAGTGGGGTTAGAAATGATAAGGGTTTCAAGAGTTCACACCTCAATACTGTTGCCAGGGTTTTGGCTAACCACTTCCATATCCCAGTTAATGGCATTCAAGTAGCAAACCACCTAAAAAATGAAGAAATAGGTGATCAAAGATATGCAAACTCAAGAAATTGAGTGGTGCCATATGGGATGAGGACAACAGAATCATTTTTCTTAACACTGGCTATTACATGAGACATATGAAGGTAATTTCGTTAGCTAGTAGAGAGTTTTAGCCATGACCTCATTAGTATGTCTAAATGCAACTAATTTGTGTTTTGTCAAGACAATGCCAAAGATCCAAATTTCTTGAGCATCCTAGTAGAGTTCTATGATGGAATGACTATCATTTATGCCAATGGAATGCCCACAGGGGTCTTTGCCAAGGGTTCCAATGACCCACTGGAATTTGATGCACTAGAGCCCATGTTTGAATGTGAGGAGAAGAGTGAAAAAGAACCTGTGATGACTAAATCTAGTGCCCCTAAGAGTAACATGTCAGGCACTAAACCCACAAACTCAAGGAAGAGGGTACATAGTTAGGAGAACTCCTGGATTGATACCTGTTAGTGATATGTCTTAGAGAAAATCACAGAGATGTATTTATCTTGTTATGTTTATGAACACTTGAATAATATGTTATTTTGTTTTTGAATAAATTATCATCTTAGTTCGATCATCAAGTGTGTGACTTGTTCGTCAAACTCTTAATTTATTTGATGGTGTTATTCTATAAAGTTTCTGATCCACTATCTTTAAATAAGAAATTATTGCTTAATGGATTAGCACATATATTGATTGATGGCCATATTTCGCGGACCATGGATATAAGATATCAAATTAATAATGTGGACATATGTTAGAGAATATAGTGTTAGATAGATACATTTTGAGATATTGTTTGGATTTGTCATATAAGTATCACTAGTTGGTCTCAAATAATGTTTATGATTCATCTTCAGACTTGAGACCGTCATAGTTTCCTATATGTGTAGTAGTATATTTTGATACTACCAAACGCTATTTTTAATTGAGTGGTAATAAAGATATATTCAGATATGCTAAAAGTTATGCGGAGGTATGTGAATGGTTAAGATGAAATTTGCATCTCTCATATAATGAGGGAGATATCTTTGGGCCCCTCGATGTGGATGAATTAAGAAGTGCATGACCAAGCCGTTTGTGGTTGGTGTCAACTACGGAGAGATCAGTTTACTATCAAATCGAGAATTAAAGAATTGAACAGTGCAAAGGTGACACATTTCCTATCTTGGGTTTAATATGGTATCATATGACAAAAGAATCAACGTGAGTACATTATATAGGTTCGTTGGATATGATCTTCGTGTATATTTGGATGGTCATTATGTCTTACTAGGGGCCACTATCGACCCACAGTTCGGGTAAATATTCCTGGGTCGTGACTAGATATGCATGAACCTACATGGTTACACACTTAACTGGTTGGAACAAATCAATTCAGATTGGATCTATTATGAGAGTTTCGTATCACATTATGAGACCTAACGTTAGGCTCCTCCTACAATTCGGATATGATTCGTTATATGATATCGTATCACATAGGAAACCTAATATGGTAGAACTCTTTTTGCAGGATTTTATATAAAAGGAGGTATGATGGGCTTTCATTAATATAAAAAAAAACCCTAGTCACCACCTCCTTTAGAGTGATAGCCTCTAAACCCTTGTCGTGCGTGTTGGTGCTAGCACACCAACATATAGCTTTCATCTTGGAATGTGTAGATATTGGTAGAGGCGCTGCTGCAATTGCTGCTCTGATCAGGACGATTTACTAGCAGTCGTTGTCATCTATGTCTGCTGATCAGGACGATCCATGAGTGGTCTTCGTGTATGTTCGGTTTCTTCACCAACTCTCCTTTCACTATCGGTAGCAATCTAATCTATGGTCTAATGTTTGCAGCATTCGAGTAAAATTTTTGAAATTTTGCTAGCGCAGCCTACTCGTTTTCCAACAATACCATCACACATAGCCTTGAGAGGTTTGCTGTAACCATTGAGAAGTCTAGCAAGGTAGAAGAGGTGCCTGATGACTTGTGGGATCATGTGATGAGATTGACCTAACCCACTACTTCACTTACCTCTGTAATAATCTCAACAAAGTCAAGACCTTTCTCAAGGTCCCCATATCCAACCAAATGGTTAGGTTGCTAGATTACTCAAGAAGCATCCCTAAACAATGGTGTTGTTATTTGATCTAGCTTGGGATGTTTATTTTGTTTGGGATATTGTGAACTCTATGTTTTGTGATATTTCTATGGTATGGACGTTATGAACTGCATGTGTTTGGGACTTGATGCATTGAGCCCTATACTATTATGAACCATGTGTTTTATGTTTTAATGTTAGTAGAAAATGATTTGTTTTATGTTTTAATGTTACTACCCTTGCTATGGTCAATGTTGTT
Organism: Pharus latifolius; assembly: GCA_019359835.1. Classification (NCBI taxonomy): domain Eukaryota; kingdom Viridiplantae; phylum Streptophyta; class Magnoliopsida; order Poales; family Poaceae; genus Pharus; species Pharus latifolius. The sequence goes on along the minus strand of CM033320.1, from coordinate 65,522,154 downwards.
ACTATTGTGATAGGTTCATCAAGGAACCTCTTGCTATTTGGGAAAAAATGCCCCTAGTGTGGTTAATGATGATTCCTTTGGTTTGACTTTATGTTTTCTTCCATAGTGTTTTTCAATAATTCTCTATGATTTGGATTATTACTGATTTGAATTATTGTTTCATGTTTTAATTTCATTTACACCTGCTGTTTCTTTAATGTTTCTATCATGAGACTCTCATCAGGCCAATCATAATTTGAGACCACTATTAATCTAAATTTTGCTGTTTTCTTCTCATATCCATACTTGGTTTGTCTAATTTGCATGGTCTGTTGTCTCGCTGTTATGACATAAAGCTCATGTTTAGGTCTGGATGATGTGAGCCTATGCTTTATGCACATTGCAGCAAAACATGCTATGAGCCTTATGTTTTCAATGTTTTGTTTTCATTGTTCTTGAAACATGGTGTTTTGTTTTTAATACTCCCTTGGAGTGGTTAATGTTGTAATCTTTCAGTCAATTGCTACTGATTTTACCTCATTTTGCATTGCTTCATCTGATACTATTTCATTATGTTACCCAATTCATCTCAGTGTTTTGTTTACAAAAATATATACCTCTTCCAGCCATTTGCTATTGGTTTTACCTCATTTACATTACTTTACCTGGAACTATTTCATTTTGTTACCCTAACCCATCTCAATGTTTACAAATTTATATACCTCTTCCGTTCAATTATTATTTTCTCTCCAATTTTATTGATAATTTTCTTAATTGCTTGTTAGTAATGACTCAGTATGTGATTTTTATTGGGAGGAAATGTGGGATCTATACATCTTCACCTGATTACTATGCTCAAGTGCATGGTTTCTCAGGATCATGCTGCAAGAAGTACTCCAGCAAAGAAGATGTCGAGATCACTGTTGATGAATGGCTGCAGTTGCACCATCAAGCTACTTCACCTTTGAAGCTCTCAAAGGAACATCCTTTGATGTATTTGTTATAGAATATACGTATTAGATACGAATTCAAATAAGATTTGAATCTCATCAAGAAACCTAAACTGTTAGGATTTCTTCTGCATGGGCAGTTAGAATAAAATTCGTATCACATCAGGAAACCTAATCTGTTAGGATTTCTTCTGCATGGGCAATTCGAATAAGATTCGTATCACATCAGGAAACCTAATCTGTTAGGATTTCCACTACATGGCCATATATATAGAGATGTATGATGGGCTTTGAGGATCATCACAAAAGCCATAGTTGCCATCTCTTTTGATAGCCCATAAACCCTTGTTGTACGCATTGGTGCTAGCACACCATTGTACGACATTCCATCCCAGTACGTGTGGATACCGGTAGAGGCGCTGCTGCAATTGCTGCGCTGATTAAAATGATCCGTGAACGGTCGTTGTCATTTACATCTACTGATCAGGACGATCCGCAAACGGTTGCTGTGAACATTCGATCGTTGCATCAAATCTGCTTCCGCTACTGGTAACAATCTAATCTATGATCTATTATTTGCAGTTTTTGAGTAAAAATTTATGAAATTCTGCTAGTGTAGCTTAATCGATTTCCTACAGTGGTATCAGAGCCATCCTGTGTAGTATTAGATCTGGATTAATAATATATATATGTGATATATGAAGTTATAGTAGATTAGATCTACTAGTTCATTCAATCTGTTACCGTATAAGTTTCATTATACGTGTTTGTTTTGACATCCAAGTGTTGTAATGAACAATTTTTTGGCCGACTTTAATATGAACTAATGTCTAACGATCCTAGCATGGGCCAGAGGGAGGTGATGTTAGGGTTTATATGACAATAGTAGATTGGATCTTCTAAATCATATGTGTATAGATTGAATCTATATATGACATTAGCTGTCTATTCTAGATATTCATATTGGAGTTAATATGAATGACTTAAGGGGATTTAAACCAATCAGATTGGTTCGAAAATTTGATTAATATGATTAATTTTAAAAAAAGATTATATTTGATAACTAGAAGCTGTCAACTTTGGTGTCTAAGGAAAGAACACATCATAAGGTTTTTCTTAATAAGCCCCGCTTGGCGGAACGCTTTCCTTCATGGTGTGAGCGAAATCAGTCGCGGTCTTTCCTGACCAAGGTTACTGCCAACAGAAATTAAATATAGTCGTAGTTATGCATGTGAGATTATCTAACTGATGATTATTTTCATGCATATAGATGTTGTGACATCTTTTAACCCCTCATGAAACATAAAGATTATACTTGACAACCAGAAGCTGTCAACTTTGGTGTCTAAGGAAAGAACACATCATAAGGTTTTTCTTAATAAGCCCCACTTGGCGGAACGCTTTCCTTCATGGTGTGAGCGAAAACAGTCGCGGTCTTTCCTGGCCAAGGTTACTACCAACGGAAATTAAATATAGTCGTAGTTATGCATGTGAGATTATCTAATTGATGGTTATTTTCATGCATATAGATGTTGTGACATCTTTTAACCCCTCATGAAACATAAAGATTATACTTGAAAACCAGAAGCTGTCAACTTTGGTGTCTAAGGAAAGAACACATCATAAGGTTTTTCTTAATAAGCCCCGCTTGGCGGAACGCTTTCCTTCATGGTGTGAGCGAAAACAGTCGCAGTCTTTCCTGGCCAAGGTTATTGCCAACAGAAGTTAAATATAGTCGAAAGTGCACCTATTAGATCATCTAGCTGATGGTTATTTTCGTGCATATGGATGTTTTGCCATGTTTTAAACCCTCATAAAAATTAAGTGTTTATTATACCCTTCCAATTGCTGCACCTGTCAAGATTTTGATCGTTGCTTGGTGCGTCTGACAAATCAGGGCACCATCAATTATCTTAATAAGGCAGGATGTGTGTTGGACACCCATAAGCATAGAATTGGTTTAACTTAACAAAGCCATCAAAATAGTTTTGGGCTTTGGGGCATGGTGTTGGGATGACACCCAACAAACAAGAGTTATATATAATATAATTAGTAAGGAGTTGCTTACCTAAATAACTAGATTTCCAGCAGTGATGCAAAGCTCACTAGAACTTAGTGAAATATGGATCTTGGCTTACTATATATATTTCTTGAGGAATTTTTTCTAAAATATATAGTTGGTACATCTTTTATTGAATTGTTTAATAAAAGACTTTTCATAAATATAATACTATAATTTTGCATTTCTTTACTGTTATAGACCATGGATATATAGTGGTAGCTCCTCAAACAATTTCAGTTTGCGATCTGTCCTTAATAAAGAAAAGTTCAATGGAACAAATTTTATTGATTGGTATAGAAACTTGAGAATTGTTCTCAAATAAGAGAAAAAGGACTATGTTCTAGAGACTCCTATACCTGATGAACCAGCCGCTAGTGCTTTACGTGCTCAAAAGGATGCTTATAAAAAGCATACCAATGACGCACTTGATGCCAGCTGTCTAATGCTTGTCACGATGAACTCTGAGCTTCAGAAGCAATATGAGAACATGACAGCTTATGACACGGCCGTGTCTCTTAGAAACTTATTCGAGGAGCAGGCCAGGGTGGAAAGATATGAGACCACTAAGAAATTGCATGATTGCAAGTTGGCAGAAGGAAGCTCGGTCAGTCCTCATGTGATCAAGATGATTGGTTACATTGAGAATTTGGAAAAGCTTGGTTTTCCCCTTAGTCAAGAGTTGGCTACTGATATGATTCTCCAATCGCTCCCTCTGAGCTATGACCAATTTGTTATGAATTATAACATGAATAATCTGGAGAAATCATTGACCGAATTGCATGGGATGCTTAAAACAGCGGAAAAAATTCGCAACGATACTTCCTATTTTAATGAAGATTCTAACGTTCCTAAATTCTATGGGCTGTCCCAATCTAATCTCGACGATTCATCGTAAAATTATAACATGAATAATCTGGAGAAATCATTGACCGAATTGCATGGGATGCTTAAAACAGCGAAACAGAACATTAAGAAAAACCCAAATAATGTAATGATGGTTCAAAAGGGAAAAAGCTTTAAGAAGAAGGGCAAGGGCAAGGCTAAAGGAAAGGGCAAAGCTCTAGAAAGATCCTCTAGCACTAAGCCTAATTCCAAAGGAAAGTCCAAGCTAGGTGCCACCCCTACTATTGAATGCTTTTATTGTAAGGAATCTGGCCATTGGAAGAGGAATTGCAAGAAATACTTGGAAGATTTAAAGAAAAAGAAGGAAAGTGAGACTCCTTCAGGTATATATGTTATAGAAGTTCATTTAGCTACTTCTCCTTCCGACTCTTGGGTATTTGATACCGGATCGACTGCTCATATTTGCACTTCGATGCGGGGGCTTAAAAGGAGTAGAAATTTGGCTAAGGGCGAGGTTCAACTTCGCGTTGGCAATGGAGCAAGAGTTGCAGCCTTAGCTGTTGGAACTTTTATATTAGCTTTACCTTCAGGATTAGTTTTAGAACTTACTAACTGTTATTATGTTCCTGCCATAAGCAAAAACATTGTATCCGTTCGTGTTTGGACACGCTGGGTTATGAATTTAGAACAAAGAACAATCGTTGTTCCTTTTATTTAAATGATATGTTTTATGGCAATGCCTCATTGGAGAATGGGCTTTATCAGCTAAATCTTGAATTACCTATCTATAACATATGTACTAAGAGGCTTAGGTCCAATGATTTGAATCCCACGTTTATCTGGCATTGTCGTTTAGGCCATATCAATGAGAAACGCATCATGGAACTCTTGAAAGATGGGATTCTAGACTCATTTGATTTTCAATCATTTGATGTGTGTGAATCTTGTTTACTTGGCAAAATGACAAAGGCACCTTTCACGGGTGAAAGTGAAAGGGCAAATGATTTATTGGCTCTTATTCATACTGATGTATGTGGACCATTAAGTTCAACAGCTAGATGTGATTTTCAGTACTTCATAACTTTTACCGATGACTTTAGTAGATATGGATATGTCTACTTAATGAGGCATAAATCTGAAACGTTTGATAAATTCAAGGAATTTCAGAATGAAGTACAAAATCAACTTGGCAAGACAATCAAAACCCTACGATCTGATCGTGGAGGGGAATATTTGAGCCAAGAATTTGGTGATCATCTAAAACAACATGGAATTGTTCTACAATTGACCCCGCCAGGAACACCTCAATGGAATGGTGTGTTAGAACGGCGGAACAGGATCTTGTTGGACATGGTTCGGTCAATGATGAGCCAAACTGATCTTCCATTGTCCTTCTGGGGATATGCTCTAGAAACAGCTGCGTTCACATTAAATATGGCTCCATCAAAAGCCGTAGAAAAGACACCATATGAGATATGGAATGGAAGGTGTCCTGGATTGTCTTTTCTTAAGATTTGGGGTTGTGAAGTTTATGTAAAACGTTTAATGTCTGATAAGCTCAAACCCAAATCAGATAAATGCTTCTTTGTGGGCTATCCTAAGGAAACAAAAGGATATTACTTCTATAATCGAGAAGAAAACAAAGTGTTTGTTGCCCGAAACGGTGTCTTTTTGGAGAAAGAGTTTCTTTCAAAAGGAATAAGTGGGAGCACAGTGCAACTTGAAGAAATTTGGGAACCACTGGAAATTGTTTCAGCACCCACTGAAGCTCAGCAAGACCTGCAAAACAATGTAGAAAATGATGCAGGACAAGCACCGGTTATACGTAGGTCTGAAAGGGTACGTCACGCACCTGAAAGGTACATGCTCCTTACAATGGAGCAGCGTGAATTATTATTGATAGATAATGATGAACCTAAGACTTACGAAGAAGCGATGATGAGCCCTGACTCTGAGAAATGGCTTGGAGCCATGAGATCCGAAATTGAATCCATGCATGACAATATTCGAGTGTGGAACTTGGTTGATCTGCCTGATGGTGTAAAAGCCATTGAGTGCAAATGGGTTTATAAGAAAAAGATTGACATGGATGGTCATGTTCATATCCATAAAGCACGATTAGTTGCAAAAGGTTTCAAGCAAATTCAAGGTGTTGATTATGATGAAACCTTTTCGCCCGTTGCTATGTTAAAGTCAATCAGGATCATCCTAGCTATTGCTGTCTATTTCGATTATGAGATATGGCAGATGGATGTCAAAACGGCTTTCCTAAATGGAAACCTAAGTGAGGATGTGTATATGGCACAACCTAAAGGTTTTGTCGATCCAGATAATACTAGTAAAGTATGCAAGCTTCATAAATCCATTTATGGGTTGAAGCAAGCATCTCGGAGTTGGAATCTTCGTTTTGATGAAGTAGTCAAACAGTTTGGTTTCATAAAAAATGAAGAAGAGCCTTGTGTTTATGAAAAGGTAAATGGGAGCGCACTTGTTTTTCTGGTCTTATATGTGGATGATTTACTTCTGATCGGAAATGATATTCCTATGCTTGATTCTGTGAAGTCCTCATTGAAAAATAGCTTCTCTATGAAAGACTTAGGTGAGGCAGCATATATTTTGGGCATTAAGATCTATCGAGATAGATCTAAAAGGCTAATTGGATTAAGCCAAAGTACATATATTGACAAAGTATTGAATAGATTCAATATGCACGATTCTAAGAAAGGTTTTCTACCTATGTCACATGGCATTAGTCTTAGCAAGAGTCAATGTCCTTCGACATGTGATGAGCGGGACCAAATGAATAAGATTCCATATGCTTCTGCTGTTGGATCTATTATGTATGCCATGCTATGTACACGCCCAGATGTCTCCTATGCTCTAAGTGTTACGAGCAGATACCAATCAAATCTAGGTGAGAGTCACTGGACTGCTGTAAAAAACATCCTTAAATACTTGAGGAGGACTAAGGATGTGTTCTTGGTTTATGGAGGTGAGGAAGAGCTCGTTGTTAGTGGCTACACCGATGCTAGCTTCCAAACCGACAAAGATGATTTCAAATCGCAATCTGGTTTTGTATTTTGCCTTAATGGAGGAGCTGTAAGCTGGAAGAGTTCCAAGCAAGAAACTGTTGGTGATTATACAACAGAAGCAGAGTACATTGCTGCTTCTGAAGCTGCTAAAGAAGCTGTTTGGATTAAAAAGTTCATCTCTGAACTTGGTGTGGTTTCTAGTATTTCAAGCCCAGTGGATCTCTATTGTGACAATAGTGGAGCCATTGCGCAAGCCAAGGAACCAAGGTCTCATCAGAAATCCAAACATATATTCAGGCGTTATCACCTCATCTGAGAAATCGTGAATAGAGGTGATGTGAAGATTTGTAAAGTGTCCACGGATTTGAATGTTGCTGATTTATTGACAAAGCCTCTCCCGCAACCAAAGCATGAGGTGCATACTAGAGCAATAGGTATTAGATACATTTGTGATTGACTCTAGTCCAAGCGGGAGGTTGTTAGTGATATGTCCTAGAGCAAATCACAGAGATGTATTTATCTTTGTTATATTTATGAACATTTGAATAATATGTTATTTTTGAGTAAATTATCATCTTGGTTTGATCAACAAGTATGTGACTTGTTCGTGAGACTTTAAATTTATTTAATGATATTATTCTAATATAATTCCTGATCCATTATCTTTAAATAGGACATTATTGATTAATGGATCAGCACATTTATTGATTGATGGTTATGTTTCACGGACCATGGATACAAGATATCAAATCAATAATGTGGACATATATTGGAGAATATAATGTTGGATAGACCCATTTTGAGACACTGTTTGGATTTGTTATTTAAGTGTCACCAGTTGGTCTCAAATAATGTTTATGATTGATCCTTAGACCTGAGACCATCATAGTTTCCTACATGTGCAGTAGTATACTTTGATAGTACCAAACGCTACTTTTAATTAAGTAGTAATAAAGGTAATATTCGGGTATACTATGAGCCATGCGGAGGAATATGAATGGTTAAGATGGAATTTGCATATCTCATAAAATGAGAGAGATATCTCTGGGCCCCTCGATATAGATGAATTGAGAAGTGCATGGCCATGCCGTTTGTGGTTGAAGTGTCAACTACGAGAAGATTAATTCACTATGAGATCGAGAAAGGATTGAACTGTGCAAGGGTGGCACATTTCCTACCTTGGGTTTAATATGGTATCGTATGGCAAGATCATCAACATGAAAACATTATATAGGTTTGCTGATTATGATCTTTGTGTGTATTGGGATAGTCGTTATGTCCTGCTAGGGGCCACTACCGACTTATAATTCGGTAAGTATTCTCGGGTTGTGACTAAATATACATGAACCTACAGGGTCACACAGTTAACGGGTTGGAACAATACAATTCGGATTAAGTCTATTTTGGGTTTCCATATCATATTTGGAGACTTAATGTTAGACTCCTTATGCATTTGGATTGGGTTGATATGGGTTTCTGTATCAGATTCAGAAACTTAATATTAGACTCCTTATGCATTTGGATTGGGTTTGGTATAGGTTTCCGTATCAGATTCGGAGACTTAATATTAGACTCCTTATGCATTCGGATTGGGTTTGTTATGGGTTTTCGTATCAGATCCGGATTGGGTCTGTTATAGAATATACGTATAAGATACGAATTCAAATAAGATTTGAATCTCATCAAGAAACCTAATCCGTTAGAATTTCTTCTGCATGGGCAGTTCGAATAAGATTCGTATCACATCAGGAAACCTAATCAGTTAGGATTTCTTCTGCATGGGCAGTTCGAATAAGATTCGTATCACATCAGGAAACCTAATCTGTTAGGATTTCCTTTACATGGCCCTATATATAGAGATGTACGATGGGTTTTGAGGATCATCACAAAAGTCATAACTGCCATCTCTTTTGATAGCCCATAAACCCTTGTTGTACGCGTTGGTGCTAGCACACCATCGTACGACGTTCCATCCCGGTACGTGTGGATACCGGTAGAGGCGCTGCTGCAATTGCTGCGCTGATTAGAACGATCCGTGAACGGTCGTTGTCATCTACATCTGCTGATCAGGACGATCCGCAAACGGTTGCTGTGAACATTCGATCGCTGCATCAAATCTGCTTCCGCTACTGGTAACAATCTAATCTATGATCTATTATTTACAGTTTTTGAGTAAAAATTTATGAAATTTTGCTAGTGTAGCTTACTCGATTTCCTACAGTATTATGTAATTCGTATTGGGAACTGTTCTAGCATGAGGTACGTCCTCCAAAGACCAATCCAAAAGGGTTTCTAGTCTATTCAAGATTAGATACATCTCTAGATAAAGAAAGACTTTAGGAGTCAGAATATCAAGATATTTCGGTTGAGATATCCCCGTGGTCTGTTAGGATATGATAGGATGAAAACCTATAAATAAATGTCTCATCATGAAGACAGATTGAAGAAAAAAGAGGAAAGCATCCTACTTTAGATCGAGTTCCTCGAGTCGAGATAGAGTTCCGAGAGATTGTTTCCACCTAGATAAGTTGACTATAATCTCACCGAGTTGCTTTTGAGCGCCTGGTTTAGGATAGATCTATTGTATATGTTAGCCACAGAACTGCTCGTAAGTGCTTCAGAGCACTTTACTACCGCTTTGTAATCCGCCTCTGTAATCCATATTTCTTGATATAGTACAGATTAAACTGGTATTCCCTATATGGCTTCCCCTAGTACAATTCAGAGAAGGTTATTGATGGGAGGTAGGGGGTAGATCTTCACCCCTGAACTTGTATTAATCCTGGTGGTTGCGTCTTTGATCGATGTATATTTGTTGGTCCCATGTTCTCCCTGACACGTCTACAAATCTCTGTTCGGTGTATTGAGTATTAGACCCTATTTGGTACTTTGATATATGATAGGAACTTTAAAAAATAGGATAGAAAACTGGGTGGGAAACTATCTTATCAATTTAGGAACTAATATTAACTAATATTAACTAGTGTTGTCATGAACTTTGAAAATTTTTGCAGTGTTGCATCTTAATAGAACTTCTCTTTTGTGCTTGTAACAGTTATTATCCTTTGTTGTTATTGTTATCTTTCAAATTTCATACCACTCTTCTATGAATATAACATTTTTATCACTATTGTGGCAAAAATATTTTTATTTTAAATTTAATTACAATTTTGTATATAAACTTTATTGCATACATATACAAGGACTTGTTTAATTTAATTATGTGAAATTTATGGGGGTATACTCACCACTCCCATGGGAGAATGTAACCAAAACACCTTAAGTACACAACCAAATACCATTTCATCTCATCTAGGACTAACTCATCTTACCAACCAAACAAATTCTGGATCATCTCATTCCACACCAATCAAATACTCATTCTGGATCAACTCATGACATACCACCCATTCAGAATGGTTGTGATATGAACACGCCGATGAAGGACACGTTCACGGAGGGTGGCCCGATCTTCACGACGTAGAACCTGGATAACTAGTATGACCTGACGAAACGAGATAGCCAACCACTTGCAGAGTAAGGACCTGCGTATCAATGAATTTGCCCAACCACACTTTGAATTACCTATCCACATGACCACGCACAGAGTTGGCGCACAGATAGGGTGATCATGAAGATCGTTCAAGCAATTCCGAAGGAAATCACAAGAACAAAGGATGAAGAGATCAACTCTCAACTAAAACTAAGGCTTCAATCTGAAATTTCAATATCAATGTTTTATATCTTGTATCTTGTATATAAAAAACTATTACCATGCCTCTATTTTATAGAGAGTGGTATGTACAAAAGATAGAAGAATTAAATTAGAATTCTAATTTGAATCTAATTCAAAACAGAATAAAAATCCTAACAAACTATAAAAGATAAAAGAAGTTTGGAATAAATCTTCTCCGAGTTGGATTCGGATTCAGACGAGACTTTTTCCTTCTGTGTAGTTGTTACTCTTTTCGGTCTCCTGATTGCATACGATGTCGGAATTTAATGATTCTTGATGCGTTGGAAATTTCTTTCGAATACCTTTCCAGAAAGTACTCACACAACCAAATTGGATATCTGTGCTGAAAATTGCGATTGATTGAAGTTGGACTGTCGTTTGGTCGGCAGACTGCATACCGAGCAAAATTCTTTTGGTTGTAGCGGTTGCAATCCTTGACGGAATTGAGTGATCTTGGGCTCGTTGGAAAGCTTAGAAAATCATCTTTCCACTCAGTAGGTGTACGACCAGATTCAATGAAGTTATTTGGCCCATATGTGGTTATATTTTTTCTGTTATGCTCTTCCTCTCTATTCTTGATCAATGTTAAACAAGAGTTATTAGGTAATAGTATATTCTCATCATACTTTAATTTTTTAAGGAACAAAGTCACCTTTTGATATAGTTGTATGGTCTTCACTCGAGTGATTGGTCCTTTATATTCCTTGGCTCGAGCTCTAATGCTACTTGTGCTAGTGATGTCCTCATCATGTTGGTCCAAGTAACCAAATACATCCTGAATTTATGGGTCAAGTCTTGGAGAGTTCAAATGAAACTTAAAATAAAAAGGACTAAATTGGATTGAACCTTAAAAATAATAAAATGGCTGGGCTTTAGTATTGACCCATATGTTAAAAAAGAACTTGGTCTATAGGCTAGAAAAAAATTTAATAATTTGTAAGATAATGAGATTATTATTCTTTGGTTTGCATTTTAGAAAAGTCACAAGCTAAAAAAATAAAGGTCCATAGGCTAGTAGTGGGTGCAATATTTGAGCCGATCCAAAGGATTAAAATGAATCAATGTTGAGTTGGATTGGACTCAACATAGTTGATAGGTTTGAATTAAGGTTGGGTCATTACCTATTCCGAGGCCTAGCTATGCGAAGGAGCATTAATATGGCAAGTTGAATTAATAAAAATAAATATTTAAGTCAGTTAAAATGGGGCCTGAGAGTAATCAGAATGTTAAACTTCGTGAGTGTTTTGCCCTCACACAAAAATATTGGAGTACTTGAGGAGCTCTAAAGATGTTTAGTTTATGAATTTATAAGTTTTTATTTTAGTCACAAATCTAATTTATTTTAAAATTATTCTATGGAAATAAATCAATTTTAGACTAAAATTTCTAAATAAATTAAAACCGATGGGAGAAGAGTCATCGAACTTATAAATTGAAACCTTAATAGGGTTTAAATTTAGTCAAACACAACCCACGATGCAATCTGCACAGTAAACTAAAAGGAAAATCAAACAAAAAAAAAGCTAAAAAACAGAAAATTGATATTTCAATACGAGATAATTTAGTTACATTTTTCTCGTGACAATCAATCCTCCACTTCTTCAGGGAGCTTAGCTCTTCCAGACCCAAAGAAATTACACATACAAACCCAAAAAATTACAGAAAAATACCCTGGTTTTACTTTTACCCAAATCGTGCCATCTCGTCGTCTTAATGTAGTAGTTTTGACTTTTTAACCGCTATACATTTGAATTAACTAGCAGTGGACCTGGGAGCTGACGAGGGGGAAGTCGAGAGGCGTCATCCACGCGTACGTGAACCGCACCGGCGCGCCGCGCGGTATCGGTCGGCCGCCGTGGAGCACGCACCGCTCGCCGTCCACAGGCCGGATCGCCCGCGGGTCCACCATTTCCACGCTGCTCAGCCCGTAGCACCGCAGCACCACCCGCGACTGCGGGCACCGGCACCGGTTCGTCACCACCACCGCGTACTCCGGCTTCCCCTCCACCAACCTCCCTGTCGCTGTCTGCCTCACCACCATGTCCGTTGGCCGGCACGCCGCCGCCATCACCGCCGCCCCTTTCCCTGCACCAACATATAAACGCGACGTAAAGTTACATAAAAGTTTGTGCACTGCTTGTCACGTACACATATATGCATTTGCCATTGCAACGGAAATGGTTTCTCATGTAAATTGAAATCTCGCTCCAAGTTTCTCCGAGTAGCCAGTTTATATAAGAAACTAAGCCTTAGTTCCCGGATAGGCCATTACCGTGGTTTGCGTCGCAGAGGACGGCGAGTGCGAAAAGGAGGGGGAGCAATGAGAGGAAGGATTGTTTTGCCATGATGATCTTTGCAAATAGCAAGCAAGAGAGGAAGGAAGATGCATGGTTGAGGAGGTGGTCGAGGTGTTATTTGTACCTGCTGTCAGACACACACACACACACACACACACAGAGGACAAGGACGTGCGAGGTGGGGGGTTGTCGTTTGGGACAAGGGCAAGTGTTCGCCATGCCAGGCTAGATGGTCAGATGCAGCGTCCATGTGAGCTTGCTTGGAGCCATGTACGTACGTGGCTGATGGATGAGTTCAAAGCCTTTACCTGTAGCAAACGGCTATGTGAATGTGAGTGTGTGACCTAACTGTACGATCGGACAGTACTGGTAAGAGGGGTCCATGCATGCACATGAGTTTCTGTGTCTCCAGCCGAAGAGGCATTTAATGCTATCTCCACTCACATGTAGTAGCTGATTGTCTGTTATGGTAGTCATCTCTGTTCCATTAAGGTTAAGTGCTCACCGAATGGATATAGAAATCAGATGGGAGCATCTTACAAGGAGGTACTCCGATACAAGAGACTGGGAGAAACATGTCATAGGGATGTTTAAGTGCTAGCTATACGGGCAAAAAGTGTGAGGCATTATTATCGTGAGGCAGGGAGAAACGTGTGTTCTTTTGGATTACTGTGTTCTTAGTATAGTAATTTTTTTTGTCAATGGGGTGATGAACCGCTAGCTATACAGGCAAAATGTGTATGTTATTGTTATTGTTTGAGAGGGAGAAACTTAGCTATAAAACTTCTTATGTTGGAAGTCCAATCCGATTGTCTGATCTTTAATAGATGATTAGATCAATGAGACATGTTAAAAGAGTTTGGTTGTAAATAGATTTGACCAATTAGAATTGTTCATTGCCGTGATTAATAGGATGACCACGAGACCCTTCCTATCCTTCTTAGAATATGAATTTTGTGTCGAGAGAGTGCGCATGCTTGTAGAAAGAATATCATTTACGAAATAGCTCCGTAGCTAACATTTTTCATATTAGTTCTACTTCCAAAAAAATACTTTTAGTTATTCTTATGCTGGCCAAAGAAACATCTCTGTAATGAGTCTTGAGCTACATTTATTTACCGAAAATTAAATTTGAAACTGCCCTAGATCATGAAATGTTCCATAAAGCAACACCAAAACATGAGCTTGTCACCAAGTTTTGCTTCCCTCTTTTCAGCACTCCTTGTTCTCAGAGATGAACGTGTTGTAGTCGGTGAAGCAACTACAATAGATCAATCACATGTGTTCTCACATCTCAGGAGTTGGATTTGAGTATTTGACAGTCGAGCTTAAAAGCTAGGATCAAAACGAAAAGAAGTATGCCCTCTATTTTTCCATATGATTGATCTGGACATTGATTTTTATCTAATTGATTGCACAATGTGCAGTTTTTTCAGAAGAGTCTTTAGTCAGAATCGTCCTGACTTGGAAACTCACCCCTCTACCATTGGATTAGGTAGAGGGTTGTGTCTTTGAGTCAAAACGGTTCTTATAAGAAAAAAATTTCCATCTTTCTTTGCCATTGCATATCAGCTTGCCATTTGTTTTCTTGGCTTTTTAGAGCCCAAATTAGAATTCAGCTCAATAATTGAACCAAGTAGACATCCATTCCTTCTTGCTTTCTGTTTTTCTAAGGATATATTGGAGCCACTTAAATTTCCTAGGAGTGGGCCTTGCCGCATGTTAGTTGTTTGATTTGCTCTCTCTTTACAGATTTTGGTATATTCACATGGCATGTGGGAATGATGTGCCTCATTTCGGCACCATCTTTGATTTTCTCAAGACTTTTTGGCCATTTGCATGTGCAATATTTCGTGTGATGTTTCTCTTTCTGGTCTCTTGAGACTTTAATTTTTTGAAGGCATTTTAGCCTTTTGCATGTGCAATCTTGGTAATGTTGGGAAGGCTTCCAGCTGCATGTTCAATCATAGTATCTTGGATGTTTATGTGCCAATTGCTATCAGTGATACCATTGTATCTTGTGGGTTCAATTCTTTAAATTTGTTTTCTTATCCAAGTTCAAAAGGATGTTATCAACATTAATTAATCACTAACATTCAATGGCTGAAAATGGATAGGAGTATGTTTTGTTTTTATCTACGATTGCCACATTTTAAGTTAGAAATGTAATATCCATATAGACATTATTTGGTTCACTAACATAGTTATGCATGAAAGATTTTGTTGGAAAATTTTTGGACCCTTTTACACATTTTAAAGTGTGGCATCCAAAATGTTAATTAGGAATGTCTCTTTTCTTAATTATATTAGGCTTTTCTTAATTATATTAGGCTTGGAATGCTATCGAGAGTTTTAGTCAGATTGTATTATATGTTTCTTTTTATAAGTTGAGATTAGAATTGAGATCTATATAAATTTATAGAAGGTGGGTTTAAGGAAGATCAACCAAACATGCTTAGAGTAATAGGGGCATAGAGAAAGTAAGAAGCTAGTTTTTTTTAAGTAGTAGACTCTTGTAGAAAGTGAGAGTTGAGGGGTCCAAGAGATATGAGAGTTGTTTAAGAGCGTTAATCTTTTGTACTCTTTTGAAATTGTGCTTAAGAATTTGTGGTCTTTTTCTCTAGTCTTTTCTTTCCGATTGTTGTTACTTCTTTGTCATTATGTGGTTTTTTTAGTGCTGGACTTTTAGATTCTCATTTTTGTTATTGTGCGTGCTTAGATCGTATCTCACAAGGTGGGATCTGATTTGAGATTAGAACTTCTGCTGTTCCTAACAAGTGGTATAAAAGTTGGGATAGGATATCCAAACAAAATAATCACCGTGCTGTTAGACAAGAGATCTAGTATGTTTGTCTCATTGGGTTGGATGAAGATTGGAGGTAGAATAGCAAAGGGTCGGGGATGCTTTGGCTTCGGGGTAGACAAGAGATCTTGTGCAGTAGTCTCATTGTTTGGAAGCAATTTAATAGAGAAATAAGAGATAAAGGTAGATGAGGCAGAGATGTCAGTAAATACTGGTGGACTACTTCGATAGTTCCTTGCCTAGGAAGGAATGATTCTTTCATAATGAAGGAAGATAACACGAGGAGATTGAGAATTAATAAGGAGAAAACATGAGGAGATGGGAAAGCTACGTCGACTGCTTGGTTGCTTGGTTAGCTCATTCCCTCGCACTGATGTGTGTGCATAAGTCATCAGTAGTAGTATTGAGTCTAAAATGCTAAAAATTTTATGTTTTTTTTTGTTTAAATCAGGGGTCACTACTACAGAAATGCTTTTCACTATCGGTTAAAAATCCACTCTACTATCGGTTCTCTTACCGATAGTGGTCGGCACGATAGTAGAGGAGCAGAACACTTCTATCGGTTCAAAAACCGTTAGTAAAACACCTACATTCCCAACGTTCACTAATCGCTATCGACTATTTCTTCTATCGGCTCAAATTTAAACCGATAGTATTATATACATTTTTTCTATCGGCTCGTATATAAACCGATAGTATTGTTCAGTATTTTTCTATCGGCTAGGATCTAAACCGATAGTAATGTTAATGTTTTTTTCTATCGGGTATTATCTAAACCGATAGTATTGTCTGGACACAGTTAGTGCGGGAAACTTTATTCTATCGGTTATATTATATAACCGATAGTATTCTGTAGACACGTTTAGAACTGAAAACTTTATTCTATCGGTTGTTGTATATGAACCGATAGTACTGATATATTTATTCTATCGGTTGTAGTATATAACTGATAGTAATTTGTAGACACGTTTAGTACTGAAAACTTTATTCTATCGGTTGTTGCATCTGAACCGATAGTAATGTAATATTTATTCTATCGGTTGTGGTATATAACCGATAGTAATATTATTTTTTCCTATCGGTTATGTACTGGCACGGTTAGTACTGGAATCATGCACATATACATACAGCTATACAGAGATACATTGGATCATTCACAAATACAGCAATATTTACAAATATTCAGCAATATTCACATATTGATCAATTTGTTCACAAATACACTAATTCAGCAATATTCACATATTCACATATTGTTCACAAATTGGACAGATTGAATTTATGCACATATTGATCGAGTTTATTCACAAATACATCAATGAATCTATTCACATATTGAGTTTATTCACAAATACAGCAATCAACACATTCAATATATATTCACAAATACAGCAATCAACACAAGTCAGTTACTATCGATCGTTGATAGCCACTTCTTCCATGACATATTGAGCCCAAATTGTTCGCAGCTCCTTCAATTGAGGCAACTCATATTGCTCTTTCAACATGGTGCTCTGCATATATGCGTGTATGAAGTTAGGATCGTACGTCACATCCAATTAAAGTTCGACTTTGAGTCAGGAAAAATAGTTACCTTAGGGAATTGGGCAAAGTTTCTCTTGATCAGGTCATACATGAATCTCATGACATAGAAGCCACATTCCCACGATTGTGGCTGCTGATGGCACTGGAAAAATTGCATATGCAAAGACATAAACCCACATTAACTCGAAAGAACTAATTAAGCTTAAATTAAAAGACTCATCATGAGTACTTCCATCCGTATTAATTACCTCATATTCTTTCCAAGAAATTGTTGTGCCCTTCGACGCGTCATGCCTCCCTCCAGCACTAGCATAATTTTTGAAAGCCCTGTATTTAATTTAGCATTGCCGATTAATATGTTATCATTAATTAGCTTGTCAGAGAAAAATTAAGACAACTATATTCCTTACGCGTCTATGTGCCATGTGAGGGTGAAAACATGTGCCACCTTGTCGCTCATCGAATCGAGGTAATAGACCTCATTCATCCATGGGCAAATGACGGCGAGGACCCAGTGGCCCCTACATTGCATATATAAGCGAACCGTTTCATACATATGTTAGGCGTAACATACAAGAATGAGTTAAATTAGTAGGAAATGCACTAACCTTTGGTGGTACGGCGCAAGGATGAACTCTCGGTCCTGCTGCGCTAGTAGTGCCCTTGATATGTATTCCTCCGCATGTGCTTGGTCGTGCTCTAGCATCGTGAGGCTTATTTTCTCTGGGTCGAGGAAACCCACCTTGTTACATGCCCTCATCGACGCCAGCCTATACATGCACCTGGATGCAAAGTAGACATTAGTAAGTAGTGCATACAAAAAGTGATTAGATTTATGAAACGAACTGTGATAACTTCAGACAACAGCACACTCACAGGACTCCAGTCCGTATGATGGACATATCAAGCTCTCGCCAGTTGAGGAGGTCGAACAAATCCTCGTGGGCCACAGATATGCTCCCGGGCTCACGGTGAAAATGGGCTGGCCTGAAGTGAACCAAGAAGTTGATGTGGCGCCTAGACCGGGTCAGGTACCACTCATGGAGACTTCTGGTTATTTGATCCATATTGCACAGAAGGTACTCCGACACGAGTGGGGACCCGTTCTTGAACGTACCCGGCTGGCTTTGTTTGGCCTTGCCCTTGCCTTTGGGCGGGGAGCGAGTGTATACCTTCGAAGGTTGGGGTGTGGTGCCGTCGGCCTCATTTGATGGCGAAGGGTTTGAGGCCGTCGGAGGAGGCATGGGGGCCGAAGGAGTTCGCTCATGCGTTGTTGCGGGGGTGGTGTCCTCAGGAAGTGTGCTGGTATCCATCGTCCACTTTAAGTACAAACGCTTAAATTAGATTTTGCAAATTTAGTATATTAACTGAGTTGTAAGCTAGAATGGCTAGAGTTTACCTCTTGTAGTCTAACACCCTTCTTGGGCCACTGTATGTACGAGCCCAATGCCTCGCCAATTGTCCGCATTTCGTCCGTTGGGACGGGCAACGGAAAAGAGCTGTAGCCCGGGAGGGCCATGTCCACCTGTACCTTTGCAAATCCAGGCTCCAAAGGTACACAGTGGATCCGGACATCCTCCCAAGACTGGTATACGATCCCGTTTGCAACCGCAACAGGTTTGTCGCCTATGTTGATCAATAGGCTACAGCTCTCCGGTTTCTGCAATTTGCAACAATTATAACAGGTTAGCGAAACAATTCTAACGTAACGGGAGTGGCATCAGCCGAACTGCATATATAGCTCAAGAGTTGCAATACCTCGATCAGGTCCACCGGATCCACGTGAACCTTCGAGCCAACACTATTCGGCCTGGCAGCGTCGACCTCGGCAGCTGGATCTAAACCCTTGGACTGCACAACTCGGCTGAGGCGTTCATATTTCTCGTTCATTTGAGCGAACATGTCCGCGAATTGTGCAGTCACATCTGCCCGTATCTTCTGAGATAGCTCCACTTCCCTTTCCTTCCAGCTGCCAGGCTTCTTCGCCTTTTCCCCGGGCTCCGAGAAGCCTTCCTTCCATGGCACCACAGCCCCCACGGTTCGCGTCCGCCCTGGATGCTCCTTGTTCCCTAGAGCCCGGGTAAGGATGTCGTTCTCCCTATGGGGACTGAACAATCCCTCGGTCGCCTCCTTCGAGCAAGAGATCTGTTACATTGAAAGCTCTCCATTGTGAGGAAGAAATATATACAAACTTGTGCGCACACTAGTGATCATAGTTAGCCAACTTACGAGTCGCTGCACGACCTTGACGTCCCTGGGGTTTGGGAACGCCACAGTCCCCGTGGCCGACACGGTCCCTCTGGCCAGCCACCAGCGCTTGCATCGCTGATCGCGGATCTCGGAGAGTGGTAGGTCAGGGGAGTCGACGAAATGCGACGCCTCATCTTCAGCCTTCTTCCACTGCTCCTCCTTCCCCGCATAGCCGCGAAAGCCGAGCCGGTGTGGGTGGTCGTTCCTCCTCTGGATTGCCCTGTTCTTCTCGCTGAGGGCCTTCGTACCAGAAACAAGATAATTAATGCACCACTGCTTACTGCATACAATGGTGTAACCAAGCAAAGGAACCATTCATACCTTGAACTCAGGAGTCCCCTTCTGTTGGGCGAATTGCTCCCATACCTCCTCCGTTATGAAGGGGTACTTCTCGCATGGAGATTCGCCTTTAGCGAGGAAGGTACTGACGAGGACGCTCTTGAACGTTTTCCACGTGTTGTTCATGTCCTTCAAGCAAGCTATCTTGGGACCATCGTCCGGGATGTTCCACTTGGCCTGTTTCAAATGGTGCATATAAGTAGGACTTACCTAATCTCTAGGATAAACCAAGGGAATGTGATTACTCAAGAGTTCAGTGATTTTGATTAATTTTAGCTTCACTTCCGCCCACAGCATATCCCTCTCGTCTGCCTTGACGTCCTTCCAGCTCTGGACGGTGATCTTCACCCTTTCCTTCGCCAACAAGCCAACATAGGCAGCATAGTGCCCGGCGTTCTTCCCGATCGGTCTCCCGAACTGGTTGAACTCACAGGAAAGATCCGCGCGTTTGGCCAAACGACCCAACATCGTCGCGCCTCGCGCCTTCCTCTTGCGCTGGGACGAGGCAGCGCCATCTACGTTCGCCCTCGCCGAATCACTAGTATCAGCCGAGGAAGATGCCGACATGGCTTTACCTAAAATACCATGAACAAACCATCCAATTGATATGAAGAAAGGTACATGACAAAGTTCATAACTAAAATTGTTGTGCTAATCTCTCTGCATGAAAATAAAGTCTGTTAAAATTTAAATGAACCTAAATTTGAGATGAACATTAGAAAATGGAAAGTAATTCACAGAATATTCAGATGAGCAGTGCAAACTAACACATACTATATTTCCTATCGGTTTTGAAAGGAAAACCGATAGTACTAAGGTCTATATTCAGGAAAATTTAAAAGATTAGCAGTGCAAACTATGCTAATCTCTTTGCTGGAAAATAAAGTCTGTTAAAATTTAAATGAACCTAAATTTGAGATGAAAATTAGAAAATGGGAACTAATTCACAGAAAATTCAAATTAGCAGTGCAAACTATGATGGCACTACTATTTACTATCGGTTTTCCAAGTCAAACCGATAGTAATCAAGTCTGAATTAGGAAAAATTTCCAAAATTGCTCAGCAGGAACATAAAGTAATTGCTCAGCAGGAACATAAGGTATGTTAAAATATAAATGAACCTAAATTTGAGATGAAATTTAGAAAATGGGAAGTAATTCACAGAAAATTTAAATTAGCAGTGCAAACTATGATGGCACTACTATTTACTATCGGTTTTCCAAGTCAAACCGATAGTAATCAAGTCTGAATTAGGAAAAATTTCCAAAATTGCTCAGCAGGAACATAAGGTATGTTAAAATATAAATGAATCTAAATTTGAGATGAAAATTAGAAAATGGGAAGTAATTCACAGAAAATTCAAATTAGCAGTGCAAACTATGATGGCACTACTATTTACTATCGATTTTCCAAGTCAAACCGATAGTAATTAAGTCTGAATTAGGAAAAATTTCCAAAATTGCTCAGCAGGAACATAAGGTATGTTAAAATATAAATGAACCAAAATTTCAGATGAAAATTAGAAAATGGGAAATAATTGACAGAAAATTCAGTTTAGGGTATTTACTATCGGTTCTGAATAAGAAACCGATAGTGAACTACACTGTATGACAAATTGCTAGCGATTTTCATCAATTCTGTCATTCTCATAGCTATCAAGTTTGTAGTTCATGAATTTTACTCTAGGTTTATATTTGTAATCCATGGAACGGGATATGAACCATTGCATACAAAATTAAGCAATACACCCGAGCGATTTGGTCAAGAACACTTACAGTCGATCGTGGAGTGGCCGGAGGCGGTGGCGCAATGCAATGCCGGAGGCGGTGGAGAACCAGTGGCGCAGAGGAGCGAAGAAGCGAACGTCGGCGAATCTAGGGTTTTCCGCGCGAGTATTTTTCGATTTGGAATGTGATCAGTTGCACTGGAGGGAAAATCGTGCAGGTTATAACCTAATAAATGAATATTTACTATCGGTTCATCACCACAAAACCGATAGTAAAAACATGTAAGTTAGGGTTTTCGTAACACAGTGTAAATCACTATCGGTTGTGAACAGTAAACCGATAGTAAACTAAGAACAGGGGATCGTAACACAGTGTAAATCACTATCGGTTGTGAACAGTAAACCGATAGTAAACTAAAAACAGGGGATTATAACATAGTGTAAATCACTATCGGTTGTGAACGATAAACCGATAGTATAGTTTAATTTCATATCGGTTTCACAGTTATAACCGATAGTAAAATACAATGCTATTGACCCTAAAGGATTTCCCTTAGAAGAATTACAGAGGATCTCAGTACATCATTTTGTATTGTATTTACTATCGGTTATGACAATAAACCGATAGTATATGTTAATTTCATATCGGTTTGGAGGTTGAAACCGATAGTATAATACTGTTAAATTGATCTCAGTACATCATTTTGCACTTGTAAAGACACCTGAAACCCCATGCAAATGGCTTGCAATAATTTTGAAATAAATTAACAGTAAAGACCAATCATGGAATGAAAATTTGCAGTTTTCATATATATTTGTGAAAAGAATCAATTATTGCTCAAATCAAGTATATACTCCAATTGAAATGAAAATTTGCAGAAATGATTCTCAATGCATCACGTATGTTTTCCCAAAGAATTTTTGAAAAATGATTTGAACATTCTTCGATCCAAGTAATATACGTCACTTACATATTGCAAATTAGTCAAGAATGGTTGTCCACCCATAATCCTTCTTCGTGGTCGTTTCGCAGGTAACATGTTTCGTCAATATCTTCGGTAGGGACAGATTGAAGGATTCCATCTAAAAATGGAGGTAGTTCGTCGAACTGATCGTACTCTTCTTCATCCACAACATTTTCGACCCCAACAATACGTCTCTTATTGTGAAGGACAACGTGCAACTTTGGGTTGGCCGGGTCAACGATGTAGAACACCTGTGTGACTTGCTCAGCAAGTATAAATGGATCATCTTTGTGTGCGACTCTACTGAGATCGACTAGAGTAAACCCATAATTGTCGACTTTAGCACCTCGAGGGATTTCGACCCATTGGCATCGAAACAGAGGAATCTTAAGTAATACATAATCGAGCTCCCATATTTCCTCAATAACACCGTAATATGAGTCGAGTGCCCTTACTGCCCTGGCATCCTCCGAAATAGCAAGTAGTGTCACTCCACTACATTGCATAGCACTCTTCTCGTCCTGAGTTCTTGTGTAAAATGAATAGCCGTTGATGTCATACCCCTGCCAAGTCCCTACAGTAAATCTAGGCCCTCTGGCCAACTATGTAACATCTTCATCTACATCGCCCTCAGAAGCTTGCAGGACTCTATTTTCGGTCCACCCAGCAAACTTCCTATTATGTTCTCTGGTGACCCAAATCTCTGGCTTCGAGGGATTCTGTTTCCGTAACATTTCCTTGTGCTCGTGTATGTATGGCTCCACCCCCGTCATGTGCTGTAAGACCCAAAAATGGGCTTTTGCATACAGATCACTAGAGCGGACGACTGCTGTAAATCCAATCGTTCCAATGCCCTGAAGCCTGCCCTCATGCCGAGACGTAGGAACGCCAATTGGGTCAACCCCGGCCATATAGTTGGTGCAAAATTCGATCACCTCCTCGGCGGCATAACCTTCAATGATAGTGCCCTCAGGCCGATGTCGATTCCTTACATATCCCTTCAAGATAGCCATAAATCTCTCAAATGGATACATGTAGCGCAGGAACACGGGTCCACAAAACTTAATTTCTCTGATAAGGTGAACAATTTGATGGACCATAACATCAAAAAAGGATGGAGGGAAATACATCTCCAGCTGACAAAGAGTGCTAGTCACATCGCGTTGCAAATCGTCCAGTCCATCCAGATCAATTACCTGCAAGGACACAGTTGCAGCAAATATTCAGATCCAAAAAATCTGACAAGTTCCACGAATGGAGCTAATTAACTTGCTAGGAGTACACGCTTACGTACCTTGCCAGATATTGTGTTGAAGAAATAACATAGCTTTGTAATTGTCTCTCTGACTTTGACTGGGAGAATGCCTCTGATAGCAATGGGAAGCATTTGTGACATCAGTACATGACAATCATGGGACTTCATACCAACCAGTTTCAAGTCTTTCATGGACACAAGTTTTTTCAAGTTCGCAGAATACCCGCATGGAATTTTGACACCATGTAGGCACTGACAGAGTTCTGTTTTTTCTCTTTTTGACAAAGTATAGCAGGCCGGGGGGAGGTATGTCCGCTTTCCCTTCTCCAACGGTGCAAGCTCAGTCCTTATGCCCATGTCGAGCTTGTCACGGCGAACGTTGATGCCATCTTTCGTCTTTCCTGGAATGTTCAACAACAAACCAATCAAACTGTCACAAACATTTTTCTCTACGTGCATGACATCAATGCAATGTCGAACTTGTAAGTGCTCCCAATATGGCAGATCCCAAAGAATCGATCTCTTCTTCCAAACATTTTTTCCTGGAGGTTTAGAACATTTACCGAACTCAACTTTGATGTCCTTCACGCGCAAGTAAAGCTCCTTACCAGTCACAAACACTGGGGCTGATCCTTTCTCAGGCTTCCCATTGAATGACTTGCTCTTCTTACGGTAGGCGTGATGCATCGGAAGGAATCTGCGGTGACCCATGTACACTGTTTTTCTGCAGTTCGATAACCACATGCTTTCAGTTTCATCCAGGCAAATAGGACAAGCCTTGACTCCTTTCGTACTATACCCCGACAAATTTCCATAGGCCGGGAAATCATTTATGGTACAAAATATCATGGCCCGCAACATGAAATTCTCTCGCTTATGTGCATCCCACACCCGCACCCCTTCGCTCCACAATTTTTGTAAGTCCTCGACTAACGGTGATAGAAACACGTCAATATCATTCCCGGGTTGTCTGGGTCCTGAAATTAGTAACGACATCATGATGTACTTACGCTTCATACATAACCAAGGAGGAAGATTGTAGATGCATAAAAGAACCGGCCAAGTGCTATGTCGACTGCTCATATTTCCGTGTGGATTCATACCATCCGTACTCAGCCCAAACCTTATATTCCTCACTTCGCCGCCAAACTCAACGAATGTTCTGTTAATGTTTCTTCATTGAATGGAATCAGCTGGATGTCTTAGTTTTCCGTCTTGTTTCCGACCTTCAACATGCCAACGCAAGTACTTCGCATCTTTCGGATTTGCAAACAGCCGTTTCAATCTGGGAATCACAGGCAAATACCACACAGTTTTGGCCGGAGGCCCTTTCTTTACCTCATCACATCCATTGTGATAAATTCTGTCCCCATGCTTATACCGCGATGCACCGCATCTTGGACAAACATGCAAATCCTCGTACTCGTTACGGTACATAACACAATCATTTGGGCATGCATGTATTCTTTCGATTTCCATTCCCAACGGACACAATAGTTTTTTGGCCTGGTAAACCGATCTTGGCAACTCATTTCCCTCTGGAAGCATGTCCGCTAACAGATCCAATAGCGCCGTGAAACTCTTATCGCTCCAACCGTTGCTTGCCTTCAAGTTATATAATCTCAACACAGAAGACAACTTTGTAAATGTTTCACATCCGGGGAACAAAGGCTTCTCAGAATCAACAATTAATTTCTGAAATTTAGCTAAATCGTTTTCGCTGTAGTCCTCTTCTACATCACGTAACATTTCATCTAAATTGTCGTCATCTACATGGACTTCCGAATGAACATTATCAATGTTTTGATCATGATCATCATTACTGCAATCCACTTCCGGGTGCTGCTGAGTGGTAGCGGTAGTGCTCGTTTCCTCAAGATCTTCACCATGCCATATCCAACGGGTATAGCGTGCGTTAAAACCACGACGAATCAAATGACTCCTAATCTGATCAGAGTTGCCGAACCTTTTTAAGTTCATACAATCTATACAAGGACAATGCATATCTTTTTCTCCCTTCTTCGCCTTTTCTTGCTCAGCAAATTTAATAAATCCATTCACACCCTCCAAATACTCAACAGTAGTACGTTTTATTCCATACATCCAATATTCTCAGTCCATCTATAATTATTTCACAAAATTGACAAATTCAAATAAATAATTAATGACTCAGGGCATGCATATATGAATGAAACATAATTAGCTAGGCCATATGTGTGTACATGAGCTGTTTAATTACATTAAATGGATTTGTATATATGAAACCCTAATTAACTTGATGCATGCATTAATTGGAAGAGCCAGCTAGCTAGCTGCTTAAATTCAGCAAGCTATAGCTAGCTAGCCAACCCAGCCTTCTAGCTAGCTTGGAGATACATGTATCTAGTTTAATGAATTGCAAGTAGAGAGAGAGAGAGAGAGTGTGAAAGAGTGATCGAGAGAGAGAGAGAGAGGTGATGAGAAGATGACAATACCGAGGGGGATGGAAATATGATCAACCTTTCAGCTAGCTTCTCTAGATCACTCTAGCTTGGAGTTGTGCGCGGCTGAAATGATTCCAACATGTAGAGCGCAGAGCAGGGGTCGACCTAATTAAGTTGTCCAATTTTACTATCGGTTCAACAACACAAACCGATAGTAAAATAAGGTCCCCACTGTCATAACCATTAGTGTATATGAAGTCATTTTACTATCGGTTTGTTTTATATAACCGATAGTACTATTTCATATATTGTATCGGTTAGTACAGTAATAACCGATAGTAAAAAGTCAGTAATTTCACTATCAGTTACCCGAGAAAAACCGATAGTACTATTCAATATATTATATCGGTTATACAGTACGAACCGATAGTATAAAGTGAGTAATTTTACTATCTGTTACGAACGAAAAACCGATAGTACTATTGTAATATATTATATCGGTTGGTACAGTAATAACCGATAGTAAAAAGTCAGTAATTTCACTATCAGTTAAAAATGGAAAACCGATAGTACTATTTAATATATTATATCGGTTTGTACAGTAATAACCGATAGTATAAAGTTCGCAATTTTACTATCAGTTACAAAAGGGAAACCGATAGTACTATTTAATATATTATATCAGTTTGTACAGTAATGACCGATAGTAAAAAGTATTTGCATTTCACTAACGTTGGATTAGTGTGTAACCGATAGTAAAATGATGGTTTTCCGCCGCTGTCGTCCTATTCTATCGGATTTTTCCTAGATTGCTTACAACCATTAGAAAATAAGGGTTAGTGGAATGCACTTCTGTAGTATTGGGTCTTGTGCAAAGGATCATCTTGCATCTGTCTTAGGCCATCCTATCTGCCAAAGTATGCCTCAATAAGTTCCAAGAATCGAGCAAGTTACTTACTACAAGTATGTTCATGAAACTAAATCATATTAATGTTAGGGCTGCCAGTGGGGAGGGTACGGGTTACTCAAATAGAATCTAAATCCAAACCCACAAAATCTATAACCCCTACCCATCCCCTATCCATATCCACTTGATTTTATTATACCCATCTCCAATAAAATGTGGGTATACCGTATACTCATTATATATGCGTTTCCCCATTCCCTCCCTTATTTCCCCCTCTCTAATTTTCTCCCCCCTCCTTTTGCCCTCTCTCTACTCAACATCTCTCTCTTCTTCTTTCTCTCTCTCCCATCTCCCTATCTCACATCTCCCTCCCTATTTCTCTCTCTAGATCTCTCATGTCCCCTCTCACGCTCTATCTTCCCCCTCTCAATCTCTCTCCTAATCTAGCAATGGAAAAAGCAAACTGCATGTTCTCCCTCTCATAATCTCTCACATGGGGAGGGTAGTGGATAAGTGGATAATACCTTACCCATACTCGACTCATTTTGTAATGGATAAGAAATTTCTTACTCATACCCACAATAATCAGGAGGGTATGGATTTTAATAAAGGGTAGTGAGCTCCATTGACACCCCAAATTGATGTGGTTCTATTTGGTGTAGAAGATCATGACCATACTTAGCATGCATGACTTGGTGATTTTTTCTCTAGATCTCTCATGTCCCCTCTCTCTCTAACTTCCCCCACTCAATCTCTCTCCTAATCTAATAATGGAAAAAGCAAAATCCATGTCCTCCCTCTCATAATCTCTCACATGGGGAGGGTAGTGTATAAGTGGATAAAACCTTACCCATATATTACTACAGAAATGCAATCCACTAACCCATATTTTCTAACGGTTATAAGCAATCTGGGAAAAATCCGATAGAATAGGACGACAGCGGTGGAGAAGAGGCTTTTTATTATCGGTTATATACTAGTACACCGTTAGTGAAATGCAAACATTTTTTACTATCGGTCATTACTGTATCAACCGATATAATAGATGAAATAGTACTATCGGTTTTTCTTCTCGTAATTGATAGTAAAATTACGGACTTTATACTATCGGTTAGTACTGTACCAACCGATATAATAGATGAAATAGTACTATCGGTTTTTCTTTCGTAATTGATAGTGAAATTACGGACTTTTTACTATCGGTTCTTACTGTATCAACCAATATAATAGAGTAAAGTTTACTATTGGTTATATAAAACAAATCGATAGTAAAATGACGTCATATAATCTAATTGTTATGACAGTGGGGACCTTATTTTACTATTGGTTTGTATTTTTGAACTGATAGTAAAATTGTACAACTTAATTAGGTCGACCCCTGCTCTGCGTTCTGCATCCTCGATTCATTTCTACCGTACGTGCATCCACACTCCAAATAAGAGTGATCTGGAGAAGCTAGCTGAGAGGTTGACAATTCGATCCCCCTCGGTATTGTCATCTTCTCATCACCTCTATCTCTCTCTCGATCACTCTTTCACACTCTCCCTCTCTCTCTCTACTTGCAATTCATTAAACTAGATACATGTAGCTCCAAACTAGCTAGAAGGCTAGGTTGGCTAGCTAGCTATAGCTTGCTGAAGTTAAGTAGCTAGCTAGCTGGCTCTTCCAATTAATGCATCAAGTTATTTAGGGTTTCATACATATCCATTTAATGTAATTAAGCAACTGCATGTACACACATATGGCCTAGCTAATTGATGATGTTTCATGTATATATGCATGCCCTGAGTCATTAATTATTTATTTCAATTTGTCAATTTTGTGAAATAATTGTAGATGGACCGAGAATATTGGATGTATGGAATAAAACGTACTACTGTTGAGTATTTGGAGGGTGTGAATGGGTTTATTAAATTTGCTGAGCAAGAAAAGGCGAAGAAGGGAGAGAAAGATATGCATTGTCCTTGTATAGATTGTATGAACTTAAAAAGGTTCGGCAACTCTGATCAGATTAGGAGTCATTTGATTCATCGTGGTTTTAACACACGCTATACCCGTTGGATATGGCATGATGAAGATCTTGAGGAAACGAGCACCGCTACCACTCAGTAGCACCCGGAAGTGGATTGCAGTAATGATGATCATGATCAGAACATTGGTAATGTTCATTCGGAAGTCCATGTAGATGACGACAATTTAAATGAAATGTTACGTGATGTAGAAGAAGATTATAGCGAAAACGATTTAGCTAAATTTGAGAAATTAATTGTTGATTCTGAGAAGCCTTTGTTCCCCGGATGTGCAAAATTTACAAAGTTATCTTCTGTGTTGAGATTATATAACTTGAAGGTAAGCAACGGTTGGAGCGATAAGAGTTTCACGGCGCTATTGGATCTGTTTGCGGACATGCTTCCAGAGGGAAATGAGTTGCCAAGATCGGTTTACCAGGCCAAAAAACTATTGTGTCCGTTGGGAATGGAAATCGAAAGAATATATGCATACCCAAATGATTGTGTTCTGTACCGTAATGAGTACGAGGATTTGCATGTTTGTCCAAGATGCGGTGCATCGCGGTATAAGTATGGGGACAGAATTTATCACAATGGATGTGATGAGGTAAAGAAAGGGTCTTCGGTCAAAACTGTGTGGTATTTGCCTATGATTCCTAGATTGAAACAACTGTTTGCAAATCCGAAAGATGCGAAGTACTTGCGTTGGCATGTTGAAAGTCGGAAACAAGATGGAAAACTAAGACATCCAGTTGATTCTATTCAATGGAGAAACATTAACAGAACATTCGGTAAGTTTGGCGGTGAAGTGAGAAATATAAGGTTTGGGCTGAGTACGGATGGTATGAATCCACACGGAAATATGATCAGTCGACATAGCACTTGGCCGGTTCTTTTATGCATCTACAATCTTCCTCCTTGGTTATGTATGAAGCGTAAGTACATTATGATGTCGTTACTAATTTCAGGACCCAGACAACCCGGGAATGATATTGACGTGTTTCTATCACCGTTAGTCGAGGACTTACATAAATTGTGGAGTGAAGGGGTGCGGATGTGGGATGCATATAAGAGAGATAATTTCATGTTGCGGGCTATGATATTTTGCACCATAAATGATTTCCCGGCCTATGAAAATTTGTCGGGGTATAGTACGAAAGGAGGCAAGACTTGTCCTATTTGCCTGGATGAAACTGAAAGCATGTGGTTATCGAACTGCAGAAAAACAGTGTACATGGGTCACCGCAGATTCCTTCCGATGCATCAGGCCTACCGTAAGAAGAGAAAGTCATTCAATGGAAAGCCTGAGAAAGGATCAGCCCCAGTGTTTGTGACTGGTAAAGAGCTTTACTTACGCGTGAAGGACATCAAAGTTGAGTTCGGTAAATGTTCTAAACCTCCAGGAAAAAATGTTTGTAAGAAGAGATCGATTCTTTGGGATCTGCCATATTGGGAGCACTTACAAGTTCGACATTGCATTGATGTCATGCACGTAGAGAAAAATGTTTGTGACAGTTTGATTGGTTTGTTGTTGAACATTCCAGGAAAGACGAAAGATGGCATCAACATTCGCCGTGACATGCTCGACATGGGCATAAGGACTGAGCTTGCACTGTTGGAGAAGAGAAAGCGGACATACCTCCCCCCGGCCTGCTATACTTTGTCAAAAAGAGAAAAAATAGAACTCTGTCAGTGCCTACATGGTGTCAAAATTCCATGCGGGTATTCTGCGAACTTGAAAAAACTTGTGTCCATGAAAGACTTGAAACTGGTTGGTATGAAGTCCCATGATTGTCATGTACTGATGTCACAAATGTTTCCCATTGCTATCAGAGGCATTCTCCCAGTCAAAGTCAGAGAGACAATTACAAAGCTATGTTATTTCTTCAACACAATATCTGGCAAGGTACGTAAGCGTGTACTCCTAGCAAGTTAATTAGCTTCATTCGTGGAACTTGTCAAATTTTTTGGATCTGAATATTTGCTGCAATTGTGTCCTTGCAGGTAATTGATCTGGATGGACTGGACGATTTGCAACGCGATGTGACTACAACTCTTTGTCAGCTGGAGATGTATTTCCCTCCATATTTTTTTGATGTTATGGTCCATCTAATTGTTCACCTTGTGAGAGAAATTAAGTTTTGTGGACCCGTGTTCCTGCGCTACATGTATCCATTTGAGAGATTTATGGCTATCTTGAAGGGATATGTAAGGAATCGACATCGGCCTGAGGGCAGTATTATTGAAGGTTATGCCGCCGAGGAGGTAATCGAATTTTGCACCAACTATATGGCCGGGGTTGACCCAATTGGCGTTCCTACGTCCCGGTATGAGGGCAGGCTTCAGGGCATTGGAACGATTGGATTTAAAGCAGTCGTCCCCTCTAGTGATCTGTATGCAAAAGCCCATTTTTGGGTCTTACAGCACATGACGGGGGTGGAGCCATACATACACGAGCACAAGGAAATGTTACAGAAACAAAATCCTTCGAAGCCAAAGATTTGGGTCACCAGAGAACATAACAGGATGTTTGCTGGGTGGATTGAAAATAGAGTCCTGCAAGCTTCTGAGGGCGACGTAGATGAAGTTGTTACATGGTTGGCCAGAGGGCCTAGATTTACTGTAGGGACTTGGCAGGGGTATGACATCAACGGCTATTCATTTTACACGAGAACTCAGGACGAGAAGAGTACGATGCAATGTAGTGGTGTGACACTACTTGCTATTTCGGAGGATGCCAGGGCAGTAAGGGCACTCAACTCATATTACGGTGTTATTGAGGAAATATGGGAGCTCGATTATATATTACTTAAGATTCCTCTGTTTTGATGCCAATGGGTCGAAATCCCTCGAGGTGTTAAAGTCGACAATTATGGGTTTACTCTCGTCGATCTCAGTAGAGTCGCACACCAAGATGATCCATTTATACTTGCTGAGCAAGCCACACAGGTGTTCTACATCGTTGACCCGGCCAACCCAAAGTTGCACGTTGTCCTTCACAGTAAGAGACGTATTGTTGGGGTCGAAGACGTTATGGATGAAGAAGAGTATGATCAGTTCGATGAACTACCTCTATTTTTAGATGGAATTCTTCAATCTGTCCCTACCGAAGATATTGACGAAACAAGTTACCTGCGAGACGACCACGAAGAAGGATTATGGGTGGACAACCATTCTTGACTAATTTGCAATATGTAAGTGACGTATATTATTTGGATCTTTAATCGAAGAATTCTTTAAATCATTTTTCAAAAATTCTTTGGGAAAACATACGTGATGCATTGAGAATCATTTATGCAAATTTTCATTTCAATTCGAGTATATACTTGATTTGAGCAATAATTGATTCTTTTTACAGATCAATATGAAAACTGTAAATTTTCATTCCATGATTGGTCTTTACTGTTAATTTATTTCAAAATTATTGGAAGTCATTTTCATGGGGTTTCAGGTGTCTACTATCGGTTTCAGTTTCCAAACCGATATGAAATTAGTATCTACTATCGGTTTATTGTTCATAACCGATAGTGATTTATACTGTGTTATGAGCCCCTGTTCTTAATTTACTATCGGTTAATAATCATTAAACCGATAGTGAAATACAATGAAAAAATGATGTGCTAAGATCATATGTAATTGTTCTAAGGAAAATCCTTTAGGGTCAATAACATTGTATTTACTATCGGTTTCAATTTCCAAACTGATATGAAATTAAACTCTACTATCGGTTTATTGTTCATAACCGATAGTGATTTATACTGTGTTATGAGCCCCTGTTCTTAATTTACTATCGGTTAGTAATAATAAAACCGATAGTTAAAAATGCCAACACTCCAAACCCTAACTTACATTGTATTTACTATCGGTTAGTGATAATAAAACCGATAGTGAACAATGCCAACACTCCAAACCCTAACTTACATTGTATTTACTATCGGTTTTGTGGTTATGAACCGATAGTAAAGATTCATATATTAGGTTATAACCTTAAACCATTTTCCCTCCAGTGCAACTGATCACATCCAAATATTCGCGCGCGGAAAACCCTAGGCTCCTCAACGTTCGCTGTTTCGCTCCTATGCGCCACCATTGCCGATCGCAGTTGGGTTCTCCACCGCCTCCGGCCACTGCATCGCGCCACCGCCTCCGGCCACTCCACGAATGACTGCAAGTGTTCTTGACCAAACCGCTCGCGTCAATTGCTTAAATTTATATGCATTAGTTCATATGTGCTTCAATCAATTAGAAATATAAAACTAGATGAAAAGTGCATGAATTACAAACTTGATAGCTATGAGAATTACAGACTTGATCAAAATCACTAGCAATTTGTCGTACAGTGCCGTCCACTATCGGTTTCTTATGTAGAACCGATAGTAAATACCATAAACTGAATTTTCTGTTAACTATTTCCCATTTCTAATTTTCATCTGAAATTTCGGCTCATTTAAATTTTAACAGACTTTATGTTCCTGTAAAGAGACTAACATAGTTTGCACTGCTAATCTTATATATGTTCCTAAATACAAACTTGAGTACTATCGGTTTCTTATGTAGAACCGATAGTAAAGACATATATGAATTAAGACTAACATAGTTAATTACTATCGGTTTTAATTGTCAAACGATAGGAAATAGAGTATGTCATATCGGTTTGTTATTGTCAACCGATAGTACATTGAAAAGTCTGAATTTTGCAGAGTTCATATTTCATTTGTGAAAAGAATCAACTATTGTTCAAATCAAATACATTTGAAATGAAAATTTAAAGAAATGATTTTCATTGCATGAAATATATTTTTCTGATGAAATTTTCCAAATAGGATTAATTTTACAATCAAGAGTTATCAAATGACCTTTATGTTAAACAAGAAGGTATCAGTTTGACAACCCTTTGGAAATTGAGTTTACAAATCCACTTTAAATCTATTTTGAAGACCATGTTGATAGGAATTGATGATTTTTTGCCTTTTGAATGAAAATTTGACATTTTAACAAAAAGAGGTGGTTCATCATTAATTGCCATTCCATTTTAGTTATGAACTTTGTCATGTACCTTTCTTCATATCAATTGATGGTCTGTTCATGGTATTTTAGGTAAAGCCATGTCTGCATCTTCCTCGGTTGATAGTAGTAATTCGGCAAGGGCAAACGTAGATGACGCTGCCTCGTCCCAGCGCAAGAGGAAGGCGCGAGGCTCGACGATGTTGGGCCGTTTAGCCAAACGCGCGGATCTTTCATGTGAGTTCAACCAGTTCGGGAGACAGATTAGGAAGAACGCCGGCCACTATGTTGCCTATGTTGGTTTGTTGGCGAAGGAAAGGGTGAAGATCACCATCCAGAGCTGGAAGGATGTTAAGGCCGACGAGAGGGATAGGCTGTGGGCGGAAGTGAAGGTAAAATTAATCAAAATCACTGAACTCTTGAGTAATCACATTCCCTTGGTTTATCCCAGAGATTAGGTAAGTCCTACTTTTATGCACCATTTGAAACAGGCCAAGTGGAACATCCCCGACGATGGTCCCAAGATTGCTTGCTTGAAGGACATGAGCAACATGTGGAAAACCTTCCAGAGTGTCCTCATCAGTACCTTTCTCGCTAAAGGCAAATCTCCATGCGAGAAGTACCCCTTCATAACGGAGGAGGTATGGGAGCAGTTCACCCAACAGAAGGGGACCCCTGAGTTCAAGGTATGTATGATTTCTTTGCTTGGTTACACCATTGTATGCAGTAACCAGCGGTGCATTAATTTTCTTGTTTCTGGTACGTAGGCCCTCAGCGAGAAGAACAAGGTAATCCAGAGGAGGAACGACCACCCACACCGGCTCGGCTCTCGCGGCTATGCGGGAAAGGAGGAGCAGTGGAAGAAGGCTGAAGACGAGGTGTCGAATTTCGTCGACTCCCCTGACCTACAACTCTCCGAGATCCGCGATCCGCGATGCAAGCGCTGGTGGCTGGCCAGAGGGACTGTGTCGACCACGGGGACTGTGGAGTTCCCAAACCCCAGGGACGTCGAGGTCGTGCAGCGACTCGTAAGTTGGCTAACTCCCTAGTTGGAATCATAGAGTGTGGTAGAAAAAACTATGATCACTAGAGTGCGCACAAGTTTGTATATATTTCTTCCTCACAATGGAGAGCTTTGAATGTAACAGATCTCTTGCTCGAAGGAGGCGACCGAGGGATTGTTCACTCCCGATAGGGAGAACGACATCCTTACTCGGGCTCTAGGGAACAAGGAGCATCCAGGGCGGATGCGAACCGTGGGGGGTGTGGTGCCATGGAAGGAAGGCTTCTCGGAGCCCAGGCAAAAGGCGAAGAAGGCTCACAGCTGGAAGGAAAGGGAAATGGAGTTGTCTCAGAAGATACGGTCAGATGTGACTGCACAATTCGCGGACATGTTCGCTCAAATGAACGAGAAGTATGAACGCCTCAGCCGAGTTGTGCAGTCCAAGGGTTTAGATCCAGTTGCCGAGGTCGACGCTGCCAGGCCGAGTAGTTGCGGCTCGAAGGTTCACGTGGATCCGGTGGACCTGATTGAGGTATTGCAACTCTTGAGCTATATATGCAGTTCGGTTGATGCCACTCCCGTTACGTTAGAACTGTTTCGCTAACCTGTTATAATTGTTGCAAATTGCAGAAGCTGGAGAGCTGTAGCCTATTGATCAACATAGGCGACAAACCTGTAGTGGTTGCAAACGGGGTCGTATATCAGTCTTGGGAGGATGTCTGGATCCACTGCGTACCTCTGGAGCCTGGATTCGCAAAGGTACAGGTGGACATGGCCCTCCCGGGCTACAGCTCTTTTCCATTGCCCGTCCCAACGGACGAAATGCGGACAATCGGTGAGGCATTGGGCTCGTACATACAGTGGTCCAAGAAGAGTGTTAGACTACAGGAGGTAAACCCTAGCCATTCTAGCTTACAACTCAGTTAATATACTCAATTTGTAAAATCTAACTTATGCGTTCGTAATTAAAGTGGACGATGGATACCAGCTCATTTCCTGAGGACACCACCCCCTGCACAACGCATGACCAAGCTCCTTCAGCCCCCAGCCTCCTCCGACGGCCTCAAACCCTTTGCCATCAAATGAGGCCGGCGGCACCGCGCCCCAACCTTCGAAGGATTACACTCGCTCCCCACCCAAAGGCAAGGGCAAGGCCAAACAAAGCCAGCCGGGTACGTTCAAGAACGGGTCCCCACTCGTGTCGGAGTACCTTCTGCGCAATATGGATCAAATAACCAGAAGTCTTCATGAGTGGTACCTGACCCGGTCTAGGCGCCACATCAACTTCTTGGTTCACTTCAGGCCAGGTCATTTTCACCGTGAGGCCGGGAGCATATCGGTGGCCCACAAGGATTTGTTCGACCTCCTCAACTGGCGGGAGCTTGATATGTCCATCATACGGACTGGAGTCTTGTGAGTTTGCTGTTGTCTGAAGTTATCACAGTTCATTTCATAAATCTAATTACTTTGTATGCACTACTTACTAATGTCTACTTTGCATCCAGGTGCATGTATAGGCTGGCGTCGATGAGGGCATGTGACAAGGTGGGTTTCCTCAACCCAGAGAAAATAAGCCTCACGATGCTAGAGCACGACCAAGCACATGCGGAGGAATACATATCAAGGGCACTACTAGCGCAGCAGGACCGAGAGTTCATCCTTGCGCCGTACCACCAAAGGTTAGTGCATTTCCTACTAATTTAACTCATTCTTGTATGTTACGCCTAACATATGTATGAAACGGTTCGCTTATATATGCAATGTAGGGGCCACTGGGTCCTCGCCGTCATTTGCCCATAGATGAATGAGGTATATTATCTCGATTCGATGAGCGACAAGGTGGCGCATATTTTCACCCTCACGTGGCACATAGACGTGTAAGTAACACAGTTGTTTTAAATTTTTCTCTGACTAGCTAATGAATGATAACATATTAACCGGCAATGCTAAATTAAATACAGGGCTTTCAAAAATTATGTTAGTGCTGGAGGGAGGCATGACGCGTTGAAGGGCACAACAATTTCTTGGAAAGAATATGGGGTAATTAATACGGATGGAAGTACTCATGATGAGTCTTTTAATTTAAGATTAATTAGTTCTTTCGAGTTAATGTGGGTTTATGTCTTTGCATATGCAATTATCCCAGTGTCATCAGCAGCCACAATCGTGGGAATGTGGCTTCTATGTCATGAGATTCATGTATGACCTGATCAGGAGAAACTTTGCCCAATTCCCAAAGGTAACCATTTTTCCTGACTCAAAGTCGAACATTAATTGGATGTGACGTACATTCCTAACTTCATACACGCATATATGCAGAGCGCCATGTTGAAAGAGCAATATGAGTTGGGTCAATTGAAGGATCTGTGAACAATTTGGGCTCAAGAAGTGGCTATCAACGATCGATTGTAACTGATTTGTGTAATATATATTGAATGTGTTGATTGCTGTATTTGTGAATAAACTCAATATGTGAATAGATTCATTGATGTATTTGTGAATAAACTCGATCAATATGTGAATAAATTCAATCTGTCCATACATGTGTATATTACTATATTAGTGTATTTGTGAACAAATTCCATATGTGAATATTGGTGTATTTGTGAATGATCCAATGTATCTCTGTATTGCTGTATGTATATGTGAAAGATTCCAGTACTAACCGTGTCGAGTACATAACCGATAGGAAAAACTACATAGTACTATCAGTTATATACTACAACTGATAGAATAAATATTCCAGTACTATCGGTTCATATACTACAACCGATAGAATAAAGTTTCCAATACTAACTGTGTCTACACTATACTATCGGTTTAGATCCGAGCCGATAGAAAAAACCTACACAATACTATCGGTTTAGATCCGAGCCGATAGAAGAAATAGTCGTTAACGATTAGTGAACGTTGGGAATGTAGATGTTTTACTAACGGTTTTCAACCGATAGAAGTGTGCTACGTTTCTACTATCGTGCCGATCACTATTGGTAAGAGAACCAATAGTAGAGTGGATTTTTAACCGATAGTGAAAAACATTTCTGTAGTAGTGATACCCGACTCATTTTGTAATGGATAAGAAATTTCTTACTCATACCCACTATAATGGGGAGGGTATGGATTTGAATAAAGGGTAGCGGGCTCCATTGACACCCCAAATTGATGTGGTTCTATCTGGTTTAGAAGATCATGACCATACTTAGCATGCATGACTTGGTGATTCTCAAAATATCCAAAAATAGCGTCCACCTGTGAAATATTGTTGGAAGCTTCATTTTCAGAAAACCATTCCAGCTTCATTTACTAATGTTACTATCGTACTTCTCTACCTAATCCTACATCTACTTTTCTGATGGGTATTATTTGTACAAAATAGAATTGGTTGTTCACTAGCTAGGGTGGTATTTGGTTGTGAATTTTACTCCGTTTTTTAGTTATGCACAATAGGAATATGTTACTTGCTGTTTGATTGAACCACTTCGTCATCACAATATATGTATTCAAAAATGCATCCCGGTATATTTTCCAAATATATGTCACTTAGATGTATTCTAAAACCATCTCATCTCATTCCATTATTTACTTGAACCAAACATATTTTGTATTTACTCATTTCACACTCAACTCCAAGAAATTTTTAAATAATCCATCAACAAATAATTATGAAAATAACCATTAGTAAAAAGTTTTTGTAGAATAGATGCATATCACCAGATTCAATGGTGATTGGACATTTTTCAGCTCTGTCGTCATTCAACTTGGCGACTAATCTATTTTTTGGTCATATTGTCAAATTAAATGGTGATTGGGCAGACGTCATGAAATTGTCCCAATCACCATTCAACGGCAGGGCCGATAGCTATGAAGGTAACAGCCAGTTGCCAAGACGAATGGCGAAAGAGCCAACAAATCTATGGCTAGTGGTTTATGTAAGAGTTGAAAATTTGTTGCAAATTCATTTTAATTCAAAAAAAAACTAGGGTTAGGGTTGAGGGATGAGAGACAAAGGAGATTGCGGGGAGGTTCTAGCGATTACATACGACGACTAATCTACTACGATTGTCAGGTAAGTGTTCTTGAACAATGTATTTAGTTATCTTTGTTGAATATATTAGATGAATACTTGTTAGTTAGAGAACTTAAATTTCTATAAAAACAATGATCGTAGAGTTGAGGAATAGAAGGCAGTGGGGAGGTTTTACTCGCGTGTTGACAAATCTACTACGAGACTTGTACTTTGAGCTTCTGATTAGTGTACACACACAAGTTTTGAAAGCTAAATAATTTGTATGGGTTGTTGGTTTTTTGGAATTTGTAGAATTAATTTGTCTTAATTCGAGATTGTGTATATTTATTATAGTGAAGGTGTAGTTATTATGGCCCAAATGGGACTGATCTGAGTGGATGCCAATATATGAATGGTGAAATAGTAGATCCCATATCGTGGTCATTTAAACTCATGCGATTATGGGTCATTGGTCTATTTAGAGAGACTGTTAGGTACCATAATATTAGATCGAAGGGTTTGATGTTCCAATCAAGTAGAAAAAATTTAGAGCCATACTGGATGCTTCGGACACTTGTGTGTGAACAGACATGGTCGTCTTATGTATTGAGGTTGATAGGCCCAAAGAGTCCTATAAATGTAATGTTGATGTATGTTGAAGTATATAGTATATTCTCCCCTCATGCAACTACCTTGTTTAGGAAAAATGTTGCAACAGGTAAGTTTAGGTTCGCCCATAACCACTTGCCCATAACCACATGTACCAATTGGTGGAAGGCTTTGGTGATGGCCATGTGATAAATGTGGATGAGATTTCAGATGATGATAGGGTGGATGAGATTTAAGACTTGGAGGAGAGCAATAGTGGAGATGAAAGAAAAGGTGATCTAGGAGAATGGTGCGACGAAGCAGGTTTTATGAAGCCATTGTTATTCATTGACATAATTCTTCGTGGGTTTTCAATGAGAACATTGTGTAGATCGAACAGATTTTCAAGAACAAAGAGGACTTCAAGAAAACAATTGCTAAATGGGCCATGTTACTGAACAGGCAATACACAATAGTGAAGTCTAGTAAGTGTTTGTATGAGGTGCACTGCTTATTAGAAGAATGTTTATGGTGATGCATGCATACAAATTGAAGGACGGAGATTATTTTATTGTGTCTAAGATAAATGAGCATTCATGTATGTTAATATTAGCTTTGGGTGAGCACATAAATTTGTCATTTGTATTTGTTGCGAGTGTGATATACTCCAATTTGATGATGAACTTTGTGATGACATTGTCGGGAAAAAATCATCGTTGCCATACACATGGTGAACATCTAGTCGAAGAAACTACTGGGCCACTGACACCATGGTCCCACTTGTTAGCCCAACCGACCGTTTCAAACCCACGATTCTTCTGCAGATAAGGATTGCAGCCATATTCTCCGGATTCGGCATCCGAATCAAGGCTAATCGTAACTGATTTATAAGTGCATCGCTACAATCCCGTGATATCCTGATTACTCAGGAGGAAGAGCCGACCATTACCTACCTTAAACACGGATGATGATGCAGGGGAAAAGGGGATGAAGGAATTAAAGGGAAAGGATTCGCCTAATTTTAGAACCACTAAATCAAACTCTAGAAATCTACATAGATTTCCACTACTCGAGAACAGGGTTTTGTCTGTTGTAGTGCTTGTGTAATCACCCTCCAGCACTCGGTAAAGGACCAGTTTTCTTGCCCTACGCTCGGTTATCGCTGTACCCTCTTCATAGTATAGCTACAACACTCCTAGATCTTTTTGCTTCACCGTGGAGTGTCAGGGTACTGTCCCCAGCATAGGGTCAGATCCGCTCTGTTTGAACCTGTAAAAATCCTTATGTTTATACTCTTACGCAGTTTTTGACAGCTCTTCTTCACACGCACATGCTTCTCCACTAACAAACAAATTTACGTGTCGATGCAATCTCTCGACAGATGTCAAAGGAAATCATAGCCCAGATTGACGACATGTACGAATACAAAATCAAGCACAACAAAGTATGGAGGTTTAAGAAGAAGGTGCTGGAATCAAAGTTCAAGACATTCAAAAATTCTGAGAACTATGTCCCAAGACTGCTTGACTTTATTAAGTGGGCTAACCATGGGATGGTTATGAACATATTTGATGAAGAGGTGCATGGTGTTGGGTCACATTGTGTTTTCTAGGCATTTAGGCAGTGCATCAACTCTTTTGTGTCTTGTAGATCCGTGCTTTGCATTGATGGCACA
This sequence comes from Pharus latifolius, assembly GCA_019359835.1. Lineage (NCBI taxonomy): Eukaryota > Viridiplantae > Streptophyta > Magnoliopsida > Poales > Poaceae > Pharus > Pharus latifolius. The sequence continues at coordinate 65,480,757 of CM033320.1, read as the reverse complement.
TTTATTTCTGGAAGGTACTACGGTATTTTGCTAATAGCTGTTGCGTCTAATGCTAAGACCATCTTAGCGCCATCAAGGATATGAGAACATTGAGAGCGAGTTGTACCCATGGAAAGATGTATAAAGCTGTTGGTATATGCGACATATGGTGGTCATTTGTTTACTCGGTTCAATAGGCAGCAAATTATGACACTATTTAATAAGTTGTGCCTACTGTTTCAAAAAAGCAAGTTCGAAAGTGTGAAGGAGAAGCTAGATGATCTTACAATTCAATCAATAAAAGCGAGGGAGTCACAGGTTGGTGGGCAAGATCAACTGGATTGTACACAGCAAGACATGAGGCAATTCGACCTAGTAGAGGATGATTTTCATGTGAATCTTAACGGCACAGTGTATCAAAGGTGTAGGATTAAGAAGTTCTCACATTGGATTGCTGGTCTTGCGTAGGAGAAGTGGACACTACTAGAGAATGTCGGAGGAGCTAGATACAATATAATGAAAATTAATTTTGCAGAGATTTACAACAATATATTGAAGGGGGTGAGGTTCCTTCAAATAACCGCGATAGTAGAGATGACTTTCTACCACACTGTTCGTTACTTCAACAAGTAGCACAATTTTTTTGAATGCTTATATGTTGGTTACTTATTTGCTTATTTACTTGCAATAGTCAAACCAAGAAGGGACCATTGGAGACTCATGGCAGACTCGATAGAAACGATGAAGGAAGGAGTGGGAGCATACCGCGCATTCCAACGTGCTGGCCAGAGGTGAGGTTATTTGATCTATCATCTTGGGTGAAGAGTATGGTGTGGTACGTGACAAGGACATGCACTAGGCTAGTGTAGATGCCCGCTCTACAGGTGGCTGTGCCATAGCCTTCCTCTTTGGAGTGAACATTTGATCTAGACTAGCTTGCTAGGCTACATTGCATGTTACAGTGATCAAGTTCAAAATATTTAGTTATATACAACTTACTTAATTCTATGTAACTAACCTTGCTTTGCATAGATGCAAGATGACAGCTTTCGTGAGGTGGCATTCGACAGGAATGGTGGTTTGGCATTCATAGTGCAGATTGCAGGTGACATCAAAGGAGTTTTCCACGGTGATACCAGGGTATGAGATATCATAACGTGCCATCTTGAGGGGATGGGATGCCGTGGAGGTGATGACATGGTGAGCCTGACGAATGTTGGGGTCCATTAGGTACTGCGCATGAGACGGCGCCTCTACCAGACATTCATGGATTGAGCTTAGAGGAGAACATCAACTGGGTGCGTCAATGATATGATCGTGGCATTGTTGAGCATATGGATGCAGGTAAGGGCTTCACATAGGAGGAGATTTTACAGGCGGCACGCACGCCTCACTCAGCAAGACCATCCACATTGCACCATCAGACACGTGTCACCACTGGACCAATGTGGAGTCCACAACCTTTCTCTAGTCCTACTGAGTGGATGGCACAACAAGTTAATTGGATTTTAAGTGATCTTCTACCTATCTACTTGGCTGAGAGTCAGCTCGTAGATACACCTTCGTCGACGTAGGCTATATAGCTTACTCCACCGCCTCCATTGCTGCAATGATAGAGATAGCTGCCAACAGTGCTAGCTATCGCCCCATTGCACTACCCACACAATGGTCACTCTGTGTCTTGAGTCCGTGGGACACGAGGTCTCGCACACAGGCACAACAACAGCCCCCTTTATCACGCTAAGTAGTTTAGTTAGCAGCCTACCTCCAAGAGAGGCCGTTGTTAGATGTTACTTATCATTTTATGTTATTCACTATATTAGATATTTAAGTTATTTTTGTTGAAATTTTCCACTTGTATGAAAGTAGCTCTATTTTTAGGTTTTCGAGCTTTGTAGCGTCGCAGTTTTTTCTACTCCCAATGCAATATAAGATTTTCCTATTTCATAGCTTTTCAGCTTTTTGCAACTTTTCACAATTTTCTCAGCTTTTAGTATTTTATAGCTTGTCGGCTTTTAGTGGCTTTTCACAGGTTCTTACAGCTTTACAACTTTTCAGTGATATGCCAAAAGTAACTTTACATCGAGGAATCAAATCAATGTTCCATCACTATGTTCGTCAACTAAATTGTATTCAGGTCCATGGATCATAACTTTATTTTAGGTCCATAACAACCTATCTATAAATTTTCACATAATGTTCTTATACTTCTCCAAACCTTACCTCAACATTAATGGCAAGCAACGCTCCAAAGAGCTCTTGAGGGGGTAAAAAATCTAGAGCTCCAAAGGTAACTGCTTTTCATATGTCTGCCTTCAATATGTGCATCAACATGTACTTATTGTGCTAACTCTTTCCATCCATATGTAGAACAAATGCTTGAGCTCGAGACACAAATTTAACTGTGGTTTGACACCAAATATCATCAGAGCTTGGACGAAGAACGATTTTGAGAGAAAGTATATGGAGTGCCCCAGGTTCGACAGGAAGAGGTGCATGCATCTATAGTGGATCAACCTTGAGTGGGAATGGAAAGAAAAATGGATGATAAACCATCTTCTATGCAAAAAGACCCAACTTGAGGATGAATTTGAGAAGTTTCAAATGATTTTCTACCAAGAAGATGATGTTCCACATGTGTGCTGCTATCACCTCCCTTACTATTGCTCTTGCCATGGAAAAACACTAACGCACGAAATGTAAGTTTCTACTTTCATTTCTCTTTTTATTCGCATTCGTCTTAAATTGAGTATTTTTACATATAGGACAACTTTGTCTATGGCCATGAATGGCTAGAGCCAGATGAGTTCTGTTGCAAATATGGTTTTTCCATTAAGGAGAATACATCTTGAACATATAACAATGCTAGGAGGCTATATGTCCAATGCTCTCAAGAAGATGAAAGGGTGAAATACAATTACATGTCATGAGTAGATGCTCTTTGAGATGAAAGAAAGGAGACGATCAATCACCTTGTATGTGAGATTGATAGCCTCAAGTTGGACATGGCAACTCTATAGCAACAAATAAATTTTTTCTGTTGCCAAAACAATCCCAATTGCTAATGGCCCTGCCACAACGTTATGTATTGTTCCTATTATGTAATCTTATTACCTGTAATTGAATATTTGTATTTTAATAATACTTGTAGGACTTTATTATCTGTAATTCTATTATCTGCAATTTCCTATTTTATTTTACTTCAAAATAATTAAAGAAAAGAAAAAATAGGTAGGATGAGTTGCCAGTACAGTCACCATTAAGCTTGGTGACTGTGCTGATTTTTTTCCTGTTATACCAACTTAGACACCAAGTTGAATGACTACTGGACCAGTTATGTCCTGTTAGCCTAATTGCCATTCAACTTGGTGACAGGATGGTCAAAATAGCCCAATCGTTAGGTTGAATGGTGACATGGCTGAAAACATCCGGTCACATTCAACTTGGCAACATGCGTCTATTTCTACAAAAAAATTTTGCTAACAGTTATTTTTGTAATTATTTTTTGATGGATTATTTTAAAAATATTTCCAACTTCAAGGTATTTTAAAAACCATTACAATTACAATTATAATTTTGCTAGTGATATACATTTTCTTGTTAGGTGCCTTTGAATGAATCTCTGCTACCTTTGTTTTCTTTGTTCCTTAGCCACCCGTCATCTGCTTGGGATCCAATGTATATTGCTATTAGGCAAATGATACTGGAATTTTCCTTTCTTTGATATGGGGTGTGAATTGTTGGGATGATGATCAAAGGTCACTAGTTCAAGCATGCTTGTTGTTTTAATCGCATACAAGTTGTAAGAAGCATTAGGCTGGCACGCGCAACAGAACGCTAATGCTTCTATTGTGTTCTGTAGACTAATAGAACTATCATAAAAGTCATACAATAATCTGAAGGGACTTGGTAAAACAAAGTGCACTTCCTCTCTAAAAAGAAGTCCCAATATCTGGATTACAATTTATTGCACTCAAATGAAAGAAACAACTCTCACAACCCTTCTGAATTTTGTATATGACATCATTCTCCTTGACTATACATCTGATTGGATGTAGTATCTTCAGTTGTTATATTTCTCTGTCTTGAAAGTTGGATGCTGAAGAGAAGATGGAAACAGCCTCTTTGCTCCTGTGGCATCCAGGATCCTCTTGTTGAGTGGCTGGCCCCCATTCTTTGTGTTGTACAAAGTGTATGAAAGCCAGTTGGTGATCTCAGGGGCAAGTGATGCAATCAGCTGGAGTGGCCTGTACAAGGATGGCCATGTCACATACCAATCACACTTCAGGATGCCATCAAGAGCCCTCTCACATAATGTCTCTACATGACCCACTGGAAATACTCCGATTTGCGCCTGCAATTGCAAGTGTTCTCTCCATTAACAACTTGTTTTTGCCATGTCTCCCATGTGCAGTCATCAGATTTGCATGCAAGAAGCTGTAATGGACAGGAGTTAAAACTGAAGAAACTGAGGTTTCAGCAACTTACATCCCTGGCCTCCTCGTTAACCGCGACTTCACCGTCTTTCTGGATCGCTTTGCCTTTTGTCATCTCGGTGTCGACATACCCTGGAGTGAGTATGGTGATGCCTACCTCTGAACCAAGTTCAGCTCTCAATGTTTCATAGAACCTGAGCTCTGCTGCTTTGATTGCCTGTTGCATGTACAGATGGTGAGGCCATAGAACACTTGAATTGGGAGGTAAGTTTATTTGTCTGTTTGATAGATCAGTTTGTTTGGTGGCTTGCTTACATTGTAGAAGCTGAGTCTTGATGTAACCAGCCTTGCAGCTGTGGAGGATGTAACGATGAGCTTTCCTTTGCTGGCCTTTAGGTGTGGAAGTGCATAGTAAGTTGGATATACAGCGCCCCAGAAATTCACATCCTGAAATGTTCAAAAGATTGTTTTAACTATTTGCATGTAGGATTTACTCTTGTTATTAATAATACTACATCACCCTTACTGTTTCTGAGGAATAGGTTACCAAGACTATCATGTCCTTTTTTTCTTAATTGATGATCATGATGATATGTTCAAATATTTTAATTATAGCCCCAAAATAAGCCTCTAAGTTGCTGATACCTGGGTCTATATGCCACACGTCAGTGACAACAGACTTCACTTTTTTAAAACTAGGAGGTGTTCTTTTGAACTTAAAGTAATGGTTGTGGCTCTTTTTTGCCCCGGTCAAAAAAAGTTGATGTCTAAAATGGAACTTCAGACTACAGTTGGAGGATCAAATTATAGAGTTATGTCAACTTGTTACCGTCATTTTGGTGAACGCAGGTATGTTGGTAATCTCATCAAAGACGCAGATGGACCAAACCCCGGCATTGGCAACTAGATGATTCACTGCACAAGCAAGAAGACAGCACCGTCAGTCTGTCTATGCACGTACGTCTCGTGCCATCTTGTTAGACTAAACCGCATATGCATGATGCATGTACGAGAGAAACTAAGAGGTGAATGCACATTTGCCGAAGTGAGAGACGGTTTCCACGACGACCCGCTTAGCTTCGTTGGGGTCGGAGATATCCGCTGGAAGGACGAGGACGTCTGGCGCGCCGCGTTCTCGGGCGGCCTCGCCGACGCCCTCCAGTGCCTGCGCCCTCCGCGCCACCAGCGCAAGGCGTGCTCCTTTCTTTGCATATTGGTAAGCAAGTTCCTGTACGTTCAAGTGTACTGTCAACCACACGGTTCGCACCCCTCGCTTGCAATAGAAATACAAAAGGCAACTAACAACAGACTACAGTAATACAAAATAAAAAACGTATTAGAAAAGGCACGCGTGGTGCTGCAAAGGAACTATAATAATATTAGAAATGTGCAAAATATAAGTTAATTCGTCAAAAAACCGGAATCCGTTTAGCTCTGATGGAATTTGCCAAAGTTTGACCCTACGAACACCCCGGGCCAATCAAACGCATTGCGGAATCAAATTAGATCAGACTCGATCCGATTTGGCCCTTGGAGAACAAAAATAACTATAACCCCATGTCTTCTTATCCTCAAGATAAGAGGTTTTCTCTTAGATTTGAGGTTCAATCCTCGAAAAGTTATGTATCAATAGGTTCATCAAATTTAATTATTTATTGATGGGTAAAATTGTACAATAACTTGAAAGAGAATAATAAAAGAAAAAAAATATTCGTGATAACATTTGATCATTATTTTTATAATATAAAATTATAAAAATATCCTTTCTAATTGGTACCGGTTTTCCTTCCATAGTATCATGCAGCTGATATTTTCAAGTATCTGTCAAATCAAATTTTATATACGGTGCTAAACAATTTCAAAGGGTCAACTAAACCAATTGTCCTATTTCCTATGCATGCTTGCTCGTGCACGCAACCATGAACGGAGGTGTATGTACGTACAACGTGTGCATGTGCACGAAGGATACTGACCTCGCCGATGCCGGAGGAGGCGCCGGTGATGAGCACCACCTTCCCTTTCATGTCCTCTTTCCTGAAGGGCCTCACGAACACCCATATGAACAGCTTCACAGGAAGAGAAGCCGGGATGTATACCAAGACGACCACTGCAGCAATGGCATGCATCACCACACTGTAAAATAGGAGGTAGAGATCCATTTATCTTTGTTCTCTCTCTCTCTCTATCTCTCTCTCTCTCTCTCGTCTTGGAGCGTGTATTGCACATATATATAGATGGAGTGGGAAGCAGTGGGGGTGCGCACCAGTCTTGAAGACTTGGATGGAACGAGGTATCTTGCCGTAGCCAATTTTCGGGTCGTGCACAGAGCTCTCAAGAAGATGTTGACCGGTGTAGCAGCTCGTGAGATAAACTTTAAAACATCTTCCAGTCGGAGAGAGGTTGGTAGTAGTTGCGGTACAAGTGCCTCCAGAGCAGTTTAGGGTTTGTTTGTAAACTCCTGGATTGGATCAGATTTAGTTAAATTTGAGAGAATAAAATCCCACCCAGCAGTTGACCAGGTATACCCGAAAATGCATTTGAATGTGGGTGGGAATACGAAAATTTGGGCCTAATCCGCCGGGAAAAAAATATTAGGCACTCAATTTTTTTCCTTGTACTACTACAGAATTCATTATCACAATCAGGTCAAAACAGTCATCACAAACGGTTCTTATCCGTCAGTGATATTCGAATCAGTGATAATCATGTACTATCACAGACGGTTTTAAACCGTCTGTGATCTCTCCCTTCACAGACTGTTATAAGGTCAAAACCGTCTGTGATACTCATACTACACAGATTGTTATGACATCAGAACCGTCTGTGATACTCCTAATACACAGACTGTTATGACATCAAAGCCGTCTGAGATACTCATACTACCACAGACGGTTCTAATCTCAGAACCGTCAGTAATAATATGAGTATCGATCGCAGACGGTTCTGATGTCAAAACCGTCTGTGATCCTCACATTATTACTGACGGTTCTGAGATCAAACCCGTATGTGATACTCAAATTATTCTTGACGGTTATGACATCAGAACCGTCTGTGATACTCATATTATTAGAGACGGTTATAACCTCAGAACCGTCTGTGGTACTCATAATACACAGACTGTTATAACATCAAAGCCGTCTGAGATACTAATACTAACACAGACGGTTTTGATCTCAGAACCGTCAGTAATAATATGAGTATCGCAGACGGTTCTGATGTAAAAACTGTCTAGGATTTTCACATTATTAGAGACGGTTATGACCTCAGGTCCATCTGCGATAGCGTCCTTATAACCATCTGCGATATTGTCATTATCAGCGACGGTGGTAATCTTGAAACCGTCTGTGATTGTTTCCTTATCACAGACAGTTTATACTCTTAGAACCGTCTGTAATAGTGAATATCACAGACGGTTTTTAGGTCAAAACCATATGTGATAGTGTTATAATCTCAGAACCGTCTGTGATAGTGTGATATCACAGACGGTTCTGAGGTCAAAACCATCTGAGATAGTGATTGTGTGATATCACAGACGGTTTTTAGGTCAAAACCATCTGTGATAGTTTCATTATCGGTGACTGTTATAATCTCAGACGGTTTGTAAGATCAAAACCATCTGTGCATATTATGCACAGACGGTTTTGATCTTACAAACCATCTGAGATTATAACAGTCACCGATGTCCTCTGTACAAATATCATTTCATATATACAGTTCATGAATTTTATACATGCACAGTACTCAAATATATACAGTCTTATATATACATGCACACAACTTAGAAACATGTACAAGCATTTCATATATACAACACAGAACTCAGAAATATGTACAATTGAGATTGAACCAATAAATGTAATCGACAATTAACGTCTCTTTGATCAGTTATCCTTTAAAAAATAATAGGTTTTGAGACCCCTTTATTGGACGGCTTTTTCGATTATAGGGGAAGACTTTATTGGAAATGGCTTTATTGCTATCCACTTTCCTAAGCTTTAAGTCAGTGTGTTAGATGTACAAATAAATGTAAGGCCGCATTAATACGAACCTTGCGGGTCCCTAAACTTCCCCTTGGTTGATATGACCTCCGCAAGGAAAAACTCAGCGAGCATCCCTCGGACAATACCAATCTCCCGAGGGTCAAAGCTTTCCGAAGGGAAGTTGAGCCCCTACAGCAAGAGTTGGTACAGAAAAAATTAGTTCAATGCAGTTGTAAATTCTGCCAAATCGATACAAAGGGGAGTAGTTGTATACCTTGGGAAAATCTGGGCGTTGAGGGGTGATGATCAGGTCATACATGTGGCGCATCACGTAGAACCCACATGTATTGTCGTCCGGCTGCTGGTGGCACTGCCAATTTACAGATCGAGAGTTAGCTGGGGACACATTATAAAGTAAAACAGATGCGAGTTGAAATTTGTACCGAAAATTGTAATCACTGAAACTTATCGGCTCACCGCTTGTGTTGTCGCCCTCCCTCGGCAAAGTAGTTCGTGAAAGCCCTGTAGATAGTCAAAATTGACAGTTTGAGGATAGTCGAAATTGACAGTTTGAGGACAGTAAATCTAGATGCATGCAAGACAGGTCCACATGAATATCATCACCTTTCGCATATATTTCGTGCCCCACAATACGAGTACCCTTTCCTCTGCAATGAATCAAGGTAGAACACCTTGTTCCTTTTCGGAATAAGTAGCAGCAGGATCCAGTGGTAGCTACATGTCACACGTAAAAAATTAAAAATTTAATCTAAGTTTGGGGGTGTGCACATGGAGAAACTAAGATTACGGGTGAAGTACTGATGAAAGCACTCACCTCTAGTTGTAGGGTACAAGTATGTACTCCTTGTCGACCTGAGCAAACAACCCTCTTTTGATGTAGTCGACAACGAAGTCTGCGTCGGTCCTAAACATCACCTCGGCGACCATCTGGGGGTCCAAGAAACCAACAGGTATGCCCTTAGATTTGGCATAGCTGGTCATGCAGCTGCACGGAAGTAACCAATTAATAAATGACATATATCCGTATATGCACGAACAGGTGTAGGATAGTAGGATACTTACAGCACCCAAGACCGTAGGATTGACAAGTCGAGCGCATCTTTGTTCAGTAAATTGTGCAGGTCTTTGAAAGTCACCGAGTAGGTCCCAACGTCGTTATGGAACTCTGCCACGGTGTACTTGACTATGATGTGCGTCGGACGCTGCGTCTTGGTCTGGTTTGTCCTCCTCATGTACCATGCATGCAGGCTCTGGCATGCTAACCCCATGCTCGAAATTGTGGTATCGGAGGCCATGGGCATCCCCAGAGCGAACGGCATGAGAGCTGGCGCACTCTGCTCGCTCTCCTTCGCCGGGATCTTCTTTGCTTTTCCCCTACTAGCCAGCTTCTTGCATGGTTGCCTCCTCATCGGAGTCAGCTTCGTCATCGGAGGGGTCGTCTGGCTAGTAGGCCGTGTGTCGGTCTGTGATGTCTGTGATGCAAGAATCTACGTATTAGGACACTAACTCTAAGAGCTATTATTACAGTACGAATTATGAAACTGGTGGGGGAATTACCTCATCCAGGACGATGTCTTTCTTAGGCCATTGCACGAAAGTGTGCACCGCATCCCCGAGAGTGGTAATCTCGTCGTTTGGCGGCTTCTCCAACGGAAAACCCTTGCAATGGTCAAAGACACTGTCCACCTGGACCCATGCAAAACCCTCACATAGAGGGGCACCGTGGATTGTGGCCCCCGACGTGCATGGTTGTGCCATCCCACGGGCAGCCTCGATCGGGAAGAGACCGGCCAGCACCATAAGCTTGCAGGAGGCGGGTTCCTACAAACAGTGCCCATTAACATATTGAATTTCACCGCTTTTCACTTTCGAATGAATTAACATAGACAAACGGTCATTACCTGCAGAAAGCCCATCGGATACTTTGGAGAGGGCTCCGTCTGCGAAGACCCCGGTGCAGACGCGCAGCTACTACGGTGGCCAAGAATGGGGGTCGGTACTTCCGCTGCTAGAAGGGGGGTGCCCTGGGTCGCCTTTCTTAGCTCTTCATACATGGACCACATCTCTGACAACTACTGCATGAGTGCTTTGTCCCAACAGTGAACTTCGATCGCATCTCCTCCTTGTGCCGTTCATCGCGGGCTTGGTGGGATCTCTTTCTCCTCTTAGCCGCCTCCTCATCATCAGGGAAACCATGCCTCCAAGGCACAGTGGAACCGAAGCCGCGCATGCGGACTGGATGCTCCTTGTTTCCTAGCATCGCTGTGAGGATATCCCTGTCCCTCCTCGGGTTGAACTCTCCGGATGCCACCTGCGCACTCAGCGTCACCTGCAACAGGAGAACTTAGCAATACAACCCATTGCATGCGTGTTACGAGGATAGTACGTGATCGGACAATCTTACCAGCCGGTCGATCACTTCCCTGTCCGCAAGGTTAGTCACAGAGACGCTTCCGGAGGAGGTCATCGTCGATCTTGCTCAGCACCAATTGCGGGCGCGCACGTCCGTTATGCCTGCATAAGGACTGCCGGTCGAAGACTGGGAAGCCTCCTCGTCCTGCTTCCTCCACAACGCCTTCTTCGCCACATACTCACCACTGCCTAGTCTGTGTGGGTGGGTATTTTTGGCCTGGTTAGTCTGGCCCTTCGCACTAAGCTCCTGGAACTCTGGCTTGGCCTTCATCTCGACGAACTGCTGCCATGCCTCGGGAGTCACGAAAGGGAAGTCATCGAAGGGGTCTTCGACTCCTTCACATAGAGCCTGACAAGGTGGCTCTTGAAGTTCCTCCACGCCTTGTTTATTGACATCAGTGTCCTCCGGCGGATGGTGAAGTGGCGATCCTCGGGAATGTGAAACGCCGCCTGCATTTCTTCCCACAGCGCATCCTTGCACTCTGGGGCCACTTGACCCCAGTCGGAGGTGGTGATGGGCACCTGCTCCCTTGCCACTTTGCCGTATAGTGAGCGGTACTGACCGACAAATTTGTCTGGAGCTTCCGGCACACCATTGTCGTCGAACTGGACGTGCTGCTTTTCCCGCTTGTCCAAAAGCGCGCATGTCGTCCGGCCTCGCCCCTTTCTCTTCTGCGGTGGGGCCACGGCAGATGAGGCGACCTCCGGCCCAGGCGTCTCATCGCCAGTGTCGACGATTCGGACTCGGAGTCCTCAGCCGAACTTATGCAAAATTTGTAAAAGTGAGACCTTTCAAGATGACCCTCCGGGAAGGTATGTAGAACGATGGAGAACAGGAGCACAGAGAGGTTTATACAGGTTCGGGCCCTCGATGGTGGGAGTAATAGCCCTACGTCCTGTTAGGATTTCACTATAGGTGATAAAAGTGTTGCATCTAGGCTGTCATGCCTAACCCTAATTTTGATGATTAATGAAAACAAAGTGTTCTGGTCTAATCGTGCTTTCGAGATTGATTGATACAGGGATTAGTTGGGAAGAAATACAAGATGATCAAGATGAACCCAACTTAAAGTGAAGCACAAGACGCAGAAGAGCAAGAGACGAGACGCAAATCTTGAAGATGCGAAAGACCTCAGGTATGACGAGTTTTTATTTTTACCGATCTTGGCGTGTGGAGATGATCGGTTAGGGAAATTCTTTTCTAATTTTAACCGTACTATAAAGAGGGGTAGCGAAAGTCCTCTTTTTATCTCCAGCACAAACCGAGAAAATTAGGTCATTGCATTGCATCATTTCTGGATGGATTTGGTTTTGAACTTATTTGAAAATCTGGTTTTTCAGTTCTGTTTTTGACAGCAGAAGAGTAATTGCAATTTTCAGAAAGATCTAGGAAGATCTGGCTTTTGCTTCTGTTGACAAAATTGTAGCCCTTGAAATTATCTTTCCAACGAGCTATTAAACACCTCTTTTGGATTTCTGAATTTAAAGTTATAGCTGTTTTTGTTCATGCTGACTGTCAGTTTGTATAACTGACTGTCAGTTTGAATGTCAGTTCGTGTAACTGACAATTGTCCAGAGATGGTGTATTTTGGGCTCAAAACTTTTGTACTAAACTGACTGTCAATTTGTCCATACTGACTGTCAGTTGTGGTTTCGACCAGAGAATTTTTAACTGAGTTTCTATTTGATTTTGGTCGTGACTGTGGTCGAACTGACTGTCAGTTGTGGGTTTCAGCTTTCCTTTTTCGACCTCGAACGGCTAGCAAAGTTTTCGTCCGTAAATTTTGTCAGCCGTTGTGCACTAAACTGACTGTCAGTTTGGGTTGCTGATTTTCAGCCCTAGCTCCAACGGTTCATTTGCTTCTTGAGGCTATAAATAGGGGCTTTGGGCATATGTTTCTAATAACAAGCAACAGCATTTCATATACACTCTTGAGCATTAGTTTCTTATATAAAATCTTGATCTTTTGATCAAGTCGAGTGCTTTCTGATCCACCGAGAGTTTCAGTTCTTTTGCATTTGCATATACTTAGTTTCTCGGTGCGTGTTTGGAGGTCTAGAGAAGACCTCGCTGCTTGTTAGTCTTGGTGAGCGCCCTCACCTAGACGGTTCGGAGGCGTGGCCGTTGATCTCTCCGTTCGGAGATTGTCGGAGAGACTCGGCAAGTGTGTACAAGGCATCGGTGCTCGCCTTTTCGGAGTGGACAAGGAGCAACCTTAGTTGATAATACTCTTTGTGAGTATTGAGGCAATACTCAAGTGATTTGAGTGCTTTAATGAGGATTAGTGGAGACTGGGCGAGTCTCCGATACCTCGGTAAAAACCATTGTGTTCGTTTTCTTTCCCTTGCTTACATTATTTGTTCTTGATTTGTTCATTATTTGCTTTAAGTTTTAAAGTTTTTTTAAAGCCTCCTATTCACCCCCCCTCTAGTCGGCATCCTTGATCCAACAAAAAGGTTACAAGATGGTACAAAAATTCCTTCACAGACGAAGGGTTTTTCCTATGTAAATGTACAGAATAAAGCCAGGAAGGTTTGTAAGAACTATCTAATTTAGGCCGTAGATTTGGCTGTTTGAGTGGTTGAGATGTGTTGTATCTCGTCCTTTTTAGAGGTCTTGATCTCCCAAATGGATGGATCCTCCCGTTTGATGTACTTCGCCACCCTTTTATACTGGTCGAAAGGGTGGCATGTCGCAACTGCATCAAACAGTTTGTTTGGACGGTTGGATGCGGTTTATTGAACTGCTCTTAACTTCCAGGTAGGTTAAGCACGTGTTATTCGTGAATAACTGCATGTATTAACCTCCTGGCGGTTAGTCTTCTACGTGGAGGAATCTTCGGGATACTTGGAATATTCCCACTATAGGGATAACCGGACAGATAAATTCCAAGTACCTTGGTCGAGAATGTTCTGACCGTGGGATGTTGGTTGACCGCGCAACATCTCCAATATTCTGTTCGCGTATAGCATACGAACTTCTGACCGCGCAAAGCCAGCGGTCTGATCGCGCAAAGCCAGCGGTCTGATCGCACGAGGCCAGCAACCTGATCGCGCAAAGCCTGCGACCTTAAGCTGATGCTTCTCAGAATGACTTGAGTTCGCACAACCGGGCACGTGTCTGGCTCGAATCTGTCTTGAACCAACAGTGCATTTATTTGAACTGACCTGGGTGTCAATCATCGTCAGCCAGCGAGGTCACTCTGACTCCCCGAGTGGTGCATTTCGTCACCAGACATAGTTCCTAACATAAGTGAAAGAGAGAACAGTTTAAGTAAATCTGTAACTAATAATTCTATAACAAAACCCATACACTTATAATTAACCAAGAATTACAGAAATGGTGGGGAGGCGATGGAGGTGATCGCGTCGGAGGCGGGAGGGAGATGGAGGTGATCGCGCCTGAGGGTGGAAAGGCGATGCAGGTGATCGTGACGGACGGAGAGGAGGAGAAGGTGGGAGGCGATGGAGGTGATCGCGACGGACGGTGCGAGGGCGGAGAGAGCTAGGGCAAACAGTTGCGAAGTCTGGAAATGTGCGGGACAAAGCCCGCCTTGAACTATGTATTGCGTCGAGATTATCACTGTCGGTCCAACATTCACAACCGTCTGTAATAATCGACATAGTGATAATCACCAGAAAGATTATCACAGACGGTTTTGAGTTGAGAGCCGACTGTGACTGTGATTATCATAGACGGTTTGGAATTGAGAACCGACGGTGCATGTCAAGAACTCGAAGCGTCGGATACTGTTGAAAATATCACAGTCGGTTCTATATTTATAACCGTCTGTGATAATATTATCACAGTCGGTTCTCAAATAAAAACCATCTGTGATAATCTACATAGTGAGATATTATCACAGACGGTTATGAGTTGAGAACCGACTGTGACTGAGATTATCATAGACGGTTTCGACTTGAGAACCGACCGTGCAAGTGTACACTTGAAGCTTCGGAGACGCTGTTGGGAATATCACAGTCGGTTCTATATTCATACCTGTCTGTGATAATTCAACCGTCCGTGATAATCTCTCTATTGAATGTTAGTTTTACAACTTGAAACTGATCTGTAGCTTTCAACTCTGAATGCTCGAAAACTTGTTTTAAATGAATACTCAGATATTTCAAATGTAGTCCAAATGCTCTGTAAATTGGTTACGGTGTACGTAGATCCGAAAATTGGTTACAATGTGGAGCATGCTCAAATAAATTTAACATATAATGTGGAGCATGCTCAAGTTAATGTTACATACAAATGGGGACTTTCACCGACAATTTCCACATACACAGCCATGTTATCCTCAACTTTCCACTTGCCGCGGCCCTGCAAAGATGAGAATTACAGGAGATATAAGCTATACCGATGGAAACAGAGAGATAAGGACGTACGGTTGATTACCTTTAAAGTATAACCCTTCTTGGTGATCCATACGCACGTAATTGGTTTTGTCGATGTCTTCAGTATCGACTTGTACGCCATCTCCAAATGGAGGAATTTCATCAAATTGATTGTATTCCTCCTCGTCTACGACATTTTCAACTCCAACAATCCTTTTCTTGCCATGAAGGACGACGTGCCACTTCTTATTGGCCGGGCCAGTGACATAAATGACTTGAATGGCTTGATTTGCAAGTATGAATGGCTCATCTTTATAAGCAACTCGATCGAGATCCACAGAAGTGAAACCGTAACTGTCAACCTTCACACCCTGTGGGATTTGGACCCATCGGCATTGAAACAGGGGAATCTTGAACAGTACGTAATCGAGCTCCCAAATTTCTTCAATGAACCCGTAGTACGAGTTCAATCCACGTACTACCCTTGTTGGGCCTGTCTCGGTGAACCCCTCATGGAAAGTTTGTACGCTCACTCCACTATTTTGCACAGTGATCTTTCGATCTTGAACTTTCGTGTAAAATGTGTACCTATTGATGTCGTACCCCCGCCATGTCTGTACAGTAAACGTGGGCCCTTTTGCCAACCATTTAAGGTTCTCACTTGCGGACTCTCCAGTGATTCGCACTTTCATCCACGCGTTGAATTGACTGTTATGTTGTCCCGTGATCCAAACCTCGGGTCGGCGAGGATTGTCTTGTCGTAGCATCTCCTTGTGCTCGTCGATGTACGGAGACACCTCCGTCATGTGTTGCAAGACCCAAAAATGAGCTTTCGAGTACATATCGAAATCAGGAGTGATGGCTCTCCGTCCAATAGTGCCAACACCATCAAGCCTCCCCTCATGACGAGACACAGGAACTCCTATTGCTTCTACCTCGGCCATGTAATTGACGCAGAACTCAACAACCTCTTCCGCTGCATAACCTTCGACAATGCTACCCTCGGGCCGGGACCGATTCCTCACGTAGGCCTTAAGTACACCCATGTACCTCTCGAATAGATACATATAACGTAGGAACACGGGTCCACATATCTTGATTTCTCTGACAAGGTGGACGGTGAGATGGACCATGATATCAAAAAACGATGGAGGAAAATACATCTCAAGCTGACAGAGAGTTCGAACCACCTCGCTCTGCAGAGAATCCAGTCCATCGGGATCAATGACCTTGCAAGAAATTGCATTGAAGAAAAACACAGCCTCGTGATCGTCTCTCTGACCTTATGCGGTAGCATACTCCGGATGGCAACAGAAAGCATTTGTGTCATCAACACGTGACAATCATGAGACTTCATACCTAGCAATTTCAAATCGCCCATGGACCAAGTTTTTTCATATTTGCGGAGTAACCCGATGGAACTTTAACACCATAGAGACACTTACAGAGTTCTGTCATCTTAGCCTTGCACAAAGTGTAGCATGCAGGAGGGAGGTATATACGGCCTTTATCGTCCTCTCTCGGTGCTAGCTCGGGCCTGATTCTCATTTCGATCATGTCACGCCGCACATTGACGCCATCCTTTGTCTTCCCTGGAATGTTCAGCAATAGGCTGATTAAACTGTCACAAACATTCTTCTCTACATGCATGACATCAATGCAATGACGAACCTCTAAATGCTCCCAATACGGTAAGTCCCAAAATATCGATCTCTTCTTCCAAGAGTTCTTCGTGCGGGGTTTCAATTTACGACCCTTTCCAAACACAACGTCAATGTCCTTCACCCGTGAGTAAACATCTTTCCCGCGCGTAGGCTTCGGGGTTGAACCATCTTCCTTGTGGCCGTCAAATTCCCTCTTCCTCTTACGATACGCGTCATTCTTCGGAAGAAACCTACGGTGACGCATGTACACTGTTTTTCTACAATTCTTCAGCCACACGCTCTCAGTCTCATCTTCGCAGTAGGGGCAGGCTTTGGCTCCTTTCGTACTACGGCCCGACAAATTTTGAAGGTAAGGGAAATCGTTGATGGTGCAGAATATCATAGCACGTAGGATGAAGTTCTCTCGTTTGTATGCGTCCCATACCTGCACCCCTTCGTTCCACATTGTTAGGAGATCCTTTATCAATGGTGCTAGGTACACATCAATATTGTTTCCGGGTTGTATTGGTCCTGAGATAAGTAGAGACATCATGATGTACTTGCGCTTCATACACAACCAAGGAGGAAGGTTGTAGATACACAAAAGAACCGGCCAAGTGCTATGCCGACTGCTCATGTTACCAAAAGGATTAATTCCATCGGTACTCAACTCGAACCTTATATTCCTCAATTCTGCTCCGAAGTTAACAAATTACCTGTCGATGTTTCTCCACTGCGAAGAATCAGCGGGGTGTCTCAGCTTTCCATCCTTCTTCCGGTCTTCCGAGTGCCAATGCAGTAATTTTGCCTCTTTACGGTTTGCAAACAAACGCTGCAAGCGGGGAATGACTGGCAAATACCACAACACCTTAGCAGGAGGTCCTTGCTTTATCTCAGCGTAGTCGCCGTCGTCGGTTCGGTCCTTACGCTTATAGCGGGATGCGCCGCACACCGGACAAACATGCATATCCTTATAGTCGTTACGGTAAAGGATGCAATCATTAGGGTATGCGTGTATCCTTTCTACTTCCATTCCCAAAGGACACAACAGCTTTTTCGCTTGGTAGGTGTTTTTTGGCAACTCGTTTCCTTCTGGGAGGATGTCCGCCAAAAGATCTAACAGTGTTGTGAAACTCTTGTCGGTCCAGCTGTTGCTTGCCTTCAATTTTAACAGTTCAAGCACAGAGGCCAACTTTGTGTACTTCGACTTGCAACCAAGGAACAACGACTTTTCTGAGTCTTCAATCAAGCGCTTGAATTTGCCAAACTCCCTTTCACTGTAATTTTCTTCCACATCATGCAACATGTCATCTAAATTGTCATCCTCTGGCATATCCTCATCGAAGTCGTTGTTCGGATCCGACATGTCCTGTTCCTCAACCTGAGTGGCACTTGTTTCTGCAGTTGGCTCTTCTCCATGGTGGACCCAACACGTGTACCCCTTTTTGAAACCACGTCGGATCAAGTGGGCGACAATTTGAGATGAGTTGGTGAACATCTTAATATTCTGGCAGTCTACACAAGGATAGTACATATATGGTAAACCCTTCTTCGACATGTCTTGCTCAGCAACCTTTTTGAAATCAAAAATACCTTTCATGTATTCCTCACCCACTCGGTTGTCATTATACATCCAGTCTCGGACCATCTGTAATTAATCAAATTCATACACATGCTAATTAGTAATACTACTCTACGTACGGTCGACACGCAATAAATTATATAATTCTAGCTAGCTAGTGTTTGATGCGGAGTTTGCGGTATAAATAGTTAACTACTACTTGAACTGCAAGCAATTAGTTGGTGGCGTGGATAACACACATCATAAAGCAATTAAATAGCTACAGTACAGGTCGAAAATGAGTTACAACCAGGATTTGCTACTGTAGCTTCCCCTCCCTCTCACTCTAATTTGATCAATCAATGGAGATCGATATTGATGATGAAATCAAGTAATGTGTATGCCTTGGGAGCAAGTACCAACCTTGGTTCAATCCTCAAATTTTTGCCCTCAAATGCTCCCCCGGCCTTTCGAGATTTCGCTCTTCCTTGCCCCAAATCTCTTCGAACTGGACAGTGTAGGTCGAGCAAGAGTGTACGACTAGCTCAAAACATCCGCCAAAAGACCTTTTATACCAAGTTCAATACAGACGGTTCTATATAATACCGTCGGTAATATCGGTGCATTTTTGAAGAACAGAATATCACTGACGGGTTTCACTTTATTAAACCGTCGGTAATATCGGTGCATTTTGTGTAGAACTATGACAGAAATATCACAGACGGTTATGAGCTCCAAACTGTCCGTGATAATTACAATATCACAGACAGTTCCTAGCTCAAAACCGTCCGCTTTACTATCACAGTCGGTTTTTACTTCAGAACCGTCTGTGATTATCACTGTCGGATTTTACATCAGAACCGTACGTGATTATCACAGTCGGTTTTTACCTCAGAACCGTCTGTGTTAATTATAAAATCAACACTCTGCGAGATTATCACAGACGGTTTTAAGATCCGAACCATCTATAAATCCTGGATTGTTTGTTTGCATTCGACTAGTGGTCATCAGTTGTTCCATTTGTTTTTCATATTTGGTTCTATCTTATTTCAATGTTAGTATTTAAAAAAATGAACGTTGAGACTATTTGGTTTTATCTTGTTTTTCATATTTGTTGTATATATGTCTGTGGATCTTCAAAGAATTTTGAGACTATTACAGTCGGTCCTGAAATTAAAACCGTCTGTAATGTTACAATCAGAGACGGTTTTGAGTTAAAAATCGTCTTGATTGCAGCAGTATTTTCTTGTTAACATTTTCACACAGAACATCATTTTGGTGATTATCAGTTACATAATCAATCGAAAAGCCAGATATATAAGGAAAAGAAATTTCTTATTTCTTACAATCTTTGCATACATAAGAGATACAATTAAGCGACCAATTAATTAGCGTCGACCTGTTCCGAAAGTAATTTACAAAGTTCTCCTAGGGACGTATTGGCATCAGTAGGATCTACACTGGCCGCCCCAGGAGAACTACCAATGGCTCTAAGACTATCAACATCATCTCTCAGCAAAGGAGTGGATTTGGCATCAGTAGGATCATCCAAGAAATTAAAGTTGATACAACAAAGGTGGAGATGAAGCTGCAACTCAAAGCACTCTGCCAAGTGCAGAATGGCAAAAGACATCCCCTCAGAATGCTTCTCCAGCGCCTCTTTTTTTTTTTGGAGAGTTCTGCACAAGGCAGCTTTCTCCTCCTGCACATATGCTTCTCCAGCTTCTCCTAGGGACGTATGCTGGGAGGGTGAAGATGATTGCCAAGCTTCGGAGTGGATTTGGACGTGGAAGTGTGAGCC
The DNA here is from genome assembly GCA_019359835.1 of Pharus latifolius. Lineage (NCBI taxonomy): Eukaryota > Viridiplantae > Streptophyta > Magnoliopsida > Poales > Poaceae > Pharus > Pharus latifolius. The sequence goes on along the minus strand of CM033320.1, from coordinate 65,460,583 downwards.
TTACCCCAGAAAGTTGATCATCTAAGAAAAGCTGATGATACAAAGGTGTTGAAGAGGGGATATTGGAAGGATTGTTGTGGATCTCCAAAGGTGGAGTCGATGCAACTGGAGGGGTTGCAAGGGGCAATGTGGAACACAGGCCTCAGCACCCTCTAGAGTCTTCGCTGCAGCTCCACTGGAGGATCTTTCATCATTTCTAAGTCTCTTCTTTGGAGGGAGCATTTCCTCAGGCACATGTGGATTTCGAAATACATTTGTTTCGAGGTAATCAAGTCATAAAAGAAAGATATGCATTAGAGTTTCAGAGAGGACTTACTTTCTGAAGATCCTGATCGAGTTCATTCCTTATCTCTTCCTCATCACTCCCAATTTCAATGACCTCATTGGAATCTCGGCTCGCCATCAAGGTGGGAGTTGAGGAGGGAATAAAGACAGGGATTTAGGAGCCTCGCTATTTATAGAAACAGAAGGTGATGGTTCATATGTGCGGGTGTCTCGAGTTTTAAAAAGCGCACTACTGGTTTTCAAGGTCAATAAATTCATGATAATTTCTCGGGAGATAAACTGCAACACGGCAAAGGAAGTTGAAGAGTCAGATTACATAATTCGATGCAAATTAAATTTAAAGTAAATAATTAAGTCTCTTCATCTGCTCAGTTATTATGTGCGGTTATCAACATTGCATGTAGAGAATTCGATGCGCGGGCACTGTTGGGACTATCACAAACGGTTGGGATATCAAACCGTCTGCTTTAATATTACAAACGGTTCTCATGTCCAAACCGTCTGTAATATGACTATTATAGACGGTTCTGATGTCCGAACCGTCTTTACTATGCCTGGAATATTGAACTGTTCGACTTCTACAAATACTTGTTCCCTCCCTGGAGTTTTGCTTCCAATCGAACTGCTCCACTTCTCTTTCTCCAAGAACGTGCTGGAAAATTCGATGCAAATTAAATTTGAAGTAAATAAATAAGTCTCTTTATCTGCGCAGTTATTATGTGCAGTTATCAACAATTGCATGTAGAGAATTGCACTGCTGGGACTATCACAGACGGTTGGGAGATCAAAACCGTCTGCTTTAATATTACAGACGGTTCTGAGTTCCGAACCGTCTTTAATATGCCTATGAAATATTGAACTATTTGACTTCTACAAATACTTGTTCCAGTTGAACCGTCTGCTTTAATATTGCTTCTAGTTGAACCACTGAGAATTTGAAAGAAGTTGAGAATTTGAAGCGTCGATCACCCTTGGGACTATCACAGTCGGTCCTTACATAAAAACCGTCTGTAATATTACTATCACAGACGGTTTGGAGTTAAAAACCGTCTGTGATATTGAAAGAAGTTGAGAATTCGAAGCGTCGGACACTGTTGGGACTATCACAGTCGGGCCTTACATAAAAACCCTGTAATGTGACTATCACAGACATTTTTTACCTCAGAGCCGTTTGTGATATTCAAAGCACATTGATATATAACTTCTATATTCTTTTTATATTATTTGCATGGGACCTACGACTTCTATATATTGTTTCTATATTTTTTGAAGGGCTCCGATGGACTGCCCTCACAAGCCAAAGATCGCGATAGTCGTTCCTTGATCGCACACAGTGCACATACCTTTGTATGGTCGAATGTTCGACAAAAGCTAAAGAAAGATAAAGAAAGAGGGAAGATTGCATGCAGTCCAAGAATGTGCTGAAAAATTGGAAAGTTGACATAAGAACAAAGTTTTCAATAATTTTTTTCATCACTTACCAAAAAAAAGTAAAAATACAGAATGCTAGGTCAAGGAGTGGTCTTAGCCCTGGCTGCATCTAGACTAAAGTCAGTTTGACTTGCAGCCAGGACGTAGGACTCCTCCAGCGACAAGTTGTCCTTCTTAGGATCAACTACTACCGCGTCGAGAAGGCCTGCGACCTCCCTCAGCTTCGCGATGGTATCCTTCATAGTTAAACTGCAGCCAGTGATGGTCCTATCCGCGGCTTTCTTCTCCTCGCGAAGACGCCTCGTCCTCGCCCTAGCATTGTCACCATCCGTCTTCATGCGCTGAATGCGCTGGAAGAGATCGTCAAGGTCAAGCCGTAGCCGAGTGTGCTTCTCTGTGAGGAGCTTGTGCTCCTCCTGGAGGGCCCTCAGCTCGGCCCTGACTTTGACAGTGTTTTCCACGGCTCCCCTTCCCTGTGCAAATCAACAGGTCAAGAATGTATTGAAGAGGGATTAACAATACAGGGGTAAGTCCAAAAGATTGAGAGTTCTTACCGGGGAGGGCGAGGCTGACGATGCCATCGAGGATGCCATTGGCGCAGAGAAGCTAAGGAGTCAAACAGTCTGAGAATTATAAAAACTTGTAGAGTAAATGAAATTTTTCCCACTGTCAATTTATAGAACTTCCAAAGCGATGCTTCGTGTTCTCCTAGGCGCCACACGCGAAGATCGGAGACAGAAATGATCACAGTTGAGAATTCGAAGCGCCGGCACTTTTTCAGTCGGTTCAGACCTCAGAACCGTCTGTGATAACTACACTATCATAGCCGCTTCTTAGTTAACAACCGACTGTATATAGCACAATCGGTTCTGAAAACCGAACCGTCTGTGATATTCTAGTTATCACAGGCAGTTCTCAGCTGGGAACCGATTGTATCTATCATAGTCGGGTTTTAGGTTAGAACCGTCTGTGATAAGTAGACTATTACAGACGGTTCTCAGTTGGGAACCGATTGTATCTATCACAGTCGGGTTTTAAGTTAGAGCCGTCTGTGATAAGTAGACTATCACAGACAGTTTTGTGTTTAGAACCGTCTAGTTTACTGTCACAGTTGTTTTTGACATCAGAACCGTCTGTAATATCTGAACATATTCTCCCGACAGGCCTTCTGCGACGGTTTTCCATTGAACAGTTCATAACCGTCTGTGATGTGCCGTCCTGGATGTCTGTTTCTGTGGTAGTGTGTCCTCTCTCGTCACGGTTGTTCCCCTTCCCTCATGCGAGATAACATAAAATAGTCACCGCCTCCTCTCCGCCTCTCTATTAATCTGTTTTCCTCACCGTCTCCTCTCACTGCCATTGAAGGTGGTGGTTTTGATCAATTGAGGTGTTCGCAACTTTGGTTGGCACAAGTAGTGGTGGCAGCGTCTATTGGTGAAGGCCATGGCCATGGCCATGGTGCCATGGTGAGTCTTGTTGGCAGCTGCGGCGGATTGGCAAAGACTGCGGCCTATGTGAGTCTTGTAGATAGTCGAGACGGCTCCAATTAGTGAAGGCAATTGCAGATCGGCAAAATCAGATGAGGCGGTGAAATCCTAGTCGGCGCTGATAGTTTGATCAGTGATGACAGAGATGGAAAGCTCCACAAGCGGCAGTGATTATGGGCAACTCAAGTCTGGCAGCCATGAGTGCCAGTGTCAGTGAGCTGAAAGGCCTATATTTTGATAATTTTCTTATGTTTCATCCAAACACCAACGAGGATTGTTTCTAAGGGGATGCAATTCCTAGTGGGTTTTGATATATTCCTATGGCATTTACAAAATCTTGTTGATGCTCATCCTCTCCATGGATTTTTTTTCTTAACAATCCAAACGAGTCTTCAACATCAACTGAACTAACTCCATGCTGGAAGTGGATATCCTGCTTAAAGAATGAAAAAACACGTCGCTATAACACTCTGCCTTTTGTTCACTCCCAACCATATTATCAACATATCAATGCTCTCAATGGACTCTTCCAATACCATTATTGTTAAATACTTGTGGCTTTCAAAAAAACTTTTCTATTAATGTCACTGGAGCTTCTTATCTTTTATATTAAAAGACAGGAAATGTGATTCCCTTTGTTCTAGACTATGTGTCCAGGTGGATGGAGGTGTACCCCGATTGGGGGATTAAATTGAAAATAGAACTTTTTTTAGATGTGCCGTACTACGTTCAAATTTGGAAAAAGTTCAATACTCAAATCTTTTTTTGGCAAAGAGACCTCAACTTTTCAAATGGCAAAAAAAAGTTAACTTTCATACACAGTCTAGAAGAGACCTCTTATTTAAAAAAATTGTGAAGTTTGATGTTATTGATACGACCGTCTTGACATGACAAAGAATTTTTTTTCTTTTATCAGAATCCAAAATCGAGAATATTTTTGGTTTGAAAAACTAAGGTCGTAAGATGAATCCAAGCATAAAATTAAATTATTAAAATAGGACATACTCATATAAACTAGTCAGATGCTATGATATTTTGAAACCACAAATGTACCGCCATGTTTATTGATCTATGAGAATATTTGGAACATAGGAATTCTACAAAAATTTTAAAGAAAATTTTATATTTGTTGAGAGTGAATGTTCCTTTTTCTTTAAAATTTCTATAAAATTTTTATGTTTCAAGTATGATCTAAATTTGAACGAAGGATAGAAAACTAAAATTGCATATATTTTTTTAAAAAATTACCACTCCTGATTGGCATGATCTATCAAATCACTGAATGGAACTGTCGTGGAGCTTGAGCCGCCTTCTCACCACATTACAGACTATGAAACGTGTCCAAAGCTCTCTGCACGAAACCTGCGCATCCGTCCGCTGGTACGCCACACGCCACACAATCAGTTAATCATGTGAGCTAGAAAAAGCAAAATGATGGTTCGATTTTGCAGTAGCTCATATATGTTCGGTAGATGTCAACTTCATATCATCAATTCCTTTTTATTCACGTGTCGTTTAAGACAAATCAATTAATGTTGAATAAGTCGTATTGGACTCAATTTGTAATGCGTCTATGGACTTTCATGAAAACCCGAGTTTAAATCTCTTCTAAGTTAGCACAAATTAGATTCTTTTTCTCTGGCTCTATTAATTTAGGATATATCTATATACTCACCGTGCATGCTATGGATTCGTCTTTGCTTCAAATGCTAGCTCTTTTTTTAGCATATTCTGTGACTAATAAAACTGTCATTGAAGTTACAACCTCATAGGATAACATGAAGGGATCTAGGAGAAAGGAAGTGTGTATTTTTCTATTTTTCAAAGAAGAATGTTCCGAAATCTTTAGCACAAGAGCACGTTATTGAACTTGAATCGGAAGACAATTCTGACACCCGTCCTGAATTTAGTACATGTTATCATCCCCAGTTAGCATTGCGTTGTATGTTTACTGGATAAAATTAAAAGATTTTTTAATATAATTTTTTTCTTATTTTACATACACCTCTATCTCCACCCTTAGATCAAATCCCTCTTCTCTCTTTCATCTAGTCTCTCCTTAACTTTTCTGGCGGCTCAGCGAGGGGTGGAGGTGGGTGGCAATGGCACTGCTAGTTGTGGGTGGAGGTGGTGGGAGGTGGCAGTTGTGGGAGGAGACAGGCGACGGGAAGGGCAATGGTTGTGGTGGTGGCCGGCAGGGGAGAAGAACATAGGGTGGTGGTGATGGGTCGAGAGGAGGAGGGAGAAGAAGTGTAGGAAAGAAGGGGACGATGGAGTTAAAGGCACCTACACCTTGAACAACTCTTAAAACTAAATCTTCCCTCACATGAACCATAAACTCTAATTCTCTCATCTATTTTACAGTATATTGGTCATTTGATATATGTGCAAATCAAACTTTTTAAAATTCGATGACTAATGCTCAAAAAAGTATGAAGATTGGTTCCATGAAAATATTAGTAGATTTCTTATCAAATTTACTCTATACTACTAATATTTTATAATTTGTATTGCCGTGGAGTTATAGAAATCAATAGTTAAAATTGTAGTGGTATGATCTGTGCCATCCATAGACCAATCCAAAATGGACTCTTGTTTGTTTGAGTTGGGTATTTCTCCAGATTAGAACAGTCTTAGCGGCGTCCCTCCCACCACTCAAGGAGATCAGTGGCCGTTCAAAACAAATGACGATGGTGATTTGCATGGAGAGAGGGTCACACAGCTAGAAAGGTCCCATCCTTAGATGTCCAAGATGTTAGGAGATTGGTACTCGAACTGGTCTCACTCCCAAGCGAATGACCATCTTGAGAACGGATCACCTTACCCCGGGAAGAAGCTCATGCCGACGACCAACCTATGAGAAGAGGGGTAACAAATGCCCCTACAAAAAGTCTTTCCATTGGAAATCGCTGTTGAATATAAACCTGTTTTAAGGTTTACAGTTTTGGTGATTAATGGCAATGAACAGAGATAATGCAAATGAACTGAACTAACACGTTTATTATAAGCATTATCAGTTGCAGATCAAAACATAATGAATCCATGACGAAAGCAACAAGATGGAATCCCCAAAACAGATGAATACAAACCTTGAAGAAGACATACCTGTTTAAGGCTTAGGGAAGATTGTCGAAAATAAGCCCGCTTAGGGTCCAGGGGAGATTCATAAATCTTTGGAGCTTTCATGATCAATGATAATGAATAGAGATAACATATTTATCATGAGTGTTATCAGTTTCAGATAAAGATTGATGAGTCTATGAAGCAACGTGCTGGGAATCCTCGAAACAAATAGAGTTGCAAATCAAAGCACGATGAAGCTACATCAAAAGCAACATGCTGAGAACCCTCAAACCACGAGAGAAATAGTCGAAGTAAAGATGAAGGCTGATGAAAACAAAGATTCATTTTCTAGTCTTCTTGTCGGCCATTTGTGGTAAAGTCGACCTAATTTATCTTTTCAGTTTTCGATTTTATGGTCATACTATTAAAAGGGATATAGCCTGCTTGATCTATCTTATACACATTGAAACTCAAAATGCATATCATATAGCTTAGATGCAATCTAAAGTTTATTTGCATATCTTGGATGCACAGTCTGAAAAATTTCTTGTCCATAGTCACACAGTCTATATTCTCATTGTTTATGGTTTCACAGTCTGTGATCGGTCTTCGACCTTTGTGGTCTCAGTGACTGTGCTGGAGACCTCAGTGGTCGCAGCGACTGTGTCTGCGACCTTAGTGGTCTCAAGACTATGTTTGCGACCTTGGTGATCTTAGTGAGTGCGTCTGCGACCTTAGTGGTCTCAGCGACTATGTCTGTGATCTGTATGATTTCAAAGACTGTGTTTGCGACATTCGTGGTTCTAAGACTATGTGTGTGACCTTCGTGGTCTCAAAGACTGTGTATGTGACCTTCGTGGTCTCAAAGACTGTGTATGTGACCTCCGTGATCTCAGTGACCTTGTGTATGACCTTAGTGGTCTTCTGTCGGTTTTGCGACTAGTGTGGTCTCATTACATTTGGTCATTGAGTTCGTGGTCGAGTCAAGATCCAGTCATGATTGCTCTGCACTAAGTTCGTCATAAAAGTATTGAACGTGATAGTGGTCGAATCAGCTCAATACTTTTATGGTCGTGCCAGTGCCAGAAACTGCTTGTGGTCGTATCTGATCAATGCTGGTCGTATCTTACTGAACTTTACCTTGATCGTACCCGTGTATCTGTTTTCTTTTCAATTCATCAAGATTACGATCAGAGAATATTCTCTTGTTCATTCCAACAGTTCGCTCGTGTTCGAACCAAGCTTCCTTCACAAGCTTGAGTTCAAACGATCACTGACAAGTGCATTTAATGCCCATCTGCTAGTGGGAATAGTTGTCAGAATTTGGACAAACGGCTAGATTTCTTTGAAGGGCTTTAAATACACCTTGTGTGACATTCTTTCTAAGGCTTTTGCATAGACATTCTTTTGCATACATACTGCTAGTTGTTGCTAGTAAATTGCAAAGAGTCTAGAGCATTCAAGTCTCATTTCTTCACACACTTGCATCTGGAGTCTACGTAATTGTACTCAATTCATTTGTTGTTTTGAGGAGCTAGTCCAGAGAGTGAAGAGTATTGCATTTAGAGCTAGCATACTTGCATTCAATTCATCTGTTGTCTTGAAGGGCTAGCTCAGAGAGAGTAAATTGCATAGCATTTTGAGCTTCTGGTGTAAGAAGTAGATCAAGGGATTGTGCTATATTTTAACTCTTGGTGATTATCGTCACCTAGACGATCAGTAGAGACCTATGATCTCTCTACAGACCGTACTTATCAGAGAGGCCTAGTATACGGTTGTGAAGGCTCGGTGCTCACCTATCCGGAGAGGAGAAAGCAGCCAATAGTGGAATTGAGGCAATACCTTGTGTAGAGTGCTTCAACAAGGACTAGTGGAAGTCGGAAAACTTCCGATACCTTGGAAAAAATTGATCATGTCATCGGTTATCTCTTTCTTACTCTGCTTTACTTAAAGTTCTTCTTCCGCTGTTTAGGTGATTTTCAATCATAACTATTGTCTTCAGCCATTGTATTTAAAATTAATATTTGGGCTTAGAATTTTTAATATCTCCTATTCACCCCCCTCTAGTCGACATTCTTCGACCAAGAATCGCGAGCCAATAGCTCCTCCAAGAGAACGCTAATATATTTGCATAGGAACTCTTCGACATGCTAAGCATCTCTCGAGAAGTCATAGAGCATAAGCTACCCGTGATTCCCACAACTAAGCCAATCAAGCAGAAGCTGCGCCACTTCACTCCCGACAAGTAAGAGGCTACAAAGGCTGAACTTGACAACCTTTTGTCCACTAGCTTCATTGGAGAAGTAGAGTATCCTGATTGGCTCAAAAATGCTAACGGGAGTGGAAGATGTACATAGAATTCATAAACCTTAACAACGCTTACCTGAAAGATGCTTCCCCCTCCCAAGAATCGACCAGTTTGTAGATTCCATGGCCAGATGCCAAACCATGAGATTTTTGGACGCATACTCCAGGTACCACCAAATATGCATGGTCAAGGAGGACAAAGAAAAAACTTCGTTCATTACTCCATTCAAAAAATTCCTATTGTGTGAAGATGTCGTTTGGACTGAAAAACACAAGGACTAGCTATTAATGAGGATTGTAGAAATCCTTCACCGATCAGATCGAGTGTAATTTGGAGGCATATGTCGACAACCTAGTGGTAGAAACCTGCCTGTCCCAGGACCATGTTGCGTATCTACTAGATACTTTGTAGAATCTCCAACACCATAGGATCAAGTTGAATCCCGAAAAATGTGTTTTTTGAGTTGGTCCGACAAATTGCTGAGCTTCCTCATATCCATTTGCAAAATAGAGGGGAATCCTCAAAAGATCAAAACCATCGAGCATATTCAATCACCAAAGCGCATCAAATATGTGTAGTGCCTAACCGGTTGCATGGCCGCCCTTAGCTGGTTCATTTCTCACATGGCCGAGTGAGGGCTACCTTTCTTTAAGGTCCTACATTCTTCTAAGACTTTCCGATGGATTCTGAAGCTGAGTAAGTGCTTCAAAACCTGAAGCAATATCTCCTTTAGCTTCCTATTTTGGCCTGCTTGGAATCGAGAGAAGATCTACTGTTCTATTTGACAATTACCAACATATCCGTTAGCACCGTCTTAGTGGTAGAGCGTGAAAGGAAACAAAGGCCCATTTACTTCGTCAGTAAAGTCTTCAAAATGCCCAAGGAGCGCTACCCAAAGGTGCAGAAAGTCATTTACGCCCTCATGATGGCTTCGAGGAAGCTGTGCCATTACTTTCAGACGGATAAGATCGTGATCCCAACCACATTTCTACTGGATAGTATCCTTCAAGATGAGGATGCAGCCAGTATAATTGCCAGGTGGGCTCTAGAGCTGGGTGCCGTCAACAGGGCCTTCCTCAGCATAATGGCCATCGAGTCAAAAGCACACAAGCACTTGCAGACTTCGTAGCTTAATGGGCGTAGCCCCTAAAAGAGACTTCAATTGAAAATATTCCACAAGTCCCATTGTACTTTGATGAGTTGCAATGTCTCTTAGGCTTAGGGGTTGGTTTCTTACCCAAAAGTCCCTCTAGGGATAAGCTGTGCTACATTGTCTGCCTCAAACTTCCACCATAAACAACGCAATGGAATATGAGGCACTCCTGGCCAGCCTACGAGTGGTGTGCACACTCGGTAGCCACAGGATACTGACCAAAGGAGACTCTCAGTTTATTGTATGGCAAGTTAGGAAAGAATACAAGTGCAACAGCCCTGAAATGTCGGCATACCTCATAGAAGTCAGAAAGCTAGAGCGATTATTTAGATCATTCGAGGCCCAGCACATGCTTCACGCATGAAATGAGGAAACTGATGAGCTCTTACACTTAACCAGTTATGGGGATGCTATTCCCCCAGAAATTATAGTCAAAGAGTTGCACTCACCATCCATACACACTGTCAAAGGCGAAGAGATCGCGGTCGTAGAGGACAAAGCCTCCTGGGCATCTCCAATACATGAGTACCTCTTGGGGGCTCGCCCTCGAAAAGATGAATCGTGGCAAATTGTCTGCACCTCAAATAAAAAATGTACATGGTCATCAATGGAAAGTTGCACCGAAAGGGTTTTGGAGGAGTGCTCAAACCCACGATTTACTTAGAAAAGTCCATCGGGGCATGTGCGGAAACCATATATCCGCAAGGGCTCTAGCCAAGAAAACTTATAACCATGACTTCTACTGGCCTACCACACTCGAGGACGCCAAGAAGGTAGTAGAAGATTGCGAAAGCTAGGAATTCTACAGCAAGCTCACCAACGTACTAGCTGAACCACTCAATGTCATACCCTTCTCATTACCATTCGCAATCTAGGGAATCGACATCCTTGGTCACAAGTTCCTTTTCATCACAATCGACTATTTCACCAGTTGGATTGAAGTTGAATCAGTCATTAGCATTATGACCAAGGCTGCTAAATGCTTTCTGTGGAAAAGCATAATATGCCACTTCAGCATCCCAAAAAAATCATCACCGACAATAGAAAAATGTGCGATAATGCTCAGTTAAAAGAATTATGTGACCTAGTCAGGGAAAAACTCCACTTCGCCTTTGTGGTGCACCCTCAGACCAATGGGCAGTCGAATGCACCAATGGGTAGGTAATGAGAGGACTGCATGTTGGGATACGAGTAGGTTACGTCTAGTAGAATTTCAAAATTTCTACTCAAAAACTACAAGTATTAGACTACAAATTAGATCATGACCGGCAACAGAAGGAGAGTTGGAGAAGCGACCGATTCAACAATGTGCACATTTAGCAATTAACAATTGCTCGTGGAATAGGAACCACTCATGGATCAGAGTAATTACTCGTGGATCATTGCAACTACTCGTGGATCATTCTAATCAACGCAGCAATTGCAGCAGCGCCCCTATCGGTATCCACATATTATCGGATGTACCGTCATATGTTGGTGTGCTAGCATTAATATGCACGACAAAGGTTTAGGGGTTGTTGCTTTGGTGGAGGTGGTTGCTAGGGTTTTTCTTTTTTTCTCTCTCATCTCAAAAGCCCACCACGCCTCTTTTTATATAGAGCCCCACAAGAAGAGTTTTAATAAGTTAGGTTTCCTGATGTGATAGAAAACCTAAAAATAGATCCTATCCGAACTACAAGTGGAGTCCTACGTTTGGTCTCTTAATATGATATGAAAACCCCATTGTTCCAACCTATTAAGTGTGTAACCTTGTAAGTTCATGCATACTTGGTTACGGCCCAGGAACACTTACCCGAACCGTGAGTTGATAGTGGCCTCTAGAAGGACACAATAACTATCTGAATATACACAAAGATCATATCCAACAAACTTATATAATGTATGCATGTTGATCCTTTTGCCATGCGATAGTAGATTAAACCCAATGTAGGATATGTGCTACCCTTGCACATTTCAATCATTTCTCGGTCTCATAGTGAATTGATATCCCTGAAGTTGACACTCAACCACAAATAGCATGGCCATACACTTCTCAGTTCGTCCAAACTTGTCTTATTGGAATAATCAACTTCAAAATTTTCAAAGAAAAGATAGTTCGCTTGAAAGTTGGCTCAAAGATTTCATAACTACTCAATTTGATCAAGATAAACTCTTTTTGACAAAGTTGTGACTAATGACAAGTGTTTTGAGCAATTGAATGCAAAAATTGATAATGTAGTTTTTACCATTCAAAATCTTACGACACATACTAAGATGCTTGAAAAATCAAATTGTTCAAATTGCTAATAGTCAAATAACTTTGCTAAATAATTTTCTCAAAAAACCTGAAGTTAACCTGAGAGAGCAAGTTAATGCAATTGCTCTCCGATCTAGAATTGGATTTACAGGAACTGAGGATGCTAGACAAAAAGAATCATGAAAAAGACAAAACACCGTAAGGAGAGGTTGAAGAGACAAATGAGAAACCTGTACCTATATTGTATGAAAAGGCTCAAGTACCACCACCTCCACCACAAAAAAGCAAAGAACAAGTGGAAAATCAGCTTTTAATTCCACTGAGAAATTCAAAACCTGCAATTGATGCTCAATATGAAAGGTTTGTCGATATTTTGAGAAAATTATATGTTAATATCCCTTTCATTGATGCCATTCAACTACCTAGTTATGCAAAATTTCTTAAGGAAATTTTAGCTAATAAAAGGAAATTACCTAGTTCTGAATTGATTACCTTAATGGAGGAATGTAGTGCATTAATAAAAAATCAACTCCCTCTGAAATTAAAAGATCTTGATAGTCCTATCATCACTTGTTCAATAGGAGAATTTAAAGAAAATAGAGATTTATGTGATTTAAGAGCTAACATAAGTGTAATGCTATATTCTTTTTCAGGAAATTGGAATTAGGTGAATTAATAGCTACTTAATTGATTCTTCAATTGGCGATCAATCTATAGTTTATCCCTTGGGAATAATAGAGGATGTCCTAGTAAAAGTTCACAATTTATTTATTCCCGTAGACTTTGTATTCTTAGATATGGGGAGTAACATGCAGGTACTGTTAATTTTGGGGTGACCATTTTTGAGTACCATCGGAGTAGTCGTCGATGTCCTAAGACCTCCAACAGGAGACCTAAAAGATTGACAGTTTAAAATTTAGGTATCAGTAACCCCCATTCTTGCTCCAACAGAATATCTATCTCGATTCTTATTTTAGATATTGCTGTAGAGAATTGGTAAATTTATGTATTCTTTCTCCTCTACCTATAATGTTTTGGGGTTTGCAGATCTTGTTGGAGAGGATAGAAATATAGGTATAGAATCTTTTTAGGGAGGTATGTATATGAGAATATAAAGATCTAATTTTAGATATTGCTATTGGAGAAGGTCTAAGAGGAAAATCTCCTTCATGGTGAACGATCGGACAGTAGTATGTTGCTTCCATAATGGAGGGAAGGCTCAAATTGTTAAAGCCAAATATTTACCACTAAAAAACAAAATCGAGGCCGAGGTGAAATTGACTTTGATCTAGATCCCGGATCATACCATTTCCCGATGTAAGAGAGGTAACGAAGTCGAGCTTACAACCTTAAACAAGCGCCTCTTGGGAAGCAACCCAAGTGTTCAATAATTCAGTTTTAAATTTCTTTTCACATTCAATCATGCATAATTGCACTATTGGAGCAATTGAAAGTGATTTTCCCTCACAAAAAAGTCAAAAAGAAAATTTTAGTAGTCAAAACCCTCCACTCTTTTTTAAAAAAAGTAATAAAAAGTCACCCAAAAATTTTTGGCCTCCAAACTAGCTATATTTTCAACCCAACAGAGCAACTCAAGGGTTGCAATACGGTTTGCATGTCATATATTAAACCTTATTCAACACTACCCAAATTTTGCTTCAGCAAAGCCACATGCGGGTTAGCATATAGATTGCCCAACTCATATGGCAACCCATAGGAGAGTCTATAGGGTGTTTTAAATTGGCCAACTCAGGGTATTTCTTCTCTAAAACCTAACCTTTTCGTACGAATAACGCATTAACAAAAAGAAAATCCAAAAATAACACAGATCAAAAAGATTTTGCAGATATGGCAATAGTCGCCAGACGAACTGGCGACACTAAGCAAAATCGACCAGTCGCCAGACTAGTTGGCGACTAAAAGCCACATCTTCGCTTGTGGCCGATTTCACTGCCTGGTCGAATTTGCTGAGAAATTGCGAACATAATTGTGGTCGTATTCGACCAGACACCAGCCTGCGTGTGCTAATCGACCAGTCGCCAGACGGGTTGGCAACTGTTGCCTTTTTGAGTAAGTGAGTTGCCGGTTTATTGCCTTTTTTGGTAAGTCGCCAACCCGACTGGCGACTATTGCCATATCTGCAAAATCTTTTTGATCTGAGTTATTTTTGGATTTTTCTTTTTGTTAATGCGTTATCTGTACAAAAAACTCCTAAAACCTCTATAGTTCAAAACCCTAATCCCCAAATCCAATCTCTATTTTCAGCCAATAAAAACCCTAGAAACCACATATAATTGCTTCAACATCTTCAATCTCTGCAAAACTATGGTAAATCTCTATCCATTGTTGTAGGTTTGCAAGATTTTTGAGTTTTTTTTGTTCTTGGTTTATTTTGAATTTCTTTTGAATTAATTTTTTGATTTAATGCGTTTTTACGGTGCATTTTGTTTCCTAATTGTTTATAATATGTAGAGGATCTTTGATTCATTCAAGAATCATTTGAATCGATTCTAAATGGATGAATTCATCTTCTTTCCCTAGCCACCACCATGAGTTTTGTTAGGAAATCAAGAAATTGGCCAGCCGAAAGAGTGGAACCGGAGGCAATGAAGGCCAAGGATCATCTTCACCTCCTGCCACACATGATGTGGACTCGAACCAACCCCCTTCCATCCAAAATCATTTAGGCATTGTATTTAGAGGTGCTGAGAAGTTGCATAGGTTTGCATAGTTGGCATGGCGACACATGGTTCCAACTCAATGGGCTGATGTGGCGGTGCTTGCCACCATGGGTATCACAGATGATTTTGACTATACAGCAAGTTAGGTAGTTTGGGTCTTTTTGCTAGATTTCTTTCCTCTACTTTGAGTGCCTCACGCTCAAGTTTCTTAGTTCTCTTTATGTTGATATTGGCATCGTGGGACAACAATGTTCCTGTACAATAGAATATCGATTGATGAACCAAAACCTTCAAATCACTTTAATTGGAAAAATTGAATGCATTTTTCATGTTCCCAAATGGCGATATTTGTACCATTTCCCCA
Source organism: Pharus latifolius (assembly GCA_019359835.1). Classification (NCBI taxonomy): domain Eukaryota; kingdom Viridiplantae; phylum Streptophyta; class Magnoliopsida; order Poales; family Poaceae; genus Pharus; species Pharus latifolius. The sequence continues at coordinate 65,445,575 of CM033320.1, read as the reverse complement.
CATGGGGTAAGTCAAGGGAATCTCGATCGATTGTGGGGTTGTATCACTGATGATAACTTCCTTGGGTTGGATGCCAAGGCTTCTCACATTTATAATCCATGCATATGTTACATGTATTGTTTTATTGCTAGCACTATATTTGGTAGAGGAGAGTTAGGAGGTGTGCACTGCTCACGATGCATTTTATCTCTTATCCATGCTTTTAGATGATAGAGAACTTAATTCTGGTGCATTTTTAATTAATCATCTTGAGCATGTGAGAAATACATGCACTGACGATATTGTTTTTGGAGGCTTGACCACTTGAATTGCCGAATGTTTGGATATTAATGTTGCTAACCTCGCCCCACTTCCTGGTACGAATAATATTGACCTTCGTGGTCTTGTGTGTTCAGCTTTTCTTTGTAGGCATAATGGTAGATATAGGTACAAAGGCCCCTATAGTCAAAAATACATTATTCCATATCCGCATTTGTTCTATATCTTAGGCTGCAACAAGTGGTTGGTCGCCACCAACTATCAACAGTAAACTCCCCAACTGATGCAACAAGAAGATCTTGAAGAAGAGGAGGATGATGACAATGACGATGATGAGGATTATGTGCCTGACGCTCTATAGCACATGCCTCAATAGGAATTTACAAGACGATCGATGCTCAACTAGATTTGTGTCAACATATAGGCCATTTGGAACACCCAAAATGACTTATATGGTGCAATTCAGGATGTCCACTACACTTAGGAGGAAGAACGCTCCATGTTCAATTCATGGAATCAGATGTTGGAGTCTCTATTCCACTGTTATCCACTACTGGCATCGCCTCAGCTACATCCTCAGGATTTGATGTTGCCACCAGCACCTTTCAACTATCCAGGACTACAAGATCCACCACTACAGCAATAGAACCCGCTCGAGACTTTTGTCTTATCAAGCTTGGCATTGCATAAAAACCTAGCTTAAGGAGACTGACATTCTTCAGATCTATGTATATTTTCCCCTCTTTCATGCACATTTTAGTCATATAAGGCAGCATTTGCATTAATCATTGTTTGACGAATTTTTGTAATAAAATTTTTCATGAAAAGTCCCATGTGATCAGAAGAATTAACTTTGTTGAAATCAGCTCCAAAATAGGCCTCGACGAAATAATCTTAGGCCTGGTCGAAATGGCAGGAGTTCTGGTCAAAATCAGCTCCCAAACTGATCTGGTCAAAAAGACCACAACACTGGTCAAAATGGACTTTGAAACTAGTTTGGTCGAAATGACCTTGGAATTGGTCAAAAAAGACCATAGCACTGGTCAAAAGGATCTTGCAAACTGACCTGGTCTTTAGCATCTTGTCTATGGTCCTTGTTCGAAATGATCTGTGGTATATGGTCTTTGGGCTTTGGTTGCAGGTCTATGGTCTCGGGTCTCAACCCTCTGGTCTCAGACCTATGGTTGCAGGACTATGGTCTCGGCCCCCGGGTCTTAAGCCTCTGGTCTCGGACCCTTGGTCGCATGTCTATGGTCTCGAACCTATGGTCTTAAGCCTATGGTCTGTGGTCTCAGACCCCCTGGTCTCATTTCATAGTTTCAGACCTATGATCTCAAGCCTATGGTCTCGAATCTCAGACCTATGGTCGCAGGTCCATGGTCTCGGACCCATGGTCGCAGGTCTATGGTCTGTGGTCTCGGATCCCCTGGTCTCATTTCATGGTCTCGGACCTATGGTCGCAAGTCTATGGTCTTGGACTCCTATGATCTCAAGCCTATGGTCTGTGGTCTCAGACCCCCATGGTCGCAGGTCTATGGTCACGGACTCCTAGTCTCATTCCATGGTCTCGGACCTATGGTCTCAAGCCTATGGTCTATGGTCTCGGACCCCCATGGTCACAGGTCTATAGTCTCAGACCTATGGTCGCAAGCCTATGGTCTGTGGTCTCAGACCCCCTGGTCTCATTCTATGGTCTCGGACCCATGGTCGCAGGTCTATGGTCTCGGACCTATGATCTCAAGCCTATGGTCTGTGGTCTCGGACCCCCTAGTCTCATTCCATGGTCTTGGACCTATGGCTGCAAGTCTATGGTCTCGGACTCCTGGTCTCATTCCATAGTCTCGGACCTATGGTCTCAAGCCTATGGTCTGTGGTCTCAGACCCCCATGGTCGTAGGTCTATAGTCTTGGACCTATGGTCTCAAGCCTATGGTCTGTGGTCTCGAACCCCTTGGTCTCATTCCATGGTCTCGGACCTATGGTCTCAAACCTCTAGTCACTGGTCTAAAGATGATTTGATTTCAACCTGGCCGAGTCACTAAGACCCTTTAATGGTTCGAAATTTGAAAAAAAGGAAACAATCTTTTTTGTATCCTTTTGTTTAAGGAATAATCTTTTTGTATCATTTTTAGGGGACAATCTTTTTGGTATCCTTTTATTTAGAAATAATCTTTTAAAAAAGGAAGTATATTGCCCATTTGAAATCAAATCCTTTGATTGTCTCTGATTGCATGCAACACAAGGGCCCTATAAATAGAGAGGTGCACAAACACACGGAGAGAGCACACACAAGGGAAAACCAGGCACAAGGTGGAGGCACGAGAGGTAGACACAAGTGCTCAGGCAAGGAAGACAAGACAAAAGAGGGAGCCTCTCTGTTCACCAAAGGCCCTTCTCCTTGCCTACTCTGAAGATGATCATGGGTAAGTTTTATTTATCCACATACGCATAAGCATGCATCATGCATCAGAGATGGAATCCTTGTCTTCAATACCCGTGCTAGCATACTCATCTTTTGATCAGAGATCAAACCTCACCAAAGTCGCCGTCGATCAAAGATCTAAAAGTTATTTACTTTCGATCAAAGATCAAGACGCCACCAAGATCCCGGTTGATCGAAGGTCCAGAAAATGGCATGCTCATCTTTTCTATCAAAAATCAAACCCCACTAAGGTCGCCGTCGATCAAAGATCTAAAAGTGGTTTACTTTCGATCAGAGATCAAGACGCCACCAAGGTCCCGGTTGATCAAAGATCCAAGATTCCCAGAAGTAGATCAATGATAAATTCTAATCCAGAAGTCCGATCGACCCCAAATTTTTATGGATAATAGAGGACTCCATGCCTAATCTCTCCACTAATTTTCAAGTCGATCAAAGGCCTCTAAGGTCCAATTCGACCAGAAGAGGTGTTCTATCCAGAAGAAAATCCAGCTTGTGTCATGGGAGATAGATCGATGATAACTTCTCATCCAGAAGTCCGATCGACCCTAAATTTTTTTTGAAGAGTAGAGGACTTCATGAGCAGCCTCTAAAAAAATTCAACTCAATCCAAGATCTCTAGATGTCCAATTCGACCAGACGAGTTGTTCTATCAAGAGGCAAATCCAGCTTGTGTCATGGGAGATAGATCATTGATAACATTTCATCCAGAAGTCCGATCAACCCCAAATTTTTATGGTGAATAGAGAACTCTATGGGAAACCTCTCCACCAAATTTCATGTCAATCAAATACCTCTAAGAGACTAATTCGACCAGATGAAGTGCTCTATCTAGCGGCTTATTCACTTTGTCCCATGGGAGAAGATTGATGATAACTTCTGATCCAGAAGTCCGATCGATGCCAAAGTTTTAGGAAGAACTTAAGTTTTATACTGAAGTAAATTCTCCAAGTTTCAAGCCAGTCAGAGGCTAGAAAGGCTCCCATCAAAGTAATCAAAGAGAAGCTAGTGCAATGATTATCATGTTTAAAGCTGTCAAGACAAGTCGAAATCCTACTAAGTCCTTGATGGATATTCCAATGGGCTGTCTACCATGCAATATACTTTTCCAAAAGCTAAGGAAGTAAAAAGTGTTATCACAAGTCATCCATCCATAATTTACATGTTGCTGGGTACTGATGAGGCAAAGGCAACATGCTTTTTGTCCGTGACTGACGAAGCCAGACACCATTTATGCCGGGTACTGATGAGGCGAAAGCATCCATTTGTTCGCGACCGATGAGGCCGAACAACCCCCTGGCCGGGCACCAATGAGACGAAGGCCACATTTTTGTGATAACATCATAAACTGATGAGGCTATAGATTGGCATATTTGCATGCATGGGCATTTGCATTGCATTTATTTATCAAGGGAAAAGTTATTTTGAAGTTTGAAGACGACGACCATCAGCACAGCTTAATTAGAGATTTTCTGCGGATCTGTTCTGCAGATGTAATTAACCAGGAGCTTTTCAAAGGACCTGAGGAACCATGAACTCTGCAATCTCCTGAAGTCAAGATGCACTTTCTTTGGCGCGATGAGAACTTGTAAATCCCAAAGGGGCTTGTAACTTATAATTCTTTTCAGAATTAATGAAGTGTAATGTTTCACTAAGATTTTACATTCTATGTTCTCTTATGTCTATACTTATGTATACTGGCACGCCCACACCAAAATGGGTGCCAAATTTCCCAGAAGAGAGATCTGTCACCTAGATCCTATAGATCTGTCATCGGATCTTCACCACTTCAACTACTCTAGCACTGCTTTGATCATTCCCTCTAGCGCCCCACGACTTCTCCTCTTCGACCACCTCGTCATCAGGCTCCTCACCGACGCTCTATGACCTCAACCGCTGTGCTTCCCTAGACCACACAGACGAAAACCAACTCCCTCCTCATCGACCACGTCTTGTAGGCCAACATTGACAAGCTCCCTCGATGACCACCCTGCTACAGGCTCGACCATGACCACGACCAACTTCAGCTTCACCGACGATTGCGTCTTCCTCGACTTCGGCTGTTCTTCAGTGAAAATTTCCTTTCTCTCAAACCCCTTCTCTCTCTCCCTAATCTGTGTTTCTTGGGATGTTTGTAAAGAATGAAACATGAATGTTGGATGAATTGACAGTATATGACGATGTGATTGCACTTTGTTGAATGATTGTCTTATATTGAATCGTTTCTTGTTGTTCTGAATTGAACTTGCTGTTGAAATGAGTGGGCTGAACTTTTTCCTTGTGATGGTTGATTTAACTCTAGAGTTTAATTTGGATCGGCAATTGTCTCAGTTGTTCTTTTGTTATTCTTGAACCTGACACGCAAAGCATAGATGATTTGTTCTAAAAAGTAGATCTGTATCCAATTTTCTTAGACTTGTTTTATTTTGTTATGCATGTTTTTTTGATCGAGTCCCAGTTAGAAAACTGAGAAGATGCATACTGAGTTGAATAAGATCACAATTCTTTGTATTGATTATATTTTCTGAGTTTGTATGTCGTTTCTGGTGAAGGGGGCTGAGAGGATTGTGGTTGGTTAGTACTCGCTCTACATTTGCGATTCTTTGATACTCGCTATAGATCGTGGTCGTTAATAGTCATTTGTGCCCCCTCTCGTGTGAACTCGCTATCCGATTCTGTTCTATTGCTTGTATTTATGAAATGCTAATTTAGATCGACTACTTGTCGAGTCGAGATTACCACCTCTCTCTTTCTTTGCATTCTTTTGACATCTTTTCACTCTTTCTTTCGTTTGATTTATTTTTATTTGCCATCGATTTAGTTTAGTTTTATGCGTTTCATTTCTCTAGTCCCTGAGGAAAGAACGATAGAATACTCGTATTTACTGCATTGATCTCGTTCTCTTGCGAGACGATCTAGGCTGGTATCAGAGACACTACACAATCATTTTTTTTATCTTTAGTTTTTTTTGCACGTTGCATCATTTGCATTTAGTAGTAGTTCATGTTTTCTTTCATACACAAAAATCTAAAATCCAAAAATATTTTCCTTTTTTTTGCATGCATAGCATACTTGCATTTGTGTAGGAGGGATGACCCAATTTGGATAAAAACTCAAGGAGTTAATTGATAAGGTTAAGTACTGCATTCATGAAGTATGTGATTCTTAAATTAATTTGTAATGCTTATTAGAAAATTTTAATTCATGTATAATTTGAAGTAAGCTAGAATATGTCTACCCATTATTGTCAGCTTAGAATATGAATTGTGTTAGAGTTTATGCATTAAATTTTTATCTAATGTAAGTTTTGAAAAGATCACCCTAGAATTGAGAACCAATTCAATTAATTGCACATTCTTTGTTTTAAGTGGTTCATTGTTTAGAAGCTGAGCTGTATTTTGAATATCAACTTTCATAATAATAATAATAATAATAATAATAATAATAATAATAATAAGGATGATGATGATAATGATGAACAAATTTTTTTGAAAATCTTAAAAAATCTCCTTTGTTGCCCATTAATGGATGATCTAGATTATACTACATTCAGGCTATGAGTAGAGAAGTTGGTAGAAGGGATGACCCTTTGCTTAGAAAAATTTCTTGCTGAGGAATAAATAAAAATTTAAAAAGGTTGCCTAACATACTTCTGATTGAGAGAAGGATGCAATGTCTCAAATACATTTTTGGTTATAAGTATTCTTCAATTCCTGGAGGGTAGATACTTTTGGTAGAAGTCAATAAAGGAAAAATATATGTATAAATAATAAAATTTTGTCATAAATAAAATTTTGATTTATAGCTTAGTTTTAAGCAAACCACTTTAAGGATCGTCTATTCTTTAAACTTGGAACTTGATCTTGGGGGGTGAAAATGAAGCTTGTACCTTTCTCTTAAAAGGCATGAATTTTAGCATAATCATTCAAAGGTATGAAAATAAGTGGAGGTTAGGATGATTTTTAACTGCTTATAAGAAATACATTACTTTTATTTTCTCTTGAGCATTCTAATCGATTCCTAGAAATCTCTCGTGCCTTGTGATTGGTATGACTTTCAACTTGATCGATTATTTTCTTTTTTATGTTCTATTGGTGACCTCCTATCGATAAGTTTAAGGTTTGTTCAGGATGAGCAAAGGTTAAGCTTGGGGAGAGCCGATAATGGTGATTTTCTACCATTACTTCGCTTAATTATTTAATTAATTCACCTCACTTAATCTTATGTTTTGTTTAAATTTTATTTAATTTAAGTCTAGTTTATTTCAATCTACCATAATTCTCTGTTTTGTAGGTTCAGAGGCAAAACAAGTACAAAGCAATAGAAAATGTGAAGAATACTACTTTATAATACTATATACAACTAATATTGCAAGTAGTATAGCACCTGGAGTCTTGAACTGCGGCAGCACAGGAACAACAGAGCAAAATAGAAGGACATACGGGTTGGCACACAGTTTGCAACTTGTACGGCCAACTCATATGGCATGGCAACATGAAAATAAGGTCAAACAGTGAGTAATCCTGTAGATCCCAGAGTCAGGTGACCTTCACACAAACAAAAATTCAAGTTCAAAACTCCCTGAAGTCTTGACCTATAAAAAGACAGGGAGGAGCTGACGACAACAATTGGTTCATCTACCACCAATCAAAGGATTATCATCTTTATCATTTACCTTCTTTAGATTAGTTCCACCATTGTTGCTCATTAGGAGATTTTTCTTAGATCAATTTCTTTGTAACCAAGATATTGAAGATGGTGACTATGTCTATCAGATCAATGTTGGGGTAAACACCCTATAGTCTCTGGATGTAGGGGATTCAATTCTACGAATAAAATGTGAGGTGATTTTCATTTTAGCTATATATTTCATCCTTCTATTTTGTTTCATTGGAGTGATTTACTTAATGCTAGATTTGTACTTAGATGCTCGTATGATTTTAGTCAGTAGGATTGATTGCCACCTCGAGAGGGGGGGGGGGTGAAAGATCTTGAACCCCAATCCATGAACATGTAATTAATTTAGATTTTAGCTTTCGTAGTGACAGCTGGGGAGTTATAGTTTAAATTATTTATTTGAGGTGAAAACGGTTACCACAAAACATAAGGGTTCACTAGATTGTGTAGTAGCATCGCGAGAGTGGGATGCACACCGGTAGATTATAAGGTGTAGTAACACTGTGAGAGTGTGATGCATCTACAAATTAGAATTAAAGTTGATTACAATAGATATTAAAATTATACTCAACAATTTTTTCAATAAATTGATTAACCGAAGTCTGAAATTTTTTTGATTCATAGAATTAATCTATATTTTATTTCATTACTATTTTTATTCTTTTCCCTTGCTACTAATCTGAGATTTCAGAAACCCCTTCATTGAAAGAAGAAGCTTCGTGTCCTCCTGGAATTGACAATTTCACTCATCAAAAGCTACAATTGATTCCGTTCACTTGTGGGATGCAACACTCTTCATTCATTTTCTCTGAAGGAGATTGATTCTGTCATTTCAAACTTTCCCAGGTGCAAAAGTCCGGGTCTAGACAGTTTTAATGGTTCTTTCTTCCGTTCTTGTTGGCACATTATTAAAGAGGATTTCTATGATCTCATACATCAGTTCTATGAGGATCAAGCAGATCTTGTTAGACTCAACTCCTCTTTTGTGGTCTTAGTTCCGAAGAAGGATGGTGCGAAAAAAGTCTCTGATTTTAGGCCGATTTCACTTCTTAATAGTTCTTTGAAATTGATCACCAAACTTCTTGCCAATCGCCTTTAGAATGTGATCACTTCTTTAGTTCATAACAATCAACATGGATTTATTAAATCTAGATCAATTCAGGACTGTGTTGCCTGGGCTTATGAATACCAGCACATTTGCAAATCTTCTCAGGAATCCTTGGTGGTGCTGAAATTAGATTTTGAAAAAGCCTTTGATCTCATTGAACATGATGCCATTTTGGAAGTATTAAAGGCAAAATGGTTTGGTGATAAATGGCTCATCTAGATTAAAATGTTGCTGGATTCTGGTAGTTCTAATATTCTGTTAATGGCGTTCCTGGGAAGAAAATTATTTGTAAGAGGGGTGTCAGACAAGGTGATCCACTATCCCCTCTGCTTTTCATGTTGGTGGCGGACTTACTTCAATCTATTTTAAACTCTGCTAAGGAAAAGGGATTGCTTAGTCTCCCGGTTCAAGTGGAGGGTAACGACGACTTTCCTATTATTGAATACGTAGATGACACTCTAATTATTATCAAAGTGATTGCATCTGAAGTTTTCTTCTTAAAGGCTTTGTTACACTCTGTTTCTTCTTCGACTGGTTTGAAGGTGAATTTTGTTAAGTCTTTTTTGATTCCTATCAATTGCTCAGGGGAGCAGACTAACAATTTAGCTGGTATTCTGGGATGTCAAATTGGATCTTTCCCTTTCACATATCTTGGCCTTCCTCTCAGTCTTTCTAAGCCTAAGTGTGATAACTACAATAGGATGGTGGAAAGGATTGAGAAGAGATTATCCTGCTGGCAATTCTCCTTCCTCTCATTGGGTGGGAGATTATCCTTGATAAACTCAATCCTCTCTTCGTTACCGATGTTTCTGATGTCTGTACTTAAGATTCCTGTACTAAGAGAAATTTCTGTTTAAGTTCTTCAACAAGTACCCGTCTCCTTGGGTTCAGCTCATGTGGTCCTTTTATTACTCAAACAAGCTTCCTTCTGATATTCACTCAGTGGGTTCCTTTTGGTGGAGAGACATTTTGCGCCTTTTGTCTATCTTCAAAGGCATTTCTAAATGCCTTATTGGAAGGGGTGATACTTGTGAGTTTTGGAAAGATCTTTGGTGTTTGGAAATTCTTGCTCACAAATGGGCAGAGTTATTCTCCTTCTCAAATCAGAGTTTGTCAATCCAGCAATTCCGAAACATGGGAGATGGAGATGGAGAGGTTTTCTTCCAATTGCCATTCTCAGATTTAGCCTTTGGACAATATCAGAGTTTTCTCTCTTTACAATTTGTATTACCTGGAGATTCAAGTTTGAATGATTGCTGGAGGTTGATTAACAGTAATCTCCCGAGGTATCAGACACATAAGGTTTATGAATCTTTGATGGGAAGATTTCCAATCCATCCCATTTTCAATCTCTGTTGGAAAAATCGCAGCTTTCTCAAGATCAAGGTCTTCTTTTGGATCTTTCTTTGGGAGAAACTGAATACTAGAGCTATGTTGGAAAAAAGACGAATCATTATCCAATCAAATTCCTGTGAATTATGTGTGTATAGTGAGATTGAAACCTAGTTTCACATCTTTGCGTGCCCCTTTGCCAAAAGCTATTGGAATCTCATTGGATTTAATTGGCCCCTTAATACCTCTTTTCTGGATATGATTTGGTTGGCAAAGATTCATCATGCTGCTCTCAAGGACTTTGTCATGGAGATCATCGTGGTTGCAATTTGGAACATTTGGAAGATTCGCAACAAGAAAATTTTTCAATCCAAAGACCCCAATGTTCATGATTGGAAAAGGGCTTTCATTTTAGAATTAAATCTGATTGCTTTTCGATTACAGGAGAATATTAGGCTCCAAATAGTTAGATGTCTTGACCTTCTGTAATTTCCTGATTTTTTTGTTTCTTGTTGCTACTCTCTCTTCTATATTTATTAATATATTATTAGCAGTAGGCTTCTTGCCTACTGCCTTTGGTAAAAAAAACACTCTTCATTCATCATCAAGCAACCCTTCTCCAAGGTTGCAACCTTTTCATAGAGAGGCTCTCTGCCAGGGAGTTGTGGAGTTATTCCAGTCACAAGCTGTTGTCCTCCTCTGTCTTGAGGGCAACCACCCTGTACCTGTCCACCTCAACCTACAAATCAGTGGTCAGGCTTGTTGCGTCGCGGCACGTCGTAATGGCCTGGCCAACTTGCGCCTCCAAGGCCTTGTAGTTCTCCTCCAGCTTGCGGTAGGAGTCACGCCACATGTACAACTCATAGCCAAGCTCCCCGTGGCAACTGGCAGGCCGCTCTAAGGCCTTGTCGAGAAAAGAAAATCCCCTATTATTGGAAGTTCTTGGTTGACTGATGGGCTGAGTAGTGGCTTACTCTTGAGGTTCTAGTGAACGATGCGCCAAAGCAAGAGGAGGAAGGTTTGACATACCAACGGGCAAATCGCCACCTACTACCCCCTCTTGTGAAGAGTGTTGAACCACCGTGGGCTCCTTGAGTCACTCCTCTAAGTTAGCAATCGGATTTATGAGCACAGTGCTCATGTCCTTCATTTTTGCAACGGTCGAAGTATGCCCAAATGAACAAGTTGAGTAGCTCGGAATCACCAAGACTCCTCATCACTAGCTAAGCTAGGTAAAAGTCTAAAACACAAAGAGATCCTTTGAAGAATGACATACCTGATCGAAGAAATTGACATGCCTAGAAGAGTGCTCATGTCCAACAAACCGCATGAGCATCTTAGCTCAACAATTCCCAGGAAGATTTGCTCCTGGGAGAGTTGTAGGCCCAATGCCTACAATGAGGCCAACGTTCTCTACTGGCTCCAAGGGGAGTTTCATTTCCTCCTCGGTTCGTGTTGCCCCTGAGGTAGGCATAATCACATGGTGACTCTCGTCCATTGAAGCGGGGGAATTAGTCCCTTCATCCCCATGCACCGCTTCCATGGCGGTTGTCGTCACATTAGCGTCTAGATCCAACCCTTTTGATGAGGGATGGTCAATCTGCTCACCTTCCTGACCCATTCCACTCGTAAGAGTGGGGGAGATCATCATGCCGTGGAACATCTGGAGTGTAATCAATGCCCTAGATGCCAGGGTAGTTGTTGCTTCGTGGATGCCACTCTTTGATGGCCCATGATCTCCATAGGTGTGCTAAGAGTCACCAACAAGCACCCAACTGGGCTTCCAAAGCCCCCAAGACAATTGTGCTAGCCAAGCCCACAGACGAACTCGCTCCTGCATCCTAATTGGTTGATGGAGTAGTTCGAGATACCAGCGGCGCTTGATGAGAGGAACACGGTCTTCTAGGTTGTCCTTCATGTCATCGCTCTAGTCCTGGATTGCATCCCATGGTCTTCTCGAAGGGACAAGAAGCGAAGGAGAGATATGGCTGATATTATCGTCCCCAGTGACACCAGTCCTAATGCTGGCACTAGAAGAAGTAGCAGCCACTCTTGACTTAGTGATCGATCCTACCACACTTTGTGTGGAGGTAGGACCTGATTCCCCAGTAATTACGAGGGAAGGATAGACTTCTTGCATCCTGACAGAAGAGGTCTATTTAAGCTTGCCGGTAGACGGGATTCCCATGAATGAATTTGCCTTTGCCCAAGTTGCTTCCTCTGAAAGCACTACACATGCGGAGCAGTGCGGAAAAGACCTTCGTACAAATTAGAAAAAAGGGAGGTACTTTAATCTCTTACCATTAGATCGTCGAAATCTTGATGATGGCAAGATGTAAATTTGGACGCCACCTAAGGCCACATCCTTAGGGGTGATATCCGTACCCTCAAGTACTCCACGGTGATATCTCGCATTGTCACTATGGGGCAGAGCAGGGTGATCAGTTCGGCCTACCTCTCCTCATCAGCGAACAACATCTCTAATCGTGAAACTTCTACCCTGCCATCGTCGCTTCGTCAAAGAGTAGATGGAAACCATCCACCAGCTCTAGGAAAATCCATTTTTCCTTTCATGAGCCCAAGCTGTCCTTCGCCATCACCACATGGTATTTCTATGTCATACTTTGGCACAATATCAAGTATGATTGGACTATGCGGAACCTTCCACGCTTAGAACACTTGAATGGTGAAGAAATGGAGAAGCATGGAGATGCTTGGTTCAATACCTAAGTAGCCTTCACAGATGAAGAGAAAGGTGACCAGATGGGACAAAGTGTTGGGGGTAAGGTTGAAGATGTGTAGATCGTTGCCAACAAGAAATTCCTGAGGAATAGATGCTTTAGAAATCTCAAACTTGCCCTTACTTGAGCCTCATGCACTACAAGAAAACCGTATTTCCTTTCGGCTGGAGAGCGTTCCTAGTGTGAAGGAATGGTGACCTTGGTGTCGCTAGGAAGTAATTTCTCTTTGTAAAGGGTGTCAATTTCCTCGCAAGTAACTTTGGAGAAAGTCCAGTCGGCCATTAAAGTTTGAGAAGAGGTGTTGAGGGAAGGTGATGAGGAAAATGATCGATGAGGAAAGAAGTTTGGGAAGACAAAGGCGATGGGAGAGCGCAGAAGAATGAAAAGGGGTGCTTACTTGTAGAAGGAGATTCGCCAGCTTGATTTTTCAAACTATTCTAGTGACGCTTCCATTTCCCAATTGTTCTAGTGCCATTTCGGTTCCATAACTATTCTGATGCAAAAAGATGTGCCATGTCTAAACGCCACTTATTGCCGAAAGAACATTGCTTGGTTTCGCAACTAAAGCGTCTTTTGGCAACCATTCCATTTTTCTCTTCAGAAGTTGTAATTAAATAATTTTGCTTAAGCGCTTTCAGGAAATTCAAAATCAGGAAGCAAGGTTGTAGCGTCGACTAAAAAAATCGCTCTATGGGTAATGCGAATTTTCGTTTATGTTGGGGAGCTAGCTGTTGTGGCATGATGTGCACCCTCCAAAGACCCATCCAAAAGGGACTCTTGTTTGTTTGAGTTGGGTGTATCTCTGGATAAAGGAAGATTTGAAGAATCGGGACCTTAAGATATCATGGCTGAGATACCCCTTGTGTTGGTAGGATGCCATAAATAGGGACTTCATCAAGAAAATAAGGAAAGTAACCTGCTCTAGATCGAATTCTCCAAGTCGAGATAGAGTAAGAGAGATTATTTCTACCTAGATTAGCTAGCCACATATTCATTTTACCGAGTTGCTCTCGAGTGCTTGGTCAGGGGTAAATCTATTGTATAGGTTAGCCACAAAATCGCTCGTATGTCCTCCCGATCGCTTTACGATGACTTTATAACTTGCCTTTGTACTCCACATTTCTTAATGTAGCATAGATCAAACTGATGTCCTCCTGATGGCTTCCCCTCAGATGATCCAATCAGCGGTATCGACAGGAGGTAGAGGATAGTCTTTCACCCTTTAACCTATATAAAATCTTGGTGTTTGCATCTATGGTCGGTACATATTTGCCGATTTAGTGTTCTCCCTGACACAATCTACAAATTGTATTGCATATATCGAATATTAGGCCCTATCCAGTTTTTGGTATACCACGAATATTATATCTAAAACTGTGAAAAGTCACAAATCTTAAATACAAAAAAGACCGAGAGAGTACATGACACTCTTTCTGAAAGGGAGATAGCAACATCTTTTGCATCCTCAGATGTTGTCAATGTTTGAGTCTAATAGCCTCCCTGATAATGCGTTTGATGTTGCATGATTTCTGTGATCATTTCTCTCTGTCTTGAAAGTTGGATGCTGAAGAGAAGTTGGAAATAACCTTTTTGCCCCTGTGGCCTCTAGGAACCTCTTGCTGACTGGCTGCCTCCCCTTGTTCTTTCTGTTGTATAAACTATAGGATGACCAGTTAAGCACCTCAGGGGCTAGGCATGCAATTAGTTGGAGTGGCTTGTACAAGTATGGCCATGTCATGTACCAGTCACCACTGCATATGCCTTCCAGAGATATCTTGCATAGTGTGTCCACACGACCCACTGGAAATACTCCAATCTGCACCTGCAATTGAAATGTTTTGCTATGTTACATTACGACAAGGAAATTGTTGGAAAACAAGAACTTGTTTTTTCTTACCTAAAAATCAAATACCACATTTCACTATCTAGTCTGCTCCAAGATTTATGGTTTACTCAAACCTACTTTAGATTTTAGTAGGTTGTGGGCGGCAATGACTGGTGACAAGGTATGGAGGATGACAGTAGGAGGAGATAGGTTGGTGAGGCAATGATGCACCACTTTTCTATGGGTGGGGGTCGCAAGTGGGGAGAGTTTGAAAGCAACAGTTAATGATAGGGGCGACAGTGGCTAATGATGGGGCATGATAGATTGCGACAGAAAGTGGTGGTAAGCCAGAACACATCACCATAGGCTGCAGAGTTGGCTAGGAGTAGGGCAATGGTGTAACTGTGGACAGTGGTTCTGGCACTGATGTCATCATTGATGGTGGAGAATGGAGGTAAGAGGCTGCGAGGGAGATGGAAGGTAGATCGACTAGTTGTGTGTATGAGAGTGAGGGGGTTTGGGAGTTGGGGAGGAGGGAAGGTCCAAAAAAGTTAAATAGTACATAATTTTATTTTTATAAAAAAATCAGATATCTAATGTGTAGTCGCTTCTTAAGTTTATATTCACCTCTTATGGGAAAGTTAACAAATATGCAAGAAGAAAGCTCTATTTTATGGGATTAAACTACTTATGGGCAGGAGCAGACCAGAAAATATTTATAAGGGGTATCTCTTATAAATTTTGAAATTTTGAAAGCCTCTATTCCAAAATATAAAGGATACATATAAAAATTTTAAAAATTGTGTGGGGCCTTTTCTCCCACGTGCATCAACATAGGTTCGCTCCTAGCTAAGAGTCTTGTTAGGAAGACAGAAATTTCATAAAAATTGTGAAGAAAATCCTATATTAAGAATGGATATTTTTTCTCTCCAGAATTTCTATATATATAAATAGGGCCTAAAACTTTGAGCAACTTACATCTCTGGCCTCTTCGTTAACTGCAACTTGGCCATCTTTCTGAAGGGCTTTCCCTTGGGTGATCTCGGACTCGACATACCCAGGTGTGAGTATGGTGATGCCTACCTCGGATCCAAGCTCAGATCTCAACGTTTCGTAGAACCTCAGCTGTGCTGCTTTGGTTGCCTGTTGTTCAGATAAATTAAGCCTTGGAACACATTATGGAATCTATATGGGAACAGGGCCGATGAGCCCAAACATTTGGAGGTCCATGTGTAAAAGTAAAAATAGGCCTAAATTATGTCTAAAAATTTGAACAAGTAGTTATCATAGCATGTAGAGATATTATTTGTCTAATACTGATAATTGGTCGGCGGTGAAATATTGAGGCTACAAGGCCTTGTAAGGTGTGGAGATGGGCAAAGGTCAAAGGTGTAATTTGGAGTCTTTGAGTTGCTAGCTTAGGTATATACAATAAATTTGGTCTTTTCGACTTATTTTTTAGGTGCTAGTTAAAAGAGGAAGAAGAGACGGAAGGTGGAGAAGACAATAACATAGAAGGAATGGCTAGTGAGTGCTTCAAAAGCTTATTTTCTAGGGAAGAAATAATTTCATGGGAAAGAACATAGGAGAACACAAGGAATTGGAAATAGGAAAATATGAGATGGAAACGTTCGGTTGACCACTCATCTATATTTTTAGCTCATTTGCACACACTAATATGTAGGTATAAGATATCATTAAAAATACCAGTTTATCATATATGAAATGCTAAAATTTTAAAAATTTTGGGCCAGTCAGAATTAGGAGTCTTGTGCGGTCATGTGCTTTGCACTTGGCAAAGACCGGCCATAATGGAAACTTCATATGAGTATTCAGTCTTCAACTATCGTATTAATATGATCTACACCGGCCGATTTAGTGGTTGCAGTTTGGGTCCTCATGTTGAAGACAGTTCCCAAAAAGCTGTTCCTTAGAACACATGGAAAATGTATTTTGTTGCTTACGTTGTAGAAGCTCATTCCTGCTGTGGCCACTGTTCCAGCTGCGGAGGAACACACGATTAGTTTTCCCTTGCTGGCCTTGAGGTGTGGAAGTGCATAGTATGTTGGATAGACAGATCCCCAGAAATTCACATCCTGAAATGTTCAAAAGATTACCTAATTATTTGCATGTAGGATTTCACTCTTGTTACTACAATATTTTGTTTACATATTTGTATATTGTAAATATATTTACAAAAGTAAATTGCATTGTAAGCTCTCAAACTTGCCCACATATATGTCATTTAGGTGTTTAAACTTCAATTTCAATTATACGGGTCTATGAAATTGCTTAACTTTGACACTTAGGCCTATTTTTGTGTTAAGTGATAGAAAAAATGACGACACAAAACTAAATAGCATACTTAAACAAGTTCAGGAGCCCAGCACGGTGTCATTTTTCCTGTTATTTTCTTAATTGATTGACTTAAGGGACATAATCAAACAACGTCAAATACCTATCATATTAAATTTAAGTTGAAGAATTTAAAGACATAATCCTATAAGTTTAAAGATCACTAGTTCAATTTACTTCTCTTGCTTTATTTAGAAATTGGGCTCTGCTAACTTGTAACCAATACTTGCCATCATTTTGGTGAAGGCAGTTATGTTGGTAACTTCATCAAAAAAGCAGGTGGACCAAATCCCGGCGTTGGCAACAAGATGGTTCACTGCATTCACAACAAGAAGATGCCACCGTCAATCAACATTGAGAAAATTGCACTAAGCTTTTATATTTTGAACTAAATTTTATTGAGCCCTAAAAACTTCTATTAGATTAATTTGTCTTACAGATTAAAATATTATTACAATTAAGTCTATTTGAGACCTGATAAAAGATTTAATGATTAATTAAAACTAATGATTGATAATCATACATACATATCATCGTCCATGTCGATAGATTGTACACATTATAGTATCATCTTGGTTTCAGTCAACACCAGATCTCCTCATGAGCAATTGGTGTGTTAGATAATGATATTTGCCATGATGTGTATCGTTTGCTTACATATATGATGATATATATGTATAATTATTTACTGTCAACTTAATTAATAGTTAAATTCTTTACTAAGACCCAATACACTTGAATGCATCAACAATATTTTAGTCTGCAAAGATTAATTGACATGAAGCTCTTTTCAATATAGAGGATGCTCAGCACAATTTCTTCGTCCAAATTTATTAGCCATATAGACGCGCGGTCACATTCATGCATATAAAAGAGAGAAGGAGGAGGAGGAGGACGAGCAGTGATCTGTACATTTGCCAAAGTGAGCGACGGTTTCGTCGACGACTCGCTTCGATTCGTTGGGGTCGGAGATATCCGCCGGAAGGACGAGGGCGTCCGGCGCGCCGTGCATTTTAGCGGCCTCGGCCACGTTCTGCAGTGCTTGTTCCCTTCGTGCGACCAGTGAAAGGCGTGCCCCTTTCTTTGCATATTGGTAAGCAAGCTCCTGTGAAAGGAAGAGCTACTTTGTTAACACTGGTGTTTTTATGATCAATTTTTTTAAGGATTGGGTGCAACTAAGTATTATTTTGATGTTTGGGCGCAACTAAATAAGTTGTATTCTACGGAATTAGGATATTTGCACTGTATATAAATTACGCCGCATTACTGAATACTAGATGGGCTAACAGGATAGATAAAGAGCATTACTATGTGTATGAACAAATTTATCCACAGCAGTTTGTAGCATCTAGTATCAGACGGGTTGGCTCTACATCCCAGGTTTGGTGCTCGTTTATAGAATGTTACAAACTGCGAATTTATTGGTGTGCAAAGTGCTGTTGAGAGACAAAGTATCCCAATTTAGCATTGTTGAATCTTGTGTAGGATGGCAATTTTACTCATTTACTCATTTACTTGTCGACATTTACCTGAATAAAGACGGACATGTTCTAATTTTTACACTCATGACATGTTCATGGCAAAAAATTAAATCCAAGATGAGTAATAGACAAATGTCTATTCTACCACCACTTGTACCTGTTTACCTGTTAAGTAAATGCTAAATAAAACATATATACAATATGTTTTAAAGACATATAAAGTTAAAAAATATGTTATATAAACTAACTATAATCAATCAAAATTAGTATATTTTTCTTACTAATGAAATTAAATAATATTATTTATTTTTAGTTCTTATTATATGTGTCTTAATTATTTTCTTTAATTATTTTTTTTCATTTTTAATCAAGTAGTTGATATTTGTGAGTAGTGGGCATGAGTGAATTCTTTGCTGTGACAAGTGACAAGTGAAAGTACCCAAAAGGTAACAGGGATATTTTATCACCCTGCATGACTGTGACACTCGATTGACATCTCTAATCTTGAATGGCACATTACTCCCCAACTCTCAAGTCTCGTCCTATCCTTTACTCAAAAGAAACTCGTAGTTAGATTAGTGTAAATCTCAGGCTGGCCATCAAAAATCCCAGGTTCATCTAAGATAGGTGGATTTTATCCAACTTCAACCCTATTGGCAAATCACTATAATAAATATGATCTATTATGATAAAAAATTTATTATAAAATATTATAGTCATTCATAATAAGTCATCTATGACAAAATTAGTGATTCGTAAAAAATTTAAACATGATTCCTATCTTATTCTAACTTTATGGTATTTTTAAAATTATCGTCATTGCATTGAGACAATAGTCACATAAAGGTCAAGAAATAAAATGAGCAAAAGAAAATGCAGTCATGACTTTAAATTGCCATGCAATATTTGTACTTCTTGTGACAATCGTTTTTTTCTAAAAAAGGAAAGTGCCCTCCAAAAAATGGGAGAACTATTCAAAATTTTGGTGATACACACACACATAAAAACACTATTCTACATCCATTTTTATAATAGTTATTCTATACCCATTTTATTATCTGTTGGATGTAGCATCGAGATATAGATTTAATTAATAGCACCAACTACAGATGGGGATAGTATTTAACAGAAGTAACTGCCATAAATATGTCCCACGTAGTGAGTTGTTACAATCAGCACAAAAATCCCACAAATTGGAACCGAATAGATATATATCTCAGTTTGTTGTAAATTGCTATCATTTGTTTAAAAAAAATACATTCATTCTTTCCATCATCTGAGATTAAAATCTCACAAATTTGCTCTGAATCACCTATAAGAAATCAATACCGATATTGGCAGTAATTTTTATTGACATTGGTAGAAGTATAAAAATAATCAGACAGTAATATAACAATAATAGCACAGTAACATGACAATCGTATGACAGTGATAGCACATTAACATGCCAATAATATATACTCAATTGGACAGTAATTTACTAGTAAACTCGGTAATAATTGGTTATTATTTGGGCAATAATTGGACAATAAAACCACACAATTACAAATTTTTTGGACATCAATTGGATAAAAATATTGAAATAACTAATAAGTAAAATGGTAGTAATAAAATATTATATGAACAATAATTAGACAGTAAACTGAATAGTGATCAGTAATGTGATAGTAACTGCACAATACGAAGGCAAAAAATGTATAATGATATAGTAGTAATTGCACAATAAACTAGACAATAATATGACAGTAGTCATATAAGATTATGACAATAATAGCATATTGATATTACAGTAATGTCACATTAGTAACACATGCATTAACATACTAATTTGATAGTATCATTGCAATAAAAAAATAATAATTACATATAACAGTATATGTACATTAATATGACAGTAATTAGATATTCTTCGTACAATAATTGAGCAATAAGATCACAAAATTGGACATTATAAATACATTAATTGGACAATAATATGATAGTAATGGGACATTGTATAAACAATAATTTGACAGAAATATGACAATAACCAAATGATAGAATGACAATAATAAGGCATTATATGGATAGTAATTGGATAGTAAACTAGACAATAACATGAGAATGATGAGGTTCTCGGCAATGGCAACTACTATGAGGTTCTCGGTGGTACCCAGTTTGATGTGGTGGTGGATATGTAAATACGAATCTCGCTTCGGCCCGATTTCTTACTGGCAACAAACATGTCAATTGTGGTAGCGACAAGGATCTCAATGAAACCTAATCAGTGACAGCAGCGACTAAAGACTGTATTTGTGGGAGGAGATGTGGCGACGACTGATGCACAATGGAAGACAAAGATAAGTGTGAAAGGATATTGTGGGTGGTTGGCATGGGATATTGCTTAACTACGTACAAAATTTTTGAAAAAAATATATTGAATGACAGGGTTAGACGGTTATTATTATTTTAACTTCTCAATCTATCCAATAGACATGATTCGTCTGAGTAATTTAGATCAAATGACTCCAAAAGTGGGTATAGAAGAGCTACTATAAGGATAGATTGAGTAGTTAAAATAATAATTACCGTCTAACACCGTCAATCAACATATTTTTTTCAAATGTTTTGTACGTAACTGAACAATATCTTGCACCAACCACCCGTAATGTCCTTTCACACATATCTTCATCTTCCAATGTGCATTAGTTGTCGCCACATCTCCTCCCACCGATATAGTGTTTAGTCGCCACTACCACCAATTAGGTTTCATTAAGATCCTTGTCGCTGCTTTCATCGAGATCTTCATGCCGAGATCTTCGTTGCCAGTAAGAAATCCAAAGCAAGATTCAAATTTCCATATCCGCCGCTACATCAAACTAGGTGTTGCTGAGAACCTCAAGCAGCCACCATTGCCGAGAACCTCATTATTGTCATATTACTGTCTAGTTTACTATCCAAATTACTATCCATATAATGCATTATTACTATCATTCTATTGTTTGGTTACTATCATATTGTTGTCAAATTATTATTTATACAATGTCCAATTATTGTCTTTATAATGTTCAATTTTGTGATCTTACTACCCAATTATTGTACAAAGAATATTTAATTATTATCCATATTAATGCACATATATTGTTATATGTAATTATTGTTCTTTAATTGCAATGGTAATATCAAATTAGCATGTTAATGTGTTATTAATGTGATATTACTATTATGTCAATATGCTATTACTGTTGTTGATGACCAAAGAAATGATCATGAATTTACAAAAATGATAATGTGTGTAAGAATGAAATATGGTTGTCAAGCAGAAGATGAATCACACAAGAAATAAAGTTTTTATACAAGTTTGAACCCTCAAAAATGAGTAATAACCCTACTTCCTATGTGTAATCACTCAAGAGATTGAATGTTTACAAGAATGAATCTAGTTAAGAGAAATAATTGTATCTATTCCTCTTGTCTTGTATCTTCTTATTTTTCTCCCCTTATCTTCACAGCATGTTCTCCTTATATAATAGTCGATAAGCAGTTATCACATACTAGTTTGTGAGAGAACTACTCGATGGTTGCTGAAGAACTACTCGACAACTATTCAATAACTACTCAACAGTTATTGGAAAATCGCTTGACAGTTATTGAGGAACTGCCCGGCAGTTATTGAAGAACTACTCGATAGTTATTCTATAACTGCTTGTCGATTATTGATGAACTACTCTAGAGCGGTTCGTACATAACAGTTGTTGCCACTTTTCCTCACGATGCAATTGTAATGGAGATTTCTAGAGAATCTCGTGCTAACTGCCTTATAGTGGAACTTATCTGCCTTGTTGTGCAGAACATAGAGTGTTGATGTGTCCTTGGTCAAAAGCAACTAATACTTCAATCAAGGATCTAAGTATTCTAAACCAGGGATGGCTAAGATTGCATAATTCAACCCAAACAGGTCGTGGTCGAACACGCTTGTTTGCGTCTAAGCACAGACTGCGCGTCTTTGACTAGAGCTGGTCGTGGTCAAACACGCTTGTTTGCGTCTGAACACAGCTTATGCACCTTCGACTAGAGTTGGTTGTGGTCGAACATGCCTATTTGTCTTCGTCCAGAGCAGATCGTGGTCTTAGACTGTCTTTGATCAAAATGAGGTGTACAATCCTCGTCAACTGTCATAATATTGTCTGATTATTGTCATATTAGTGTCTAGTTTATCGTGCAATTACTGCTATATCACTGTACATTTACTGACTTAGTATTGTGCAGTTACTATCACATTACTAATTACTGCTTAGTTTATTGTCTAATTATTGTCCATATAACGCCTTATTACTATCATTTTACTTATTAATTACTTCAATATTGTTGTCCAATTGATGTCTATAAAATGTAATTATGTGATGTTACTGTCCAATTATTGCTCAAATAATAACCAATTATTACTAGTTTATCATGAAATTACTGTCCAATTGAGTGTCTATTACTGGTATATTAATGTGCTATCACTATCATATTACTATCTAATTTTTGTCATATTGCTGTCATAGTATTGTGCTATCACCGTCTCTTAGTTACTATCGTTAATGGAATTCGAATCTCAATGCTACATCCAATGGACATTAGAGTGGCTATAGAATAACTATTATAAGCGTGTGTGTGCAGAATAGTGTATATATGCAATATGTAAATTTAGTTCTCATTCCTCTATCATCCCAAAACATCCATACCTCACTGGAGCCACACACTCTACCATTTTTCCGCCTCCATGTACACCCCATGCTGCTAGCCTCCCTCCTCTGATGAGCCATGACCACTCTTACCTCTTCTCCCTTTTGGGCGATGTACCTTTGATGCAACTTCCCACCATTGGCTGGATATGCGTTGAGCCATCCCTCACTCCTTTGGTAAGAGGTCACCGTTGGCCACCATGATTTCTTAGTTTCAATACATCTTTTGTTTCTTACTCCTCTCTTCTAATATAATTCTTTTTGTACATCTTAAAGATGCTTGAATTGAGGAGTGCCAAAAAAACATAGGATGCAATTATCATGGTGCTGAAGAATTTAAGTTTATGATGCTAGTTCTATTGATGTACCAAGAGGGCATAGGATGCCACTGTGGAGAATGCATTTCTTTATATATCTTTGTTTCTTATTCTTGTTCATGATGTATGAAAGTTGTAGTATTTTGCAATTTGATATATTTTATTGTTGTATGGAATGGATATTGTACCTTGAAATTTTAAATTATGTTATTGTTCAAACAAACTGCTTTATGAGAATTTTTCTCTAACATTTAGCTGAAAAAGATCAATAGGATAGCAAACCTTTGTATGATCATTAAACTATCCATGATAATTAAATCCATCGCATATTACACTAACCAGAATAGGTATTGTGACTAATGGTGACAAATACTACAAAATAGGTGAGATTTTATAACAATTAGTGACAACAAGTTTTGTCATAGAAGTATATAATATAGTGGTAATAAAATGTCATCATAGAATACATTTGCAGTGCACATACTATGACAATGGCCAAGACGTAAAGTATGTCAAAAGAAACAGTTTATGACAAAAAACTAACCATTTGTGATGTTTATATTTGTTGTAGTGAACGATCCGAGTAGATTTGATGCATTTTACGCTAGACTAGGCTAGGTCAATTCTTGTTTGGTCATCAAGTCTGAAATTCAAAACCCAGTCCATCCCTATAGACAATGAGTTCGAGCCAAAATCAAGATAGACCCAGGCTGAGACAAAGCGGCTGAATTTGCTAAGGTCTACCCTCAGCCTACACTTATACCTCCTTGCTCAGTAGCTCACCCTTGTGAGGGCTATCTGCTGATAATAACATTTCTATATCTCTTGATGTATGGGACAGTTCAAGTATATGAACCAAAGTTTCAACAAGCGTGAGAACATCAGTGGAAAGGCATGGGGTATGTGGTATTCTGCCTTGATCATTGTACTTTCATTTGGAGGACCACTCTATTATTGTTGGTGCGTGGTGGTGAATCTAGAAATTGTGCATGATGGGAGGTGTCTTAATAAATTAATAAATTTGGAAGATTTAGACGTATCTTTTGTAAAATATAAAAAATAGAGATCTAAAAAATGTGCACCTCCCCTGGCCTATGCATCTATGTTTTCCTATCATATGTAGTATATAATTTTTGCAACCGCCACTGTTTGAAGGGTGTCACCACGTGCGTCCACATCATCACTTTGATCCTGGTCGTTGGATCGGTGTATTTGCTTCATCTGAGCCGCTGGCGTTGTCGCTTTCGTCCTAGCCGTTAGATTGGTCTTCGAGTTGATCTCATCCATCAGTTCGTGTGTTGGCATGCTGTTGTGCCGTGGGAGTTGAGGGTTTCCTCAGTGCGTCGATAGCGGCTCCATCGTTCTGCACCGGTCCTCGACGTCGATGCTGTCACCCCTTGCCGCGTTGTTTGAGGGCACGTCTCTCCTCTGCTCCTACATCGGCTATGAGTTGGGTCTGCGTCGCATGCATCGTGCTATGTTGCGCTGGTGCGCTGCGCCTGAAGGCTGCGCCACAACACCTCGTCTGCACCTCTGTTTCTCGATGGCGTTGACCGCAATCCAATCTAACGGTGACACTTGGACTCCACTTTTCATCGAGCTATTTGGTGTAGCGACATGTGCTAGATCCATTTGTGCATGAACGCCGTCGGCCGTCGTCCGAGCCTGCAACAACACGTGGACTTCTTCTGTTGTTGACGTGGACTACTTCCGTTTGTGCCACGGCTATGTCACCCATGAGCAAGTCCTGGGGCGATGTGTGGACTCCACTTTCTGTCAACCTGTTTGGTGCGGTTCGATCGCCAACGCGTGTCCAGGCCATGTGCAAACGGCTATCGTTGCTCACGTCTGTCTCGGTTTGCTACCGTTGCAGTTCTATGCCATCCTTCAGCTTGATGCGCTCCGATAGCCAATTTGTGTCTCCATCGTACGCGTTCCTTCATCGCTGTTGACGCCCATCAGCGAAGCTGCGAACTGTGTTGTTCCACGTGTTTTCCTCCTTTTTCTTCGTGCCCGTTGCTTCTTTGCACTGCAGCTTTCTCTGTCTGCTCCCGGTTGTCCTTTGTTTTTCCTGCGCTCTTTGCTTTTTTCCTTTTTCCTTTGTCGTCGTTTTTGTTCTCTTTGTTGTTGTTGCTTGTGTGGCTTGCTTTTCACTTGACTGTGCTGCGACTGATGCTCTCACCACCAATTGCTGCAGCTTTGCCGCCATTCTGTGCTTGCATTTGTGGTGCTCCAGGTGGTGTGTCTGCACACTTGTGCATGTGCATATGTCCAAACCAGTGGGAATCAAACTCATGAATTGTGATCTATCGTGTAATAAAGTATGATATTAACAATCAAGGTGCGAGTCAATTTTTCTGTTCAATTCTCTCTTATACTACATGAAAAATGAGTAAATGAGCAATCAAATAACCATCCAAGTTACATTGCAATCAAGCACCAACCTCTCTTCCTTAAATCCTCCTCATAAACAATTAGCTCATTCTATCAAGCTCCGCCCCACCCTCACGCACTCACCCATCCACACCACCACTACCACCCATACACACACTCCCAATGCTAGGTATAGTAATATGTTACACACAAAAAATTGGGATTGTCTAAGTGTAGATAGTTGTTTTTCTTCTTAAAAAACTTACATCATCTACACCACACATTCAAATATAACTTTAATCTTCACCTTTCCTTCTCCCACACACCTTTTCTTCTCCCTCCTCCTCTCAATCCCCTGCTACCACCGCTACCGTATTGCTGCACCACAGCCACAACAACCAGCCTTTCATCACCAATCTCCCCAGTGGCCACCACCGCCACGCACAACCAATAGCATCACCATTGCCTCACCGCCTCGGCTCGATCGTCCTAGGCCACTACCGTCGGAGAAACTAAGGAGGAGATTAGGTGAACCTTGAAGACTAGATCTAAAGAGATGTGTTTCATCCAACGGTGCAGTGATGTGTATGCAAAATAAAAAAATACTTGCCCATTAACAAAATCCTAAAAATTTACCATATTGAACATTTAAAAATTTTAGGGACAATTTGTGCTATAATACTGTAAAAATTTAGGAAAACACTAACGTCTCACCAGTACGTGGGTTTTGGCCTCATATATCAACATTACATCTAATATCTTATAATATCTTATAGAAATTTTCTAATTTTTATAGTGTCCTCTATCTAATTTTCCCAAATTTTTATTCATATCCCTTACTATTCTTCTATGGTTGAGATTAGTCTTAGAAATTCCCCGACAGACTGTTGAGTTCGATTAATTTGTTGGAGTCAACTTGCCGATGCTACGCGACATTTACCCCTTGGTTTGGTGTCTTGAAATATCTAAAAACCTAGTCTCATCTTCCAAGACGTATGATAAATTTGTAATTGAAATACACGCACTACTAGGTTTTTTAGTCTAACTTGGCAAATTGTTACACAAACTAGTTACCACAAAAGGACAATGAAGATTGCGACACCATTAAATGTCGCGTGATTTGAAGTTTGACGATAGAAACAACATCGGTGAGGATAAGAAAACAGTGATAATACGATTGATCATATCTACCGCACAACCCAAAGCTTTTATACTGCCATGTCGTAAATTGCCCCAAACATACTGTTTCTGAACAAACATGGCTTATATGTATCCTCGGTTAAAAAACCAATAGTGTGTATTTGACATACCATCTTTCATTTGATAATTAATTATTATGCCACCTTTTCCTAATTAAGAAGGTTTGAGCCATCGGGATAACTCTAGCTTGCTAGTAGCTCGAGCTGATGACGTGGACGCCGCCGCAGGAATAGTCCCACATGGGGAAGATGCCAATAAAAAGGCTAGAGATATGATCTATGCACACCCTGCATATTCTCATATTCGTGTATCAAATCGACACGAAGCATTATATAAAAAATATTAGAGAAAAATAGAAGCATAACTAATTTATCTTTTTACAAAATTTTATGTTCAAATTTAATAACAGAGTAAAATGAAACAAGACAAATTCCGTTAAAAAATAGAAAGTGAGAAGGAAAAAAAATCACTACTCACTTCAAACTTTACTCTGTTGTTTTATCGTGTATTAGTTGAGTTAGAATTTGAAATTTTATAAGGTATTCCATCACCCAAGAGACTAGCTTCCTAACCTATTTTTTAAAAGAAATTTTACAAGATGATAAATGAACAAGACAATGTGTATAGGAGGCGATACCGCTAAGCGGTATGTGTCTGTGTGTGTACATTGATCAATACTAACCTCGCCGATGCCAGAGGAGGCGCCGGTGATGAGCACCACCTTCCCTCTCATGTCCTCTTTCCTGAAGGGCCTCACAAACACCCATATGAACAGCTTCACAGGAAGAGACGCAGGGATGTATACCAAGAGGACTATTGCAGCACTGACATGCATCAACACACTGTGAAATAGAAGATATAGATCCATCTTTGCAGAGAGATCTAGAGAGCGAGAGAGCTAGTTGTGTTCTTCTTGGAACATGTATGGCCAAACAATAAAAGATAAGAGTTGGTGTACCGGGAGTATAGGACTGCACCGATCTTGACAATTTGGAATAATAAAGCATACTATTACACTACTTCCTAGGATAAATATAAATATCAAATAATAAGTTTCTTGCCCATATGGGACGGCGAGGACCCACAACTCTTAGTAAGACTATTTCTGATGGTTGACACTTCGAGAAGTTTTTTGGAAGAATATTCTATGTTATATGGGCAATTCTCTGACAAGAAATTAGGAGAGTTCTTGAGTTTTTTTGATCGAGCAATTACGCTCTAACGCGCAACTCCTGAACAAGAGAGAGACTCTGGCCAGATTTAACCGTGGAAGCAATCCTCTGACCATTGCACTAGCAACCGAACTGGCCCAGGAGGTGGTTATAGCCATCTTCACAGTCTCTGTCGATGTATCTCCTGCTACCATGATGGCGGCGACAAGAGGTAGAAACTTCTAATCTGGCTTTCAAATCGATGATTACACACTCTTCTAACTTCACTATTGTTGGGGGAAATCTCCACGGGATCAAGTCCTTTTGCCCGGGGAGAAGGGTTTCCGGTCCCGGGTCACGTGAGGGTCACGCGAGAAGCGCCTCGGGAATCGGTGGACACCTGTCAAGCATCCAAGGTTCCTGACCGGAAGAAGGACGTCGCTGTCCCTCGATCCAACAGTGGCAGGCAGGGTAGTTTAGTCTTTTCGCATTTTTGGGGGGTATATAAACCCTTGTAACCCCTCGTGTGAAAAGAAGAGTTCATTCTTTACTCTAATAGACAATCAAATAGGTGTGCTTCGGAGCCATCTCTCCCCTGAGAGAGCTCCTCTAGCCAACTCCGGTTGGAAGCATGTCGACAGGACTAGGGCCTCCACCGAGGCCCGAACTTGTATAAACCTTCGTGTCACTCGCTTAGTTTGCCCGACGGGAGAGGACCGGTCGCACGGTCAACTCGCGTCGTCTTTTTTCGCTAGAATCTTCCACAAAACCTACCGGGGTATTCGTAATACCATGACAACTATAGCCGAATCTTCCTCTACGAATCTCACAAGAAAATTTTCTAACGTATTGACAATATCTTCCCCTTCATTACATGTGCTTGAACTAAACTTAGAAAACATTTTTGAGGAAGAGCGATTTGAAAAGAAGAGTACTCGAAGATCGCAAGTGAGGGTTTCAGAAGAGAAGTACTAATGAAGATGAGAAGTATGTGTTGGAATGGATTGGATTATATAGGATAAGTCAAATATTCTGATGGCTAATTTCCAATCAAAAGTGTCCAAGGACATTATTCAAACAAGAATATTCCAAACAAAAACGTCCAATGACTAGTTTCCAATCAAAAGTGTCCAATGACAACATTCCAATGAAAATATTTCAAACAAAAGCATCCAACTGCTAATTTCCAGTCAAAAGTGTCCAACGGCAATGTTTTAATGAGAATATTCCAAACAAAAGAGTCCAACGGCTAGTTTTCACTAACAATATTTCAATTGCTTAAATGAAAAATTACTCACCAATATAATGTCGTCGGCCTCTAACGAAAGCAATAACTTACACTCGTCAGAATCTAGAAGAACATGGTCATCACCGTCGTCAATAATGACTTGCGGTGTAGAATGCGACTACCGGAATCTGACAGTGACGCAGATTTTGAATTTTTAAATAGGGTTTGTGATGGTGAGGGTTGCATATAGTTGGTCGGCATACCGACAAAATGAAAATTTAGCCCATACGATGAGTATGGATGGCCATGCGTATATGAGGCGAGCAGTGCATATGGAGAGGGATCACTACTATAGAAATGCAGTCTACTAACCCCTATTTTCTAATGATTTTATGCAATCTGGAAGAAAACCGTTAGTGTACATGGTACGCAGTAGAGAAACACATTTGTACAAACGGTTGGGTTTTGAAAAACTATTAGTAAAAACCACATGATTTATTCTAATGGTTCTTAATATATTAACCGTTAGAACAAACATACTTATACTAACGGTATATTTTTAGAACCGTTAGAATATATTTGATTTTATTTTAATGGTTCTTAATATATTAACCGTTAGAAGAAATATGCTTATACTA
This sequence comes from Pharus latifolius, assembly GCA_019359835.1. Taxonomy (NCBI): domain Eukaryota; kingdom Viridiplantae; phylum Streptophyta; class Magnoliopsida; order Poales; family Poaceae; genus Pharus; species Pharus latifolius. Next base: position 65,415,743 of record CM033320.1, on the reverse strand, counting down.
ACGGTTATATTTTTCGAACCATTAGAATAAATTTGATTTTATTCTAACGGTTCTTAATATATTAACCGTTAGAAGAAATATTCTTATACTAACGATTATATTTTTGAACCGTTAGAAGAAACCACATGATTTAATAAATACCCTCGCCTATGTATCCTGTCTCTCTCTTCCTTCTTCTTAGACAAGCAGCCTCTCACCTTTTCAAGCTGCCGCTACTCTTCGCTGACCAAATCCACTAGTAGCCGTCACTACTCTAAATCCTAGCCGCCGATCGCCTCCTACATCGCACCCGTACCGCCGCCATCAGATCTGCTTAGATCTATCGCCCCGTCATGCTTCTTGCCTCCGTTTCCACCGCCACAGCTCGCGCCGCCTCTTGTTCCTCTCCTCTCTCTCTTTCAGCGCACCTCACCACCGGCGTGACAACGGACGGTGAGCCACCTCCTTCTCTTTATCTCTCTCTTGGCTCTCTTCTCCAATCCTCCAAACCCTAGATCTAGGCCATTGACGGCTTAGATTGCGCCTCCGCTATGTTTGATATGAGCGTCTGGTGAGCTCAAGCCCCCGATCCATGCCGCCAGCGACCTCCACAGCAACGACAACCTCGGTCTCTTCCACTCGACTTTGGTTTCCTCGTCCTCAACCAACTCTACATCGACCTCCCCCTCTCTAGCGCCGACAATCTCAGCATCAGCCTTCGACTTCGCCGATAGCTTCTTCAACTCTGACGATTTCTTCAGTGACATCTCTCCTCTCTCAAACTCCCCTCTCTTCTCTCTCTCCCTTGTTTCCTGTAATGTTTGTAATGAAAACATACTTGATTATGTGATGAACAAATAGCAAATTCAGTTAAATCGCTTTAGTGTTTGAGTTTCAATTACTCTAAAATTTAGTTCAATTTTGTCTTATCCTATTGTGATGCAACACTTCTCCTACTATACAGTGATCTCTGTTGTTTCAGCTTGGTTTTTTTGTTCAAATATTGATATTTGATCATAGTCAGACTCTTTGGGAATTGGTTACTGAACTAGATCAAGACTTACTAGTTAAAATCTAAATTTAGAGTAGTTTGGAATGAACTTCTAAGTTTTATTTGGAGCCACACAATAGGCTACCGTATCTAGAAACTACATTAGCATTGTTATGTAGAAATGCATTTGTCTATAATTGCTCAACACTAAAGTAACATCAGAGTTAGTAACATTTAGTAACATTATTTCACTTTTTTCTAGTGTTTGATGAATTTTTCAATAAAATTCATTAGAAAAAGTCCCATGTGACCACAAGGGTTCAAATAAAGGTACATACATGTTTGAATGGTCGAAAAGACCTTTGGTCAAAAATGGCTTCCAAATTAGGATGGTCGAAATGACCTTCAAACACTGGTCGAAATACCCTTCAAAAAAGTGGTCGAAATGGCTTTCAAAGAAGTGGTCGATATGCCTTCAAAGACTAGTCGAAATACCCTTCAAAAAAGTGGTCAAAATGGCCTTCAAAGAAGTGGTTGATATGCCTTAAAAGACTGGTCGAAATACCCTTCAAAAAAGTGGTTGAAATGCCTTCAAAAGATTGGTCGAAATACCCTTCAAAACTGGTTGAAATTATTATCGAATTGGTTGAAATTACTATTGAATTGATCGAAATTACTGCTCGACTGTGCTGGTCAAAATACCTCCTAAAACTAGTCGAAATGGCTTCAAAACTAGTCGAAATCTATTACAAAAATGGTTTGGTCCAAATTTTCTCCAAGAATGCTCTAGTCGAATTTGGATCCGACTCGAACTAGTCAAGTTCGACCCGATTTCAGTCATATTCAGTTTTAATTCGAATAAGACTTATCTCTAACCTTATTTAATTTATTTAAATGATAAAACTCTATCTCCTATTCAAATTCAAAGCTCCAAAAGGGAATAATCTCTATCTTTATCCTCTTGTTTATAAAAGTATATTTCCTATTCAAATTCAAATCCCTTAAATATCTCGAAGTTGTTAGATGATTTGCAACCAATCTAGAGCCTCTATAAATAGACAAGAGTGCTAGCCTTTTACAGACAGACAGAGGTGCAGGGCAAAGGGCACAGGAGGACAGAGGAGGAGGCTCAGGAGCTCTTTTCTTTGTGCCTTCCAAAGATCCAATCAAGCAAGCTTTTGAAGATGGCCTTGGGTGAGTCTTATTTATCTGCATATACATGAACATGCATCATGCATCTTTTGATCAAAGATCAAACCCCATCAGGTCACGGGCGATCAAAAATCTTAAAGTTGTTTACTTTCGATCAAAGATCAAACGCCACCAAGGTCCCGGTTGATCAAAGATCCAAAATTGCATGTTCATCCTTTGATCAGATATCAAACCTCACCAAAGTCGTGGCCGATCAAAGATCTGAAAGTTGTTTACTTTCGAGCAAAAATAAAACGCCACCAAGGTCCGGTTGATCAAAGATCCAAAAACTGCATGTTCATCTTTTGATCAAAGATCAAACCCCACCAGGTCGAAGCCGATCAAAGATCTGAAAGTTGTTTACTTTCGATCAAAAATCAAACGCCACCAAGGTCCTGGTTAATCAAATATCCAAAATTGCATGTTCATCCTTTGATCAAAGACCAAACCCCACCAAAGTCGCAGTCGATCAAAGATCTGAAAGTTGTTTACTTTTGAGCAAAGATCAAACGCCACCAAGGTCCCAGTTGATCAAAGATTCAAAAACCGCATGTTCATTCTTTGATCAGATATCAAACCCCACCAAAGTCGCGCCGATCAAAGATCTGAAAGTTATTTACTTTCGATCAAAGATCAAACGCCACCTAAGTCCCGGTTGATCAAAGATCTGAAGGTCATATGTGCACTTTCAAAAGGGTCCTTCCAAGAGGAAAGTTGTGTCCAGAAGTTTGTTCATTTTTCCCTATGAGAGGTAGATTGATGATAACTTCTAATCCAGAAGTCCGATCAACTCAAATTTTTATGGTAAACAAAGGAGTCTATGAGCAACCTGGCCACAAAATTTCAAGTCAATCAAAGACCTCTAATGTCCAATTTGACCCATTCATCGATAATATCTTTCGTTTTGTTCAAGCAGGATCGGAGGTTGAGCAACCTGTCCACCAAATTTCAAGTAAACCAGAGACCTCTAAAGTCCAATTCGACTAGCGGAAGTGCTATGTCTAGAAGTTTATTCACTTTGTCCCATGGGAGATAGATTTATGATAACTTCTAATCCAGAAGTCCGATTGACTCCAAATTTTTATGGTGAATAGAAGACTCTATGTGCAACTTCTCCATTAATTTTCAAGTCAATCAGAGATCTCTAAGATCCAATTCGACCAGAGGAGAGGCTCTGTTCAGAGGAAAAGTTAGCTTGTCTCACGGGAGAAGATAGATGATAACTTCTAATCCAGAAGTCCGGTCGATCTCAAAATTTTATGGAGAAAAAAAGGTTTATACTGAAGTAATTCCACCAAGTTCAGAAGACCCCCAAGACCATTACAAACAACTTTGTCTTGCTGAATTCCGGCTTGCGTACAAGTAATGTAATGAAGATAGTTTCTAATCCGACGGTTCAATTGATCTCAAATTTTGATGAGCAATCGAAGATTTGTCCAGAAACTATTATTCCAACTTTCAAGACAATCGGAGGCTAGAAAGGCTCCCATGCAATTAGTCAAAGAGGGGCTAATGCAATGATTAATCATGTATGAAGCTATCAAAACAAAAAGAAATCCTACTAAGTCTTTGACGGATATTCCAATGGGCTATTTACCATGCAATATACTTTTTGTGAAGCTAAGGAAGTCAAAAATGTTATCACAAATCATTCAATTCATAATTTATATGTTGCTGGGTACTGATCAAGCAAAGACAACATGCTTTTTGTTCGTGACTAACAAAGCTGGACACCATTCATGCCGGGTACTGATGAGGCGAAGGCATACATTTGTTCTTGCCCGATGAGGCCGACAACCCCCTGACTGGGCACCGACAGGCGAAGACAACATTTTGTGATAACACCATAGATTGATGAAGCTATGGATTTGTATACTTGCATGCATGGGCATATGCATTGCATTCATTCACTCACCAACAAAGTTATTTTGAAGTTTGAAGACGACGACCATCGGCACAACTTAATCGGAGGCTTTCTGTGGACTTGTTCTGCAGATGTAATTAACCAGGGGCTTTTCAAAAGACCTGAGTAACCATGAACCATACAATCCCCTGAAGAAAAGATATACTTTCTTTTGGCGCAATGAGAGATTGTAAATCTCAAAGGTGTTGCATCTAGACCCTTTTTGGGTTGATTTTGATTATTGATGACATTAAGTGTCTTGGACTAAGCTATTTTCTTTGAGTATAATCAATAAGATTAGGTGAAAAGAAGAAAAGTCAAATGGGAGTCGCAAGCGCAAGGTCGCAATGTCGCCCGGATCTGCAAGTCGCAACCCAAGATTGCAAGCGCAAGATCGCCAAGAAGGAAGCAGCAAAGACCAAAGGTAAGTGCTTGTTTATTGTACCGGTCTCGGAGTTTGGAGTTTGACCGGATTTTATAGAAATTCTTTTTAGTTTTTAACCATACTATTAAGAGGGGTTGCGAAATCTCTGTTAGTTCCGGCAAAAACTGAGAAACTCTTAGGTCATTTGTTGCATTCGCATTCATTCATATTCTTGGTCAAAATCTAAGAAATATATAGATTTCAAAGAGGGACTGAAACTGGTCTTTTGAGTACTGTTCATTTGACCAGATACTGTTCATATGACCAGATAAGATAGTATTCATTTGACCAGATAGTGTTCATTCGACCAAAGGTGTCACGAAAACTATTCATTTGACCAGACACTGGTCATGCACTGTTCATTTGACCAGATACTATTCATGCACTGTTTATTTGACCAGACACTGTTCATACAACCAGTAACACTGTTCATTCGATCAGACATTCCAATAGCTATTTACTAACCGTTAGAGGTCGTAGCTGGCTGTTAGCTGTACTGATTTCTTTTCTTTTCGACCATAACGACTAGCTTAGAGGTTGGGCTATAAATATAGATGTTTTGAGCAATATCTCATCATCTCAAGCCATATTCGCATATACACCTTCAAGCATCATCTCCCTACTCTTTTGAGCAATTTTTAGAAGTTTTGAGCAGTTTCAAAACACTTTTGAGCAGTTTTTTAAACACTTTGAGCAGATTTTCTCTACTGTTTTTGAGCAGTTTCTAAAACCATTTTGAGCAGTTTCTGTTCACATTTTGAGCAGTTTTTAAACAGTTGTTGAGCAGATTTCTCTACTGTTTTGATCAGTTTTATAACCACTTTTTAAGCAAATTTTTGATCAGTTTTATAAACAATTTTGGAACTGATTTTTGATCAGTTTTACAAACACTTTTGAAAAGATCTTTGAGCAGTGTTTCAGCAAATTTTTGAGAAGCTTCTATTCACATTTTTTATCAATTTTATAAACACTTTTAGGTGGATTTTGATTAGTGTTTATAAATATTTTTTGAGCAATTTTTTTAAAGAACCAAGAGATATATTTTTTGATATACACTTGAGTCTAAGTGCTAAAATCTTGATCTTTTGATCAAGTATCACTCATTGTGATTGAGAGAGATCTTCTGAGAGCATTCATTTGCATTATTTGCATTATTTGCATTCTTAGAAGTTTCTCGGTATTTGTTGGGATCAAGAGAAAGATCTTGCAACTTGTTACTCTTGGTGAACGCCCACACCTAGATGGTTTGGAGGCGTGGCCGTTGACCTCTCCATTAACGGAGGTTGTCGGAGAGGCTCGGCATATTTTGTGAACGACATCGGTGCTCGCCTATCCGGAGTGGAGAAGGAGCAACCTTAGTGAAAAATATCCTTCGTGGATATTGAAGCAAGACTTATTCATTTGAGTGCTTCAACGAGGAGTAGGGGAGACTAGGCGAGTCTCTGAGACCTCGGGATAAATCACCGCGTTTGATTTTCTTACTCTTTCTTAGTGCAAAATATTATTAAATTGTTTCAGTTTATTTGCTCTTTGTCTTTTCTTTGCAAAAATTGTTTTTAGTCAAAAAAATTTTAAAGCTCCTATTCATCCCCCTCTAGTCGGCATCCTCGATCTTATAAAAGGGACTTGTAAGTTGTAATTCTTTTCATAATTAATAAAGTACAATATTTCCTAAGATTGTGTATTCTCTATCCTTTATTTTGTATACTTATGTATACTGACATGCACGCAACACGAAAAAGGGGCCAATTTCCCAAAGAGAGATCTTCTTGGCGAAACACCTAGCCAGCTGTAGCATGCGTGTTCATGCACATAGTTCTTCTTGAAATTACACCATGATTTTTAAGATTTTATGTGTGCATATATAAATTTTCCACACTGCTTGAGCTTTCTCTATTATCATTTGAGCTAGACTTCAATGGAATAGTGTATATTCAAAAATCCTTACTGGATTTATTCTGATATTGAGGGATGCCTCTGGTGCTCTTTGAAAGATTTTGCAAATTTTACAATCAAATCTGGAAATGTTCATGATCTTGATGTATCTGGGAAGTTGGATTGGATACAGCTTGTAAGTTTTGTCCAGATCTGCCCAACTGACTACCCTACCTGCATGCTATAAATTTTCCACACTGCTTGAGTTTGTTGGATCTAGGTAGATCTTAGTATCTAGATTTTGATGATTAATGACATTTTGGATAAATCCATGATGATTAAAGTTAATCTGAAGATATCAGATTTGATGATTAAATGACAATCTAGATAAATCCTGATTTAGCACAAGTAAATTGAATTGATTATCGGTAAACCCTGAATTGGATGTTTTCCTCGATTGCGGGTTTGATATTGATGCATATGTAGAGGATGAGCTCGGTGGTTGCATCAAGCTTGTGCTAATTGATTGATCAAGATGTTATATGTTAAATCTTGAGGTTGATGACTTCAGTTGTGGATTTGATATCAATGCACATATTGAGGGAGAGCTCAGGATGATTAGTTATCCATGTTTGTGCAAAAGGTTGATGACTCCATGTTCTGGATTTGATATCTCTATGTATGATTGAGAGAGAGCTCATGATATTAGTCATCCATATTGATTGATATCATTGAGTAGTATGGATCGTGTGCGCATTTCTTGTATCATATATGGATCTATATGATTGTGAGATTCATCCATTACTCATTTGTTGTTCAATTGAAATTGGTTTTGTCATTTCACCGAAGAAAAAAATTGTTGAGTGAACTCCTGTGTGGAGTGATTTATCTGGTGGTGATTAATGACGAACTGCAAATGAGACTAACGTTTGCGCATTGAGTGTATATGTTCTAGTCTCAGAATGATTGCAGGATGAAAACAAGCAAGGGCGTGAAGAGGATGAAGACAATATGAGACATCCCGAGCAAGGTCAAACTTAGCGAGGACGAGCTTTGCGAAGACAGGCGTCGAGATGTCGAGCTTCGCGTGGTCAAGCTTAACGAGATCGAGCTTTGCGATGACGAGCGTTGAGCGGTCGAACTTCACGAGGTCTAACTTCACCTAAGGTAAAATCCAAGATTAAGGATTGTTTTCTTAGGGTTTTACCGGTCTCGGTGTTTGGAGACAGACAGGGTTGATAGGTTTCTTTTTACTAGTTTGACCATACTATTAAGAGGGGTCGGAAACTAGTAGCTTGAATCTATCTAGTGCGCAAGCTCAGATGCATTCATATCATCTTGCACTAGTGTTTTGCATTGCTAGTGAGTCTAAGTGTAGTTCATATGCATTAGATTAAATGTTTTGAAAACTGCACTTAGTCGTGATTGCCAGCTGTTTAAATTGGTTTATTTATCTAGAGCTGGTCGTGGTCGTATTTGCATATTCTGATTGTATCAGTGTTGATACGTGGTCGTGGTCGTATCGCTTGTTTGCCGGCTTTCGGTTTAGGGTTTGGGCGTGGTCGTAGGAGTTCGGACTGGTCGTACCAGTCTTCGACTCGCTTGCGTACGCTCGACCAAACCCTATCGACCACCTGTTTTCAATCGGATGTCAAGACCTGTGTGGTCGTGGTCGTTGCTAAGTGACACAAATCACATCCGCGAGAAAATGGCAAATCCGTATGTGCAAATACTCTAAAATTGCATTTGAGATGATTTTTGGATTGAACATTTTGACAGTAGGAAAGTTTCTGAATTTTCTAGAAGTTTCTAGGTCTTTCTAGGTCTTTCTCCTGTTTACAAAATTGTAGAGCTCTGAGTTATCTTTCTAACAAGCCAAAAATTACCTCAATCGGATCTCTGGATCAAAAGTTATGCTTATTTTACTGTCAGTGTGCAGTGGCCGGACAAATGCATCCGTCCGGAGCTATTCGTCCGAAGTGGCCGGACAGTGTCTGAAGTGACCGGACAATGTCTGGCCAGTACAAATTTTTTGAGCCGAAAAATGAAACGGACAAATGCATCCGTCCGGAGCTATTTGTCCGAAGTGGCCGGACAGTGTCTGAAGTAACCGGACAATGTCCGGCCTGTACAAGATTTTTTGAGCCGAGAGTTAACAGAGACATATCCATTTGTCCAGACATTTTGTCCGGACAAATAGTATCCGTCCGGCCTTCACAAATTTCGCCCAACGGTCACTGACACATTTGCAATGGCTGAAATTTTTGTACTGGCCGGACAGTGTCTGAAGTGACCGGACAATGTCCGGCCTGTACAACTTTTGGCCCGGTTTCTTGCAAACGGCTAGTTTTTCGTTGAGGCTATAAATACTTCGTGTTTGGCTTCATTTTTGGGTGCTCAAAGAGTTCATTCTTCAGCTGAAAACCTAGCCAAATGATTTGCATTTGAGTTATTGCATTTAGAGGCTAGAATTGAGCCCAAATCTTGAGTAGATTTGAGAGAGAGCTTAAGGGAGATTGTGTGAGTGTTTAGCGCACTTCATCTCCATTAGATTGCTAGTGCTAGAGTGTTGAGCATCTCATTTGCATCATTGAGCTTCTAGCACGTGGTTGATTCAAGTGAAAGTGCATCCGGCTTGTTACTCTTGGCGATCGCCTTCGCCTAGACAGTGCCTAGGGAGAGCCGAGATCTCTCCAATTGAAGTTTGTCGGAGAGGCCGGCAAAGGATTGTGAAAGGTGTGGTGCTCGCCTATCCGGTGTGGAGAAGGAGCAACCCTAGTGAGATATCCTTCGTGGATATAGAAGCGAGGCTCCGAGAGAGCGCTTCAATGAGAAGTAGGGGAGACTGGGCGAGTCTCCGAGACCTCGGTAAAAATATTGTGTCAATTGCGTATTTCATACTTGCTTTATATTCATCTTGACACAATTGCTAAATTCATCATTCTTGCTTGTCATATTGAATAGTTCATTTAGTTGAATGCAACAAATTGTTTAAATTGCCTTTAAGCCTCATTGTATAATTTAGCTCAAACAATTATCGTGATTAAAACTGCTTAGCGGGGAAGAAAATTTAAAAGCCTCCTAATCACCCCCCCTCTAGTCGGCATCCTCGATCTTACAATTGGTATCAGAGCAAGGTCTCTCATTTATCGGCTTAACCGCTAGAGAGAAAGGATGAATTCGCTAGAGAAATTTGGATTGATTGCTCCTCAATTTGATGGCTCAAATTATATACGTTGGAAAATTATGATGAGTACTCATCTTGAGGCATTGAATTTGAAATTATGGAAATTAGTGCAAAAGGGTATGGATAGCTCATTATCTTCGGATAAACATACTCTTCTATTATATACAAAGGCTAAAAATGTGCTTCTTGAATCACTTAGTCATGATGTGCTAGAACTAGTGAGTGATTGTTTGACCGCTCATGATGTTTGGTTAACTCTTGAGACTTTATTTGTCGGCACATCCAGTTTTGAGCATGTTAAGATGCGCTTGCTATTGCGGGACTTCGAGGCATTTGTGATGTTGGAGCATGATACACTCTCCACCATATATGATCACTTGATCAATATCACAAATGAGCTCAAAGCCCTTGGTGCTAACATTTCCGATCTAGATATTTGTAGAAAATTGCTCCAAGTATTGCCGGAGGGTTGCTATGGAGACTTCATCACCAATCTTGAAAATGGTGACCTTTCCAACACTTCACCGAGCGAGCTTATTGACATGCTTATGTCAAATGAGGCAATGTCCCAAGAAAAGGACATGTGTTCCACCTCCAAGCATATTGAAGACAATGATTTAAATGCGGAGGATCAAGAATCTTCGAGCGAGCTCAAGGACGTAAACGATGAGGTTTGCCCTAGCAAGACTAAGGAGAAACCAAGCAAGAAGAGCTCAAGAAAAGGTAGAAAGAAAGGGTCAAAGTTGGAATCTTCATCTCAAGACAATTCTATATTCCCTTCGGCATCCGACTCGACGGTATCAAATTCTAACCTCTCTAATAATGAGCTCGTGGATATAATTATAGAGTTAAAAGGCTTGCTTGGCAATATGACTAAAAATCTTAGCACTTTAAGGAATGATTACTCATCTTTGAAAGTGAAGCATCAAGAATTGAAAAATTCTTATGACTCCTTGCTTGCCAAGAATTCTATTAGCTCAACATGTGTATTAGATGTTAGAGTTTCTTGTGACTCCCCTATTGATCCATCTCTAGAGTCACACACTTCTACTTCACATGCTAGCAATAATTCATTGGTTAATTCATGGTTAAATTCAAATGCTAGTTTTGTGAACACTAGTACTTCATGTGATAAGTTGTCAAATGATTCATTTATAGATTCACATGCTTGTACGGACGATACTAGTAACTCATACCATGATTCATCTAGTGATACATCTTTATGCCATAGTGATAGTACTAGTAGTTCTACTTTTGATATGCCTAGCTCATCTAGTGATTTTTGTGCTATATCTTCTAGTTCATCAACTAGTGATGAGATGCCGTCATGTTCCTATCATAAGTCATGTATTAACACGGAATCATCTCAAGAACGTAAAATTGAAAATGATGAACTAAAAACTATAGTAAATAGATTGGGCAATAACCTTACTAGATGTCATATGAGGAGTGCCATGCTTACTAAACCCCCTTTAGATCATAAAAAATCATTTAGAAAGGGAAAATTAAATCATGCATACTCAACTAGTAAGAGGCATTATATACTTTATCACACTCATACAAATTCACTCAAAAAGCCCCCTCATACTTCATGTTTATCATATCACTTAAAAGGGAAACATTCGTATAAGTGTGCATCTAATGTTTTTGAAATTGGTTCTTTTGGCTCTTATTTGATTTTTTGCTCTAAAAAGGGTTTAATTGCAAAACCTATTCATTGTCATTTTCAAAAACCTAAAGATAAAGCAATTTGGGTACCAAAAGACCTATGCGACAAGGCTAGAGGGCCTCGTATGGTTTGGGTACCAAAAAGAGCTTAAATCTTTTTGATGTGTTTAATAAAAACATTTACATTGCATCTTCTCCTTTATTCTTTGTTGTTTTAATCCATATGGTAAATTTTGCAAAAGAATGAAAATTTAAATCTTACATTGTTGCATCTCTAAGGGTTGTAATTTAAAATGCTTCCTGATCCGTTTGAGACCTAGCCTTGGTTTTCACACTAGGCTCGCCCAGATTCTAATATGCGGAATAACGGGATCTTACTCGGAAATACCGAAACCCAAAGTAATTGCACAACTCTTTATTTCAAAGAGGGCTTTACACGTCGAACGTTAGGCACACTTGCCTACGTCGAAGGAACTATAAGTGTCTAAAACTCAAATAAGTTCTATGACTCTTCGATTGAGTTCGATTGGATTCGATGATCTAAACTAGACCTATTACAAGGTATTTATAGTCCAATCGTATGAGTACGTATCAGACTCAATAAGCTAAACGTATTAGACTCATATAACTAATCCTAACCAGATAAGCTTAGTTATACACATTCGGATCGGATTACAATTCCGAACAGGGAACGAATTCCTTTTCCTGGTCGCGGACCAATCCATGGTCGCGGACCCATATGCGATCAGGACTTGGTCGCGAAGCCGTATGCGATCAGGACTTGGAGATCCTCCCGGATCATGACTCCCTTGTTGAGAAGGAGCTAACCCCTGTTGCGACCTCTCGATCAAACTGGAGATGTGGAAATTGGGCTTGTCCATCTTCTTTGGTGTACCACTTTGCCGCACGTGCTCGTTGATCTTTCCGACCGATTCGAAAAGTCTCCTTGGTGCCACTGCGGGTGGTAGTCACCTTCTTCTCCAAAATCACATCTTCACGTAAAGGTTCGCCTCGTTGATAGACCAAGTCTTCAACAGATGGTACTATAGTATCTGGCTCATCATCCAGCATTGAAGGCTCAAAGAGTTTGAGGTGCTCAATATTAACAACCGAGTAGATATCCATGTATGGAGGTAACTCGAGCTGACAAGAATTATTACCCACTTTCCGCAAAATCCGAAAAGGACCATAACGAATGGGTTTGAGTTTCTTACATTCACCTTTAAGTCTCTCCTTACTCAGATGTAACCATACCATATCACCTTCTTGAAATTGCGCATCAACTCGGTGCCGATCATGTCGCGCCTTGTACTTGAGTTGAGCTTTCAGCAAGTTCTGTTCAACCTCACGATGGAGTCGTTGAATACCTTCCAGGAACTTGTGTGCTCGATCCTGATCAGATGCTTCCTTGCTGTTCTGTGCTGAGGTAGGGATCAAAAACTCCATGTCAAATGGACTCTGGGGTAGAAATCCTAAACAGACCTCAAACGGGGACTTTCCAGTCGAACCATGCACTGCTCGATTACAGGCAAACTGCAGGTATGATATGCTTTCATCCCAGGTCTTCGGGTGCTTCGAGTTATATCCTCTCAAGAGATGAACGACTATGCGATTACCACCTCAGTTTGACCATCGGTTTGCGGATGAAAAGCAGTACTCCTCTTCAGCTTGGTGTCCATCCTCGTCCAGAGCGATCGCCAAAAGTGACTAAGGAACCGGGTATCGCGATCAGACACAATAGAAGTCGGCAGTCCGAAGTATGTCCAAACGTGTTAAAAGAATACCCGAGCTGCCTCTTCTCCCGTGATAGTCTTCCGACAAGGTATAAGAACAATCATTTTGGAGAACCGATCAATGACCACGAATAGATAGTCGTTGCCACGTCGGGTCTTAGGCAATCCTCCCAAGAAATCCATGGATATGCTCTCCCATGGTCGCGATGGAACTGGCAAAGGAGTGTACAAACCTAATTTTCGGTTTGCCGGTTTTGAGATGCTGCAGAGACCACAACCTCGAACAAAACTAGCCACATCTTGCTGCATACGCGGCCAGAACACATGTCGGTGAAGATTTTGCAACGTCTTTGTAACCCCAAAGTGGCCAGCTACCTTCGATGTATGCGCTTCTCGCAACCATTGAATTCGAGGTGCTCCACGAGGTATGCAAAGTAGATTGCTTTTATACAAGAGCCCTTCACGACGAACGAACTCCGTGGGTTTCCCTGTTTCGAGCTCAGCCAGTACTGTTTGAAAATCAGGGTCTTCACTGTACATAGTGGCATAGTCATCATGACATGAGGGCTCGATCTGCATGAACGCTGATAAACAGAGGGCCGTAACTGGTGGTCGCGACAACATGTCCGCCAATTTGTTGTGTACGCCCTTTTTGTACTTAATCACCAAATTGAACTACTGCAGATACGACATCCACTTCATGTGCCGAGCTTACTGTAACTTGGACTGAGTCTGCAAATATTGCAATGGTTGATGGTCGGTGTGGACAACCGTCTCTTTACCCAAGAGATAACACCGCCAATGCTTCATGGCCTGATGCAGTGCGCATAACTCTTTATCATAAGTCGGGTAGTTCTTCTGAGCTCCTTGGAATAACTCGGAGTGATATGCCACTGGTCGACCTTCTGGCATAAGCACTGCGCCCATCGCATAACCTGAGGCATCGGTTTCCAGCTCGAACGGTTTCTGGAGATTCGGCAAAGCTAACACAGGCGCCTCGATGATCTTCCTTTTCAGCAAGAGAAACGTGTCCTCATGTTTCCCTGTCCACTCGAACTTCTGATCGATCCTGGTTAATGCATGCAATGGAGAAGCCACAATCGAGAAATGTCGGATGAACTTCCGAAGATATTGGCATGCTCCCACAAAACTACGCACATCCGTAACTGTTCGTGGTCACGGCCACTCGTGAATCACTTTTACCTTATCTGGGTCGATTTGCAACGTACCGTTGCCGACCAGGAATCCAAGGTAAAGTAGAGTTTGCTGGCCGAACTCGCACTTCTTACAGTTGAGGCGAAGTCGATGTTGCCGAAGCTGATCGAATACCTTTTCGACATGAATGAGGTGCTCATCCCACGAACGACTATAAACCAATATGTCGTCGAGATACACGATCACAAAGTCGTCAATGAATTGTCTCAATACGTCATTCATAAGACGCATGAAAGTTGCCGGGGCGTTGCAGAGACCAAACGGCATGACCAGCCATTCGAACAGACCTTGCCGTGTTTTGAACGCGGTCTTCCATGTATCCTCCTCTCGGATGCTGACTTGATGATATCCTGACTTAAGATCCAATTTGGAGAAGACAACAGCATGCTTCAATTGGTCTAGCAGGTCATCAATACGAGGAAGGGGGTACCGGTTCTTGATGGTGATCTTGTTTAGTGCTCGATAGTCGATGCACATACGCCAAGTCCCATCTTTCTTTGGTACTAACACCACAGGAGATCCACAAGGTGAACTACTTGGTTGAATGACACCATCGTTCAGCAACTCACCAAGTTGTCTTTTGATCTCTTCATTCTCCAATACTGAGTTGCGATACATACTCAGATTGGGCAGTGTCGCATCGGACACAAGCTGAATTTCGTGCTCGACTGGACGTTTCGGCGGACGACCCTGGGTAGTCTCGAACAGATCACTGTATTTCTCCAGTAGTCCCGACAAACGACCAGAATCTTCTCGGCACGCCAACGACAATGCTGGTCGAGTACCCTCACTTTGTCCAATGGGTCGAATCATGACAAGCACATACTTGTGACATGCATTAACAATCCGTTTGGCTTGATTTGTGGTAATCAAGTTCGAAGTGTTGACGTGGACATCTCTACTGATCACGAACTTAACTCCGTCTTTGGTGAGGTCGTACTCTTGCGCTCGCCGATGGAAATGAGCGTCTTGATTATACAGATACGGACTCCCAAAGATCACCTCACAGATATCGATAGGAACAACATCGCATTGCACTTCATCGATATACCGTGCAGAGATCGCAAACTTCAACACACACTGACTCGTAATCTGTTGGTTCACGTCAGATGTAAACCAACCCAGCGGATATGGTCGCGGGTGTGTGGTTGTCTTCAACCCAAGTCGTCGAACCAGTCCAGCGGAGACCAGATTCTTCTGACTTCCGGGATCGAATATCGCTGCGACCACTTCGTGCTTCACCTGGATGTTGATGGTGAACAAGTCCTCCGTTGGGTGATGGTCGGTCGGTGGATCCGAACTCTTCTCCTTCGGCATTGCCATCAGAGATAAGGTCGTATCCGCCTCATTAACCGAGTTCACTCGGACAACTTCTTCGTCGGGTGAAGTCACAGTAGCAGTGGCTGTTTTTTTCCCTGGTCCGTTTTTCTTTGGTCGAAGTTTAGGATGAAGCTTGTAGCATTTGTCCTTGGTATGTCCCGCGACTTGACAATGTTCGCAGAAAGCACCCGTACCCAATTTTGAAGCGTTCTTCTTCAGACTCGGCTTTTTCTTTGTCGAGGTCGCACTTTCCTTCGTGCTTTTGTCGCTGCGGGATTTATTCTTCTTCTCGATCGCCATAGCAGTTGTGCTCGCGGTCGCAATGTCTTGGACACCGAACAGACTTAGCTCAGTACTGATCGATTTCTGAAGTCCAGATGTGTACTTCTGAAATACCTGAGGGTCGGATAGTGAGATGCCAATGACCATTGCTTGTCGCCGAAACTCTGTTGTATAGTCTTGGACGGTCTGGTCGCGCCGTTGGTACAATCTGTGCCAACGCTCCCATCTCTCCTCAAGGTAACCCATCGGATAGAATTCTTGTCGCAGAAGTCGTTTGAATTGACCCCACGCAAGGTCGTCAGCTTCACCACTGGCGACAAGGGCCTTCCACCATGTCTTGGCGTGGTCCTTCATCTTCAAAGGTGCAAATTTGACCTTTTGAGCGCTACTAAACCCTTTCAGGTCAAAGTAGGTCTCAAGTTGGTCGATCCAAGAATCCAGCTTCTCGGCATCGATCACCCCATCATATATGGGTATATCAATCTTAGCGTCGACTTTAAAAGATCCGACAGCTAAGGAGGTGTTGGCAAGGTCGTCGGTCTTGTGGTCGCCTTCGTCTTCATCTTCGTCTGCCCTGCGCAAGTCTTCACTAGTCTTCTCACCCATAACCTTTCCTACTTCAGGAGGTACAATCATGGCCTGCTGCTTAATCCAAGCAAGCACGGTTTCCATGTCGATGGAGAGCTTAGCCACTTGTTCGGCTAGGTTAGCTTGAACGGAGGTATCGTCAGACATTGTCGGAGACGCGGCTGTAGGAACCGTCAACTGATCGCCTGGAGTTTCACCGGAAGTTTTGTAACCCTGGCGAGTCTTCACCATCCACAGGATAGGAAAGTTGCTCTGATACTAACTTGATCCGTTTGAGACCTAGTCTTGGTTTTCGCACTAGGCTCGCCCAGATTCTAATATGCGGAATAACGGGATCTTACTCGGAAATACCGAAACCCAAAGTAATTGCACAACTCTTTATTTCAAAGAGGGCTTTACACGTCGAACGTTAGGCACACTTGCCTACGTCGAAGGAACTATAAGTGTCTAAAACTCAAATAAGTTCTATGACTCTTTGATTGAGTTCGATTGGATTCGATGATCTAAACTAGACCTATTACAAGGTATTTATAGTCCAATCGTATGAGTACGTATCAGACTCAATAACCTAAACGTATTAGACTCATATAACTAATCCTAACCAGATAAGCTTAGTTATACACATTCGGATCGGATTACAATTCCGAACAGGGAACGAATTCCTTTTCCTGGTCGTGGACCAATCCATGGTCGCGGACCCATATGCGATCAGGACTTGGTCGCGAAGCCGTATGCGATCAGAACTTGGTCGCGAAGCCGTATGCGATTAGGACTTGGAGATCCTCCCGGATCACTTCCGTTGCTCATCACAACCCTTTATGTGAAATAGTTCAAAATTACAATTATAAGTTTTAAAATGAGCTCATTTGGTCAAAATGGCAAATCTCCATTTAAAAGGCCCAAAATCGTCATTTTCTATCTAAATGGTCTTCAAAACGTATTTAAAAGGTTTTTAGAGGCTTTGGATGAAGAAATGATGTTAAAAAGTATTTCTATTGAAAATTAGCCTCAAAAGGATCTTCGAGTATCTTGTTTTTCAACAAAATCGTTTTCAAACGCAAATCACAATCCATTTGGAATTTGTAAAAACTTGCTTTACAAAACTCCTAGATACTCTTAATCCGAATAGATTTGATATTGAAAACTTTCTCAAAAGAGTTCTCATTTGAAAGTTATGGGTATTTGAATCTCACCGAAAAACTTGTTTTGACCCGAAATACCCTAAACGTGCAAAACATGGGTGTGACCATTTCTATGGTCTTTATTTGTGAATTTCGGCTCAAAATGACTTGAACAACTCATGTAAGCCCTTTCATATCAAAAATCCAATGAAAATCAAATTTGAACTCAATTTGCAAAAGTTTATCGATTTTCAACCTTTTTGCTTAACACAAGATTCATTTGACCATAACTCTCAATTGAAAAATCCTTTTTGGAAAATTCTTTTTGGAAAATGTATTTGATGCATTGAAATTCATTCCTGCAAATTTTCATCTCATTTGGACTTAATTTGAGCAAAATTGGCTCTTTTCACAAATTGAAAATGAAATCTGCAAAATTCAGTTTTCTCGTGGTTTTGGGCTGATTTGTCATTTTCATATCTCTTTATTGGTTGACTATTTGAAGAAAGTTTATATATGAAATTTTATGCTCTATGATTGGTATTTCTTGCTAATTCATTTCAAAATTATTGGAAGTCATTTTCATAGATTTCCAGGTGCGTTTAAAAGTGTAAAATGAATCTCTGAAAACCTGAAATCTGAAACTTTAAACCTGACCAACATTTGTCTTTTTCATATCTCTTTATTGGTTGACTATTTGAAGAAAGTTTCTATATGAAATTTTATCCTCTATGATTGGTATTTCTTGATAATTTATTTCAAAATTATTAGAAGTCATTTTCATGGATTTTCAGGTGTGTTTAAAAGTGTAAAATGAATTTCTGAAACCTGAAATCTGAATCTTTAGTTCTGATCAACATTTGTCTTCTTCATATCTCATTGTTGGATCATATTTTGGCTTCACTATAAAAGGCAATCTTGTTACTCATTGCAGTATCTATCTCCAAAATTTATTTTGGAATTTTTGGAACTTTTTTTTACATATGTTTTGATGATTATAAAGAAGCCAACATGTTTAAGAAAATTTTAGTCTATTCGGATGTTAATCTCTCAATTCTTTCAAATGACTAAAATATTTGAATATTGGATCTTCATGGAATGTTCTTGTGTTGATTTGTTCTATCTCTATGAAACTTTTCATGAGTTTTGGTGGTTATTAGAATGTTTTCTCGATTTGAGTCCTTTTGGATTGTTGTTGAGCTCTTAATTTTCAAATTGATCATTTTCATCTCTTGCATATTTTTCACGATGAAACTTGGTTGACACATTTAGGGGGAGAAAATTCAAAGTTATTGAATCTTTGCATACCCTAATTGTGCATATGTATCAAAGAGTGCATGCTTTTAGTAAGAAGAGTCATTTTCTAGCAAAAAGTAAAAAGAGATCAAAACTTTCAAAATGTTTAAAATTACCACAAAACCTTCATAAATATGTTTCAAATATGTTTTGAAATGTTTTGAAAGTGAAACAAAAGAGTTTCGAGCTAAAATGCAAAATTTCGACAAAATTGAAGTCTTCGGGATCTTGTTTTGGCCCAAAACGATTTATTTTCATAAAACAAGATGGGTTGAGATTTGATCAAAACTTTCTACATGAAACATTTAGAACTCACTCACCCGAAGATAGTTAATATTGAACTTATTCCCAAAAGGCCTATGATTTTCAAATTATTACATATCCTAAGTCGCCCGAAAACGGCTATCAACCCGAAAATATCCAAAAGTGCATTTTTGTGATTTTGGCTATTTGGACTAAACTTTCTTCCATGTCTTGGTTTGAAATGGTATTTCAAACTCATCTAAGTCCAAAACTTCAGAAAAATCCAAGTTTCTTCAAGAATTGAAGCTTTTCATGAAAATCATTTTTGTTTTACTCTTTTACCCAAAACTCACTTTTCGAAAATTGATTTCATGATCTCCTTCAAATAAAATTCATTCAATTGGTATTCAACTAAGTTCATGTCATGATATTCAAACCTCTTATGGAAGTTGAATCAATGGTTGAAACAAAATTGCAAAAATCAGAAATTTCAGAAGTTTCAGCTGGTTCTTCTCCTTTCCTGTTTTGGTTACATCTTTGCTCCCATTTTTCCTATATTTGCAACTCGGCATTGTTCCTATGATGGGGTTTTGGAAAGGCCTTGTGATTGTGTTTTTGCATATCCAAAACAAATATGGTTCTTATGAATTTGAAGCATGATTCGCATGAATTTGAGATTTGAGTGTTTTTGTGAAGATTTGAACTTTCACTAGGTCATATGCATTTCTCTCACCTTGTGACCTAAAAACGTTTCGACAAACCTTAGCTTGGCATATCCTTCACTTGTATGTTCTTTTTGAGTTAAATGCCAAAAGAAGTGAATTTTTGAGGATTGAATCTATTGTTTCCAATTGAGTTGTTTTAAAAGCTCAAAATCCTTTCTTATATCAAATGATTTTCAAAATGAGAAGTTTGACACAATCATCATCAAACATTCAATCGAAACATTATATTCTCTTGTGAATCAAATATATTGATGACATTATTATCATTACCACTAATGAATCCCTCTGTCAAGAACTTGTTTCAAAGATGATACTTAGGGAAAGCAAGATGATCCAAGAGCAAAGTCACTTCCATGCACGACAAATCAAGCAACTCAAGAACGCGATGTTCAAGAGTAAATTCAAGCATGTGAAGCAATCGCTCAAAAGCCTAGAAATGGCAGATGATCAAGCCATTACAACTCTCAAGGCTACAAATAAACATCTCGACATGGACGAACACGAAAAACGGTCAATTCTAAACTCTATCGATTCTTGATTAATAGTTTTGCTTTCTTTTACCGCATTTAGACTCATCATCATATTTAGTGATTGCAAATATACTGGAATTCGATTATCTCCTAAGGAATGTCATATGATTGCCATGAAATGCATTCTTAGGTAATTGAAATGCAATCCTAAATAGATCTTTGATATCCAAAAATACAAATTTTGAATTACTTGATTATTTGGATTTGGATCTTATGACTTGAAGGATAGATCGAAAGAATACATCCGGTGGTTGTTATGCTTAAATTCTTATGGATGAAACAAAACATTGGATTATAGAATTGCCTTCGAATTGATGCCACTTATGAAATATTGAAAGTGCCGTAAAAATGGTGAACAATTTGATTCAAAACTCTTGATTAGAGTATATTGATATACGACATCATTGTCTAAGAGACTTTGTGGCTTAAAGAGATTTAGAGATCAATCATGATATGGAAAATATGCATCTAGCGGATATGTTCACATCAAACTATTAAATGCATCAAGACTTTAAATGATTGAAAATGGATCAAATGCCATAGAGATAAATGACATCGATATATTCATTGTATGTTGATTGTTTTGATATCTTCTCCATATTTTGAATGTGATTTCAAAATCCCTTGAAACAAACCTTCTTGAAATCATGCTTTTGCATAAAAACCATTTCATATAAAATCTCATGCCCTAGAAAATATCGTTTCTCCAAATTTAAGTTCTCAATACTTCCTTTTTGTGCTTGATGACAAAGGGGGAGAGATAGTATTTGAGAGAGAATGATAGTATTTGAGAGAGAATGTTTTAGAGATAAGCTTTAGAGAAAGCCTTAGGGGAAGAGATTTAGAGAGAATTTGGGAGACATTAGAGTCAGTTGAGTTAATTGACAAAGGGGGAGAGATAGATATCAAATTGGTACAGATTGGTATTTGATAGAATTGATATTGAAATCTGAGAAAGATGATAGAAGTAAATTGAGATTGATAAATGATATTTGAGGATGATAAATGATATTTGGGGAGAGATATTATTTGATATCATTAACATCAATCTTTGGAAGAGATATTTGAGTTAGAGAAAATTGAGATAGTTGATATTTTGGAAAATGACTTGATTGAACTTGTGCTCAATTGTCATTTATATCTCTAAACTCATATAATTATATATTGTATTCAGTTCCGATATACTATTGCATATATTGAGGGGGAGCTAAATAATCTGTTTTGGATTTATTAAGATTATAAAAGGTGTTGTCATCAATCATCAAAAAGGGGGAGATTGTTGGATCTAGGTAGATCTTAGTACCTAGGTTTTGATGATTAATGACATTTTGGATAAATCCATGATGATTAAAGTTAATCTGAAGATATCAGATTTGATGATTAAATGACAATTTAGATAAATCCTAATTTAGCACAAGTAAATTGAATTGATTATCGGTAAACCCTGAATTGGATGTTTTCCTCGATTGCGGGTTTGATATTGATGCATATGTAGAGGATGAGCTCGGTGGTTGCATCAAGCTTGTGCTAATTGATTGATCAAGATGTTATATGTTAAATCTTGAGGTTGATGACTTCAGTTGTGGATTTGATATCAATACACATGTTGAGGGAGAGCTCAGGATGATTAGTTATCCATGTTTGTGCAAAAGGTTGATGACTCCGTGTTCTGGATTTGATATCTCTATGTATGATTGAGAGAGAGCTCATGATAGTAGTCATCCATATTGATTGATATCATTGAGTAGTATGGATCGTGTGCGCATTTCTTGTATCATATATGGATCTATATGATTGTGAGATTCATCCATTACTCATTTGTTATTCAATTGAAATTGATTTTGTCATTTCACCGAAGAAAGAAATTGTTGAGTGAACTCCTGTGTGGAGTGATTTATCTGGTGGTGATTAATGACGAACTGCAAATGAGACTAACGTTTGCGCATTGAGTGTATATGTTCTAGTCTCAGAATGATTGCAGGATGAAAACAAGAAAGGGCGTGAAGAGGATGAAGACAATATGAGACATCCCGAGCAAGGTCAAGCTTAGCGAGGACGAGCTTTGCGAAGACAGGCGTCGAGATGTCGAGCTTCGCGTGGTCAAGCTTAACGAGATCGAGCTTTGCGATGACGAGCGTCGAGCGGTCGAACTTCACGACGTCTAACTTCACCTAAGGTAAAATCCAAGATTAAGGATTGTTTTCTTAGGGTTTTACCGGTCTCGGTGTTTGGAGACAGACCGGGTTGATAGGTTTCTTTTTACTAGTTTGACCGTACTATTAAGAAGGGTCGGAAACTAGTAGCTTGAATCTATCTAGTGCGCAAGCTCAGATGCATTCATATCATCTTGCACTAGTATTTTGCATTGCTAGTGAGTCTAAGTGTAGTTCATATGCATTAGATTAAATGTTTTGAAAACTGCACTTAGTCGTGATCGCCAGCTGTTTAAATTGGTTTATTTATCTAGAGCTAGTCGTGGTCGTATTTGCATATTCTGATTGTATCAGTGTTGATACGTGGTCGTGGTCGTATCGCTTGTTTGCCGGCTTTCTGTTTAGGGTTTGGGCGTGGTCATAGGAGTTCGGACTGGTCGTACCAGTCTTTGACTCGCTTGCGTACGCTCGACCAAACCCTATCGACCACCTGTTTTCGATCGGATGTCAAGACCTGTGTGGTCGTGGTCGTTGCTAAGTGACACAAATCACATCCACGAGAAAACGGCAAATCCGTATGTGCAAATACTCTAAAATTGCATTTGAGATGATTTTTGGATTGAACATTTTGACAGTAGGAAAGTTTTTGAATTTTCTAGAATTTTCTAGATCTTTCTAGGTTTTTCTCCTGTTGAAAAAATTGTAGAGCTCTGAGTTATCTTTCTAACAAGCCAAAAATCACCTCAATCGGATCTCTGGATCAAAAGTTATGCTTATTTTATTGTCAGTATGCAGTGGCCGGACAAATGCATCCATCCGGAGCTATTTGTCCGAAGTGGCCGGACAGTGTCTGAAGTGACCGGACAATGTCCGGCCAGTACAAATTTTGAGCCGAAAAATGAAACGGACAAATACATCCGTCTGGAGCTATTTGTCCGAAGTGGCTGGACAGTGTCTGAAGTAACCGGACAATGTCCGGCCTGTACAACTTTTGGCCCGGTTTCTTGCAAACGGCTAGTTTTTCGTTGAGGCTATAAATACTTCATGTTTGGCTTCATTTTTGGGTGCTCAAAGAGTTCATTCTTCAGCTGAAAACCTAGCCAAATGATTTGCATTTGAGTTATTGCATTTAGAGACTAGAATTGAGCCCAAATCTTGAGTAGATTTGAGAAAGAGCTTGAGGGAGATTGTGTGAGTGTTTAGTGCACTTCATCTCCATTAGATTGCTAGTGCTAGAGTGTTGAGCATCTCATTTGCATCATTGAGCTTCTAGCACGTGGTTGATTCAAGTGAAAGTGCATCCGACTTGTTACTCTTGGCGATCGCCTTCGCCTAGACGGTGCCGGGGGAGAGCCGAGATCTCTCCAATTGAAGTTTGTCGGAGAGGCCGGCAAAGGATTGTGAAAGGTGTGGTGCTCGCCTATCCGGTGTGGAGAAGGAGCAACCCTAGTGAGATATCCTTCGTGGATATAGAAGCGAGGCTCCGAGAGAGCGCTTCAACGAGAAGTAGGGGAGACTGGGCGAGTCTCCGAGACCTCGGTAAAAATATTGTGTCAATTGTGTATTTCATACTTGCTTTATATTCATCTTGACACAATTGCTAAATTTATCATTCTTACTTGTCATATTGAATAGTTCATTTAGTTGAATGCAACAAATTTTTTAAATTGCCTTTAAGCCTCATTGTATAATTTAGCTCAAACAATTATCATGATTAAAATTGCTTAGCGGGGAAGAAAATTTAAAAGCCTCCTAATCACCCCCCTCTAGTCGGCATCCTCGATCTTACAGAGTTCTCTCCTAATATATGGAGCTAGACTCCAATGAAGTGGTGTACATTTAGTTGGTATATTTTAGATTGCGAAAACTAGGCTATTGTTTTTCTACTTTTACGGAATCTCAGTTGTGGGTGATCATCTGATTGCCATAGATGAGATGATATAGTATTATCACTTTTGTTGTGATCTGTTAAGTGGCTATTGCACATGAATAGTTCTTAGAAATATACTATTCTTTTGCAAAATTTATATGTGTATGGTTGTCCACACTACTTGAGTTATATCCGTTGTAGCTGAAGGAGCTGAACTCCAATAAAGTGGTGTGCATGAGTACCAGTCACTAGGAGATGTTTCGGAAGCTGATGTATCAGTAACCTTTGCAAGAGTAGCACCAAGTCTTGACAAGCCAAGCTGTGCTCTGAGTTTTTATTTTAGATTGTTCGTTTCCTTTTTTTGTAATAGCTACACTAGCTACTTATTGACAATTACTACATTAACATTCATAGTTAACTTTTTTTTGGTTAAGTTGTTTTATTGCTAATAGATCTTGATTCTGAACATTTGAAATTTGAAAATTGAGATGTCAGTTTGTTTTGAGACTGAACACTACCTTATCTTCTCACATAATTGCAGATACTATGATGAAGTTTGCCTCTTTACAGACTGTTGTTGAGATGATTTATAGTATGATATTCTAACGGTTCTTATTAATGAACTATTAGAATAAATTGACATATTCTAACGGTTCTCATTAATTAACCATTAGAATATAGTAAAATATTATAATGGTTCACTATTAAGAACCTTTAGAATATAGTATGATATTCTAACGGCTATTAAGAATGAACCATTAGAATAGCTTACTATATTTTAACGGTTCATTAATAAGAACTGTTAGAATAAATTGTTTTACAAACGGTTTCGAACCGTTAGAGTAGTGCTAGACTTCTTCTATCGTGCCGATCATTAGCGGTTGGAGAACCAGGTGGAGCCCAATGTGTTGCTACGGGTATTAAAAAAATATATTTGTATATGAGGTCGCAGTAGCAAAAATACTTGATCGATCAACAAAAAATAAATTTGGTCGGGACAGTAAAAACAGTGGTCACATCAGTAAAAATATTTGGTCGATTGATTCTGGATGAAACAGTAAACTGTTTTTTTTATGATGGTCATGTTTTGTTTTTTGGTCGAATCAGTTGTCATGACCTGTGGTCAAATGTGGTAAAACAGCTCTACAGTACGAAACATTGTGGTCGTGATGTCTGGTCGAAGCGACGGTATTGTTTTTGGTCGCATTTTTTTGCCGAATCAGTTTTCATGGTTTCTGATCAAATACAGCAAACAGTGTGGTCATAGTAGGAAAAAAATTAGCCGTAAGATTGGGCCTGTCATCATAAATCTTGGTCGCACTAGCGAAAACACCTGATCAATTTAGCAAAAGATAAATTTGGTCGAGGCGGTAAAAAAACAGTGGTCGTGCCTGTGAAATCTCTGGTAAATTGATTTTGGCCAAATAGTTAATTATTTTTTGTCGCATTTAGATTTTTCAGTCGAATAAGTATGCTTGGTTGCAGGGAAGAGCTTCGAGGTCCACTGGGCCGATGCCTGGTCGAATCGGCGAAGCGCCAATTTTGTATTTGGTCACATTTGGTTAGGCCCGTTAGTATAAATCTTGGTCGCATCAGCAAAAAACTGACCAATTCAGCAATACATAAATTTAGTGGAGGCAATATAAAACAGCAGTTGCACCAATGAAATCTCTAATCGATTGTTCTTAGTCGATTGATTTTGACCAAAAGAGTTAATTTTTTGTCTTATTTTGTTTTTTGGGTCAAATAAGCACGTTTCCTTGTGGGCGAATATGGTTCTCGATTGAAGCAAAGGTTTTTTTATAGTCGAATTCTTTGTTCTCTGGGCGAATCAACTATCATGGTTTGTGGTCAAATGTGGCAAACAGATCATTTGTAAGGAACAGTGTGTCTGGTCAATTTTTTTCCTAATCGAATCAAAAGACTTGGTCTTGGTCAAACATACAAAACAACTAGCCAATGGGAAGCAGCTGAACAATCAGGACCACGTTCAACGGCCCAAATGAAGCAAACGCGCCAATCCAATGACCACAAATGAAGGAACGACATGACTCAACGTGGACCAAACTTTCAAATAGTACCCCACAAGTTCAATAGTTGATTCCACACGACCAACCCAGATGAAACGAAGACAACGATCCAGCGGCCACAAATGTGGTAACGACGTGGGCAAAGCAGTGTGGTGCACGCGGACAATACGGATGAGTTGAAACTGCCGATTGAACGGCCACAAACACGAAGTCAATGTGGCTGGGAGTAGAGACGACTTAGTATCGAGATTGTATATCAACATATGATGTGCACTTAATTATAATTTCCTTTTCGACAATTGTTTTTTCATGAAAATAATTAAAATATGTCTTCTGTATTCTGTTGGATCTAACATATTTATTTTTTTTATAATGTATAGTCTTCAAAATATAACTTTAACAATTATTTTTTTACTATAATACATTAATAAATTAAAGTTTTGTAAATTGCAATATTGCAAAAACACTTTTATGACAAATACGTACACTCGTATAATCTTCTTGTGGACAATCTATATGCTTTTGAAAATTAGTGGTCAAATTTGAAAAAAATTTGACTAACACAAATATAAAAAAGATCACTCGTCTATTTCATAAGGTCTCATCACTTTGTGCACAAGCGTTAAGAAGAGTGGGAATCAAGGAAAGATGGCAAAAGATGACCGTGTTATCGTTGTTAATTATATTAGGTCCTATTTGCAACGTGGTAATTCGGTAATTCTGTAAGAATTTTAGAGGAAAGGAAAATTTCACTCCACTAGATATGGGCTTTTTTTTAAATTCTTGTGAAATTCTTTTGCTCAAACATACGTTAAAGAGAGAATTATGTCTTTTGGAATTCAAAAGATAGGAGTGGAAAATCTTATTAATTATAGTCTTCATTTTTGTGGGGTTTATATTATGAAATAAGAAAAAAGAGTGTAGGACAGTACATCCTCTATTGCATAATATAAGACATATAATTTTTTTAATATTGTTATAAATACAAGACATGTATTGCAGTCTTTGTTATCTTTCCTATTTTGTGCTTGTTGGGGGAAAATATCAGCCAACACCAGAAACGTCACCGGGGGAGTTCTTTCCCCGGGGTTGAGAGAAACTTCCCCCGGCGCACCTTCTCCGGGCTAGGGAGAGCCCCCTCTCCCGGAGCTCACTTCTCCGGGCCGGGGAAGACGTCTCCCGGAGCCCTCCCCCGGGCCCGGGAGAGACTTCCCCCGGCACACCTTCTCCGGGCTAGGGAGAGCCCCCTCTCCCGGAGCTCCCTCCTCCGTGCCGGGGAAGACGTCTCCCGGAGCCCTCCCCCGGGCTCGGGAGAGACTTCCCCCGGCGCACCTTCTCCGGGCTAGGGAGAGCCCCTCTCCCGGAGCCCCTTCTCCGGGCCGGGGAAGACGTCTCCCGGAGCCCTCCCCCGGGTTCGGGAGAGACTTCCCCCGGCGCACCTTCTCCGGGCTAGGGAGAGCCCCCTCTCCCGGAGCTCCCTTCTCCGGGCCGGGGAAGACGTCTCCCGGAGCCCTCCCCCGGGCTCGGGAGAGACTTCCCCCGGCGCACCTTCTCCGGGCTAGGGAGAGCCCCCTCTCCCGGAGCTCCCTTCTCCGTGCCGGGGAAGACGTCTCCCGGAGCCCTCCCCCGGGCTCGGGAGAGACTTTCCCCGGCGCACCTTCTCCGGGCTAGGGAGAGCCCCCTCTCCCGGAGCTCCCTTCTCCGTGCCGGGGAAGACGTCTCCCGGAGCCCTCCCCCGGGCTCGGGAGAGACTTCCCCCGGCGCACCTTCTCCGGGCTAGGGAGAGCCCCTCTCCCGGAGCCCCTTCTCCGGGCCGGGGAAGACGTCTCCCGGAGCCCTCCCCCGGGCTCGGGAGAGACTTCCCCCGGCGCACCTTCTCCGGGCTAGGGAGAGCCCCCTCTCCCGGAGCTCCCTTCTCCGTGCCGGGGAAGACGTCTCCCGGAGCCCTCCCCCGGGCTCGGGAGAGACTTCCCCCGGCGCACCTTCTCCGGGCTAGGGAGAGCCCCTCTCCCGGAGCCCCTTCTCCGGGCCGGGGAAGACGTCTCCCGGAGCCCTCCCCCGGGCTCGGGAGAGACTTCCCCCGGCGCACCTTCTCCGGGCTAGGGAGAGCCCCCTCTCCCGGAGCTCCCTTCTCCGTGCCGGGGAAGACGTCTCCCGGAGCCCTCCCCCGGGCTCGGGAGAGACTTTCCCCGGCGCACCTTCTCCGGGCTAGGGAGAGCCCCTCTCCCGGAGCCCCTTCTCCGGGCCGGGGAAGACGTCTCCCGGAGCCCTCCCCCGGGCTCGGGAGAGACTTCCCCCGGCGCACCTTCTCCGGGCGACGGGAGAGCCCCCTCTCCCGGAGCTCCCTTCTCCGGGCCGGGGAAGACGTCTCCCGGAGGCCCTTCTCCGGGCTCGGGAGGGGTTTCCCCCGGCGCTCCTCTGGTGGGCACTAATTTCAAAGGGCTGCCACGTGTCGGAAATCGGTGCCCTGGACCCCGTCAGAAGACCGTTTTGCCCCCGATCCTACGGTGGCAGCAGGGGCAGTTCAGTAATTTGTATCTTTTGGGGTCTATATATACCCTTGTAACCCTCTTTTGTAACCCAAGATATTCATTTGTACTTAATCCAAAAAAACAAAAAGGCGTGTTCTGGAGCCCTCTCCTCGGGAGAGAGCCCCCTAGTCGACGCTCGTCGGGAGCACGTCGACAGGACTAGGGCCTCCACTGAGGCCCGAACCTGTATAAACCCCTGTGTCAATCTCTGGGATTATCCAACGCGGGGTGACCCGTCGCACGGTCAGCTCGCGTTGAGGAACACGTGTTACGCACGTCATCAAATCTGCCGAGGTATTTTTTATACCACGACAGTTGGCGCCGACCGTGGGGACTCGTGACAAATAGTCATGGCTCCAAGAAGGATGAGGCACTTAACCTCCATCCCTAACGACGCCGGCCCTAGCAACCCTGCACCGCCGGTGCAAGGGGCCGTCGTCACTACACCTCCTCCCGGGGACACTCGGGGGGAGGCGGCACTTGTTCCCCCCGTCATCCATGGCGGGGGAACGACTCCCACGAGCCTGCCTGAAGGTCCCGGCTCAGGGGGACCAAGCGCCTCCCAAGTAATGCCCTCAACTTCAGGTGACCCACTACTCGGGGCGCTGGTGGAAGGCCAGCTTCGCGCACAACGTACTCTGGAGGAGCTGTTACGCGCTATAGCACGGCCTCCGGCCCCCGCGTACCCGCACCCGTTCCAGTTCAGAGGGATGACACCTCCGTTCATGATGGGACACCCGGGAGCCTTCTTCACACCGGGGGTTTTCCCCTTCCCGGGAAGCGTTCCCACCTCCGGAGGTCCTCCACTCCCGGGGGGTCAGCCCGTCTCCGGGGGCTACCCTTTCCCGGGAGGCGTCCCCACCTCCGGAGGTCTGTCACTCCCGGGGGGTCAGCCCGTCTCCGGGGGCTACCCTTTCCCGGGAGGCGTCCCCACCTCCGGAGGTCTGTCACTCCCGAGGGGTCAGCCCGTCTCCGGGGGCTACCCTTTCCCGGGAGGCGTCCCCACCTCCGGAGGTCCTTCACTCCAGGGGGGTCAGCCCGTCTCCGGGGGCTACCCTTTCCCGGGAGGCGTCCCCACCTCCGGAGGTCTGTCACTCCCGGGGGGTCAGCCCGTTCCCGAACCATCCCTTGCCCCGGAAGGAATTCTCCCCCCTGGGACTACGCCTATCCCAACGGGTATCCCCGGGGTGATTCCTACGTTACAGGCCGTTCCCCCGTGGGGAAGTCTTCCCACGCCGCGGGCCGTCTCCGTGGCCGGCACTCGTCCGGCCCGCGATTCCTCTCCCGCGCCGGTGACGGGCGCATATCCGCCTCCTCCCCCGGGTCCCCCTCCTCGGGCTCCCCCGGTGAACCAAACGCGGTTCACTCGGGAGGAAGTGGAGCGCATGCGCGCGGCAAGGTCCGAAGGCGCCCCGTCCCGGTACGGCCGGGAATCACTCGCGCGCAAGCGCGCCCTCCTTGTCCCTACAGACAAGGGTAAAAGACCCATGCAAGAGGCCTCCGTCACTTCCGGAGGTCCCCCCGAGGTACAAGAGGTGAGCTCCACCAACCCCGAAGAGCGAAGGCGATACCGGAAGGCCGGCGGTCCGTTGGGACCCCTCTCCGATTCGGACAATGAACGCGCTTCCCCCGTGAAGGGGGATATCGATGCAAACTCCCCAAAGGAAGTGGAAGGGGCTAACCAACCCCTTTGCCGCCGCCTCCGGCGTGTTCGGTGGCCAAAACCATATCGGCCGCCCCATATCGAGCACTACAACGGGGAGGCCGACCCCTACGAGTTCGTGCAGGTGTACTCCACGGCCATCTCGGCGGTTGGGGGGGACGAAAGCGTCCAATGCAACGTCTTCCCCCTCTACCTCTCGGGAATAGCACGGTCATGGTTCTATAACCTGAAGAGCGGGTCCATCAAGTCATTCGCGCAGCTGAAGCGCGAATTCTGCGCAAATTTCCAGGGGAATTACATCCGTCCCCTGGATTCGTCGCAGTTGTACACCGTTCGCCAACGGTCGGGGGAGACAATACGAAGTTTCTTCAAACGCTTCGCGCAGATCAAGAGCAAGGTGGCTCACGTCCCCGACTCGACGGTGATCGAAGCATGCAAGAGTGGCATTCTCCCGGGAGAGCTCCACCGAAGACTCTCCCGGAGTTGCCCGTCCTCCGCCGACGAGCTCTTCAACGTACTCGAGAAGTACGCGAGAGCCGAAGAAGACGATCTCTGGAAAAAGCACCAGGGGACCCCCGTCCCCGGGGAGAGGGACGCGAAGGACCCCTCCAACAAACGTCCCCGGAGGGGGCCCCGCAACGAGCCCAGGCCTCGGGACACTTTCGTCCTCGAAGGCGGAGGCGGCTCTCGGGAGCCTAACCGGGGACAGCGCCCCTTCTCCAAACCCAAAGGCGGTGGAGGAAACCGATCCTCCCGTCCGCAAGGAGGCAAGGAGCCTGGAGCCACCCTGTGGTGCGCCTACCACAAGTCCAACTCCCATGCAACCCGAGAATGCCACGCGCTCCTCAACCATTTCGCGACATTCCTCGAGCAGCATGGGCCGGGGGGAGGAGGAGGAGGCTCATCCTCCTTACCCCTTCCATCACCAGCCTTGGCGGCACTCCCCGCTCCGCCAGGAGGACGTCAGAGGCAGGGCCAAGAAAAGGGTTCGAGCAGCGAGCTCCCCTTCCAAGCCTCCGAGAGGCACATCAATGTCATTGTGGGAGGATCTGCCTCCGGGCGAGATTCCAAACGCCAGCGCAAAGAGTACGCGCGGGAGGTGAAGGTAATAGGGGCCGTTAACACGTCCCGACCGCCCAAATGGTCGGACGTCCCGTTGACGTTCACCATCGAAGACGCGAGTGGGGTGCGCTTCCCCCACAATGACGCGCTGATCGTCTCAGCCACCGTGTTCAACTGCCGCCTTGCCCGAATCTTGGTGGACGGCGGGAGCTCTGCGGACGTCCTCTACCTAAAGGCGTTCAAAGAAATGCAGGTGGACGAGAAGCTCCTGCAACCCGCGATGGGGCCCCTGCAAGGATTCGTCCCGGGGAAAACCATACATCCCGTGGGGAAGGTCGACCTCCCGATGACATTCGGCACCCCAGATAATTACCGGACCGAAATGGTTCGGTTCGATGTGGTGGATCTCCCCTCCTCCTACAACGCCATAATGGGGAGAACCATCATCAACCGCTTAGGAGCAGTGGTCCACCACAACTATCTTTGCATGAAGGTCCCTGGGCCAAGCGGGGTGATCTCAGTGCATGGGGACCAAGGTGTGGCTCGGTCCCTCTACGAGCGCGCCTCCGCAGTGATCAGGGACGTCAACCTGGTCAAGGCCCCGGGGGGAGGGAGCTCCCCCTCAATTCCAAATGTGTCAATTGCTCTCCCCGGGAAGTTCCTTCCCAAGCCTCGCCCTGAGGGAGACCTCCGGGAAATCTCTCTCTTCCAAAACGAGGGGAAGACTGTCAAGATCGGGGCTGATCTCCCCGATGAACACGCGACGCGACTCGCTGAATTCCTTCGCGAAAACGCGGACGTCTTCGCATGGAAGCCCGCGGATATGGGGGGTGTGCCCAGGGATGTTATCGAGCACAAGCTCGCGGTAATACCCGGTCGCCCCCCGGTGAAACAGAAGATGAGGAAGCTCTCCCTCGAGAGGCAGGAGGCCATCAAGGTGGAGATCGCTAAACTCCGGGAGGCGGGGTTCGTTCGGGAGGTCCTACACCCCGAATGGCTGGCGAACCCCGTCCTCGTAAAGAAGGCAAGCGGCAAATGGAGAATGTGCGTCGACTTCACCGACCTCAACAAAGCCTGCCCCAAAGATGACTTCCCGCTCCCGCGGATCGACCAACTGGTGGATTCCACCGCGGGATGCGAGCTGATGAGCTTCTTGGACGCCTACTCGGGCTATCATCAAGTTCGAATGGCGGAGGAGGACGAGGAAAAGACGAGTTTTATAACTCCCCTCGGCACCTTCTGTTATGTCCACATGCCTTTCGGGTTGAAAAACGCCGGGGCAACTTTCCAGCGCCTGATGAGTTTGGTCCTGAGGGATCAAATTGGCCGCAACGTGGAAGTATATGTTGACGATGCGGTCGTCAAGAGCATGCGCTCGGCCGCTCATATCGAAGACTTGGGAGAAACCTTTCGCAATCTCCGTAAGTACGGGTTAAGGCTTAACCCGGAAAAATGTGCATTCGGCGTTCGCGGAGGAAAGCTCCTCGGCTTCCTTGTGTCCCAAAGAGGCATCGAAGCCAATCCCGAAAAAATTCGGGCCCTCCTCGACATGCCTCCACCGCGTTCTGTCAAGGATGTACAACGACTCACCGGCCGCTTGGCCGCGTTAAGTCGTTTCGTCTCGTGTTCGGGGGAGCGCGGCCTCCAATTTTTCAAGATCCTCCGCGGCCTTGAGGGGTTCCATTGGACTCCCGAGGCACAGGCTGCATTCGAGGACTTGAAGAAATACCTCGCGAGCCCTCCAATGCTCGTGAGCCCGCGTCAGGGGCAGCCCCTGCTCCTCTACCTCGCGGCTACTCCGATCGCCGTCAGCGCAGTTCTCGTCAAGGAAGAAGACGGGCACCAACGCCCCGTTTACTATGTGAGCGAGGCCCTCCAAGGCGCTAAAATGAGATACACGAAGATGGAGAAGGTGTGTTACGCCCTTCTAATGGCCTCGCGGAAGCTCCGCCACTACTTCCTAGGCCACCCTATCACGGTGCCTTCCTCTCTCCCTTTGGGGGAGGTGCTTCGGAACAAGGAAGCCACCGGGCGAATAGGGAAATGGGGGGCCGAGCTAGCCCCCTTTTCGCTGTCCCTCACCGGACGAACCGCGATTAAATCGCAGGTTCTTGCGGACTTTGTGGCCGAGTGGGCTCCAGTCCCTGGACTGGAAGAAGAAGCGCGTGCCGCCCTGCCGCGTGACGACCACTGGACCCTCTTCTTTGACGGCTCCCTCTGCCTGGCAGGGGCTGGCGCGGGAGTAGTCCTGAGAAGCCCCGAGGGGAGAACCCTCGAATATGCGGCCAGGCTCGAGTTCCCCGCGACGAACAATGTCGCGGAATATGAGGCCCTTCTCCTAGGGCTACGTCTTGCCCGCTCATTGGGTATCCGATGCCTCCTCGTCAAGGGGGATTCTCAACTCGTGGTATGTCAAATGGACAAGTCTTACTTGTGCCATGACCCGAATTTGAGCCTCTACCTTGACGAGGTCCGGAAGATGGAAAACTACTTCGACGGCCTCGAGGCGCGCCGAATCCCGCGTAGGGACAACGATCGAGCCGACACCCTCGCCAGGGCAGCGAGTGCCCGAGGGCCTCTCCCCGAAGGGGCCTTCTTGGAGGTCATCTCCAAACCTTCCGCGACGGCTCCTGGCCCGGACTCTGAGTCCCGCGACCCAGTCGTCGCGGAAATCGTCCGGGCCACATCCTGGATGGCCCCCCTTATCTCTTACATCAAGGGGGAGGGGGAGCCCTCCGACGAAGCCGAAACCAAGCGCCTTCGCGCTAAGGCGCGAGCGTACGTGCTAATAGAGGGGACGTTGTACAAGCGAGGGGCCTCTGCGCTGCTTCGCTGCCTCCCGCGGGAGGAGGGAGTTCAGCTCCTCGAAGATATTCACCTCGGGTGTTGTGGCTCTCACCTCGGCCCCCGGGCCGTCGCGTCAAAAGCCATCCGCCAGGGCTTCTACTGGCCAACCGTCGCCCGCGACGCGAGAGACCTCGTCTCTGCTTGCGGGGCTTGCCAAAAAATGGCAAAGGGTTCCAACCTACCCTCCGCAACTCTGCAGGCAATCCCCCTCACGTGGCCCTTCGCGCGGTGGGGAATGGACCTCCTAGGCCCGTTCCCCCCGGCGTCGGGGGGATACAAGTACGCGGTTGTGGCCGTGGATTACTTCTCCAAATGGGTGGAGGCCGAGCCCCTCGCCGCCATCACGTCTCGCGCGGTGCAAAGGTTCTTTTGGAAGAACATAGTGTGCCGATTCGGCGTCCCTCGCGAGATTACCGTGGATAACGGAACCCAGTTCGACTCAGCGATCTTTCGCGAGTTCTGCCAGAACTTGGGTACGACCCTCCACTTCGCCTCAGTGGCTCACCCTAAGAGCAATGGGGCGGTGGAGCGCGTCAATGGAGTTATCCTCCAAGGGCTCCGTCGTCGCCTGGAGCAAAGCGCCTCCAGGCGCGGGGCATGGGCGGAAGAGCTCCCGAGCATTCTCTGCTCCATGCGAACGACCCCAAGCCGAGCAACAGGGCGTGCCCCCTTCTCGCTCGTGTACGGGGCTGAGGCAGTGCTACCCTCGGAAATCAATTTCCGATCGCTGCGAGTCGAACTCCTCGAGGGAGTCTCGGCGGCCGCGTTTCAAGCTAACGAAGACAACCAGAGGCTGGAGGTGGACCTCGTAGAAGAAGAGCGGGACAGAGCCCTCCTCCGCAACGCCATTTACGAACGCGAGATGGCGCGTGCCTACAACAAGCGTGTTCGGGGGAGGGCCTTCCGTTTGGGGGACCTTGTCCTCAAGCGCGTCACCGACCCTCAAGCCCAAGGGAAGCTCAGCCCAAAGTGGGAAGGGCCATACAGGATTTCCACAATCCTTGGCTCGGGGGCTTACAGGCTCTCTACTCTCGAGAACCAAGAGCTAAAGCACACATGGAACGCGGACCTGCTCCGCAAATTTTACACTTAGTCTCCGAGCCTCCCCCCTTCCCCTCATTCGGACTTCGCAAGGGGAAGGCGCGGTGAGTTGTAACAATGGCCTCAAAGGCCCTTTTGCCCTCCGCCCCTTTTCTTGCGATCCCGCAGGGGGTGGGGGCGTTGTACCAGCTCGTTTTAATCAATGCGAATGGTCTTTTCTCCATGTGTTTTCGTGCAGACTCCTTTAATCGCCCCCGAGGCAATACCCTCATCACGAGGATGCCCTCCCCGTGAGGATGCCCCCTGGGGATGCCCTCATCACGAGGAAGCTACAGGCTCCAGCTCAGCCTTAAGTCCCGACGGCGGGAGCCTCGTTCCCCCTTGGGCGGCTTACAATATCCCCTCGTGGACTGAGGGCGTAAGCGGCAACCTGGTTCCCAAGGAACCGAGGTAACGAGTCACTTTGGGGGACCAGTCCCCCCCCATACACTCTAGAGCTTGCTTTTATGCTCTCCCTCCTCCGGGAGCGATCTAGGTCGCGCGACCGATAGATCTTTTACCACACTCGCCTGCACGAGGATAACCCTTCGAGGGTGCCACCCCTCATGGGAACAACCGCGATATTTTCTTATGATTTCAGCGCGGGCCGCCTGTTCAGGTCACCCCCCGCTGCAGGGGGAGGAGATGAAATACCTAGCCAAATTCCCTTCGGGGGGCATCTAAGGCATCTAGAATCCTCCGGAGATGGAGCCCTTGCTCTCCGGACCCTCGTCCCCCGGAGGTGGAGCCTTGCTCCCCGGATGCTCGTCCCCCGGAGGAGTTGTCTCCCGAGGAGCCTCTCCTCCGGAAGACATCCTCCGGAGATGGAGCCTTGCTCCCCGGATCCTCGTCCCCCGGAGGTGGAGCCTTGCTCCCCGGACGCTCGTCCCCCGGAGGAGTTGTCTCCCGAGGAGCCTCTCCTCCGGAAGACGTCCTCCGGAGATGGAGCCTTACTCCCCGGATCCTCGTCCCCCGGAGGTGGAGCCTTGCTCCCCGGATTCTCGTCCCCCGGAGGTGTTGTCTCCCGAGGAGCCTCCCCTCCGGAAGACGCCCTCCGGAAATGGAGCCTTGCTCCCCGGATTTTCTCCGGAGAAGCCTCTCCCCCGGACCTTTGTCCGGAGGTGGAGCCTTGCTGCCCGGACCTCCGTCCCCCGAAGTCTATCCCCCAAGAATTTTCCCCCGGTGATTTAGAAGCACAAAATAAGCGAAAACGAGCGATCTTTTTATTCCATGAAAAACAAGCCGGGAGACAGCCTCTCCCGGTAGGCTTACAGAATACAACCGGAAGTCGAGTACTCCCGGAGGGTGTACGGGGGACTACCTACGTCTAACGTAGACTAGGACCCCCTAAACCTAGTGTCAAGCTCGCGCCACGTCCCGGTACAAGCCCTGGACTCGTCGCCTCGCTGCGTTGAACATGTCCTCCGGCCAGTACTCGTACCCT
Organism: Pharus latifolius; assembly: GCA_019359835.1. Lineage (NCBI taxonomy): Eukaryota > Viridiplantae > Streptophyta > Magnoliopsida > Poales > Poaceae > Pharus > Pharus latifolius. Next base: position 65,378,792 of record CM033320.1, on the reverse strand, counting down.
TCGGGAGGTTCGATGCGCAAGGGAATTGCCTCCCACACTCCCGGGGGAGGTTCTGGCAACTCCGCGCGGTGATTGTCAAAATTCGCCAAGTGCCAATCAGGCAACCACCGGAGTAAAGCTCGTCCCCCCCGGGGGACACCGGGGGCGAGACTCCCGGAGATGGGAGTGAGTTCCACGTCCTTCTCCGGGACCCTCGCCCCAGATACCTGACCATGACAAGATATTAACTTAGCAAAAATTTCCATTTCATTGGCGAATGATTTACACATCCGGGGTTCCCCCTACGGAACTACCGGGAGCAAAAATCCTATACAAAAAGATCCCCTAATCTAACCAGGGGGGACAGGAGGCTCATACTTGCCCGGCATCGTCCCCCCCGGGGGAGGCGTCGCCCGGAGCTCCTTCCCCGGCAGCTTGGTGGCGTCTTGTTCGCGGGGGCTCAATCACCCGGTCGTAGAAAGCCCCCGCCAACTCCTCCAGCGCCGCCCGGCGTGGCTCGTAAAACTCCTGGAAGCTCCGGGGGACGTGGCGCCCAATAGCTTGGGCCCCGGCCCCCTGGTACTCCACCAAGGAGGCTGCGAGCGCGGCGGTGGTGGACGCCAAGGCCCGGGCACGGACATCCGCGGCCTCCGGAATCGCCGCGATGTGCCGGGTGAGGAACCTACGCGCCTCCGCCAAAGACGCCAGCGGGTTGCGAGGATTCCCCTCCTCCCGGAACTCGACTCCGAGCCCAATCAACGTGGCCCGGAGTCGATTCCCCGCTGACACGAGGGCTCGCGCCCCCGTAGCCTCCGCCTCCTGAAGCGCCCGGGAGTGAGCCTCCTCGGAGGATGCGAGCTGCTCCCGGACGCCCTCCAGCTCCCGGACGGCGGTGTCCCAGGCAACCTCCGTGGGGGCCAGCACTTCCTCCCGGAGGCGCTCCAGCTCCCGGGCAGTCGCGTCCCTCTCTTGGACGAACCTCTCCCGGGCCTGGACTGCCGCGTCCCTTTCCCGGACAGCGGCGTCACGCTCCGCTTCCGCGGCGGCCAAGGCCGCCCTCATGTCCTCGCTCTCCCGGGCGAGGCGAGTCCGGACGGCGCGAGCTACGGCGGTGGTCTAAGGAAAAAGTGTCAGTAAATGCAAGCGAGGAGGAGGGAGTTTTCGAGTTTCTCACCTGTAAGGCCAGGGAGACGACTTCCCCGTACCGCTCATCAATGCCGCCCTCCCGGACGTGAGCTCGCACCGTAGGGGTGACGAGGCTCAGGGAGAGCTTGCGCGTCTCCTCCGAGGAGAAGAGCGACGCTCCCCGCGCCGGGGAACGGGGATCTCCTCCCATAGGCAGGCCCCCGTGGCCAACCCCACTCCCGGAGCCTTGGGGAGTGTCTCCCGGCAGTGGGGCGGGGGACCTCTCGTCCCCCGCGCAGGGAGGGCACTGTAGTGTCCGGGGGACTCCCTTCCCCGGTTGCGGTGTCGTCGAGGTGCCACCCCCGGGGGGAACGTGATGGCTCGCTCCCCCGGCAGGCGGTGTTGGGGAAGACGCGACGTCGGGGGCAAAGAGCACATCCAGGCGCGCGAAGGCCCCGTTGCCCCGGAAGTACACCCCCGGGGGATCCTCCCGAAGAGCTTGCTCCGGGGAAGGAGTGGCATCGTAGTCCCCGGAGGTGGACTCATCTTCCTCCACGACCACGTGGTCGAACACGCCTGATGCCCCCAGGGCATCGAGTTGCGCGACCAGCGTGGCCGTGTCTGTGGGGCTCTCTTCATGCCCCGGCTCCGGGGGCTGCGACTCCCGCTAGGGGGTGACTTGAGCCGGAGGAGAAGTCTCTCCCGGCCGCCGGGGGGCCATCGTGCTTTGGACCGGAGATGGCCTCAAATCCCCCGGCGTTCGGCGCGTCCCCGGAGTCGCCTGCGCCGGGGAGGACTTCACCTGCCCCGGGGGTCTTGTCTCTCCCGGCGCATCGGGCGTCCCCGCCGGCCTCTGTGCCGGCGCTGGTGAAGGGGGGTGGTCTTGATTCGAGCCCTCTTCCGGTACCCGCGCGGTCTTAGCGCGTTTGGCCGCCGGGAACGCCCCCGTCTCCCGCCGCCTGTGGGAGCCCGGGGTTGGAAGCGGAATCCTTTCCGGGAGGGTCATCCCGAAGGCCTCCGAGACGATGTTCCGGGGAGGACCCTCCCCGATGGCAGCAAGACACCGGGAGTGCTCGTCCTCGTAGTACCTCCCGAGGAGGTGCTCCGCCTTCTCCCGGGTGGACTTGTAGGACCTAACTGCAAAAAGCAAAGTTTTAGGAACATCCCCGCGATGTGTGAACTCCCGAAGAAAGGAAACTTACGCCGCGCCACCGGGAATCGCGGGGGACGAAGCTCCGGGCCCAGTCCCGGACCCTTCCTACTCCGGCTGAAGGGACTAAGCCGGAGGAGGAGTAGCTCCTCCGCTAGGTCTCGCATGCTCCTCCGGGAGCGAGCCTCCTTCATTTTTGCGACGGAGGTTAGCTCCTCCATCGTCAGCACCGGAGGACCGGGGGAGCGACCTAATGTCGCCGGCCTCGCGGAGTAAATCATCTCCGGGTCGCCCGCCCGGAGATAAAACCATCTCCGGCTCCATCCCTCCCAATGCTCTTGGGAGGCGGCCACCGGGTACTCTTCCGCCCGGGAGGGAGCGAATTTTAGCATCACGGAGCCGCAAGTAGACTTGGGCCCGTGCTTCACCACCGGGGAGCTCTTTGCTTGCACCCGGTAGAAGTACTGGAAGAGGCGGAGAGTCCCCTCCACTCCGGCGGCTGTCTCGCTTAACCACAGGAACAGCCCCATTCTCACGAGAACGTTGGGCGTCAAGTGGTTGAGGGCTATCCCGTGCTCCCGGAGAAAGTCCCGGAGAAGCGGATGGATCGGGACCCTCAGCCCCGCTTGGATGAAGGCCATGAAGGCCACCACCTCTCCGTCCCGGGGGCTTGGGGTCACCTCCCCCGCAGCTGGGACGCGAATGTCCCTCTCCCCGAAGATCCTCCGGGAGATGAGGGTCTCCCGGTCCCCGGCGGAGAACTCGGTTGTCCCGAGGTAATCGGAGGTCGCGTCCTCCGGGACACTCGAAGTCTTCCCGCGTCCCTTCGATGCCATTTCTTCTCCCGCAGGTTTTGTGAAACCGGGGAAGAAGTTACTTTCGGAGAGCGACCGGGGAAGAAATCACTCCCGAAGAATTTGGTGGATTATGAGGATTAAGGAGAAGGAAAGCGTGCCTCCCTCGAGGTGGGCCCCTCCTTATATAGGCAACTAAGGTGCCCCCGATGGCTGCCACGTGTCAGCTCGAGGGATCTACACCGTGAATACGAAAGGTCGCACAAATATCGAGGTAATACATGGTTAACTTAAATAGTGCTCCTCTCCCGGATAAGGGCGAGTTATGGGCGTTATGTTCGCTCTCCGGGGGAGGGCCATGTTTCCCCTAAGCTAACGAATCGCACCCCCCGGCGACATCAAAATGTCCCCGGGGGTGCGGGGGGCTCCTGTTGGGGGAAAATATCAGCCAACACCAGAAACGTCACCGGGGGAGTTCTTTCCCCGGGGTTGAGAGAAACTTCCCCCGGCGCACCTTCTCCGGGCTAGGGAGAGCCCCCTCTCCCGGAGCTCCCTTCTCCGGGCCGGGGAAGACGTCTCCCGGAGGCCCTTCTCCGGGCTCGGGAGGGGTTTCCCCCGGCGCTCCTCTGGTGGGCACTAATTTCAAAGGGCTGCCACGTGTCGGAAATCGGTGCCCTGGACCCCGTCAGAAGACCGTTTTGCCCCCGATCCTACGGTGGCAGCAGGGGCAGTTCAGTAATTTGTATCTTTTGGGGTCTATATATACCCTTGTAACCCTCTTTTGTAACCCAAGACATTCATTTGTACTTAATCCAAAAAAACAAAAAGGCGTGTTCTGGAGCCCTCTCCTCGGGAGAGAGCCCCTTAGTCGACGCTCGTCGGGAGCACGTCGACAGGACTAGGGCCTCCACTGAGGCCCGAACCTGTATAAACCCCTGTGTCAATCTCTGGGATTGTCCAACGCGGGGTGACCCGTCGCACGGTCAGCTCGCGTTGAGGAACACGTGTTACGCACGTCATCAAATCTGCCGAGGTATTTTTTATACCACGACAGTGCTTATTTACTCTTTTACTTTCGCTGTTATTTATAGCTATTCTCTCGTACTAACTTTTTTCTCATTTCTTCATTTTTAAGATATTTATGAATAAGGATAGTTTACTCATTTTCACTCAATGTTCTTTTTGCAGTTTTCTTAGTCCACATATATCATTAAAAAATTCTTTATATTTTTGTAATAGACAGAAGTATTTTAGATGAGAGGGAGTACAAATGTATTGTCATGGACTAACTAGGTCTAACCGTCTAACCAGCATCACCAAAGAAATAATGGTAGGAGGTGACAGTCTTCCTGTGGTTCGATTAGTTTACTCGACATTCATATCTAGTGTCATCTAGCACTTCTATTTGAATTTTTTAACAGACAAACCGTCTCTGTACTATTTCGATATGTCTGGTTAGATTTGTTGGTCTAATTTCAATGAATTTTGTAAATACATTGAGTCAATGACTTGTGGGTGAACCTATGAAGTGTGACATATGAGGTCTACATATAAGTGACTATCATTTTATCAAAATCAATTGAAAATTAGATTAGGAGCCCAATTGCACCCATATTAATAGTAGAGAGATTTATTTACTCTAGTTTTAAATAGAAGAATTTGGTTGCACAAATCTATACTATTTAATTAAAGAGCGAGTTATACTTAGATAACTCCCACTTTATTTTTTTCTCTAAATGCTCTCTATTGGATGTGTCTTCTCGCTCTATAAAAAAATCACTCTAATTTAAAAAAACTAATAAAAATATTTACAAACAACCTATCATATTCGCTAACTTAAAATCTGATGTTCAAATCAAATATATCCATCTTTTATAATGACATGAGATGCCCTTAATTACCATATTTATTTACAATAATACCACCTGCTATCTAAGCAACAACAACTAGCCGCACAACAGTATGTCCTCACATTATGAAACAAAAAAACCTAATTTATCTCTAAGCTGCATGCAATCTCAACCATATTAATACCACCGGTCAACTAAGCAGTAGCAACAATACAATTGTTTCTCTATAATTTGTTGAAAACATCATAAACAACATTTGCTAAACCCATCAGCACACCACACAGTCTGGCTACAAAACAAAAATATTTACACACATAAATGATGAAGAAGCATAACTTGATCACAAAATGGCTCTCTTTGAAATTAAAAATAAAATAAAAAAACATTGCTTGCTAAACCCATCAGCACACCACACAATCTGACTACAAAATAAAAATATTCACACACATAAATAATGAAGAAGCATAACCTGCTCACAAAATGGCTATCTTTGAAATTAAAAAAACATTGCTTCATCTTCCATGCATTGTATTAGTTAGGGCAAATCTACATAAGGTAATCATGATATTGTATATATCATGGAACTATTAGTAATTACTTAATGAGTCCAATGCACACGTACATCTGAGACGATCTCAATCGAAGTTCATATTGTTGACTGTGTATTCATAAAGCAAAGCAAGAAGGATGTTATCATCATAACATGAAAACCACCAACCAGCAACAACAAAAAAAAAATCCAATACCAAAAAAAAAAAAAGCAAGTTATCCCCAATCCAATCACCAACCAGCTACACAACAATATCTCCTCACATTAAAAAAACAAAATACCTAATTTATCTCTGAACCGCATGCAATCTCCACCATTTATACCACCTGCCAATGAAGCAACCATGTCAAAAAAAATTCCGGTGTCAACAAAAATCAAGATATCCCCAATGCAATCACCAACCAACCCCACAACAATATCTCCTCACATTAAAAAACAAAAAGTCCTAATTTATCACTAAGCTACATGCAATCTCAATCATTATAAATAGTACAAACCTAAACCATACTTGCTACCCATCCCCTCCACTCCCTCCTTCAAGTAATCCTTTCCTTCATCCACATTTTTTTTTTTGAGATTTTTTTCAAAATGAGATAATATTTTATGATATATGACTATGATTTCTAATTTGAGTATTTTAGTGTAGACATCAAATCATTCATCTCAGTCTCTTCATAAAAGGTAAATATAATATAAAATTTTGTAAAAAACAAACCCACTTCAAAGTTATTTTTCTTTTTAATTAATCCTTCACATGTGCGCCTACGTGGATTCTAGGTGTAGTTGATTCCAAACATTAGAAAACCACTACTCTTCGTATCAATTGCACGCAGCCCGAAAGAGGATGAAATTACAAAGCGTCTTCTACCAAGCCAACTAGTACAAGATAGATCCAATGTAACAACAAAAGTGTTTGCAGACATGGTAGAGGATCTTAAGTATCAACTATTGAAGATACATTTTTTCAGCCGAGCAACATACTATGCTTATGTCATAGAATTTGAAAAGAAAGAACTGAAGCATGCGCACATTATTCTCACCTTGATATAGGGCATGAGATAAATACTGTTGCATGAGTGTTTTCAGGTCCTCCAGTTTTTTATTTTTGGATTTGTAAAACATTAAGATTTATTGTTAGATTGCCAGATTAGAAATTTTTAATGCATTGTCATGTTTTAGCATGAACTTTGTATCCAATATTTTGGAATCAGTTTATTTAGCATTGATTCTCAAAATAATTTTGAGAATCAAGGTCTGACTCAAAATAATCAAAACTACAGTATAGAAAGTCTAAAGCAAAGAGAGAGAGAGAATCATATCAAAAAAGAAGAATTCAGGATAGCATATAGTATCATTTTTTCCCCCAAATTAACAACCTTGACAAATCAAACAATATTAATGAACAATTTCAGGTTGAAACAAAACACCAGCAGTGATGGTATTGATGTATTTGAGAAAATACATGAGATATTAACAAACAAACGGCAAACATTCTTAGAGGTTAAGAGTACCAAACCTAAATTCCAATTGTTAATGTCTGTGACACTGGCTTCTCCAACCATGCCCTTCATCAATGCCGAAAATCTCTTGGGAAGGAAAAAAAAAACAGAATCAAAATTCTTCATAGAGAAAATAAAAAAAACCAAATATATTGGCCTTTATTCTCAACAGCAAGTCCAAACGTGACAAAAGAAAGTAATGCCAAACATCAATCCAAATGACAACTGTATTTCCTACATAATGATATTGGCCAACATGTATGACAAAAGTCAAATATGGTCTTCAAGGAACTCAAGTAACTATGGAATAAGACAGGATAATACTAAATTAGGCACTTAAACGATAATCTCCATGTGTACCCCCACATAATAAGGACATATGATTTTGGGTCAAAATAAGGATGAAAAGTTAATAATTAGATGAGGAAAAAAGAACTTGCAGAAATATATTGCAACATAAGCAAATTTCATGCATAACATCAGCTTACCAAAGAATCAAACAGGTGATGTAGGCTCCTAATGTTTCCCAGAATCTCAGCACAAGCAGCACCATTGCCAAGAAGAAATGGTGACTACTGACTACTACTGTGTAGAACAAGAAAATACGTATGTTTGTCAGATTTCCAAAATCAATAAATGCATAAAAGATCATATTTCAAAAAAGCCTCTGCTGATGCTATACGAGATTTTATCCTCTTACCTCTTTAACTACAACTAAAGCACCAAACTTACCAGAATCTGTGAAATATAGTCTTGGGTATTGCTGCAAGAGAACATCAAGAGCACATCAAATGAGGTGAGAATGAAATGTGTTTTAGTTTTTTTAAAATGACACATTTAGTGGTGGATGAGGACAATCAATATGGAATAACAACAAATCAGTGATGTTCTCCTAAATTCCAAAAGAAAATGCTTTAGTGGATGTCATTCATGCTGCAGAACAAAATAAAATTATGATATAGTAAGTGGCTTCTGAAAGATATAAATTATTAATGCATTGTCATGTCTTAGCATGAATTTTGTATCCAAAACAAATAAAAAATTGTAAACTCTTTCATTGTAATTTTGGGACGGAAATAAAAAAAAATCCAACCTCATTAGAAATCTCGTTTTCAGACAAATTACACACAGTCACCTCGAATAAGCACAATAATCAAACAAAAATTAGTACTAAACAAGCTAAATTATCACCAAACCCAAGCAGACCATAACTATTTGGACTTATTAAATTATAGTCACTAAATTATCACCAAACCAAAGTATCTTGAAATCTCTTGTTTTATCAAAAACTAAATCAAAGAAAAAACAGCACTAAGGGGCTGTTTCAATCTCTTGTTTTATGGAATCGTGCTTTTAGAAATACTAATTTTAGACCCTACTTGGAATTTAGTATTGTTTGGCTGCTTTAGCAAATTTGACAATTACAAAATGTTATTATCCCAAACCAAATAAGTAGAAGCAACAATCAAAACAAAATGAATAAATAATTCCTATTATTTCAATGTCACACTCATACAAACACCAAACAAAATAAACCAAATAAATACAAGCATTAGCATACAAAATCTAGTTGCCACATTATCACACAGAACAAACAATATCAAAACTAAACACACAAAATTTAGTCACAACATCTAAATGACCGCCACCCCTATATATGAATAGAACCATTAGCATGACCGGGAAACACATTACCTAGCCACCTCCACAAGTAATTTGATAGATTATATTATATATGCATTTCTCAATTTTCTTCACCTTTCTTCGCATGCACTCTATTATGTAAATCTATCTAAATACAAGTACACAATTTCTTATCCTCACAAACAGCCAAACATCATCTTGCCGCCACATTCTCTTCCCGGTTCACATCCTATAGACAACAGGTAATAATCTACAAATATATTCTTCTATTGTTTCAAATATACTACTGCTGTCCAATAAACACCGATAAACATCGAATCTTGATTCAACAGTATTGATACAACAAAGACAACTAACATTGACTGAGACATGCAAACCAGAAAAAAGTAAGCTACTCCAAATAAAACTGAGCATGTATCTTAAAACAATGACTATGTGATTAGCTTAACTTCAGATGCACAAGCCTTTTTGTTTCCTGCTATATGAAAGTTGTAGTTGAAAACCTGATTATGGTGTAGTCCAATTAGATCATGAAGAACTCATTTCTGTGGCATTTGGCCAAGTTCCATTAAGAATGTGTTAGTGTTTGAGTTTTGGTTTTTGAACAAATCATTAACAGAAGGGTTTCCAGACTATAGAGATTACTGAACACTGGAGTGTATAGAAATTAGTTAACAAAGGCATAGTATTTGGAAGTATGCATTACTAGATTTCTGATAAGTCTTAAGAGAATTAAAGTGTTATCTTTTGTGTTTCTCACAATTTAATATTTTGTAGTGTTGTTCAAAGTTCTTTTAAAAAGAACTTTTTACTGGAATACTCTTTTAAGCCTGAAATTTGCAGTCCACTGGTACAAAAGGAAGGACAAAGTGCTCCTGTTATATATGACACTGGTGACCTATAACCTCCATAATAATTGATTTCTTCGTGCGTTCTTGTTGACAAATTTACTGCTAGAATTCTCATCCAAAATGACATATAATATAGACACAACACACACACACACATATAAGGGGAAATATCAAGTACATCCCATCTCTCTAGTGTTTTTGTGTATCTCTCCTCAAAATTCTACGTAAATAGTCATAAAAATTTTGCAAAAAATTAATATTGTAGATATAAAATCAATCTACTATCTCACAAAATTTAAAATCAAAATTCAATCTACACAACGAGAAACAAAAAAGACAATTTCAGCTCAAAACTAAATATGAAAATAAAAAGATAAAAGTTACTATTCACTAAAATTTGTTATTTTTGTTTATCCTGATATACATTAAGTTTATAGTTGAAATTTTGTAAGCTATTTGGCCAACCCAATATACACTTTATCTAAGTTTTATATAATTTTTCATGATCATTTATATGATTTTGAGATGAAATGCGCGGAAGCACCAAAAAGATGAGATGCATTGGATACTTACCCTATATATAATGTCTTACAATAAAATTTATCTATACATGTAGACAATAAAACTTTTACATTATGTACAACCCTTATAAGCATTTAGACTAATTTAACTTACATTCTTTTTAATAAATTTTTTGTATGAAAAATGACAACAATCTATATTAGTAGAAAACATAATGTTGCTCACATTCTAGAGGCCTTAAAGTTGCCTCCCGCTATCTATGGATCACAGAAAATCTAAGGAATTAGATTCCTTGGATGGATTGAAATATCTATAAAATTTTTTACATCCTCTCATTTACTGTTCAAACAAAAATTATACAGATTCCTTCCACAACGTCACAGTTTGCTAAGCATAAGACAGCTGAGTATGTCATTTTGTTCATTAAACATAAAATGGACATTGAAATTAATGACTTCAATTATCTAGAGAAATGGTCCATCAAATCAAATAACTTCTACCTCTCAGAGAATGTAAAAGCCAGAAAACTCAAAAGGCAAAGCTAAATAGTATTGTGTGTCAGATGAAGGGGATATTCCAAATAGCTATAGCAAAATTAGATAATCTACGTGGTCACTGTAGTTTTATCACTACTACTAATGAAGAATTAGAATATGCATTTGTAAGACTATGTGATATAGTGCATAGGCCACTGTAGTTTTATCACTACTACTAATGAAGAATTAGAATATGCCTTTATAAGAATATGTGATATAGTGCGTAGGCCACCAATAGTATCATGGACATAATTACACAAGCTTAAGAGAAAAAAGAATGAACAAACTATTTATAGTCGTTATGGAAGTCGAGGATATTTCAATAGTTATTTTAGACAAGTCCTTCCTATTATTTGATGTGGAACGAGGGAACAAATAGTTGACGCAGGTTTATGTAAGTCTTACCTTTGACCCTTGATACAGAAGATAATACTAACACGAAACATGAGGGTGCAATATGATGTTTGGTTTGCTGAATTTCTTCTATGGGTGGGAATGACACTGAAGTAACTATCCAAGAAGACTACATATGTGTACTGAGTGTTGTGTTGTTGTCATACAAGACTACTATGATTGCAGAGAATGCTATTGAAAAGCTAGTTGATGCTATATTTCAATCCCTTCAATCTTCAAGACATTCATCATCTTATATGAGTTCTAGAGCAATCCTTGCAACTAAGAATGAGTATGTTGATGAACTAAACAATAAGTTGATCGATATATTTCCTAATGAAGGGATAACATACTATAGTTTTGATAGCACAGAAGATGACACCAACAATTACTACCCATCAGAACACTTAAACTCTGACTCCTAATCAACTTCTTCCTCACATTCTCAAACTAAAGGTCAATTTTCCTATCATGTTACTATGCAACTTAGATTTGAACAATGGTCTATGCAATGCTACTCAGTTGGTATGTCACAGTTTTCACAAAAACACAATAGACGCTGAAATATCAGTTGGGAATCATACTAAAAAGCGAGCATTTCTACCAAAAATTCCTAAGTATCCTTCAGATGATGATACATTTCCTTTCAAGTTTAACCAAAAGCAATTTTTGACTCGGTTAAATTTTGCAATGATAATCAATAAAGCACAAGATCAAACAATTCCTAATGTCGGAGTATAGATACCAGAGCCAGTTTTCTCCCATTGTCAACTCTATGTGGCTCTTTCAAGGGGAACATCATGGATTATAACAAAGGTGTTCGTCAAACCACATTAAGATACAAATTCAAGTGGTGACCTCACAAAAAAGATTGTTTATCATGAGATACTGAGAGCATACTAGATATATAATTGATAACTTCATTAAATTTACGTATAAGAAACTTAGTAGTATTTTTCTTTGATCATGTTTTAAATTATGTAATGTTATTTGTGACAAATGTAGGAAATTGGGGAGATTACACCAAAGAGTTGATAGTACAAAGATAAGAAGAGGATGGCAACCATATTATTGTCTGGCTTTGTTTCAATTTAAATTTATGTTAAATTTTAGTGTTTTATTTTTACACATGCCCTTATTTTTATTCAATATAGATGCAAAGAAATGAGAATATTATATTTTTACAGTCACTGAATGGATTAGTTTTTATGCTGTGATGTTATATGTTATGAATGTGCGATGAACGTGCACCTACTTACTGATCTTGATAATAGAGTAACCTTCTTTGCAGTAACATAATAATGTTAACAAAATTAATTATGAAGACCATCTCCAATTTTCACCACTGATCCCTCTTTTATTTCAGTTTTATGTAGCTCCCTTTTTTCAGTCATCTTTTTTATTGCAATCGTTTCAAATAGCTCCCCTATATCATCTTCTATAATAATAATAAAAACTGAGTTGGCAATCCATATGACACACCAAGTAAAGAGAACCATGCTTACTCAACATTACACCTACGTATAATTAGACCTACTTGGCCCGCCCTGCCCAATCCGCCCGAGCCCGAGGTTAGGATCAGGCTCGGGTCTCCCTACACCCGATCCAAGACCCTAAATTCAAAATGTCTAACCTGAATCTAGCCTGGCATTTAAATGTGACCTGACTAAACCCTCAACCCGAAGGACTCGAGTTTTTTGCCAGCTCAGCCCGAGCTCAAAAATACTCAAATCTACTCAACATAGCTCTCATGAAATGTGGAAAGATGAACTCTTTTTCTATTTATCTCAAATTCAAACATACCTTTCTTCTCTCCAAAACTAGGGGCAAAAAGAAAAAGTGGTAATATATTGAATTATGGTTAAATTTCCTAATTTCAGCAAACATTATTTTATGAGATATATTTAGTTGTTGCAAACTAAGAAAATATTTTATTTTTAGTCTAAACTTGTTTCCATACTACAAGTGAATAAAAAGGAAATTTTGTGGAAACTAAGTTAAAGAGGGTGATTTCTTTTCTTTACTATGTTCCACACCGTTAAGTAAATTTAGTATGTTATATGGGTTATTCTCTCAACAATTTTTATTGTGGAAAATAATATAGAGGAATTATTTGAGATGATTATAATAAAAAAAAGAATTGATTGTCAAAATTGAAAAAATGGGAGTTGTATAAAACATCTAACATAAAAGATGGATCAACTGTAAAAATTACTCAGAAAAATAGACAATCTCCGGGAAAACCTCTGACGCCGGCTTATCGCACGACACTGTCTTAAACAAGCTAATCATAGTAATTAGTAGTGATTAGTGATCATCGGTGGTGATTTCAAGGGGTCATTACCAATAATTATGGCTATTTAAATTGGGAGTTGTTATATATATATATATGGAGTACATTAGGGTTGGACAAAAAATGATGCGAATGAGAACATGACAACATATCATCACAAGTAGTGAACTACAAGGGATAACAATATAATCATTAGATGAGCTAGACATATCACATGAGGAGCAACTAGTACTAATATCATGGCATAAAGATGAGTCACTAGATAAATCATGGTATGAGTTACTAATATCAACCATACAAGCATGTGATTCAATAAATGAATCACTAGACAAATTATCACATGAAGTACTAGTGTCCACAAAACTAGCATTTGGATCTAAGCATACATTAACAATTAAGTTATTACAAGAGGTAATAACATGTGAAGTGGAAGTATGTGACTCTAAGGATGGATCAATAAGCAAGTCACAAGCAACTCCAACATCTAAAGTAATTAATTGTGGAGCTAATAGCATCCTTGGCAAGCAAATAATCATAAGAGCTTTTCAACTCTTGACATTGCACTTTTAAGGATGAGAAGTTACCCTTTAAAGTGCAAAAATTTTTAGTCATATTACCAAGAAAGTCACTTAACTCTACAATCATATCCATAAGCTCATCATTGGAGAAGTTAGTATTTGATACCGTCGAGTGACATGCCATAAGACATTTAAATTTTTCTTGAGATGAAGATTTTGATCTTGACGCTCTCTTTTTAACTTTCTTTGAGCTCTTCTTGCAAGATTTCGCCTTTGTCTTACTTAGGTGAACCAAGTTGATGACGTCTTTGAGCTTGCTAGAAAACTCTCGATCCTCCGTAATGAAATCATTGTTCTTGATATGCTCGGAGGTGGAATGTGTGTCCTTCTCCTTGGACATAGCCTCATTTGACAAAAGTATGCCAATGAGCTTGCTCGGTGAGGTGTCGGAGAGGTCACTGTTTACAAGAGTGGCTATGAAGTTTCCGTAGCAACCCTCCGGCAACACCTTAAGTAATTTCCTACAAATATCTAGATTGGAAATATTAGCGCCATGGGTTTTGAGCTCATTTGTGATGTTGATCAAGTGATCATATATAGTGGAGATCATATGAAGTCTCCGTAGTGACCCTCCGGCAACACCTTAAGTAATTACTTCTACTAAATCAAAGTTTATCCAAATTGTCATTAATCATCAAACCTAGATGCAACAGGTTCTCAGCGGCGCAGTGGAAACCGTGTGAGGCGGCGCGCCGAGATTGTGTGAGGCGGCGGGGATTGAAGGGGGAGGAGGCGGCGATGGCACGCATGGAGGAGGGGAAGGAGCAGGCAGCAAGGAAGGGGGAGGCGGCGCGCGTAGAGGAGGAGGAGAAAGAGAAGAAGGCAGCGGGGAAGGGGGAGGAGGCGGCGGCAACACACGTGGAGGAGGAGGGGAAGGAGAAGGAGGCAGCGGTGGAGGAGGCCATGTTCGACAGCTGTCAGCCGGCCGGAGAAGACACGTTGTTCTTGGAGCATCTATTTGTCGAGCCGAGCTCGAGCTCTATCGAGCTTGCTTCGAGTCGAGCCCAAACCTGGTTATAAGCTCGTTAATATTTCGAGCCGAGCCCAAGCCGAACCCAGTACACTATCAAGCCTGACCTGAGTCTACCTGGACTCAGTCGAGCTCGGCTCGTTTCCAGCCCTAGAGTACATACTCATGTGTGTGTATATGTACTTTTTCATATACTATGGATACTTTTTGGGTTATCTATATATTTTTTTAGTTGTGCACTATATTATTTATAAAAAGATATACTTTATAACTTTACAATTATATAACATACCTCATTATTAATTTTTTTTGTTAAATACATTTTTTAGTTGTATAATATGTTATTTATGAAAAATATATCTCACAATTTAGAAAAATGTATGCATGTTTCATTAAAAATATTATACATAACTAAAATAGTATATAGTCTATAAGTAAAGAAATATATATAGTATATTTCAATATTAAAAATACATACACTTGAGAGTATAGAATCATTCTGTGTGTGTATATTCCACGCCTTTAGCTTCTTCGATAGAACTAAATTTCATATGCATGACATGCACGTGCACCCAACGGCCTGTTAAGGGAAATCAATACATTATTCTTGGCGTTTTTTATCGCCGGTTTCGAGCCTTTTTGTGCCCACCGGCCACCGCGGCCTGTTCAGGCATAATGTGATTTTTGTTTGGGCTTTCACATCCACACCTCAATTCGGGCCGCAACTTGCTTCGACTGGGGCGAGAGTTTTTAGGGTTTAAGTGTGGAGTCTTTCCTATTGGACAGTGAGGTCTTCTAAGATCTATTTCATGTGGATTTGAATCTTCTCCATTCAACTTAAAAGAAACAGAAAGCATGTTTGAGATAGTTGTTGGTCTATAAATCAGCTGTTTAGATGCAGGTATGTGATATTTTTCCTATGAGATGTTTATACTTCTCTTTTATTTTCAGTCTTGACTATCTAAATTTTGATCATAGGCTAGGCTACATGTGTTTTGAATGGGCCGGTGAAAAGACTTTTTTGTATGTCTTATATAAAATACAAACCTTGGTATTTAAGAGTTTCTTTGGTTGAGTGAATGAATCATACGAATGTGAATTCATGCAGAATCTTGGGTTGTTTTTTTTAAAAAAAATATCTTGGGTTAGTAGTTTGGTTGGTTTCTCAACTCATCCTATCCCATATGACAAGGACCAAGATTATGTTTTGATCCTACATTCAATAAAAAAGAGTTGATTACAATCATAATAAGAAAATGTGATTACAAATAAACAACCTAATTTAACCATATGACATTATAATTAACGGATAACCTCGTACCGACGAAAAAAATATATCATCTCACCTTATATACTCAACTAACAATAAATCTATAACCGTGTCATCTCATACTATAGGAGTTAACTTATCATCTTACCAATCTCTATCTCATCCAAACAAGAAGAATAGACAATATAGACAATGAAACACACCCTACATTCTATCTGTCATGTGAAATCATCATCCACAACTATACAAATCTCGATGCGGTGGAATGTATGTGCAAACTAGCCATTGTTAAGTGAAGGAAGAAAATTATGTAGAAAATTTTTTCAACATGTAGGACGGTCTCAAGAGTTATCAAATTTTGTGTGAATAGTCTATGATATATTCCACTCTATATATCTGAAATCAGTTATGGAAGATCTAACTTTTCTACACGTAGAAAATTCTTTATGTGATTCTTATCCTTGAGTGAGGGAGGATATCAATCATGGCCTCCGAATTTGTCACATGCTTGATGATGAGCATGGTGAGTGCATATACAGAGGTCAGTCACCACCACTAACTCCCGAGTACCATACAAAAGCGATCGTACGTACAAGGTGCTCTTAAACGATGGTCTAGTTACCCTAGTATACTTCGAAATATTGGGGCCTTCTAGCTAGCACACGATCGACCTCGTTGCTCTCGACCCCAGACCCCAGTAATTTATGTGATGACCTTATCAGGTATAAGACTCGGTTAAAAATCATCTAATCATGATTTAGATCACATACAAGAGAATTAGATCTCATTGAAATTTTTTTCTTGTTTCATACTCACCTCTTGCGGTATACTGCTACACCGCATCATCACTTCTGACGTTTTCTGTCTAAAAACATCGCATTGGGAACTAGCTAGGCCGATCTTGAAAATAAAAAAAATCTAATTTGATCATATAAAGTATAGGCACCATTGGGTGGGTGAGTGGGAGTTTATCAACTTCACCTTATGAACTTGAGCATTGAAAACAACAAGCGTACAATCAATTGGTGTATGGGAGTTTGGTAAAGCTATATGAAAATAGAAGATTGAGGTGCACAATCAGTTTTCTGGCTGAGACCCCTTATCGGAAGGGTGTCTCCGAAACGTCAATTCTAAGTTTAGGTCCATTAAATTGATTTATTTTAAGTTTTATCTCTATTTGCATAAGCCCCTTTTGAAATAGGGGTGTGTTGGGTGACCTTCAGCTTATCGTCCTGATCAACTGAAGCCCCAGTCTGATACTTGGCTTCTCTAGGCGGTTCTTACTTGGCTTTATTTGGCCCCACAAGCTGTAGTTGTCCGACACTAGTTTCTTAGATTTATCGCTTCACAATTCTACCTTCCCATACATGTAGGGCCTCAAACGAGTTGAGTTTGAGTGAGTTAGATCTTACTTAACTCAACTTGTTTTAGAAATTGAGTGAGTTTAAGTCAAATTAGAGATCAAGTAAAAAAAGTTGGTTCATACTTAACTCGCAACAAGTTTGAGTCGGCCTCGAGCCAGATATAAATAACAAAATTTTACATAAACTTGTCATTGATAACTATAAAAGTTAGGGAAAAAATATTTTATACCACCATAAAATTTCAATATTTTGTATTTGTCATTGTATGATGTCTCACTGATATGTAGGTTCAACCTCACATTATCAGTCTCGCAAACCATAATTACAAAACATTTGTAGTGGATAGAAGAAATTTTCTCTACAAATTAAAATCGTAGTTGTATTTTAGGCTACATGAGACTATTAGTTATAGCAATATTTAAAATAAAAGTTGAGATCCCAATTTAGTTCTATCTACTGAAAGTGAGTTTGAATAAAGAGATATTTAAGAAATATGAGCTATATCTAGTCAAAATCGAGTAAACTGACCTAGACTTTAACTTACCTCGTTTTTCATTCAAGTAAAAAAGATGTAAAATTGGACTCATTTATTTGAAGATGAGCTTGAATCAAACAAAAATCGAACTGAACTTAAGCAGCTCACTAATTTCAATCTTTTCTTGCAACCCTACACATATACTGCCTGTCAATGTCAGCATAATCACAGTCCATCATCATTGTCATTATTGCAAGCTGTGGTGTTCATGATTACACCATTACAAGATATCTTGATCGTAATGACAATCACAATCTCATACAAGAGAGTTCTCATTAAAATTTTTCTCTTGTTTTATACTTGTTTATGGTAGTATTATGGTTTACAGTCCACTAAAATTACGTACCGTCATGTCGAAAGACCTCACATTTGATGAGAAAAGTATAGATCCTATAAATACACTTATCTAAAAAAGGGTAGGTCAATGACATTAAAAAACCATAAAAAAACCTAGATGGCCCACGTATCAGAAGAACCGCCCACATCCCTCGGTGAAAATGTACCAAGGTGTGACCGTGTGAGCAAATCGCTTGCTAGATCCCTGTGTTGACTGCCGGCATTGGGCAGCCAATGGAAGCAGGACACATGGGCGGCGCTTCTGGCGGCTCACTTGCCTCGAGATTCGCTCAGCACGATCCTCGAGGCAGGTTGGGACAGGCAGCACGGCAGCAGTGGGCCTTGTCACAGGCGCACGGAAGCAGAACAGAAAGCAGCTCGCCACGTCGGATTCCGCCTTGGGAACCCTGCTCCTTATTCTTTTGCACACGGATTCTTCAGCGCATAAACTATGTTTCAACTTCATGCATATCAAGTAGAACTGTCCACGGGTTGTGTAAGATTAGGTTAGTGCATTATCAAGTGTAAATTCTCCTTTCGGTGCCAAGTCAGTGCAAATATTTTCAAAATTCCTCTTAAATTGTCCCTGAACAGGTTAAATAAAATTATGACACGCAAAACTATACACAGAAAAACTACTATTTTGTTTGTTGTCAATAAGAAACCATTGTGAGATAAATTATAAACTATAATCCATTTCATAAGAGATCATGTATTACAGAATTATGATATGTAAAATTAGACATATAAAAAATTATTGTCTTCCAATAATGATTCGACTTGTTAGCAAAATATCACGATGAGACGAATCATAAAATACAATCTATTTCATAGGAGGTCGAATGTGAACAATGACAAACAGAGTTATAGATATAAAAACTATTTTTGTTCCTAACAAGAAAGCAATATAGTTGACGAAGATGCTTGGATTTGAGTGGTCAATCCATGTGTCCACACAAAAAATTAATAGGAAATTTTCTATCAAGTGTGCAAGTGAGAAAATTTTAGAAACCATACGATCTGATCAGAGACAATTGATGGTTCGCATTTATCCAATCTATTTATAAATGACATATTTTAGTTTATCTAAAGTGGATTTTTTTTCCCGAAGCACAAAATAAAGAACTCTTATTAAATTTTTTGTCGTATGTATGCACGTTGCACAGGAATGCATGAATTCTCTACGTGCACCTCATCCAAAGGTTTAGATTTGTAGTATTATAAAAAATAGAGTTTAACATAATACCATCGAATATATCAATAATAATTTATGATTTCAATTTGTGTGTGTATGCGCGTGGTTTGTATTAATCGTCCATGCTACATACATTTGCGTTACTGTACAGTTACTTTTGACTAAAGTACGTTGACTCACAAAGAGGGGTATATTAAAGGAACCCCATATTAAACATGATAATGCCCTTTACATTGGGCACCTGTTGAAGATATCACGAGGTCACCTTAGATATAATAAAAATATGTGATATAAAAGGCATTATGTTAATTACAAGACTTAGAAATTTTTATAAACCAAAAAATTAAAAAAAACAAAAAAATATTATCATTCATTAGTTGGTAAAACTAAATTATAATAGTGTATATTAATCTTCTAAGTTTCAGAAATATATATATAATACAATTTCAAAACTGTTTCAATTTATATAGCAAATTTTCAATATTCAGTTTTTTTTTTTTAGAAATACGGACTCTATAATAAATATAACTATAACTCTATATGTAGAGAAACTTATTCTAAAAGATTGTTGTATCAATGCTAGTCAGATCTAATTGCAAGGGTTTTTTTTTTTCTTTGTAACCCTCTCTGTTAGTCAAATTTAGTCCTAATTAACAAAAAAAATAATAAGGGTACATCTCACAGACAAATAATGTAAATCACAGTGGTGTCTCAAACAAAATTTGAACCAAGAAAAGGCTTTGCAAAAATATAAAAAACACAAGTATGCCTTATTCTTTTTATTTTTTTTTAATATCGAAGGGGGTAACAGAGTTAGGGACCTCCTGAATACTTGAAAACGGAGATGTTACGGGACAGAACAAAATTCCAAGGGGAGAGAAAGCTACAATTTAGGGAGAAGGTTGTGCACTGAACAAAGGCTCCCATGATTTTTATTAAAAAAACAAATTTTCTTTTTATCTTGAAGTAAATTTTTATTTGGAATATCATATTAAAAAAATGTGTTGTCTCTGTCATGCCACAAAGACTTTGAGGTATTATTCGGCTGATATTCTCAAGTTGTTCTTCTAGGTCTGTCTTATCTTCTCTAAAATGATTTACCACATCTAAATTGTAATTTAGCACCCAATAAGAAATATTTCAAGATAACACTTTTTTTTTATCTTGTCTCACTTTTTTGAGGTATTGAACTAAACAATATCTCCACCATAAAGTGTATCACCCATGGAAAAAAATGAAAAAATTAAAACCCTACCCAAATCAAGATAACCTCAAAATATCCTCCAACATATGGTATGGTCATGAATGAAATAGACCTAAATTAACTTTGTGATGATTGAATGGGGATAAAAATGAGAAATTGGCTCAATAATATCTGTTTTTTTTTAAATTGTAGGTTTCTACGTGTACTTCTAGTTTTAACAGTATATACAACCTTCTAAATCAGTGTAGATTTTTATTTGGACTTGAGAATTTACCACTTATATTATTGTATCATTGCAAATTGGCACCTCTCATATAAGTGTTTATCTTGACACATACTACATGTCAAATTTCTCATCTATGGGTTCCAATGAGCGATTTCTTGAACACCATGGGTAACAATTTGCACTGATTTGAAAATATAGGTGGTAATTGTCACAATTAAAAGCTCAAGTATCAATTTGCAAAAATAATGAAGATAATCTTCATATCATTTTTCATGTCTTAACAAATATAATATGTTTGGTTGCAGTCATAAAGAGTCCTCCCGTCAAAAATGCAAGATTTTTTCTCGAGAGTTAGACTTTTGAGATGACTTTCACAGATATCCAATCTTGCGAGGTGAAAGAGCAAAGATTTTGAGAAATCATCAAAAACTAAAAAGCACACAGATATAAATACATAATTTTTTGAAAAATACAGGTCAATTTTGGTGTATTTTTTCTACAAGAAAAAGCTCTCCAAGCTCTCCAAATAAAAAAAGGGTTTGGTTTGTGCCTCTGGATCTCCCGTCCTCTGGGCTCTCCAAGGCAACTTTTTCCTATCACAAAAAGGGAAGGGTGGGGGCTGGTTGTTGGTGCTCATGGGGAAGAGAGAAGCAAAAGAAGGAGGTGTACAGAAAAGGGCCTTCCTGGGACAATGATATGTGTGTGGTTTTGTGTCAAGTGGCCATCACCTCACCATGATCTTGCCAATCTCCATGCCTGTTTGTACATTTAGTACATTACACCATTGCCCATTTGCCCTCACCTGATTTGATTTCCCAATCAACTGCATGCTGCCATGGGCTATTATTTCATCTCATCTCATATCATCTCATCTGGGCCAAAACTTGGAGAATCTCTTTGGTTGCTTCTTTCCATGCAAGCAATCATTCTTCCATGGTGCTGGTCTTCTACACTCTTCACTCCACAGTGCTCTCACTGTTCTAACCTTTGCATGGGTTAAATATTACTTCATATTTATATAGCTAAGCTACGGTGACCAACTGTATCTACCACCTTTCTGGCTCTCTCTCTCTCTCTAAAGCTTAAGTGATCATCTGAGATGTAAGCTGTTTGACTGTTAGTTCAATAAGCATGTTGTGGGCAACTAAGACTGCACGACTGTTGGTTGACTTCTCTGCTCCAAAGCATTGTTCTCTCGTCAAAGGACCACAATATGCAAATCCCTCTTTAATTAATTGTTACATACTCCATTACTCTCTTTACTTTTAAGTCAATTTAGTCAATTTGATGGCTCCCAAATCATACTCCCTCCAATTCTCTAAAACAAGACGCTGAGCGTATTGCTTAGAGTGCATAAAAACATGACATTTAGAGAGTTTAGATTAGTTTTGCTGCAAGAATTAATGACCCCTAATTAATCTTGTCTTGGTATTCTAATTGTTGTCTAAAACATCATATTTTAGAGAACTGGAGAGAGTACTATTTCTATTACAAAATATAAAACATATTTAATCACATAAAACCTAAGAAGAATATAAGTGAAGATAATGTAAAGAGAAAATGATTAAACTAAACTATTTTAATTTTTAAATGTCTTAAAAATAGAGAAAATACTAATAAGAAAGATTAATTATAAATAATAGAAAGAGTGAAGAAATAAATAAAGACAAAATAGAAAATATATTATAAAATTTACATGAAAAGTTTATATTGCAACAAGGTTAAGAAATAATGTCTTATATTTTACAAGGATCACACCCTATTTGGCACTATATATGTCAAAATATTACATTATTTACAAATAAATAAAAAAATTCTCCCCATTTGGACGAATCAGTACATGAAACAACAGTGGTACAGTGATTTTTTTTCTCAGTAAGATCAAATCATGCATATTGGTAGACAAAATAACCAGATCGTGGGGAACACCTGCATCAAAAAAATGACTTGACTTTTAGGGCCCCAGCCCTCACATGTGAATAAAAATTATGAATGACTTTGGAATTTTCCCTTTCGTCAAATTCACATGTATTGATGGTTCATGATTCGTAATATCAAATTTTCTCACAAAATTTCACAATACCCACTGAAAGGTAACTAAAATGCATGTATTTGTTTTTCGAAATAAAAACTTTCACATTTTTCACTTCTTATCTGAATTTCTCAACTCATCCCCACCCTTCACCTCTTTCCTCTTCCTCCTCTACCACTATCTCACCACCCGCACCACCATCCTGTGCCCACCAATCGTTGTCTTGTTCCATCCTCCAATTGATGTGTTCATAACCACCACACATGATCAGCAACACCATCGTCACACTTCTGTATTAATCAGCCACCACAAAAAAACTAAGAAGTAGACGGATGAACAACCATATATTGTACGGATGGTTGGTCCAAGAACATCCTTTTGATTTGCCATTAAATCATTGGTCCTATTCCTAGTAATGATATCAAGTAAAAACCATGTGTGAATTACAGTGAAAGATTAGGGGTATCTGGTTCTGTCCAAATTTGTTTCTTCACTATGTGATACATTTATTACCACCATGTACTACTACTCTCAAAAGAAAGAACAAATTCTTTTTCTAGAAAAAAAAACAGGGACAAGATGAATTATGTGCACATGGCCGTACGGCACGTCGTGACATCGTGTTCCAGTATGATGAAATGTGAGCAATGATTTTAGTGGCTCCCCATAGGCTATAACCCTCACCATCCCATAAACCTGCCAGTGTCAATCAATTCAGGAGTTCTGTAATTCCTTAATCTTAATCAATCTGTGATCTGCATCGCACCCATATCTGTTCTGCACTTTCCAAATAAATTTTGTAATGATTTTGTAAAAGAAAAAAAAAGTATGTGCAGAGTTTCTTATAGCAATTTCTAAGTTTTATGCCAATAATTGTGCTGATCTTGGTGACA
Source organism: Pharus latifolius (assembly GCA_019359835.1). NCBI lineage: Eukaryota > Viridiplantae > Streptophyta > Magnoliopsida > Poales > Poaceae > Pharus > Pharus latifolius. The sequence continues at coordinate 65,355,003 of CM033320.1, read as the reverse complement.
GCAGAAAGGATGGCAACATCTTACATGTTTTGGCACAAACTTGGACTGCATTGCCATGTACACCTTGGTGAAGCCGTGAGCTGACAAATCTTGACTATACTCGTGCGTTCCATGATGGCACAGTTGATTTCAATGGCCGATATGATTTGAGGAGAGTTGGTTGTATCATGATGTAAGTAGCAGATATGTTGGGTGAGCACTCCTAAAATTCTGTAATTCCAATTGGATCCATTTCTAACTATTTTTCTTTGTATAAAGGTGTCAGTGTAACATAAAAACAATACAGGTATATTTGGATTGTGCCAAAAATCTATATTATCTTTTATCGCCAAAACTATTTGGTCCAATTTATTAGTGTGGACAGAATTTTGCCAAAATTTTAGATATAAATCAAATGACCGCTAAATTCGATTCAACTTGCCAAAAGTTTAGTGCACAGTGTAAAGTGTATGGAATATTTTGGCTACATCTCTCACACAAGTTATTCCTTTGGTTTAGTCTTCTCATGCACGTCTTCCACCGACTGTGCGAGGTACTACAAGACAGATCTGCATTTGTTCGAGTTGCAATGGCCAAATCTACCTCCAATGCTCACCATCACCAACATTTCACAATCACTAATCACTGTCAAACGACCCTCCCCCAATTGACACTCGTGGATTCCAACATTCTTTCGTGATCGTCTAACCAACCGACCTAAGAGTATCAAATCAACATATCAGCAAGCAGAAAAACATTGAATAAAGGCATTGAGAAGAACCCCCAGTTGACCAAAACCAAGAGACGGTGACGAAATAGGAAATAGGGGATGAAGACCCAAAGCATCAAAATGACACAGCTGCAACACCTGTTCCCGCCCCACCCACCAACCCACCCACCACCTCACTACTATACTACTGACTGTATGGTGCGGTGCAGTCCCTATCTCCATCAGCTGGCTCACATATGCACACCCCACATGCACATATAAGCATATGCATATACAGATAGATCCATACATACTCCCCACAAAGTAGCTCCCTTTCATAGGATCCGTTTGGCCATCAGCCTGTGGCCCCACTGTCATCTGGTCCTCCTCTCATATCCTGGTCCAGCGCCTTCGCTACTATAGTCCGCTAGAATTAGCACGCTGCTTTGCTACTGTACGTACTCTTGTACTACCACCCTTTTAAAAAAATTTTACAGTGGGGTAATTAATTGCAAGAGCACTAGTTCATTTAAGTTAAACTGCACGACACTGACACGTAGTTTCAAAAAAAAAATTTCAATGGTTTGTAAGAGAAATTTGAGCTAAGTACTCGTGGACGGGTTTCTGTTCCGTGTCTCCGTCGTGCCTTTTGCTAGTATTTTTCTATTGAGTTTAGAGTAATAAAGATGAACGGTGAGAGAACAAAAAATTGCCCCAGTAGAACTTCTACTCCACGCAGTGTCGGTGATGAGCCTCATTAAATAAGTCTAATATGCATCGTCCATATGATATCTGGCTTATCTAACTAAAAATCAAGATTTGATTCTCACTAATTACAAGTTATATAAGTCATTCGTAGATTTTTTAAGATTTGATCTCTTGACTTGCTATTGTCTATATCTTTAAGATAATTCCACTAGCCAACTATAATAATCCCTCACTAGACATGCACACGTCGCGTCACGCATGAGCACTTGCCATTGTGCACGCTGCTGCTATGCTGCCGCCTCGCACGCGCACATGCACGCACAATCTCCCGCACACACACTAAATTGTGCATGTGCAAATCACTGCGTCCGCTCATGTGCACACCACCGCCATGCACTGCACACACAACCTCCCACGCCACCACTGCGCTCTCCAGCCACGCACTCCTCTGAGATGCCCTCAAGATGTTCGATGAAATGCCTAATACATGTTGTTTGTGTGTTTTAAGTTTTGGTTTGAGGTTGAGAATAAAAAAATCATTTTAATCCCAATCAACTGTTTTAATCTTGTCAAAATAGTATTTTTCAAATTTTTAAAATTCTATTGGCATGAAATCAATTTATCTTTTTTCATAGCATATCTCGAATTTCTAATTTTATCAATGGTATAGACCGAAATTCCCCATTATTTATATTATAAATGGATCTTAGAAACACTTGAAACAACATGTAGGTGATACACAATTTACTCCATTAATGTTTTCATTCCAAATTGACGAAGAAAGATAAGAGATATAGGAGATGCACGGAATAGAAACCACTAATATCTTCGGTATCAATTTTTGAATAAGAGAAAAGCATATAAAAAAAATAAAGCTATATATGGGTATAATCAAAACCATTGTATTATTAGCTCTTTCTAGACCACTTGCACTAACAATACATACAGCAGTTTTGATAAAAAAAAAAGGACAAAAATATACCTGATACACACAAAATAGAAACTATATATACCTTCAGGGTTAATTTTTAAACCACAAGTAAATTTTTTGTAAAACAAAAGGTTGAAACTAGTTTCCTACACAATTTACTTGTGTTAAAACCACCGCGTTATTGAGCGCTTACTGGGGATGTAGCCGCATTAATGGAGACCTCAGGAATCACGAGAAGTTGTGGGGTTTTTGGTACGCCGGATTGGCTAGCTGCAGCGTTAAGTCACAGCAGCTTCATGTTTCACTAATCACCGCACTTTTTTTTTTTTCAATTTTTTACAGTTACTCCATGGATGGATGGGTCCAGAGAGAGAGGGGTTAAAAAAAATGAAAAAAGAGAGGGACAGAAGAATCAGTGGTTGTATCGGCCTTGGATATCGGGTCATGTGTGTGTGTGTGTGTGATGGATTGGGCCCATGATGCACATGAGAAGCACTGGTCTCTCTCTATCTCCTGCAAATGCAATGCCAAATTGCCAAAGCCTTTACACGTCCGGAATCTTCACATCATTTACCCGCCCTGCGTTCTACCTCTTACCGTAACCTTCTGTTGTGTTGGTTTGTCAGTACACTTTCGCAAAGACACAAACTACTCCACATTGGTCCCATAACAGGGCCACACTATTACTCGGAGTGATTGATTGCACATATAAATCTCATGTAATTTGATAAGATAGTACGAGCCACAAGAGTGTATAATTAGAGTGTTTATTTGGATGTATAAGATGATATAAGTTGAAAGAAGATATCTTTTGCAATGATTGCAATGATGATGCAAATGAAGATGTAAGAGAAAAAAAAAGAGTTATTGGACTAAATGTACCTCAATAATTTTATGTGCACATCCAATTATAATGATGTAATTAAACGGTTTGGATTAGTGAGAAGTTTAATTTGAGTTTATTGGGGAGCTTGAAATAAAACCCTTGCATCTCCTAATTTGGGCTAGTGAGACAATTCAATCAACCAAACACTCACCTATTCCAAAATTTTTGCATAAATAAGCAAGTTCAGTTTGATGCGAGCAACCAATCACTTTGAGGTGAAGCGTATTAGATTTGAATAAAATGGAGTTGATTGAATTAGGAAATTATTCGAATTTGGGTATGGATTAATTGATTTAAAAGATAAAAATATCAGGTGGTCTAGTAGACAATATATATCTTGTTTAACAAGGATAACTGTCCACTGACTCTAGGTCACCTTAGGACATTTTACCCGTTGCATACAATAGCGTCTCCCACTAGTCTTATTGCTGCCACTATTCATCTCCATCATTACTAGCAGCGCCTCAACGACACCCCCCCCACCCCACCCCCCACCCCCCCGGTGCTGTGCCACTCACCATTGCCAACCCTCCCACAATAAGCTAAAATCATGAATTCGGTTGAACACCTTTGCAAGTATGTGTTTTAGTTGTGAGGTAAGAGGGAGGGTGGAGCTCACCAACGACTGTGTCCATCAAATGTGTCATGTTTTTAAGCAAATCGGTTATGTTTTAAAATTATAATTTAAATAAAAATAAATTTTTATATTTCAAATAAATTCACAACATAATTGAAATTAAATTATATTCTCTCGCTCATGCAATAATTACATTTATTCTCTCTGCATTTTTTATCGTACCGTTCTTGGAATTCTCGGCCAGCCTGTACCGCTGGGAACTGACTGGTATTTCCTGATGAGCTCTGAAGTCTGAACTCAATTCGGTTCATACAACTTATGTCTACCCTGGAAAGACTTATCCAGCTAATTTCAGTTATAATCTTTCAAAACAAAACGTTTTTTACTACTTCCAAAACATCAAAATTTTAAATTTCAATAGAACCATGAATGTAAAATGAACTAATTCCAGCTATCTCATGACCTTTCAAGACATTAAGTTTGAGAAACATCGTTTTTTTCTTATTTTTGAAAAAAATAAAGTTTAAGAAAACTTAAATGATATTTACCATCAATAAAAGCAATACTAATCCCAAATAAAACAAACGACAAACTAAAAGAAAAGAGACATAAAAAGTATGTTAATCCAGGAGAAACTACTCCTTTGTTCCCAAAGAAAACAAAAGCCAAATCTAAAAGGGAGATAAAAGGTATATCAAAACTAACAATATGATACATTTTTTACAAAAAGAACTAAAAGGTAAATAGGTGCAAAGACAAAATCCTACATTTTAGCTTACATAAGATAATCATCCATAAAGGGACAACAACTAGGGAAGGAAGTCCAGACTTTTACTTTTTACCAGAGAAAAAGAAGGGGAAAAAAGACCCAAAAAGTTCTAGCCAAAACAGCCAGGTACTCTCTTGAAGTTGCCATTTTTTGGTTTTTCTTGCAATGACGCCCCCAAAATTATGCAATACTACTTTTGCCCAATTATTTTCTTACTCTAGACTTCATGGTTATGATTTTCACATCACAGAACAAGCATTCGGGTCCTCATCACTGAAGAACTGCAGTGGATATACGTAGGCAGGGGCGGGGACGCCGTTTCCGGCGACATTGTACAACATTTTTGGGTTATGATTGTATAGGTTGGCGATAGGGTCTTTCTCATTGTCCTTCTCTTCACCGTCAGCGGCGGCATTGCCACCGTCCTTCTCTTTCTCCTTTTCTTTCTCATCTGCGGTGGCACCATCCGTCTTCTCCCCCTTGTTTTCTTCTTTCTTCTCACCACCACCTTCTGCTGCTTTCTTGTCATCCTTGGCATTGCCATCACCGGCATTCTCGGGCAGGGCAACTGGCTCAGATTTGACAATGGTGGCATGTTTGCTAGTGCGCTTATGCACGTACTCGGCGAGCTTGGCCTCCTCGAAGACACCCTTCACCGTCACTTGCGATGCCTTCAGGTCAGGCTCTGCTGATTGCACTCCTGAACAAATCAAAATGTTCAGGCTCTACTTGACATATGTCCCTCCCATGTGAATTAATCATTGATTGATCTAATGCAACAAAATTTGAAGGGGATTCTCATCTAAAACTAGCATTTTTTTTGAAGCAATTAGTTTCAGTTTAATTTGGGGGCAGGAATGCATTTGAAACAATTGAAATCACTGTTACTAAAGGCAGACATGGGGCAGGAAAAGGGAGTGAATCTTGTATCAAGGAAAGCGGCTAATTTGGCAAGACAAGTAATTCAAAGATCAGAATTTGACTGAATCATGCACCTAAAGGGCACCACTGTTCGCTTAGATCAAGGCAATCATCATATATACAAAAAAGTTTGGAATTAAGCTCACTAAAATACAAAACAGCACCCATCAAACACTAAACTTTAGTGAAAACTAACAGAAAGCTGCCTTGTGATGAAAACAAAAGGGGGAAGCGAAGGCAACAAATTATGTACCTTTCATCTTGAGGATTGTCTTCTTGATTCCCTGTGCGCAGGCCTCACAATGCATATGCACCTTCAGCACTACCGCCATCACCGTCGGCTTCCACACAAAACATACTTATCTCAGTCTCTAAATCACACAACATCTATAAAGAGTGCAAGTAAAATTGGCAAACTAGTTGAATTTGGCGATGATAACGTCAGTGTAAGTGGAGTCAAGAATCAATTGGCAAGGACAATTCACCTCCTTCTTCTCTTCAGGTTTTGGTGGCTCAGGTTCTTCCTTCTTCTCCTCTTCTTTCTTCTCCTCCTTCGGCGGAGGCATTGGGGAGAGAAGCTCGACCTTGCGGCCGGCCTTCTTCTGCACGCGCTCCACCACCTTCATGGGGTCGGCGGCGGCCTTCTTTCCCTTCACCACCACCTTGTGTGCCTTGGAGTCTGCACTCACTTCCTCCACTCCTGCATTCCATCAAATAAAGCATTTCAGAATTGGAAGTTTCATTCATGAGCATTGAAATTTAAGGGTCTGGAAAAAGAAACACACTTTTTAGAACCACCAAACACACAAACTTCAAAATAATCAAGACATTTGAGCACTTGGGAGATACATTCATGAGCTTTGGATTCCTGAATTACATGGCAACATTTGAAAAGACAAATATTTCAAGACATTATACACGTTAAGAAAGGAGGAACTTTTGAGGGTTGGAAGACACATTGGTAGGATTAGTATGCTTAAGAATCTTTCTATAATCTAACATTTTTTTAAGTCAGAATAATCACATCTTCAAGGGACCCTGGAGCTTTATAAAATATATATATGCTGAAGTACACTTGAGGCTGTGATTCTCTATGGAATATCTGATTTGGACTTTAAAAGGTTTCTCTGGATCTCTAGTCGTTTTATTCACATTAACACTTAGATCCACGTGTGACTCTCGAAAAGAAAGATCTAGTTAACTGAATCTGACTGCTAAAAGCTTTACTCACTTAACAGGTTAACACCCTTCACAATATTGGTTTTTAAAAACAAACCCACATTATAAGTTTTGCCTTACAACTGATTGGATTTCAAAGCTCAAAAAAAAAAAAAAGGTTATTGCAGTCATTATCTTACTGAAAAAAAAAAGAAACAAGATATACACACAAAAAAACCAAACTTTTCGGTCTTTATGACCTCAAAACCTTCCTCTTAAAACAATGTCACCTCAAAACAATTTCAAGCAAGCACCAAACACACATTTCCTCCAGAGAACCAAAAAATATGCAAACAAACCCACACATTTCAAGTAACCACACTAACAATCAAAATCAAACAAAAAACAACAAGAAGAACAAAACTTGTACTTGAAATGGCACAAAAACAAAGCAAGAATATAGAAATTTCCCTTTATATTACCATCAAATCCCTTCAAGCTCTTCTTGACCTTGCGGGCGCACCCCTCGCAGTGCATGTACACCCGCATCACCACCTCCTCCGGCGGCGGCGGCGGTGGCGGCGCCTCCACCTTCTCGCCGCCCTTGTCCACCTCCTCCTTAGCCTTCTCGTCCTTCTTCTCCTCCCCCTCCTTCGCCTTCTCGGCCGACTCCTCCATCTTCCCCTCTTTCGTCTCCCCGGCGCCTTTCTTCTCCTCCTGCAAACACAACAAGCAAGCAAAGAACGCATCAAGATCCCACCTTTCATGGCCAAGAGCAAACAAACCACCAAGAACAGCGAGGAAACCGCCATTACCTCGCCCATGGCTTCCTCTCGCTCTCTCTCTCTCTCTCTCACTCACTCACACGCCCCTTGCTCTGGTCCTTGGGTGGAGTGGCTGCGTCCTAAAGCCTGTAACTTTCGGGCGTGGAGTTTATCTTTCTTAAGTAAGCATTTAGATAGCAGTAACGCCGGCCGCGAAGATGGTCCGCATAGAAAAATGCTATGCTACTTCACACTCTTGTCCCCACGTCTTCCATGCGGATTTTGTTCCTTTCCTTTTTCTTGCAAATAGAATTTATGGGATTATTCGGAGCAATAAAAAGATATTTGCATCTGGGTCCTATGACGGCAAATTTGTGGTTTTGTGGTTCGTTGGTTGGCTATACATTGATGGGCAGGATTCAAAAGTGTATATTAGGATGTTTAGTGGAGTTACATATTGATGGTTCCAGTTCTATATGTAAAATAAAAATGACAAGTCTGTGATTTTGTATGTTGAACAGATTTGATTCAGATGGTTTTAAGTTTTATTAGATTTTAACATATGTCTCTCTTAATTGTTTTTTAATAGAGAAGAAATTAAAAAATATTGTTCAAAATGTGGTTTAACGAGGCCAACAATACTTTATAGGTGAAAGTTACCAGTGTGCGGTGCTCCCTTCAAAAATGAATATTGATGTGATTTACGCAGATGGAACTTTGGTGTTGTACGCAATTCAGTTTAGTATCTCCGATCTAGGTTGTTGATGATGCTTTATTTGAACTCCTGTTGATGTTTTATATCTCTCAGTTTGCATGCAGGTCATTGCCTCCGTTGGATGGTACATACACTTGTTTCCGAATGTGTCACGCTCGTTTTGTATACTAAAAAAATTAGTGTTTATATATATTGTACTATTTTTTTGTTGAACTAAATAACTTTGTACAACTCATGATGAGATACATTCGATCAATGTGGTTTACTGAATCACTTATGAATAATGTGACTACACAATGAGATGACTATTGAATGCACGAATCATCTTTATATGTGACATATTTGGCATGGGGTCAATAGCTGGCATTGTATTTTATGGAGTTGTTTTTTTGTGTATTATTATACTAATGTGTATAACACATAATTGATTATTATGATGAGTGAAAGATGCAAAATCCATTTTTGTGCAAAACATATGCTGCTCCTGGTTTTGAGTTTGTTTTGCCTTTTCTTCGTTGTATTTGTGTTATATCAGTGGAGGTAGTGGTACCCAGCCTCCTATGCTAGGCATACACGCTATATTAACACAAGTTTTTATGAAGTTATATATATAGTATTTTTCATAATTTATTAATATATGATTATACAAATTAGTGATCAAAATTTGTGTATTGGACATCATGATTCAAAAATATTATTCTTTTAGTAACCGAGGATGTATGAAATTCGCCCTTAATGGATTAGCCATTCCGCTTTCAGCTCAAACAATACTTGAAATATCCCATGCTCGATTCTCTAATTGGAAATTAATACTCTTAGTTGAGGTTCACAAGGCATCCTCACGAGATGATTGTGTATCTTAATTTATTAGACTCACTCTACTTTCTAAAAGTTCGTCCTTTTATGTATATATTTTAAAAAATAAAGTAAGATTATATATCTAGTTTAATACTAGTAATTAATATAATAAATATGTTGTTTGTATATAAACAATTAATGATTAATTGAAATAATGATTATGAGTGTATTTTTAGAATATAAGATCATATTTTATTTTGCAAGTGTAGAATGACACTCTTTTTATACAAATTTTGCTCTCTAAAATGATATTTCTTTAAGAACAAAGGGAATATAATTTAATATCAATTGTCAGGATTTTAATTTATTTGTTGAGACGAGAAGAAATGCATGCTTGGGCTAGGCTTGAACATAATTTGGCACGCCTCGACTCGGCCCAGTTCACCCTTTCCATTCGAGTCTGAGTATGCTTGGTTTGACTTGATCTGGTCGGAGGTTAGGACTAGACTCAAGTCTCCTTATATCTAATTCGAGACCTCTCAAAATTTAAAAAGACTGATTCGAATCCAATCTACCTTGAGTTTTTGAACGTGTAGCCTAATTAAATCCATTCGACTTGACATATATATTGGGCTGGATTGAATTGAACACGAACCAGTCTAAAAAACTCAGACTTTTTAGTAGTCTGATCTTAACCCAGCTTGAGCCCAAAATGGTCAAGTCTAGGTTGGCCGTTTGATTACCCGAATTTACCCATTTTCTACCAACTAGAATCAAAACATTACAGGCTTAGTTACTTCACTTTCTGGTATTCTGAGAACTCATTAAAACAAAAGCCATGGTATGTGTAATTTAGTCATATTTTGTTAAAAAGTAGATCTCAACGTGGTTAGCTATGCCACTTTGGTCATTTTGGCAGTTAAAGCTGATGTGGCATGCTGTATCAGCCTTCAATTCGAGTACCATTCCACATTTGCTTTCCAGTTACATGGCATTGACATTGTTTACTTATATAGCTTCCCAAATGGACTATTTTTATGGCCTTTTTAACCTTTTAATTTGGCAAATTATATGTACAATTTTTTAAAATCTTTTGCTCCTTTTTGAAATTTTAGACAATATGTTTTCCTTTTTTCCAAAATTTTTTCTAATGTTTGGGACTTGAAATTGAAGAAGCAATATCATATTGGAAGGTTAGATGGCATGTCCTCGTCTCAGCCTAAATGCCACATCAATGTAACATGCCATCTTTCCGTTGCTATAACTAATATCTAGACTAAATTAACAAAATTTGGCAAGTTTAAAGATCTGCTAGATTAAAATAGAGTATAAATTGCTAAACTTGATTGCATAACCAAACAAATCTAAAAATTGCAACTTACTCAAATAGAAAGTTGCCTTCATGCAAGTTCCTTTCTGAGGAAAACCTATGGACCTTGTATAATTACTGGGAAAATTTGAGTAAAGATTGTGAAATGAACGGCTTGCACGTAAAAGAAAAACCATAGGATAAATGCAATATAGATGGCCATCATAGATCATCATCTCATTCTCCACTGAAATGACATTGTCTTCTTCATTGCATTTATCATTGAGAGGAAAGAAGTGCCATCACTGCCATGAGAATCTCTCCCTATATGATGAAGGCTTGGAAGTTGGAATAACATCATTTTTCTTCTGAATCAATGGTGGTACACCAATGAGAAATTATATCCTTTTTGTATGCACCTCAAGTTTGGGATCACATGGGGTTGTATCGAGCGAGGATCCTCTAAGAATAGGAGAATGCGAATTTACATATGAATCATTTGATTATTGTACGAAGGATTATCATCTATTTGACTATGAGACGCTAGTGTTATCAGTTTTTCTTGAGAAACTGATGTTGCTAACGTTTCAAGAAAACAAATCGCATTGTTGATCCAGTTCCTCGCTTTTTCTCGTCGTTGTTGGTGTCCACCACCACTGTCAACATTCAACAATGCCACTATTACTTTTGTTGCGCCGCCATTATCCATCATCAGTGACTCTTCCATCCTATACTAAAGTGAGATAAGGGTGAACTCTTAGTACACAATCATTATCACTGTAGCCATCTATTCTGTGGAGGAGGGGATCTACAAGATGTTTAGTTGTTCTAATCTTTTTTCCATAAGAGGAAGGATAACTCACAATCAAAAAGCGGCACTTATAGTACTGTATGAATCAAAGAAATAAAACAATTACAAGGAGAAAGACGTTTGTTAAAGTTACTATAGATAGAACATCATGATTCGTGCTACACGTGAAGGGGACAAGAAAACCCTGCACTTCAATCCTGATTGGAAGAAGCGAAAGAAAAATCTAATAATATTGCAATTATGAAGCAAACAACCCATCAATTTTGTTTAAGAAAGGTAGACAATCTTTTCAGATTGTTTGCCAACATTTGTGGGTTCATTCACTAAATAGTGATAAATATAAATGAATACATTAGAAACAAAATAGCAATCAAAACTGAATCATAGTGGGAATTTAACTTCGAAGTAGAGTGTCATTTGGTTCATAATTATAATCGTAATTGTAATAGATTTTATAATCTATTAGAATTAGAAGTGAAACGATGAATACAAAAAATATTTGATTCAAGAGCGGAATGGAATAAGGTGAGATAATTTTTGAAATACATCATATTTAGATGTATGTGGAGGATATATAGAATATATTCTAAATATACGTATTGTGATTACAGAATAGTTTAATCAAATATTATATAACATATTTTATTATATATATAACCAGAATACAAAATAAAATACATAAAGAAACACCCCGATACTTTTAGTCTCACACCTCCTTTACTTCCTTCTTTAGTCGGATAATGTCTTTAGTGCTCGCTTCACAAAAGCAACTTTTAATTTCTGTAGCCCCTTTTGAAGCCATGTAGCAAACGCATGGCACACCTGTTCATGAATTGTTTGTACAATGGATGAGTCATACATAGCAAGATCAATTGGTCATCGACAATTCCCCACAAAAAATAAAATTGGTCATCAATAGTTCGTACCACTATTTTAATAAGGAAAAAGTTTTATGTTGACGTTCCTACACCAGAGCTGGTGTATTTTTGAATTGAAAATTTTTAAGAGACTCTTTCTTACTTATTAATCTTGAACTCTAATCTAAATTGGTTCTATATATCACTAGTAAGTCAGTCTGTATCTACATTTTAGTGACATAAAAATTCTCAAAATTTATAATTTCAAATAGGAGGACAATAATATGACCCGAGACAAAAGTTAAGGATTGAAATGGAGCCTTTGAAATATTTATATCTTCACCAAAACCCAAAATTGGAGGGCTAAAATAGAAAATTCCCCTTGTATTATTTAACTAGCTGAAGTACCCGCACAAATTGTGTTCAATATATGTTTTGAAGCCAGTTTTCTAGAAAGATTTTGTGTATTAAAAATTTGCATAGCTGTATATAATCCGCAATAGTTTTGAAGTTGTATTATGTACAAATTTATAAAATTTATAAGATTAACCTATATTATTATAGATTGGTTCTATCAGCTAATTAATGGTCAAATATTTTTTTATTTTCTAATTTTTTAATTTAATGTAAGAATTTTACTTGTTATATGGTGGTGTCTCTAAGATGATTCTGCAAATATATCTTGAACTTGATATCTAGTTAAAAATAAAATTAAAATTAAAATAATATCTATTTGTAAATAGGGGTAGTTCTGTACGGGGAAGAAGGAAAAGGCAAAGGGCAAAAAGCATAGCCGTAGAGATAGAAACAAACAGTATACGCCTTGTGTTGTAGAGTTAATTAATGTGTGGCGGCAACATTGGCAAAGTCTCACCGAACACGACGCTTTGTGATTACCGAGTAGTTCATTAATGCCTTCGTTTTCAATTTTTCATGTCCTTCGTAATACTTCCTCGGTTCATTTTCTCGTTTTTAGTTTCTCACATAGTTTTTAATAAAATTTACTCGCGAGTTATATACATACATATGATGAGATATGATTTTAATTATATCTCTAATATATCTGATTAATATGATAAGTATATTATTTACATCTATATAATTAATGATATAGTGGAGTAATAACTATGAAGATATTTTAGAAAGATAAATATTTTATATCGAAAATTAAAATGATATTTTTTTATGAACAATTTTTTTTGTTCTAAAACAACAAGTAAAAAAACGGATATAGTAGTTAACTACTCTCTCCTATTGTTAAAAAAAAAAATAACTCCTTCATTTCATATTATAAGATATATATTTTTTAATATTTTGTATAATATATGGTTTTTATAATATATAGTGTGCATATAAATTCATTACTATTTTTCTATTATACTCTTATTTATTTTCACTTTTTATCGTCTATGATTAATATCTCAAATTTGTATACTATCTCATTTCAAGACATTTATGTGAGAGAGAGGAAGTTTTTGTACGGATAATCTAGAGTAAAAAAAAATTTAAAAATAACGTGTAATAAAAAATAATTGCAAAAATGACCTAAGTCGCCACACGGGATGGCGACTTTTAGAATTTGGCCTTCAGTCGCCATCCTGGTTGGCGACTGAAGACTACATCATCAGTCGCCGTGACCCGTGAGTGAGTTCTGTTTTTTTTCGCTTTTCCAACGCCAGTCGCCACGGCTCCCCACTATATACCCCCATCAGTCGTCATTTGGGATGGCGACTGATGGGCATTCCGCAGTCGTCATCCCGTATGGCGACTGATATCCCCTCTGTTTGCTTTTTGCAGTAAGTCGCCACGCGGGATGGCGACTTAAGTCATTTTTACAATTATTTTTTATTACATGTTATTTTTAATTTTTTTTTAACTCTAGGTTATCCGTACAAAAATTTCTGAGAGAGAGAGTATTTAGTCATTTTTCAGTGTTATTTTGATCTTGGAACTGTCTTAATACATATGTATAATCAAAATACGTCTTATATTTTATAATAGAGGAAGTTTATATACCAAGAAAAAAAAATCAAAAGTATTTGTTCATCAGAAAAATTATTTTCTCAATCTCCATATGCAAGCCTCGCCGATACTCATGTAATTCATGTAAAAAAATAAGAGTAACATTAAATGAGCTAGTCATGAAGTTTATCTAGAGAAAATTATGTAGGTGATTCAATATTTGGAATGGTATGACAAATGTTTTTACTGTATTTTTATTTTTTTATGTAAGATTACTTGTTATAAGTATTTTAATCATATTTAATTTTTTTATGTAAAAGTTATGAGTATTTTAACCACATCTTTTAATATTTAATAGGAATTGATTTAGAGAAAAAAAAAAGACCAGATTGTGTGGAACAATATCCTTTAGCAAACAGTTTTTTTCCCCTAAAACGATATCCTTTAACAACTGGAGGTAGTATTTTCGTGAGATATTGAGTGTTTTTTTTCGTTTCAGGTACCATGCATATTAGGCATTGGAGTACTTCGTTAGAAGATGTAATTTCAGAAAATACATGATAATTCTCTTTGTCATAATCCTTGTTCAACATATAAGCAATCTAGAAATTATTTTCATTAATTTTGGGAATTCCTAGATCTCAAAGTGAGATTATATCCTCCAAACCCACCCTTTCTTTATTAGGAGATTGTTAGAAATCAAGTATCTTTTTTTAATAAAAAATAGATAAGCACCATCTTCTCTCCATTTGATTGTTTTTACATTCGTGTCGCGTAGGATCCACCTACCACTCATGCCATCCTTAGATTCTTGTGGGTAGCAGCACATTAGTTTGGATAGTGGTGGCTAACAAATGATGAAAGAGGAGAGCGATAGTGAAGGAGGTAAGATGGAGGTGAAATCTTCGAGTGGCGACAACAATAGTTGACAAAAGAGAATAGAAGAATACACTTGCGTCGAGGAGGTGGGTATTAGAGAAAATTGACATTAAGGATGGGGCTAGTTATTGCATGAGAGATATATAAGTTGGTGCGATAGTGGCGGAGAAGATGTGATACAAAGATATAGAAATTTTATTGAGAAAATTTCATTTAAAAAAGGTTTATACTAGTAAGCTAAAATATGCTTTCTAGCTACATCATTAAGTCCATCTGAATATTAATCATCAAACAAATGAGTTAGGTTAGATGTCTTTGATCCATATATATATATATATATATATATATATATATATATATATATATATATATATATATATATATATATAGAGAGAGAGAGAGAGAGAGAGAGAGAGAGAGAGAGAGAGAGAGAGAGAGAGAGGAGGGGGGGGGGGGGGGGGGGGGGGTGTGGTGTGGGGTGCAAATTAACATGCATTTCTAGCTTAAGGGTAAGCATGAAACAAACCAACCGGTCATGTGAGGAGTGTCTGGTAAGGCTTAATTTCCTCCTCGATCTTCTTCGATAGCTCGCTTTGTCTCCTTTAACATATTGGATTAGTAGTTGCTGTCAGCTTTCGCCATTAATTTGCTCGCCTCACATCCTTAATTACTACCCCACTCATTAGCTGCATGGGCCGGTCTCGAGGTTAGGTCGCCATCCTCTCGCCAAATAGTTTCTGTTTCATTCGTAATCCTTTTTAAGCTCATATGGCCTCTATCCGATGAAAAAAAAAGTACACAAAAATGCGAACTTCCTTTGGAGCCTAACTCGTGAGTTAGACAAGTCTAATTACATGATTAAAGAATGATTAAAATATATTAATGATTTTTATAATAGATTAAAATTGATTAAGCAATATTTAAGATATAATAAAGTTATTAAAGTAGAATAAGACATATTATTGATTTTCATAATACTTTTTCACTTATATATTTTTTAATTGTATCATAAATTATAGTATACAATCAACTAAATATTATCCTATCATTTTATTATTGTTTGTCTTACTCAATTTGTCTCACTCATATAAATCAAACTCAAAATAAAACAGACAAGACAACTAAACACGCCTTACAAATCTCAAGTGGATACAAACTTCTAAAAAAACACAAAACCCACTTATTTGGTCACATAGATGTCTCATCTAGAAAACTTCTGATTTATAAAGAACACAATCAACGTCATGTAGATTGGGGCACTTTGAAAAACTCTGACAACGATGATCGCCGGCAACAATTTGGCCTCGGGGAAGGATCTGCGCTTGGATATCAAATGAAAAATTCCAACCAATTAGTGTAACAAGTGGTTTGGCATCTGGTTATCTAGCTATTAATGAATGACACGGTGTGTTAGTATTTGTTGATAGTGCTACAACAGAATTTTAATCCATGATCTCATCGCTCGCTATGTATACTTGCTTTGACAAACTCGGACATGCAACTTACACATTTTTTTTTTTTCAATTTTCAGAAGTGCATTACCTTTCAAGTACTGTGTGTGTGTGATGGTTTTGCACTGTTATGAGCTACAGTGCTAGTGAGCGTGGTCATGCTCCATCCTGCATGTGGTGGGCAAGATGGTGTCTATTCTTTTTGTTTTCCTCTTTGTTAAAACCTACAGACACTTCCTTATTTAATCTTTTTTATTCATATTTGTGGTGAAACACTTCTTTTCCTAATAGTGGCCCACATATATTATTACACAGAAATATCAACAAAGTATATAAGTGCTCACAAGTTGTTTGGCATTTGTTTGTCTGGTTGGATGCTAAGACTAATAATAGCATATATATTGTGTGTATTTGTTAATATAATTAGGATTAATCCGTGATATTTTGTTGACTATATCTTCAAGACTTTATTTGGATCGACTATTTCGAAGATATCTCCATATATGCACAAAATGATTATATCAACAGTGAAACAAGACATTATTGATATATTCATCCATACTATTATATAAAGTATGAGTCATTGGTTTTGATTTGCTCCGGGTCCGATGATATATACTCAAAGTTGGACTCGTTTTTTTTAATTATTGGTGAATGGGACCCTTTTTATCTATTGATCTCAAGCATCTTATGGCGCTGTTTACCTGATATATTCACACTAAAATCACCATAACCTTCTAGAAATATACTTTCTTGAAACAACACACTCCTGTTCCTTCTCTTCGTGCCGACCTTGTACTCCTTGCTACCGCTAGCAACCACGACCAATTGATATGTTTTCTGTAGCAATACACAGGCGCGATTACTAGTGATTTCAAGTATGCATGGTACCTCAATTAGTAGTCACATGAATGTACACTGTAGTAATATGATGATTTTGTCCTGTTGTGTGGTACGGTATTGGCGTGGTCACGCTCCGATCCTGCATGTGGAGTGGGCTAGCTGATGTCTATTTAATTTTTTCACTCTTGTTAACGCAGACAGAAACCATTAATTTACTTAAATTTTTTGTATACAAAACGAAGAGTAACACCTTTTAAAATCAGTAGCAAGCCACGAAAAATTCGAATGATATTCTCATGCCATCCTAAAGACCTTGACCCCTTCAATAGTTTCGGAGACACCCTGTTGTTTTGATTGAGGTCCAATTCAATCAATCGATTATTTTCAGAGATCAAATTGAAATTATTATTATTTTATATATTTTCTTTTTTGATGATGTATTTATGCCTTACTAGATGTTCATACTTTAGAAAAATCGTTGAGATATGCTCCAAATGCATCCATGCTGCTGCAATATTGTTGGGGAATCAACCCAAGAGCTCCTTCCGTATGGACCACTTCACATGTGAAATCCAAGTAAGAACTGTTTGATCATAGTGCAAACCATGATCAAATGCATGTGTATTAGAGGCCTCATGTGTGGAGGTCCCCACAAATATTTATTTTTAGAAAATTTCTTCCAACCACCACAAATGTTTTGAAATTGTGATTTATAAGACCAACAAAATAGGACTAAACACATATGTCTAAGAGATATTCAATAGCAAATACAAAATATTAAAATTTATATAGAAAAAATTTTCATATATTTTTTTATACCAAGGATATATCAGGTAACCTTGCATATAATTCTCCTATATTATCTGGGTAATTTGAGTCGTAATGTTGTATATATTAGAGATTCAGATATATAACACTAGTATCTCATTAATATATATAAGTCTGAACTTTATCTATTTCTCAATCTCATAATAAACTCCTTTTTTTTTTCTTTTTCAGTGTTTTTTAACTAATTTTTCTTATATTGCGTGGATCAAGGCGCCAAATCATACTACATAACTTAGTTTGGAGACCAAACAGTGCACTAGGTCGGTCAAAGATTGGAAATTAAATCAAGCTAGGAAATGAAGCCATGCTTGCATATCTGGATGCATGCACTGCATTGCGGCAAACGAGACAGCCTCGAGGCTACAAGTCGGGGAACAAAGTCGCTGACGCTACGTACGCACGTACGTGCTCCCTCCTATATATACACGCATCTAATTAACCTCGTGCATGCATGCATTGTATTTGTACGCACTTAATTCATCAGTGATTCATGTATTACGATACTTAATTTGTTCTTTAATACTCCATGCTTTAAAATATTGAAGCATGCATGCCGTATATATACATACATCTGATGTACTTCACTTGTCCTTACCCCTAGTACGACATGGTAACCTTTTAGAAATCAATAATAATTTACTCCCTGACCACGTTGCACATGCATTTTTGCTCAATCTCCACCCTTCACTTGGGTTTTGATGATCGAGATCCAACTGTATCTTCGGAAACAATTTGTATGAATCTAGACACAAGCAATGGAGAGCATGAAAAGCCTTTGGAATATTATTTCTGGGTACTAAAACGAAACTCTTTTTTTTTTTAAATAACTCACTAAATAATTAAACTTCAGAAATAGACTTATAAAAAAAATTACATAACCAGTCTTCAGATCTTGGAATCTCTGTTGAATACAATTTAGTAAATCCAAGTCTTGTATTAAAGAGAGCTTTAAATTCAAACAAACTTAACTGATACCCATTATGTTTGAACTCATATTCATTTGACAACCAAAAATATGTTTTATATTCAAGAAGATGTAAACTAATGTCTCATCTATGCCTAATGCTCAGACAACGTATAGTGATTAGGCGGGCAACGGTCCCTAGCTTAATGCCTGCTGATCGCCAGTATTTGTATAATTGGAGGTGGCTGCATAGCTGGAGGAATGTCACGAAGCAATGATGGCTGAATGATTTGTTGCTATGGATTGGGATGGGATGTATCGTATTGCCATGTAAGACTACCCAGCTGTATCTAGTGTAGGATCTACTGCTATGTCAGAACTTGATCCTTCTCTGCGGCCAAATCCTAAGCCACCCCCAGTTGAAACTAAACCTATGCGTGTCAATGTGCACTTCTTTGTTTGAGGGGCTGTCATCTGGCAATGGACATGGGTGATACGACGGCGCAAGCAAACGAAGAAGGGCGATCAGCAGGCGGCGGATGTGAGGATAAGGATAATCTGGGGATGGAGGATGCAACAACAAAGGACGATCGGCTGACGGTGAAGGTGGAAAGACCACAGCCAAGTGAGGTGGCAAAAAAATCCTGAAATTCACCAATATGTGGTCGAGACCCTGCTTTATTTGTGTTCAAGTTACATCTATCTCGCTTCTAGGCATGTCTTCACTGTTACGTAGTCTATGTTGCATCTATTGGACACTTGTGGATAGTGTGGCGATAATATCGAGTTATATGAACGACAAATATCAAATTACAAAAGTAACAATGACTGGCTGTCGAAATAAAATTAGAATGGGTTGTAATACTTACAATGGAGTGAACATGCTCTGCATGTAGTCAGTCAAACCTCTTCTGGATGGTAGGAGGAGCTGGGAGCTCGTCATCTTTTAGTGGTGGATAAGGCGACAATCTAAACAAGATCCACGGCCGATTCCATGCACAGATAAGTCATGTGGATATTGTAGATATAAGGTCTATCAACGACAACCATCCACGTGTGCGTACAATCCATCCACTCCTATATATATAGTCATTGCCAATCAGCAAAATCATCCCAGACACGACTCTTCCTAGTTTGCCTCAATGAGAAATATTAGCTAAAGAAATTTATTCTAGAATTAGAATATTAGATTAAACACTTATATAATGGTTTTAACATTTGATCATACACATGAGTACAAGCACTGAAATACACCGTACTAATACTAATATATATTATAGCCAAATAGAATTATCGTTCTGTCAAGCATGACACTGTTTATGGTAAATTAATATATGTGGCACAAAAAATTTACTCAAAAACTACTTCATTTAACTATATTCCCTAAACTCTAGCTTGATACGAAACTACACGATTTCTTGTTCTAAACCTTAGGGTAAAACGAACATTTAAATTTCTAACTTTTCGAAATCCTAGGATAAAATGAAAATTTAAATTTTACCTATTCTAAACCGTAGAGTGTAGCGAAAATTTAAATTTCTAACTATCCTAAATCTTAGGGTAATACAAAAATTTTAATTTTTTTAATGATATAAGGGTTCACGATTTTTAACCAAAAATAGGATGGATTGATGACGGAAAATTCTCTTCTTTCCTCTCCTCTTCCTCCTTCCTTCATCTCGCTTCCTCTCTTTCTCTTTTTTTTTGTTGGTGCGGCTGTTAGGGTTTCAAACGGAGTGAGGGACTCAAACAGCCGTTTGAATGGCTTAATTAGTGTTTTCAATCGCTTGTCCAGTTAGCAACTAAAAGATGCGAGTTTCAGTCACCAGTTCGGTCAACGATTAAAGAAAGCTAACGTGGCATCTAATGAGGCCTTCGCTGACCTGCGCAGCACATATGAGGATGCCACGTCTTCAGTTGTGAGCCTGTCCAATGACAGAAAATCAGTTATCAGCTGGTTCAGCGACTAAGGTCATTTATGAATTTTTTTTCAAAATGCTATTTCTAAAATTTGATTTTTTTAGTGAGTTATTTAAAAAAAATTCATATTTAGAAACCTTTCAGACGTCTCTTGAGTGTTGGATTTCAAAATGATAACTTAGACTTAAATCAAAAATACCTCCAACCAATTTAAGAGTCATTTGAACTAGGTGAGCAGGGTTCACGGACCAATTTGGTCTTCTACTAGAAATCTCTCCTCAAAAGAATTTTCCAAACATTTTATACATAGGAAATCAACAACAGCAGTTTGTTTTGTGAAAGGTGAGAGTTGTCAGATTATCACTTTGTTTTGGATTATGTCACATTTTAGAAAACTCTGTTAGATATATTATTTTTAATATGACCATCCTGAAATTTTGAACTTTTTATATTAGTCTACAAACAAGTATAGAGCCACATATATGTACAAACACAAAGCACCCCGGTTTCCAAATATTTACAGCCCGGTCCGTATATGACAGGTTTGTTCTTGAAAACCTATTTATTTATGCCCCTGAAAATTATCATTCAATAATCCATGTAAGTGTCATTGTTAACTAAAAAAGTGCTGCTACGAGTATAAACAAATTCACTCATACATAGCTAAATCAGTTCAAACGGAATTCATTCAAACACGAATTCATTATTATGTAATTGAATAGTGTAAAATTTTGATATATATATATATATACACACACACTCGTCCTGCGACAACTCGGCAGTACATACTATTAGATCTTTCGCACACAGTACATTATTCAGTAGAATACCTTACAAGAGGGGACAGGCAGAAATAAGGACACAACTACCCTGTTTGAGTTTGATCTGCTGTACTGCTGTAACAGCCGTAATGTACCAAACCTATGTACATTATTTATTGAGTACACTTGGTATATACTCCTTTCTTTTTCTTTTATTTTTCCCTAGATCACCTTGGAAAACTCATTGGCTCCATTTGTATGATGTTGCATTCTAGAAATCTTTGTTTGATATTCTACTTTTAGACACGGTTAGTGCTTAACTATCTTATCCATAACACAACTAGCGTAATACAGTATCGTAATCCTAGAGAGAGCATTAAAACTCTGCCGCTCACATAGATTATCCAATGAAAAATCTAGTCCCTCTAATTCTTTTACTTATCTTTTGATATAAATACAAGTCAAATTTGTTAGATTTCAATTAATAATATATAAAAAAATATGAAAGTTAAGTATATGAAAATAATATTAATAGATTTGACATTAAATTTACTTCGATTTTATTATAATTTTCGCTGTTGATAAATAATTTAAAAATTAATGATCAAAATTATAACTTATATATCATAAAAAGATAAAAATAACGAGTAAACAAGAACAAAGAGAATACAAAATTAATAATACCATATTAAAACTATCATCCTTTTCTATTACAAATCTAAATTAAGAAATCCTATTGAGTAATAATTTAGAACGATTATGGTATTTTAGGGGCTTTCTTTTGAATGAAAGAGACGGACTCTAGAAAGTTTGACTTTAGTTCGCTTTAGCATAAGTTTTAATGTGGACAAAGCAAGATGATATAAGGCGACAACAAGCACATGGTGCATTTCCGTTGTACAGATAAAGACACTTTTCACACAAGTACCAGTGCTATTTAGCTAGGATCTAAGATCCAAATCTCCACAACTGTTCATTAATTATAGATTAGAGAGGATTTCGAGGCTGTTTATCTTCTGACACAAAGGATGTTGGGATTTGATTATTTTTATTTAATGACATATTTTAACCGATGGCCCCCATGCATAGTTTAAAAAAAAAATTAATTAGGACATATGTGTCGTCGGTGGGCAGCCACAGTAAAGTAACGTGAGCCTGCACATGAATTGAGAATGTGGTTTCATCCAAATGGCACAAACTTATATGTGATTTTTGGAGTAATTTTTGTGCTCAAAAAATAAATAAATGTGAATCTTGGAATCTTCTGTCATGGGGCGTATATGGAGTGGACCTAGATATACGATAATGTAGTAGAAATTGTACGTACATGCAAACCATTCCATTAAATTACAATGTTCAGAATCAAACATGTTGAAAAAATATGGTATGGATTTTTTTATTTTGGACCATAGATTAATCTGGACCATTCAATATGTGTTCAAACTATCTAGATTTGTTGCAACTATAATAGCAATTGATCCGCAATAACTATGGTGGATCCTAGTGTATATGAAACACAAACCCTTATTTTTTCGTGCAAATTCATAGAAACCCTACTAAAATCTCATAAATTATCTCAGAACATTCTTAAAAACTCAATGAGTTAGGGAGCTTACGGATATATTACCTTGCAAATTCCTAACTCGATCTAGCTAAGAAGAAATAAAAAGAATTCAAAAACTAGCTTAATGATAAAGATAAGTCATTGTACACTATTTTGTTTTTGGTTTCTTCATTTATAGATCGATTGAAGTATAGAAATTTGCAGTCTCTGCTTTGTTTATTTTCTTGCGAATCTTTTAAGATAATTTATATAGCTTTTGAAAGGATGTTCACAAGTTTATATCAAACAATGACTTGCACATGATATTCTCCCGTCCTGATCTCATGGTATATCTTTTACAAGCGTGAAATCATAACTTACAAGTGAAAAGGGAAAAAAATTAATAAAAATATGAATATCGAGTAAGA
Source organism: Pharus latifolius (assembly GCA_019359835.1). NCBI lineage: Eukaryota > Viridiplantae > Streptophyta > Magnoliopsida > Poales > Poaceae > Pharus > Pharus latifolius. The sequence continues at coordinate 65,331,592 of CM033320.1, read as the reverse complement.
TATTATTGTTAGTTCAACAGTTACCAAATAACCATAGTAAAAAATAATATATTATATAGAGTTTGAGGAACACAACACCCTCTAAAATGTAGCCTTGTTATTGTTTTTTAAGGATTGGAATAATTGATTAAAGCATGTAATTTAAGACTTAATAGTAAAAGATAATGAGATTAAATCTTTATTGTTGGGATTTGATAACCTTGCTCTCCCTCAAGAGAGAGTCAACCAACAAAATGTCTTGTCAGTCCCGTGAGAATCAGTTGGTGATGCCTCAATTTTATTATGCCGAGCAAGTGGGGTTAGGTCTAATTTGACTAAACTCTAACATATCTTTTAGAAGTTGGTGCGATTTGATATACTCTCGATCTTAAATTTATGATTGACATATTTAATCTTACATATAATATAATATTATTTGATATGAAAATTACAAACTATTTATTTTGTAGCAATTGTATGAGCAAATATTTATGACTAGCTTTTGGAGACTAGAACCGGTGAAGCCACTCGGGGTACGTATTAGAACCGGTTTTTGACTCCACCAGAACTTCAAACAAACCCTGACTTAAAACAAGTGTTTGACGGAGCAACCTATCAGTCTGGGAAGTGAAGCAGGACCTTAATATTCAACTGTATTAACTGTCCTGTTATTTTATATGAACATCGAATGATGATTACCCTTTTGAGATGGGACTGGCTCTGGCCCTCCCTGTCATACCATCAGTCCATTTCCTGTAACTGTGCAGGCTATGCATGGGCCCACCATTGTCTTATTACTATGCCATCTTTAATGGGTTGTCTAAAAAAAAAAAAGAGAACGTGATATATAAATTAAAAAGTTAAATAAAAGTCAAATATTTTAATAATTTGTCACATAACGGTGTTAAAGGAAGATTGAGAATTTTTTTTTATTTTTAGAAGAGAAATTGAGGATATGCACACAAAAAAACGAGAAATTTTGTGGACTCCATTTTGCTTGAGTCTTGGGGGGAGACTTGACGTGCCAAACAATTAATTTTTTTATTTTGAGGACCGGACAAAAAACCCGTTGGAGTTCGCCTTAGTGTGCATCTCTCAGTCACGCACTAATTGGCACGATATCTTCACATCGTAGTCATCCTGTTCTAATCCAATCGCAAACTACATTGTTGATTTAGTGAAACCTAGAGTTCAATTTTTAATATGTGTTAGTGAGGAAACGAAAGAAAGCTAATTACCTTTTCCCTTGAATGGTGGGGCTGCAGAAACCTGGCTATTTGATTCATCAATTCCAACAGTATATCAGAAGGACTGCTGTAACTTTAAAAATACATAGAGTATAGTAGCGGATCCGATTTCTCAATATAAAATTCTTTGGTTAAATTCGTGTAAACTAATGTAGAATTTTCATAAAATTCTTAGAGAAAGATGTTGTATGACTATGCAAAATTTCATGATCAAACTCTCCCATATTTAGAATAAGTAAAAAAACAAACAATCTAAAACAAACAGTGACTAGAGAAAAAAATTCACTATTTATGCTGAAATTGTCTTTTTTTTTTTATCTCTCTTAGATGTGATATATTTAATCATAAAATTTGCTAGGCGGTAGAACATCCGTATGTTCCTTTGTATCCTAGAAATTTTGTGGGAATTTTCTTGTGCCAGGAATTAAACATATGGGTCCTTGCACGAACCAGGCAACCAGCTGGCCCTGTACAACACGGAACGACAGAAGATACTACAGACACCAGTTGCTTCGCTGCGCCATATACTATACGTTTATACGAAAGATCTGAATTTTTTTTCCTAATAATCCATCAAAATTTTTTAAAAAATAATCCAAAATTTTTTAAAATTTCAAAAATGTCTTTCAGTTACGCATATCTGAGATAGCGACCAAAACTACAAAACTAATAAAAATTGGGGATTCTGGGATTCAAATCCAGCTCACATGCAAGGAAGAGATAGTCCGCAACCAATTGGGTTTCGCGGCTTTGTTGTTATATGTTACTATCGCATCTACTAGTAGTTTAAGAAATGCGGTCAAAACCACAAAATTAATTTATATTGGTGAGACTGGGATTCGAACCCAAGTCACAGGCGCGGGAAGGTTAGCCCATAACCAATTGGGCTACATTTGTTTTCTATTATGTGATACACTTGCATGTATTAGTAGTTCAAGAATCGCGGCAAAACTCTGAAACAAAACGAGGCCGAAGGAACTCGTGAATCCTCCAACAGCATTCAAAACCTAACCCTAAACCGCCGCTCCTCCCCACCGCTCTCGCAGTCGACAACCACCCCGTACCGCGCCTGACCGAGGAGCGCTGCTCCTCTCGTTGTCGTCGTCCTACGGCATCGTCCTCCGTCGCCGCTGCTTGCCGTCGCCATTGTCGCCGGCCAGTGTCGATCGGGGGTGGAGGAAGTGGGAGAAGGAGAAGGAAAGGGGAGAAGGAGGAGGAAGGGAAAGAAAAAAGAAAAAAAAAAGGCAGGGAGGGAAAAAAGGAAAAAAAAAGGGAGAAGAACAAGAAGAAGAAGAAGGAGAAGAAAAAGGAGAAAACAGAAAGACAGAAGAGAAGAAGAAAGGAAAGAAAAGAAAGAGAAGAGAAGAAGAGGAAGAAAAGAAGTGTGAATCTTCGTATTCCGGATTTCAACATATCGAGGATTTCGGCGATTACTGAGGTGCATATTCGGTAACTCGTAGCTAATATTGAAATGAAGTTATTTACATTATTATAGATAATCTGAAATAAGCCTATGGGATCTGGAACCGTACAAAGGATATATCCGTAATGTCATTGTTCTAAATCAAGGCCCCTCGAGTCATATATGCAGTTACATAAGTGTTAACACTAGGTCCATCGTCACACTATGTTATTTGACTGTTTATGTGTTGGTTATGTTAAGAAAATAGTGGTTTAGCAACACTGATCACATCCTACACAGTTCATTAAATTTAACCATTACTGGTTCATGCATGGAATGTCATGCTTTATCACCACATATAAATCCAAAGATAAAACCACCAAATTGGTTGAGAATTCCATAATGCAAGCACATAACAACTGAGTTGTCGAGAAGATTGGTAGATCATAAGCAACACAATGTGACTCATGGATATTGCACATAGTTTAAAGTAAAACTACTCTATGAAGTATTTGCTTAAATATGATTTCACCTTAGGACAAAAAAAAAAGACTCTAGAGGTGGCTCTCTGAACAGAGAGATTAACTTTCTCTTTGTTGTGATAGCAGTAAACTAATAAGGATTACTGATTATTTTCATTGATCTGTTGTACTGTTTATCAATCAACTGTAATAAACTTGTTATTTACATTGATTATTTAGTATTCAATTGTACTAAAATAAGAATTAGGTATTGAGTTATTTACATTGATTATTAACTTAGAGCCTATTTGGATACACAGTACTTGAAAATTGCAGTATTTGAAAACCATAGTTTTGAAATTGTCATGCAATCAAAACCACAGTATTTCATAGTATTACAAACCCTCTCTATTGCCCTCACCCCCTCACTATGGACTTCTCGGTATTACAAACCCTACGATTTGCGCTTCACCGTATTGCAAAATTGTGTGGTTTGAGGCAAAAAAAATATATTGTCCTATTTTGACCTGATACGAAAAGTAAATCTAATTAGGTTATGGAGCACCCTACAATGGTTTCCGTTTATTACGGTGATGGTTTAATTCATAATGGAGCAGACGGTGATGATCTGAGTGCGTGTTTCCATGCATATGGTGAAATGTCACAACCACAATTAATGTGTTTCAATGACTTGAAGATTTGGATAATCAGTTTGTTACAATTGAATCATGTGACGGATAGTGTAAGGGTTGAGGGCCTGCTGCCGGAGGAAAAGAAATGGGTACTTAAGAGACTTAAAGGCGACAAATCGTGGTGCTCGTTTGTACGAGTGGTGACAAATCCAGATAATGGTATCACAGTCTTCATACTTTACGCAGAAGTTGTAAGTTTAGATAGTTCGGAAGGTAGTCATTCCATCGCAGGACCAAGTTACATTGGTAATCTCAATACTGCCAGTGGCAGTGGCAGTGCAAGTGCAAGTGCCAGTGCAGCTATGCCAACTGCAAGAGGCCCGTTGACAAATCTGTTTGGTGACTATCAAGCAGACGCAGGTGATGAACTGCCCGATATAGAGGCGAATTTCAACGAGGAGGAGTACACTGATCTGTCAAATATGTACGAGTCTCCCGCGGAACCCAGAGGACAGCAGGATCCTATAAATGAATGGAATTATCCATCATCTTTGATGTCAGCTGTGGTCCCTGGAGATCTAAATTCGCAATAGTTTTTCAATGAAGCAACCGTTCAGCTTGGACAGTTGTTTCGGACAAAAAAAGATGCGAAAAAACCATCACTACATGGGCTGTTACACTAAATAAGCCATTCCTGGTTGTTAAATTAAATCCAAGCTTGTGGACTGTGAAGTGCCTGGTCGATAACTGCCCATGGTATATACATGTGACAAGGCCACAAGATGAGCCTTTCTTTCAGGTGACTAGAGTTACGGAGTACAGATGTCTGGCGGAAGGCATGTTGCAGCAACATCGAAATATAAGCTTCGGTTTTGTTGCTAGTCTGATACTATCCATTGTAAAAGAAAATACGGCAATGGCACCGAAAGTGATTATTGCGCATGTCGCCAAAAAGTACGGCTACAAGATCAATTACGGAAAGACATGGAGGGCGAAACAAAAGGTGCTTGAGGAACTTTTCGGAATATATGTGGAGGCATATAACTTCGCACCGAGGCTCTTTCGGCGTATATGTCAAGCAAATCCAGGCATAATTACCGAAATTGTTGATACACCGGCTCTCGGTTCAGATGGTATTGCCGTACCAGAGTGCATGGTATTGCGCAGATTTTTCTGGGCATTCCAGTAGTGTGCTGCATCTTTTACGTACATGAGGCCCGTTCTTTGCATCGACGGAACATTTTTGACCCAAAAGTATCATGGGACACTGCTGACTGCCATGGGAATTGATGCAAATGACTAGCTTCTCCCCGTAGCATATGCAGTAGTCGAGGGGGAGAACTACAGCAGCTGGTTGTGGTTTTTGGGGTTACTGAAGAACGGGGTGGTGAAAGATCGGGAGCGTGTGTGCATAATTCACGATAGAAACAGAGGAATGTTGAGCGCAATTGAACACATGCAATCTGGAGTAAATCCATCTCTAACTTGGGATGACCTGCAGAGTCGTTGGTGCTTTCGGCATCTTGGCGCAAATTTTCAAACTCGTTTCAAGGGTAGGCACCTGATGCAGCTGTTCAAAAGACTTGCTAGACAGAATCATCAATCCAAGTTGACAGCAATATGGAAATCACTGGACGAGAGTACTTTGAAGCTGAACCATGAGCAGGGCGGAGCTGATACTGGGGACGTGAGCACTGACGGAAACAATAGGAGGAGACCAAGTTTCAATCAATGGATCCAGTCGAAACCAGTGCATAAGTGGTCATTGCTGCACGACACAGATGGGGCACGGTACGACATTATGACAACCAATCTTGCCGAAGTGTACAATTTCATCCTGAAAGATGTGCGATGCCTACCTCTTACCTCCATTGTTGAGATGATATGTTATCGCACAATAGCCTACTATGACAGTCGGAGTTCCGCCGCATCAATACTTGTGCGCGACCCTTTAGTGCATTGGCCCAACAAAATTAACGACTACCTTGAATTTCGGATGAGAAAGTCATTGTCACACGAGATGTCCGTGCTAAGCCGGCTAAATGTAAACTACGAGGTCCGGTTAAGGCACAAGTTCGTTCATGGCACCTTGAGAGCCAGACGGGTCAACGAGTGCAGAATTACAAATACGTACACATGTGGAATGTACATGTAGGAAGCCACAGCTGCTGGCATTCCTTGCTCTCATGTCATCGCTGCCTGCTCAGTTCCTGGAATCACTCCGACGCAATACATCTCCGAATATTATACTCTACAAAACCTGTCTAAGACTTGGGATGGTGTCTTCCACGGATTTGTGGCGACAGGAGACTATCGGGAGATATTGACTGAAGATGGCGTCATGTGCATCCCGGATAGGAGGCTCCTTATCTGCCATGCGGGCCGACGTCGAACGAGGCGGATACACAATGATATGGATGTAGCCGAGCGTGAAGAAGAACTCCGTAGATGCACGATTTGCAGGCAACCTAGTCACCGGAGAAACTAATGCCCGCAAGTGGTAGGGACGTCCACAGCATCGACAAACTGAAGCATTTTTGTAATATTTTTCCACTCTTATAAAGTTTTTTCACCTCTGTAATGTGTTACATACTTTGTGTTTGAATGTAAATCATTAATGTAATGTGTTACATTCTCTATGTAAAGTTTTTGTACTCTTGTAATGTATTACATATTCTATGTTTACCTTTTGTAAGTGAATGTATATTATTTTTATTGTTGCAAATGCATCGAATTGGGCAATACATGATAACTATAGGTATGGCCGACGACCAAGAGCTTCCCGAGTTGATTGTACCGCACCATCAGCAGCGGCACCGTGCTCGTCGTCTAGTACAGGGCACCATTTTGCCCGCGCTGTACACGAGGGCACCGCGAGAGATGTGGGTTTTGGATGAGCGGTTTGCACCTCACTTGCTTGAGACGGGATTACTTCCGTTTGCTCGTATGGTCGATCGGGCACAACGATTTCCGTTCGACCGATCTCTGTTCAGTGCGCTTGTGGACCGCTGGAGGCCAGAGACGCACACTTTTCACTTCAATTTTGGAGAGCTGACTGTGACACTGGAGGACGTTAGTATGCTGCTCGGCTTGCTCATTAGAGGAGAGATATATGTTCCCGCTGCGATAGACCGAGTTGCATGGCGTCTAGATTTCTTGCAGCGCTTTCAGGGGATTGGGCCAGTAGGAGGGTTCGTGTAGACGGCGGGAGTTCCCCAGGCATACCTACACGCCGTTCGAGATGCCGCATTCCCAGTGGCCGCTCCCGAGGAGGTATTCCGTTGTCTCCTTGAGGCGTACTTACTGTACTTATTTGGGTGGCTGCTGTTCCCTGGCACCCGCTGAGATATTTGCGAGCACCAGTTCGTTCAGCTCGCCAGACTTATTGTGGACTCCAACCTGGGGCATGTGCCGCAGTTCAGTTTCGGATCGACCGTGTTGTGCCACACATATAGGGGATTGTGCGATGCCACGAGTAGAGACCAGCCGCATTCCATATTCGCGGGGTGTGCCATACTCCTACAGATCTAGTTGTACGAGCACTTCCCGGTCGGGCGACCACTGGTGCTGCGGGATCAGTTCGCGTTAGGCCATGATATTCGGGACTGCCCGGTGATGGGATGGAGGTGGGATAGGCTGGGTTTTCCCTGGGCCACGGATCAGGCACACCTCTGCTACGCTTCTTACGCCATGAGCTTTGATTTGCTACTCGATGATAGTGTCATCTGACGTCTGTTGACACAGCAGCACATCCAGGACATCGCCCCAGCAGGCCTTTCATCCCTATGCACGCAGGATGCTGTTAATTGGCGTACCCAGGTGGTTCTTGTCTTCTCACACATGGTTGAGGGGTACTCACCTGAGTGAGCTATGCGCCAGTTCGGCCTACGACAAGATGTTCATGTGTCACCTCCTCGACATATCAGACACAGTGTTCACGAGTATGTACATGCCACTTATGTATTATTTTTTATATAACTTAGACATCTATTCTGACCAATAATTTTTTTATCCATAGGCAATCGAGGAAGGGTCGACATAGGGACGATTTCATTGTTAGGCAGAAACCCTATATGCAGGAGTGGATGGATTATGCCCACACTCGGACGGTTGATGAGGACAGACCTTACTGCCACAACATCCACTCTTCGTACCTGTCTTGGTATTGACCTCGCATGTTGTACAGACTGACGGGTGGTCTACCAGTGGCTAGTGAGGAGGCCATCCGTCCTTCGACTATCGACGAGCGCTTCGATCGACGCCTTGCACCGCGGGTTCACTCTTCTGTAAGTATTTTACCTCTCCATAACTTAAACACCTTCGCAATTATCATCATTCCATAATTGCATGTGCATCGTGTATGTAGCTCGACACCATCGGAGCCATCTCCGCCGATCTAGGTGACATGGAGGTCCAGTTGTGCGACGGTCAGGACGTGAGTAGAGAAGAGATGCAGGCATTTTGTGTGGATGTCCGGCGACAGATGGATGGGATTCTTGCTGATTTCAAAGTGCTGCTGCCGCCTCCACCATCACCATTGGCGCCTCGTCCTTCTGCCCCGCATATGCCACTGGTGGATCGCCCTTCTTCGTCGCGCCCTCCACCTCCACAACCGCGTGTCAGTCCTGATGAAGACTCTTCGGACGAGGAGTTCGACATTACTGCGCACATGGTTGCGCTGGACCATGGGTTGGCTCAGAACTTGGCATTGGACGAGGGACAAGGCGCGACGCAGCATGAGATCATGGCTCAGATGCAGGTGCCAGCTCCTGCGTGATACCAGTTTCCTATCTAGTCACAACATCATCCTACGCAGGCTTCACACTGTGCTGATGCTCCACCTCCTACGCAGCTGACACAGCATTCGCAGGCTCCGCCATCTGCACAGACACCGCCTGTGCAGACACGACGCATTAGGGATCGTCATGCCCCCTCTCGCTACACACCATCTGAGTATCAGCACCAGCCAAAGAGGGGAAGGAGGCAGTAGTTTCATGTAGGGTTTTGTTACATTTTGGGATTGCAGGTTCAAACGTGATAGACAGATTTTGTTTGTTTTTTAGGATTCCCTAAAGACATTTAGGCAATTCAATAGGCATATAAAACTATTTTAATTAGATTGAGTAATTCAAATATCAATTATTTTTTTACTAAAATATGTTTAAAATATTTCACTACTCAGCTACAAAAAGGAGGAGGTATCTTAATTGTTGTATTATCTATGTACACACAAAAAGCAGCTTAGTCGGTCAAATTTCCTAGTGTTAGTCGCACCAAATGGGTAGATAATGGAACATCAAACTGGAGCATACAAGATAGAAGAACTTTCCAAACAAAATGCAGAAGCCTTTGGCAGACCACTGGACACAAGTGCCTATAACCATATTGCAAGGAATAGAGAAAATCACACAGCAAAGTGAAACTGCAATGGAAAAGGACAGAAAAGGAAGTAACCTAACCAAAATCCACACAAGATCCATGGCGGGCATCAGACCAATGTCATCAGCACCAACCCAAATGCGATTTTTGAACTACTAGTACGTGCAAGTGTATGATATAACAGAAAACGAACGTAACCCAGCTGGTTATGGGCTAAACTTCCCACTCTTGTGACCTGAGTTCGAATCCCAGTCTCACCAATATAAATTAATTTTGTGGTTTCGACCGTATTTCTTGAACTATTAGTAGATGCGATACTAACATATAATAACAAACCGCAAAGCCCAATTGGTTACGGGCTATCTCTCCCTTGCACATGAGCTCGGTTCGAATATCAGAATCCCCAATTTTAATTAGTTTTGTAATTTCGGTCGCTATCCCAGATAGCCTCGGGCTGTGCCACACAATTCCCGCATCATGGGTTGACTGAAGGCCATTTTTGAAATTTTAAAAAGTTTCGAATTATTTTTGAAATTATTTTTTTTATGAGTTATTAAGAAAAAAATTCGAAAGATCTCTATGATTAGTGTACGTAGGAAACAATATTCCTGTACTGTACTGTTCTGTGTGGTGTGTACGTACGCTGGTACGCACGCACGCATGAATGGAGACGTAGTCATGTTAAACGTACATTCCAGCGTGCATGGGCTGGGTGAATGTGCGCGCCTCCTTTCCACGAATGAATGACACAGCAACTTAAATGTTAAGGGCCCATCAAGTTATTAGGGAGAATTGAAGAGACACCCGTTGGTTTATGATATTGGTGCCCATCCAAATATGACATATACCATAAATGCCCATCCAATGTACTCTTACCCACTAATCATCTCTCCCACCGCAATTAACAGTGGTAGCTCCCCAAATCAGTGATTAGAGGGATGGCTCTATTAGGATAAGACCTTTTCCCCCTTCCCCCAGTCAGTGCCGCCTGAGTCATCCCAATCACCTTTCCGGAGCACCTGTAAAAATATTACAGATTTCTTTTTGCATTTACTAAAGACTGATTGAAAGGTAAAACTACATGCAAAAGTTTAAAAGCAAACCTGAACAACCTCTCTTCTTCAAGTCTTCGACCCGTCACACAACACTCCTACGTGGGTTAGTTCTAAACGGTGTGCATGTTTAGTGTGCCAGGAGAAGAAGAGAGAGCATTGCTAGACATTCACAAGTAGGTTTGTAGCGACAAGACACAGTGATAGGAGTGGCGATTGAGGAATAGATGTAAATATTAGAGTAATTATATTTTTGAATGTTGTATATCACTCTTAATTATAGGGGAAATGACATGACTAGTGGATATGATAATTTTGGATGTGTGTTCATAATATTGTCATCTTTAGGTGGGCATTCTTTCAATTCCCGCATCGAATTATGAGATACTATTACATAATTTCAGGTCCAGATGCATTCACTTTTGTTTTATTTTCTGCTTAAACTCAACAATGGTACACAGCTATGCACGGTAGTCTGAACGATGGCATAGGACCTAGAGTGATTTGCTTATTCTCTTTTCGCATTTCAGTTTGTGTTTTCTCATTTTATTATATATAGATAAGAGCTCTTTATTCGGATGATAAAGACTTGACTATTAAATGAAAAGAAACAGAGAAGATTTATAGAAAAAGAGCAAACAAGCTTGGGTGCCGTATAACATAGGATCGTGATTGTTTGTTTCTTTTGTGTGTGTCAATTTGTATTTCTGTATGAAATCAAAATATTTTACGGATAATGAGAATCTATGTGCTATAACGAAAAAAATATAGAAAAATATATGGTAAGAGAACAGTCAAGCTTTGACAAACGGATAGGATCGTAATCTGAAACCATTTTTCGGGGACGTGTCTTTGCCTGTTTCCTCCGACATACGAGTCAATGCATTTCATAAAGCCCAGCTTTTTTAGATACGAATCTGTCTAACCCACCAATTTTTTTTAGACTACAAATTTTAGCTACTTAATTCTGCCACTAAACCAGCTAATGTTAATTAATGGACCCACGATTAAATTTAAACACAGAAACTTTATGCTCTGGCTTATATTCTGACTTATTAACGTAGCTCTGAGAAAAAACTGAAGCTTTACCAGGCTTAATTTAACAACTCAATTGTGTCCTGTAGAGTCCAGTAGTGTGCTAAGGGGACTTGAATTAGCTCGTCTCAGTTATCCTCAGCTTGACTGAATCACCGATCCAACATGTGGAATCCCCCTCGAGTTCACCCCTAAATCCACATGGTCGATTTCAATCTAAGCCAAAGATCAAAATTTTTTGAAATGGGAAAAAAAATCTTTGAAAGTATTATTAGATTTTGGATATCAAAACCAAAAACGAATGGATTAGATCGTGTGAAATCCACCGGATGGATGGATTTAGATGGACTCTAGAGGATCCCAATCGAGCATGTGATCTTCCAAGATGTGTAAAAGCATAGTCTGAAGAGCAGTAAGAGCACACAGTTTCAGTGACAGGCTTTTTCTAGCATAAAAAAGGTGTCCTTCGTATTAACATAAGCAAGTTTACTGAGTTGCAGAGTGGATACGAACTTACAAGTAGTTGATAAAACCTGTTTTTATTAGAATATTATTTTTTGTCTTCAAAGACACGTCGATTTGCAATTTTTAGACATATTTTTTCCTAAATACTTGGCCAGTTCACTACAACCTTTTTTTTTTCTTTTTGTTTTAACACAGATCGAATGCAAGAGTGGGTCCACGTTAAAGGTGAAACTTCTAAGTTAGATTGGGCCATCTTTTTCTTCATAATTTTTGTAGAGTTCCTATCTTCCAAAACAATGTCTATTTCAATAATAATAATAATAAGCACCAAGTTGGCAACATATAAGCTTCTAAATTGGATTGGGCCATCTTGCGGTCCAGTGTTATATAACAAGTTGGCATTTTAACTTTTTTTTCTATTTTGTTTCACGATAATTGGATTCAAATTCATACTGACCGAAACAAAAATAGACAAAAAAGAACTACGAGCCACAGAATTTAATCACTGGGAAAGTTAGGTATCAACAATACCAACCTGTTAGACCAAAAAAAGCTGCTTCATATAATAAGTAGAGATCTAGATCATGATCTATATACATATAGATGAGCAATGCCAAAGCGTGTCAAAGAACTATTAAGGCAAGAGAGAAGCCTCTTTTAGACCATTCCATCAGGATTCAAATGGCTGACTAATGCAAGTGAGAAGTTCGAATGTTTCACTGGAAGTTCTAAGTGCCTCAAATCATGCAATAGAAAAGTCCGAATGTTTACACAGAACTAAGAACATTGATACAACATGGCGGGTGGCATGGGAAGCATGTAAAATATAAGAATAAATTGGTACAACATATCATTCCAAGGTCGATTCTGTCTTGCAACCCGCTGGTACCACTGAAGTGATAAGATGGCAGCAAATCACACATGAAGAACATAACAGGTCCAGTTTGGCTATGTTGTGGCTTAAAAAACACTTTTAATATGCCATTTTTAGGTACATTAACTCTTTTTTTGCAGGTAACGGTATATTAACTAATTGACAGCCTCCTTTTTAAAAATCATAACAACATAATTTTATCAGATACAAATATATCCCGAACACACTCATTTAGTTTTAACTTTTAACATCTTTTGTAGCAATGGATTGAATGGGATCAACAATTCAGCATTTTGACAACCAACTTAATGATAATTCATCATTTTGATAACCAAGTTAATGATTCCGAAAAATTAGCATGAAAAGAAGAACTGCTACACCAACATAGGTACATTACATCACTTTTTATGATTCTTAGAAAATCTGAAATCTTCTCTGAGGAAGAATCATGACCATGTAAGTTAATCTTCAGTTAGTAGAGGCAAAAGAACAGGTTTTGTCTATCCAAAAAATAGTGGTCTAACCAGTGGACGAGGTTATAAATGTTATTAGTACTGGAAAAAATAATTTTTCTTACGAATTAAAAATGGCTGACTGAGTCCAATGTGGTTTTCTACATTACTTCACATCTATTTAGGACAGTAAAGTTGAACAAGGTTTTCTGATGCTTTACAAAGTGTTAACTCGCATGCAAGTTCATGGTTCCAGAAGTATGCAAATCTACATAACAAATTAAAGAAGATCCTAATTGGTGCATGAATTGAGAACCAAAATATAGCATTTATTTATTTCTTCGTCACAATGGCAATGGTGCACCAAAATTCTCCCAGAAAAACTATTCTAAACCACAGTCTACTGCCTATATATCAATTGCAATGGTGCACAGTTCGATTTGAATTTGTCCTGCATGCCTGCTTATGTACATGACATGCTGAAAAGAACACAGGCAAGAACTTCATATGCATCATTTTATGCATGTTAGTTATATATCTCATGCTATATGCTTAGTAACAAGACCTCCTTTTCAGAAAACTGCTCGAATAATTTGAAGGATGAGGATCAGAAAAGAATGACATTTGAACATGGAAATGAAGTTTTGCTTCTCATAAATTTCATAACAAGATTGATGACTGTATAAGAAAGCTTTATATGAACAGCTGTAGACTTCAATAAATTGTTAGAAGTAAACACTTGAGTGACTCGGAAAAGAAGTGAGAATAATTTCAAAAGTACTTATTTATTAATATGTAGCACTAGACATTGACATGGTAGCTTATGATGGCACACCTAATAAACTGTGTAGAATACGAAAACAAGATAATTAAGATTACCATACCAAGCACATTAAATATACTACACAGTGAACTTCAAGGTTCATTCCTAGTAGTTGAAACAAAAATTACATACCAACATATTGCCCAAGCTTGATTGTTCCACCTTCATAGCTCATAGTTGAAAGTAAAGGAGAAGGCCAACTATTCCTACGATTTAGACTAGTATACAGTCCGGCCATCACCATCCAGGATCATGTCCTTGAAAGCACCACCACTTGGGATCATGGGCAACACATGCTCCTCATGCGGGACAATGATGTCTAACAAATATGGTCCTGGGGTCTCAAGCATCTTCTTGATGGCTGCACGGACTTCGCTCTTCTTTGTCACACGGGCAGCGGGTACTTTGAACCCACTAGCAATGGTCACAAAATCTGGGTATATCTCACTCTCGTTCTCAGGATTACCAAGGTATGTGTGTGCCCTATTGGACTTGTAGAACCTGTCCTCCCACTGCACCACCATACCCAAATGCTGGTTGTTCAAAACCATCACCTTCACTGGGAGTTTCTCAGTATAGGTTATTGCCAACTCCTGAAAATTCATAAGAAAGCTACCATCCCCATCAATGTCAACAACTGTTACGCCTGGATTGGCCACAGCAGCACCAACTGCAGCTGGCAGCCCAAATCCCATTGCCCCCAACCCGGATGAAGATAGCCACTGCCGTGGCCGCTTGTAAGTGTAAAACTGTGCCGCCCACATCTGGTGCTGCCCAACACCAGTGGCTATGATGGCCTCCCCCTTTGTCAACTCATCCAGCACCTGAATGGCATATTGTGGTGGTATCTGCTCACCAAAAGTCTTAAACCCTAAGGGGAACTCCCTCTTCTGCTGCTCCAACTCAGCGTGCCATGCACCAAGGTCAAAAATCTTGGGCCTCGTGCTCCCTTCAAGCAGAACATTCATGCCCTGCAAAGCAAGCTTAACATCCGCACAAATAGACACATGAGGCTGCTTGTTCTTGCCAATCTCAGCTGGGTCGATGTCAATATGCACAATCTTCGCCCTGCTTGCAAAGGCTTCAATCTTTCCTGTCACACGATCATCAAACCGTACACCAAATGCAAGCAAGAGGTCGGCCTTATCCACTGCATAATTTGCATACACAGTGCCATGCATTCCGAGCATACGCAGAGACAGTGGGTCATCACCCGGGAAATTGCCAAGGCCCATTAGAGTTGTTGTGACAGGGATTCCAGTAAGCTCAACAAAGTGATGCAACTCATCACCCGATGCAGAGCAGCCACCGCCAACATAAAGAACCGGGCGCCGCGCCTCGCCAACTAGGCGCAACACCTGCTCCAACAACTCGGTTGCTGGCGGCTTGGGAAGGCGTGCAAGGTACCCCGGCAAACTCATGGGCGTGTCCCAGGACGGCACGGCCATCTGCTGCTGGATGTCCTTGGGGATGTCGACCAGCACCGGTCCAGGGCGGCCAGAGGACGCAAGAAAGAAAGCTTCTTGCACAACGCGTGGAATATCATCTACATCAAGAACCAGGTAATTGTGCTTGGTGATGGAGCGTGTGACCTCCACGATGGGCGTCTCTTGGAAGGCGTCAGTGCCAATCATGCGTCGGGGCACCTGGCCGGTGATAGCCACGAGAGGGACGGAGTCAAGCAGCGCATCGGCGAGCGCGGAGACGAGGTTGGTCGCGCCAGGGCCGGACGTGGCGATGCAGACCCCGACACGGCCGGAACTCCGCCCGTAGCCGGAGGCTGCGAAGGCCTCGCCCTGCTCGTGTCGGCACAGGTGGTTGATTATGGTGGGCGAGCGCGTCAGAGCCTGGTGGATCTCCATGGACGCACCACCGGGGTACCCGAAGACGTCGCGCACGCCGCAGCGCTCGAGGGCCTCAATGAGGATGTCCGCGCCCTTGCGGGGCTCGGAGGGGCCCCACGGCCGGAGCGGGGCCGCGGGAGGGGCTGGGGAGGGGGTGGCGGGGGAAACCGTCGAGCACCTGACGGGCGTGAGGTGGAGGCGGCGAGCGGCAGAGAAGCGGCCGACGACGGGGTGGCGGTTTGGTTGGTGGGTTTTGGGTGCGCCGGCGGTGGTGGGGCCAGATACGGCGGCGGTGGCGGCGGTGGCCATGACGGCGTCCTGGAGGCGGCGGCGAGGGGAGGGTTTGGGGGCGAGGGGGGGAAGAGGTGTGGATGGGGGGGGCTGTGTGTTTGTATTAATTTTCGTGGGAGAGATGTGTGGTTCAGATGGGATGGGAGTGGGAATTCGATGGCGACTTGGTTGGTGTGTTCTGGAGATGATAAGAGTTCTTGAGTGGGTTTGACTTGAGGTAATAATTTGGTCACGGTGGTCAGTATTTATGTCTCAGTCGGTTCAAGATTAATATGTTGATTTATCTGATAGGTTAGTTTTTTGTAGATTTTTTTTCAACAAAACAAGTTAGTCTAAAATAGACTGATGCTGAATATGGTCAGCACCTGATGGTGTTAGTTGTAACACACCCAATATCTTTTGTAGTTGTATTTATTAGTTGAGATAGCATGCCAATCTGATCTTTCAGATACGTGACAGATTGAGAGAAAGTTAACACCTCAGTTTTTGATGTTGGCTAGAGAGTGAATTTCATGAATTAAATCATCGCTAGATCTATTTTTAAAATTTTATTTAAAGAATGTTTAGCTATTTTATTTAAAGAGTCATTTTAATTTCACTATTTTTAGAAAGATCAAATCCTAAACTTTATTAAAATAAGTCCAAAATCAAGTAGAATATATGACAAAGTACACATGGTTGATTGGGATGACAATCTAATATGAGATCTCTCTATTTTTATGTATCATCTTAATCAGTTTTTCTTGTGTGTCATGTCATATTTTCTAGTTGGTTTTGAATTTATTTGAACTTGTTTACAAGGTATAAGGACTGATTTAACTCTTATAAAAAATAGAGAGAACAAAATGAGCCTTCGACCAACATAAAAGACCAAAAATTTCATGTTATCCCTTTAATTAGAGTTTAAATTATTAAACGAATTTTGTTAATAGATAGATACCATTTTTTTATCTTGTATATACCTTTCTATTCTTAGATCAAACCTCTCTTCTTAAATCTAACTCCTTAAGATTCATCTAGTCCCCTTCTTAACTCCTTTGGCAAAGGCGGCATGACGACGGAAGGAGACGGGGTGGCGAGAGGCGGCAGTGGTGTCACCGGCAATGGGTGGAGATGGTGAGAGGAGGACAGCCACATGAAGAGAAAGAGGCAACTATGGAAGAGAGAGGGAGGCGGTTGTGGCTGGTGGAGAAGACATGGGAAGGCGGCGTAGCGGCGGTGCATGTATTGGGGTAACGACAATGAGAAATAGGGAGGAGGAAGATGAGGAGATATAGAAAATAGAGATTGAAAATAGATTTTAAATATGTGGGTTTGATGGTGCAAATTTAAAAAAAAAACAGATACTTGCACTGGCAACTATGAAAAAAAAACACCTCTTAGTTTTCAAGATGTCTTTTGGATTGTTGAGTACCTACAAAGGGTAAGGTCTCCGGTTAGAAATTTTTGACGTGAGATTTCATTAGTGTACTGTTAAATTGGTGTCAACTATATTAATGTGTGTGTGTGTGAAGAGGACGGACCAAGTGGCAGATTGGAAGAGGGATGTTTGGTCGGAGCTACTCATTTAACATACTACTCTTCTAAACAAAAAAGAAATCATTTTTTACCGTAAATAGCCAATCTTTTTAACTTTATTATTAATATATTTATAAATATTTAAATTAGATATAAGAAGGTTATAAGAGTATCTTTGTTATAAAAAATAATTTCATGATATTATAATTTTATATTACATCGGTTTTTAAATATGTGTCACTTTTTTAAAATTATGGTTAAGATAATCATATTTTTAACAACACATATCAATAATAAATCTAATAAATACATGTGTAAATTAACTTCTATTACACATGCACACAAAATACACAAATTTCAATCACCCAATTAATAGGATTAATGTGGGAAGGTTTGTTAGAATTTATAAAGTGATACATATTTTTGAAATTTTTTTTTAAATATGACACATATTTGAGAACAAAAATCCTAATGACTAGAATTACCTGAGTTTTAGAATAATAGATGTAGCAACTTTTTATTAATATATTATAGTAAATATTAATGATTAAGATTATATCTTAAAGACTTTGCGGTCAAAAAATAATTTTTTTTACAGAACCGAGTAATATAACGAGCTCTCTTAAACTACTTGGGAGAAAAATGAGAATGCAAGACATTTGGACAAAAGATGTAACTCGTTTGCTTGTTTTTCTCAAGGATCAAGATGTAGCTCCATGAGCGGATTTTTATTCTTATTTTCAGTTTTGAGATGTCTACCAAGTATATACCTATCTGTTGTAAATAATCTCTTTATTAGATTAATCTCTTTATAGAGTAAAAGACTTTGTATATACCAAAGAACTAGGATTTTCATAGAGGTAATTTCAATAATGTCAACATATAAATCCGTTTACAACACTCCTTTTTGAATACTACTACGACATGATATGCTTAGTTAAAAACTCCTTCAAAAAACCCAATGAGAAAAACAATAAGAGAAAAGAGTACATAACACATGTATTTTTGTGTTGCACATACTGTCTCATTAAAAATCTTCAATTAAGAAAATCCGATGGAAAAATTCTAATTGAGGAAAAAAGAGTACAACATTGATTTTTATAATCTAATAATTCTAATATGCTGAGTTGTAAAATTTAGATGAAAATCTTCTGGGTTTAATCTAAGTGAAAACCCTCAGAGTCAAAACTCATAGTTATTTCTTAATATTTACTCTTCCTGAAGACCATAGTCTCCCAACCGACGCATTCCGATGCTATAGACATATTGTTCAAAAGTAGACGTAGATATAGACTTAGTAAAAAAATCTGTCAAATTGTTATTAGATTTAGTTTTCTGAATACTTATCTCACCACTGTTCTAAAGATCATGAGGATAAAAGAGCTTGAGAGCAATATGTTTTTTAATATTATTTTTAACATATCCACTATTCATTTTTGTAATACAAGCAACATCGCCCTCATACCAGACTGTAAGGGTAATTTTAGTTGCAAAAAAAAAATGTCACATGACTACTGGATATGGTGTATCAAATTTTTCAACCACACACATTGATGTGAGGCTTCATATTGTACAATTATCTCTGAGTGGTTTCTATAAGTTGCCATCAATATTGTTTGACAAACTTTTAAGAAATAATTGTGCCATTGTAGAGAAAAATATAACCAGTCTGAGATTTGACACTGTGGGAATCAAATAAAAATCTAGCGTTCGAATAGCCCACCAAAATCATCTCTTGATTTTTTTTATAATATAAGCCAAGAACCATTGTACATTGAAGGTACTTGAGGATATATTTATGTCATTCAATGTATTCTGGTTGGTGTTTAAATAAGTAACTTCTTGTCCCAAGATTTTCTCATTATTTTCTTTTGGTTTGAATGTAGTTTTGTGCACTTCTAGAGATCGTACGACAATTGGTGTACTAAGAGGATGAGATTTATCCATATTGAACATCTCTATAACCTTCTTTGGGTAGATGGACTGGTGAATAAATATTTCTTCAGGTAGGCGTTCAATCTGCAGACTGACACAATATTTGGTTTTATTCAAATCTTTCATTTCAAACTCTGTCTTTAGGTATGAGTTTGCTTTCTCAATTTTTTTTGTGATTTCAATGATATTTATGTCATCAACATATATTAGAAATGATGCAGAAGCCATTTGATGATTTTTTTTTATGAACATACAAGAACAAATGTTATTATTAATGTATCTCTTCTTCGGAAGGAATTCACTTAGTCGGTTATACTATATTCTACCCAACTACTTTAGGCCGTACAATGACCTTTGCAATTTAATGCTATATGTATTGTGATTTTCTTTTATGTTCACTAGTACAGAAATACAGTCTACTAACACCTGTCTTCTAACGGTTATTAGTGATTTAAAAGAAAACTATTAGAAAAGGTGCTTCGCAGTCACATAAGGCATGTGGGAGGTATTTTTACTATCGGTTTCTATGAAAAGTACCATTAGAAGAAGCTGTGCGGGTTTTTCTAACAGTAAAGAGTATATATACCGTTAGAAGAGGAACACAATTACTAACAGTAGTATTATTTCTACCGTTAGAAAAAGTAGAATGATTTATTCTAGCGTTGCTGAACATATTTACCGTTAGAAGAGATGAAGAAGTACTGACGGTAGTCTGTTGGGTACCGTTAGAACCGTTCGACTTCTAGAAATAGTTTTATTCTAACGATAAAGAATATATATATACCGTTAGAAGAGAAACACAATTACTAACGGTAGTATTTTGATTACCGTTAGAAAAAGCATAATGATTTACTAATGGTACTGCATATTTATACCGTTAGAAGAGATCACTAATTATTAACGGTAGTCTGTTGTGTTCCGTTAGAACTGTTCGACTTTTACAAATACCCGGGTATGTCTCTTCCATTCGAACAATTCCTCGGGCGCGACTAGCCCTAACCCGTAACCTCCATGGACGGCCGCCGCACCTTCACCGACGACCGCCGCACCTCTGTGTAGGATCAAGGATGCCGACTAAGGGGGGTGAATAGGAGGCTTTTAAAACTTTAAATTTAAAACAAATATTTGCAAATCAAGAACAAATAATAAAATGAGCAAGAAGAGAAGAGAACGAACACAGTGATTTTTACCGAGGTATCGGAGACTCGCCCAGTCTCCACTAATCCTCGTTGAAGCACTCAAGTCACTTGAGTTTTGCCTCAATACTCACGAAGAGTATTATCAACTAGTGGTTGCTCCTTGTCCACTCCGGAAAGGTGAGCACCGATGTCTTGTACACTTTTGCCTAGCCTCTCCGACAATCTCCGAACTGGAGAGGTCAACGGCCACGCCTCCGAGCAGTCTAGGTGAGGGCGCTCACCAAGAGTAATAGGCAGCGAGGTCTTCTCTAGACCTCCAAATACGCACCAAGAAACTACGAGTATGCAAATGCAAATGAACTGAAACTCTCGGTGGATCAGAAAAAACTTGACTTCATCAACAGATCAAGATTTTGTGTAGAAAACTTAAGCTCAAGAGTGTATAAGAAAATGCTGCTGCTTGTTATATAAAACTCATGCCCAAAACCCCTATTTATAGCCTCAAGAATCAAAAGAACCGTTGGATCTAGGGCTGAAAATCAGCAACACTAACTGACAGTCAGTTTGCCTAACTGACAGTCAGTTTGCCTAACTGACAGTCAGTTTCGTATACAACGGCCGACAAAATTTAAGGATAAAAAATTGCTAGCCGTTTGTGGTCGTTTATTGAAACTTGAAACCCACAACTGACAGTCAGTTATGCAAACTGACAGTCAGTTCGACAAAATCAAATAGAAACTCAGATGAAAACAACTGTGGTCGAAACCCCAACTGACAGTCAGTTATGCAAACTGACAGTCAGTTCGACAAAATCAAATAGAAACTCAGATGAAAACAACTGTGGTCGAAACCCCAACTGACAGTCAGTATGAAAAAACTAACAGTTAGTTTAGTACAAAAATTTTGAGCCCAAAATACACCCTCTCTGGACAATTGTCAGTTTAACTGAACTGACATTCAAACTGACAGTCAGTTATGCAAACTGACAATCAGCTATGCAAAGTGACAGTCAGCATGAACAAAAATAGTGATAATTTTAAATCCAGAAATCCAAAAGAGGTGTTTAATAGCTCGTTTGAAAGATAATTTTAAGGGCTACAATTTTGCCAACAGTAAAAACCAGATCTGCCTAGATCTTTCTGTAAAATTGAAAAACTCTTCTGCTGTCAAAAATTAAACTGAAAAACTAAATCTTTCAAACCAAATTTAAATCAAATCCAACCAAAAAGATGCAATGCAATGACCTAAGTTTCTCGGTTTATGTTGGAGATAAAAAGAGGATTTTTGCCACCCCTCTTTATAGTACGGTTAAAAACTAAAAACAATTTTCCTAAACCGATCACCTCCAAACACCGAGATCGGTAAAAATAAAGACAATATTACCTTAGGTCTTTTATGCTTTCCCGGCTTACGTCTTGACTTCATTTTGCGACTTGTGCTTTTACTTCTTTTGCGTTGGGTTCGTTTTGTTCATCTCGACTATCTTTCCAACGGAGCTCTGTATCAAACAATCTCAAAAAGCCCAGTTAGTCTGAAACACTCTGTTTTCATTAATCATCAAAATTAGGGTTAGGCATAAAGGCCTAGATGCAACACTCTGCACCTCCATCGACGGCCACTTGTTTCTGAGGTGAATCAAGTCCAAGATGGATCGTAGCCTGACTTTTGACTGGATTTCGGCATGGCAAGCAAGGCAAGTGAAATTTCGGCAATATTGTTAGATTATTCTAAACCTATGATGGCAATAATCCTGTAATTTTTTTATCCTTCATTTTAATTGATGTGTTTTCTTTTCAATATGATTATGTATGGTGTCTTGTTCTTATTTTTTACTAAAACAACTAAATAATATCATTGTGGGGCAGATAATGTTCAATTGTTTGAAATTCAAATGAAGAAAATGATCATCAGGATATTTGTAAGACAAACACTAGCTAACATAGTCAAATGCCAATAAGAGTAGAAATGTAATCTCTTGATCTCTCAGTAGGTTGCTCAATGCCAATTTGGACTTACAAACAATTGAAATTGAAAGATCATGAGATATAGTAGCTAGTGTAATATCTTGATCATGAAATTGAAATTGAAAGATAATGAAGTTGAAATTTTAATTGAAAGATCATGAAATTGAAATTAAAGTTGAAATTGAAATTGAAATTGAAATATCATGAGATATACAAATATCTTGATCTCTCAGTAGGTTGCTCGATGCCAATAACATAGTCAAATGCCAACTAGCTTGCTCAATGATCAAGATATTTGTAAAAAGTTCATTAAATAATTTATGTATATTGGGAAGGTAATTTCTTCTGATGAAATAGAATAGAAATGTAATATCTTGATCTCCTAGTTGCAAGTTGATGTTATTATGACAAAACATAACCTAACCTTCAGTTGGTAGTCCTTCTCAGATAGGGAGCCATTTAGGAAGCAGTAAACAATCTTAATTAGCTCTAGAATGCCTATTTATGATCTGTGCAAGTCCTTGGACGATGCTCATGAGGGCCAACGTATTTCATGGTTCTTCGTCGCAGTACATTGTCTACGTTGGCTTGTTGGCGAAAGAAAAGGTGAAGATCACCGTCGAGAGCTGGAAGGAAGTGAAGGGAGAGATCTTAGTTGGCTCGGTCGAGAAGATCCTCAAGCCCAGCGTGTTTCTCAAATCAGGACCTGTAGAAAGCATCTTACATTTGTATCGGTGATTTCCTTGGGCTCACACTCAACCCAACTCAACTCTTGAGTTGGGTTGAGTGTGAGCTCGAGGAAATCACCGATACAAATGTAACTCCACGCCAGTTCCAGCTTCTCGAGCGTCTTTGAACTGAACTCCTATGGCTAAGTCAAATGTGGTTCATACATTTTCTGTTTCAGATGAATGGATTTGTGATGTATCAGCTCTAACTTGTAGTCGGTAGTTAATTGTCGCAACTTGCAAAGGTTCTCTTTTATATAAAATGTATGGGCCACTGGGTCCCCTTCATGATCTGTTGTTTGAGACATGACTTTTGTAATATACATCGAATTTGTGAGCTATTGTATTTGTATATTGTTGTATATTTGTGTATTTGTATTGCTATTTGGGAGATGAACTTGAATGTGTATTGTATTTGTGTATTTAATTGTATTGGTGGGTAGGTGTGTATTTGTATTGCTGTTTCAGACATGCACTTGAATTTGTGAACTGGCATGTGTATGTTTGTACCTAAATTGCTGTGTCATGCATGAATTAACTTGCTTTTGTTTCAACCATTAACTAGAATGAGTTTAAAGAGTACTCATTTTTTATGTTTCCCCTTCCATTTTCTTGAAGGAATGGAGGCAAACCAAGATCTCATGTAAGTAGAGATTTTTAATTTCTTTGGCAAGATGAAGTACTAAGTACCTAAGAACAGTATTTTTGTGTCTCTTAGTTAATCTACAAATTAGCATCTCTTGAAATATTTCTTTATCTTCTAGTTTAGATCTGTTTGGTGTTACATTGTATTTAGATATGATTATTTGATTGTTAAGACAAATATTTTGTATCAGGCATGCACTTGAATGTGTGAACTGGTGTGCATGTGTGTAATTAAATTGCTCTGTCATGCATCAACCAGCTTGCTTATGTTTCAGCACGTGTACCTGTACCTGTTCTAACAATAAATACACATATTTACCGTTAGAACAAACACCTGTATTTGCATATGTGCTTCAGGCATGCACTTGAATGTGTGAACTGGTGTGCATGTGTGTAATTAAATTTCTCTGTCATGCATCAACCAGTTTGCTTATGTTTTAGCACATGTACCTGTACCTATTCTAACGATAAATACATATTTACCGTTAGAACAAACACCTGTATTTGCATATGTGCTTCAGGCATGCACTTGAATGTGTGAACTGGTGTGCATGTGTGTAATTAAATTGTTGTGTCATGCATGAACCAGCTTGCTTATGTTTCAGCCATGTACCTGTACCTGTTCTAACGATAAATACACATATTTACCGTTAGGACAAACACCTGTATTTGCATATGTGCTTCAGGCATACACTTGAATGTGTGAAATGGTGTGGATGTTTGTAATTAAATTGCTGTGTCATGCATGAACCAGCTTGCTTATGTTTCAGCCATGTACCTGTACCTATTCTAATGGTATATACACATAATTACCATTAGAACAAACATCTGTATTTGCATATGTGTTTCAGGCATGCACTTCAATTTGTGAATTGGTGTGCATGTGTGTACTTAGATTGCTGTGTCATGCATGAACCAGCTTGCTTTTGTTTCTACCATGTACCTGTACCTGTTCTAACGGTGCATACAGATAATTACCGTTAGAACAAACACTTGTATTTGCATATGTGCTTCAGACATGCACTTCAATTTGTGAACTGGTGTGCATGTGTGTACTTAGATTGCTGTGTCATGCATGAACCAGCTTGCTTTTGTTCGAGCCATGTACCTGTACCTGTTTTAACGGTATATATGTGTATTTACTGATAGAAGAGATACGTACGAATTTACACACACATATTCTAATGGTGATTTTATGTATTTACCGTTAGAAATTGGTCCAGTATAAGTAAAACCCCACTCGACCATTGTTGAGCTGCTGTTTTGTTCTGTTGCACTCTGTCTCCCTCTGTTTGCGATGAGAGTTCCACGCTCGAAGCTACACTGCTAGAGTGATCAGGGCAAGCTTGAAGGAAGTTGATTGGACCCCTCTCTTTAATGTAAGCTTAATTGTCATCACTTATCTCTCCCTTTAGATCTCCCTCACTTTCTACTTACAAGCTAGTTGTATTGTGTAATTCCAAGCTTGTAGCTCCAAGCTTGGGAGCTAGCTAGCTAGCTGGAAATGCCTCATATTTTAGGAGCTCACTAGCTTGTATTGTGTAGTTAGGTTAATTAGTGTTAATTTCGTCAGGCTAGGGTTTAACATATCAGTTGTAAGAGGCTGTACATGTACATATACATAGTTTAATTGGGCAGGTTTCATGCATGCCTGACTCGTTAAATTTTGTTAATTGTAGATGGACAGGAAATACGTACTACTCTTGAATATTTGGATGTTGTGAATGGGTTTATTAAATTTGCTGAGCAACAAAAGGCGAGGAAGGGGGACAAAAATATGCTTTGTCCTTGTACAGATTGTATAAACTTGAAGAGGTTTAGCAACTCTGATTAAATTTAGAGTAATTTGATTCGTCGTGGTTTTAACGCACGATACACCTGTTGGATATGGCATGGCGAAGATCTTGAGGAAACAAGCACCGCTACCAATTAGCAGGACCCGGATGTGGATTGCAATAATATCGATAATCATCCGAATTTTGATAATGTTCATTCTGATGTGCACATAGGTGATGATGACAATCTAGATGAGATGTTACGTGATAGAGAGGAAGATTACAACGAAAACGACTTCTGTGAATTTGAGAAACTGATTGCTGACTTTGAGAAGCCTCTGTTCTCTGGATGTGCAAAATTTACAAAGCTGTCTTCTGTGTTGAGATTATATAACTTGAAGGCAGGCAATAGTTGGAGCGATAAGAGTTTCATGGCACTATTAGATCTTCTAGCGGACATACTTCCAGAGGGAAATGAGTTGCCAAGATCTACTTAGCAAGCCAAAAAATTGTTGTGTCCGTTGGGAATGGAAATCGAAAGAATACACGCATGCCCAAATGATTGTGTGTTGTACCGTAACGAGTACTCCAATTTACATGTTTGTCCAAGATGCGGCGCATCGAGGTATACGCGTAGGGACTGGATTGACAGTGAACGTCACGAGGTAAAGAAAGGACCTCCGGCTAAAACTGTGTGGTACTTGCCTGTAATATCTAGATTGAAATGGCTGTTTGCAAATCCAAAAGTCGCAAAGTACTTGCGCTGGCATGCTGAAGGCCGGAAACAAGACGGAAAACTGAGACACCCAGCTGATTCTATTCAATGGAGAAACATCAACAGAACATTTGATGAGTTCAGCGGCGAAGTTAGGAATATAAGGTTCAGGCTGAGTACAGATGGTATGAACCCACACGGTAATATGAGCAGTCATCATAGCATTTGGTCGGTTCTTTTATGCATCTACAATCTTCCTCCTTGGTATGCATGAAGCGCAGGTACATTATGATGTCGTTACTAATATCAATTCCCAGACAACTCGGAAATGATATTGACGTGTTTCTAGCGCTTTTAATCGAGGACTTATAGAAATTGTGGAGCGAGGGAGTGCAGGTGTGGGATGCATACAAGAAAGAGAATTTCATCTTGCGGGCCTTGATATTTTGCACCATAAATGATTTCCTAGCCTATGAAAATTTGTCGGGGTATAGTATGAAAGGAGCCAAGACTTGCCCTATTTTCTTAGATGAAACTGAGAGCATGTGGTTGCGAAATTGCCTAAAAACAGTGTACATGGGTCACCGCAAGTTTCTTCCGGTGCATCACGCCTACCGTAAGAAGAGGAAATCATTTAACGGGAAGCCTGAGAAGGGATCAGCACTAGTGTTTCTGACCGGTAAGGAGATTTATTCGCGCGTGAAGGACATTAAAGCTGAGTTCGGTAAGTGTTGTAAATCTCGAGAAAAAAATGTTTAGAAAAAGAGATCGATTCTTTGGGATCTACCATACTGGGAGCACTTACAAGTTCGACATTGCATTGACGTCATGCATGTAGAGAAAAATGTCTGTGATAGTTTGATAGGTTTGTTGTTGAAAATTCCGGGAAAGACAAAGGATGGTGTCAAAGTTCGCTGTGACATGGTGGAAATGGGGATAAGGACTGAGCTTGCACCTTTGGAGAAGGGAAAGCGTACATACCTCCCCCCGGCCTGCTATACTTTGTCCAAAAGTGAAAAAACAGAACTCTATCAGTACCTGCACGGTGTTAAAGTTCCATGTGGGTATTCCGTGAACTTGAAAAAACTTGTGTCCATGAAGGACCTGAAACTGGTTGGCACGAAGTCTCATAACTGTCATGTGTTGATGTCACAAATGCTTCCCATTGCTATCAGAGGTACTCTTCCAGTTAAAGTCAGCGAGACAATCACAAAGCTATGTTATTTCTTCAATGTAATATCTTGCAAGGTAAGTATGTGCACTCCTATTATAAGTTAATTAGCTCCATTTGCGGGGCTTAATTAGAAGATTTTTCTGATATGAATATTTGGCGCAACTATGTCCTCGCAGGTAATTGATCCGGATGGACTGGACGCTTTGCAACGTGACGTGGTTACAACTCTTTGTCAGCTCAAGATGTATTTCCTTCCATCCTTTTTTGATGTTATAGTCCATCTGATTGTTCACCCTATCAGAGAAATTAAGTTTTGTGGACCCATGTGCCTGCGCTATATGTATCCATTTGAGAGATTTATGGGTGTATTGAAGGGATATGTAAGGACTCGTCATCAGCCTGAGGGGAGTATCATGGAAGGTTATGCCGCTGAGAAGGTGATTGAATTTTGCACAGATTATATGACCGAGGTTGACCCAATTGGCGTTCCTAAGTCCCAACACGAGGGCAGGCTTCAGGGCGTCAGAACGATTGGATTCAAAGCTATCGTCCCCGCCCGTGATGTGTACGCGAAATCACATTTTTGGGTCTTACAACACATGACGGAGGTCGAGCCATACATACACGAGCACAAGGTAATGTTACGATCACAGAATCCTTCGAAGCCAGAGATTTGGGTCACTAGAGAACATAACAGGAAATTTGCTGGGTGGATCGAAGAAAGAGTCATGCGAACTGCCGAGGGCTCCATAAGTGAAACTGTGACATGGTTGGCTAGGGGCCCAAGATTCACTGTAGGGATTTGGTAGGGGTACGACATCAACGGGTATTCATTTTACACAAGAGCTCAGGATGCCAAGAGCAGTACGCAATGTAGTGGAGTGACACTGTTTTCTATTTCCGAGGATGCCAGGGCAGTAAGGGCGCTGAACTCATATTACAGTGTTATTGACGAAATATGGGAGCTCGATTTTGGATTATTTAAGATTATGTTGTTTCGATGCCAATGGGTCGAAATCTCTCGAGGTGTTAAAGTTGATAATTACTGGTTTACTCTCGTCGATCTCGATAGAGTCAGACACTAAGACGATCTATTCATACTTGCAAAACAAGCCACACATGTATTTTACATCGTTGACCCGACCAATCCAAAGTTGCACATTGTCCTCCACAGCAAGAGATGTATTGTTGGGGTTGAATACGTTGTCAACGAAAAGGAGTATAACCAGTTTGACGAAATACCTCTGTTTTTAGAGGACAATTAATCTATCCCTACTGAAGATATTGACGAAACAACGTACCTGCGAGATGATCATGAAGAGGTATTATGGATTGAGAACCATTGATGACTATTTTCTAATTGAAGGAACAATGCCATGCAAACAGCCCACAAGTTGTGCATCAAGGTGAGGAACGTATCACTAATATATCAGGAATTACATTTTTGTTTAGAACTTCATGATAAGCTAGTTCACAGTATTAATATATGTCAATTCTAGTCCACAGCATGAGTTTTAACATGTACAGTACCCTTATATTCTAAGAGCTTAATTCTTCCCTTCAAATTTTCTTGCCAAAATCCCATTGCAGCCTTTTTCTTCTTCAACAGGCCTAAAACATCATTTTCCAATGCCCTGCCCAATTCAAAAATTAAGCTCTGGAAAAAATTTACTTGTTCTAACAGTATTTTGTGTTCGTACCATTAGAAAAAGTGAACAACTCTGACGGAATTTTCTCAAACTACCGTGAGAAAAGTGCACATATATGGTCTAATAATATTATTGGGTTGTACCATTAGAAAAGGCCCTCACTATTTTATTAAACTTCGCCCGAGAGTTTCCCTCCAGTCGAACCATTTCAACTTATAGCACTGTGTCTCTTCGAGCACGAAAGCCCCTACCCTCGCCGGCGACCACTTCCTCACTGCCGCACCACGATCGCCGCCTGCATTACGGTTCGCCACTGCCGCCGGTCCTTATTTTTCGTCCATCGCTGGCCGCCACAATTGATTGCCGTAAAAGACCCTAGTTCGTCTTTCTTTTTCCAGCATCTTCCTTATTTGATCTTTGTATTTTTTACATTATGGTTCGCTATTTTTATCCGCTCATCTTTTGGATTTAAACTAGGGTTCGCTGTTGTGTAGGATTTAGTAAACTCCGTAGGCATTGTTGATTTAAACTAGGGTTTACATAATATGTTTCAGTGCTGTAATGGACCTATTTTGAGATTTGAAATTATCTATACTGTTGTATGTGTGATCAATTGTATCCAATTGCCATATAATGTACTTTATATGTTGGAGATGTTCATAAACATCTTCTATCGGTAGCTCATGTGTTTACCGATAGAAAAAATTGTTATCTTCTATCGGTGGCTCATGTGTTTACCGATAGAAAAAATTGTTATCTTCGATCGGTAGCTCATGTGTTTACTGATAGAAAAAATTTATGAA
Source organism: Pharus latifolius (assembly GCA_019359835.1). Classification (NCBI taxonomy): domain Eukaryota; kingdom Viridiplantae; phylum Streptophyta; class Magnoliopsida; order Poales; family Poaceae; genus Pharus; species Pharus latifolius. The sequence continues at coordinate 65,301,611 of CM033320.1, read as the reverse complement.
CACTCAACAATTTTTGGCCTTTTAGTATTATTTTCTTTTGACATCCCTTTAGCAACCCTGTTCTGACGGTAGTCCATGTTTGTACCGTTAGAAGAAAGTGTTTTTTCTATCGGTAGTTGATGTGTTTACTGATAGAACAAATATTTACAATAGGTCCTTTTGCTTTGTAATACTATTTGCTTTTGACAACCTTTTCAGCAATTCTAATTAGAACTAATCCTCAACTAATGTAGTTATAGAGCTCCTCCCTGAAGAATTAATTCCCATATATGTTGTCTTATGCCTGTGATAATGTCTAGATCAAAAGTACACATTTCCTTCTGTTCTCAACTCTAAAATTAAAAGACCAAATTGTTGTTATCGAAAATTTTAGGATCTAAAGTACACTCAACCCTAAACTTGAGAGACAAAATTGGTGCAGGCCTTTTTTGCTTTCTGTTTCCATTAAATTTTTGATGGTTTGTTGATGGAATTTTAGGGAAAGCCATGTCGTCGTCTTCATCGGATGATAGTAGTCCTTCGACGAGGGCCAACGTAACTGAAGATGCTGGTTCATCCCAGCGCAAGAGGGTGGGGCGAGGCGCGATGATGTTGGGCCATTTGGCAAAACGCACCGACCTTTCTTGTGAGTTCAACCAATTTGGAAGGCCGATCGGAAATAATGCTAGGAAATATGCGACCTACGTTGGGTTGTTGGCGAAAGAAAGGGTGAAGATCACTGTCCAGAGCTGGAAGGACGTGACGGCGGATGAGAGGGATAGGTTGTGGGCGGAAGTGAAGGTAAAATTAATCGAAATTGCTGAACTCTTTCGTAATCGCGTTCCCTTGGTTTATCCTAAAGTTTAACTAACTCGTGCTTGTATGCATTGTTTGAAAACAGGCTAAGTGGAACATCCTCGACGATAAACCTAAGACGGCCTGCTTGAAGGACATGAACGGAACATGAAAAACCTTCAAGAGCTGGCTCGTCAGTACCTTCCTCGCTGCGGGGAAATCTCCTTGCGAGAAGTACCCCTTCATATCGGAGGAGGTATGGGAGGAATTCACCAAGCAGAAGGGGACCGACGAGTTCAAGGCCCTTAGCGAGAAGAATAAGGCGATCCAGAAGAGGAACGACCACCCGCATCGGCTCAGATCCCGGGGCTATGCAGGGAAGGAGGAGCAGTAGAGGAAGGAAGACGAGCAAAATTCTCTCGTCGACTCCCCTGAGTTGCCGCTCTCCGAGATCCGGGATGCGAGGTGCAAGCGCTGGTGGAGGGGGAGAGGATCCATGTCGTCCACGGGGTCTGTGGAGTTCCCAAACCCTAGGGATGCCGAGGTTGTGAAGCGAATGGTAAGTTGGCTAACCTCGTAAACTGTGTGCGCACAAGTGTATATATGTATTTGTCTCACAATGTAGTTTTAAATGTAACAGATCTCTTTTGAGAAGGAGGAAATGTAGGGATTGTTTACCCCACAGAGGGAGAACGACATGCTCACCCAGGCTTTAGGAAATAAGGAGCATCCCGGGTGGACATGGACCGTGGGAGTCATCGTGTCGTGGAAGGCCGGTTTCGCAGATCAGACTCCACCGAGGAAGAAGGCTCGCTACTGGAAGGAGAAGGAAGTAGAGCTCTCCGAGAAGATACGGGCTGAGGTATGGGCAGAGATACGGGATAAGGTGCAGGCTGAGGTCGCATATATGAGGGAAGAGTTTGCACAGGTGAAACACGCATTGATGGCCAAGAATGCAGATCCAGATCACTAGGGAGCTGGTATCCCGCGGGGTTGGATGAACAGCTGCTCTTCGAAGGTCCTCGCGGATCCAGTGGATCTACTTGAGGTATTGCAAGCCTTCAGCTGTGCACTTAAGTTGATGCCACTACCGTTCTGCTAGAGTTGTTTCGCTAACCTGTTTTAATTGTTACAAATTTGCAGAAGTCGGAGAGCTGCAGCCTACTGACTCACCTAGGCGACTGGCAGGCAGTGGTTGCTCACGGGTTCGTATATCTGTCTGGGGAGGATGTCCGGATCCACTACGTACCTCTGAGGTTGGGGTTCGCAAAAGTACAGGTGGATATGGCCATGCCGGGCTACAATGCTTCTCTGTTACCAGTCCCAACGGAGGAAATGCAGATACTTGCTGAGGCAGTGGGCTCATACGTACAGTGGCCCAAGAAGTGTGTTGTAATATAGCAGATAAATCCTACACATTTTAGATTACATCCTACTCAGTACACTCAACTTGCAAAATCTAACATACATGTTCATTATTTGAAGTGGCCTGCCGGGGTACTACCAGGGGACTGCGCCCCCAGCGCAGGGCATGAGGCATATCCTGCAGAGCTGACCACAGCAAAGACGGCCTCGACCCCAGCCAGAGGTTCACGTCTCCCAGCAAAGCCCCTTCACCTCCTAAGAAAGCAGCCATAAAGGTACGCGCTCAATCCCCGGAAAAGGCAAGGGCAAGGGCAAAGGGCGAAAGGGACAGCCGAAGAGGTTCAAGAACGGGTTCCCACTCATGTCGGAGGCAACTTTGCTCAAATTGGATCGATCAACCAGAGACCTCCACAAGTGGTACCTACAACGAGCTCGGCGCAACCTGAACTTCTTAGTTCCCTTCAGGCCTAGGCAATTCCACCGTGAGCCCGGGAGCATATCCGTGGCACACGAGGATCTGTTCAACCTCTTCAACTAGCAGGAGCTCGATATGTCTATCAGACTGGAGTCCTGTGAGTTTCCTGATCCTAATATTGCTGTAGTTCATTTAAAATGTAGTAACTTTTTGTGCAATACTAATTCTGTCCTTTGCATGCAGGTGCATGTACAGGCTAGCATCAGAGACTGTGTGTGACAAGATGGGTTTCCTCGACCCAGAGAAAATAAGCTTCACTTTGCTAGAGCAAGACGCCGCGCACATTGAGCACTACATATCCAGGGCGATAATGGCGCAGCAGGACAGGGAGTTCATTATGGTGCCTACCACCAAAGGTTACTGCATTTCGTACTAATTTAGCTTAATCTTGTATGTTACACCTGAGATATACTTTGAGCTAGAGATTCTCTTTTACGTACAATATAGGGGGCCACTGGGGCCTCCTCGTGATTTGTCTGTGGAGGAACGAGGTGTACTACCTCGATTCAATGTGCGACAGGTTACCGAACTAATATGTCGTCAAGGGGAATATGGACGCGGAAGTAACATGTTTGATTTAAATTTTGTTCTCACTAGCTAATGATAACACATTAACCGGCAATGCTAACTGAAATGCAGGGCTTTCGAGATATATGTGTCCACAGGAGGGAGGCATGCCGCACCGCAAGGCTCCCGAATTTCTTGGAAAGAATATGAGGTACTGACGAGTCTTTTAGTTTATGCTTAATTAGTTTATGGAAAGAATAGCTAACATGTCTTCGCATATACAATTATCTCAGTGCCATCAGCAGCCAGACTCGTGGGAATGCGGGTTTTATGTGTTGCGCTACATGTGCGACCTAGTGCGGACAAACTTTGCCCAATTCCCCCAGGTAAACATCTTAGCTAACTCAAATTTGAAAATTGGGTGTCACGTTCAAAACTAGGAAGTTAATTACTGAGTATTCACACATGCTTGCAGATTGCCATGCCCAAAGACAAATACGACAATGCAAAGATTAGAGAGCTCCGACAAATTTGGGCACAATATGTTATGGACGAAGTTGCGCCCAACCAACCGCCATGACAAGCTTTTGGCTCACTTGTTGTAATTTTTCTCTTTTTCGTGTACTCTCTGTGCATAGATTGTTTATAATCTTATTGGTTAGTATTTGTATGCAATAACTGTGAATAACTGTCCATATTGGTTAGTATTTGTATTGGTTCGTATATATGTGAATAAATTGAATGTGAATAAATGTGAATAACTGTCTAATGTGTCAATCTGTTCAATGTATATATATGTGAATGTACCCTTTTTTGCATCTATACAGTATTATGTATCCAACCTTTTCTAACGGCTAAATAGCAAACAGAGTTAGAAAACAACAACATTTTCTAACGGAATACTCTTAATTAACCGTTAGAAGAGTGTAAGTTTTTCTGACGGTAAACTACTAAACAACCGTGAGAATACTATTTTTTCTAACGATATACTCTTAATTACCCGTTAGAAGAGTGTAAGTTTTTCTGACGATAAACTACTAAACAACCGTGAGAATACTATTTTTTTTTCTAACGGTATACTCTTATTTAACCGTGAGAATTTTATGCACTCTTCTAACGGTATACACTGAATTAACCGTTAGAAGAGTGCAAGTTTTTCTGACAGTAAACTCGTACACAACTGTGAGAATATTATTCGTTTTTCTTATGGTATACTACTAATTAACCGTTAGAATAGTGTACGTCTTTCTGACGGTAAACTCGTACGCAACTATGAGAATACTATTTTTTTTCTAACAGATAGTGATAGTTAACCGTCAGACTAGAACAGCTTTTTCTAACGGTTATCTACAAAAATCCCGTTAGAATAGGCTACTTTTTCTAACGCTTATTTACTGTTAGAAAATTTCTTGTCTTGTTCTATCATGTCTGTCTCTAATAATATAAAAACCGTTAGTGGAAGTGTGTTTTTTACAGTTAGAAGAAAGCTTTTCTATACTAGTGGTTAGGGATTTTGAGTCCTTCAGAAATTTTTCATATATATATATATATATATCAAAATCTAATGACCAATATAGATATGTGGTCACAACATCCATTAACTGCATATTTAAATTCATATATACTGCCAGAAATATTAAGTAGTGAAACGTAATTCCATCCATAACGGGAGAATCAGTTTGCTCAAAATCAATACCAAGTCTCTGCGTAAACTCTTTGGCCACCAATCTCGCTTTATATTTTACCACCTCATTTTTCTCATTCCTTTTTCTTATAAAAACTCATTTGTATCATACAAAGATAACATTTTATGGCATTCGAATTATTGATCCGAAAACTTTTATTTTATTTAGTGAGTGTAGTTCAGCTTCAATTGTTTCCTTTCATTTTGCCCAATCTGACTGCTTTTGATAGTCTACTATTGATTTTGGTTTTGAATCCATATTTTCATTTGAAATAGAGTGAGTAATTGTTGGGGCAAAGAAACTATTGACAACTATAGTGTTTCTATTATAAATCTCTCTCGTGTCGTGGATATCTCAAAGTTGATATTGACCTACTCTTCATGATTTCTCAAAGCGATTGAGCTAGATTGTTCCACAATCCCAGTATTGTGTTGTGCACGCACTACGTTCTGGATTTTCATTTTCAGGTTGCACCTCTTCAAGAAGCTTGTCACCTTCAGAGTGAATTTCTTCAGGAGATTTAGAGAGTGATTGATTATTATTATCAGACCTTGGTCTCTGCGGACATATTTGCGGATTAAGGTCTTTTGCACCAATACATTAAGGGAGCAGCAATGGATTTATTATTATACCGGGATATTCCACTATTTCAGTTTCATTTACTACAAGTATGTATGATTTAGTCACTTTTTTGTAATCAGTAAAAACATCTGGTAGATTATTTATTAAATTTTGCAAATTAATTATTTTTTGAACTTTTAGTTCAACTTGGCTAGTGCGTAGATCTTGATATTGAAACTTTTTTATCTCATGAAATTTCATGGCATTTCAAATTTGGGATTTTATCTCTCCTAATGCCGGGAATTGATCTTCATAAAATATGGACTTAGTGTACTGTACTGTAAAATTTTTTCCTATCATGGACTCAAGATATTTAATGATTGATGGAGTTTCATATCCAACATATATACCCAACTTCCAATGGGGGCCATGGAGGTATGTAGGGATGGTGATATCGGTACATATACAGTATAACTAAAAACCCGTAGATGAGAAATACTTTGTTCTTTCACACGCACTAGTTACAAAGGGAATAATCATGATATGTAATAGACCAACCTTTGTCAATGCAATGACATGTAAGATTGCATGTCCCCAACTAGTGATGGGTAACTTTGAATTCTCCACTAAAGACTTAGAAATAAGTTTAGTTCTTTTAATTAATGATTATGAAAGACCATTTTTAGTGTGGACGTGAGGGAGTAGATGCTTCACTTTTATGTCCAAAGTCATACAATAATCATCAAAAGATTTCGAAGTGAATTCATTGGCATTGTCTATTCAGATGGATTGGATTTGATGATTTGAAAATTGGGTTCTCAATTATATAATTTTAACAATTAGCTTTACAAAAACATGATTTTGGGTGGACAGTAAGCATGTGTTTGCACCTAGTGGAGGCATCTATCAAGATCATATGATATCTGAAAGGTCCTGATACCAATTGAATTGGTCCACATATATCAATCTGAATTCTTTGAAGAAAAACAGATTATTCTTCCCTTATTTTTGAACGGAAAGGTCTCATAATAAATTTTTCTTTTGCCTAACAAATAAACTCTTCAGGATTAAGAAAGTTTTTAATTTGCATGTTGTGGTCAGCAAAATTAGTCATAATCCTAAATATCATATTTTCCCTTGGATAGCCTAAACGCTCATGCATAATTTGAAGAAATTTGGGTCCTTAAATTTTTCAAACTCATCACAACACATTTTTAGTATAGTACAACCCAGAGGAAGAAGACGAGAGTTTTTTACCACTTGTTTTCGACATCCAATTGATTTTTTCATGAGAATATATTCAATATCATGCTTTGTGTCGGTCTTAATATGAAAACAATTTACGCGGATGTTTTTAAAGCTCAAGAGGGCATTCTTTGATTCAGGATATAATAAAGTATTATCAATAATTATTTCTATACCCATAGGGAGAATCAATGAAACTCTTCTAGAATCCTTGACTAACATATTATTATTTGCAATTGTTATTATGCTCCCTTTGTTTTTTACTAGAGTTTGGAAGTATTTTGTATCCTTCAAGACAGTGTATATGGTACAATAATCCACCAAACATAATTTCTATTCATTCGCCATGGATTGCACAAACAAGAAATTTGAAGAGAATAGCATGGTATATACATCGATGATAGAACATAAGACATTAACCATGAATATAGATGAATCATCAAAAATATAATATCATTATTTGACATGAGCATAAAAACTAATGATAAAACATAAAGAGCGAGTCTTATATTGCAACATAGAGATAACATGGAAAATAAATATCTCTAAATGAGATTATTCATGATTTCCATAATCATCCTCGAGTTCTATCCCTAACAGGTCATCATCATCATCATAGGAAGTCATATTTGCTTCAGGAAAATTGCATCTCTTGACCTTTCTTATCTTTCATTATTTTTTTTGATAAGTTTCGACCAAGTATTTTGGTTTACGAAATATGTGAGACCAACGACCATCGCATTCGTACCTATAGCAAACTTGCTTTTGGCTTTTGCTCTTCTCACTTGGGTTGTTGACCTGAGATTTTCCGTTGCTACTACGCTTGCCATGACTCTTGTTTCCATAATTATTTCTACAACCTCTTCCTCCTCTATGTCCACCTCCTCCTCGACTTAAACCTCCAAGCACTGATATGTGCTTTAGGCACATGCTGGGAATTCATTGGGTAGGCGTTATAATTCTTCGTGAGTAATTCATTTTATTTTTCTACTACTATTAGTGCAGAAAATCAGCTCGAAGTGTTTAGAATAATTCTTAGTCATGTACTACTGTTGGAGCACAAGGTTATTAGCGTGAAAAATAGACAAAGTTTTTTTTTCTATCAACTCATTCTTGGTAATTTCTTGCTTACAGAGTTTCAATTGAGAGACAATATGGTGAAGAGTTAAATTGTATGTAGTTACAGACTTAAAGTCTTGAAAACACAAATTCAGTCAATCATATTGTGCTTGAGGGAGGACTATTTCCTTTTGCTAGTTAAATCGATCCTTCAAGAATTCCCATAGTGTTAGCATATCCTTTTTAGTGAGATATTCATTTTTCAAATTCTTGTTCAGATGGTGTCGAAGAAAAATTAGTACTTTTGCCTCTAAGCAGCAGTGCACTTAGATCTCTGAATGATTGTTTCACTGAGATCATTTGAGACTAAATGAATCTTGAAATCAAGAGACTATGTCAAGTAATTACTTCCATCAAGAATAAGCTCAGCAAATTCTCTCTTTGTAATGTTAGACATACTTCTTGTAAGTTTATTTCATGCAAAATTGAGAAGTTTATTGCTTACGATTTGTTTAATCATGGAACTAGCATGAATGCATCATAAATAAATGAAAAATGAGCAAGGAGAATTTTCCAAATAATAAAATAATATTCTATCATTTGCTTGCATTTTTCTTCATTTTTATATATTTATGATTTAAAATTAGACCGGAAATTTTTTTCAGAATTTCAGTAAATGCAGAAATAGAAATATTGAATTTTCTAAATGTATTACCAATGTATTGAATGCCAAAGGATATAAATGTACGGAAAGAAAATTTCTAGGGGCTAAATATAAAATCTTCAAAGGTGGAAGCCCATATATTTAATTTCTAAACAAATGGGGTTAAACTATAAAATTGCTAATCAAGACAGTTTTTTAGTAAATTCTCAAAAACTAGAGGGTTAATTTGTAAAAAGTCTGGCTGACTTATTTTTCCCATAAAATTGAAAAACTAGAGGACGAAAATGTAAAAGCACCACTGCAATGAAAAACCCTACTAGCCGCTGTTGGTTGCGGCGCACACGAGACACATGTTGGGGGGGGGGGTGTGTGCAGGTTGGTGGCGGCGTGGACGATGCACGACTGTGGCTTCAGGCCGTGGAGATGGCACGGACGGCGTGGGGCGTGCGGCTTCGGGCAGGAGCGTGTGAAGGGCCATGTGGGAGCATGACGGTCGTGGTTGGCAGCAGCGCACTGGCGGTGGCTTCGACTGGGATCGCGCATAAAGGCTTAGTGTTGTTAATGGCTTGTGTGACAGCAAGCTATGTCCATCTTGGGTGGATTCACCATAGATGGTGACGGCCACGGTGGCGCGCGTGTAGTGACTTGTATTGCTGGCCAAGGTGGTCACTTCGGGCGGCGATTGTGGTTGGCGACATTATGTGCTTGCTGGGCAGTGGTGGTGCGTCTTAGGGGTAGCGCCCCTGCGATTAGTGGATCCGTCAGAGGCAACGGGGTACGTTGCTGGCGACGCGTGCATGGGGTACGTAGATGTGTGTGCATCAGGAGGTGCTGGCGACGAGTTCTACTTTATGTTGAATCCTTCACCACCCCAAACACTACTTATAGTGGGCAGCACCCCTGCCACTAGACCCGAGTCGGGGTTGGGATTCAACAATAAAGGGTGACGAGATGGGATAGTGGAGAGGAGTAGATTAGACAACAAAGATGTATATAGATTTATACTATCTTCGATCTCAAATATGTATTATTTTGTCAATTGTGGTTACAAAGATAATCATATTTTTAATAAAATATATCAAAAATATTCCTAACAAATACATGTGTTAATTAACTTCATTTACTATAATTAATGAGTTTTTAATTTCAATTACACATACACATAAAATTCAACCACCCAATTTAATGAAGTTAATGTGAGAAAATTTACTTAGAATTCATGTGATAAGTATTTGTGAAATTTTTTTAAAAATAATTCATATTTAAGAATAGATCCAGCAAGAAATACATTGTTAACTTCCAGGATAACTTAAATTCGGCTATCCAAAGGACTAGCCATCTATCTACTCCTATATGTTAAAAGAAACCAGAGAGACATAGCATGCTCCCCTTGTTTGCCAAATTGGAGAAAAACCAATCCATGTTCAAAATTTTTTTGTAGCTTGTGATGCTTTTTGCTCTCTGGAATCAAGCTTATAAGGCCAACTCCAACCCATCAGCGTTTTGTGAGGCGTTTCAACAGAGTATTCTCCAGCATATTCTGTGCCATATGTACGAATCATCACCCGAAGCACCCTCCTACTCCAATACAAAGACGCTTCACGAGGCACCTTCTCAAGCACCAACCACTCCAATGCAAAAGCATTTCGAGAGGCGCTTCGCATGCAAAAGCGTATAAAATATTTGTTACATATTAACAAATCATTAAAATGAAATTTTGACAATTTGAAGACAATAAATTAAAAGACAAAATATTGTAAATAATATAAAAAATTAAAAAAATTTTATTTAAATATCGCATGGAAAAAAACATGACACGTACTAATTAAAATTCAAATACATTCGGCTATTAACGACCGCACAAACAACTACTCCTCGGTACCGTCGCCCCCGAAACGCTGCCAAATGTGCTCGACAAGGTCCTGTTTCAGTTGCCGATGCGTTGGGCGAGCACGGATCGCATCATTTTGATGTAGCATCTGTTCGAAAATTGGCAGAGCACTACTGTGGATAGTAGGCGGTGTTATGGTAGATGTCTCTTGAGTATCGTACAATTGGGTGATCGAGTCATGAGAGTACCGCTCATCCTCGATCATCATGTTATGGATGATGACATACGCTTTCATAATATTGGTAAGGGTTGGCCGTCGCCAAAATCGACTGGGGCCGCGGACAATAGCAAATCGAGCTTGCAATACCCCAAACGCTCGCTCCACATCTTTTCTTTCCCCTTCTTGATGTTGTGCGAACAACCTGAGTTTCTCCGTTTGGAGCAAGGGTATGGTCTTCACGAAGACAACCCACTCAGGGTAAATATTGTTAGGCAGGTAGTACCCCATATTGTACTCTGTCCCATTAACAGAGTACTGAACAATAGGAGCTTGCCCGTGCAACACATCAGTGAAAAGGGGGGATTGGTTAAGCACGTTGATGTCGTTGTTGGATCCGGTAACACCAAAGAAGGCATGCCATATCCACAGGTCTCTGGACGTAACCGCTTCAAATATTATTATAGGGACTCTTTGATCACCACGAGTGAATTGGCCCCTCCATGCAACTGGGCAATTACACCATTCCCAGTGCATGCAATCGATGCTCCCCAGCATCCTTGGGAAACCTCGATCCTCTCCTTTCTGGAGCAGACACTGGAGGTTTTCGACAGTAGGTTTACGGAGATATTCCTCCGTGAACCAATCGATGATTCCTCAGACGAAATGCTCCAGGCACCCGATGGCCGTCGACTCTTTGATGCGTACGTACTCGTCGACGGCATCGGCGGGGGAGCCGTACGACAACATGCGCAGAGCCGCATTGCACTTATGTAAAGGAGATAGCCCCTTTCGGTTGAGGGCATCTCTCCTCTCGCTGAAGTATGGGGACCACTCCCCGAGAGCTTCGACGATTCAGGTGATCCGGGAGGATCTCCAAGTCCTGATCGCATGCGGCTTCGCGACCAAGTCCTGATCGCATACGGCTTCGCGACCAAGTCCTGATCGCATATGGGTCCGCGACCATGGATTGGTTCGCGACCATGAAAAGGAATTCGTTTCCCTGTTCGGAATTGTAATCCGATCCGAATGTGTATAACTAAGTTTATCTGTTTAGGATTAGTTATATGAGTCTAATACGTTTAGGTCTCTAAGTCTGATACGTACTCATACGATTGGACTAGAAATACCTTGTAATAGGTCTAGTTTGGATCATCGAAGAGTCATAGAACTTATTTGAGTTTTAGACACTAATAGTTCATTCGACGTAGACAAGTGTGTCTAACGTTCGACGTGTAAAGCCCTCTTTGAAATAAAGAGTTGTGCAATTACTTTGGGTTTCGGTATTTCCGAGTAAGATCCCGTTATTCCGCATATTAGAATCTGGGCGAGCCTAGTGCGAAAACCAAGACTAGGTCTCAAACGGATCAAGTTGGTATCAGAGCGACTTTCCTATCCTGTGGATGGTGAAGACTCGCCAGGGTTACAAAACTTCCGGCAAAATTCCAGGTGATCAATTAACGGTTCCTACAGCCGCGTCTCCAACAATGTCTGACGATACCTCCGTTCAAGCTAACCTAGCCGAAAAAGTGGCTAAGCTCTCCACCGACATGGAAACCGTGCTTGCTTGGATTAAGCAGCAGGCCATGATTGTACCTCCTGAAGTAGGGAAGGTTATGGGTGAGAAGACTGGTGAAGACTTGCGCAGGGCAGACGAAGATAAAGACGAAGGCGACCACAAGACCGACGACCTCGCCAACACCTCCTTAGCTGTCGGATCTTTTAAAGTCGACGCTAAGATTGATATACCCATATATGATGGGGTGATCGATGCCGAGAAGCTGGATTCTTGGATCAACCAACTTGAGACCTACTTTGACCTTAAAGGGTTCAATAGCGCTCAAAAGGTCAAATTTGCACGTTTGAAGATGAAGGACCACGCCAAGACATGGTGGAAGGCCCTTGTCGCCAGTGGTGAAGCTGACGACCTTGCGTGGGGTCAATTCAAACGACTTCTGCGACAAGAATTCTATCCGATGGGTTACCTTGAGGAGAGATGGGAGCGTTGGCACAGATTGTATCAATGGCGCGACCAGACCGTCCAAGACTATACGACAGAGTTTCGGCGACAAGCAATGGTCATTGGCATCTCACTATCCGACCCTCAGGTATTTCGGAAGTACACATCTGGACTTCAGAAATCGATCAGTACTGAGCTAAGTCTGTTCGGTGTCCAAGACATTGCGACCGCGAGCACAACTGCTATGGCGATCGAGAAGAAGAACAAATCCCGCAGTGACAAAAGCACGAAGGAAAGTGCGACCTCGACAAAGAAAAAGCCGAGTCCGAAGAAGAACGCTTCAAAATCGGGCACGGGTGCCTTTTGCGAACATTGTCAAGTCGCGGGGCATACCAAGGACAAATGTTACAAGCTTCATCCTGAACTTCGACCAAAGAAAAACGGACCAGGGAAAAGAACAGCCACGGCTACTGCGACTTCACGCGACGAAGAAGTTGTCCGAGTGAATTCGGTTAATGAGGCGGATACGACCTTGTCTCTGATGGCAATGCCGAAGGAGAAGGGTTCCGATCCACCGAACGACCATCACCTAACGGAGGACTTGTTCACCATCAACATCCAGGTGAAGCACGAAGTGGTCGCAGCGATATTCGATCCAGGAAGTCAGAAGAATCTGGTCTCCGCTGGACTGGTTCGGCGACTTGGTTTGAAGACAACCACACACCCGCGACCATATCCGCTGGGTTGGTTTACATCCGACGTGAACCAACAGATTACGAGTCAGTGTGTGTTGAAGTTTGCGATCTCTGCACGATATATCGATGAGGTGCAATGCGATGTTGTCCCTATCGATATCTGTCAGGTGATCTTTGGGAGTCCGTATCTGTATGATCGAGACGCTCACTTCCATCGGCGAGCGCAAGAGTACGACCTCACCAAAGACGGAGTTAAGTTCGTGATCAGTAGAGACATCCACGTCAACACTTCGAACTTGATTACCACAAATCAAGCCAAACGAATTGTTAATGCATGTCACAAGTATGTGCTTGTCATGATTCGACCCATTGATCAAGGTGAGGGTACTCGACCAGCATTGTCGCTGGCGTGCCGAGAGGATTCTGGTCGTTTGTCGGGACTGCTGGAGAAATACAGTGATCTGTTCGAGACTACCCAGGGTCGTCCGCCGAAACGTCCAGTCGAGCACGAAATTCAGCTGGTGTCCGATGCGACACTGCCCAATCTGGGTATGTATCGCAACTCAGTATTGGAGAATGAAGAGATCAAGAGACAACTTGGTGAGTTGCTGAACAATGGTGTCATTCAACCGAGTAGTTCACCTTGTGGATCTCCTGTGGTGTTAGTACCAAAGAAAGATGGGACTTGGCGTATGTGCATTGACTATCGAGTACTGAACAAGATCACCATCAAGAACCGGTACCCCCTTCCTCGTATTGATGACCTGCTAGACCAATTGAAGCATGCTGTTGTCTTCTCCAAATTGGATCTTAAGTCAGGATATCATCAAGTCAGCATCCAAGAGGAGGATACATGGAAGACCGCGTTCAAAACACGGCAAGGTCTGTTCGAATGGCTGGTCATGCCGTTTGGTCTCTGCAACGCCCCGGCAACTTTCATGCGTCTTATGAATGACGTATTGAGACCATTCATCGACGACTTTGTGATCGTGTATCTCGACGACATATTGGTTTATAGTCGTTCGTGGGATGAGCACCTTATTCATGTCGAAAAGGTGTTCAAAGAGCTTTGGCAACATCGACTTCGCCTCAACCGTAAGAAGTGCGAGTTCGGTCAGCAAACTCTACTTTACCTCGGATTCATAATCGGCAACGGTACGTTGCAAATCGACCCGGACAAGGTCAAAGTGATTCGCGAATGGCCGCGACCGCGAACAGTTACGGATGTGCGTAGTTTTGTGGGAGCATGCCAATACCTTCGGAAGTTCATCCGACACTTCTCGATTATGGCTTCTCCGTTGCATGCATTAACCAGGATCGATCAGAAGTACGAGTGGACAGGGAAACATGAGGACACGTTTCTCTTGCTGAAAAGGAAGATCAGTGAGGCGCCTGTGTTAGCTTTGCCGAATCTCCAGAAACCGTTCGAGCTAGAAACCGATGCCTCAAGTTATGCGATGGGTGCAGTGCTCATGCAAGAAGGTTGACCAGTGGCATATCACTCCGAGTTATTCCAGGGAGCTCAGAAGAACTACCCGACTTATGATAAGGAGTTATGCGCACTGCATCAGGCCGTGAAACATTGGCGGTGTTATCTCTTGGGGAAAGAGACGGTTGTCCACACCGACCATCAACCATTGCAATATTTGCAAACTCAGTCCAAGCTACAGCAAGCTCGGCACATGAAGTGGATGTCGTATCTGCAGCAGTTTAATCTGGTGATTAAGTACAAGAAGGGCGTACACAACAAATTGGCGGATATGTTGTCGCGACCACCAGTTACAACCCTCTGTTTATCAGCGTTCATGCAGATCGAGCCATCATGTCATGATGACTATGTCACTATGTACAGTGAAGACCCTGATTTTCAAACAGCTCTGACTGAGGGGGAAACAGGGAACCCTGCAGAGTTCGTTCGTCGAGAAGGACTCTTGTACAAGGGCAATTTACTTTGCATACCTCGTAGAGCACCACGAACTCAATGGATGCGAGAAGCGCACACATCGAAGGTAGCTGGTCACTTTGGGGTTACAAAGACGTTGCAAAATCTTCACCGACATGTGTTCTGGCCGCGTATGCAGCAAGATGTGGCTAGGTTTGTTCGAGGCTGCGGTCTCTGCAGCATCTCGAAACCGGGAAACCGAAAATTAGGTTTGTACACTCCTTTGCCAGTTCCATCACGACCATGGGAGAGCATATCCATGGATTTCTTGGGAGGATTGCCTAAGACCCGACGTGGCAACGACTATCTATTCGTGGTCGTTGATCGGTTCTCCAAAATGATTGTTCTTATACCTTGTCGGAAGATTATCACGGGAGAAGAGGCAGCTCGGGTATTCTTTCAACACGTTTGGACACACTTCGGACTGCCGACTTCTATTGTGTCTGATCGCGATACCCGGTTCTTTAGTCACTTTTGGCGATCGCTCTGGACGATGATGGACACCAAGCTAAAGAGGAGTACTGCTTTTCATCCGCAAATTGATGGTCAAACCGAGGTGGTTAATCGCACAGTCGTTCATCTCTTGAGAGGATATAACTCGAAGCACCCGAAGACCTGGGATGAAAGCATACCGTACCTGCAGTTTGCTTTTAATCGAGCCGTGCATGGTTCGACTGGAAAGTCGCCGTTTGAGGTATGTTTGGGATTTCTACCACAGAGTCCATTCGACATGGAGTTTGTGATCCCTACCTCAGCACAGAACAGCAAGGAAGCATCTGATCAGGATCGAGCACAAAAGTTCCTGGAAGGTATTCAACGACTCCATCGTGAGGTTGAACAGAACTTGCTGAAAGCTCAACTCAAGTACAGGGCGCGACATGATCGGCACCGAGTTGAAGCGCAATTTCAAGAAGGTGATATGGTATGGTTACATCTGAGTAAGGAGAGACTTAAAGGTGAAGGTAAGAAGCTCAAACCCATTCGTTATGGTCCTTTTCAGATTTTGCGGAAAGTGGGTAATAATGCTTGTCAGCTCGAGTTACCTCCATACATGGATATTTACTCGGTTGTTAATGTTGAGCACCTCAAACTCTTCGAGCCTTCAATGCTGGATGATGAGCCAGATACCATAGTACCATCTGTTGAAGACTTGGTCTATCAACGAGGCGAACCTTTACGTGACGATGTGATTCTGGAGAGGAAGGTGACTACCACCCGCAGTGGCACAAAGGAGACTTTTCGAATCGGTCGGAAAGATCAACGAGCACGTGCGGAAAAGTGGTACACAAAAGAAGATGGACAAGCCCAATTTCCACATCTCCAGTTTGATCGTGAGGTCGGAACAGGGGTTGGCTCCTTCTCAACAAGGGAGTCATGATCCGGGAGGATCTCCAAGTCCTGATCGCATGCGGCTTCGCGACCAAGTCCTGATCGCATATGGGTCCGCGACCATGGATTGGTTCGCGACCATGAAAAGGAATTCGTTTCTCTGTTCGGAATTGTAATCCTATCCGAATGTGTATAACTAAGTTTATCTGTTTAGGATTAGTTATATGAGTCTAATACGTTTAGGTCTCTAAGTCTGATACGTACTCATACGATTGGACTATAAATACCTTGTAATAGGTCTAGTTTGGATCATCGAAGAGTCATAGAACTTATTTGAGTTTTAGACACTTATAGTTCATTCGACGTAGACAAGTGTGTCTAACGTTCGACGTGTAAAGCCCTCTTTGAAATAAAGAGTTGTGCAATTACTTTGGGTTTCGGTATTTCCGAGTAAGATCCCGTTATTCCGCATATTAGAATCTGGGCGAGCCTAGTGCGAAAACCAAGACTAGGTCTCAAACGGATCATCAGGGGTCTCCCCATTCAGAACCTTCTATGAAACAAGTAGCCGGGGTAGACCAGAACGTCAGCGAAGTAGTCCGCGACTAGATGGTTATGACCTCCTTCGCGATCTCTTTTGATGTACCTTCTGCTACCTCCTCGGCGGTGGTGCAAGGTACCAGCGTCAATGTTGGCTTCAACATCATCAAGAGTGCGACGGAGAAGGGGTTCGATCATCAGAACGGTCTGTGCGAGCCCCACTGCGAACTCTTCCATTTGGTTGGTGGATTCGTCCTCAGCACTACTTGTGCTTAAGCTAGACGACATTTTTTTGGGCAAGGTAAGGTCTCTTGGTGCTCGAAGAACAGAGACTTCAGTTGTGAAGTTGAGATTACTGAGTTGTGAAGATGAGAGCATGGAGGTTCCAAATATATAAGGGGAGAAGTGAATCGATCACATGCGTTAGTTCCAACGGTGTAACACCCTGTTTTGCCAAACCCTAAAATAGCCAAAATCCACATCTTGACCCCAAACCCTAATCTGCTTCAGCCATTCCCTTCTAAGTGTTGTTCAGAACATTTTTCCCTTCGGGATCACCTCCAAAATCTCATCCTAAAACTGAGTTTCGACCCTTGCCGTCTCAGAACCCTAATTACCCTAATTTTACCCTAAACTGCTTTTCCCCAATTTTGTCAAAACCCTTCAGATCATGCCCGATCTTACCAAACTCTGGCCAGATGAGTTCTAATAATTTTATGCAACTTATCTGCGAAATCAGATTTCAGATCAGCCCTCCAGATCTCCAGATTTGCAGATCAGTCCCTGGAAGCAAAGTTCTGAAAATTGCAAATCAGCCCTTCTATTCTTTTCGGCTGTTTTCGACCTGCCCCTGGTCGTTGCCCACGACCAGCGCACGAGTCGCCGTTGCCGTGCCGTGTTCTCGCCGTGTTTGCTCGCCGCCGGTCACCGCTTCTTGTCGCTTGTGCCCGTGAGCTGCTGTGCCACCCCGTGCGCACGTGCCAGCGCCGTTGCTTCGCCTCGCCCAGCGGATAAACGGCCGCGCTCCAGAGCTTTGTTTTCGCGCGCGCTCCCGTTGCCGTGGCATTTGCATGGCACTACGTGTCGTTGCCGGAGCTGTGCCGCTGCCTCCGCATCTGCGCCGTCCCGGACGAAGTCCCAAGGCGCCCTGGCGTCGCTGGCAAAGCTGCAGCACCGCCTAAAGCAAATCACATCACCGTCGCCGTCGTTGCGCCTGCGCCCGACAAGCTTCTCCCCGGCGCAAGCAACCGCTGTCGCTTTATCCCTCGCAAGCTCCGCCCTTGGACCTATTTAAACCCTCCAGTGCTGTGCTTAAGCCTCATCTCAGGACTTAGCCATTTTTCCAGAGCTCTCGCCGTTTTCACCTTCTTCTCCGGCGAGCCAGTGAGTGAGCTCACGGTGCTAGCCCATTCCACAGCCCCTCTCTTCGATCCAAGTTCACCAGTGAGTTCCTCCCTTCTCCCTCTCTGTGTAATAGCAGCTAATTGCACCAGATCGATCCCCATCGCCGGTGATTGCCGGATTCCCGATTTGCCCTGTTTCCCCAATGCCGTTCGATTCCCTCCAAATTAGCTCTCGATTCTGTAGAAGAAGTTGATCAGTAAGCTTAGTAGAGCAAGCCTGTAGAATCAAAATCCCCAATTGAGCTCAAATCGAAGAAATCCCATTTTGGAACCTCGGCCGTTCGCCGGTCCTCGGCGCCAAGCTTCTCCGGTCATTCTCCGACCAAATTGACTGCACCAGTAGCTTCTACACTCCACCCTTTAGCTCCCTGAGCAAGGAATCGAGTTCAAGAGCCTTGTAGCAAAAACCCCTAATCCCCAGTGCCGTCTTCTCCAGCGCCGGTCGCCGGAATTCTTTCCCGGCCGATCTAGCCCCTGAAACCTTGTCCCTTAGCTTTGCCTCAGCTCCCTGAGCATTTTCTTCCACTAGCTCGACACCTGGATCTGCCTAGATTGTGAGTTATGCCTTTGCCAAACGTTTGTCCAGATCAATGTCTGTGCCGTGTCGCCACCGCAGTTCATCGCCGGATTTGGCCGGAAGGGCTCTTGTACAAAATAGACTCCTCCGGCCACTTTCAGCCCTTATTCCTGTTGAGTATT
The DNA here is from genome assembly GCA_019359835.1 of Pharus latifolius. NCBI lineage: Eukaryota > Viridiplantae > Streptophyta > Magnoliopsida > Poales > Poaceae > Pharus > Pharus latifolius. The sequence goes on along the minus strand of CM033320.1, from coordinate 65,282,660 downwards.
TTGTTCCTGTTAGTAATGCCTACCTCCCAGACAAAGTGTTGCATAAATTGGAGCCCTGGATCAAAAGTTAAGCCATGCCCTAGTTTCTGGCCATGTCCAGCACTATGTCAGTGCATGTCAGCCACTGGCATTAGCCTTGTTTGACCCCTCTGGTTGAGCAATGGAAATGTCACTTTGTCCCCTAGATTCCTGGAGTTGTGTTCTACATCTTTCCCTTCTATCACTTCTCCAGAAAACCATCCTAAGATCAGTTTGAAGCTATGCCAAAGCCATGAACCGAATGTCGACCTTTCGACGTTCAATCCTTTTTAGCCGTTTCTTTGACCAGAGCCCTTGTGACCTTGCCCTAACCTTTTCCCCTGCATGCATGACTTATTTACTTAATAATTTCTATGGAAACTATTTTTTGTATGCTTATGGTATGTGTTTGTGTGTTGGTTGATTGCCGCAGAGTCAGAAGCTGAAGGAGCAGAGGAAGTCTTTGAAGATCCGTCTGAGTACTTAGACCCAGCATTGCAAGGCAAGCCTCATTCCTTTGATCATGTCTCGCCCAATATTTTCATATGAAGTATATTCACTGTTTCTTACTATGCATGCTTATTTGAGATACAAGTTATGTTTGAATGACATGAGTAGATATTACCTAATGAATCATGAAACCCCTTTTGTTATTGAACCTTCATATATATGCTTTTATCACCCTAGAACTCATATATTGAATATCCACATTAAACTTGAAATGGTCAAATACATGAGAAGTTGTAATGAAAACCGTTTTGTCAAGGAAACTGATAAAAGGGATCAGTAGTGAGGATTGGATTGTATGGAGAGGGTGCGGTGCGCACCAGGGAATGTGGATGGCTCCTCACTATTGATTCATAAGGACGAGAACCTTGTGCTGTGTCTCTATGCGAATTGTAAACGTACCAACCACTTGCCTGGTATGGGACAGGCACAACTTAGTAGCTTTTTGGTATTACCAGTTCCCTGCATGGTTTGTCGATCTGGTTTCTTGCGTGGAAACTGGTAGGCCAAGGTTCGGCGATGAGTGATGTGAGTTCAGAAAAATAATGAGAGGAAAGGTGCAAAAGAAGGAAGGCGCCCTAGACCTGATTAAGCCGTGAGCGGTTGTAATCTTAAACGGTCGTATGTCTTGCGTGGACATAGACCAAGGCTATGTGTCCTGCGGGAACATAGACCAGAGGCTAGGAAGTAAGGCAGTGGGGAAGACCCACAACGGTACTTGAGACTTAACTGTCTATTTACCGGGCGGGGATACTGTTAATACTGAACTGTAAAAGCGTTGTGTGATCTCGGCCTTGTCACATGTGTATAAGTCACATGGAGCTGATCCGACTTGAAAGCCGAGTGAACCAGTGGATTTAAAAAAAAAGGTACACCTTTGCAAAGTGTAAAAGAAGTATCAGATACTCTGTACTCCCAGGTTCAGGAGTCTTTTCGTAGTGGATGTTATCCATGGGTTATAGCACAAGTAATATTTTGGAATGTTTTCATAATGCGGTTAACAAAGTAGTGACTCATGGGAGACTACTACATCTAATGTTTTATTGAAAACCTGTTTAATGTTTAAAGTATCATTTTCATGACAAAGTACTGTTTTACCGAACAAATGACTTGGAAATCTATATATCTCTATCCATATGAAACTAAAACCCCGGAATCATATGTTTCACCCTCATGTAAGTACAATTGCATTAATCCCCGGAATGAGTGTTGCTGAGCACCAAGTGCTCACCCTTGCATTTATATCCTACTGTAGAAGAGGGATTCGAGGATCCCGATTCCTTCAGTTATGAGTACTCAGCTAAAGATGGAAGCACCCCGGACGAGCCCACTTTCTAGAAGGATCATGCACCAAGTCAAGTCAGATGTGGGAGAAGTCCCTCCAACTCCGCTGCTGATTGAAGTCAAGCTGTTTGTCGTTGCTTTGTGCTTTATGTTGTGTGTTCGGTACTTGGATACCGATTCTGGTTCTGATAAACTGGTTATTTTCTTAGCAACTCTACTTAGCACCATTTTCGGTGCTTTGGCTATGTAATATTGGCCATGTTGGCCTGATACTTGTTTAATGATATTACTATGCTTGTGTGGTTTGAGCTCATGTGGCATCATGCTGTGTGTAACCTACCTGGGCCGTTACCAAGGTGATCCTCAAATGGGGGTCTCACAAACGGCTACAAGCCAAAGGCATCGAGCAGATGTGTCAGGTCCAACTGCTAAAATCTGTAGGCATCTAGCAGATGTGTCGGCTCCAACGGATAAAATCCAAAGGCATCGAGTAGATGTGTCACCTCCAACAGCTAAAATCCAAAAGTATCGATCACATGCGACAATGCGAACAGGTGAATCCCGAACGACTTAAATTAATAGTGTGGGTACAATTTTTGAAATGAAAAGTACATTGTTTGGGCTACTATTTATTCTTCATGTTCTTAAGCTCGTCGTTGATGTATTCTATTGCGGCCGCATGTGCCGCCTTCTGGGCATCCAAGAAATGGGATGTATCCACCATAAATAGTTTCGTCAACGACTTCATAAATGTGGCCTTTTCTTTGCTTTTGACCATCCCGTGCAATTTATTGCCTACAAAAATGGCTTTATCGGCCACACGAGTGAGTTCGGCGTTGGCTTTGCCGATGCGCTCTAGGGTCTCCTCGGACGCTGAGGATGTTTCACCCAGTTTGCTCTTACCCTTCCGCTTCTGCTTTGCTGCGTTCCGCCCTTGCGGTCGTGGAAGCTCGATGAGGACATCTTCGTTGTTCGACGACGACGTGTGGGTACCTTCTTCGTTGACGCGAGCTCTTTTCTAAGAATCGAAGTAGCTTCGGCACCACTTCGGTTGACCACGTATGGCACTCCACCAGTTCTCCACGATGAACGGATGACCAACCTCCTGCCTATACATGTCGCGTGCTTGCGACATCAACTGGTCGTCCGAACGACCACTAGCGTAGGCATCTTTCAACCTGCAGAAGATGCCATTGAACTGAACAATTTTCTTATTGCTCTTTTGCCAATGGTCTTTGCAGTGCATGAGGTCTCGTCTGCGATCGGGCGGACCGCTCGCGTTGTACTCCTTAGTGACCTTCAACTAGTACATGTCGAATTTTTGGTTGTTCACATCGACCAGGTCGAAAGAGTTATTCAACATGCACTGATCTGGATCAAAAAAATTAAAATTGTCAAAATTTTTTGTGATAAAACTGGGGAAAAAAATCTGCGTTAACAAAATTTAATATTTAGATGAACACTCACAAGTCGCATGTCGTCTTGTTGCAACCAGAGCATTCGTTTACGCGGTCGTCTAGCGTTATCGTCCTCCATGATCACGACCTGGGGCGTGCTCTCCGGAGTGCCGATATCCGATGAGGGGGTTGAGCGGTCATTTCTTCTCGGTGCTTGCGGCGGCGACATTTTTGTAGGGATGGTCGGAACTCCATTGAAATGAGGATTCTGGCCGTAAAGGCAGTGGGGGGTTGTGCGTACGGATGTCCTAGTGCGTGTGGCCCAGGGTGTGCATATGGATATGGCTGGCCGTATGGAGGGGGTGGAGCGAACGGTGGGTAAAACATCGGGTACGAGGGGGGTTGAAAACTGCGCGGATTTTGACTGCTTGGCACTTGGGTGTTGTCCTCATCTATATTCAGCTTGCCAAACCAATTGACATAATCGCCGGGAGAATTGTTGGCCATCAAAAAATTTTTCGGAAAATATTGCGAATGAGAGTATGGAAAGTGTATGGTATGTGGTTGTGTTTGAGTGAAAATGAGGTGAAGTGTGCTCATATTTATAGGAGGAGAAGCACAGAAGTTTTCAGCATTTTTGGTAATTTTTCGGATTTTTGGCAGTTTTTACGAATTTTTACACCAAAAAAATCATTAAATAATTCCAACGGCTAATTTTAGCGGTTATAATTCAACGGTTAATTTTTTGTGTCGCTTACATATGGGCCCGGCCCAAAAATTACCCCAACAACTACATTCGTACCTACAGACGCGCCAAAAAATTACCCCATCTGGCTGACATGTGGGTCCACGCTTCAAAAGGGCCCATCTGTCGGCGAGAGTCCACGGCCAGGTCCCGGTACACGCGGCATGCAGACCAAGCACACTGAGCGGCTTTACGCATTTTGTGGGGCCCGCATGCGTTGTATGCCGCACTTAATTACCGTCACCACAGCCGCTGACATGTGGGCCGGTCTTTAATTCGGGCCCACCTGTTAGTGCGCTTCATCTGGGGGTATGCTAGCTCTGTCCGTTCGCGTGTGGGACCCACAAAACGTGTCGTGAGGCAACTGCGACCACTCCAACACTGCCGCTTCTGGTCGCGAGGCGTCGGTGGGGCCCACCTATCAGGGCTTCGATCATGACGCGTTTGGAGGCATCATCTCTCTCCTCATGCCGCCAAAAAAATATTTTTTAATGGGGGGCCCACATGGCAGACCTTGGAGGCGGCGGGGTTAGAGTTGGCCTAAGGATGTATCAGATGTTGGAGTCTTGGAGGGAAGTAGATAAGACGGCGGAGAACATGTACGTTTATAAGAAAAAATAAGGATAGATTAGACAGTATCGAAAGAGGATAATTTAACAAAATCAATTCAGAACATTTGTACAAAACAAAAATAGAGTACTTCAAGGAGCTAGTTTAGACGAATTTTTTACATTATCCAGTCTATATTGGAACAAGATGTGTTAATTTAACTGGTCAACGAGTATCCATTAGGTCAGATCAGATTTTAAGATTTATTAGATAGATCTATTTTTAAAATAAAAATAAATTTTCTAATAACTAATTCGAAGGAATCATATATAAAAGTTAAGAAATAAAAATTATGTGATACTACTTGTAGTTGATATAATATATTATAAACTAATTAAAATGATTGAAAGATATTTATGAATTATATTAATATATTTAAATATATATGAGCATAGAGCGGATCCAGCTAGGATCCGCATCCAACCGTGTCGCTTTGATGGGATCGGTCGGGTCGGGTGGGCTTGGGGCGAAGATTTAGAACCCTAAACAAAAGGGGCAGAAAGAGAGCGCGAGATGAGCGGCGGCGGCGGCGAGAAGTCCGGCGGAGGGGGGTCGGTGAAGACGCCATCGGACTTCCTCAAGTCCATCAGGGGCCGCCCCGTCGTCGTCAAGCTCAACTCCGGCGTCGACTACCGAGGTCATCCCCTCCCCCTCCTCTCTCTCCAATTGTTTTCCTCCCCCTTTACTCCTCGCTATTTGGGAATTTTAGCGAATTTTTTGTGCTTGGATTAGTGGGAAAGCTCTGATCTTTGCAAGATTTGGTGACCAAGAACCCTCGTAGTCGTAGACCAATGAGTTTGCTTAGGTTTCAGTAAATTTTCGTTTTCTTTTGATTTTGTTTGTATTTTTTTTTGCGATGAAGGCGGAATTACTGCCAAAGGTGTGACCTTTGTGGCTTTTCAGTAATCAAGAAATCTAGGACTTTAGGAGGGAGATAATTTGGTTAGTTTATTGTGCATGTTTTCGTGTAGCTTTCTTCTACAAACATAAAGGAAAATTGAGGTGCCTTCATTTGTTTGTTTCATTAGTTCGGAACTTCGAGTTCGGCAGTTAGGGGACAGAAAGGTTACTATTTGCAAGATTTGCTACAAGAACCTGGGAGGCTGATAAGTTTTGTTATATAGGTATATTTGAGTGCCAAACTCTTGTATGAACATATGATTTGGTTGCCTTCATGTGATCTACCAACCTATGCAACATTGCAACCTGATTTGGGAATATGATATTTCTTAGGAGGTTTATGCATATTAGCATATATTTTGTAGTGTACCTTTCAATACAATAGAATTGTACTTTTTGAAAAATCTAATTAAACTTAAGTGAATTGAAGCTTCACTTGGAAATTTGAATAAAACGATCATATCTGAAGAATGCCTTCATTTGTTAAAATGCATAAGTTGTTACACTAAAAGGACTACATTGGAAAGCTGTAAACAGAGACGTAAAATCCTATCAGGCACCAGGGTATTTAGGTTAAAGGTTAGATCTTAAGTCTTAAGTGAGCGCTTTACTCAAATCATTTGGAATAGATATAAAATCAATCAAATCCTCAAATGTATTAACTGTCATTTTTTGTGTTTCTTGATGAATGTTGGATATAGGAACTCATGTAGAATATTAGACTAGAGGAAGATGAATTAAACATCTTATTAAACTGTTCAGTACCTATTGCTAGAGAATATTTATTAAAATTTTAATCTAAGGGCTTAATGATTTCCTTTGTCTTAGCTTCTCTCCCTTCCATTGGAACTTGCAAGGGGGAAATAGAAGCTCTTGGCTGTACCATAGAAAGAAAGAAGAAATGTTGTAATCCATTGTTCAGTTCCTATATGTTACATTGAGAACTGCCAATCATGATATTATGGAATAAAAGGACTTTGGAATATAATCTTAGTAACTTCCATCAAACAAGTGAATCATGCAATATTGAATGCTAACAACAGCCCACATGGCACACTCCATGATTAGAGCATCTGTTTCTGCATACAGTTTTTGTTGATATCAGTAATCATTGGAAGATGTAATGATAGAATTAAGGTGGCACAAAGGGAGGTCAAAGTCCTAAGAACCTTTCTAATGCCTCCCAATTTAAATTCCCCTCAAAGGATGTGCATGTTCAAATATTTTTTCCTCTATTAAAGTTATTGCTTGCTATTTGCCACTTCAGCCTTCAATTTTTGTTCCTATTGGTATTTTTTTCTGTCGTTGTGTCATATGTCGAGTCTGAGAAAATATTGCACTAGAACTTCTTTTCCAGTTTGTTTTTCCAACTATAACTTCATCTAAAAGCTTTTTGAAAAGCATGTTTTATATGTCTCTTTTTATGCCTGATAAACCTTTTTGTACAATACTGCTGCATACTTATTGTCAAGGATATGTTTATCTATTTAGTTAGGATTCTTATTTGATTAGGACACTAATATTATATTTGGTTAGAATTCTTTTGTAATGGTGTGTATATAGACTTATTGGTTTATAATAATGTATCATGGTGCATTTATCTAAATCTAACATGGTATCACACCCAAGATTTTTGAAACCCTAAGACTAGCTATTAGCCATTGTTCTATCGCCCCGGGGAGGCATCTCTCCTAGGGGCGTTACAAAGAAAAAAATTTCTCATTGCTTTCCTGTTGCTGTTGGTTACAAAGAAAAAAACATCTTTCCTATTTGCCTCCTTGTCCCCCGCTAATCTCCAACATTGCGTCGCCATAGATCTCAGAGTCGCGTCCTTTGACATCACACTGTAGATCTGGAGTCGTCTTGACTGTTGCTATGCCGTCACTTTTCTTTTGCTTTTGTGTCACTACTTATGGTGGTGTCGATCTCTTTGCCTTTGTCTTCTTCGTTTATCCCTTTGCCGCCGCTGTCGCCGTTGGTCACCACATGAATATCTCTATCTATTTAGTTAGAATTCTTTTCTGTTTAGAACTCTAATATTGTATTTGGTTAGAATTTTTCTGTACTGGCCTATATATAGACCAATTGCTTTAGAATAATTTACACATAGTGCTTTTTCCTAAATCTAATATAGTATCAGAACTCAGGTCTCTCAAAACCTAACCACCCACCCACCAACAATCCACTGCCCTTGGGAGGCGACAGACATGAAACTCCTGAAGGCAGTGCCAAGAAAATCATCCTCTCTTCTGGTTGCTGGTTCAATCATTGTTGCTGGTTCAATCGTTGTTGGGTTGTTGTTGGTGTTTGGATCTAGTCCGTTTCAAGTTGCAGCTGCCATCTGTCACTGTTGCAGCCTCGCGGCGCCCGCAATTGCACATTGTCTCCAGTTCCTGTTACCAACCTTCTCCTGTGTCGTTGACCTTCTTCTCCAGTGAGCACTTTGGCGAGCTGTTACACCGCGTCTCTGTGCCATGCTGTTGCTGCTACCCTCACACAGCTGCACCAAACGCAAGGGAGCTGTGGGTTGTTGCTATGCCTGCCTCAACCACCACCTACAGATTTGCATGCACGAAGGTTGTAGACCAAGCCACCATTCTCAGGTTCGGCCTAGGTACTCCGGTGAGCTTCTCTTCGATAGGTGACACCTTGAGCTTGCTTCAGCTCGAGCCAGATTAGTATATTAGTAGATTGTTTTGGTTCAAAACCAATTTTGTTCCTATTTTGTACTGGTATATCTGGTTCGGTTCCACTCCACTAGCTCAGCTTATGGTTCGGCTTGGTTGAGAGTTGGTTCGTTGTTAGATCAATTTCAGTTTAGCTTCTTCTCTGAAAAGGGTGGAGGAGGAAGAGGAAAGAGGAGGAAGAAAGATTTGATCGGGTCCGGTTTAGTTTGGTTTGGTTTGGTCTAGTACAATGGTTTTGGTTCAACCTTCACTTCATCTATCAAATCTAGTTTAGTATTTTCCATCTGCAATTCTCTTCGTGCTGCTGGCTATAGCTATGAGTAAAAAAACCAGAGGGTTTCGGTTATGACAACTTGTCGGTTGTGACTTGTGTCACACGTTGGTTGGTGCAAGTCAAAAACCCAACGGGAAATCCAACGGGTTTTCAGTTGTCTTGATTTGGTGAAAATAAAAAAAACCAGAGGGTTTTTGACTGCCCTGATTTGGTCATTTTTCTATTTTGGATTGAGAGTGTGACATCATCCTTATCATGATATGTGTTTGGGTTGTCAGTTGTCAACGCCACCATTGCACCATCTTGTGCATTTGGGTTGTAAGCCACCAACGTAGCCATTTTTGCTTCTAATTGTATTGTTGGCTAGTCATTTGCAGATTCATCTACTACTTCCTGTGTTATTAGTTATTCCTCTAATATTTCGTGTGCTGATGCAATCTTCTTCCGTTGAGCCTCTTATCTTCGATTTTTAAATTTATCATAGTTTTCTCTTTTCAAACTCAAGTCCGTTGCATCTGCCTTAAGTTTAGATATCTCTATCTATTTAGTTAGGATTCTTATCTCATTAAGACATTAGTATTGTATTTAGTTAGGACTCTTCTGTAGTATTCTATTTAGTATTCTATATATAGGTTCATTGGTTTACAATAATATATCATGATGTTTTTCTCTATATAACACTTATTACTTAATACTGTTTTTTATCTTTTTATCCATTTGATGGCATAAACAAGTTAAGATCACAAGTAAAACAACTTTCCTTTACTATCCTTATTGGATATGCAATTTCTGTGTAATGCATACTAGTGTTACCTATGCTGATTTTCTCATTCTAGACAAACATCAAAATAGAGTGAAGTGTAAACATATTAGTGTACCGGTGTAAACATGCGCCGCCTTTGCAATATTTTTGATTTTGTCGGACAATCCCGTTTCATATTCTTCCGTACGATGGGGTTTTATGATAGCTGTCAATAAGTGCATCATGACTGGGTCTGGACGGGTGAGGGCCTGGTTTGGATGCTGGATCATATTTTCTTGTTTCCTTTTCTTTTTTTGGTTGTATGATTAAACTCAGGACAAAATGCTACGGTAGATTTATAATTCCATGTTACTGGCAGAAGATGATTGCCAATGTCTTTATTTTGTTTCTGATCACTTTCGTTCTTGTAACCAGGTATTTTGGCTTGCCTGGATGGGTACATGAACATTGCAATGGAGCAAACTGAAGAGTATGCGAATGGTCAGCTGAAGAACAAATATGGTGATGCTTTCATAAGAGGCAACAACGGTATATATATCCTGCAAAATCTATGCAGCTTTGATCTGCTTTAGATGTTCCATTTCTGATTCTTCTTTTCCAAATGCAGTTTTATACATCAGCACTTCAAAGCGGACCCTTACAGATGGTACCTGAGATGACGAGGGATCATTCCCCTTCTATGCCGTCTTGCAACTTTGAAATCATTAACATGATTGCTTGCAACCAATTTATCACTAATGCTGCATTTCAATCTAATACTTGTCACTCGATGAGCCAAAATGCAAAAAGGAAAATATGTTATATTGCATCTTTGATAGATATTTATATGCATAATCACTTTGATTTTAGCAGCATTTTAAGTTCTACATATTGTGGTTTGCTGCACTTGGATGCTTGTGGTGTTGGTTGTGGAGTTTTTAGGGACCTCCATAAGAATTGCGTTTTCAGATCCTTTCTTTCGGAATCTTTCATGTATCATTAGTCATCAATTATTTTCATCTTAACCCATAACTTATGAGTGTTTATCTTATATATTATTTCCGTCTTTTTAAAACCATTTTCACTCCTTTTGTTTGCCAGTAGGTATTGTTTGATCCTATAAAACAGTTTTCAACATGGTCGCAATCCTCAGTAAGAAAATTAATGGTACCGAGTTTTCGAGGAGCAAAAAGTGTTGAGAGATACCGCGAGAGGTGGTCTGTGTAACCATTGCAAGAATTTTCCTTATTTTATTGTGAAAAAGAAGTATACTGAAAATCTTATTCCCTCGCTTTTAAAAAAAATATATCTTATTCCCTCATTTTGTTTTAAAACAAGCATTTCTTTGGTAATTTTAATTGAAATTGGCCTAAAATTGATATCCAAACCAGCAATTCCATGCGACAGCGAAACATTAGAATTAGAATTCTGGAGCAATTCTAGCTCCACACGGAAGAATTCAATTCCAACAGGCCCATTCCAATTCCTTGGACACATATCGAAGGTCGAATTTATATTTTTCAACCTTCTCCCCAGATGTTAATTCATCTTAAATAACATAAAAGTTATATACGAAAAACTAAGCTGAACAAAATGTACACCCCCTTTTTATAAATAATATGTGGTGCTAATAGTATAACTCGAAGCCTCTAAACACAATTGACCAAATTCTTATTACTCTCCATTGTAAAAATAAAATATTGAAATATTTTAATCATGCAAATAGATTAGAAAAATTCTAAATTTAACATAATATTGAGAGAAAATAAGTAAATCATCATCATTTATAGATGTCTTGAAAATGAGAAAGAGAATATTAATATAAAAAATTAGTCATAAAAAACAGAAAGAGAAATAATAAAAGTTAAATAAAAAAATAACAATAATTTTACATGTAAATTTTATATTTTATAATAATGTATGAACATTATGTATACCTGATATTGTGCAACAGTGGGAGTATTAAGTATTGTAGCATTTGGGATTACTAAAATTAAGTGTAGTACAGAAATTTATGCACCGAGTATTAAGCATAGTAGCATTTGGGATTACTAAAATTCAATTGAAGTACAGAAATTTATGCACCCTCCAGAAACCAGATAAAGCACGAAGAGCAGAAAATTCAATGGGGCAGAAAAATGAAACATTCGAACTATACATAGATTCTATAGTAAATCAGAATCCTAAATTCTTTCAGAATAACACAACTGAAAAAAATTGCAATTGGACCAGCCATCAGGGTACAATGCAGAAAACTGCCAAATGAACCTATCTATGGAGAAACACTACAAGAAGCATGAGTTGATTTCACTAGGAATTGATGATCTTTTAACAATATCTTCTAAACGATGGTTAGTCTAAGACGCTGAACAACAGAGTTTTCTTTTGGAGAAACATTATTATTATGGGATTGTACACACGGTAGAAAAATTATGTCAATTCGTTGAGATATGGTATGCTATAAGTGAATATTTGAAATAAGAAATGAATTCAAATTTTCGGATAACGTCTATCTAATGCCTTTTTCAGGAGCAAGAGGGAATGCATCTCAAGTACACCAATTAGTAGGTATGAGAGGTTAATGGCTGATCCACAAGGATAAATGCTTGATTTACCTATTCAAAACAAATTTACGTGAAGAACTTTCTTTGACAAAATATATACTTTCTTGCTATGGAGTCCACAAGGGGGTTGTAGATACTGCTGTACGAACAGCGGATGCTGGATATCTTACACATAGACTTGTTGAAGTAGTTCAACATATTATTGTGCGCACAAGAGATTGTGGTATTATCGGAGGCATTTCTGTGAGTCCTCAAAACGGGATGACTAAAAACTCTTTGTCCAAACACTAATTGGTCATGTATTAGTAGACGATACATATATCTATTTATGATGTATTGCCACTCGAAATCAAGATATTGGAATTGGATTAGTCAATCGATTCATAACTGCCTTTTGAGCACAACCAATATATATTAGAACCCTCTTTACTTGCCGGAGCACATCTTGGATCTGTTAATTATGTTATGGTCGAAGTCTCACTTATGGCGATCTGGTCAAATTGGGGAAAGCCGTAGGTATTATTGCAGGTCAATCAATTGGGGAGCCGAGGATCCAGTAAGTCCAACATTGATTTCTTCGAACATGTCAATTGGCTAAATACGCCCATAATGACTAGGATGAATATCTCGGCTCCGAAAACTTGCAATTCTCCCCATCAATCCTCTAGGACCCAAACAACTCACTTTTCGCCCATAAACAATTTGTGTTAATGGATTGATTTGATCAAAAACTTGAGATAAGGGGTATGTGCCAAAAAAGGTTTGATAAGTAGTTATTAATAAAATCGAAGTTGAAGTTGGAGTTACCAAAATTTGTGGAGTCAGTTTCGATTTACATAAGAATACTCTACAGATAGTTTTTTGAACAGCATGTTGTAAATGACCCAGAGCTACTCTGAATTGATCTTGTAACAGATCCGCAACCGAATGAATACGTTTATTTTTCAAGTGATTCATATTGTCATCGTCAACCCATTCCAAATTTCATTCTAATCAAATGATTCGTAGCAGCCAATACATCTCGTGGTAACATGAATGTATTGTTCTGAGGTATATCAAGATTCAGTCTCCGATTCATATTTCGTCGACCTACACAAGAAAATTGTTGAAAAAATTTCTTTTGTAATTCTGCACATAAGGACTCCGAGAATACCAGGTACCCACCTACACAAGAAAATTGTTGATACAACTCTAAAATAGCCTTTTCTTTTGATTCAATCCTTTTCTTCTCCTTACCATCCGGGAAAGACAAGAAAATTTCAGGGTAGGAAACATTATCTAGAATTTCTCTTAGATTCGAACCCATAGCTGATGATAGAACTTGAATAGATATATTTTGTTTTCTACTCACACGAGTCCAAAATCTTATTTCCAATCTAGAGGATTGGATTTGCACCAATGGAAACCATAAATTCCATATACCATATAAATCTAGAATAGAGCTTATCTATCCTATTCATTGGTACCGATCATTAATCTTTCCAAAATTGTCTTATTTGTTTGAACTCATGATCTGAACGGGTCGCATATAAACCCTAGCACATGTTCCTCGATGCTGAGGACATCCCTTAAGAGTGGCTGATTTTCTAGCATTTCGTATTGGCTGTCTTGCATTTCTAATAAGTTGTTTAACAGTTGGCATGTCGTATGTATATAGAAAAAAAATGGATTGGTTTAGATCGATCTTAACCTGATGATTGATCATCATGAAGTATTTCTATTTTTTTATCAAATTGCGGAAAACTCGAATTTAGTTGTGAAGTAAATTTATACGAAATCCTATCACTACCAATCCTTAAACATTTATGGAAACCACATAGAAGCGATATCGTAGTGCTCGTCAATCATTTCATCCCCTAAAATATCGACAAGTTCATAAGCTTTGGCTTCGTCTGCTGACATAAAAACATCCCTTTCCATGTCTTTAGAAACAACCCAAAAAGTCTTGCTTGTTCTTAGTGCATTAACCCTTGTGATCATGTCGCGAACTTTGTGTAACTCTTCTATTTCTAAGAAAAATTTTGGCGTTCTTGCTCGATGATAAGCACAAGTAGGTTGGTGAAGCATAATCCTAGCGTGAGGGAATGCTATGCACTTGGTGTGTTCTCCTCCAAGTATAATGAAGGACGCCATGGACGCGGCTATTTTGAGGCATATGGTATATATATCTGGTGTCACCGTTTGCATCTTATCAAAAATCACCATTCCTGAGATTAGCCACCCGCTAGGGGATTTTATAAACAAAAAATATTGCTAATTCCATCTTCTATACTGAGATATATCATGAGACCTGTAATATGATTCATGATCTCGCAACGAATCTCTTGACCTAAAAAAGTGTTCTTTCTCAATACACAAAACGTTGTATATGTCAATCCAAGTCACTTCTTCATCTCTAGGAATCCGGTAAGATACTTTTGGAACACCAATAGGCATATTATATTAATATTAAATTTAAGTAAGAAAACTACACTTTAATATAAAAATGTAAGAATGGAAGAGAAGAAAGAATCCGCAATTTATTTTCTTCTTATTCTATATGAATTTCTATATGAATACTATAGAGTTTATTGTCTTCATTTTTTTCTTCTTATTCTATATGAATGCTATAGATTCTATTAATACATGGATTGAAAAGATTATACATATAAAGAAGGTAAGATAGATTGAATAATGAAAAATGGATCGATGATTCGAATGATAAACAAACAGGTATTTAAGCCTTCATTTTTTCCAAATAGGGCCAAGTCCCCCATTGCATTTTGGCATTTATCAAGTATAGAATAGATCTGCTTCTCTTTCTTCTTACGAACATATTTGGCTTCTTATTTTTAATGGAATAAAAGAAATATTAACGCTTTTTGACACAGAATCCCTTGGAAGGGTTAGGTACATATGATATAGATAGTCTTTTCCAATGCGATAAAATAAAGCGACATAGTGTCTATTTTTCTTTGCTAAAGTGGTATTTCCATGGGTTTGCCTTGGCATTGTGTTCATACTGTCGTATTGAATGATCCAAGTTGATTACTTTCGGTGCATATAATGCATACAATTCTAGTTTTTGATTGAGCCGACTTGATGGCTTTATACAATTAGCGGTTTTTGATCCCTCTAATCCTGTTCTGCATCCAATATGGATACAAACACTACTACAGAATTGCTTTGCACTATCGGTTCAAAATCATCTATACTAACAGTTCTCTTACCGCTAGTGATCGGCACGATAGAAGAAACAGAGCACAACTCTAACGGTTACAAACCGTCAATAAAATAACTCTATTCTAACGGTTTTATATTAGAGAACCATTAGTAAAATACCTATATTTCCATGGTTCACTAATCGCTGGTAAATTTCTTCTATCAGTTCAATGATCTCAACCGTTAGTATTGTTAGATTTCTTGTAATGGTTCTCTACTGGAAACCGTTAGTAATTTATAGTTTTTCCTATTGGTTCAGTACTCGAAACCGTTAGTATTGTAAACTTTCTTCTATCGGTTGTAGGATATGAATCGATAGTATTATATAATTTCATCTAACGGTTCACTACTCGCAAACGTTAGTAATATAAAATTTCTTTACTCGGAGGGAGCCTTATTCTAACGGTTCTGAGTTAGAAACTGTTAGAATATGTTACAAGCGGCTACATATACAAATGAAAAAGGTGCATTCACAGATACAGCAATACAGAGATACACACATTGGGCAGACTGAATGTAATTATTCAGAGATTGAATTTATTCACAAATACACTAATACAAAGATACACACATGCATTGAACAATTGAATCTAATTATTCACATATTGAGTTTATTCACAAATACACCAATACAAATACACACATACACCAATTAACACATTCAATGTATATTACATGTACAAGTCATTTACGATCGATTGTTGATAGCCACTTTATCCATCACATATTGAGCCCAAATTTGTTGTAGCTCCGTTAACTGAGGCAACTTGTATTGGTCTTTCAACATGGTGCTCTGCATGCGTGTGTGAAGTTAGGAACGTACGTCACATCCAATATTCGACTTTGAGTCCGAAAAAATGCCTACCTTAGGGGATTGGGCAAAGTTTGTCCTAATCAGGTCATACATAAACCTCATGACATAGAACCCACATTCCTACGATTGTGGCTGCTAATGGCACTAGGATAATTGCATATGCAAAGACATAAACCCACATTAACTCGAAAGAACTAATTAAGCATAAATTAAAGACTCATCATGAGTAGTTCCATCCGTATTAATTACGTCATATTCTTTCCAAGAAATTATTATGCCCTTCGACGCGTCATGCCTCCCTCCAGCAGTAACATAATTTTTGAAAACCCTGTATTTAATTTAGCATTGCCGGTTAATATGCTATCATTAATTACCTAGTCAGAGTAAAATTTAAATCAGTTGTGTTACTTACGCGTCTATGTGCCACGTGAGAGTGAAAACATGCGCTACCCTATTGCTCATCGAATCGAGGTAATGCACCTCATTCATCCATGGGAAAATGATGATGAGGACCCAGTGGCCCCTATATTGTATATAAAAGCGAACCGTTTCATGTATATGTTAGGCGTAGCATACAAGAATGAGTTAAATTAGTAGAAATGCACTAACCTTTGGTGGTACGGCGCAAGAATGAACTCCCGGTCCTGCTGCGCCAGTAGTGCCCTTGATATGTATTCCTCCGCATGTGCTTGGTCGTGCTCTAGCATCGTGAGGCTTATTTTTTCTGGGTCGAGGAAACCCACCCTGTCACATGCACTCATCGACGCCAGCCTATACATGCACCTGGATGCAAAGTAGACATTAGTAAGTAGTGCATACAGAGTGATTAGATTTATGAAATGAACTGCGACAACATATAGGATCAGCAAACTCACAGGACTCCAGTCCGTATGATGGACATATCAAGTTCCTGCCAGTTGAAGAGGTCGAACAAATCCTCGTGGGCCACCGATATGCTCCCGGCCTCACGGTGAAAATGACCTGGCCTGAAGTGAACTACGAAGTTGATGTGACACCTAGACCAGGTCAGGTACCACTCGTGGAGACTTCTGGTTGTTTGATCCATATTGCGCATAAGGTACTCCGACACAAGTGGGAACCCGTTCTTGAACGTACCCGGCTGGCTTTGTTTCGCCTTGCCTTTGGCAGGGAGTGAGTGTATACCTTCGAAGGTTGGGGCGCGGTGCCGCCTGCCTCATTTGATGGCCAAGGGGCTTTCCGAGGAGGCGTGCATCCTTTGGGTGGGGTCGAGGCCGTCGAAGGAGGCATGGGGGCCGAAGGAGCTCGGTCATGCGTTGTGCTGGGGGTGGGGTCCTCAGGAAGTGCGTTGGCATCCATCGTCCACTTTAAGTTACGAAAGCGTAAGTTAGATTTTGCAAGTTGAGTATATTAATTGAGATGTAAGCTACAATGGGTAGGGTTTACCTCCTGTAGTCTAAAACCCTTCTTGGGCCACTGTATGTACGAGCCAATTGCCTCATCAATTGTCCGCATTTCGTCCGTTGGGACGGGCAACGGAAAAGCACTGTAGCCCGGGAGGGCCATGTCCACCTGTACCTTTGCGAACCCAGGCTTCAGAGGTACGCGGTAGATCTGGACATCCTCCCAAGACTGATATATGACCCCCTGTGCAACCACTACAGGGTCGTCGCCTATGTAGATCAATAGGCTACAGCTCTCCGGCTTCTGCAATTTGCAACAATTATAACAGGTTAGCGAAATAGTTCTAACATAATGGGAGTGGCATCAACTGAACTGCATATATAGCTTAAGAGTTGAAATACCTCAATCAGGTCCACCTGATCCACGTGAACCTTCGAGCCGCAACTACTCGGCCTACCAGCGTCGACCTCGGCAGTTGGATTTAAACCCTTGGACTGCACAATTTGGCTGAGGCGTTCATACTTCTCGTTCAGTTGAGCGAACATGTCCGCGAATTGTGCAGTCACATCTGATCGTATCTTCTCAGCCAGCTCCGATTCCTTTTCCTTCCAGCTGCGAGTCTTCTTCGCCTTTTGCCCGGGCTCCGAGAAGCCTTCCTTCCACGGCACCATATCCCCCACGGTTCGCGTTCGCAATAGATGCTCCTTGTTCCCTAGAGCCCGGGTTAGGATATCGTTCTCCCTATGAGGAGTGAACAATCCCTGGGTCGCCTCCTTCGAGTAAGAGATCTGTTACATTCAAAACTCTACATTGTGAGGAAAAAATATATACAAACTTGTGCACACACGATTGATCATATATAGTTTTTTTACCACACTCTATGATTCCAACCAGGAAGTTAGCCAACTTACAATTCGCTGCACGACCTCGGCGTCCTTGGGGTTTGGGAACTCCACAGTCCCCGTGGACGACACGGTCCCTCTGGCCAGCCACCAGCGCTTGCATCGTGGATCGCGGATCTTAGAGATCGGCAGGTCAGGGGAGTCGACAAAAGTCGACGCCTCGTCTTCAGCCTTCTTCTACTGCTCGTCCTTCCCCGCATAGCCACGAGAGCCAAGCCGGTGCGGGTGGTCGTTCCTCCTCTGGATTGCCTTGTTCTTCTCGCTAAGGGCTTTCGTACCAGAAACAAGAAAATTAATGCACCATTCGTTACTCCATACAACGGAGTAACCAAGCAAAGGAAGCATACATACCTTGAACTCAGGGGTCCCCTTCTGTTGGGTGAATTGCTCCCATACCTCCTCCATTATGAAGGGGTACTTCTCGCATGGAGATTTGCCTTTAGAGAGGAAGGCATTGACGAGGATGCTCTTGAAGGTTTTTCATGTGTTGTTCATGTCCTTCAAGCAAGCTATCTTGGGACCATCGTCGGGGATGTTCCACTTGGCCTGTTTCAAATGGTGCATACAAGCAGGACTTACTTAATCTTCGGGATAAACCAAGGGAATGTGATTAATTACTCAAGAGTTCAGGGATTTTGATTAATTTTACATTCACTTCCACCCATAGCCTATCCCTCTCGTCGGCCTTAACATCCTTCTAGCTCTGGACAGTGATCTTCACCCTTTCCTTCGCCAACAAACCAACATAGGCAGCTTATTGCCCAGCGTTCTTTCTGATCGGTCTCCCAAACTGGTTGAACTCACATGAAAGATCCGTGCATTTGGCCAAACGGCACAACATAGTCGCGCCTCGTGCCTTCCTCTTGCGCTAAGACGAAGCAGCGTCATCTACGTTGGCCCTCGTCGAATCACTACTATCAGACGAGGAATATGCCGACATGGCTTTACCTAAAATTCCATGAACAAACCATCAATTGCTATGAAGAAAGGTACATGACAAAGTTCATAACTAAAATGGAATGACAATGATGAACCACCTTTTTTTGTTAAAATGTGAAATTTTCATTCAAAAGGCCAAAAATCATCAATTCCTATCAAAATGGTCTTCAAAATGTATTTAAAAGGTTTTTAGAGGCTTTCGACTATCTTGTTTTTTAACCAAATTGGTTTCAAGTGCTAATTAAAATCTATTTGAATTGTGCCAAAACTTGTTTTACAAATGTCCTAGATATTATTATCCCAAATAAATTCGAAATTAAAAACTTTCTCAAAAGAGTTTCAATTTGAAACTTATGGGTGTTTGAATCTCATCGGAAACTTGCTTTGACCCGAAATATGTTATACATGCAAAACATGAGCTTCAGCTGTTTCTATGATCTTTACTCGTGAGCTTCGGCTCAAAATGATATGAATAACTCATGCAAACTCTTTCATGTCAAAAATCTCATGAAAATCATATTTGAACTCAATTTGCAAAAGGTTATCGACCTTCAACCTTCTTGCTTAACATAAAGATCATTTGACCATAACTCTTGATTGTAAAATCCTATTTGAAATAACTTATTTATGTTAGCATGCCATTCTTGCACCAACAAATGATATAGTTATATCTATAAATAGACAGATGATTAAATCATTAGCGACAGAAGAAATGTCATTCTATAGCTGATTTTCCTATCAGTTTGACAATCAAAACCGATAGTATTCAAGTAGGTGTAACGAATATTCTTAGTGATCAATTCTCATATCTATCAAGTTTGTAATTCATGCAATTTTCATCTAGTTTTATATTTGTTATATATTGAATCACATATGATCGTGAATCAAAAGTTTACCAATCTTAATAATTTGATCATAAGAAACTGACGCGAGCGGCAAGAACAATTCTAATCGGGTAGGTCAAGAACACTTACAGTTCGTGGAGTGGCCTACGATGGCGCGATGCAGTGGCCGCCGGCGGTGGAGAACCCAAATGCGAGCGGCAATGGTGGTGCAGGAGCTAAAAAGGGAACGCCGGGGAGGCTAGGGTTTTCCACGCGTGAGTATAGACTTATTTGGAAATGTGTTTGGTTGGACTGGAGGGAAAACTCCCAAGGGTTTAACCCATTATAGGGGTCTAGTACTATCGGTTAGAAACAAGAAACCGATATAAGACCTCGAAATTCCTATCGGTTCGACATTTAAAACCGATAGTAAAAAGGGTTGGTTCATGAGAACGGTTACAGATGGCAGTAGGGGTCTAGTACTATCGGTTGGAAACAAGAAATCGATATAAGACATTAAATTCCTATCGGTTTTGACAACTAAAACCGATAGTACAGTTTTTTCTTGAGAACAGTTACATATGGGTTTCAGTAAATCATTTTGCACTTGTAAAGGCACCTGAAAACCCATGCAAAAGACTTTCAATAATTTTGAAATAAATTAACAGTAAAGTCCAATCATGGAAGATAAAGAATCAAGCATATACAACACAATGGCAGTAGGGGCCTTTTACTATCAATTAGAAATAAGAAACCGATATAAGATATTAAAATTCCTATCGGTTTGACAACTAAAACCGATAGTACTAGTACTTAGGGCTTTTCTTGAGAACAGTTACAGGTGGGTTCAATAAATCATTTTGCACTTGTAAAGACACCTCAAAATCCATGCAATTGACTTCCAATAATTTTGAAATAAATTAACAGTAAAGACCAATCATGGAACATAAAGAATCATGCATATAGAAACTTTCTTCAAATAGCCAATCAAGATGGAGATATGAAAATGACAAATCAGCCAAAAACCATGAGGAATCTGAACTTTGCAGTTTTCATATTGATTTGTGAAAAAAATCAATTATTTCTCAAATCAAATCCAATTGAAATGAAAATTTGCAGAAATGATTCTCAATGCATCAGATATGTTTTCTCAAAGAATTTTTGAAAAATGATTTGACAATGAACAGGCACGTGACTGGGTGCATAACCACAGTAATCACAATTTTCACATCATGATCAGTATTTATATTAATTCTTCAATTAAAGCTCCAAGTGATATACGTCACTTACATATTGCAAATTAGTCAAGAATGGTTGTTCACCTATAATCCTTCTTTGTGGTCGTCTCGCAGGTAACTTGTTTCATCAATATCTTCGGTAGGGACAGATTGAAGAATTCCATCTAAAAATGGAGGTAGTTCGTCAAACTGATTATACTCTTCTTCATCCACAATGTCTTCGACCCCAACAATACGTCTCTTACTGTGAAGAACAACGTGCAATTTTGGATTGGCTGGGTCAACGATGTAGAACACCTGTGTAGCATGCTCAGCAAGTATAAATGGATCGTCTTGGTGTGCGACTCTACTGAGATCGACGAGACTAAACCCATAATTGTCGACTTTAACACCTTGAGGGATTTCGACCCATTGGCATCGAAACAAAGGAATCTTAAGTAATACGTAATCGAGCTCCCATATTTCCTCAATAACACCGTAATATAAGTTAAGTACCCTTACTGCCCTGACATCCTCTGAAATAGCAAGTAGTGTCACTCCACTACATTGCATAGTACTCATCTCGTCCTGAGTTCTTGTGTAAAATGAATAGCTGTTGATGTCATACCCCTACCAAGTCCCTATAGTAAATCTAGGCCCTCTGGCCAACCATGTAACAACTTCATCTACGTTGCCCTCAGAAGCTCGCAGGACTATTTTCGATCCACCCAGCAAACTTCCTGTTATATTCTCTGGTGACCCAAATCTCTGACTTCGAAGGATTCTGTTTTTGTAACATTTCCTTGTGCTCGTGTATGTATGGCTCCACCCCCCTCATGTGCTGTAAGACGCAAAAATGGGCTTTTGCATACAAATCACTAGAGGGGACGACTGCTTTGAATCCAATCGTTCCAATGTCCTGAAACCTGCCCACATGCCGGGACGTAGGAACACCAATTGGGTCAACCCCGGCCATATAGTTGGTGCAAAATTCAATCACCTCCTCGGCGGCATAACCTTCAATGATACTGCCCTCAGGCCGATGTCGATTCCTTACATATCCCTTCAAGATACCCATAAATCTCTCAAATGGATACATGTAGCGTAGGAACACGGGTCCACAAAACTTAATTTCTCTAATAAGGTGAACAATTAAATAGACCATAACATCAAAAAAAGATGGAGGGAAATACATCTCCAGCTGACAAAGAGTTGTAGTCACATCGCGTTGCAAATCATCCAGTCCATCCAGATCAATTACCTACAAGGATACAATTGCAGCAAATATTCAGATCTAAAAAATCTGGCAAGTTTCATGAATGGAGCTAATTAACTTACTAGGAGTACACACTTACCTTGCCAGATATTGCGTTGAAGAAATAACATAGCTTTGTAATTGTCTCTCTGACTTTGACTGGGAGAATGCCTCTGATAGCAATGGGAAGCATTTGTGACATCAGTACATGACAATCATGGGACTTCATACCAACCAGTTTCAAGTCCTTCATGGATACAATTTTTTCAAGTTCGCAGAATACCCGCATGGAACTTTGACACCATATAGGCACTGACAGAGTTCTTTTTTTTCTCTTTTTGACAAAGTATAGTAGGTCGGGGGAGGTATGTACACTTTCCCTTCTCCAACAGTGCAAGCTTAGTCCTTATGCCCATTTCGAGCATGTCATGGCGAACGTTGATGCCATCTTTCGTCTTTCCCGGAATGTTGAACAACAAACCAATCAAACTGTCACAAACATTTTTCTCTATATGCATGACATCAATGCAATGTCGAATTTGTAAGTGCTCCCAATATGGCAGATCCCAAAGAATCGATCTCTTCTTCCAAACATTTTTTCCTAGAGGTTTAGAACATGTACCGAACTCAACTTTGATGTCCTTTACGCGCAAGTAAAGCTCCTTACCAGTCACAAACACTGGGGCTGATCCTTTCTCAGGCTTCCCATTAAATGATTTCCTCTTCTTACAGTAGGCGTGATGTATCGGAAGGAATCTGCGGTGACCCATGTACACTATTTTTCTGCAGTTCGGTAACCACATGCTTTCAGTTTCATCTAGGCAAATAGGACAAGCCTTGCCTCCTTTCATACTATACCCCGACAAATTTCCGTAGGCCGGGAAATCATTTATGGTGAAAAATATCATGGCCCGCAATATGAAATTCTCTCGCTTATATGCATCCCACACCCGCACCCCTTCGCTCCACAATTTATGTAAGTCGTCGACTAACGGTGATAGAAACACGTCAATATCATTCTCGGGTTGTCTGGGTCCTGAAATTAGTAACGATATCATGATGTACTTGCGCTTCATACATAACCAAGGAGGAAGATTGTAGATGCATAAAAGAACCGGCCAAGTGCTATGCCGACTGCTCATATTTCAGTGTGGATTCATACCATCCGTACTCAGCCCAAACCTTATATTCCTCACTCCGCCACCAAACTCACTGAATATTCTGTTAATATTTCTCCATTGAATAGAATCAGCTGGATGTCTTATTTTTTCATCTTGTTTCCGACCTTCAACATGCCGATGCAAGTACTTCACATCTTTCGGATTTGCAAACAGCCGTTTCAATCTAGGAATCATAGGCAAATACCACACAGTTTTGGCCGGAGGCCCTTTCTTTACCTCATCACATCCATTGTGATAAATTCTGTCCCCATGCTTATACCGCTATGCACTGCATCTTGGACAAACAAGCAAATCCTCATACTCGTTACGGTACAGAACACAATCATTTGAGCACGCATGTATTCTTTCGATTTCCATTCCCAACGGACACAATAGTTTTTTGGCCTGGTAAACCGATCTTGGCAACTCATTTCCCTCTGGACGCATGTCCGCCAAAAGATCTAATAGCACCGTGAAACTCTTATCGCTCCAACCGTTGTTTGCCTTCAAGTTATATAATCTCAACACAGAAGACAACTTTGTAAATTTTGCACATCCGGGGAACAAAGGTTTCTCAGAATCAACAATTAATTTCTCAAATTTACCAAAATCGTTTTCCTTGTAATCTTCTTCTACATCACGTAACATTTCATCTAAATTGTCGTCATCTACATGCACATCCGAATGAACATTATCAATGTTCTGATGATCATCATTACCGCAATCCACTTCCGGGTCCTGCTGAGTGGTAGCGGTGCTCGTTTCCTCAAGATCTTCACCATGCCATATCCAACGGGTATAGCGTGCGTTAAAACCACGATGAATCAAATGACTCTTAATCTGATCAGAGTTGCCGAACCTCTTTAAGTTCATACAATCTATACAAAGACAATGCATATCTTCCTCTCCCTTCTTCGCCTTTTCTTGCTCAGCAAATTTAATAAACCCATTTACACCCTCCAAATACTCAAGTGTAGTACATTTTATTCCATACATCCAATATTCTCGGTCCATCTACAATTATTTCACAAAATTGAAAAATTGAAATAAATAATTGGAAGCATGAAACACGGTCAATATATAGCTAGGCTATATGTATACAGCTTACAATTGATGTATAAATAATTGATGTATGAAACCCTAACTTGATGCATTAATTGGAAGAGCCAGCTAGCTAGCTTATTAACTTCAGCCATAAATCATTCCTAGCTTAACTTCAGGAAACTATAGCTAGCTAGCTAACCTCCTAGCTTGGAGCTACATCTACTTTAATTAATGAATCGGAAGTAGAGAGAGAGGGAGAGTGTGAGAGAGTGATCGAGAGAGAGAGAGAGGTGACGAGAAGATGACATTATCGAGGGAGATCGAATTATCAACCTTCCAGCTAGCTTTTCCAGATCACTCTAGTTTGGAGCGTGGATGCACGTACGGTAGAAATGATCAAGGATGTAGAGCAAGGGTCGAGATATATAAGTTGTGCAATTTTACTATCGGTTCAAAAACACAACCGTTAGTGAACTTTCCTCTCTTCTAAAGGTCCCCACTGTCATAACCATTAGTTATATGATGTCATTTTACTATCAGTTATATAAAATAAACCGTTAGTAAAATTTACTCTCTTCTATCGGTTGTTACAGTACTAACCGATAGTAAAAATGTCGTAATTTCACTATCTGTTACGAAAGTCAAACCGGTAGTACAATTTCCTCTCTTCTAACAGTTTGTACAGTAATAACCGATACTAAAAATTGTTTGCTATTCACTAGCGGTTTCCCAGAACATAATCGTTAGTACAAAACCTCTTCTCCACTACTGTCGTCGTACCCTAACGGATTTTCCCAGATTGCTTATAACCGTTAGAAGATATGTGTTAGTGGATTGCATTTCTGTAGTAGTGAAGGTATGTTTTTCATTACCTTCATGACTCATTTAGGAATAACCAATTCCTGGTTTGGTTGGAGTATTTCAGGAAGAACTATAACAAATCTAGGTATTTGGAGTTATGAAGGTGTGGCGAGTGCGCATATTGTGTTTTCAGGCTTGTGTTCCTTGGCAGCTATTTGGCATTGGGAATATTGGGACCTAGAAATATTTTGTGATGAGCAAACGAGAAAATCCTGTTTGGATTTGCCTAAGATATTTGGAATTCATTTATTTCTCACAGGTGTGGCTTGCTTTGGCTTCGGAGCATTTCATGTAACGGTTTGTATGGTCCTGGGATATGGGTCTCCGATCCTTATGGACTAACTGGAAAAGTACAAGCTATAAATCCAAAGTGGGGTGCAGAAGGTTTCGACCCTTTTGTTCCGAGGGGAGTAGCCTCCCATCATATTTCTACGGGTACATTGGGCATATTAGCAGACCTATTCCATCTTAGTGTCTGTTCGCCTCAACGTTTATACAAAGGATTACGTATGGCAATATTGAGACTGTACTTTCCATCAGTATCACTGTTGTTGAATATAGGCCTTGTTTAGGGTTTCGGTGATTAATGACAAAGAATAGAACTAATGCGTTTATTCTGAGTGGCTTAAGTTTCAGGTCAAAACATGATAACGTTGTGACAAAATCGGGAGATGGAGCAAACCCCATAACTGATGGCCGAGATAAAGATGAATATTAAGGTTCATTTCTTAGTCTTTTACCGGTCATCGGTGGTGAAGTCTACCGGATTCATTCTTTGAGTTTTACATTTATCAGTCATACTATTAAGAGAGGTGTAACCCTAGTAGTTTGATCTATCTAATGCCTTGAGCTCAAATGCATATTCATATAGTCTAGGAGCTAATTAGGGCAGAGTGTGAATTTCAGAGATGAAAATTTGTTTCAATTTGCATTGGCCGGACAAAGTCTGTCTTGACAGACAATGTCTGGCCAATACAAATTGAGTCCTAATTGTGCACTAGTTCACCAGAGACAAATAAATCTATCCGGGCACAACTTGTCTGATATGGCCGGACAAAGTCCGATGTGACCGGACAATGTCCGGCCAGTACAAAACCTGGTCGTATTGAGTTTTAAACTGAATATAACCAGAGACGCATACATCTGTCTAGACTATTTGTCCGACCAACTATGTATCCGTCCGACCTTCACAAAATTGTGTCGAATGATCACTGACAAGTGTATCAATTGCCCAACAGTGACTAGTCACTTGCACTAGCCAGACAATGTCTAATGTGGCTAGACCAGTGCAAATTTCATCTGAAACTTGCCAAACGTCTAGTTTTTGTTAGAGGACTATATATACAATTCAATTGGCATTTACTCCACAACTTTGGCAATCAGAATTCATTGTTAGTTGTTGCAAAGCTAAGAGCATTCAATTCATAAATTCTTACATCTAGAGCTAGCAAATTGTATTCAATACATTAGTTGCATTGAAGAGCTAGCTCAGAGAGTGAATTGTATTTTTTTGAGGAAACAGTACGAGAGTGAATTGTATTGCATATTGAGTTTCTTGTGTAGAAGTGGATCAAGTGAATGTGTTTCACTTGTTACTCTTGGTGATTGCCGTCACCTAGATGACACATGGAGTACGGTGATCTCTCCATCGACCGAGTTTGTCGGAGAGGCCTGGTAATTGGGTGTTAAGGCTTGGTGCTCGCCTATCCAGAGAGGAGAAGGACAATCACTAGTGAAATTCAGGCGATACTCTTGTGTAGAGTGCTTCAACAAGGATCAGTGGAAATCGGCCAATTTCTGATATCTTGGGAAAAATCGATAGTGTCATCGGTTATTTCTTCTCTCGCATTTTCATATCTAGGGTTTGCTTATTGCTATCAAATTGATCACCCTAGGATAGTAAACCTGTTATTTGTGCTTGCAATTAGTTTGTATTTGATACTCTCTTGTGCTTGTATTAGAAATTGTTAATTGTGATTAAAATTTTTATATCGCCTATTCATCCCCCTCTAGTCGGTATCCTTCGATCAACAACTATTGTTTTTTTTGCAGCTTTCATAGTTGTCGGAACTATGTTGTATGGGTCAACAACTACTCCAATTGAATTATTTGGTCTTACTCATTGTCAGTGCGATTAGGGGTACTTTCAGCAAGAATTAGATCGAAGAGTTAGCAATGGGCTAGCCTAAAATCTTAGTTTATTGAAAATTTGGTAAAAAATTCCCGAAAAATTAGCCTTTATGATTATATTGGTAATAATCCGGCAAAGGGGGGATTATTCAGAGCAGGCTCCATGGACAATGGAGATGAAATAGCTGTTGGATAGTTAGGCCATTCCATCTTTAGAGATAAGAAGGGTGCGAGCTTTTTGTACGTCGTATGCCCACTTTTTTTTGAAACATTTATAGTAGTTTTGGTAGATGAAGAGGGAATTGTGAAAGCCGATGTTCCTTTTAGAAGAGCACAATCCAAATTTAGTGTTGAACAACTAGGAGTAACTGTGGAGTTTTGTGGTGGTGAACTTAATGGAGTCAATTATTCTGATTCTACTATTGTAAAAAAATATGCGAGGCGGGCCTAATTATGTGAAAATTTTGAATTAGATCGGGCCACTTTGAAATCAGATGGTGTTTTTTCGTAGCAGTCCAAGAGGTTAGTTCACTTTTGGGCATGTGACCTTTGCGTTGATCTTCTTTTTCGGACACATTTGGCATGGCGCTAGAACCTTGTTCCGAGATGTTTTTGTTGGTATTGATCCAGACTTGGATGCTCAAGTGGAATTTGGAACATTTCAAAAAGTTGGAGATTCTACTACAAGGAGACAAGTAGTATGATACGACATTGCTATGGTATCTTTCACCTCTCCTTTTTTGATTTTACATTTTAACTCTTTTTATTTCTTTATATGGGAAATGATCCCAAATGATAAATGAATAGGTGTGGAAGTTATAATTGTAAATAAACCACGATCAAATCTATGGAAGCATTGGTTTATACATTCCTTTTAGTTTCGACTTTAGGGATAATTTTTTCGATTTCTTTTTTGAGAACCACCTAAGGTTCCGACTAAAAAAATGAAATAATTTCATTGAAGTAAGGAGTCTTCCATAGACTCCTTACTTCAATTAGTCCACGTATTCTTCGAATGGATCTCTTAATTGTTGAGAGGGTTACCCAAACACAGTATATAAGACATACCCTGTAAAGCTTACAAGTAAACCAAATATGGAGATGGCAGCTAAAGTTGTTTTTTCCATTTTTATAGAATTTCAAGATTACAATGGATCTATGAAAAAATCATTTATTTTCAACTACAATGGAATAGTATACAAAGTCAACACTAATGATTAAATAAAATTTATAGCTGCACAAACCATTGAGGATAGCGCTAGATCTGGGCCAAGACAAACTATTGTAGGTATTTTATTGAATCCCGTGAATTGGAAATATGGTAAAGTAACTCCAGGTTGGGGGACTACTTTTATGGGGGTCACAATGGTTTTATTCACGATATTCCTATCTATCATTTTAGAAATTTATAATTCTTTTTTTTTGCTGGATGGAATTTTAGTGATTTAGGTTTATAATAACTATGAAACTACAAAGTCATAGTTTTTCCATCCAAAAAAATTCATTCTACTTTACTTAAGCTTTACATTTCTAGACATTCTGGTAGTTTGATCGTGGAATTTTTTCGGTATTTCAAGAATATGAGTGTGTGACTTGCTATAATTGATCCTATTGATAATACATAGAAAGGGCCTACTACCTCTATCAAGATCATTCTAATTCATATGATATTATTTATTCTAGTATTTCGAACATGAAATAGATAGAATGGAGCAACAAAAAAATGGAACTATGATTCATATTCACTATTCAGACCTCGCAACCAGACTGAAAAAAAATTCAAGTATTTTTTAATAAAAACACAAATTTTCTTCCTTCCGAGTTAGTTTGACCGAAAGACAACCTGTTTTCTCTCAATTTTGTTGTGTCATTACACCCATTTAATAAGTGATCATCAAGTGGTTCTTATTCGAAAAACCCTTGCCTTTTGTTTAGCTTGAGACCAAACCATCATGGCTTTTGTATGAATCTAGAGGTTTCAATTGAAATAATCCATAGGATCGCAACTAAGTAATTTCTAGTAGAACATTACCAGAATTTATTCTTTATTTATTTAATTTAATAGTAAAATAAAACAAGAGTAAATCCGCATTACACAATAGGGAAAAATAGGAAAGAGAAAATTCAAGAGACCTCTAATGATCAACATAAAGAAAAGAAAGACAGTGATACGCACCAACTCGGGGAGAGATAATGTGCGTTTTGTTGGCCCAATCTCTACGGCGTAGGATCGAAGATAACTTGGGGAATTGTAACCTAGTGATGAGGAAGCCAACCGTAGCCTGCTATTCAAGACATATGGCTCTTGGTCGGTAGACTGCATGTCGTGCAAAGTTCTTCTGGTTGTGGTCGACTGAAGTTTGTTGTGGTTGAGCAACTCAAAACCGAACCGTATGCTGGAGTGCATACTCATAAGGGTCCAGTTCCTCTTTTCTTCTCCATAATCATCACACAATGGTTCCTTTTCCATGTACCTAAGTACCATAAAAGAAGAACACATAAGAAGCACTGCTAAATTATTAAAATCATAAATTAAACTTAAGTTAGCTTTCACCTGGTTTTGGACATGTTTAACACAGATGCGCGTAATTGGACTATCGTATGCTTTCTTATTTAAATTATCGGAACTTCAATTACCAAGTGTATGTGTAGCATCGTTATACATTGGTGCTGCTCGTGTAGGTGTATATATGTCCTCATTAGACAGATGAGCCAACTTAAGATTTTTTGGCATTATCATCACAAAAAATAAATGCTGGATTTTTCTTATTTCATATCTTCATGGCAAATTGACCCAATCCTGCGGTTAATGAAGTTTTGAACTCCTTTTTCTTTATCCATTGAAAATTTGTGTTTCTGCTTGAGCCATACGAGATGAAATTTTCATAAACAGTTCTTGGAGGGGGAGTCAGGATAGTTACCTATCTCAACAAAGTATATGATTGTTTTGAGGAACGTCTTGAGATTCAGGCATTTAGGGGGTGTTCAATGAATTTTTGTAATAAAATTCATTAGAAAAGTCCCATATGATCAGAAGGACTAAAATAAAAATACACGTATATTTGGGCTATTAAAAAAAGGTCAAAACCTGGTCAAAAAATAGTCAAAATTGGTCTGGTCGATATCAGATTCAGACTCGAGTTTGGTCGAAATCAGGTCCGGGTCGAGTTCGAATCAGACTCAGGTCTGCTCAAATTTGACTCGTATTTGGTCTGGTCGCACCGAAATTTGGCTCGAGCTTGAACAAGATAAGAATAAGTACTGATATTATCTCTTAATTATTTAAATAACAAAATTTATCTGCTATTCAAATTCAAATCCGCAAAAAATCTCTGGTTGTTGGATGGTTGCAACCAATCTAGAGCCTTTATAAATAAAGAGGGGGTGCTAGCCTTTTTGACAGGTGCAAGGTGCAAAGTGCAAGGTAAAGGAGAGGTGCACGGAAGGCGAACGAAGACCGACAGAAGACCGGCATCAGGCAAAAAAGAAGAAGAAAAAGATCATGGCCTCTCTGTTCGACCAGGGAGCTTCTTCTTCTTCTTCTTTTTGCAGATCCACTCAAGTCTGTGAAGGTTTCCATGGGTGAGTGTTGATCAAATCCTAAAGTGTGCATCGTCATTATGCATAGCATCAAGAGGAAGGCCTGTTCATTGGTGCCCATGTAAGCCCACGCCTGAAGATGGAGCAAAGGGAGCCCCAATCCAGAGAGAGCCCCGATGGATTTTTTATTCGCAAGCCAAAACCAGATCAGATCGAGACTTGCAATTTGGTCAAGCCTAAGTTTTACTTTCGGGTGTGATACAATTTGCGGTTCGATCAACTGGTCGATTTCGACCACAAACAAATCGGGACTTGCAATTCGGTCAAGTCTAAGTTTTACTTTCGGATGCAATCCAATTAGCGGTTCGATCAACTGGTCGATTTCGACCACAAACAGATCGAGACTTGCAATTCGGTCAAGCCTAAGTTTTACTTTCGGGTGCGATCCAATTAGCGGTTCGATCAACTGGTCAATTTCGACCAAAGAAAGATCCAGTCCAGTTGAAGAACAACTTGTCCCACAGGAGAAAATCAATGATAACTTATCATCCAGAAGTCCGATCAATTCCAAATTTTTATGGAGAACAGCAAGTTTATGTTGAAGTAAATCTCTCAAGTTTCACCTCGATTAGAGGTCCAAAAGACCATCAAGACCATGCAGACAGCTCTATCTCGTTGAATTCCAACTTGACGTATAAGCAATGTAATAAAGATAGTTTCTAATCCGACGGTCTGATCGATCTCATATTTTGATGAACAGTTGAGGATCGTTCCAGAAACTATTCCTTCAAGTTTCAAGATGATTAGAGGATCAAAAGATCATCAAGACCATTGCAAACAGCTCTATCTCACTGAATTTTAGCTTGACATACGAGCAATGCAATGAAGATAGTTTCTAATCCGACAGTCTGATTGATCACAAATTTTGAAGAACAATTGAGGACCTATCCAGAAGCTATTCCTCCAAGTTTCACCTTGATCAGAGAACCAGAAGACCATCAAGACCATTGCAAATAGCTCTATCTTACTGAATTTCGGCATGATGTACGAGCAATACAATGAAGATAGTTTCTAATCCAACAGTCCGATTTATCTCAAAATTTGATGAACAATCGAGGATCTATTTAGAAACTATTCCTTCAAGTTTCAAGCCAATCAGAGATTAGTAAGGCTCCCATCTAGTTAGTCAAAGAGGAACCAGTGCGATGATCAATCATGTCTGAAATTGTCAAGACAAGTCAAAATACTACTAAGTCCTTGATGGATATTCCAACGGGCAGTCTACCATGCAATATGCATTTCTTGAAGCTAAAGAAGTCAAGTTGTTATCACAAGTTATTTCCATCCTATATTTCATGTCATTGGGTACTGATGAGGCGAATATGACATGCTTTCTGTTTGTGACTAATGAAGCTGGACACCATTCATGCTGGGTACTGATGAGGCGAAGGTATTCATTTGTTCGCGACTAACGAGGCCGAACAACCCCCTGGCTGGGCACCGACGAGGAGAACGTCACATTTTGTGATAGCACCATAACTTGAAGAGACTATGGATTTGCATACTTGCATGTATGGGCATACGCATTACATACATTCATCGAAGGGCAATTTTGAAGTTTCAAGGTTTGAAGATGATGACCATCAGCACAACTTAATCAGAGGTTTTCTGTGGACTCGTTCTGCAGATGTAATTAACTAGGAGATTTTCAAAAGACCTGAGAAACCATGAATCATGCAATCCCTTGAAGCCAAGATGTATTTTCCTTTGGCACAATGAGAGATTGTAAATCCCAAAGGGAATTATAACTTGTAATTCGTTTCAGATTTAATAAAGTACAATATTTTCTAAGATTGTGCATTCTCTATCCTTTTATTTGTATACTTATGTATACTGGCACGCTCGCAACACGAAAAAGGGGCCAATTTCCCAGAAAAGAGATCTTCTCGGGGAAACAGGGGGAATTACACTTGTTTTATAGTACAAGTCACTACCAGTTTTGCTATGATTTTTTTACTAATGTCTAACCGTTACAAAGGCTCTTTCCTCAGTTCAATACATAATGACTGAGGCCAACTTCGGTTGGTTAATCCGATCAGTTCATCGGTGGTCATCAAGTATGATGGTTCTAATGATGATTCTACATGTATTTTGTGTGTATCTCACAGGTGGATTTAAAAAACACTGCGAATTAACTTGGGTCACATGTGTGGTTTTCGTTGTATTAACTGCATCCTTTGGTGTAACTGGTTATTCTTTACCTTGGGATCAAATTGGTTATTGGGAAGTCAAAATTGTGACAGGTGTACCTGAAGCAATTCTTGTAATAGGATCACCTTTAGTGGAGTAATTATGTGGAAGTGCTAGTGTGGGCCAATCTACTTTGACTCATTTTTATAGTTTACATAACTTTGTACTGCCTCTACTTACTGCCGTAGTTATGTTAATGCACTTTCCAATGATATGTAACCAAGGGATTTCAGGTCCTTTATAGAGAAGGCATATCATAGATAATTGCTCATATATAATATCGGGGAGGTTGTGGTATTTCATTGCTACAAACATGGGTTATTGTAAAATAAGGCATGTCATTTGAATACTTCTCTTCAACTCCAAAGTATTGTATTCCTTATTTGATATAATTATTTAATACAAATATTGAAGTGAATTTTATGAAAGAAAATAAGGTGGATTATGGGAGTGTGACTTGAATTATTGATTTGGCCATGCAGATAGAGAATTGAATCCGCCACATTAGAATTCACAACCAAAAGTCTCTCCACATCCAATCAACACGAAGTCCCCTTACCTAGGAAAGATAGGCTGGTTCACAAGGGGAAAATATTTTGTATAATCATACCCCAACATGTCATCCATGAACAGGCTCTGTAAGATCCCATAGAGTAGAATAGAATAAGTCATGTGACACAATCCAATTCTCTATTTATTATACTTACCCTTTTTTATTATTTTATAGTATAGAAATGCATTCATTTTCTTTGCATCGATTACGATCTGCGATACTATTGGAGTGAAAGAAGGGATCTAAGGAAGAACATAGGCTAGACTTTTTGATTGTTTATTAGTAACAAGTAAATACTTTGTTTGGACATAAAAAATTTGTGATATTGAGGGGATAAATACCAACCAATCAAGAGACATGAGACAATCCACAAAGCAATTGATCATGATCAAATTTATATGCCAATTTGGATATTGAGCATTTACCCATAAGAATAGGATTCTTTGCAATGAGTAGTTATGGGTGCAACTTTGGAAAAGAGAATATGATAAAGCTTTTCTTACCTAGAGTCATTGAGTCATTATATACCTTATTCTATTATGGATATGGATCTTCCACGGTCTTATTTCTTTGATTCTTGCTCGAGTCGGATGATGAAAAATTCTCATGTCTGGTTCCTTTGGGAGATGGATCCTGAAGAATTCACATATCCCAATAACAAAGAAACTTGACTTAAATGGTCCTGTATTAAGAGTAAAATTGGCTAAAGGGATAGGACATAATTATTATGGAGAACCCGCATGGCCCAATGATCTTTTATATATTTTCTAGTAGTAATTCTTCGTACTATTGCATGTAATGTAGGTTTGGCGGTTCTAGAACCATCAATGATTGGTGAACCAATGGATCCGTTTGCAACTCCTCTGGAAATATTACCTGAATGGTACTTCTTTCCCGTATTTCAAATACTCCATACAATACCCAATAAGTTATTGGGTGTTCTCTCAATGGTTTCTGTACCAACGGGGTTATTGATAGTACCCCTTTTAGAGAATGTCAATGAATTCCAAAATCCATTTCATCGGCTAGTAGCTACGATTATTTTTTTAATCATTACTGCATTACCTCTTTGGTTAGGTATTGGAGCAACATTACCGATTGAAAAAATCCTTAACTTTAGATCTTTTTTAGAGATTTTTCAAATTGATCCATTCAACTGTGAAGTACATTTCGAATCCAAAATCTGTTTTGTGTACCTCTGTATTTCCACATACAAGACTTCAATTACTAATTAGACCCACAAATGCAAGATGCGTGTCAAGTTTTGAAATAAGGATATCCCCAATATAGAAAAACTGGCTCTTATTCCACCGATTGTAGGAGTTTTAAGGATTGATACGTAGGGTTTTTAGATGATTGATAGTACCATAAAGTTGAAGCTATTTTAGATTTTCTTTTCATTAAGTTGTAACTTCCTTTCTGCATACGTGCTCCTCCAGAAGTGCATACAATAATGCGTGGTAAAGGGGGAAAAGTAGCATACTCAATCAAAGGGGAAATTCTCTTACCTACTACAGATTCCACACTACCCCTTTAGAGTTTGTAAGGCAATATGCCACCCAAAGGATATGAAAATACCATGTGGAGTTGGCTTTTCGACGAAGCCTCGTCTCATGTGGTGAAGTCCTATTAGAAAAACCCCGCGCAAGAATGAATTATATAATAATATTATTCCAAATACCCCCCGCCACGTATAGTAGCATTGCGATTCCGAATCCTTTTTCTTTGTGAATAGAATAAATTAATAGTATCGTTGGGTCAGAGTTTTGGTCCGGAAAAATTCAGACTAAAATGTCTACCACATCGAAGCCTATAGCCCTGGATTTCCACAAAAGTACGATTCTTAGCATCAAGATTCTTTTCAACATCACCACAATGGGTCCAGGTTCTATGTCCAATCCGAAATCATAGATTTCTTGCTCTTGATCGGAGTCGTAAACAAAAAATACCTCTTCAAGAAGGTTATAGATGACGAAGTCATCTAGTTCTAGTGTTGAGAATCAATTCTCTTTTCTTACAGGCAATTTGAGTCACTTGTTGGCTCATGATTACACCTGCTAAAAGTTTCAAAATGTCCTCTTTTTCGAAAAGAGAGGGTCTTATGGGTTCAACGTCCAAACTATGTCTTTTTCCATTCACTCTCCTTTAGATTTTGGCTTGGAGCTCTTCTCTATCTTCGGATGTCCTTAAAGATCTCCTAGAAAAATAGACACTAAAAACAAAAATAGACTAAATATAGTATGAGGGATGCTAGATAATATACTCAAAATTACTCGAATGAGATGATAAAGAACCCCAAGCAGACAATATCCTACGGCAAGGGTGGTCTTAAGAATCCAAAAGATCTTGCTAAAAAGAGATAGATGTATTGCAACTACTATTGCTCTTGCATAAAGTGCTCTTGCATAAAGCATTTTTTTATGCGACAGGAAAAAGTGACTACGAATTCCCCTTTTCGTTTGCGAATCCCAATTTGCATCCTTTGAGCATACGCCCATAAATAGCCATTAAGGGAATCGATCAAACGATCCCAATACCGTGAAAGAGAAACTTACCAAATCCAAAGAAGTTTATCATAAAGGGCTTAGGCACAGGGTTTTATTCTTTTTTGACAAAAAAGATAAAGGTCGGATAGATTCGAATGACAATTGTAATGGCAATAAATAATATGCCAGTCCAAATTATTAGCTTCACCAATTTGGATTTGGTTCTCTCGTAAAATCGTTAGTTGCAGAGATGAGAATCATGAAAAGCAAAATAGCGAATATGAAAAGAGAGAGCTGTAAAATGACAACAGTCAACATTTGTGAAATCTTGTTTTGTTATTGGCATACTGTACTTTTTGTTTAGAATACGATTATTTAATATATATAAAATTTTCGACCGTAAATTCTATATTTAATATGACATTGCTATATATATGTAACACCATGGATTTGGGGTGAAAATTCTTTTCATAAAAAGTCATGCATGCATATGTCTCTTCAAGATCAACAAAATCAGCCCAAACTTATTTTATCCTAAGCCCTAAAATCTCAAAATCTTCCCTATGAATCCAAATCAAGATCTGACTTTCCAGATTTGACCTACTATTTATCCTGAGAATAAAGGCCTTCAGAAGTCAGATCCAATTCGATCTCTAACTTCCAGATTTGTCAATCTGTTCTGTTTTCGAAAACAAAAATTAATTAAATATCCTAATTACCCTAAATACTCTGAACTCTGATTTAATCAAATCTTGACCTAATCCAGACTAGATTATTCTTGGATTATGATCAAGGGTATGTCAATACCTTAATTCAAAAAGTTGGCAGTCATATTTTATCATCTAGACCATTTCCACAAATCAGTCCAAGAAGTATCGCAATTCAGTCCTTTCTAAAAGCCTGAAAAGGCTAAAAGCTACAAATCAGCTCCAAATTCAAATCTGATTTAGGGAACACCTCCCAAATTCTATTCAATACAAAATCTTCTTCTGTGAGGATTTCAAAATCCTATCATAAATCCCAGAATTTCAATTTTGACAAGTCCAGATTTCAAATACCCTAATTACCCTATTGTCTTTTTTTATTCAAAAACTGTTCAAATATCTCAAATATTGTCAAATGTCTTTGCCAAATTACTTACTAAGTTAATTGTTCTTCAGCGGCAAAAATCAAATCCATTTCTATCTAAGTATTTCTCTGGATTTGCAAATTAGTCCAAAACCAAACTTTCAGAAATTGCAACCTAGTCCAGATCTCTTTTTCAGGTATTTTCGACCAGAGCTCCCCAGCAATTTTCGACCACAGTCACTAGCACAGTGTCTCGACCACAGCTTCGCCGTGTTCCCTCACTGCCGGCCAAGCTTCGCTTTCGCCTGTGCCCGTGCTCGTTTGTGCTTGCATGTGCGCACGTGTCCGCGCCAAAAGCGTCGCTGTGGTAGCACCAACGACCAGCAGCAACCGCGTGCACGACCACACTCCAACAGCAGCAGCCTTTTGTTAGGAGCTTCGCGCCATGTCACCACGCCGTGCCAGCATTGTCGCCTACGCTTAGCACCGGCCAGCACCAAGTCCCAATGAGCCGACAATTTGAGCAGTTGCAGAGCTGTTGTCGCCGTCGCGTCGTCGTCACCGCTGTTTCTTCTGTGCCCGGCTAGTCTCATCCCCGGCGCAAAGATCGTTGATGTTCCCTATTCGCAAGCTCCGTCCTTGGCCTATTTAAACACCCCTTCGCCCTGTGCAATCTTCACTGCACCAGAAAAACGGTTAAGTCCCAATTTTCTTCGTCTTTGTCTTCTTCTCCGGCGAGCCGCCGAGGAGGAGCACGGTGCCAGCTCGATCTGCTGCACCATTCTTCAAATTGATTCGACCAATCAGTACCTCCCTCCTTCCTCTCTGTGTTGTAGCTTTTGATTGAACTCCAGTAAACCCTAACGCCGGTGATCACCATAATTGGCATTTGCCCTGTTCCAGCAATTGAAACCATTCCAGTCCAAATTAGCTTCCTCTCCTGTGGAATAAAATTATTAGTAGCTTAGTCCTAGCAAGCCTGTTCAAACCAAATTTCAATTGAAGCCGTGTGTTGTGTTCTTCGTTTCTTCGCGCGCCACCGTGAACGCCTCACGTCATCGGCGAGCTCCACCTCATCTTCGACCAAACCAACTGCACCAACTCACCCCTTGTAACTCGTAGATAGTGTAGCCGAGCCCAATCGTCCTGCATTGCTCTAAATTATCTTTGCCTTGTTTGCCGTCGTCTTCAACTCCGGTGTCAATGCCGGCAAGCCCTAAAACCTCAACTGCAACCAAATTACTCACTCCAGCACCAGCAACATCACCTCCCTCGATCAATTTCAGGTTTCATCTTCTGTAGCTTGCTATCACCGTAGCCCACTTCTGGTCTTCAAAGCCAATGACTTCGATCTTGTCGTTCACCGTCGTCTCACCGCCATTGTTCAATCCACTTTGTCTAGTAGATTCGCCTTGACCTCTTGAGTATATCT
This sequence comes from Pharus latifolius, assembly GCA_019359835.1. Taxonomy (NCBI): domain Eukaryota; kingdom Viridiplantae; phylum Streptophyta; class Magnoliopsida; order Poales; family Poaceae; genus Pharus; species Pharus latifolius. The sequence continues at coordinate 65,243,874 of CM033320.1, read as the reverse complement.
CTCCACTACATCGACCTTTGGTTCTGCACAAAATCCCAAGTTATCGCTGTGCCAAGATTGTGTCCAGTAGTTGTGCCTTGCCGTGTCACCACCGTGTTTCTTCGCCGCCGTTCGTCGCCGTCCGGCCACTCTAGTGATCGAAACCACCACCATTGGATTCCTGTTGCTTTCGCCTACCTCCTAGACATAGTTGGCGAAGAAATTCTTGAGTAAAATCGATCAATTTCTTGAGCCCTAGTTCTTGACAGTGCACTGGCATTCAGTTCACTGTGTCCAGGGGTATTTTTGCAAATCCTTGAACTTCTGGACTTTCCTGTGAAAACCTTATTGTCAAACAGATGCCTTGTTCAATTATGCACCCAATGCCTTGATCCAGATCTATTTTGTCCACTGAAAATCTCCTAAAACATGTCAATGCCATTCTTGGACATTGTCAGCCCTTGTCAATCTATGTCAGCCAGTGGCATCAGCTCAATTTGACCACTTCTCAGTGTGCAAATTGAAATCCACTTTGTCTACCAAATTTTTAGAACCATGTTCTACATTTCCTTCAACTGCCATATCTTGAGAAAAGCCTTCTAAAGCCAACCAAAGCCATGTCAAGCCATGAACCAAATGTCGATCTGTTGACATTCGCTGTTTTTTATCAAACCAGCCATGAACTCAATGTCAATATTGATGCCTTGAAACTCTAGCAACCTCCAGTGCTTAATCTTAGCCCAGATTCCTTGAAACCCTAGAATCTCGCCTCAGTTCAGTTTACAATCTCAATCAACTTCAGCATCGTTCAATTATTCTTTTTAAAGCATATCTGCATATAGATCATAAAACATTTTAATATTGTTAGTAATCATTGTGTGTTTGTTTGATGCCGAGCAGATTCAGAAGCTGAGTTCGAGGACTTCACTATCGACCCGACACCAACTGCTGATTTTTACGACGCGGAAGGCAAGTCATATTCTTGAACATCTTGAACCTATATTTTACGAGTTGCTATAATATAACCTTGAATATAAGTAGTATTGCATGTGAAAGAATGGTTGAGATATGAAATGACAGTATTAGGCTGGATGCCTATGAAATGTGAAATGATCAAGTAATGAGCCATGAACTAATATATGTGTATTTATGTATATTCATGAAATAAAACCCCCAGCCGTGATCAAAGCTTGGTATGGAATGGTGGTAGAACTGGATGTGCGTGGCTGTGGATAGTCTGGTCACTGGCATATAAGAATTAGAACTTTGTGTTGTGCGTCTAGTGGCATAGAAAACATACTAACCGCAAGCCTGGTATGGGACAGGCTTGAACAAGTAAGTATGCGGATCGCACATGAAACCCCTGCATGAGATGGAAAGTGGTGCACGATTGGCACGGAGTGCGGTTCCTACACATATCACTGGATGTGATGATGCACGCTAACCCAGTAATGGGGAGATGCAGTCGGGGTGGGGGTATAGCCTGCCACAACTGTGGTTTGTCCGACCACAGGGTCAGCGGTGAATTGTGAGTGAAACATAACAAAAGTTCTTGTTATCTCCACTTTGCCACTCACATTATGCAGTGAGGAAGGGTCTAATCATATTGATAGGGTGGGCATGAAAGTAGAATATCTTGCGGGTAAATTGGTACCTCTCTGCAGAGTTAAAATGTATTCGAATACTCCGAGCTCCCAGGTTTATAGGAGTCTGCTGCGGTGGATTAAATCCACGGGGTGTGGCATAAGTATGTTTTCTAAATAAAATTTGATAAGTCAAGATTACCCAAATGACATGTGTTGTCATGATAAGGGGTGCTGCCGTGGGCTATCGTGTGTCGACGTGTCGCGGTAGTACTATAAATAGTGGAACATGAATAGCGATGCTATGCTATGAAAAATACTGCTATGAGATGAGATATAAAAGAAAAGACTATTTTACAACCATCCACACTTCTTTACTAGCATAGATTCATATCATCACTACTATATGTATATACTCTTACCTATGACTTGCTGAGTACGTAAGTACTCACCCTTGCAACCTATCATCCAATAGATGGAGCATTCCATGATCAAGATGAAGGCGTAGAGAACTTCTTGGATCCAGAAGGAGGAGAGCCAGTTTCATCAGAGCCCTAATGCGTGTTGTTCTACCGTCAACTTCTTGCTGTGGGGGTTCACCTAATTTCTACTGTGTAGTTGTTATTTTGCTAGACCATGTATGCCGCGAAGGCATTGTAATCTCTTTATGTTGTATTAAGGCCAACAAGCCATACTGCTTAAATATTTTGTAAGTTACTCTGTTGTAATGTAAATATACTCCTGTGCTTGACTTATCCTCGGAAGTCAATGGTATGCATGTATGGGATCAGCTGCAGCGAGCTAGGTCCCCACGGGAGTAGTCATTGTCCCCAAGGCGGGGGTATATACATATATATAATATGACCCCTGATTTGTCAAAGTGATTGGATTGGCGACTTACCCATTCACTGAATTTGGCACTGGACATTCCAAAAATGGGCACTATTGAATTAGGTGAATTAGAGAATGGACAGAGGTCCGTTGGCATTTTAGCCTTTCTTCTCCTTTGAGGCCCTATCCGAAAGAGAATCCAGTATCTCTTGGTCTTGAACTGAATATTAGAATAGGATGAATGAACCGGCCTCCGTGGATATCTTTGCTTCGGAATAAAACAAGTAGCATTAGGCTCGGTCAACTGGAATGTGTATTATCCTTATGGGAGATCTTCCAATTGAGAAGATCCATCGATTTGAGAGGAAGAGAAAGGGGTAATTTTCTTTACTTATTCAATTAAACCAAAGATTCATTATGGAAGCAGATAGCAACAACCATTTGATCAGACATGCGTATTTTTTTATTATCTGGTGGATTTACATAGTTTCATTAATGCAAATTGTTTGATGTAATGATGTAGTTAGTACTCAGGTTGTTCGACGCTAAAGAATTCTTATTTTTGGTAGGTCATATCATCCATACATAGTGTTTTGATTTAAGATTGAAATCTTCCATGTTTCCGCAATAGCATATTGTTCCATGAATCTAGGGTCCAAAATAGGAATCAACAAGTGTTTCTATGACTCTACCGCCCAGCCAATCTTGTTCCACTAAATCCCCTCCCTTTTTCATGGCCACATATCTTTACAGATAAGGAGTGGGAAATCTTTCTCCTGTTACACAAATCAAATGTTTCATTTCATCCAGGAAAAGCCATCTCTTTCTTCAGAAACAATGTCTTCATAATTTGATCCAAGAGCCTTCCATTAGATAGGAACAACTTTGCTAAATACTAAGAACTCTCGGATAGAGTATTAGAATGAAAAAACCATTAATATTATATGGAAGAACCCAAGGTTCTAGCTCATTCCCATTCCTAAATCAATAATTCGTAGTGCTTTTGCCTTTCTTGCGTACTCCTAGTGAATCAGTTGCTAGCCATATGTTTAGGAGACTTTTTTTTTCTCTAGGTACTGGTACTAAGCCACTTTGCCATCTCTTCATCTTCATCTGCAAAGAATTCTAGACATGAAAACATAGAGACAAAGGCCTGATATTTGAATAGGAAAAGGAATGGATCCGAAGGGTACCAAATCAATTGGCTTATTTGAAAAAAGCCTCCTTCTTTGAAAGATATATCTTGTGTCTGGTATTACATTGTTGCACTTTGCAAGAAGTCCGAATCAGTCTTTTGCACCTCCTCATTTTTATGATAAATATACCATATTTAATTAGAATAAATAGCAATCTCTGACAACTCATCCTCTTTAATCCACTTGGACCCGCTCCAATACCCATAGGAAAATCCCCAGTCATATTCAGCGTACCTGTCCCTACAATCAAATAGATTGTCCCAAGGGCCCCATATTTCAGGAGCCCAAGCTATGCTATTGGAAATTCGTTCCTCTAGCAGTTTCGGTTTGACCATTCCATTCCATTCTTCAAACTCCACTTCTTTTCATATAGCAATCCTTGATCAAAGAGAGAACAATATCCATTTCAAAATATTTCTAACAGATTCCTTGGTTCGGACTGACGAAGTAATGGCACCAATTATTATCAACCTGACTGTAATTTTTTTTGTCAGTAAGGATCGCACCAGAGCACCTTCTAGTTCTAATAGGCCATGAACTGAAGAATCATTCTAACCAAGTCCATAAGAAGAAGAGACCCACTTTTTTTCATCTGTTCCAATGAAGACCAAAAATCTTGCATGACTGGTCTGCCAGAACAATTCAAAAGATAAAGAAATCTCATTAATCTCTCCAAGCACGTTCCAAGTTCGAAGTACCATTTGGCCAAATAAAAACCCGCTTCTTAACACGATTGCCTCTTTATATAGATCGATATAGGATCTATGTGGTTATTACTTAGAAGTCTATTTTCTACAAGATCCCTTCCTATCTGATATGAAAAGGTCCTATGATCCCAAGTTGGTCTTCCGTTGGCTTGCAAACCCCAAATTTGTCTATGAAGAGCTAATCTAATTGTATTAGTTTCTATAATAGATTTCTTATGTAGAACACTAATGGATAGGGCCTTGTTGCAAAGTGCTACAAGATCTAGTGCACTAGAACTCGTGGTTATGGACCCAAATCCTTTAGTATGGAACATTGTCTTTTCCAAGCAAAAACCCCGAGTATATGACAGAATGAAAAGGTGCTTTTGTTCTTGTGGAATAAGAAGTCCTCATACCTTAATGAAAGGAAAATAGAAATTTTTTGTTAGGTATTTGACCAAATAGGATCGTCCAGTTCCTATAGAATCCATCACTAAAATACTCGATAGGGCTAAGCGGAACAAAAAGGGTTTTCCATGAGATGGTAAATTACAATGATTAGCCCCACACAAGGTTTGTGAATAAGTGATTATCTGATAATGATCCATAGGAACTTTTCGTGTCGATCATTTTTTATTACGTCTTGTTTTTACTCCTATATTGGGAGTTACTCTACGTATTGCATGACATAAAACTAATAATGGATTTGTTTCTGTCTTTTGTTGAATCTTTTTCACGGCTCGATAGAGAATTTGATAAGCCAATGATTTTTCTGTGTCTTTCATAATACGCTTAGCCACCATGTTAACTAATCGATTATGAAAAATTGGATCAGATTTTGCACTTCTTTTTTCTGCACTACCTCGATGTGACATGAGCGTGTAAGAGGTTCAAGAATCAGTTTTCTTTTTATAAGGTTAAAAACAAAGCACTTATTTTTTTTGGCTTTTTGACCCCATATTGTAGGGTGGATCTCGAAAGATAGAAAAGATCTCCTTCCAAGCCGTACATACGACTTTCATTGAATACGACTTTCCATAGAATTCTATAGGAATCTATGAGATCGAGTATGGAATTATGTTTACTCACTTTAAATTGAGTATTTGTTTCCCTCCTTTTCCCTCTAGGATCGAAAATCCCATATGTTACATATCCATACAATCGAGTCTTTAGGTTTTCAAAATAGTGTAATGGAAAAAGAAGTGCTTCGAATCATTGCTATTTGACTTGGACCTATTCTAAAAAAGTCGAGGTATTTTGGATTGTTTGTTGACACGGACAAAGTAAGGGAAAATCAAACGATCCTAATACCATGAAAGAGAAACTTCCCAAATCCAGGGAATCTTATCATAAAAGGCTACTTATGGGCGTGCGCTGAAAGGATGAAAATTGGGATTCGCAAACAAAAAAGGGAATTCATAGTCACTTTTTTCTGTCACGTAAAAAAAATGCTTTATGCAAGAGCAATAGTAGTTGCGATACATCTATCTCTTTTTAGCAAGATCTTTTGGATTCTTAAGACCACCCTTGCCGTAGGATATCGTCTACTTTGGGTTCTTTATCATCTCATTCGAGTGATTTTGGGTATATTATCTAGCATCACTCAAACTATATTTCGTCTATTTTGGCTTTTAGCATCTACTTTTCTTAGGGAGATCTTTAAGGAAATCAGAAGATAGAGAAGAGCACCAAGCCAAGATTTCTGGAATACTTCTATGGGGAATGCTCATTGATTGAATATTCTCCATATTATGCCTTGAAGAGGACTTGAATCTCCACACTCTTTAGCACGAGATTTTGAGTCTCGCGTGTCTACCATTTCACCATCAAGGCATTTTGAAAGTGAATCATATTCCATGAATATGATATCTATCTAATGTGATATATGGAATATATGAGAAAGGTGGAGTCTTGGAGTATTTCGAGATCGGTCATATAGGCCTGAGTCAGACGTCAAATTTTTTTTATTTGCATTATCCGTAGGCACCTATATATATATATATATATATATATATATATATATATATATATATATTAAAATCAAAAAGATGTACAATCCAATTTCTTGATTCAATAGAAGCCCAAAGAGGTGCATATGGTATCCAAATAAGGATAGGATAGATATGTCAAAAGCAGATCTGATTACACATATTCCTAATCCTAAATAGAATGTAAGGATGTAGGAATTTCTATATAAAAAGAGTATCCTATTTACATAGGCTCAAATGACCCATTCCCATAATAAGAATGTGCACGGTCTAGTCCGGTTTGGAATGAACTTATAATCTGATGATCGAGACAATTCCATGATTATAAGTTTATAATCCCAGCCCATTCCTATTTTGGGTGGAACAAATCTACTAACACTTTTATTCCAGTTAGTAAGAGGGATCTTGAACTAAGAAATAGATCTATAAGCTAAAAGAAGATATACCGAGCAATTACAAGAATTGGGTTCATTGATCTTGATGGAATTCTTTGATCTTAAAAGGGATCTTCTATAATTTCACACATAATGGGTTATTTCTTGGTTTTGTCTGGTCATTAATAATTTGATTATTTTTAGATAATAGTAGATAGAAAGAACGCTCTTAAGGAGTCCTATTAAAACCAAGAAATATAGGCTTGCTTGCCATCCACACCAGAATAGATAAGAGTTTTCCAAAGAAACCTGCTAGTGGAGGGAGGCCTCCTAGGGATAAAAGACATAGGGCTAAAGAGAGAGTCAAAAAAAGACCTTTCGTGTATAATCCTACATAATCTCAAATGTTATAAGTTCTGGTATGTAAACCAAATAATACAATGCAAGAAAAAGTTCCTAGATTCATGGAGATATAGAACAACATATAAGTTATCATACTTGCATATCCATCATTTAAATCTCAACAATCATTCCAATAATTACATATCCGATTTTCCCTATGGACGAATATGCAAGCATATGTTTCATGCTTGTTTGAATAATAGCAAGGAGATCCGCAATATCATGCTAAGAATAGCTAGGATTTCCAGAAGAAGATGCCATTTGTTTGATGAGAAATAAAAAAGAATATCGAGAATTCACATGGCTAAAGTTGAAGTAGCTACTTTCGAAGTAACAGAAAGAAAAGCAACGACTGGAGTGAGGGAGTCCAAGTCGAAAAGAGGATTCCTCACTTCTCTCTCATGCAAAACCGTGCATGCGATTTTCATCTCGCATGGCTCCTAAGTGATAAAAGAAAGAAGAACTCATCTTCTTTCTTTTTTTATTACCTTCCTCGTGTATGTATAAGGCCGAATCCATTCTTTTTTGAAATCAATTTCGAAAAAGAACTATTAATCCTTAACGTTTTTAGGAATCCTTCATCAGTGGTAATCAAAAAAGAAAAAAATCCCTCCCCAAATCGTTCTTGCATTTTTCATTGCACACAACTTTGCCTATGTATAAATAGCCAATTTCTATTCCGAAGAGGAAGTATACTAGTTTTTTTAGCTAGTAAGTTAATTCACCTACTATCATTATAAACTATATTATTGGGAATATTTCAGAATTGAAAATATGCAAGTTTTCTCCTGATCATCCATCGATCATTTCTAGTTTATTAGTTTTGTCTGATATTTAATTAAGAGGATTCACCAGATCATTGATACGGATCATATCCAAATACCAAATATGCTCACTGTGTGAACCATGGAAAGAAAAGGGGGGTTGTTTTGGTGAAAAATAAAGAAAGAACTTTCTCTTCTTCCGTAAAAAATTCTTCTAAAAATACTGAACCTAATTGTTGCATAAAAGTTCTTACTGTGGTTTTATGTTTACGAGCTAAAGTTCTAGCACATGAAAGTCAAAGTATATACTTCAGTCGATACAAAGTCCTTTTTTCAAAGATCTGACGAGGATTGACACCCGGGTCACTTCTAATAAACTTCTGGTTCAAGACAGGTTCGAACCAGACATGTGTCTGGAGATGCGAACTCAAGCTATTCTGAGAGGCATCACCACGAGGTCGCAAGCTTTACGCGATCAAGTCACAGCTTTACGCGGTCAGACCGTAAGCCTTGCGCGGTCAGAAGTTTGTGGGCTATACGCCAACTACACATTCGGGATATTACGCGGTCAGCCGAATCCCGCGGTCAGAACATCTGCCGATCAGGATACCTGGGATCTATCTATTCGGTTGCCCATACGATAGGATATTCTAAGTATCCCGAAGATTCCTACACGTGGAGAATCAACCGTCAGGAGGTTAACACGTACAGTTATCCATGAATAACACGTGTTTAACCTACGTGGAGGTTAAGAGCAGTTCCAAAAACCGTATCCAACCGTCCGTGCAACCGATTGATGCAGTTTCCTTCACATGGCACCCTTTCAAGCAGTATAAGAGGATGGCATGAAGCATCAATCAGGGGGGGGGATCCAAGTTAGCCAAGTCTACGGCACGCCTCATATAGCATTTTTAAGTCTTCTTTAGCTTATCTTTGTACATTTTTACAGGAAAAATCCTTGCCTGTGAGGACTTTTCCTTCCATTTGTAAACATTTTACCACACTTAGTGAAATCTCAACAGGACGTAGGGCTTTTACTCCCACCATCGAGGGCCCGAACCTGTCTAAATTCTCTGTGCTCCTGTTCACCATTGTTCAGCATACCTTCCCGAAGGGTCATCTTGAAAGGTCTCACTATTACAAATTCTGCATAAGTTCGGCTGAGGACTCCGAGTCCGAATCGTCGACAGCTGGCGCCCACCGTGGGGCCTTTCTCAAGGCGTCCTAGTTAAAATTCGGAGGTTCGCTGAAACATGGCTGGAGCATATGATTCCGAGAATGATTTCGATCTCGAGGATTATGCTCATATCCCAATGCCTTCTCCAAGTGATCCTGTTCCGATGGAAGAGGTCGAAGGCCAGAATCTTCCCCAGGCTGAATCATCTCCCCAAGTCATGTTAATCGACCAAGAGGTAACTGGCACAAGGTCAGAACCCACAGAGATTCTTAATGTGCTAGGTGATGAGTCCGGCCCATCGTACGATCCCGCTGAGGGAAAATATGATGGTGACCCTGAAATTAGCCCAGGAAGGTTTGACCCTGATAACCTCCACCGTCTCTTTGATTTTGAGTCCGACTCGGAACAAACCGAGATATTCTCCCCATCGGCGACCTCTCTCCCTAGGCAGTTTGCTGCGTTGTCGGAGGAAACTCCCGATCAACAGGCTGCCAGGGAAGAACAAGATCGCAAACAGGAGGAGGAGCAAGATCTCGAGCAACAAAACAACGAACTGCGCAGAACTGCCCTAGAGGCTCTTCAAGATGCGCAGGCTCGTTACGATGCTGCCCCGAGTTCTTCTCGACGGTCGCGTGGTCGTAGACGTGACCAGACTCCTTCCTTACCACCGGAGCATTTCCCAGTGGACGAGGAAACAATAACACCTGGTGCCCCTAGGAGAAGTACCCATGGTCGACTGCGATCTATCGCGGAAGTCATGCGCAATTTTCCTCCTACGGTCACGGATGCGCAGAGACCGGCCTTTTTCAGGATCCTGGCGGAAAGACTGGATGAGGTCGCATCCGAGGCGACCCCGACAGCCTCTTCCCGCTCAGTGACACATTCCCATGAACGAGATGGTCCTCATTCTGGCTCCGGCCGACGGAATTACCCGCCGCCTATACCGTCCCGATGGGACAAATATCGGCGAATGCAGGACTCTCGTGGTAGGGATCGAGTTCCCGTTCATTCTCGTTTGGGACCCCGAGTAACCTCGCCATTAAGTGAGTTTGCTCGAAACCCGACCGAAAGTCGCAGGACGGTTTACGGTCCTTACGTTGGTTGCAAAGCTTTCTCGCCTGGCCTACGAGCAGTCGTTTGGCCCGATAAGTTTCGACCAGGGGCCATTGAGAGGTTTGATGGAACTCAGAACCCATCCGAGTTTCTTCAGATCTATATTACTGCCATCCAAGCAGCAGGATGCGATGACAAGGTCATGGCTAACTACCTGCCAACAGTCCTCGTAGGACCGGCTAGAACCTGGTTGTTCAATCAGCCTGAAGGTTCTATCTACAATTGGGAAATGCTATGCGATGCCATCCTCAGCAATTTCCAAAACTGTTACCAAAAGCCGGGTAAGGAGGACGACTTGCATAGATTGCGGCAAACTTCGACCGAAACGCTTCGACAGTTTGTCAAGAGGTTTGTCGGGGTAAGAAATACCATCCCGAACATATCTGATGGCTCCGTAATCAGGGCATTTAAGCATGCCGTTCGATACCAGAGATTCACTGAAGACTTGCTCATCCACCCTCCTCGATCAGTGGCCGATCTGTTCGATATGGCTGATCGATACTCCAATGCAGCCAAGGCAGTCGAATGGAACCGAATGGTTGACAAGGGGGACTTACCGCCCCAACCAGGCTTCAAGGACGCCAAAAAAGAAGATTCAAGCAAAAAGCCGGAGTCTTCACCGGGCGGGAAGTCAAAAAAGTCGAAGAGGAACCGCTCTGGACAGTACCGTGAGGTCGCGGTCGCGGAGAAACCACCTTCGACCAAAGGTAATAAGTCTTCTTTTAAAAGTAAAACTGCTTCTGGTGGCCGGGATTCCGACCAGCCAGAAAAATCAACTAATCCGCAGGAGGGCAAAAGGTGGTGTCCACTCCACAATTCCGCAGGCCACGATCTCAAAAACTGCAGAAGTTGGTTGAAACAGCTGGATGATTTCTACCAAGGAGCTGGGCCAATGCCAACCTTACCGCCCAAAGAGCAGGCGTGCGGGGTTAGAGACGTCGATGGAGACGAAGAAATGGCTTACCAGGTACCTCAAAATCATGTTAATGTCATTTTCGGAGGTTCTTCCTCTTTCGTTTCCAAAAGGCAGTTTAAAACTTTTTGCCGAGAGGTTAACCAAACGGAGACATCCCTTGGTGAACCTCAATATCCCCGTTGGTCGGATATGCCTTTGACGTTCGATCGCACTGACTGTCCTGCGGGGCTAACTAGACCATTGAGGTTACCTCTGGTTCTTACCCCAATCATCAGTAACGCGAGAGTCGAAAGGGTCCTGATCGATGGGGGAAGTTCCCTTGATCTTTTATTGGTCAAGACACTCGACGAGATGCAAATTCCTCGTTCGAAGATCAAGCCCATAATCCATCCGTTTTATGGGATAATCCCAGGCCCCTCCATGATGCCATTGGGACAAGTGGTCCTCCCGGTCACTCTGGGAGAACCAGATAACTTCCGAACAGAATTGGTTACTTTCGATGTAATCGATTGTGATTCAGCTTATAATGCAATCTTTGGCAGGCCGACTCTTGCTAAGTTCATGATGGCAACGCACTATGCTTATCAGTGCGGTAAATTGCCTGGCCCCAAAGGTGTCATTTCGGTCCGGGGAAGTCGCAACGTGGCGCTCACGTGCGACCGGCTATCTTTGGAGATGGTTGATCAACTTCCCCTCCGGGACGCTCAGGTCGCCACTGTCGCCACCGATGCGATCAGGGCTGCTCCTCGACCAGATGAGAAACTCAAACAAGTTCCTTTGTACCCAGATGACCCATCCAAGACAATTCGGGTTGGGTCAGCCCTGGATGACAAATAGGAACTCGACCTCGTTGCTTTCCTCCGGGCTAACGCAGATGTGTTTGCGTGGAAGCCGTCCGACATGCTCGGTGTCCCAAGGGAAGTAATTGAGCACAGGTTAGCAATTCGACCTGGACAACGACCAATAAAGCAAAAGCTCAGGCGTTTTGCCACCGACCGATAGGAAGCCATCCGAGAAGAGTTAGACAAACTCTTACAAGCCGGGTTTATCCGTGAAGTGAATCACCCGGACTGGCTCGCCAATCCGGTCATGGTCCGCAAGTCAAATGGCAAGTGGCGCATGTGCGTCGACTATACTAGCCTCAACAGTGCCTGTCCGAAGGACGACTTTCCCCTTCCCCGCATCGACCAGCTGGTTGACTCCACTGCGGGTTGCGAACTGATGAGTTTTCTGGATGCCTACTCGGGATATCATCAAATTAGCATGGCAGAAGACGATGAAGAGAAAACTGCCTTCATCACCCCGTTCGGCACATACTGCTACGTCAGAATGCCGTTCGGTCTCAAGAACGCTGGTTCCACGTACCAGCGCTTGATGCAAAAGACCTTTCTTTCCCAGATAGGGCGTAATCTCGAAGCATATGTAGACGACTTGGTTGTAAAGAGTACCAAAAGATTGTCTCATTTGGACGATCTTGCTGAAACCTTCTGTAACTTGAATCGCTTTGGAATAAAATTGAACCCGGAGAAATGTTCTTTCGGGGTTTCTTCAGGAAAGCTTCTTGGTTTTCTTGTGTGTTCCAGGGGCATTGAGGTTAATCCTGAGAAAATCAGAGCTATTGAACAAATGAGGTCGCCCTCGACCATGAAGGATGTTCAACGCCTGGCTGGTCGCATGGCGGCTTTAAGTCGCTTCATATCGCGATTAGGCGAAAGGGGACTACCTTTCTTTAAAGCCTTGCGGAAACATCATAACTTCACGTGGCCAGACGAGGCCGAAAAACCGTTTCAGGAGGTAAAAACATATCTATCCAGTCCGCCAGTATTGGTGTCTCCTGAAAAGGATGAACCATTACTTCTGTATTTGGCGGCCACCCCACACGCGGTCAGCGCAGTTCTGATCGCGGAAAGGGAAGGAGTGCACAGACCCGTCTACTATGTGAGCGAAGTACTTCATGGTCCTAAGGAGCGCTACCCTGAGGTCCAGAAGATACTTTACGCGCTACTGATGGCTTCCCGTAAGCTACGACATTACTTTCAAGCACACAAGATCACAGTACCCTCCTCTTTTCCTTTAGGGGATATTGTCCGAAATCCAGAAAAATCTGGTCGAATCGCCAAATGGGCGGTCGAATTCGGTGCCTTTGAGATCCACTTCACCCCTCGCACGGCGGTTAAGTCTCAGGTTTTGGCCGACTTTGTGGTCGAATGGACCAACCCTGAGCCACCCGTGCAGTTGGCAAAGGAACTGGAGTGCCCCGATTATTGGACAATGTACTTTGACGGCTCCCGTAGTTTTCAACACTCGGGGGCTGGAGTGGTCTTAGTTACGCCTCAGGGCGAACAGCTTAAGTATGTCATTCAACTACACTTTGTTGCAACCAACAATGCAGCAGAGTATGAAGGTCTTCTTGCAGGGCTCCGGGCAGCAAAATTCCTCGGAGTCCGTCGATTAGTGGTGAGGGGGGACTCACAGCTGGTCGTAAACCAGGTAAACAAGGAGTACAGCACCTCCGATGAGACAATGGCTCATTACCTGGGGGAAGTGAGGAAATTGGAAAAACACTTCAGTCACTTCGAAGTCCAATACATCCCGCGAAAGGACAACATTCTCGCAGACCAATTATCCAAAATTGGATCCTCACGCTCATCCGCTCCGGCAGGAGTGTTCATTGAACACTTGAACCATCCTTCGATCATGACTTCGGTCGAGGATGATCCGGCAATAGCCTTCGTTGCCAACCTCGGTCAGGAACAAGATTGGACTCATCCATTGAGGGTCTATCTTGAACATGGGACCCTACCCGAGGACGAAACCAAAAGCGATCGGTTAATTCGAAAGGCGCGTCTGTACAAACTCATAGATGGGGTTATGTACAGAAAGGGTACTCAAGGAGTATTCATGCGCTGCATATCTCAGGAGGAAGGAAAATCCCTCTTGAAAGAAATACATGACGGTGTATGCGGTGCACACGCGTCATACCGAACACTGGTCGGAAAAGTTTTTCGACAGGGATTCTACTGGCCTTCGGCACTCGATGATGCCAAGCTTATGGTCAAGATGTGTCCACAGTGTCAGTTTCATGCAAGACAGGTTCATCAACCTGCTTATGCATTGCAAACTATTCCTCTCGCATGGCCTTTCGCGATCTGGGGAATGGACATCGTCGGTCCTATGCCACAAGCGGTCAATGGATACAAGTTTTTGTTCGTAGCCATTGACACATTCACAAAGTGGATTGAGGCCGAACCAGTACGAAATATTACTGCATCAGCCGCACAAAAGTTCTTTCACAAGAACATTGTGGCACGATTTGGTGTTCCAAACCGTCTCATCACAGACAACGGTTCTCAGTTCGCTAGCGGTCTTTTCCTAGACTACTGCGATCAGATTGGGACCAAGGTGTGCTTTGCTTCCGTGGCACATCCACAAAGCAATGGTGCCGTAGAACGGGCCAATGGGCAAGTATTGCAAGGTATCAAAAAACGTGTTTTTGATCGCCTCAAGACCCGCTCGGGGGCTTGGGCAGATGAGCTCTATACTGTTCTATGGGCACTACGGACTACCTCTAGTCGAGCCACCGGTGAGACACCCTTCCATTTGGTCTATGGAGCCGAGGCTGTGTTGCCTATGGAAGTAAGTATTGGATCTGTTCGCACGAATCAATTCGAACAGGTCAACCAATCCGAACAGCGATCGCGAGATCTCATCCTCCTGGAAGAACGGCGTGATCGCGCCCTGATTAAGTCCGCGGTATACTTGCAGGCTCTACGCAAGTATCACAGTAAAAAGGTGCGGCCACGTGATCTCAACGTGGGCGACTTGGTTTTACGAAAAATTCAAGACCAGTCTAACCGCAATAAATTCTCCCCAAAGTGGGAGGGACCATACACTGTCGTCTCAGTGCCGCGGCCAGGATCTGCGCGGTTAGCCATGGAGGATGGTCGGATTTTGTCCAATACTTGGAACATCGATCAACTTCGCAAGTTTTACGTGTAAGTATTCCAATCACTTTTTTCCTGTTTAATTAGCATCTTTTCATAAAAAGCATGTCTTGTTTTCATACAATGAGTGTTTTTCTTTAAGCCCAAATTATACAAATTCGACCTGGGGGCTGATCGCTGGCGGTTAGGTTATTACAGCATTTTTCAACCGGATTCGCTGGTCAATCTCATGATCACTTCCAGATAAGTTACTCCTAAATAAGCCGTTTCTCAACGCACATGGGACTATCTGGCTAGTCTTCGGTCATCCGGGTGGCTATCAGTTTGCAATAAGGTTAAAATGTTATTTTAATCTTGATCATTGGCTTGAAGCGCATATCCCTGGTCATCATACTTATGTTTTCCCCTCTGCTTAAAATACTAAGGCTTCAGTATTCATAAAACAGAGGCGGGGGCTAGAGGAATATACTTATAGTATGAAACTTATGATGTGAATATGCACTTTCTTTTGAAAAAATAGTTTTACATACATAGCATTGTAATTACAATTGTTTGGTTACAAAATGTAAGGATCATTCGATCCTCAGCTCAGCCAAGAGTTTGTCAACGAAGGGCTTAACTTCTTCAATAACGGCGTCAAGCAGTTCTTCACTCTCGACCTCAACCGGTCCCACCAGCGCGCTCAGATTCGCATCTGGGCCATGGTGAAGTCGAACCCGGCTAAGTACGGCAGAAGCGGCTGATCGGACTCTCGTCCTGATTGTCTCTTCACGTCGCCGTAAATCTCCAGGGAGATATTCGAGCAGTGATTCTGCTTGAGTTGTGAGCAGTGATGCCCAATCGCTGACATTTGGGTCGTCCTTCCTCAACTCTACCACGTTGGTATTCAAAAGGCTGGCTATGGCCTTCAGTTTTTCGAAGACCAGTAGGCTCAACTCTTTGACCACTTGATCAGTATGGTTGAGCGAGGACTCGAGAAGCATCTTGTCCTTGACAAGCTGTGTAATGTGACCTGCTTGCGCTGGACAGAGAAAAGAGGTTATTAAACAAGAAACGGCTTTAAGTTTTCTCAAATTGAGAATCGACTTACCAGCCTTCTCAGACTGAAGTTTATTGATTTCAGTCCGTAGTTTCTGGAACTCTGTAACTGAGTTCAGCTTTATCTTGGCTAACTCTTTCTTCAAGAACGTAACCTCTCTGCAGCAAAATCAGGTTAGTCACAATTAAAGCCTACTTATATTAACAGAAGAATGACGATCCTCACTTACGCAAGCCGTCACGATCTTTTTGAACAGCTGCCATGCTAGCCATTGCAGCATGCGACTGGCTTGTCACCCATGACAAGCCCTGTGACACAAAGCAAGAGAGAGTCAAGTATGCTCTAAAGGCGATTCAAGCGCCGAAACAGGGGTGATCATACCTTCATAAACTTATTCAAAGCGGCATCATCCATGCTAGCAGGAATCCTTGCTAGCGCGCCTGAAGTGCCTGCGACGGGGACAGTTGATGGGAGTGCCGGCCGGATGCCACCCCCAGAGGCCACTGGTGGTGACCTAGTCCCTGTACTTGTTTCACCTCCCACGGTCCGGACGACTTCCTGAACCACGGGAGTAGAGCGCTCTTCATTAGAGGCTCCCTCATCAGCCCTAGCTTCAACCTCCCCAGTGGCGGTTGAAGGTATAGGCACTGTCTTCTTTTGCCTAACAGGAAGGATGGGTCAGACAGCTTTTATCTAAGATTACTGTCAAGTAAGAGTTCTTACCTTATTCGAAATCCCATTCGTTCCTGGGACTTCTGGGAAAATTCCCCTTGCGAAGGAGAGCCGTCTCCGGTTCTTGCCTTCCTTATGGTAAATAAGACAGCTCCCCCCTGGAAATGTCATGTTATAGGCATATTCTTAGGGAACGGGTAAAAAACACATAGAAAGATCTTTACCTGGGCCACCGGACTAACTGGTGGGGCTGCATCCGAAGGCCTTAGCGATTCCTGAGTTGCTGGAACCGTCACAGCCGGCCTTTGTTCGTCTACCTCCTCCTCTGTCCGCGGAGGAGGGGGATTTTCCTCCCTGGAATCCCCAGTGGACCCAGGGGGAAGCTCTCCTTCCTGCATGTACATTAACTTGTCAAATGCGCAGAAAGAGCCATGGAGGGAATGATCGAAAAAACCCTTTACCTTAGTCGTCCCTTCGACCAGGGAAGCAGAGATGATTGACCCTGAAGCCTCGGGGGCTTCAGGAATTGGAAGGTCACCTGCGACCACAAGATCTTCAGTGGTCGCAGTGTCAACCACGGCCACTTCTTCGGCAGCTGTGGTCTCTGCGGGGCAGCCTGGGGCATCGCTGGATGGAAGATCCGCGATCTTCCTCCTTCGAAGGATCAGAGGAACGTCATCCTCTTCCTCCTCGCTCCCCTCTCCCTGTACGACGAAGAAGTGATTCCATGTCGCGCCTGAAAAAGTAGCAGGAATGCGATATCTTACCGCAGTCTTTCTTGCGAGACGAGGAATGCTTCGTGAAGACCCCTCTCCAGGGTTCAGTTTGGTCTTCTTAGAGGCAGGACTCTTTGTCCTGGGTCTCTGAGAGACCTTCTTCACGTTCCTCGCTGTCGGCTTCTTCAGAGAGCCGACATTTTCACTTGGGAATGTTGCATCCGCAAACCTCCCTAGGAGCTATTCTCATTCCAATGGGATTGATTAGTGCTGGACATACATGAAACCTGCAAAACAGAGGCCAAGTGGAAAGTTTACCTTTCGGCGCTCCTGTTTAAGGTCGTCGCCAGCATGAATCAAGCTTTGGGGACGAGGCGATCCCTTGGGGCCCTCTACCTCGGCATTGTACGCCCTGAGGAGGTAGTTAGTCCGCCTCTCAATCTCAGCTGAGGGCAGGACTGTTCCCAGATACGAGTCAAATTAATACATTTCAAAAATGACATAAAAGGATTTCAATGTCAGAAATGAGTACCTTCGTTATAGTCCAGGGTAGTGTCCGCCATGGACTTGATCTCCCAAGCCGGATGAGCCCTTTCACGTAGGGGGCTCACCCGATTCTTCACAAAGTCTCGGATGACGTCACGTGCCGTCAGCCCTTGTTCGACTAAGTGAAGGATCACCTCGGCATGCTTCATGAACTCCGCGTTCATCGCCGGGAGAGTATCCAACTCGCTCGTTTTTTCCGGCCGCGAGTTCTCAAACCACAGCCCGCTCTCGGTCGGCGGGGTGCAGTAAAACCATTTCTGGTGCCACCCGTGCACTGAGTCTCGCAAGGGTGGGGAGGGATACTCCTTTTTGTCCCTCAGCCGGAAGTAGATGCATCCGGCGGCGTTGGTGCTCTTCGACCACGCCGAAAAGTAGAATCGTCGGAAAAGATCCACGCCGGGATATACTCCGACGAAGGCTTCACAGAGATGCTGGAATACTGCAAGAATCAGCATCGCGTTGGGTGGAGGTTGATCAGTTCCCACCCGTAATGTTCAAAGATATCCTTAAGGAACCGACTCTCAGGGAATCGGAACCCGCAACGAAAATACTCCTCAAAAACCACCAACTCGCCTTCTTGGACAGTTGGGGTTTCTTGGTCCTTCTCCGCAGGTCGCCAGTTAATGAGCAGCCGCGGAGAAAGGATCTCCTCCTTCTCAAGCGCCATCAGGCTCTCCTCAGAATGATGAATGGATCTGCTCCAGGACGCCATCTATGGTGTAGAATCAAAGGGGAAGCTGGCGATTTGGGGAAGATGAAGGCTGAAGAAAGTGAGGGTTTTGAGCGGTGGGAATTCTAAGGGTTTTTTCGCGGCTGAGTGGCTTCCTCAAGAAGCTACCTACTGCTTTTTATAGACCCAAGGCGACGCATTAATGAGTAAACGGCTCGTTTCAAACGTTCCATTAAATGCTTTATTCATTTCCCATAATGGATACTGTCTCTGATGGACCCGATAAAGTACTCAGGCGTCGGATCTGAAACAAAAAGACTTCTTTGTTTTGGAAACTAAAAGTGTAAAAGGACTGAAAAATTTCCAGTACTTTTCAGAGGACGTTTTTCCTTTTTATACTTTGAACATTTTGTTCGAAAAAATCACATAACCCAATTTTTAAAGTACTGAAGTGTTTCTAATTGGGTTATGGTTTTATCGAAATCATGTTCTAGGCTAAAACTTCGTCTCTAATCGAAGTAATAGTCTAACCGGATGTTCAACTCTGGTCGCAATTCAGTTCTAACCGCGGCCTTAAGTCTGATCGCAGCATCAGGGCAGGTCATGGTGATCTTTTAAAGCGCGATTCTAATCGCAGAACTGAAATTTCCTGTGTATGAATGGTCGCGGACTAAGCTTTTAGCCATAATTTCGCACAGAAGGTATGAAAAATGTTCATATGAATAAAAGAAACTTTATTTATTACATTCTTTACATACAAAAGGAATACGGTCGATAAAAGCATCGACTTGTTCCGAAAGAAGTTTACAAAGTTCCCCAAGGGACATATTGTTGTCAGTAGGATCTACACTGACAACCCCCAAGGAACTAGCAACTACTCTAAGTCTATCTATATCGTCCCTAACAACAGACGCACTATTGTCCCTAATCAAGTCAGAGAGTTCTCGCTGTTGCTGAGCGAAGTCCCTCTCTCGACGGAAATGGTGCGCCTCTTCTCGGGATCGATCAAGACATTCTGCTAAACGCAGAATCTTCGAGGCCATCTCCTCGGTCTTCTTCTCCAGGGCATTCTTCTCTTCCAGAAGAGTCTGTCCGGAAGGAAGAGATGGAGCAGCAGAAGGCTGATCGCTGGGGCCTCATACCTCCTGCATTTTGCAAAAGTTAGTCATATTAACTAAAATTATCAGCAAAAAGGGAGAAGAATTGTTACCTGTCCCGGTGCATAACCCGTTGATACACCCATCTTGGGAGGAAGATCATCATATGGTGGAAGTGCAACCTTCCCAGAAGAAGATTGCTTCGCCAACCCAATATGGCAATCATCTGATCGAGGGATAGTCACCGCTTGCCGACCAGGATGTTGATCACCCAAAAGGATGGGGGAATTGGACGTGAAGGGATCTTTCTCTAAGGATAAAGGCCTAACTTGCCGAGAGGCATGAACGGGGAGGGTCAAAGGAACTGAAGGAAGAAAGAAACTCGCTACATTCTTCACCTTTGTTCCACTGGAAGATCCTTCGTCAACCTTGGGTTTCTTCCTTAAGGGAGACAGGACTTCATTCGTTTGAGACCCTTGTTCGACAATTTCCCCTTCATCGCTCTCAATCTCGATGATTTCGTGATCTGCCATTGGGAGGAGTATGTGAAAAGGAAAGAGGCCAGGTAACAAGAAAAAGACTTAGGCGTGAAAGGGGAATTGTAAATCTTTACATGACCAGGGGTCTGGTATTTATAGCCGCCAGGGCGACGGTTCGCCTCCCAGACACCTCGAGTTTCGTTAAGACATTTACAATTTTACCTCGAGATAAAAATCTCTACGGCGCCATCATTGCCCGTCACGTAATGTCAGAACCCGTCTTGAAAAACCAACCGTTTTCACTTAGTGCGCCACTAAGTGGAGAAGTTAAAGGGCCGGATTAAAAATCCAATGCACGGTTTTTTAAATTCGAAATAAACACGTCTCTTCGTTTTCTTCGAATTTGGGGGCTAGCTGACGAGGATTGACACCCGGGTCACTTCTAATAAACTTCTGGTTCAAGACAGGTTCGAACCAGACATGTGTCTGGAGATGCGAACTCAAGCTATTCTGAGAGGCATCACCACGAGGTCGCAAGCTTTACGCGATCAAGTCACAGCTTTACGCGGTCAGACCGTAAGCCTTGCGCGGTCAGAAGTTTGTGGGCTATACGCCAACTACACATTCGGGATATTACGCGGTCAGCCGAATCCCGCGGTCAGAACATCTGCCGATCAGGATACCTGGGATCTATCTATTCGGTTGCCCATACGATAGGATATTCTAAGTATCCCGAAGATTCCTACACGTGGAGAATCAACCGTCAGGAGGTTAACACGTACAGTTATCCATGAATAACACGTGTTTAACCTACGTGAAGGTTAAGAGCAGTTCCAAAAACCGTATCCAACCGTCCGTGCAACCGATTGATGCAGTTTCCTTCACATGGCACCCTTTCAAGCAGTATAAGAGGATGGCATGAAGCATCAATCAGGGGGGGGATCCAAGTTAGCCAAGTCTACGGCACGCCTCATATAGCATTTTTAAGTCTTCTTTAGCTTATCTTTGTACATTTTTACAGGAAAAATTCTTGCCTGTGAGGACTTTTCCTTCCATTTGTAAACATTTTACCACACTTAGTGAAATCTCAACAGGACGTAGGGCTTTTACTCCCACCATCGAGGGCCCGAACCTGTCTAAATTCTCTGTGCTCCTGTTCACCATTGTTCAGCATACCTTCCCGAAGGGTCATCTTGAAAGGTCTCACTATTACAAATTCTGCATAAGTTCGGCTGAGGACTCCGAGTCCGAATCGTCGACAAGATCCACTATGATAATGAAAAAGATTTCTACATATCTGACCAAATCGATCAAGAATATCCCAATATGATAAATCGGTCCAAATTGGTTTCCTAATAGGATGCCCTAATCCAGTGCAAAATTGAGCTTCTGATAAGGATTCAGTGAGAGGAATAGCGGGGACTATGGTAGCAAATTTTTGAATTTGAGTATCTATTAGATATGAATTCTCCAGCATTTCATTCCTTACTAACAAAGTATTTATTGGTACTCTTGAAAGATACCCCAGAAAATCGAAGCAAGATTTTGTTAATTGGTTTAGATGGATCCTTCGCAGTTGAGTCCAAAAATAAAAAAAATATTGCCAGAAATGGACAAGGTAACATTTCCATTTCTTCATCAAAAGAAGAATTCCTCTTGATGCAAGAATTGCTTTTCCTTGATGTTTGATGAGATTTTATAATAAAATTCGTCATGTGAAGTCCCAGTTGATCAAAAGATTAAAATAAAAAAATATACAAAGTTGTATGAATTGTTGAAAAAATAATCAACACCTGGTGGAATTCGGCCTGGTCAGATTCAACACAAAACTGATCTGGTCGGATTCAACCCAAAACTGATTTGGTCGGGTTCAACCCGAATTGAAGCTGGTCAACCAGACCTAGGTTAAAGTCTGGTCGAATTGAAGCTGGTGGTTTTGGCAGTAATTCTTTGTGATTTTGATAGCGATTGGTTGTGGTCAAGGCAATAATTTTTGAAGACTTGATCAAATTGAACCTGAGTTTGGGTCTGGTCGAATTAGACCCGAATTGTATCTGATCGAGTCAAACTCAGACTAGGTCTGGTTGAGTTAGACTCAGACTAGGCCTGGTCAAGTCAAACCCGAATGGGAGCTGGTAGAGTCAGACTTGAGTTCGAGTCTAGTCGCATCGACAGCCATCTTGACAGCTAGAAAATTGAAAAGGGTTTATCTTTATCTTTATCTTTTCATTTATTTAAATAACAGAGTTTATCTCCTTTTCAAATTCAAATCCTCAAATATCTCTGGTTGTTAGATGGTTGCAACCGACCCAAAGCCTCTATAAATAGAGGGGGATATTCATCTTTGCGGATGAGAACGAAGAAGGTGGCTTTAGATTAGACACGCATGCTTCTTTGATTCAACCAGAGAGGACCTTCTCTTCTTCCCTTCTGTAGGAACAAGTTCTCGAAGCCATGAAGGTTGTCATGGGTGAGTATTGATCGACTGCACATCATGCATCATGCATTGCATAGGGATGGTGGATGCCATGTTCATTGGTGCCCGTGTTAGCTGTTCATGAAGATGGAGAAAACCATGGAGCAATGTTAAAGGTCCCAATCATCTATGCAAAGGGAGCCCCAATCTAGTGAGCCCCGGTGAATTCAATTTTGCAAGTTGACGGGAGATCGAAGACGAACAGAATTTGCATTCGATCAACACCCGTAAGTTGCACTTTTGGGTAGAGATCCTATTTTGCAATTCGATCAAAGATCAATTTGCATTCGATCGAAACCCCCAATTTGCACTTTTGGGTAGAGATCCTACTTTGCGATTCGATCAAAGATCAATAAGTGGCATTTTCGGTTAGATCCAATTTGCACTTTCGGCCAGAGGTCTTCAAGATTCAACCAAAGACCAAAGCTTGCTCAACCTATCGCACAGGAGAACATCGATGATAACTTCTGATCCAGAAATCCGATCGACCCCAAATTTTTATGCATGACAGAAGATTTGATGTGCAACATGTCTACCAAGTTTCACTTCAATCAGACGCCTCCAAGTTGCAATTCAACCAAAGATCATTGCAGAGAGGCTCTGTCCAGATGAATTTTATCCTGTCCCATGGGTGATGAATCAATGATAACTTCTGATTTAGAAGTCCGATCGACCTCAAATTTTTATGCAGGATAGAAGACTCGATGTGAAACATTTCCACCAAGTTTCATCTCAATCAGAGGCCTCCAAGTTGTAATTCAACCAAAGATTGTTGCAGAGAGGCTCTGTCCAGATGAGTTTCAGTCTGTCCCATGGGTGAAGAATCAACGATAACTTCTGATCCAGCAGTCCGACCGACCCCAAATTTTTATGTAGGGTAGAAGGTTCAATGTGAAGTATGTCCACCAAGTTTTAACTCAATAAGAGATTCCCAAGTTTCAATTTGATCAAAGCTAAGTTCCAGCCTGATATGCGGGTGACGCATCGAGGATAACTTCTAATCCAAGTTACAAATTTGCATGGTGAATAGAAGATCCAATGCACAATATGTCCTCCAAGTTTCACTTCGATACAAATTTGGAAAGAGCTTTAGAAGATCGTTGCAAACAGGCTCTGTCTTGCTGAATTTCAGACTGACATACGAACAATATATTGAAGATAGCTGCTCCCAATCCGATGGTTCAATTGATGAGCAATTGAAGACCAATCCAGAAGCTAGTCCACCAAGTTTCACCTCAATCAGAGGCCTCTATGATGCAATTCAACAAAAGATCATTGCAGGGAGGCTCTATCCAAATGAGTTTCAGCCTGTCCCATGAGTCATGAATGAATGAAACTTCTGATCCAGAAGTCCGATCGACACTAAATTTTTATGCAAGACAGAAGACTCAAGGTGAAACATGTCCACCAAGTTTCACCTCAATAAGAGGCCTCTAAGATGCAATTTGACCAAAGATCATTGTAGGGAGGCTCTATCCAAATGAGTTTCCGCGTGTCCAATGAGAGAAGATCGATGATAACTTCTGATCCAGAAGTCCGATCGACCCCAAATTTTTATGCAAGACAAAAGACTCAAGTTGAAATATTTCCTCCAAGTTTCAACTCAATCAAAGGACTCCAAGTTGCAATTTGACCAGAGACCAGAGCAAACAAGCTGTGTCTAGATGAAGATCAGCTTGTCCCACAGGTGAAAAATCAATGATAACTTCTTATCCAGAAGTCCAATCGACCCCAAATTTTTTATCCAAGACAGAAGACTCAATGTTCAGTATGCCCTTCAAGTTTCATGTTGATAAGAAGTTGGAAGACCTTCAGAAGATCATTGCAAATAGGCTCTATCTTGCTGAATTTGAGCCTGACATATGATCAATGTATTGAAGATAGCTTTCAATCTGACAGTCCGATTGATCTCAAATTTTGATGAGCAATTGAAGACCTATCTAGAAGATATTTCACCAAGTTTCATGTCAATCAGAGGCCAGAAAAGCCCCCATACAGTCAGGAGAAGGGAAGCTAGTGCATTCTAATCATGTTAGAAGTTGTCAAAATAATCAAAACCCTTGATGGATATTCCAATGTGGCTGCTATACCATGCAGCACGTATTTCCAGAAGCTAAAGAAGTCAAAGATGTTATCACAATTCATTACCATTCATATTTTTCATGTCACTGGGTACTGATGAGGCGAAGGCGACATCCTATCCGTGACTGACGAAGCCGGACACCATTTATGCCGGGTATTGATGAGGTGAAGGCATCCACTTGTTTGCGACCGACGAGGCCAAACAACCCCCTGGCCGAGCATTGATGGATATTCCAATGTTTGCTATATTTTTTGTGATAACACCATAGACTGACAAAAATATGGATTTGCATAATTACATGCATAGGCATACGCATTGCACATTCATCAAGGGAAACTTTGAAGTTTTGAAGCGGACAACCATCAGCACAACTTAATCGGAGATTTTCTATGGATTCATTCGACGGATGTAATTAACCAGGAATTTTTCAAAAGCCCTGAGAATCATGAACTGCGCAATCTCCTAAAGTCAACATGTATTTCCATAAGGCACAATGAGAACATATAAAATCCCAGGGGGATTTGTAACTTGTAATTCTTTTGAATAATAAAGTACACTATTTCCTCTAAGATTAAGTGTTCTCTATGTTCTTTTATGTGTATACTTATGGATACTGGCACACCCGCAACACGGAAGGGGTAATTTCACCTGGGAGCCATCTTTCGGATGAAACACTTGATATCAAACATAATGCATAAAAGGGTCCATAAAGATCCATACGGTTTTCCAAAAAAAAACCAGGATCCATTACCCCAAAATGTTCCATCTTCCTATACAAGATGATTCTTTCAAGAAAGGTTCGAGAAGATGTTAATTGTGAGCAAGAAGATTGTTTACGAAGAAAAAACAAGAAAAATTCACATTCTGATACATAAGGATTATATAAGAATCGAAATAGTCTTTTATTTTCTTTTTTACAAAAGAAAAATCGATTTCATTGAAGTAATGAGAGTATTCCAATTAGAATAGTAGTTGAGAAAGAATCATAATAAATGCAAAGATGGAACATCTTGGATCCGGCATTGAAGGAGTTGAACCAAGATTTCGAAATGGATAGGACAAGGTATTTCTATATGTAATAGATAATGTAGATGCAAAAATTTGTCTTCTAAAAAGGGAAATATTGAATGGATAGATCGTAAATTCTGAAACTTTGGTATTTCTTTTTCTTCCAGACAAGATAGTCCTTGTAGCGAGAATGGAATTTCCACAACAATCGCAAACCCCTCAAATATAATCTGAAAAAAAAATCGAGAATAAAATTATTGTTGTAATCAATAAATCGATTTTGGTTAGGATGATTAACCGAATTAATCCAAAAATTCTGTTGATACATTCAAATAATTAAATGTTTCACAAGTACTGAACTAAATTTCTTGTTATTACGACCAAGAATTTCCACGGGTTCGGAACCATTAAAACCATGATCATGAGCAAATGCATAAATATACTCCTGAAAGAGAAGTGGGTAGACGAATTATTGTTGATGAGACTTATGTTTTTCTAAATAACCTTCGAATTTTTTGATTTTTATTTCTTTCTACTTGAATCGGAGAAAAAAAGTATTTCTCGGTTTATCAAATGATGATACATAGTGCAATATGGTCAAAACAGGGTATTGTATTTTGTATTTTTTAATACATATCCTAGAAAGAAAAGAAAGAGAGTCTAATCCATGGATCTTTTTCTGCTCCTTTTCTATCCAATTAGTTTATGTTTGTTCTACTTACAAAAGATAAAAAAAAATCTTTTATTTTGCAAGCCAATAGTTCTTTTGGCTTTGGAATACATTCTCTTTATCAATATATTTTTTCTTATACACATTCAATCCATAATATCCCATTTCAATCCAACTCAAATTAAAATAGTTAGGATTTCTAAAAAAAAGAAAAAAAGGATATACTCATAGGAACACCCATCCTTTCCCCGCATCAGGCACTAATCTATTTTAACATCTAATTAGATCAGGGAGTCATTCCAATTAAGAAATTGATTTTATTACGACATGTTGTTTTATATCCATTACCCTTGAGGATCAGTCGTGGTCTTCTAGACTCTACCAATAGTCTGGACGAATTTCTTGCTTCATCAAAATGTGTAAAAAATCATAGTCGCACGTAAAAGCCGAGTACTCTACCGTTGAGTTAGCAACCCAAATAAAATAGGATATTAGATATAATCAAACTCCAAAAATCAATGGAATCGCACTGCACGCCCCTGCCAAAACATTGAACTAGGAAGACATCAAAAAAAAGATTTTATGACCAATTAGAAACACTCAAATACCAAAATGAACAAATCCGGTTAAATTTCAATAAGGTGAAAAAATCATCTGCCTCAATCGCAATGGAAAAATTGTCATTTTTTAGCAATTTCTTTCTTTTTTTCTTTAAAAAAATCTATTGTATGAGAGTACATGCAAGAGGGGCAACCTTATCATTTGCACGAAGTGTAGGAAGAAAAACCTAATATGGAGCAAGGATAAAGGAAGTATGGGGCGAGGATAAAGTGACTCATTTATCTACAAATTCTATTCTTTCAATAGACCTTTGTCAATGGAAATACAATGTTAAGAAAACAAATTAGATAGAAAATAAATAAATAAAATAAGGACTTATGTTGGATTAGCACGACATAAATTAAGTCAAAAATAGGAATAAGAAAGAGGCAAATTATGTCTAAATGAAATAATTAGATAGCAATAGATACTAGAGACCCCTATTGCTTTTTTATTCATTTAGTTTTTCAATTAATTCAAAGTTCTTTCTTTATCTTTAAAGAATTCTACCTTCCTTAAAATATCATAAACATTTCTTGTAGGTTGAGCACCCTTTTCAATGAAATAGAGAATAGTTGGAACATTTAAACAAGTTTGATTCTTTATTGTATCATAAAAACCTACTTTTCGAAGATCTCTTCCTTCTCTTCAAGATCGAACATCAATTGCAATGATTCGATAGACAGCTTATTGGGATAGATGTAGATAAACAATGCCCCCCCTAGAAACGTATAGGAGGTTTTCTCCTCAAACGGCTCGAGAAAAATGATTCGAATTTCTGTCTATAATACAAGTAGATATAATTAGACAATATAGAAAAAACAAATTTCATTTATACTTGTGACTCAAGTTGGGTTATTTTGACTAACAGAGTTTGAAGGAAAAAATCCTTTGAAATTTTTTGAGTCATCTTTAAACTCTTTTCTTTGTCTCATCTCGAACGAATGGATTCTCGAATGCATTGACTTTTATTCCTTATCCTGATCCAATTCTATTGTTGATGTTGAGACAATTGAAAATTGTGTTTACTTGTTCTGGAATCCTTTATCTTTCATTTGTGAAATCCTTGAGTTTAGACATTACTTCGGGAATTCATATTCTTTTTTCTTTCAAAAAAGTAGAAACATACCCTTTTTTCTTATTTCCTTCTATAAAAAAACATTTCCCTCTTCTATAGAAATAGAAATCAAATATGAACGATTGATTCTGATAGACTTTTAATCAAAATAGTTGTACCAATCTTCCTAAATTGGACTTTTTCCTTATTTTAACCTTTCAATTTCTATTCTATATTAAGAATAGACTAACAAAGTTGGCTTAATTTATTAGTTTTCACTAATCCTAGATTCTTTCCTCTCAAGCTTCATCATGTACTATTTGCTTACAAACAACCCAACACAAATTTGGTTCGGGAAGAATAGAACAAACTATGTCATGTTTTTCCTACGCGTACAGGACCCAAATTCTTAGTAATAGTTGGTCTCTTTCCCTAACCATCCAACAACTATTCCATCTCCATTGTCCATGGATCCTACTCTGAATAATCCCCCCTTAGCCGGATTATTACCAATATAATCATAAAAGGCGAATGTTTTGGGAATTTTAGACCAAGCTTCTGATAAACTAAGATTTTTGGCTAGCCCATTGCTAACTCTTCTATATATTTCTTGCTTAAAGTACCCCTGATCCCATTAATAATAAGTTAGACCAAATAATTTGATTGGAGTAGTTGCTGACCCATACCACATAGTTCCGACAACTACGAAAGCTGCAAAAAAAATAGCAGCGATACTGCTGGAAAGTACAGTTTCAATATTGCCCATATGTAATCCTTTGTATAGCTGTTGAGGCAGACGGACACTAAGATGGAATAGGCCCGCTAATATGCCCAATGTACCAGCAGCAATATGATGGGAGGCTATTCTCCTTAGAACAAAAGGATCAAAACCTTCTGCACCCAATGCTGGATTTACAGCTTGTACTTTTCTAGTTAGTCCATAAGGATCGGAGACCCATATCCAGGACTATACAAACCCATTACATGAATTCCAAATATCTTGGGAAAATCCGAAGAGGGTTTTCCCCATCCACTCATCACAAAATATTTCTGGGTCCCAATATACCCAGTGCCAAATAGCTCCCAAGAAACACAAGCCAGAAAATACAATATGTGCACTCGCCACACCTTCATAACTCCAAATACCTAGATTCAATATAGTGCCTCTTTAATACTCTAACCACCCCAGAAATTGGTTATTCCTAAACGAGTCATGAAGGGAATGATGAACATACCTTGTCTCCAAGTTGGATCCAGAACAGGATTAGAGCAATCAAAAACCGCTAATTCATATAAAGCCATCGAGCCGGCCCAACCAGAAACTAGAGTCATATGCTTGCAACAATAATGATAAAATTTTCGCAGTTCTAATTGTCGGGGTGTATTGTGGCTATTCTTTTGAGTACTATATCTAGAAATCCTTGGTGATTCCTTGTTGGTACCTTTTCGAACACAACTAACACATTACAAAATAACTCAAATTCTAACATCTTTCCCTTTGCCATGAACCTCATTTCAATTTTGGATCGACTTAACTTAATCTTCTATTTATTCTTTTATTCTTTGATTTTGGATTCAAAGAAGAAGAAAAAAATCAATAGAAGTTACTAAATAAAAATGTGATTTCTAAAGATTTTGTTGGAATTCTTGTAATTCTCTAATTAGTAGAATCCATAGAATACAAACTCTTTAAAATTCTTAAGTTAAATAATAAAAAACAGAGAAATAATTAAAGAATACAATCTTTGTAGAACTAGAAAGGATTTTACTTCAAAATCCTTTCATTTAAGTAGCTAGTCTCTTTCTATGCTCTGATTTCTGAGGCCTAACTTAGCCTAGATACATCTTTTAATTGAATTTATAATTCCAAAATTGGATTTACCAAATTTTTTATGATTCTGAAGTTCAGTCCATATTTTCTTTCTTTTTCCTTCCTATACTAAAATACTAAAAAAAGGATTAAAAAGGGGAAAAATTTCGTCATGTCATGAAGAATTCTATTCTTCGCATATCAATAACTAGAATTCAAAAAAGGGAATGATAAAGAATCTAGGAATAAACAATTAATTTCTATCAATAAACCTACTAAAGCCCCAAATCATAGAGTGCTTAACACGGGTTCTACAGAGAGATATGTTTTTATATCCCGCATTGAAAATCCTTCTTTCTTATTGGAATACATATATGATCAGATACTCTTAGCAAAGATCATTTGTATTTCTTTTGTTTAGGTGAAATTCATTACTAAAAAAAGAAAATAAACATTCTAATATAAAAATTTTCTATATATAGAATGAATCATATAGGCAAGATTTTCCTATCCCTAAAAAAGAAAAAGACTATTGTATCCCCCTGACCAAACCATCCTACATTAGGATTGCTTGTTAATGGTTGATCAAGCTTGATGGATTCCCCCAGTGTTTTGGCCCGTGGAGTATAATATCAATCACTTAGCATCCATCCGATGCATTGACTATGGTTATTTCATATCCCCCTTTTTCTTTACGTAATATTTTTCTTACTATATTTGTTGATGTAGCATTATAGACCGTATTGTTACTCTTGCTACCATCAGGATAGATCTTCCCCCTTCCTCGGTTTCCCCCTACATATATGGGATATTTTAAGAAATGAACATCTTTTCTTCATAGCAAGATCGGGGGAAAGAATGGGAACGATGATTGCACTATATTTCTGACCCGAAACAGGGCCTATCACAAGAATATTTATTTTATTGGGACGATAATTCTGAAAAGAGAGACTTCCTATCTTTTCATTCAACTCAGGAGAAATACGGTCAGGGGGTGCTAATTCGAATCCCTCGGGCAAAATAAGAACAACACCTACATTTAACCCTCCCCTTCTCCCATTAGCAAGAACTAGTTTCAGTTGTATATCATAAGGAATTCGAAGAACTGCTTCAAATATAATATCAGGAAGCATTGCTTGTGGAACTTCAATATCCACAGGCTTATTGGCTAAATGGCAATTGACACATACAATTCACCTAGTTGCTTCTTGTGGGTTTTCATAACCCTACTACATAAAAATGGAATATGCATTTGAAATAGATGTCCAAGTTATTACGTATATCATGATCAATACAGAAATCGATCTCGTCATCTGTTCCTTTACCCAAGAAAAGGTATTTCTATTTTTCATGTCCAATGGCAGATCCCAGAATTTCTACTATAAATTAAATAGGTAGCTAAGCTAATCTAGTTCCCTATACACGAGTTTGTAGTCATTCTACTGCAATAGTTGTACTCAAATGATGAATACCTTGAGCTGGAGGAAATAGAAAGAATTTTGCTAAAATAGAAAAATGGCTTTCTTTCTAAAGGAGAAAGATGCTGATTTGATTAATATTAGGAGATCAAATGAAGAATTCATTCACTCATTGAATGATAAATGACTACAAGTGAAGGGGATAAACGGTTTAAATGAAAGAAGATCCAATATTTCACAGTTGTATCTAGAATCACCGGAAAAGTACAAATAAGCACAGAAAGAATTTGATTGTCATGAGGCAATCTAAAACCATTGTAGAACCAACTAATTATTAGTTCCCAACCGGGGTCAAGTGAAATCCAATCCAAAAATCAGTAACTAAAAGAATGAAAAAAGCTTTTATTGTGTCATTTAAGTTATAGAAGAATTCCTGAACCCAAGAATTAAAAATGACAAGTTCCTCATTACCTAGAAAAAAAGAGCCACTTAGAATAGCCAAATAGATTATATTTGTCGAGAAATGCAAAATGATATGTAAATGATCCTCATTATCTGTTTTGGCCAATTGTATTATTTCTTTGTGTATTCCTATAAGAGGTTTTTGTATATTTGTCTTCAACGACTCCTTTATCATTTCATCGAAGAGAAAGTTTTTCTAAATCTATGAATCTTTTTAGAACTTTTTTCTTGAATATTAGTTAAGAGAGTTTTGGATTGCCTATTATTTCACCAATTCTTAATCCAAAATTCTAGACATTTGTTAAAAGAGAAAGAGATCCACCAGGGCAAAAAGTATGATAGATACAAGATATAGGAAAGAAGGCAATGCTTTCTCTTTTTTCATTTTTGATATGTAAATTGAGTTGTTAATGAATCTGTTTCATTCATTGACTCTATATGATATTTCATTTTTTTCTCTTTGAAGCAAAATTTCTATAAGTTCTATAATAAAGTATTGAGACCTT